>CM071849.1:41369557-43965807 GCA_036507275.1 Sicyos edulis | reverse complement strand
CATACCTACATATACATATATACATATATATACACACACACATATATATATAATAAACACACAAGTTGATCTAATCTCATTTTGCTCTCATTCTTGTTTTTGTTTTCTAATCTCATGTTCTTCCCAAAGACCAAACTTAAGAGTAAGTTCGGATGACTTGGGGAGTAATCATGGGTATATATACTTCACAAACTTCTACATCAGTAAATTATTTTGTATATTTTTTACCATTCTAAAAGTAAAAAAGTGATGTCCAAACTCACTGTTAACTTTCTAGTGTCTACTTCACAAAGCCACATTTCAATATACCAACTATTCATATTTGAACAGTCTATTTGGGAAGGTAACAAAGGGAAAGATGGAGAATAATAACAATAGAGATTATTTGAGGCCAGTGGCGACACATTATAGCAACCTAGCAGAGTGTTCTCTCCATGAAGAAAATGAGCAATTTCAGTATAATCACCTATAAACCAGAATGCTTCAGAGAACCTACAAAGAGAATCTGAACTGCACACTATATTATTCATCAATGCCAGACGTTTCTGCAGTAATGGATATGCAAGAATGATTGGAAAACATAGGTCTGTCGAGCGATGTGTTTGCGATATGCTTGAACTCTTCAATCTCTTTTACATCCATGTTTGCAAGATCCTAAACAGTCATAAGTTTGGTCAGATGAAGTCTAAGGCACATATACATAAGAAACAGGCACTAATGTCTGTATTGATTACGTAGGGGCATAAAAATTTAGGAATGAACTCTTAACGACCAGTAGTGTGTAAGAACCCTCCCCTCCAACTTGAATGGTAGCACTTTTAGTACAACAGGAGATTCGAACTTCTAACCTCTTAGTATTAGTTTTACTTAGCAGGTGATAAAGACATTTTTTTAGTAAATATGATGAATCCCAGCATTTGGCTTCATCAAAGGAATTGTGTACCGCATATCATTAATGGGAACAGAATTCCAGAAACTTGATTTATAAGAGAGCACCTGAAAAAACCGTAATGGTAGAGTTTCATAGTTTCAAATGTAAGCTTGGAGAAAAGTAAGCTCATGATTTCAAGGAGAAATGATCAAATCAATTAAGTAGTAGGTTGGCGCTACACTCATTGAGAAAACTCCATGTAATACCGATCATATTACACGTCCTGCACCTAATTTACCTTGCTATTCAATCCGCAAATGTAGCCAACAAGCATGAGTTGCATCTGCTGCTCAAATACTTTGCCATCACATCCATCTACTGACCATAGTTTCTGCCAAAAGTGAGAAGAACTTTTATAATAGGTTTTTTAAGGAAACTTTTAAAATAGGTTTAACTGTGAATGGGCGTTATCAGAATTGGAAGCCCAACTCAGAAATCAACTTGAGATTGAAACTATAAAGATTCAAGTACATGAAAGAATGTAAAGTACCCAAGTCATTTTCTTTTTTGTACAGGAACTGCAAGTCCATCCGATGTTTACCACAACCTTGATGGTCCAAGCCGTACCAGTGCCAGCCCAACCGAAGAAAGTTCCAAAAACTTGGTCAGGCAATGATGGATCCTCTGAAACCATGCATTAAACTCATCATGATCTACAACATTCTGAAAAGCCAAGCCAACACATGAACTTTTTCAGATCCCATGGTCAAGCCAAGCAACTTAGTGGCAGATGCTACACATTGTACTAATTTTATCCGTCTTAGTTTATTCCAATTATTTTAGAGAACCCAGTAGTTTTAAAAAGCGGTTCAAACTCAGTCAAACAATGATATCTAAACTAAACTTTTGGCCACCACTCTATTCCAAGGAAGAACAGATTACAGCCGTGAAGCTACTAGTCATAATTCATTAAACTACGTATTCATACAAGCCAGGTAGAGAAATACATGTTCACATACCTGAGATTTCACTCAATGACCCATTAACATATCGGGAGGTCAGATATATTGGATCAATCGGTAAGGTTTTATCTACCCCTGTAATTATTATGTAAAAGAACTTGAGAGAATGATTAAAAGATTAAGGGACTAACAATCAAATAAAATAAAATACAAATAAAGAGATTCATACAGTCCTCAAATGGGGGAAGACCCCACAGCTCAGGCTGAAATTCTAGTAAAGAATTAAGCACTTTATCTGCTAGGGAAGAGCACTCAGCTTCACCACGAGATGGGACAGCAACAACATTCATCTTGGCAGCCTTAGCTGCTTTGACACCAACCCTGTTGAAATGTATCTTGTTCAGAGAAAGGCAAAAGGTGGAGACGCAGATAATAGACATCATATGCAGCAGAAGCCACACTAAATCACCCCATAAGGCAAGGATGTCCAATAAATGCAGCTGGTCATACGGATTCAGCTATCTTGTAGGGTCACGAATCACTAATTAGTTGAGTGAGTCTATCCTAGCTTTGCAAAAGTGCTGTTGCTATAGTATTTTTTGCCTTAAAAGACTAAAATTGTATTGGATGGGAATCTGTAGACGTTTAAGTTCTCAAGGATATATTCAGTCATTTTCGAAGTTGGCTTAATATGAATGGCCAGCATGAAAAGAATTTATAAAATGTACTATTAACACTTCCGATGGAAAAATAAGTGATAAACTTGAGGACAACAAAAATAAAATCAAGAGCAAAGGGAAACGGAGTTGCTAGAATAAGATAGCGTTATGCAATTAAGTGTAACTGTTGCTGCCGAATATTTGTAATAACTACTAAGGATAAGAAGAAGAAAAACTGCGAGAAATAAATGTTGGCTAAATCTGATAAAATAAAGAATATATTTATCTATTAAAGATTTATAGTCGAAGGAATCGCAAACTTACGAGGAATCTTCAATGACCAAACAATGAGAAGCATCTACGCCCATCCTCTTTGCTGCCTCTTGAAATCTGAAAAAGTAGTGTTTAGGGGTAACAGTTTAGTCAGATAGAATCAAGGGTTGATGCTCAATTTAGATGACACCAATCACATATTCTAAACGATTGAAGGAAATTAGTTGAAAAATTAATCATGGAAAGTGCTTTGCCTTAGTTAACTAACCAGGAGTCTACCTTCAGATTAACAGTTCACTAGAATTGTGTTAAGATGTTGGTTATATTTCCTTCATTTTGTAAGCTACACATAAGGCCTCAGTTGGAAGCTGCTTTTTTTTTTTTTTTGAAATAAGGGTAACCATGCCCATCCCTAGGACAGACGAGTAATGTCACAGTTGAGTTTCGAACCCGGGATCTTGAGGAGAGCATACCCTTAAAGCTCAAATCTTCAACTATTGTGCCACCTTTAAGTCTGTTGTTTTAATCAATTAAAGATTCCATTCTCTCATTTTGGGACTTTTCCCTCGTTTTTCATGGATTTGGCTTTACTTAATCCATCACCCATAGCGTCGAAGTTAAATTCCAGTAAAATTTGATTTTTGATATTTCCTTCAGCATTAGGGTTCCGAAGATTTCGATCCACAAGACAATCTTATTTCTAACGTGATTTGAATTTTGGAATGCAACAATTGGACATAAAGAAGTTCCTTAGGCCCTTTTGATAACCATTTGGTTTTTTTTTTTTAAATTTAAGCCTACAACAAATCTTACCATTGGTTTTTTCTTATTTAGATATCTACCTCTCACCTATATTTGTAGAAACCAAACCAAAATTTGAAAAAAAAAAAAAAAGTAGCTTCCAAATGTTTGTTTTTTTTTTTAAAAGTTGGTCAGTATTCACCTACTTTCTTAAGAAAAGATTGATAGATTGCAGGAAAGGTGGAACATGATGTAGGAAATTTGAGTGAAAATAGGCTTAAATTTCAAAAACCAAATAGTTATCAAATGGGGCCTTAGACTTCCATTTCCACATGACCAAAAGTAGGGTTTTAATATGCACCCAGTTTATGTCATGAAAAAGCCTAAAATATAGTGTGAGACAGATTTTTATCTTCATCAAGATGGTTTATGTAAAACAAAGCCTTACAGGTAAGGGGCGGGTTTCCCTTCAATAACCTGGTCGCTACCAAGAATCACAGAAAACCAGTCCTTCCAACCTGTACATAAGAACATATATCATGCAATTATGAAACCAAATATGGGGACATGTTGGACAGAATGAAAAGGCCAATGTTGCACATGGTACTGGACAATAATAGGAAGTTATAACGAGAGAACATAAAGTGCTAAATAAAGACAAAAAAAGCCATAAAAGTAAGGCTAGCAAACAATTTATGGCAATCCCACTAGTCGACACAAAGAATATGATACGATCCGGACCTTGGAGTTTTAGGAATATTAGTATTAGTATTCATTATTGATTAATTGTTATTTCAATTGTATTGGGCTTTTGGGCCTTATTAGAGATTATTATTCAATTAGGGGTTTACTTGGAGAACAAGTAAAAGGCTAGGGTTTAGAGTCATTAGAAATAGGAGAGGTTAGGTCTTTATTATGCATCAATTGAATTGTCGTCTTTGTACTCAGGGCTCTTTGAGAGATTCTCTCGAGAGATTTATCGTAGTTTAATAGAAAAGTGTGGTAGATTCTATCATTTTGGTATCAGAGCCGTTTACCGATCCGGGAATGGTTTCGACTAAGATGGAAACAAGGATGCAAGGTTGGGAAGAAAGCTCGGCCGAATTGTCCAAGAAACAACAAGAAACGGAAGCAAGGCTTGACTCATTGGAAGAACGATTAGGGCAAAAGATTGACTCGAAGTTCGAACAACAAGATGCGAAATTTAACTCACAAATCGAACAAATAAATCGGAATATTCAGATATTGATGGAACGCATCTCGGGGCTGCCGGTTAATGAATTGAACCTAGTGGCCAAGGAAAAAGCAACCGCGAGCGAAACCCTAGGGGACAACAACGTCGTCGGGTCGGCTGCGGCAGAGGGAGACGGCGGTTTGGCGGGCGGGCCGATTAGACGCACGGGTGGCAGGGAAGGTGGGGGCGGCGCGAGCGGAGAGGGTTGGGCCTCGGTTATGACAGGCCGCTAGCACATGACGGTTGGAACGATCGTGGTTGGGGTGACAGTTCCCGAAATACGGGACGGGAATTTGGGCGGAGGGGAGAAGAAAGATTTGAACGGGGAGGACAGAGAGCAGTAGAAAGGGAGGGACCGGGATGTGACAGGAGATTTAGAAAATTGGAGATGCCGATTTTCAAGGGTCTTCTTGATGAGGATCCGGTAGGATGGTTGAGTCGAGTCGAGCGTTATTTCCTGGTAAACAAGTTGACTGAATATGAAGGGGTTGAGGCAGCAGGGTTATGTTTGGAAGGGGAGGCATTGGAGTGGCTTCAGTATGAGGAGGACCGTGCTCCTTTTCGTTCGTGGAACGAATTCAAAGATGGGTTGTTGGAGCGTTTCCAACCGGTGGCACAAGCCAATAAGTATGCCAACTTCATGAGTTTGAAGCAAATAGGAACGGTGAAGGAATATCGCCGGAGCTTTGAGCGCTTTGCTAAGGGAATGCGCGATATCAGTATGAGTGCATTGGAGGGGAAGTGGGAAAGTGGACTGAAAGAGGAGATACGGAGCGCGATGCGTAAACTACGACCAGTGGGCATTGAAGAGAAAATGTTTATGGCCCAAGTGATTGAGGATGATTTTGTTTTTCAGGCTGCCCAAAACGAGGGAAGTACTTCTGCAACAGTTAAAGTAGGAACGATTGGATCGGGAACTGGAAGCACAGAGATTTTGTCCCACAGGACTACAACCGTTCACCCGACGTCTTGTAAAAAACTCACTGAAGCCGAAATTCGAGCTAGGAAGGACAAAGGGTTATGTTTCCGCTGTGATGAACAATTTGTCCCAGGACATCGTTGTAAGAAGAAAGAGCTTCAGAATTTGGATGTGTGGGTCGTTCGGGATGCGCACGATTACCGGGATGTTGAGGTGACTGAATTTTTGCCAGAAGATGGAGCTGCAGAAGGTGGCATCGGAGATGGAACACCTTGAGGACAAGGTGGCTCTTGGGGGGGAAAGTATTGATACGATCCGGACCTTGGAGTTTTAGGAATATTAGTATTAGTATTCATTATTGATTAATTGTTATTTCAATTGTATTGGGCTTTTGGGCCTTATTAGAGATTATTATTCAATTAGGGGTTTACTTGGAGAACAAGTAAAAGGCTAGGGTTTAGAGTCATTATAAATAGGAGAGGTTAGGTCTTTATTATGCATCAATTGAATTGTCGTCTTTGTACTCAGGGCTCTTTGAGAGATTCTCTCGAGAGATTTATCGTAGTTTAATAGAAAAGTGTCGTAGATTCTATCAGAATATTGTTCACCCCAACGACCAATAGGGAGTTAGAAAGGCTGAATTACTTCCCAAATTCTTCCATATAAAAGTGAGTTACAAATACAATGGCTGAAGATTGAAGAAAGCTGTCAGACAATGAATTACAGGGAGCAGGAAAATAAAGTTAGTTATAATTGCTCAAAATTAACATGATCAACAGCACATCATAGACAGCCTCAAAAGAAAAGAAAAGAACGACAGAGAAAGATAGAGAACTATTCCAAAATTATTCTTTGTGTTACATATACATGTGATTTTCTGAAAAGCAATCAGAAGAATATGACCCTACACTACAGAGCAGAAATTTAATCCTATCATAAAATTGGAAAAGGAGGACCAAGGAGTATACTAGACCCCAAACGAAGCAGAGCATGTGCATAAAAAAAGGGTAAGTTAAATCTACTCATCCTTTGGCTGTGTGGTGGATTATCATGTCCCTATTGCAAGACCTTCTGAACTTTTTTTTTCAGATACTCCGAGAGTCTAGGCCAACTTGAGGGCGACTATTTCACGTGACAACTGCCTGATCCTACTATTTTTTTTGAAACAAGGATAACCACGCTAGGCCAGACACTGGAGACATCGAAAGAGTAATGTCATAGGCCAGTCTCAAACCTGAGACCTTCAGGGGAGCATATCCTCAAAGCCCAAGTCTTCAACCAATGCGCTACCCCTTGGGGATTATCTTATCACTAATCAAAATCTAAAGTAGGTGGCCACCATAATTTGAATGTATTCGCTTTAATCCCTACTTAATACTCAGATAATTAGATTCAAAGTGATCCATTGTTCATTGCACCACAGTACCTTTATCTAATAATTAATTATATGAAAATATCCCACCTCTTTTATCTTCAAGAAAACCATACCCTGGGCCAAGTTGAGAACAGCTCAACCCATATGGCACTTTATTTTCTACTAATATCAAAATAAGTTTTAAAAAATTCAAAACCTACCCCTGTATCGACATTGAAAGAGAATGCAAAATGGATGAAACATGAAATTAACTAGGCATATGAATAAGAAACTACCTTTTATACCAGAAATTTTTGCGTGAATATATTCATTTAATGAATTTGAGGCAAGCGCAAATGGCACCTTGTGCGAGTAAAGATGTTTGATAAGGCGATCAGCACCAGGAAGTGCTTTGACAGAGGGCCATCTGAAGGGAATTTCAACAGTTCCATAAAATATACATCCAAGGAAACAAAAGTTAAAGATAAGAATAAAAACACGAGCTGGAATCTTACTTTTCCCTGTACATGGGAGTAATTTCTTGTATAAATTGGTCAGGTGTCAATGGGAGGCCATAATCCCTAACAATTGCAGCTGCATAATCTTTCTGGGTCATTCCCAATCTCTTCTCTTCCTTTTTCTTGCCCAAAGATTTTCCATATGTTGTCAAAAAGTCCTTCAACACATCCCTTGTCGCACTCTCTGCATATAAAAGAACATTGTAGCTACATTATCATGGAGTCATAGGGTGTACATGGTCCAAGTTGAGTTCGGTTGGGTCAGAATGATATTTTAGACAAACTCAAAATTTTGGATAGGTCATTCGTTAATCCATCTAACTTTATGTATTAGAGCAACCCAACTACACTCATATAATTTCGAGTTGGATTGTGTTAATTGTTCGGTTGGGTCAGAATGTTTTTTTAGACGAACTCAAAATTTAAAAAAAAAAAAAAAAATACATGATACTAGATTCAATCCCAAAATATTCATATTGTTAGACTTTAGTACATGTTTCCTACCAACATGCTAAATACATACGTATCTAGTTAATTAATCTTATACATAATATTATTCTTAGTTTAGGTTAGGTTAACAAACGAAAAATTGGCCAACCCAAATACGACCCAATCCAAATGAAATTGTAAAAGTAGAACCCAAAATCCAACTCACACATACAACTATAACGTGAAAATAGACCAATACGTTAATTCACTGAAGAAATTACAGACCAGTGTCCAAAAGGGTTCCATCAAGATCGAGAATCACAGCAGAAACTCTACCCAGTTCGGAATCAACGGAACTCATTGCAATCAAAGGCAATAAATCTGAAATTGAGTCTACAAGTAAACGAAACAAATCAGTGAATAATCTGGCATTGAAATGAGAAGCGAAACACTGATTATAAAGCTTGAAGAACATACGTAACTAGTGGCGAGGGATCGATACACATAAACCGAATCGGAAGCTCATCGCCGAATTAGAATTCGACAAATAACGTAACGAATTCAAAACAAAAATTTGAGAGATGAAGAACGATCACTTTCGCAAGTTGGGAATGAAAATGGATAATTCCATTTAATTCAGAATGAAGATTCTGGGTTTTTCCGCTTAGATCTGTTCTTCGTGAAGATTGCACCCCAAGAAAATGACGAAAACGGTGGGTTTATGACGATTGTTTTGATGCGTGCAATGCTTAATGTTTGCCAACTGCAAACTAATTACGCAAATTTCTTCCAATTATTCGTTTCATTTGATCCTTTTTTATTATTCGTCAATCCGGGCAGTATTTAACATTCGAATTATAAATTGTTTTTTTTTAAAAAAAAGCCCTAATTAACAACCTTCCTGTTTTTTCGATAATAGTCTGTCTATATTTATTTTCTATTTGAAAAATGTTCTTACATTTGATTCATTTAATCATTTTTGTTCACGGAAATATTATAATAGAAAAAAGAATTGGTTATTAGTTGCAAATTCTAGCCACTTTGTTTTAATTTTGAAACTTTTTAAAGATATTTCGTCCTTATTTAAAAAGAAAAAAAATCAATTGTTATTATGTTCAATCAATTTCACTCCGCATATCAGTGTAGAGTAATTGGTATGTTTCTCCACCTCATTCCAATCTCAAACTTCCAAATATTGTGTTCTTTTAATTTGACAATATATAAGGGTAAGAATCGTCATAATTTCTTTGATCATAAATCATATGAATTGAACTCAATTCTAGATGATTCTCAAATATTTTTATTTCACTAACATATAAATGTAATAATCTACTAAAATAAAGAGAAAAATACTTATGAGATGGATTAAAATAGATTTACTTTTCTTATTACACATGTGAGTTTCTAGATCAGTTTATGGGCACTTCAATTATTTTTATGAGATAAATCACTCGATCCTACGTTAATTAACAATAAAAAAAAATCATAAAATTAGTTCTTTAAAGAGGCGTTTACTATGAATCAAACTTATAATCTTTTGGTTCTTGAAAGATTCTTGATTACTAAATTAACGTCAAAATTAAACACTTTCATTTCAAAAAAAAAAAAAAACAAACAAATCACTTCATTTTCCTTCTACAAATCAGTCGTTAATTAAAATCTAAATAGTTCCGCAACTTGTAACATTATAAAACTCTATTCTACGTATACTTTTCTAGCAATATCCACGTGAAAGTGATGCCCACCAAAACGAATATAAATTTGGGAAGATGTATATTTACAGAAAGAATGAAGGAAAATGAAGTGTGGAAGGATTCATCGACGATGTCGTGTTACTTTGAATGAACCAAATAATGACAAAAAGTAGCATGAAGAGCATAAGGAATAATTCCACGGTTTATTCCAGTTTGAATGGGCTAATGCAATTATCTTACAAACATTGTCACATTTATCAAACAATGCATTCATTCGAATAAAGTACAAAATTTCTCAAAAAAAAACAAAGACAAAACGAAACAAAATTTCTACATATTAGAAAATTCGCCCAAAGCACTCTTACTATGAAATGATAATTATTTTTCTATGACAGTAGTTATTAATTATTACATAAAATTTATTCATAAGTTTTGTAGAATAACCGCAGTGTTAATGTAATTTTTTTTTTTTTTGAATACCAGTGTTAATGTAATGTAGAAATGGATTAAACTGAATTAATTGATCATCATTTCATACTTAGTTTATATGATATTTTCTTTCATACTTAATTGTCATTTCGTATTCTTAATTTATATGATTGAAATATCTTAATTAAAGTAATACTTAATTAAGTTATAAATTTAGTCTCTATAGTTCAAATAACATTAAAATTTAATCATACAATTTTAAAAGTTAAGATGAAATCTATATAATTGTAAGGTTTAGAAGAATAGCCTAGTAATTGAGACTACATACTCCTATCTATATATTTTTTTAGAGATCTCTAATTCGAAGACAAAGGAGCACTTAGAATAAAATAATCCCTTGAATTTAGAAGAGTTAAACTCCAATTTCTCAATTTTCAAAAAAGCAAAAATCCAAATCATTTTAAAAACTAAAATATTATCTCTATATTTGATAAAACCTAAAAAAAAATAGACTATACGGTTTGGTAATCAATTAAGTACGATATTACTAATACGAAACTAACTACTTCCACATTAAATTTGCCACCGATTCCAGAAAAAATTAATTTTAAATTTTCAAAAGTACAAAGAAATTTGGACTTTTTCCAAACTTTAGAGACTAAAATCTAGTTTTTATCAAAAAAAATAATACTAAAATCTAGTTTTAAAACCATATGGACTAGAGTCAAAATTACAAAAACCAAATTTATATAATTTTGATTAGATAATTAAAAATCACAATGCACCAATTATATACAACATTGGTTTACTTAAAAATAATAATAAATAAATAAATATTAAAAAAGGGCAATTAAAAGTCATAGTGTAATCCATGGTCATTCAAACTCAAACATGGATTAAATTATAATAACTCAACCCCATTTCACCCAAACAGGGCCTAAGATTTAATGAAAAACCATCCAGTAAAACTAACTCTATTCTAACTTCCTCTCTTACTTTCAACTCAAAATAAATATTTTAGCCAAGTTATTAGGAGACAATGAAGTAAAAAGAATAGAATCACCATAGATTCTCACAGCTGCAACTTTGGAAAAGGAATTTTTTGCATTCCTCAAATCTGCAAGTAGCCCTAGTTTCCTGTACTCAAATTCTATCTTATCAGTAGAGAGTAAAGAGCAAGAGGCACATTAAAAAAGATATAAGATAATGCTTCAATAGAAACTCTCCATTAGGGCAATGACATTTTTCATGTAAACAGGATGGATAAAAAGACACTTTAACAATTCAAGTCATTACCCCTACAAAACCTATTGACCATCCACTTAGAAGGGAAAGCTTGTAGGAATGCAAGACTAGACCAAACAAATCCAGACATCATACTAAAAAAATAAACCACACAATAATGGGCATCAGAGAAGGGGGGGGAGCACATAAAAGAGAAGAACAAAGGGAAGATAATAAAGGAACCCTCCTTGTGCTAAACAGCACTGAGGGCAATTATCGAGTCACGTCCATCATCTCCAGAGTACTGATTGTGCCGCACTTCACTGCAGTATATGGAGAATGATGGTTAAGTATGATATCGAACATGGCGGAAATTAACTGCAACATACGGTATGAGCTACTCACCTCATCGTCACCCCCAGTAACCTTGGCAGTGCCATTGACCTTTGGGGCATCATCTGTAGCAAAGAGAAATCACATGTTAAAACACGATGGCGAACAAAGGCTATGGAACTTTAGGACGAACATTAAGGTTAACCAATTTGGCCACATTTTGAAATAACAAATGACGAAGTGTTTGCTGAACAGGGTATGGCATCTCAATGAAGGGCATCCTGGATGTAATTTTCAAACAAATATACAAATAAAATTACTCCATATCTTTATTTTGATAGGACAATTTTCGTACACCTTGCCAATTTTCATGGAACAACTATTTGAATCTAAAAAATTTGATTGTCAAGGAATCGAATAAAAAATTAATGTAAGTGATCACCATGGATAGAACCCATAACCTCTTAGTTCCTCAAGGCACGGCTTTATTGACCACCAGGTAAATCCATGATGGTTAGTTACTCCCTATCTTATGCTGGCCAATGTACAATACAACAGCTGTCTAGCAACTAGCATTGCTCAAAATTTTGAAACCATGAAACAGGGCAATCCAATGAAGAGGGTGAATGTATTTTTCAGCAACCAAAAAGATAACAGATCAAACAAGAGAATTTTTAAGTCCACTTAATTCGTTAATAAGCAATGTGAATACTTAAACAGCAAGAGTTAACATCCGATGATTATTATCTTGAATGATGCAACTAGAGAGCACCAAACATGCATAGCTTATAGTAACCTTACCTTTGTCAGGCACTAAAAATGGATAACACGCAGATACGGAAGAAAGAACACCCCCAAAAAAATTGCAAACATTCAATCACTTCATTGTATATTGGCTGTCAAGTGAGGATTTTCACCATTACCTCCATCCTCTGGGATGTCAGAATTCCATAATGTGAGGTTGTCCCTAAGAAGCTGCATGATTAAGGTGCTATCTTTGTATGAATCCTCATTAAGGGTATCAAGTTCAGAGATGGCTTCATCAAAAGCTTGCTTTGCCAGGTGGCAGGCCCTGCACAAGGAAAGCATAATACAATTAGCATTGTCAACTAAAATATGAAGAGGGCAAATCTCTGCTAAATTTACTGGTAATATTATAGATTCTACATTAAACATACCTTTCAGGTGAATTCAAAATTTCATAATAGAAGACTGAGAAATTTAATGCCAAACCCAAGCGGATCGGATGCGTAGGAGATAATTCAGATTCGGCTGAGTTGGTTGCAGCCTGTAATAGACAAGATAAGAGAAACACATGTAAAGACTATAAAATGTATAGACACTAGACAGAAGAGAGCTATAAAGTACAATAGAGCTTCTCAATTAAAATGTTTAACCTACGGGTTCCAAAATAAAAAATCTACTGGCAAATAATTTCCTGTATGCCTTATTTTGGACAAGTTCTACCAGGAAAAAGATTAAGGATTTTTACTTCTCAAAGGAATTAATGCATGAAATTTTCTCAACTATCACCCAAATTACTGCTAGACGAATGTGTTAAACAGTCCACATAATCCCGATAAAATGAATGTGCATGTATTTATGTGATAAACCATACAAATCCAAAACATTTAACAGAAAAATACAAACTTGTTCAGAATGATATGCGAAGTATTACAAAAGGTCAACATACTTTAGACAAAGAGACAGGAAATTAAGTGTGATCATTTTTTGAGAGAGAAAGTTAAGTATGATCTCTATTTAATAAATGGAAAATAATAACGAATACTACACGACAGAAGAAAGCTAGAAGCACATATTTCATATGAAAATAAAAGGAGAAATCTTTATGCCCACCTCATATGCTACCATCGATTGATCAGCTGCATCTTTCTTCTCATTACCAGATGTAAATTCTGCAAGGTAACGATAATAATCTCCTTTCCTGCAATGAAGGATGAATGATTAAATTTCACAAGTGTTCATCAGTCATGTAGTTAAACATCAATTCATAGGCTACAAATATACTCACATCTTATAGTAGAACACTGTCGATTCCCCAGCTGAAGCTGAGGGGATTAGGTGCTCGTCGATCACTGTCATGATATCATTACAAATACCAGAGAGCTCGGATTCAACCTTTTGTCGGTATTCCTTGATGCGCTTTGCGTTTATTTCATTGCCTTTAGATTCTTCTTTCTGCTCTATCGACGACAAAATCCTCCATGAGGCTCTCCTTGCACCAACCACATTCTTGTATCCAACAGAGAGCAAATTTCTTTCCTCAACCGTCAGTTCGACATCAAGCTTTGCAACTTTCTTCATTGAATCCACCATTTCTATTAAAGCGATGAGTAAAAATCAAAATAATCATCTATCATCCAAAAACAACCACAATCAGAGTACATCTGTCGAGACAAGCAAAGACAGTAAAAGAAGAAACTTCAATTCGCTTTTCTCTTACAGTTAAAACGAAGTCCAAGTTTTCAGAGTAGTAAGCGTGAACTGTTAACTATTAGATCAAAGAGATCAGACAAAAAACAATACAAAACGATAGATCAAGAGAAAAATATTGCTGGAGAAGCTAAATCGGAGAAATGTAGCAGAATTTTACGCAAATTAGATTTCTTCGAGTTCCAAAAACATCCAGCAAACTGAAAACCATAAAATCGCTCAAAAGAACAAATACTCCGGAAAAAAACTATTACACTACACACCGAGGCAAGGTATCGCGCTTGAAATCGGAGTACAAAAGGCATAAACACAGAGTGAAAACAAGATTCAACAAATCACACAGCCACTGAGTATTGAGATCTGAGCAAAGAAGTGATAGTAAAACACAAACAGAGCATAAGCATACAAATCAAATGGAAATCGAAGAAGATGAAGAAGAAAGATGTCACAAACCATCATAACGCTCGGCCTGCTCGGCCAGCTTGGCGATGTAGACGAAGTTCTCGCGATGTTTGGAGGAAGCCATGTCCGATCTGAGACCAAAGAATTAGGGTTTTCTGTACAGTATGGGTTTTTTGGTGGTTCTGGCTCCAAGAGAGAGAGGCAGAGTCAGACCCACAGAATTGGAGAAAACTAACAAGAAAATGAAATTGCTTAGGTTATATATATTATATTTCTTATTAATACTATTACTGTTATCATTATTATTATTATTATGTTTTATATTTGTTCTTGTTCGCTGTTCAAAAAGATTCTGGTCTCCTACTCAAAAAAAAAAAAAAAAACTGGTCTCTAAAATTGACATTATTTTGTTTTTTTTCAATAACTTTTATTATTGTTTTTTAAAAACTTAGTTTCTACTCATAAATTTTCTTTTTTTGTCATCTACTTTATATATGCGTTCAATTACAAATTACCACGTTATTTTTTTAAAAGTAATGACAACATAAAAATAATTAAATTAAAGACAAATTATCAATTAAAGTGGTCCATAGTATGAAATTTGACTTGTTTCAAGAGTTGTCTTTGTTGAACTTGTATTTGCTATTTGTTTGGTGCACTTAAGAAAACTAATTGTGAAGCTCTTTAAGACAAATTTATGTTCTTTAACAGAGTTGCAAAATTTAGAGATATTTATACATTCGAGAAAAATAATTGGGAGATTTTTTTTTTTAAATAATAATAATAAATTATGAAAAATTCAAACTCATAACTTTATGATTAACAAGTCTATACTTAAACGACTGAGTTACTGTTCAAGTTGGTAAATATAATAAATAAAAATAGGAAGATAAACATTACAAAAAATATTTTTCATGAACACAAAAGAACCGTGAATGTCAAAATTTTAGAAAAGAATCGATTATAATAAAAATTGATTTAATCCATTTAAGTTATGGTTAATGAAAGTCCACAAAATTATTTCTTCAATTTAGTGAAATTGATCATTTCGATCAAACTGATTGAAATGATGAAAGTAAAAATATTATATTATCTCTAACATATTTTAAAAAATTTATAATAAAAATAGAGATACTAAAACTAAAATATAAATAAAGCTTAAAGTTATAGTTAATAGTTATAGAGAAAATAATATAATTTATTAAAAAAAAAAAAGTTTTTTAGTACATACCTCGAGGAGGGAGTTAACAAACCATGTATAGAAAGTATGACTACTCTCAAATAATATGAAAGTCAATTATCAATTTTTGGACTCGAACCTTTTTTCGTGAAGTTAAAATAGATCGATACCATTCAAGAAAACGAGTTAATTTGCAAGCATAATTCATTTGTCAATTTTTTTTTTTTTTGAGACACTAATTCATTTGTCATTTTGAATTAGTTGCTTATTGGGGAATTTTTGTGGAAATTTCTCCCCAATAGCCGCATGCCACGTATACCATCATAATTTTGTTTGCTAATAATTGAAGGAGAAAATCATTCGTCCTTTGACCAATAAGTGGTAGCCACGTTCGCCACGTTTCATGGTTCACCAATTGCCTACGACTATCTTAAACTTTCCGGAGTAATTTAATGCATATTAAAAAAGTAATAATAATGAAAATACCCTCGTAAATTATTGAAATTTCAACCCTGTCCTAACACCAATAATTGCTTGTTTATTGGTAATTTAGACTCCCTAGTGTGTTCTTTGACTTCTTGGAATGGATAGTTTTTTTACAGTAATTGTAATGGATAGTTGAAATTTGGATTAGTTTAATTAAACATTTTTCACTTATTTATCGTATTATACATGAATAATAATTATGATATGAAAAAAGAAAATTAAAAAAAAAAGTATAATATTCTTCGAAACTTATGATATTACTATCTATATGTTTATAGTGTATGGTCGAATGAGCGTAGTTATCTTTGTTTAAAAAAAGATTATATAAATAAGTCGAATATAATAATTTTTGTAAAACATGATTTTATGAATCTTAATATAAATATAATTTAATAATCATGAAGATACCATTCCAATGATCTCTTCTCAAATATGATAGTGTGTGTATATATATATATATATATATATATATATATATATATATATTATATATATATATGGTTGAAGCAAATTTTGGTGGATATTTCTTGAAACTCAAGATTTAATTGGGCATGGGTTGTAGTCAAAGCCCAGCCCCATGTGTTGGGCTCACTTAGCGTGTAGAACTTCGGCCCAATAACTCTTAGCGGTTTTTATCTTCCTTTCAAAATATTTGTATACCGTTGTTATACAAGGGTATCTTTTTTAGTAGATACTAGAGAAGTGGGATAAATATAGATTCTCGGTCTTGATCCGACACTGTTGTTAAATTAGTTTACAACCAAACAATGAAATCATTGCACCTTTGATAAAATGTATCTAAACATGTGCTTCTTGTAACCTTTCATATATTTATATTTTACTTTTCATACTCTTGTTTTTTTTTTTTAATTCTTTTATAGAATGAGTACTTTTCATACTCTTAAAATTATATTTAACATGACAATCTTTTTTATATTAAAACAAACAATTTTATTCTCTATAAAAGAGTTACCGCGAACAAAGAAAATAAATAGAGAATAGGAGAAGAGAAAGACTGAGAAGATTCCAATTATCATAGACCAGTAATAATGGGGCAAAAACTAATGATGAATCTAGTAAATACAAATTTAAACAGATTTGAAAAATATATATATACAAACCTAAACGTCAAAGATAGAGAGTTACGTGTCAGTAAAATCTTTATTTGACGATATAGTTTAGCTAATACTGAAATTGATAGTCCCGAATTTAATTAATTAATATTTTAAAAATAATAAAGAAAATTACATTTATAATCCTCACCTTTTAGACGGAGTTTTACTTTCATTCTTAAATTTTAAAATCAACATTTTCATTCCTTATATTTCAATAATGCTTAATTTTAATTTGTGAGATAAAGAACTATTAGTGAGAACATAAGACCTGACAAAGATAATGACCAATTAACTTTAAAATATTATAAAATAATGATGTGGTTATTATATTACTTTTTTGTTAGATTACAATAATTGGAGGTAGGAGAGATTCGAATTTAGAACCTCTAATCATTGATGTCACTTGAGTTATTGCTCTATTAGCTGGTTATTATATTACTTACATAAAATTTATTTATAAAAAAATAATTAATATGGAAGCTGAGTTTTTAATTATAAAAAACAGAGGTGGTAAATAAATAATATTAAACAATTAAATAAAATGATCTATCATCTTTTTCATCCCATCTCAAAAGTCTCAACGGAAGTATATGCCTAATGATTAAATGTTTTGGGTTCGAGTCTCCCACCTCCAATTATTGTAATAATAAAAAAATCTTGTAATGTTTTATTTTTAAAGAAATTAACAGAGCACAACTTCTCTACCAGTGTTTGCCGTTTAATCTATTCAACTCCTCTTTTACTTTTCTTTTTTTTTTTTAGTACAAGAACTCCACTTTTACTTGGGATAAAAGAAACCCCCATTTTTACTTTCTTCTCTCTTTTTTGGTTTACTGCTTATTTTTAAAAGTCGCAAATTAAAAAACTTAAAAATAGTTTTTACAAACTTTGAATTCGAAGTATTCCTTTGGGAAATAGGAAGAAACCCATTGCGATGAAATTGGGAGGAAATAAGTACAATTTTTAAGAACAAAAAAACTCAATTAGAATCCAACTAGTCTTAGGCCACGTTTAATAACTATTTTATTTTTAGTTTTTTGCTTTTGTTTTTACTTTTTAAAAAACAAGTTTGTTTGATAATTAATTTTAGTTTTTATTTTTAAAATTGTAAAAATATTAAAGAAATTATAAAAACTAAAAAAAGTAGTCTTTAAAAACAAGTTTTTGTTTTTGTTTTTAAAAAAGTATAAAAAAGAATAAGAATAAATATTAAAAAATTAAAAAAAAAAATCCAAACAAAATGGGATAATTGAAAACAAAAAAAAGTTGTCAAACATGTTTTTTGGTTTTTCATTTTTTAAAACATAAAACTAAAATGAGTTATCAAGCATACACGATTTTTATTTTTTAAAACAAAAAATAAAAAACAAAAAGTGAAAAACTATAAACAAAAAACGAAATAGTTATCATACAAGACCTTAATAATTTGTTTTATGTGTAAACTCTTGCATTATGATTTTCCTTTCCGTAACTTAGAGACTAAAAATGAAACGACTCGATAGCATGTTGAAGATGGAAGAACATGGACAGTTGGATGCACAATTGCACATGACACAACGGCATTAGTGGATCAATGTTACGTCTTTAAAAGAAAAAAAGAAAGCAACATTTATCTATTATTTGATCATTTTTATTTTTGGAAAGTAAAGAAATTGGAGATTCACTCCATTAGAATCAAGGGTAACTCACTCATCTCTAGGCGAGGTACTCGAAGACATCGAAAGAGCTGTCTATAAATTATAAATTAATGCTACAAATGAGGCTGTAACTTGAAATCTTGAGAGAAACACACATTCAAAATTCAAATTTTCGGCTTAGAGACCTATTATTTGACTATTATAATCAATTCAAATCTAACATTGCATGCAAATTCTTCAAAAAAGATATATAATAATGGAAAAATAAAACAATAAAACAAATACAAAAAGAGAGAAAAAAGGGCCGGTGCTGATATAGTTCAAACTATTAACTTATCTAAAAAAAACCATTACCAAACTGTCCAAACCGAAGATCCTTGTTGCATAAGTTAATATAAAGAAACTAATTATAGGATGGGCTAAGAGCACAACACAACCAATATACATATGCTATGTATATGGAAAAGAAAAAAAAGCACACATGATGCACCGACACCGAATCGCCTTTCTTAACCAGTGTTCTGCATACCGGCAGCAATACCCTTCATCGTTAAGATGAGAGTGTCTTCCAAACCCGGGGCGTATTCGCTCTTGGGATTGAGATTCACAAGTCCTGCAGCAGATTTGCTTGATTCAAGGCATTCCTTTGACAGGTGAGGTCTAACTTTCACGCTGTAGTTGGGATCACGGATTCGCTTCAATGTGTACGCTTGGCAAGCGTTAAGCGTGGTAATGTACGAGTCACGAAGACGGAGTCGCTGTCTCAAATAGGGGTCACCTTCAAGCAGATCCTTATGTTTAGCTACCTGAAAATTTAAAAGCAAACTGCTTAGTTACTAGTAAAAGTGTCAGTATCAGTAAAATGATCAAGAAGAAAGGAAGTACACAGAGGAGAAGCTGCTTAGTTTCTTCAAAGTTCGTCCTTAATTGCTCGCCGAACGACCATAGGTCTTCAGACACGAGAAGCTTGTCATACAGAGCAGCAATGCCAGGGTCTCCTTTGGCAAACACCATTTCAACTAAGTCAATAGTGACTCTAAAGAAAGGCCACTGAACGTACATCTCCTGCAGCATGTGAATATTCTTCACATCCTTCTTAATGGCATATTTAAATGCTGCTCCAAAACCAAGCCATACTGGTAGATGAAACCTTGTCTGTGTCCAAGCAAAGATCCATGGAATTGCACGCAGTGATTCAATGCCTCCACTTGGCTTCCTCTTTGATGGACGACTTCCAATATTCATTCGACCATATTCTAACTCTGGGGTTGCCTGCATATTTAAACAAATTATGAAAATTCATAAAAGTTTTATACACAATTTGTCAAATTTACAAAAGTAACTAGGTCTCGTTAGATAACCATTCGTAAAACTTAAACCTAAAAATATTACTTTCATTTATGGGCTTTCTTGTTTTCAAGCATACATAGTATTGTAAAGAAATAATGAGAAAACAAACACAATTTTCAAAAATAAAAAACCAAATGATAATCAAAACAGTTCTGATTATTTTGAACGGGGAGGAAGTTAGTCAGCATGCAAATAGGTTTACAAAACAGACACTAAGAGTAAGTGAATGGACTAAGAATAATGATAATTATTCTTGTGCTCATATAGTGTAATGGATTATTGCGAATCATACTGCTTCCATTTAAAAACCGGATAACAAATTATATGGATAGAAACACTTACAAGGCGGAAGTATTCGACAAAGCGAGGTTCCTGGAAAACTATGGATCGGTATTTCTCGGTAGAAGCAACTGCCATCTCATCCATGAGAGAACGCCACTCGGGCTTGGGAGCAATGGGTGGATTCATGCCATGCTCAAGCGTTGCGGCTGTAAAACGTTGAAGTGTTCTAAAGCACAAGTGCTCCTCTCCAAACGATTGCTCAATAACCTCACCTTGAACTGTGACACGTAGTGAGCCGTGAATTGTATCCGGGGGCTGAGATAATATAGCAAGGTGGGTAGGTCCTCCTCCTCTGCCAACTGTTCCTCCTCGCCCATGGAACATCGTGAGCTTAATTCCATATTGTTTTGCCACTTGGATAAGTTCTTCTTGAGCCTTATATAGTTGCCAAGCAGCAGAGAGACGGCCAGCATCCTTCCCAGAATCCGAGTACCCAATCATGACTTCTTGCTTACCATCGATGCGGTTTCTGTACCAGTCAATTGAAAAGAGTCGAGCCATAGCAGATGGAGCAGCCTCAAGATCATCAAGTTTTTCAAATAATGGAACAACCCTCAATGGCCTCTTCACATGACATTCACGTTGTAGAAGCTCAACAGCAAGCACATCAGATGGTGCAGTCGCCATTGAAATAATGTAGGCACCAAAATTATCTGAAGGAAGCTCTGCAAGGACAGTGAAGGTATCCAGAACATCAGCAATTTCCTCTGTCTTTGGAAGATCAGGACCGAAAAGAGGACGTTTGCTACTAAGTTCAGATAGTAGCCATTCTTGCTTTTGTTGTTCTGACCAATCTTTGTAAGAACCAATCCCCAGGTAATTAGTGATAGCATCGATGACATCTGTGTGTCTGTCTGATTCTTGACGAATATCCAGTCTTACAAGTGAAAGTCCGAATGTCGAAACTTGCCGTAAGAAATCAAGAAGGGTCCCATCAGCAATTGATCTATCACCGCAAGCACAGAGTGACCTGTAGCAGAGTTCAAGAGGCTCCAGAAACTATAAAGAAAAAGAAAACATGTCAGAACTAGCAAAAGGAAAGGGGGAAAACACTAGCATTATTTCATTCCCATTTCACATTCTGCTACTAAAAGGTATGGCTTTGGCTATAATGCATTTAATTTATCAAGTAAATGTGGCCTACGTGTTGGATCAAATGATCTCATTATAGATGCCAATTTGAACCACTATTCATGCTACCTATGGTTGTTATTTGATATACTTGAATCGAGAAAATAAAGAACTTATAGATCATTCTGCTGAAGTACCATAAAATCTAAAGGTAGACTTAGTGTAAGAAAGAACCTGCTCAACATTGGTGAAAGTTGTATCTTCAAGAATATCAGACATTCCATTTGCTAATAAATGACGGGCACGTTCGCGTGTATTGTATAACTTATCGCGTACATCGCCAAGAATGACACGGTAGGGCTCATTTGAAGGAACTTTTTTCCAAAACTCTTAACTCAGAAAATATGGAAATGTCAGTAAACTCATGATGACATCAGTCAAATCAAAACCATGTCAATAAACAATATAAAAGATTGTAGTCAATTTTTGTAGCATGTTTATAACTTAAGTAGCTTTTAAGTAATAGAATTCATTAAGTATGAAACATACTTATAAGTTTCAGAAAATGAAGTATAAACTGAAACCGAAAATGTAGTTCAATTTTAAAACAAAAACTTATATACCTATGAAGTGCTTTGCATCTTTCCTTGATGACCTATGAAGTTCTTCAGCACGGCTCTGTAACTCGTCACTACATCTCCACATAGATAACTGGACAACACGGGAATTTAAAACACATAACAGAATGTGATCATAATAATAGAAAAAAAAATCGACGTACTAAAACCTGAAACTATAAATTTAGTTGAAACTTCACTTGATTATACCTCAAACATAAGATTCTCAATCTGAGAAAAATATAAGTTAGCAGCCATCATCCTAGCCAATAAACAGACATCCCTTGTTACTTCTGGAGTAACCCTGGGGTTCCCTGCAGCCAAAATATGCATTAGAAACTACCGTTTCATTGAAACACAACGAAGCATCTACATGTGTTCTTGTTAAAATGAGTGCGAACTCAAGAAAATGGTGTGATTCATCATGCACTGTTACTTAATGATGTTTAATAAAATAGTTATTAGATTACAGGTCTTAGCTGTGATCACTGATAAACATACCGTCACGATCCCCACCCATCCAGGATGAAAACTGAATAAGAGGAGCATTATAAGGAACACGCTCGGTAATTCCTATGTTCTTCAAAGCTGTGTCCACTCGGCGCAAGAACTTAGGTACGCCTTTCCATAGTGTCTCGTGAAAGTAGCTCATTCCAGCTCGCATTTCATCTTGTGGCGTTGGAGGAGTTCGTCGGATTTCATCCGTGCGAAATGCAGCTTGAATCTGCACGAGTGGAAATGAAAAAACAATAAGATGCGAGAAATGTATGAGTTTAGTTCCTACGTCCGGCATTGACTAATAACACTAATAAATACGAATCAATCTCCTAATTACAGAAATAACAGACCTCCCGTTGCAGAGCTTCATCAAGTTCCAGTTTATCATCAGGACTAATGTCTTTTGCATACAACTGAGTCAAGCAATTTCTAATCCTGAAAATACACATAAAAATCAAGAGTAATCTCAGAAAACCAAACAATGTCCCCTGTTCTTAAACACTTCAAATTTTGTTTTTCATGCAAGTTAATTAATGACTAAACATCAAGTTATTAAAAGGGGAACAAACCGGCCATGCTTTTGAAGCAAAGATCGACGAACAGCCTGAGTAGGATGCGCTGTAAAGACCAAATCTACAGTTTGGTTTTTCAAAGCATCAAATACTTCTTGAGGGGACTTAAACTGCAGAAGCCTCTTGAAGGTTTCTTCAATATCTGATTCAGTTGTAGCATTGGCTTCATCAGCGAACCCACCTTTCTTTAATTTATTCCTCCTCCTATATGCAATCTGAACTTCCTCGGCTAAATTAGCTAAATTAAGCATATGGGAAAAGGATTTCGCTACAACAATCGAATCGCCTGGATCCAAACTCGTTAGAACATTCCCAAGTTCCTCCAATTTCTCTGGGTCACGACTCCTCTCATACTCAGCTGAAAATTCATAACACTCTTGAACCTAAACCCACAAGATCAAAAAATCAAAGTAAAACATCAAGGTTGAGTATCAGCATTCTACTAAGTACTAATCAGAAATCGAAATGCGAAAAAATAATTTCAATAAACTCAATGAAATTAGAGCCTATATCCACAAGATCACAAAATAAAAAAAGTAAAACATCAAAGTTGAGTATCAACATTCTACTAATCAGAAATCAAAATGCGAAAAAACAAATTCAATAAACTCAATAAGATTAGAACCTAAATCCAGAAGATCACAAAATCAAAAAGTAAAACATCAAGGTTGAGTATCAACATTCTACTACTCAGAAATTGAAATGCGAAAAAACAAATTCAATAAACTCAATAAAATTAGAACCTAAATCCAGAAGATCACAAAATCAAAATTAAAACACCAAGGTTGAGTATCAACATTCTACTAATCAGAAATCAAACTGCGAAAAAACAAATTCAATCAACTCAATAAAATTAGAACCTAAATCCAGAAAATCACAATATCAAAAGGTAAAAAACATCAAGGTCGAGTATCAACATTCTAATCATCAGAAATCTAAATGCAAAAAAAAAAAAAAAAAAAAAATCAATAAACTCAAAAAAATTAGGTAACGAGTGAGAATATTACAGTTTCTCTAAGATCTTCCCCGTGCAAATCCTCAAGAATATCCAAAAAGCGATCCAAAAGCAAAGCATCATACTCTACCAACTTATCATCCTCAGACACCTTACTCGGTGCAAGAAGCCTCAAATGAGCATCGATCGAAGCCATTTTCTCCAAATTTTTAGGCGCCGCCATTTAGTTCTCCACTGATCCGTCCCTTAAACACCAAATCACGAATCGGCAATAGCCACACATACAAAAACACAATGTAATCGAATAATGAGACATGAAAAACAAAGGCGAAAAGAAATCAAGCAGTAAAGTGAAAGCCAGTGATGATCCACAATACAAAATCAAGCAAAATCATAAGAAGATCCTTAAAAAAGAATTATCACTGACCTCAGATTTTGAAAACAACGAGCTTATGATCTTCAAACGAGGTTGATGCGGAAAAGAAGAAGAAATCCGTAAAGGCCTCGATCACACGAGAAGAGAAAACCAAGCGACAAAAAAGTGTTTCGGACTTTCAACAGGACTCATGGTTGTAGCTACCAATTTATAGATGAACAATTCCTTTTCCTATTCCTTTTCTTTTTCTTTTTCGTTTTTTTTAAACTTTTTTATTTATTTATTTATTTAAAATTTCCTATTACGATTCTATATTCATGAATTAACTACCTCCGTCTTTTTTTACATGAATTTGGTTTTCTTTTTCCTTTCTGTAAAACAATTTAATATTTAATAATTCATTTTCTTATTAAATTTTAGTCTCTATTTTTTTATATATAAAACACACAATTTAAGTTTTATAATTATAATTTAATAAAACCTAAAATAGTGTATGTTATTGCTTTTACAAATAATAGTATATTTTATTTCTAATTATAAGTTGTGTATGAATGAACTATTCATATTTAAATAATATTATCTTTATAATTTATTGATGGTGTGATCTTTTTAAAAAAATTGTTGATATGAATTAAATATTTTTTTATCCAAATGTAAATTACATAGTTAATGGAATAAAAATCAAGTTGTTTATCTTTAAATAATATATTTTAAATTGATAATCATCTTTTTTTTAAAAAAAAACCTTAAATTGATAATTATCAACTGTTTTTTAATCCTGATTTTTTTTAAAAAAACTGTTTTTTAATCCACATTTATCACTTTTATTGGCACACAAATAAACTAAAGTTATTTAATTTGCTTGGGATTATACTTTTTTGTAGGTTTTAATATACATTTTTGAGGGCAATAACAGTGTGGAATTGGGGGATATCAAACTGTTTTTGAACCTTAATTTATTATTTTTTTTAATTATAACGACTAAAATCTAAAATCAATTGGGTAATTTTACCCCTTTTTTATAGAAATTGTTTTTGTTGGTAGGGGCAATCAAACACATTACCAAAACGACAAAATGACGTGGCTTCTGAATTATCTTTTTTAAAGAAAACAAATTAAGTACATGGTTTTGTAAGGAATGTGCGTGGAATTGTGACGCGTGGCATTTGCTTCCAAACGGAAGCGAATATACTGTTTCACAGAGGCTATATCCTCCATAAATGAATGATATAAATAAATGCCCTATGATTGTGAAATTAACGGCGTAATAAAATTTCATTTATATCGTTCTTTTTTTTTTTTTGAGAATTATTTATATCGTTCTGCCTTAACTTTTTTGAAGACCTAATTTTAATTTAGTTTAATGGTAAAATAATTAAATTAACCTACATTTTTAAAATTTTAAAAACTTCGTTTTTTCTCTTTTTTAATGTTTGTAAGATCAATTTGCACGTATTTAGATTATTGTTGTTCAATATATTATCTGATTTTATAATATTTAAATATCAAATAAATGAAATTAATTTTTTATCAAAAAAATAATAATTTATGATTAGAAAGTTTTTGAAAATTGAATTCATCGCATTTTTATTTTTTCAATTAATTTCTAACTTGATAGTTATCAAAAGTTGAATCCATCATTTTTATATTTTCAAGACTCTTTTAACCACTTGAAATATTTTCCTACCTTCAACGGTTGAGGAATAATTATTTTAAATATGATTTTAGTACTTAGATTATTTCATTATAACTTATATACTTTTAAATGTTAATTTTAATCCTCAAATTTTAGTTTAAAATAATAATAATTTTTATAAAAAAAAATCTTAAAGTTTTACAAAGGGTAAATTTGGTATTTATATTATTAGTTTTAAAAATATTATTTACTGCTGTAAAACAAATGCTAATCTTTTCTGTTTCATTTTTTATATAAAATTATTATTATTAAATCAATTTTTTTTATAAATAACTTTAAATTTATATTAGAAATAAATTTAAAATTTTATTGAAAATACAAATTAAAACTAAATATTTAAAAGTAGTAAGGCCAATATATTAACCAAAGTTATAATTTGGTATATGTCTTACTTTTGGAATAGTTCTGATGTTGACCTTATTTATCTTTCTTCCTATCTCTATTAATCGATTAATTTGATTTGGATTGCAAAAAAGAAACATAATGTTAGTGATGTACAACCTAATATTTAAGATGATGTATTATTCTAAATCTCTTATTTTTAAATATTGTTAATTAAATATAAAATAGTTTGGTTCAATTTTTGAAAAAATATGATAAGTTCTCGAATATTTTAAATGGTACATATTTAATTCATTTGTTATGAGAAGCTTCTTCCTTTTTTAATTTGTTTTTTAAGTTAAATAGTAGAGACTCAAAAAGATCAATCAGTATAACCTTGTCTTTTTTATTATAGTTATTATTATTTTTTCTTTTTTAATTTGAACCTTAAATCTTAATAGTTATTAGCAAACCACAAACCAAATAGTTAAAGTTTTATGTTCTTGACAAAAAAGGTGTAAGATTGAATCTTCAATCTCATATGTGTTAACGATAATGGAACAACTCAACAGTCTGAGATGATTTTGAAGAATTAAAGATGATAATTTTAGTAACTCGTGGACAGTTACTTGAAATGAAGTGATTGGAATGTTCATTTCTAACTTTTACTATATTTGAATTTTTTTTTTCTAAAATGTTGACATTTACACAATTTCTTTTATTGTTATTATTAATGAAAAAATCCTTTTTTTCCCTTCTCAAAAGGGCAATATTTTGAACCTAATTTTAGCATTAGTATTTACGCAAATATTGTGAAAGGCTAAAATACCCCATTTAAAAAAAAGAAAGAAAGAAAGACTAAAATACCCTAAAATTTAGTACGATAATAAAATAAATCATGCTAAGCATCGAAATTTGGATATCCTTTCATTAAACCAATTGGATATTCTTTCTTTAAACCTAAAATGTGCAAGAAAAGGAAAATTTTGTCTATATACTTATATCATATCTGGGAGATTATATTCCTCGATGTATGTAAATAACATACAGCTTTAACAGGATTCCATTTTTTCTTATTAATAGTGAAAAGGAATAAGAGAGTATTTTGCTTTTTATTATTTTTATTGGCATGTGTACGATATAATCTTTAATTTGTTCTTGTGACTTCTTCTCTCTCATATGCAAAGTTTGATAGTATTGGAGTTTGTAATCAAAATATTGCTGTTGCTGGTTACTTTGTAATATTTGATAATTAAACTCATAATTATGTTATAAGAAAGTATCTTTTTCAAAAAAAAAAGTGACTATCATGTATCATCGTTTTCATAAACAATATTTGTTACGTAATTTAGTCATGGACAAATTATATTTTACTAATAATTTCATATATATATATATATATATATATATATATATATATATATATATTCCTTCTCAAAAAAAAAAAAAAAAAAATATATTTTTTACTTATGATTTTATTTTATTTACGCGGATTCTTTTTTTTTTAATGTTAAATTCAGGGTAACGATTTTTTATTTTACAATTGTTATCTTTTAGCATAAAGCCTGCAATAAACAAAAACTGAAAGTACAACCATCAAACTAGACGACAAATAGTTTCACTATTCAGACCTGCATTTTATATGATTTATCTCAAATCTCAAGAAAATTCAGACAGCAAATTATCTGGGAAAACTATGGGACTGGGTTACCTTAAACAACAGAAATTATCAGATAGCAACAAATTGACTGGAAAAATTAATCTAAATGATTTTCTTTAATTACTCAAATCGTTTTTTATATTTACTATTCAAAATAACTAATTATTTATAACTACTCATTTTTAACAATTCATTTATAACTCCTAATTTATAAATCACTCATTTCATATTTTTTAAAATAATTCATTTTTAACAATTCATTTATAATCTATTTTTTTCTAACTATTTAAAATAATTATTCATTTTAAATCTACGTCGAAACAAGTTATTGTCTCTAACTCCTTTACATATCTTCTATCAATAAAAGTTATCGTATTTTATCCAGAAAAAATTCATTTACATAAAAATCACATTCAAACAAGTACTTGATTGTAACTCTAATTTTTTAACTACTCAAAATAATTTCATAATATTTTGATTTAATTTATAAAGAATTTTGTAGAAAAGTGCAAAGTTTAAATAGGTGTAAAAAAATTGCTGGTGAGGGCATAAAGCATGCGCCATACAAAATGTGTCGGAGCATGCATGCATGCATTTTGGATTGGCATTCACTTTGCCAAATGTTAAATTGCCAACTCAAACGGCGCCCATGGGTTTGCCTCAACTGCCAACATACAACCTTCCTAATAAATAATAAACAATTTACAACTCTCACTAATATTTTAAGTAGGAAAAAAAGTATCCATAAATGTTGGCTGAAATTTTAATTTTGTCCACATCTTTTAAAAAAAATACCACTATGGTGGCTCAATCTTAATCATCAATTTTTTTTTCTTTTAAATAATTTAATTAACAATAAAATAGTGATTAAGATTGAGCTACTTTAATGGATGCATGTTGTCTGGCACCATGCAAATATTCATTTTTTAATAATATTCAAATTTATTAGAGATTATTTATTTATTTTCTCTTCAAATAAAATTTATATTAAAACTAAAAGAAAAATCATAAATTTGTTAAAATTTAACCCGTTTGTAGTCCCAGTTCTCATCAACAATATTTTACTATGTCTCTTACCATTTTTATTATCTCAAGAATTACAATTAAGAATTGTTCAAATGAATTTAAATATCTTTTTGAGAACAAAATGAATATTAAAATATAGAGACTAAAAAAATGGTTTTTTTTTTTAAATTAAGAAGTAAAGAAAATTATATAATTATATTTTCATTCAATCCTCATAAAACTATAATTAACCTAATCTTTATCATTTGAATTGGGTAATTCAATCAGTACGGAATTGTTGATTATTTTATTCACTATTTTTTTTTTTTTGAGAAGCAAAAGGTTTTATTGCTCAGGGCAGCAGCCCAAACAAATCAACAGGAGGACAATTTGTCCTTAACAAACACTCCAACCATGGAGGAAAATCTAAGGTCCACACCAAAGAAAGCCCAGAAAAACAAGCCCATTGAGCTAAATGATGGGCTACGGTATTAGATTCTCTACGAATAAAAGAAACACCCAAAAAACAGGTATTCTGCATAAAAACCCTAATTTCAGACAACAGAACACCATAGCTTGAATCGAGCAAACATTCCCTTTGAATTGCCAACACCAACTGCATAGAATCAGATTCAACATAAACCTCCTTCAAACCCATCTCCAAAACAATCTTTAGTCCATGGATTAAAGCCATAGCTTCAGCAGCAAATACATCAACGCCAACCTCAACGAAATGAGCAGCAGCAATAACACCAAACCCGCGATGATCCCGAACAATCACACCACAACCTGTTTTAGAGCAATTCGATCGGCAAGCTGCATCCACCGACATCTTAAGAGCACCCCTTCTAGGCGGCATCCAAGCTTTCGAAGACATCAATGGCGCTGACGGGGAATGATCGGCAACAAGAACTCTTTTTAGATTAATTTTCTGAAACTCTTTCAGGTAATTTTCCACCCAATCAGCTCTATCAACATCTGGTAAAATATTCTCCTTCCTGATCAACTTATTTCTATCATTCCAAATAACCCATGCAACAACGCATGCTTTTTCGAAATCCTGAGTAGGCAAAGATCCAGCAAGCCTAATTAAAATATCTTGAGCATTCTCAACAAAACTATTAGCAAGGGATACAAGATCAGGAAATATCAAGGACCATAGCGATTTTTCATGATGGCACATAAAAAAGGTATGGGTTAAATTTTCTTCATGGCTATTACAAATAGGGCATAAGGCAGACTGTGAGATTCTTTTGCTGTATAAATTCTGCATAATAGGGATGAAATTGTTGAACACTTTCCATATAAGAAATTTGATCTTAGCAGGCACACACAAACCCCACAACTTTTTCCACCAATTGGATAAAACATCCGAACAAGAGGTTGATTCAGTTATTTTAGAATTCAAATAAAGCTTGTAAGCACTTTTAACCGAGAAGATCCCATCACTAGTGTAATGCCAGATCCATTTATCCGGTAAAGAAGAACCACAAATGGGAATTGATAACACCAAATTTTGATCAACTGACCAAAGAATGTTTTGAATCAACTCACGATTCCAATTACCACTGCTGGTCAATAGATTAGAGACACACAAATTCTTATTCTCAGGACTAGGAATTGTAATTACCTTGAAAGAATTTCCCCTAGGAATCCAAGGAGAGTCAAACACCAAAGTGTCAACACCATTGCCAATGCGCTTCCTTAGCCCTTTTTTAATTAAGTCTCTACCCCAAAGAATACTTTTCCACACATAAGAAGAGCCAAGCCCTTCTTTTGCCTCCAAAATAGATCCATTAGGAAAATATTTTCCCCTAAAAATCCTCCCAACCAAAGAAGATGGGTGTTGGATGATTCTCCACACTTGTTTTGCCACTAAAGATTGATTAAAACCTTCCAGGTCTTTAAAACCTAATCCGCCCTTATTTTTAGGAATGCTAAGAACATCCCAACTGGTCCAATGAATTTTGGATTTTGTCATTGTAGAACCCCACCAGAACTTTGCTAGAATCTGAGATAATTGACGACAAAGAAGCTGAGGCACTCTAACACATGACATCACATAAATTGGGATTGCCTGAGCTACTGCTTTGATTAGGATCTCCTTACCCGCAATAGAGAAAAAATTCCCTTTCCAACTACTAACTGTCTTCATCATTTTCTCCTTAATATATGTAAGGTCACGCGAACGGTTTCTAGAGAAATGAGAAGGGAGACCCAAATAGTGCCCAAGATTCAAAACAACTGGCACTTGCAAACAACTAGCCAAATAGTTTCTAGTATGCATAGGAACATTTGGGCTGAATAAAGCAGCTGATTTAGAGGAATTCACACTTTGCCCAGATCCTCTTTCATAAGTTCGAAGAATATCTCTTATAGCTATAACTTCTTGAAAAGAGGCTTTACAAAACAGTAAGCTATCATCGGCAAAAAACAAATGGGAAATAGCTGGACTCCTACGAGAAACCAAACAACCAGAGATAATTCTATTTCTTTGAGCCGCAGAAAGCATACAAGATAAACTCTCTGAACATAGAATGAATAAATAGGGGGAAAGAGGATCTCCTTGTCTAAGACCACGTTTTGGATAAAACACATTTCCAGCCTCTCCATTTAATAAAATAGAGAAAGAAACTGAGGAAACACAATCCATGACCAGATTAATCCATTGATTACAAAAGCCAAGTCTCTTCATGATGTTCCGCAGAAAATTCCATTCTACACGGTCATAAGCCTTACTCATGTCAAGTTTAATCGCCATTTCACCTGCTCTTCCTGATCTCTTATTTGAAACATGATGAATACATTTGTAACCTACAAGAAGGCTATCCGAAATCAAACGGCCAGGGACAAAAGCACTTTGGAATTCAGAGATGATTTGCTTCAGAACATCCTTCATTCGATTAACAATCACTTTAGAAATGATCTTATAGCTGACATTACAAAGGCTTATTGGCCTAAATTCACTCATTTCAACCGGTTTGTCCTTTTTAGGAATTAAAACAATGTGAGAATGATTGACCTCTTTAGCTGGAAAACCATCTGGACCTGGGGCTTTGGTTGGAAACATCTGAAAAACAGCAACTTTAATTTTATTCACTATTAATCTAAATACAAAATTGGGTAAGTATTTCATACTAATTAAACACCCTTTAGCATTTTTATAGGTAACTTTTGACTATACAATGCTTTATTATTATTATTATTATTATTTTATTTTTTAATTTAATCATATTTAGGACTCAAATTCATAACCTACTGACTATTATTTTGATATCACTGGCATATTATTATTTTTAGCGAATTTTATAGAAGCTTGGTTGTTTATTATCATGTGAAATTAAATGATATTTTTTTGAAAACAATTGTTCAAATCAAAATAATCATATTTTGCGTGATTTCCTAAAATTTTGGCGTAAGTTAGTTAAAATAATGTAGGACTGAATTGGTTATTTGGCAATCAGAATTGTAGCAGGTGGCCACAAAAATATTGATGATGGAAGATATATCGGACCTTTTTTTTTTTTTTTTTTGAAGTAGAAGATATATCGGATCTTGATTTTATGAAATATCTACATTGATGGAAATTTTAGAAAAACATAAAACCCAAAAAATTAAAAATCGAAAATTGTAGATTAATATTAATAAATAAATATTTTACTGTATTGAAAAAGTTAAAATACTTACAACCATGGAGGACAAGAAGAAGATGATGAATGAGGGAGGGAAATAGAAGAATGTGAAGTTTCTCAATAAATATTCATCATTACTAAATATTCATATTTTAATAATGGACCCGATTAAATTCGACAACATCTTTCTTATAATCTCTATGGTATACACTATGTAAGATATTTTATTTCTTCCGTCAAAATGAATATTAATACAATAAAATATAAATTTGAGAAATCTAACTTAAATATTATCTTAAAAAACACTAACTTATATATTATAATATTTCTAAAAAAAAAAACTTATATATTATAATAACTAAATATAATAAATCTAACCAAATTAATATTCGAATATCTAATATTATTATGGGTCTCAAGAAAAAAAAAATCTAATATTATTGTGAGCCATATAAAGAATGAGGTATTTTAACTCATTCCACCGTATTATGAAGTGATATGTTTCATGATATTAGAGGAAGTATACGCAAAGTGACCCGCACAATCACATATATTAAAAAAATAAAAAATAAATAAAACTCATTCCACCCAACTTCAAGTTGGATGTGCCAAACAACCCTTTAAAAACAAACTTTTTTGCTCAAAAGATATTTATATATGTGTATATATTCTGACATTAAAAAACTGAATTTTTAAAGGTCGTTCTCAGTTTGTTGGGAAAAAAATGGAATATGAAATGAAATATTGCGGAAGCAAAAGTCAAATCAAAGTCTCAATGTTTGTTGAAGAAAGAGAGAAAATGTGAGAGTGAAACAAATATGAATATGTTTCTATAGAAATGGGGAAATTGGTGATACACAAATGTTGTTAAAAAATTGTATCACAAAATATGTGTACTCAAATGTGGTTTCACAATTGTAGTACAAAAAACGTTTGTTATTGGTGTTACAAACTTTCTCAAGGATTGTTCATCCTTATATAGGTATAAAAGTTGAAGCTAATTAATACCTATAACTTACAACATTTAAAAACAAAACATAAGAAAACTTAAAAGAGATAACTCCAATAGAGTTATAAAATCAAAAAACTTGAAACAAAAACTTAATCAATATTAAATATAAAGAAACTTAAACCTTAAATAAAAACTGAAAATTAATTAAAGAAAAAACTCAAACTTCAACACTCCTCCTTGAGGTTTTTCTTTGTGACGTTGGACTTTTGAGGTTGAAACATAAATTTGGTCAATGACAAATCTTTTGTGAGAATGTCAGCAAGTGCTCTTCATAACAACAAACAATTAAGTTTGATTTTGCCTTCTTTCTCTTTTTTTCTCGACTTTCAACAAACAAAATTTTAACTTGGATGTGCTTTGGTCTACCAAGTTGAATTTGATGAAAGGCACCAACAAATTTCTTATCACAGAATCTTTTTGTATGTCCTTCTAGTACATATCCAAAATTATCAAGAAATTTATGAATCCATATTGCTTGATTTGCAGCTTGTGCAAAAACAACATATCCAACTTCAACGGTAAATTTAACCACAACTTCTTGTCTTCTTGAAATTCCAAAAGAAGAAACACACGTCGAAATATTTAATTTAAAACCATCAATTAAATATGTCCAACTGATATCACCACATCCAATCAAATTCAAATTACTTGTCATTCCCAAGGCTTTGATCTTGAAATCATTCTTAATGCCAACTAGATTCACAAGTTTCTTGAAAATACCATAAACTTGAGTTCTCTCGATCAAAAAATACTCCCAAGTCATCTTGGTAAAATAATCAATAAATGGAATAAAATGTTTATTCCCAATAAATGTGTTGCAAATGGAACCACAAATTTCATTGTGAACCAATTTAAGCTTGTTGTTGGCTCTAAAATTACCACCTTTTAAAAAAGGTAATCTATGCATCTTCCATTCTAGGCAACTTTCATAAATTTGACCAAATGAGATAAAATTGGAAAATTCATCAACCTTATTAGAAGAATTCAAGGATTTCAAAACCTTGTTATTGTAGTGACCAAGATGATGATGCCACTTTTTTTTTTCTTCTACTTCGGTATTTAGTGCATGATTACTTAGTGAGTCACCATTTAAAATGAAGGCATTATAAACCATTTTGACCCTTGCGATCTCTACTCCTTGAGGGTCATGAATGACACAAACTTGATCTTTAAATGCCACAGAAAAATTATTATGCAATAATTGAGCAATACTAAGCAAGTTTTGAGATAATCTTGGAACATATAAAATATTAGATATTTTATGTTCACCTTGTTTGGTATTCATTATGATTGTACCTTTGCCTTCTGCTGGTATTGTCTCACCATGTCCAAGAATCACCTTGGATTGTATAGATCTGTCAATTTGGCTAAAAAGATTGATATCTTTAGCCATATGGGTAGTGCATCCACTGTCAATAAGCCAAGAGGTTGACTTGTTGTCGTTGACATGAGAAGCCATAAATAAAAAGTTTGTTTCTTCATTGTCTTCTGCACAATTTGCTTGTTGCTGGAGGTTTTGTGTTTGGTTTTGTTTGGCATAACAAAACTTCTCTGTATGCCCATCCTTGTTGCAATAATCACAGTGGTAGAATCGTTTGTTCTTGAACCAACAATTTTTTTCATCATGGTTGGTCCTTTTACAAAAGTGACATGGAGGAAATTTTGTTTTTTCTGATGCTCCTCCTTTCTCCTTGTTTTCTTGACCTTTGGTTATTTGTCTACCATCTTCTGCAACAAGTTTATTACTTTTAAACATGGCATGAAATGCTCCCTCAACATGCTCCTAATTACGTATTGTATCCCTTTGCTCTTGGGCTTGCAATTTGCTAATTAATTCAGAAATGGTAAGAGTAGTCAAATCTGAAGACTCTTCTATTGCTGAGATCTTTGACTCAAATTTGCTAGGAACACTGACCATTATTTTTTCCACAACTCTTTGATCAGTAAAAGTTTTACCAGCAAGTCTTATCTGGTTTACAATTGTCATCACTTTTGTTGTGTAGTCCCTTATAGAATCTGAATCCTTCATTTTTAGCATTTCAAACTCTCTTTTGAGAGTCAATAATTTGACAACCTTCACCCTTGCATTACCTTCAAATTCCTCTTGCAATTTATCCCAAGCTTCTTTTGCCGTTTTACAATCAATAATCCTAGCAAATATAGGATCTGATAAAGCGGCATGAATCACAGATAGAGCTTTGGGCTTCTTCAATTTCTCCTCTTCATGTAATCTGATATGATTCAACGTCGGATTTTCTCCTAATGGTTAAGGATCAACATCAGTAGAAACACATTCCCAAAGGCCGAGGGCTTTGAGATAGAATTGTATTTTAACAACCCAAAATTGGTAATTTTCACCACTAAAATGTGGAGGAGAGGTGACACCAAAATTTGAAGACATATTCAAATACAAAAAATAAAATTTTCACTCTCAAATAAAATCACAGCCTTTAAATCTAAGGCTCTGATACCACTGTTGGGAAAAAAATGGAATATGAAATGAAATATTGCAGAAGCAAAAGTCAAATCAAAGTCTCAATGTTTGTTGAACAAAGAGAGAAAATGTGAGAGTGAAACAAATATGAATATGTTTCTATAGAAATGGGGAAATTGGTGATACACAAATGTTGTTAAAAAATTGTATCACAAAATATGTGTACTCAAATGTGGTTTCACAATTGTAGTACCAAAAAAGTTTGTTATTGGTGTTACAAACTTTCTCAAGGATTGTTCATCCTTATATAGGTATAAAAGTTGAAGCTAATTAATACCTATAACTTACAACATTTAAAAACAAAACATAAGAAAACTTAAAAGAGATAACTCCAATAGAGTTATAAAATCAAAAAACTTGAAACAAAAACTTAATCAATATTAAATATAAAGAAACTTAAACCTTAAATAAAAACTGAAAATTAATTAAAGAAAAAACTCAAACTTCAACACAATTTTTATTTATTTATAAAAAAAATTATGTTCATTAAGTAACACAAGTGCCAACTTTTAAAAGTCGTTCTTAGTTGCTCCCAAAATAACTTGTTTTTTTTACATCTTAAATTTTATCTTAAATCTTAATCTTAATTTTAATCTTAAATCTTAAATCTTAAAACCTTAAAATGTGGCTTGAGGCGGAGAATCATTTTTGGACTATTATATCCATATAATTCTTTAAAATTTAAAAAATGTCACCCCTTTAACCAATTATGAAAGCACGTCCATGCAGTCATTTTGCATTATCTAAATATCTAAATAGATTAAAATTAATAAAAATAATAAATAGCTATAGTTAATAATTTTATAGAATATTGAAAGTTGGAATGTTAAAGATCTTTTCTCCTATTAATTTTTAATAAATATATAAAATGTTATAGGAATGTTAAAAGACATTTTCTTCCTCCATATTTCCTTCTTAATTATAATTATGATTCATAATCAATTTTATAAGTTTTAGAATTCAAAAGGTTTGATAATTATTATCTCTAATCTTCTACTATAAAATGAGGTTTCATCTTCATTTATTTTTATAAGTTTTAGTTGGCATTTTTATTATTGTATTATTATTCTCAAATGTTCTTAATCTTCAAAGTCTTTATAGATGTTATATCGTTGGATTCAAGTTGCATTGTTGTATTGTTATTATTATTTATGTTATTGTTGCATTATTGTACGTATATTTTACTGTTATTTTATTTATACTATTTCTTTAGAATACTAATTTTTTTCTCAAAGAAAATTTTGCAATATAGGTTATCTGACATTCATCTCATCTAATACTTCTTTATATTTTATCTTATTTTGTATTCAGGTTTTTTTTTATCAATTTTTGTCACTATTATAATGCTTGGAATTTGAAGAGTTATTTGGCTTATAAGGTAAAAAACATTTAGATTGGTTGCATAACAACTTTCCATTGTGTTTATCAATTTTTTTGCTTCATATTTTCTTTCTGTTTGGGATGGGCTCCAATTCTTAATATTTTATTTTATTACATCGCGATTAGATATTTGAAAACGAAAATTAATTTTTTAGTTATTTAAAAAATTATATATAAATTTTACTGTCATAAATTATTCTTTATATGAAACAAAACCTATTTTTTTAGATATTTGAAAATTAAAATATCCATTCATTTTTCTTATGATTCCAAATATGGATTCTCAAAAGGAAAAAAAAAAAAAAAAAAATCAAAATATGGCTTACGTGTTTGCACATTTACAAAAGGACATAGTTTGTCTACTAACAAAAAAAAAACTAAAATCAACCTAACAAAAAAAAAAGCTAAAATCAACCTATATGCCTCTGTTTATATAAATAACCTAACAAAACTTTGAAAGGTCTCCATTTACATAAATATTGAAAGTTAAGTTATATAATCAAATATAAAACTTTTCATTTACTAACTCCTCCATTTATCATGATTTAACATTGAATATACATATATAAATATAGGTTATACATATGAGGATATAAAATGATGAATTATCATTATATATTTTTTAAAAATAATAAATAAATGAAATCAATAATTAATTTTAACACAACTATTTTGTAAATCAATGTAAAATACACAAGGTGGTATTATTTTTTTTCATTTCTTTCAACCTATTTTGTAAAGTATAAAGGGATGTGGGTCTTTTTTTTTTTTTTAAATTAAATGTTGATATGGAAGGGACGTGGGTTTATTTTTTGTTACAATTGTTTGGAATAATAAAAAGTTTAGCTAATCTTAAATGTTGGAATGCAAAAAGAACTTTTCCAAACTTAAAAAAATGTTTTTAATTTCGTTTAAAAAAATGTTTTTCATCTTATTTATGGTAAGGTAATGAAAGTTTCTAGGTTTTAAAATTAAAACAGTTTTTTTTTAGAAGAAAAATTAAAACAGTTTTACAACTTAAACTTTTACTATAAAATTTTATATAAAATTTATTATATATTATTGATAACATATACATCTTAATCTTATCTTATCTTATCTTACTACTTAAAGTGAAGAAACTCATTTTTAGACGATTTTATCCCTAAGCCAACCTACAAATTTACATATAAATTTCAATTATAAAAAAAGAAAAAAAAAAAACCCACGTATGAGTTGGAAAAATCACCTAGATATACTTTGAATAAGTATTAAATTCTCTTAAGATTTAATAAGAAAAACATCTTTCTCACTTCTTTGTATTTACTACAATCTACTTTTAACCTTTACCCTCTTTTTTTTTTGAAGAAACCTTTACCCTCTTTATATATACGTTCCTTTTTATTAAAAATTAATTTCAATTTCATTCTAAATTTAGTAAACTAAGAAACATCTTTTTCCAACTTATACTACACCTGATTAGCTAGTTGGTGAGGCAATAGCTTACATGCATCTATTATTGAATTCATCCAACCAAAATTAATTTAAAAGCACATTGAAAGAAGTGAACATTAAAAATATTTGGTGGTTATTAAAAAAACATCTTTCCCACTTCTTTGTATTTACTACCATCCATTTTTAACTTTTCCCCTCCTTATATATATGTTGTTCTTTTTGCCACCCTTAATTAATTAATTTATATTTATTTGGTTTTTGTACTATCATTAGCTGGTTATTAGTATTTGAGTGGTTATATTTACAAATCATCATTATAATTGATGCATTTATAAATTTACTCATTGATATCATCTTTTCAAATTCCTTAACTTCATATTCTATAACAACAATAATAAAACTTCATATTCTATAACAACAATAATAAATTACATTTTTTCCATCCTATAAATAGTGGCATGTATTTCTAATTCATTTGTTCAGCAACAATCTTTGTGTTCTTAGTGCATAGATCTATATATATTTGTCAATTTCATTGATTCATCAACTTGCGGCAAAAATATGTCAATCCTACAAAATATTTTACACATTTGTTTAATTTTTTTTTACACCTTTAATTTTTTTTTCTTTTAATATTAAATCTCAGTTTCAAAAGGAAATGGTTGCATTATAAATTACAATGTTTTTTTGTATGAATACTTTGAAATTTCAACTATATTCCAAATATTGTAACACCTATTTTGTTAGGATTAAAATCTCTTTTCTGTGTTTTTTTAAAAAATAATTATAGTTAAAATCTCAAATGTAGAAATGTATAAAGATTTTCTATTATTTAAAGGATTTTTATTAATTATAATTACAATGACATGTTGACAACTTTATAAACTTTAGAATCCATTTTTCGTTTAACTTTCTAATTTTATTGATTACAAATTTTTTTTTTTTTTGAACTCTAATTAGGGCAGACTCCCTCCTTAAAGAGTGCTCTATTATTAGAAGAGCATACATTTTAACATACTCCTTAAAGAGTGCTCTATTCTTAGAAGAGCATACATTTTAACGTAATCTCTTTCTTTGGAAATGATATGATACTCGATTTAGATACCTAGCTACTGAAGAGGAGAATGACTTACCTACTACAGAAATTAAAGGAACTAGAGATTTGACTGTTCTTGGAAAAGCAAAAAAGTCAACTACTTTAATTGAATTTCCAAGAGGTACACAATGTGAGATTCTCTCCAACCTTTGTCATGTACCTTTTTTATCAATTAATTTATATAGAAATAATATATATTTTACTATGTTAAAGTAATAAACTCATATTTGACAATAAATTTAGATAATTTTTTGAATTAGTTTTAAAATATATTTATGTCAATTTCATGTTATAATTTTAATATATATATATATAATAGTCATTTCAGTGCAAAGCAGGTTGGTATTTTCTAGTTCATTAAAAAGCCATTTTAGTGTGTGTGTGTGTTTTTAATATAAACAAAATGGGTGCTTGAAAAGTTAAATTCCAAACGGGCATTCATAAAGTTTCGATTTTTTTTTTCTTTTTCTTTTTAAATTCTGAGAAACTAATTTTTGTTGGTACTACTACTTTTTTTTTTTAATTGGTCGGTACTAGTACCTAATCTACCTTTAATTTAGTTCTGAAAAGTATCTTATCTGTTCAGTAAACTGATTTTAATACTATATTTGATTAAGTTATACTAAATACTTCCTTTAAAAAAAAATTATACTAGATACTTTTAAACTTTGAGAAAGTTTTTGACGAAAGATATAATTGAAACCTACCTAAATTGATGGTATTTGCATAATATATGGTCCATGTTATATTTATGTTAGAGAAATTCAAACTAAAAAATCATTTATTGCATATTCAAGGATAGCGCCAATGAAAAGAAGAAGAATGAACTGATAGAGACAATCTAAAGCAATTTTCAAAAAAAAAAAAAAGAGAGAGACAATTTAAAGCAACTTGAAGACAAGTAAATTTATGAACCGGTCCAATGGGCCGTTACACAGGAAATACTTTGGGCCTCCAACAAAATAGTTGCGAGGCCCAATGTTTAAAATTGGGCCGTCTTTGTCATACTTCCTCATTTATTTTCTTCTAACGATCGACATGTCGTCGTAGCCTCTCGGCCTCTTTTTTTTTTTTTTTTTTTTTACTGGAGTCTCTCGGCCTCTTCTAGATCCATCGGGGGAGAATTTTTTTTTTTTTTTTTAATACATAGTGGGGGAAGGGGGACCAACAAACTCTATATAGAGGGCACAACTACTCTCAAATAATATGAGAGCTAAAAACCAATTTTCGGGCTCGAACTCGTGACCGTGGAGTTGAAATGGATTAACACCAGACAAGATAACCAACTGTGCCACTGACCCTCGATATAATTCGACGAGAATCTAGTTATGATCAATTATATATGTAAGAATATATGGAAACTTTACACATTATCTATATTTTTTAATATCATTATTACAAAAGGATATATGAAATTTCTCATAATTATTAATTATTATATTTAATTTTTTTTAATTTATCTTATTTATAATTATTTTAAAATTTAATTAGTCTCAATTTTATTAGTTAAAAAAATACTTATATTAAAATCCTATATTATAATTAAATTTTTTTGAAATTATAATATTTTAAAATTGAAGGAATTCGAATTCATGATTTTTTAGTCATTAAATATATATTGATACGGTCAAGTTACTATTTTTATTGACCTTCATATTAGATACTTGGAAATATAATGTTTTTTTTTTAAACAAGAAAATATAATGTATTTTAATTATAATTATAACTGTTATATATATACATATATTTAATCAAGAATAGAGCTATTGTATACAAAAGTTCTAAAATGTGACATGATTGAAATGACTGAATTTGTCTAATTATGAAAAAAATAATAATAGAGAGAGAGAGAGACAAATTTGGATTATTAGATTGATGCAGTGCCTCTTTTTATTTCTTCTTTATTTCGTCACCAGCACTTTCTAGGGTAAAAATTATTAAATGGGGGCTAAATGTTTGAGAGGAAAAATAATATTTACTTTTTAAACATTATATCAGTAAAATTTCTTCTCTTTTTTTTTTTTGGTTAAGGGTTAATTTGGACAAAATTTAGTTGATAAATATTAATAGTTATATGAACATTAATGGTTCGATCCCTCCGTCTTCACCATTCTTCAAGTTCATTATACTTTATATTTGCTCATAATTGGTTGGGAGTGGGTTAATATGTATGTATGTATTATTAAAATGGTTAAAATATTCTATGAATAATACAATAATGAAAATATTTGCACGTAAAGTAAAAAAATGTAAATTAATAGACTTCCATATTGATAGATTCTATCAAAGAGGCGGATAGAATCAATTACTAATAAGTAAATTGATAGACTTCAATCAAATTGATAGACTTTCATCACTAGAGAATGATAGATTCTATCAAAGTCTTCTATAAAAAAGGTAAATAATTTTTTTTTTAAAAGAATGACATAATTTGCTATAAAGGAATTATTTTTAAAAATGTATTATAATTGTAAACTGTGGTAAAAAAGTTGCTATACAATGCAAATTCTCTATTATTAATGAATGATTATTTATTTTCCTTATATATGTGATTGTTTAGGCGTCTAATTTTACAACATTTGGATGTGAAGAAAATCAGTAAAAAAAATAAATTTTTAGAGAAGTAACTACCATAAATTGAATTCATAATTTTTTATGCACTCTAAAACCCTCTTAATCGTCGAAGGTCAGTGACGCAGTTGGTTATTTTGTCTGGTGTTAATAATTTCAACTCCACGGTCACGATTCGAGCCAAGAAATCGCTATTTGGCTCTCATATTATTTTAGAGTAGTTGTGTCATCTATGTAGGATTTGTTGGCCCCCCTTCTCCCATTATGTACTTAAAAATAAATAAAAAAAAAAACCTCTTAACCACCTAGTTGTGTAATGTGGTTATAAAATTTTGATAATCGATAAAGTTTTTGGACTTTGGTGAATTATTTGTAGGTTTAATCTTTTACCCTTATAATAATCATTTAGAACAATATTTTCAACAAATTAACCTATATCAATAATTGATAATTTGATCTATTAGAGAATATGAGGTTCCACCTCAAAGCCAATTAGTAATGAGGGAGTAACCCATATCACTTATAAATGTGTTGAAGACTCCTCACATTTCCAATGTGGGACAATTGCCACATGGTGAGTATCTCCAACATGCCCCCTCAAGATGGTGGCCATATCGGGAAATGTCATCTTGAAATGGATCCTAATTTGTGGACCGAAATATCCGCTTTGACTTACTCGCGTAGGTTAGATCCAAACTCTAGGATCACATACCCGCTTAAGCTTATGCCCGCTTGGGTGGGGTCCACACCCACTTTTTTTAATTCAAAGCATTTTGGGTAGGAACAGATTTTGGGGGACCATTAACCAACATGGAGCTCTGAGACCATATTAGAGAATATGAGGTTCTACCTCAAAACCAATTGGTAATGAGGTGGAACCTCATATTCTCTAATATGATCATTCGATGGATCATGCATTTTTCATATTGATGCAAAAATATATACTTTATCTTTAACATGAAAGGTATCCATTTTCTTCAAAATTACACGTCGATTCCCAAGTTGTCTTGAATAAAAGACACAACACAATTTAAAAAAAAAAAGTCTCTTTTCAAGATATATTTTACAAAATTACATGGTCACAATCACGATTCACGAGTTCACTTAATAAAGAAAAATGACAAAAAAGAAAAAAAGATACATTCATTGAACAAACACAAATACAACGTTCAAGGTCCCTAAATTTAAACTTTAAATTGGATCGGCATAGTTTACAAAAAACCTTTTTAATTTTTAATTTTTTTTTTTTAAATTTTAAAGAAAACCCCTAATTAATTGAGGGGGTTCAAAATGAATGTTGAAAGATAAGATGACAAAGCAAAAAGGAAAGGATTGAGAGAGGAGATCAATTAGATTACAAACCTAGAGCTATAGGTTTGATATACAATGAAATATTAGTTCTTTCCAAAAAAAAAAAACATTTGAAATTATTGCGAAAGAAATTTAATAATTCGAACAATTATTGGACTATATTGTGATTTTCTATATTGACATATGATAGGTTAAAACATCTTTTGGGTTTAGCATCTTTTGGGTATAGCTTACTATTTTATTGATTGAATATGTATAATGAATTGCCCTAGCTTGCTAATGTTTTGTAGGTTGATCTCTAAACTTTATCTATATGGCAATGTTTAAAAGAGTGTTCCCTTTTTTTCTTTTTCTTTTTCTTTTTTTTTTGTCGAGCAAACATAAATTTTAGATTAATTGAACCAAAAATATATGAATTAAAAAGGTATAATTTTTCTATCTAAAGAATTATTTTTTTTAAATGAAAAAAAAAATCACTTGATTGAACAAAGTGTGACACTATTCTTTATTTCTACATTCATATTAAAATATTTAGTGAGACAATAAATAATTGAGAAAAGTTTTAGCAACTTTTTTGATATGGTTGCTTGAGTTTAATTGATATGAAGTCTATTTTCTAAATATTGTTGAATATTTTTTTATGAAAAAAACCTCTTACTTAAAATTACCCACAAATATATAATCATATTCATGTCAAATTTTTCTTCAACATTTGATCAACAATGAAATGCTTAAAATTCTTCTTCAATTAATACTCGATTAAATAAAAAAAATTATTATAATAGATGCAGTTTATATAGAAAAGAATAGTTTATATATATAGGTATGAGATTTTCAATAATAATCGATAAAAATATCTCGGTCTCCCTTCCTCCGCATGTTGTGTACAATTTTATTTTTTCAATTTTAAACCAAAATTACCAATGATAAGTAATAATTTTATATTTTTTAGTTTATAATTTATTTATACTTAACTAATAGTAGTCCTGATATTATATAAATATATGTTTTTAGATGAGACAAATATAACTAGCCTGAGTGGTTGACCTTGTATAAAATGCTTAAAGATTATGTGTTATCTTTAACTAGCATGAGTGGTAACACATAATCTTTAAGCATTGTGCAAAGTCAATCACATAATATGCTTAAAGATTATGTGTTATCTATTACACTTTGTTGGACAAATGTTACCAATGATATATATCATACAATACCTAAAGATTATGTGTTATCTAAAAATAAATTTTCTGTAATAGAATTAGATCTAGTTGAATAGATGCTAAATATTAATTGAGTCTCTAGCCTAAACTTTCATTCACAAGCTATTTTTTTTTTTTTTGAGTACATAGTGGGGGAAGGGGGACCAACAAACCCTACATAGAGGGCACAACTACTCTCAAATAATATGAGAGCCAAATACCGATTTCCGGGCTCAAACTCGTGACGGTGGAGTTGAAATGGATTAATACCAGACAAGATAACCAACTGCGCCATTGACCCTCGGTATTCACAAACTAATTATACCCTAGATTCGTATAGACTTAAATATATATATATATATAAAACACTCATATCAATAGAGAGATATAATATGTCTTTAATTTAAAACTCCACTTGGCAACGGTATTATTTGAAAAATATATACGAACCCTACACAAGAGAGAATATAACCTTTAGAACTCACAGACACAGTAGTACAACCTATAGAACAGATCCTGTTCAAGTAAGGTCGTAAGAGAGAATATAACCTAATGTGAATTTTCACTATATGTTTTTAATATATTGCACGTTTTGGTGTCACCTAAACAGCAAACATGTCTTGCATGATTTGCATATATATATATATATATATATACATATATATATATATTCCATCCATTTCTCTTATGAGATAATTGGGAAGAAGCTATGAATTATTTGAAGAGATGGATATATGCCTTTTCTTTTCTTTTCTTATTTCTTTTTTTTAAAGAATCTAATTTTGTCCTCAAACTTATAAATAAAAGAAAGAAAGAAAAAAACAGTCATAAAATTTTATATATTCAATTGCTCTTCAAAATGTGAATGGAAATACCATCGAGTAAATTAAGGAAGAATCTGCAGGGACCCTTCTTCAAGGGATTTGCAACATAAACTACAAACATTATTTGCTTTTTTTTTTTTTTTTTTTTTTCACTACGTTTATCATGGCTTTTTATACCAATTTCGATGGTTCTTGAAGTATATAATATACTTTTCGTACTCGAATACTATTTGTACTCGATAGTTTGACATATATGCCTTGTTTCTTTTTTTCTTTGAATAATAATTGAGGGTGATGAATTCGAACATATGATTTTTCAGTCATTAAGTAAAGTATATATTAATATCATTCAATTTCTGTTTTTGTTTGCAAATGAGGTTCTATCTTATATTTCGACAGCTTTTAATCTATGTCGATAAGAATGATGATCGTGTGTATATTTTATTTGTTACATTATGATCGTGGAGTTACCAGTTCAACACCAGTATTAAAAAAAAGAAATTGATTTTCCATTTTTATTAATATATATAATTGTAACGTTGGATTTCTTTTTTGATATAATTGAGTTCAACACCACGATTAGAGTTTGATCCTAAAATTTAGTATTCGACTCTAATTTATTTGAGAGCAGTAAAACTCTCTTACTCTAACCGAAAGTAAAAAGAAGTCTAGTGCAATATCCTTACCAGAACAAATTTGATAGCTAGGTAAATCCATTATGAGAATTAAGGATGAATTTTGGTTCAGTTTTTGTCGGTTTGTACTAAATCGACAATCAAACTGATATTTTCGATTTACAAAAAATGAATCTGATCTAATATCCAATTTTTTATAATATATCAAAAACATCATTTCCCATCATCAATTTTTTTTTTTTAAGTTCGAAAATATTTTTGAACTTATTGAAAATTATTTTACTAAATTAAAATCATGAAAGATAAAAAAAAAAAAAACATTCAAGATTTTAAGAAATGTTCTAAATATATGACTTATTGACTATATTTATATATAACCGATCCAATATTAAATGGGTTCAATTCGATTTGATTTTTGGGTTTTTTTTTTTTGTTGTACCTCTAATGTGGGAATGGCAAAATTTGAATGGGTAGCACCATTAGAAAATAGGGCTTTCTGCAGGATTAGGCTAAATAAAGAAAAAAATTGCAAAAATGTACGTACATAGAAATTTTAGCAAAACTAAATGATCGGACTGAAATAAAAATTCCTTTTACATGTAAAAAGACACAAATACCCACCTGATCACAATTTTAAAAAATAAAGCCGTAGATCTTCACTTTTCCAACTTCGGTATAATTTATTAATCAAAATTACTTCCTTAAAAATCTTCCCCAAAATAATGGGTTTACAGAATTTGTTTATTGTTTGTTTGTTTGTTTTTTTGTAGTTTGATTTGAAATCTTTTTTTCTTTAATCATGTATTTATAAATAAATTTGGTTTTCAAATAAATAAGAATTCGTGATTTAATGTTATTTTTGTGGTCTTGATCATATTATGCATATTAATTATAATTTTGTTTACTTGAGTATAAATACCGAATTAGTAGGTATTTCACACCTAAGATATCTATTTTATTATAAGTATTTATCTCACGATTCTTTTTTATATAAATCAAAATTTACAAGACCAGACAAATTTAGACAATAATTATAAATATAAATACTTAAAAAAATTAACAAATGTAGTATTTTGTATTAATGAGCTTTATTACATATTTTCTTATAATATTGGTATTAATGAATATTTATAATACAATATTAAACGTATTAATAAGTATTTATAATATCATATTTAAACGTATTAATAATTAATATTGTATTAATAAGTATTTATAAGACAATATTAAAACGTATTAATGATTAATACATGTATTAATGTATATTTATAATATTATATTAAAATGTATTAGTGATTAATACATGTATTAATATGTATTTATAATATTGTGTTAAAACATATTAATTATTAATACAAGTATTAATAAGCATTTCAAAAAAAAAATACAAGTATTAATAAGTATTTATAATATTATGTTAAAGCGTATTAATGATTAATACATGTATTAATAAGTATTTATAATATAGTATTAAAATATATTAATAATTATGAATGTAAATACTTTTAAATTTGTATAGTTTTTATAATTATTTTATGAGAAGAACTTAGCTAGTCAAATTTCCTTTTTTTAAAAAATTAAAAACATTAATAAAATGAAAATGAATTACGACATAATTATTCAAATACAGTGAAGTGCAAAAAAATAACATTTTTCTCAAACTTTCAAAAAAAATTGTGTGAAAAAGGTATTTTAGTTTCATAAAATTAATAATTATGTATTAATAAATAAATACAATTTTCAAATAAAGAAGGTTCATGTGTATATCTTATCATGTTAGTATAAGTACTGTATTTTTTGTTGGGAAAAAAATGATTTTGTGATGATACAATATTAGAATAATTATAATTTTAAATTTTAATACATTAATGCTCTATAGATAAGAAATATTGTAATTGATAAATATATATAAATTACAATTCAAAATGTTCACATTAATTGCTTTAAAAAAATGTTCATATTAATTGAATTATTGGGCATGGACAAACATAATTTTTCAAAATTGGTAAATAATGGGCGAACAAGATTTTTTTTTAAATTGAAATATAAGAATTGGAATCTCAAAAAAAAAAAAAAAAAAAATGGAGATGTAAACGTTGCTTTGGAATTGTTGAGGGATTAATGGAGTCAATAACGGTTTATGAAGTAAAATAAAAATCGTTAATCTATTGGGATAAGATGGTCATTTTAGAATAGATTATTTATTTAATTTTAAATAGATAAATATTTTTGCAAATACTTTTAATATCAACTAGACTTGTAAATAGTTTGCTAAAAGTCGCTAGATAGTACAATTTCCCTAGAAAATATTTGCTGATAAACATTTTTTTTATAAAAGGAAAAACATAATTTAAAAAAAAATAATAATAAAGACTCATTAACTTTTTTTAGTGAGATAAAGACTCATTAACTTGAATGGTTATATATAATGTAGACTCCCAAAATTTTCGCCTCTTAACAATCCTTTAAACTTTCTCTCTTTTCCAGATTAATTGATTAGCCGATTAATTGAAATAAAGAAAGCATAATAAATGTTTTTTGGTTTTTTGGTGAGTTTAAAGTATGATAAGTGATTAAAACGTTATTCGGCGTGGCGGCTTGGGGAAATTCTTATATCCAATTTCGGTTTTTTCTTTTATACTTTCAGCTTTAACAAAAAATAAAAAGGGAGATAAACAAATGTATACCAAACAGAAAGAAAAAAAAGACTTTTTATTATTAAAAAAGGGAGAAATCCTGTGCATAAATTAAAAGATTAAAAAAAAAGAGGCCTAGTTTAACTTTCATTTTCTTTTCTTTCTTTTTTTTTCTTTTTTGAGTTTAGCGAACTTTGTTATAATTTAACTAGTTAAGATTGAATTGAATGTATATCATTAATTAAAAAGTCAAAATTTTGAATCTTTTTAATATAGTGTTGTATTAAACATGCCTAATTAATAAGGTAAACTTCTACTGTAATAATAATATATTTTCGATTAAAAGAATTTGAATTTATATCTTTATATTGCTGACTTTCAATAATCAATCAATTTCATTTTCTTTGGTAAAGATATGTAAGTATATGTTCAAGCACATTTATGGCTGAACTAATTCAAAATTATAAATTTGGTCCTTTAAATTTAACTTCTTTAAAATTCACTTCTTTTCTAGCTATAAAACTTCATTAGACAAAAATAAATAAATAAATAAATAATAATATATAACATATCAATTAGTTTTTAAAAGTTTCAAATTTGTCAAAAACGTATGAAACGTACAATATAAAAACATATAACATAAAACTAAAAGTGTATAGAACTATTCGACACTTTGAAATGTTGTTCTAAAAAAAAAACACTTTGAAATGTTCTCAAACTAAAGGTTTGGGACTAAATTTATAAATTACTAACCGGTGTTTTGAAATTTTTAGGCCTAATTTGATAACCATTTAATTTTCCATTTTTTTATTTTTGAAATTTAAGTTTACAATAACTACTTTACCATATACTTTTTCTTATTTGGATATCTACCTCTCACCTATATTTGTAGAAATCAAACTAGTTTTCAAAGTTTTTGTTTTTGTTTTTGTTTTTAAAAGTTTGTTAGCATTCACCTACTTTGTTAATGAAAAGATGGATAAATTATAGGACACGGAATTTGAGTAAGAATAAATTTAAATTTCAAAAATCAAAAACAAAAAAATGGTTAACGAACAAGACCTTAAATGTGTTAATTATTTTTAAACTGAAACCTCATGTTTTGTAATTTCGATGATTCTGCTCAGTGTTTTTTCATAAACTTGATACTTTTTTTTAAAAAAAAAACTTTTATTTATTTATTTATTTAGAGTACCTTTTATTTATTTATTTAGTTCAACGACAAAGTCGTGTAATAGAATCATAGGTTAAGCCTCAAACAATCCAAATTAAATCTAAATCTAAAATAAACTTAATATGAGAACGATTCTCGAAGAAGAAAAATGAAAATATATGATTACCTTAGAGAAATATGTTGTACATTTGGTATTTTGTGAATAATTTGACATTGACTTAACATACATATAATATAAAGGACATTGATAAGCATTATAAGGGACTATGAAGTATGATAGATCAAAGATAGAAATCAGTAAATTTCCATCTTTTCATATGAACCACCACCCCTTTTTGTTTTGTAGCTTGGTCACACTCCACCACAGACAGTCCCCAATTTTTTAGGCTAACTACAAAAATATTGTACTACATTTTCATAAAGCATTCTTCATTTTTTTAGTGCAACTACATTGTTTCGGGATCAACGAATTCAAACTCCAATTTTTAGGTCGAAGATACATGTTAATTATCGTTGAACTCAGTCCATTTTGACATGCATATTTATATTTTCTGATTTCTCTCTGTGCATAAACATTATTAAGTTACTTTTTAATCAAGTTTCAGTTATCATTTGAATTGTCAGCATAAACTGTCCCAACAGGCTTGCGCTAATGATCCATCCAACGGCCCAAAATCGACAAAGAATCTATTCTTGAGGGTTTTTAGTCCATATGCTAACGGTTTATATCGTTGATGATAGGTTAGATTCTTGATTTTAATTTAAGTATCAAAATACGATAGATTACAATAGAAAACCAAAATTTAACGTCAACAAGTTGATTGTTATTGTTGAAAAGGTAACTAAAGTCTTAATGTTTGTTAGTAAAAAGGAGATGGGTATCTATGGCTGTGAAGCTTCTTAAAGTGAAAAAAATAAAATAAGGTCAGGTTGAGCAAACAAAATTGTCCTACTAGTGATAAGAGAAAGATCTTATGTATATAAGAAGGGACGACACCTCCATTGATATGAAAACTTTTGGGAAATATAAAAAATTTGGGAAATGCCCAAAAATAAAGCCGGGATGAGGGGTCATATTCGTCTCCAAAGGGTGGCATAATGGTGGTTTGCTCCCTTCAAGATTTGGGATTCGAGATTCACCTTTCTTCGATGCTTGGCTAGGGATAGGCGTGATTATCCTTGTTTAAAAAAAAAAAGGTCATGCCCCCTTCCAATTTTATTTATTTATTATTTTTTTTTAATACCTTAGAATATGAAGGTGTAGTTTAAATCATAGTGTAATTAATTTATGTATATTATTTAATCCTTGAATTTTGGTCTTTTAAACTTTCAAATATTTCAATAATAATAATAATAATAAAAGCACTTTCAAATATTTATCCTACAAAAATAAGATATTCTTAAGACAATTATTTAAGACAGGGAAGTTGTAAATTAAAATAAATAATAATAATACGTGTCAATGATTCCCAAGTTAAAAGCCAAGACTATCATCATTTACAAGAAGGATTTTAAAATAAGAAAGTTTGAATTCCCAAATATCTACAAAATATTACTAATCTATGTAACAAGGATTGTAAAACCAAGAAAGTTATGGATTCTCATTGAAGATAGTAAAATGGAGAATAAAAAAGGTTGGTAGGAAAGAAGAAATTAAAATTAATGAAAGCTTAAGTTTGGTAATCTATCAACAATTTTGGCCTTATTTCTTTATCTACTTCAAATCATATTCAATTTAATAAGTCTCACTTTCGGCACTTTAATTTCAAATCTTTTCCTCTTTTTTTTGTGCAGGAAAATCAAATAAAAAAATATCTCAGTAGTATAAAATAAGATTTTAGAAGAACATTTAAAAATTGGATTAAGTTACGATTATTCAATTCGTATACCAACTATTGGTTATAATAATTAGTTGATTAGCGCATAACTCTCAACAACTTAATTAATAGTCTTCCAACTCTGTTATAATAAAATTCTTTGTTAATATGATCTACAATTCAAAAATTCATTATAATAGCTCATGTTATAATAGTTAAATAAATCAAAATATGTTGTTATAACCTACCTATAATACCATAATGGTCACCAATAACTTCTTCTTTTTTTTTTACTTGCAAAAGAGTTTATTTTAAATTATTATATCGGAGTAATAAAGACACGAAGGAAAAACAAGGAGATAGAGATGATTCATGATTGGCCGAAAAAACTACAACACGACAATCTCCATATTTGTTTTATTATTTTCCTCGCATAATTGTTGTGTACACCTTCCCATTTTCTTCTTTACCCAAATAATAATACTCTTTTCACTTGTTATTATTCCTCTTGTACACACTATATTTGTGATGTTGTCTAATCTATCACATAAGTTACGTAAATCCAATATTTTAATAAGTACATTCGAAATATTAACATTTTTGCTAGTTGACACATAGTTATATAATTTGAATCTTTCAATATCAAATCTTGAATATTTTATACGTGAATAGTTTTTAGAAATGTCTAAGTAAGCTACAACATAATCAATTATAATAGTCATAGGAAGAATTGTCTCACCTTTTAATTTGTTCTTATATTCAAATAAAACAAACAAACATTTTTTTTTAGTTCAATAGTATAATAAAAGTGAAAATCCAAAAATTTAATATTTTAATCAAGATTAATATAAGGTCTTAATTAGTTGAGTCTTAAGTTCATAATTATATATATATATATATAATTACCAATTCTAAGGTAATCTCCTATTTAGCATTTTCTCAAGTTTTATATGAAATAATTAGAATTTGAAAATTCTCCTAAAAAGCTTTATATTAAAAGAGGAGGATGACAAACTCTATCTCAAGTGATCTATTTTTTCCTCTAAATTAGATAAATATAAGTTACCAATAGATGTAATTTTTTTAAAAAGAGTTAACAAAATATATATATATATATATATATATATATATATATATATATATATATTATACTTTTGTAATAATGTGCTAGAAATACGTATGTGCAGAACCATATATTTAAATATGATTTATTGTATTATGATTCGAACATAATTGAATTTTTTAGTTGTAAAAGAGAAAATAAGAAGACAATATAGTCTATCATAAATGATATAACTCCCTCTTTTAAATTAAGCAAATAGTAATTGATCATAGACAGCGAGGAAACTTTGTAACAAAGTACTAGAAAATATAGACAATATCAAACAAAATCAAGACAATATCATACTTCAATAGGATTCCTAAACAGCGACAGATTCAAAACAAAAAAAAGATGACGATGGACTCCATTTCAAATGACCTAATTCTTTCTGGAAATCAAGCAAACTCGAAATTATCAACAGATATTTGGAATACACTTAAGAAACAAGGTGTTAGAAACATACACATGGGAAAGCAATGAAATCATAAACTTTGTTGATGAGGAAACTAGAATGAGGTAGAATTTGGTAAGAATAAAATCGTACGATCAGGTAGCCGATTGACGGCTGAGATCTTTTGTTGGATTAAACTTGCAGAATTTGGCCAGAGAAAGTATCTTTGATGGTGGGTCCTGATGAGATTGGCAATTAAATATCTCCATCAACATGACCTGCAAATTGGGTTTTTTCCCCTCCCAAATCATGCCAACCAAGACTCTCCAAAAATAAACAAAATAAAAAAGTTTTAAAATATATTTGATTTTACGCCAAAATTATTTAATTGAATGTCACATGCCTTGTTTTTTAGTGGAAAAATGTATAATCTAAAAATTGTGATATTCATCTGACCTAACTATAATACCATGTGTTTAAAAAAAAAAAAACTATAATACGATAAGATAACCTAACTTCTATCATTATAAGTCGACTTAATAGTATATAAGAGTATTGGATAATTAAGTGGTGTTAGAGAATGTGTTATATGGTGACTATTTACTTAAAAACTCATTTACTATGAATTTTTTAGATAATATATTGATAAGACTAGACAAGGTTATCCACCTAAAATGAATTAGGATAAGATAACTCAGTTTTTTCAAATCTAACTATGAAGTAAATTAATCTAAAAAAAAACTATGAAGTAAATTGATTATCATAGATAACTATGTAATTAAAGGATCTTTGGAATTAAAAAATTATGAATTTAATCTATGATTATGATATAATTTAAGAATAAATTTTCTACCATTTTTATTACAGTTAAATATTGTAAGGTCGTGTAAAAATAATTGATATATTGTGTAAATAAATAATAAGAGAGAGAAGAGAACAAAATTGAAGTATATGAGAAAAAGATGAAGAGAGAAAAAAGCAAGTAATGTGGCCCCATAACTTGTCTATTCAATAGCTCCATGATTTGATATAGTTGCATCTTCTTCCACTCTCACCCATACCCTTCCCTATTCATTTCACTACAAAAGTTCCAATTCCCCCAAATAATTTTTCCTTATTTAGAAAAACCAAGTTCATAATTTTTATCTCATTCAATTCATCACCCAAAAAAAAAAAAAAAAAACCTGTATGGAAGGAAGCAAAGATTTTTCTGAAGGATCTTCCTCAAGTTGTTCCCCACAACTTGGAGGATCATCAACTCCAAGTAGATATGAGTCCCAAAAAAGAAGGGATTGGAACACATTTTGCCAATATTTGAACAATCAAAGGCCACCAGTTCCTCTTTCCCATTGTAGTTGCAACCAAGTTTTGGAGTTTTTAAGGTACCTTGATCAGTTTGGGAAGACAAAAGTTCATCTCCAAGGTTGCATGTTTTATGGGCAGCCTGAACCACCAGCCCCTTGTACTTGTCCTTTAAGACAAGCTTGGGGAAGTTTAGATGCCCTAATTGGGAGATTAAGAGCTGCTTATGAAGAAAATGGTGGTTCCCAAGAGACTAATCCTTTTGCAAGTGGTGCAATTAGGGTTTATCTTAGGGATGTGAGGGAGTGTCAAGCTAAAGCAAGAGGAATTCCTTACAAAAAGAAGAAGAAGAAGACTACTACTACTAATCAAAGCAAAGGAGCTGATGAATCAAGCTCTATGATCAACTTTGGCCCTTGATGAATATGGTAAATAATTAGCTCCCTTCAATTTCTCATGATCTTTTTTATATCTATGACTGTTTGGGTCAACTTGCGCATACCTCAATTAATGTTACAGGAGATACCGCTTGACCCGTCAATTTCTCAAGATAGAGCCCTAAATTTAAAGTTTAACCATGAGGAGTAGATTTTTTTTTTTTTGAATTTTCGACAACCATTAGAGATGGGAGGATTCAAACTCATAATCTAATAGTTATTAGATAATGTTTTTTAGTACATATATTGGTGTATTTCTTTCTTCTTCTTTAATAAAATTCTCGTATCCCTTTTCCAAAAAAAATATTGAGGGAAGACACTAACAAACTCTATAGAGAGAACACTATGTTAAATAAATATATTATGTCTTAATTTTAAGTTTGTACTCATAATTAACCTATAAATTTTCTTTTGAATAATTATGATCTCTCTTTTTTTTTTAAAAGATACAACTATATACTATAAGCGATTCAAGATTCTAGTAAATAATTTTGGTTATAGATAGTTTTGTTCTTAAGAGATGGAAAATCAACCCTATGATGGAAATTGGAGTGAAATATAAGTGAGTAGCTCTACTAGCAATTTTTTTATAAAAAAAATCTATATTTATTTAAAACTATTTGAGATCGATCTGTTTCTTTTTCATATTTAAACACTCTATAAAAGATATACTTGCCACTCGTGTACTTCTAAATATCTTCTTTCAAGATTGTGAAAAAAAAAAAACTCTAAATAATTTAAGTGTTCTACAAAGAAGAGGTCATTTGCCGACGGCTAAAATCATCGGCGAATGCCCAAAAACCTGTCGAGAAGGCTTTTGTGTTTGAAGTGATGTTTTTCATATGTTTTTTTAATGCTGAAAGAAAATCATGAAGGTAAATTTTCATGTCTTGTGACAGAGATTAATTTTCTTCATTATAATTCCAGTGGAAAAATTTTCATGTTTGCTTTTTTGTAAGGTTTTTTTTTTTTTTTTTTTTTTTTTTACGATTACAATAATTGGGGTTGAAGAACTCGAACCTAAAATTGTTTTGTCATTGATGCCTGAGCTACTGCTATTGATGACTTTGTAGGGTTTTCTTATCTTCTAGTTATCTCTTTTATTATAAAGACATATCGATCTCAATCATATGATGGAAATTAGAGAGAATTATTGGTGATGTAGCTTTACTAGATTTTTTTTTAAAAAAATTTAAATCTATACTTTTTTAAGGTTATTTGAGATCGATCGGTTCACTTTTCATATTTAAACACTAAATGAAACATTTTTGCAATTCATGTATTTCTAAACATCTGGTCTTTTTTTCCACGATTTGGGAAAAAAAACTCTAATAAATGATTTAAGTGTCACTAAAAAAAAGACATTTTCGACTGCTAAAATCGTCGGCCAACACCCCAAAAACTATTAAGAAGGCTTGTGTGTGAAGGGATGTTTTTCATATGATTTTTTCTTATTGCAGAAAGAAAATCATTAAGGTAAATTTTCATGTCTTGGGACAAAGATTAATGTTCCTAATTATGTGTATTCCATAGTGGTAAATTTTCATGTTTGCTTCTTCTCAAAAAAAAATTTCATGTTTGCTTATTTTTTGAAAAAAGATACTTCATTGAAAGGGAGAAGAGAGAAAAGATTACAAGTCAAAAACTACAAGAATGTGAGCCAATTAAGAGCTATCATAGCAACAGAATAATTTTTAAATAAAGCAGATTTTATACTCCATTGAGCCGCAGTGAGAGCTATATCTTCCCAAAAAATCTAAGGAGATTTCCATTTATGATCAGGGGAGAATAGCCTGACATTTCTTTCTTTCCAAATCCACCATAAAGCAGCACTTTTGAGATTTGTAGCAATAATCATAAGTTGAGAGTGAGCTGCGAAACAAAAATAATCAAAGAGGAGTAAATCAAAAGTTCCATAGCTTGAGATAGTTGCTTATTTGTACGGTTTTCTTATCTTCTAATTATAATCTCTTTTATTATAAAGCCATATAATTAATCACAACCAAACCTCTATTTGCATTATATAAAATACCATGCTATTTATTATTTTAATTTTTTTTAATTAGTGACCCACTAATTGCTTTTCGGTTGTTTTCAAAGACCCATGAACGAAAAAAAAAAAAAAAAAAAAAAAAAAATTAAAATTAAAAAATATTTTGTAGTTTTACCTTCGTACTATAGATTTGCTTCTTGTCCAATATTAGATTTTGTGGGACATTGAGTTATATTCCATCATCGAAATGTTTGGACTTGAAAGCCTTTTGATATTCCTTATATTTAATTTCTCTATTTATTTTTCCAAAAAGTTTGCATAAATAATTTCCTTCATACTAGTATTAAACAAAAACAGATAGGTTATAGCTAGGGTTTTATTTTAATTGAATTACAAACCCATTAATGGTATTTCATTAGCTTATATGAAATAGTTTATTTAAATTTTTTTTACCAAAGTTTTAGTTTTCTTGTCTTTATTTGTTCCCATGCCATAAAGATGTTAAAAAAATAATAATAAAGCACGTTTTTTTTAACTACAATAGAGGTAAAAAATTTAACCCTGATTTTTTTATCTGTATATTTTAATTAATTAAATTTGTTTAAACTTAATCATAATAATAATAATAATAATAATAATAATAATATTATTATTATTATTATTATGCATATTGGGCACGGTAATTCATTTATATAAATTTTATATTTCAAATGTCAGGAATTTAAAACTATGGTTTATATACATTTGTTTTGCTCGATGGGAGTGTGATTAAATTTTTTTTTTTTTTTTTTAATTACTTGAAACTTTATTTAAAGCTTGGATTCCATTTGAAAACAAGTTGATTTTTCAATTTTTATTTTTGAAATTTAAGTTTGTACTTACTTACATATAGTTTCATCTTCCTTTAAAGAATTATTTGTATTCTAACTAAATTCTATAAATCAAAACAAATATTTGGATTTTTTTTTTACTTTTCAGATTTTTGTTTGGTTTTTAAAAAACACAAGCCTAACTATAGATATCAAAGTTATGAAAACTATGGGCTCGATTGGTTATAAAACAAGGCTTAACTATTATCCTATCTCCTAATGTAGAGAACTAAATTCAAGATTAATGAGTTTTTTTTTTTTTGAATTCCGAGATTAACGAGGTTAACATTTCACTTTTCGCTTAGGGGACGTTTGGTGGACTGGAATATGGTGGGAAGGGAAGTGTTCCCTTCCCTTCCGTTTGTCTAATAAATCTTCCATACTCAAAAGTAAAAGCCCGGCGCGTGAAGCTGCTCTTCCCAGCGCGTGCGTGCGTGGCTCTTTTTTTAAAAAAATAATTATTGAGCGCCTCTTATGTCCATTTATATGGATTTTTTGAAAATATTTTGAAAATTTTCTTTTTAATAAAATTTCGTGTAACTTTAATGGTCTTTTCTTTGTTTATTATTTTGTCTTTCAATTTTGTTTTTTTTTTCTTTTTTAATTTCTGTATTATTCTGTCAATTTCTTATTTACTTTTTTATTTGAGATTTTTTTCTAAACTTAATTTTTATTATAAAATTGTGTTAATCCATTTATTTTTATTTATCTTGTTCCTTTTTTTGTAACAAGTATCAAATTTTATTATTAGTATGGTTTTATTTCATTAATTTGGTAATTTTTATAATCTAAATTTGGTAATTTAAAATGAAAATTTATTAAGTACTCTTTATTTTTATTACAAAAAATAACTCTTCAATTCTAATTATTTATTTATTTATAACTACTCAAAATAATTTCTCATTTGTAATCACTCATTTTTAATTTTTTAAAATAATTTATTTTCAATCATTATTTTTTTAACTACTCATTTTAAATTTACATCCAAACAAGCATTTGACTCTAACTTCTCTAAAAAAAACACATTCAAACAAATTTTTTACTATCACTTTCAATTTTTAATTACTCAAGATAATTTCTCAAAATAATTCAACAAACTAGCTCCTCAAACTATTTCTTCATTTGTTTTACATAACTATTTCTTCATTAAAACTAACTCCTTAACTTGTTTGTTTATATTAATTAATTAATTAATTAATTATATTATATTATGTCTATTTGTTTTTTTAAAATATAATATTCATTTGAAATTTGATATATAAAAATTGTATTCATAATATTAATTTCATTATTCGGTAATGTTAAAGATGAAAATGTTAAATTATAAATGTAATTTAAACCATAAATAAAATGATGTAAATTTTAAAATGTTATTTCAATTATTAATATTAATATTATTCTTATTATAAATATATATATATATATATTAAAAAAACTTTATATCTCTTTCCATCTTTTCTCGCCAAACATTAATTTAATATATCACTTCCTTTCTCTTTCCACCAAACACTAATTTACTTTAATTTTTCTTCTTTTTCCACCAAACACTAACTTACTCTCACTTCACTTCACTTCCCTTCCCTTCTCTTCCCTTCCCTTCCCACTGTAGCCAAACATGCCCTTAGGTATTTTGTACTTATTATTATTATTATTTTATTTTTATTTTTTTTTTTTAAACAGCAGTTTGGTCATTAACAAAAGTTTGGTTGTTAGTGTGTTATTGCAAATGGTAAATTTAGCCTCATGAGTCAAAATTCAAAATTTCACCTTTCTTTTTCCTTTTTAAACTCATTCTTTATTTATCAATTAACACTCAGAAGCTAATTCTTTTCCCTTTTATTTACTGTATATATATGTATATCAGTTAAGGTGATTTCACCAAAAACTAAGGGTTAGTGACTTTTGCTTCAATATATATTAATGGTTTCAGCATTTCATGAATATAACTGCCATTTTTCATTTGTAAATAGTGAATAACCTACTTAAATCTTTGTTTTAGTACAAAAATATTAGAAGTATGAGAAATTTGAACATCGTAATAAAAATAGTACATGTCAATTATCATCGAGTTATGCTCGTATTGACTATTTGAAGATTTTATATATTAGCAAAACTTTTTTTTTCTTGGAATGCCAACTTATTTTCAACAAACTACTAATTTATTATGATATGTTTGCAGGGACTATTAGAGGAAGGGACAAAAATGAAAAGGGAAGGTCTATCACAAATGAGAAGAAATGAATAAGATTATATATCTTTTTTCTTCTTTCCCAGAAGTTTTAATTTATATATATATATATATATATATCTATTAAATTCCAGTAAAGCCAATAGTACTTATGAAATCAGAAAGTTTTCATTTCCTTTTTTGCCTTTCGAAATTTCAGCCTTTAAAAGCCTTTGCCTATCACAAAACTGATCTAAATGTACGTAATTTGTCAAGCTTTTGTAATATGTGTGCAAGCATGATTTGTACTTTGTTTATGCTTCAAATATATCTGCTTTTGTCTTCCTCTTTCTACGCAACTTGTAATGCAAAAAAGAAGCTTAATCACCATTAATTGTTTTTTTTTTTTTTGAAACAAGGGTAACCACGCCTATCCCTCGGCCAGGCACTAGGAGACATCGAAGGAGTAATATCACACCTGAGTCTCGAATCTGGGATTTTGAGGGGCATTAATTGTTTTTATTAGTAAAGTTAATCCTTAAAAACTTGTTTATTTTTGTGTTTTTTTTGTTGGAAGGATGACTAAGTTCTGGATAATACGCATATAAACGAAAACAACCGTTATTATTATTAGAAGAGTGTTTTTGGATGTGAAACCAAAAGTAAAGTCACTAGAGTTTATGTCTATTTGTCGAGTTTCGTTTGCCTTAATAATTGTATCAGAGCTATGCCTCTGATTAATTTAGTCATATCAATAGAGACTTCGATGATTAGCATAAAAGTTAAGAGCACGTAAACATAGTCTTGGTGTAGATCTATGGTGAAGCGCTTGAATAACGGTGTACTATTTCATATAAGAGAAATAGTTGGATAGATAGATGACTATTTAAAGTAAGGTTTGGTCCTGAAGATTAAATCCTCTAGTGTCGACAAACAAAGAAGACGAACGAGAGGATAGGTTCGGTGGTACTTTATTCGAGGATAAAATTTGTTAGGAGTACGACGGAAGTCCCACATTAAACAAAGAGAAAATGGTAATTGGTATATAAGTTTTGACAAACATCTTTATTGTTATGAAGCTTTTTTTTAGGTAAAACAAAAAATAAAGACTAGGGTTATACTTGTTTGTTCATAAATTTTCTTATTGTCAATATTATATTTATCGTCTTCGTCATTGTGTTGAATGCATCATAAATAGAGATTCAAGCAAATGGTCCAAAAATGGGGATGAAAATGCCTTACCTCAAGTTTGACCTTCTAAATATATCTTGAAATATAGCATATGTGTGGTAAAATAACAAAATTTTCTTAAATATTAATGTCAGAAAGTTCCAATAATATCAATGATTCTCGTTTCTATTGTGTAATCTATGGTAGGTTTTGAACTGTAATCAAGCTATGTTTGCCACGTGAATTAATAGATACCAAATAGTTTCTCCCATTATTTTCTGTTTCCAAAAATTCAAATTAACTTTATGTCTTAACAAAACTTTGAAAACAAAAAAGTCGAAGAAAAGTTGGTTTTTAAAAACACTATGTATATCTTTTAGAAAAATGAAGGAGACTGTAAAATTGTCTTCAATGGTAAAATCATATAGTAAAAAACCATTACCAAAAAAACTTAGTTTTTTTAATATATATAATTATTTTCAGTTTATAAGTATTTGCAAACATATATTGATTGCAAAACAAAGAAACTTCTAATAAATAAACTTCATTTCCAGACACAAAAATTATCACAAATGTGCTCGGTTCTTTAAAACATGTCATTGTCAGACCAAATCTAACACACAGACTCCATGAAGCAATTTTCAAATCAGTTGATAATTTATTGGAAAAATAATTAAAGAGAATATGCACAAAAACAATGCTGCTGTCTCGTCTTCAATAAAGCTTAGTAAAAAGATGGAGGCCTATGGAAATCAACAAATTAGACTTTGAAGCATAAAGCATTTTAAGCTTTTATTTGAAAGCGACTCATAATTAATTCCAGCTAGATCATTCACAAACTTTTGTCTGCTGATTGAAAATTGCCATCATTTAGATGTAATTGAGAGCACTTAATTTGTATACCTTAACTAATTTCGTCATGGGATAACTTTCTAACTTTATTATATTTAATTGTGACAAAATTTTATAAAAAAAATAATTTCTACATAAAATAAACTCATTACTATTTAGTTTTCAAATATTCTCTCCACCGCTTAATGCTTATTGGGTTTGTTAATCAAACTAAATCCAATAATAATTACTAGTGTAGTTGGGCATATTTTTTAAAGAAAATTATACAGTGAAGTCACAAGTCTCTTAATAACCGTACCCTAATAATCATTAGATAAAAAATTGAAGTCTTTCAATAATTTCTTGCACAAAATGGAAAAAAAAAAAAAAAACATTATGCCAAGTGACAACCACCTCAATAAAAGTACCTTAGGAAGTCTGCAAATCAGTCCAATAAAGAGTAAAAACCCATCATAGAGTGACTCAATTGATCAAAAAAGACTTTGGAGTGTATAAAATGATGAATTTAATTCATAGTGGTCACCTATCAAAAAATTAATTTCTTACGGGCTTCCTTGACATTCAAATGTTGTAAGGTCAAACATTGTAAGGTCAAACAGTATGTCTCTTGACATTAATGGAGGTGCACAAAATTGACCCAGACAATCACGGATATCAAAAAAAAAAATCCAAAGATTGGTTTACTTCTTTGGCTTGTCATGAAATTACAATAAATAATCAAATTCAGATTGTACGAAGGGGTAAACTGTAGAAACTAGAACAATGTTACATAAAGACTCATGAGATTTGTTTCGAAAAACTTATTCAAAATCATTTTTATTTTTCAGAATAAAATTAGAGTAAAAATATATTCAACTTCTTTAAAATTTCAGGTCATTCACTTGAATATTTCAATGATACCCTTCTTCTCCATGACACTGACATCTAATTTAACTAGTTCCAACAAACGCTCTAATTTTAAATACAAATAAATAAAATAAAATAGAAAACAATACCATTTTAACCTAATACTGGTAACTAAGTAGTTTCACAATATACAATAAACTTAATTAGCCACTCATCTCGTTAATTCACAACAATTTTAGGAACAAAAAAATGTAAAGATATATCTTGAAAAAATCGTCCAGAAAACCCTTTGGTATGCTTTGTTTTTAAGTGTAAAGTGGCGACTGGAAACCTGATGCATGATTTCTGTCAATATTCCTAACAAAACATTTTCAACAGAGCAATAATGGTTTCACTTTCGCATGCATGCACAGGCCAAAAGCAAACCATAACACATGTCACTTTCCCACGTGAGAATATTTCCTAAATTTACAAACCCTGCATTTGCACGTGTAACAGAAGGCTATAATTTTACCATTTTCTTTTTCCTTCAACCTGAACTTTGATGAAATAATATCACATACAAAATAAGATAGGATTTGAGGGAAGAAATATTGATTACTCACTAAACACAACTATATATATTTCATTGGCTGATTCAGATGAAGATTATAATTACTAACCAGTGATTAGGTTGATTGTTACTCACAAAAAGGGAGGAAATTCTGGTTAATCCAAAAACTTTGTTCCAAACATCAGATCAACTTCCAAGCAGCCCCACAAAATCTTCGGCCAAAACGAGCTGAAATCATGAGTTTGGAATCGCATCAAAGGTGATGGACTTGTGCTTTTCAAAAGAGAAATAAACTGCCCAAGTCTGTACTGCTTTTTTTTTTTCCTTTGGATGAAAAGAACTTTCATTTCATTGAGGCGAACGAAAGAAGTCTTTGCTACTTTGTTGGCTACGACTAAGAGTTGAATCTGTTAAAAAATGAAGGATAGACACAAGATTAGTTCATTCCTTTGTATGATGTGTATATATATATATAATTAAGCAATGCAAGCAGAACATGAGCAATAAATTTAAATTTTCATGACATGAGCAATTTTTGTACAAGTGCACCCTGAGGAGAAGCAATTTTCACAAGTGTTATGTATATTTTTTTTTTATATAAAACAAACAGTACATTGGGATTGGGAATGAACTGATTCAGAATCTTCTTCCCTTAAACTATCTGGTTTTCAACTCGCTTCCCTCTTTCTCTCGCAAGGTTTGAACTACGGAGTGAGAGATGCAATTGAAGCTAAAATTCAGAGCTAATACCAACACTAAAATACTATATTTAATCTTCTCCATAAAGTATTTCCCATTTAGGCTGACCAATAAAAGCTGAGTTTAACTTGCATGAAACCATCATGGAGTGACGTCAATGGTCAAAAGGACATATGGAGAACTAAGAGGTGATGGGTTCAACCCATGATGACCACCTATTTAGGAATTAATTTCCTATGGGTTTCTTTGACATCCAAATGTTATAGAGTCAAATATTCCGTGACAATGGTCGAGTGGTGTGCAAACTGGCCCAGATAGTTGCGGATATTAAAAAAAACTCAATTTACATGATGTATGACCTAAAAATCAAGAGGTTATGAATTCAAATCTCCCGCCTTCAAATGCCTTTGAATAAAAAATATGTATTTAGGCTTTTAACACATGCTCCAAGTTAATTTGGATTTAAATCCCAAGGAAGAACTAGTTATCCATCATAATATATATATATATATATATATATATATATATATATATATATATATCACCTCTGCATCTGATAACGGACGGAAAGAAAATAAAATTTACAACTTAGTACTAAACATGTATTATTTTTTACTAGGTGAAACTAAGAGCAACTGCAATATCAAGCAATTGACCGCTCATTCAAACATCTATGTTTAGCAATGAGGCTTTAACAATAAAGGTCATAAAAATAACGTTCAACTTTTTTCCTCACTAGTTGTCTGGTCACATGCTTGATGCAGACTCGTCTGTAAGGTATGTAAGAATGGCACATAACATTTTAAGTGTAATGATTTATCACTTGTTTTCATCATAAAGGCCAAATGTTCCAAGCCAGGTGGCAAATTTCATTCTGAGCCAAACCAAAAATATACGTTCCTTCCTACTAGGTCATATCAAGGTGATTTCAGTAACCTGCATGTGTCTAGAGATACCCAAAATCCCAAACAAAATTCCATTGTAGTGGTGCAATGTGTCATTGGTAACGTGACAAAGCAGAGCAGAAAAGGGCAGCTCTCACTTTCTCCTTTTGGTAGTCAACAAGAGAAGAAACGCTCTAATAATATTGAGAAAGGTAGCTGTATATACCTTTTTTGGATAAGAAAGGTAGTTGTATTTACATAGACCCCATCTCTCCATGCTAATTATCTTTCTTAACCCAGTAGACCATAATAATTCCCTCCCTTCATCTGTGCAGCCATGGATTCACACCAGCTAAGCTCCCATGGTGTCTACATTGAAAGGAAGCACCCAAGTTAGTGGAGAGACGAGTGGAATAGGAGGGGAGGTGGGTATATTATAGAGCCCGAAATTCATTTTAACTACTAACTTCTACAAGATTCTACTACTTTTGGATTTTTGTAACTATCCGTGCCAACTTTCACGCAACTCGACTATTGTCATGAGATATACTGCCTGACCTTGCAACGTTTAGATGTCAAGGAAACTTGTAGGAAATTAATTCCTAGATAGGTGGTCACCGTGAATTGAACTCATCACCTTTTAGTTTCTTAAGTTCTTCTTGACCACTAGGTGACTCGGGATGGTTTGAGCTATTCTCTCATCAGTACTATTACTATTTACTACTATGCACTGATGCTCTGGGGCTATCTCTAGACTCTAATAAAGCCAGAGACACCCCAAGACAAGTAGAGTCGCAAGGCAACTCTACAAAAAGGTGGGTCACTATATGAAAACATGAAATAGATTGAACTAATGCATATAGTGGGTATCACAAGAATCCCATACAGAGCTCCTATAAGTCACCTCCATTCCCCTAAATACAAATGAAAGTGCAAAATTGCAAATTACCACGAGATTCATCATAATATTTTCTGGGCTGTGGAATTACAAGTTTAAATCTCTTCAAATCCTACTTTTGTACTTATTTGAATCCCAAATATCTACTCGGTCCTTCAATTTTACTTAAAGAACTACTTTGGACGTTGCCACTAAGCTTCTACCATGTGTACTCGACAAAAACCCTTATATGACAAAATTCAATAGCAACAATCGAAGTAAATTTCTATGAAAGCTTGAGACTCAAACCAGTTTAAAGTATGAGAACCAATATGATATAACTGTAACAATTTATCCCATTCTGGAAAGAAAACAAACTCAGCCTGTCCTAAGAAAGTTAAGCAGTTATGTTACTAATCTAAAATTTATGTGCAAGTTATGTCAACTTTTGACTCCATTTTTCCCCAATAACTAATCACCTGCATAAGGTGGTTCTCTTAAAAACTTTGATTCAAACGTCTACAGCTCTTCTAATTCATTCTCTACATTGCCAAGGAATATCTAATCCACCAATTCCTATTCTACAAGTGATCCAAACGTATTGCTTTTTCATCAGAAATATATAGCCGAATACGAATCCAGTTCCAATCTAAACCAAACCAGCAAAAATAAGAGCATATTCAAACCTAATGGAAAAGCATCTCAACCTGAAGTTAGTGATTAATGGAATCAGAAGCTAAGAACTCACCAGCCGCCGAAGCTCGCCTGGCGCGCTTGATCTTTTGCATCTGAAGTTGCATCTCCATAAGAAGTTCCATTCTCTGATACTCTAAATCCTTCACGAATTGCATCCGTTGAATCTCCAATTCTACCATATGCCTCTGCTTCGCTAATTCCACTCTCTCATATATATCAGTAATCGCCCCTATAGCGTCGGCCAGTTTTCTATATCCTTCGTCTCTATCCTTGAATCTCGAACTCGAGAGCGAATTCTCGGAATCTATACCGTCCTTTCCTTCATCCGCTTCCGAATTTACCTCCCGGCGAAGGTGCGAATCGTAAAAACTGCTACAGACGTGAGTCGATCGACGTTGCTTAGTTCTGGATCGCGGACCAACCGGAACCTTCGAGAACAGCGACAGACCTGGAGTCGCCGCCGTCACTGGCGAGGCTTTAAATCTCGAAACGGCGGCCGGCGACGGAGACTTGTGGCTGTTGCCTATGAGATGGTCGAGGCAAGAGAAGAACGGCCAAGCGCAATCGTAAGTTCCACCAGACTCTTGAACTCTCGCCTTCTCGATCTTGTACTTCTTCTTAAGCGTATCGATGCGGTTTTTGCACTGAACAGCCGTACGATTGGAGTTCCTCTCATGGCGGTGGCTGGAGTTGACATCGTCGGCGACCTTTTGCCAGTGTTTGTGCCGGAGGCTGCCGCGGTTCAAGTCGATGTGACGTTCGCCCCAGGCCTCGATGAGAGTGGAAGTGTCGTCGGAAGTCCAGCAGTCTTCGCGAAGAGGAAACGTGGAAGACGACGGCGACGGAGACATGGTGTCCGGTGACGGTTGCCGGCGGCGATTCCGGGCGGTGGGAGTTGGAAGAGGTTGGAAATGCATGTGGGAAGAAAGGAAATCAGCGGAGAGTGGTGGTGGAAAGCGAACGTGTCGAAGCAAATTGGTTCAGGCGACACTTGGACCCATTGCCGCGATCTCCCTTTCGCGTGCTTTGTTTGGTTTTTGGGCCTTGAGCGCCCTCAGTTCAGTGTTCGAATTGTACACTTTGCAATTTGCACTCCATTTTCTTTTTAGTTAAAGGGTAAAAAAGTAAATATGTAGCTCTTGAGAAGTCGAGCGACCGACTTATGGTCCAAAAAAGGGAAGACTTGAGCATTTAAGAGATTATCTCATGTATTAACTACACATTTAGAAGATACAATTGAATGTTGGAAATCTACGTAATATCTTACTAGAGTGAAGAGGAAGAGTGAGGGTGCATTCGAAATACGGGTCAAATGATGGAATGGTGGAGAAGACTTGTGATTCATTGCTAATGAAAATCTGTGAAAAAGTAGATTGAGTAACGTAAGCGATGGAATAAGCCTTTCTCTACTTGATTCTAAGGTTAAAAGGATGATGTAGAAGAATAAACTCACTATAACTATGGCTTTCTAAGTGCAAAACCACATGAATCTCTCGCGCGTTAGGAAGGGCATTCAAACAATTATCAATATTGGTAAAGAAAAATGATTGTCAAAGTAACACATCATCGAACAACACGCACATGAAAACGTCAAGAAAAGTAGCATCATACCAAATTGCCACACAACTATCACAACATGCAAGAAGCGTTTGACACATACATCTAGCCCATGTCGTTATTAATGGACAAACTACCAATGAAAGAACACAAAAATTATGATCCATTGCCCTAAAAAAATCTACCATTTGGATTAAAAATATATACATTTCCGTGAATTTAACAATTTAACCTGTAGTCAAGAAAATTGAACCTAGTTATTATTAGCACGTATCTTTGATTTGAAGATATCAAGTTTATATGTTACAATCTCTTAATATTGTTCTACTAAAAGAAATTAGCCTATAGATTTTAGTTATAACAATTAAAAATTTTATACTTGTGTAACAAAATATAGTATTTATTTATCAATGAGTTAAATGTGGTTGTGAAATGTAGAGATCAAATGTATTCTGCCACAAAAGTTGACACGTGATTGTTGAACTAAATTGTTACAAAGTTTGAAAATAAAAAAGACTAAAGTCTATGACTAAAGGTGTGTTTGGGCCCCATTTTTGTAAACGTCCATGTTTACCCCACCGTTTATTATAAACTGTGATTACTTAAATCTGCGTGCTCGTTTATCTAAACTTACGTGTCCATTTATCTAAAACTTACATATATTACTTTTTATTACATAACCAGCCTCTCAAATACAGCTTATCACAATCTTTGATATAATAATTTGTCTTTCAAACACTATTTATAATAACTGACTGTTTATCATAACCATTGTAAATAACTGACTGTTTATCATAACCATTGTTTCCATAATCATCCATCTATTATAATGAAACCGCTGCTCCAAACACACCCTAGCTAAAAGTCTCATTAATCAAGTACAATTAATTTGATTTTTTTTAAAAAAAGTACAATTAATTTGCTTCTTTTTTTTTTGTAATTTTGCGTGATATTTTAAAGTAATTTAAATTATGATTTAACTTCTAATAGTTCTCTTATTGACGATTTATGATTTTTTTTTTTAAACGACAATTTATGATCTTCTCTCACAATTTGTACTTTAAAAAAAATAACCTCATCCGTTTTTATCAATTGTTATTTTATTTTTCCTATTAATTTAATGACACGCATGACATGGCATTAAAATATCGTCAATGACACGTGTCATTTGCTAAAGCGGGCACATGGGCCATGTGCTAAGACCGACTTATGCTCAGATTTGACATTGATAAATACAATATCATCCTATTAGAGTTCTAAACCAAAAAATTAAACCATAAAATTTACCCAACAGAGGATCATCGTACTTTAACAGTCATATGTAATATTGATTTACAATTTAAATACAAATTTATTTTAGTTCATGGAAAACAAATAATCGCGAGATAATTGATACACTATTTATTTAACCTTTTTTATGAGTAAAACTGCCCTACACATGTATGAGAACCCTACATTTTATCCATGTGGCACCATTAAGTACCACAAAATATTAAAAAGGAATGGATTTTTTGTGGCTTCCAATAGTGCACATGGACAAAATGTAGAGCTACTCTACACATGCATGTGTAAGAAAATTTTACTCTTTCTTTTATTCATTTTTATTGGACCAAATATTAGTTTAAAAGAATTTAATGAGTTTTTATACTACACCAATCCAAGTCAAAACCAATTCACGCTAGATGGTTTTTTCCTCATTTTCATTCTGAAAACCAAAACAAACACTATTGCATTTAATTGCAAAAAATTATAGGTAAGTACCTAACATAGTTTAAACTCATTTCATTTCTAGGCATCACAGTGTATTCTATTCAATCAATGAGGCAGGAACCGACTATGAGCTTTAAATGAATAAATTTGGAGAAACAAGGTTCTTTCAGACAGCATCATATGAACAACAAAAGTAACAACAAGCGGGTCCACAAATAAAAGTTCTTCATAAAAACATTTCGTACTATATGGCCTTTATTCTTCATGTAAATTATGGATCATCATTGTTTCTTTACAGTAATGAGTAACATAACATTTACAACATGCAAACAGATCAAGTTTTCCTAACAGTGAAATTGTCCATTTACAGTTACTTTTACACTTATTCTGAAGCATGCAAAAAAAAAAACAGAAGGAAGATATTTGTAAGAACCTTGAAATCCTTCAAACCCAGTTTAAGTAAAGCATACTCACACCAAGTGAAATTTGGAGAAGCTTTTTTCCATTATTCTAAACTTCAGGTATAGATGACAGCAGTTCCTGATGCAAAGAAAATTGTGAGCATTGTAATTTTCAACTCTCAAGCCAGTTAACTAACAAGTACAAAACATCTGGGGCAGTGTTACTCCATTACCTTTGAGAATGGCAGATGCAGACGGTTAGTATCAGACTCCGCCTTCGGATTGGGAAATGCCGTCGTGGAAACGGGGTTTAGTCGCATTGCAAGGGAAGACTGTAAAAACGAAGATGAAGCGTTTCTTGAAGAAGGTGGCAAAGCACGTTTTAGCCAAGAGTCTGATGGAGATTTTGGTGGAGGTGGAGCAAAAGACAGCCGTGACTGCGGGTAGCCGCGAGAACCATCTTCATTACCTTTTCTTTTGAGAAATTGATTATTTGAATTCTGAGCAGGGCCACTGAAATTTTCTTGAATGTCGGTTTCTATAAGCTTTTTGCCATTTGATTCGTAGTTCTTGCCATATTCTGGAATATTAAGGTTATTGCTTTCAATTCTTGATTTCTCAGGTTGTTTCCGGTCTAAATTTCTCTTCTCGCGAAGAGTTTTATCTGAGCTTGTCAATGCCCCGGTATCGATGCCAAGACCATCTGAATCGACTTGGCCGCTTGGTTTTAAGGGGAATTGGTTTTCCAGATCAAACTTCTTCTTGTTAGAGAATTGTGAGCTTATCAACTTTGCAGCATCCTGAACATGTTCTGGTTTGAGGCTGGAGTAATTCAAATCCACTTTTACCTCAAACAATGATTTATCCGAGAAAGTGGGCAAGCAGGAATCCATAGATTTCGAACTTTCAGGTCTCAGAATATGTTTTTCACCTACAGAATTCAATTTCGTGAAATCTTGGGTTGCAGAATCCAGTACATACAGTTCTTTCATTTCGATACTTTTTATCGAAGCATCATCAATCATATCTCTACTATAATTTATCCCTTTAATGTCCAAAGAATTTGAACTTGAATCCGGAGATTTAATCTTATGTACAGAATCTATGTAGAGAGTTTTCTCAATGGGACTAGCTGAGCCAGTTCCATCACCTAGTAATGCTTGAAAACTATTTAGGCTACTTCGACGTGGTTCGTCATATTCATTTGTCGCAGAACTGAAAGCTTTTTCAATGTAACCAAGAGGACTTAAATTTGTATGAACCGCCTGGGATGGTTCATTTGGGTAGTTTGATGTGCCCTTACCCTGCAAATTCCTGTATAAAGAAAATGTATCGCCCTCGTGGATATTACTTTTGCTGGATTTACTTGCATTTTCTTCAAGCTGCAGCCGAGTTATTCCTTGACCATTACTTGAACGTTTCTCATTTACAGCATCCTTGGAATTCTGTGGATTTCAAATATAACAGAATCAATTATTAGAACATTAACATTATCACAAGGCAAAAGAAAATAATGAGAGAAGGAGAAGATACCTTGATTAAGCTATTACGAACTCTACGCACCGGAGTGGCTTGCGTTCTCATTCCAGGTACTGGATTCAAAAGGACAAGTGAACCCTTTAAGCATAACCGGGGAAGAAGACCACATCCTCGAGTTGAAGTATAACCAGACTCATCATAATCATCATCTTCATCTTCACTTTCCATGAATATTTCTGTGACAGGTTTTGTCTGCTCGTGCAGGTTTGGCCGGCTCTGCCTATTCCCATTTGCCAACATCTTTATTTCCCTCGGCTTCTCTATGGCAACGGTTTGTTTTCTGATAGTATGTGGAGGTGTTTCCGATGCCATTGCCTTTGCTGCAGGCAGAAATCGGTCCATCATGAAATTCCGAGTATGTGGATCCATGGAGGAGGCACCTGAAGGTTTAATTTCTGAATCATCCAATCCACTCACTCCACTAATGCTACAATTCAAGAAGAAGGATTCAGATCGAGAAAATCTTTCATTTGCATCCCTATAAACCTCCTCATCATCGTCCTCGTCTTCGTCTTCTTCTTCTTCAATTCCTGACTTACAACTGGCCATCTCTTCAACTGTTCCTCTGTCATTTTCATCTAATGACTCATTTATAGGAGTAGTAACTTCTTGCTTTACTTTAGAGACTCTTCCAGGTGGGAGTCTAGGAACGAGAGGAGGCCGTTTCGAAATCTGAGTTTTTGTGCTTTCATCCTTTGGTTTACCTGGAGTTTTCTCCCATACAAAAGGAACAGTTCCAGGATTCCTCAATGGACCAGATTTCAATTCCGATTTATATACAGGAAGAGGAGGAATTCTGGGTTCAGGTCCGGTTTTCCCATTAGGCTCTGGTGATGTTCCTGCAGATGTAAAACGCCTCACAGAAAGAAGAGGTTGACTAAAATCCAGTTGCTTCTCTTCCATCAAATTCCTTAATGAAATCATGTGGTAGTTCCTGAAGATAACCAATATTATATTAAAACGCTACTCAAAGTAGCAAATCTGTGTTTGAAGGTGCTCAAAAACAGCCCCAGCTAAGATCTTTCTCTGTTCCACTAACCAATAATGAAGCGAAAAAAGTAAAGATTCTACTTAAAGCTCGATAATCTAATGAAAACAACTAGAGAGAGAGAGATAGAGAGAGATTTAATCATAACTCATTTCTCCATAAATAAACTGATTCTAAACAAAATCTCACAGGAAGTTTGAAATTTACATCACAAATTCAATACCCATCAAATCGAATGAAACCTGAAACTCACTGAATCATTTCATCGAACACCTTATATGCATTCTGAACACACCCTTCAAAATCAACCTCCTCAATATCAAACCGATCAAAACAACACCCACTAAGAAAACGAGGTTTCAAATCAAGAATCAGATATCACATCCAGATTGCAGAAGAACAGTAACATCAAAGCATAAAACGCCACTCAACAGACAAACCCCACTCTCTGTTTCACATAATCCGAATTAAATAAGCTAGTTATGGAATAGCAAAACAAACTAACCGCAATTACTGATGAAGATAGAGAAGCTTCTTTAAGTTGCACCGACCCAAAATCCAGTTCGATCTAGTGATTGCAGACAGCGAACGAATACTAGCTGTAATTGAAAAGGAAATGAAACGACGGAGAGAGAAAAATAGAGCATTTGTCCAAGAATCTGAACGGAACCATGCATGAAAATAAATTAAAAAACAGAGCAGCAATAATGAAGAGAAAGGGACAGATGGAGAGAAATATTGAGTAAATTAGTATGTGGGTCAGTGTGGAACTTACAGGGGATGGCCATGGCAGAGTTTAATTTACCTGCATTTAATGGAAGAGGTCAATTTGTTCCTAACAAAACAGTCAAATTTTGGGAATTTCACCTCTTATATATTTCCTATCATTTACCGCAAAAAAAAAACTTGTAATTTGACTAATGAAAAATAAATTGTAGAAAATATGTACTGAAATCAAGTACTACTCTTAACAAAATAGCCACGAATTTGATAAAGGAAAATTGTATTGGAGCATCCCTTTAATTATATATATCGTAAATTTTAAAATATTTATATCTATAATCACTCGTATATATACATATATATTAGTTAATGTATGTACTTGGAATTGACTTCGAGTCCAAAGACCTAAATTAAAATTCGGTTCAACTTTTTAACCATCAAACGTGAATGTCATTTGATATATATATATATAACATATCATCGCTTATATTGTATTATATATATGTATTAATACCCGTGTTTTCAATGTCGTCATCTTTTTCCCGCTTATAGTCATCGCTCTGCACATAGGGAGCATTGCGCCTTTAAAAAGGCAAGGCGATCTCCTTCAATCAGGCCTTCGCCATTTTGTACCTTTCATCGTCTTTGTCCTAGCACAAGGCATGTGTCTTGTCAAAATTTTATTTATTTATCAATATGCTAACTTAATATCCACAAAATAACTTAGAATTAGCTCATGAAGAAATCTAACAACCATGTGAAGTCTTTATTAAGGGGCAACCCATCGGTTAAGGAAAATAACTTCAAGATATGTTTCTTTCAGAAATCTTTGGTTCTCGGCTGCTGAAAAACGCTCAAACTATAATACTCTTCGAAATATCCTGGTGGCACAAACTTAGAGACGAGTCAGTGGTACCCCGGATATAAAGGAGCGAAACACCTATTTCTAGGTTACGGAAAAAAAAAACTTATCCATTGACTCATTTATAAGAAAGCAAATATTTCTCTCTAAATTTGCTAGAACAAGTTTTATTTTCAAAGTAAAATTTTAAAAAACAAATAAATAAAAGAAAGAAGCTTGGCTATATATATATATATATATATATATTTTGGTGGATATATAAAATTTGGGTCCAGAATGTATTTTTACGAGCAAGTTGGTTAGTAACATGTGATGGCACTTAATTCGTACAATATTAAAAAAGTGAAGCGCGTTTGAGAGGTCACTCTCACATGGTATCATTGGGATGTGCTCGTGTGAACTTTGAAGGAAGTCCACGTTCTACATTATATTATTTTAGATCATTTTAATAATTAAAAAATACTTTTTTATATATATAAAGTTTCGTAGTATGTGATTTTTTATACACATGCTCTAATTTTTTTCACAATCTTTTTTCTTTTTAAATATTATTTTCAGCATCTTCAAAAGTATTCAAGAGATTAACCTATACTATGATTAATAACCAAAATTAAGAATCGTACTCATTAAATTTAAAATATCATACTAGCAGAAATAAACAAATGTCCAGACTACTTAAAGCAATAAGATACATTTTCATTTTTAACTGACTCAATGATAATGAAAGGGTAGGTTGGTTGACATCATATAAGAATTTGTCAATCATTATATTTTTAAAGAGGAATGTATTAAAAAATCTATATCAACCTATAGATACAACTTAGCTCGTATAAGCAATTAAAAAATCAATACATAGTGTGATAAGATCGAATGAGAAAGTTATATAATCAAGTGCTAAATTCAAGTTCCAAAATTTTACGTTCATAGCGTTACATTTTGGATATATATTTTGTTTTTATTAAAATACTTCAAACAAATATTACAATCCTATACTCGGGGCACCACTATACCTTAGGCTGATATCAAAATATTTCAAAGGATATTTTAGTTTAACAAATATTACAATACATAAATATATTAAATCCATGACCTTTTAATTACTAGGTGTATATCAATACTGTTAAAAGTTGAGTTTAACTAACATAATGTATAAAAGGATATCTAAAAGTTAATATGAGTTTAAATATCTTACTTTTTGAAATGTAGTTGAATTAAATAAAAAAAAGTAAATAAATAAAATTATACTACGATTAGAGTTGAGTTTAATAAATAAACAAAAGTTGTTGAGTTTAAGTATATTCCCCTTAAAATTAATGGACACTTCTTGCTTGCTTTCTCAGCATTAGGGAGCTAGATTTATCTCTAAACTTGTAAAAGCCAAATCTTGCCTCCCACTTTTTTTTTTAATGAGAAACACCTTCCATAAAGTATTTGGGCTTAATTCAAAATCTGGATCCACCAGTGAGAAACAATTTCTGTAAGTACAACACCTTTTATTGTATGTATCTAACTCTATAATAATTACTAAAGGGAATCATATAAAATGTCTACTCCTCCAAAAGTATTTAGAGAAATGTCTAAATTGTAAAATATTAAAATATATGTCCATTTTCTATTTTAGAATAGGTGGATAAAACTTTTATTCTATTTGTACCCTCCCCAATTTAATATGATTTATATAAATTAAAATGAACATCTTATCCACCATTTTAGATCTCTGCAAAATTGAGTAAATAAAATTGATTCTCCATTTTTAGGATGTAGTTATGCCTCATCAATTGTGCAACCACACTTTTTTTATTTTCGTATGTATTAAATTATAGATCAACCAATTGCCCCCATCTCCATCTCTCATGGCTAACGAATTCGTAGGTCCATTTTTCACAATTTTCTAAAATTTTCATCCACCATTTTTCTCAATTTTACCCTATCACTATATTTGTTCATACTCACACCATCAATTCAGATCTTTATTTTCTCTATCAATTTCCAGGGGTTAGTAAGCTTCTATTTTTTAAATTTCAAATGGATGTTACATCGGTCACGGTCGTATTTAATGACAGATAGGATGAGGGAGATATTTACTCGAACTATACAACAATCGTGGTTGGTATCACACACAACACTTCCATATCCTTACTAATATCGGCTATCGAGGAAAAGTTGGTTTTGGACAAAAATCAAATTCATAAGCATATCACTATATAAAGACGGGGCACACAAGGAAACGTCAAATATATTGAAGGATGACAGGGACGTCCAATGGATGTATAGTGGATTCGCTTGTGGCATGTACAGTGACTGCTGCTTCTTGGCGGACATCGTCCAAACACACGTACTGAGATGTACATCCTGGACTTAATTGGGGGACCACTGTGTTAAAGGCATGTGCAATGTTCCCGAACAAAGATGAATTGAAGAAAGTCATGTGCAACATAGTAGTGGCGCAAAGTTTTCAATACAAGGCGATGAAGTCTAGTCCTAAAAAATTTATGACATGTTGTATTCACGAGACATGTAATTGGTATATTCGCGCATCGGTGTACATGAATGAAAGTCTATGGGTAATTTGTCGATTGGAAGCTCGACGGAAAGAGGGAAGAGTGGAGGTGAGTTTTCTTTGGTACGACATAACTTTTTCAAGTGGATGGAAGTGAAATTGACGGGAAGGGCGAGCTTCGCATGGGGCATGCGTTTCGACCGTTCGGCTCCAATATTGAAATTAGTGAAAAAAAAATAATAATAAGTATTGCAGCGGCAACATGTACATTTTTTACTATTTTATCCTTTACATTATGTTTTGGAAAACCTTGGGGCAACAGATGTACTGAAATGGACATGATATGTACCCGTGTTCAACTCGGTGGAAGGAAAACAATTTTCAAAATTTAATACATTTTTAGAAAATAATTCAGAATCTGAATTTTGTTTTTTAAATCCAATGTAATTATTTTTAAAAATTTTCAAATTTTAAAATCAAGATCTTTAGTTATTTTAAAATTTAGTTGGTCGTTTAAAAACAAATATATTTCTCATGTTAGTTAAAACATAATATTATTTGAAAAAGTTGGAAAAAAAAGTAACAAAATAAGATGGGTATTTTGGACTTTTACATTTACACATGAATTAATTTTATATTTAAAGAAACTAAAAGTCGACATGCATTTTAATAGTTTCTAATTTAGATATTTTCTTAAATATAGACATTTACTTAGTTTGCCCATTACTAAATAGGTTGGCGGTCCATTTAGTTATGTAGAGCCAAATATTGATTTTCAAATTTAAACACATGAACATGAAATTGAAATAGATTAACACTAAATAAGATAATTAACTACATCATTAACCCATTCATAACCTAAATTAGTTTTGTAGCTACTGTTTGATATAACTTTTGTATTCAATTGTGCTCGGCCCATTCGAGAATAAATGAGTTAATTTTCACATAAAAAACATTCACTTAAATCTATATTAAATTGATATAGACATTCTTTATAGAGGATTATTTAGGTCATGCTCGGACATGACCTAAGAAAAAACCCACCTAAGTAGTTTAATATGGACCACATGACTTATATATTTATCTTCTTTATAAGTATTTTGAAGTATGGTTTAAAAAAAAGTATTTTGAAGTATGAATAGATTTTTTTGTTTACTACAAGTTAGAAGAAGGGGAATACGAATATCGATTCTAGAGATCAAACCCGTGATCGTAGAGTGAAAACCAAATCAAATAATTAACGCGCTACCCACCCATTCGATGTAAGTTTTGGTTTATCATCTAATGATGTACTTTGATTTAATAATAAATAAAATAATTATAATAATTTACAAAAAACTAATTTAAATTTTCTTGGAAATATCTAGAATTATATATATATACATATTACCGGCTGTGGCTGTGGGGCGTGCTTAGAACATCTATCTGTTTTTATCATTTGGATTGGATATTATCTTGGAACCCTAATCCACGGCGGCAAATCGTTTCCGACAGCAGGGAGAGTTGCAGGAACAATGGCTGGAATCGGACCGCTTTCACAGGACTGGGAACCTATTGTCATGAGGAAGAAGGCTCCCAACGCCGCCGCCAAGAAGGACGAGAAGGCTGTTAACGCCGCCCGCCGCTCCGGCGCCGAGATCGAAACCCTAAAGAAATGTTTGCTTCTATTTCTTCCTCTCTTTTTTTCCCGTTTTTAATTCTGCAACGTGTTCTTAGGCATGATTTTTTCTTTTAATCTTGAATTTGACAAAATGATGTTTGGATTGTGGTTGGCGTGTGGAAGCATTGCTTCAACCGGGGATAGATTTTGAAAGTGCGACACCTGTGAATATTTGACGTTTTTATTGCGCAATGTGGCTTTATGAAATCTCAGTGAATCGAAATGGAATTTTGTTTATGGTATCTTGATTTTTGCTCGATTCATTTTGATTTGTTTGTTGAAATCTGACGTTTTCTTCATTGTTTGAGTAGTGACTGTATTTTGAGTTGTGGGTTGTTTTGTTGTTTGTTTCTGGCTATTTAATTTGTTCGTTTTGTATCTATGTATTAGTCATGAAATTAACTGACTAAATATAATTGAAGTCTCAACCTTCCTCCCTCTACGTTGGACTTGGTTCATGCGTTTTATAGCTTTTTATTGAGGGTGATATCATAAAATTTCTTGAATGAGTTTATCTTACATTTGATCGATACATCAAGAGTGTCATAATTAACTAAAATGGTTGAGTTTAATCCATGACGACCACCTACCTAGGAGATTTACTATGGGTTTTCTTGACATCCAAATGTTGTAGGGTCAAACGATATGTATTGTGAGCATAGTTGAGGTGCACGTAAGCTAGCCAGACACTCACAGATATTAAATAAAAAAACAAATGTTCCAATATTAGTAGGTAAAAGTAAAAAAGTCGATTCACTTCAGATGAATTTCTTCATGGGATCTACCCTCAAATATTGTTAAATTCAAAAGGAAGAAGAAGAATTTATTCATGGGATGTGTTAGACATATCAACCTTCAAAGGTCATACAAGATCAAGTCCAGAAGTTTTTTTTCAGTTGCTTATTTTCTTTTTTCTTTTAATCTTTTTCATGAAACCACTGCCTTCTAGTCATTTCCTTAACGTTATCCACCCTTTTCTATGTTCTATTATCATCACTCTCTCAGTTAACTTCATCGACGGCATGCCTAATATAATTTTAGATTTTTATATTGTTCCCAAGGGGTGGCACAGTGGTTGAAGACTTGGGCTTTGAGGGTATGCCCCCTCAAGGTCCCAAGTTCGAAACTCACCTATGATATTACTCCTTCGATGTCTCCGGTGCCTGGCTTAGGGACGGGCGTAGTTACCTTATTTTAAAAAATAATAATATAATTTTAGAGTGTCTTGTGACTTTTTTTCTTTTCTGTATGAAGCTAATGCTGGAACAAATAAAGCCGCCTCCAGTGGTACCAGTTTGAATACCAGGAAGTTGGATGATGAAACAGAAAATCTCACTCGTGAGTACACTACATCCTTATGCCTTCTAGCGATAAATCTAGGCATTTTCTTCTAAATGTTAAACAATGAGGATCAACCTTAAAACTCATGGTCTATTCTTTGCAGCACTTACCTGAAAATATTATTTATTGCTAGTGCTTGTTTTTTTTTTTCTAATTGAGTTCATTATGCATCACTGTACGGACGTTCGTGACTCCAAAAGAATATATTTTTTCTAAGACGAAACAATTTCATTCCTATATGAAATTTACAAAGGGATAAGGCTTACCCAATTTGTTATAAGTGTTCGAAGCGAAAACATTATAACCTTGTTTCTTTCTTTCCAAAATCCAAAGTACCCAAAAAAGGCTCTAGTAATGCTCATAAACAACCGATCCTTTTCTTTTTTGAAAGTATGACCAGACCAACCAACACACTAGAGAAGTCATTAGCACTCCTAGAGAGAATTACGCACAGTCAAAATACATAGGAAGAATGAGAGAATTGAGTCGAACCACATTGTTAACGTAAATGAATCGCCTGGAATTAAGAATCAACGGTTTGGTCAGTTCTCCGTTTGTTTCACTTTGGTGGGTTTGGGCTGTGATTGTGAAATAACCACAGTGGGCTTTGCCAGCAATTATGAAGGAATCACACAACGGGGATTCAGACTAAGTAGCTAATTATATATATAAAACAGTGGATCCCAAAAATCAGACAAACTAATTGTTTACCTCATTTTCACTCTCAAAATTAATATGGAAAATTAAACCCCCACACAATGAAACACAAACCACAGCCCATGTTCCATAATTAATTAAGACATTTTTCTTAATTTTTTATAGTACATTATTATAGAGAGAAGTTTAGGAGCTTCAATAATCTGCTTGAAAACATGAGGTTAAAGAAAAGCTATAATAAGCACTATCGTTTTCTTTTATAACTATAGCCTATTTGATCTTGTTGGGAATGCTTTTATGTAATTTCATTTGCTTCAAGATGTTTTCCTTCCTTCCACTTTTTGTATATTAATGAAATCTCATATTCTTATTGGAAGAAAATAATTATAAATTGTGTTTCCTTTTACCATGCACCAAAATCATGTTACACCACACGAAGGAAGTATACATATATGTATATGTGATATGATCCAGGATCTAGATTATATCAAAAGATAAAAGAATAAAGATAAACCAAGTTTTGATAGGAACTTGGAACCTCCCTTCTCAAGAGAATCTCTTGAGCCCTTACAATAAATCACTCAATAACTCATTTAACAATTGGATGCCTAAACTCTAACCTAACCCACTCTATTTATAACAAAATACTAACTTATTCTCCAAGTAATGGCTAAATAGAGCCCTAGGCCCAACCTTATCAATACCCGCCCCTTTAAAGCACCTTGTCCTCAAGGTGGGCATAAACAAAAATAGATTTTTTTTTTTTTTTTTTTTTTTTTTTTTTTTTTCCGGCGGCATGGCGCGTCGGTGGTGGAGGCAGCAGTGACAGAGGTGGTGGTGATGATGATGAGCGGCAACACCGGTGGTGGTGGCGGCGCAAAGTGTCGGAGGTGGTGACGGTGGAGATGGCGGCGGCGATGTTAGAAGTGGTGGCGGCGATGGTGGTGGCGGAGGTGGTGACGGCGGCAGCAGCAGCGCCGCAGGTGGGGTTGGTGATGGTGGCGGAGGTAGGGGCAGCGGCGACAAAGAACGCAGCGGTGGGGAAGGCGGAGGCGGCAGCGGAGGAGGCGGTGGTGGCGGTCAAAACCCTAGCCGTCATTGTTTTTCCAACCTAATTTCCTCCCTAAAACATCGTTTTAGGTCATTGAAACTCTCCTTTAGGTCTTCTCTAATTTCTTTTTTAGAGAAGCTACCTCTTCTCTACGAGGTCTTTTTCAAGTCCACCATCAAACTTTGCAACTTTTCTTGAATGAAACGAAGAACCTCTTGATCCATCTCTACAACCAAGAATCGAACGGCTCTGATACCAATTGATATGATCCAGGATCTAGATTATATCAAAAGATAAAAGAATAAAGATAAACCAAGTTTTGATAGGAACTTGGAACCTCCCTTCTCAAGAGAATCTCTTGAGCCCTTACAATAAATCACTCAATAACTCATTTAACAATTGGATGCCTAAACTCTAACCTAACCCACTCTATTTATAACAAAATACTAACTTATTCTCCAAGTAATGGCTAAATAGAGCCCTAGGCCCAACCTTATCAATAAAAATGATAGAATCTACCACACTTTTCTATTAAAATAAGATAAATCTCCCGAGAGGATCTCTCTAAGAGCCAGAGTACCAAAATACGACAATTCAATGGATGAATAATAAAGACCTAACCTCTCCTATTTATAATGACTCTACCCTAGCCTTTTTACTTGTTCTCCAAGTAAACCCCTAATTAAATAATAATCTCTAATAAGGCCCAAAAGCCCAATACAATTGAAATAAAAATTAATTAATCAATAATAAATACTAATACTACTATTCCTAAAACTCCAAGGTAGGTCCGGATCGTATCAATACTTTCCCCCCCAAGAGCCACCTTGTCCTCAAGGTGTTCCATCTCCGATGCCATCTTCTGCAGCTCCGTCTTCTGGCGAAAAGTCTGTCACATAAACATCCTCTATAATTTTTTTTTTTTTTTTTTTTTTTTTTTTTTTTTTTTCCGGCGGCAGCAGCAGCGCCTGTGGCAGTGGCGCGTCGGTGCTGACGGAAACGGCAGCGTCGGTGGCATCAGCGGTGGAAACGATGAGCGGTGGTGGTGGTGTGGCGGTAGCGGTGGAAACGACGGCGGCGGTGGTGGTGGCGACGGCGGTAGCGGTGGTGGCGGTAGAGGTGGCGGCAGCGATGTCGGAGGTGGCGGCGGCGATGGTGGTGGCAGAGGTGGTGACGGCGGCGATGACGGCAAAGGTGGCGGCAATGATGTCGGAGGTGGCGGCGGTGGCGGTGGCGGTGGTGGCGGCGACGGTGTAAAAACCCTAGCTGCCACACCACCCTCCGAGGCCTCGATCATTAAACCCTTCCCTTTGTAAGCTCGGAATGACTCCATTAATAGTTCTAGCTTAGGTTTATGCTCTCGAACTTCAAATCCTCGCAAATCTATCTTTCTTCCCAATCGTTCCTCCATCAATTCCATCTTTGCGTTCGTCTCCTGTAACTTCCTCGCCAAGTCGGGTCGTTCTTTCTTCACACTCAAGCATCTTGTTTCCCATCTTAGTAGTAACCATTCCCGGATCGCAAATGGCTCTGATACCAAAATGATAGAATCTACCACACTTTTCTATTAAAATAAGATAAATCTCCCGAGAGGATCTCTCTAAGAGCCAGAGTACCAAAATACGACAATTCAATGGATGAATAATAAAGACCTAACCTCTCCTATTTATAATGACTCTACCCTAGCCTTTTTACTTGTTCTCCAAGTAAACCCCTAATTAAATAATAATCTCTAATAAGGCCCAAAAGCCCAATACAATTGAAATAAAAATTAATTAATCAATAATAAATACTAATACTACTATTCCTAAAACTCCAAGGTAGGTCCGGATCGTATCAATATGTTAGTGAGTGTTATTAAATGACACGTTTGCCCTTCTTTAATGTATCTTTTGATTTTTCTTTTAGTTGTCCTCCTAGAATTTTTCAAGCTTGCATCTCCCTTTGCTTATGGCAATGGCAAATAATACAGGACTAGACTTGCTGGTTTCGTAACTGCTTCTGGAACCTCAAGTTGAGATATTGCTACTTGGAACCGCGTCTCCCACTTTGAAGGATTAATTTGTGAGAACCCTAAAGTAAGGGTCCAGGGTAGGCTTTTGGGACAACGGGCTATTTTGGAAATTAGAAATTAGTTAATAGAGAAAGGAGAAGAAGAAGAGGTTGTGCACTCTCGAATGTGCTGATAGGCAAAAATTAGCCTTTTTTGTCTAAGACTCTCAAATGTGCCAATAGAGGTGTAAGGCTGTGCACTCTCGAATGTGCCAATAGCCTATTGTTATTTCTATTTCCATCTTGTTCTTAGCATTATTATCGATATCTATATCATTACTCTCGGTGCCTAGCCTAGGGATGGGCGTGGTTGCCCTCGTCTCAAAAAAAAAAAAAAAAAAATCTATATCATTACTATCAGTATATCACAAATATTGTTCCCTTTATATTGCATTTGTTGGTATTTTCTACTCATTACAGGTTACACTAGGCATTTGGATACTTAACATAATTTTCTTGCACATTCCTACATGTTTTCTTGGCTTTTCCTATTTTCCTTGGTATTGTTTCTTACCGTCTTACTATTCTTATTCTTTTTGGGTTGTTGGAGGGGGGAGGGGTTGACTCTTGAATTAATATGTTCTCTTTTGTGTTTCCCTACCGTTAACAGTTAATAGAGAAAGGAGCCATTATCCAGCTGACTCTTTTGTGTTTGTTGGAATTAATATTTTCTACTCATTACAAGCTGACTCTTTTGTGTTTGTAAACCACAGATGAAAAGGTACCAACTGAGCTGAAGAAGGCCATTATCCAGGCTCGAACTGATAAGAAGCTTACCCAGTCTCAGCTTGCTCAAGTATGAATCCTTTCTTTACCTTCTTTTCCCCAATTCATTTGTCTTTACTTTATGAACGTACCGACCCCTATCCCGAACAGCGTATTCTTTGAGCTTGCTAACGAAACGTAATGACCTTTTCTCCCCTCTCTCTGTATAGTTGATCAATGAGAAGCCACAAATCATTCAGGAGTATGAGTCTGGGAAAGCCATTCCAAACCAACAAATAATCTCCAAGCTCGAGAGGGCTCTTGGAACTAAGCTTCGTGGAAAAAAGTAGGGCCCTCCTTTGGTAATGTAAGTGGTGAATTTGGATATAAAAGCTTTGTCTTCTGCTCTTTGGTGGTGATCTGACATCTGAGTAGTGTGAATTAATATTTACCCTGTTTGTCTTATGTACCTACTAACTTCGAAATAATGGTCTTATATTTTTGAGTCGTCGTTATGGGATTATACACGCATGGTTTTTCGTAGCACTCCCCTTCTCTTCTGTCTCGACCGGCAATTAGCCTCCTAAATTGAACTAGAAACTGCGCAGATGATGATTATATTTGCTCAACTTTGATTTTTCTTTCATTTCTTTCCTTCCCTTGTTGTTTCTATGGGTCAATGTAGAGGGAGTCAACATTACCAAATTATTATAATATATATATATATATCCTAGAGTATTTGGAGGCTAGCTTGTAGTGTTGCACCATAAGTGTAGTTCCTTTTAGATTCATTTATCAGGAAGAGCAAAATTTATCTACATATTCAACAAGCATACTCACTCCGTACGTAAGATTCGGATGTAGGTAAGTTTTGTTACAAATAGTTGGAACGAATGGAAATCTTTAAACATTTTTTGTTTTGTTTTGTTTTGGATTTTTGTTTTTGAAGTGCGTCAATTTCTATTAATTTCTTTGAGTTTAAGGCTCTTATAATAGAATTTTACTTTGGCACGTTTCAAAGTGTTTTCAGCTGGACTGGGGAAATTTAATCATTGGGCATGTGGTAATTTTCAGTTTATTTTGTGCCATGATAGTTTTTTATTAAGTTTGACCAAATATCAATAACTAAAGACTTTTTCTGGAAAATGGCATTTATAAAAAAACATTTCGAATAGCATGTTTTGGTTCATGGTTGTTATTCGTGAATTTCATTCTTTAATTATTAGAACTGTTGAATTTGTTTTATTCGTGATTTAAGGTCTTATTTTTATACAAATATTTATGTTTTTTGTAAACTAAAGTATAAAAAAGTACCTTTTCAAATTTGCAATATTACTCTTTATTTCTCATGTTAATGATAGTGTAAACATAAGTTTTATGGAAACTAGATGAGGGTGTTTGTTTCCCATATTTAAGGAAGATTTATTAACTCATTTTAAAAAATCTATATTTAACAAATTTTTACTAATTTTTCCTCTTTTTTTAATCCTTTTAAATAATTTGTTTTTAATCATTAATTTCAAATCAATCAAAATAATACATTTTTAACTATTTATTTTTAATCCTTTATTTTTTAACTATTCAAAATAATTACTCATTTTAAATCTATATTTAAATAAGGTTATGATTCTAATTTTTTTTACACAAAAATCACATTCAAATGAGTTTTTTGCTATAATTTTGTATCATTCAAAATAATTTCTCAAGTTAAATCTTCCTTAAATATAGTAAACAAACACCCTGATTTTTCATGATGTATGGTAAGGGTCCATATATGAGATTTTGAGCTAATTAATCTTTTATTGACAATGAATGAGTTGTCCATCTTTGTTTTGTGTTTTTTTTTAAATTAGTTGTCCATCTTTGTTTGCGAGACTAATAAAGTTTATGAGCATTTCGAATTTGTAAGCAATCAAAAGATTATAAGTTAAATATACCTACCCACTCATTAATATTTTCAAATTTATGCAGACCTGAAAAGTCCAATGTAGTTATAAAACAAAGGTTAAATTTTGTTAGTCTAAATTTCCCAATTCTATTATCATTATGTATAGTAGATAAGTCAATTTTTTTTTTTTTTTGACATGTATAACCTGTGCAAGGATCAATTATTTATAGGGAAAATAATACCCTTTTTAGCCTGGAAATAAAGATGAAGGGAGGAAAATTTATCAAATGAGAAAGGAGCGTGATTATATTCCTCCATCTCTATTTATTTTATATTTGAGTGCATGTATACAATTTTATTATTAATGAATTGAGTATGTTTGAAAATTTGAAATGAAATATTATTTATAAGTGTTGAAAAATGTTATATATAAATAGGCATTTTCTTAAGAATAAACAAGGAAGGTTTCAATGGGTGATTATCTTATTGAAATCCAATGGAAGTTTTATGAAAAGTTAAGTTAGTTTATTATAACTGAGCGTCTGCAGTAAGCCTGTAAGATAATTGATCTTGAGGTCTTACAGAAGGTTAAGATTGGAACCTGGTTTTTGCAAAGAAACTTGTGGTGATTACCACCCTGTCGTCTAAGTGACGCGGCATCGTTATATTTTGCCTGCCTGACTGCACACATCAAGGTGTGCGCCATTGTACCATAGTTACATCTATCTCAGAGGTGCTTTGTGAAATAGCGTGAACATCCATCTCAAAACCAATTGGTGATGAGAGAAGTAGTTCACCTACCTTTTAAACACTTATAAATATCCTCTTCTTGTCAATGTGGGATTCTCAAACATGCTTCTTTCAAACTTCTTATTGTGCTTCATTTCCCTGACATTTTCTTGTATTTCCTTTGAATGTGATGCAGAAATAGGCTAAAATAGTTGTTTCAATGTTATGAAATACTTTGCAGATTGCTCACTCTGTACATCCTGATTCACCTCTTGGACCAGATGCATACCATGAGTATGAATCTCTACTGATCCAAGATTATGACTACTCTACTCATGGTTGAGTGAAATGTGCCCTTTAGTTGTTCATTTTCATGGTTTTTATGTCCAGAGCTTTCATGGAAGTACGTTCTTTCTGTTTTTCGTCAAACCACATGAAAACGGCCGAACTACAAGTTACTATTAAAGCTCTAAAAAGAATATTGTTGATTCCCCTTCTTATTACACCTAGCTGAATTTTATGTTTACAAGCCTAAACTTGATACATGTTTCTATATATACAATAGAAATCCAATGCACTTATAATAGATGGCAAAAAAAATTCTTGGTTATTATGTAGACATGGATGATCGGTTTGTTTTTTTCCTTATAATTGTGGCCATGTCTTGATCCATACCGCTTGGGTAGGGTCCACACCCGCTTTAGAATTCAAAGTATTTTGGGGGACCAATAACTCATATAGACCTATGATACCATATTAGAGAATATGAGATTTCTCTCCAAACCAATTGGCAATGAAGAGATTAACTCATATCTCTTATAAAGGTGTTGTAGAATCTTCACATTTTCAATGTGGGACAATTGCCACAAGGTGAGTATATCTTCACTAGTTATTGTCATTGCCCTGTAGAAGAATGTCTGCATTCATGAATGTCAAAGGCTCAGAAACTTCCCTCAAACATGGTCCACGTGATCTCCTAAACCTAAACAAAATATGTATTGTTTTATTTCGTATATGGGCTTTTTTAATGTATTTGAGCCTTTATCTGTAATATGGTTTTAATGAGAGTGTCTATATAAACTCGAATCAAATGCCTAGTTTCCTTGATATTCATTCTACATTTTTTGCTCCTCTTAATAAAATTGTACTCCCTCTCTGTCCATGGACTAACTAATACAACGTTAGTGAATCATGTAAATTCTAGGTTCTTCCTCTCTTTACATTTTCTTTATTCTTCGATTGTTTGTTGATTGCCGTTTTCATAACAAGTGAAATGGATGATAGTAGAAGTTTTGATGTCGGACTTGTCCAAAGCCAAACATGATCTTTATACTTTTCATCAGGTTTGTGAAGCTCACGAGGCATATTCCGACAGTGGAAGGCCTGACATAGAACTGATTGCTGGAGGTAAACCTTACGCCCAATTGACATGTTTGATTTATTGCTCGGGGACTCGGCCTACGCCCGATCATCGGAGACTCAAGCCTACGTCTGATCCCTTTGATTTTTTAGTCTGAACCTTCCAGTTCTCTGTCATTTCTCATTGTTGAGAGTCCTTTTCTTTGTTCAGCCGAAGTCCGATCATTCAATTAGTTACATTACTTTTTATAGTTATATCTAACAATTGTATATGCATGTTCTTTACTCACTTGTTAGCCTTTGATGTCTCTATTTACGATATTTTAAATACACTAAATAATTAGAACTTTTTGCGTTTTCGTTGGCAAGGTCTTTAAAGTAGGGATGATATCATGTACTATTATGGCATAATTTGATTGCAGCTGCTTCTTGGAAGATATGGATGAATAGAAATGACAAGATCTTTAAAGATAAGGAAGACAATCACTACTCATTTATGGACTCTATATCTCATCTTGCATTGTTGTGTAGTAAAGAATCCTCCCCATTTGTGTGATTATAGTCTTGGTTATCTTTTTACGAACTAGCATAATTTTTTGTAATGCCTTTTCATTTTATAACTATTTCATACCATCAATGAAATGTTTTGTTTTCTATTAAAAAAAGTAGGGATGATTTCAGTTTGATTTTCTCAGATTATTTTAGGTTAAATTGAGAACCAAACCAAAGCGAATTTTTCGATTTTGTTAATAAAAGAACCGAACCAACGTCCATTAAAGGTAAAACTCTCACTTCAGTTTCTATTCCTTCCTCGGTTTGGTTCTCGGTTCCCTATCCTTTAATTGGAAGAATTTATTATATTTCAGAAGTATTGGAGTATAGTTGAGGTTGTGATTCCTTTTTCTTTTGTAAATTCGTAAATGAAATTTGGCTTTGCCAATTCTATTTAGATAGAAAAAGAGGGTTGTACAAAAGAACCGATAATCCGAGTGACTTTGAATAATCCTATCTAAAATATGAAGGTTGGGTTGAATTGATTTTTTTTTTTTCAAGTTAGATTGGGTTGGGGTTAAATAGAACTGACCAAGTCGGTTCGATTTGATTTCACTGTTTGAGGGAATATTGGTTCAATTCAGTTGACATATTTAAGTATAAAGCATTCATTTGTATTAAAGCATGCAGTAGCGATCAAATCTTGAGGGACATTGTTTGAGACTTTGAGCAACGATAATGGTCCCATGTTAAATAATTTTGGCTATTATCTCTCCTCTGCAACCTTTTAAAAAAAATAAATTAATCAGTCTTCTTTCCGTTTTTTAAAATGATTCTTCTTCGATTCTCTTTTCTTTCCTTTTGAAACGGATGCATTCGTTACAATTAAATAATGAAATCATTGCGTCATTCGTTATAAATTAATATTATTTACATATTATATTCTTTTTATTGGACGGCGGATATAGATATAAATACCAATAATAAGATTTTTATTGAGCTCTACTATTAATCAGATTCATAATCTATTTAACAAGTGCCAAATACTTTTTCATTAATTTATAAAAAAATCATAGCTTTTTTAAAGTAAAAATTAGAAAGATACTTTTTTCCATAACTTTTTATGTTTCTGTTATACTTCTTTTTTTAAAATTAAATTTGAAACTACGTTGTTTACCGGGCATCGGCATTTTTAGAGGCTTGTCGTAAGTTTAACTTAATTGTTAAAATATTAATTATAATTCTCCTACCTAATATATTTAAAACTCAATTGATAAAAATATTTATTAAATTCTGCTACCTAATATGTTGAACTTAAAAACAGAAAATCCACAATTAGAGATCGTTTAGGTTTATATTTTTCTTACAGTGTTTAGGCATATGTTAAACTGCCTACAAAATTATCGATCAAATAGCATCATTAGCTCAAAATTGGTCAAAATTCCAAAGTCTAATTACTTGATAATTAAAAAAGTAGCCGAGTTACTTTACAAACAAATATCTTTATCTTACCAATGTGGGATCCTCAACAAGTACCCAATCGCGATCTAACTTGACAAGGTATTCAAACTTCCTTACTTCCTATCTCGTACGTAAATGAAACACAAACTCCTAAGCCTGTCCTCGACGACACGAATTTCAAATGTCGAAAATGCGCTTGGATTGACAGCTAATGTTTGCCTCCAAAGAAAGGTTTTGTCACAATGAGAGATGGGTCAAAAGACGTAACGACGAGAACAGGTCTCGGCCGCCGGTGCCCCAAGCAGACAGCAAAGTTCGGGTGCTGATGGAATCAGGTGCATTGCATCCGCATCACGTCCCATGCACAGCCGGAGATCGTGCGGCAATCTACAACCATCCACTTTGACTCTGACGCTGCCATTTATACTTTATTCAGATCCAATTCCAATACAGGGTTAATTGTTTGGATGAGTCTTTTTTTGAAAGTTTTTATCAAAATAGGTCTTTTTTTAAATTAATTCTAAAAATGGGTTGTGGCGTCTCTACTAAAGACGCCACACCCATTGAAATTGGTCAACTTGGCCACCTAGCCAAAATCTTAACAAACTCCCCTCCGTTATTTTTATTTATTTTTTTTCTGGTGATCTTCTATTTTCTTTCCTTTTTTTTAGAAGCCTATCTTCTTTCCCTTATTCCATTACTTTTATAATATGTTTTTTAATAGTAATAATGTTTTATTTTATCATATTTATTATTGAGATTTTCGATTTTCTAATAACTTAAATTAAAAAAATATATATTAACAAATTTAATTTTCTCTCAAAATTTTATACATTAAAAACTAAATTTTATTAATTTTATTATAATACCATTATAACACACATATTTGATACATGTTCTAACTAAAAAACTGAGTTGTCAATATATTAGATAATTTTATTTTTATAATAAAATTGTGTATAAATTTTGTTAGAACATAATATTATATTTTTATCCTTGAATTTTAATTTTAATTTATTATCTACAAAATCATATATTTATTAGAAGGGTTTTTTAGAACAATTTATTAGAAGGGTTTTGTTTTTAGACAATTTATTAGAAGGTTTAGATATTACTTTATTATCTTTTTTTTTTTTTAAAGCGATATTATTGTCTAAAAACCTTTCAAGGGTTTTGATGAGTAATATCGCTTAAAAAAAAGATAATAAAATATCCAAAGGTTTAGAAATCTTTTTTGAAAGCGATATCTTTGTTCTAAACCTTCTAATAAATTGTTCGAAAGGTTTTTAGACAGTAATATCGCTTTAAAAAAAAAAAGATAATAAAGTAATATCTAAACCTTCTAATAAATTGTCTAAAAACAAAACCCTTCTAATAAATTGTTCTAAAAAAACCTTCTAATAAATATATGATTTTGTAGATAATAAATTAAAATTAAAATTCAAGGATAAAAATATAATATTATGTTCTAACAAAATTTATACACAATTTTATTATTAAAATAAAATTATCTAATATATTGACAACTCAATTTTTTAGTTAGAACATGTATCAAATATGTGTGTTATAATGGTATTATAATAAAATTAATAAAATTTAGTTTTAAATGTATACAATTTTTAGAGAAAATTAAATTTGTTAATATATATATTTTTAATTTAAGTTATTAGAAAATCGAAAATTTCAATAATAAATATGATAAAATAAAAATTATTACTATTAAAAAACATATTATAAAAGTAATGGAATAAAGGAAAGAAGATAGGCTTCTAAAAAAAGGAAAGAAAATAGAAGATCACCAGAAAAAAAAAATAAAAAAAATAACGGAGGGGAGTTTGTTAAGATTTTGGCTAGGTGGCCAAGTTGACCAATTTCAATGGGTGTGGCGTGTTTAGTAGAGACGCCACAACCCATTTTTAGAATTAATTTAAAAAAAGACCCATTTTGATAAAAACTTTCAAAAAAGGACCCATCCAAACAATTAACCCTACTTATTCCATCAATACATTTTTATATCTATTACGTAACGCTTTTTTTTTTTGTTAGGCTAAATGCCAAAATATTTGTTTTTTTTTCGTTTTATTATAATTTCTTCTTTGTTGGAAAAGTTTGTACTTCAACATTTTTCAATTCAGTTTTTCACGGGAGGTATAGGTAAATGTTGAATTGGTTGGTGATAATTTTACATCATACAAATTTTTATGAGATAAACAGCTATTTATAAGAAAACTCGATTTTCTAAAAATTTCTCGATGTAGAGATGTCCACCGAGCAAGGATGATATGACTTCTACATTTGCATCCCTACTCTAGTTTTAGTTGTGTTTAAAGTACAACAATAGGGAAGGAAATCAAACTCATTATTTTTTAGTTCATAAATGTACACCGATATTATTGAACTTATACTTTTATCATCTTTTTTTTTTATAGTTTCTTTTTAATCAACTATCACTTTAAAGAAAATTTAAATTAAATGGTTAATAAATTACCATAAATATTTGTGGAGTTAAATTTTCTCACTGAAAATTATTTCTAATTTAATATCTTTTAAATTTTTATCCAAATATTATTTCAAATAAAAATTCAATTAAATAATTAATAATCCACCATGGATATTTTAGTTTACATTGTTAACTTCTCCCAAAAAAAAACCTCTAACCTCCTGAGAAAATTTTCTAATAAAACATATTTACTTATTCAATTTATTCACAAGAGTTTAAAATGGTTAAAAAATATTAAATTTATACAATTAACCCAAACATTGTTGTCAAAGCACAACAAAACACTTTTGAAACTACAAACATTTAGAGAGACTGCATAGATCAAAATAGTCATTTTTGTTTTTTTTTTTAATTCAAATTGTGGGAAGGGACATTACAAATATCAATTCTAGGGATTGAACTCGATAATGAAAATAGATTAACATTAAACCAGATAACTAATCGTACCACCGTTTGAAAATAGTTATCTATTTTTAATGCTTGAAAATTGTAAATTTTGAATATTTTTTACTAATACCGATAAATTGATGCCAGCAATACTTTATTTAGATATAATATCTCCCATATATAATTAATATAAATTTCCTCCATAATTAGACCACCCACGATCCACCGGAACCGTAAAACAGACAAGCAAAAGGTGGAAGGGTTGACCGGTTCTGGATCTCCATGGGACCCGGTTCCCGGTTGCAAGCCACTATTGCGTTGCTTGCTGTCAATATAATTACAGCTCAATCTCTAACTTTCCGGCAACCAATCATACAAATATCCAATTTTATACCCATAATTCCTGATTTCGAATTTTCTTACAAGACTTTCATTTCAGTTTTTAGTTTATATATTTTAAATTTACGTCTCTCTAAAATTTCAACAATAATTTGTTTAATACAATCTCCAAACGTTGAATTAAAGAAATAATACAATCTCTAAACGTTGAATTATCTTATACATTATTTTTTGTTTAATATGTCAAAAACGTATTTAAATATACAATAAACAAATGTATTAGACATAAAATTGGATTTTTTGGGTTTGGCGGTAATCCAGTTCAATAACATGGTTATGGATTCGATCCCGAAAATCGGTATTCAATTCTCATTTATTTGAGAACAATAGTACGTAAGATTTGTGGTCACGCATAAATAAGAGGCAAATACCGATTTTCAAGATCGAACTCTTGACCGTGATATTGAATTGAATTTCCACATAATAATGAAACTAACGTGCTAACTGTAATGAATTTTGTAACTAATAGATTTGTGAATTTTAAAAATATATTGAATAAGTCAATAGTTATTATACACAAATTCAAATGTGTATTAGACATAAAATTGCCATCCAAAGGTTATTAGAACCGTTTTAAAGTTAAACACAAATCTAAAATTTCAAATAATAAATTTGATAGTATAGCCTTAGTTTGAATTGTAAGTTGAGATATAAAAGAAACATAATTCGAATGACAATCATATACGGTTTAAGCAATCATAAGATAATAAATTCCAATCAAGAGCCAATAGAGTAGTAGCTCAAACGGCATTGTTGTACACCTAATGACCTTGAGGTCTTAGGTTTGAATCTTCCCCACCTCCAATTGTTGTAATCTCAAAAAAAAAAAAAAAAAAAAAAAATCCAATCAGGAAATGTGTGTGCATTTTTTTTTGTTCTAGTTTTTTCTTTCTTTCTTTATTATTTATTTATTTTTATTTTTATGTTTGTAGATGTTGAAAAATAGCAATAGATATTCCCATATCAATTCTTTTGATTTCCGAAGGTGTGGTTTGAACTATTTAATACAAACATTTAATTCAATTGTCTTTGATTTAATCTATAATTAAACATTTATTTAAAAATTATTTTAATACGAATTTTCTTGTTATCTAACTAAGTCATGAATATATATCTTTTTAGACTCTAGAAAAAAAGAATATATATCTTTTTTAAAAAGGTACGGATTTGAATACTTTTTTTTTTTGAATATAAGTTGGAAGAAGGAAGAATAAATTTGAATACATAAATGTTCTTTAACCCTAGCTGTTATGCGTTTAAATTATTACTTTTATACGAAATAAGTGGTATATCACTTTTTTTTTTTTTGAAGAAAAAGTGGTATATCATTTATTTATTAGTAGTCATATATCATTTTTAAGATTAAAGGATTAGGATCTTCTTTCCCTATATCTTTATCTTGTATTTGAAAAAAAAGACAAACAACTGGCAGTGTCCACTTTTTCTCTATTTATATTCGGTTTTGAATCGACTATTTCATTAAAAATAATAATAATAATTCAACAAAAGAAATTTAAATATATAACAGCAAAGTTGAAGAATATAATCTAAATGAATATATAAAAGAGAATTACCAATATATTGGTATATATTTTTAACATACTTTCCAATATATACGAGAATATTATTGTGTCATATATAGATATATATATATATATATATATATATATATAAAAGAATGATTTGATTAATGGTGCAATATATATACGACACAATATTATCTTTATATATTGGTAAGTAAGTTTAAGGTACACAATAACAAGTTGGTAAGTATTATTTATAAGAAATTTTGAAGATAGTGCCATGTTTCATTCAATCTTAAGTTTTAATCTTCAATTCTAAATAAATGAGAGTCAAATATTGTTTTTCAAAATTGAACAGGTGGCTTTAGTGTTGGACTCAGTTTCCACGAACGATGAAATCACCCAACAAAAATTCTTACTTTGCCCTTAAAATAATATATAAACCAGAAAACGTTAACCAATCACGTAAACTCGGATCCAACCAGATTTTTCATGAAAGGAAGTCCAGATTTTACCTTCGTATTAAAAAAATTTAGCGAACTTGGAACATTAAATATATACTTTTTTAAAAAAATTAGAATTAAAAACAAAGGGTAAGTATAATCCACTCTTTCATTCTTCAATCTTTCCTTAAAAATCATTAATTTGTTTGGTCAAATTCCATTAGCTAATATTGTATTGTCACTTAGTTTCCATCAATTAAATTCGGCATCTCATTGACTTCTAATTAGAGTTCTAAAAATGAGAAATACTTTTGCCTCGTGTAAAGAGAGAGGCAAGTCTATAGGATGTCACAAAATATTTGTTTGAACAATATTAAAAAGAACGGTCTATAAGTAATTCAGTTTAGTAATACGATTATATGTTCGATCTCGAAAATTGGTATTTGACTCTCATTTAACTGAGACTAATATATTCGTTATGTAGGGTTTGTGGTCTCTCTACCCCAATTTGTATTAAAAAAGTAATATTAAAAATAAAAGTACTTTTAAATATTACTCCATTGTTTTTTGAGTTTCTTTATGTTCATGTCAAAATTTGATTTTCGAAATTATCGATGAATTTGTCTATTGACTACATTCCATCTTTCTTGATCTCTATGAGCTAGTGAGTTATGAGCATGATTCTCGCCAGTTCCATTTGAGGAGGGCGTGAAAATCGACCTCTCTCAAGCTTCAAATGGATTGAAGGATATTTTTTTGAGTTAGGCGACAATGAATAGGGCTTGGAGTCGGGCAAGACCCATCCTCTTACAAACCCAAGCCTAATGTCGGGGTCTGCCTGTCTCCCTTGGTAGGGCTTCTAGGACTTGGGTCCAGGTTTGTTTGATCCTTCTTTGGGCTCGTTTCTCATGAGCTTCCACCTCTCTTGAGCTTCTATCGCGCTCCATTGGACTTCTTGGGGGCTCGCAGTACGGGGCGGATGGTCCCCAAATTTTAGGAAATTAGATATCTTATGTGTATAAATAAGTCAAAATTACATTAATTATATATTTTTATCATAGGTGCTCCTAATTTTTTATTATTTTTTATAAATAAAAATGCCATTGACGGGATGTGCATATGGCTTGTGGGCTCCATTTCAGTATGTAAGCTTCATTGGACCTCGACCACGAATTTTCCTTGTGACACTTTTTTTGTCATCTATTCTTTAAATATTTTCAAGGTTTTAGCCAAATTTATAAAATTAATATCTATTTAATATTAATTTGATTTTTTTCTTTTAAACAAATCAATTAACCTTATAAATACACTTCTTTTATTTAAAGATTTCTTTATTTTCTTATCTACTTAATTTCTTACTAATGTCTTTGAAAGTCAACTTAAAATTTGAAAACTAACAAAAATATTTTTTTTTAAATAGTGAGATTATTTTTTCTGTCTTTGAAAATTTGCTAATAATTCAAAAGTTTTCTTAACAAAGCTGAAAATCATTTCATGTTGAGAAAAAATAAGCAGTATTCTTATAAACTAAAATTAAAAAATAAAATATCAAAGGTTGGTCAAACGTATCTAAAAAGCTGTCATTTAAAAAGTTGTCTAAAATTTAAAAGTTTCTTTTAAAAAACTCTTGGAGAAATCGAGCAGATTTTTTTAAAAAAATAATATAAAACTAAAATATGTTTGGCATCAAGTATTAGTTTTTTATATCGTTTTTTTGAAGAATTACACCTTCCAGCTCACTCTAAGACGCTATATTTGAATAAAACTTGCAAATGGAGACTTTTCCGTTTTTGGAGGTAGCTTTACTGGCCCACTTTTTTATCCAATTTTTGTATGCATAAAAATCGCCGCCCAATCAATGAAGAGAAAATCTATTTCTATTGTTTGGGTTGGAAGATTTTCGACTTTTTTATTAGAAAATTTAAGTTTCTCGTAAAATATAAATTTAGTTTCTAACGTTACATTTGATAATCATTTTGTTTTTTATTTTTTATTTATAAAATTTAAGCCTACAACAATTTTTTTTTTTGAGAAGATAAGCCTACAACAATTACCTTACAATACATTTTTCTTTATTTAGATATCTACATCTTACCTATATTTTAATAAACAAAACCAAAATTTATAAACAAAAAACATTAGCTTCCAAAAACTTGTTTATGTTTTTAAATTTTGGTCAGTATTCTCCTACTTTCTTAAGGAAAGATGGATACATGGTAGGAAAGATTGAGCACATCGTAGAAAATTTGAATAGAAATACGCTTAAATTTCATAAACAAAAAAAAAAACAAAATGATTATAAAACGGAGCCTAAGATTTTCAAAAACAAGGTTAGAGTTTGGTCACAATAATTTTGGAAATTATAATTTTCTCTTATAATTTTTAAAATTAGAATTTAATCTTTTTAATTAAAAAAACTTAAAAAAGTATCTTTAGCCATTCATGTATAAATGATTAGCGAGAATTTAACTATATTATTAATTATTAAATAAATATATTAATTTTAATAGATAATTTCAACCATAACACTTTTTTTATCCGATTATAAATGGGTAAAATAAAGTTTTTTCTAATGTAAACTGGGTGAGTCTCAATAAAAAATAGATATATCTGTAAATGGTGTGATTATTTTGTCCAATTAGTAACTTAACTCGCCATAATTGATACATAAACAACTAATTACTTCATACTTAACTTGTCAATGACTACAAACGACAACAATTATTTAGATGGTGCAATTTATATTAAATTTTAATTTTTAAAATTGTGGGGAATAAATTTTAACTTCCAAATCACTTCAATTTTTTTAAAATTTATAAACCAATGACTTAGTTTTTTTTTTAATTATTATTATTATTTTTTATTGTAATAGTTTACTTAGTTGAGGGTTGGGTCATCCGCCTTAAATTCAAAATTTTGAATTTGTAAAACATAATTTATTAGAGTCTATATATTTTAGATTGCATATGAAATGTAATACAAGTCTTATGCTAGTTTTAGAATTCTAAAATTGTATAGCTTGTAAGAGTTGATATATTCTAAATTTTTATAGCTTGTAAGAGTTGATATATTTATCACAAAATGTTTGATGAAAATATTAAATTTTTGTTTAAATAATATTATTTGTGACTATTAAGTATTTGGTTGATTGAAAATATAACTTTTTTTTCTTTCAGTATTATTCGTGAGTGTTCGAGCTAGTTTGTTTACACCTCGACTAATGTGGGTAGTTATCATGAATTAAACTCATCACACTTTAATAAGCACCTTGAAACTCTTTTTAATCATTATGTCACTTGATGATGGTTAATTTTGAATTATATAATTAATCTTGATGCAATAATAAACAACAAATTTGAATTTAAAAATATAGTAGGTAGGTCCATTGAGAATTATTTTCCTTTTCATACTTAGAGTTTGAGAATTTGAGCTGCTTAATTATTTTAACAAATTTAACCTAGAAATCGATATCACAAAGCCAAAACAACTATAAATTATCCTTTAATTTGAAATAATTAAATAAACCCTATCTAAACCTATTCATTTAAGTCCCAAATTCATTACAACGATTTGTTTAATACGACATTTCAAATATTCATTATATTGCCTTCTCAAAAAATTCTCATTATTTTTCATTGATGGGAAAATCTGCACATAATAATAATAATAATAATAATAATAATAATAAATAAATAAATAAATAAAAATTTTAGCATCTTTCATCTAAAATTTAATAGTTACTTATAATATTTTAAGAATGGTTGAGTGACGATTTGGTTATATTATGGGTTTGTGAATCCCTTCCCCAATCTGTATTTTAAAAAATAGTTATGATATTTTTAAACAATTTTTAAAAGAAAAATTATAAAAATATTTAGAAATATTTTTTAAACAAAACTTTAACAATTTTTATTTATAAAAGTTAAGTTATTCCGGTTGAATTGATTTCAAAATAATAAGTAAATAACAAACCTTGGCCAAGATGTTTCCAAAACAAATTTCAATAAATAAATGAATAATGAGAGGGGCATTTCATGCCCAACAATTAACAAAATATTTAACCAAAATAACAGGAGTTCTATTCAAACATGCCAACGAAGAAATAAATACAATAATAACTATCCTATGGTGGAAAAACCACAGTAAAAGTGGTTAAATCTTCTGAGAATTGGAAACTAGCTATATTAGAAAAAATGGAAACTGTGAAACAGAATAAAATCTGGGATCTTATCTTACAAAACATTGTTGGGTCAAGGTGGGCTTACAAGATCAAATACAAGTCCGATTCTTTATATATAGGTACAAACTGTAGCAAAAGGCTTTTATCAAGAGTAAGAAAGCTCACTTGGTTGCTCAAGGCTATGAAAAAGAGTTAGGTCTATATGACGTCACGTTCAGTCCAGTTGCTCAAAATGGTACCATTCGCACCCGCTTACCTTCACACTGGCAAAAGTATTAATAAAACCTTTTTCTTAAGTTCATGTACACTTCTAAACTTTTTAGAGTTCAAGTATATTTATTATACAAGTTTCATAATTTAAAAGTTCTTTTAAAAATATAATTAAGTCTAAAATAAACCAAAAAAAGTACTCCGTGAAAGTAATGTGATTGATTAATTGAATAGTTAGAACAATGGTTTGGATTTGATAACTAATTTCAGTAATTAAATGATGGATACATTAATTATTAGTACAATATTATATAATAATATTTTTTATTCAAATTAATTGGTTCATGAATATAATATTTTTTATTCAAATTAATTGGTTCATGAGTCTTGATTTATATACATTTTTTAGTTCAATAAATAGTATAAAGGAATCAAGTTCAAACCCTCTAAATTTAAATGTAAAAAAACCCTCTAAATTTATAAATTTATATTAGCCTTCCTTACCGAATGAGTTAGTGACACAATAGTTTCATTGTTTGATTGTAAACCAGTTCAACACCAGTGTTACAAGTTCAAGTACAAGAATCGATATTTGTCTCATTCCCCAAATATGTACTCAAAAAAATATTTGCCTTCCTTATTTCTCTACATAATAATACTGTTAGCTTTTCTATTATTTACATTTTATAATATTTATTCAACGATCATTAAACATAAAACTTTGAATGTTTTTTTAAAATACGTTAAAAATATTTTGAAGATATTAAAGAAGAAAGATGTATCACTCGCTAAGTTATTGTATATTTAATAATAATAAATTTAAGTTATGTAATTGTATTGTACTTTTCTTAGTACAACTGAAAATTAATTGACATAATTGAAGGAGTGACAACAAATATTAAGTAATAATTAAAACTTACACCCCACTAGAACAGAACAAAGTTAAGAAACTCTTACTTCAGCATAAGAGACAAAAAATATTAAGTGCTAACATTTCAGTTGACTATTTAGATAATCTTACAATTAAAAAAAAGACTTCATTAAAAAAAAGAGAGACTATATATTTAGATAATCATATAACGATTTGGGTAAATAATTTTGGATTTTTTATCACGCCATATAAAATTATTAATAAATTTAATAACTTAAACTAATAAACTATCATAAATTTAATGTATTTTCATCCACCAACAAACAAGTACCAATTTGTCTATTACTACCAATAAGTCATCTCTTCGTTTTCAAAAAAAAAAAAAAAAAAAATCAATAAGTCATCTCTTCTAAAATGGTCAAGAGTTCTCTCTATATTTTTTCCACTGGATTAGTCTAATTGGAGCTAAGTCATTATTCACTAGTAATTTGACTTTTTATAATTGCATTATCTTTTTCTTCTTTTTTTTTTTTGACAACCTAATTGCATTCTTTTTAGTATTAATAGAATTTAAGGGAAAACCTTATATTTATTTATAATTCACTTTCAACTTTTTTTATGATCATTTTCAGATATATGCAACCAAACAAAAATGATTTAGGTAAACTTTCAAGGAAATATAATCATATACACAAAACTTTAATGAAACCATTTTAGTGAGCTAAGTGTTATTAAAAAATAAAAGGAAAAATAGAATGGGACAATGGCGAAGTAGTTTTATTGTTTCTTCATAAACTAGTTCAACACCAACGTCACCGCGGAAATCAACATTTGTCCCCCCGTAATATGTATTAAAAAAAAAAGAAATTACTAAAATTAGAGGATAACAAAATTTTAGTCAAAATAAAAATTACCCCAATGATATCATATATCACAAAGTTTCATTGATCTAATAATAATGTTGATGTTCAAGTTGTTCAATTTCAATTTAACGTAAATTAACTAGGATGGTTTATGAATTTATCATACTGATTAGAGCTAAAAAGAGCATAACTCTCGTATTTATCATATATGAATTTGATAATCCAAAGTTACTAGTTCCAAGCTTTACTTCTAAATATTGTTAAATTAAAAATAAAATTCATATTGATAAGATTCTTTTTTGTCAAAAACCACATGATTCATTATATTTGCTTTGGATAGACAGAATAAATTAATTAATAGACAAACGTAAGTCAGATATACAAATTTAGGCACATGCAGAAAACTTTTTGGTCAGAACCCAATAATTCACAAAATAGTAAAAATCCAAATTTGCCTTATCTTTAATATGACTATTCATTTGTCTCTACATAATTTCTGAATAATCCTTTCTTTGATACTTAATTTGTTGTTTTGCTAGAAGTTCACACAATATACTAGGCCAGTTAAGCCCCTCTCATACTAAGAAACAAAATTTGCTTCTCTACTTAATTATTTAAAATTTTATTTGTACCTAAAACTAGGATTAAACATTGAGTTTTTAAGTGATTTCAAAAAAAAAACATTGAGTTTTTAAGAATATCTTTTTAGTTTAACCAGTGGTGGATTTGATTCTAATTCATAAACGCAACTATAATTTTTAAAGTTAGAACTTCGTTTCTATAATTAAAAAAAAGTTAAAATTTAACTTATATAATTTTAAAAATTAAAATTTAGCCATAAAATTTGGAGAAAGTTAAGACTTAATTCATATAGTTTAGAATTTAGCAAACGTTGAGAGATACTAGAATTTAGTTTTATAATTTGATATTTTAAAAATTAATGCATATCATTTTGGAATTTCTTGCAAATTAAATAGGTGAAAACAACTATTCTTATGTAAAATGATGGTCTTTTTTTTTCAATCATTCACTTAGTATCACATTGTCCTTATGGACATGAATAGCTAAATTTTAGCTATTTTTTTTACAACCAAACAATGAAACTATTGCATCACTAACATATTACAAACAATTTTACAATATTTGAAGCTAGAGTTACTACTCTTCTTGACATATTTTTACCATGTTTATGATTTTTTTTTTCTGAAGGGTTAACATGTTTATGATTGGTAGAGACTTTAGAGTAATGTTTTAGAAAAATAAAAAAATGGAAAAGGTTTGAGACGTGAATCTTTCATCTGATGTTGTGTAGAAGTCAATAATAAGTAGAAATGTGTATTTTGGTATTTAAAAATAAAAATAAATTCAACTAATTTCAAATTTATTTAATTTATAGTAATAAATTAATTTAATTGTCATTATCATTATAATTTTTAGTTAAATGTATTTATAGAGAGAAATTAATTTTAATTTTTTAAGATGGTTTTTTCTTAGATCATTTCAAGATGGTATTGTAAACTTGTTTACAGCATCAAAGTCAACCAACCGTTTCTGAATTACCTCAGTTGTAGGAGTTTTGTTTAAAAATCGCATTTTATTACCATATGTGGAGGAGAAAATCAATTTTTTAAAAAAAAAAGAAAAGAAAAAGAAAATCAGACTTCTAATCTCGACTATGTATTTAATGACCCAAATAAATTAGGGTTCAAATCTTTTAAACTATTATACCGAAAAGTAAAAACTTTAATTCTATCTCAAAAAGAGAAAAGAAAAAAAAAGTGAAAACTTTAACCTTGAAAGTAATAAACTTGAGCTAGACTCATTAAATTAAAAAATTTCAAAAAAAAAAAAAAAATGTTTTACACCTATAATAATAATAACAATAATTCAAACTATAATCTCAAAAAAAAAAAAAGAACAAACAAATTGCGTGAAAATCATTAAATTAAAATCAAATTAAAGAAATTAAAACTGAAGTAGAAGAAAATAAAACGAGGTTGAAAATCTATAGGAGATTTGATGGGGTTATGGAAAATATATAATATGCCTTTATTATATATATATATATCTTACTTTTTATATCGATTTAATCTTCATATAAATTTTTTGTTTTTTTCGAGCCAATATAATTTTCTGTTTGTCAAAATATTTATTTAAATGGAAAATATATAATATGCCTTTATTATATACTCACAGTAATAATATACTTATGTGATTTTTAGTTGATAAAATAGAATGAGCTAGGTTTCTTCATGATTGGGCAAATAGGACTCTTCTTCCAAATAAAATAAAATAGAAGTCAAACACTCACAACTTGGATCCTTAGGCCAATATTGATATTTTTCACTTTCCCCGTGATTCAAAAAGATGCTTGCCCTCACAAGCAAACAAAGCCAAGAACCGCGTTTTATTAGCAGCAATCTTTGAATTCTATACCCTCGCAATCCCACGTCTCTCTCACCATGCATTATTTTTTATTTTTTATTTTAAATTTCTTTTTTCCTTTCGAATATTTCTTGCCTATAAATAAATCAACTCTGCTAAGCAAAATCTCACACTCTCACATCAGAGATTTTTTTTATTTAAAAAACAAAAGGTTTCTTTTCTTTCTTGTTCTTATGGCGTCCATTTCCTATCTTCTTATTGTTCTTTCCCTCTTAGCCTTCTCAGCCAATGCTCAGCTCTCACCTAACTTCTACGCTAGAAGCTGTCCCAAACTCCCACAAATTGTTCGCTCTGGTATGATCAAAGCAGTTAATCGAGAAAAACGTCTTGCCGCTTCGATCCTTCGCTTGTTCTTCCACGATTGTTTCGTTAATGTAAGCATAAATTTTGTTCTTTCTTTTCCATAATTTGAACTTATGAATTCTAGTATTGTTAAAAATTTTAAATTAAAAAAGATGATGAGATTTCAATCGGCTTTATAACATGCATGAGCTGCTACTACTACTCATGACATGTTTATTGAATATAATATTAAAATCTTTGAAATCCAAATAAATATTTGATCCAAAATAAATAATTAGGATCAAATCCAAAAAAGGACAATCATCATCCTGGATAATGTAATAAAGAAGAAGCATGAGTTATTCACTAATTTTTAATGGGAGGTTTTAGATGAAATTCCATATATATTTAATAAGTACAAGTATCCAATGTTATTAACCTATTTTTGAAAGAGAGCTTATTGGAAATAACTTTTAGATCATTATTATTATTTTAATTATGTAAAGATTTCCAATCACTTTTTTAAAACGCAGGGTTGTGATGGTGGTATATTGCTGGATGATACGCCAACATTTACAGGCGAAAAGAATGCATTTCCAAACAAGAACTCAGCCAGAGGGTTTGAAGTGATTGACGATATTAAAACTCAGGTGGAAGCTGCTTGTAAAGCCACTGTTTCATGTGCTGATATTCTTGCTCTTGCCACTCGCGATGGGGTCAATTTGGTAATTTTCAACCTTTGTCTCATCTTTTTGCAATTTTTAAAATTTACTTATTCATTTAAAATAGGTGTGTAATCTTACGTAAAACAATTATACTAAGATTGCATCTATTTTGTTCGAATATATTATAATGCAATAGAATACAATATGATGACCTGTACTCCATCTTGATGTGGAATTCAATTCATTTGTATTTACAATATAAATTTGAAACATTTAATTTCGTGTTGACTTTTGCATAATTTTACATGCAGTACGTACAAAATAAGATTAGATCATACATTTATAATGTACCCACAAAAGATTAGAACATAGAATTGTATAGCTTTGTCATCCTTTCAAAAGTAGTTTTTAAATATTAAACTTGCAAGCCAAATGATAGATCACTTAAAATTAGAATTAGGCTCCGTTTCATAACTATTTCATTTTTTTATTTTTTATTTTTGTTTTTTACTTCTTTTAAAATAAAATTTTTTGATAACAAATTTTTATTTTTATCACGTTTTAAAAATATTAAAGAAATTCTAAAAACTAAAAAAAGTTTTTTTAAAAAAAGTTTTTGTTTTAAAAAAAATATGAAAAAAAATCAAGAATAAATAGTAAAAAACTAAAAATATCAAAATAAAATGGGATGTTTGAAAATAAAAATAGTTATGAGATATGTTTTTTTTATTTTACTGTTTTTATTTTTTAAAACAAAATACCAAAAACTAAAAACGAAATCATTATGAAACAAGATCTACGAGATTAAGATTATAAATCATTTGTCCAAACCATTGTTGATTTAAAACAAGTATTAAATTAGCGAATTTCAGTTATAAGAGATTATTTATAGGCTCGATCATTAGTAACATTTTTTCTTTTATTAATTTGTAGCTTGGAGGTCCTAGTTGGAATGTACCACTTGGTCGAAAGGACTCGAGGACTGCGAGCGAAAGTGGAGCTAATAGCAACCTTCCGGGGCCAGCCTCCAGCCTCTCAACACTCATTTCGATGTTCAGTGCCCAGGGCTTGAACGCCCGCGATATGACTGCCCTCTCGGGCGCCCACACCATCGGCATGGCCAATTGTCAATTCTTCCGAACCCGCATCTACAACGAGACTAACATTGACCCTGCCTTCGCCCAACAGCGGAGAGCGAATTGCCCGTTCACTGGAGGTGACACCAATTTGGCCCCGCTCGACTCAACCACCAACCGTTTCGACAACCAATATTACGTTGACCTAAAGAGTAAACGCGGCCTGTTTCATTCAGACCAAGAGCTCTTCAACAACGGCTCCCAAGATGCATTGGTTCAAACTTACAGTACAAATCCTGCAGCCTTTAAAACGGATTTTGTTAACGCGATGATTAAGATGGGAAATCTCAGTCCTCCGGCTGGGGCTGCTACTGAGATTAGATTGAACTGCAGGGTGGTTAATTAATTAATTAATCTTAATTAATTATCAATTGAGAAGTTTATAAGATATATATAAAAGACTTACAAACTAAGAAATATGCTTTTACCTTCGTAAATAGGATTAAAGTTTCCTAGAAAAAAAGGGATAGGATAAAACAATAGTTATTTTCTGTAATTTCTGTCGTCTTTTCTGTTTCCTCTTTGGTTTCGAAGTGTAATAGAATATTTCTGGCTGTGAAAAATGATTACTGTCACTTAATGAAGTTTAATTTGGCTTACATAATTCTTATAATTTTTTTTATAACTTCTTAGTTATGAACATGTGATCAAGCTATTGTTCTTGTCATCAAACATATTTACCTTTGGTATCTGAACTTCACATGAATTTACTTACTTTTAATGAGCTAAAACTAATTAAAAACAAGTTAGTTCACTAAATTTTAAGCGTTGACATTTTAATTAATGGTTCGTTCTTTTCTTTTCTTTTTTAGTTATTAACAATTTTTTTTTTTCAAAATTTTGTTATATATGCAATTTTTTGGTTTTTTTTGTTATATATGAAAAATCCCAATTAATTTCGTATTTTCTTTTTTATAGAAATATTTAATTATATGTTGGTATATATGTGTATGCAACACAATATTAATTAATGATACAACTATATAGACAATAGATCAGTAGCTCAAGTGGCATCGTTGTACACCTAAGCCCTTAATTGTGTAATCTCAAAAAAAAATAAAAATGATACAACTATATATATTAGGTTTGAGTCTCTCTCACCCTTAATTGTGTAATCTCAAAAAAAAAAATGATACAACTATATATATTTAAGGTGACAATTATTTCTAATTGCATGCGTTTTTTTTTTGTTGAGAATTTCTAATTGCATGTGTTAAAACATATATTAGTGAACTTAATTAGATTATGTAATATTCTAAAAGCTGTGTTGCCCTCGGAGTGTAAAGACAAAAATTGACCAGTATATTTCAAACAAGAGGATTAACAAATATATTTAAATAATGGTATGGATATGCACTTTCTTGACTTTGATTTTAATTTCACTCAAAATATTTTAGATATTTTTTTTTAAAAAAAGAAAAAATAGTTCAGATGTACATGATTATCATTACTTATATAATTGTTTATTCTTCTAGCCAATTTGAGTTCATATTTTGTTTGCATTTGAGAGTCATGAACTAAATCTTTTTCATTAATGCTTATAAAATATTTAAGCTCAAGATAAAACTATTCTAAAAAAAAAGTTGACGATAAAACTTTTTTTAATATAAAACCGATAATGTGTAACTGACTGATAATTTTGCATTATTGGATAGAATGGGAAATGGTGTGAGCGTTTCACTTTTGTATCCAAATGGTTGTATTGTTAAATATTTCAGATATTGCAAAAGTGTTTCGCTTTGTCTTTTATGTCAAATTATTATTAAAATAAAAACATAGCTTTTGATCTACATCTAATTATTATTAAGAGGTAGTTATATTGGGTCTTTCATTAACTAAATTATTGTTCAAATTGAAAATAAATCTTTAATATAATAATAGCCCCTGAACTTTGAAATTGGTTCAAAAATATTTTTTCCATTAGAACACAGGAATAAAAATCGACCTGACAGCAAATATAGGAGGTTAAGATCTTTGCTACCATTTATTTCAAGCAAAAGTATATTGTTAAAATTTATTACACATCAAGACAATTTACGTGAATATTGTGAATAATGTCACTTACATTATTCAATATTTACTCTTAGGGTTGAGTTTCCCTTTATTTTAAATGAAAAACCTATCTAATAAAAAAATTAGAACAATTTAAAAAGTTCCTAAAGTAAAATTAACGCTTCAAAATCTTTAAATATAATTATACATATTCTCGATCTCTAAAAAAAATCATACATATATACTAAAATTCATGAAAATTTTTATTTAATTAAATAGTTTATTGATTAAGATATTCTAAATTATATTGATGTTGATTAACAAGAACATAATTTTAGAGATAGTGGAAGAACATTTAATTTAATTAAAAAAAATTCGACAATTGAAGTACATAACTAGAAATTTAAATAGAGTATGGTCTTTCCAAGCCGGGGAAGGAAATCCGATTTTTATCTCTTCGATACAAAGACAATACCTCATTTGGACACTCTTCCCTCCAACATTTTTTTATGTTGATCAACATTAGATAGTTGTGTCAAAGCATGCGCTACCTTATTAACCTTTGGAGATCATTATTAGAATGAAATATGAATTAGAGTTTTTCAGTAAGCTTCAAGGTCTTCTTTACGTTCTGCCTAACTTCAGACCGACACTAAAATCGATGATGAATCAATTGAATCTTCATCAGACTCCACTTCCAATCTTTTAAACCCAAACTCTATAACTAACTGCACACTATTTCAAATTGCCATAGTTTCAACAATCTCAACATTCGTAACCTACTTATACGACTAAGTTATAATAAACATGACCACCTGATACAATTACGAACAATTACACCAAACCCACTATTGCTATTTGCCAAATTCAGACATGACCTCTCTAAAAAATTTAAATCGTTAAATTATACATCATGAAACCTATGCAAATATTATACATTAAAAGATAAAATATAACATAACTAATGTAGACATAATTACCAACAAAAATAGAACTCTTATGATATCTTATACAATTATGGGTTTGCATTCCTAATACAAAATATTATTAAATTTAGAAAAATAATAATAATACATGATTAATGTTAATGATAAGTGGTAAAGTAGGAGTGTTTAAAAAAGGTGGATCATTGGGTTCCACATGACATGTGAAGCTGTTCCTAAGACCACAGGTCCACATTAGTTACCATGTGGTTTCTCACACAGAACCACCGGCACTGGCCCCGGAAGTAGATAAGATCATATAAAGCTATCTGACTGGACGATTCGACGCTCTCTTATTTTAGTCTGAGTGGGTCTCTTACCATTTTCTCGCTATTTTCTCTAACTCTTTCTTTCACTGTGAAAATACAAAGAACAAACCGAGAAATTCCATGTAGAGACTGAAATCGCGAGGATTCGATGATCTCTCATTCTCGCATTGCCTCTTGATTCGTCAGCCTTGTTGCAATTCGTCGTCGGCTGCCGGAGTTTCTGCGGCGACGGCCTTGGCTTTGGAATAATCTTCATGATTCTGGAATGGACTCCGATAAGGTCATTTTTGTTTTGTTTGTTTGTTTGTTTAATCGTGTTTGTTGTGGCGTTTCTGGCGATTTGTTCATGAATCGACGTTTGATCTCTGTTGTTCTGTTCGTCTCTGAATAATTCGTTAGCGATCTTCTCGATTTCGAAATGCTTCTGGTCTCTGATCGGAGAAGTTCGATGGATGCGTTTTTGTTGTCTGTTTTCTATGATCGAAGAGAATTTGTGGATCGAGTTCTTGAGCTGATTTTTTATGTTTGTTTGGAACTGTATGCTGTTGGCGCTGATTCTTCTATTTCTGAACGTTTGTCTGAGATTCTCCTGATTTCGAGCTTAATCTTCTCCGCTCAGCTTGTTTTAGTTAGACCTGCTAAATTTAAAAGTGGTTTAAACGCGCGTTTATCTTCTTGTTAGCTCCTTTTCGAAGAACAGTAAATGTGCGTTGTTGCAAACCGAATACGGATCTCTATTCGTATTTTTCCTTTCAAATTCTGTCTTCTTAGTTGCCGATGGTGCCTCGTTCTTTTTCCGTCTCGATTTTGAACTATTGCAGAGATATATAATTTCTCTGTATAGATGATCAATTCTTGATACTTTAATTTAAGCATTTATTGGTCTGAGTATTGAACTACCTGATTCTCACCTTCAGGTACAATAGAGTATGTAATATTTCAACTATTTGAGCCTTTTACCTTTAGGTTGCTTGTGTTTTAAACCCTTGCGGTTTGCTTGGGGATGTTGATGATGTCTGATTCTCTACTTTGCATTGTTCAGACACAACGAATTTTTATTTTATTTAATTCTTCCTTGGGGAGGGGAGGGAGTCCTCATGCATTTCTTTGAGATATTTTTGTTTCAATTCTTTGGTATTCGGTATTTTGAAATCTTTGAGGGGTTGTTGTTGCTTTAATTTTTTTTTTTTTTCTTAACTGGTTGTACTTTTTCATAGTTTTCTTGACAAGCATATTCCCTATATTAACATCATGAGTTCAAATTTCCTACCCCTATTCTTGTTGAACTCAAGAAAAAGAAAGCATCAGCAAACGTGGATAACTCCAAATCCTTGGCAATTAATATTCTTGTATTTTAGTGTTTCAAGACTTTATGATATTTTGCCCCATTGGAAATCATTTAACTGAAAAAGAGAAATAATATCAAATACGATCAGCAATATATATATATATATATATATATATATATATACACACATATTTGTGTGTGTGTATATGTATATGTATATTTTCGAGAGGCTTGTTGACTTTTGTGTTTCTTTCAACGCCATTTAATCGGTAGCTAATATCAATTTTAAGTTTGGAGGTGTTATTTGGCATGTATTCAAATGTTGGTCATCCTTATAGTATTATAGGCCGTTAACTCATTCTCCAGCTTGTGGAAGGTGATCTTGGCAGGTGCTGGGGTATTCCCCTGTTTGGATTTGTTTGTTGTGGAGGCCTGCTGCTACTCAGTGTTGGCTTGAAGTAATAGAAATTTGTCTTCAAAAAATATTGGCCCTTAACTCATTTTTTGTTTTATGTTGCTACAACATTGCAGGAAATGTCATCAACTATTGTAGACAGCAAGGATGCAGTTACTGGTCACATAATCTCCACTACTATTGGAGGGAATAATGGCGAGCCAAAACAGGTTATAATTTTACTTTTGACTTATTGCTAATCACATACGTATCTATAGAATTTTTCTATTGTGAATATTGCCTTCATATTTTCAACTAAGTTATCGTAATAAAATTTTGGTCAGTCATTTTTGCTCATCTTGAACTACTCGGACACACTTTTATCTTATGAACCAATGTTTTGATTGGCTAAACTGCTTACTTTTGTTTCCTTGATTTTCACCTTGCTTTAGACTATTAGCTACATGGCGGAACGTGTTGTAGGTTCCGGATCGTTTGGAATTGTTTTCCAGGTATATAAAAAAATTAATTAGATATCTGTTAAATTTTCATTTCCTCCGTACTATTAAAATTTGTTGATGTTCTTCTTAGGCTAAATGCTTGGAATCTGGGGAGACTGTTGCAATAAAGAAAGTCTTGCAAGACAGACGTTATAAAAATCGTGAGCTGCAGTTGATGCGCTTGATGGATCATCCAAATGTTGTTTCCTTGAAGCATTGTTTTTTTTCTACAACTAGTAAAGATGAACTCTTCTTAAATCTGGTCATGGAATACGTTCCTGAGACTATGTATCGAGTACTCAGGCACTACTGTAGTGTGAACCAAAGGATGCCACTCATCTATGTGAAACTTTACACTTATCAAGTATGAACTCACACACCTAGAGACAATTCATCATTTATTTTGTCCTTTTTTATCTTCATTCTGAAACTAAACTAAAGTGTTTATTAGATCTTTAGGGGGCTTGCTTATATACACACTGTTCCTGGGGTTTGTCATCGAGATGTTAAGCCTCACAATCTCTTGGTATGCAATCCGTCTGTTATTATTTATGAGCTAAAAATAATTTCATACTTGATTCGCCTCTTACGACCTGCATGTTCATTCAAGCTTCCTTCTAAAGTAGAATAAACTTTACAGGTTGATCCTCTCACGCATCAGGTCAAGCTTTGTGATTTTGGAAGCGCAAAAATCCTGGTATAGTTTCATTATATCTATCTTGATCTCTAAAATGTTGAACAAGGCTATGCTCAAAGTTCAATGATCATTGATGAGATGAGTATTGAACCAAAAAGAAAACTTTACTTTGTTAAAAGATGCAGGTTCTCAAATTAGCCAAATGGTTTTATTTGAGAGAGAGAGAGAGAGAGAAAAAAAAAATTGAATATTAGCTCAAGGTTTAGTTATCTATACGATTTCTATATGTGTAGTTACTCAGAAAGTTGTCTAAAATCAATCTGATATCAAGATTGTATTATTATGCTGAGCAATCAAGCTATAGTGTTTTGGCAATTGGTTGACGAATCATTTATTACAGTTTCTTCTGCATACCATTTTTTACGACAATATCTTCATTTATTTCTGTTGTCAGGTTAAAGGTGAAGCAAACATCTCTTACATATGCTCCCGTTACTATCGAGCTCCAGAGCTCATATTTGGTGCAACAGAGTACTCTTCATCCATCGACATATGGTCAGCTGGTTGTGTTCTTGCCGAGCTGCTTCTAGGCCAGGTTCACATCTCACGGCAGTATCTGACTGTTTATTTGCTATCAGAAAGAGTTTATGAAATTCATTCAATTGAACTTTTGTTATCTCCTTGTAGCCATTGTTTCCTGGGGAAAGTGCAGTAGATCAATTGGTTGAGATAATCAAGGTGAATTCTAATTTCTAATGAACATATTTTTCATGGTCATTAAAGTATCAACTGTTATAACTTGCTCTCTTTTTTTTCCTTTGTACTGACTTGCAGGTTCTTGGTACTCCAACTCGAGAAGAAATTCGATGCATGAATCCAAATTACACAGATTTTAGGTTTCCTCAGATCAAAGCCCATCCGTGGCACAAGGTATTTTATTTGGGCGTGTATGTCTTAGGGTTCTCTCTAAGTATTTCACATAGTTGTTTTTCAAACATACTTTTATGAAACGAAGCCGCTACATCATTTGTTTTTCTAAATAATCTAATCTTCATAGATTTGTCTTATTGAATCCATTTGTGATTAATACATTTACACAATATCCATTTAGGTCTTCCACAAACGAATGCCACCTGAAGCTATTGACCTTGCTTCAAGGCTTCTTCAATATTCTCCCGGTCTACGGTGCACGGCAGTGAGTTCAAACTTTTCATACTTCTGAGAAATATCTGATAATACCATTTTTGTCAAGTTTAAATATCATTTTGGTACCTGTATTTTGAAGCATCTTCTATTTTCATCATACTTTCAAATCTTCAATTTTAATCTTTGTACTTTCAACAAAGTTTATAGGCCCATATAGTAGGTTTCTTGTCAATTAATCTTTTAAAAAAAATACTTACCCAATGTGTCATTGTATTAAAATTATTATTTAGAATCAATTTTGATTAAATTTAACTTCAAACTTATCATAAGGACTAATTCTAAGCTTTATTGGTAGTACAAATACTAAAATTATACATTTCTATTATATTATATAGAGTTCCACCTCAAGACCAATTGGTAGTAATGGAAGTAGTTCATATCTCTTATAAGGATCTCATCTTTCTAATATGGGACAAGACCAGTGTTTTAAAAGGCGCGCCCAGGCGCGCTTGGGCGCAAGTCGAACCTTTAGCGCCTCACTTGGGAAAAGCGTGGCGCGGTTAATTAGGCGCGCGCCTTTTGGCGCCTTACATGAAGCACCGGGCGCCAAAAGGCACGCACTGTAATAGCCTTATTTTAGTTAAGAAATAAAAGAATAAAAGAGGTTAAAAAGGGCTTTTGTTGTTATGTTGAAAATAAAGGGCATTTTAGTATTTTTGGCTTGTTATTTAAATGGATTGTGGATCCCTAGGGCTCAAAAATCACTATTCATTGTCTCCTTCCCTTGTCCATTTCCGTCCAGCTTGCTGGTTTTGCCGAGTGTCATCGCTAGCCTTCGAGTTTCGTCGTTGCTTCGCCTCCACAAGCCGAAGAGTGCGTCGTTGAGGGCTTGTTTAGTGTCGTCGGCGTCGTGCGGAGTAGCAGCGCCGCGTGGGCTCGTTGGAGCAGCGGCCGTGGGTTCGTAGGAGCTTGGTGTTCGCGTGTAGCTCGTTGCGGTGTGGGTTTTGTCGTCGACGGATGTTTTCGTCGCGTGAGGTTCGCAAGCAGGGCTGGTTAGAAGGTGCCGCCACCGCCAGTCGAGGGTAGCAGCCGCCGGAGTTAGGTGAAGCTCCTTCTCTTTTTCCATTTTTGGTTTAAGGTTCAAAATGGGTTTAGTTGCAATGAAGAAGAAGACTAGTGTTTGGAAGGGGGTGTATGGCTATTTTTTATGGATTTAAGTCTTTTAATGGAGTTAAAATTAATTAAATGGTGGTTTTAGCTTGTTTGGTTGTTGGGTTAACTCTATTTAAGTTGGGAATAAGAGGTGTTTGGTTGTTGGTGCTAAGATATTTAAATGGAGATTTGAACATGTTTGTTTCCTAGTTGATGGCTATTCAAGTGATGGACAAATGTTGTTTGTTTATAGGTTCTAAACTATTCAATTTATGGATAGGGGGTGTTTGTTTGTTGGTTTATGGTTATTTAGATAAGGATTAAGGGTTGTTTGTTGCAGGTTTATGACTATTTAAGTGATGAATTAAAGTTGTTTGTTTCTTGGGTTATGAGTATTCAAGTAATGGATTAATGTTGTTTGGCTACTAGTTTAAAGTTAGTTAAAGTGTGGATTAAGCTTGTTTTGGTTTGTGGCATAAAACCATTCAAGTAGTGATTTATGCTTGTTTGGCTAGTGCTTTAAAATCATTCAAATAATGAATTAAAGGTGTTTGGTTTGGGGTTTTGAGTTATCCCAAATGTGAAATTAAGGTTTGTTTGGATTGTGGTTTAAAAGCTGTTTGGCTAGTAGTATAATGCATGTTGGGTATTGAGTTTAATGGGTGTTTGGCTTGGGCAAAATGATGAATTTTGAATCATTGACTTTTATTGACCAGATTTGACTCGAACCATTTTTTGTTCGTCGAGCCGAGTTTGTGAGGCACATGTAGCCACCGGGTGTCTCTAGGACACGTTTTCGAGGGCTCAGAGTTTTATTTGGCTAGTTGGAGCTTCCAATGGATTCTTGGAGAGTGTTAGTGGATTGGCCAAGGTAAGGGACCCCGTTACCCCCTTCTCGAGGCCCGTGGCTATTACATGTGTTGGATTGACTGTATTCACTTACGTGTTTGATGTGGCATAATCTGTGTTGTTTGTGCTTGCATTGATTATATTGAGAGCATGCAACATCTGATTGATATCATGTTAAGGCAAGCATGTAGATTATGTTGATTATATGGCCATGCATGAACTACTGTATGTTGATTGATAGAGTCGGTCTCGCATGACAGTCCTTATGTCCCATTGGGGGCTTGCATGATGTTTGATGCACGGCTTGGTGCTTCGTTTGGACGCAACGCGACACGGAGACCGGATAGAGGATGCTAGTAAGCGGATGTGCATGGTTTGTGGCGGCACGTTCTCGATGGGGATTTGTGGTCCCTCGCCGTCGGGTTCCCGTGGATGGTTGGCCCACAGGCTCACGGCCCTATCGGCGATTTACTAGTAGCCTAGGGTGCTCTCTCGGTATGTGGTTGGGTTTGTGGCCCTTTGGTGAGCGTCTTTGGATCCACCCTCACCGTGAGTATGAGACACTGTGGGATTTGTGGTCCCTTAGCTACTGGGCTTCTCTACTCGCGCAGGATCCCTCGGCTTTGGAGCGGTATCCCAGCATTGCCTTAGAGATTTGTGGTCTTTATTGGCCTTTAGGTCTTTGGTTTGTGGCCTCGGACCGCTCTGCGTGGCGTGGATCTTGGACATGGTTCCTAACCCTTTTCGCCCAGGAGCTCGGGTTTTGTGGACCCCTTGATTATGTTGCTATCTTGCATGTTCGTGATGCTTTTGACTGATGCATGTCTTTACCCCAGGTGGGAATCCTTCTTCGAGTTGCAAAACTCACCCTTTCCAACTGTGGAATCCCACGGGTACTACGAGATTGTATCGAGATGGGTGATCGGACGAAAGTGAAGATGACCATGGGACCCATTGCATTATTCATTTAGAGTCGTCTAAATTTCTTCTTTCTGCATGAACTATTTAAGGGCGTGATAAATGGAACCTGTTTTTATCGAGTTTTTATGTTTTGACTTTAGGGTACCCTAAGATTTATTTTAATGAATTTATCTCTTATAACCTTGTTCTTCCGAGTTGTTTTAAAGGAGTTTTGTTTTAAATTTACATGCCCGAGATTGTGAATACTATTTTCATGCATTGTGAGTTAAGGACTTAGGTTTAGACCCTAGATTGGGTCGGGTCCTTACACGCACCTTGTGGGCTTTTGTGTTTTCTTAGGGTTTTACCTCAATTTTTTGTGTTTTAGAGTCCCTACAAGAATACATGAAGCACCGGGCGCCAAAAGGCGCGCCCTCATACTAGTCATTCGAAGCGCGACATAACTGATTCAAGACATTTCAATGCCTTAAATAACTTAATTTTTTAACTCACAAAGACAACATTCGCTTAAAATGAAAGGTTAATAGTTGAATCTTATGTATGTTTTATATAGATTCTTTGTTAAACTTCATTTCTATTCATGAATGAAGGTTAATAGTTAAATGTAATGTATGTTTTATATATGATTCTTGGTTAAAACTTCATTTATATCTATGGAAATGTTTTTATTGTGTATAAACACACACATATATATTTTTTGTGTTTTTTTATATAGTGCATCTTAGGTAAAAAAAAGCCCTCGCCTTTTGGTGCGCCTTGCGCCTCAGGCTCCAGAGGGCCATTGTGCCTTAGTGCGCCTTGCGCTTTTTAAAACACTGGACAAGACGAGTATCTCCAACATGTCTAAGAGGGTGCCATATAGGGAATGAGTATCTTTGTATGACACCATCTTCAACATCTTTATAAGAATAACTCAAAAAATTTGGTATGGTACTGGCTGAATTCTCAAATTCTACCATTGGATTCAGGAACTATACATATTGTAGTTTAGTTTGTTGGACAATGTTGTTTTTCTAACCAACTGATTCCCCATGGGCAGCTTGAAGCATGTGCCCATCCTTTCTTCGATGAGCTTTGGGAACCAAACGCCCGCCTTCCCAATGGTCGTCAGTTACCCCCACTTTTTAACTTCAAACAAGAAGTAAGTCCGTACTCCATTTACATTTTTCTTTTTCCCGGCGGTAAATTATATTAGCCTATATATGTAGATTCTAGCTGCATCTGAGTAAACATCAAGTAGAAGGATAAAGAAATCTTTCACATGGCTTGCAATCTTAAGTAGAATCCGAGTTTTGAGCTGTTTTTTAAGAGTCGACATCTCCATCCAAGGGCACGCTTGTCCAACAAGAAAAAGAAAGAAATGGAGCTTGTATAGAAAAATCTTAATTACATGGTAGAATAACAAGCTGAATAAGTTTTGACATATTTATTGGAAAAAAAAAACTGTTTTGACGTATAGTATATGCTTGGATTAACTTGCTAAAGGAAAAAAAAAGGGCACTTTTGGATAACCAATAAAAAACACTTTTGAAATAGTTAAATTGTTTTAAAGTTTCTTTGTTAGAGAATCACTTAAAGTTAGTTTTCTAAAAAGTGATTCTAAAATTTTGATAAGAAACTGTAGAATTACTTTTAGATGTAGTACAACGAGAATTACTTTGGAGAAAATGTAGTCAGACAAACAAGGATTGTTATTAAATTCATTTTTAGTTAGAAAAAGAACAAACCATCATCATTCAATGGTAATTATGTGCTTAGAAATTTTAATTTGTACAGCTTACTTTGACAACTAAATATAGTAGAGTCGTACGGATGTTTCATGAAAATAGTCAAGAACACTCATTTCTTCAAGCGATATTGGTGGATCATTTTTTCATAATTGAATTTATTTTCCAGCTTTCTGGAGCATCGCCTGAATTAATAAAGCGGCTCATACCCGAGCATGTTCGGCGGCAGGCTGGACTGTTATTCTCACATCAAGCAGGTACATAGATTATTAACTCCAAGCCATGGAAGGACAACTTCTGAAGATAGAAACCTGCCTGCGGTCTCTGAGAACCAAACCAACCATTCTGGAAAATTACAGCGCCATCGTGGAAGTGGTAAAACAACTTTTACTTTGGCTGATATAATAATAAAAATATACATATTTGCTACGTCTGTACATTATTTTTACCGCACGAACTCTAGATGGCTAAGTGTGTATAAAAAAAATGGTACTGAACGCCTTGCTAGGTACTAGGGGATGCAAAATCCCATCACAAGCTCAAGTGGCTTATTATAGATTGTAATACAGTTAGTTATAATCATCTACACCTACAGTTATGGCTCTTTGTTTGTATTTTATTTAGTATAGAAGCTTATTATTTATTCTACTTGTTTATTTTCATAGAAGAATGAAGTAAAGTACGATATGATTCCTTTTTTAGGGTGTGTTTGGGCCCCCGTTTATGTAAACGGCCGAGTTGGTTATAATAACTCAACCGATGTTTGTCCCACCGTTTATTATAAACGGTAGTTACCTAAACCTGCGTACATGTTTATCTAAACTTACGTGTCATTTTATCTACATCTTACATATATTACTTTTTGTTATATAACTAACCCCTCAAACATCGTTTATCATAATCTTTGTTGTAATAACTTAGTCCTTCAAATACCATTTATAATAATCCACCGTTTATCATAACCTTTTTTCTATAATAACCAAATCGGTGCGCCAAACGCACCCTTAAGCTTTTGAATTGTAGATTTGTTGCCGGAGGGGGAAAAGAAACTACACTTTTTTACTGCAGGCAGAGAAGAAAAGAAATCAAATGGGATCTGCCAGAGGCATGAAAACTTTTGGCTGACAGACATTTGGCGTAATTATATTTTTGGTAATGTTGCCACTTACCCTTTCTATTTTCGAAGTTCTTATCAACTCATTTGACTAACAAAAATTTACATTAAGTTAAGACTTATGTAATGGCCGTGGAGGGGGGATAGTTTTGGTAGGAATTAAAGACCATTTTGATTTTTAGGTTTTCACTTCTGAAATGAAGTATTTGATAACCCGTCCAAGTTTCTATTTATATTTTTAAAAAAAAAAAGATTTTCAAATTGTAAGTAAAGTTTAGAAATAAAAGATATAAAAATTTCAAAATAATATTTTATGCTGGAGATTTGGACTTTTTTCTCCTTTGCATCATCCGAACTTCAAAAGAATTTCTTTGTTTAAAACATCATTTTTGATCGATTGTAGTATCTTAAATAACTAAGAGGTAATGAATTATATTAATGATGTAAATATTTGTAGGATTTGAGATTTTTTCCATTTTATTCTCCACTTAAAATTTGGCCTAATGGTAAATTTTGTTGATTTTTTTTTTTTTTTGAGATTACAATAATTCGATGTGGGGGACTCGATTCCAAAACTTCTGGTCATTGGGCATACATTAGTGCCGCTAAGTAACTGTTCATGTTGGCTTGATTCTTTAGTTTTTAATTACTCTTTTAATTATCTTTTTTTAATAGTTCACATTGTATTTATTTGTATTAAGAATTCTTTTTCTAGTATAATGAGGGATTGGTGGTTCGGACCATAGATTCATGGTTGATATTACATCAAGATACTAATTAAGCAGCTATACTCATTTTGGTACTTGTATTAAGATTATTTACATTAAACTAATCAAAACTAAAATTGAACCTTTGCTAAAAGAAACTAAAAATTTTCTCATTTCTATCTCAGCCCGTCTTTTTTTTTACTTCACAACTTTTTTCCTAAATCTTCTCGTTTCTTTTTTTTTTCTCAATAGAGGTGTGACATTGGTGTTGAACTGGTTTACAATTAGTAAATGAAACTATTGTGTCGCTGACCTATTCGGTATAGAGACGCATCTTAGAATGCCCTATAATTTTAACTCTTCTTTTCCTAAAACTTTTTTCGTTTCCATCAAACTTGTTAATGTCAAAACCCAATTTCAACGCATCTCTTGTTTTAACCCTATCTAAATTCCCCGATTTCTAACTCATTTCTCTTAATTTAAATTTTATTATTGATAATATCATAATAGTAATTATATAATTGTCTCCGAAGAGTGGAACGGTAGTCAAAGGCTTACATTAATTTGTAAGCATCGTAAACATTTTGATTCTCTATTAGGAATGAAAGCACTTTCAATTTCCAGTTTTTAGGAAGAAAGCACTTTTCCATTCGATAAAACGGACGCCTGATAATTCTCCTATTTCTTACTCATATCTCAAATTAAAAATTTTTATTAAAAAAATATCATTGTCAAAACATATTTGTGAAATTTGTGGAGAGAAAGATGAGTTGATCAAAGTAATTTTAAGAGTTGTTACAAAAAGAATGATGAGTTTTGCGTAGAAAAAAAATTAGGGTTTTCAGGAAAATAAATAATAGAGGAAATAGAAAGCCATACAGGGAATATACATGAAAGATAGCTTAAGTTTCTAACGAAAAATGAGACTTTGAAAAACAAAACCCTTTTTCTTTAAAAAAAAACTTACAAATTCGTAACATTTCAAGTGTAGGAATTGAAAAGTGTAATCGAACATACTTAACTTTTTAAAATGAAAAACAAAAACAAAATGGCACTTGTCTCTAAAAAAAAAAAAATGGCTTGAAACTACACCTGAATGTAATTATCAGATACATTTGGTTTCTACTAAAACAACAAGAATAATAAATGGAAACCACAAAATATATATATATATATATATTGAATCTAATGGCACCCGACATTCATTTAATAGAACAATAGGTTAAACTTTCATTTACATCAGTGTATATTGGAGCTTGCATTTTGTCCATGTACTAAAATCGGTTCAAAGGATAAATTATTCAGTTTTAATCAAATTTATTTAATAACAATTTTGATTCTAATACAATAAAGTAGACCTTGTAAACATATTTCTTAATTTATTTATAGAAGAAAAGTAGAAAGTCTTTTTAAGAAAAATTAACAAATAAACAAAACTTATGTAGGAACCACATCTATGATTTTTAGACTAAAATTAGACATTTCAAAATACAAATATCAAACTAATATCTAGATTAGAAAAAAAAACATTATCTCACATTAAATGCCATCAAGCCAAAATTGAATATGAAAAAAGCGATGGCAGGAGAGATAAAGACAACTATAAACTCAAAGACCCTAAATTACTTTGTGACCACAGAAGTGATAGAAGCAAAGCAACTAGATCAATTATTAAGTCTCTTGTGACCAATTTGACAATGCAAGATGAATTGACATCTTGAAAATCCAATTCCTCTAGCAATGGTTGAAAAATAGAGGAAACATAAAAATGAGGACAAAAATTATTGTTGAATCTGTGATGGTCACTTCCCAATTCATAAAAAGGGAAGATGGAAAGGCAATCCTAAACAGTTTGTAATAAATATACCTTTTTTTTATTCACCAAGCAAGCAGAGACTGTTCTGTGTAGGCTGTTGAATCAATAATAGAAGAAATTTTGCAAGTCTGCAATCAAGCAGATTTTGTGACCTCATGAATGGCGTTTGCCAGATATGGTACGTTCCCGGTTGTAACACCTGCCATGCTGTTCATACAAATTTAATTACATGAGCAAATCAATCGCTGACGCCCCCATTCTAATAAGCTTTTTGCTTCATAACTATTCAATCTAATTTTACTATTGAAAATTTAATTTATAAATACTACTTTACCTTTTAGTTTCTTTGTTGTGTTATCCATAAAAGAAACAAGTACTTCAAAAAATTAGATTGGTGTTTGAACTTGGTGTTTGTTTGTTGAATTTATGGAAAATTTAACGTGAGTATTTACTAACTACTTTGCAAAAAACTACATCCAAACTAATTTTTTGTAACTACTTAAAATAATTCTTCATTTTTACTACTAAAAATTACTTTTCATTTCTAATCGTTCATTTATAACTATTCAAAATAACTCATTTTTAACTATTCAGTATAAATTCGCATTCGCATCTAAACAAGCTTTGTCTCTAACTGCTCTACAAAAAAACCAAATTCAAACTTGTTTTCTGCTACAACTCTCATTTTCTAACTCTTCAAAATAACTCTTCAAACTAACTTCTCATCAATAGCCTCATCCAAACACTTTCGAATGTTTTTCAAGAAAGGCAGAAGTGAAGAAAATAATTTAGGAAAATCTATTATTATGTTTGACATTTCACATAGATTTGAAATGTGTTTAAAAGTGAAAAGTCTACCAACGAAAGTATGAGAAAGACGGCACAATTTTTAAAATAAATCAAAACAAACTCATTATCAACAATTATGCATGTATTGCATTGATTAGTGAAATTACCTTATGCGGCCATTTCGGGTCATGTAAATGTGATATTCATTTGTCAAACGGTCGACCTGTTCTGGGGTCAACCCACTGAAACAGAACATGCCAATCTGTTGCAATCGAACAGCAAAACCAATATAAGATTATCAGATAAAATATTAAAATAATAAGATTAAAATTGAAAATGTGAAGTACCTGTTTGGTCATATGTTCCCATGATAATGGTGATCCCAACTTCTCTAGATTTTCTTTTAGAGCACTTCGCATACCAATGATTCTATCTGCCATCACCTGGGTAGACAAAATAAGCTGAAGCTGAGAACATGTCTCGATGGATGAATGAATAATTATTGGATTCAGTTTTTATTCTATATAGAATAGATCGGCATTAATCATGAAATTCCATCAAGATTGTGAGGTCACATCATATCATCATATTTCCAATGTGAGATCTTCAATACAGTGCTTAAGATGCATCCTTTTTATGGACCGAAGACCCATTTCGGTTCCACGAACAGATAAATTTGGAATTTCACCTCAAAACCAAATAGCAAAGAGAGATAGTTGTTTTTTTTTTTTTGAGTACCGAGAGATAGTTGTTGATGTCACTTATAAATGGTATGGTTGACGATCAGCCTATTTTCTAAGACAATTAAGTTGAAATGCCTTGTGGGAAATTCATGGATTGTAAACGCATCTCTACATAGAATATGTAATTGATGCTTTTGAGATGCAAATAAGAGATATTGATACAAGCAAGTCGAGAGGATTATAAAAATTAAAAAAAATTAAAAAAAAAATGATAATTGTAAATGTCCCGGTCAACTTAGGCCCACCCTTCGAGTATGAAAATCAGCACTTCAAATTAGAAGACAATCATATGCACTCTCATTTTATTGTGATGACGAAATCGAAATAGAATATAGAAAAGTTCTTTTTTTTTCCAAATCGACTAATCTTAGAAGACAACTGCCCAATCCTATTACTTTGATAAATCAGTCATGGTTACCTTAACTTCCTTCAGCCATAACTTCTTTAATTCTGGATCCCCAAGGATGGTCGAAACAATCAGTGCACCATGAACAGGAGGATTACTGTACATGGGTCGGGCAAGCTGCTGTAGCTGACTTTTCACAGCAACTGCTTCTTTCTCATCTTTGCAGAGCACACTGCAACCGTTTCAATATAGCATTAATGCCAGCTAACGAAGGATTTATACAGCTTAAAATAGAAAGCAGAGTAAAATGCGTGGTAAAATGATAGCAATTAGTCAACTTGAAGACTCAAATCATTAAAGGAATTCTTTATGAACTGTATTAATACTGCATTCAGCAATCTTGTCGCACAACCTAGGCAGTGGATTCTCCTGTGCATATATGAATCTATATTGCATAGTCATAGGATCTGACGACCACTATATATTTCTTTCTTTTTTGTTGAAAGATCTAACGACCACTATTAGTTTGTTTAGAAAGTTGAAAAAGAATTTAATAATTTAACGTGTTTTTTTAGTTACAGCAATTGGGGTGAGGATTTGAATTCAAGACCTCTTGGTCATTGATTGTGTTGTTGAGTTACTGCTCTTGTTGGCATTTAACGTTTGTTTACTATAGCTAGCTTCTTTCTTGAATGATTTTAGATGATAAAAAGTATTTTTTTTTTAAACCTAAAGAATAAAAAGCGCTTTAAAAGAAATTGAATTTTTTAGAGAGATTATCCAAAAATGGCTTTAAAGTGATTAAAATCCCATCAAAGTTAACCACTCAACAAAAATGCACTAGGTGTCATATTTTTTAAACCTTGATGTTGAGAGGAACATACCTAAGACATCCTACTCTCTGACCATAGAGTCCCATATTTTTAGCGTATGACTGAGAAATTCCAATATGATGGCCATCCTCAAGAAAGATCCTGATAGACTTTGCATCTTTTTCTGGATCGCCACTAGCAAAACCTTGGTATGCCATGTCAAAAAATGGAAAATGACCTTTTGCCTGAAAAATAAAATTGCAATCCTCAATATCTGGCAAAGAAGCAGCGACAAACCAGGTAAAGTAGATATGAAACAAATACTCTGACCATAATCTGGTATGAAATCTCTCTCCATTGTTCCTCTGTGGGATCAACTCCAGTAGGATTGTGAGCACATGCGTGAAGTAGAAAGATTGAACCATTTGGAGCATTCTAAACAGAGTTATGCAAAAAAAAAGGCATCAACAGATTTCAGTGCACCCATGAGACATTATGTACATGAATATTAGAGTACAAGAGTTAGATAAGACAGTATCGAAATGTGATATGCTTTAAATACCCTTATGTCGTCCATCATTGCTGCAAAGTCTAATCCCTTAGTCTCTGGATGATAGTAATGGTATGTCCTTTGAAGAACTTGTGCATCTCTCCAGATGTTGTGGTGGCTGATGAAAATCATTCAGTAAAAAACATGATACCAATGAAGTAGCCTATATTGTTTTCTCCTACGCAATTGTGGGGTAATTTAAATGATTTGCATGCACATTTATTAACAAAAATTCTTACTTGGACCATGTAGGGACTGGTATATAGATTTGGGAATCGGGAAGAAAACGCTTTTGAAAATCAGCAAAAATTCGACATGCTCCAGTTCCAGACAGAGATTGTATAGCTGCTATCCTCTTATCTTTGATGAATTCAGAATTCTCTCCATAAGCCAGTTTCAGTGTTTCTTCCACCATCTTTACACTCCCTCCCATTGGAAGATACTCCCTGGTAGAACAGACAAGATGTTGCTTCAAGAACTCAAATAAAGTAATTAATTTTAAGGGTGACACTCAAGCGGGTGATATGCCTAGTTTGTGCACAAAAAACCAAACACAGAGATAAACTGTCCATATAAAAACAAGTCGGCAGGCACCATGAAAATCATAAATGAAAAACATAAGCAAGGATAAAATAAATATAACATTAAAATCCCCATTGCTATGGTGTTAATGCACGAGGAAATCCACGCAGGCATACACCAACGGAAGTTGTTTTCAGGTGAATAAGAATATCTTTGGCTTTATCAATTAGTATACTTGATTCAAGAGTCTTTATTTTCTGAAACAGAAGAACAAAGGAACACTGCATTTCTTAACAGAAAAAGGAATGCTCAATTCTAGTGCCAAAAGGCTCCTTGTCGTATTCTGTTACTCTATCCTTTATCATCATCTCCTAAAATGAATAATTCAGAAGAAGTTAGCTCTTGTAAAATTGTGCCATGAATCTACATGGCATAACATTTTCTCAGTACAACTAGGATAAAATAACCAACCACAAACAAAATCAAACTAGTCAAAATCTACGTAGTTTAAATATAATTAAACATTACTTCAAAAAAATTAATTAAACATCCAGCTTTCCTTCTGATTATTATCTTTTTTTCTTCTTTTTTTTTTTCTAGACATTGATTATTATCAAACTTTCCCTTAAAATTCTAGTGTGCAGAAGCTACCCCATAATTTCTTAAAGAAGGATTAAGAACCTCTGTAGTTATCTCATCATCAATTACTCTAAAAAGATCAGACGCCAATTCATGCGCTGGCGTTACTATCATCATTGAAGGACTACATCTCAACTCATAGACATTGAAATATCAAAATCTGAATCCACTAGAAAAGAGTGGGAATTGAAAGTACAAGTAGCAAAGCAAAGATTCCACACAGTATGGACCATGGTCCAGTTCCACAGAATAAAAATGAAACTCATGATAACAATAAACAATCAGAGCAACAAGTTGTAATTAAATTATATCATTGAAAAGTACTATTATATTGAAACGCCGTCTTACATGTTCAGGCTTCCTGCGATTCTCCGTTCAGCTTCCCTCACACATTCCAGGACCACTGGCTTTCCGTTATCATCTCGATATGCGCCCTGAATTGGATGGGAAAACATAAAGATAAATCAAAAGAATTCACAGAAAAAGACAGAATAGTATCAAAAGCGACAAAAATTTGCCTCTAAAATAATAATTAAAAAAATCTATATGGAACTTACCGATCCGAGAACTTTAAGAATGTTTAGGATCAATCGAGATGGCCATCTAAATTTTGAACTAATCTCATAGGCAATAGAATTATTAAATTAATATCTGAGAAAGGCAAATCTACTGTTTCTAGATTCAACAACCAAAATTTTAACAGTACTCGCACAGGAATCCCCCAATATTAACGATCTAGTTCTCTAGCTGAGCGATGCAGAATATTCAACCACTGAAAATAGCATAACGAACTGACGCTAAATTTGAAAGGTAATTGCATGAACGCTCACGAACAGAGTATATCGAATGAACATTCACGAAATATACATTAAACAGACGGAGAAAATAGATTATATCAACAACTTGGAGACGATTTCCGCTCAGATGATGAAAATTTTGAATGGCTCGCAAAGGAAACTTCGATTAAACAAACCGACGTGGTGATCTTAGTTATCAAAAACTCGAGAGAAGCATAATAAGCGCAGATCATAACCAAAGCTACACCAGCAATCAAACAGTAATCGAAGCAAAATCCAAGGCGAACAAGAGAAGAGGAAGAAGAAACTCACAACTCCAACATTGACTTTGCTAGGACTCGGATCGGCCAAGAAAGCTTCGGTAACGCCTAGAATCGGATCTTTCGGAGCCGGTTCTACGCTCTTCCACCAAGACGACATGGATCTGGCTCCGACGCCGAAGCTGCCAAAGCTCCGGTCTAAAACCTTCCTCGAAATCGCTGCTTTCATCGCCATGAACGCCAACAGATCTCTGCTAGCTCTCTCGATCGCTGATCTTCCTACAAAACGCCGACGTGAATGCCGGGAAGTGGCGGAGATTTTGAGGCGCGAAAACAGAATGGGTTCAGGCTTCCAGTCTGCACCACAACAAATAGAAATGAGAACCTCCAAAAGCGCAGCCCGGTGCTTTAAATATGCTCATCTAACTTTTGATAAACTGACTTTTACTTAACTGCGTTTTTTTTTTTTCATTTCATTTTTTTATTCTTAATTTCCTTTTCATTTTTTAAAAACTAATTTCCTTTTTATTTTCTGCTTTGCATTTTAATTTTCTTTCATTTTAATTGTCTGTTTTTTCTAAGTTAGTCATATTGATAGACTTTAAAATATAGCTCGGAGACGGTATCAGTTAGGTGTGTTTGGGCCCATTTATTGTGTTTGGGCCCATTTATGTAAACGATCAGGTTATAATAATTCAACCGATGTTTGTTACACTATTTATTATAAATGGTGGTTATCTAAACTTGCGTGCTCGTTTACCTAAACATATGTGCCCGTTTATTTAAATCTTATATATATTACTTTTTGTTATATAACCAACCCTTCAAACACTAATTCTAATAATCAAACTCGTGACTATAGATTGTGAATGAATAATATCAAACCAGATAACCAATAGCGCCACTCGACCCATTCAATCACTTTGATTTATTGAGTGTAGCTAATAATTTGATTATTTTATTGGAACACTTATCACAATTCGATTATATAGTAATGTTTTTGTTAAGATTTAATGAAATTTATTACACATACTTCACTTTAGTGAAGTAATCATCTCGTCTTTATAAGGCTTGATTCATTTGAATTTATTTAAATTTTTATTACTAAAAAAATATTATTGAATTAAAAAAAGACAGTGAACCGAGAATCAGTGGCGCAGTTGGTTATCTTGTCTGATGTTAATCCATTTCAACTCCACGGTCTGCCATGTAGGGTTTGTTGGTCCTCTTTCCCCCACTATGTACTAAAAAAAAATTGAGGTTGTTTTTAAATTTTAGTACAAACTGAAGGGGATACAAATATTATATAGAAGGTATTCCTATTCTCAAATAAATGAAAGTCAAATGCCGATTTTTAAAATTGAACTTGTGATCGTGTTTAACTTAATTATCCCCCAACAATAAAATTAAATATATTTTTTGGAAAATAAATCATTCTTTACCATAAATATGAAATTACAAAGGTATAACACCAACTACAAAAGGAATCTCCAACTATTCAAAAGATTACCACAACATATCATCGACCCTTTTAATCTCTTAGATTGTGGTTGTTGTCTTACGAGTCTTTGGCAATTTCAACGTCTCTTGCCTATAAAAGTAATGACACAACAACAATGACTTTATAAATCAAGTGACCAAAGATTTTATCAAGCATCCTATTGTTGTTTTAACTCGTTAATTAAGTCAAGTAAATACTCTTTATAGGAAAATTGAATTATATTTAATAATCTTAATCATTTACTAACTATTATGAAATGACCTAGTGATCAAAGAAAGTCTTATATACTAAAAGTAATAGGTTTAATACATCGTGTCAATTACTAATGAATTAATTTTCTACGACTTTCCTTGATATTAGATGGACAATCGTGAATATTTAAAATAAAATTCTTTCACTAAAAATATTATCTTGAAATTTATATTCAAAATATGTTCTCTTATTTAGAATATTTAAAGTATGTTTTAGAACAATCTAAAAGAGAAGTATGTTTTAGAACAATCTAAAAAAGAAGTATGTTTTAGGACGACTAAAATCCAACTATACTAATGAGTATGAGATTATGAGATTATTGATAAAGTTGGTCGTGGTCAAAACTAACACAAAAAAAGCCATAGAAGACCACTACACTTTTTAAAAATATATCATAGAATACCCAAATTCAAAATTGATTTTTCCACGACTTTCCATAATATATAAAAAAATTCAATTTTTCAATTTTATTAGAAATAAAAAGAAAATCACTTCAACATCTCAAAGAAAATTATGTTCTTCTTATCGTATTAACCAATAACCATTCCCAAAAGTCAACAATAATTTGCCTAAAAAAAGTCAACAATAAATTAAAAACATTATGGAAAAAACTTGCTGATTTTAAAGATAAACATTGTCAAATATATTCTCTACTTTTTTCAATAATCTACCCACCATTATTCTAACCAACAAATGAATTTAAGGAAAATATATTGAATCAATTATTAATATATTAAATGTAACAAAATTATTTATGGTTCGAATCTCAAAATTGTACTAGAAAAAATTTAAATTATTAAAAAAAAAATTATTCCAACAATATTTAAAATTGAAATATTCAAGCGTGCAATCTTCAAATTGACATGTTAATTACCCGGACTTGACTGAACAATTTGTTGTTTTTAATTTAGGACTCGACCCACTTTGATAATAGTTTAAAGAATTAATAAATATTAATTTTAAAAAAACAATAATAATAAATAAATATTTGTATAAATGATTTTCTTTCCGTGCTTATAATTTGAATTAGTGTTGAACCCTAAGAAGCCACTTGTTTGACATATTTAGTCAGGATTTAGTTTTAAGATTTATTAGGTAAGGTTTAGTTTTATGATTTATTAATTTTTATTCAAAAGTTTACATCCAAATGAATTTCTGTTAACTATTTCTCGTTTTTACTCTTAAAAATAACTATCATTCATAATTATTCATTTTTAACTGTTCAATCATTTATAACCACTAATTTTCAATTATTTATTTCAAATCAATCAAAATAATTCAGTTATAACCACTAATTTTCAATTATTTATTTCAAATCAATCAAAATAATTTATTTTTAACTATTCATTTTAAATCTACATCCAAACAAGATTTTGATTTAAATTTCTCTACATAAAAGCTACATCCAAACAAAGTTTTGATATAATTATCAAATTTTAAGTACTCGATATAATCATTAACCTAAATCCTACTTAAATATGTGAAACAAAACACCCCCTATAACAAATTAATTAATTTTCAACACAAAAAAAGAGGGGAAAATCGGGTGAAATTGAAAAAGAAGAGTATCCGGCTCTGTGGACGCTGCGTCTTATCTCTGTGCAGCTGTCTTGGTCATAGGTCCTAAAGTAGTTATTCCATATACTTTAATTTATTCCACAAATATTGAACTTTATCAACAAAATACGGTACTTCATTTTATGGTTAGGCACAAACATGGGATTCCAACTTGGGAATATTTCAAAAAAAAAAAAGTCATTAGGAAACTTAGTTTAACATTTGGAACAAACTTAAAATTAAATGAAGACAAACTTCTGCTTGTCAAAAGATAATTATAAAAATTGATACAGTTTGAAGAAAGAATCTTCTATTAAAAAAATAATAATAACTAAATACTAAAAGAAAAAAAAATCTAATTTTATCCCTAAACTTAATGAATTGTATCAACCGCTCTAAATTTTCAATTCATAAATTTGGACTGTAAACTTAGATAAGAACAAAATATTTGAAAAAATTAATTAATTATATGAAATTGAGACTTGCACAAAATTAAATTCGATTGATTTCCAAAATTGGCAGTTAAATAACATCAAAACTTACCAATTTCAATTTTAAAAACTTATGTCGTTTTTTTCCCAAATTAAATTTATTGCTTACCATTTTTTTTAGTTACAATAATTGGGAGAGAGAAATTAATATATTTAATTTATTGATCTTTAGATGTACATTGATGTAGTTGAGTTAATATTCATGTTGACTATCAAATATATATTTTAAAATTCGTTAAACTCACATTGCAATATTTATTTCTTTTATTTATAATTCTTTTTACAATTTATAAGTATAGATTGCAATAATTTTTTAAGTTCAAGGAGGAAGTTTAATACACTCTACCAAGCATTTAACTCATTGAAATTTAAAATAAAAATGGATACGTTAGAATCTATCGGTCCATCATATTTACACTATTAGTCCCAAAACTTTTTCAATACCAACTAAGCATTTGTGTAGGATCTATCCGTCCATTACATAAAAAAATCAATTTCAAAGATGTTTCTAATCATTTTAGAAGTTCCTTGATTTACATCTTTTTATCTTATATTTTGATATGTTTTGGTCTGGTTCGACTTATGCACTAATTTCAAAATTATCCTTGAGGTTTATTACTTTTTCAATATGTTTTTTTTTGTTGTATGTTTTGTTTTTTATTTTAATCAAATATTTTCAAAAAACCATTAAAAATAAAAATAGATACGCATTACCGAGTTTAGCGTCAAATTTGATCCCAAAATAATAATGATTGGGAGATTTTTTTTTGCACATCAAGAAACTATACTTTCAAACGCTTCAATATTTGATAAGTCGAACTACAGTACCTTAAAAAAAGGTCTGCAAACATAAGATTTCTCAAAACAATTTCTCTATCTCCTCCAATATTTTTATTTTTATCCTCCAACTTTTAAGAAAACGTGTCCTCTACAGTTAAAGTAGTTACAAAATCTAAACCTCAAAAACAAAAGTGAAAACGTGTGGGGGGTTTTCAGCAACTTTAAAATATCAATCAATCAAATTAAAGCAACCAGTCGAGTTTAATTTAGGAAAGTTACTGGTCTAAATATTTTGTTGGAATAAACTTAAATATATTTTAGTGTATTTTGGAATAATTAATTTAACAAAATTAGTAGGTTGGCAATTAAGAAATTAATGGGTTGTCAATTTATGAGACTAATAAGGAATTAGTATATTTAGCAGTTAGTGGAAAATATATGGAAAGACCTCGTAGACCAAGTTTGTATGTTATAAATAGAGTGTTTCTTGTAGAGAGAAAATGCGAGAACAAAAGCAAGAGAGTTTTAGAGAGAAATAAAGTAAAATATTTTGAGAATTTGTGTTCTTATTGTTTCGTTTCTCGAATTTAGTTTTTACACATTTACCATAGAATTTTCTTCACATCCAAATGTTATAGGGTCACATGGTTGAGAGAATAGTCGAGATATATGTAAGTTGACGAGGACACTCACTAATAAAAAAATGATTAAAAACAACTTTGACGATGCATAATAAAGAGTTAGAAAGCTTACGACTCTTTGAGATCTGGTAGGTTTCAATTTCTTAAAGCAGGAGCAATTTACCATGCCAGTTTGTTTCCCTTTGCTTTCTTCTTTGGTTCTGTCTCTTTTTTTATTCCACTTTTTTCAACCTGAAAGTGTCACTTAGGTAGACTCTGGGACTTGTCATGGGGCCGTGCCTCACTGGATAATCGCCCTCTTCCCATAAATTCTTGTCTTGTATCTAAAACCAACAAAGAGAAAAGGCTTATTAGATACAGTTAGTTGAAATTCCGTGTAGATGTCAGTCTCCCTTGCTTCATACTGAAGAAAGACAATAGTCTAATTCTTGCCCATTTAATTGGCAATCCTTTATGATTCATTTCCATTCTTGTTTTGTAGAACCGAGCCAAAAATTACTTGGAGCTAACTGAAGCATTTGAAGAAGCAATTACCTTTGGCTTTCCTTCTCCAATTCCAAGAGCTGCCTTCATTTTCACGATTCTTTTCGGAACATATGGCGCCTAATTGAAATTCCACGTCGATATGATCAAACAAGAGGAATGCTCGGGCGGAGCGATGAGTCGAGATGAACCCGAGACGGTTGTAGCATCGCCGTTGAGACATGACGAAGCAAAAGAAGTAAGCGGAGGATCGGATGGGAACCATGAGAATGAGAGCAATCATAACTGCATAATTGATGTAAAAAGCAATGGTAAGTCAGTAGATGATGATTCTAGTGATGAAAAGGTTTGCAGGATATGTCATTTGAATTCCGAACACCAGTCGATAACTTCGGATCTCATTCACCTCGGATGTTACTGCAAGGATGAGCTGGGAACATCCCACCGTGACTGTGCTGAGATTTGGTTTAAGCATAGAGGCAACAGGTAAAAAAAAAATTATGGTAAATTATAAATTTGTTCCTATAGTTTCAAAAACTAGAATTTAGTCTTATGATTTGATAAAGTCTAAGTATTAGTCTTTGTTGTTCATAATCGCCAGCGAACTAAATACGTGGAAGTTAGCTATTCATGTGAATCTTTTACCAACGTGTCACCTACCTCACACTATCATCACTGACACACGAATACCTAACTTCAACGTACTTAATTTGCTAACTATTAGGAATGACCAAAGACTATTTTTTAGGTTTTATTAAACAATAAGGACTAAATTTTAGTTTTTAAAATCATAGGTACTAAATTATAACTTTTTTTCCACCAATATAGGGACTAAATTATAGTTTTTTAAAGCACAGAATCTAAACTCTAACTTTCATGAAATCATAGGGACCAAACTAATAATCTACCAAAAAAATTATCTGATCTTCATACTCTCCTCTCTTCACCATTCTGATATCAGTCATTTTGCACTTGTAACTCCAATCAAATTTCATCCCTTTCCAATAATAGACAGTGTGAGATCTGTGGTCAGACCGCAATGAACGTAAGGGGAAACAGAAGTAGCGGCTTCATGATACAGCGGAATGAAAGGACGTTGGTAGCAAGCTCAACCGTGTCTTCGGTGTCCTTAGACAACGACGATTCAGTTTCGTGTTGCTGGGGACAGCGCTTCTGTAATTTCTTATTAACATGCACAGTTCTAGCCTTTCTCCTTCCATGGTTTTTTCGTATCGATTTCTTTGGATGATGAGGATGATTTTTTTCTTCACATTAACCAGCAATAAAGTGGTGAAACGTGCAATCCTAGGACCTGTTAATAAGAAAAGGCAACAGTTTCAAATAGGGAGGAATCAACAGAACAGCCTATATATAGTTCTTGCATTTTATGCCAAAAGATATTGGCAAAAGGGAGATCAAATTCAAACAAAATAGTTATATAGAAGAGTACAAATGAGAAATGATATTCAGAAGACTGGATGAAAATGTGTAATATATTCATTGTCACTAGAAAATCTCATGAATGCAACAGGTTGGTGAATGGCATGAGATTCACGTTCCTCACAAACAATGTAAGCAACATAAAGAAATGATTATCATTCAATAAGAACATTTTTCATATTAAAATTTTATTGCCTGAGGTCTTTTCCTAGCCCTTGAATAAAAAAGGCATGCACCCAAGTGTAGTCCACATACAGATCTTTATATGGTGGCTCCTAATTTCTAGTTTCTAACCATAGTTTTTTTTTTTTTTTTTTTTTTGAGATTAACCATAACGTTAACTTGCACCTTAAATAAATTAGTTGATTCTCAAAAAAAAAAAAGTTGATTTTAAAATAATTTAGATATATGTCGCACACATGATGTTACCTGAAAATGCTGCTACATTGGAAGGAAATATGAGGAATGAATATATGGGGAAATTCAATATAGTATTTATGATCTTAAAAGTTTAATGAAGATGGAAGGCTGCAGCCAGCAACAACTAGAGTTTGATGATAATGATTGAAGATTGAAAAAAAAAATTATACCATATGATTGCAAGCATAGTTTTTTACTTCTTTTTCTTATTCTTTTTTAGTAAAACAGTGTGAGAGGAGGGAATTTGAACCTATGTCCTTTTGGTCAATTATATTAAATTAATGAGTTGAGTTGTACTTAGGTTGACTTAAGAAAGTATACCAAACTCTAGAAAATTTCTCCTCTTCGAAGTTTCATATCCTACCCTACTTGATATCAACAAAATTTATTATAGCCAAACAATACTTCTGCCGGAGTTAAAAATAGTGATGTAAATAAAGTTTAAAAGTACATACTTGTGAAGAAACAAAGAAGTTCCTAAACTGATTTTGAATCGAAAGCTGGAGGCCACAATTCTCAACATACTGAAACGTAGCAGTCCCGAAGGGGTGGCAGAGTGGTTGAAGACTTGGACTTTGAGGGTATATTTCCTTTAAGGTTCCAGGTTCGAGACTCAGCTGTGACATTATTCTTTCGATGTCTTCTGCTGCCTGGCCTAAGAACGAGCGTGGTTACCCTTGTTTCAAAAAAAGAACATACTGAAACGCAGCAGTATGATGTGATAAAATAAACCTGTTCACACAGAGACAAAATTCAGCCACGAGTCCGTGCAAAGAATACTAGTCTTGAAAACAGCATAGAAATATCAGACGCAGAATCATAGAAAAGCATTGAAATGTGTTATAAAAAAAACTAAATCAATTTCCATGCCATTCCCTATCAACTGTTCTATGCAAACATTTTCGACTTTAAACCTACCTGACTTAAAGAACACCACCAAAAACTTTGAACTAAGCAAAGCCATCAGAAGCATATTCTTTGATCTTCATCTAAAAAAGTCTTCAATCCATGTTTATATTGCCTGCATCTAAAGAAGTTTTTCATCGTTGGTTGATATAATTAAATTTACCCCATCTCATCAATTTAAACTTTTAGGTAGATTGGCAATTTGATATAATTCAACATGGTATCAGAGCAAATGATCTTGAGTTCGAGTCTCTATCAAGTCGTGAGGGGGAGTGTTGGTTGTTATTGCTATAATTAAATTTTATCCCAACTCATCCGCTCAAGCTTTGTATTTAACATAATTCAATAGTAGTGTATGTTACCAAATTAGGCTCAAGACCAAATCCATTGCCTAACTGATCATCCTCTTAGCAGCCTTCAACCTACCCAGCTTGCAAAGACCATTAATAAGAATGCTATGAGCCTATGTGTAACTAATAGAGGAACAAATCCATGGCACTGTAAACTTCAGAATAACATAACAGGCATTACTTGGATATCCATATTTAGTTTATTGCCTTCTTTTCCTGATATGAAGAAGCAATGCATCAAAGTGAATACCTGGTTGAAGCATTTCTTAAAACAGATAAAGGGACTGTTTTTAATGAGCAATCCTTGTTGCACCAGCTATCAAAGAATTATAAATAATGGAATCTGACTTGTACCAGCTTCCCCCATACCATAAATAACAGAATAAACATTCATGCCGTTAAATTGAAAATATGCACCGAAAACTTATTGCAAGTAGAGATGTTTACGGGACGGGGCGGGGCTGGGAAATGGCTTCCCCATTCCTGTCTCAGAAAAATCCCCATTTATTTCTCCAATCCAGGATTGGGGTGGGGATTTTTTTCATTTTTTTGTCATTCTTTATATATATTTTTGGACACACTTTTAAACAATAATATTTTCTTTAAAATATCAATAAAGTTTCAAATATAATATTAATTATTAAAGAAAAAATTTCATATGATAGATAATTGCATCGACAAATATATTTTTATTTAAAAATTAAAAGGGTAAATTAAAGAAAATTATTTTTTTAAACAAAAAAAAGGTAAACGAGTGGGGATCGGGCAATTAGGGCGGAGAATATATTCGGCATCCTAGACCCTGATTAGCCTAATTGGGAATTTTTTCCTTGCCCGGCCCGGTTCCCCACCTTGACGCGGTTTTCTGCAGTGAAATGGACATCTCTAATTGCAAGTCCGTACAATTGGGGTGGCTCTTAAACTTTTTATAACAGTTTTAGCTCTCTGCATTTGCTGATATTTACAAAAAATATTGCGACAGAAATTCTTAAAAAATTGTAGAAATTTACAGACTAATCTTTATCGGTTTGGCTGAAAAAATTGAACCGGAGAAAAACATATGAGAGCCAAAATGTGAAAGACAATCCGAAGTAGAAAAGACAAGGAACTTCAATAATTGATATGAAGTTTTGGAAGACCGATTCCAATTTGGGAACTAATGTGGCTAAGATACGCATTCTCGTGGAACGTAATCAAAGAATCAATGCCTCGATGAAGTAAAAATCAGAATAGAGTCCACTTTCGGCGAAATTATTGTGGAGATTAGCAGATAATTGAAGTCATAAATGTGAAGACGAACTCGTCTGAAAATTCACTTGAGCACATCAACATAACGTGGAATTAACAATGCGGAATGCAAAGAAACGAAGAATCGGTGTGATTGCGAATGCAAGAAGTAATTTCCAACAAACCTTTTGAAAAATTTAGACGAGGAGGAAGTGTTGGATGAAATGCGAGAAGGCGAAAATGTTATGACATTTGGCATTCAACAGATGGATGTCGTATTTATCTGCCTCGCTTTTTCTATTGGTTATTTATTACGAGACCTATTCCGTTGTATGATTTGTTTTCAAACAAAATTATTTTGTCTTTATAAGACTCTTTATTTTAGTCAAAATACCCGGGCTCGAACGAACCCTTGAGTTGAAATGAATACAACAGTCAAATAACTAATTATATCACAAACTCATTTGGTTTTAGTCCGTATAATTTTTAAAAAAAATAGTGTATATATATATATATATATATATATATATATATATATATATATATATTAGTACAAGTTTTAGGAAGAGGGTCCACAAACCCTAGAAAGATGGTACGGTTAATGAAAGACAAATACTGATTTTTGAAATCAAATCTATAACCATGGTCTTGAGCTGAAGTTACGCCAAACAATGAAACTATCATGTCACCGACCATTTTAATAAAAATATAGTATATTTTCAATGTTATCTTATATGAAAAAGTAACCTTAATTTAGTGCATATAGTTTGATAGAACTAACAATAGTATTCCTAATTGCAAGCAATTTTAGTTTAGGAAGGTAACTATCATATATAAATCGCGTTATATTTTTAATACATATCATTATTATTAAATTGAATTTCACTAATCGAACTCATGATCATAATAGTGAATTAGATTTTCACAAAACAATGAAAACTATCAGGTCTCCAACTATTTTAATACTTCTTTTGACACGTTTGAACATAGGTTGTTTTAAAAAAAAAAAAAAAAAATTAAATGGCTACATATTTGTAATACTTTTTACAAATGAGACGTATTTATATATTACATTTTAAAGCCTGGGACAGAATATCTTGATTTTTTTTTAAAGTAGAGAATATCTTGATTTTAGGCCCATACTACAACAAATTCAATCGGGCCAGAACTAAAGCCCATATCTTATGAAATTAGAAGCCCTAGGGTTGTTTCAAACTATATTAGGGTTTTTCGCCTCTCCGTATCGACTCAGCAGCCGAAGCACCACCAAGATCACCTTCCAGTCCTCCAGAATACTCCAATGGTGGGTTTTCTAGATTCTTGAAAAGCTTTATAATCTCATTATTTTCCTGCAATTTCATCGTTTTGATTTTGTTACAATGGCGCAGGCTTCGGAGAAGAAGTTGTCGAACCCGATGAGGGATATTAAGGTGCAGAAACTCGTCCTCAACATCTCAGTTGGGGAGAGCGGAGATCGGCTCACCAGAGCTGCCAAGGTTCCACTTTGTTCTCTACATTTTCTCTATTCATTTTGTTTCCGCCATTGATGATTTGATTTTCTCAGGTGCTTGAGCAACTGAGCGGCCAGACCCCCGTGTTCTCTAAAGGTACATTTTTCTCTCTCACAACTCCTAGTCTCTTGACTTTCATTTTGTAGTGTCACGGATGAAAATAAGAACAGCCATTTTCGATCCTTGTGTAATTCTGAAATTTAGATTTACGAGATTTGAACCCGTTTGGATTAGTTCTAATGTTGAGACCATGGCTGTATGTTTTTAGCATTGAAATTGAAGATATTTCCTATGTAAATGATGGTGACCACCTACCTTTGGTTTTACCTGACATCTAAATGTTCTTGACATTCTGACTAGGGGTGTTCATACATTCCCAAAAACTGATTTGACAGACAGATTGGTTATGTTCAATTTTTTAAAAAATAATTCTCAAAATTTCATTGATAAATATGTTTTTTAACAAAAAGAAAAACAAAATTCAAATGAATTAGCTGACATAACCAACAAGCATTATCGGCATTGATTTTGAAAATAATTAAACGAAAACCGGTGACCACCCCCTAATTGTGGCAATAGTGAAGTGCACGGGCCTGCTAAATACTTAGAATCTGAGACTATTTTCTCATTGATTTTTTTTCTCTTGTTATTTTGTTCAACAGCTAGATATACTGTACGATCTTTTGGTATCAGACGTAATGAGAAGATTGCTTGCTATGTTACCGTTAGAGGTGAGAAGGCGATGCAGCTTTTGGAAAGTGGGCTGAAGGTTAAGGAGTACGAGTTGCTTCGAAGGAACTTCAGTGACACTGGATGCTTTGGCTTCGGTATTCAGGAGCACATTGATCTCGGGATCAAGTAAGCCCTTAACACATCTGAATATGCCTTTAAGCTGTGTTCTATAATTTGTATGAAACTTATTTTTCAGATCTCATTTGTTTAGAGGTCTATACGAGTTTTACTTTGATGATTATGTATTATTGTATTGCCACTCGAAATGAAACATTCTATGGGGATGGGGTTTGACAATGTGGATGGTAATTTGTAAGATATGGGGATAGAATTAGTATTTCTCAGTTCTCATTTGTTTAGAGGTCTATAATAGTAGTTCTCTGCTCGAATCTCTCAAGCTTTAGAAGAGATGGGGATTGAAATTTTTCCACAGGATCTTGGCTTTGACTAATCTGTTACAACTATTTTTGAAGTTCCTTGTAACTATTCTTGTGCTTATATTCGTGCAATTATGGTTTTTCAGGTACGATCCATCTACCGGTATCTACGGTATGGACTTCTTTGTTGTCTTGGAGCGGCCAGGATACCGTGTTGGTCGTCGCAGGAGGTGCAAGTCTCGTGTTGGAATCCAGCACAGAGTCACAAAAGAGGATTCCATGAAGTGGTTCCAGGTGAAATATGAGGGTGTGATTCTTAACAAGTCGCAACAAATCACTGGTTAAGCTTCCTGAGGGTTTTCTGTGAGAGTTTTCTGCCTGCAAGTTATAAAATTTTGTGTTTTTTAAATTAGCCTGACTGAAGCTCTTTGTTTTCTTTTCTTTGAATATTTTTGGCATTCAATGGAGATTATTAGAATCACTTTAAGAACTTTATAAGCCTGTTGTTAGTCAAGTAATTATATTCTTAATGACTTGATAATTGAGCTCCCGCTTGAGTTTTATTTTTTGTTTTTGAAATTTTAGCTTATTATTTACCCATATATTTTCTACAATTGCTTCATTTGTATCCTACAAATGTATTTAATTTTTTTTAAGAAAATATCTGAAGGCTGACTAAAATTCAAAAATAAAAAACAAATAGTAGGAAGTGTACTCTTTTTTTTTTTAATATTGATTTGATTTTACAAATATAGATAAGATATAGATGATCATGTAAAAAATTATTGTTGTTGGCTTTAATTTTAAAAATTAAAAGTAAAAATTATTATCAAATGTTCCCAAGTTGTCAATCTACTTCGGTTCATATTTGGCTTGAGGTTCAAGCACTTTTCTTTGTCGTCGTGATTCTTATGGGAAGCAGAAATGTCAATCATGATTATGTTTGGTTTTCTAATTATTGTTATCGTCTTTTGTTTGTGTTTTGTTTTCCTTTTTTTTACTGGAAAACTCAAGTTTATTGTATTTGGACAGTGATTAGGAGAAACTAGAGGACTGGGTTAAGTTTGGCACCTATTTCTAGAATAAATTACACAACTGTTTTCAAAACTTTTGTGCCAGAGTTTATTCTTGAGATAATTTGTTGGATGTACCGGTCCTTGTTTCTCTCTCTAACATTTAGAGAGAGTTCTGAAAGATCATCTAATGAGTATTACGGATACACTTGTGTGTTATGGAGCCTTCCTTTGCTATTTCCCTAAATGGTGTCTTTGGAGCCCAAAATCTAGATCCAAACCAACGAGCTTCTCCGCTCAAAACCCTCTTGTATTAAAATTTACATTCAAATGAGTTATTATAAAAAATAAAAATAATAATAAAAAAAAAAAAACTCAATTTTTAAATTTTCAAAATAACTCTTTATATAAAATCTCATCTAAACAACTTTTTGGTGATTAAGAATTTTTTGAATAAATGGGAGATCACTTTAAAATTAACTTTATACTAGTTTTCTTGATAAAATTAGATTGGAGCTTTAATGGCACAAATTTGAAAGTATTTTGTTAGTTCTAAACACTTTTTGAGAACCTGCTAGAAAAATATATGATATTTGGACTAGCTTTTAAAATTTTTTGGAGTATATTAATTATATACAAAATCTCCATTTGCACATCATTTTAATAGTTCAAAGAAAACAATAGTCTAATCTATAAAAAAAAAAATATATTTGATATTTTATCGACTTGATCATCCAAAGTCAAAATATTATTGAACTTTAAACATTTTATTTTTGAGTTTAACAACAATGTTGTAATGGGTCAGTTGAACAATTGGGTATCTTATTTTGTGTTAATTCATTTTAACTACACGGTTACAAGTTCAAGCCTAGTAATCGATATTGATATTTAACTCTCATATTATTTGACAGGGTGACAAGCCTCCCACTTTCAGGGATGTTTGTTTGTCAAATTTATGGAGGATTTAATCATTCGTTTTATTTTTAATTTGGAAAATTTTAAATTTTTTTTAAAAAGAAAGAAAAATGAAGGGATCAAATGATGCCACATCAGCTGCTGCATGCTGCTAGGCAGCATGCAAACTCTTCTCTATTCTTTCTTGGTAAAAATGTCCAAAACATTTTTAGTACATAAATAGTCACTTGATTGGTTGGTTTCTTCAAATTTAGTACATATGTTTCAAAATTAAATATTATAATCCGTAATATTTCAATAATACTAAAGTTTACTATTTAGTGTATTTTGAGATTATTTTTATATTTATTTTCTTTTAAACAATTAAATTTATGTAAAAAAAAACAATCGAATTTAGAATTAGTTAGGTCATTATCTTAGTTGTAAGTAATATTTTTGCTATAAATATTAAAAATGAGTAGTATTGAAATAATGACAGTTAAAAGTGTTTACTTTTGAAATATACACATAAAATAGAAACTAGATCCAAAATTTAAAATGTAGGTCCATTTATTTATTATTATTATTATTTATTTTTTGTTTTTAATTTAAGCCTACAACCCTGGGCTTACCATATCTACATCTTACTAGTGCATGTTTTGTAAAATCAAACAAAAATTTGGAATGAAAAAAAAAAAAAAGTTTCTAGAAGTTTATATTGATTTTTTAAATTTGGATAGTATTAACATGGAACATACGATATTAGGACTAAACCTAAGTTTAAATCTTAAAACCAAAAAAAAAAAAAAAAAACCCCAAACAGAACCGTAACTTTTCCTGTTTTGTTGAATCAACATTTGGTGGTTGGAGATTCAATATCGTAAATAATACATACTTCATTAGTTAATGTCCTTGTTGACTCAATTAATGAGATGATTCATGGAAAAAGAAACTTAAATTGGGTACAGTTTTTGTTAATTTTTAAAACAAACAAGCTTAAGATCCACGTTTACCCAAAGGCAATCGGATTATTCTAACACAAAATACTATCAATTATGTCAACATTAAAAGCATAGTTTATAAATAGTCACTCAATTGGTTGGTTTCTTCAAACAGCACAATGTGGAAAATGTCTATCTAAAACAAAGAAATTTAATTTAAGATAAGAACTGGTCAGCTTATTTCTCTGACCATCATATTAAGGAATTGAATTAACTTATCTCCGCCAATTTCTTTATTTCCTTAGGATTGGTAAATATCCATCCCACTAGTAGTAGTTAATTAATGCCTTTTATTCTAATTAATTAACTTTTTAATTATAAATTACCAATAATTGATCAGGAGCATTAAATAAGCCGCGGAAGAAGAAGTCAGACAGATAATAGCTAATTTGATAATATATTAAACAAAATAATATCATTCTCTCTCTCTCTCTCCTGCTTATTTATTTATTTTTAGTTTTAAATTTACATTTTTCTCCTATGCTTACGTTGATTGGGAATCTTTCATTGGAACGACGTCATTTTGATAATCATAAATGGAAAAATAATTGGAAAGCAATAAAAGTTCAAATTACTTTTAAGAATCCATTTTTACATTTAACAAGATTGGCAAAGGATGGCTCCTCGGAATGGAAATAAATAGCATGTACAATCAGGGCAACGATATTTGACTGGTACTTGAAATTTCTTCAATCGCAAGGTTACGAATGTATGAAAGTTAGTTAAAATATTATTTTAATATCTGTTTTATTTTTATTTATGCAATTTCAAATAAAAAATATCTATTAATTTTAAAACTACTCTCTTATTCTTTAATCGTTAATGAATTAAGTAAGTAAATATAATTATTCATGTATGAATAATATGATTTTTTTTTTACTCAACCAATCAATTCACATCATTATTATTAATACACGAATAAGTAACTTTTTTATATTTGATTTGTCAACACACAAATAACAATAATTTTTTTTTAGATTAAAATTATATGAACTAAATCCCTCGCTTTTTAAAATTATAAGAATAAAATTTATAATTTAAATTTTTTTTCACCACCGCTTACATGTTGAAAATGCAAAATTTTTAAATATAAAAACATGGATTGATAAAAATTGATGGTAATAATTTGAAAGTTCTTTCGTACTAAAAGGTTAGATTACAGGCGTAATAAATACTGTAATTCTATTGGCCAACCCCACTGCGCTAGAGCTGCCTGCTTGGATTTCATAAATTTTTATATGCTAAATAGCATTTATTTGTACATGTATTTTGGATTGGTAAAATTTATACTTTCCAATTGTAAATATATTTGTAGAAAAAAACAAATAGCGTTTTTTTAATGTAAAAAACATAAAAATAAAGGTCATAAAATTAATTAGAAGTATTTTTTATTTAAAGTACAATTAATTTGATTTTTTTTTTATATAACATTATTCAAATAAGTGAAATAACATAAATAAATATATAACTATCTCCAAAAATATATTGGCTCACATTTTAAATATTTAAGTCATATTCATGAATTAATGGTACCCCAATTATTAAGAATAAAATAAAATATTTTAATTGATTAAAAGTCAACACGTGCCAAGATTCCTCTGTCATTTGGCCAACCGTTCAAACATAATTTTGTAGAAGTTTTGATCAATATTGTGCAACTTAGTGGCGTCCAACGCTAAATGACAAATTTTATATTTTTTCGTTAGTCGCCACCATTGATTTTCTCTCCCTTTTATTTTCTCTTCAAAATTTCCCATTGAGTTAGGCACATTTGCATGGCTTGACCTTACCCCAACACTAACGCTCTTATTGAATTATTCCACAATCTCAAATTTCATACAAGCAACAGACAAGAAAGTCTGTATAGCTTAACGTGTGGGATTGTCACACTTCTTAAAAAATAATTTATATGGTTACAAAATTATTTTTATTTTTCTCTCGAGTCACACATTAAAGATGGTTTTTGTAAAGACACATTAAATTGTTAGAAGTTAAGATCTAACAAACATTTTATGGTTCGATTGATTATCACTAATTTATTAGATTTTGTTAATTAAATTGTTGTTGGCGATTTTGATGACCTCATCATAGTTCACATTTAGAGTTGATTTTTTTTTTTTGAGAATGCAAATTTAGAGCTGATTAGTAGTTTATTTTATTGAGATTTTTGTTCATGTTTTTATGACCCTAAACCTTTAAAAGTAGATAACGTGAGTAATTTATTTTATTGTTTTTTTTAAGCTTAAAATTATAGTTTTAAGCTCTAATACTTATTAGAAAAACGATTTTTATTTTTATTTTTTGAATGCCAAATGAAATAGATAAAAAAAAAAAAAAACTATCGTAATAAGTCTTTTTGTGGTTATTGTAATAGATTGGAAAGAAATAAACATACATTTTTAAAAAAATATAGAATTGTAAATCAAATCGTTATCATACATTTTTTTTTTTTTGAGAAATTGTTATCATAGATATAGTCTCCATAAACAATATCTAAAAAGAAGTATAAATAAAGAAATAATTATAGCTTATATACTTTTTGTCAAATAAAAACAAAATCACGTCCTCTTCCTTATCCCCTTCACCTAACCATATTTGCCGATATTTTGTTTTCACCATGGAGCAAAACGCCGTCCCAAATCAGTAAATTTTTATTTAAATATGGTTTAATTAACATATGATTAACAAAAATAATAGTTTAGTGACCTAAATATATGTTCAATAATTAAGAAATCACGTGTGAATATGAATTTTTTACATCCAATTATATAGAATTAAAAAAAAAAAAAAAAATCAGCCGTATAAAACGTGCAAGTTATTTGTGGTTTGAACTCTAATGTTTATTTTACTAAAAAATCAGTGAATTTCCTTAACACTTGAACTAGTATATATATGGTTGTAGAACTAGTCTAATAAACCGATAAAACTTTGACCAAATAACAAGAAAAAACCATTCCCTATAAATTAAACTATAAAAACAATAATTATTCGAAAAATCAACATTAACATTATTTAAAATCTCTCTCTGTCACAGTGTGAACCGTGGGGGAGAGTGTAATCCAGACTCCGATTAGGTTCAAACAGAAAAAGGGGAATTAACCCAATACGACAAACAAATTAAGTAGACAGATTACAATAATAACAAACCTCTTTTGCTTTTTAACGATTCTGATTAATCAATCCATCTAAATAATTCCACAAAAAAAACCTTACACTGCACCTGACCGTACCCAAACAAAACCCCCCATCCTTAATCCTCAACTAAAACATTATAATTTAGTGCGTATTTGCTTGCACGTCCTTAATAAACTAACATACTTTGCCAATCTGTCACAATGAATACTCATTGTATTAAACCTCATTTAATTCTCTCACTCCTCCCCTCCCTTAATCTCTCCGGCCAATTCTTCAAAAAAAAAAAAAAAAAATCTCTCCGGCCAATTCCCCTTTCCTTTTTCCCTCTCTAATCTCAGCCGTACGATTGATCGCCGCCGTCATCTCACTACTTCCGGCCGCCGGAACTTCTCAATCTCTTCCACTTTTCACCGCCGCTCCGCCCATGGACCGCCGTGTTCGTACCAACCCATTTCTCTCCGAGCAAGAAGATCTCGATGCCACGTCGGAGCCGGAATCCCCCTCCGACGCCAATGATTCTAAACCCGCCGCCGGTCCTCCGCCCAAAAAAAGGTGATTTTTTTTTAAAAAAATTCAATCATTTATTTTTAAATAAATAATGTAAATTTGATTTTTAATTTAATTTGTGGGGGTTTTGCTTGATATTACAGTAGAAGGGGAGTGCAGAAAAGAGTGGTGTCCGTACCGATCGGTGACGTGGAAGGATCTAAGAGCAAAGGGGAAACATATCCACCGTCCGATTCGTGGGCTTGGAGGAAATACGGGCAAAAGCCAATCAAAGGCTCTCCTTATCCCAGGTATAATTACAGAAATTTTGCTTTAAACTCTATCGATTATTCCATTAATTTTGCTCTAACTGGATTGGAAATTGCATTAATTTTGATAAATTAAGATATTTATTTGAGTTAATTTTATCGAGTAATTGAAGAAATTATTGAGATTTTAATTCCCTTGTTGGCCGCCACCGCCGGCCGGCTGTTTTTTAACCAATAAAAAATATCTAACCGCCGGCAACGGTAGGATCTGGATTGAGATTGGCGCTTTTTAGCACAAAGGCGGCTTTGCTAATATGCGCCAATTGTTTTTTATTTGTCGTAGTTGGGAAATGGGATCAAACCCATTATCCAATCGCTCTTACAAAAGCGTGTACAACACGCACTTTTTTTTTCTTTTTTCATTTACCTACTTATTGCTCTAATTACGCCGAATTCAATTCACGGTGGCGGCAATTTATATTATATATTTTTTAAATAGTCTTCAAATTTGAATTATTGCCCTGTTTTTTCTTCTTTCTTCTAATTATATCACGATTTTGAATTATAACGAAAACAATATAGTTTTTAAAACAGCCTTAAAAAAAAAAAGAATTGTCTGCATTTAATGAAATTACGACATTATACAAAAGATGCCTTTCACATCGCGGGTATACCGGTGAGTGGCGGCCGGAGGAAATTTCTTTAAATAATTTTTGTGTTTGGTCGGCGTGGATAAATGAAATTTTATTTTCAAAATAATTTATAAATTATTCATCAAATGTTGATTTTTTTTAAATGAATAAACCATTTCATTAAATGGACTCAAATGAATTGTAGAACAAAAAAGACAATGAATAATTCTCGAGGAAAGGAATGATTGATTTTGTTGTTCTTTTTTTACTTTTGCATTCTCCATTGAGATTTGTTGGGTCATTGGCTAATCGGTTTGTCTTATTTCCCGTTTTACTTTCGACAGTGTCTTCAACTGTTTTTTTTTTTCTTTAAAAGTTGTTTTAATCTGGTTTTGTATTTCGAAAATGTTTGTCCATTTGATTAAAAAAAATGTTGGTTTTTTCTTAAAATAATTATAGCCTATAAAATTTCAGAGATTAAAATAATAAAGAAAATCTATGAATAATGAATTTTTAAAAGAAATTCGTATATAGTAAAAAATTGAAATAAACTTAATAAAAAGACAAACAAATAAAATAAAATTTGTGCAGCATATTTTAATGAACATCACATATATAATATTTGTTAGTGATATAGATAATTTTCAAGTAGTAGTAAAATGATAAATTTTATTTATATAAAAAAAACATTCAAAATAATGTTACAGATAAAATATTTCTAAAAAATATTATAATTAAAATAGTCTACATAAAATTTATTCCCTTTAACAAATTACCTAAATTTTAGAAATTGTTCAAACTAATTTATTATTTTAAGCTTTATTAAAATGATAACCATTAATATTTGAAAATATAATACTAAATTTGGAGAATCTCAAATCTCAAAATACAATAATTTATCACATAAATAATCCCACGTTGTTTTTAATTACTATTTAAATAAATTTATACATTTTTTTATTATAGGGGATATTATCGATGTAGTAGTTCCAAGGGCTGCCCAGCAAGAAAGCAAGTAGAGAGAAGCCGCGTGGACCCCACAAAGCTCGTTATCACCTACGCCTTCGACCACAACCACCAGCTCCCGACCACCAAATCTCACCACCACAATTCCACGCCGTCCTCCGCCGCCATCGCCGCCGCAGCCGCTGCCGGGGAATCATCGCCGGGAAGCACAACCCCGTCGTCCTCCACCTCCTCCGGCGACCACGCCAACGCCGCCACCCTCTCGTCGCCGTCGAAGTTCGAGGAGGCGGCGGCGGTTTTCGCGAGCCAACCGGAGCTGGAACTCGGCGGCGACTCGCTGATGATAAAACCGTGCATCGGCGACTTTGGGTGGCTGGCTGACGTGGCGTACGACAGAATCATGGAGGGCCCGATTTTTGGGGGAGGCGGCGATGTATTCGACGACGCCGATGTAATGGTTTTGTCGACGAGAGGAGATGACGTGGACGAGTCGTTATTTGCGGATCTCGGGGAATTACCCGAAGGGACTGTGATTTTTGGGCGGAGGAGACCGGTCCAACCGGACGGACCGAACCGGACGCGTGGCAGGGTTTTCTGACTGCTAATGTGGTGTTTTTGTTTTAGGATTTGGTTCGTTTGTTTGTTATTACAGGAACAGGGCCGTACACTTTCTTTCGCTTTTTTTAAGCTCAACTTTGCAATTGCCAATTGGTGATTTTGCTTTTGCCACTTTAGAAAGAGAAAAAAAGAAGAGAGGGAGGAAGGATTTTTCTATATAATTACTTTTTCTTTTCTTATTTATTTTTAGTTTTAAAATGGGCTTTTGGTGTACAGTGAAAGCTACTCAAGAATATTGAGAAAATAATGAAATGTTGTTTCCTTTTGAGTCGATCATCTCTGGCCATCTATCTATCTCTCTATATAATAGTTATGTTGTTAACAGTATATATTTGAGTAGAACAAAAATTTAGAATAAATTTGAATCATGATTTGTTGATCACACATAATTATGTCCGTCAAGTTATTACTTTTTTTTACACCATTCCAGCACTACTACTGCACCAAAAACAGAGACACAAAAATGTTGAACTTAAAGATGTCCGTGGAGTGGGGCCGAAAAATTCGTTTCCATTACATCGCCATTATGCTACTCATCTCAAATAAATGAAAATCTAATATCAATTTTTAAGATTAAATTTGTGACTTTAGTATCGAATAGATTTCCACAAAATACTCAAAACCATCAACCATTTCAATATAAAAGTTGGTTTAAAACTAAATGTATGGAATAATTTTGTAATATATTGAAAATAAAGGGACTAATTTGACACATTTTAAAGTATAGAGAAAAATGAAATGAAACAAAATGATATTTTAACCTAATTTTGAATTTTAATTCTGCCATCTCAACGTTACTTTTAAAATTTTAATTTATTTCGAACCAATATTCCATTCATTTTTAAACCAAACTGTGACATGGCATAAGATCGGCATAAGATCTGAAAGAGTCGTACACATTGTTGCAAGTGCCTAATTTAATTTACACCCTAAATTTTGAGGTATATTTACAATTTTGCACTAATTTCATTTTAAAAACATAATTAAAATTTACCCTAGATTTATTAAGGGCTACTCATTCCCGGATTCATTTTAATGAAAAAATAAACAAATTTTAATTTTAAAATAAATTACATATGAAAATGAAGTATGTTAAAGTTCAGTTGTATAGTTAAAATTTATTGGTCAAATTCAGAAAATAATTATAAATATGTTACTTAAAAAAAATTTGTCTACATTTATAATTATTTTGTGAAAAGATCCAGTATAATTTTCCTAAAGCTTACCCTAACCTAAATTTAAGAGCATATTTAACCAAAGAGATGTACAGAGTTATCTCTGTTTTGGACTTTCGGTACTACAGAAAACACAACAGTAAAATTTCAGGTTTCAAATGTTCCAATAGAAAGAAGAGCAAACTCCACACTTGATATGGAGAGACTACAACATCAAGAAGTGATTGAAGTGCACCTTTCAAACAACCAAGCTCTTATTCTACAGACAGTGATACAAATATACAGAAGAAATTGCTGTACTTCCAAGCTAATGTTTGAAGCTCATCTTAGCTGGAGCAACATCCAATCCTCTTCAGAACCGAGGAGTCATCATTGACATCTATCGTCTGCCCTTTTGAGGGAAGGGTCGGAGCAGTTCCGCTGTTGCCTGCCTCAACTGATCTCTTGCTCACTATTCGATATATTTGAGAGAGCACCTCGGTGAAAGCACTTTCGACGTTTGTTGCATCCAGTGCAGAGGTCTCCATGAAGTACAATGACTCACTCTCAGCAAATGATTTTCCATCTTCTGTTGGAACAAGAATGAGGTTTCGTAAATCGCATTTGTTGCCGATGAGCATCACCACCATGTTTGGGTCTGTGTGATCCCTCAATTCTTTTAACCATCTTGAAACGTTCTCAAACGTTTGACGTCGAGTGACATCGTACACAAGCAGAGCGCCTACTGCTCCTCGGTAGTATGCACTGGTTATCGCTCGGTACCTACACAGAAAGAGCTGATCGGAATTGAAAGAAGCAAAAGAGACCTTCAACTGGTAACTACAAATCCAGATAATTGCAAATAATTAACTGTACAAACAAAGGAAAATAGCTACGGAGTACCGCAATATCATAATTTCCCCTATCAACATCTAAACCAGCTCCAGCATCAACAACTTTGATATAAATAGTAGGAAAAGAGCTACCAAGTAGAAGGGAGAAGTCCAAGACTCAGTCAAGTGGACCCAAGCTTTGGCTAGTTGAGCAACTAAATTTATAGTGGAAATTACAAGTTGAAGTTGTTGAATCCTTCTGTGATGGGAATAAAATTGAGAAAAATTCTAGATTTATGTTCATATGCACACAACAAATAATTTAAAGACATATAAACAGAATTTCAAACCCCAGCTAGTAGAATTTGAGGTAGGAGAAAAAACAACAAATGACTGACCACGGTACATTATTTTTCTGGTTTAACACGACATTTGGGGGTGGGAGAGTTCGAGTGTAGAGGTAGATTAACCAGGGTAAATTGACTAATTTGATACGTGAGACAAGTAAAAAATATCCCAGAGTTCAATAACTACTTGTGCTCAATACTCACAGAGTTTCTATTGATAATAAATAATCTTTAGATTCCAGGTTTAGCATAAGTGCTAAGAAACTTCCATGATTTATTTCATTTATCAGGTTTAACAATATCATAATCAGTTCACACATATACTTGTGTTCCTTACTCCTCTAGTGCCTATGGAACTTGGGATGCAAACTTCTGCTATATTTCAATATATGGGCTCTGATCCGAATCACAGTTAAACTCCAGCTGTAATAGAATTCAGTAAAGACTAGTTGTGAAGTTTGAATTAGGCTAAAATTCTAAGATCGCACTGTTGTATGCATTTTGATACATGACTATAAGGAGGAATGGATGTTGAACAGAGGAGGATCTTTTGTAAGGAGACAAGAAAAGTAGTGTACAGCCCCTTCATTCGATCGGGACACTTATGACCTTCGAATACCAATATAGAAGGAAATAGAAACATTTCTTATTTCCAGAAAGTTAATCTAAAATGCCCCAAAGTTCAATGTAAGGAAGCATATTCATTACCACAAGTCCTTCCAAAGGACAAGCAAATAAAAACTATAACAACTAACAAAACCAGTAACACATTTTTTTAGTACAAAGGGGTTTGGAGACTCAAACCACAAACCTTATGGTTATAAAAACTTCAGTATACTAATTCAACTATGCTCACTTTGGTCCATAAACACACTCATACCCAATTGAAATGCTAACAAAACCCAGAAACTTCATTTCCAATGGAAACATTCTTCAACAAAAATTATAAAGTCCATAGAAAACATAAACTAAACATTTGAAGCCACCAATTTCCCAGGATAAACCACCCCATGATTAGACTAATTACCAAACAGTGCTATTTGGTTCAAAAGCATTCTTACTTTATAAGAATTAAATCAACACTAAACCAACGAGATAAAGCTCCAGTAATCACAATCAGGCTGCAAACATTGAAACAAGCTCAATTTTCCTTTCTATAAAATCAGCTTCTACAAGAAAATCAGATTCTAGACAGTTTCTTTTGCTTCATATATTATGATTTTTGTCCACAAATAATTAAAGGAAAAGGCAGTCTAAAAAGAATCATCCAAACAAATTTCCAGCAACTCCATAGATATATTCTCACAGAAAAAGCGATTGATGAAAAACAAATAAAACCATGCAACTGTAATCGAAATTTCAAGAAATACCAAAATTTCAGTTGACTTGAAAACGAAAATCAACAGAAACTTAAAAAAACAAGAACAAGGAAGAAACCAAACCTTTCTTGCCCAGCAGTATCCCAAATCTGAGCCTTGATTACCTTGCCATCAATTTCCAAACTCTTAGTAGCAAACTCAACCCCAATCGTGGACTTCGATTCCAAATTAAATTGGTTCTTCGTAAACCTGGAAAGCAGGTTCGATTTTCCCACCCCAGAATCACCGATCAAAACCAGCTTAAACAGATAATCATATTCATCGTGGGCTTTATAACCCGCCATAATCTTCTTCCTCTAGATTTCTCCCTTCGTTCTTCGAAAACCGAAGAAAAATAAAAAAAACCCCACAAGAAAAGAACAAACAAATATATATTTATAAATAGTAAACTATCCTCTTCGTTTTAGTGGAGGTCTTTGTTTGGGTGCTATGAAAAAGTAAAGGGTTTCAACATTTTGATCTTACAGAGCTAGATTTTGGACTCGCAATGTGAAGTTTCACGGTGGTTGACAAATTTTGACACGCTTTGAAAGGAAGAGAATGGGTTAGTGTGCGATTAAGTAATCCCACATCGGAAAGGTTGAAAGCCGAGTCGTGGTGGGCTATTATAAAAGGGGAGGAAATTGGATGGGAGAGGCATCTTTGCGCTTGGGGCAATGACGCAGCTAGTGAGGTACTAACCGAGGCGCGTCAATTGCTGGTTGAAAACTATTTCCAAACCCCCTCTTGGGCCTGGGTTCTGCCTTGGCCCTCGAGAATTTCTGGAAGGGCTCCCTTCGGGGTAAAGCCCTACAATTATGAGTTCAAATATTTTAGGGCCCAGTTTTCGGGCCATAATTCCATAACGAGCATATATTTGCAGGGTTGTTTATGTTAAAATTGTATTTCCCTTTTGGTGTTTTATTTAGTCTTCAGTCGAAATCTAGACTCTCACTTTATTCCGTCATTAAACGGCAATTTAGGTTTTCTTGAAAATTTGATCAGAACTAAACTAAAATTTAACTTCTTCCCTTCTGAATTGTTTTAGTGCATTAAATTTTAATTTTTCAAACTATCATTATTATGTAGAAAATTCAAACTTCTAATTGGAAATAAATAAGGTTTTGTTTTTTGTTTATAGTTTTTTATTTTTTGTTTTTGGCCTTTTGTTTTAAAAAATAAAAATCGTATATGTTTGATAACTCATTTTAGTTTTATGTTTTTAAACATGAAAAACCAAAAACCATGTTTGATAACGTTTTTTGTTTTCAATTATTACATTTTGTTTGGATTTTTTTAGTTTTTTACTATTTATTTTTGTTCTTTTCATACTTTTTTAAAAATAAAAACAAAAACTTGTTTTTAAAAGTTACTTTGTTTTTAGTTTTTAGAAATTTTTAACTATTTTTAAAATAAAAACCAAAATTAGATATTAAACATACATGTTTTAAAAAAAATAAAAAAATAAATAATAATAAATGGTTATTAAACGGGGTATATGCAAACAAATATGGTTCTTGAGATTCTTCTAAAGTGTTAACCTTTGTTAGTTTTATAGGTTGTTAAGCGTATGAATGGTCTGTTTTTCCCTTTTGATTTTGGTCATAGGGTAAATGATAAATTTAAGTTCCAAACAATTAGTCCGTTTCAATCTAACCTCTCACTTAATTCCGTCATTAAACGATAATTTAGGTTTATTTAGATAAATTATAAGAACTAAACTAAATTTTAACTTCCTTACAAAAAAATTGATAAAATTACGTTTTTAGTTGATTGGTTGGTTTGAGATGTAGTTTTAATTTGGTCCATAAGTTTTAAAATCATACATTATTTTATCTCTAACATTTCAATAATGTCTATTTTTAGTTCTTAGGGTGTTTTCTAGTTTACTTTTATACTCATTTTCTTCTAAAAATTAAATTAACAAGAAAAGTAAAATACTTACATCATCAATATTTTAAAATTTAAAGTAAGTCTAAACATAATTTTAGTAAACATTAGCATATGTAACTAAGAGGAATAGTATCCAATAAATTAAAAATTAGCATTATTGAAATGTCATGATAAAAATGTTTAATTTTGAAATTTAAAAATCAAATTGAAATCATATCACAAATTTAAGAACTCCTTTCAAGATTAAATTTCAATGTTTAAACTTTATAAATCAAATTTATAATTTATTCTTGAATTTAATCATGCCTATAATAATTCAATTCACCGAAGAATTTGAACTAGGTGAACAAGATAACAATCTCGATTCCTTAAGGAAATTTAACTCAAACAATTAATTAGAAATCAAAATTAAAAGCCAACAAAAACAATAGATCATGAGTTTAAATCTTTCAATTCCTCAAATTTGAACTAAAAATAATAATAAATTAAATGTTTAAAAAAACGAATTTAAACTCGGAAGAAAAATGAAGTTTAAATTTGAATGACAAAAAATGTATTTTATAATAAAATTTAAAAAATTACACTTACCTATTTTTACGAAATCTTTTGTTACCTTATATATCACTGATACACCATTTTTATTGGTACATCATTAATAGACTTCTTCAATAATGCATCATTTGTATGCTAATATTTACCTATCACCAATAGTATTGTACGTTATAGACACTGTTTCTACTAGTAATAATAGACATCTATTAATAATATAAACCTATTATTATAAACCTTCCAAATTGAGATAGGTTGCGAGTTTTTCTAACTTTTCAAATTGGGTATATTTACATACACTACAAAATTGAATTTAGTCCAACCAAATTATGAACAACTTCGTTACATTCAAAGCACGTCCGGAAGAAACCATCAAAGTCGTACACGTGTACAAAGTTAGCAATCGTGGCCGTAGAAAAACATGCAGCGGAAATGCGAGTGGGTCCGGGCATCGTACGTAAAAGCGCGTGGTACGCGCGTGTCCTTGTGGCGAACGGTGCCAGCTTCTGCTGATTCAGACTCCAGCTGGCTGAATCTTATCCAATTTTTTTTTTTTTGAAAAAAAATCTTATCCAATTTCTTTAATGAAATGAGATATTTTAAAGTAACGATCACAGACCCTTGGGTGCTGTTTCTTTGTCATATTTAAGTAGGAGTTAATTTTAGGATTTGTTAATTCTTTTTCGAAAATTTACATCTAAATTTTTTTGTTTTTTTATTAAAATAATTCTAATTTTTAATCATCAATTTATAACTACTTAATCATTTTTAATCATTTATTTTAAATCAATCAAAATAACTTATTTTTAATCTTTTCTTTTTTAACTACTAAAAATAACTACTCATTTTTAACTTTACATCGAAATAAGGTTTTGACTCTAACTCCTCTACACAAAAATTCATCCAAACGAGTTTTTGACACAATTCTCAATTTTTAACTACTCAATATAACTTCTTAATCCAAAAACTACCTAAATATGTCAAACAAACAGCCCCTGACAGCCTATTTAGGTAGGAGTTAGTTTTACGATTTATTAATTTCTTCTCGAAAACTTACATCCAAATTTTCGTTAACTGTTCCTCATTTTTACTTTTAAAAATAACTCTTATTTATAATCATTCATTTTTTGTTATTTATTTATAACTAATTAATCATTTTTAACTACTTATTTTTAACCGCTCTTTTCAAATCAATTAAAATAACTCAGTTTTAATAATTTTATTTTTAACTACTGAAAAATAACTACTCGTTTTTAAATCTACATCCAAACAAGATCTTGCCTCCAATCCTTCTACACAAAAACTGCATCCAAAAGAGTTTTTGACACAACTCTCAATTTTTAACTGCTAAATATAACTTTTTAACCCAAATACTACATAAATATGTCAAATAAACATCCCTTGGGATCAATTTATTTAAATGAGTTATTATAATCATTAAAAAATTATTTATCTTTAACTATTCAAAATAATCATCGATTTCAAATCAGTCCCTCATTTTAAACCGTTGACCATACAATCTCTCTTCTAAAATTTATATTCAAACGAGTTTTTCCAAACAATTCATTGATCAAAATCTTCATGCAAACGAGTTATTATCTTTAACGGCTCTATAAAAAAAATTCGTCCAAACAAATTATTACAAAAATTATAACTTATGATCACTTAAAATAAATCATCATTCAAACCACTCATTCTAATCTTTCTTACAAATCCTCATCCAAACGGCCCCTATGATATTATTGGCTGTGAATTTAACATGCTAGCACGTGCCTATGCTGGCTGTCATCTGTTAATTCCCTGGCTTTTATCACCGCATGGTAAAGGTATCAAAACTCCTCGTTTATTTCACGCTATATATATTTTCGTTCTATATAATAAGATTTATTTACGTTTTCTCCTCTTTTTTATTGTTTTATTTTTAAAAATTTTAAATATTACGTTCCGTGGAAAAAGATATATATCCACATTTTGCTCCTGGATCATACGTTGTAGGCGTTTGAGAACAAGTCCGCAGTAATATTTAAGCTGTTTTCTCAATCCATTTTCACAAACACAAGGATCCAAATTGTCGTTTCAAATCTTGGAACTTCAACCAATTCTTGCGTCCCAAAGGAATACGAATTTTTCAGCATTTTCGTTTTTAGAATTTGGTTCGTTGTTGTTGTTATTGCTGCTCGGATTTATGGGGTACGTGTCGAAATTCATTGGTTTGGATTTGTTTCTTGTTTGTAATTTCGATTGGCGTTTGATATTTGTTTCAATCTTGTACTTTTGATATATATAATAGATCTAATTTCGTGATTCTGGGAATGAGAGCATTATTGTTGCTTTTTCTTAGCTGTTGGATTCTGCTAGGAGTGAAAGAGAATCTTCGAGGTTTTAGGCTAGGTAGGATTAGAATAATGGGGAAGATTTCACGTACATTGGATTGGAATCTGTTTCTTTTCTTGTTTATGTTTAATCAGGGTTTTCTTCTGTCTTGATTGGGTGATAACCTGCTATTTTATTGACCCTCGCATTTTGCTTTAGGGTTTTGATTGTTTTGTTTCGTTTTGGAAATTGTTAGGCGCTGAGCTTGTTAGGTTTCTCGAATTGCTTCTATGATAGAAGAATAGCCCTTCATCTGGCTGATAAAGGGGAGAAATATGATTTCGAGATCGTACACAAATCTTTTAGATTTGGCTTCTGGAAATTTTCCAGCAATGGATGTGAAAACGAAGCGGTTTCCTCGAGTCATGACGGTTCCGGGTAATGTAGATGAGCTCGATGATGATCAGGCCTGCAGTGTGACATCTGAAAATCCGTCATCAATTTCCTCGGATCGGATGATAATCGTAGCAAACCAGCTTCCAGTAAGAGCAATTCGAATGGAGGATGATAAGTCTTGGAGTTTCAGTTGGAACGAAGACTCTTTGCTTTTGCAGCTTAAAGATGGTTTACCAGAAGATATGAAGGTTCTTTATGTTGGTTCGTTGAAAGCCGATATCCAACCCGATGAGCAAGATGAGGTATCCCAGGTTTTGTTGGAGAAATTTAGGTGTATTCCTACGTTTTTGCCTCCTCATATATTGGAAAAGTTTTATGATGGTTTCTGCAAGAGTCATTTGTGGCCTCTCTTTCATTATAGGCTTCCATATTCTGCTGATCAGAATGGGCGATTCGATCGCTCCATGTGGGAAGCCTATGTATCTGCAAATAAGTTATTTTTCCAGAAAGTAGTTGAGGTCATCAACCCAGATGATGACTATATCTGGATCCATGATTACCATTTGATGGTATTGCCTACTTTCTTGAGAAGGCGCTTTAACAGAGTTAAAATGGGATTTTTTCTTCATAGTCCATTTCCGTCATCTGAAATCTACCGTACCCTTCCGGTCAGAGAAGAGATTCTCAAGGCATTACTTAACTCTGATATCATTGGGTTTCACACTTTCGATTATGCTCGTCATTTTCTTTCTTGTTGCAGCCGAATGTTGGGTTTGGAATACCAGTCTAAGAGAGGGTATCTTGGATTGGAATACTTTGGCAGGACGATTGGCATAAAGATAATGCCTGTTGGTATTCATATGCGTCGGATTGAATCGGTGATGAAACTGGCAGACGAGGATGCTAAGACTAAGGAACTCAAGCAGCAATTTGCAGGGAAGTCGGTCTTGCTTGGCGTTGATGATATGGACATTTTCAAAGGTATCAACCTGAAACTGTTAGCTATGGAACAGGTACTTCAGCAACATCCTAAGTGGCAGGGAAAGGCTGTACTGATCCAAATTATAAATCCTGCCAGAAGTAAGGGAAGAGATTTACAAGAAATAGAAGATGAAATAAAAGAAACCGCCAGAAGGATCAACCAGGAATATGGGCATCCTGGCTATGATCCAATAGTACTTCTCAATAGACATGTGCCAATTACTGAAAGGGTTGTTTATTATAGCATTGCCGAGTGTGTAGTTGTCACTGCTGTTAGGGATGGGATGAATCTAACTCCGTATGAGTATGTTGTATGTAGACAAGGAATATCGTCCCAAAAATGTCTAAACTTCAGTGGACCAAAAAAGAGCATGCTTGTCATATCCGAATTTATTGGATGCTCTCCATCACTAAGTGGAGCATTTCGTGTCAATCCATGGAATTTCGAAAGGACAGCCGAGGCTTTGAATGAAGCAATCTCAATGGCTGATACGGAGAAGCAGTTGCGACACGAGAAGCATTACCGTTATGTTGCTACCCATGAAGTGGCTTATTGGTCTCGTAGTTTCTTGCAAGATATGGAGAGAACTTGTGCTGAACATTTCAGGAGACGATGTTGGGGAATTGGTTTTAGTTTTGGATTCAGGGTTGTAGCTCTTGATCCCAATTTCAGAAAACTTTCAGTAGATGCCATTATATCAGCTTACAGTAGGGCCGAAAGTCGGGCCATTCTTTTGGACTATGATGGTACTGTGATGCCACAAAATTCCATAAACAAGTCGCCAAGTCAGCAGGTTATCTCTATCCTTAATACGCTTTGTGCAGATACAAAAAATGTAGTCTTCATTGTGAGTGGACGAGGGAGAGACAGCCTTAGCAAGTGGTTTCTTCCGTGCAAGAAGCTTGGAATTGCAGCAGAACATGGATACTTTTTTAGGTTTGCTTCTATGATATCTCTCATGTTTTTCTATCTTCTCCTCCACGTTAATGGTGTGTACTGTTGTTTCATTGAGAATGATTCGCAGTAAAGATAGTGATTTGTACCAACCAATCATTATGGATTTTCTATACTTGTTAACATCAACTCATAGTTGGGCATGCAACAAGCATATAATGACCTTGAACAAATCTGTACTATAGGTTGTACAATATTCCTTGAGCTATAAGTTGGAGCATATATACTTTCTAATATTGGTTATTTGAATTTGTATGAACGGAAACCATGGTAGAAATAATTTTATTTTTGGATACTACACTGCGATTTGTCTTGTCATAGTTGAGTTGAGACTAGGTTATTAGAAATTTATTTGCACATTTATTTTTTGGTCACATTCCCAAAATTGTCTATTCTAATTCCATCAACTTTGTTCAAAATGAACAGGCAGTCACAGAATAAGGAGTGGGAGATCTGCGGCCAAAGTTCGGATTTTGGATGGATGCAGATGGTCGAACCTGTTATGAAATTATATACCGAGGCTACAGATGGTTCTTCTATAGAAAGAAAGGAAAGTGCCTTGGTTTGGAAGTATCGAGATGCAGATCCTGGTTTCGGATCTTCCCAGGCAAAGGAGATGTTGGAACATCTAGAGAGTGTTTTGGCAAACGAACCTGTTGCAGCCAAGAGCGGCCAATTTATAGTAGAAGTGAAACCACAGGTGTGTTATTATTCATTTATTTTTCCTCTATGATATTCTCGATAAAAACCAAATGTAGTAGGCTCAGTAGTCAACTATTACATGAAATTAGTTGAGGTGTACGTAAGCTAGTTTAGACACTGATGGATATGACATTCTCACTAAATGCATGTAATTGATAAAATCTTAACTTCTCTAGGATAAAATTTCACTTAATATAATCTTTAGATATAACTAAACCATCTTCCAGCTCCAAGACGAACTGAATTTCATGGTTGATCTCATGTATTTGTTCCAGGGGGTTACCAAAGGCTTAGTGGCTGAAAAGGTCTTTTCATCAATGGCAGATGATGGAAAACTTGCCGACTTTGTGTTGTGTATTGGCGACGACAGATCTGATGAGGACATGTTTGAAATCATTGGTAATGCATTGTCCAGTAATATTCTTTCTCCAACGACATCAGTTTTTGCCTGCACTGTTGGGCAAAAGCCAAGCAAAGCCAAATATTATTTAGATGATACAGCTGAAGTGATAAGCATGTTAGAATCCCTGGCCGAAGCTTCTAGTCCATTGCCATCCTCCGACGATGAAGACGGTAAAACGCTTCTCGAAAGTTGAAAATCGAAGAGAGAAGTGGAGAATTTTGTACAAGGAAAAGCAGGGTGATGAATTGATAACACACTTCTTTTAAAAGCACTCCTATTCCTTGTCATTTATTTACTTTCTATAGTGCCCATTCTCCTTTCAGCTTTCATGTTTAGTTTTTAACTCAAAATGGAGAAATCATTGACTTTCGTTCCGACAAGCTTTTCGAAGACAGTGGAAGAGGAGTTCTGTTGAACAGAAGTCAATCAGCAGTGGCTTTGAACTTGAACTGCTGGAATCGAAGAACTTGTCGGGTTGGAATGCTATGCTGACTGTACTGACTTCGGAAGTATTATGTTGAAAGTTATATGAGAGAATAAGTAGCCAATTCAGCTGCGACGTTGTGGTAGTGTAGGTTCGTGAGGCCAACCTTGCTCGGTTTATTTGCGAGGGTTTCTAATATGAAGGATATAATTTCAGTTTGTACATGTATTTCTTCTTAATGTGTCCAATGTGGTTTGTTGGTTATAAGATATTATAACTGAGGATTGTTGGAGAATAGAAAAAAAGAACGTCTCAAATTTATTATAAATGATATTCGAAGCAGAAACCCTTCCCATTACTAGCAGAATCAAGAGGATCAAGCTTTAGAACTTCAGAAATTCGTTTGGCCATTTCTGCTTGCTTGTGGAGTTGACAAGCTGATTATAAAGTTTTCCTTTAATGTCATCTGCTTTTACAGGCATTGATCTTTTCATAGCCTCTGCTTCCTCAAAGTGGCCAGCCGGACCGAGCAGATAAACGATGCATGTATAGTGTTCAGTTCTAGGCTTGAGTTTATATTTCTTCTCACCATCAAATCTAAATACTCAGTTTTTCTTTCTCCTTCAATCCACAGTGACTGCAGCCATATCAAATTCAAGGTGACTTCATTTGCCTCCTTTTGCAACTCTTCCATTTGGTGAAACAGCTTAATAGCCCCCTCTCCTCTCCTCTCCCATGGAATCCATAACTTGAAATCATAGCACTCCATAACACAACTAGCATCTCCACAATCCAAAATCGCTTTCACTGGGTCCTCTAGACACCCATCCGGGCCGTGAATACATGCTGATAATTGCTACGACTCAACCAACTCCAACCTTGATCACTTCAGCATGGATCTGCTGGCATTGTTGTGAGATCGCTAATTCCAAACACGCACTCTGCGCTCGCAATTTTATCCAGTTGAAAGCCTGTCATTTCCTCCATCATATTATATACTGATTCAACTCTGAGTCTGAAAACCCATTTTGAGTTTTTCTCCATCATTACGAATTGGCATTGATTTAATCAACTTCTCTCCATCATATAAACTACCCAACTTCATATAGAGCTAGATAGATAACTTTCCACCACCAAATTCATTTCAAATCCACATTTCATCAAACTGGTAAGAACCTCTTCTCTTGGCCTGCACGTAAAGATCTTAAACCAGCGCAGCCTCCAAGTACACAGCCTAGTGTGTACCCCATCTAGCAAAATTCCCAATCCGTACATCTCTTAGAACATTATATATATATATATACACATACACACACACACATACACACACATGAGTGTACATACCAACTTATTATACACAGCTTGACTTTTTTAATGAGACAAATGGTCTCATCCTATGTAATTTAGTTGTCAAAGAAACATCATTATTATAAATTGAATTCAATCTCCTCTTAGATATACGAGGCCTGTTTGACACCTAGGCGACTGTTTTTACAACTCAATAATTCAAACCGGGGTAAGGTAGCTTCCAGCCATTAGTTTGCATGAGAAAACGGTTACTTCGAAGGAAATACTCAATTTCACGAAAATGGAAGCAAAACATCAAAGGCGAAATTAAATTTTACTGATGATGTTTTCTAGAGATCAAATGACTATTTCAACTCTCTTATAGAGTGACCGAAGACTATAGTACACTTCAATACGTACAGATACTTGTCAATGGTAATTACAGTATGTTTTGAAGTTGTTTAAACAGCAACTGGTGTAGACGCTGAAGGAGCAGCCCTGTTTTCAACTGGGATTTCGACAAATTCCGAGAGAATAACCCGAAATTCTTCTCCTGTTATTGTTTCCTTCTCAATTAGGACTTCAACAATTTTGTCAATGGCCTCACGGTTGTTCCTAATGTGAGCCAATGCAATTTCATAAGCTTCATCGGATAGCTTCTTGATGGCAGCATCGATATCCTCGGCAAGTTTTTCGGACATGGAGTTCCTTGCCATCATTCTCATGATAATATCTCCACTCTGAGCAGAAGAGTCCATGAGAGACCATGGACCTATTTCAGACATCCCAAATGTTACAACCATCTGCAAACAAATAAAGTAAGGCCCAAGGTTTATCATTACACTCTTCAATGGTACAGACAATGTTTAGAAATGGTTTGAAGAAAATGACTGTAGGAACTGAAAAGTAATGCATTGCTAACATAGTGTGTCCGTAGAACTTGCCTGTTTGGCCAAACCGGTGATCTGTTGTAGGTCACCTGCTGCACCTGTTGTCACCTCAGGCTCACCGAATATCACTTCCTCGGCTGCCCGGCCGCCTAGTCCACCGACGATTCTAGCAAAGAGTTGCTGCTTGGAGATCAAGGTCGGATCCTCTGAAGGAATAAACCAGGTAAGACCACGAGCCTGACCACGCGGAACTAAGGTCACCTTTTGAACAAGGTCATGACCTGGAGTCAAAGTACTGCAAGGTAATGGTAATATAAGTCTTAATAACTCTGCTATAACTATAAGCTAACGTTGAGAAACTATAATAATTGAAGTCAAACAAGGGGAAAAAGTGAGAAAGAGTGGGGAGGAAAGCTGTAGTTCCATGGAAAGCAAACACCAGAAACAGCTGGTTGGAAACTCAGAATTTTAAAAATCATAGATCGGTGAGAATACTGAATGAAATACTGGTTATAATAAAAATGTGCAGAGTCGTAAGAACGTGTAGAAACATTATAGAAACTAATAACGCCCTGATTGAGAACACTCGCGTAGAGAAGGGTAAAAGAGTGAAATAAATCTAACACATAGTTCGGGAGTGTCCAAGCATATTTCCTTTGGCCTTTGGGGAGCATATGCAAGGTCCTTGTTGTTATTCTGGGTAAGTTTTGCATTGGGAAAGAAGGCTAGGCCTTTCAAATTGGCTGTACATTTGCAAAAATCTTCTGGGTTATGTCGAGTAAGTGGTAAATAAAGGGGAGATGGCTTATAAATCTCCAATTGGCAGTTTAAACGTAAAAAACAGCTCAAATAAAACTCTAACCCCAATCCTCACGGTTTGAGATGGTGTTTTTTTAGCAAAATAGAGTAACATCGTGAAGTCAAGTTAATAAAACTAATGCAGAGTATAATCAATAAGGATCTTATAAATTAAGGATTGTGCAATTAACGCTGCTATTCGAAAAGTTGATTTCATTGTCGAAATGATGAAAAACCGTAACTTACCCACAAATGGCGTGCCCAACTTCATGATATGCCACAAGGCTTTTGCTCTTCCCATCAGTCATTACTGTTCCTTCCATACCAGCCACAATCCGATCAATTGAATCATCAATCTCTTTAGATGAAATGGCAGTCTTACCACGCCGTCCAGCCAATATAGCAGCCTCATTCAAGAGGTTAGCAAGATCAGCCCCACTAAAGCCAGGCGTTCTCATCGCTATAACATCGAGAGAAACATCACCATCGAACTTCTTGTTATTAGAATGAACTTTTAAAATTTCTGTCCTACCCTTCACATCAGGGACGTCAACAGATACCTGCATGCATTAAGGTACCATACTCAGGGTTTTCTCCTCAAATAAGAGATCAAACACAATCTTTTGTGTTAAGATTCCTGCAACTAAGGGAATAATTCTCACCTGTCTGTCGAAACGTCCAGGCCTCAATAAGGCAGAGTCGAGAATGTCTGCCCTGTTTGTGGCAGCAACTACAATAATGCCAGTGTTTCCCTCAAACCCATCCATTTCAGTAAGAAGCTGGTTAAGTGTTTGTTCTCGTTCATCATTCCCACCACCAATTCCAGTGCCTCTTTGACGTCCAACGGCATCTATTTCATCAACAAATACAATGCAAGGTGCATTTTCCTTGGCCTTCTTGAAGAGATCACGAACTCGAGAAGCACCAATACCAACAAACATCTCAACAAACTCAGAACCTGAAATGGAGAAAAATGGTACACCTGCTTCACCAGCAATGGCCTTGGCTAGCAAGGTCTTTCCTGTTCCTGGAGGACCAACGAGAAGAACACCTTTAGGAATGCGAGCTCCAACAGCAGTGAACCTCTCGGGCTTCTTTAGAAACTCTACCACCTCCATGAAATCCTGCTTGGCTTCATCTACTCCAGCAACATCATCAAAGGTCACACCAGTGTTAGGTTCCATTTGAAATTTTGCCTTAGATTGACCAAATTGAAGAGGGAACCCAGGCCCACCAGGACCACCCATCCCTCCAGACGAACGCCTAGATAGTAAGAACAGCCCTCCAATCAAAATTAGTGGGAAAGCTAGATTTCCAATTAAGTTGAATAACAGAGAACCAGAATCCTCTTGAGCATTATGTGCAGCAAAGTCGATGTTTTTCTCCCTAAACTTCTGTAGGAGCTCCTGACTAAGACCCGGAAGTTGTACACGAACACGCTGCACCCGGTTACCCAATTCAGGGGAGACAGCCTCAACAATTGCAATAGTTCCATTTTCAAATAGATCTACTTTCTTCACTCTATCCTTGTCAAGATACTCTAGAAACCTAGAATAAGACATCCTAGATGAAGATACCCCTTGGTCATCAGCATTAGCCCTCCCACTTCCCATCAAAGCAGATGTACCAACTCCAACATTACCGAGCAATAACTTTAGGAAGTCTCTTCTTCCTTCATTCTTCCTTGGTTCCAGAGATGCCTTTACCACACCAGCTTTCGCCCTTTTACCCAATGATTGAAGGCTCGTAGAAGGGACTAATCGCCTGCTATATAAGAACTTGCTTACATTTGATTTGGAACAGTGAGTGGACATACCATTTCCCACAAGACATGCAGATGCAGAAGAAGCAGCCATATCTGCAGGTAGGAGAAAAGACAGCATCATATTATAGATCCAAAACAAATATGCTTGATTAAAACTTCCCAAAAAGGTTTATGCATCACATACTCTACCTGGTGGCTATTACCCCAAACTGAGCCATACAATTCTCAAACAACAAATGAGTTAACCCTAAAATCTTCTCCCCATTGCTAAATTATCAAATCCATACAACAAATACAGAAAGTTTGTACATGAAATGTGAGGATGGAAACACGACAAAACTAGAAACACCTAAATTGCGACTCCACCATCAAGCTAATCACCTCATAAGCTATAAAATCAAGAGACAAACATAGAACCAAACGCTTCAAGCACGGAACTAACCACCATAAGCTGGAGTTCGAATCACAAACACTCACAGTAATCACTGTTTGTTTCGATCAATACAGTAATTTCAATGCAAATTTCCAAGAATTAAGTCGGAAAATTCCTTCATACACTGTTAATCACCAGCCAGGCGTCTATACAAATTTCAAAAAACCTTGAACTGGAGAGAGAACACGGAAAAACCATTAAAGGACCAAATTAAAGCAGAGAATCGTACCTTGCTATTCTTCGCAGAGCAGAATCTCAGAGGAGAAGAACAGTGGCGAACTAGTGGGAGTGAATGGACGAAATTGCGGGGTCTGAGATTCTACGGGTTGGGATTCGACGGAGGATGACGCCGGAGTTCTTAAAGAGAACGGATGTGGTTTCAGAAATGAATACGTGGTCCTCTCTTTGTGGTTGCTATATCGCCATTTCTTCCCGATATTATTTTCGGGGTTTTTTTTTTTTTTTTTTTTTTAAATTTTTTTTTTCCCCTTCTTTTCTCCGGAGCAAATTAGAGCATTAATTGTGGCTATTATAATTATTTCTTATTTTTTTATTTCAGAATAATACTTATTTTTATTTCGACGAGCTCTTAATTTTTTTTTTTAATTATTTAATTCAACCACCTCTGGATGTGAGTCTCTCGTTAGCATGATCATTTAGGGTGTGTTTGAACATCCGTTTATGTAAACGACCAATTTGGTAATAATAAACCAATCGATGTTTGACCCACCATTTATTATAAACGGTGGTTATTTAAACTTGTGTAGTCGTTTATCTAAATTTACGTGTTTGTTTATCTGCACTTTACATATATTACTTTTTGTTATATGATCAGTCTCTCAAACACTATTTATCATAATCCCATGTGTAATAACTTGCTTTTTGAACATCATTTATAATATCCTACCGTTTATCATAACTCGCTATTTATCATAATCTTCTGTCTATAATAACTGAATCGCTGCTCTAAACGTACCTTTATTCTTTTTCTTTTTAATTCTAAGACAATTAATTCTAAGATAATAATCGCTTATTCAAATTTATGAATTTTTAGTTCTTTACGCTAATTTAGTTGAGTTAAAGCTTTGGTGGGCAGTATAATTATTAAACACTAATACATGCAATTGATTTAAACAAATTTATTGACATATATCTTTAAAGAAAAAGAATTCAGATTTAAATAACATTTTAAACCATATATTTTGTATTCGTTATATTTTCATCAAAATGAAAGGTAGGAGAGCTCTACATTTTAATTAATGATCTTGCTTCATTAAGCACCAAAAAAATCATTTTAAACAAAGATGTTAAAATATATAAAAAGTTAAAAATCACTTTGAATATATGAAAATTTATGCCAACTCATATGTGAAAATTGTTTTATCCCATAACATTTTATTGTTAATAAAAATCGTATGAAATGAATCTTTAGATAGGTAGGCACCATTAAGTGAATTCATAATTTTTTTCATTATCCAAAACTCTTTTTAATTGGTTATATTGGATGATAAGATAATTTCATTATTTTGTGGTAATTCAGTTAAATACTAAAGTTAGGAGCTTGATCTTGAAAATCAGCATTTTAACTTTAATTTATTATAGAACACTAATTTATGTAGGATTTATAGTCCTCCTCCAATGTTACCAACAAAATATTATTAAATTCCGTCCTAAATATTATTAAATTCTAAAACATACATGTTAAAATAAATTCTTTAGTTTTTTTTTTTTAATTATTTGATAATAACAATCTTAATACAAGAAATTGTAAAAATTTATAAATGACTTGCTAATAAAGACTACTTTTTTATTAAAAAAATTTACAAAAGATTTATACCTTTATTGAGAGCGCACGAATTAAATTTGAAGACTACAAAATATCAAATACAAAATATAGCCAAATTTGAATTTTTTAGAAGACAAGAAGCGAATTCATCTCTTATTAGTCATGAAGATACTTTATATAAATGAAAGAAATTAACTAGATTAGTCAAATTAATTATAAATAATATCAAGTTAATGAATATTAATACTATAATATTGAAACATATTAATCACTATTGATACAAATATTTTAAATTTAATTACACTTATAATTATTTTGTTAGAATAATTCATCCCCTATAATTTATTTATGAATTAAGCTATTATTTTGATGGGCATGCTTGTAAATGTTTGAGTCTAAACAAAGAGTTTTATTATTATTATTATTTTGGAAAGAAACAAAGAGTAGTTCTAAACGAAATATTGGAGGAGAAAAAAGAGTATACAATATGGACCAAAATTGAAAGTAAAAAAACACCACAACTTACATCAAGTCAGACATATATATACACATGTAAAACCTAGGACAAAAAGGATAATTTAACTTATTCTCAAAAAATATATATATAGTTTAACTTATTATAACCCAGTCATATATAATTTAAAATATTTTTAACGACTTTGATCTCAAAAACTATATAATGACTTTATTTTTATTAACTATATAATGAGTCATAATCAGTACATTCTATCTAGTAATGCCCGCGAAGAATTATACCGCCAAGATCAAGATTAAGATCAAAACGAGAGAATGCTTTCATGGTTAGGTTAAAATCGAGCTCTATCGTTTCAAATGTCAAAACAAATTTCAGAGATCGTATTTCATAATTTCCTGAAATTCACGACATTCTCCATGTTGATTTCGGTTCAAGCTCCCCAAAATCCGGCCATACTTCGCAGCATCAGAGCATCTTCCATGGCGCGTATGAAGTACAGAAGCTCGTCGCCGACGAAGCCACTAGCCGGCCGCCCAATCGATACAGTGTTACCGGACGAAGCTCCTCCTCGCCGCGTTCTTTCGAACAAGGCGGATCTGCAATTCGGACACTGGCCATGGCTCTTCACCCACGGCACTATGCATTCTTCGTGAAACATATGGTTGCACGGCGTCGTCGTCACTTCCTCTTTTCGCCGGAAATCTTCCAGGCAAACGGCGCATCTCTTGCCTTCTTCATCGCTGTAAGTTCCTTTGTTGTTCTCTCTGTAATGGAACCTTGTTCTCCCATTTGTGTTGTTTGGAGGATCGTACACTTTTTTCTTCAGCTTATTCAGTGCTGTATTTTGCTCTCCAGATGTTAGCGTCGAGTTCCTTTCGGATATTGGAGATGGCGTGTACAGCTCTCCAGATCTTGAGTCTGTAATGATTCTGACCATGGCAGGTGGTTCTTCTGGCGGGCTGGAAATTTCAGTGAATGAATTAGCAGCACAGTTTGGAGGATTTGGAATTTAATTGCAGGATACAAGAGCAATGTAGGTAGATTTTCTCTAAACCAACTGATAATGTCAAAGGGGACTAGTTTGTTATTGCAAATTTGGATGCTGCTCATGAAATTTTTTGAATGAGATGACATGTTTATTTTTCCCTGCAACTTGTAGTTATAGATTTTTGGTGATCAAATTTATGCTTAATGCTATTTGTGGTGTTGAATGTTGTTGAATTGGTTTTTTTTTATGACTCGGGAACTTGAAGCTTTGCTCCTCTAAACCTAGGGGCACCACTGGCTGTGTGGCACTGGAAAATATCGTAGGACCAAAAGAATGTTGTTGAATAGTTGGGCCAACCTATTAAGCTAAATTGTTGTCTACACGTAATAGGTTCGATTTCTTGGTTATTAAACATGTTGAATTTCTTTGTGTAAAAGAATCTCCAACAAACCAGTTTCCAACTAAGCTTAATTGATGCTCAACCCCCTTTCTGACACTTCATGATTTGTTTCCTCAATTGCTTCCATTATTGAAATTCATGGACTTCTGAATACTCTGTTAAGTTATCTTTCTGAGTTAAATACTAGTTTGTGTCAGGCAATATACCACAAACTTTGGTAGGCCTCTAAACTCTTGTAATTTTAGACCTTTTTATGAAATGAATCTGCAATATCAATTTCTTTGGTTTGCATATAATTCAGTTCATAACACTAAACAGCGCCTAAAAACTACTAAGGTTTTGAGTTATTTACCCGCCAATGTCCCATATTCTTGTAATCATTGTCTCACCCGCAGGCTGCCACGGAATTGCATCTATCTCTCCAGTGGGCCTCCATGGAACTTGATCTATCTCTCTATGAGAATTCTGTCAACACATGAATAATAAGGTATACTATTGCTACCATTTTTTTTTAACTTCCCGACCACTAATACATTTTTGAGAAAACTAGAACTATTAACATAGAATTTAAATGTGAAATGAGAGTTCTGCCTTGCCACCAGCAAATCATGTTGTAGGGTAATAGCTTAAGCTTTGATGACATGTTTGAATACAGTTCATTGGTCTCCAAGGTACAACCTCTACGTGGAGATCCAAACCCACTAGTGAGCTTAATTGTAAAATTCTTTGTTGTCTCTTGTGTCCGGACCTTGGAATGGACACGCACGGGTGCACCGAGTAGTGAAACTCGATTCCCGATTATAAAAAAAGAATACAGTTGGTTCATTGCAAAAAAAAAAAAAGAATTGTTAACCTGCTTACCTGAAATTGACGAGGGTGTGGCGGTGTGGAGTTCATATGGTTTGAATCATTTCTGTTATACCTCTGGCGATCATATTGCCTTCTAGTCTGCCAAATCCCTGGAGGAAAATTAGTAGAACGTCTGCTCATTTTTTTATAAGTTTCTTCTTTAATCTTTTAGATCTTAAATTGTTGGTTTTCAGTGTTCTGGATTTTATAGCTCTTTCACTCCATGAAGATGTGTAGCTAATCCAAGTGAATATATACTCCTCCATACCATCATCTTTTATCCGTCCTTTTTGTTTCTTTTTGTCATGCTTTTTTTTGCTTGGTTATTGTATTCTCACGTAAAAGACTATAGTCAGATTCCCACTCCATTATAGATTTACTTTTTTGAGGTGCTTGGAGATTTCAATTTAGGAGAAAAATGTATTCATTTTGAAATTAAAGAAAGGAATCTTATTCGGTGGAACCCTCACTTTCAGTACTGATTTTACACATTCATTTTGTTAGACATTTACATCCCAAAAATGAATTCAAGCCTTTGCTTCAATTACCGAACCTTTCTAACCATCGTTTTTAACTTTCCTCTCTTTCATTTGTTGAGTAGTTATCAACCAGACAAGTAGGCATCTTTTCTAGAAACATTTTAATGAAAAGTTCGTTATCTATGGCTCTCTAGGGGGTGTTTGTTTGCCATATTTATGGGAGATTTAAAATGAGTATTTACTTTCTACTCCTCGAAAAATTATATACAAACGCATTTTTGTAACTTCTCAAATTTATCACTCATTTATTTCTACTAACCACTCATTTCTTATTTTTAACCACTCATTTCTAATTATTCTTTTTTTAACTACTCAAAATAACTAATCATTTTAAACACATTCAAACAAGCAATTGTCTCTGACTCCTCCACGAAAAAAAAAACCACATTTAAACGAATTTTTGGCTACAACTTCCAATTTTTAACTATTCAAAATAACAGTTCAAGCTAACTCCTCCAAAACCTCATCCAAACACCTCTATCTAAGATGGAGCATTTTTCTCTTGAAGTGATTCTATAAACTTTATTTCACAACCTTAGCATACCAATAAGTCCAGTGAGTGGTGGATCTACATAGGGCCAAGGGCATGTAGAGGTGACCATTAAACCCACCCTAAACAAGGGCGGGAAATTCTCGATTACACGAGAATGGGGAGTGAGCACGGATTTTCTCCCTGTTGGTTAAACGGGGATGGGATGAGGATTATAATCCCGGATCTGCTGTGAGTAACCTACTTCAGTACTGTTTTAGCCAAAATAATGGGAATTTGTCTTTTATTAGACATTTGAAAAACTATTTCAATGTATTCTGATTTTTGTAGCTAAATTTGAATCATTTTTATTTGAAGCATTAGTCTTGTGATTTGAAGCTAAACTTGAATCATTTGTCTTGTGATTTGAAGCTAAATTTGAACCTTTCTAATTCAAAAATATTAGGCACGATTGATAACTATTTAAAAAAAAAAAAAAAAAATTTAAAATTTAAGCCTACAACAACTATCATACCATATGTCTTTTTCTACGTAAATATCTACATCTTACCAATATTTATAAAAATCAAATCAAAATTTGGAAACAAAAAAAATTAACTTCAAAAAGTTTGTTTTTATATTTGAAATGTGGTTAGGATTCATTCACTTTCTTTAAAGAAAGTTTAGATACATGGTAGGATAGATGTGGCACATTGTAGAACAATATAAATAAAAAAAAGCTTAAATTTTAAAAACAAAAAATCAAATGGTTATCCTTATCCAACCGGGTTCGTAATTTTAGAACTATTAGTCTTGTGATTTGAACCGTTTTATTCCTTGCTACAGATGGAAGACTTTGTTAGAAATCTGTTGAAGACTAAAATTTGAACTTTTAGAAATTGTTTGCACGGAATGGTTTCTTAATTGTCGTTTTGTAATCCACTTGGGGTTTTTAAGGAAAATTGATATTATTTTACTATACTTTTTTTTTTTTAATGAAATAATGATAATGGTGGAAAACTTATTAGGTTGATTTTGGTTTGGTTTTAGGTCGAACCGACAACTGGACCGAATCCTATTGTGGGGAGTTTAGCTATTAGGTTGACTTATTTGGTTTAGTTTGGTTTTAGAATATATAATCGGATTTGGTTTGTTCATAAAAATAAAAAATAAAACAATCAGATTTGGTGGAATTTAGTTGTGGGGAATGAATCTTACTCCTTAAAATGTGGGAGTATATATATGTTTTTATTTTTTAAATTCTAATAATAAAATTGATTTTAAGTAAATATCAAAAGGGTATGGAGGGGAACAGAATTTTCTCTCACCTACACAAAATTCGAAATAGGCACGAATTTAAAGTTTTTAAAATTAGAGATATCTCATTATTTATTTAAAAAAAAGTAGCTATATACTATTAATACCTTTTTTTTTATCCGGTTCGATTTGGTTCAGTACTATGAAATGACTACTTATGCATATATGTTTGAATATTCGGGCTTAAAAATATGGACTGTGCAGGTTTAGATGAAGCCCACAAATGAGCCCAGTTTGGTACCCACAAAGTTGTACTCAAATTAATTGCTATTAATAAGATTTGGGACTTTTGCTGGCCACGTGAAGTGTCATGGCGACACGTGACATCTCTATTTTTTTTTTTTTTTTAGTACATCTCTATTGGTTTCGTATTAAAATGGGATTTTTTTTAAGAATAGTATTGATTAGGATGTCACCATTGTTCTACGTTAAAAAAATTGAAAATCCAACATCCATCTATAAGAGATAAATTTTTCTCTTTATTACCAATTGAATTTGAAGTAAACTTCATATTCTTTAATGGTATTAAAATGAGATATAGCTTAATTGAATCTGAAGAAAAGAAAAAAGGCCCCTCGAGAAATACTTTGTGAATACTCTCACCTCTAAATTTAGATTTATATCAAAAGTATTTATCAAGTTAAATATCATTTTTGGTTGCTTTAAAAATTTTAAGACTTCAATTTTAGTCTTTAAAATTTTAAATTTTATTTTATTTTGGTCATTAAATTCCAAAAAAATTTAAGTTAGTCATTGGAAAAAATAGGTTCACAAAATTGTATTACACCTTATTGAAATAATAGTTTAACAATATCACTATATACTTATGTACCAAGAGATCATAGATTTAATCTCCGTTTCATTGTTAAACTAAAAAACTTCAAAATTAGGATAAGCACAATTTAAAGTTTTTTTTTTTTAATAAATAGTACAAAGATTCAAATTAGATTTAGTTAGTTCATGGATAAATTTTGATATTTTGAAAGTCAAGACACCAAAATGGAACAAGTTTCAAAATTTATAGACTAAAATGGTATTTTATCCTATTTGTTACTGCTATTTATTTCTACTAAAAACAGGCCTATCTTGAAATAAAAATTCTAAACTACAATTTAGCTTTTATAATTTAAAATTTAAAAATTAGTCTTTGTGATTATAGAAAATCTAATAAATAGAACCCTTCTTTAATAATTATGACCAATTAAGTACGAGACAATTAGCCAACACGAATAGTTACTCAATGATGTTAGTATATGTCCATTGATCGAAGGTCTCGGGTTCGAGTCTCTCCACTCCCAATTGTTGTAATCTCAAAATACGAGATAATTGATTAATTATGCATAAATTAAATTATCTTTACTAATATTTTCTTTTATTCTTTATTTAAAAAATTGAAGATTTTTTTTTTTATACAATATTGGGGGAAGGGGGATTCGAACCTGTAACCTCATGGTTACTAGGTTATACAAGATGCCGGTAGAGCTCTGCTCTTGTTGGCTAAAAAATTGAAGATTTGGTCTTATCATTTGTTTAATGGTTTTGATAATAGATTATTTCATCTAACTTATGTAATTTTTACATATTAATGAAATAATTTCTTATTAAAAAAGGGAAAGATTTGATCTAACCTATCATGAAGTTAGATAAAGATAGTCATTTCCGACTACACTAGTATAATATTATGAGAATTCTCTAACTCTTTTAATAGTTGATATTATATCTTTTATACTTGACAATTCATTAATATTCAATCTAATCCGTTTGAATGGATAGGCCAAGCGTTCAAAGACTTAATTCAAATTATTGTTGAACTAAAAGAATAATTTTATAAATTTATGAATAATTAATCAAAGTTTGGAAATATAGTTATAAATATTTAAACGTTGATACTAATATTCATAGCCAATATTGTCTTATATATTAGATAAATTTAAAATGGGTTTTTTTTTATACTAAAATTTGAACTCATTTTTTGTTTATTAAATTATACATGTTAATTAAGTTATTCATATTTACAACACAACTTTAGGATAGTACAAATAGACGTAGTCTACAATATTGCGAGTAGCTTTCCAAAGTATAAAAAAACATGAAAATTAATGTAGAAGAAAAAAAAAACTTATTAAAATAGAAGAAAAAACAAGCGGCAACACTGTTAAGAAACGCGCTGAGAATCTTGGCAATTTCCACGCAGTTTCAATTAGATAAGATTACATTCTATTTACAAGCCGTCATCTTCGCAGAATCCCCTCCATGGCTCACACGTTGAAGTAGGTCGCAAATTTATTTATTTATTTATTTTAATTATATCGATAAGTGTTCATATTAGTTTACACCTGTCTCAAATTAAGAGTAAACAATATTAACACCTATCTAATCTAAACAGTAAAAAATGAATTGAGTTTAATTTTGTTTGTATTGAATTGTATTATTTAGATTTGGATTGAGTTATCTAAAATTTCCATAATGTTATATATATGTGTGTTTTATGTATAAATTTATGGGTTATAAGATAATATTCAAAAAGAAAATACAAAGTAAACAATTGTGGACAACTCAGTCCAAACAAATATATATGTGGAATAGATTGGATATTAGAGAATATAAAGTTGTACTTCAAATCTCATACCATATTAGATAATATAAAGTTTCACTCCAAAACTAATTGACAATAAAAAAAATAATTTATATCTCCTATAAATGAGTTTACATTTTTTTTAATGGGGGACGATTGTAAGATCCTAACATTAGATTAGTTATAATAAACATCTATCTTAAATGATTTAGTTATAAAATATTTTATTATTATTTTTTTTTTACTGCAAAATATTTTATTATTAATAAAAGTTGTAGAAAAGTATTTCATAATTAGTTATTATTGGTTCATTTATAATCTTTAAATTTTTCAAATTGCTTTTGACCAAACTTGGGAAGAAAAAAAATGCGATCGTTGATTTATATAAAAATACAAATGAAATAGATGGTTATTTTTATTCAGAACATAGATAGTAGATTAAATTATAATATTTGATCAATTTTGATGAGCATTATCCCATATAATTTTACACATCTTATAAATAGTTTTAAATTAATTTTTTTAGTTTCATAATATATTTAAATATTATAATATTGAACTAAGTTTATTTGACTTATTTAAAAGGATTTATTGAAAATTTCATGTTAAAAATACAATAAATTCACGCTTAACCTGCTAACCTCAAAATTCTAATTTGTTTCGAGCATGATTAAATTTGGAATTTATATTTTCAAAAAAGGTTAAATTTTGTTAATTAATTATGAAATTACATACATAATTTTGTTAAATAAGAATGCGTACGACACGGGTCGTTCTAAAAAACGCGTAAAGAGGAGAGGTGGACACGTGGCGGCGGCTATATGGAGGGTGTTGATACCGTTTACGAACCGCCGGTTCGAACCGCCATTAGTGTGGTGACAGTTGTACAAAACTGGCAGCCAGATCCAGTTCTTTAGGAGCCGTTTGTTTGATATATTTAGGTTAAGTAGTTATATTGAGAAGTTATGTTGAGGAGTTAAAAATTGAGAATTTTGACAAAAACTCGTTTGGATGTAGTTTTTATATAGAGGAGTTAAAAGTTAAAATCTTGTTTGGATGAAGATTTGAAAATGAGTAATTATTTTTAGTAGTTAAAAAAGAACTGATTAAAAATGAATGGTTAAAAATGAGTTATTTTGATTGATTTGAAAGGAATGATTAAAAATAAGTGGTAAGAAATAATCGAGTAGTTATAAATGAATGATTAAAAATGAATGGTTAGAAATGAGAGTTATTTTTAAAAGTAAAAATGAAGAAGAGTTAATAAAAACTCATTTTGATGTAAGTTTTTTAGGAGGAGTTAACTCCTCCTACTAACTCCTACCTAAATATGTCAAACAAACCGCCCCTCAGATTTGTTTAAATCGCTTATTCCATTCCTGTGGGACCAATTTTTTATATTCTTTCTCTATTTTTTAAAACTGTTTTTTGGGCTATTTATTTCCTAGTATTTATTCCGACGGTGAAATAATTATAATTATTTTTATATATTACAAAAAGAAAAGTGAATTATGAGGATCATAATAATTTGTTCCTAAACTTTCATTTCTAAGAACTCGACAGTGTTGCACTTAACAATGTGATTAATTGGCCAATTAATAAAGATGTATATTCGTGAACTTAGAGATCATGAATTTTATTTTCAAGCTCAATAATTGTTTAACTAAAAAAATCGTGATTTTGTAAATTACTCGATCCTAATTTTAATTCAGTTTGGATTACCACTTTAAAAAATGCTGAGTCTAACTATATTGAAATTTGCCTATTAATTTCAATATTCGGCCATCCAAAGAAATATACATTATTATTTTTATTTTACTACCATAAAGGATAAGGTATTTGAACTTGTTATCCTTTAACTATTATGTTGTCCATCATATCTTCGAAAGCTATTTGATGGTTGATATATTGATTTTCTATATTTAACTTTACATGCATGTGTTATGATCCAATTATAAAAACAATACACACTTGCAATCGCATATAATATGAATACACTAATTGAATTATCATGTTCATGTACAGGGAAACATCATTTTTCGTAAGATTGATTAGGAAACTTCCTAATTTGAAAAATTGCATATTTTACACGGATGGTTGAAATTTGCTCATGTCTAGAGATGTCCACGGGGCAGGGCCGGGGAATGCCCTCCCCGTCCCCACAAAATTCACCTTTTTTTCGCGGGGATGGAGACAGGGATTCACCGGGGGAATTGGCGGGAATCGAGTTCGACCGTTTTATTTTTTATTTTTATTTTTCTAATCTTAATTTTTATAAGTATTTTTTTTAATAATATTTGTAAATAGTTAATTTTTCATGAAAAATATACATTAATTTCAACTAGATAACTAGTTGGTGTTAAAAATATGCTACAAACAAAATACTATAAATAAGATTGAATTAGTAATAAAGGGGAAAAATTAGGTTGCGGAGAATTTTTCATCCCCGCTCACTTCCTCATTCACCACTTAAACGGAGATTCACCGCCGACATCTCATGCCCCGCCCAAAGACTTTTTTATACTACCTTTTTAGCCTGTTATGAATCACTTCCCAATTGTATGTTTGGGGTACATTCACATATATATAATAATAATAAAGTTGTACGACTTATTTATTTTAGAAGATAGATAAGATTTACTGTCAAAATAATTTATTGGAATATTTATTTCATTATTTAGTGGTAATTTAGTTTAACAAATATCATTAAAATAGGTATTTGACTTACTTAAATGATTTATTTTTTAATCCCGAACTTCCCAACTTATTTTTTAATTTCTAAATTTGTTAACAGAAAAGCTATTATATATATATATATATATATTTATATATATTTAGGTCATTTATTTTTTTGAAACGATGATTCAATATTTATGATTCATGGTTAGTTTATTGATATGCGCGTGCGTATTGGTACCATGGTATGTGTTAAATAAAATATAGTTGAGACCAATATTTAAGTAACCAAATATGACAAGAATGAGAATAATTGAAAGTTTGAATTCACAGTTTAAGTGCATGTACAATCTAACTCGCCTTCATATGTCATCATTAGTTACTCATTCATAAACAAAGGATAACAAAATCAGAGAGATAATAGCGAAAAAAAAAACAAATATTTATAAACTAGAAAATTTGAAAAGAAAAGTCAAATTAAAGTTCTTACTTTAAATTTTTTAGGTGAGATAGGAGATTATTCTTAATCACAAAAAAAGACTTATCATTTCGAGCTTACTATGCTATACAATTAACTGAGAATACTAAACTAGGGAAGAAAATAAAATATCCGAAGTTATGGAGTCAAAATATCTTCTATGGTTTTTAGACTTTGATATTTAAAAGAAAAATACATTCTCAATTGTGCCAAGTTTGGAGTGTCATTTCTACTTGATCATTATGTTTTAAAATCAAGTATTATAAAATTCAAACATTTCAATAACACTAATTTTTTTTTGTGTCTTTTAAATTTAATTTTAATAATTAACAATTTTTTTTTTCAAACGTCAAAAGTGAACATGAACTAAATTAAAGGTGATTGAAATGTCAAGAATTAAAATTGAATATACAGTACAAATTGAACTCACATATTTAATTATGGTTAAACCTGATTTACCATGATTAGCTGGGCTAGGTTTCCTTGGCATTGCAAGTGTTTTGTAAATGCATATTTAAGTGAATCAAAGCAGTTAAAACTACACCTCAAAACTAGGAATGTATTTTCTCCTTTATTCTATATTAATTCATGGAATTTTAAGGGGTGTTTGCTTGTCATATTCAAGAAAGATTTATATTCGTAAATAATGAGTTTTTACTAATTTTTCTTTTAAAACAGCTCTTTTTTTAATTATTCATTTTTAACGACTCATTTCAAATCAATCAAAATAATTCATTTTTAATGATTAATTTTTTAACTACTCAAAACAACAATTAATTAAAATAATATTTTGACTCTAATTTTTCCACACAAAAATTATTCCAAAATTTCAATTTTATAAATACTAAAAATAACTTTTTAATATAATTTTTCAAACTAAATCTCCGTCCGGTCAATGGTTTCAACCAAAGCAAAAGGTTGGAAAGGGTTTTGAATGAAATGTGGAGCGTGAATTGAACGCTCTAAAGAAGAGCGTGAAGTAGGAGGTGGCGAAGTAAACGGCGTAATAACGGCTGGTTAGGCGGCAGCAAAAAACATGAAACGAAACCTGCAGCTGCAAAGAAACTAAACTTAAACCAAAGTAGTATTGAAGAAATTTCCCTCAAATAATAATAATAATAATAATAAAGTATTGATATTTACGCGTGCCACGTGTTACTCGGACTATTAATTAAGAAAGGGTTCCCAAATATAAGCTTACACTTTCCTCTTTTTATGTTCGTTCCTCCTTTTCTCGTGCTCCGGGCGGCGCCCCCTCCATTCTCCCACCTCCTCTCTTCTTTTACTTTTACTTTCCTTTTCTTCATTTTTTTCAAATTGAAGCCCATTTCAATACATGATAACAAATTCTTTTAGATTCGTTTGATAACTATTTTGTTTTTTTGTTTATGAAAGTGAAGCATACAATAACTATATTTCTATATTTTTTTCTTTATTTGGATATCTAGTATCTACATCTTATCTATATTTTAATAAATAAAACCAAAATTTGTAAAAAAAAAAAAAAAAAAGTTTCCGAAAACTTATTTATGTTTTTTAAATTTAGTTAGTATTGTAGGAAAGATGAAGCACATGCTATAAAATTTGAATAGAAATAGACTTAAATTTCATAAACAAAAAACAAAATGATTATCAAATAGGACTTTAACTATGAATATTACTTTTTAGTTCTTGCTTGTCAACTAGTTGCAACTAATTATTTCACTCCTTTAATGAAAGAAAAAAAAATACATCCAAACAAAGTATTATTATATCTTAATATCTATTCATTTGTAATCATTTAAAATGACATTGTATTTATATAATTTATCTTTAAAATATATATCTAAACAAGTCATTTATTACAAATATTCTATAAAAATCTACATTTGGATTGTTGAATTGTGATTAACTCCTACTTTATGACAACTAGAGCATCGTTCAACGACATTGATGTATATTCGATAACAAAAAGATTTTGAATTCAAATTCCCACCTCTTAATTGTTGAAAATTAAAAAATAAACAACTCTTACGATGTTTAATTGATTATTTAATCTGTAACTTTTTTTAGACTACAACTTTAATCTATAGCCTATACATCTTTTTTTTTTTTTTTGAGTACATATTGGGGGAGGGGGACAAATATCGATTGCACCACTGACCTATTCAGTATAGCTTATACACCTAAAACATACAAAATGGAAGAAAAAAAATTGCATGATACTTAATTGAAATTTAAAATATTCCTATTGTTAATACATTCTCCAAATTAATATGATATATTATTCTTAATTTGAGTTAAATTGGATTAAACTAGTAAAATATTGGTCACTCAATTATTGTTAAATAGTTTGGATTGATTAGATATTGTTGGATTGTCTATGTTATTAGATTCATAATTTGAATTCAATCAATCATAATCATTTATCTAAAATGTTATGGATCAAATATTTATAAGGTCTAACACTATTTTCTTTTGTACAATATTTTTATTGTTTAATTATAAACCAGTTCAACACAAATATCTTCGGTTCGATCTCGAAAATAGATATGAACTCTCCTGCCTCAATATATACTTAAAACAAAAACACTATTTTCGCTTGCCGAATCCTCTCACACACTTGTTTCTGGCATCCTCTTTTTAAAAATTTAATAATAATAATAATAAAATATATAAATGAAAAAGAAAACGGATCCATCTCCGGGCCCACCTCCCATTCGGTCCGCGATACTATAAAAGAGCCTTTCCATGGCAACCAATTTTATCCCCAAATCAAAACAAACGTATTCAGATCCTACAACCACTCCGTAGCAAAAATCAATTAATTAATTCAACCGCCATGGTTGCCAAACTCAAATCCACCGCCAACAACAACAGTAATGGCCGCGATCTCCATTTCCGAGGCGTTCGAAAGAGGCCTTGGGGCCGATACGCCGCCGAGATCCGCGATCCCGGCAAGAAGACCCGCGTTTGGCTCGGCACCTTCGACACGGCGGAGGAGGCGGCGCGTGCTTACGACACCGCCGCCCGCCAGTTCCGCGGCGCCAAGGCCAAGACTAATTTCCCCCTTCCCGAACACTTGATTCACGTTTCTCCTCACCAGATCAGCCTAAGCCCCAGCCCTAGCCCTAGCCCTAGCAGCACCGTCGAATCCTCTTCTTCCTCTAGCCAGGAAAAAGCTCCCTCGCCGGAGATCCGCCGCGTCGCTCGTACTCTTCCGTTGATTCAGCCGCAGTTTTCGCATCACGGCGGCGGCCGTCCTCTTCTGTTTATGGACGGGTTTGTCCGACCGGAGTTTGTCGCTCTACGGTTTGATCGGGCGACGGTGGATTTGACGGCGAGGTTCACCGGCGAGATACAGAGAGTTGACTGCCGGCCGGCGAAGGAAACTCTGAATCTCGATCTGAATCTAGCTCCGCCGGTGGACGTTTGATTTCTCTGCTAATTTAGTTTTTTTGGATTTTTGTTTGTTAAAATTTAATTTAGTTAGGGCTTCAGAAATAGAAAAAGAAAATTAACGTGGTGTAAAGAAAAAGGGGGGAAAATTGGGCACCGTTTTTTTTTTTTTGTTAATTTGTTTTTGTGGCAGCTGAAAGAGATTGTAAGGGCTGGATCTCGCAAGTGCTGTTTGTTAAAATGGTGCAAGAAGACCGTGATCTTCGATTTTTACGTTTTGTTTTGAAGTACTTGATTTTAAAGTTGGAGCTATCTTGGAAAATAAATTTTCAAGTCTCCTAATATATATGATTGACTATCGCTTTGTTCTTATACTTATTTTACATTTAAGTTTCATTGGGTGTTTCTTTGGTGTATTTAAAGAGTTTATTGTATCCGATTCAACTATTTTAATCATTTCTTTTTTTTATCACATAGGTAGGAGTTAGCAGAGAAGTTATCGATTCTTCCACGAAAACTTACACTCAAACGAGTTTTTATTAACTCTTCCTCATTTTTATTTTAAAAATAACTCTCATTTCTAACTATTCATTTTTAATCATTCATTTATAACTATTCAATTATTTTTAACTACTTATTTTTAATCATTTCTATCAAATTAATCAAAATAACTCATTTTTAACCATTCATTTTTAATCATTTCTTTTTTAATTACTAAAAATAACTACTCATTTTTAACTCTACATCCAAACAAGGTTTTGACTCTAACTTCTCTACACAAAAACTACATTCAAACGAGTTTTTGATACAATTCTCAATTTTTAACTACTCAATATAACTCTTTAACCCAAAAACTACTTAAATACGTCAAACAAACAACCCCATAATATATTGTATGCACACAAAAAACAAGCTATTAATGCAACCCTCCACAAACGTACACACAAAAAAAAGTAAACTCAAATTTTTAATCACTTGCATCTAGGGGCTGGGGCGGTCTGTCCTACATATTTAGGTACCTAAATTTAGTTAAAAAAATTATGTTGGGTACAAAATTGAGAATTGTACTAAAAAAATTGTTTGGATCATTTGATTGGTTTTAGTTTTGATTAAAAATTAGTACTTAAAAATAATGTTTATTTTTAGTCATTAAAAAAGAAATAATTAAAAATTAATACTTAAAAATAAGTTGTTATAAATAAATGATAAAAAATTAATCGTAAATAATTAGAATTATTTTTAAAAGTAAAAATGAGAAACTGTTAATAATTTATGGAAATTAATAAATCTTTAAACTAAATCCTACTTGTGCCAAACAAACGGTCCCATAAACATGTAGGGATTGTTTGTTTGACATATTTAGGTAGGAGTTGATATTAGGAATTATCAAACTCCTCTCAAAATTTACATTTTTATTAACTTCTCCTCATTTATACTTTTAAAAATAACTTTCATTTTTAACCATTTATTTTTTTTAGTACTTTAACCACTTATTTTTAATCATTCCTATCAAATCAATCAAAATAACTTTTTTTTAATAATTTATTTTTTAACTACTAAAAATAATTACTCATTTTTAAATTTACGTGCAAATAATATTTTGACTATATAATTCATCTACACAAAAATTACATCTAAACGAGTTTTTAACACAACTCTCAATTTTTAACTATTCAATAAACTTCACAATATAACTTATTGACCCAAAAACTATCTAAATATATCAAACAATCAGCCCCTACACCTTCCCACTTCCGTTGGGCAGCACTCATTTTCATTAACAAAAAGAAAAATGAAGGGAAAAATAATATTGATTGGTTATGATTTTTACTTTTTTAGATATAATCTTCATTAAATTAAGCGGTCATTTAAAAAAGAATAATGATAATAAATTAAGCGGTGGACAGGATGAGAAATTTACGCGGTTGCCAATTTTTCTTTTAGAACTGGGAATTTTAAGTCTCTTTACGTGTAACTGACACGTGTGGGTTCAGCGAAATTCACGAGCCGCCTGTTGCTTCTCAAGGTCATATATATATATACTCTAAATTAAAAGTTCGAATTGATAAAGATTCAAATATTATTATGCTGTCAAAAAAATATATATATTATTATTATTGTTGTCAAGAAAAAGAGTCGGTACAAATTTCGTTTTGGAAAATTCCATTTGAATTTGGAAGTATACGGAATGGAATAGAAAAAATACTCCAAGAGAGGGTAAAACGGTATTTTAACAAAAGTTTGATTTTAAAATGGGTACGTACGGGTAAAGAATTCCGTGTTGGCGGTGTTAAATGTCACGGTCGCGGTGGACGGCACGTGTACTTTCTTGGTGTCTGCCGTCCGAATTTATAATCTCCCATTTACCTTTTCTTTTCTTTTTATTTTTATATATTTTTAAGACTATATTTAGGTAATATTTAATTTAAAAACTTATATTAAAGATTTATATTGAATAATTACAAATTTAGAGTTTAGTAAAAAAATTTGTTTATATGTAGTTTTTGTGTAGAGTTGTTAAAGTCAAAATCTTATTTGGATGTAAATTTAAAATAATTAATTATTTTTAGTAGTTAAAAAAGAAATGATTTAAATAAATTATTTTGATTGACTTAAAAAAAAAGAATGGTTAGAAATAATAGAGTAGTTATAAATGAATGATTAAGAATGAGTAATTAGAAATGAGAGTTACTTTTAAAAGTAAAAATAAAAATAAATTAATAAAAACTCAATTTATAAATAAATTTTCAAGAAAAAATTAATAAATTCTAAAACATTTGAGATTTATTGATTCAAATATTTAATTTTAGTTCATAAATGTTAAATTCATTTATGGTAATTTGACTTTTAAGTGTCCAATAGTTTGTCCATGAATTTGAACAAAACTTCAAAATTGGTCTTTGTTATTTATAGGAGTTAACTTTTCAACTAAATTAAATAAATTGAAAAAAAAAAACGTACTCCCTTTTTCCTTTTTTTTTTTTTTCTTTTGTTGGTATACTTGTATTTTGTTTTCTTACAAAAATTCTCAACAACGGTCACAAACTCTATTTAAACATCAACAAATTTGAAGGAAAATAATGAAAAATTGTACTCATGGGCTTTTCTCCCAACGTAATTTATATATTGATAAATTTTAAAATATTTATATTTATAATTATTAATACACTTTAAAATTTATTATAAATACTCATAGAATTATTAATATAACATTATAAAAAAAATATATGATAATATTGATAAATACCAATAATTACAGTGGTTAATTTGAATAATTTTATGAATTTCCCACAAATATGATAAGGGAAAGACAAAAGCGGTTTATGAAAGAAAAACAATAACTGTTAATGGTTCGGTGAGAAAGAGGTGTTTTTTACGCAGGTAATCAGTAAAAATTAAGGAAAAATGATTTCGGGCACAACCAGCTATGATTTGTACAAATCAATAGTACTAACCGGACAATCTTCCATAAAAAAATTGGTCTTTTACAGCTTCAACTGCCAACTGCGCAAGAGTGTGCGCCAACCTATTTGTGTCTCTTGGACACCAACTAAAAGAAGAATGATCTTTAACAATTTGATTTCATGTAAGAGCTTAAGATGCTTAATAAGCACCAAATAATCGAATGCCACTTCGATTTGTCGAACCCTAAAGCAGACACCTCCACCAGACATTTGTGTATAGTTAGAGCTTCCAAATAACTAGGATCCTCAACCTGCAAAATGAGAAAAATACAAAACCACATCACCTCTCCCATGTGGTTTTTGATAACTCCACCAAGGCTAGCTCGCGTCAAAGAACATTGGACTGTTGCATTAGTATTCAATTTGTAACAATGTGCCGCAAGAGGAGACCAATGCAACATTCTACGTCTTCGACTAGCGAGGGCGCTAATGGGTCCCTGCTTGCACCGCGCGGTCCTAAATTTTTGTAAATATGACATGTAAAAATCTCAATCAAAAGAATCTTGTGAGCGTGTATCATCCACCATGGTAACCTTTGTGGAGTGAAGAACTTTATTGTTACGAGAATGAGACAACACACATCAACACATCATAATGAAAACGCTCAAAACTATAACAGTTAAAACTTATCAAAGATCTAGTAGAGCAAGAAAGCACAATCAGAGACTCCAAGAGGGATATTGCATTCCCAAAAAGGTGTTTGGCGGTATAAATATTGGTTTTTTACAACTCCAATTTGCATGGAAAAGCAGAATCTGGACCTTTAGCACAACGTGAGCAATGAATAGAAGCATTCATATCTCTTCTTTGTAGACTCATCCTCATGGGAACATAATAAAAAAATAAGCGCCACATTAAGCTTAGTTTGTTTTGAATAAATGAAAGATTACACATTGATTAATAGATCAATGATAACTAATATTTGCCCACGAGAGACGTAGCTCGACGATATCAATGTACACCCAACGACTAAGAGATCGTGAGTTCAAATCCCCTTTTCGAAATTATTGTAATCTAAAAAATACACATATAATATTTACTTCCATATTCTAATGACGAGGAGGTTATGTAAGTATTTGTTTGTCATACTTAAGGAGGATTTATATTGAAGATTTACCAACAGCTCTTTGAATTATTACATTCAAAAGAATTAGAGTTTTTGTAATTACTCAATATAATTCATCATCTTTACTATTCAAAATAATTCATAATTTCTATCTATTTAACTATTACTATTCAAAATAACTCATCGTTTTCTAATTACTTAGTTCTAATATTTCATTTTTTTATCATTTATTTATGATCATTTTTTTTAATTACTCACTTCAAATCTATCTCCACACACATTATTATTTCTAACTCATCTACATAAAAATTACATACAAATAATTTTTTTTTTTTGTTATAATTCTCACTTTCTAGTTCCTCAATTAAAACTTCATCCAAACACTTTTTTAGTTCCTCAATAAAAACTTTATACAAACACCGAGTTTACAATTTTCGTTTCCATTTAGTTGAACTCTAAAAAAATAAAAATGAAAGACCAGGGAAGAATATAATACAAAATATTATTTTAACGTTAAAAACCAAAGTTGTGAAATTTACAAAGCGAGGAAAAAAATCCAGCAATAGTGGGTCCAAATATGTAGGGCCCACCGGTGGGGGACTGAGACGGCAACCGCCTATTGATTTTGGACAGTGCCGTGAGGTGGTGGTTCCAGGTGGTGGGCCCGCATATCTGCGTCGGCGGAATCTGTGGACATGATTTCCTTCTCTTATTCCTTTATTTATTTATTATTATTTTTTGAGTTACATTTATTTATTAATATTATATAATTATTTTACATTTTCTATGATTTTATTAAAAGCACGTAACGCATCGGGATGCATGCCAGGTGAAAATATGGATAGTACGGATATTACGAACTTCTTCTAAATGTATATGTGACACTATTCAGTGTTAGAAAATTTTTATTTTTTACGTTTTCTTTAAAATTGATTAAAAATAAATTCTGTAGCATTATAGTACTATATATATATCCTTAAGCAGGGAAATAAGAAGGAAAATATTTCTCATCTAAAAAAGAAAAAAAATCTTTTCTTTGTGTTTTTTGCTTATACATTCATCTCTCGCAAAACTACCCTTCGGTTTGGTTTACTTGTGGATCTACGGTTTTGTTGGGTCTCACCATATACATTTATATAATAAAATATAAAACTTCATTTTTTGCACTCTCTTTATTTTTATATATAATTATCTTTTATGAATACATTGTTATTTTATTGTTTAATTGCTTATTCTTTACACATACATGCAATAGCTTATTATTTTCATTAATATCATTTTTTTAAAAGTGTTTTCTTAGATCAATTTTTTAAAAGTGTTATTATAACTAAACTATATATAAATTTGTATATATATATAACACGTTTTACTACAAAATTGAGAGGCCTAGGTTTTTTTTTTTAAACTGAGATACCTAGGTTAAACTGTTACAAAAATTAAAATATAATGAATTTTTTTTTGTTAAAAATCGTGTTAAGGACTAAAACGCGACATCTACAAAAGCTCACATACAAAATTGAAAAGTGATCCTTGATATAAATCGTATTTATTTATCCTCTAAAATTGTAATTAAGTTAATTAAATCTTTTAAATCCTTGAAATCGTTAATGCTAATTTACAGCTAGTAAATGCTAAAGCTAAAATATAAAAGTCGTTTTTTTAAATTAATGATTTCTTGATACTAAAGGGGTTTACCATTTTTATTAACTGTGAAATAGAAATGGATTAGCATCAAACCAGATAATCAATCGCATCGCAGACATATTTGATAAAAAGTGAATGATTCCATTCATAATAACTATTTACTTTGAGATATACATGTAACTATTCAATCCATTATTATTAAGCTACATCATTTTAAGATATACATGTACTTCATGTAAGGTTTGAGGTGACGTCCACGACCGTTTTTCTTTTATAATTTTTTGTTGTTTATTTTCATTAATATTAAATATTTACATAATATTGATTTCAAAAAAAAAAAAAAAAATTACATAATATTGAGACATGATATATAAAATAATGCTCACCCATATGTCATTCAATATAAGTCACAATCTATTAGATTTTAAATTTAAAAGCTAAAAAAAGTAAAAGAAATAAAAATAAATTGTGACCCATTTTGAACACATAGGTAAACACTAAATATTTCTCTATACAAAATATATAAAAGTTGGCAATGGGCATACATGTAATTAAATGCCCATCAAATTTGTTTTTTGTTTTTTTTTTTTTAACGGATCAACAAATTTCGTTACTCTGGGAGCGAGCCCACAGGGCTACAAGAGGCCTAATCTGCCCATAAGAGATTTCTCATCCAGTTGGGCGGATGCCCAGCCCACGTACAAGACCAATATTAGACATAGCCCAATTTACTAAGTTACGAGTTAATTGTACGCATACCATGATGCCTCTAAATTATATAGATAATTATAAAAAATACTATTTTTGCCATGATATCTCTAAATTTATCCATAATCAATATTTATAAGTCTCTTTTGTGTTCGCTCTTTTATTTATGTATCTCATATATAGCTAATGATTATTCCATTATCATTATACATGTAGTAGAGTCTTTGCTCATATTATGTCATTCTTAGGATCCAATAAGAAATATGAATTATTACTTTTAATAGTTTTGAGACGAAATCTCATATTCTCTAATAATATTCTATTAATTCCAAACGTATATTCAAATGAATAAAAATGAAATTGAGATTCGATTTAAAATTGGTAGTCTAAAATAGACACATAAGACATGTTGAGAATCTCACATTGATGAGGTGAAAATATCTCATAGCATTTATAAGATAGGTGAACTACTCTCCTTATTGTTTGTTTTTTAGATGAATATCTACACTTTCTAACGTGGTATTACAACTCATAAACTATCAAAAGAGACCATCTTGAGAGGACATTATTTTAAATACTTTTATCGAATAAGATAGGCAATACAATTTATTTCACTTTTAAAAAATCTACATATTCATGAACGGTATGATTAAGTTGTAAATGATTCATTTATACATTCTAATTTGTGTAAATTAGCCACCACTTCAATTCCTACTTAAAAAAAAAACCTCAAGAGTATTTTTAATTTAAGAACATAATTTTTTTTAGATAATTTAAGGGCATAATTAAAATATACTCTCATTTTGTATAATTCAACTTACTTTTGGTCTGAGTATAAAAATAAACATTTTTACATGGTGACCATCTCTAAAATTTAATTTTCTATTAATTTTATTAACATTTAAATATTAAAAAGTCAAGCGTATGTCTCGTGACATCAGTTAAGGTGCACACAAGTCTCGAAAAATCATGGATATATTTATTAAAAAAACTAAGCGTTTTTGCAAATTAAATGTTTGAAAGGCCATTTACCTCAACTACCGTCAACTGTTTTAGAAATAAAATACAAAGAAAAGTCTTTTTATTTAGCTCACAAATAAGTCTTTTTTTTTTTTTTTTTAACGCCATTTCTTTGTTTAAAAAATATATATATTTTCTTAATTTAAAATACAAATCAAAGTCATTCGTGTAAAACCCATCTAAAAGTGGGAAAAAGAGAGAACAAAGAATCTGCACGATCACCCAAGACCGGTGCTCGTCTCATCGCAACCGTTGATTGCTCCTGATACGGAGCAATAAGAAAATCCAACGGTGATCTGCTCGCACTGTGCTCCCAGGTACGATACAGAAAATGCACATTTCAACGTTTATTTTGAGCTGCCATGGCGTTCTTCAATCTCAAGAGCGCTGAGAGAGAAATTGACGCAGTAATTAGAAGAATTGGATGCGTAAGAATCAAGTGTTCATCAGCACAAGGCGATTGAGGTATGATTGATACAATTTCTTTCTATGAATCCGTATTCGAGACGATTGGTTCTTTTTCCCTTTAAATTATTCTCAATTTTGGATCGAATTTCAATTGTTTAAATCTCAGTGCGTCTACGATGTTCGATTCGTTTACTGTATTGACAGGATCATATTCTTGAATTTGTATTGTTTGATGTTCAGAAAGCTTTGTAATTAGGTAATTGGCAGTGGCGCTCGGCGTTGCGTTGTTGATCGTTTTTAACCAAACATTGTTAGGAAATTGTAATGCCATTGATTAATTTCTGCTTGAAGAGAAATAGGAATGTTAATGGTTTAGAGAGATGAACTTTACATTTGATAGAAGCGGTTTTCGTTTCAACTAAACAAGGTTGGTATAGTTTCTATTAGAAAATTAGTTTAACTCATTTGTACTTAGTTTCTGTTCGACCACACAACAAGTTAAACTCATCTATGGAGTTGTTTGGTAGTGAAAACCAATAACAAGTTTGATTTGGCTTTGCAGCAAATTATTTATATTTATTTTCCCTTTTATCTTTCAAAATTTATACCTAAAATCCTGTATGCATATACTTTTGATGCGTGTATGTGTGAGAATGAACTGCCCAATATGTATGTTATACCTGTTGAGTTGTGTTTATGCCAGGCTAGACATCCACTTTCATTTTGAGAGCAAATTGAAACAGAAATGCTTGGTCATTTGTTTCATATTTGCATCATTTTTATGTATGATCTTCTGTGCTGCATTTAAGGAACGATGGCAATATATGGAATTAAAATTGTACCCCTCTTTTGCAGGATGTCAAATTCATAAATTACTGCAGCAGAGCTTATCGGCACAGATAAGGACGGCATTGGACTTGAAATTAAAACTGAATTTGATTGAGTTCTTCAAGATAAATGATGAAGCGTCATGTTTACATCAATGACGACGAACCATCGAATGATCTTTATTGCGATAACCGCATTTCAAATCGGAAATACACATTATTGAACTTTCTCCCTAAAAATTTATGGGAACAGTTCAGGTAACTTTTATTTGTTGTAGATCTTATTAGATCTTATCAGAATCTCCGTAGTTCTTATACAACTATATACCAAATTTCATATAGTGCTTGATCTCAAGAATTATCTTATGCAGTTGGTTGAGAAATACCATGGATATTTCATTTTCTTTCTGATTCCCCCTACCTTTCCCCTTTATACTCTTCTTTGGAGTTAACTTAATTGCTGTTTTTTCTGCTATTCTCTGTTTTTGAAAATTTCTATTATTGTGTCTTTAATTAACTACTTCTGGGGAAGGGGCTGTCTCTTTGGTAGAGGTTTGGGGACCCCAAGACCTAAAGCAAGCTCCCTTGGAGATTCCAAGATCAAAACCACGAGTGAACTTAACTGTGAAATCTCTTGTTGTCTTCTGGGTCTAGGCGTGGGTGCTCCGAATATGTAGCAGCTTCAATTTTCGGTTAAAAAAAAGTAATTACTGCTGTGCTGTGTGGTCAAAACTAGCAAAATGTTAGTAGTCTATATTTTTTGAGACTTTCTACTGTGAACAACCTGCTGAAGTCTTTCATAATCTTCTAGAATCACTATTGATTATTATGAAGTTACTTTGAGTTTCCACTTCTACAATTTTGCATCATTTAGACCAAGCTTGTAGATGCTCTTGAATTATACATGCATTTCTCATTCCTAACAAATTTCATTTTCCTTTGTTTTCAGCCGCTTCATGAACCAATACTTTTTGCTAATTGCATGCCTACAATTATGGCCTCTTATAACTCCAGTTAATCCAGCCAGTACATGGGGTCCACTTATCTTCATTTTTTCTGTGTCTGCAACAAAAGAGGCATGGGATGATTACAATAGACATTTATCAGACAAAAAAGCAAATGAAAAAGAAGTTTGGGTTGTGAGGCAGGGTACTAGAGAAATTGTAGGAATCTCTCGACTCTCTCAATATTTTGATTCTTTTTGTATTTGAAAAAGAACAAATTATTAATGTGTGGCATTTCTTCTAGTAAGTTTAATAATTTACAACCACTTTCTTCGAAGATCTTCAAATTAATAAATAGAAAATTGCTATATAACAGAGTTAGGAATTAGGATTCTACCATTGTTGTTGAGGTTAATGTAATTTCCTTATTGCCAAATAAACCATGATCTGTTTCTTCCGTTGATTAACTTTGTTGTATTTTCTTAGCTTCTTGGCTTTTACTTGTAGATTAAAGCACAAGATATTCATGTGGGTAATTTAGTATGGCTCAGAGAGAATGATGAAGTGCCTTCTGATCTTGTTTTGATCGGTACCTCCGATCCTCAAGGAATTTGCCATATAGAGGTTAGTATTGACGTTCACGTACTTGCTGGATTGATTTAAGTTTCTGATCCTTACTTTTCCACATACCCCTACATTGTGATCTAGAATCCAAGCTTCATTTCAATACTTGCATGATATTTTATTTTCATACCTCTCTTCTTATTAAATAAAAGAAAATAGTGGAATGAGTTGGCCTAGTGGTCAAGAGGCCTCGGAAAACTAAGAGGTGGTGGATTCAATTCATGGTGGCCACCTACCTAGAAATGAATTTCCTGTGGATTTTCTTGACATCTAATTATTGCAGAACTAGCCGACATGTCCTATAAGAATTGTTGAGGTGCACTTAAGCTGGCCCCGACACAAAATCCATGTTATCAAAAGACTAATTCTTTATTCCTATTTTATAGAAGTATCACTAGAAAAAAAACTATCGATTAATATGGTAAGTTTAACAATTTATAGTAGTAATTGATGGCCTTTTAAACTTATTTAGAAATGGGAGTTTGACATATGGCTTGTTTCTTATAAAAGTAAATAAATAATAATTTGACATGCTGCAGACATCTGCCCTTGATGGAGAAACCGACTTAAAGACAAGGGTCATACCCTCAGCTTGCATGGGATTAGATTTTGATCTATTAAACAAGATTAAGGTTTGGCTTTTCTTGTCCAATTATGGACATACGAGATTTATTACAGGGTTTTAATTTGGGAAAAGTAGATGGCCGGTTTGTAGGCATCTCCAGCTGAGAATGACGATATTTTGTTACTCCTTCATTTGGCAGGGAGTTATAGAGTGCCCTATACCAGATAAGGACATTACAAGATTTGATGCAAACATTCGGTTATTTCCTCCCTTCATTGACAATGATGTGTGCCCTTTGACTGTAAAAAACACGATTCTTCAGTCATGTTACTTGCGGAACACAGAGTGGGCGTGTGGAGTAGCCGTCTACACTGGCAAGTTTCTTTGCATGAGAAATTCCAAGTTTATATAGACAATGCACTAAATAATATTTTTTCATGGATGAGAAAAAGGGTAAAGAAAGGTAACATGGAGCAACTTATCCAGTTTATGCCTTTTCTGAATACAAACATGTTAGCAGAACACTACACGTTTTGTAAAGCCAGCATTTAGACTTTACTCGCAATTACTTAACAGATAGTTTTGCCATTTTCTTGCAATTTTTAAATTCTTGTTTGAAAATTAAAATTATTTGCTGGTGTTTCTACCCTCTTTTTTGGGTTGATTTAAGGCATAGAAATGGGTAAACTTTTTGCAGAGTAGTATAAACGTATGGGCCAAACTTTTTAACCCATATCTCTATTCAATTCTCCAGCAGTTTAATTTTTAAGTTTGATCTGTTCAGGCAATGAAACCAAGCTGGGAATGAGCAGGGGTGTCCCAGAACCAAAACTAACAGCTATAGATGCAATGATTGACAAGTTAACTGGTGCTATATTTGTTTTCCAAATTGTGGTGGTTGTTGTTCTTGGTATAGCTGGTAATATGTGGAAGGACTCTGAAGGCAGAAAGGTTGAATATAATATCTTCGTGTTCAAAGCTTATTTATGTTTCATCTTGATCCTTCTGAAATTAAGGCCCCATTTGATAACCATTTGGTTTTTTGTTTTTGGTTTATGAAATTTAAGCTTATTTCTACTCAAATTTCCTACCATGTGCTCCATCTTTCCTACGATGTATCCATATTTCCTTAAGAAAGTAGGTGAATACTAACCAAATTTCAAAAACGAAAACAAGCTTTTGGAAGCTACTTTTTTTTGTTTCCAAATTTTGGTTTTGTTTATTAAAATATAGGTAAGATATAGATATCTAAATAAGGAAAACGATATAGTAAGATAGTTTGTTGGGAGAAAATGGAATATGACATGAATATTGCGGAAGCAAAAGTCAAATCAAAGTCTCAATGTTTGTTGAACAAAGAGAGAAAATGTGAGAGTGAAACAAATGTGAATATGTTTCTATTAGAAATGAGGAAATTGGTGATACAAACTTCTCATGGAAGTTCACCATTTTATAGGTACAAAATATGGAGCCTATTTAATTTCTATAACTTAAAAATTAAAAAATAGAAACTTAAAACAACTTAAAAGATAAAACTTACATGGAGTTAAAGTTATCTACTCCAAGTAATAAAAGAAACATAAGCCATAAATAAAACTAAAAATAATTAAAAAAGAAAAAACTCATCAAATTTAACACTCCTCCTTGAGGTTTTTCTTTGTGACACCCAGCTTTTGGCGTAGAAACACAAATTTCCTATGCGGTAGAGCCTTCGTGAGAATATCGGCAAGTTGTTCTTCAGAACTGCAAAAAATAAGTTTAATGTCGCCTTCTTTCTCTGCTTCCCTCAATAAATGGAATTTAACTTTGATGTGTTTCGTCCTACCATGTTGTACTGGATTTGCTGCAATAGCAATAGCTGACTTGTTATCACAAAATAAATTTGTAGGCTTTTCAGGTTCAAATCTCAAATCACTAAGCAATTTGCGAAGCCATATTGCTTGATTTGCAGCTGATGCGGCTGAAATATATTCAGCTTCTGCAGTAGATTGAGCTACAATTTCTTGTTTTCTTGAATTCCAAGAAAAAATTCCGGTGCTAAGAGAAAAAACATAATTGGAAGTACTTTTGGAATCAACATCACAACCAGCCCAGTTACTATCAGAATATGCAGTCAATTCCAAATCACCAGTAAATTTGAACCAAATTCCAAAATCAAGAGTGCCTTTTAAATACCTAAGGACTCTTTTGGCAATACCAAAATGAGTGTCCCTAGGTGAATTCATATATCTTGAGAGTAAACTTGCTTCAACATCAAGTCTGGCCTAGATGCTGTCAAATATAAGAGGCTTCCTACTAAACTTCTATAGTTTGTAGGATTAGAAAGTTTCTCACTATCATTTTTTGAGACTTTCAAGTTTATATCTAAAGGAGTTGAGGCAACCTTACATTTTTCCATCTTAAATTTCTTCAAAATTCCTTGAGCATACTTTCTTTGAGCAATAAAATTCCATCATCTTCTTGATGAATTTCTATACCAAGAAAATAATGCATATAACCAAGATCTGACATCTCAAACATTTTTTCCATCTCAACTTTAAAATCTTTTAGCATTTGATAATCATTTCCAGTCACTAACACATCATCAACATAAAGAGAAAGAATGAGTTGTTTAGAGTTATCACCAACCTTAACATAGAGAGTAGTTTCGCTCATACTCCTTTGGAAACCTTGAAGAAGCAAGTAAGAATCAATCTTACTATACCAAGCACGAGGTGCCTGTTTCAATCCATAGAGAGCTTTGTTCAGACGGTATACTTTGTCTTCTTGGCCTTTATCCATGAACCTTTCTGGTTGGTTCACATAAAACTCCTCCTCAAGATCGCCATTCAAAAACACTGACTTGACATCTAGATGAAATATTTTCCATCCCAAGTGTGCAGCTAAAGCAATAATCAATCGTATTGTGTCGTGTCGTGCAACTGGAGCAAATGTATCTCCATAATCAATTCCAGGGTGTTGTGCATAACCTTTAACCACTAACCTTGCTTTATATCTATTGATTGAACCATCAGAATTATACTTCACTTTGAATATCCATTTCACACCCAAGACGTTCTTTCCTTGAGGTTGATCGACAAGCTCCCACGTATTATTTTTATGGATCATCTCTTTTTCGAAAAACATACTTAAAAATATAATAAACATTATAACGACCTTTGGATTCGAACCTGGAGCGGGGAGGCCAAGACACGGCTAGAAATATATAATTGAGGGGCCAAAATGCCACTAGAGCATTTGATTGAAATTTTTTATGGATCATCTCCAATTCTTCTTTCATAGCAACAATCCATTCAACAGATCCTGAAGCTTCATAATAAGTATTTGGTTCAACAATAACAAGATTACAACTTTCATATACATCAGCAAGTGATCTCACCTTCTAATTTGGAGCATCACCTGTTGCATCAACACGGTCATCATCATTTGAGAGAGGATTTTGATCATTAGAATCAATTGAATCAAAAGAAGATTCATTTTGTTCTAAGACTTCAAAATTGGTGGATAAGTCTCTCACAATAGTTTGCTTCTCAAAATCCCAATAAGAATCTTCATCAACGATGATATCACGACTCAAGATTATCTTTTCACCATCCAAATAAAAAATTCTATATCCTTTTGAATCAGCGGCATAGCCAACAAATACTCTTTTAGTTGCCTTCTCATCAATTTTTGATCTCTTAATAGAAGGAACAAAAGAGTAACATATAGATCCAAAAATCTTCAAGTTTTTAATGGAAGGTTTTTTATCTGACCAAGCTTCATAAGGAGTCTTGCCCTCAACTGCCCTTGCAGGTAGTCTATTGAGCAAGTTAATAGCAGTGCATACAACTTTTGCCCAATATAACTTTGGTAATTTTTTTTCAAAGAGAAGACATCTTGCCATCTCCATCACGGTTCTGTTTTTCCTTTCTGATACACCATTCTGTTGTGGTGTATAGGTAATAGATAGTTGATGTTTGATTCCCAAGTCTTCACAAAACCTATCAAATTGCTTGGAAGTATATTCCTTCCCGTTATCGGTTCTCAAAGTTTCAAGCTTACAACCACTTTGAGTTTGAACCAAATTTACAAACTTTTTGAAAATCTAAAAAACCTGAGCTTTTTCAATAAAAAAAATATACCCATGTCATCCTGGTAAAATCATCAATAAATAAAATAAAATATTTATTGTTCCCAATAGATGTATTGCGCATGGGACCGCAAACATCATTGTGCACTAATTCAAGTTTGTTTTTGGCTCTAAAACTACCATCTGTTGGAAAAGGTAGTCTGTGCATCTTCCCTTCTTGACAACTTTCACAAATTTGATCAAATGATGTAAAATTTGAAAAGTCATCAACCATTTTAGAAGAATGCAAACTTTTCAAGGCCTTGTTGTAGTAGTGGCCAAAACGATGATTTCACTTTTTGCTTTCTTCTACTTTGGCATTTAGTGCATGGTGACATAAAGATTCACCATTCAAAAGGAAAGCATTTCCAACCATGGCGACCCTTGCAATTTCTATTCCTTGCCGGTCATAAATAACACAAACTTGGTCCTTGAAAACCACAGAAAACTTGTTATGCAACAATTGAGCAATACTAAGCAAGTTTTGAGATAATCTCGGAACATATAAAACATTGGATATTTTATTTTCACCTTGCTTAGTATGCATAATGACAGTACCTTTACCTTCAGATAGTACTGTCTTGCCATGTCCAAGAACGATCTTAGACTTTATAGATCTATCAACTTGGCTAAAAAGATTGATATCTTTAGCCATGTGCATGGTACATCCACTGTCAATAAGCCAAGAGGTTGACTCTTTGTCATCAATATGGGAAGCCATAAACAAAAAATTTGTCTCTTCTTGATTGTCGGCACAATTTGCTTGTTCATGAGGATCTTGAGTTTGATTTTTCTTGGCATAACAAAATTTATCTGTATGACCATTCTTGTTGCAGTAATCACAATGATATTGCTTGTTTTTATACCAACATTTTTTCTCATCATGATTGGACTTTTTGCAATAACGACAAGAAGGAAATTTACCTTTATTTGAAACTCCTCCTTTTCTCTTGCTCTCTTGTACTTTGGTTGTTTGTCTATCATTTTCTGCAAAAGATTTCTTGCCTTTCGTCTTAGCATGAAATGCACCCTCAACATGCTCCTCATTACGAATTGTGTCCCTTTGCTCTTGGGCTTGCAATTTGCTAATTAACTCAGCTATGGTAAGAGTAGTCAAATCTGAGGACTCCTCTATAGCTGAGATCTTTGACTCAAATTTGTTCGGAACAGTGACCATTATTTTTTCCACAACTCTTTGATCAGCAAAAGTTTCACCAGCAAGTCTTATCTGGTTTACAATAGTCATCACTTTTGATGTGTAGTCCCTTATAGAATCTGAATCCTTCATTTTTATCATTTCAAACTCTCTTTTGAGAGTCAATAATTTGACAGCCTTCACCCTTGCACTACCTTCAAATTCCTCTTGCAATTTATCCCAAGCTTCTTTTGTCGTTTTACAATCAATAATCCTAGCAAATATAGGATCTGATAAAGCGGCATGAATCACAGATAAAGCTTTGGGCTTCTTCAATTTCTCCTCTTCATGTAACCTAATTTGATTCAACGTTGGATTTTCTCCTAATGGTTGAGGATCAGCATCAGTAGAAACACATTCCCAAAGGCCGAAGGCTTTGAGATAGGATTGCATTTTAACAACCCAAAATTGGTAATTTTCACCACTAAAATGTGGAGGAGAGGTGACACCAAAATTTGAAGACATATTCAAATATAAAAAATAAAATTTTCACTTTCAAATAAAATCACAGGCCTTTAAATCTAAGGCTCTGATACCACTGTTGGGAGAAAATGGAATATGAAATGAATATTGCGGAAGCAAAAGTCAAATCAAAGTCTCAATGTTTGTTGAACAAAGAGAGAAAATGTGAGAGTGAAACAAATGTGAATATGTTTCTATTAGAAATGAGGAAATTGATGATACAAACTTCTCACGGAAGTTAACCCTTTTATAGGTACAAAATATGAAGCCTATTTAATTTCTATAACTTAAAAATTAAAAAATAGAAACTTAAAACAACTTAAAAGATAAAACTTACATGGAGTTAAGTTATCTTGTAAAATGAAACTTAAACAATTAATAAAAGAAACATAAGCCATAAATAAAACTAAAAATAATTAAAAAAGAAAAAACTCATCAAATTTAACATAGTTGTTGTAGACTTAAATTTCATAAACAAAAAACGAAAAATAAAATGGTTATCAAACGGGGCCTAAGGTTTTTGTTTTTGTTTTGGAAAATAAACCATACTTCTATCGAGAAAAGAATGAAAGAACACAAGGGTATACAAAAAGGAAAGTGTTCTACAAATCCGGCCTTTGGTGAAACAAAATAACACCTAGGGAATAATTACAAAAGCCCTTACAAATAGAGCCCATAAGAAAACACAAAGAATCTAATGAGCGCTTCAACATCTTCTAGAGAGCTCTCCATCTCTCTTAAAAATTCAATTATTTTTCTTCTTCAAAGCCCCACAAAACAGTCCAAACACCAGCTTGCCACAAAAACTCCCCTTCTGTTATTTGTTGCTACTTAGTTTATTATGTCTCTCTTTTTTCCGACCTGAGTGAAAACTCAGTATTAGTTATATATGCTTTTGTATTCCTGTCAATTGTTAGCTGATCATTTGATACTGTGTAGCTATGGTATGTGCAACATCCAGAGGAAGGTCCATGGTATGAGCTACTTGTCATCCCTCTTCGGTTTGAGCTTCTTTGTTCAATTATGATACCCATTTCAATTAAGGTATGCTAAGGCTTTTGTGCATAGCATTGAACTTTATCTACTTTTGTTATCATACTTCTCCATGCGTAGTTTAGGAAGGTAATAGAATTAGAAAGTATTCCCCTCCCTGCGTTTGCAGCTAATTTTGGTTGTTTTAATGGTTGCAATTTCACCATTGAATAATTGCTTAGGGTGATGGTCATTCATAGGATTCATTCAAGTCAAAGTTGGTTATTTAAGTGACCAGTTTGTATATCATTTATTGGATATGATGTGCATTTGTTACTGCATGTTTGCCTTAATTATTTGGTTTATCTTTATCTTCTTGAAACATAAGAGAAGTTGGGAAAAGTTGCCTGTAATCTTAATGACTAAAATATTTGCATATCTCAGGTGTCTTTGGATCTTTTAAAGAGCTTATATGCAAAATTTATTGATTGGGACTATGATATGATTGACCACGAGAATGGTATTCCTTCCCATGCTACAAAGTAAGTTCAGAAGGTTGGGATATAAAACTGCAAAAAAATATTGTGGCTTTCGTGTAAGTACATTTAAATGTTAGATAACTTGCATACTTTCTTAAAGGTGTATTTTACATGCGGCAGTACAGCAATAAGTGAGGACCTGGGACAAGTTGAATACATTATGACGGATAAAACTGGCACGCTCACTGAAAATAAGATGATCTTCAGGAGATGTTGTATCAATGGCATATTTTATGGAAATGAAACTGGAGATGCCTTGAAAGGTTAGGCTTTCTGATTGTTGTCAAAAGCATCATGCCCATTGCATTTTCTCGCACCCATATATAATTTATTCTTCACAAATAAGGATATAGGATTTAAAGATTAAATAGATTATAGTTGATCAGTAATGTGAACTGTCAATCCTCAGTTGTACGTAATTGTTTCAAAATAATTCAGGTACTAGTCAAGGAAAAGTATTTCTCTGGTTGCTACGACAGGTTTAGCTAAGTCATTAGACAAACTCTTTTGGTTTCACTTGACAGGAAGTATATTTTCCTTGTTCATTATGTAAGATCATGAGTTTGATGTTGTTTACTCTTTAATTTATTCCTGAAGTTGGCACCAGTTATTTGTTCTGCATTAATTGTGGAATTATATGCTAAACCTAGTAGAGATTTCAGGAATCTCGTGAAATGCTATTTTTGGATAATTTTATTTTTCCTCTTGCCATTTAGTAATATTTTATTCTTCTTAATCATTGTTTTTAAGACAACCTCAAGTATTATTTCTTTACTTTTCTGTAAATATTTTTCTGATAGATAGACTTCCCTTTATTGGTGCGTGTAGCTAGTATTATTCCTATTTAAAGTGTAATTTGTACATTTTGTTTTCTTTTTTTAAAAATGGTAAACTTGTATATATCATTTGCTCAAGGGATTGATTAGAAACTTTTTTCTCCCAATCCTTCATTATATGGTTGTCCATATTTGATTAGCTCTTTCCATTGCATGCAGATGAAAAGTTGCTCAATGCTATTTCAAGCAGCTCTTCGGATGTTATAAGATTTCTCACAATTATGGCAATTTGTAATACAGTGGTGCCTACGAAAAGGTGTTTTACGTTAAGCCTTTTTAAGTAGAAGTTGGTTGGAATTTAAAATTCACCAACAATTTCTTGGTTGTCTTGGGTTTCTGTTTCAAAATATAATTTGCCAACTTATTTCTGTCCTTTTTCAGCAAAAGTGGAAATATCATGTACAAGGCACAGTCACAGGATGAGGATGCTCTCGTGAATGCCGCTGCTTATTTGCATATGGTATTTGTCAATAAGAATGCTAATATTCTTGGTGAGAGTCATCTTTCTTAAGGCAGAGTTGTTCAGATCGTGGAACCACTAGAATAATGCCATTGTTTCATTGTGATTGCAGAAATTCAGTTTAATGGAATGCTAAATAGGTATGAGCTTCTAGATACTCTGGAGTTCACATCTGAACGAAAAAGAATGTCTGTGGTCGTTAAAGATTGTCAGAATGAGAAGATTATCCTCCTGTCAAAAGGAGCTGATGAAGCCATACTTCCTCATGCTTATGCTGGTAAACCTTAATTTAGTTGCGGTTTGAATTTAGTATGTCTATTTTGAAGATATAGATTGTCAGAACGGGAAGATTGCATTCGAAACTATTTTATTCACGTGTCTATTTTGAAGTTCCATGTTTTTATTGGTACGGTTATCCAAAAATCTTCTCTCTTTTATCCCACGGTCACTTTCTTCTTTTAAGGCGAGGGCTATGGTGATGAGTTTGATGACTTGCAACAATTTAGTGTTCACAACTTTTTACAATTACAAATTTACAATTACAATTACCCAGAGAGATGCTGATGAACTGGATTTGGTTAGAATACTTGACAGAAAAACGTGAAGTTGTTGCACCATTGCCATTTGGCTAAAAAACAGAAATAGAGACGTGAATTTGCTGCACCATTGCCGTTTGGCTAAAAACATTCCGTCCACTTGAGTGGTAGTTTTTAATTTAAAAAAAAAAAAAAAAATTCATCGATGTCAAATTGGTTAATTCTGGTACTTTGTATATCAAGTTATGTTGTTGATGTGATTATTACTTTGATTTTACTTCAGGCCAGCAAACAAGAACATTTATTGAAGCTGTGGATCAATATGCACAACTAGGGCTCCGCACATTATGCCTGGCATGGTGTGAACTAGACGAAGATGAGTATCAAGAATGGGCTCTTATGTTTAAGGAGGCTAATAGCACATTGGTTGACAGGGAGGTAATTGGTACACTTTATGCTTTTTGATAATCCACGTTTTTTTTGCAAATATTTTTAGAGAAATACCTCTCTCTTTATTCATACGGAGAGCTCCCTCCTTAAGGGTATTTGTGGCATCATTTGGTGCCATAAAATTTTTACTTTTTGCTTTTTATTTTTTCCTTAAAATTGATTAAAAAAAAATTTTGTAGCACCAAATGGTGCCACATATACCCTTAAGAAGGGAGCCCTCCTTATTCACAAGGAGGGAAGTATTTCTCATATTTTTATATGTGATGTCTAATTCTTGTTGTTGTTGTTTTTTCTAGTGGAGGTTAGCTGAAGTTTGCCAAAGATTAGAGCGCAATTTTGAAGTCATTGGAGTTGCTGCTATAGAAGATAGGCTTCAGGTAAATGTTTGTAGTTGGAGTTATCTAATTTCGAACTATTATAAGAGAAATGGTATTGGAAAATGATAAAAATCCGATTATGGTTCAATATAATAATTGAGATCAGGAACTGACTGTTTACTCTTTTATCATATATTACTTTTTAGGATGGAGTCCCTGAAACAATTGAAACATTAAGAAGAGCAGGAATAAATTTCTGGATGCTGACCGGAGACAAGCAGAACACTGCCATTCAGATAGCTCTTCTATGCAACTTTATTTCACCAGGTAGCCATCGATGTGTAGAAATAATATTGTAGCATTGAAGCTTTTCCAAACATGATGTATCTCTCTTTTTTTTTTCCTCAACCCTTGGTTATTGTGATCGCAATTTTTCTTTTTTTTTGAAAGAAGGGTAACCACACCCGTCCCTAGGCCAGACACCATTGTGATCTCTATTTTTCATTTCATTATTTTCTTGCAAACTACAAGATAAACCAAGTACTCCAAGTAGTTGGACCCTCCTTAACTTAAAGATCAATCACCGAAGTCCTAAACCAAATCACTGAATTCATGCTGAACTTTTCACTATCCCATTCCCTCTATTTATAACTAACTACCACAACAATCTTTCTAATTATTTACTAATATACCCTATAAGCATTCCTATCAAATTCCTCTCAGTCTTCCTTTTCTGTTGCATTTATTATGTCATAGAGCCCAAAGGACAGTTATTGTTAATTAATGGAAAAACGGAGGATGAAGTTTGTAGAAGCTTGGAGAGAGTTGTTCTAACTATGAAGACCACAACCTCAGAACCCAAGGTAATGGACATTGTCCAATCATCTGATATAGACCTCCATTTAAAACCCATTGGAAGTGTAAGAACACCTTTCATAATTCTCTGTGGCCTTCTCTCAACAGGATGTTGCTTTCGTTGTTGATGGCTGGGCTCTTGAAATAGCTCTCAAGAATTATCGCAGGGCTTTCACTGAATTAGCAATACTATCCAGAACTGCTATATGCTGTCGCGTGACTCCATCACAGAAGGCTCAGGTGGTCCTTTAGTTTCTATTACTGTATTTTAATAGGTGCTCCCTCGTTTCTCTTTTATCCTATGGATCGCTGAGCATTGTATAACTCATATTATGCAGTTAGTGGAACTCTTAAAATCGTGTGATTATAGAACACTGGCAATTGGAGATGGTGGGAATGATGTGAGGATGATACAACAGGCTGACATTGGAGTTGGCATTAGTGGAAGAGAAGGACTGCAAGCAGCTAGGGCAGCTGATTATAGTATTGGAAGTAAGCAATAAAACTCTACATTTTAAGATAATTATTTTTCTACGAGAAACTCCCTTGTACAATTCGTGCTTAGTATTGCAGTTGACTGCAAAGTTCTAATTTGTTATCATGTTCTACACATTTTTATGCTCATGTTTGAGTGATGTTAAATTAGGTACTTTTATATGAAAGAAATTTTGGAATTGCCAATGATCTCAACCTCTAATTTGTCGTCCTCGAATAGTTGAAAATCTATATGTGGTGCACCTTTTAGTGAGAGAGGAGTCAGTAATGGATTATTTGGACCAATTACTCTGAGAAGCTTGATTACATTTTGGCTTGTGTATTTGTTATATTTGCATTTAGAACTAATTATTTCTCACCATATCTCTCAGTCTCTTGTTTCCAAATCCTTGTAATGTAAGAGATTGAATACTGTGCCATCAAGATGGATATTGATCACGGTTACTTTTGTAATGTATAATAATTACTCTCTGATGTTATGGGTGCGGGTACCCCCGGTATCTAGTGAGCGAATCTCCCAATCCCGATTATCAGAAAGAAAAAAAAAACTTCTAACGTTGGAAAATAGAATACTTCTTCAGATTTTTGCTTATTGTCTGAACAAACACTTGGTGACTTTGCAACATTTGTGAAATATAACTTTTATTCTACATACTCTGTCTGAATGACGACCTTCATTTTTGTTTATTATTATCCTTATTATATGCAAAATTTTCTCGGCATTCTCATATCTAGATGAATGATTTGTGGCTAACACTCAAGTTCCATTGGCATCTTCTGGTTTGCAGAATTCAGGTTTCTGAAAAGATTGATTCTAGTTCATGGACGATACTCATACAACCGTACTGCATTTTTGTCACAATATTCATTCTATAAATCCTTATTGTTATGTTTTATCCAGATCTCGTAAGTTCTAAATTTGACATGATGACCTAGAAGATAACAAAATGATGCGATTTTTTAAAAAATTATTATTATTATTATTATTATTTCTTTTTTTTGTGTGTGTGGACCTATGTTCGAGTAGCACTGACTTTCGAATATGTTCAGTTTCTCTTTCATTTCAGGCGTCTCTGGGACCAGTCTATTTAATTCTGTTAGCTTGATGGCTTACAATGTTTTCTACACTAGTATTCCTGTATTAGTTAGCGTCCTCGACAAAGATCTCAGCGAAGAAACAGTGATGCAACATCCTCAGATTTTATTTTACTGCCAAGCTGGGAGGTTGGAACTTCAAAACTTTTTATGTTTCTTATTAGGATCTTTATCTTGGAAATTTTCATAAAGTTAGTTTGGGTCTGCCGAGCTTTATACCCCATCTTTCATTAAATTATTAATTTTACCATGTCGTCTCAAACAGGCTTTTAAATCCCAGCACATTTGCTGGATGGTTCGGACGATCTCTATTTCATGTAAGTGATTTTGTTTGTGTGTTACTTCCTGAAGTAATTTAAAGTTTCTAACTTCTGAATTCGGATACAATTGAATAAATATTAATGCTTACTAAAACCAACGATCATATTTTTCATCGAGCAATAAGTCATGTCTAATTTTGTAAAATAAGGTTCATCAAGATCATTGGTCTAGCGTCAAATAAGGATCTTGAAATCATAAAGTTCTTAAGTGAGTAATCTCGTAGGAGTTATGTTGACAATCAAATATAGTAGAATCAAACGATTGTTCTATTCACGTAAGATGGTCGAACTTTTACGAATAAAAAAAGGTTCCTCTCCCTTATGGGCTGTTAATTTTGCAGGCTGTTGTGGTGTTTGTAATTAGCATCCATGCTTATGCTAACGAAAAAAGTGAGATGGTTGAGATTTCAATGGTGGCTCTATCCGGATGCATCTGGTTACAGGCTTTTGTAGTGACTTTGGAGACCAAGTAAGCTCCTACCCTTTTTCCATAGATTAATTCATTTCATTATGAGTCCGTACTATAGCATGGAACCAAGTCGGAAGTTTATCGATCCAAAATCTCTTGCCTCGACTTGCCTTTTTCCCGTACCAACTGTGACATTTTTTTATTGATATTCTCGCAGTTCATTTACAATATTGCAACATATTGCAATATGGGGGAATTTAGCTTCTTTCTATGTGATCAATTGGATCTTCAGTGCCATTCCTTCATCCGAGATGTATACGATAATGTTCCAGCTATGCGGACAACCATCTTATTGGATAACCATATTTGTAAGTCTTCACCTGTGCCTATTGCTCTACTTCAGAATTCAGATTCTGTCTTTTTTCTTTGTTACTTGCATTACACAATTAGTTTCTATATACTACATCTTCAAACTTTCAATTTTGTTTTTACTATAAATTAAATTTTATGTCCTATTCATTTATTCCACCTAACTAATAAAGTTTGTAAGGTCTCCCAACTTTTCTAATGTGAAACTCTTAACATGTTCTTTCAAGATAGTGCTTCTTTGCCTTCACCATTTTTGAATTAATCTTTAACCGATTTCATGGTTATTAATAGATAAAAATTAGTTTCCATTTTGCATAGCAGTTGAATAAAATTGTTAATTCCAAACCCTTTTTTTATCCATCAGCTACTTAACTCACACCATCAGCAAAATACGAAACCCAAAGACACTTTTTACTTGGTATTATCAAACCATAAAAAGACTAAATTCAACCTTTTAAAAGCATAGATACGAAAACTTAATTTTATATCACATATATCAACACAAAATTGAAAAGATCAAAGACCTAAATATGCGTGAAGTTAGGGGACATATTAGATAGAGTGAACATTCATCTCAAAACCAACAAATTGGTGATGACAGGAGTAATCCACATTTCTTATATATTGATATGAGATCACTTTTTTAGATGTGGGATCCTAACCGGACAAACTCTTCTCTTTCTTCTTCTTCTTTTTCTTGTTATTAATCACTATGTTTATTCTTCTACTTATGCCAAAGCTTGGAAACATGTTTGACAGTTAATAGTGGGCGTGGGAATGGGGCCACTCCTAGCAATAAAATACTTGAGATACACATACAGAGCAAGCAAAATCAACCTTCTTCAACAGGCGGAGCGATTGGGTGGGCCGATCATGTGGCTGAAAAACATAGAACAACACCAGCCTCCTCGGACCGTTGAGAAAAAAGAGGTTTCTACGCTCTCAATAACTCAGCTCAAAAACAGAAACTCAGTTTATGAACCTCTTTTATCAGATTCTCCAACTCCCACCAGAAGATCTCAGTCTTCAGGAACCTCCTTTGATTTCTTTCACTCACCCTCTACTTATTCTAGAAATAAAGATAACTGATTATTTAGCCCTCAAAACTCTGTATACATTTCCCCACATATACAAAAAAGTTAATTACAGAGTTGGAAAAACACTCACCTCAAAACTTTTTTTTTTTTTTTTTATCATTGAAGCTGAAGAGAATGTTCTTATTATTTTATATAGGAAGGACCTCAATTCATTCGCATGTTACTTATCAATAGTGAAACTAACAGAAATGGCAAATAGTTTCTTCTTCTTTTTCTTTTTTTTTTCAATTTAAATTTTATAGTTGGACAAATGGTTCAACTTTGGAGCTAATTTGTTGCTTCACTTTTTCCCCTTATCTATTTTGGTAAAAACTGTGGATTACTTGCACACACACTTAATCAAGCATTTAAATTTTACTATTGAAAAAAAAAACTAATTTTTACCATGTCTAAATTATATATATCTATATATATATATATGGTAAAAATTATTATTTTTTCATTTGTAAAATTTAGATGCTCGATTATCTAACATGCATAAATATTGATTTATATAAAAAAATCAATATTTTTGCATCTTAGATAAGTGTAATTGACCTAAAAATGATCGGTTTTGCAATTTAATAAAAATATACTAAATAAGTTTTTACTAACCAACCTCTACATTATAGGCTACAAGCTGTGTCCATACATTCCTCTCGCATATTTTTTTGAAATCCTGATGTAAACCCTGATCTAACTGACTTCTCTCTTGTCATTTCCATATGATTTTTTTAGAATAGGTTGAGGCGTGAGCCTTCTCCACACACTCCACTCCTTAGCACCGGATTGAGATTGTCTCTCTCCCTCTTCCCTTGTCGATAATGAGATAATTCTTTGGATATGCGAGTCTCTCCTTTTAGATCTCAAAAGATGAAGATTCAATTTCTTAAGAGTTCGAGTTTTATATTTTTCGTGTTATATTTTTGTAAAATGGCTCAGACAACCTACTCCAAAATGTTATCATTTTTTATATAAAAAAAATACCTACCTCCTCCATACCTATCCACTCTGCCACCAATTTCTTAATTTCATAGGCTCATTTTTGTTTTCACTTCTAAACTTTCTTTTTTCTTTTTAGTATTTAAATGTTCTTTTTATTTTTCTTTTTGCACTGACTTCTAAATGTTAATACATGATTGTTGTAAGCAATTAAATTATATTATATGGACATTTAATTTTGTCGAACTACTAAATTCACACATAATTTATCCCTCTTCCGAAATATACTTTTATTTTTGTCAAGAAATTGTCCCAACTCACTTAAAAGAATTAAAAAATTTCTAAAATTTACACAAGATTATACTCTTACAATTATTTTTTTGTCTTTTTTTTTCTTAACTCTTACATTCTTTTGTCCAAGACATATATGATAAATAAGACGGCAATCATGCAAGTTATAAAAAAGAAAAAGGCCGTAAAAGACTTCCATTTAAATACATTCAGAAAAGATACTAAAATACACAAACACAAAAATTGCAAATCAGACGCAGGTTCCTAATTCAAACAAAAGCACATAAATTCCAAAGGGAAAATGAACTACTTTTCCCCTAACAATTTGCAAAAGAATAATAATTCACAATGATTATTAATGACATTTTTCTTACACCTCATCACCATATATATATAATACTGCTATATATATATATATATACGGATGGTGTAATATTTACATTTCTTCCAAAAGTGTTATTTCTTTTCTTAGTTTACATTAGCAGATCATTAACCCATCCGAGATCGGGACTGGAGGCGGAGGCCAATCCATTGTCGGCGTTAGCTTTATTCTCGCCGGAAAATTTCACCGATGCGGCGGAGATATTTGGGGCGGAAGGCGAGAGAATAAACTGCAGTTGATCTTCCGCGTTGAGGGAAGAAACGTCAATCCAAGGCGTTGGTCTAGGGGCGGAGATGGCGGCGGAGAGGGCGGAGGCGGTAGCGTCGTCGATATTCATGGATTCGATAGAGCTCATAAGCTCGGTCAGTGCATCTTTATAGCTTAAAACTCCATTTAATTTAGACTGATCAGGATTATACCTCGAAATCGGCCAAAATCCGTTCAGCGAACGAGGTTTTCCAGGCGAGAGAGGCGGCGAGTACGGCGGCGAGAGGTGAGACATTCCTATAAGCGTCGACGTCGGCGAGGAAGTTGCGGCCGCCCCGCCGCAATGACAAAACATACAGCAATGATTCGAAGTACCGGTACCTGATCTGTGATTAGATGAACTCTTCAGATTCGGCGACGAACAAAATCCACCGCCGCCGCCGCCATGGAAATTACTCGCCGGCGGCAAGAGGCGGAGCTCTCGAGGCGAATGAGCGAAGAAACACACCTTCCTCTTACAATTCTTTCCATCTTTACAAGCTTCAGTCCCGTACCTCGCCGGATGAAGCCAATACTCAAAAACTCCATGAGCGAACTCGCAAACATCACCGCTGCCGCAACCGCCGCGTCGGAACTCCGGACACATCGTGCCGGAGTAATGAAACCGGCGCGGATCTCGCCGCCGCGCCTTCTCTCCAGGATGAGCAAACGGACAATCCGTCCAATCGTGGCTCCGACTACGAGTGCACCGCCTCACCTTAAACTCATACATCCGAAAATGATCGGACGAGTACGGATCGCCGTCGTCCTCCGCCGCATCCTCGCCGTTGAACGGCAAGAACTTCTGCAAAAGCGATTCAAACAAAAAACGCGGTGAATCAGAACACATTTCGCCGTTTCGATTCTTCTCGGAAACAAAATTACAACAAGGAATCGGAAATTGAAACTGAAATTTCTGATTCTCAGCACAAACACTACTCATTGAAAGACTGTAAAATTAGGGCAAAAAGAGAAAATGGGTTTGAAGAAGAAGAACAGAGAAAATGGGTTTATATAGTGGCGGAAACAGAGGAGAGACAAAGTGGGAAATTAGAGGAGAGAAAAAGGCGGTATGGGGCAGTAATTGCGTGGCTTCATAACTTTGGGGCAAACATGCAAATTAAGGGTATGTGGCATATTACCATAGGACTCTATTGAAATTATTTTGTCCTTGTTTTTATATTATATAGTTTTTTTAATTCTATTAATTTGGATATTGTTTTTATATATTATTATAGCATCAATTATTCCAAACTATTTACGGCTTCCCATCTGACCAGAGCTGTTTTGGACGTTTGCTTGGACGTGGTATTTGCGATGCTCAGATCGCAAGATATTTTAGCAGTTTTATTATAATTTATGAATTTAATGGTTTTGTTTGAAACTTATCTGCGAGATAAATATGTGTGGTACGTAATATAGTAATTTTGTCATGACAATCTTCTCGAACTCGTATAGGTTAATTTTAATTAATGATAAATTGCAAATTTTGTCTCGTTGTAAGAGTAACCAAGTTTAAAAACAGTTTGAGTTCAAAAATCGATATATGTCTCTCTTCCAATATATACTCAAATAAATAAATAAATAAAAACACAATTCTATAGATTTGCAACTAAAAAATGAGTGTCGAATGGAGCTCAATTAATATGGATATAAATTCGAACATTTAAATTTAAGAAAATGGAGCTCAATTAATATGGATATAAATTCGAACATTTAAATTTAAGAAAAGAAACATCATGCCTTAACCTATAAAATTATTTTTAGATTGATTTATATCATTTATATTTCTAAGTAATTAAATAATTTATAATTCTAAGTAATTAACGTAAATGATTTCAATTATATGCCTATGGATTAAAATTATTGTTTTGGTTTTATTTTTTGATATACTTAAGTGTATGAATTAGATTGCATACACTTCGATTAATGTCACATGATATATCACCACTCTACAATATTTGGATGTCTAAAAATTCCTTAAAAAATTAATGTTTAGATAAATAATTATCATGAATTAAATTCATAATCTTTTAGCACTCGAAGATTTTTTAATCGATAAATTTTTTATATCCACTATTTTTTTGTCATTATATGATCATTATAAATTGTTAGGTGAATATTGAATGCAATAATGATACAACTGTTGCATTTGATTTATTTATGGGCAAGCATGGAAGTACAAATTCAATTCGACTTCTCATTAGATCATGCTACAAAATGTTATAGGCATTTAATTTTTCCCTATCTCACTAGCCTTTGAATAGCCCAACCATCAAGTTTCTTCCAAATGGTTATGTGATTAATTTCCTTTTTAAATTTTTTTTTTGTTGTATCTACCAGTACTATTTACTTTACTATATGTGTGTAAAGTTTAATTTACTATATCTTTCTTTCTATATTGAATGGGGCTTTTTATAAAATTAAGATTTTGAACTCGTGAAATTTTAATTATCAAGTCATAACCTTATGTTGAACTAAGTTTTTGTTTTCTCAATTTAGTGTATCTGAAACTCACATTTTAGAAGCTGGTTTTAGATTACATCATTGAAGATAAAAATTTCTTGATGCTTTGCTCTTCATATATATATTTAATGTTTGCCTCTTGGCTCTTATTTCTAATTTTAATTTCTTTTGAAAAAAAAAAAAACTTTTTAATCCCTATAGTTGGGTCTCAAAAGAATAATTAAATGCTTACCATAGCCTTCAATATTGTGCAAATAGAACTTTATGGGCTTACACATTTTATTGATCACGTCCACAATTATAGTCCCTAAAATAATGAAAGACTGAAAGACATGTGAAAGAACTTTGAACTTTTGGTGTATTTAACTATTTGAAGATTCTTGAGCTTTAGTTTCACGTATGAAAAGATTGACAAATATTATTCGGTAATGTTTGTTTTAGATTATATTTCCTAATTTTAAAAATTAAATGAAAATTAGGAATATTTTGGTCTCATTTGATGACCACTTTGTCTTTAGTTATTAGTTTTTAAATTTAAGTGTACAACAACTATCTTGTCATATGTTTTTTCTTATTTAGATATCTGCATTTTACGTATAATTTTAGAAATATGATCAAAACTAAAAAAAAAAAAAAAAAAAATTTAAAAATTTGTTTTTATTTGTGAAATTTGGTTGATATTCACATACTTTCTTAAGGAAATATGAAATACATGATAAAAAATTTGAGTAACAAAAAGTTTGAATTTCAAAACCTAAAAACAAAAATTTAAATGTTATCAAACAGAGCCTTTATTTTCGCATTTTGGCTCCTACTTAGAGATGTTCATTTTCCCCACAGGGTCAAGGCTCCATGGGGACCCATCCTATAGGAACGGTGAATCTTGTATAGGCGGTGAATGAGAGAGTGAGTGACGATGAAAAATTTCGCACAAGCTAAATGGGGATGGGGACGAGGAATGTATTTTACATCTCCGTTCTCCCGTTCCCTGCCCCATTCATATATATATATATATATATTAATTTTTCTAAATACACTTATATGAATAAAGGTAGTAAAAATACTTATTTGGATTAATATTTTCCTTACCTAATTAATTATTTAATTAAAAATCAATAAACATTTCTTTTAATATTGAAAAAATTATCTAAGATTTAGTGAATTGAGTTAAAAATGGAGAAAAATTGTAAGAAGTTAAAGAATAAAAAAAAAGAAAAGAAGAAGAGTTAAATATGAAATAATTCCTCATGAGGAATCTGATCCCCGTAATTTTTCCGTGGTATATTCTCACCTCGTTCCCTGCAAAATTTTATGGTGAATTTCGTGCGGATGGAAACGATAAAGCCATCCCCGTCCCCATCCCCGCCCCGTGGACATCTTTACTCCTACTCATCTTACACATCTCGAGCCATTTTACAAAGACAGATTAAAATAAAGTTTGCCTCGATGTGGATAGCAGACAAGAACATATGTAAAACTTGTATCCTGCAATCTCTATTATTGATTTACAATGTAAGATTCAAGTGAGTCTTGTGGTGATTTTTTAATCGCCCTCCTACGAAAGATATTAGCATGAATCAAGTGAATCTAAATAGTAAGTACATATTAATTACTACTAAATGATGCTTACTCATCAAATGATTTATTAATTTATTGTGTGGGGTAGATAGAGTTGTTTTTAAAACCATTTTGACATTGATTATTTATTCATTCTTTAATGAAACACATTTTACTTTGATTTTGTAGGTTAGTTGTCCCACACTTATATTACATCAAATTTCAGAAAGACTTTTATAAGCAATGTGCAATTTAATTCATGAATATAATGTGAGTGCTGTTAATGTTCTCTCGGATTTGGGTAGGGAAATGGTAAGAAATGGCTTAATTTAGTGAAAAAATAGAGGTCATAGCTTTTTTGTTTTGTTCTTTAAAATTTAAGACTAAAAAAAAATCAAGGAGGAGAGATGAATATTTTATCTCGAAAGTACCCTTGAAATTATTTTCCCATTTTAGCTTTTTCAAGAAAAGAAAAAAAAAACCAAAATTTTTCTAAATTTAAGCATAACCAATTTCCCCCTAAATCTAATGATAGCTAATTTGATAATATTTCAAATTTAAAATACTAATTAATTGTTAACAAATTCCTAAGATTTAGGAAGTGTACTAAAAAAATGAAAAAAAATGAAAACCACAAATCAAAGTTGTTAATCATGTAAAGTGGATGTACAAACATACCGCATGTTGATAAATTGAAGGGACTACACATGAGGTACATAATTTCAGAAAACATAAGCAGCATCAAGGGTGATGGAGGCGCACATGGACATATTGAGGGAGGCAAGCGAATAATGTATTATAATAAATTAATTTATACTTCTATACATATTCCAAGCAAGATTAACAACTATAACACAACAAGAACGGATAAACAAATAACATAAAGGAGGTCTTAGTCTTACATATACAAATGTAAGCAATCCACTAGGTCAAAACTAATGATGTAAACCCTCAAACAAAATGCACTAAGTAAAGTTACATAAACTAAATAGTCACAAAGATGACTAGATAGAGTCTCTATGCTTCGCACGTTAGATGACTGATCTGTCGTATGTACTTAAATCACGATGTACCATGGATGTACAAACATAACACATACTAATAAATTGTAGGGTATACATGTGTATAATTTCAGATTTGCATGTGTTTATTTTTTAGCCACTTGAACTCAATATTGATCTTACCTTTAAAGAGAAACTCGTGCCAACAGTATCTAAAATATGCATAAACTAAAATAAAAAATAAAAAAACAACATTATTTACAAAATATATAAATAGGCAATAGTAATCAACATATGCACTCTTATTATAACATGATAGGTACAAAATATGAGCCAACAATGTCTAACTTATGAAAAAAATAAAAATAAAGAAACAACGTTACTCACATTATATATACGAATGTCAACACTAATATAACTAATATATGTGTCAATACTTTGTACATAATACTTGTCAACAATAACCAACAAAGGATAGGTACAAAATACGTGCAACCAATGTTTAACATATGTGAAAAAATAAAAATAAAATGAAGAAAAATATAATCCCTACAAAGTGGAGATTCTATTAGGTATAAAATATGTGACAACCATGTCTAACATGTGAAAAAAAATAATAATAAAAGTAAAAAAAAAAAAACAAAAAACAAAATCCCAAAAAAGTAGGAATTTTTTCTTTTTCTTTTTTTGAACAACAAAAAAAGTAGGAATTTTATTTTAGAAGTTAATATCTTTAAAAACCAGAGTCATTTGAGAGATTTGAAAGCTTACACCGTAAAAATTGTCGGAGTACCAAAAGAGATTTAGAAGTTTACACCAGAAACATTTATATCTTCATAAACGTGATTCCAATGTCGATCCCTTTCGAAGTCTCGAGAATCGGAACCCAACGAAATGCATTCATTTCTCTATGGATTTTTCAACGCGGGGCATCATCAATCACAAATACATGGGTGGAGGGTTTTTGCGGAGGTTATTCGAGGAGAAGAAATAATCAAAATGAACTTTTCATATTTTTCAAAAATGGATATCTAAGGCGCTCATAAAACTCAAGCTCCGGTACTATTCCAAACCATTTTTTTATATTTATATTTAACCAAACTTACAAGAATCACATCGACCAGTGAGAGTATGTATGATTTATGGGAAGAGGATGTATTGTTATATTTGTGAACGTTAAGAATAAAATTTCTATATTACGTATAAATTTTTAAATTTTCAAAATCCCTTATTTCATGGTATTTTCTAATTATTGATTTAATTTTGTTTGCTTGACATTTTTAGAATTAGTTAGGTTGTTTTAGATTTTTCTAAATTATAAAAGGTAGTTACAAATAATGTATTTAAATAGATTAAAAAGAAATTTTATAAAATATAGGAGGGGTACAATTGTAAACTACTTTACATATTAAATTAATTAAAATTTGGAAATAAAAAAAAGACATAAATTTAAAGTCTAAAGATTTTTAGCCATGTCTCTAATTAGTTTATTAATTCTAGCTATTTCCTTAGTTGTTCCATTTGGCTAAGCATGTTTCATGGCCCGTCAATCCAATCCCCACCCATAAATGGGCCTAATCATTACCAAGATGGTCGAGGCCCATTAAGAAACAAAAAAATCAAGACCCATATCCGGAATAGAGTTGGGCAAATTTTTGCAGTCTCAAAATGGAATATATAAATACCTAATTAGCTAACTTTACGTAGAAAAACTCGAAGAGATTAGTTAAATTCAAAAAATAATTATGAATATAATCACTTTTTTAAAAAATTAATAAATATAATTATAGATATTAATAATATCAAATATTATATTAATAATAAATAATATTATATTAATAAGTATTAATAATATCGTATTGAATTATATTTATAACTATGTTAATATTTTAAACATTTTTTTTTATATATAAAGCACTTTTTTTTACAATATTAAAAAAGTAAAAAAGAATCATGGATTATATGTGTCAGTAGACAACAAAAATTTATCTGTTTTTAAATTATAGAAGTGGAGGATTCAAACTCAAAGCCTCTTTGCCATTAAATGTACACCAACACTGTTGAGCTAAGTGTTTTAGTTAGTGAGAAAAACTTATTGTTAAACCTACCGATTCACTAAAATTGCCCAATATAATACGAAATATTCCATTGACAATAACATTATAAATAACATATATATATATATATATATGACTTTGATAATGGAGAGTTTGGGCCTTCCATGAATTAGCTTCTAGTCCATTGTATTTGGGCCTTACAAAATCCATTAAATAAAACTCAAGTAAAACGACGCCGTATTAGCCTTGCACTACAAGGAAATTAAAACGACGCCATATACGATTAAAAACAGACTTTACTGTAGAGTGAAATATAGCCGTTAGAGACTGGGATGTGTTATCAAAGAGCTCCCTAATATGGCCGTTGGACAATTCCCAACATTTGAAATTTATAACCGTTACAGATTCCAATGAGCGTTTATACTTCTCTCTTCTCCGCATTTATCACTTTCACTTGCACTTCATATCTTTCTCCTCCGGTCACGAGATATTGTTCTTCCGGTTCTTCAATTAGCCTCCTAAATTATCTCTGTTCTTGAAGGAAATTGTAAATCATCAATGGCTACGGTTGATGATTCGAATACCTATCTCTCGGTTATGATCGACGAAGCCTACGAATTCTCTGCGCCTCGCTTCTTCGATTTCATCAATGGCGAGTCCGAGGAGGATAAGTGCGAAGCTGAACTCTGGTTCGACACCGCTCTCGCCTATGCTCCTTCGCGTATGTTTCTCTCACTCATTTCTGACCGAATCCTTCTTAATTTCTTTTTTGACGATTCTTTTCGGTTTCTTGTAGTGGAATCGATCAGTTTTCTCGATCTTAGGTTGTTAAAGTTTCTTTTCGGCAACATTTCTAGGGTTTTGGTTGGTTAATTAGGGATTTTGGGATTAGAAATGTGTGATTATGATTAAATTCGACTAATATTTGTTTACAAGCGATGAAGGTTACGGTTTGAAGTAATCTTGGCCAGAAAATGATCTTGGATTTGATCTTTTGAATTGCGATACTCGATCTTTCTTCCATTTTTTTTGTTGATTCAGTAGTTACCTTTGAGAGTGTAAGTTGCTGAAGACGTTCTTGATTTGTGAAGGAAGTTTAGGAAATTAAACCTTTCTTTTGCCAGATTAGGCAGTTACAAAGTTTGATATAGCTGCCTTTTGACAATTAGAATATGCGCATCTTTTGGTTTGATTGGTGAAATTGAAAATCATAGTGGAACTTTGAGTAACAGTCACAAAACTTTATGCAACGATTCATGTCTGGAGTAATTGGGGATTCTTTTTGTCAATTGAAGTGGATGCATAATTAGTTTGTATTGTTATTGATTAATAACTATAGAGATAAATTGAATTATGATCCATTTCTGCAGCTTGTATGCCAAAAATTAAAACTGCTAGATCGATTAAGGTTGAGAACTTGTGCGATTTCAACCAAGCGGAAGAAATGCAGAAGGTAGCGATTTCTTTCATTCTGTATCTCTCATATGTCACTTATTTTTAAGGCTCTCTGATGCATATCTTCAATTTGGTTCTTTATGCAGAATTCAGAGCAATCCGGTACAAATTCTGTCGATACCGTTGAGCCGAGCACATCTCAAACTGTAATCTTGCCAAGTGAAACTATCAAAGAGTTCAATCCTATTGAGCCCAGAGAAGAAAAGGTTCGAAGTCTTGTTAATTAGAGTCATCGAGCAACTTGTTACTTGTTTTTCAGGCGTCTCTGAACATAAAATCTTATCTTTTTCAGGCGTCTACCAAAAAGGAAGCAACTAAAATAGATAAACTAGACATTACTCGTACTAGTGAAGATGGAGGGTTAGTTTCTTTGTTAAATTGGTTTCTCTGAACTTTCTCAAGACTGGTGGGGAAATTTTTCTTGCTTCTGTTCTTGGCTGTTGGCTAACTTTTCTGTTTCATGCAGAGGAGCTTCTTCAAATGGTGGAGTTGAAAGGATAAATCACGAACCGAAGCAAAGTGGTTTTGATGAAGTTTGTACTCCCCTTACTACTCTGAACCCTTTCAAGGGCGAACTACGAACTAGAGGTGCTACTTCCAAGAGGCAGGAGACAGCAAGAAAAATTGCTAGTTTGGTAAAGAATCCGTCTGCTCTGAAAGCCAAAAGTAAGTTGCAGCCATCACAATCACAAATGGTTAAACCAAATAGTGTGAAGAGGTTAGATTTCCTGATCATCTTCTCTCTGATATCAGACTTGATAGAAGAATGTGCACTAACTAAACGATTGTACAGGGAAACTAACGTAAAAAACAAAAGTGGAACTTCGTCTTTAGCTCAAGAGAATCAGGCAATTAAACGACAAAAGTTGGATGGTGGCTTGTCTAGACAGGTGATTGTTTTTAGTTACATGGTTCCCTCCGTTCTTTAATTGTGTGTATATAGTTTTTGTGAATTTCATAATGTTGATAATAAACCCTCTCTGTTTCAGATTCTCAATGTCAAACCCCATACTTTGTCCCACAAGTCAAAAGTTGACACCTCCAACTTCTGTTCTTCAATTGCTGATAAAACTAACAAAGAAGCAAGGAAGATTTATGTTCGAGAACCAGCACCGTTTGTTTCAATGGCTGAAATGATGAGGAAGTTCCAGTCAAGTACCAGAGGCCTATCGTTGCCTAATGTCAATAACTCTCATTCTCATGTAAATGACTTAAATCCTATCTCTCTCTCCCACGCCTTATTTGATCTGAGTTTCTTTGATAATAATTGATCACTTTTCTTTACAGCATGGTGGTAGTTTTACACATACGAAGCCACTGACTTTGACTCGGCCAAAGGTTCCAGAATTTGAAACAGCTCAAAGAGTTCGTTCAGTCAAGATGAAGAGTTCAGCTGAGCTAGAGGAGGAGATGATGGCCAAAATGCCGAAGTTCAAAGCTAGACCACTCAACAAAAAGGTGAATAATTGTGAACTTAACACTTTCACTATTCTTCAATTTTATATGGTCGGTTAGCGATAATTGAATGTGATTTCTCACAACGTTATGCTTATATAGATATTGGAAACTCCCAAATTACCTGTAGTACCAAGGAACGCTACACCCCAGCCTCCTGAATTCCAGGTGAGCGAGCATTAAAAGGCAGAATGATGGAGAATTTTATAGATTCATTTTATATGACAAATTAATTACATGATTTTTGCAGGAATTTCACCTTGAGACAATGGCTAGAGCGAGCCAACATGCAGATTCAGCTTCAGTAATCTCTACAGAATCGTCTCGTCAGGTCTTAAAGAAGTCCATCAGTAGTCTATATTTCCCTCACACACCTTTTTTCAATCAGCTAAATTTAGTGGCTTTACAATTTTCTATTCAGAATAATCAATGGAAACATTATCTTACCGAACCAAAGACCCCTGTTCTGCACACATCACTCAGGGCTCGTCCACCACGGGTGAAGAGTTTCCTTGAAATTGAGCAGGAGGCACTGGAGAAAATTCCCAAGTTCAAAGCAAGGCCACTAGATAAAAAGGTGTGCACTGGAGAAAAGACCCCTGTTCTGCACACATCACTCAGGGCTCGTCCACCACGGGTGAAGAGTTTCCTTGAAATTGAGCAGGAGGCACTGGAGAAAATTCCCAAGTTCAAAGCAAGGCCACTAGATAAAAAGGTGTGCACTTGGCTATGAAAACATCAGTGTATTATTATGTTCAATAGGATTAATTTGTCTTCATTTCTGATTGATCTGCTGCAGATATTTGAAAGTAAGGGAGAGTTAGGGATGTTCTGTAACATGAAAAAACATGTAACCAAACCCCAAGAATTCCATTTTGCAACAAATGAGAGAATTCCTCCGCCACCAATTGTTGTTGCTGATCTTTTCGATAAGGTAGGTAGCTGCTGATCAAGTTATGTTGCCCAAAATGGCATTATTAATAATTTTCAACATGTTATAATCTTCCTTTATTTTCCCTCTTGCAGCTCTCAATAAGTTCTGAAATTCGAAGCGATAATCCATTGTCACGAAACACCAAGCCAAACCCTTTTCATCTTTACACAGAGGTAAGTGACCGAGCTTCAAGAGCTTTAATTGGTGTTCAATTTTTCACTTTTTGCTCCTTGATGACATCAGGAAAGAGGGGCTGAGAAAGAAAGAAAATTCTTTGTGGAACTTGTGCACAAACGATTGGAAGAAGAAAGAGCCGCCCTACCAAGGGCTAACCCATATCCTTATACTACAGATTATCCTGTGGTATGTATAACCAACAAATGCTTGTCAAATTATGAGCGCTATGGAAGATAGAAATAGAATTATTTATGCTAATGAATAACTTTTATTTGGACCAGATTCCTCCTAAACCAGAGCCCAAACAGTGCACCAAACCTGAACCTTTCCAATTGGAAAGTCTAGTGAGGCATGAAGAAGAAATACAGAAGGAAATGGAAGAACGAAGGAGAATAGAGGAAGAAGAGGCTAGAATGAGAAATTTCAAGGCTCAGCCGGTTCTGAAAGAGTAAGTAGTAACACTTCATTTACAGTCATAAATGGTGCAAGATACAAAAAATTTAAAGCCAGAATGAGGAAATACAAAATTTTGTAGTTAGGTTGATATAATTATCCAAACTTAAGAGCACAACCGGTGATTTAACATGTTTTAACATAGTATCAAAACTTGGAGGGGGAAGGAAGAGTGTTCAAACCTTTGAAAGTTATTTATCTTATTCTTAAATTTTCAAGCCCTCAGAAGGAGTTTTGTTGATATATAGTTAAATTTACCTCAAAGTCATAACTTTTTAATATTGTGTTAATTTTCAAGCTCACAATTGAGGAGTCTCATTCTTAAAAAGAATTTCTGAATTTTTTTTTTTAATGATTGATGATATATTTCACATGTTTCAACCACCCACAGGGACCCCATTCCACTACCAGAGAAATCACGGAAGCCTCTCACAGAAGTTCAAGAATTCAGTCTTCATGCTGATAATCGGGCTGTGGATAGAGCAGAGTTTGATCAAAAGGTGCATATATTTCAAAATGTCACACTTTCTACTATTTCAAATGTGGTTTTTGTTTGCTAATTTTGAAACACCCTTTTAAAGATCAAGGAGAAAGAGATGATGTACAAGAGATACAGAGAAGAGAGTGATGCAGCAAAAATGGTAGGTTTATTTACACTGTTTCAATATACCAAATCTGCTCCTTCAAAATATTAAACAATGTAAATACACTTTCAGGTGGAGGAAGAGAAAGCATTGAAACAACTGAGAAGAACATTGGTTCACCATCCTAGACCAGTGCCCAAATTTGACCATCCATTTCACCCACAAAGGTACACAAAAAACCCATTGTAATCATCAAAAACTCAATTATTTCACATTTTCTTTTGACTGATTCTAGAATTTTATCAACCCTTGTAAAAATAAAATAGGTCTGTGAAGGAAACGACAAAAGCCAAGTCGCCAAACTTGCGTGTTCTTCAGAGAAGAAAGGAAAGGCAAAATTTGATTAAAGTTGCAATGTCCAGCCCAGCATCTCAGTTGAGATGAAATGCTACACAAAAAATGTATGTTCAAGAACTCTTGAACCCCCACCCAACAATAGAGAAGAGCTGCATGATTAAGAAGTTCAGATTTTATCATATTTGTACCAATTTTATATTCTTTTCCCACCATGTAGAAATTTAACTTGGGAGATATTAAGATTTAGAGTCTTAACTCCCATTTTTCCCTGGTCTGAAGAAATACATATTAAGTTTTGTAAAATGTGGACGAAATTTTATTAACTCAACTTTGTGTACATTTTTTTATTTTTTTCTTACAAGTTCAAAATTTGTCAGCTAGCCAAATCTGGTTACGTGAAACATGTGACTATGTGTTATAAGATAAATTAAATTGTAAAATCCTTGTTTTGGCAGTTAGTATCTCATGTGTGAATCAGAAGAAAGTTACCTGCCACCATCATCTCCACAAATCTGATTTTGTGGCTTACATTTTTTTTTTCCTGATTTTTTTTGCCAGCTTACCTCACAAAATAAAATTAACGATTGTAATCAGAAGAGACTAATTTTTAGGTATGGGATGGCCATAAATTTAAGCTTAACTCATAACATCTTAGATACAAACGTCCTCTTTGACCACTAACCCTACGATCTATAATAATTTCTCCAATCCTCCGAAAAGTAAAGAGCAAAACTTACATAATTTCTAGCATACTTTATGTACTTACTAATGGAATGAAAAGATAATAATAATGTTTAATAAACTTTTTATTTACCTATGTGACACATTATTATCCTCTCATTCTATTAGTAAGTATGTATAAGATACATAGCAACAAGTATGTAAGTTTTTTTCTAAAGCAAATGAACTAACTTTTATGTCAGGTAACTTCGGCAGCTGGCAGATAATCTGAACTTAGATCTTTACATTTTTTATGATAGATAATAATCAAAGTTTGGCATAATAATATAATCGTGAGTTTTTTATGGCTTGTGTTCCTCTAGCAAGGCAATTTCTCTTTCATGTAGACCTTATTGTAGAGACTCTGCCATGATAGATAAAATACAGGCTTAATAATACACCCCTAAACCTGACAGAAGAGAGAGAGCTTGATGATATGGTTATGTTTATAACTTATCTGATCTGAAAGTGTTCATAGGCAGTATTTTCTTGAATGGTCATTTGAATTCTCCCCTTATCATCAACCTGCCCACACACACTATCCTTCATCTGTGTTCCTCCAGTCCCTTTGCGGATGGAGCATTCAGCATTAGACTCAGCTGAGATCTTCCTTCGACGCTCGTTGTGGCCCGCTAGTCGCCTCCGGCAACTCCTTTTTGCTTCGTCGAACTCCGATAGCTCGTGGAACCTACAACCAAAATCGAAGGTAGAAAACTTAGAGCTGGTCTTACTGCAGAAATATCAGGCAGTTTTGGGCAGCTTCCAAGTGGTTTATGTTAGCACTTCCGCAGCTCGACTATTGTCACACGAAAAACAACCTTAGCCAACAATATTTAACTGTCAAGTAAATTTGTATTAAACTAATGTCTGGGTAAGTGACTATCATAGATTCAACCTAAAAACTTTTGGTTTTTCAATCATGTTTGTCTTGACCACTATGTTAATTGTTACTAGAACGGCAATCAACAATCAATAACGAAGATAAAGAAATCGTAAAAGAGGAAGAAAAACAGAAGTCACACACAAGGATTTACGTGGTTCACCAACGTTGTGTTGGCTAGTCCACAGGCAGAGAGGGAGAACGAGTTTTATTCAGAGAGGCGAATTACAAAGATAAATGTCATAAAAACGGCTAGGGTTTTAATTCGAGCTTAAATATGCGCTCTAATTAAAACCTAATTAGATAATGCTAATTTACGTTTTCGCCATGGGGGCGTTGCCCCCGCACCTCCACTCGCTGACGACCAGGCAGCAAGACCCCCGACTACTAATCGTGGGGCATTAGTGCGTTCAAGGCATAATGCAACATTAATCTATGATGATTTGTGACAATACAGCAGTTGTAGAGTGGTCCAAATAATGATGTGAATTCTTGGATGAAGTTGTGTGACTATTCAAGTAGATGAAGAAAGTAAGAAGAAAAGCCTAAAATTGAAAACCAACATGAAATTTTAATTTAAGAAACCTCAAACAACAACAAAGAGAGCTGATGTGTAAAGAATTCATGTCAAATCAACACAACAGACAATAGAAAACACACCTAAAGCAGATGAAAAAAAAGTCAAAAAAACCAATATTGTTGTGTTTTACAAACCTGCTACATTGCTGACAAAATCTCTGCCTAAACCCACCCACAAGCACAACCTGAGATTTGGCATGAATTTCACACACCTTATGCCTCCTGTGATACGGTTTAGCTTCACTCAGATCAGCCATACACTTCTCAGCTTGACAACACCGCATCCCGCCGCCGCACGCCGCCGCCGCCTTCTTGCCGGAGCCACCGCTGCCGTCGATCACACCCTTCCTCTTCTTATCTTCATCATATTCTCCATTTTCCCCCTTCACTTTCTCCATCACTCTCTGTTTCTGGTGATGGATTGTTGTTTCAAATTTACCAACATCCATAATGGTAAAAGTGAACTTGAGGAATAATTATTGAAGAAAAAAAGGGGAAGGCGTGGCGTTTAAAGAGGAGGAATGGACCACAAAAACACAGACACACAAATGCAAACACTTGCAAGTATTCATTGTTTCTGAATCCGTGTCTGTTTTTCTTTGCAGATGTTGGTAATGGTCGTACACAAAGGGTGGGTAATGAAGAATGTTCAAAAATCAAAACCCCAATTTTCTTTCTTTCTCGTGAAGTGGTGGGGGCCTGTAGAACAGTGACAATAGGGACTGTGATGGTAGGACCAAAGAGCAAGAGTGTTCGGCCAGAGAAAGTTTTGGTCCGCTAACAAAGTATCCTACATTGATTAAATGATTAAAAGATTACGAATATATAAGTAATGATAATCATTTCTATTTGCATGAGATATATTATGTGACTCATATCTCTTTTATATTGACGTTGAACTCTTCACTTTTTCAATGGAAAATAATTGAGATCTCAACATGCCCTTCAAGATGCTTGATACCTCTTTTGGCCTCACCAATCTTGAATCGGATCTCAATTTCATTCTTATTGGACTGATACCCATTTGAACTTTATGAGCTATGAAGTTCCACCTCAAAATCAATTGGCTATGAAGAGAATAACTCATATTTGAAAACTCATCACTTTTTTAATGTGGGATAATTGCGGTGAATATCTCCAACAAGTAAAACAAAAAACAAAATTATAAAAATCTATGTTCAAAATTAATAATATCACATAAATTTGGAGATTGGGGTACGGATAAATACTAATACTTAAGAGGAATGAACGGTTGTTTTGTGAATGGGAAAAGAAATTGGGAATTTGAGCGGGAAGTTAAAAATTTGGGGGGCCAGTAAAAGTGGATATGTATGCTTGGTGGGGTTTGTTGATCTTATGTATGATTTTTTTTATAGTCACCAGTCTTGTCCATCGGTTGTTGCCATGTTTTGTTTTTTATTTGTGGTTTTTTACAGCGGCTGAGCGGGACGTTCACTTGACTCCACAAACGTTGACGCGCGTGCGACCCGGCTTGGTTTTTAAAGGATAGCATGACCGTACTTACTAATTAGTATACTTTCCTGAATCGTCTAAATAATGATTAAGTCAATCATTGTGTTATTATGATCCTATTTTGTTTTTCGTTTTTTGTTTATGAAATTTAAACCTACAAAAACTACCTCACTATACCTTTTTCCTTATTTGGATATTTACATCTTACCTATCTTTTAATAAACAAAACCAAAATTTATAAAAAAAAAAAAAGTAGTTTCAAAAAATTTGTTTTTGTTTTTGAAATTTGGTTAGTCTTCACATACTTTCTTAAAGAAATATAGATACATTAAAGGAAAGATGGAGCATATGGTAGGAAATTTGGGTAGAAATAGACTTAAATTTCATAAACAAAAAACGAAAAACAAAATAGTTATCAAACATGACCTATCAAACTCAAATACCTCATTTGAATGGTTGTTAATCTAAAAAAAAAAAAATTTAATGAGAGCTGGCTATCTTTTATTAATCAACAAAAATGAGATACAATCAAAAGTTGAAATAATACTGGTAAAAATGGATTGAGTTGAATTATAATAACTCAAACAGAGTTTGAAACATCAATTATATAATTTGTGGGTTAGTCCATAAAAGTTAACTATAATAACTTTCTATTATAATAAGTTCTCTAATATAACACTCTCTCTTTTTTTCTTTTGTTTTTATATAACTCTATTTAACTCTCTATTAATCTTTGTTGTCCCATAACTTATATAACTCTTTGTTGTAATAATATTATGTTATAATAACATGTCTAAAAATATATGTTATTATATCATTTTTTATATACTAATTAATAACATGTAACAAATGAAAAATGTGAAAAACTTCTCTATGGTGTACACAGTGATTATATTTAATAACATGCATCCAAAAATATAAGTTATTAGAAAGATAGTTATAATAATTTAACTCGAGCCTAAATACGTCAATTATTAGATATAAATAAACACGAGGAAGATTGATCCCAAAATAAAATTCTAGAACAAGCTCACAGGCAAGACAAAATGGTTTTTGATGTTGGACAACAATCGAGAAATTTTGACCAACAAAAAATGGCCGCATCACTATTTACCATTAATGGCAAAATCAAATTAAATTTGTTGTCAATTAAAAATCAACATTGTCTGACTTAAAGTCGGATTATTTTTGTACAAAAAAATGGATTATTTTAAATTTAGGTAATTTAATTAGACCTAAGTTCATGTTAGTTAGTGATTTAAAAAAAAAAAAAAAAAAAAAAAAGAAGTTCATGTTAGTTAGTAGGTAATCAGTTCAGCGGCTTTGATGAAATTATGGAGCAGTCAAATGGAGGGGGGAGATGGACCAAGTTCATGTAATAGGCCCAAAAATTCATTAATCTCAAGTCCAAGTGTCAGGCCCAAATATCTATGAAGCTGAAGCCCACATATCTATAAGAAAAAGAACCCAAAACATCAAATAGACTAAGCTTGAAGCCAAATTTAGAGATCAGGCTCTAGAGTTCATAACACTCAACAACAAAAGTTTTAATATATACATATATATGTGTGTGTATTTTTTTTTTACGACAAAAAAGATTCAATCTTGTATAAAAACAAAAATGTAAGTTTTCAAATCAAAATCCTCAAAGTCGACGTCTTGATATAAAGAATTATTAGAGCAGACTCACAAAAATCAAAGTTAATAAGACTCCGTTTGATAACCATTTTGTTTTTCGTTTTTGTTTATGAAATTTAAGCCTACAACAATTACCTTATCATAATTTTTTTTTATTTTGATATCTACGTCTTACCTATATTTTAATAAACAAAACCAAATTTTGTAAAAAAAAAAAAAAGTAGTTTTCAAAATTTTGTTTTTGTTTTTGAAATTTGGTTAGTATTCTCATACTTTCTTAAGAAAATATGGATACATTGTAAGAAAAATGCAGCACATGCTAGGAAATTTGTGTAGAAATAAGCTTAAATTTCATAAACAAAAAACAAAAAACGAAATAATTATCAAACGGGACCTAAAAATTCAAACCTCATTTACAAACTTACTTTTATAATTTTTTGCCCGAAATCTAGATTGAACAGTGGCCAAACAATTTTTTCTATTTTTATAATATTAATAACGCAAATAGACATTATAAAAAAAATGATGCAAATAGACATTTTTTTAGTATAAATTGATATGAGGGAACCAACAAATTCTACATAGAAAATACTACTGTTCTCAAATAAATTAACACATATCAAGATAACAACAAGTAAAACTCATTTGATTTCAAAAAAAAAAAAAAAAAAAAAAAAAAAAAAAAAAAAACAAGTAAAACTCATTTTATTTCAGAATTTTAAAACTCATTTTATTTAAACTACGGAAATAGACATTAAATGGGAGTGTAAATGCGTAAATGAGAGTGTTACTTTATAGTTTCCAAATTCCAAGTAATAATTATAATAAACAATTTTATGCTATTTATAATTATAATGAATTTGAATTGCAAAAAGCCCGCTCTTGTTAGAGCCAGTTTACAGTGCGCTCCCATTTCGAAGAGCAGAAAGGTACCAACAATGGCGATAATCTTCCCTAATTCTCAAATCGCCAACGTTACAACATCCGCCCAGGATCCATTATTACCTTGGCTCTGGTATTTCTCCATTTCTTCTCTCGAATCGGCCTAATCGCCACTCGTTCTTAAATCCAGTTTCACTAAAATTTTTGGTTCCCATTTGGTGTTGATTCCAGGTCTATAAAGGATGCTCTTGAAAATTCAACCTCAGGCAATGTTTCTAGCCCAGATCTCACTAGTCTTCTCTCTGATTGCATTAAAAATTTCGTCGGCAATGTCAATTACAGAAACGATGTCCGATTTCTCAAGATTTGGTTTCTCTCTGTGCGTAAATTTCTTTCTTTCGCTCTTATATTTGTGCATTTAGCAATAAATCAAACATCGCCTGAGGGTTTTAAGGTCTAAATGTGTGCATTTAGTAATTATTGAAGGGTTTGGTTAGATTTGGACATTTTGTTATGTGTGTAACTGTTTAGATCTCTCTTCAAACTTGGGCATGAACAAATTTTTAATAATTTCATTTTATTGATTTTGAATAACGGCTAAGTTTATATTGTTCGTGTTAGTAGATTGGTATGAGAGAGGATTTCGAAACCGGTTTCAAGGAATTGTTGGAGCGGGAGATATGCATTGACAATTCATTGCTTTATATTTGGTATGCAGCTTTCCTTGAATCCAAGGGAATGTTAAACGAGGCTAACATGGTTTATGAACTTGGCTTCTTGAGGTATCTCTATCTTCCTCTCGTGGGCATGTTGTTAAATACATGTTTGATTTTGTTTGTGTGCAAATTCTTGTTTATTAGGATTCTTTGTTCATTTGGGGTTGAGTATTCGAACCTATAACTTCATTTTTATAAGTTATACAAGATGATGCTATAACTCTGTTCTTGTGGGCATGTTGTTGAATACATGTTTGATTTTGCTTGTGTGCTAATTTTTGTTTATTGGGAATTTTTTGTTTCGTCCTGTTTTGCTCTATTTTTTTTTTATTGAACAACATTTGAGGATGTAGGTTGGAACCTGTAAACTCATTGTTATTAAGTTATAATAGTTGTTGTTAGAGTTCTGCTCTTGTTAACGTGTTTTGTACTATTTTGTTCCTTACATTTTGAAGTGATTATAGGAATGCCGAGCCCCTTGAGTGGTTGAAAAAGGCGAAAATGTTGTTTATTGATAGGATGTCTGAGTTGGTCAATACTCATTCAATGAAGGTGGTGCGTGATCTTGTAGTACAGAGTAAATGAATTTTATTGTTTCTCCAAGTTTATAGTGTTAGAATTTAACTTATATGGATTTTTTTCTTTCAGAATGATGGTGGTGAGTTCACTGAATTTGTAGAAGCTTACGTGAATCCATGGTCTTCCTCCGTTATTAAAAAAATATTGAGCGAGATTAATCCAAAGATGCTGAAGTATGAGGTAAGAAGTGCAGTTTCCTTTCGCCAATGATGAAAACAAGCCATATTGTTCGAATAAATTGTTCTCTAGCTAACTTGACTATGAATTTAATACATGCTTCAGGGTTACCATTCAAGCACTAAAGCTTACCCTAAAAAGATGGCTCTAAATTCTCTGCGTAATTCATCCAGGAATAAAACTATCGAGATTGGTAATGTTATATTATTTGTAGTAGTTAGAATTTTCACTTAAAATCAACGAGCTTTCTTGAAATATTGTGTAAGAAGATTTTTTCCCACTGATTCTTCATTCAATATTATAATTTATTTGTCAACATATACAGGTGGAAAGAAGTATGAGATCAAAGGCTGTGCAGGTACTGGCGGCTTTGCCCAAGTTTATAAATCATATCTTGACTGTAACCCAGATGATGTTGTAGCACTAAAGGTAAAAATTCTCATTGATTGACATAAAAGTTCTGCACAAGTTCTTTACTTCCAGCATTATTCATACGGTAAACCAGAATGTGAACTATTTGGATTTCGTGATTCCCTTCAAATGCTTGTCAGATACAAACACCTCCTTTTCCTTGGGAATTCTACATGTATCGTCAACTTGATCAACGTGTCACTACAAAGGAAGTATGTAGTAGCCCTTTATTATTATTACTTGTGAATGTTAGCAACTCGGATTTATACTCATCTTCAATCTCTCATACTGTCAGAGGTCAAGTTTTGGCTGTGCTCATGAGCTATATCTCTATTCTGATTATAGCATACTTATTTGTGATTACTTGGCTCATGGTACATTACAGGTGAGTTTTCAGATTCTAAACCTCTATATACTGTATGGTCTTTTAAAACACTCACTGTAAGTAACTGTCTAGTTAAAACCTGTTGCAGGATGCCATAAACTTATATGTAGTCCTTGGGAAGACAATGGAAGAAGTTTTATGTATTTATTACACCATAGAAATGCTGTACATGCTAGAAACATTGCACAACATTGGCATTATCCATGGGGATTTCAAACCCGACAATCTGCTTATTCGTTATGCAAGGTAATTTTTTTTGTTCTAGACTCTAGAGTTAATTTAATTAAATAGTTCATTCATAGTCACAACTTTGGCCAACAAATAGTCCTGTACCAATTGACAGTAGTTAACCATTATGCAGAGACAACTTAATGGAAGATGGATTTCGGGAACGTAGTGGTCCTTGGCAAGATCAGGTATTTAGGTTCATTTCTTTGTTTCTTTTCCCATGACATTACATTAGCTGAGAGCAAGCAAGATTACTTGTAGCTTTATCTTGTAGGGGCTTTGCCTTGTTGATTGGGGAAGAGGTATAGATCTGCAACTATTTCCTGGAAATGTAGAATTTAAAGGAGATTGCAGAACTTCTGGTTTTCGTTGTATAGAAATGCTAGAGAATAAACCTTGGAAATATCAGGTCAGTGTCTTATGCAGTGTGGTTATTTATAACTAAATCTAGTGCAAAGTTCAAACCTATTGTAAAGGGGAAAACAGAAGTTGTATCAACAGCATTTTGTCTTTGTTGTGCAGGTAGACATATATGGCTTCTGTGTTGTTGTTCATACTATGCTTCATGGTTCCTACATGGACGTTGAGAAAAAAGCATCATCTGATGGTGGCTTTGTTTATTTACCCAAAACATCTTTTAAGCGGTATTAGTTACTATTCTTGCATTTTAATTGTCTGTGTTATGGTTTTTCATCCAGCCACTCATACATATATGGTACATAAATTTTAGGTTAAATTACTTCAAATTTAGATCTATTTGGTCCTTAAACTTTAACATTTGTCTAATAAGTTCTTGAGCTTTCTATTTTGTACTCGATAAGTTCGAACTTCGAATTTTAAAAAGTATCTCATACGTTCTTAACTTTCAATTTTATGTCCACTCAACTTCTAAATTTTAAATTTGATATCTAATAGGTATTTGACCTTTTAGACATTTTCTAAAATTCACAAACCTACTAAACACAAAAATGAAAGTTTGAATCCCATTTGTCATCAAATTCAATTTTATATCTGACAAATCAATCCTTTTTAAAAATGTTCAAATATGTCAAAATTCTGGACCTTTTAGATGTTCTTAAAGTTTAGGATAAATAATAAAATAAAAAAAGCTCCGGACACTAATTAAGTTCAAGAATCAAATAAATACAAACATAGGAGTCAAGGAACTCAAGTTTTATTTTAACCTAAACTTTCTGATTCTTGGTAGAAATCTGCAATTTTTCAGAGAGCAACCATCCTCTTCCCCTGACTTGATTTTTTTCCTCTATAGATATTGGAACATTGAACTGTGGAAGAATCTCTTCTCAAAGTTGCTTAATATCAAACCAGGTGATTACAACAAGGAGTTATTACAAAGTATAAGGGAATCTTTCCAGGATCACCTGTGTTCCAACCCTCAGCTTATAAGGAAGTTAAAGGAGTTACTTGTAAAACAAAGAGCTTCCTTGTGTAATCCTTAAATCAACAACCCCCATATGAAAGGTATGTAAATTCCTCTAACTACAATCCCCTTTGTATAAAAATTGAAGGTGGTAGTGGTAGTAGTCAGCATTTTATATGGCATGGTTCATGTTTGCCACTTGCAAACTTGGACTAATCCATTTCTTCTTGTCTGTATCAAAACCAAAAAAATTTGAAGAGTTGTAATCTATGAGTTTTTTTTTTTTCTTCTTTTAACTGCTTTGTCTTGTAGACTTCATTGTTGATTTGAGAGGTTCAGCTGTAATTTAACAAGATATTCATGTGTAGATTATAGATTGTTTTGATGTGTTTTGTTTTATGTTTGAATATTAAGCTATAATTACTCAATTTGTGTTTGGACATAATTGGTAAGAAAAACTGCCCAACCTTCATAAATATGAAAGAAATAGGGTGGAAATTATTGCATAGACTTGATATTTCGTAGAAACTTAAATTGAACATGAACTTTGTTGACACTCACAAGCATTAAAAACTTAAATTCTCCATGGTAGGAATGAAACACATAAAATTAAAAAGCTTTTACACACCACAAACCTAAAAAAGATATTAATTAAGAGTTAATAACATTGATGAAAGTCTTGTTGAAGGCATCTTCAATGCATCTCTTCAACTTTTGTTGATCTATGAAGCACTTCTCACCGCCAAACACAATCCTCAAGTCTCCCATGTAACTCACAATTGTTATCATTAGACTCTACAATTTAAGATAGACACATGTTAAATATATGTGAGAATAAATAATTTAATAATTTAAATATCAAACTTAAGCTTAAGACTCATTCAAGACATGATCGTTTTGTAAGAAGGACAAATTATATCTACGAGACTTTATCCAAAAAGAGTAAAGCTACCAAGTTCTTAAATTTAAAATAGGCAATATCGTATCTTTATTAGGTGAACAATTGTGTATTAATTAGCCAAACTCACAAAAACCCGAAACTCAAAACATACTCTTAAATCAAATTTAGTTGTTAGGAGAATTATATATGATTAGATAATATACCTGAGGCATGCCAGGAACAGTAAAATATAGGCCTTTCACTGGATGATTGGCCAAAGCCATCTTCTCCACAGGACCAATCATATTTGATATCATAATGCTTGAATTCTTCAGCTTCCTTTTGAACAGCTTTGCACCAACCTATAACACACAAGACAAAAGGTAAGAAAAAAAAAAATGGGGAAGGGGAAAAAGTTAAATTTTATTCACCTCAGGGCCTGTCACAAAATTTAGCATTTCAAAAACTTTAGCAGCCATGAAAACAGAGAGAGGGCTTTTTTGCAAAGTAATTTTAGCTTTGGCTTCCTTCACAAATTCCAAAGGTGAAATTGTAGAATCAATAAGTTTGGGAATTGGGACTGGCAAAAAAGCAATTTTATTTCCCCATGGTGCATCTGTATCAGCTTTGAGCATTTCTTTAACTGATTTGTAAGATTTGGCCTTTCGAGTATTGAGAAGAATCAATGCACTAGAATTTGCTTTGCTTGATTCAGGGCTATGTTCTTGCATGTACAGTCGAATTCCCAAGAATATGATTCCGGTTAGCACATCGTTCACACTCTGTTAATAATCAATGTCACATAAAACCGTTACTCGAACATGTGTATGAATTATTTTTGTGAAATATTCATGAGTGTTCGAGCCATTTGCGTGCACTTGCAGTTAGGTTGTAGCTGATACTACTATATTGTGTTATGAAAGATAATTCATAACAAAATAATTATCGTGAGTTAAATTTATTACCGCCTCTAAACACTTTATAATTTACCTGATTTCATTATGTCAACTAGATTAATCTAGTTAATAAATAATTACCAAGTTTTAAAAAAAAAGTATAAATAGTTACATAGTCATGAAAACAACAATGTTAACATTAAAAATATCGAACCAACATGTGCAGTGACTGTAAAAACTGTTTTATGATAAAACTATATAGACATAATCTCCAAAGTTGTAAAACATAAAATATTTGTAATTCAAATTGAAGGTTGTTTAATATTTATGTTGATTTGAATGAGTGTTTATTTTTTATTTTTGTATATTTAATTGATATTTATATGATGCAAGTAATGACATCAAATTCTCAAATCTCAATACTTTAAGCTTTGATCCAAGGTTTATGGAAAATATATCATGAGTTTTAAGGAAAAATTAATGTTATCATTGTGGATTGACCTACTAATTAAATAAAGGTCTCGTGAATCATAAGTACTTGGAGAAAATTTGTACAATTCTTTATAGTCATCTACCTCAACTAAGAATGAATTTTTTTTTTTTTTTTTTAATTTCTTTAACAATCAAATATAATAGGATAGACAATACAACAATGGGCATAAATTAGTATAGAATACTCATGGATATGAAAGCAAAAAAAAGTTATGAAGTATCGTACCGCATTAAGTTTATTCTTAATCTGTTTGATTTGATCAAGGGAAAATGTCATGGTGGATATGGCAATAGGCTTAACAAGTTGCATGGATTCTCCTTCCGGTTTGATGGGTGTTGGTTCGTCTTCAACAAAAGTGTTCTTCATGATACTCCATCGAAAGTTCGATACAAAGTCGCAAACATAAGAGAAAACACGAGGCAAACGACCACGTTTGGGGACTTCGTTGGGTTGTTGAGAGCGTTTTCGAGATGGAAAAGTGAGAGGAAGAGAAGGATCATCGGCTCGCTTAAGACAACTCAAAAGAGTGTTCATGAGACAATAGCCATCGGCTACAGAATGGTGAACTTTGAAAATGACACAACAATCAGCACGACTTGTAGGGTAGTTGAAAATGTGAATTTCCCACAAAGGAATGCTATGTGAAAAGGGTTTTGTAGCTGTTTTGGTTGCATATTCATCAAAGTAAGCATCATATTCATAAAGGGAGAGATTCATGGGAAATTTTGGTGTGTATATGTGGTCTTCTAGGTTAACCTTAGTTGCCTTCCATTTTCTTTCTTCCCAACACTTTTCTTTCACCTGCATGTCCATTTTCAAGATCCACAACATTCTGGTTCATAACTTACCATAAGTACTTTAATCTTTTATACCTATATATTTTTTTAATATGACAAATGGTCGAATAAATGTTTCTAACTACCAAGTTGTATTTAAAGCTAATTTAGTATATTTATTCTTCCATATTCAATAGCAACCACTCCCTTACCAGAAACTTGGACCGGAGGCTCCACTTAAATATTTAATCACATACACCTAAATATCCATACTTATTTATTATTATCTTTTTTTTTTTTGAAACATATTTATCTATTATTTAGGTTATTGTTTGTGCCATATATCTCCAATTTTCAAGAATTTATTTCTTTTAAAAGAAATAAATTCTTGAAAATTGCATTAGAGTTTATCACCCACCAAAGTTATCGATCAACTTTTAATTTTAATCCATAATTTTTTTTTTACTTATTGCATTTATGTTTTTAAATTAACTTGTAAATCATATCAAGTGTGTTGTAATCAAACTTTTTATATTAATTAAGTATTATAGATGTTCATGAAGCGGTGCAGGGACATAGATGACTTTACCATCTCGGCCACACATTTTAATTACTATTCCTAGAAAATTCACCATTAAATTTTGCATGAATGAGGGTGGAGATTCCCTGCAGGGTATTTGTGGGTATCAAGTTTCTCACGGAAAATTATTTCCCAGTCTCTTTTTCTTCTTGTTAAACTTGATATATTACAATGTCAAAAGAAAAATGTGAAGTTTATATATATGATACCGTTTACAAAAGAAAATGTCATGAACAATCACAACATTTCAATACCAAAAAAATAAATATACACCAACAATACAATGGCTTTAAAAAATTGAAAACATACCGATTAATTTCACAAAATAGTTCTTGAATTCAATAATCAATTTAATTTACTGTTGAATAAATTTCCAAAAAAAAAAAAAAATCTTCCGGTAGACATAATATTTTCCTTTGATTGATCACAATTAAAAATTTTAAATTCGTAAACATTTTAGTAAGAATTTTATATCAAATTGTCTAAATCATTAACAATAATTTTTTTTTAATCATAAAATCATATATATTCATTAAATATTTTTTAAAATAATAAAAAATATATATATAACCATGGTGGAGATTGAGAAAATAGGAATGGAGAATATACTCTCCATCTCCATCTCCATCCCCATTTAGCTCACGGGAATTTTTTTCTCCTGTTCACTTTCTCATTCACTATGTAAAGGGGATTCCCCACCCCCATTAAGGATGAGTGCTAGCCCAATGAAAAAAATGGACAAGTATGTGAATCAACTATAATTTATTTAACTTATTAAATGGATAGAAAGTTGAGATTGGATGTTCATTGAATTGATAAACATCGTTTAACAAACAATCAACCAAAAAATTGTATAACTACAACATTTACAAAGTTTATGAGTTGATGGGTCAAAACTCAAATGGTAAGATTATGATCATAACAAATTTCATAATTTAAGAATGTAAATTATTTCAAAAAAATGTTAGTTTAGTAATTACTTGTGGGCTTAAAGGTTAGCTCATAAAGCGCAACAAATTATCATTATCAAGAAACTATGTTAAAACATAAGTTAATGAGTTGCGATAAATTTAATCATTTTAGTCAGAAAGGAGTGAGAAAGAGAACCATGATCGAAGTGAAACGTGGATTGGCAGGGATGAGAACATCAGTGACAATTGACAAAGCTTCGGAGTGAGTAATTGGAGATTCGAGTTCGATTACTCCCAAAACAGACACACAAATTTCACTAGTGTTGAAATATTGGCTGAAAGGGCTCATGGGGGTCGCTGTTGCTGAATCTTCCAAAATCTCCATTATTTTGTCCAAATATATCTTTCGCTGCCTAAAAAGTTTATGTACAAATTTATTTCTGTTGAGAAAAAGTAAGAAATAGATAAAGAAGAAAAAGAGGCTTTGATTATTACCAATAATCCAAAGTTGCTTTAGCTTATGTGGTAGGTACAATTTTGAATTTGAGGAACCCAAACATGTGCAATTTATAGTTGCAAAGTCACCTAAAAGTAGTTAGAGAATTAATGAATCTCCAACATCTTACGCAAGGTCGGAAAAGTATCTAATACAATTAACATGTTTTTCATGAAGTAAGATGCCTGCGAGTGTTTGTAATATCTTGCCTTAAGAAAGTAGGAGAATACTAACCAAATTTAAAAAACATAAACAAGTTTTTGGAAGTTATTTTTTTTGTTTTGTTTATTAAAATATAGGTAAGATGTAGATATCCAAATAAGAAAAATGTATAGTAAGTTAGTTGTTGTAGGCTTAAGTTTCATAAACAAAAAACGAAAAATAAAATAGTTATCAAACGGGGTCTTAGAATCCGCAGTTATATTTTTCAGTTTTAGTTAAAGTTGAATTTTCTATGTATAAATATATCCAACAATAAGATAAACCTGAGTCCTCTTAAACTAATTATTGCCTTCGATATGTAATTTGATTTTTTTTTTCGGATATACATTATGTCACATATTGTATAAGTGTTAAAATATCATTTTGGTTAAGTTTATAGAATTTTGTTATAATTTAATCTTTAAAATTTCAAATGTCCAATTTTTGTTTTGTTTTTTTGTTTTTGTTTTTGTTTTTTTTTTTTCGTTTTAAGCTTGCTCATCTCCTTCTGACTGGACATATGCCGAGATTCTTTACATAAATATATTAAGTAATAAGAGATTTCATTTTAAATTTAATTGATAATAAAAAAATAGTACACATATTTTGTAAGTATTAGAAGGTTTACTCATATTTTTTATATGGGATCTTTAAAAAAATAAAGCCAAATAATTAGATAAAAGAGTTTAATTTTTTTTGAAGACATGTTGAGGAGGGGGACAAAAATCGATTCTCGGGATCGAACTTGTGACACTGGTTTAAACTGTTTACAATAAAATAATAAAATTATTGTATTACTAATTCATTCAAAGATAAAAGAACTTAATTAACATAAAATCTGAGATGAGTTTAACACATTTTAGCTCAAAACAAATCCTATAAGATGAAATACGTTATAGACCAATCGTGATTTCTCAATTCTCTCTCTTTCATCCAATTGAAGATGAAATAAAACTTGATTCCTTGTGAACTAAAAAAAAAGGAAAAAAAATAAAATAAAACTAAAAGGGACATTTAAAACACCTGACAAGGGACATTTAAAACACCTGACACGTTTAATATATATATATATATATATTTTTTTTTTAAAAAGGAAACCACAAATTCTATCTAAAACAATATTATTGCTTTTTTTTTTTTAAACAAAAAACAATATTATTGCTCTAAGATATAATAATGAGAGTCCGATTATTAATTTCCAAGAAAAACTTTTATATTATTTCTACATGCTCGAGAATTAAAATTAGATATTTACTTAGAAATAAATTTTCTACAAATTTTCTTTAACATTTAAATGTGGTAGAGTTAGACAATATGTTTGTAATATTAGTTGAATGCATGCAAACTAGTTTAAACTGTCATAAATATAAAAATAAATAAATAATAAATAATAAAATTAGATATTCGGAAGATCACATAGGGTGCGTTTGGAGCATCGGTTTGATTACGATAGATGGAATGTTATAATAAACAAGGACTTATGATAAACGGTGGATTATTATAAATGGTGTTTGAGGAACAAGTTATTATAACATGGATTATGCTAAACGATGTTTGAGGGGCTAGTTATATAACAAAAAATAATATAGATAAGGCTTAAATAAACGAGCACGTATGTTTAGATAAACGGGCATGCATAAACGGTGAGACAAATATTGGTTGAGTTATTATAACCAACCCGACCGTTTATATAAACAGAGGCTCAAACACACCCATAGTATATATAATTGAACCGTTGAAATATAAGGACCCGAACAATTGTATAATTCAAAAATAAAAATATTATTTTAACATTTCTTTTAACTATCGACAGTATGTCACAGGACATTCGTTGGATTTGAAATTTAGTTTACTAATTAGTAACCATTCTTTTTTTTTTTTTGTGGTTGATAAACATTACAAGTATTTTGGTATCACGATTTCTTGGTCAGAAAAAACACTTCTGCCTAATAATAATAATAATAATAATAAATGTAATTTGACCTATCATTATTCAGATAGACGTGTGGTTCTCGTTCCATATTCTATTGAATTTGGTACGTGGTGCAAACGTGTATGTGTGGTGTTTTTTTAAAATAGGTATTGGAAGTTTTGAAATCAAACGTGTGAGGCTAATGTTGAATCGATTTACGACGAGACAATGAAATCATTATATTATTGACTCATTCGATGTATATGTATGATTGGTTTAGAATTAAGTATACATTTTTATTAGTTAAATTATCAAATATATCTTTAAATTATAGGGTTTGTGTCAATTTAAAAAAAGTTAAAAAATATTTACAAACTTTAATAAACATGTCAAAAATGTTTTTACCATTAAATGAAAATTGTTAAATTTTTATTTTAAAAATACCTCTAAAATTTAAAAAATAATAATAATAAAAAAACCCTTAAACTTTAACAAAAGTTAAATTTCAAAAATACCTTTGGTTTTTAGACACTTTCAATTTATATTCGATCCATTCGATATATTTAAGTGTCACAATTTAAGAATAGGTCAATGGTGCCTCTAGTGTATATAAGAACAAAACTCTGATTTCAGCCATAAGAAAAGAATATCCTTAGCCACGAAAAATGTTATAAAATATTTTTATGTTAACTTATTTTTTTTATGAAAAAGGTTAAAATTGACTTAAATATATCAAAGTCTTAATTTTATGCTTGGGCTTTTAGGAAGCATTTTATCCGCACAATAAGAGGCGTTTTATCCACACAATTTTCCCCTAATTTGGCCATTGTGTACCACGTGGTAGGCTAAAATCAAAATTGGTTTTTTTTTTTTTTAATTTTTATTCTTGAGAAATAATTGCATGATGCCATGGTTCAACCATCTATGTGGCAAAATCTAAATCACTTACTTTCTTTTTCTTTTTTTGAAAATTAATCTACACAAAATCAATGACTCAAATTTTGTGACGTAGGCAGCATGCAAGTATTTATCTTCATTTTTGGGGCAGTAGACATCGAGGCAAGAAGAAGAGAGGAAATTTGTGGGTTCTGTCCCATTTTGAACGTATAAAAGGAAAAATTTGTTACACTTTTTTTAGCTCTTTTTGGTCAATGGTGAGAGCTCATTTGACAAAGAGTTTTTCTCCTCTTTACTGGATGTTTGCATTAGTTGGTGTGAGTTACTCTTAATGGATTTCTTGGCGATTTGTGTTTAATGAAATGGTGGGTTTTGTTTTTGGTTTGAGCTGGAAAATTCAGCGGTTGTGGAACAAAGTTTCGGCCTCTTCTTCGAGTTGCAAGGAAGACATTATAGAGAAATTTGTCTTTTCTTCTGTTTTCTCTCAAGGGCGCTGTTTGGATGAGAATTTGTAAGAGTGATTAGAACGAAAATTAGTTTAAATGATTAAAAATTGTAGACTCAAATTTTTTGTGCAGTTTTTGTATTAAAATACTCGTTTGAATGAAGATTTTGGAGGGTTTGAATATTTAGTACTTTAAAAATGAAATATTGATTTGAAATGAACGATTATTTTGAGTGGTTTATAATGAGATATTGTTTTGCATGATTAAAATAGTTCGTTTAGGTCAAGCTGGTTTATAATTGAGAATAGTTTAGGTAAAATATAACCTAAATTTTGATGTGTTTTGATGTCCACATGACACAATTTAAATTGTTTGTTTTTCTATTTATTTATTTTATTATAAAATATGTTCTAAATTAGGTTATATAAATTGGTATGAAATTTTTAGTAATGCTTTTAGCATAACTTAAACTTTTCTTACTTATTGTGTGGGTTTTAGTTGTTGGTGTATTTTTTAGGCTAGTTGATAAAGAGAGCTTTCTCCTTGGATTGGTTAGGTACATTTTTTCAAGGAAATTTTGTCCTTTTTTGGAGCTGAAAATTTTCTCGTGGGTTCATGTTCCTAATTTTGCCAATAGTTTGGAAGAGCTTGTGTTGATCATGTTTGTTTGCACCTCAAGAAATTGAGGTTTTGTACAGATTGAAGCTCTTGGATGTGAGTTTTAATGAATTTGTGATTTCTTTGACTTATAATTAGATCGATTAGCTGTGGGAGATTCTATCTTTTTTTTTTAGTATAAGTTAGGGAAGAAACCACAAAAACCTATATAAAAAAAGTGTATTACTGGTCTTAATTAATAAATGAGACTAGTGAATATTAGGTTAAACTAGATTTCTATCAAACAATGCAATGCAATTAGGTCACTGAACAAACGACAATAAAAAATAGTATTGCTCATACATTATAAATTTAACCCATAATTTATTTAGTGGGTTTTATATGAACAGCTTTGTAACGTTCTGATTTATTGGTTTGGTTCAAATTGAGGCATATTTTAATTAATATTGTTCAATTTTAGGTTATTTACTTTTAATAAAACTTAAAATTGATATGCATTGTGGACCAAGATTCTTGATGATAGAATGGTTAGTGGATCAATGATTTCATTGTTTGATTGTAAATCAATTTATCATCAACGTTACAGATTCAATCCTAATTTTTTAGGACCAACACAGATACATTTTAGGCTTTCTGCGACGGAACTTTTCGTCACGAAAAGTGTTGTTTTCCGTCGCGAAAGCCTATCGCGACGAAAATATTTCCGTCGTCAATTCTGTCGGGAAAAGCCCGTCGCGGTAGCCTATTACGACGGAAACATTCTTCCGTCGGCCAAAATCCTCAATTCTGTCGGAGAAAAGGTTCCGTTGATGTAGATATCTTTTCGTCACGGTAGGTCCCTTCCGCGATGGAAATTGGTTTCGTCATGGTAGGTATCTATCACGACGGAACACTTCCGTCGCCTTAGCATTTTAGATTTTTTTTTTTTTTTTTTAAATTTCTATACCTTTTAATTCTTTACCAAAATACTTAAATACAAAATAAATTTAATAACATTATCATTCAACTCAAAATTTCATACAAAGTTTAAATGTCAAGTGCTACTAATCCAATACAAACTAATTCAACACAAAAGTGTGTACAAATGTTACTAAAACCATAATTGAACACAAAGTTTAAAGATCCATATACAAATAAAATAACTAAATGTGAATGCACGGCATCGCCTCCCATGATCGCGATTGTAGGTGACTACCTGAATCAAACAAAACAACTATAAGTCTTTAGTTTACAAGGTTTCTAAACTAATATTAAGTCATTCTTAAGTACAAGTTACAAATTTAGAATCTTGAAATTCTATATACATTTCGACAGCATAATGACATGTTTTGAATTATTCCCAAAAAAACTAAACTTGTTATAATACAAATAAAATATGGATTATAGCTATCTTTGCTGCAGGATAGCGACAAACAAATAAATTATGTTATTTCACTAACATATTTATGAACATTGTAATTAAGCTTATAAAGGTTGGCATTATGAAAAAGTTTTCAAATGTACCTGTTTTGACGTGTCATTGCCAACATTCATCTTCCTAAAAAACTCTTCATCTATACTTCCATCTTGGCTTGCTGACATGTCAAACAAATGAAACAAACTAGATCTTAAAAACACCACTTAAAGCCATTGACATAACTTTAATCAAAGTTATAATCCAAATCCAAATCACACATAACAAACATAAAACATAAAACAAATCAATAACCATAATCAAAGTTTAAAATATAAATACAAGTACAAATTTAAATCTCAAATCTAAATTCAAATCAAAGATAAACATAAAACAAACAATTTATTTACATAACTTTAAACTAAGTGTACAATTCAAATCCCCTAATTTCTTTTTGTCCAAAACTAACACATATGTCATAACCCAAATTTAAGTATCAACTTTAAACTACTTACATAACTTTAAACTCAAATTCTTAATTTCTTTTTGTCCAAAACTAACACATATGTCATAACTCAAATCCAAATATCAAGTTTAAACTAAGTGTCCAACTCAAATCCTTAATTTCTTTTTGCCCAAAACTAACACATATGTAATAACCCAAATTTAAGTGTCAACTTTAAACAACTTACATAACTTTAAACTAAATGTACAATTCAAATTCCTAATTTCTTTTTGCCCAAAACTAACACATGTTATAACTCAAATCCAAATGTTAACTTTAAACGAAGTGTTCAATTCAAATCCTTAATTTATTTTTGCCCAAAACTAACACATATGTCATAACCCAAATTCAATAACTCATTTTATCTACAAAAAAACACAAACTTTGAAAACACACGATAACCCATAATTCTTTAAAAACACATAACCCATATTCCAAAACTCATATCCCATAACTCATAATTTCAAAACTCATGAATCCCCCTAATACCATTTTCTCCCAACACATTTCATTTCTTCATAATTTCAATAACTAACTTTCTCTAAAAAAATCACACACAAACTTTGAAAACACTTAACTCATAATAGTTTGAAAAATACATAGCTCAATATCCAAAACTCATACATAGCTCAATATCCAAAACTCATACATAGCTCATCCATAATTTCAAAACTTATAACTCCTAATACCATTTTCTCCCAATACATTTCATTTCTACATAATTCCAATACCCCAAATTTCAACACACATACTCTAAACCAAACCCATAAACAAAATCAAACATAAACTCATATCCTTAACTCCAAAAATTAACTCTAAATACATAGAACTTTGTTTAAATAGATAAAAAAAAACTTACAAGTGGGAGTGAAAGAGATGGACAACGAAAAAGGTGGTGGAGACGTCGACGGTCACTAGATACGAAAAGGGTGACGATGGTGGTGTTCGGAGATGGAGAAGATGGTGTCGGTGACCGGAGACGACGAAGGTGGCGGCGGTGGTGAGTAGGGAGGAGGGGAAAGAGGAAAAATTTGGGAAAGTAGGAATTTGGGGGTGTTTTGAAATGGGAAATCGAGGGTAATTGTATTTTTAAGGAGGCAACGCCGACGGACTTAAGTTCCGTCGCAAAAGATAGTTTATCGCGATGGAACTCTATCGCGAAAGGTAGTCAAACGTGATGGAACTCCGTTGCAACAGGTAACCTACCGCGACGGAAAAATTTCCGTCGGCTTAGTTCGCATTTTTCCCCCAAAACGAAAAAATGGGGGGGGAAATGAAATTTTAGCAGACGGAAAATGGTGTTCCGTCAGCAAAACCCAAAGCAAAGCCAACGAAAGGTACTTCCGTCTGCGTAGGTCACTTTTCATGACAGAATTAAGCTCCGTCGCCAAATGTTCCATCGGGAAAAGTTATTTTTTTTGCAGTGCAAATTTGGAAACTGGACTGACTTTCGTCAACAATTGTATTACCAAACTTCATAAATATGACTACCTCAAGTCTCCCATGTAACTCACAATTGCATTTCTTATCATTAGACCCTACGATAAAAGTTAGACACGTGTTACATATATGTGAGAATAGATCATTTAAACATTAAATCTTAAGCTTAGGATTTTAAACAATCCTTTCACCAAATAATGTCAAGGTATATATGTTTTTGGTAGAAAAGAGTGGAGGGGAGGAATGGAGAAATTAATGGTAGTTGAGATAATTAACTTATCATTTGAGGATTGATGCTAATAGTGATTAGAGTAATTAATTATTTTTTTGGGGATTGATGATACTGGTGGTTGAAGTTTTTTTTTTTTCTTTTTTTTAATGGTTGGAGTAATTAACCACAACTATGTATTTATAATTAGAAATTATGAATTTTAACTATTCACCTAATTGTTGTTAATATAGAAAAAAACTTTGTTTTTCTTTTTTAGTTTAATAATGATAAAAATTGAGAAATTCAAATTCATCATATTTTAATTTTATAAATACACATGTACACAACCCTAAACTATGACAAAAAAAATATCCTATCAAACTACCAATTGACTTTTAATTTTATATGTTCTAAAAAAAACTTTTAATTTTATATTTTATTACTAAATACTTTTTTTTTGAGAAATTGTTACTAAATACATTAGTAGTATGAATGAAGCAAATATTAATAAATTTTAAAATGCTGAACTCAATTTACTATAGATCGTTGAAAAGGTTAATTATTACTTTGAATATTTACGTTAAACTTGTGAAAACATATTCTTCTAAAAAATAAAGAATTAGGAAGCTATAGAGCGTGATAATCTTATAAAATAATCATGATTACGTTTTTTTTTTTTTTTTTTGAGACATCATGATTACGTTTCTTAACAAAGAGAAGAAAGCACAAGATATTAAATAAAATATATTTTTTCCTAACAAAAAAATGCAAACTTTATTAAAAAATTTATTAAATTTTGTTTCATAACAGTTTCTTTTAAATATTAACAACTTAAAAAATAAAATAACTAAAATATCATTTTAGTATACTAGAATTCTAGCACGGCGTTGCATGTCATAATTTCTTAAATAATATATATATAATTATAAATTGTTTCTTATATTTTTAGGTTAAATTTAAATCATCAAATAATAATTTTAATATAATATTAAATTTTATAACCATTTTTTCAAGTTAGTTAAATTTATTGAAATTTACATTTATGTTAAAAGGCAATTAATTATTTATTTTGAGCTTAAAAAATAATAGGTGTTATTATTTAAAAAAAATTTAATAAAATTTATTGACTTAAAATTAAATTTTATGTCTGATTTTTAAAAATCGATGCTCTTTAATTTTTTTCTCAATTTATCTATTAATAGATCAATTACTCTTGAATTTTATAAGCTAAATATATTTATTAGTATACATCTATGAACTTACCTCTAACCTCAAATGATAATTGTATCGTTCTTAAAAAAAATCTCATATTTCCAAGTTAAAAATTAAGCAACAAAAGATTCCTACAAAAATTATTGCAACAAAAGAAAAGTTAGATGAAAGTTAAAGTAAATAATCCAACAAAAATAAGATAATTAAATTTTTTATTATAAAAAAAAAACCAAGAAAGTAACCCAAGCAAAGTTTCAAATGTGTTTGGAAACAAAATATAGAGAATTATATATATTATATATATATAGTAGGAAATCATTGCTACCAAACTTTTGAAATTGAAGAATTCATGTACTAACCTCAGATGATAATCTTATAATTCTTCAAACTTTTTCCAGATCTCCAAGTATTTTTTTGAAAGAAAACAATTATGCAAAAAAAAAATCTCTACAAAATTATTGCACAAAAGAAAATTAGATGAAAGTTAATGTAAATAATCTCACATAACTTATTATAAAAAAAAAAAAAATTCAAGCAAACAGAAAGTGTTCTTGTAAACAAAATGTAGACAACTATTTATAGGATTGGAAAATTCAATTTATTATTTTAATTAGAATATAAAATGTCAAATAAAATCTATGAGATTTGTAAAAATATCTTATTTTCTATGTGAAAATTAAAATGATAAATGATATTGTAAATATCTTCATTTGATTGTTAAAATCTCTTATCTTAACTTAGTCATAAAATTTATGAAATGATAAAAATATCTTATCTTCTACGGATGAAAATCTAAATGATATTGTAAATATCTTCTATGTTATTTGAATTTTATTTTTTATATTCCAATAAATGACGTTTTTGTAATTTAGGATATGATTTAAGATAAAATCGTCTAAAAATAATTTTCTCCTTAAGCCACACTTTAAAGATAGTATGATAGTATGATATGATATACTTTTAATTTTATTTTTGTGGTTTTTTTAGACCAATCCTCTTCTACCATAAACAAACATACCTTTATAGGTGAAGATGAATGAAAACTGCCTACAAATAGTAATTCAAAAAAAAAAAAAAAAAACTGCCTACAAATAGTGGTATACTTTTATATTTTTGGTAAAGATAATTGAGATGCATAAAAAAACTGATAAGTTAAAAGGAAAAAGATGGAAACGACAAGGGGATAGTACAATAACGGTAAAGAATAGTGTTAACTCCGCAACCAAACACCAGGAACAACTAGGGCATCACTCTACACCCCTATATAAAGACTTCTTCTCCTACAATTGTCTCAATCGACATTTGCGAAGCCGCTTAATTTATTTCTCTGTATTTCAAGTTGTGTTTATTTTTGTTCTAATTATAATAATAACGTCTTCAACTTCGCTGTAAATTCTAGTTTGGATTTTGTTATTGCGATGAAAATGATGAAGGAGATTCGATGAATGATTGCCCATGATTTCAAGAATCCTCTATCGCTACGTTCTTTCTGATTCATCCTTTAACTCTCTCAATTCTTCTTTCGTTTCTCCAAATCTTTACTAAAATTATCTTCTTCTTTATTCGTTTGTTTTTTGTAACATTCTATTTCTTGTTTTTCGAATTTCTTTATTGATCTGTGTTTTGCTGAATTGATACATTTTGCACAGAGAAATTTATGTTTATTTATGATACCCAGTTTGAATTGTTATATTGATATCTAATTGTGTTCCTGGGTTTTGCTCGGGTTTTCTCTTTGAGCAAGTTTCAATTTGAAGTCGAAATTGCCCATAAACGAATTGAAATTGCTAAATTTAGTAGCCATTGAGCACAAAATGTACGTAGATACTAGAAATGGTGGCGAACTGGCTTCACAGTTGGTACCGTTTGTGATCAAAGCAAGATTTTCAGACTATATACATATCAATTTTTTATTCAAACCAACCAAGGTAAAATTGCAGTTAATCGCCTCATCAAACCTCCTTAATATTTATAGATTTTAATTTGGTAAATTTGGACTGAATACTTTTTTATTTTATTAATAATCTATTGTGTTCATTTGATTTTCAGAAGCTTAAAAATGTGCTAAGGTTTTGATCCAATGCCACAGTTACAAGTATTGAATTTTATGACTACTAATGGAGAAGATAATATAATTCCCCCCTTTCTTCAGTCCTTTGTTCCCCACGGTTAAAGAGACACTTTGTTTTAAAACTTTTGGTTGTTCTGAAGATATGTAGAATTAATGCCCTGCAATTACGTGAACGCATTCTTATGCACGAATGGATTCCATCTTTCTGCCTAGTTTGCATTTAGCATCTGCTAATCTAACTTCGTACAGCATTCTCTTTTTGTAGTGATCTGCATTCTATTTTATGTTTATGCTCTCCTTACTAAGGATTAACGAGAATGTATATATAAATTTGAATTAAATCTAATCATAAAAAATATGGCATTCATTTTATAATTTGTCTCTTTAAATAAAATTATTTTTCTTCTGGCCATGGGTTCATTAATACTAAGTTAGTGAACCATGTCAATTTTTATGTGTTTGTTCTTTTTTCGTGTTTAACTTCCACTAAAGCCAAAGGGTATGTTTGGCCCATTTTTTACTTTTTAAATTCTTATATACAGAGTTCATTTTCTTCATTTTTTTGTTTATAATCAAATTTATTATATATATATATATATATATATATTTTTTTTTTTTTTAATTTTGAATTTTGCCTTCAACTTTTTGGTAATGCCTATCAATTTAAGTTTCTGATAATTTGATTATTTTTATCTAATTATCAAATTTAATTATTGGATAATGGTAACAATCCAAATATATTAAAATTAAATGCTATTTTGGTCCCTCAACTTTCACTCATGTTTCATTTTGGTTTCTCAAGTTTTAATTGTTCCATTTTGGTCCTTTAAGTTTCTAATAAGTTTAAAAATAGTCCATCAAGTTAAAAAATGATGACTGATAATAAAATATTATAAAAACCCTCTTCTTTCATTTTTGTTCTTTGAAGCTCTGTTTTTACCAAAAAAAAAAAACTGGTGAAGGAGGGGAATAAAATTTCACGGAGAAAACAATCCACTTTCTAAATTGAACAAAAACGAAAAAAGTTTGAAATTGATAATGTAGTCTATTGGGTTTAGCAAAATTAAATGTCTGTGTTCGAAGGCATCAGATTAGGGTTAGCTTTTCCAATTGCAAAGTTTCCACCTAATCCATGAGTTTCCTTTAATCTGTCACTTCAAACCGTGAATTTCAACTAATTTCACTTCCTTCTTGTGCAATCCTTTCTCAAAACAGCCACAAATCAAAGATCGATGCCAACAGTTCTCCTACACTAAATTACTAATTTTCACTATGTTTGTGTGTATTGCGTTAACAGTTATTGATTTCTTACGGAAACGATGGGGGAAATGGTAGTGTTGGAAGTTTCTCGAGAAAACGATGTGGGATTACACGTTGTTCTTGGCAATAGCATCGGAAATACAAAAAGAATTTCAAACTTTTAAATGTCTAATTTTAATACTTAATACTTTCAAAAAGTTTCAAAAGGAAAACCAAAGCAAGTAAACCAAAGCAAGAGATTTGACTTGCAAAATCTCCGATGGCAATAAACTAGATTATCAATTTCAAACTTTTTTTGTTTTTGTTCAATTTAGAAAGTGGATTGTTCTTCTCCGTGAAATTTCATTCAATTCCTTCACCAGTTTTTTTTTTTTGGTAAAAACAGAGCTTCAAAGAACAAAAATGAAAGAAGAGGGTTTTGAGGGTTTTTATAATATTTTATTATTATTTTCTTTCTAGTTGGTCTTTTTTTTAACGTTTGTTATCATTTTTTAACTTGAGGGATTATTTTTAAGTTTTTTAGAAATTTGAGGAACCAAAATGGAACAATTGAAACTTGAGGGACCAAAATGGAACATGAGTGAAAGTTGAAGGACTAAAATAGCATTTTATCCTAAAATCATTTATCCTAAGATTTGAATGAAAAAATAATAATTAATTGATAAATTTGAAATTATTAAACACAATTTTTAGGACACTTGATAGAGTTTCACCTTCGTCAAAAGAGAAATAAGATAAGTTATATGGATTTCTCTTGTTGCAAGTTCTTAGAGAGGAAAGGGAAAAAAATTTAGGACAATTTTACCCTTTCCACACATGTGTGAATCATCCAATTTATTTGAAAATGTGTTAATTGTAATACTTATCAAACATAAGGGTGATGATTGCTCAAAATATTGAAACTAAACCCCAAACTTAGGGACTAAAAATATATTTTAATTATTATAAACACCATATTTTACGGATAGTTTATGCAATTTTTCCTTCATTTTTTAAACATATGAATCAAACTTAGGGATTAAAAAGATAATTTTCCCTTAACAAATTAAAGGTGCATCTTGTTTGTATATAATAATTATCGATTCTTCTCTAAGTGTAGTTCCACATAACTTAGATAAGGGGCCATGAATATATAAGAGAGGACACGCATTTCTATTGATAGAGTTATTTTGGATGAAACCAATAAATAAAGTAATGGGACCTTATGTTAAAAGCCGACAATATCAAATCAATGTTGAGATCTCTTGTGGGCTGTCTTTTTTTAACAAGTGGTATAACAATCCCTTAAGCATTGAATATATAATTAATAGCTTCCATATGAAAATGACATGGAGAACACAAAATATGCTCGTGACTGGGCATATGAAGTACTCTCATGAGAGGTACTTTTTTTTAGAATGAACTCTGATGAAAGGTACTTATGAACGTATTTCAATCGTCTAAAATGTTATAGCCTATTTCATTGTTTTCCGAAAGAAACAGCAAGATAAAGCCTAAGGGTGTACATGGTCTGGGTTCGGTAGGGTTGAATGATTTTTTTGGATCAACCTAATTTTTTGGGTTGGTCAATTTGTCAACCCGTCCAACCCTATGCATAAGTGCAACCCAACACAACCCTAGATTTTCGGGTTGGGTTGAGTTGGGTTCTCGAGTTATGTTACTCTCATTTTTTCTATCTAAGATTCAATCCATAGGTTCACAAAAATGTTTAAAAAAAATGTATGATACTATATTTTAACCTATTACCTTATTAGTGTACATTCTTTTTTATAGAAGGTTTACGAAGATAAAAATCTTTCTTATTAATTTATCTTATATTCATACACATATTTATATATGCCAACCCAAGAACCACCAAACCCAACCAAAACTACAAAATCATAACACAACCCAACCCACAAAAAATATAACCCAACCCTTATGGTTTGGGTTGGGTAAGCCAGGTTGCTCGGGTTATCAATTTTTTTGTACACTCCTAAAAATAATGCGGTGAGCGTGAATCGAACACGCGACCTTCAGATCTTCAGTCTGACGCTCTCCCAACTGAGCTATCTCCGCATTGTTGATATAGTCATCATTCATTTAATTACAAGTAACATATTTGTCTCAATAATTTTTCAAAATTTTAATGAAGATAAGTAACTTCAAAATTAAAATAAATGTCACGCAAATAATAGTATATTTAATTTTCACTATATAGTTTCGAGAATCTGAACAAATATAGAGAGAAGAGAATATTTTATTTCTATATACCCTTATCTTCAAGTTATACTCGCACATTACAAAATTCCAATTCTAAAAAAAGTTCTGATAATCCACCCCTAATTCAAATCCTTCACACTATTTACTTCTTTTACAAAAATTAATCAAATTAAACAAATAACTATGATCATGCCATATCACCTATTAACATAAAGAAATCTAAGACCAAATCTCTTGTCTTGTCCCTGTAATAAAACAATCAAAGTTGCTAGCGACCACTCTGCAAATTGTCTGATTCAATGAGTGATGTTGAAGAAGAAGATGTTTTCATTTCTTCAAACGTTGGATGATCTTGCTGACAATTGTTGATTTGGTAAATCTCAGACAATATTCTTCTTGATCTTAATCTATTTAACAATCCATCATTTGAATTACTTAAATTTCTCTTACCCAAAATGTTAACAACTTGTTGCATTGTTGGCCTTGCACCAGCCTCAGGATGTGCACATAACAATCCCAAACAAATCATTCTCTCCATTTCATCAAGATCTTCAACTTTCAATCTCTTATCAATGGCAAGTGTAAGCTCATTCTTCTCCATTACCCCTCTTACCCAATCTATCAACCATGGTTTCCCTTCTTCTATAGCTCTCCTCCCACAAACCACCTCCAAAACCAACACACCAAACCCAAAAACGTCGGCTTGTGCCGATACAAGCCCTGTTCGAATGACCTCTGGCGCCATATAACCGACGGTTCCCACAACTCCAGTTGTGTCCACCATTCGCTCATGGGGTTGCATTCGAGCCAACCCAAAATCTCCCAATCTTGCATTCATGTCCTTGCCGAGAAGCACGTTGCTTGCTTTTATGTCTCTATGTAGAACCTTGTAATCCCAACCTTGGTGCAAATACAGCAACCCTATGGCTACATCTCTCAAGACATTCATCCTTTTCTCCCAACTAAGCATTGAACTCTCATCACACTCAAACAACTTCTTGTCTAAACTTCCATTTTCCATGTAATCATACATTAAGATTAAGCTTCCTTTCTCTTTCTTACACCACCCTATAAGCTTTACTAAATTCCTATGCTTCAATCTACCGATGCTCGAAATCTCAGCCACGAACTCCCGCATCCCACAGACAGCTTCAACTGAGATTCTCTTCACAGCAACATTCAATCTCCCCAACTTCCCTTTATAGACCTTCCCATTGCGACCCAAGCCAATCACATTGGCCTCTGAGAAGCCATCAGTTGCTTCAAAAACATCCTCATAAGCAAACCTATGAGGCCAATACTCCAACTCCCAATCTTCAATTTCATCATCCTTTGGTTTCTTTCTTCCCCTCCTTTTGACAAATACAACAAAATAGACAACAACACAACAGATAATCACAAGTCCAGCACTACCCACAATTATCCCCACAAGAAAAGCTATTGAGTTAAAAATGGAGTCATTATGATGAGGAGCAAAAGATGGCAAATTAGTAACAACTAAAGCATCAGCAATTGACAAGTTAGAAGTACTAAAACTCCAAGACAATATCTTATGGCTTTGAACTAATTGCCCTGTGGCTGCAGTAAATCCTACATACATCTCATCCAAAAGCAATTCAGAAAAATCCACAAACACAGATATCAATGCCCTTCTAGGCTTCTTCACACCCACTTCAGCCATAGTAATATTAACCAAAGAATTCAAACATTCAATCCAAACCTGATAAGTTTCTCCATTGTTAATCTTCAACTTCTTAAATTCCCCATCATCTGGTCCACCCCAAAACCCTGCAGATGAAGAAACATTAGAAACAAGAGAATTCAAATCCACACCCACATGGTTATCATCCGTATCATTAAACTCCTGATTTCGAAACGAATCGAACTCGACGGCGAAGACATGGTTAGTAGGGTTTCCATTATTGGTGAAATTGAACAGCCCCAAGTTCTGAGCCGAGCTCGCGCCGTTGATTCCAGTAAAGGGTGTGAAGAGAAACGCGAATCCATGGCCGGGGAGGAGATTTGGCTGAGGAGAAACGGTAAAGATGAATGAAGTTGCAAACGAAAAGGAGGAATTGGAGAAACGAATCGGGATCTTGAAGGGGTAAAGGGCACGGCCGATGGTGAAAGGGGAATTTCTGGTGAGAACGAGAATTGAAGAATCAAGGGTGGCGTTGCCGAAGAGCAAAGTGCTGGTGGAAGTGAAGTTGGTGTTGAAGACGAACTCTGTGGCTGAGACTGTGATGGAAATGGATATTAGAACTGAAACTACGGTGGAGAAGAGAGTTTGTGAAAAAGAAGAAGAAGACATGATTGGGGCAAATGGGTAAGGTTGTAATCATGAAAAGAATCAGTGTTTGAGTTGAAAATGGGAGGAGATTTGAAGAAGATGGATGAAACTGGGAGAAAATTGGCCATGAATGATAGAGGAAGTATATGAAGCAAAAGGACAAATGGGAATTGAGTCAATAAAAGAAGCCATGAGAGATTGTCAAAACAGGCATAATTGGTCGACCCACGATTTTTTTTTTTTTTTTTTTTTTTTTTTTTTTGTAATAATTACACTCAATAACTCTTGAAGTATGTAAAGGTTTGTAATTAACTCTCAAAGTCAAAATTAAAGAATCTCTCTTCCTTGGTTATAGGAGTGATACTGGTTCGATTTTCTTCGATTTTAGATCAAATTGTTAACCAAAATGATCCAATCAATTTGATAAAAAGAGAAATCGAATCAATGTCCAACAAAAGACAAAACCATTAGTTCGATTTTCTTTGATTTTTAGGCCAAATCGGATCCAATTGATTTAAGAAAAAGAGGAATCAAACCAATGTTCGTTAAAAAATAAAATTATTGGCTCGATTTTCTTCGATTTTGTTCTCTACGATTTACTTTTTTTTCACTATTTTACTTCTAATTCATATTTTAATGTTGTTTTCATATAAAAAATCTTATAATTTATAATTAAATTAAGCAAAAATGATTAGTCATCTATCAATAAAAAAATAACACATAAAAAGAAAAAAAAAAGTAAATAAATCAATATTGGTTCGGTTCGGTATTTATTGGTTTTTACAAATAGAATCCGATCCAATTCAATAAATTTCAGTTTTCTCTAAATAAAAACTAATATGTCCAATATTATATGAAAAATTCAAATCGATCCAATAAATCGATTTGGTTCAGTTTTGTCAATTTTTTGTTTTCATTATCACCCCTACTTGCTTCCTTTGGAGCTTGTCTTCTTTTTCTTTGTGTGTTTTCTTGGATGTGAAATTTAAAGAAGGCAAGGAAGAGAGGTAAACGTTTTTTTGTTTTATTTTTTTGACTTTGAGAGTTAATTGCAACACTTATCCGTATTTTAGAGTATTAAAGATAAATTGTATTAAAGATAAGTTGTACAATTTCTCCTTTTTTTTCAATTGAGTTCAACTAAATTTGAACTCATAATTTTTTATTGATGCCGTTGAGGCAGTGTTTTTATTGACGAACAAAATGCTTTTCTATTCTACCTATGTTCTTATTGAAAGTTGTATAATTGTGTTATAATTTACTAATTTGCCTCGAGGGAGGGTTGACTTGATTTTAATATTATTTAGTTGGTGGATATGGGCTGCCATTGGTTAAAAATATACAAATTATTTTCTTAATTAAAAAACCAGTGGAGTGAAAGAATGATTCTGCGAACAACTTCGAGCTATGTTGAAGGCAACTCTTTTAGTAACTTTTTTCATTAATTGTTTGAGAGAAACAAGTAAACAATACACATGAAAAGGGTTTGCCAGGTTGATTTCATTGTTTGATTTCATTGGTATTTAATTTTCATTTATTCGAGAACAACAATATCTTATTCAAGTAGATGAATCTTGAGTGAATAATAATTGATATGCATTTGTTCAACCATGATTTTTATTTTTAGTTATATCCAATCCCATAATTTCTCCCTCTTTTTTCAGGTGGGACAATTAATTGAATTACCGACATAAAGAATAGTTTGACTGGATCTTGAAAAGAGTAGAATATTGTATTTACAGCTCAATTTCCCTAATTTTAAGCTTTGAAGTTTCGTTTTCTCAGTTCCCTTTCAATTTGGTCAAAATCCTCAACTGTCAACATTTATCTCCAAAATTCTTTCTTTACCTCACTTTTATTTATTTATTTATAAGAAGCTACACTGCATTGTTTTTTTTAGTACATATTAAGGGAGGGGGGTGAATAACGATTCTCGAGATCGAACCTATGACATTAATATTGAATTGATTTACAACCAAATAATGAAACCATTAAACTCATTCGGTAGCTACACTGCATTGCTGGATGCTGTGAGAAGACCAACAATGTTTCACATTTTCCTAAAGCCAAAAACAGTAAAATCCTGACCGAGTATCGGATTTAATTTTGGTAGTAGGAGTTTGGATCACATGGGTATTTAAGGGCTCGTTTGATAACGTTTCTGTTTCTTGTTTCTTGTTTCTTAGTTCTTGTTTCTAGTTTCTTGTTTTTTATTTTTTGAGAATAAGAAACAATAATATGTTTGATAACCGTTTTCGATTCTTGTTTCTTAAAAATATAAAAGCAGAAACAAACTTGTTTGATAACTATTTCTTGTTTCTTGTTTCTTATTTCTTGCTTGCTTTTGTTTATATATATATATATATATATATATATATATATATATATATATATATATATATATATATATATATATATATATATATATATATATATATATATATATATATATATATATATATATATATATATATATATATATATTTAGGCTTCTAACAAAATATAACATGCATTAAAATATGACCATTGAAAGTTTACATTTTCTAGTATAATTAAATATTTTATAATTAAAAAAAATCTTAATATAAAACTAACTATAAATTTAATATGCTATCTCTCACATAAATTATTTGTCACAAATGACGTGTTTAAAAAATGTTGTGAGTGTAAAATATTAAGGTAGTGCCAATTGTATATTTTAGTTAACAAATTTTTCATAATACCAAATTTTTTACCGATTTTGAGTGTATTATTAACTTAAATAATAAATAAATACACATATACAAAATTTTCAAATCAACCCATAAATTAAAAATACATAATTCCATTAAAAATATAAACAATAAAAGATTACAAAATTTAAAACTAAAAAATAAAATGGTAAAAAACCATACAAAATTAAAAGAATTAAAAATTGCAAAATATAAATATTGCAAAAATGATTTGAAAAAAAAAATACAAAGTTGGGATTTGAACCATGGACTTGGTCAAATTATGGAAAAATAGGTTGACATCACAACCATCACACCAAAGGCAAATATTGTTGATTATTTGGAACGCAGAATATAAAACAAAACCAATACTGGGTTTAGAAAAAAAAAAAAAAACGGAACAAAAGAAACAAGTTTTGAGAGTTTCTCATTTTTTCACATAATTTGAGAAACGTTTCTTGTATTTTTGAGAACAAGAAACGGAAACAGTTATCAAACAAGACTGTTTCTCAATAAATAAGAAACAGAAACAAGAAACAGGAAACAGGAACGTTATCAAACGAGCCCTAAATTTTCTGGTGATGTCTGGTTTTCTTACTTTCTGTGATGGGGTTTATATGGATTATTACCTTATCTCCAGAAATGCTTTCATTAGTTGAGATTTAGAGTTTCTCTTTTTGTTTGTAATGGATGGAATACAAGGAGCTTAAACTCATCCATGTCATGAACTGGGCAATTATTAGAAAGAAGGGTTGTTTGGAATTGTTCTTAATGGACCTTTTAGAGTAAAGATTTGTAAAATGAATGAACTGTAAAAGAATGTATCATTGTTTGTCATTGTCAAGGAGAAAACTTGGTTTAACTCAGAATTTATAACAGTTCTTTCTTTGTTGAAAGGATCAATGGCCTATGGCAAACAGCATAACAAACAATCAAATTAAATGTGCAAAACCAGAAGGAAAATTTGCTTTTAAACTGTTATGAAAACAGTTAAGGCCAGAAAGCATATAGAAATCAGCAAGTTGCAACACAACAACCAAAGAGAAAAGGCCCATTCTCTTGAAGTGAAATTGTGAAAATAGATTGTCCATGGCTTGAATTTTAACTTGATAGAGACCCCAGTTTCAAATATATCACATTCAAAATCCATTTTATTAAGTTTTCTCCAAATCAAAAGGTTAAACCTCTGAATACACAGTAGAGTTTAAGAGCTTATGAAGCAATGAAAACAAGAGTTCAACTGGGGAAAAGGGAATAAGCAAAAAATGATTTGAGATAAGGAAATGAGGTTAAAGAGAATGAACTATGAATGAGTGAATGATTATCAATGACCAAAACAAATCCCAGTAAGAATTATTCCCTATCTCTCCAGTTTGTTCCCCTTGCTCCAAACACCCACTTAATGTTCTTTCTCCATGTTTACCCTGAAATGTGAGGGGTATTATCCTCAAAAAATGCAAATAGAAGTGTTTGATTGATGATTTCCCCATTGATTCAACTTATTGAATCAAACTAAACTGCATTAAGATCATGTGCACAGACAATATAGACCTTCAGAAATTCCAGAATCCACATTCAATTTTCACATTTCAAAGGCAAACAAAGAAATCAACAGCATTACAGATTTCAGTCAAGTTTAGAAAAAGAAAAACATCAATAACTAATATCCTACACTATATTTAAATCAATTCAATCCACGCTTATTAGCTAATCTGGGAGATGTTCTACTCACAGAAACAGAGCCAGACTCCACTTTCTTTCCCTTTCTTTCATTGTTAATCTTTTTCCCTTTGGGATTATCATCGTTAATCTCCTCAACAATCTTCATTACAGATTCACTAATCCCATTTCCTTTTGAACCTTGATACCGGTTCCCTGCCGCCACGCGATCAAAATCATCTCCAAGCTTCTTCACGAGCCTCAGCCTTCTCTTCACAACCCCAATTTCTTCTTGATGCTCGCCAAAATCCTCCTCATCGTCAAACAAAGGCATCAACCGTCGCCTCTTTGTTGCGACCGGCGCCGGCGGAGGAGATACAGATTTGGACTTCTTCGATCGCCGATTATCATCAGCTCCACCATCTAGGTCAGATCTAGTAGCAGAGTCCACCTTCTCTGCTTTTTTCTTCTTCTTTTCGATCTTCTCCCGCTCCGATCGAAGCTTTTCGACATTTCCTTCGATTCGACCCTGAAGCCGGAGGCGATTGAAGGAGAGGCCGCCCATTGACCAGTGAGCCTCGTTCGCCCATGAGAGAAACGGATCGAGGACCGGCGCCGGTGGATCGATGCGGTGGTCGTTGAGCTTGACGTCGGTGTAGTAGCGGGGACGGGGGAGGCTGCTGCCGTAGAACTTGCCGGGGCCGAGAGGAACCACCATGGTCAATGAATGTGAGAAATTAGGTTTAGGATTGGAGAATTTGGATGGTAATTTACAGAGATGGTTTAGGGTTTATATAAAGTGAAAAATGGAATCGGCGGGAAGAGATGTTTTGGCGCGAAGGTTGTGGCGCCAGTTTTTTGGAATCTTTTTTATTTTGTTTTTTGGAAACTCTTTTATTTCATTCCCAACTAACTATTTGTACATGCTGATTGCTGAGTTGTATTTTTTTGAGAGGTCACGTTATAAGTCATGCCCTTTGGTCTAAACAACTGCCTTTTCTTTTTAATATTCTTTTATTACTTTTTTTTTTTATGATCAATATATTTTCTTGTAAATTATATTTTGGACTTATCCTCTTTTTATTGTTTGTTTTATTCTAATTTCTCTACATTAATACCCTTTAGTTAAAATATTTATTCTATAAAATATCTAAATTAGTGACAATGATAAGTTTGAAATTAATTTTTAGATATCTAACCAATAGTGAAAGCTTATAGAAATTAGTAAAATGCCAATTTTAATACAATAACTGGGTTTATTAAAATAGTTAGAAAAAACATAAAGAAATTAGTCTGTTTTTTAAGAAAGGTTAACACATGTACTTCATTAACTTGTAATTGCACAATTATCAACTTGATCGTCAGATCATTCAAAATTTGGCCCTACTTAGTTGCCTGCTATGGTATTACGAGTGACGTAAAATTAAGGTTCCATTTTAAAAAGAAAAATCATGCACATAAATTATATAATCTTAATACGGGAGGTTGCTAGTGACAATAAATAATAATATCGAACACTTTGCATCTAATAATTAGAATGAGCATAATCTAAATATTTAACGAGTATTAAATGGAGATGCAAGTATGTTATGAGCAAGCAATTACAACTCTAATATCTAATATCGTAGATTTAAGTTGTTAGCAATTAAAAAACTCATAATTAAACTTTGGGTCAAATCAATGATCCAGCTATAGGTTGCACCGATTTGCCTGTTTTTAAGCTGATGTTTTAATTGAATGGCTGAAAAAGAAGTTTAAGAAAACAAAAGGAGTACACTTCTTTTGCACCCCAAACACAAACATTTCGATGAAAACTAACATCTCAAACACAAATGTATAGATTCCACCAAAAATAAAAAATTAATTTCAAACTTCATACTCACTTTTCTTTGTGCCCAAACTCTCACCACGCACAAAGGTCTTACATGGCAATTTTCCACTAGTAAAGTTATTTGTTATTATTGGCTATTGGTTGATAAACCATAGCACTCTATTAGAGACGCCTAAGTATATACAATCAACAATAATGGAAATATGAAATTAAATAAAATGACCCATTAAAAAGCAGAGATGCTTGAATCCTCAAACGTCACATTATTATATTTCCAGCAAACGTCTCGTGCCCTGTGAATGGTCTGGTAAACGATGAACTGTGAGGATTCCATAGTTTAAAAATCAATATACAATCAATTTTGTATAGTTCAACAACAATTGGCGGCAAGAGATTCAAATCCAAATCTCTTAATCACGAGTACACATTTATGTTGGTTGAGTTATTGCTCTCGCAATATATAAAATTCAACGTTGTTACCAAGAGACTACATATATATCATATTATATCAAACTAACAATAAACTAACAGAGTCTACAACATTAATGTTCAATGCAAACATCCCATCTTCAAAACTTATCCAGAGCTTCATTTGATGAAAGATTCCTAATCTACACACAAATGTTTGGTGAGTGTCTCTGTCTGTCTGCATGTGCTTTGGCTCTTAATGAAAGAAATAAAAATGAACCACAGACCTGGAAAAGAACCGGGATTAATCGGAATCCTTTTGGTCCAATTCTGCACTCAACATATGATGGAGAAGAATGTCAACTTTGCTGCTCCGAGATTTTGTGCTGAAACAAATCCCAAAAGTTTGTCATGTCAACATTTCAACACAGCCAAGAAAAGATGGATGCATAATTAAGACTCCGTTTGATAACTATTTCGTTTTTTGTTTTTTGTTTCTAGTTTTTCATTTTTAATTTTTGGTTTTTTGTTTTAAAAAATAAAAATCGTATATGTTTGATAATTGATTTTAGTTTTATGTTTTTAAAAATTAAAAACCAAAAAACATGTTTGATAACTATTTTTTGTTTTCAAACATCATATTTTTGTTTTGATTTGTTTAATTTTTTACTATTTATTCTTGAATTTTTCATACTTTTTTAAAAAATGAAAACAAAAACTTGTTTTTAAAAGCTAATCTTTTTAGTTTTTAGAATTTCTTTAATATTTTAAAAATGTTTTAAAATTTTTAAAAACAAAAACAAAAATTGGTTATCAAACAAACCTGTTTTCAAAAAAGTAAAAACAAAAACAGAAAACTAAAAATGAAATAGTTATCAAACGAGGCCTAAACAAGCTAGTTCGTGTAGGACAAAGTTTGTATGTGTACAACATATAGAATAGATCTAGTTCAATAAAGATAGTAAGGATGGATGAAAAATTAGATAATTGTCATACCCAATTAAACGTCGACGATCTTTTCTACTATTTCCCTCCTGAAGCACAAGAAAAAAGAAAATAATAAAAAATTCAGATTCGGAGCACGGGTAACGGGATTTACATATTGTTTACTAGTACGGAGATAAAGAGAGACAAATTGATATTTGGTAGTTGTAAACAGAAAGAAACTGAACAAACAATATAACAATGTGGCGTAGGGAAATAGCAAAGTCGACGTTGTTCATAATTGAGAGGGAGCCCAAAACTTTATTTTTCCATGAACTAAAAACGCTAATCAATAACAAGAGCAAATTGTGAAAGAAATCTCAGATTCAGGCAACTTAAGTCAAGGTGCATTGTTTCCATAGTTAACTCAACTAGTAGAATTATAATGATTGCAATCACTATCTTCAACCCATCCTCTTAAGATGATGCCTCTTTTAGGTTCACTAATCTTAAATCGGATATCGATTTCATTTTTATTGGACCAAATACTTATTTGAGTTTAATGGGCTTTGATACATATTATATAGTATGAGGTTCTATCTTAAAATCAATTGGTGATGAGAAAACTTGCAGTACGATTTGCTACTTGTACTTGGCCAAGTTTGAAACATAAATCGAAGAATTAGCTTGTTAAACCATTATATGATCCCACAGTAAAACAAGCACAAGTGCTGGATACGTGAACAAGTTTAATGGTTTTTTTTATCCATTTTTTCAATGTCACTGTAACCTAAAAGTACCAGCTCCTCAGACCTCAATAAAAACAACAAATGGCAGAACCAGCAAAGGTAGTATGAGAAATCAGGGGTGGAGAAAAAGAGGAGAAGATTGTCTTGATTAAAAAAAAACAGTATATAAGATTTTAACAGTGTCCTAATTTATCATACCTATGTTTCTAGAATTGAGAGATCAACTATTTTGAGTAAATAGAAATCAAAGCGTTAGCTATATTTATCAGAAGGAATTAAAAAAAACTAAACATGTATTTTTTTAAAAAAATAATTAGTATTTCAACATCTATTGTAAATGTGTTGCTTAGAAGTTGCAAAGCTTTGAGATGATAAACAATCGCTATAACTAAAGATATGCCCACAAACATTCAAAAGGAAAGGCGTTAAATTTTCTCCCCAAAATGATGTCTGGTTGCTAGAATAAGACTTCAATAGTAGTATTATTACTATTTTTTTTTTATTTTGAAGTTCGAAATACAGCCTTCATCTCTAAATCCACATATTTAGCTCTCTTTTTTGGATATCTGTGACCATTCGAACCAGCTCGATAATTCTTTTTTAAATTATTGTAAGAGTTAACATAAACCAAGGATCAGAAGATACTGACCTGATCCTGTTCTTCACCATTTTCTGAAGACTCCATATCCAATTCAGCAAAGAATGCCTCCAAGACAAAAGCTACAACCTGAACCATATCACAATATTTGAATTTCTTTTAGTATAAATTTCGCTATATCAAAAATACGATAGGCTTACAAGCATGCATTCATCACAACAGAGAGGAACTCCATTGACAAGTAACAAGAACCCTCTATTTATTTCAAGTTCAATATTAACATTTCTTTTCAACAATATCATATACTCGTTCATTATTTATGAAGGTATTCTGTCAACAAAGATAAAATAATCTAGTGTATAATCATCTGGTGTAATCAGATTCCATTTATTCATTATGTATAATTTCTCATCCAGGAAGTACATTAATTAGCAGGCCCTCATCATAGTAAAAATGTAAGCGACACGACAACAAGGTAAAGGCATAGCAAAATTACCAAAGAAAACTTACCAAATTCAAGAGCAGCAAAACGGTTATTAGGTAGAAACTGATAAAATAAACAAGGGTCCAAATACTTCCCGTTAATTCCTTGTAGCTCTGCGAAGATAAATACTAATTCAGTAACAAAATACAGAAATGGTAAAGAACGGTTATGTAATGAGAGAAAATGAAAATAACAACTTGAAACACAAGAATGAAGCATCATAAGAAATAGTTAGGTTGATGAGTTAGAAACACACAAAAGGAAACTGATAATAAAAAAAGGTACCTGCATCCAGTCTTGCCAGTTTCCCATAACGAGCAAATTGAACAGTGTCACCATGCCATTAGGATAGTCGTTGAAATTGAAAAGTAGGTAGCTGACTCTGTCAAGGAAAGTCTAAACAGAAAAAAGTTTCTCACTAGGACAATGAAGAAAAAAGTTAATCCGGTTCTCAAAAATCAGAATCCACCACCAAAGTATTTAGAAGTATGACTAGCCAACAAATAAAAAACATCTCAGGATACTCATCGTCATCCAGATCGGTCTTTGGCAAAGTGGGATTTCCAGCATTGACAAGTCCTCCAAAGATCTAAAAATTGATTAGACAAAAAGGCAAGGATATTAGTGAAAATCAAAGCAATGTTACTGCATAACACCGCAAATAGTTACAATCTAAACAATCTAAGCAATTTGAACGACCAACCAACATAAAAAAGATACAAAAGAAAACAAAATCGTTATTGAGAATTAATTATAAATAATTTTACAAATCTATTAACATGATATAAAACTTAGAATTAAAGTTTATGATCATGAAAAATTACAAAGACTTAAATTAGACAGTATATAAGTTGCAACGAGATGAAATTTGGACAAATGGAAAAGCTAATGAAAGTGTATCTCAAAAGATTTATGTCATTCTTCTATTATCATTAATAGTTCATATAGATCAGCATATTTACCTGCACACCAAGAGTGCAATAAAGACAGAGAACACAGAAAATCGTTCCAAGATATGGCATCAAACTAGGAATGAGAGTTAAAAAGGTAGCAAGAAATGCTCGATATTGCTTGACATTCATTAGGAGCCTTATCAAGCGTAACATTCTTGCTATCAAAAGGTAGCGAATCCTGTCGTCAAAGAAGAGGGAAAATATGAATGTTTATTATAGCAAGATTAAAAAAGAACTACATACTACACATTAAATTAAAATGTATTATACTTGATTTAATCTAGTTGAGTCAGTGTAGTCTAGACTTCCACAGTTTCACTTTTATAATGTCCAATTGTCCATATCCGGGACAAACAAGACTAAAATTAAATATTGGGATGGGACATATATGAAACCCATTGCTAAAAACATGCCCTGATATGTTTACAGCCATTAGTGAAAACATTCTGCCTATACATGGTTATATGTTACCAACGAAATGTAGGAGATATTTATTTCATGTTAGAAAGTTGGGTGTAATTCAATCGAAGTTATTACTTTCTTTTCTTCTTATTTTAATGTTTTATTGTCGGCGTGACTTCTACTGAATGCAAGGGATCTACTAGAGCAGTTTGAACAGAAATGCATCAGGTACAATCTCTCATCCATCTCAACCGAAATCATTCAACTATTCAAATGTTAAATTAAACTACACAATTTTTTGGAAACATTTTAAAAGAGCAGCATTCAAAAGCAAATAAACTATCAATTTTAACACTCGTTTCGAAAGCAAATTAGACAGTAAAAGACAATATTTATAGAAAATGAAAAATAGAGAACATTTTGGTTGAAATAGGATGGACAAACAAAATTACTCTTACCATTCTCCATTGGAAAGAAAAGTTAGTCCACTAGGTGCCACGAAAGTTAAAGTTTCTCCAATCACTGTCAAAATAAAAACGATACCAAAAAGATTGATGATAAAATATTAGCAGAACGAAAATTTTAAACCCCCTCCCAAAAAGGAATCTCTCTCTCTCCCTCTCACCCACACACATATGAAGATCCATAGTATTTACCTATTATCCATGTGACAAGGAAATCAAACTGATTTTGGCCGTCTCTCCAATAATTCATAAACCCATATGCGTAGATTTTTAGGCCCATTTCAACTACATATATCCAACCTGTTGGAAAAAAAAAAGATAGTCTAAAATAAGAAAAGATAACTATAGTAACAATCAATCACATAATTTTTTTCACATCATATGCCATACATATGATGACACTAAAAAGGAGAAAGAACACCTCCAAATCAAACTACTCAAGGAAAGAATTCGCTTGCACAATAACTGATATTTATAATAGTTAACTAATATAATTTTCTACCGTTTATTTAGAAGGAAAAAATTGTAATAATTTCATGACGTTGTGCAGTTCCATGCCTCTAAATTGGAGTCCTCTTCATAAGTTTCTTTGTAATTACTTTTCTTATCAACATAAATTGGAGGGCTTTTGTTTGATCCTTACTTTTTACAAAACACAGATTGGATTTGATGAATCTGAATAATTCATTTTTCATCCAGACTATATGATTTTTCCCTGTCAATAACTAAATTAAATACTATCCCTATCTGAGAAAGTATGGAAATTCTAGGTTCCTTTTTTATGCAGCGGGAATAGGAACAACCTCGTTATGGGTGGTCAAATTTGACCCAAGTTGTATGGTATAATATCCAAGAGGGAAACTCAGATTGATGGGACCCGAATTCAAGCAGAGGATAGTCCAGGGCCTAACTTGAGTGAGCAAAGCCAAGCCCAATCCAAATGGGCATCAAACTATGTTAAACATTTTTTCTATTTTAGAGGTTTATTCATCCCACTCTTTGATTTGATTGTGTGAATTGGACAATCAATCTAAGCCAAATCCGTGCATAATACTTCTATTTTTTTTTTACCGTGCTCATTATCTTATTGTTGGTTGAATTAGTCTGTTGGATAGATAGTTTTTCTATGAGTAATTAATTTTTACTTCGTGGATTCGCATCCTTTTATCAAAGGATAATAAACAACAAATTGCTTAATTTTTCTTAGAGTTCAATCTCTTAGATGCTATGTTGCATTGTTTTTTCCAACCCAAAAATGACTTGGGGTACTTCAAAGCAAAATAACCAATTTTGAAATTCCAGCAGCATGCTTATTAAAAAGAGACTTGCACGTTACTACGTTGTTATTTGACAAAAATATATCTCCTTATCAAGACCTTACCAAATACAAACTCGAGTTCTTGCCATGCTTTCTGACCAACGTTGTTTTCTATATCAAGCTGAAACATGAAGACGGGAAGTTAAATGCATTGTAAGCTGCAATATATCTTTTACTGAATAAAAAATTAAATGTCAAAAGTAATAAATTGAGCGAAGATGCTATTGATTATTTCGATCTTTCTTCAAAAAACACCTAAATGGACAACTAAGGTCATCACTCAATAGATTTGTATCTCAACAAACAACTAAATGGACAATTAACGTCATCACTTAGTAGATTTGTATCAGAATCCAAAAATTAATAGCATAAACAAAAAAAGCTAAAGGTGGAAGCTAATTTAATAAAACCATAATTGTATGAGAGCAACCTAAACTATAATTAAAATCAAATCAAACAAATAAAAATAAAAATAATAAATTCTATGTTTGGAAGATTAAAAAAGTTAAACATGCCATGCCAAGAGAAGTTAAACACATAAATGAAGTTATTATTTAAGCTTCAGCCTTACTGTTGTTTCAATAATAACAGCAACCAGGTTCAGAATGAGGATAAAGGATATAGCATATCCAAATGTGGGGCTCCGCACAAATACTTTCAACTTGTTTGATAAAATTGAATCGTAGACAAAAGGATACCCTTCAAACCATGAAGGCTGCAATCATAATAAATCAAATAAATAAATTAAGTCCTTATTCATTCTGTTCACTCTTCTATAGTTTTTTAATTCTAAGGTAAAACTATTAAGACTTACAATGTCCTCCTTCTGGAACTTCAAGGCTATAGCATTGCAAAGATCAGCAAATTCATCCATATTAATCTACATAAAAGAAAGTAGTCCAACGAAAATCAACAAAAAGAAAAAAAAAAAAATAATTAAAATTATGTTCCTCCATGCATGGCTGAAGATTTGATCGATCAGTACGTTTATCACAATCATAAATTGAATTTGCAATCAAGCCTCAGTAATTAACCACAATGAGAGGGAGCCTTTTGTAAGCTCCTTTCAACGCATAAGTTTGCTATGATTAAAAATTGTACTTCAAAAAATGTTTTTTAAACAAAAATTATATTATATTCAAGGTCAGTACCAACACAGTTTTCACAAATTCAAGTAACTGAAATGGCTTAAGGTTATAACTACCACCCTCATCAAATACTAGCTAGGTTATAACTTATAAGGATGAGCGAAGTTATGTGGAAGAACATGAATCCAAAAAAATTATACACGTTTGGTTTTAACAAATTTGAGGAACTAATGTACCTTAAAATCACGACTGTCATCTAGCTCATCAAATATTAACTCATAATCATCCCTTGATATTTTCGGCAAAGTCCTGAAAAAAATGTAACAATCTTGATAATACAAGGCTAGTCAACAAGCAATAACAAAAACTAAGAAGTCTTCTCTAAACCAGGCAAACTACAAAATTGAAATTTTTAATTTTCCATTAAAATATTAGGGGCAATATTCAACAGAGCACCTAAACGCTGGGGACAAAACATATATTTAGCCTTTGTGTGAAAGATAAAACTTTGTACTTTTCGCCTTTGTATTCAGAGTCTACTTCCATGTGGAATCTTGGTAAATAAGATGCTACCCATCAATTCTAAGCTGGTGTATCATGAATGTGATTGTAAGAAGCAAGAATAAAAAATTCAGCAGGTACTACATTTTTTTGTAGATCAATGGTATTACGTATAAGATCATAAACCAACAGAAAGAATTATATATTACAAAAAAAAATTTAAAAACCGTTGTAGATACACTGAAAGCACTATGAAGGATTATTAGTTTTTCATCAGGCACTTCTGTAAGTATTCCTGACTTTTCTGTAACAAACTAACTTCAAAACCAAGCAAGCTCAACCTAGAGAGAGGCAGAGAAGGTACAAAACCTGTATCTGTTAAGTTCTTCAAGAAGTATAAGGCACTGCTGCTTATTGATAAACCCAACGTTCTGTAAAGACATGAGAAGGTAATCAACTTGAAATATCTTATCCATGAACTTTTAAAAAAGGCATGATATTGAAAATTGACGTGGACCATATTTGCCACGTTATTGTAATATATAATTCATGAACTTATGAACCCACCATACTTACAATAACTCAAAGTACAAGGTTAAAATATTATCACAATATAGAATTACAACACTGGGTGCATGTACTTTTTAACAGAATGTTATCCACAACTATGCAACCTTGAATATCACATACAATAATTTTAATAAACCAACAGTAGACGCATTCTCCAGTATGCCAAGTGAATTTGGAAGTAGAGTTGTGGAAAGGAAATGGGTGCAAGTAACATCAATTTAGCCAAATACTTAGTGGCATGGTAAAAGATATGAAGGATTATGCTAATTCACAAAGCACAAAGGTAAACCAGAAACAAATAGAATAGTAGCACAGCATCAATGAACATTATTCTGAAGTGACACCACCCAACTTCCTTTTTTTATTAGCACTACCTAACAAAGTTTGACATCATGATGCAAGCCCACTACATAAACAAACATTATTTTGAACTATAGGTTTTTTCAATTATCAAAAATTTTCAGCTAAACTAGAAAAATGAACTGTAGGCCTTTTCTTAAAAACACAGCTCTAACTTCAGTCAGGGCCTTCACTGAAGCTCAGAAGAACTCAATTGAACCATGAAAGGGACATTTTGTTATTTCTTCCAACAACGGAAATTTCTCCATATGGCTCTAAGTTCCATAAAACTATCTCCATAGATTCCTTACCTAACTTCAATTTTGTTATAAGATGTTAACTTGCTTATAAACATCTATACTCAATGAACAAGCATAAGAAACAGTATTCATATATCTAAAATAACTGTAAAGAAGCCTTAAGACGAGCTGACTCAAAATAGTCAATCTTCCTTTCTTTACTGGCTTTTCCTTAAAACATAAGTTTGAATTGGGTGCTTTTATAGTCTCTTTGTACTTTTAGTTTAATTTTTTCTCCCTTCTCTAAGTACTGGTTTTTCTTCGTACTTGCTCAAAACTAATACTATCATTCGCCAGTATATGTAGTTACAATTCCGGTAGATTGATTATTAGAAACATCTTTCTCTATCTTAAAAGATTTTTTGTATGTTAAATAGAAAATTTATTAAGGGAAACTTTCTAGATTAGAAGGAATTTCTATACACAAACAAGAAGGCAAGAAGATAAAAACTAAACAACTGGAACGAGACAGATACTTGCCCCCTATGTAAGACCCATAACAAGATTCTTTCATAAAAAATAATACGATAAAAAAGCCACCCAGTTAAACCTTTGAAGATGACAGCTAGATGGTAGGTGGTCACCATACTTACATTAGTATCCATAAGACTAAATGCTTTGGCCAGTATACTTTTCCTCTTGCGATCCATCTCAGAAATTTGTTTAGCAAGCTAAATAAAAAATTTTAAAAAACATGAGCCTTTGGGTCCTTGTTAATATAAAGTAAGGAGATCAATATATTTGTTGATGAACGATGGATAAAGAAAAAAAAAAAAAAGGCAAACAAAAGTGAATGATAAAGCCAGTTGAAGGCATAGATAACTCTTTTTAACTGGCAGTACATGATGAAGTAGCATTTACCTGACCCTTAAAACTATCGTATACAACAGCAAGAATCAAATTTGTAACGAAGTAAACTCCCAACAGCACGTACAGAACAAAAAAGAGGCAGTACCAACGAGATGCCCTGTAAAGGACAATATAAGTCGATGTAATGCTTAAATTCAAAATGTTGGAGCAACATCTTTTAACATATATTCTTCAGTTAATAATTTCAATAATGTCATCAATATAATTCTTTTAAGCTTGATAAAAATAAAAACAATGATACTTCATACCACACAAAATAATTAGTCATGTAATCTCCAGAATATCATTTAGCATCTCAAGGACATGAATTCTATCTCTAGAACCAATTGAATATCACAAACTTTATGAACGAAAACCAAGATCTCAAGTTTTAATGGACTTTCTAAACCGAAACATGCTTGAGTAGTATATCTCCATCACCATTCTCCTCCCAATCAGTACAAAATGCAGGAATGAAATAGTGATTGAAAGAGGGAATAGTCATCTATGCAAGAACTCAACAGAAAACTGGGATATCCTTCCACAATGCTCTTATTATAGTGCTGCATGCTACCTCATGGAACATATTTTCCAAAATTGTATCTAAGATTATATAGCAGAATGCAAGTCAACAACCATTTCCTAAATTTTGAATGTTGAAAAGAGCATATAAATACACTTCAAAGAGAATGAGGAAGAAAATGAATACAGTTCAAACAAGTAGATAAATATATCAATAAAAAGTCATGAAAAGTGTATCGTTCGAAATTACCCACTTACTTGTAGGCAGGTATCCAAACATTTGGATTATTAGATGTTGTGAACAAAATAAACATTTGATATAATGTGGCTCCAAAAGAAGTAAATATTATTTTCCCCTGTTGTGTATCCTCAAACATAACATAGGCCAACCAGCTAGAAAACAGAAGAAACAAAAGCCATAGAGCCTACAAGGAAAGTGGCAATAAAATAGAGTAAGAGGTATAAAGAGTTTGTATAATAATTAACATAATATAATGTTAGACTCACAGTTCTTTAACTTTTTGAGTAAAAGGGAAATGTAAGGCATCATCTAGGTATATAATAAATTCTACAGAAACAGAATATTTATTATGCCAAAGTTATCGACGAACCAAGACATTCAAGTATGTGCCAAGCATTCCAGCCAGGATGACGATGCTCTCCCGTAGATGCCTAAGAACCAAATGAAATGATTAAATTTGTTGGAGTTGTTAAGAAGTAAATAACTGTATCATAAACAGCCTGAAAAAAAACTTTAACTAGTCTATTTCCCATTAATACATATTATCTAGCCTACTGTCTGTCTTTAATCATTAGAATGAAAGAATGATTTTTGGGGTCAGACCCAACAGCGAGAAAAATTAATATTATACAAGAAAATCATCTTTAAATGAAATGTATAAAGCTCACTCCTCTGAAATCTCCCCAACAGATCAGATACCATAAAGTACTTATTTACACCTTTGCTATACATGGCAATTAATATAATCCATGTTAACACACTAAAAATGGCTATCTCAACAATAATTAGACAGAAGTGTGTGTAAACTCATTTCTTAAAATTAAAAGTAGATGCAAAAAATTCCTTCGAGTTAGATGCTATACAAATATCTTTTAAGTACATAAGATGTGGTTCACATAAAAATGACATACAAAATTAGACTCCTGTCAAGAAATACCTGATATTCATGATGAAAAAGACAACTCTAATATATGGTGCAACTCTGAATGGAAGATAATCAAAGGCCACCGGCGACAAATATAGGGTATAAACGAGAAAATCAGCCACCAAAATAATTGTGCAAAGGACCTGGAGAACAAGGAAGATTTAGAATTAATTTCTTAAAAAGCACACCATCTAAACACTAAAACCCAATGGGGTATTGGCAATTCATAAGGAAGAGACTCCAACTATTAGAATGTTGACACGCTCATTCTACTGATTTTATGAAACTACCTTTAACCAAGGTAAAGGAAAATTATATAGCCTTGATTATAATCATAAGATGAAGTAGAGTATAAACAAAATTTATACTTACAGGTTTTATGCCTCATTGCCTCTAGAGGTCTGAAAAACGTTTTGAGCAGAATAATTTTGTGTGGGTAGAGGACAATGCCTTTAGAGGGTTGTTAGGTGGCAAACAAAAGTTGGCCTTGTCTTATTTACCATTCACAGACAATATTACTTTTTTTGCTTGAGGAAGGAGGATTTCTTTATTAATCTAAACTGCTTCCTATCTTCTTTTTTCTTTTTACTTTTGAAGTGACCTGCAATCCTTCTAAACTAAATATGCGATCTTCGTGGTTGGTGGTTTGCAGTTGGGGCTTTCCCATTCTTACCTAGGTCTTAGATATAGTCTGTTCTAAGTAAATTCCCGACGTATTTCCTCTCCTTATTTAGAATCCCAATGCCAGGCAATAATTTTCTGGAGAAAAGCAAGAGGAACTTTCTTTGAACGTTGGGAAAGGGTAGGAGAAGGATAAGGTTTGAGTGGGTTTCAAGTGAGGATTTGAAAGAAAGTTCCAAACAATTGTAGTATGCTATATTTGAAGGGTTTATAGTAAGGGTTTGGTGGTTGTCCCCAAAGAGTGACCTTGTTAGTAGAGGTTGGAGTCTCCAAGGTAAGCTCCCTAAGAGGTTCTAGGTTTGAAACCCACGGGTGCCCTCCGATATGGAGTAGGAAGAAGCTCTGGTTCCCGATTATTAAAAAAAAGAAAGTGAGGGTTTGGTGGGAAATGAGCTGAATACTTACTTTTGAGAGAATAAGTGACTGAAAATAAATCATAACAAAACTTTTGAGTTTTCGCATTAAGGGCATAAGAAGGTTGTCTTCAAGCTCAAATTACTTAAAACTTTAAAAAATGATTTTTTCCAATAACCGAGTATCGTGTGACACTTAGCAAGTACCTTCAACTGGTTCAAGGGATTTTTCCAATAAAGCTGGGAACCTTCATATGAAATTGGGAAAAAAGTGTGTATAATGAGTATTACGAGAGTCACAGCCTGCAAATAGAAAGTATAAACTGATGAAAAAAACTTAAGTGGAAAGTTGGAGATCAATAAACTGAATATATATATATATATGTATATATATATATAAACTGTACAAGAATGCTTTCCCTATGCATGGTGGTCCTTAGAAATATAGATAATCTGGTCTGGAAAATTAACATCTCTATAAGCAGAAATAACTTTGCACATTGAACCGTTTGTGAATATCAATTGAGGAAACCAAGAAATTTCATTTCCCATTCAATTAAAACAGGAAACCTTAAGAAAAAATCACATAACAGCTTTTTGCATGTAGTGGAAATTGGAATTTAATTTCACATAACTTATAGTATCGAAGGTTATCTAAAAATATTACACTTCCAGTGAGTGAAATTCTGCCAACAGCAGAGTTCACATTAGAAGCATTTGGCTGACGCGTAAAGTATACAGCATCTACATGCACAGCATTTTCCCACAAATTTATGTTTGTGAGTATATAAAGCACTTAGCTAATGGGTTGGGGTAAATTTAATTATATCAACCAACGGATAACAATAACTGAATAATTTATTTTGTCTATTCTTACCTCATATATAATAGATTCAACAGCTGTTAAGTAAGGCAGCTGCCCAAGAAAAAAATACTCCCTGTCGTTACAAGAAGGCGTATCATATTTGAAGCACCACAAGGGTTTCTGCAGATGAAAAATGAACAAAAACGTACTTTCACAACTGAAAACAAAAGGAATGTTAAAAGAAATGGAAGAACTAACCTCAAAGAAATTTAAGGCTATCAGCGCAAAGAAATTTAAGGACCAAATCAAATCAAACTTAATAAAAATGAAGTAGAGGTTTGCAGCACTCTGGAAGTTTGATTGATCAAGAATTTTCTCGGGTATACCAATGCCATCTTCAGCCTGCAAAATTCATTCTCCATCAGCAGTGATAAAAATGTTCTGCTGGCCAAGGTTAAAAGTAAAACTATATCTTCTTTTGCACAAACTCTAAGAGGGCAAAAAAGTTAATGGTTAGGGCTGAATCATCTTAAATCACCGATCAACCCAAAAACTTAAACTAATGGGTTGGATTAAATTTAATTATATATGTCAATACTCTTCTCATTTGTGGATTAGAAAATTTGAGAAATGTTCACCAAGTGGAAATCAATATTAAATGCAGGAGGAAACGAACATAGGGACACATGACTTCCTACTCTAGTACTATGTTGAATCATGTTAAATCATCAATCAATCCAAAAGCTTAAACTAGTGGTTCGTAGTAATTTGAATTATACCAACCAACAATTACACTAAGTTTGAACTTAATTAATTAATATTTCACCCAACTTGTACCATTCCTACTCATAAAAACAGAGAAGAAAATAGACACTAACAAAAAAAGAAAAGAAAAAAGAACAGAGTTATGGAAATAGAATAAAGGTAGGGAACCGCCTTTTTTTTTTGTTCAACAACATTGGGATATGACCTCTTGGCCATAAACCTATACTTAATGCACATATAACATTGTTGAGTAGAAGGAACGCAAAACTACTCATAAATATAGCATTATTTAGATAATATAATAGAGAATATGTAGGCAAAAGCAGAAGATCTATTTAGAAGCAATCCCGAAATGTTTAACAAGAAAAATAAGCAGCATATTACATATACCTTCTGCTAAAGGAATGAAATAGGAAGACGCCAAATAGAAATTATGCAGCGTTTCTCAAAGAGAGAAAAATAAAGCCATCAATTCTCTGAGAGAAGAGTACATAATGGGATGGGAGAGATATACCATATCGATAAATGGATTTTAAAACATTTTAAGCAGAACAACACATCCAGTTCCAAGACAGTGTCATTACTAAACCACACCAGTAGGTCACCGAATCAAAATCCACAAATCCATATCTCAGAAGGAGAAGCTAACGATTCAGATTCCAGAAACCAAAGTCCGTCAAAACAGATCCTAAATCCATCATAATTCAGAGAAACAGCTCAAGTAATAAAAACACATTTGGAGCAGAATCAAATACGAGAAAAGGAGTCTGACCAGATCGACGAGAGCAGCAGCTCTTTGATACGCAGAGCCATAAGCGATGGCGTCGGAGCGGCGGTTGAACCTCACATGGCGTCGAGAATCGGAGCCACTGCTACTTTCCCCTCCAAGCAGAGATTCCTCCATTTTCTTATGAGCCTTCAGCTTCAAGACTTCTCAACAAACTGTGATCTCATGGGGAGCTTCTATTGGACATAAAATTAAATATGTATGTATGAACATATTAATGGGCGTTGAAATTTGGAATTTACGGGAATTGCCATCCTGTTGGAAAGATGGTGACATGGCAGAGTTGCCACATGTAACTCCACAAACTAACCCCCCCAAAAAAAAATACCTCATTTGCTATATTTGTTTGAAAATAGTATAAGATATTTTGTGTCTCTTTCCTGGGACAACCTTCGATATTACATCACATGATATTCAAGTAAAAAAAAATATCACATAATATTAATTTAATTTAATTTGTCCACTTTTTTTAACTTCTTTATTGGTCTTCATAACGGTTAAATCACCCTTCAACTAATTAATCATATATATCGTAAATTATAATATATTTCTTTTAAGAATTACGAATATAAAGCTCAATTAAGAAAATATTTTTTTCTAATTCAATTTTTTTTTTCAAAACAAGGGTAACCACGCTAGTTGAGTTTCGAACCTAAAATCCTTGAAAGGAACATACCTTTAAAACTCGAGTCTTCAACCACTGTACTGCCCCTTGGAAACTTCTAATTCAATAATAATTAAGAGTATAAGATTCAAATTCACAATTGAGCCCTTGTCAATAAATAAGAGTTAATCCCAAATAATTTCCCCATAAAGATTAGGGTCATCGGATCCAAGTATTCCAAAGACAAGCTTTTAAGAATCCAAGATAAGGAAACTGATAAACACCACGGAAAATAATGTACTGAAATGATCCATTATTGGGACCATGACTTAAAAGAAAAGGACTGCTCAACGACCTGTTTGTCTGGAAGTAAATGTAAATTGAACACAGCACTGCACATTTTCAACACTAAAGGACCTTTCACATAGACTGTCGGCATGAGTCTATTTCTTCTTCTTCTGACTTTGGACACACGGCACAAGACTCGAAGGCGATTCGGGTACACAACAGCAGAGCTTGCAGTAAAAATGGTGATGAAAAATAAACGTGCAAGTAAACATCAAGAGAGAATCATATATAAAATTTTGAAACTTCAGGTAGGTTGTATTCACACAAGGTATTAAACCATAATCCGGCCGTTTGTAAATCTCATAAACCACAACAATATATGTACGCGGACACAATTGAATCAGAAACCAGTGTTTTATTCGATGCATTGAAAAGACGCAATGTATGAGGCTGGTCGTGGCCTGTATCGGCTGCAAACAGGGAATGATTAATTACTCTCACCATGCTCTTTGTGGACCTGGACTTGCAGAAGAACTCAACCTGTCTAGAACTCCGTTGAAATCAACAGGTTGGCCACTGTCCTCCATTCTCTGAATTATACTGGCAATGTGGTCGCCCCGGAACCCCATGCCAACCAGTTTCTCGATCAGATGTGCATGATTTGGATTCCTGGATGACGAAGCCTGAGGAATCTGATGAGGGGCATTGGCGGTTGGAGGATATCCACTTTGATTGAAGTGCGGTTGTTGAGACGAATGGTGCAATTGTTGAGGTGGATGGTGCGGTGGCCTTCCACTTTCCCTATCATACATCATATAGGCACCTCCAGAGGAAAGTCCTGGTTGTCCAGGAGGCATATATCCCTCGCCTGTTGCTGGTCCATAATTGTTTTTCACTTGAGGAGGTAGCTGTGGAGCAGAACTACCACTTGCAGCACCATACCCATAAGGCACTGGGTCCGAGCGGCTTGAACCAGGCTGAGGAATAGATCCATAAGGCATTTGCATAGGCATGCTGCTTGACAGCGTCTCTGGCATAGAAGCCGGTTGATTCGGTGGATAAGGGTAGGCTGAAGAAGGAGGTGGTGGTCGGATCTGAGGTTGCATAGAAGGCTGTTGTGGTGGCTGTGGCTGCTGAGACAGCGGCTGTGCCCATTGTTGTTGATATTGATTGAATGGTTGTTGTGGAGATTGACTTAGCTGGGGATTGGTCATCTGTGAAACATCTTGAGGTTGCGAGGCCCGGTGTTGGGAATCAGGTGAGATATATTGGCCCTGAGCATGCTGGATATGGGGTGGTTGACCAGGCAATTGGGTTGAAGCGATGTAATAAGATTGCTGCTGAGGTACATTCGGAGGCAAAGTTGCCGAAGGAGGTGTAATAGGATTCTGCTGTGGGACAATCTGATGTGGCAAGGCCAAAGCAAGTTGCTGATTGTGAATCTCAGGTGGATTATCAATCTTCTTAGGATCAGAGGCGACTGATGAAGCCCTCTCATCATTTGCCTGTGAATGGCTTAATGAAGATGGCTCTTTATGCGAGACCTGAAGTTTGGCTAGGTCTTTTTGAGTCTCTGCAAGTTCTTGCTTGTCCCTTATAATCTGTACAGACCTGTGGACCTACAGAAATGAATCAAGTGCAAGTTTATGTCAAACATTGCCAATCCTCCTAAGCAGTATCAAATTGTAAGAAATTTAAGTGAATGATAACAAATACGGGGCTTGGAAAGAGATGTCACTGTTAAATCAAGTGCATGATTCAAGAGTCAACAAGTGATAGGTTTTTTTGTACATAATCATAAGAAACAGTCAGTGTGTCTGATCAAACAATACCATTGAGTAAACAATGTTAAAATTTGAAGATCCCTGTACTACTACTTTCTTAGAAGTTGTAAAGTTGTAGCTCACCTCTTGCAGATGCTTCTCAAGAGATTTAAGCTTTGAATCTGCCTCTTCATGGTCTCGAGCTAGATCAGTACGCATTTCTCCAACAGATTTATCAAGGTTGTAGCAATATAATTCAAGCTGTGATAGGCGTGAACTTATTCCCTCAAGAAAACGCATAAGGTTATCGGAATGCTTTTTCATGCTGTTCTCTACAGCAGAAATCACATCTTGGTTGATGGAATCATCTGGTTGACCGTAAGCAGAAGGGGCAGGGAATACAGAAGACATTCTAGTTTTGTGAAAATCCTGCTCATATAAATATGCATAAGTAAACCCTAATTATGCATGAAATAGTACATATCGAATTCCTAATTTAATATTATTCAATAAAACAGAAAATTGATAAATAAATGCTAAATGTTTAATTATAAAAAAGAATAAGAATCCATAAGAAACAATTTCATTGATGAATGATGTATGGAATTTAATAAAGGGATGTTAATCCATGATGATTACAAAATGCCTTTGCAATTGGTCAGGGAGGCATCTATAGGAATCCAAGTTAGACAAGACATAATTTACACCATGTAATAGCATGGTAAATAACAAGGTCAAATATCATGTCATGAGATTGCTCCTTGTCTATGAAGCCCTTTGATTCAATCTCTCCAAAGCATCCAAAAGAAATCCCTCATGATAATCTTCTATAGAAAAGCTTTTACATCTTCAAAGGGGTAGTGCCAAACGTTTTAAATAGGAAATCTTTTACCTCCCCAGCAAAAAATAAATGCCATCCAAAGGCTCTAAGAATTCTGTTCCAGAAACTGCAAGCATAAGAGCTATTGCAACAAAATTTATTTGGGGAGAGGAAATTCTAACGTCTAACCTCTTGGTTACTAGGTTGTACAAGATGTCACTAGAGCTATAGCAAGAGCAATTTAAAAAGCACAAAATTCCATCCGGTTAATTTTTCAAGGATCGAGCAGCAATAAGACTAGAAACAATATATGTTACCACTGAAAGCTTATAAAATTAAGAGATATTGCAGAAAAATAATCCTACGAGGGTTTTAGTAATTCCAACTTTAGTATAAATGAGAACTTGTCAAACATTCACAAGAAAATATGAAGGATACAAGACGGATAAACAGATAAGACGCAGAACCCAAACCACGGAAAATCAAATCCTTTTCTCCTTCAGATACTTATTCAAAAACTGATTTAATTTCTTGCACATAATGCAAAAGAAGGGGCTTCTTAACAAAAATTTTAACACACGGCGATCAATAAAAACCCTAGATGGTAAGAACATTCCCAAAACTTGTAACTTCAATAGAACAACTAATTTAATTCTTATTTAAACGGAACGATTAATTTAACCCTGGAGACTGAAAAGCACCACCAAATCTCGCTCAATAATAAACCAAACAGATATGTAGTCTAGAACTTTGCTAATGCGAAATGGATCGCCACGGATCTTCAACCCTAGCTAATCCCAAAAATCAAGCACGACCCAATAAAACAATGATGTAGAGAAATAAGAATCCGAGTTATTTACCTCAACAAACCACAAACCACAAACCCTAATCGCATCTAACAACGAGAAACCGAAAATTACTTTCAAGCATCCGTAATCCAGAGCAGATAACTAGCCACATAAACCTAAGAAAACAAGTAAGATAAGAAGGAACCTTGGTGGAATTGGTAAGGGATACTGGATCGGTGTGGGTGCCGTTTGAAGGGTCCTGTTTGGGGTAGTCCTCGTAGGAGCAGAGAATATCATCGGAACCAAAATCGAAGGCTTTGGGGGCGGAATTAGAGCGACCAGACGCCATAGATCGCACTGAGAAATCGAAAGAATTGGGAGTGAAGGCTGCGATTCTTAGGAGAGAGAGAGAGAGAGAGAGAGAGAGAGAGGAAGAGTGATTGAGCTTTCCGATTATCGAGACCGAAATTTTCTATAATTTTCTTTGGATGCCTTCACATCCAAGACTTTGTTTATAGGAAAATACCTTTTTTATTATTATTTTTTTAGATTATTTATAGGGAAATACTTGGGAGCTAAGCCCTTCTGATATATGTGGCACCAGCCCCAATTTTTTTAAGGTTAAGTAGATTATAAATTATGAGTTATTGTAAATAATTAGAAAGTTGAATTTTAGTAATAACTTTTTTGAATGTGATCACTTGCAGAGAGATAGTAGACAATAATTTATTTGGGTGTTGTAAGAAATGAATAATTATTTTAAGGGAATAGAAATAAATGATTAGATATTAATGATTATAACTAAATTATTAGAAATGAATTATTATTCTTACTAGTTAGAAATGAGTGTCAAATTGTTCGTTTCGTTGTGATTGTTTGAAAAAAATTTGTAAAAATCAATTAGAAAAAGAGTTTTAGACCGTTCAAAATAACTTATTCTTTTTTAATTATAAATTTTTAATCAATTATATTAACTCTTCATTTTTAATCAATATTTTAAATATAATGAGCTATTAACTACAAATTCAGTTTAAAAATTTATATTCAAACAAGTTATTAGTTATAATTACTCTACGAACATTCATATAAACGAGTTATTAATGCAACTTCTAATTACTTGCTTCTCAAAAAAAAAAAATCTAATTACTTAATAACTCTTCATGTAACTACTCACACACATAATCAATTTGGGTGTATTAGTTAATAGAAACAGTGCAGCTGGGTTAAATAGTTACATCTTGCGTTTTAAAAAATAGTTAATCAACAAAAAAAAAAAGAGGCTCAAATATGGGTTAAAAAATAGTCACATATAATCGATCTTTTAAAAATTATTCATAGGATAATTCATTCAAAATATATGTACAACTATGGAAAACTAAATTATCCAAGTGAAATAAGATAAATGAACCATCAAATATAACGAGTTAGAGAAATTTAAATATAATAATAAAAGATCAAGATGCCTTCCCATCCAAGTTCGAATCACTATTGCTTCAAAGTTTAGAATGAATATTAATATCTTAATTATTTTCCCATGATTTATATATATATATAGAGTAAAAAGTGTAACATTGTAAATAAATAATTGTTCTTTAGAAATTAGAAGTAGGCATACAAAGATCCAAATATTCATGGATATTTGTATTTTTCACAAATGAAAATTCAACAATGCAAAAGTAGAATGAACATCAAGAGGGAATCATCTGTAAAGACTACCAGTAGAAGATATTCATACAAGGTTTAAACTTTAAACATTACAATACAATCCACTTTCTCTTCATATCTCGCAAACCATAAATATACGAGAAGAGAGAACACAACAGTGGAATCACAAACCAGTCTTTTATTCAATGCATTAAAAAAGAAGCAAGGTGGCTAGGCTGGTCATGGCCGATATGAGCCTCAACAAACAAGCAAACAACAGGTGACGCTACGACTAAAATTATGGTCACCATACCCTCTGTGGAGCACCAGAATTACTCAACCCATCTAGAACAGCATTGAAATCGATAGGTTGACTGCTCTCCTCCATCCTATGAATTACACTGGCAATGTGATCATTCCTAAACCCCATACCAACCAGTTTCTCAACTATATCGCCATAAGGATGGTTTTGGTTGCGCATAAACTGCGAATGACTCGGGTTCCTGGCGATGCCGTGAGGGCCTGATGGATGCTGAGGATACTGAGAAGATGCATTGGCTGGAGGGTATCCACTTTGGTTGAATTGTGGATGTTGTTGAGGTTGAGGAGGCTGGTGTGGTGATTGTTGAGGTTGAGGAGGATGGTGTGGTGATTGTTGAGGTTGAGGAGGATGGTGTGGCAATGGTTGAGGTTGAGGATGATGGGGTTGTGGTCTTCCACTTTCCCTATCATAGATCATATATCCACCTCCCGAGGAAAGTGCAGGTTGCGATCCGGAAGGTAAATATCCTTCCCCGCCTTGTGGTCCAAAAGCATTTTTGACTTGAGGAGGAGGCTGCTGGATTACAGTACTACCACTTCCAGCATATCCATATGGTATCGCGTCTAAGCGGCTTGAACCCGGCTGAGGAATAGATGAAAAGGACATTTGCATAGGCATGCTGTTTGGAAGGGTCTCAGGCATAGAAGTTGGCTGATTCGTCGAGTAAGATGAGTAGACTGAAGAAGGCGGCATCCTGATCTGAGATTGCAAAGAAGGCTGCTGTTGTGGTGGTTGAACTGGTTGAGGTGGCTGCTGCGTCCATTGTTGATATTGATTGAATTGTTGCGGTGGGGGAGCTTGACTTGGCTGGGAATTGGTAATTTGTGGTGGCAACCGAGAAACGTCTTGAAGTTGTTGTTGAAATTGGCTCTGAGCATGCTGGATATGAGTTAGTTGACTTGGAAATTGGGTTGAAGAGATGTAATAAGCTTGCTGTTGAGGCACATTTTGTGGCAAAGCTGTTGGAGGAGGTGGTGTTATAGGATTTTGGTGAGGGACAATCTGGTGGGGCAGGGCAAGAGCTAATTGTTGGTTGTGATTTTCAGAAGGATTTTCATTATTAGGATCAGAGGCAACAGGTGAAGCTCTCTCCTCGTTTGAATGTGGACGACTCGAGGAAGACGACTCTTTCTGCAAAAGATGAACTTTGGCCAAGTCTTTTTGAGTCTCAGCTAGCTCTTGCTTGTCTCTTATAATCTGGACAGACCTGTGGACCTACAGAATGACATCAAGGCAATTCAGAGACAATTCCAAAAACTATTCCTTCGAACGATGAAGTAACAGAAAAAAGTTGCGTTGAGTTTATATGCTGACAGAGATCCAAGCATCCAAAAAAAGAAAACATGACGTATAATAACACAAAATCAATATTTCAAATATCACTAACCCCTAGATAGCTGAAACAGTAACAAGTTATAATAAACTAAAATGGTGATAACAATCAGAGGAGGCTTGTGAAGTACGGTCACTGTTTGCATCAAGTGCTTAGTTCTCACCATCCAACAAAAATGTTTTGAGCTTAAGTTGGAACCATTAAAAACTTTCAGTATGATTGATAAAAACAGTGCATGCCTTGTGCCTATAAATGATCATATAAGTAAAAAAGAAGTGTTGCTATTTCAAAAGGGTGAAGTACAAAGAAAGATTCTCCAAATGTACTACTTTACAACTCCAAAAGTTCTTAAAGTTGTCACTCACTTCTTGTAGATGCTTCTCAATAGATTTAAGCTTCAAATCCTCTTCTTCATGGTCACGAATTACATCAGATCGCATTTCTCCAACAGATTTATCAAGGTTGTAGCAATTCATCTCAAGTTGCGACAAGCGTGAACTTATTCCCTCCAAAAATCGCAAGATGTTATCAGAATACTTTTTCATGCTGTTCTCAACAGAAGAAATCACATCTAGTTTGATGGTATCTTCTGGTTGACCATAGGCAGCTGCAGTATACACAGTAGACGTTCTATTTTTATGAAAATCCTGCTCAAACAAATATTCAAAATTCAATTAATCGTACAATAACGCACATTGAACCCCATATTATTGGATAAGACATAAAACTTAATGAAACAGATAAATATAAAACTTAATGAAACAGATAAATATAAAACTAAAGACAATGAGACAACTAACAATACAAAAACTTGTGAGGATAATTCTTTTTAAGGCTGAAGCCACAATTGAACTAGAGACATCATTTGTTACCAGTTTCCACCCAAGCAAATGAAATAATCTTATGGGTGTTCTTCCTCTGAAATTTCGACTTCACCAAGACTCGGTATTTTTTTTTTTTGAAACAAGGGTTTAACCACGCCCGTCCCTAGGAAAAAATAATATAACAGTGCTCAACTAAATTCACATTACGACGTTACATGAACCCATATTCTCATGAAAAAAAAAAGAATAAAGTAGCAAGTTTGTAACATGGAAATACAGTCCAGTTTCAACAATACCAAAAACCACATTAAAATCTAATATTCTCTTCTAGTACAGTAAATTAAAAATAACTGGATGAAGTTCCTTGCATCAAATGAAACCAGGGAGCTTCATAACAACACTTCTGAGCAAAAAACAAAAATTTCAAAATCTATCGGGTGAATCATACAAGACTTGGAACCAAACTGTTCAAAGTTTTTTTTTTTTTTTTTGAAACAAGGGTAACACACCCGTCGCTAGGCCAGACACCGTGAAACATCGAAGGAGTAATGTCACAGGTGAGTCTCGAAACTGTTCAAAGTACAAGCTAGATTGAACAACTTATTCCATTCTGCAGACAAGCCAGCCCCAAGACTGTTGACTTTCAATATCAAATTCAAAGCTATCTCAAAATGGATCAACTCAACCATAAAAACAGGTCACAGCACGGATCTACATCCCCAACCTCAAACACCCATCTCTAAACCCAATAACAATCACCGCCCCCACAAAACTCAGATACTAAATACCTGAAAAGAACTAAATCACACAACAAAAAACAAATAACTTTAAAAAAACCACAAACCCTAATCGAACACCAAAAAATGAACAAATCGAGAATCCTCTTTCAAGAATCAAACAAGCCATAGCCAAATCAACAGAAGAAATACAAGAACAAAAAAAAACACAACAAACCTTGCTTGAATTCGCAACGGAGATATCGCTATGGCTGCCGTTAGAAGATTCCTGGTTACCATAGTCCTCATACGAACAGAGAATATCATCAGTACCAAAATCATACGCTTTAGAGCCCGAATTAGGGCGACCCACAGAACCAGACGCCATAGATCGCAGCTTCAAATCGAAAAAAAAATGGATTCAAAGGGAAGATGAAAGAAACGAAAGAGACGAAGTTTTTTTTTTTTTTTTGCAGTTCTCGAGAATGAAGTTTTTTTTTTCTCAAATGGCTTTTTCCGCGAAATGAAGTCCGGTGAATTTGTTTCTGCCCAATCTTTATAGAAATGAATTTCGATTTCTTTTTCTTTTTTTTTTTACAAAATTAAAATTGTAATAATTTGAAGAAACGTTGAAGACCTGGGAGATAACATTTGTTTAATTTATTCTTTTGATTTGAAGTGTACGGCCAGATTTGAAATTTGTGATATGGGCTCGCCGACCATCTTTTTATTTTGCTGATAGGTCCTTCTAATATTCCGGGTTTTCTGTTCGGTCCTTGGGTTTTTGTTTATTTCGAATTATTGCCTTCGACTAAATGATTTTGATTAATCTCAATAATCGAACTCAATTATTTTGTGCTTTAGGCTTTTTTATGGACCATGTTTTTTTTTTGGGAATATATCTTTTTTTTTTTTTTGTGGCCATCAAACTAACATTTTTCGTGGTGATGTGAAAATATTGGTATTTTAAATGTCTTATCATTTTATCAAACGTGTGGTTTGTTTTTTAATTAAATTTTGTTTTGATCTTTTTAGCATTGACTTTTTTAAAAGAAAATCTTTTTTTTGTTGGTTGGAATGGATTGGATTTGATTTGAATTTGATATTATTTAGATCCTAAGATAAGTAAATATAGTAAGGTTAAAATATCATTTTGGTCCCTCGATTTTGAGGTTTGTTTCATTTTGGTCTCTCGACTTTTAAATGTCCAATTTTAGTCCCTCAACTTTGTTATTTGTCCAATTTTGGTCCCTCAACTTTCAAATGTCCAATTTTGGTCCCTCAACTTTGCTATTTGTCCAATTTTGGTCCCTCAACTTTAAAATGTTTTCAAATTTGGTTCTTAGACTATAAAAAAAGTTCAAAAATTATCCTTTGGTCAAATGAATTTTTTATCACTCCTAAATTATTTTCTCTCTCTTTCATATTTCATAATTTCTCTCTCTAGAAAATTACATCTCTTCAATCCACCTCTCTTCCCCTCTTTTCTTTTCTTTTTTTCTTCTTTATTTTCTTTCTTTTTCTTTTTTATTCCATAGTAGACTATGAATTTTAGAAAACAAAAAGTGACAAATCAAATTAAGAAAATTATTATTTAGAAAAATTATCTCATGTTAAATAATTTGATGAGATGGATTGAGAAGAGAATAAGAGAGAAAAAAGAAGAGAAGAGGATTAGAGATGTGGATTTAAGAGAGATAAAACTTTTAGAAGGAGAAATGATGAAAGATAGAAGAGAGAGAAAATAATTTAGGAGTGAGAAAAAAATTATTTGACGAAATGACCATTTTTAAACTTTTTCGATAGTCTAAGGACTAAATTTGGACATTTGAAAGTTGAGGGACCAAAATTGGACAAATAGCAAAGTCAAGGGACCAAAATTTAACAAACTACAAAGTCAAGGGACTAAAAAATGGACATTTGAAAGTCTAGGGACCAAAATAGAATAAACTCGAAAGTTGAGGGACCAAAATAATATTTTAACCGTATAGTAATTTAATTGGATGAAATTAAAAGTTTAAGGTTAATATTAATACTCACTTTTATGCCGTTTAAGTTTAAAAATGATTGTTTTTATCGTTTTAAAAAAGATATTGACAAGTAGTCAAGAAAAAAGAAAGACAAATCGATATAATAGAGAAATAGAAACTAAATAGTTGATTGGTTTGGTTTATTGCCAAAAAAAAAAAACATTAAAAGTTGAGGAGATAACTAAAACATATATTTTTGTAAGATTTAAATATATGCATCATAATAATAGAAATATTACATATAATTAACTTTTATCTAGTCATCAATATATGCATCATAACCAAACCAATCAACATACATTACATATTTTTTTTCTCAAAAAATTTCAACTCTAAGACTCCAAAACTCTTAAAAGCATACTAACAGAAAGAAACGTAAAACGCACAACAACAATGACTCAACAACACGACTAACAAAACTCAATTAATTCGAACTTAGATCCGAAATCCTTATTTTTGCCCTTTGAATAAACTTGCAAAGAGCCAACAAAAGTTCAAAGTTTGTTCACACAAGCCCTAGTACAACACACAAGGTGTAAAAGCAAGACAAATTTAGTATAGCATATCAAGGCTTTTTCAAGAGAAGAGGGTCCAAAACAGAGTGAAGGGAATAGAGAAGAAGCACCAAGTAAAGGACTAGTCCAATGAACCCCACAATCAAGGCACCTGTGACTTGGCTACAATAATTAGGGACTTGGTCACATACTGGAAGCCATCCTGCATATGAGTTCCCATCTTTTCCAATTTGCGCTATTGTCAAAGCTGCTGCTATGCTCGAACTCAGCAACATCGTCAATATCTATTCCAATATTTAAAAAATGTTACATTCAAATGTTTGTATCTTTATAAGATATCTGTTATACTCATTTTTATTGTTTTTATAATCGATGGTGAATTAAGTATGCAATAATTAGTTATTTATATGATAATGAGATAGTATTTGATTTTTTTTAATAATGTGAATTAAATATATCGCAATGAATTAAAAATGAGTGATTTACTACCATTTCTTCCGAAATTAATAATTTTACTTTTGTTTGGTCTACTGATATAATCAACAAACATAATAGATCACTTACATACTTAATGCGTGAGTAATTACTAAATATTGAATTCTATCTTTCTGTCGTTTGAACACACTTGTAATTTGACTTAAAATATATTATTGTATCACATTTGTTATATGATATATTTATCACTATCGATATAAGTTTTTTGCATGTTTTTTTATGGTGTTTATTTTTTGCTAAAACTAATACTAAGGTTTTTTTTAGCTCAAAATCAATATTTGAAGGTTGAATTAAAACTTGCATGATCAATTAAACCAGAGGGGAATTTTGGTGCAGCTCACTTTTCTCATCTCACTTTTCTCTTTTTTTTTAATAAAAAAAAATTAAAATTCATGGTTCTGCACCCAAAATTCCCCTCATTAAACCAAGTGACAAAATACCAAATTTTCAAGTAATTTATAATCATAATTTTTAAGACGTTTCTATATTTGTATTGCATTTACCTAGCTCATATACCAAAAAAAAAAGGCTACGTAGCTTGAAATCAACTCAAAGCTCATAGAAATTCTCAAAAAAAAAAAAAAAAAAACTCAAAGCTCATAACATATAAGAAGTTGGTTAAATTTTATATTTTTAATCATTTAACTTAGCTGTAAGAACAAAATCATTTAATTTGGAAGATTATACTCATTAAGTTCCCTAAAAAAAGATTAAAATAGAATAAATTTCAAATTTCAAATTTTAAAAATCAAAGTTCAACCATTAGACTAGGACGAAACTTGTAACTTCAAAACAATAACAAAATAAAGGGGCTTTTTAAGCCCAAGTTGAAAGAAGGAACCAGAAGAAGAAATGTTCATCCCCTGTTTAAAGAATTACCAGATCAAAACAGAGCACCAATCTCCATAACAAGCTCTCCGCCGGAAGAAAAAGCACAAGAAATCCATAAACACTCGCAACACCATTCGCAATCACAAAGTACCTCGAAACACAACAACCAACACAAACGAAATATTAGATAGTACGAAGTTACATATCAAAACCAATCGGACTCTAATTTTTATTTTTATTGAACAGAATACTCGTTTCGGATTATGGGTTCTAATAAATATTACATAATATAAGTTCCACCTCAAAACTCATATTTCTTATATGTTGGCGTAAGGTCTCCACTTTTTTCGATGTGAAAACCCCGAAAAAAAAAGAAGGCACAGTAAGAATCTCACTTGAATGCAGGGGTGTGAGTGTATTTAGCCTCAAAAGAGAGGCCAAAGAACGTGGCCTCTTGGCGGCTGGTAGCCATAACAATGGCGGCACAAACAGTGGAAGCCAAAGCCAGAGACCTCATCAGAAGCAACCAAATTCTCTTGGCGTTGGCCATGGAAGACCCAATTTTGTTGATTCATTTCCCAGTTTAGTTCCATTTTTAAAATGAGATTTTGGGTTGTTGAAGATCCTCAACTGCGCAGCGCCGACGGGGTTTGGGAAGCAAAATGTTGAATTTGGGGAAGGGGGTTTTGAAAAGGGTTGGTGAACAATGCTCAAATGGGGATTTTGGGGCTTTGCTGGACTCGATAGGATACGATTTTGTTCTGTTTGTTCGCCTGTTTTTCACCTAATAACCAACAATATTTTCCAACCTTTTCAGTTTTTTTTTTCCTTTGTCACTTTGTTTAAATTTGTTTAATTATATTTGGTTACACTGCATCCACTTTAGTTCTTTAAAATAACAGGTTTAATTCATAAGATACAAAATCAAATATTGACAACAAGAACTGCCGTTCATAAACTAGAATTCAAATCTCTCCCCCCTTAAATATTGTTGTACTAAAAAAAACTAAATATACAATACAATTTTAAATTTTAATTTTTTTGAAATTTATAGACCAAATTTAAAGTTTATCCAAAAAAATAACTCTAATATAATTATATATATATAGAATTTGCGCTCATCAGTAAATTCTACCTCTTGTATTAGTTTTGCAGCACAATTTTAAAATAATTGCATATATAGCACATTAGACATCAATCAATAACTAGTAATAGAACTCAATCAGTGACATACGTCTATCACTAATGAGTGATAGAACTCAATTTGAATTTTTTGCTACAAATGAATTAGTTTTGATTTTATGCTATTAGTGTAAATATTTTGCCATTTTTTGCTATACATGCAAAATCTCCTATAATTAATTTTTTGAGAGTCGAATTAAACCCACAAAATTTTAGTTTATTATTATTATTATTATTTCGAATATTAAATTGGATGGATTTAAATTGTAACGTCAAACTTAATATATCATTAACCACGACTAAACATTGAGTTTTTCCCTCATTTTATTATTACAATGTCCTAATTTGAGATTACAACAATTGGTGGTGGGGAAGACTCAAACCTAAGACCTCATTTTATTATTACAATGTCCTAATTTAAAAAGTATCTATATATATATATATATATATATATATATATATATATATATATATATATATATTACCATTTCCGAAGAAGAAGGCAAGATCTCTTATTCTTCAAGCTTTTGCATTGAAAAATGTTTTTTATAATATCATCACAAAGTATTGAAAGAAACAATTTCAGATTTGTATTCTAAAAAAAAAAAACAATTTCAGATTTATTTAAGTTATACTAATGTGTTGAAACCAGCAAGATCCTTTCTTAAAACAAAAAAAAAGTAACCAGCAAGATCCGGTGGTCAAGCGTCACATGTATTGATTTTTCCTTCAAGTTAAATATCAAAGTTTACTTTAATATCGGTTAAAAAAAAACAAGTTTACTTTCATGTTATAATAATGCACTCTCATAAATTTAAGATTTTTATGTCACTCTCTCGAATTCTAGTCTTTAGGGTTTGGGCCCCGACCTATGTAAGGTTCGGGGTGGAGCTCTTGATCTACTTAAACATCGAGTCCGACCACTCTACCGGTTAAAGAGTGCCTCAATTTCTTAGAGATTAGAGCTCGACCCCACTACATATCGGGGAAGTGCCACTCGTTCTATTGGGGTTGGACCCCGATCTTCTAATGAGTCAAAGAGGTTTCTTTTAATCACTTAAAATTGAGCTTCGACCCCTCAACATTCTCGCGGGTCCTTGTTGGATTGGAGAGACTTGATGTTTTTCTGTATGAATTTTGCTCAATCCATATCCAATCGAGTAAATCATAATTAGAAAAATTGGTTGAGGAAACTTTGAAACCATAAGAGGTCAGCCTGACCCAAGCATAACTCGTCAAAGACAGACTAACTCAATGCCACATCAACAATTAGGAATAGAGAAAAAGAAATATCCTCCAAATTCATACCGAGCCAACAACATTTGAATATTAAGAAAATTTATATAAAATTAAATTTTATATATATGGTCACCATATATTAAACTTGTAACTTCTTAATTTTTTGTAAGTAATTTTTAATTTTTTCAAGACCGTCTTAACTATCAAATCACTTCAATGGTTTGACATTGAATTTTAAATAGTGGATAGCATCTATTAGCCATTGGTGTGGTCTTACAAAATCGCTAAATATTATAAGAAATCTAATCTACCAAAGGAGTGACGGACTCTATTATTATTATTATTTTTTTTTTTTGAGGAAGTGATAGACTCTCATTACTATTTAAAACTAATAGTCTTTCACATATTAGATATTCTTTTTTATCATATTTTTTCACCAATAGAGATTTCCCCGTAATATTGTGCGTGTTTTTATTTTATTTTGTTTTGCTGTTTAAAGTGGTTCCAAATACTTGCTGAACCCATCTCAGAAAAAAAAAACAAATAATAAATAAAAAAATGGGGAAAAATATTCAAGCTCTGCAACCGCTATTTTGTCATCCTTAATCAGAGAACTGCGACAGACCCAACCGTCACAATCAGCGAATTTCTTCATTGCTTGATCAAATTGCACCAGCTGGGAATCGAACCCGGGTCTGTACTGTGGCAGGGTACTATTCTACCACTAGACCACTGGTGCTTTGGTTTTGTATTTTGAATCTTTTATTTTTAATACATAAACGTCACAAGCTCAACAGCCACCAACATTTTACCCAATCCAAAGACTTACCACAAACTTATTTACAAATTAACAAAGATCACATATAACAGTTCCTTTAAGTTGCTTTCTTTTTGTTTCCTTTTGAGTTTAATAATAATTGATACAATTTATCATGACTTTTTAATCATATATACATACATTTATATAGGTTAACTATTATATTTTTGTTGCCACGTTACTTAAAATTAGAATATATAAAATATGAGAAACCAAAAAAAGTTTCAGGTTTAAGTTTATAGACCAACCAAAGCTTTACCTGATTATTTTTTTTTTTTTTTGGTCTCAAGTTGTTTCTTGTTCATACATTTGACAGGCATATAGCTTCAGCTTATTAGCTTTCATATGTTCATTAGATATATTTCAACTTTTAGTTAGTGTTTTGTTTTTAATAACAAGTTTATTTATTTATTTGAGATTATAATTATTGAAGATGGAAAATTCAAATCTACGACTTTTTTTTATCATTAGATGTATATTAATCTCGTTGAACAATTGCTCTTGTTGGCTATATAAGTAATGAGTTTATTAATATGTGAGAGCTTAACTTATTATAATAAGTAAAAAGCATTCTCTCGAACAAATATTGTTGGCAAATTTGAATACCATAGAGAACCTTTTGAAATGGCCGACGATCCAAAAAAAAATTATTATGCCTAGAGAAATTTCTGTATTTAAAAAAACTCTATATTTTACGGTACGAGTAGATGTCACAAAAATTTATTTTATAAATAAAATTATTTAACTTTTGCTTAGATAAATTTTCTCCTTTTGCCTCACTCTTCCACCAAAGATGCAAAAAAATGTGTGAACTACGTACTCCATTTATATCATCTTTTCAAAATTTTACTAAACAACATTATAAAATTTTCATTGACAATGAAATCACAAATTTTTTTTTGCAAATACAAACGATAATTTCTTTTTCTTTCATCCACATAATAACGTCTGGTCTCAGATCTATCACCAAAAACTATGAATGTATTTTTTTCTATAGTTCTTACCCAAGTGATATAGAAAATATTGTGGAAAAGAAATCCTGTTTTTAGAATAGATTTTGAGATGATCATTTTGGTGCAATGAATTAGGAATTAATTATTTAATTGTAGGGTGGATGCATTTAAAAATTTGTGGTGTTAGACAAAATGTTTTAATTTTTCATTGCTGGCAATTTGTAAGTTGTCAACTTGAATTTCCAACTCAGCCATTCTTTGGCACGTGTTATTTCCAGGATTCATGTTTGAGGCTGCAAATTACCCAACTGTCCATAAAAAGTTTTAAACCCATCACCACGAGAAACAAAACTTTTATCCCCATTCACGTGGCTAAATTATGTGTCAAATTGAAAATAAAATAAATAAAAATAAACCCAAAAATCTTGCAATGTAAAATTTTCTTTTATTCTATTACCAATTTGCCCTTTTTTTCTTTTGAAACTAATTTGTCCATTTTCTTTTCCTTAACTTCCTATCTTAGTTCAATTTCAAGTCATTTACATGATATTGTATATATATATATAGAGGTTAAATTACAAAGATATGAATAAAAATTTAAAATTCTAACATTTATGTAGATAATATATAGATTCTTAGATTCGATCGATCTTTTTATTATGTACTTTAAATAACTTTTAATAAATCATTAATAACTTACTTTTATTTTATAAAAAAATTTAAAAATTAAATTTAAAGTACACCAATAACATGAGTAATTATTATCTACCTTACAAACATGTTTAAAATCTAACTCTTACATTTTAAATATTTAGAAACTAGTTTTGGTAAATTTAATTTTATTCTTGAAATTTGATTAAATACTTTATGAAAACATCGAAACTATTGTGAAGAAATAGTGAGAAATAAAGCAAAAATGATCTAATCACATGGTTATAAATTATGAGAAATTAAGAAGAGCAGAAACTATTATAAAATCTTAAAAAGCGAGAGATTAAAAAGACACAAAGTGTAATTTAAAATACTGCTAGTTTTCCATTAAAAAAAAGTACTAAATGCAATCCAAGGGCAAGACCGTCATTTGGCTTATGAGACTGGTATAGTTGCCGCGTAAAACATTGTTGGGTTATAGCCTTTACCAATTGCTATATATAAAATGGCTGTTTTTCCACCCAGAAATTACCTATCAAATTTCCCTTCAAGAAACCCCAATAAAAAAAAAAAAAAAAAACCAAACCATCCCTATGAAGAAAACAGGGCTATTCGCCGCATCCGTCGCCGCCGCCTCGGCCACCGCTCTGTCAGCTCCGCCGTTCTCCGCCGCCCCCTTCAAAACCATCTTCTCCCATCAGGTAAAAAAAAAAACACTAGATTCTCTCATTTCTCGCATACCCATTTATGATCTAAGCTCTACAAAGGAAAAACTAACCGATGTGGGACAAATTTCAGGAAAAGGTCATGAGAGAGGAGGAAATTAGTGCGTCGAGAAGATCGCCGCCGTGTACGGCGGCGGATCAATTTGCTCCAAGGTTTGATGGGTTGCGATTCATTGAAACTCTGGTCACTGCTCATAGATGATGATGATAAGATTTGGATCAATTTTGTCCTAAAATCCATCTCTGTTTTTTTTTTTTTTGTTACAAAATTATCAAATTAAAAATCCCAAATTGTGTATAGCAAAGTTGGTTGTTTGTTTTGTTCTTTTTTTTTTTACCTTTTTGGTATGCCTAATCTCGTGACTTGGAATCATTTTTGTGAGCATTAAAATTGATGTTGGTGATTCCAATTTAGGACCTCTACCATCTTATTGCAATATTTCTTAGTTAAGTATTGAAATGATGTAATGTAAAATGAAATGATGGAATGACATGGTGTGTGTTTTACTTTATACTAATTTTGTGGATTTTTATAAAATATGGTTTATAAAGATATCAGTCACTCATTGTGTAGACATCACAATTTGCAGTGGTATATTTTGTAATGACAAATTGACTTTACGACTTTGATTTTTCAACTTTTGGGTCGTTTTAAAGGGACATTTTGGGTTTATAAATAATAATAAGTGGACATTTAGTTTTTTTTTTTTTTTTTTTTGTTGAGAACAAGTCTGGGGAATTATCAATACCAATTTCAGAGATCAAACTCTTGATCGTAGAGTTAAAACAGATTAACATCAAACCAGATAACCAACATTTAGGTTTTTAAGCATATACTTTTGTTTTCTTTTTTATTTAGTTTTTTAAGCATATTTTTTATTTCTTTTTTATATATGTATTTGTGAGGATCAACTTTCACGCTTCTTAGCTATTGTCACGAGAAATATACCATCTAACTTTATAACATTAGGATGTAAGAAAATTAGTAAGAAATTCATTTTTAAATCAATAATTACCATTAATTGAATTTATCGCTTTTTAACTCTTCAAGACGTGATCAATAAAGTTTAAACCAATGATCATTAATAAATATTGAATTCATTTTTGTGTTTACTAAGTTTGTAACCGTAAAAAAAACTTGATTTATTGAATATATAGTTAGTTTAAATTTTTTTTAAAATTTTTTTGAGTACAAATTAGAGAAGATGGCCAACAAAAAGTATTGAACATAAATAAAAAATTCTATCAATCTATCAATCTATTAAATACTTAAAAAAAAAAAAAAACTAAATAGACATAAATCTCCAAACTCAAAAACTGAAAATTTTAAGGGAGTAATTAAGTTCGGGGAGACAGGATATGGATTGATATGGAAAGAAATCAATAAAAGAGGGTAATAATTGAATTTGAGATGAGCATCTTTTATATATTGTGATATTGAGGTTAAGTAAAAAAGCATCTTTGACGAAAAAAGCTCTTTTTTTAGTCATTTTCGTTATGGGGTGGCACTCAAAATGTGGCTGAGCTTTTGAGAAATGGAATGAGATTTTATGATAATGCCATTATTAGTTTTTCTTGACCATGGGGGATGTTGGTTCATACTTATCTCTTTTATTTCTTGATGGAAAATACTAATATGCCAACTTGGTTCTGAGTAGGAGTCTCATGATATGGATTTAAATTGCGGATTTATAAATACGTCAACCTGTTCAACTCCTAAACTTATATATTTTTAGGTGAATTAGCGGGTTGAATTTATATCATATTTTCTCTCTTAAACCTTATTCATAATTCATGAATCTTTTTTTAAAAAAATTGCATTTTATTAGATTCAAACTCCAAGTACTTTTTTAGAAAATGATAAAATCATGGTATAAAAAGCTAGAAAATAAGCTAAATTTTTAAAATAAAAAAAAAATGAAATGGTTATCAAACATATTAAATTTTCTTTTGACATCATGCAGAGTGAGTTCGAACATATATAACCAGCTCAAAGTTGTAAGTAGAAGATGCAAATTACAAATAAAACTTAAAACTTGTGTCATTTAACTACAACAAATAAATGACTTGAATATTTCTCTTCCACTTACCACCAAAAGGTTGGTTGCCAATCATAATATATACTTAATCCATCAAACAAAGTACAAAATTACATAGAGAGATCCGAAAGCATTGCAATAGAAGACAATGAAATGTGCAAAACATTCCAAGTACTTGTGCGTGTTTGGTGTGGTGTGTTCTAATTAAAACAAGAAATAGAGCATAAAGGCGGGGACGAGAGCGAGAGCGAGAGAGCGGAGTCGGGGTCGACGGGGAGAAGCAAAGGAAGGATCCACTAACTTTAACTCGCCTCTCTCTTCTTGTTCCAAGAGGATCTTCTCACAAGAAAGACCTTTTGTTCCTTCTTTGCATTGGTTAGCAAAGAGGCCAGGAGGGTAATTGCCATAGAGATTGATGTAACTGAACATTGCTTCGGCGCAGTTGGTGTTTACGTCGTTCAATTGGTCGACGAACCCGCAAGAAAACTCCAACAATGCAGTGCAACACTCTTTTGCTGGGTATATTGGCCCTTTGCATTTGCTTGTTAGGATCGTGTAATTTTGTGTTTCCATGTCTACTGGACAACCTACATACATTATTTTCGAATACAACAATAATTGATTACCGCGTATCATTTTTCGCATTTTCATAATTTAATATGGTATCAAAGTCATAAATTGTCCATTTCTATTTCATTTGAATAGAATGCCAACACTCTAAAGTGAATAAATATCATCTGGTGGATGAGAGTTTTTCTTAATAATGACTTGGGTTCTTTTAGTAGACACTTTAACTTTAAAATGTACAAGTTTAATCTCAAACCTGTTGATAAATTCTAAACTAAAGAAAATCATAACTAAAATGGTAGATTTTGATTATTTTTCTTCTTTTAATTTACCTTTTGTAAGATAGTATTTGTGTCTTGCATTTTTTTTTCGATTTGATTCAATAATCTCTTTTGTCACATATCTATATCAACTATTGCATTTAGAGATTTAAAAAGAAAAAAAAAACTCTCTACAAAAGTTATAATGCAATTGCATTTCTTTAATAGGATGTGCTTGCATAAACTTATGTATTAATGATCAAAATTTCATTAATTCTAATCTCCCTAAGTCTCTATGCTCACATTTTTTTTCTCTTTCATAGAAAAAAAAAATGGGGTTAAGGGGCTTACTTTTCGTGGCCTGAAGAAGGGTACGGCCAGTTGGTCTACCAGCATTGAGTGCCTCATCTACAAATTCAAATCAAACAAATCAAAACCCAACAAATAGAAAAAGAAAAAGATTGATAAATGCAAAATAAAAAAGGAAATTATGAGAAGAAATTACAGGAGAGGAATGTTGAAGAATGGGAATAAGTAAATGCAATAAAAAGGAAGAGAAGGGCAAAACAGAGGCAATGTTGACTCGACGCCATTGCTCTGCAACTTTCGGTTTCTCCGGCAAACCGGTGGCAGTGGCGGTGGCGGTGGAGCTTTTCGTCTCCGCCTTCAAATGCCTCTGAATTATCAACCAATTTTTCTTTTTTTGTGTTTTCCTCTCAAAGGGTATTTTAGATTTGATTTTGTTAGGAAATGGATGGGGAAAAAAGAGAGGGAATTTGTAGGGAGGAGAGGGATTTTTTGCATGAAAAGTGGAAAAATTTGAGTCCATTGCTTTCTCAACATCTCTCCCAATGGAGATTATATTTCATTTTATTTTCACAAATTCTAACTTTTTATGTAAAATCACCAATTCTTGTCTTGCATTAACATTATTATATATAAGTAGAAAATCACCGAACAAAACATATTATCGGGTAGTAGTTTAAGCTTTAATTTTAACTAATTGTCATAATTCAAAGACGAAGATTAAGAGACTAGAGATGTATAAGTTATCAAGACTTTAAATGGAGTCTTCCTAGGGTGGTGCAATTGGTATAAGACTTGGGTGTTTTGAGTGTATATATATTCATTTTATTTTAGAAGAGTATAGGTTTCTATTGAAATTTAAAGATTGAAACTTGTTTATGACATTAATTTGTAAGCACAAATGTTATACATTTGACCTCACTCTGTTGCTAAATTTAAAAAAAAAACTATATTCAACTAATTTTTCTTTTTTGTTTTCTTGTCTCATATTTAATAATACATTTGCTAACCATTTTATTTTTAGTTTTTAAAATTTAAGTTGATCATTCAATAGTAATAATAACCGATCACAAACCCTTTTCACCATTTTGGTCCTCATCTACCAGTTGGACCACAAATCTACCAAAACCAGGACGACCATAGGTGAAGAAAATTTTAAAAAGATCAACAGAATGTTATGAATTGACCTTTTTATATATGAGAATCAAAGAATGCAACTCAAAATACCACCTAATTATAAAATTTCAACTGAAATAAACAAAAAATCAGCACTACAAAATATTGAGTTTTGATGAACTTTTAGGGTATGTTTGGGCCCGCGGGTTGCTTATAATAACTCAACCGATGTTTGTCCTATCGTTTATTATAAACGGTGGCTACCTAAATCTGCGTGCCCGTTTATCTAAACCTACGTGCCCGTTTATTTAAACCTTATATATATTACTTTTTGTTACATAACCAGCTCCTCAAACACTGTTTATCATAATCCTTATTATAATAACTTGTCCCTCAAACATCATTTATAATAATATACCGTTTATCATAACCTTCCGTCTATTATAACCAAATCGGTGCTCCAAACACACCCTTAAGGCTTAATCTAATAACTTAGGGTGTGTTTGGGCCCCGTTTATGTAAACGGTCTGATTGGTTATAATAACCCAACCAATGTTTGCCCCACCGTTTATTATAAACTGTGGTTACTTAAACCTGCGTACCCGTTTATCTAAACCTACGTGCTCATTTATTTAAACCTTACATATATTACTTTTCGTTACATAACCGGCCCCTCAAACACCGTTTATCATAATCTATGTTATAGTAACTTGTCTCTCAAATAACATTTGTAATAAACCACCGTTTATCATAATCTTTCGTCTATCATAACCAAACCGGTGCTCCAAACACACCCTTAATAGTTACTAACATACACCAACCTACCAAAAGAGAGAAAAGAAAGACCGTAAAGAAATGAAAGCCCCTTTAAAGATATCTTTTCATTCATCACTATGACAACATTTTATTTATCAATCATCTCTTCATCAAAACATAAGTTATAAAAAAAATAATTATAACCGAAAAACTTTGGCTCCACCATCACCACACTTAATTTTTTAAAATAAAGACAACTCAACAATTATACAACTTTTTGATGCTCATTAGATTATCTAGAGCGGTTTCATAACCATTTTATTTTAAATTTTTTGTTTGTAATATTTAAACATACAATAACTATTATACCCTATGTTTTTTTAAAAATAAGAATATGTATATCTTATCTATATTTTTAGAAACCAAACCAAAATTTGAAAAAAGTATACTTCAAATTTTTTTTTATGTTTTTGAATTAAATTTAGTTAGCATTTACATACTTTCTTGAGAGAAGATGTATACATTGGAAGAGAGATAAACAAATTTGAGTAAAAGTAAATTTAGATTTCAAAAATAAAAAACAAAAAATCAAATGGTACGTTCCAACTTAAGATATTTGTTATTGACAGTTTCAAGAGCCTCCACCAATAATAAATTGCCATCTTCACTAAAATTTTCTTTTAAGACCCCCTTGAAACAGCATTCATTTAGGATAAGCTGGAAAAGTGATATTGAGAGTTTTGTGGGCAGCCCTTAATTAGGCTCTCATTAGCCTTAGCATTGTTAAGAATTTGGACTCTCATTGCCCCTTCACAGCAGATTGTAAAACCGAATCAGGGCCACAAATGCTCGCTTAAATTTTGCATGTTTTGGTTTTCCCAAATTCTCAACTAATAAAGTGGTAAAGTTGAGATTTTGGTTTAAGCATATATATAGAATCACATTATTCATCTCTAAGTAGTTATGTAAGTAGAATCTATTTATCAAATTCATCATTTGATAACAATTATTTACTGTCGTGACGCTGTTAGCAAAAAAAAAAAAAAAAAAAAAAAAAAAAAAATCTTCTTATTATTCTTCTTGTTTTCTTTCTCTCTTTGATCGTTTGCGATAAGTTTCTATTGGAGCTCTATGACTTAGGGGCACCAAGTTTCATAGCCCTAAATTTTACACATGTTTCGGAGGGGTGTTTTATATCCATGCAAAACTATTTAAAATAACTTCTCATCATTTCTATTAATTCAAAATAATTTTCATTTCAAAACCACTTATTTTATGCAATTGTTTTAGAAAAGTTCACATAATTGCAATTTTTCTATAAAAATTTATATTCAAACGAGTTATTGTATATAATTCCTTTATAAAAATTTATATCCAAACGAGCTATTGCCCCAATCTCAAGTTCTAATCCCTCAATAATTTTTTCATTTTAATCACTTAAAATAATTATTCATCCAAATACTTCTTAGAATCCATTTTAAATTATTGATAACACTTTTTAAAATCTGGATTCAGATATGAATTTCTATGTTTTGGAAAAAGATAGTTTAGTTTGGAGGCTGATTAATGATCTACATAAGAAGAAATTGCCAATTTGGTGAAGAGAAATCTAACGACTCTATCAGCTGACTCGTGTACAAAGAAATTAGTAGGGGTGTACAAATATATATATATATATATATATATATATATATATATATATATATATACTAACCAATTCAAACGGTGGGGTTTGTGTCGGATTTAACTATAATTTTATCAAATTTGTTAAGTTGAGTCCATTTGTTTGGTTCAATCCAAACCTAAATTAAAAATAATATTAAGCCATTATAGAATGGTTTAATGATCAAGAAGATCCAGAAGAAAAAAGTATTCTATGATAGTGAGATAGAATTAATTTTTCATGGATTTTTCCTTGAGGTGTATAAAAGTTGACTCGAACATCCATAAATATCACATGGAGAAAAAAAAAAAGATTTTCTTTGTAAAATTGATTAATAAGATAGATTTTTATCATGTTGATAAGAATCATGTACTAACAATATGAGCGAGCAATAGGAGAGTTTTATTCGAAAAGAGAGAAAAACACAACATGATGACATAACCTAATTAGAAAATATATAAGTTGATTCGCTATAACATTTAGAAAGGGACGAATGGAATCCAAACACTACCGTATGTTTGGCTGTTTATTTTAATTAGCTTTCAGAATAGTTCATTTGTGTTGGATCTGAATATGTATAGTTTCACTAAAGAAACCTTTCTAGAAGTTCAACTTGCAAATAAAATTTACATATTTAATTTGGGTAACTAGTTGCTGGCTCAAGCATTAACCATAAATTTGGTTTTATAATATTCTAAAAGCCATATAATTATTAACACTAGCTCTTATCTTTTCATGGCCTTCATCAATGTATTCATTTTTAGCACTACATGGAAAAATAACTGAAGAGAAGGAATGGATTGACCATTGAAAAAAAAAGGCAGAAACAAACAGAGAAGATGGGAGACAAATTGACAGAAAAATATATTAGTTTTATTTCATTTCAACGTGGACCATTTTTATATGTAATGGATAGTTGAAGAATTAAAATTGAATATTTAAAAGTATCTGAATTAAAATTGAATATTAAAAAATTTAGAAACCAAAATAGAACAAAGATCAAAGTTTAAGGTTCAATTAACAAGCCTTTCTTTTCTTGATCGATGAGGATATTCTCACAAGAAAGGCCTTCTATTCCTCCTTTGCAATTATCGCCGAAGAGGTTAGGAGGGTATTTGCCGTACTCGTCGATGTAACCGAACATTGTTTCGGCGCAGTTGTTTTCTACGTTGTTCAAATCGTCCACAAATCTGCAGCAAAACTCCAACAATGCATTGCAACACTCTTTCATCGGGTATTTTGGCCCTTTGCATTGACTTGTTAGGATAGTGTAATTTTGCCCTTTCAAGTCGATTGGACAACCTGCCGTGGTTAATAGAGTGCTTATTAATAGCTCATTTGGATACAATTTTTAAGTAGAGTGACTATTAATAGCTCATTTAGTAGTATGTTTAAAATTTGCAAAACAAACACCCCTAATATTTTTTCACTTTCGTGTAGGGTAAGATAAAAAAGTTGTGTTTATTACTGACTGAAATATGTTGTAGAAGAGCCTTACATTTAGCTTATGTGACATTATTAAAACCACAAAAATTTATGTTATAAAAGAGAACTTTGAAAAAAAAAAAAAAAATTGTGGCACCATAGCCAAATGTAGGACTTCTCTATACATGAATGTAGAAGAGTTTTACTCTTACCAACTATTCAATAAGTTATATGGAGTGAAACCAAGTAAAAATTTGGTGATAAAAAGTTATAAAATTGAATATATATATATATATATATATATATATATATATATATATATATGTGTGCCTGCAGGAATTCCAACACTATATAAAAAAAATAATCTCTACACTATTTTTTTTTTCTTCCCTAAAAATGAAAAAAAAAGGAAATGGCTAAGGGGCTTACTTTTGATCTCCTCTTGACGAAGGGAACGGCCAGATTGGCTAGCAGCATAGAGTGCGTCATCTACAAATTCAAACTAAACAAATCAAAACCCAACAAATATAATAAGAAAAAAAATTGATAAATGCGCAAGGTTAAAAATTGAATGAAGAAATTACAGGAGAGGAATTTTGTAGTGTGGGAATAAGTAAATGCAATGGAAAGAAAGAGAAGTGCAAAATAGAGGCAATGTTGACTCGACGCCATTGTGGAATTTTTCTGTTTCTCCAAGCTTTATTTGTTTTATTTTATTGTTTTTTTTTTTGTGTTTCTTATTAAGAAGAAACAATTTAGATTTGATTTTATAAGGAAATGGATGTGAAAAGAGAAGGGGATTTGCTAGGAGGAGAGGAAATTTTTGCATGAAAAGTGGAAGAATTTAGAAGCCAAATAGACTAAAAATAGAAAAGATAACAGTAATGTGAGAGGAGAACACAGCCAAAATAGATATGGCTAAGATTCAATTCACTTGAGAATAAAATAGAGAATTGTTCAAATTAGGAATTAATTGTTGATTCCAACTATCTAAATTTAGATATCAACAAATTGTATTAGGCCAGTTTTATAATTTGAGTGAGAAATTTTTAATGATAACATTTCAGATTTTTTTTTTTGTGTGTTTCCTAGTTGATGAAATGAATTAATAAAAAGCAATACTTACCCATTCATTCATAAATTTGAAAAGTTAGGCCATTATTGAGTTGGTAGAGAAAATGAAATAATTCTGTTGAACCATTATTTTATTCACAACTTTATGGTCTTTCACCATTTTTTATGAGCTCAATTTTACCATTTAGAGGTAATTAAATAATATGAAGATTTATCTTTAATTTAGGTTATTAGGCCGCATGTAACTCGTTTACAAATTGATTAATATTATTAGGTTAGAAAGTGCTAAGACCAATTTATTTTTGCTCTAATAAAAAATAAAGAATATATATATTTTTTCATGACAACTAGTGAAGTAGAATATTAAAAAGGTCAGGTGGCGCAATTAGTTATCTGGTTGATGTTAATTCATTTTCATTCCACAGATCACGATTTGATCCCTGAAATCGGTATTTAAAAACTACTGAGGCAAAATCGGCCTGATCCGGGCAGAAAATAAATTAAAAGAGATTTAAATTTATAATTAATTGTTATCCTAACTGTATATATATCTTAAATGGATGAAATGAAATAATAAATTTTAAATATTAGGTCATATTGAGTTACGTCACTAAATGAAATCATAAAGAAATAACTAAATGAAATCCTAAAGAAATATTTTATCAGACTTAATATTCTAATAAAATGTTATAAGTAAGTTTTCTAAACCTAGCTATTAGAATAGTCACTTTCGGCCCCAAACAACAATGATACACATCGCCTTAAATCTTTTTTTTTATTATTTATTTACTTTTTTTAATTTCAGTATATTTTTTTTTCCATTAAAATAACATTTTGGTCCCTCATCTATCATCTTAGTTCTATTTTGATTTCTAAACTTTCAGAAATCCAATTTTAGTCCATCAACTTTGAAAAAAATTAAAAAAAGAGTATTCTTAAAATAAAATTAACCATGATTTGAAATTTGATGAATTGACCAAAATATATATATATATATATATATATATATATATATATATATATATATATATATATATTTATTTATTTATCTTCCTCTTTTATCTTCTTCATCTCTCCTTTTCATCCTCTTTTCCATTCATCTTCGTGTTGATTCATCAAATTTCAAACCATGCTTAATTTTATTTTAACATAAAAATTATTTTAAAGTTTTTTGGAAAGTTGCGAGATCAAAATTAGATTTTTGAAAATCTAGGATCAAAGTAGAATTAAGATGATAGTTGAAAAACCAAAATGATATTTTAACCTATAAATTTTCTTCAAAATTTCCGTTTTTCTGATTTTTCTTTTCTTATGAATTTAGTTTTTAAATTTTTTTTCCAACATTTGAAGAATATAATAATAATAAAAATATTTATTATATATGTATATATCATCCTTCTCATTCACTTAATATCATATTTTAAAATTTTTGTTTTATAAATTTTATTAGCAATTTACCACATTCTTACTCTTGTATTATATTTATAACATAATTTCTAAAATAATTTATATAATATATAATTTTCTATCCGCGATAAAACTCAACCAATGATAGAATGAATCGTCTACTCCTGATTTAATTCTATCGATGATAAAACTTAACTAATGATAGAACTCAATTTGTGGCAAATGAATTAGTTTTATACATTTGACATTTTTTAATATACATGCAAAATCTCCATTTTTATTTATAATTTTGTTTTATAAAAAATATGTTCCACTTACAATATAAGCCTCCGCCAGATCTTAAACAAAAGATTTGAGTTCTCTCAAAACATTGAACCCGAATGAAAATGAGATAAGATTTCCAAATTATAGAATCCAAATATCAGAGTAGTTCAACAACATTAAAAAAATATTTGGGTATACTATAACAAGGAAGAATGATGGAAGGAAGTAAAAAACTTCACTTATTATCAGAGGTCTCTCCATACTCCTGCAGCTCAGCTAAGTCCAGCTTATTTTCATCTGAAGCATGATCCAGTCTCTCAATCTCACCATCCAGCCCGAATTGATCAAGGGCACTTGAGGTTTGGTTTTCGCTGTGGATATAATCTACTAATCTATCATTAATAGATGACGAGATAAGGTCGTGCTTCGAAAGGAGCCTAACGATTTCCTCTGCTACCTCGACATTTCCCTTTGTTTTCAAATATTCAAGACATGCTGCAAATGTATAATAATTAGGCTTCCATCCAGGTTGACTAGCTGAAATTGCTTTCTTCATAGTTTCTACTGCCTTCATCGTCTGACCATCGGCATGATATCCCGTAGCTAGTCGATCCCAAGTGTTCGGTTGTGGTTCCTTGCCACTCTCCATAAGCCTGCTTATATATGCTTCTGCCTTATCCAAAAGTCCCTTCGAACAGTAACTTTTTATCATCATGTTCGGAATTTTGAAGTCGAAACATGTATCCCCTGATTCCCATTCCTTCAAGATCTTTTCAGCCCCCTCAATATCATCTAGTTTCATTAATGAACTCATGATACAAATATATCCTGAATTGTATCTTCTTTTCAGATTAGTGTACAAGCTCCAAATTCGATACACCTCATCCTTATTTCCAATGGCAGAATACAGTGTAATGAGACATTCATATGGAAGCCACTTATGCTTATCACCAATGAGTTGCTCAGATTTCTTCAGCATTGCTACACTTTTTTCAGAAAGACCAGCTTTGAAGTATCCATTTGCTGCAATGAAATATGCGTGCCAATTCTTAGTAATTAGTGGATCAGCATCCATCTTCAACAAAATCTTTTCCATGTTTGTTACATTGGAAGTAGCTGCATATGCATTCAGGCGAATGTTATACGTAAATCTATCATGAGCAATTTCCCTCTCTTCCATCTCTTCCATTAATTTATCGAGTTTCTCGTGTTTTCCCAACTGAGCATAAAGGCTCAACACAACATTATAGGGTAGTGGTGATTTCAAAAATCCTGCCTCCCTCATCTTCTCCATGAGTGCCTCTGCCTTTTCCAAATTTTTGTTCTCTGCATAACAGTTTAGAAGTGAACCATAGACCTTAAAGTCTCTTGAAGATTCCGCAATACTGTTAAAATACTTCTCAGCTTGTTCCAAGCCATGGACCTTTGAAATTAAGTGCAGCCGAATAGCAATGTCCCCAGGCGATGGGTCGTGGTTCCTTTCATTACTTATCCATTCACACAACTGTTGCAATACAGTAATCAATAACGTCAAATAGTGGATAATACCATCTATAAATGATCGAATTTCCATGCTTCAATATGAGAATAAAGGGAAATATAGCCACAACAATTAATTGACCTTACCACAACGTTACATGTACAGAATCAGTTTCTATAGGTTGTACAACTGTGTCATTGAGATCTAAGAGACTAGTTAAACTAAACAGGCAAGATATTAAAAAAAAACCACCGATGAGGAAACGGCGTGTCCTTAAATGAGGCCAAAAGCAAGCTGAGAAAGGTTTAAACAACAAAATCTCCAAAACTAAAAGCTCACAAAAAACAAACACTCACAATTATTAGGCCAACTAAGATGCATACCATTGTTTTTGAAAGGCAAAAATGCTTATCGTTCAGACAAAAGAGTCGATCCCTTTTACTTTATTCCACTTTTCCAAGTTTTTTTTTATGACCTGGAAACTTGGAGCTTCACTCCTTTAAACTCGAATGCAACCACGCGCCTGTCCTAGGCCATGGAGGCTAAACACCGATAGAAAACGTAGGAAACAAAGGCAAAATTTGAGGTCGCCAGGAAAATTAATCCCCACAGCGAGATCGAACCTGGGACCTCAAGCTGAACACACCTTCAAGGCCCACGCGCTCAACTACTATGCGGGGAGATTTCACTTTTCCAAGTTAGACTAACATTTCCATTCAAAACAATCTCCAAACAAGTGAATTACTACCAATAAGTTCATTTCATATCCCAGTGATCCATAAAGGGGAAAGACAACAATTTCATACCAATAAATAAAATTTTCAGATGGCATCATCCACTGTCGTCTTCGATCAGCTAAACATTTATTACCCTATAATTCTCAAGTAGTAACAATGAATGCAAGCCGAGAAAAAGTGGTACCTGGAGAGCATGGTTGAAGCGACGAAACTTCCTGAGCTGCTTGACGAGCCTTTGAAGGTCAGCTTGCTTGAGTTCACGGCCTTCTTCAACCCACTGGTCCAGCACGCGAACAATGGAGATTCGAGGATCGCCCGCCTGCGAAACCCTTTGGAAGAGAGAACCCTTTGAACTTCCAGAAGAAGGTAAGGCTTCAGTCGAGAAGAACAGAGGCTGCAAAAGCTTCGAATTGAAGCAACAGCGCCATCGCTGCGAGGAATGGAGCTTCATCATGGTCGGAATCCACCGGAAATTATCTCAAACGGAAGGATTTTTCGCTGCTATTAGGGTTTAGAATGATTTAGGGTTTTTGAACACTAAACCCTGAAAAAGGGTACACACAAATAAACAAAAAGGCCCACTAAATTTCTCGAGGGATGCTTATAGAATGATATGGTTATGTGCAATAAACTTTCACATTCATTAAATTCTTTACCACACAAATGAACCCTAAACCCTGAAAAAGTCAATACACAAATAAACCATGCTTCATCATGGTTATGCTTATAGAATGATGGTTATGTGCCATTAGTAGTTAACATAACAATAGATTGAATCAACCCACATGATTTACCGCAACTTCTAATATTTCCGTAAGCAACCACACCTTTAGAATTATATATTTTTATTTTTTGTATTTCTCTTTCCATCAATCAAAACCAATTTTTTTTTTAAAAAAAATAATAATACGTGGTTCTAAGGGGATAAGTATTTCCAAAATACTTATCCACCCTTAAATAAGTATTGTTCTATTTTCGTGGTTTGAACTTTTGTAGGATGAAATTATGAGTGGAAGAAATACTTCTCTGCTCTTGAATAAGTAGACAGATTCTACTTGTTTATGTGGCACCACTTTATTTTACAATTTTTTTTTTCATTTTGTTAAGAAAATCAACACAAAAGAAAATAAATAAACAAAATTTATGGCACAAAATGGTGCTACATCTACATGTTCATGAGTAGAGAAGTATTTCTCAACAATTTAACAAGGAAGTCCCTAATTGATCATGAAATTATACAAAACTATCACCGAACTCAATGATCAAGATAATATTGAGAATTAAAAAGTTGTGAATTCAATCTATGTTAACTACTTATTTCTTAATTAATTTTTTACAATTTTCTTTTTATATTAAAATGTTGTAGAATCAAGTGGTACCATATAATAATTAAAATGCTAGTAAGTTAACCCGAATACCCACCGAATAAAAACATCGAATTTCAAATTTTGGGCCATTGCAAATTTAAATGTTCCGGGTGACAAAATTATATTATATGAATATAACAAAAATGTTTATCACCAAATATTACAGATTAACTTGACCATTCACGAGTTACCATTACATTAATAAATCTCTAAACTTTCAATCAAAGTTCTTGAATTTTAAATGTAAAAAAATAGTAAGCATAAATAAATTTCTTCATCTTCTCCATTTTCCAACTAAAACAGAGCAACTCAACTTGTTCAATTTTTCTTTGGATTCTCCTCCCTCCTATCCCTCCAATAAAAATATAGTAAAAACAAATTTAGAAGATTGAAGCTCCAACAGTACACAAATAAACAACAATCTCCTCTCTATAGTGAAATGAAATGGAAATAGGTCCTAAAAAAACAACCTTCCCTTTTATCCATTCCTTTCCCAACAAAATCGAACCACCACTTAAATTTAACCAGTGCAACAACACCAAATGACAACAAAAGCTTGAAACTAAAAAAATTTCATCTTCATTTTACTCTGTCTTTTTGTCATTTATATTCGTTCATTGGATATCACCATTCAGAGTTCATTTAGTGGAAGAGAATTAGAAGAAAAATGAAAGGAGTTCAGTTGGCTCTGTTTTTAGATGTGCAAGAAAGAAAGACAAAAATGAGTGAAAATGGTATTCATAATTCTCTCTCAAGAGTCCTTCCACCCGACCCTCGCTCAACAGCGATCTAGCATCAAACAAGAAAGTAATGCAGCCAGCACGCAGCTTGCACGCAAGTAAAATTAGGAAGAAATGTATGTACTCATTAGGTTAAGTTAAAAGAAGGGTCATTGCATTGTACAAAGAATGTATAAGAATTGAAGACCTTAAATTTCCAGTCCAACAGTAAGAACATCCTAGAACACACCCAATGATGAAGAGTTGTAAGGAGTTTTCGACCGATAAGTGAGCTGCGCTGAAGACCGCGGAGCTGACAATGACTGCTTGTTGCCATTGCATCTCAGATGAGATTGATGCTAATAGAAAGCCTCTGTATACAGTCTCTTCTAACAAGGGAGTCACAACACAGTATGCTATGAAGCATGATGTTCTTGATATGTTGCTGCTCTCAAGGATCTCCTTCAGCACAGGATTGTTTACGGCCTGCAAAATCGAATGGAACCGTGAACTTGTAAGCACAACATCACATGCCTTGAATTTGGAAGTCCCAAGAGACCTATGCTTTAAAATATTTCAAAGATTAGCAGGGGTGCAAATTGTTTTGAAGTGTGGGAGCTTGAGCTACCTCATGGAGAGCCTCATATGCAGCAGCAGTAAAGTAAAAATCACTCAAAGATAATCCCCAAATGATTTACATATTCTAAATAAGTGATGAATAAAGAGAATAAGGCATATTTAGTCCTATAACTATAGACTTTTGATACACAACAATACTATTGCCAAACATTCTGAAGTGATTTTAAGATATCAGAAACTCATTGAGCTAACCTTCGGTCCAATCACGCCTTCTGCAAGAAGTGATGTAAGGAAAACTAATGAAAAAAGGAACCCAACTCCGATGGCTGAAGCAAACAGCCAATTCCTTTTGCTGCCTAACTTGTAATCTCTAAGGAAGTCCCTAAATCTGTAGTTTGGCTTAGCAGTGACCTTTAGTAGAAGCAGGGTCAAAACGAACTCTAGAGTTTGAATTGCAAGTCTCGATAGAGCCTACATTGCAAAAGAACAAACTAGAAACTAATGAGCCAATAAGGGTAACTGCCACTGCAATCAGAAAGAGACCAAATGCAAGCACCAGATAATTATACTAAAGATAATCACAAAAATGATTATCCAACACGAACTAAACCTGAAGTGATTTGAAATTAAAGCCAGACCCATCTGCCAAAATGCACTTAAAATTACAATGAGAAGTTAAAGCAGAGAGTAGAGATGGCTGAAAATACACAATCCAAAAGAAGCACAAACCTTAGTCTGGGGGTCAAGAACAGGGACATGAATTAATTGGGAAACCAAAGGCAAGCTTCCAAAGCTGAAAGGAATGTGAAGAGTGAAAATGTAAAGAGCCATTGTGGTCCAAGCAGTGCCACTATCCCAAGGGGCATCCTTTGGCAGAGCAGAAAAGCCCTAAACATAAAAAAATACAAAATTGCAGTCCAACATAGATAACACCATGTATGGAAGGTGAAAATAGAGCATTTGAATAAGAAATTCTGGAAATTTAGAGAAACCCAAAAGGAAGAAACACAAACAGATCATTGGAATTCAATTCACCTGGGAGCTGGATTGATGGGTAGTTTGTTTCTTGTTGCAGAAGCACTTGAAGGAAGCTTTAGAACCGAATTTGAAGGTCCAAAAATGGGGAATGGGGGGTAGCAATTTGGAATCAATGTTGGGGCCACTAGGAAGAAGATAAGGGCGTTGTTGTATCAATGATAATATCATTGCTGTCCTAAAAATGGAACAGATAAGATAAAAACAAGCAACCTAAAAATGCATACAGAAATCACATTATTGAGATACTGACCCAACAATCCTACACGGGAAGCAAAGCCGACCGTTCCGATTCAAACTTCTCCTTGGAGAACGGAACTTTGGGCTTCCTACAGAATGTTATCCAGATTTCACACAGTTAGGGTTCGAATATGTGAATCATAATACTTTTGAAGCACTTTTTTTTAGTTTCTAAATTTTATTTCAGTTTATAAAAAGGGAATTTGCGCACTTTTTTACTACAGTTTACAATTATAATACATTTTTAAAAATAATTTTTTTATAGCAAATTCTGCCATTTAAAAAAAAAAAATATATTTACCTTTTTTATAGAAGATTTTGATAGAATCTATCGTTCTCTAGTGATGGAAGTCTATCATTCTCTAGTGATGGAAGTCTAATTTTATAGTGATTGATTCTATCGACTCTTATTGATAGACTCTTGATAGAATCTGATGAAAATCTATCGATTTACTTTATTTATTATTTATTAGTAATTGATTCTATCGTCCTTTATCGATATCCATATGAAGTCTATCAATTTACAATTTTTGCTATATGTGCAAATATTTTCATTATTGTGCTATTCATGTAATATTTTATCCATTTTGTAATATACATGAAAAAGTCCCTTATAAAAATACAAATAAAATGTAAATATTTAACGAAAAAAACCATATTGATAAAATAGTGGTGGTTCTTTTTTTAATCATTTATCTTTTTTTTCTTTTTCGAATTTATCTTTTTTATTCTGAATTTATTGTTCAATTTAGCATTTGTTATAATTATAGGATATCAAAGTTTTTTTAAAAATAATTATCAGTTAGATTTATATAAAAAAATTGTTTGGGTGTTTTTTTTTAAATAAATAAAAGGGATAGTTCATCAATTCCACAAGATAAAAATCTAAAGATACCCAAAAAAAGAAAGACAAACAAATCTTTGCAATTCACCTCAGAAGATTCAGTATTCACAGGCACTTGAAAGAAGCTTTAGAATCAAATTTGAATAAATAATTTTGAAGAAATCTAGCGTAGGAAGAAGATGAGGCTGTTGTATCTATACTAGCATTGCTCTTCGGTCTCAACCTTCATAAATTACAATTGTAGATTTATTTTACATATTTTGGGAAATTAAGACCTCTTCCATCCTTGATCTATTTTTTCCAATATATTTGGTATTTGGACTAGGATGTGATTTTTGTATTGGCTCTCCCAATTTTATCATTCAAAGACTAAAAAACATCAAATTCAAATGTGTGAAATTGGAAGGAAAGATCCCATACACACGTTCATTTTAAAAAATGGGCAGCAAAAACAAAAAACAAAAAACAAAAGAAATATAACTAAATTGAGAAAAAAAAAAAAAAAAAAACTAATGAACTATCCGGGCTAGTAGTGCATACCTCTTCTGTGAACAAGTTTTTTATGCTACTCACAATTTCGTTCGTACACGTCTTGACTAATGACATTTAAATCCTTTGTTGATAATACTTGTACATTTTCTTCAAATTTTCTTTACGAAAATGTCATGTTTTGCAACTTGGGCATGCTTATTTCATACGAAAATGTCTTCATTTCAGGGCATTTTCCTATGCGTAACTTGTCCAAACATGGGAACTTAAGCTTGGATTTTCCTGAGTGAAAACTTGTCAGTCTTGGTAAATCGTACAGTTGCAAATCATTCATTCGGTTGAAACTAATTTCTTCTTCTCCTTCTGCTTCAATTATGGAGCTCATTCCTTCGCATCGAAATACGACCATTGTCTTGAGATTGACTAGCTTTTTTGCCACTGAGGAGCTAAATAAATTCATCATTCCATTGCATTTCTCAACTCTCAGCTCTGTCAAGTTGAAGAATGTAATTGACAATGGTAGTAAACACTTCAAATTCATACAATCAAATACAAAAATACTTTCCAAACTATCAAAGCTTGTAGTCATTTGAGTATTGTTGTCCTCCCACACGCGTGTAAGCTTAGGAAGTGTAGCCAAAAACAATGTCTTCAATTTTGCAGGACCTTGATTATGGTTATTTTCTTCTCCATTTTGGAATACTTGTACCAATTCAAAGGCATCGCAGATTTTGATTTTTTCAATTCTGTATAGCAATTCACTCATCTCTATTGGTAAAGTAACCATTCCATCATCTTTTGAACCAATCAAACCAAGAGAACGGAGTTTGGGAAATGACTCGGATCTATGCCAAAAGCTTCTTTTTTCCACCTTCTTGCAATGTATTTTCAAACTCGTCAAGCTTGGAAAGAATACCATCTGACAACAAACACAATCTTTCGTAAACAATTACCCTTCATGAAAAAGTTTAAGCAAGGTTTGTGTCAAATAGAAACAAAAAATGTTGCATAAATAGGTTATAATGACCAAGATGCATTACCAACTTTGATGCTTCCTCCTCTGCAAATATATCATTTTCTCCAACTACGTGTAAGGTTTCAATTCCCTTCATATGTTTAATGAAGGAAGCTGAAAAAAGACTTCGAAGATGAGGACAACGACAGACACTAACTTCATTTAGATTAGGAAACGTTAGACGTTCACCGGGATCGTTGCTCCACACGTACTTTAAATTCGGTAGATAACTTAACCTCAATATTGTCAATGGCACTACTTTGACATCATCAGTCGACTCTTCAATTTCAAATATCCTTTCTATTGAATTACACTCTCTAATTACTAATATTTTTAAATGCGTAAGCGATTTCACCACATTGAAAGGAAACACATATTTTAATTGGTGACAACATGTCATATCTAATTTTTGGAGTTTGCAAAAGGAATTCGCAGTAACCCAACTGTTATGCCATAACCTCTCAAATTTGTATCCGCCGTCAATGGTTAAATCCTTCAACTCAGAAAATGAAACCTGCCATTTTATTAGAATTACAAAGTTACCCAAGTTGCAACTTAGAAAATTTAGAGAAAGCTAAAAGATATTATAAACGTGGTTAAATTGGTACCTGAACATCAAACAATGAACTGATATTTTCAATGTTCGAGTCTTCCCAAAGGTTAATGTAGAGATGCTTCAAACGATAATAATTTGCATTTGGTTTGAAAAGAGCCTGGGTAGAACCCACTGCATCAAGTACATGTAATTCCTCACATCCTTGCAATAGTATTTCAAGTACTCCACCAATGGAAATGATATTCGACTTTACATCAAGCTTTAAGAATCTTGTGTCTCTGCGGTACTGTGGCTTATGCCTAATTTCGTCAAATGGCCGAGGTTCAACACCAACGCAAATATAAAAATCTTGTAATTTTTGTACTCTTTCTAAACTCAACTCATTTGATAGAATGTCAACATTCACAATTTCTATCCTTAAAATGGAAAGTTGTGTCAGACAATTCAGCTCAGAAAGTTTGATATTCTTGGTTGTCTTTTCTTTGTATAAAACTTCCTCTCCCCATCTTGTGAAGCTCCATAACAGACTCAACTCTTCTAATTTTGTCATACTTGAAATAATGTTTGGATATATCACCTCCAACTTGAAGCAAGACAACACCTCCAGTACCTTAAGTTCTGTCAATTGACTCATTGTCTCAGGTAGCTCTTGAATCTTACATTCATTAATCTTCAAAATTTTCAATTTCCTTAGCTCGCCAATTTTATCGATATCGTAACATTCACAACCTGACAAACACAATGTTCGAAGGTTCTTTAATGAGTGGGAAAATGATGTCCTTGATAGTTCGAAACAAACGTCTGTCATGTCCAAAACCCTAAGGTTTTCCATACCTTCAAAAAAAGCATCAGGAATTTGAGTATCTTTGGGGTGCCATGATCCTCTTAATATTAACAATTGAAGGTTTGGAAACTCTAAGTTTGAGGGAAGGTTGGCAAAATCCTTGCAATCTACAAAGATTGCATTATAAGATCCATGTCTATCTTCTTCTTGCCATTCACTTTGTCCACACCCATAGGTCAATGAAGGCCTCTTATATATCTTTGAAGAAATGTATTTGGCAACATCTCGGACCACATCATGCATTTGAACATGATCTACATTGCAATCTATGAGTAAATAAGAAGATGTAAGATCATCAACCAACTTCATTACCCTATTCCTAGCATCTTCCCATTGATTTATATCATTTAACATTCCCATTCCCATGGCATACATTTGCAAATCATTCATGGGAATTTGGTGATCGTCTGGAAATACACTACACACAAGAAATAATAACTTTGCTTCTTCATCTTCTATTGAATCGTAACTAAGTTTAAGACAATTATACAACTTCTGGTTGTCTCTTGGAATACCAACAAAAATATGATTTTTCAATTTCTTCAAAGCATCCTTCCACACCTGTATTTTTTTTCCCTTCAAAGCTTTTGCAAGAGATTTTAGTGCAAGTGGCAACCCTCCACATTCTTTTACAACATTCTTCGCTAAGTGTTCCATACCACCTTCAACAAACTCTCCAACTATTGCTACAAAAAATTTCCAAGACTCTTTTTCACTTAAGAAATTCACCTCAAACCACTTTTCAGTACTGAATTGATTTGTTAATAAATCTCGAGATCGACTTGTTATAACTACCTTACACCCTTCTTTCCTTGATATTAAACAAGGAATTCCAAAATCTTTTTCAAGATCATATTCCTTCCACAAATCATCCAACACAATGAGGATATTATCCTTCATCTCAACAATCTTAGTTTGTAGGAGAGATGCTCTTACCTCCTCGCTATTTGCCTCTAATTTCATATTTAACATGCCTCCAATTTCATCTTGAATTAGTTTTACATCTTTTGATGTACCTACAGTCACGACAATTACTCGATCAAATAAATTTCTTTCCAACACTAATTTCTTAACTTCATCCAACAACTTAGTTTTTCCAACGCCTCCCATACCACTTACACCAACTTTGTTGACAGTAGGATTTGCAAGTGCATTCTTAATTTGTTCAGCAATTAACGTTCTTGATTCTAAAATTTGATAATCTATTGGGAGACTAGAGCATTTGGTATTTGGAAGAGGCACAGAATAACCAACATTATCCTTGTCGAACGCCCGTCCAACCTCAATGAGTTTAAGAACATGTTCCACCTTTTTCTTTGTTTTCCAAGGTTGACATTGGACCAACTTATTAAGGCATGAAAGATTAGAACCATTGTTCCTGCTTGATCCACCTTCATTTTTTTGTGACAGTTCCGCATCCACTTCGCCCAACCACGTTAAAACCTCATTGAAGATTTCTTTTGAATTACTTTTTTCTTCATTAACCAAAATTTGCACCCTTTCTCTAACAAGCTGAAGATTTTCAAGTTTTTTTTCAAGATCCTTAATGTTTCTTTTATAGAAAAGCAGATAACCTAGTTCACGTCCAACCGGTGAAATAATGTACTCCACAACCGGTCCGAAAACAGCACCTAAAATTTCCATTTTTGTTATGCTTCTTTTCTCCCCCTTGAAACTTTCATGTGTTTTTACCTATAGATTAGGGGTGGTGAAATTATCTAATTAGTTAAGGAATGAAAAATAATAACCACAAAAATAATGTTTAAACTGGACAAAGTTACCGTTAATAACCGCCAATCTAGACTAAACTAAAAGTTGTAATAGATACAAAAGTAGAAATTGAATTAAATCTACAAAGTAATAATACCATATGGAAGGAAGGAACTACTCACATATCTGAATTCTACAGGCTGAGCTGCTATTGTTTCCAGCCCTCACAATCTGAAATCAGAAATCTACCAATTTTTAAAATGGAATTGAAAATATGAAATGATTCTCCTAGGTCTAAAATATTCCAGCAAAGAGAATAAATTGAGGCCCTTCATTTTCCAATTTTCCCTCAAAAGCACAAAACCTCAATTATATGTCTTTAGTAAAGTAAGTGACCCACTTCAATTATGTCTTTAGTAAAGTATGTCTTTACTAAAGTAAGTGACCCACACAAAACATTATGATTATTTAAAGTATACTATTTTTTTTTTAAATATATAATTTAACTTTTAATTTTTTTTATCAATATATATTTTTTATGGTCATTCATGCACTTGAAGAGGTTTAGTCCACCATAATTGATTTGTATTATTGACTAAGAGATCAAAGGTTTAAATATTTCAATCTAAAAAATACGTGATTATTAAAAAAAATGGGGAAAAGTACATTTTTAGTCCTACATTTTTGTTAGAGTTTCACTTTGGTCCCTATATTTTAAAATGAAACATTTTTACTCCTATCATTTCAATAATACTCAATTCTGATACTTGAGATGTCGGAACCGATAGTGAGATAACGAAATGATGACGAGGATGATCGCTAAGTTAATTTAAAAATTTTAAAAATGTAATGTGTTATTATGATGTTTGCATGGATTTTGTTTCTAAAAGAAAATAACTAACCTTGAAACTCAAATGACATATTATCAATTATCAACTTTTTTACATTTTTAAATAAAATAAATATGATTTTTCATTTAAGTTGACCATCCATATAAAAAAAATATCTAACATCAAATTTTAAGTAGTATCGTAGAAGAGTTTAGTACATTTAAGTTGACCCAAATATTCACATATAAAAATAATCTAACATCAAATTTTCTATCGAGCACTTAATCCTCCACACAATGTACTAAGCCATATTGTATGATCGTCATGACCATCCATGTAGCTATGATTTTCAATTACTATCTAATTCTGTTAAATCTTATACTTGTCCTTGTCCGTTTCTCCTTCTTTTAAGTACTCCTGTTAGAGAATTAAACAAGTGTCTCATACAATTAATCACGACTTCGTAACTTAATATTGTGAATTTGATTAAATGTAGTAAGATATCAGCTCACAAGATGTTCTTGATATGTTGTTGCTGTCAAGGATCTCCTTCAGCACCAGATTGTTTACAGCCTGCAAAATTGTGTGGAACCTTAAACTTGTAAGCACAACATCACATGACTTGACTTAAAAAAAATAGTCCATGAAATTTGGGAGTCCCAAGAGATCTATGTTAAAAGATACTGGTAGTGGTGAAAATAGCTTTGAAGTGTAAAAGCTACCTCATGAAGAGCCTCATATGCAGCAGCAATAAAGTAAAAACCACTCAAAGATAGTCCCCAAATGATTTACATATTCTAAATAAGTGATCAATAAAGATAATAAGGCATATTTTAGTCCTATAACTATAGACTTTTGACACAGAACAATGCTATTGCCAAGCATTTGGAAGCGATTTTAAGATATCAGAAATTCATCGTTCTAACCTTTGGTCCAATCACGCCTTCTGCAAGAAGAGATATCAGGAAAACTAATGAAAAAAGGAACCCAACTCCGATGGCTGATGCAAACGACCAATTCCTTTTGCTGTCTAACTCGTAATCTCTAAAGAAGTTTCTAAATCTGTAGTTTGGCCTAGCAGTGACCTATAGTAGAGAAAGGGTCACAATAAACTCTAGAGTTTGAATTGCAAGCCCTTATAATGCCTACATTGTAAAGGAACAAACAAGAAATGAGCCAAATGCAAACATCTGATAATTATACTAAAGATAATCACAAAAATGGTATCCACTGAGTTAACCCTGAAGTGATTTGAAATTAAAGCCAAACCCATCAGCCAAAATGCACTTAAGCTTGGATACATAATCCAAAAGAGTCTGGGGTTCAAGAATAGGTACATGCATCAAGTGAAAAATCAAAGGCAAAGCTCCAAAGCTGAAAGGAATGTAAAGAGCCATTGTGGTCCAAGCAGCAGCACTATCCCAAGGGCATCTCTTGGCAGGGCAGAAAAGCCCTAAAAATGAAAAATACAAAATTGCAGTCCAACATAGATATACAAAATTGAACACACACACACACACACATAATGTATCACAACAGTAACTCTCATAGTGTATTGTCGCCACTTTCGTCATGTACTTAATGCACCATAAATTGACGGTTTATGGTTTGGAATGTGAGACAAATTCCCTTTTCAAAAATTTTCCTTCTAAATGAAAAACCAATAATTTGATCATTATTTTTTAAATTTATAAAGTATTAAAAAAGGAAAATGGAACGTCTCTCATAAATGTGATTGTGAAGGATATACTTTTCCACAATTAATGCCCATAATTTACGCTTTGTGGTTTGGAATGTGGGATGATTTTCTTTTTTTGAAATTTTCCTTCCAAAAATTAAAAAAAACACCAATATAAGGGTATGATTGTAATTCGTTATTTTTTAATTTTAAAATGTATTAAAACGAAATTTACTTTTGCTAATATTTTTGTATATACCTATATTTGCAAACACTTTTCAAATATGATCTATTTATAAAAAAAGACCCTTTTTATTATTACATTTAAACTGTTTCTTTTTTTTTTTCGCTTTCCTTAATACTTTTTAAGATTGATAATTTAATTTCAGTTTTGTTTTCTAATTTAAGTTATATAATTTTTTAATTTCAATAAATATTTTTCTTTATTTAATTTTAATATTTTTACTGTATCAAAATTATGATTGTTTTTTTAGTACATTGGAGGGAGGATTACAAATACCGATTTTGGGGAAGCCTTACTGTGGGATGGAAATAGATTAATACCAAATCAGATAACCAATCACGCCACCAACTCATTCGATAATATTTATCATTATTTTTAGATATATCACATTTTTTTAAATAATATTTATAATTGTTCTTACATTTGATTTGTATCAACAATGTATGAAGTTAAAATTAGTTATATAAAAATATATATTAATAAATATTGATTTTATTATTATTGAAGTTTTTTAAATTCATACATTTCTAAAAATAAATATATATTTATATAAATCTAATATAGAACTACTCAAAATAATTAAACTTGCTCTTTTTTTTTCTAATTGCAATTTATCTTGATTTGAATTTCTAAACTTAATTTTTATCATAAAATTATGTTGATCCATTTTTTTTTTTTTTTGTAACAATTATCAAATTTAATTATTTAAATAATTTTTATTTCTTAATTTGGTTATTTTGATATTCTAGATTTTAAATTTTATTAAGATAATAAATAAATTGAAAAAAATGTTATTGTATAAATATTATATTAAAAAAAATTGAAAATATTCCTTCTCATCTCATCTCACCAAACACCAATTAATTATCATATCAATTTTATTTTCATCCCATCAAACATCAACTTATTCTCACTTTCCTTTCTTTTTCTCGCTTTTCTTTCCTTTCATTTCCCTTTGGCACTCTAGCCAAACAAGCCCAAAGTGGTAGGCGACCACCTCACATGGGCTGAGTACGAATTTTGGGAGCATTGTCAGAAACGCGTCGACAGCGTACGTTATTTACTAGTCAAGGCCTTTGTTTCTTTGATTTACTAGTCAAGGTCGTTGACGACATACAGTAATGATTCAAGTTTCGGTGGATGGATGTAACTTTTGTTTTTAAATTTTAAAATATGGATTGAATTTTGGAAACACTGCCGGGGCGGTTAGTTTGGCGTTTTTAGCTAGGAGTTACTTTTAAAATTTATTAATTCATTCTTCAAAACTACATCCAAACGAGTTTTTATTAATTTCTCATCAATTTTACTTTTGAAAAAAACTCTCATTTCTAACGATTCATTTATAACAACTCAATCATTTCTAACAATTCATTTTTAATCATTTCTTTCAAATCAATCAAAATAACTTATTTTTAACCACTCATGTTTAATCATTTCCTTTTAATTACTAAAAATAGCTACTCATTTTTAAATTTACATCAAAACAAAGTTTTGACTATAACTCCTCTATACAAAAATTACATCCAAACGAGTTTTTGACACAATTCTCAATTGTTAACTACTCAATATAACTCATCAATGTAACTCCTTAACCTAAAAACTATCTAAATATGTCAAACAAACACCCCCTATTTTCGCTGGATGAAACTTTTGTTTTTAATTTTTAAAATATAGGTTAAATTTTGGAAACACTTTTTACAAAGTTCAACAAAATAAAGAAGTTTATGAATAAGACACAATTTATAGACTTAATTTTAACATTACAAAAATAATGGTAATACATGTGTAATATGGTTTGAATGTGGTAGCCCTTTCTTTGTGGAAAGAGAGGGTTTGTATTTTGGATCAAGTTTGTGTCAATTTTACTACTCTGTTTTTTTATTTCATAAAACAGGTGCCATATCAATAAAGTGTTTGTCGTCTTTTGTATATTCACAATCTATTTTTTATTTAATCAATATGAAACTATACTTTTTTTTATATTTTCAACGTTAATCATTTCATTGAACCAAATACCATATCTTGAATAGTTATCTTTGGAATTACATTTGAGCACACCAAATTATGGATCAACTATAATTCTTTTTGAATTACACTATAATCCTTTAAACATTTGCTCGACCTTGGATTTATTTGAATTATGGTTGACTATATATTATCTACTTTTGATTGTAGCAACATTTCGTAAGTACCTCTTATATATGGAAATCTCACCAAAACACTTCATTAGGTTCCACCAACATTTATTTTTATAATGAATATATTATATGTCTTGTAGGCTCACAATTGTTTCTGTTCATATCGAGTATTCTTGGATCAATATATATTGATTTAAATCACATATTATATATAGTTGAGACAAAGGTTTATAGATTTATTTTATCAATTGGTACCGTTGATAGCACGACCACAAGTCAGATTATTATAATTTAAGTTAACCGAGTAAAAGCCCAACACCCATTTATGTTTTTTTCTTTTTGGTATCTTTGAAGATAGAAGAAATATCATTGCTCAAAGAATTTTAAGAGTATAAAGTGACTCATTGAAAACTTCAAATTTGCCCCAAACCATTTTATCTTTAATATTTTCAACTTTTTTTAGTTCACGAACTTCCAAAACTCTAAACCGAAAAAATATATTAAAGTCTAAAGAGGGATGCTTGAACCAATTTCGCCAAGTTAATCATCATGGAAAGTTTAGCGGTCAAAAGTGTCTTAGGGGCTGGTTGGTCGGGGGTTAAATTAACTCGTATTATCTTAACCCCCTAAAATCCTGTTTGGTGCACGGTTTGGACTAAAGTTGAAGTACGACTTTATTTAACTCGGATTTGTAAAAGTGCTACTTTTCAAATCCGAGCGACTGTTCCAAATCTGAACCATTTCAACTTTTTTTTTCCTTCTAAACCTCAATCTATTGCTCCCTTTTTTCTCTTTCCTAATTTTTTTTTATGTAGTTTTCTATCCTCTTTGTCTTCTTCGCTCCTCTTCTTAAGTTATTTTGGATTTTTTTTTTCAATTGTGTGTTGATTTCAAGTATTTTGAGTTTCAATTTCACTTTTGTTTCATTGATTTTAAGATCAAATTTTCTGAGTCCAATTATCATTTCGAGTTTTGGGTATTTTTCAATCTAAATTCCAAGTATAAACCTCAACAATTATAAATAAAAAAAAAGAAGATTAATTGTTATATTGTAAATTAGTATGTATTAAATAAATTAAATTAATTTTTTTTTAATATTAAACTTATACCACCCTTATAATTAAGTAAATAAATTAAAATGATTCGTATAAATTCTAGAAGTCTTCCTAAAACGGTAGAATAGATATAAAACTTGTTTATCTTGATTTTAAATTAAAATTTAAATAAGTAATAAAATATATATCGATCTCATTAAAAAAAAGTATGAAATTTGATAAATAAAAATTGAGCTTAACATATGTATCAAAAGACAACTTAATACTCAAAAAATACAACTTAACACTCAGCTTAGATTAATCCGTACCCCAAATAATAGTCAGATTAACTTAATCCAGTTTAACTTAATTTGTTCACCGAACACAGATTAACTTAATCCTTCAATTTAACTTAACACCAACTAACTTAATCTTAATCTCTACACCAAACATGTCCTTGAGGTCTTACCGACAGAAAAAACCCTATTGCCACATGTTCACAAATTTATTAAATAAAAAATTGAAGCTTTACCACAATGAAATAAACAATTGAAATTTGGTGAATAATCGAAGTGCAATTAAGCTGTCGTGCACAAGATCATAGGAACTTATACCCATCCTGTTAGAAGTCCGTCTTCAGCCCAGTTTTCTGTTTTTAAATCTGTTTCTTATCTTAGTTTCTGCTGTTTTAGTTTAGTTATTTGTTATTTTAGCATGTGATTAGTGGTCAACTTCTGAGTCTTCTTCTTGCGTGTGTAGTATCTTTCCTGAATTCTCAATTAAAGCACAATGAGCTCATTTCTTCCTTTCTTTACTTCTGCTTCACAGAGCTCATTGTGCTTGAGAGTTTTACATCCAATAAGGGCATGTTTGGGTAGGGTGAATTGGAAAGGGAAGAGATGAAAAAGGGAGGGAAGGGAAGAGAAATAAATTTAGTAGTTTTTTAATATAATAATAATTAAATATATAATTTATTTTTATTGATAAAATATATTTTAAAATTTATCATTTACTTTACTATTTAAATAATATTTAAAATTTAGTAGATCATAAAAACTATCAAATAAAAAATTAAAATAATTTAAATAATAAGACAATATTTAAAATAATAATAATTAAAATAATTAGATGTAAATAAATTTTATATAAAAAATAAAATCAAAACTTAAATAAAAATAGTCATGTCACAAAATTTTAAAAATAATGTGTGAAACAATTCTATTAAACATTTTATATGAAATATATATTTATTGGATTCTATTAACGAATCCAAAAACATAAAACAGATTTAATGTTACATCATAAACTGAATTTAAAATTTTCCGTTTTACAACTATATAATAAATTTATGAATTTTTTATTTTATTTTATAATTCAAAATTCAATAATTAAATTTGATCATGGAATAAAAACAATCTAAATATAATTCAAAATAAATGGAATAAATATTTGTTATAAAATTGAAAGAAAATAAATTTAAAAATAAAAAACAAGATGAATTACAATAAAAATATACTCTAATTATTTAAAATATCTTGCACTCATATATATAAGTAAGTAATTTAATAAATAATAAAATCAATATTGTTATAAAAAAATATATGTTAATAAATGAAATATAATAATAAAATCAATATTTATTAACATATATTTTTATATAACAAATTCAAATATACATCGTCAAAAAAATTAAATATATAAATAATTATAAATATTATTTAAAGGATCCGATAAATAAATTAAAAAAGAATAAAATAGATATTACATTTTAAAATGGACAAATTATTAAAGATACTAACTTTAATTTATAATTTAAGGAAAAGTTTAAGTTAAAATATTAATTTTGACAATTTTTAAATGAATCAATGAAAAATGTAAAACTAAAGAGTAAAGGAATTCATTACTTTAAAAAAGAACTATAAAGAAAAATCATTAATTTAAAAATTAAAATGAAAAGTAAAATAATATTTTTTTTCTTTAAAAAGATTGAACAAATTTAAGTAAAAGAAACACATAAAATCAAATTAAAAGGAAATTTTTAAAAAGAAAAAGAAAAAAGAACGCTGCTATTACGAAAATGAAAAAAAAGGGAAAACAATATTGTCTTCACGCATGGGGTTATTCTGGCGCGTGGGCCCACGCACCTGATTAAGTCAGGAAAATTTCCTTGCGGACCAAACACAAAAAAATATTATTTCCTTTCCTGACCCAACTCTTGTCGGTGGGTAAAACGTGCCCTAAGATATTTTAAGTCCATGATGGAAACCAGTCCAATTTCTGACCTGATTATTTAATATCTGCGTAATAATTACTGATCTGTGAGTTCAGACCAAGACCAGAGTCTATTTAGCAAGAATTGCTAAACTTAAATAGCTCTTTTATTTTTTATTTTTTGTTTTTTAAATTCAAGCTTATTTTTGTCAAGTTTGTTGCTCCATTTTCTTATAAAATATACCCTTTTTTTTTTTTGAGAAAGTAGTAGTAAATGCTAACTAAAGTTAGTTTTTTGGTTTAGTTTCTCAAATTATTAAAGTAAAATATTGCTCATTTGTTTTCCATGTTTTCCAAAAGAAGCAACTTACGAATATGGGTGTGTTTTTGGATGAACTTTCGGGAGTAATTTGCCGTTCATATCCATGACATAGGAGAAGTTGAGGGGAAAAGTTCAGCACAATGAGCCCTTAACTTCTCCTGCAGCGAAACAATAAATTTGTGAAAGCAATCTTTGTCTATTAACTCATATTTGTGAAGAAGATCCAAAAAACACAACTGAGCCATAGTCTTCCTTACCTTCCGCACAAATTTTATCATTAAAATCTTCCTAAAATAAAGAAAATAAAACCAAACAACAAAAATGTGTAGCCATTATAAAATATAACAAAAAGTTAAAAAGAAAAATTTAGGATTAAGAAGGAGAAATATCTAGGTCATGTCGGACATGACCTAAATATTCCTCATTTAGTTATTGTAAACAAGTTGGTACACATACTCCCACTTGCTTACGAGATTTACATTGAGTTGTTTCATACTAAAAAAAGAAGAATATTTACATCATGCCCGGGCATGATGTATAAAATAATGTCCACTTGTGTGACTTAATATGAGCCACAATCTATTTGATTTTAAATTCAAAAGATAAAAAAAATAAAATAAGCAAAAATAAATTGTGGTCCATGTTGGGCACATAGCCCGGACATGATGTAAATATTTATCATAAAAAAATGCAAAGTAAAAAACCCAGGGGTGTTTGTTTGACATATATTTAAGTAGGATTTAGTTTAAGGAGTTATATTGATGAGTTATATTAAGTAGTTAAAAAGTGAAAGTTGTGCAAAAAATTCATTTGAATATAATTATTGTGTAGAGGAGTTAGAGTTAAAATTTGTTTGGATATAGATTTAAAAAGAGCGATTATTTTTACTAGTTAAAAAATGATTAAAAATAAATGGTTAAAAAAGAGTTATTATGATTTATTTAAAATTAATGATTAAAAATAGGTAGTTATAAATAATTTTTTTTTTTAAATCGAGAAATCGGAGCTACGCTCACCTATACCCGGGACACCACTGGTCAGTCCCTAGATTGTGGCACCGGAAAATGATTGAGTAGTAATAAATGAGACTTATTTTTAAAAGTAAAAATGAAAAAGAATTAGTAAAAACTCGTTTTGATGTAAGTTTTCGAATGGTTTTTAATAAGTCATAAAACTAAAACCTACATAAATATGGCCAACAAACAGCCCCTCACGTACTAAGCCATTGATTTTAAAAATAATTACAATTAAGAACAAAAAACTCAAAAAAATATTTTGAAACTTAACTTATGAGTTTTTTTTTTTTTTGAGTACATAGTGGAGGAAGAGGGACCAATAAACCCTACATAGAGGACGCATTTACTCTCAAATAATATGAGAGTCAAATACCGATATCTGGGCTCAAACTTGTGAAAAATAGAGCCGAGTGAGGCTAAGAGGCCTAAGAACAGAAGAAGACACCCTTCTCCATATGGAAATGGACCCATTTGAATAGGTTGAAAGATGGGATCCATTTCAAAAAAAAAAAAAAGAAAGACAAAAAAGGATGAAAAATTGATGGGTTCCATTTTGGTATTTCAAAGAGTCTTAATAGGTAGTTGATTCAATTGAAGGTTTAAATATCATTTTGATCTCTAAACTTTAAATTTTGTTCTTTTTTTTATCATAGATTTTCAAAAATCAAATTTTAGTTCCTAAATTTTTAAGTTTGTTCCATTTTAAAGTTTCAAATATTCAATTTTAGTCTATAGCCCAAAAAAAAAAAGGTTAAAAATGGGTGCCTATAATAACTTTGAAGCTAATATAATTGAAAATAGTTCAATAATACTAATATAAAGAAAAATTAACACAAGTTTTCCAAAAATGATAGATTTTGTTTTTTTTTGTTTTTTTTGAAAGTTTAAATACTAAAATCGAACATTTGAAAATAGTAAGAAAATGAAACAAACTTTAAATTGTAGACACTAAAATGGAATAAATTTGAAGTTCAAAGAAGTAAAAGTCAACTTTTAATAGTCTATAATCTAAATAAAACAAATCTCAAATTTTAGGAACCAAAATGATGTTTTAAGACCTAAATTAAACAATTGAACTATACAAACATGTCCATTGTTGTTGGTTGAAGTCAAACCTGACATTGATGAAATGAAAAAAAATTGTTATATCATATCATACGAGAAAATTATCTTTGGACGATTTTACCCTTAAGTCATACTCTAAATTACAAACATGCCATTTATTAGAATTTTTTTAAAAAAATAAATGAAAATAATGTAGAAAAGATATTTACAATATCAGTTAAATTTTCATCCGTAAAAGATAAGATATTTTTTTTATCAAATCTGATAGATTTTATGACTAAGTTAGAAGATAATAGATTTCAACAATCAAATGAAAATATTTTCAATATCATTTAAATTTTCATCATCTTTATAACCTAGAAAATAAAATATTGTTACCAAATCTCATAAATTTTATTTGACATTTTATATTCTAATTAAAATAAAAAATTAAATTTTCAAATCCTATAAATAGTTCTCTACATTTTGTTTACAAGAACAATTTCTGTTTTATTGAATTTACTTTTCTTTGTTTTTTTTGTTTTTTGTTTTATAATAAGTTATCTAATTTTTTTTGGATTATTTACCTTAATTTTCATATAATTTTTGTTGCAATAATTTTTTAGGATATTTTTTTACATAATTGTTGCCTTTAAAAAAAGACTCGGAGATCTTGAAAAAAATGTTTGAAGACCGAAACTAAAGTGCATGAATTCTTTTTTAAAAGTTTGTTAACAATGATTTCCTACTATTACTATATATATATATATATATATATATGGAAGGTGAAAATAGAGCATTTGAATAAGAATTTCTGAGCATTGAGAGATACCCAAAAGAAAAGAAGAAACACAAACAAATCAATTTGAATTGACCTGAGAGCTGGATTCATGGGTAGGAAGAAGATGAGGGCGTTTCTGTAGCAATAATATCATTGCTTTGCTCACTAAGTCCAAAATGAAGGGCTAACAACAGTGGTCAAACAGAGCCGCCATTGGAGGAGCTATTAAACTTGGAACAGGTAACAAACAAAAGGGCTTTAACACTAAACACAATAACACAACCTAAAAGGTTCATTCACACGCAGTACAACAAACCAATGAAGCTTTGCTCCACCAGTCAAAGTTACAGTTCACGGCGGACGGAAATGAGCAGTTCACGGCGGAGCCACCAACGTTGAGCGCCGAGGTTTCACAGAGTATCGCAAAAAGTTAGGCCTTCATTGACCAAGTCCACCTTCTCCAATTTTATGCATCAAAATTATTTCATTTAAAATCACTCATCTAATTATCTTAATCTTTTTTTTTATCATGGGTAATTTAAATATTATAAGTATAGCAAAACTTTTAAATGGACATTTTTATTTTTATTTAGGAATTTGTCGATATATTCCAAATTTGGTCATTTGTTTAAAAATTGCAAATTTAAAAAAATTAATAAAGTATTTTTTTAGTTAAAATACTATATATATTTTTTTTTTGAGAAACAAGTTAAAATACTATTTTGTTCTATATAGCCTATTTATTCTATTTTGATTTCTACACTTTTAAAATTTTAATTTTAGTTTTTTAATTTTTTAATTTATTTCATTTTAATACTTTAAATTTACATCACATTGCTGCCCATGCCACATTTAAATGTTTATCTTTTTTACTCCTATATATATCATACACCCAACCCAATTTAATCTTTATTCTTTATTCTTTAGATGGGATAGTTGAATGGTAACCTGACGTGCACAAAGAAATTGAATTTGTTGAATGGTAAATTGACGTGCACAAAGAAATCCAATTTACTTTTTAATTTTATTCTCTTCTTGTTTATTCTAACCATCATCAAAATCATAACAATAATAATAATAATAAAGTAATTTGTTATGAATGTAACTTTTATCGTATTTATTTTCAATTCTACCTTAGTTGTCTTCTTAATTGGATCATTTTTTCTATAATTAGTCTCATATTTCAATCAACTTTATCAATTGACTTCAACTAGTGTTATCAATTAATTTCAATTCGTATTAATGATGGACTTCATATCAAGAATCGATTTCAACTAGTAACATTAATTATAAATATGATAAATATAAAAATAATTCAATCAATCGTGATTGATCTATTTCAGTATTACCGTCAACTTCCATCAAGTTATTCTTGTATCAACTTCACTCTATCCATGACTTATTCTATAAATATCTTTAATCTGCTCACGTGATAGCTAGTGATATTATATTCTATTTATATTTTCTTTCTTTTTATTTCTTTCTATCAAATATGCTTTTGAAAGTCTCCGAAGATTGGAATTCAATATTTTTCCTCTTGCATTTTAAAGTCTCCAAAGATTGGAATTCAATATTCTTCCTCTTGCATTTTAAAGTTGTTTTTATCCTTTTCTTTTAACTTTGTCTACTCGTGTAGTTAAGAATCAATTCTTGTTTCCCTTTTCCACTCAACTTGTTTTACAAAAAAGAGAAAAAAAATAAATAAAGAAAACTTGTTGTTTTTATTTCTTCAAAAACAATAAAAACAAAACTTTTTGTTTTTTGTTTTCTTAAACGATTTCAAAAAAAAAAAAAAAAAAAAACTTTATTCATATATATGTACATACGTTTTTTTTTTTTAATCATAAAAAGATCTTAACATGACCGCATTATCTATTCTCATAATCTAAACTAAGATTCTTATTAAAATTTCTCTTCTCTAACAAATATGGACGACCCTTCATTAAATTTTAAAGGAAATACTAAATTATTTTGTTAGACTTATATCTATCACCGAGTTTAAAATTTTAAATTCAATTGTGAATTAATATCTTTTTTGTTCTTTTTGTAAACATGAAATAGATATTAATGGAAAGAAAAGAAAATGAATAACAAAGCTGAACAAATAAAACAAAAATAAAGACATAATGTTGTCCCTCACATGCGAAAGATATATACATATCATATATAGTGACAGAGACACATACGTATACAACATATTTTATGAAGGTTTTTATTTTTTTATTTTTTGAAATCAAGATTTCTTTTTATTCTAGACTCATATATATAAGGCATTATTTTTATTGCTTTAAAGTTACTCATGCACAAATTTATTGCATTCTTTTAGGCGAAAACGACTTTATTGTATAATAAATGAGGCACTGCCACACCATCATCAAACTCAGTTTCTTTATATGTGTTTTGCATGTTTATTAAAGTCCTTAGACTCACAAACATAATTATAATTTTCGTTTTAAAGTATAAAAAACCATGCCGTACATTAAAATGCAAAACAAAAAAAAAAAAGTTGATTGGAGAGATCAAATCCTAACATCTACCTTTTAATTATAGCAATTTTTTGAAAATAATTTTATATTGAGCAAAATATAAAATATTTAATTGACTAAAAATTATCAATTTTACAATTTATTAATTTTTTCTAAAATTTTGATATTCATAGATTATTTTTTCATAGAAAAATTAAAAATCTCAAATGCACGAATTATTTCCAATGCATACAGTATAAACACATTATATTTTAAGAGCACTAGCTCAAGCGACATTAATGTCCACTTAATGACTTTGAGGTCTTAGTTCGAGTCTCTCCCACCTCCAAATTATTGTAATCTCAAAAAAAAAAAAAAACACACATTATATTTTAGAGAGTACACCCCATAATACATGTCATATGTCATCATTTCATGAAGGGAAAGTGAGGAAAGATAAAGAAAAGAATCCGCTTTTCTTTCAAGAGAATTGTACAAATTAATTGATATAAAATCATCATTTCATATGTCTTATATTTACAATTCCATTTTAAAAAACAATTAATTTGGGATTTGTTAGTTCCAACCAAAATTCAGAGTCTACTCAACAAGAACAGTAGGTAAGTGTTTGCTCTAAATTCTTTTATAACTTTTCTAAGTTGGTCTCTAATGATCATTAATTAAAATCCATCTTTAAGGATTATATTTGTCAGATGCAAACCATAGTGTGTTACCCTGTAGATTTAATTCAAAACTTGTAATTTTGTATCTACTACTTTTTATATCTCTAAACTCCAAAAGTTCCATACAAACCTAATTGAATCATTTGAGCGATTTTTTTTTTTCCGATTTTGTCTTGCACCCACATGCCATGTTTGCCAAAGTTTATTAAAAAAGTACGTGTATAAAATCAAAGTCTATGTGCATGCATTTTCATTTTTAACTATGAAGTTTGAGTTTTATTTATTTAATTAATTAGTATGAATATATATGTTATTTTTAGCGTTGGATGTTAAGAACGTATGCACATTGCACATTATTTGTTGTTTTAGCTTGGGACAATTCAAATTTCACAATAAAAAATAAAAAATAAAAAATAAAAAATAAAAAACTTGGGACAATTCTGGATGAATTCAGTATTACAATAATAATAATAATTATTATTATTATAAATATAATAAAAATAAAAATAAAAATAAAAATAATAAAAATAGAAAATATTTTTATAAATATACTCAGGGGTGGGTGGGACGGGGCAGAGACCATATTCTTCATCTTTCTCTGTTTTGTCATCGAGGAAAAAAGTTTTCCTCTGCTCACTTCTCCATCTGTGTGAAATTAGGGATTTCCCTTTCCATTTAGGGCGGTTCCCACGAAACTTCGATTCTACGGTTTAAATGAATATCTCTACGATTGACTAACTCATGTTATATATGCATATCCGTATTTGACTCGTCTCTACGAACGTATTGGTTTCATTATTTGTTGTAATCCAGTTCAACACTATGCCATAGATTCGATCTTGAATATCAATATTTAACTCTCATATATTTGAGAGTACTAATACCATTTATGTAGGGTTTGTGGTCCCCTCCTCCACTTTGTAACTAAAAAAAGAGTATATTTAACTCTTACGACAGATTAACTATTGAGTATTTTAATATTATTAAACTTTCATATTTTAAGATGATAACAAGGTCAAGGACATATAAAGCAAGTGACAAAGACCAATTGGTAGTTCTATAGAGGGTTTTATCATCTTATTTTCTATATTTAGAATGTCTCCATAGTTTTGCAATTTGTTTGTTTGATAATTAATTTGTTTTATTTTATGTTTATAATGCTTTAATTAGATCTCAAAATAAAAAGTTTTACAAATAGAAAAATAGTTCTCTCAATCTTTATTCTAAGAGTTTTAAAATATTGTCGATATGCACGTAGAAACGGACATAGATATACTGTCCAAGTCCAAAAATAATGGAAGTCATTATATTATGTTCACTTATTTTAGCCTAACTTATAAATATATGACCAAGTTGTTACACCAAACTAGTATTTTCTCTCACAAAGAATGGTATTGGTGACATCTCTTCATCTCTTTACTAAAATTTAATAAATGTGGCCGTGGTCATTAATTAATCTCTCATAGTTTATTGTATTTGGTTGATTTGGTACACACGAGTTCTTAGAATCTTATTATTTAGAATTGTTTAATAGATTTAGGGATGCTTATCTAATTATGTGTTGGTCTACTCATCTCAACAAAGTACTAATTTGGTGCTTCTAAAAAAAAACTAATTTGAATAAAGCATTATTAGAAATATGAATAAAGCATGTTGGAAACAATTTAAAAAATAGTGATTTTTAGCAAGATGGATTGGTTTGAGTTGAATATCCACATTGATAAAGTGAGGATATAATCTCTCCGTATTTAAAAGATAGATGACAATATCTAATAGTTTGTAATTGATTTATGAAAAGTGATCTTCATATTTACCCTTTAAATAATGATTTTGAGTTTAAAATAAATGAGTTTTTTTTTTAAAAAATATAATAAAATAAATGAGTTAAATTAAGTGTTTTAAGTCAAATTAGTTTTTGTAAAGCATAATTCGTTATAAATTATTTTCATATTTGGTTCCAGCTTGTAAAAGATATTTATATTAAAGTTTTTTTTTTAATAATTAATATCTGTTTTCCAATGTAGAAAAGACTTTTTGCTCACTAAGAGAAAAATCAAATTATCATCCAATTAGGGAGGTCGATGTTGAATCGGATGTAAAGAATCCGATATCTGTTTTCCAATTAGGTGATTTTTTTGAGAAACTCCAAAAGGGAGGTTTTGCTGTTCTGTTTAATTAATCAATTTATTATTTTTTAAAAAAATCAAAATGCAGCTTGCTTTTGTTTATTAATTACATTGTTGCTTATATAATCAAAATTAGAGATCAATCATGTTCTACATTTTAATGTTTATTTTTCAGACTTTTATATTGTAATATAATAGAATTTAACATAATGGTTTAAATCTTTCCAATTCATTTAAGTTATTTCTATTTGTTAGAAAGGTAAGATGAATGCAATAAACATGCTAAATGCATTAAACTCAACTTTATTAAGTAGGTGTCCATTTTTCTTTTCCCAAAGTCATCTTTTAACTCTTAGACCAACCATTTTTCTAGTATTCATTTCCTTTGCATGTTTAAGAACTTGAGTTTATTATTGTTATAAGCAGCATGATTTTGTTATAAGTATAAAGTTATTTATGAGAAAGGTTGTTTTTGGTATATTAAAAAAAATCTCAAAAATTAAACTAAAAATGAGGGGGGAAAGATTATAAAATGAATTTAATTTTCATTGAAATCTAAACTCAAAGTCGAATAAAAAATCAAATCAAACCAAATGAAAATTGAACTAATGATTTTGTGTCTTAAAGAGAATAGTTCGGATCCCGTTTTTGAAAAATTCAAACTATAGGTTCATTTGTCGATTTACACACAAAATCGACAAAAATCAAACCGAGATCACTTCTAATATAAATAATGAAAATCATCTCTATTTATGCGAGAAAATTTTGATAAATTAAAAGGAAAGTCACGTAGATTATGTCCAAAGTGGACAAATCATACACCAATTATATAATTATTTTTAAAAAAAACATGTCCCTGGAAACAATTCTAGAAATTTAGATTTCAAGAGCCATATTTTTATTTTTTTCTTTTTTATAAATAAAAGAAAAAGGACCATCGATCAAAACTCTAAAAAAAAATCCTATGAAGTTAAAGACAATTTCAAAAGCTCCAATTTTAAGCTAACGAGAGCTGAGTACATGATCTTGATAATTTGTGAGTTTGAATTTTCCCCTCCAATATTGTTAGATTAACTTTCTCTGTTTAAGTAATTATCATGATGGTAATTATCAAGTAATTAATTAGATGATTTTACCATCTTTGATTTATAGGGAAACACGTTTGAAGAGGGAGAAGAAAAAAGAAAAAAAAGAAAAAAAAATGGATATTTTAAGTGTTGTTTTAGGCCCAATTGTGGAGTGCATAATTTCACCGATTCGACGTCAACTAAGTTACCTCATTTTCTACAAAAAAAACATGAAGGATCTTAAAAATCAACTTGAAGAGCTTCAGCTTGTTAGAGAAAGAGTGCAAATTTTGGTTGATGAGGCAAAAGGCAAATCATATGACACCCATGAGGATGTAAGAACGTGGCTGGATAAGGTAGATGCTGAAGTATTGCCACAACAAACTAATGAAGAAGGTGGATCAAACAGGAACAATGATTCTAATGTTTGGTGTCCTAAGTTGAGGGTCCTATGTTATCCTAGAAAAACAATGAAGAGGGTGGACAATATTCTTAAACTCATAGAGCAAGGAAACAAGTTTGACAAGGATAATGTTGGTTACTCTGTGCCTCTACCGATTACTAAATCCACCACCCTCCCACTAGATTATCAAATTTTAGAATCAAGAACCTTGATAGCTAAAAAAATTCAGAATGCACTTGCAGATCCTAATGTCAACAAAGTTGGAGTAAGTGGTATGGGAGGCGTTGGAAAAACTAAGTTGGTTGATGAAGTTAAGAAATTAGTATTGGAGAGCAAATTATTTGATCGAGTGATTGCTGTGACTGTCGGTAAATCAAGAGATGTAAAGTGGATTCAAAATGAAATTGGAGACATGTTAAAGATAACGTTTGAGTCAAATAGCGAAGTGGTAAGAGCATCTCTCCTACAAACTAAGATTGTCGAGATGAAAAAGAATATCCTCATTGTGTTGGATGATTTGTGGAAAGAATATGATCTTGAAGAAGTTTTTGGAATTCGTTTTTGTTTAGAATCAAGGAAAGAAGGGTACTGTAAGATACTTATAACAAGTCGCTGTCAAAATTTGTTGACAAATCAACTAGATATTGAAAATACGTTTGAGGTGAATCCCTTAGATGAAAACGAATCTTGGAAGTTTTTCGTGGCAATAGTTGGTGAGTTTGTTGAAGTTGGGATAGAAGACATAGCCAAGAATGTGGTAAAAGAATGTGGAGGCTTACCGCTTGCACTTACGGTTCTTGCAAAAGCATTAAAGAGGAAAAAAATACAGATATGGAAGGACTTTTTGAACAAATTGATTAATCATGCTTTTGTGGGTATTCCAGAAGTAGAGGACAAATTGTACACTTGCCTTAAACTTAGTTACGATTCAATAAAAGATGAAGAAGCTAAGTCACTATTTCTTCTTTGTAGTGTATTTCCAGATGATTACAAAATTTCTGTGAATGATTTGCAGATGTATGCCATGGGTATGAAGATGCTAAGTGATATAAATAATTGGGAAGTTGCAAAGAATAGGGTAATCAAGTTGGTTGATGATCTTACGTCTTCGTGTTTACTTATATATTCCGATGAAGATGATGTTGTTGTTCATATGCATGATGTGATCCGTGATGTTGCCAAATACATTTCATCAAAAATCCACAAGCCCTCATTGACCTATGGGCGTGGGAAAACTGAATGGAGAGAAGAGGAAAGACGTGGATCTTATTATACAATCTTTGTAGATTATACAGAGTTTTTCGACCTTCCTCCAAAATTAGAGCTTCCAGACCTTCATTTATTAATATTAAGAAGGCCAGGACACTTGCAAGATACTCAAATTTCTGATGCCTTTTTTGAAGGTATGGAAAACCTTAGAGTTTTGGATATGGAAAACGTGTGCTTCGAATCATCAAGGACATCATTTACCCACTCATTTAAGAACCTTCAAACATTGTGTTTGTCAAATTGTGAACATTGTGGTATCGATACAATTGGTGAGCTAAAAAAATTGAAAATTTTGAAGATTGATGGTTCTAAGGTTGAAGAGCTCCCGACAAATATGAGTCAATTGACAGAACTTAAGGTACTACAGGTTTCTCATTCCTACAAATTAGAAGTGATTCATCCAAACATTATTTCAAGTATGAAAAAATTGGAAGAGTTAAATTTAGTGGATAGCTTCAAAGGCTGGGGAGAGGAAGTATCATACAAAGGAAAAACAATTAAGAATGTCAAACTTTCGGAATTGAATTGTCTAACCCAACTTTCTATTTTAAGGATATATATTCAAAATGCGGAGATGTTATCAAATGAGTTGAGTTTAGAAAGAGTACAAAAACTACAAGATTTTGACATTTCTGGTGGTGATGATAGTACATGGTGGCGCGGATATCCAAGAGCCTTGAGGGTTGATATAAATTGGAAAACCAGAATTTGCAAGAGTGTACTTGGAACACTAATGCAAGGATGTGAGTATTTGCGTCTACATAGTAATTCAGTGGGTTTTACAAAGCCTCTTTTCAAAGCAAATGCAAATCATTTCTATCCCCATTTGAAGCTTCTCCAGATTACCATTGATAAACAAGACTCAACACACAATGAGGTTCAAAATATCACTCCATTTTTTGCTACTCATCATGATCAGGTACCCATTTAATGAACCACAATATTCATATTTCTCTCTTAATTTCTCAACAACTTTGCACTCCATTATTCTACTTTTATTTTCTGTTTTTAAAATTCTTTTTCTTTATATTAACATGTTATAAATTCTAATCAAGTATAAGAAACACAACTAATTTTAATTAAAGTATTATAAAATTGCAGGTTTCATTTTCGGAATTGCAGGAATTATATATTCAAGCTATAAACAATTTGGAGGTGTTGTGGCATAATGATTGGATAACTGCACGTTCATTTCGCAAACTCCAAACAATACGCATTGATTGTTGCCACCAATTGACGTATGTGTTTCCTTCGAATATGATAAAATCACTTGTTTCCTTAAATTCCTTAGAAGTCATAAGCTGTGAGTTAGTGGAAAGAATATTTGAAATTGAAGATTCGATGGATAATGCCCAAATAGTAGTGCCATTGATATATTTACAATTAACTAGTCTACCGAATTTAAAATATGTGTGGAGCAATGATCCTGGTGAGTGTCTAACGTTCCCAAATCTAAGAGACGTCGATATTTATGCTTGTCCACGGCTTACAAGTATATTTCCAGCTTCTTTCATGAAACATATGGGCAGAATTGAAACTTTAAAGGTAAATGGAGAAATGGAACTATTTGCAGAGGATGAAGCCTCAAAGTGGATCATGACCCCTGAGGTAATACATATTATCTTTGTCACTATTATTTGTTTATGCAAGATTTTATGTTTATATTTGGTACTGGCCTTGGTTTTGTAATAAAATAAACTTTTACAAATAGAGAACAACTACCGCATAGATATTTTCCAAATAAAAGTGAGTTGATTATCATAATAATTAAGAAAGTTGGGTTTGTTCTCAGATTACAATATTTCCAAGCTTGAAAGTTATGAAAATAGACTGCAAGGTGGCAGAAAAAAGAAGCTTTTGCCATATGTCATCAGAGTCTTTTCCCAAACTCCAATCTCTTGAATTGATTGGTTCTAAGGATGATGGAATGGTTACTTTGCCATTAGAGATGAGTAAATTAGTATACACAATTGAAAATTTCAGGATCCAAGATGCCATAAAATTGGTACAAATATTTCAAAATGGAGAAAAAAATGAAGGTGGTGCAAAATTGAAGACATTGACATTGAAAAGACTTCCTAAGCTTACACACGTGTGGGAGGACAACAATAATACTCAAACGAACACAAGCTTTGATAGTTTGGAAAGCATTGAAGTGTATGATTGTGTGAATTTGAAGTATTTGTTACCATCCTCAATCACATTCTTCAACTTGACACATCTTCGAGTTCACAATTGCAAAGGAATGACGAAGTTGTTTAGTTTCTCAGTGGCAAATAAGCTGGTCAATCTCATTTCCATGTCCATATATTCATGCGTAGCAATGAGTTCCATAGTTGTAGCAGAAGGTGAAGAAGAAGAAGAAATTACTTTCAAGAGATTGAAATATTTGTTATTGGTAAATTTGCCAAGATTGATTAGCTTTTATTCCGGAAAATCCATGCTTAAGTTTCCATGTTTGGACGAGGTGCGCATAGCAAGTTGCCATAAAATGATGACATTTTCATTTGGGTTAATAAATATTTCCAAGTCACTATCAATTTATATGGAAGGAGTCAACGTTCAAGTATCGCGAACACAAGATGTAAATTGGATTATCAAAGACCTCTTTGAAAAGGTCAAGATTGAGAGAAGCAAAAAAAACTTATTCACACAACAGGTATCATCTTTATTACTTCAACCATTTAACAATTGTTTCCTTCAAATTAACATTCTAAATATTTTATTAATAATAAGAAAAATTATTGTCATTCTTGGATCTCTATTTTAATTATAGCAGCTTATTAAAAATATTTTATATATAATAAAATAATTCAAATTTAACCTCATTGATTGAAGCCTAAAAGTTTGACTCAATTTAATTTAATTGAATCAATTTTACTATATAATTTTTTTTAATAAAAATTATTTCTGTAAAAAAAAATTCAACTACTCATGAAAAATTCTCTATAATAATTTATTTATTTAATAATATTTCTAAAATTGCCTAAATTTTAAATTAAAACAACATTGTTTTTCAAACTTGACTGACATATCTAGATGAACAAGTTGAGTTTGTTCCGTTGAAATAATTATCAAACAAAACTTTAAAATTTAGCCCGAAACTTTAGAAAAATGGATTTTAAATAGAGAAATTGGGATGGGTAGTCCAATTTCACAAAATAATTGCACATGGGAAAAATTTGAAAATATTTATATCCATAATTAATCAAACATACGGTATAATTAATACTCATCATACGGTATAATTTAGGATATTAATATATTATTTTGTATTATTAATACAATATTATATGTCATTAGTATAGTATTGTGTATTAATATAGTATTATATATTAATTATACCCTATGTTTGATTATGATTGCTAAATATATATATTTTTTTACCTAGTATTATAAATATTTTTTCAATTTGCTCTATTCCTAAAAAAATCCCTTTTAAAATATTATTGAATTAAATAAAAAGTATTTTAAATGAGCATTTAATATTATTATTTTTAAATAGAAACACAGTCAATTATCAAATTATATTCTCTCTTTCATTAGCTTTTTTTTTTACCTTTTATTTAGGGTGAAGAGGACACCGAACAAGACATCGAAGAGGACACCGAATAGAAGTTATCGAAGAATAATTTTGTCATATGTATGTTTTTTATCATCGATAAAATTGTTGAAATTATAATGAAGATTTTCATTGTAAGTGTTTGTTATTATTGGAAAAGAATGGACTTTCATTTTTCCTATATATCTTACCTTTTATCAGGGAAGTTTCGAATCTGGGACCTCGAGGGGAGCACACTCTCGAAGCCTAAGTGTTCAACCAATGTGCCACCCCTTGGAGACTCATTTATAACTATTCTAACATTTCTAATCATTCATTTCAAATTAATCAAAATAACTTTTTTTAATCATTTCTTTTTCAACTATTCATTTTAAATTTACATTCAAACAAGATTTTGACTCTAATTGGTCTATTAAAAAATTACATCCAAACCAGTTTTTTACTACAACTCTCAACTAAATCTTCCTTAAATACGGTAAACAAACACCCCTTAATCATATAAAAAATATCAGTTATATGTATAATTGTTCACGTGTTTTTTTTAAAATAAAAGGAATTTATTATAGATTTAAAATAGAACATAGTTGGCCAACTAGAAGAGAGTTCGCGCATCCTCTTGTATAATCTAATAATCGAGAGGTTATTGGTTTGAGTTCCTTCCCCCTAAAATATAATTGAGTAAAAATAAAATAAATTTAAAAATATAAGTGTGAGAATCTAAAATAAAATAAATTAAAAATTTAGAGACCAAAATGATATTTAAAATTATTTATTTCTCATTCTACTCATATATGCACTTTTTTTTTCTTTTTTTAATTTTCTAATGAGAATGCTACATATATGTCACCTGCACTAAAATTATATGGTAGGTTAGGGGAAAATTTAGACCAACAAAAAAATTTAGGTTTGTCATTTTCCTAATTGCACCTCAACCTAATTTAATCCAACCCAGTTATATATTTTTAGATTAGTTTGGGTTACTTAATTTTGTAAAAAAAAAAAAAAAATCAAAAGTGAAAGTAGTTGTTAGGCTCAATGTGAGAGTCTTAAATAAATGCCTTTTTTGTAAAAAAATATATAAACTAAAAGTGTCACATTCTTAGTTCAAACTTGAGAGGACTAAAAGCAATCAAAACGTATAACCACCATATCATTTGTCCATTTGTAATATTTAAATTTAAACGATTTGCAATTATTCCACATTGAAAAGATGAGGAGTCTTCAACACATTTAAAAGAGATATGAGTTATTCCCCTCATAACCAATTGATTTTGAAGTAGAATTCCATATTCTTTAATATGGTATTAGAGCTTCATATGAGTTATTGGTTCCCAAATTTCGATCATACCCAAAATGCTTTGATTTAAATCCTACATAGAGGGCATTATTGCTTTCAAATAATATGAGAGTTAAATACTAATTTCTAGGCTCGAACTCGTGACCGTGAAATTCAAATGAAATAATACCAAACAAGATAATCAATATGTCACTGAATCATTCTCACTAATTGACTTTAATTAGTTTTATCGGTTGAGTTCAAACAACTTTACTATTGACTTCAATCAATATCAACCATTAACTTCAATCAATGACATTGGTTACAAATATTAAAATAATTCAATCCATTACACTCTAAGTTAGTAATATTATATTCTATTAATATCTTCTTTATATTTAATTCTTGGGGATTTTGCATGTATAACGAAAAAAGACAAAATATTTTCATCTATAGAATAAAATCAAAACTAATTCATTTGTAGGAAAAAAATGCAAATTGAATTCTATCACTAGCTGAATTCTATTAGTGATAGAATTCAATCAATGAAAGACTTCTTCTATAGCCGCTTGAATTTTCTACTAGTGATAGAATTTCAAATTGAGTTCAATCACTAGTTGAGTTTTATCCCTGATAGAAATTAATATGACATAGTTGAAATTATTTTAGAAATTTTGCTGCAAATGTAATACAAAAGATAAAATGTGCTGTTGATGGTAAATTATATTTCTTTCTAACCTAATATGCTTATGGAAGTCTCCGAATATTGGAATTAAATACTCTTCCGCACTTGATCAATATTGACGAGTATCGTATGAGAGTCAAAGAGAGGTTTTAGAAAACTAAAAAAATATCTATATTCATTATTTACCTAGTAATTAATCTCCTATAAAATATTATAGAGTTTAGTGATATCGCATAAGAGTCAAGTACATTTGAATTGACCTAAACATTTACCTACGAAAAAAAAAAATCTAACATCAAATTTTCCATCGAGCACTTGATCTTCTTCCTCCACACAATGTATTTGTTGCGGGGTTGAAAAGGAAGGTTTGTAGCGAGAGCCTCAACACTAATGTATCACACCACTAAGTTTTAATGTTTTGGTTGGAAATGTTATGTTATATAAATACAATAAAAATTTGATTTCAAATATTTTGAAACAAAGGTGGTTATCGGAGACATCGAAGACATCAAAAGAGTAATGTCACATATGAGTGTTGAATCTAAGATCTTAAGAGAGCATACTTTCAAAGCTCAAAATCTTCAATATTGCTTCATACCTTGGCCACTAATTACCTTCAAATATTAAAAATTACCTTGGTTGTTTAAACGTATCTACCTTATATAAACAAAAAGAAAGGAAAAAAATATATAAAAAGAAAAGAAGGAATATATATATAAGCTCTCTGAAAAATATATAAGAAAAAAAATGAAAAAAAGAAAATACAAAAGAGCAAAACAATATATAAATTAAAAAAATAATAAAGAAAAATAATGCAGAGAAAGAAAAATGTGTTGACAGAAAGAATAAAAAATGTGTATAACTATATTTCTTTTAAGAAAGAAATACTTGGGTTCCAAGTCATATTTACCTCTTTTTTTTTTTTTTTTTGAAAATCGAAAAATCAGAGCTTTGCTCTCCTATACACGGGGCGTTCCTAGGCTGTGATATCAGTATACTTCGAAGGATATTCTAGTTTAAGCACTTTCCAACAACTTCGAACCAGTGATCTCTCAAAGGAAGCATGCCAAAGTCTTTATCTTCAACCGATGGGCTGCCACACATTTTTTTGTTTAAAAACATATGAATAAAGATAAATTATAATATGTGGGCATAAAAGAAAATATGTAAGGAGCCAAGTATTCCTCTTTTAGATAAAACAAAAGGCAAAGTCATGAGTATACAAATTAGGGTGAAAAGAAACTTCAAGAGCCCAATGAATCAAATTGAACCGATCCATCGGATAGATTAGGTTTTTTTAGAAGTATAATGGATAATTAAGTTTGAAATTTTTAAAAAATTGAAATATATTAGTTTCGGTTGGATTTTATATACAAGAATCAATTAACTAAACCAAACCAAACCAAACCAAACCGAGTGTATAAATGACATAGAAAATTCCCCATCTCCTGTCCTTCCTTTACTAGCAACGCATTGAAATGGTCTTACATTGGTGAGCATATAATTTTCTCTAGATAAGCGATTTTTATGATGGAGATTATTTTTTATTTCTTAACTAATTAGATATTTTGACCATCTCTAATCTATAGGGAAACACATACCAGAGTTTGAAGGGGGGAGAAAAGAAGCATACCAAAAGAAAAAAAATGGATATTTTAGGTGTAGTTTTAGGTCCAGTTGTGGAGTGCATAATTTCACCGCTTCGACGTGAACTAAGTTACCTATTTTTCTACAAAAGAAACATTAAGGATGTTGAAAAGCAACTTAAAAAACTTGAGGTTGTTAGAGAAATTGGTACAAGATTTGGTTAAAGAAGCAAAAGGCAATTCATATGCTATCAATGATAGTGTTTCAAGTTGGTTGGTTGAAGTGGATGCTGAAATGCCACAACAAATTAATGAAGGTGGATCAAATAGCAACAATGATTCTAATGTTTGGTGTCCTAAGTGGAGGGTCATATGTTATCCTAGAAAAACAAAGAAGAGGGTGGATAATATTATTAGACTCATAGAGGAAGGAAACAAATTTGAGAAGGATAATGTTGGTTACTCTGTGCCTCTACCAATTACTAAATCATCTACCCTCCCACCAGATTATCAACTTTTAGAATCAAGAACCTTGATGGCAGAAAAAATTAAGAATGCACTTGCAGATCCTAATGTCAACAAAGTTGGACTAAGTGGAATATGGGAGGTGTTGGAAAAACTAAGTTGGTTGATGAAGTAAAGAAATTAGTATTAGAAAGCAAATTATTTGATCGAGTGATTGTTGTGACAGTCGGTGAATCAAGAGATGTAAAATCGATTCAAGATCAAATTGAAGACAAGTTAAGTATTAGATTAGAGGGAAATAGCGAAATGGGAAGAGCATCTCGCCTACAAACTAAGATTGTTGAGATGAAAAATAATATCCTTATTGTGTTGGATGATTTGTGGAAGGAATATGATCTTGAAAAAAAGATTTTGGAATTCTTTATCGTTTAGAATCAAGGAAAGAAGGGTACAGTAAGATACTTATAACAAGCCGATCTCAAAATTTATTGACAAATCAACTAAGTATTGTCAACACGTTTGAGGTGAATCCCTTAGATGAAAAATAATCTTGGAAGTTTTTCGTAGCAATAGTTGGTGAGTTTGTTGAAGTGGTATAGAATACATAGCAAAGAATGTGGTAAAAGAATGCAAAGGCTTACCACTTGCACTTACAGTTCTAGCAATAGCATTAAAGAAGAAAAAAATTCAGATATGGAAGGAGGTTTTGAACAAATTGATTCATCATGCTTATGTGGGTATTCCAGGAATGGAGAAGAAATTGTACACTGTCCTTAAACTTAGTTACAATTTAATAGCAGATGAAGAAGGTAAGTCACTATTTCTTATATGCAGTGTATTTCCAGACGATTACCGTATTTCTATGGATGAATTGCAGATGTATGCCATGGGTATGAGAATCCTAAGTGATATAAATAACCGGGAAGATGCAAAGAATAGAGTAATTAAATTGGTTGATGATCTTACATCTTCCTATTTACTTATATATTCTAATGAAAATCATCGTGTGGTTCAAATGCATGATGTGACCCGTGATGTTGCAAAAAACATTGCATCAGAGATCAATATGTCTTCATTGACCTATCGGTGTGGGCAAACTAAATGGAGAGAAGAGAAAAGATGTAGATCTTATTATAAAATATTTGTACATTTTGCAGAATTTTTCGACCTTCCTCCAAAGTTAGAGTTTCCAAACCTTCAATTGTTAATATTAAGAGGGTCGTTGTGGGACTCGAGACATTCTCAAATTCCTGATGCTTTTTTCAAAGGTATGACAAACCTTAGAGTTTTGGACATGAAAAACGTATGTTTGGAACTATCAAAGGCATCACTTACCCACTCATTTAAGAACCTTCAAATATTATGTTTGTCAAATTGTGAACATTATGATATCAATACAATTGGTGAGCTACGTAAATTGAAATTTTTATATATTGATTATTCTAAGATTGAAGAGTTCCCAGGAAATATGAGTCAATTGACAGAACTTTAGATACTAAAGGTGTTTAATTGCACCAGATTAAAGGTGATTTATCCAAACATTATTTCAAGTATGACAAAATTGGAAGAGTTGAGTTTTGTGCGAAGCTTCCGAGGCTGTGGAGTAAGTATCATACAAAGGAAAAACAATTAAGAATGCTAAGCTTTTGAGAATTGAATTGTCTAACTCAGCTTTCCATTTTAAGGATAGATATTCAAAATTAAATGCCGATATTTTATCAAATGAGTTGAGTTTAGAAATTGTACAAAAACTACAAGATTTTGAAATTTGTTGTGGTAATCGTCGTTCGTGGCCCACCCGACCTCCAAGAACCTTGTGGCTTAATATACATTGGAAAACCATAAGTTGGGAGAGTGGGTCGTACAAAGGCTCTTTTCAAACCAAATGCAAATGAATTCTATCCCCATTTGAAGAGTCTCGACATTACAATTCATGAAGAAGACTCAACAGACATGGCGGCAAATGATGAGGTTCAAAATATCACTCCATTTTTTGCTACTCATCATGAGGTACCAATTTAATTAACCACATATTCATATTTCTTTCTTTCTCAACAACTTTGCACTCCATTCTACTTTTAATTGTTTTCTGTTTTTTAATTCTTTTTCTTTATCTACATGTTATAAATTCTAATCAACTATACCAAACACAACAAATTTTAATCAAAGTATTAAAAAATTGCAGGTTTCATTTCCGGAATTGAAGGAATTAACTATTTCAATGGAAAAAAATTTGGAGATGTTGCAACATTTGTGGCATAATGATTGGATAACTCCAAATTCATTTGGCAAACTCCAAAAAGTATGCATTCGTCATTGCCACCCTTTGACATATGTGTTTCCTTTAAATGTGATAAAATCACTTGTTTTCTTAAATACATTAGAAATCATGAACGGTCCATTATTAGAAAGAGTATTTGAAATTGATCGAGATGCAGCGGAGGATGCCAAAATAGTAGTGCCTGGTTAAGTAATCTACCAAATTTAAAATATATATGGAGCAATGATCAATGATCAATGATCCAAACATATGGATGAACTTACAATTTTAAAAGTAAATGGCCGGGAAATGTTGAAACTATTTGTAGAGGATGAAGCCTCAAAGTGCATCGTGACTCCAGAGGTAATCTATATTATCTTTGTCATTATTATCTATTTATGTAATATTTTATGTTTTTATTTTGTACTTGACCTTGGTTTTGTAATAAAATAAACGTTTCAATAAAAATGGCGACTATAATAATAGCTAAGAAAGTTTGTTTTGTTTTCAGAGTGTGTTATTTCCAAGCTTGACAAGTTTGTTAATACCCGACAAGTTGGCAAAAAAAAAAAAGCTTTTGGCATAGATCGTTAGAGTCATTTCCGAAACTCCAATCTCTTAAATTGATTGGTTCTGAAGATGATGGAATGGTTACTTTACCATTAGACATGAGTAAATTATGATCGTCAATGCCATTGAGTTGGTACAAGTATTCCAAACTGTAGAAGAAAATGAACGTGTTGATGAACAAATTGATTTTTTTTAAAAAAATTAATTATTAAACAAAACTTTAAAACTTCTACCAATACTCTAGAAAATTTGATTTTTTTTTTTAAAAAAAGAAACAAAGTCAATATTGGGAGACTATATTTTCTCTTTTACTGTTTCTTTTTACTTTTTATTTAGGGTGGAGGACAGAGAAGAGGACAAAGTTCCAAATTCCGCTCATGACATCAGTTTGTAGATAGCTCCAATTGTCTCTCTATTTGTCTGATGTATTCCGATATTGCAGCTTAAGAAATGGTTTGCTTCAAATTCTAAATTATCACAAAACTAAAAAGGATATGTTTTAATAAATAAGTGAGGGAAATGGACAAATAGATTAGTCCTTTTGCATATAATTTCTTCCAAGTGTTTTTCTCACTACTTCCATTAAAAAAGTGTTTTAAAATTTCGGGTCAGATTTTGAGAAATTTTTTAAATCAAATAATTTAGCCTCCATTTAATAACCATTTTATTTATTTATTTATTTTTTGGTTTTAAAAAATAAAAATCATGTATGTTTGATAATTATTTTTGTTTTTTTAACTAAAAACTAAAATTATGTTTGATAACTGATTTTGGTCTTTTAAAAATTCCAAATTTATTGTTTTTAATATTTAATGAAATAAAATAAACTATTTTAGATTATTATTAATCTAATAAGCCTTAAATTTGCGAGTTTGAGCTTTATACATGTCGTATTTTATCACTTTTAACATTTTCCAAAAAAAAAAAACTAATTTTTTAAAATTACTTTTTTTTTTAGTTTTTAGAATTCCTTTAATATTTTATAAATGTTTTTAAAATTTTAAAAACAAAAATCAAAATTAGTTTTCAAATACATTTTTTTTTAAAAGTTTAAAATAAAAATAAAAAACAAAAAACAAAATGATTATCGGATTTTTTTTTTAAACAATGATTATCCGAATTTTAATAAATACAAAATTCCAACTCTTAAAAGTTGAATGTCCAACTTTAAGCCCTAAAAGAAAATACTTGAATATCCCAAGTTAAACGTCGGATTACTATTTCCGAGTTCTATTTCCTTTTTTTTATAAGTAATTTATATCCCTCTCTCACGTTATTTTCTTCATAATATTGAATAACAATTAATTTGGTAAGAAACAAATAATATTTTGGACCTTTACCACATTCACCCAATGTTATATTACAATTTTTTAACTCCATCAATTATCATGTACCGGTCCAGTCTAGTTGTGAAAAAAGGGTCTTAAGTAATTAAAAGAAGATAAATTAAATTTTTGTTCATCATTTACCTAAAATTAAATTTTAATTTATACTAATGTTTTTTACATTCAAATGTTGTAGGGTCAAACGGTATGTCTTGTGAGTTTAATCTGATATTTGTTAATTGTTTGTTGTTTACCAATTCTATTTCAATTTGTTTTCTCACTAATTGTTGTCGATTTCAGGACACTCTATGGTGGCTGCCAGTTTATACATTCTTGATGTCAATGCACACTATATGGTGGCTGGTGTTTCTTCCTCTAGACTTGTCAGTTGTTTTCTTCTAGGCTTTCTCCTTTAAAAGATGAATTGCATGTTTTTTGTTGTATTTTCTTTATGACTTTTTTATATGTTTTGTTTGCCTGTTGGCTAAAACAAATGTGTTGGTCATTTATTTTAAATAATAATCTTGCTAGTTTACCTTTTGAATTGATACATGTAGACGTATGAGGGTCATTTTCCCACTCCCTATATTTCACGTTAATTATCGTTACTTTCTCACCATCGTAGACAACTGCACACATTTTACATGGTTGTTCATGTTGCATAGAAAGTCTGATATATTGATTGTTATACCACAATTTTTTCAATTGGTTTTACACAATTTGGTGTTCGAATAAGGTTTTTCGCTCAAATAATACAGATGAGCTTTCTTTCACAAAATTTTTAGTGAACTGGGTGTGAGATTAAACAGTTTTTTGATGTATGTCATGAGTATGAGAATGTTAAATAATATAAATAAACTGGGAGATGTAATGAATAGGGTAATGAAGTTGGTAAATGACCGTACATCTTCCTATTTATTTATAGATTCATATCTAAATGAGAATGGTTATTTTGTTCAAATGCATGATATGAACATTATTATGAAGATTTGCCAAGATTGACGACCTTTGGCTCTAAAAAATTCACACTTAAGTTTCCGTGTTTGGACAAGTTGTACATAAAAAGTTGCCATGATGCTTATAAGCATGCCCCAAGTTACTACTCATGAGATGGAAAAAGACAACGAAGAGTACACTGAAAAAGACAACAAAGAGGAAAAAGAAACAAAGTCATTATCCAATTTTGAAATGCAAAAAAACTGGTCCCTTTTACTTTATCCAATTTTCCAAGTTGCACTAACATTTCCATTCAAAACAATCGCCAAACAAGTGGATTACTACCAATAATAAGTTCATTCCATATTCCAGAGATCCATAAAGGGGAAAGACAACAATTCCATTCCAATAAATAACATTTTTGATCACCTAAACATTTATTACCATATAAAAACACCAGACCAGGGAAAAAAAGAGAAGAGAATTCTCAAGTAATGTACAAGACTACACGTAGTAACAATGAATGAAATTCAAGAATGAATGGTACCTGAAGAGCACGGTTGAGTTCTCGGCCTTCTTCGACCCGCTGGTCCAGCACGCGAACGATGGAGATTCGAGGACCTTCTGCCTGCGAAACCCTTTGGTAGAGAGAATCCTTTGGACTTCGAGAAGAAGGTAAGGTTTTAGTTGAGAAAAATAGAGGCTGCAAAAACTTTGAATTGAACCAACAACGTCATGGCTGTGTCACTTGACTTTGTTTTTTGGAAACCAGAAATTAGAGTTCTCCTCTACCATACCCGAGATAATCAAATCCGTCCCAAGGCCAAGCACTACGAGACATCGAAGGAATGGAGACATTGACTGAATGTCACCGACAAGTCTCAAACTTTGGAACTTTAAGGGGACCACACTTTGAAGAATAAGTAAACTTTTTAAAGAACAGTTTTTTTTTTTTTTTTTTTTTTTTTTTTTTTTTTTTTTTATCAATATCAATATAGTTGTTAATGTATAGAAATTTTCATTTCTTATTTTTTGAGTTCCAAATTACTAGATTTAAAATTTTATCGGTACTCTAAATATTTTATTCTATTAGCTATTTCGAAATTTATTATTTAATATGTATATAAACCTTATAAGAAAATAAATACCTATTTAGATTATAAGTTTGGAGTTTGGTATCAATTTTGGTTCATACATTTTAAAATCAAAACATTTCAATAATATTTAATTTTAGTGATTATCCCGTTTTTGAGATTAGGCTTATACTTGTTTATTTATATAAATTTATTTTACATTAATATACAAATAACTACTTCATTAATATATTAAAATTGAAAATTATTTTAGTCATTATTGCAGTCAATATTATATCATGTAACTAATAATTTTTTATATAAAAATGTAAGAGGTCAAAGTATTTGATTTTAAAACATAACGTCTAAATAAAAACTACACCAAAAAAGAAGTTTACTTAAAGAAAAAAAAAATTAAACATTATCTATCATTTTAGTTGATGTATACTCTTAATGATAAAAAAAATGTTTACTTATTCTCGAATAAGTTTAATTAAAAATAAATTAAAATAAAATAAAGGCTACAGATTGTTGTGGCAAATAAAAAATGTAGAAACAAAAATAGAGTGAGAGAAAGAAGTAGGAAAACAATTAAAAAAAAGAAATCTATAGAGCTACCTGCAAAATTTGGTGCACAGAAGTATTCCTAAAAAATATATAAAAAGAAAAGAAGGAATATATATATAAGCTCTCTGAAAAATATATAAGAAAAGAAATAAAAATATATATATCCAAAAGAGAAAAACAATATATAAATTAAATGGAACTGTATACAGTCTCTCCCAAGAAAAGGGAGTCACAACACACAGTATGCTATGAAGCATGATGTTCTTGATATGTTGTTGCTGTCAAGGATCTCCTTCAGCACAGGATTGTTAATGTTTTCATCCTGCAAAATCAAATGGAACTGTAAACCTGTAGGCACAACATCACATGCCTTGACTCAAAACAGATAGTCCATTATTTTAAAACAAAAAACAAAAAATGAAAAACTATAAACAAAAAACAAAAAACAAAAAAAGAAAATGGTTATCAAACAGGGCCTAAATTAACCAATACCTTTTCCAACTCCAATCAATCATACATACTTACAACTTTGTCATATTAACATTTTAAAAGCTTTGAGTTTCAATCAATAAAAAAAAAGTTGTGGACGCAGCCTAAGTTACCATTATTTTCTTTAATACACAGTAAATTACCAGTAACTAAATAGAATTTAAATTTTAAAATCAAATATGTTTTTTTTTAACGTTGAGGGGATTTTAATATATGAAAGACTAAGTGGTGGGCGACCACCCAACACACATGTTGATGCCATATCTTTATTTGATTTTTTTGGAAAAGATACGTTTCATTCCAAAAGGCATGCAAGACGCATGCCATATCTTTATTTGATAATGCTTGAAGTTTTCGGTGGAGGAATCTTTTGAATTAGAAATGAAAATTTAGGAACTTATTACACATCTTCTTAAAATAAATTAGTAGTAATTTTGTGCTTTATGTAAGATAATTTTTTTAAGTCCATGATGGAGAAAAATAAGGGGAGGGTTGGTATATAATTGAGGTGGAAATGAATAGAAAAAGAAGCCGCCTCCCTGATGGAATATTATTATATGTTAAATTTCGTCCTTTTATGCTAAAATTAAATATGGCCATTTCATTTCATAGGGCTCACATTTTTTATTTTATTTTAGAATTCCGTTTTCAGAACCAGTGGTGGATGCTACAAATAATGCGATTTCTGATAGTTCCAACCAAAGCCAGAGTGTAGTAAGCAAGAATCACCAGGTAAACTTTGCTGCTCTAAACTCTTCTCTAACTCCTTTTTAAGTTATTAGCTTCTAATCTTTGAAATCCTTCCTATTATAGTCTTAAAAACAAAATATAAAAATAAAAAGAGAAAATTGGTCCATTAATTTGTTCTACTAAGTTTTTTTTTTTATTATAATATAATGTTAAAACCGAATCAAATGGAAACTGGAACAAAACCAACAAAAATCGAATCAAAATTATCCATCCTTAGATTGTTTCTTCATCTCAATTTAAACTTAATTTCTTTACATGAGTATATTTCATTTTGATTTGACTGTTCAACATCCAAAGTAGGAAAGATTACATGAGTCAAAACCCTTGTTAAAATAATTTATTCTCTAAATAAGATGGATGAGTACTTGTTAACTTTAGGGAAATGCTAAATTATTTAGACTCCATTTGATAACCATTTCGTTTCTTGTTTATGAAATTTAAGCTTATTTCTACTTAAATTTCCTATCATGTGCTCCATCTTGCCTACAATATATCTATATTTTCTTAAGAAAGTAGGTGAATACTAACCAAATTTCAAAAACAAAAACAAGCTTTTGAAAACTTCTTTTTTTTTTTTTTTTTTTCAAATTTTGGTTTATTTTCTTAAAATATAGGTAAGATGTAAATATTCAAATAAGAAAAAAGCTATGGTAAGATAATTGTAGGCTTAAATTTCAAAAACAAAAAACGAAAAATAAAATGGTTATCAAACGGGGCATTAGTAAATAACCTTTTATTTATAAACCAGCTTAGATTTTTTTAGTTAAGCCACAGGACCTTTTGTCATTTTGCTTGCAATAATTATAAATGGCTAATTAGACTCAACTTATAAGAGGACAGTTTTAATGATTAAAAGGTTTAAATGTCTCTCAAGTTTAAGTATTATGACTCGTGTTATGTACTATTAAATATTTCTTTTATTTTTTTCAAGGTGACATGGAATTACAAAACAAGGCCGTGAGATTGTTTGCTGATGTTTCTACGAAGTTTTGTGTCAGTATGATTTCTATGTTTTGAGTTTTTATTAATGTTTTTCTTAGAAATTTTTGGTATTCAATTTGTTTGTTAAACAATTTGTTTTATTTTATGTATTTTACCATGCTTTCCATGATATTCCAAAACTACGACAGACCACAAGTGTAGCCAGGTCGATATGACGCATATTGTCCCTTAAACTCTTGAGCTTCAAATAATAGGTTGTTTCGAAATCATGATCTTATCTTAGAGTCGTCAAGCCCCACTTCAAATGGAAAATATGCCGACCATTTTTCTTTCAAAAACGATCTTTCAAATCTAACCATATTGCACAAGCAGATTTCATGAGGATGATGCTAAAAGAGATTTCATGTGGTTATTGTACGTCTAGAGAGGAAGAAGAGGATTTATCAATAGGTGGAGAAATTGTACCATGATAGAATCCAGTTTATTTCTAGTGACATAATTGTCATTAGAAATAACAAACGTCTGCAAGTGACATAATTGTCATTCGTCAAGGCCTAAGAGTTTTAGTTTGTATTTATTTACCATATTGTCTCTTGTATACTAAGTTGAGAACCTGACCCAAAACCTTTATAGCACTTTGAGCCACTGACAAGATCATTGTGTTAGTGACGAATAGAAGACTATTTAAAAGCCTCAAGTGTCAAAATCTATTTCCAAAAGGTGAAAAGGAAAAAAAAATTGAAGTTTCTGCAATTGATAGACAAAGCAATAAAATAAGGTAATGATAAAAAAAATAAATAAAATAAATAAAGGGCCTCATAAACGCCTAGTTCACATAGAAAAGCATGGCATTTTTGCCATGGTTGACTTTCCCTGTGATATCATGGACATGGTGAACGAAGTATGTTGCCTTGATTAGTTACCTTCTGTCATAAAGCTTTATCTTTGTTATAGAATCTCCATATATATATATATATATCCACTTAGCTAATAAGATAATTTTACCATCTTCAACTTATAGGGAATCCCAAAAGTTTGAAGGGGAGAAAAGAAGCATAACAAAATATGGGACTTTTAGGTGCAGTTTTAGGACCCGTTGTAGAGTACATCATTTCACCGGTTGGACGTCAACTGAATTACCTCATTTTCTATAAAAGAAACATTAAGGATCTTGAAAAGCAACTTAAAAATCTTCAGCTGGCTAGAGAAAAGGTACAAAATTTGGTTGAAGAAGCGAAAGGCAATTCATATGCTATTTATGATGGTGTTTCAAGTTGGTTGGATGAAGTGGATGCTGAAATGCAACAACAAATAAGAGAAGATGGATCAAATAGGATCAATGATTCTAATCCACAACAAAATGGAGGTCGATCAAAGAGGAATGATGGTTCTAAAGTTTGGTGTCCTAAGTTGAGGGTCCTATGTTATCCTAAAAAATTAAGGATAATGTTGGTTACTCTGTGCCTCTTCCAATTACTAAATCCACTACCCTCCCACCAGATTATCAAATTTTAGAATCAAGAACCTCGATGGCTGAAAGAATTAAGGATGCACTTGCCGATGCTAATGTCAACAAAGTTGGACTAAGTGGTATGGGAGGCGTTGGAAAAACTAAGTTGGTTGATGAAGTTAAGAAATTAGTATTGGAGAGCAAATTATTTGATCGAGTGATTGTTGTGACTGTCGGTAAATCAAGAGATGTAAAGTGGATTCAAAATGAAATTGTTATTCTAACATCATCTGACTTCTATCAGTTCGACTGATAGACTTTAGACTTTTTTCAGTTCAATTGATAGATTTCTATCGCTTTAACTAATAAACTTCTATAAGTTGAACCGATATCCTTTAGACTTTCTATCAGTTCAACTGATAGACTTCAATCGATTTTGAGTGATTGAACAATGCAAATTGATAGACTTCAATCATTTTTGTGCCACAAATGAATATTTTGGGAATTGTGTTATACATGGATAATTATTTTGTTTTTTTAATATACATGTAAAATCCCCTTATAATAATACTTTGAGAATTTATCCTTCATAGAATATTTTTTTGCTCTTCATTACGATTGTAACCCATTTTTTAAAATAATTTCATTCGTAGTACATTTTGCCCAAAATTCTTATTTAGACTTCTATCAATTAAATTGATAGATTTTAGATTTCTATCAGTTCAACTGATAGACTTTAGACTTCTATCAGTTCAATTGATAGACTTCTATCAGTCAACTAATAGGCTTCTATCAGTTTAACTAATAGATTTTAGACGTCTATCAATTCAACTGATAGACTTCAATCACTTTTGTGCCACAAATGAATAAGTTTGAAAATTGTGCTATACATGGAATTATTTTGTTTTTTTTTAATATACATGCAAAAACCCCTATTTTTTAGGCTCACAATTTTTCGATATACAACTATTGAAAGATTCTTCGATATACATTGGCTAAAATCATGGATTGAATGATTTTATAGTAGTTAGGATGAGAGGTTATGTATTAATTTCACAAACAATTATAACTGATATCTAAACCCAAGTTGAATTACTATAACTCAAATTAACTCATGGATATAATTAATTACACATAAATTTGAAATATTTTTGTTCTTTGCTAAGATATTTTTAAGTTCAGGATGGGAGAAAAGTAAGAGGGTGGGAAAGATAAGAAAAACACGGTTGGTATTGAATTGAGGTTTTGAGAGAATTGTTCAATAGTTGATTTAAACATCATCATTTCATTTCATATGCAAACTTCACATTTACAACTCCATTTTTAAAACCAGTGGATGTGCTACCGTTGCCATTTCTGATCTGATTATTCATCATCTGTGAGTTCCGACCAAAACCAGAGTCTATATATTTAGCAAGAATCAGCTGGTAATTAAACGTTGCTCTAAACCCTTTTGAAACTCCTTAATTTCAAGTTAGCCTCTAATCTTTGAAACCCTTCCCACTATAGTTCTAAAATCAAATTTAAATGATTAAAAGGTTTAAATGTTTCTCAAGTTTAAGTATTATGACTCGTGTTATGTGCATGTAACGAGAGGTTATTTACTATTAAATATTTCTTTTATTTTTTTTAAGGTGAAGAGAGACAAGGACTTACAAAACAAGTCGGTGAGATTGTTTGCTGATGTTTCTAAGAAGGTTTGTGTCAGTATGATTTCTATGCTTACCATGTTTAAAGTTCTTATTACTGTTTTTCTTAGAAATTATTTCATGAGGATGATGCGAGAAGAGATTTCATGTGGTAATTGTACGCTAAGAAGCACGGACACGGACAGGAGATACGGATAAGACATGACACGGACACGTAGATACGCCATTATTTAAAAATGCAGGACACGGATACGTCGAGGACGCGTGATTTAATATTTTAGTTAGTTATAAACCTACCCATAACAATCTTTAAATATTTTAGTTTTTATCTCATTTTCCTTTCCTACATTTTTTTTTTCTCCCTTTCTTTCATTTTTTCATTTTAGTCCATCTATCTTAGATAGACATTGTCATCGACGACCTCCACCAACACTATCTGTTGTCGTGTCATCCGTCATTGGAAAAAGATAAGTCTTAATTGAGGTGTCCATGAAGTGTCCGAAATTGAAAATAATAATAATAAAAGAGGATACGGAATTTTGAGTGTTGGACACATGTCTGACAAGTGTCCAAAAGTATCGGTGTTGGACACGAGTACGACACAGTTACGTTGTCAAAATTAGAAGTGCCCGTGCTTCCTAGATTGTACGTCTAGAGAGGAAGAAGAGGATCATCAATAGGTTGAGAAATCGTACCAGGATAGAATCCAGTCTATTTCTGGTAGAGAAACCAATCAACCTCAAACGGCTTCAAGTGACATAATTGTCATTTGTCAAGGCCTAAGAGTTCTAGTTTGTATTTTTTTACCACATTATCTCTTGTATACTAAGTTGAGAACCCGACCCAAAATCTTAATAATACTTTCTTCAGTCTCAATAAAAATGTTTTCATTTCTAATACATTGTGTTACTAACGGATAGAAGAATATGTAAAAGCCTCGCGAGGGTGTCAAAATCCATTTCCAAAAAATGAAAAGGAAGAAAAAAACAATTGAAGTTTCTGAAATTGATAGACAAAGCATAGAAATGAGGCAATGATAAAAAATAAAAAATAAAGGGCTTCATAAACGCCTAGTTCGCATACCAAAACTCTTATAACGACAAAGGTTAGAGGTAAGGGACATAACCCAATATAGAAGAGAAGTATGTTGCTTTATCTTTGTTGTAGAATCTCCATATACACTTAGCTAATAAGATAATTTTACCATCTTCAACTTATAGGGAATCCCAAAAGTTTGAAGGGGAGAAAAGAAGCATAACAAAATATGGAACTTTTAGGACCCGTTGTAGAGTGCATCATTTCACCGGTTGGACGTCAACTAGGTTACCTCATTTTCTACAAAAGAAACATTAAGGATCTTGAAAAGCAACTTAAAAATCTCCAGCTTGCTAGAGAAAGGGTACAAAATTTGGTTAAAGAAGTGAAAGGCAATTCATATGCTATCTACGATGGTGTTTCAAGTTGGTTAGATGAAGTGGATGCTGAAGTACTGCCACAACAAATTAATGAAGATGGATCAAATAGGAATGATGGTTCTAATGTTTCGTGTCTTAAGTTGAGGGTCATATGTTATCCTAGAAAAATAAAGAAGAGAGTGAATAATATTCTTAAACTCATAAAAGAAGGAAACAAGTTTGACAAGGATAATGTTAGTTACTCTGTGCCTCTTCCAATTACTAACTGCACTACCCTCCCACAAGATTATCAAATTTTAGAATCAAGAACCTTGATGGCTGAAAAAATTAAGGATGCGCTTGCCGATGCTAATGTCAACAAAGTTGGAGTAAGTGGTATGGGAGGTGTTGGAAAAACTAAGTTGTTGGATGAAGTTAAGAAATTAGTATTGGAAAGCAACTTATTTAATCGAGTGATCATCGTCACTGTTGGCCAATCCAAAGATGTAAAACGGATTCAAGATGAAATTGGAGGCATGTTAAATGTGAAATTAGAGGCAAATAGCGAGGAGGTAAGAGCGTCTCTCCTACAAACTAAGATTGTCGAGATGAAAGATAATATCCTTATTGTGTTTGATGATTTGTGGAAGGCATATGATCTTGAAAAAGATTTTGGAATTCCTTATCGTTTAGAATCAAGAAAAGAAGGGTGTTGTAAGATACTTATGACAAGTCGATCTCGAGATTTATTGACAAATCAATTAGATATTGAAAAGAGGTTTGAGGTGAATCCCTTAAATGAAAAAGAGTCTTGGAAGTTTTTCATGGCAATAGTTGGTGAGTTAGTTGAAGTTGGTATAGAACACATAGCGAAGAATGTGGTAAAAGAATGTGGAGGCTTACCACTTGCACTTAAAGTTCTAGCAAAAGCATTGAAGGGAAAAAAAATACATATGTGGAAGGACGTTTTGAACAAACTGAACAATCATGCTTATGTTGATATTCTAGGAGTTGGTAAACATTTGTACAATTGTGTTAAACTTAGTTACGATTCAATAGAGGATGAAGAAGCTAAGTCACTATTTCTTATGTGTAGTGTATTTCCAGACGATGACATAATTTATGGGTATGGGGATGCTAAATAATATAAATAATTGGGAAGATGGAATGAATAGAGTAATGAAATTGGTTGATGATCTTACATCTTCCTGTTTACTTATATATTCCGATAAAAATAATGATCCTGTCGTTCAAATGCATGATGTGATTCGTGATGTTGCCAAACACATTTCATCAAATATCTATCAAAGGCCGTCATTGACCTACGGGTATGGGCAAAATGAATGGAGGGAAGAAGAAAGATGTGGATCTTATTATTCAATTTTTGTAAATTACGTGACCTTTTTCGACCTTCCACCAAAGTTAGAGTTTCCAAACCTCCAATTGTTAATATTAAGAATGCCAGGGTGGAAAGATACTCAAATTCCTTATGCTTTTTTTGAAGGTATGGAAAATCTTAGAGTTTTGGACATGAGAAACGTGTGTTTCGAACCATCAAGGACATCACTTACCCACTCATTAAAGAACTTTCAAACATTGTGCTTGGCATTTTGTAAAATTGATGGTATGGATACAATTGGTGAGCTACAAAAATTGAAAATTTTGAAGATTCATGATGATTTGCATTTTAAAGGTTATTGGATTAAAGAGCTCCCTTCAGGTTGAATGTGATTCATCCAAATATTATTTCAAGTATGAAAAAATTGGAAGAGTTGAGTTTAGTGAACAGCTTCAAAGGCTGGGGAGAGGAAGTATCATACAAAGGAAAAACAATTAAGAATGTCAAACTTTCGGAATTGAATTGTCTAACCCAACTTTCCATTTTAAGGATAGATGTTCAAAATGTGGATATGTTATCAAATGAATTGAGTTTAGAAACAGTACGAAAATTACAAGATTTTAACATTTCTGCTGGTAAAATCGGTATGCGGTATGGCGAAAGTCCAAAAGCCTTGAGGGTTGATATAAGTTGGAAAGCCAGAAGTTGGGAGAGTGGGGTACTTGAAACACTCATGCAACACTGTGAGCATTTGGATGTACGTAGTAATTCAGTGGGTTTTACAAAAGCTCTTTTCAAAGAAAATGCGAATCATTTCTATCCCCGTTTGAAGAGTCTCGAAATTAGAATTAATGAAGAAGACTCAACAGACATGGCGCCACATGATGATGAGGTTCAAAATATCACTCCATTTTTTGCTACCAGTGATCATCATCAGGTACCAATTTAATTAACCACATATTCATATTTCTTTCTTTCTCAACAACTTTGCACTCCATTCTACTTTTAATTGTTTTCTGTTTTTTAATTCTTTTTCTTTATCTACATGTTATAAATTCTAATCAACTATACCAAACACAACAAATTTTAATCAAAGTATTAAAAAATTGCAGGTTTCATTTCCGGAATTGAAGGAATTAACTATTTCAATGGAAAAAAATTTGGAGATGTTGCAACATTTGTGGCATAATGATTGGATAACTCCAAATTCCTTTTGCAAACTCCAAAAAGTATCTATTGATGATTGCAATAAATTGAGATACGTGTTTCCTTCGAATATGATAAAATCACTTGTTTCCTTAGAGTCCTTAGAAGTCAGGCACTGTGAGTTACTCGAAAGAATATTTGAAATTGAAGATTCGATGGATGATGCCAAAATAATAGTTCCATTGACAACGTTATATTTAGAGGATCTACCGAATTTAAAATATGTGTGGAGCAACGATCCTGGTGATTGTCTAACATTTCCAAATCTAAAAAATGTTCTTGCTTATGATTGTCCACGGCTTAGAAGTATTTTTCCAGCTTCCTTCATCAAACATATGGACAGAATTGAAATTTTAAAGGTAAATGAAGAAATGGAACTATTTATAGAGGATGAATCCTCAAATATGATCCCTGAGGTAATACATATTATCTACTTAATTATGCAATATTTTATGTTTATATTTGGTACTGAGACGTGTAAATGGAAAACAACTATTGTACAAATATTTCCCTGATAAAAATGAGTTGATTATAATAATAGTTAAGAAAGTTTTGATTGTTTTCAGATTGTAGAGTTTGGAAATACACGGCAAGCTGGCGGGAAAAAAAAGCATTTGGCATAGATCATCAGAATCATTTCCCAAACTCCATTCTCTTCATTTGATTGGTTCCAAAGATGATGGAGCGGTTGCTTTGCCATTAGAGATGAAAAAATTAGCATACACAATTGAAAATTTCACAATCAACAATGCCACTGAATTGGTACAAGTATTTCAAAATGGAGAAGAAAATGAGCGTGATGCTAAATTGAAGACATTAAAATTGGAAACACTTCCTAAGCTTACACGCGTGTGGGAGGACAACAATACTCAAATGACTACAAGCTTTGACGGTTTGGAAAGTATTTTTGTATGTGATTGTATGAATTTGAAATGTTTACTACCATTGTCAATTACATTCTTCAACTTGACAAAGCTGACAGTTGAGAAATGCAATGGAATGATGAACTTATTTAGCCCCTCAGTGGCAAAAAAGCTAGTCAATCTCAGGACAATGTCCATATTTCGATGTGAAGGAATGAGCTCCATAATTGAAGCAGGAGGAGAAGAAGAAATTAGTTTCAACCGAATGAATGATTTAGAACTGTATAATTTACCAAGACTAACGATTTTTCACTCAGGAAAATCCAAGCTTAAGTTCCCATATTTGGACAAGTTATACATAGGAAATTGCCCTGAAATGAAGACATTTTCATACGGAATAATAAGCATGCCCAAGTTACAATTCATGAAGATGGAAGAATGCAATGTTCCAATATCACAAACAAATGATTTAAATGTGATTGTCAAAGACATTTGGGAGGTCAATATTGGGAGGAGCATAAAAAACTTATTCACACAAAAGGTATGCACATCATCTTTACCACTTTAAACATTTAACAATTATTTCATTCAAAATATTTTACTAATAAATAATTTAGTATTTTTAAAACCTTACCAAAATTTTAAAATTACAACAACATTGTTTTCAAACTTGACTAACATATCTAAACAACCTTCAAAAACTGAAAACTTTGTGGATCAACAACTTGATTTTTTTTTTTCTTAAGTTAAATTATTAAACAAAACTTTAAAACTTGACCAATACTCGAGAAAATTTTATTTTAAATATTAATGAATAATAATATTAAATAAGCTTTTAATATATAGTTTTTAAAAGTTGAAACAAAGTTATACACCAACATTATACTTTCTCTTTTACTGTTTCTTTTTACTTTTTATTTAGGAGGAAGAGGACAATAAAGAAGAACAATGAAGAGGACAGTAAAGAGGACACAGGTTCAAGATTATATCGTTCCTATCTTAAAAGTTCATTGAAATTTCCATGATGTTTGGACTCCTCAAATGTAATTTGGTGTTACAACTAAAAGACAGGTTAGTGATACCAAAATTGAGAGGAATGAAATTCCAAATTTTTTAATTATCATATAATTATTAGTCCATGTACTGTTGCACATATATAATTTCTTCTAAGTGTTTCTCTCACGACTTCGATTAGAAAAGTTTTTTAAAATTTTCTCATGACTTCTAAGTTTAGAGCCATTTTCAAAATAAGATAACAAAGTAAATACTAAATTCTAACTCTAATGTCTAACTTTTAGTCCTAAAAGAAAATACTTACATATCCCAAGTTGAACGTCATTTCTATTTCTTTTGAGTTTTATTTCCTTTTTCTATAAGTAATTCATATCCCTCTTTCACGTTATTTCCATTCATAATATTGAATAAAAATTAATTTTGTAAAATAAAATAAAATAATTGGACTTCAACCACATTCATCCAATGTTGTATTTCAATTTTTTTGAGTCCATTAATTATCAGGTAATGGTTTAGTCTAATTGTCAAAAATGGTCTAAAGTAATTAAAAAGTGATGTATTTAACTCTTGTTAATCCTCTACCTAGAAATAAATTTTATACAATTTTTTTTTACATTCAAATGTTATAGGGTCAAACGATATCTCTTGTGAGTTCAATCTGATATTTTTTTAGTCAATTGTTGTCTACGAATTCTATTTCAAATTGTTTTCTCATTGATTATTGTCGAATTCAGGACACTCCGAGTCTAATAACGATTGACGTGGGTGATTTGGTTGCCGGTTTATACATTCTTGATGCCAATGCACACTCTCTGGTGACTGTTGTTTCTTCCTCTCTTTGAAGAGGTCTTCGAGTTTGTGGAACTCTACACTTTTCATTTGTTTTCTTCCAGTCTTCCTCCTTTAAAAGATGTTTTTTATTGTGTTTTTATTTATGACTTCTTATGTTTTGTTTGCCTGTTGGCTAAACAACCGTGCTGGCCATTTGTTTCGAATAATAATCTTGCTAGTTTAACTTTTGAATTGATACATGTAGACATACGAGGGCCATTTTCCATTCCTTAAATTTCTGGTTGTCGTTTACTTTTTCAATATTGTAAATGACTGCATACATTTTACATAGTTGTTCATGTTGTATAGAAAGTCTAAATATTGATTGTTATACCATAATTTTTTCAGTTGGTTTTACATAGTTTGGTGTTTGAATAAAGGTTTTTCGTTCACATAATGCACATGAGATTTCTTTCACTAAATTTTTCAGTGAGTAGGGTGTGATTCACCCGGTTTCGTGTGTCTAGGCCCGAGCAGAATTTCGTTGTTAAACGGAAGCACCAACACTTGCTAATGTCGCGGGCTCCATCAGCTTTCAGTCTCCAGTACCTTGCGTTTCTGGAGCCATTGCATATTAATTGTTGCTTATTTGTTTAACATAGACTTCATCTCATCCGTTAGGATATAGTCGACACCATTCATTCTTATTTGATTCACATACCAGATGCTACATGAAAGGTTGCTTATTTTATACATGAATGTTTCCAATACTTTATTTACTCTTGGTGTCACATAAATTTATTTTATAAATTAAAATTTTAAAAAGTAAATTACTTTTGTGGCCGTCATTGTGCCAAAAATGTTAGACAATGAAGTTTTTCTCAAAAAAAATAAATAAATGTGGTGTAAAATAAAAAATAAAAATGTTCCATTAAATGGGCAAAAAAAATGAAGGAATAGCAAGACAAAGGCTGACATATTGAACAAATCAGAAGGTAGCAGCATAAGTATAATTAGTGGACAAAATCCCAACTTTCTTATCCGGAGACAAATTATCAACCACCAACGAACAATTAACAAGAACAGTAACCTTCCTCAACGACAGCCCTCCGATCACAACCGTCACCGGAACCTTAACCTCCACAAGCAGAGGAATCTTCTTAGTATGTTTATTCTGCATCACCGCCTCTTGCAGCCCCGACCCGAACTCGCTTTTCCCCCTCAGCATTATGCTTATCGCCGTCACGTTCTTCGACGGCTGCCGGAAATTCGGGATCGTCCCCGCGCACAGCTCCGACTCATTGTACACAACAGAGACCGAGCTGTCTTTCCCGTAGATGAAATCGATGTTCTCGTTCGGGTTGTCGGCGTCGACGATGACGATGAATTCCGTGTAGAGGCTGAAATCGGGCTTGACATTGAAGGTTTGGACTTTGAAGTTAGCGACTTTGTAGGAAGGGACCTGGGGGTTGTAGAAGGCATAGACGTAATAGACGGTGCCGAGCAGAGCGGCGATGAGGAGGATAATGAGACAGTAACAGCAACAGATGCATTTTAGGCAACAGTTCCCGCCGCTGCTGCCGTGGGGTTTGTTGTGGTATCGGGGGACGTTGCGGCGGTAGGGCGGAGGACGGAGGCCGGTTTGGTGGTTGTCGTCGGACAGCATGACATATTTCGGGTTTGATGGCGCTTCCATGAGAATGGGGATGACAAAAGGGTGGTTTTATTGGGTATTGAAGTTGAAGGTTGTTGACTGTTTTGATTGATGGGCATTGCTCATTAAACAATTTGTGGAATTGGGAAAAACAGAGGCTGTTGTTTGTTGTTGTTTTTCCCTTTTGTGACAGACCAAATTTGGATTTGTGTCATTTTCTTGGCTCATGTTGCTTTGTTTTAGGGGGATTGTTATGGGTTTGTGGACAAGAATGGAACTGTTAAGTCAAGTTTTGTGGATTTGGTTTTGGGATTGTCAAACTTATTTCAACTTTTGATATGATCTTGTTTTGGTTGGTTTATCTATTTTTAACACAAAGAAAAGTGATGAATGGCTTTCTCAGGATGAAAATCATTAACTAGGATTAAATTGTTGAACATTCGTAACGAGTTAATCTATATAAAATATAAACGTTCGTATGTAAAAATTTAGTTCTTATATTCTCAAATTTGTAATTGTGTAGTATTTGAACTTGAGTCATTCATATTTGAATAATCTATCAAATTAAGTGAACATATTTTATGAATGCTATTATCAATCCATGTTTGGAATGACTTTCTAAATTTGAAAATATCAGGCCTTAAATTTTGGAAAAATTTATATTTGAAACAAAAAGGTACAGTATTATGTTAATTTACTTTTTTTTAAAATACCTGTGTTAAAAATTAAATAAGTGCAATAGCTTTATATTTTTCTTATCTTTGATCGACATGAACTTAGCTCATCTTGCTTATTCTTTTTTTTAAAAAAAAAGATTATCTTTTCTTCCAACATGTTGAAAACTAAAAAAAAAATTGAGGATTAGTGACGCAGCTGGTGTTAATCCATTTCAACTGCACGGTCACGAATTCGAGCTCGGAAATTGGTATTTGGCTCTCATATTATTTGAGAGCAGTTGTACCCTCTATATAGGGTTTGTTGATCCTTTTCCCCACTTTGTACTCAATAAAAAGAAAACTAAAAAAAAATTCATATATGTCTTATCTGTTGTTCATTCAAGAGTCATGGGTGAGGAAAAAAGATTCCACCATTAATGAAACCTTAGAAATATCATGGCTGCCTGTGAGGTACCACGTTAATGAAACCTTAAAAAAGTGTGTATATATATATAATATAAAATAATTTTTTTAAAAAAAACTTTTAAAACTTAAAAAAAAAATACATATGGAATATGTATGGTTGTTGTCTTTAAGTTATTTGAAGAGACAATCAAAACAAAGATTATAGGATAAGTGAGATTAACAGCTAGATTTGCACCACTAATGAAGGAGACAACAATTGCAAAACTACTTCGCATTTGTATCAAACGGATATTAAGAGAAGTAGATGAATTTTTGGATTGTAAACCTAAAATTGAATGATTTACAATAGACAGTTTCATTGGTATTATTGTGGCAAGTTCTCAAACTAATCCAAACTCAACAAAATTATTAAATGTGACAATGTGTTAAAAATGACATTGAATGTGAATGCCCATTCAGAGAACTTTAAAAAAAATCTCAAAATAATTACGTTCACAATAAAACTAAAATAACAAATAATTAGACAAAGTAAATTAAAGTTTATATTGGTTGATATCAACCTTGGGTTTAAGGCTCAATCTTCTGCAATTATCTAGAATGATTGTGAGACCAAGAAGAGCAGTTGCTCAGTAGTATTAGTGTACATTCAATGACTAAGAGGCCATGGAGTTCGTTTAAATCCCTCACCCCCATTTTTTGTTGTAATTTCGAAAAAAAAAATAGAATGATTTTGATTATTTTCACTAGCCAAGTCTACGTTGTATTATTTCTCATCCTCTATCATTAAACATCTTAATCCAAAACAACCCATTATAAAGAATAAAATCATGTGAATTTGCAAAATAAAGTGAGAGGATGAAAGATCACGAGTATATAAGTTATGATGAACTTATATTTTATGCAGAAGGTCATTGTTCTTAATAAGTTGGTATCAGAGTTACATCCGAACAATGAGATCTTGTGCTTGGTCATTCAAAGCGCGCGAAAAAGCTAATTCAAAGCAGATTTGAACATAAATTTTGAAACAAACGTCTCGTATGGTATATTCCCTACAACAATGAAGTTAGAGAGGTACATGTTCAATGTTCTCTGCCACAATAATTTCCATGGGGTACCATACCCAACATCACAGTACAAAATAAAAGGAAAATAAGAAACTGCACAAAACCTCAAAAAACAGAGAGTATATAGAAAAATATGGTCCATGACATATGCCCCATTTATGATAGAGACAAAGATCCATTACAATTTCAGAAACAAACATTAATTACATTCACATCAGACAGAGGATTCTAATTTATTGCACTCTTTTTTCTAAAGATTTCAAATTTTCAATACACTTTTGAGTGATTTGCATTGAATGGTGCATTGATGCTTCTTCACGTTTAAGGAGACATTTTCTATTCTCAAGTTTTGTTTTCTGTTCTTCTTTTGTGCTGTGTTGCTAAATGCTCGGATTCCCTGTGACTTCATCACTAATTACTCAACAAAAAACTTGGCTTTTTGCTTGTGACTTGCTTCAATTCCCACTCTTTTGTTTCAAAATTTTGTGTCTTTATAAACACCCTTTATTTCCTTTGTTTCATCACACTATTTTTTTATCTGTTTATAAGTGTTGATTAGTTAGAACCCTATTGAAAAGGAACCTCTTTTCTTGTGTTTTTGCTCTAAAACCATGAAGGGTTTGGCTTGGTTTTCTCTTTTTCTCATTGGTTTCTTGTTGTTTCCAAATCCCACTTCGTCCAGACGCATTACTGAGCAAAATTCACGTAATGATTACACTTTCCTTTCTTGTTTCTTCTTTTTGTGCACAACTTTTATCAAGTTCTAACTTCTTTTTATTAGATATTCAATATCTTATTAACAATACGAAAAATACTTCTTCTTTTTTAAACCAAGTAGTTATCTTACTAAGAATGTGAGGTTTCTAGCTTTTTCTAATGAGAATCCTCAATTTGTCATCTCAATATGGTAACTTTTTTGTGTTAAATTAATTGGTAATGTGAGAATTTGGGTTGTACATTTTACTGAAAGTGTGCAACTTCTCAATCTTTCCAATCATGTGATCTCACCACTTCTTATGGAAGCAAAATTAGAGAAAAGATTGTAAACTTTGTGTGTGCCTTTCAAGTAGATAGTTTAGAAAATCTTAAATAAAGAAAGTTATGTGACAGAGCAAGGATATGTTGGGAATTGGAGAGTGTGAATATGGAGTACCATGAATTTTATCTTTGACAATATTTTAGCTAGTCTATATATCTTATAAAGATTGTAAGTTCTCTAAATTGTTCGATAAACATTAGGTTTGACAAATTCATTGAATGAATATGAATTTAATATCTTAAATCAAATCTATTCGAGTCTAAAATCCTCGCTCAACCCCTTTCTTTCTCACTTCACAATTATCTATTCCTTCCTTCTTCGCTTAGCCATAGACTTATCTGGCTCATGCGCGTGTGCAGGTCATGGCCACCACCACAAGGCAGCAACTAGCTTAGCCAAAGACGACAAGGTAGCGGTAATAGCAGCATCAATGAAACAAAAGTCTTATTGGCCGGAAAATAAGGCGGCCACCACAACCACGACCGGGAGAAAAAGTGTGGACACAGTTGAATTAGCCGGGTCGAGGTTGCCGGATTGTTCGCATGCGTGTGGCTCATGCTCGCCGTGCAGACTAGTGATGATAAGCTTTGTGTGTGCTTCACTTCAAGAGGCTGAAACATGTCCAATGGCTTATAGATGCATGTGTAATAATAAGTCCTATCCTGTTCCTTGATCCAAATTATATTCCAAACCCTTTCCTTAATCACTTTTGTAAAAATGTGTTAACTGTACCCCCCATGTCTTATTTCTGTTAGTTTTTAGGGCTTTTCTTTCTTCTTTTTGCTCCGAGTTAGAGTTGTAATCAGAGAGTTTCTAGCAACATTTTCTTAACTTTTTAGATAGGTTTTGGGGTATTTGTGTGAATCCTAATGTTAATGCTAATGTTTTCATTTCATTTTTGTAACTTTGCATTGATATATTGTTTTGAAATAAGTTTTTCTGAGAATGGGAGATCTCAATGCTATTAAAAAAATGGGCTTTAATGATTATGCTTAATAATCAAAAAACCTTTCGATGATCATTAAAGCTTTTTCTCTAACACTTCATCAAAAGTTAGTTTCTAGTCAAACTCTTGCTCGTTGAGATTGTTTAACAAAAACATCAGAAAATATGTTAATGTAACAACTACACCTTATACCTTTAGAATAAGATTCAAGATCTATATTGATATTAGATGTTTAAAAAAATTATAAGATAAATCAAATTTTGATAGAAATTAACTTCGAACCTTCGTTCTCTAGAGAATACTCTCTTAAACTACTAAAATTTTACTCAATATTTTGGAAATGCTCCTCAATACTCATTCTTCCTCTCTATTTATAATTGAAATCCCTAACAAACTTCTAATTTAATTGCATATATGTCCCTCTAAACTATTCTTGTTTCATTTAAGACTCAAACCTATCACTTTATGTGATTCCAAGACAGTGATATCCCCTTCCTCAAGATTAATTACATCCAATAAGATGGGAAATTCACAAGCAGTTCAAGATAAGAGTAAAACTTGTCTATACATATGTATGTAGAGTAAGCATTTTTTGTTGCCACGTGACACACCAAGTTTAGCCTCACATTGACTTAATTTTATTTTTAAAAATAAAATTAAAAAACAAAATTATTGAAACATTGGAAAACTAAACAAATGTAAGGTCAATATTTGTACAACATGGCAATAAATAGGCTCACTCTACACGTACATGTGTAGGCAAGTTTTACTCTTAAGATAGAGTAAACATACTTTTTTTATAGAGTATTTATCCTAGGTAGCAGATTTTGCTACTTGTATTACATTTGCAGCATTTTTTTAAAAATATTTACATGTATAGCAGAATTTTGGGCATTAATTTTTATTTTCAAAATTACCCTTTCCCTCGTCTTCTACATGTTCGGTATTCTTCAATTATCCAGATCTTCAAACCTCAATTCCAATTTGTTTCGATGGTTTCTATCACCAATACATAGGTCTCCAAAATTTCGCTTGATTCTATCACCAATATACGACTTCACTTGGTATTTTTGCTTGATTTCACAAAATTTCTTGATTTCACGAGAACTCGCCCGATTATTTTCCAATTTTGCTTGACTTCAATCGATTCCACATACCTCGTGATTTTGACTTGGATTTTGCCGATAATGCTCTTTCCACTTTTGGCAACTTCAATCTATTTCACTTGGCGAATTTCATAGCCAATTTCTGATCTCCGGCAACTTCGACAAATTCGAATTTCATAACCAATTTCTGATCTCTGACAAAGTTCACTCGACAAATTGAACCGATTTCGCAGACTTGAGCATAGTTCCAAAGAAAGTTCATCGGAAATTCATCTTTTCTCCTAATTCTTCTTTCACTCTGTTTTGAAGGTATTGATTGAATCTCTTCTTCTTTCACTCTGCTTAGGCAGACTTGAGCATAGTTCAAAGAAAGTTCATCGGAAATTCATCTCTTCTCTTAATTCTTCTTTCTCTCTGTTTTGAAGGTATTGTATCACTTAAGCACAAGACTTCTATCACTTAGGCATAAGATGTTTATCACCAATACATAGATATTCTATCACTGAGACATAAGACTTCTATCACTTAGGCATAAGTTGTCTATCACCTATACCTAAGCCTTCTATCACCAATGCATATAGGTCTTCTATCACTTAAGCATAAGACTTCTATCACTTAGGCATAAGCTGTCTATCACCAATACATAGATATTCTATCACTTAGGCATAAGTTGTGATCTATCACCTATACCTAAGCCTTCTATCACCAATATATAGACTTTCTATCACTTAAGCATAAGGCTTCTATCACTTAGCCATAATGTTGTCTATCACCAATATATAGAGATTCTATCACTTGGCATAAGGCTTCTATAACTTAGGCATAAGTTTGATCTATCACCTATACTTAAGCCTTCTATCACTTAGCATAAGGCTTCTATCACCTATGAATAAGCCTTCTATCACCTTTATTGAATGAAATTGTTATAATTGTTATTGATTGAATGAATTGGTATTGCTTGACTATGTGATATAATGTTTCTACATAACCGATAGAATGTCTATATATGTTATGACAAACTTTAGTTATATTGTTTGAAGTCAATAATGGTACAAAACATCCATTAGTGGTTGATGTTAAGGACTTTTATTTAGAGGACATCTAGTAGTGTTGTTAGCAATTCACTTAGGTATAAACTTTCTATCACCCATGGATGAACCTTCTATCACCGATGCATAAGCCTTCTATCACCTATGCATAAAACTTCTATCACTTAGGCATAACTACCTTCTATCACATATTCCTAAGTCTTCTATCACTTAGACATAAACTTTCTATCACCTATGGATAAACATTCTATCACCTATGCATAAGCCTTCTATCACCTATGCATAAGCCTTCTATCACCTATGCATAAAACTACTATCACCTATGCATAAGTCTTCTATCACTTAGGCATAACTACCTTCTATCACCTATGCATAAGCCTTCTATCACTTAGGTATAAACTTTCTATCACCTATGGATAAACATTCTATCACCAATGCATAAGTCTTCTATCACCTATGCATAAAACTTCTATCACCTATGCATAAGTCTTCTATCACTTAGGCATAACTACCTTCTATCACTTAGGCATAACTACCTTTTATCACCTATGCATAAGTCTTCTATCACTTAGGTATAAACTTTCTATCACCCATGGATAAACTTTCTATCACGATGCATAAGCCTTCTATCACCTATGCATAAAACTTCTATCACTTAGGCATAACTACCTTCTATCACCTATGCCTAAGTCTTCTATCACTTAGGCATAAAATTTCTATCACCTATGGATAAACCTTCTATCACCTATGCATAAGCCTTCTATCACTAGGCCCGTTTATTTCTTCGTGGGCTTTTCCGTCATTTCACCAGGCCCGTTTGTAAAATCTGCTATAAAAGAATTACTTTTGAAAATCTGCTATCCATAGAATTATTTTGGTCCATTTTGCTATACATGAAAAAGCCCCTTTTTTATATATCTATCACAAGCACTTTAGAATTTCAGCCCATCTCAACTACTATTGAGACATACTACATGACTCTACAAAAATTTAGGTGTTAAGGAAATTCATAAAAAATTAATAACTATAATTCTCAGAACACAAGGATAAAAGGTCGACATCACTAAATTTCAGATTACCGAGGTATATATGCACACAAGTATTAGTTAACATTATGTAGTCATATTTGCCTATCAAACCCTATAAAAAAGTATTATTACTTTCAAATAAATGAGAGTCAAGTACCGATTCTCGAGATCGAACCCGTGACCATGGTGGTGAACCTGGATTTCTACCAAAAACAAATCATTAGGCGACATTTCCTTTCAATTATTCAATTGGTTATTTAACTCACATCTGGCAGTAGTTATGAGTGTACATCCAACGATTCTTGGATTCGAGTTTTACACCCATAATTGTTGTAATTTGAAGAAGAAGAAGAAAAAAAAAACTCACACCTCTACTAAAGATTAGAGGTGGTGTACATGGTCGAAGTTAAAGTTAAATTAGGCAAGGGAAATTTTTTAGAATCCATCCAAATTTCAGTTTGGGTTAAGTAGTCCTAATTGTTCACATTGTCTCTTTTTTTTTTTTTTTTGTAGACTCATGCCTAAGATCTTATAACATTAATAACCAAGTGTGGCATACTCAATTCGCCTTACAAACAATATTTTATTAAAGCATTGAAACTGGGTTGCCATCTATAAATCAATAACACTAATTTCTAACTTTTATCAATCATACGATAAAATTTATAATTTAGCCTAATACACAAATATAGAGTCAATATTAGGAGAAAATCTTACAATGTATTAATCTCTCAAAGCATTTATCACCGAGTTTTAGTATCTTCCCCTCTAGTAAATTCACAAATTGTGAACCCCATACACTATACTTAGTCACAAAAACAAAAACATACACAGAAAAACCATAAATTTTAAATTTTAAAAAAATGGCAATAATTAAAAATGTCTCACATAATTCTCATCTCCCTCTCAACAGAGATTTCTCAGCAGTGTCCATCTCTTCCAAAATCCTAACCTTCCTCTTGGCCGGGATCGGCGTGGTCGGGCCAAAGCTAATGTAATGGCCCGAAACCGCATTGAGAGCCGAATACATATCCCTAAACGAAGCTCGCCCCAACAGAGACTTCTCCTTCCTGTATTTCGCCACCCAAGAATTCGAACTTTCTCGAAGCTCCGCCACCGCCGCCGCCACATTCGGGTCGCTTCTCTCCATGTTGATCGTCGTTCTAACCTTGTTTATCACCACATTGGTGTCCTTCACGTACTCCTCGTCGTCCGAGGCTTGCGCCGGCGCCGGCGGGAACAGGATCCACGGCGTTGCAAGAACAGAGGCGGTTAAGGACAGGAACTCACGGCGGCGGCGGGGATTGTTGACGGCGGCGGCGGAAACGGTGGATTTGGGTTTGATGGGGATGATGAGAGGCTGAGATTTGGAGGTACAGGGAGTTATCAGCGTTGTTGATGAGGCCATGATTTTGGGGGAATTGGAATTGTGAAAATGAGTGATTTTTAGTGATGGATTTGGGGAATTGGGTATTTGACACGTGTACTTATCATCTTATCTTATTTGTTGAGGAATGGACCAATGAGAAGATACGAGGTGATCCCTTTTTCTTTATTCATTGGGAAATAAGGGGCTCTATTTCTTTGACACGAGGCCCATATTTATTGGGCCTTAATTTAAAGGAACTCGGCCTATGTACTAAGCCCAGATGAGGGGAGAAGCCCAAGTCTGATGCACAAGAGGAATACGGAAGTTCTCATAGGGGTGAAAGAAAAAACTAAAAAACCGAACCGAACGAAATCGAAAGAAAAAACTCGGCCTATGTACTAAGCCCAAATATATTGGCTTCCTTCTGTTTTTGTACAGAAGAACCAATGTAAAAATAGAATGAAACCGAATATATAAATTATAAAGAAAAAGTAAAATATACTAGTATTGAGATTTGATAGAATAATAAATCTATATGTAAGTTGATTCTTCGTATTTTATCATGGATTGGCTTCTTCTTTAATGTGATGCATTAGTTAGGTTCGAGTTTCTTTCTTGTTAATTATTTTATATCAATATTTTTTTAATGAAAAATCGAAGGAATGAAAATAGGAGAGTTGTTTATAAATTATCATCCCACGCGTATTTAGGATCTTGAAAAAAAAGCATACATTCGAAATCCAATACCGCGTCGTCGTCGAGAATTCCATATTAATAATTTATTAGTATTTAGAAGCTCAAAGTTGTTGAAACAGAATTTATATATATAACTATATGTTGAATGTCAATTATGAAATTAATATAGTGAGATGGTATTTGAAAATAACTTTAAAATATTGATTTGATATACCAATACTGATTTGATTTAATTTTAAAGTATTGATTTGATACACCAATATTGATTTGGTTGAATTTTTATATACTTCGACAATTATTTTGATTTTTATACGATTTTTTTTTTCTTTCTTTGGGAAATATGTGAATTGGAAAGATTCTGGCCTAAGATTTTTTAGTCTATGTACATATTTTATACTATTTCCCTTATGAGTTCAACAACACATTTAATAGTGAGAGAATATAATTCAATTGGTTAATTAAGAACATAAGAAGAATTTAATTTAAAATACAAGTAATTCAAAAAAAAAATCATCAGTGTTAATCTATTTCAATTTTTATATTATTTAAGAATAGTAATATCTTTGATGTAGGGTTGGTTGGTCCACTCTCTCAATTTGTATTAAAAAAAAAAAAATTCAAAAACATTTTGAACTTTTCTTTTGAAAATCAAAATATTGTTTTTTTTTTTTTTTTTTTTTTTTTAATTCAAGACAATTGGAAATAGGATTCCTTTTTAATTACCGGGTGTTACAATACACTTAAAAAACAAATTTTTTTTTAACGTACTTGAGAATCAAAGTAGCTCTTAGAGTCACAATTACTCCAACACCACCAATCTTTCCCATACACCAATTATTTCCACTTCCCATTTGGCACACCAATCACTTTGTTTATAAAAAGTATGGACTAAAACTCCTTTAATTTACAAAAGGTTTTTGGTTGGTCTTTGTGAAAAGACTTGAGAATCTTTTGCTTGGCCCCTCCTTGGAATCAACCACCTCTAGTTATTTTAATTACAATAGTCTCCCACTTTATCACAAATTTAGTTGGACCTAATTTCATTAATAGGTTAGCAAATATAGTTGACTTATCTAGTTAATAAATGAATTGGATCCATTTCATTTTCTAGCAAAATCATTTTTCAAGGCAGGAAAACTTTGCTTTCCAAGAAAAATGTCAATTGAAAAGATTGCTATAGAGAATTGCATTAGTCTCTCTAACAAATTATATTAATCAAAGTTAACTAAAAAAAACTATTTGCTTATAAAAATGAGATCATATATATTTGCACCCATGCTTTCATTGTAGAGAGAATCTAAGTTGTTCAATCATGTTATATTTTGTACAAATGCTTTTAGGCAACCAACATGTAATTGCTCAAAGCTTTTTGACTAACAAATAGAAAGAAAGAATAATAGTAATATAAAAGACAAAGGCACTCTCATCCTTTTCTTTTTCTCCACTGTTATTGAAAATAACTTTTCACATCATTTTATCCACATGGGACCAATTTCATGAATTATCATTCTTTCGAAGTCAATTTTAAAGAAAAATAAAATAAAAGGAAGAAAAAAAAATGATATGAGAGAACTTGCCTACACATCTAGCTTTCATGTCCATGGCTAGCTTCATTCAAAATTTTAATTTTATGCCCTATATATATATATATATATATATATGAATTTAAAAATATTTTATCATGAACTTTAAATTATGGGTTATGTCTAACATATTCAACCTTATTTGAAAATGAGCTGTTCTTCTGGATATAAAATTGAGATTACATGTCTAATATAATATTAAACTTTCAATTTTATATTAAATAAATTCGTGAATTTAAGAAATGTAAGTAAGTCAATAACTTTTGACACATAATTAAAAGTATATTGATTTTGTTAGATACTTCCAAAGTTCATGAACCAACTCTACTCAAAATTGAAAGTTCATAGACCTATTTAACCGAAAGTTCATGAACTAAATTTGTAATTTAGTCTCTTTTTTTTTTTAACCAACCGAAATATAAATGAAAAAAAAAATTCGGTTTTCTAAAATGTAAATATTACTAAATTGATTATCGGTCACGTTAGCTTTATTTAAAAATAACTAGAACTTTGGAATGTGCTTTGCAAGGTAGATTTTTTCTGGGTGAGATTATATTTTTATTTATTAAAATACTTATAAATAATATATATAAATATATATATATATATATAAAAAAAAAAATTAAATGAGTAAGTAAAATATTTATTATCTACTTTATTTAAAAATCTCATACAACGTAGTTCAAGTTAAAAGTGAAATAAAAAATATATACATATCATAATTTTTAAAGAAAATTATGAAATAAATTAAACTTCTTAAAGAAATAAATTTTCGTCTTGCTAAAATCTTAGTTTGGACACAATATTTTTTTTCATTCATTTATTATTTTAGTTTAATCTACGAACATGGAAGCCATCCTTTAAAAAAACCTTGAAACCATCACCTCTCTAAAATCTTAAAAATCATATGTGTGGTTTCTTAGTTCATCTTATATTTTATAAATAATAAAAAATAAAGAAAATATTGAAAAAAGAAACTCATAGAATCTATTATCTACCTCTGCTACGAATTTTGATGAAACATAAGTTTTTTAAATATTAATTTAAAACATAATATTATATATTAAATCTATTGTTCTCTACAATAATAATAATGGTGTATAGATTTATATTTAAATTTAAAAATATATAATTAGTAAAATTGATAAAATTTAAGTACCTTCGTATGTCAAAATATGAGTAGTACTACAATGACATCACGTATTACAGAATAAGCAACAAATTACATGTTAAGTCATGTTTATTATAATAACAAATAATAATAATAATATGAAAAATAATAATTATAAAGAATTATCTTTCATTGATGGAAAAATGTGATAAACGCTTCTTCAAAATTTTAAATACTCCATAAATTTAAAAGAAAATTATAAATTAAAGTTGAAGCATAAAATAAATAGCATTACACAAAGAAAACATAATAAAAATAAAAATAAATGAAGAAGAAGAAAATGTTCTATACCACGAATTAAATACAGATTGAAAAAATTATTTTTTACCTTCGACGACAACCGCTCCCACGAACACAACTCAGTGCACCATTGCTAAGACTCCCAACCCGAACAAAATCTGTACATTTGTGCAACATCAAAAGAATTAGTAGTAATTTGAATTTTGAAGAACAATAAATTTGTGGTATTTATAGAAAAAGTTGGAACCCAATCTTCCTTGAATTTGAAAAAAAAAACTCAATATCTTCATTTGATTTTATACTTATTTAGTTTTTAATAATTAATATTAATAATAATAAATCACATTTTAAGTAGTAAAGATAAAGATAAATAATATTACACAGATTCTCTTATCTTCTAACTTTATTTATGAGATTTACTAAAAATATATTATCTTCTAGATGATGAAAATCTAAATATCTAAATAATCTAAATAATATTATAAATATATTTGCATTTTTTTTTATATTTGAATAGAAGATTATGACATATTTGTAATTTAGGGTGTGACTTAAGGGTAAAATCGTCCAAAAATAATTTTCCTCCTAAGCCACACTTTAAGGTAGTATGATAAGGAAATTGTATTGGATAGACACTTAAAAATAATTAGGAAATTGTATTGGATAGATGCTAATTATAAATGTAGACAAATTTTAAAATATTTGCATTCATAATCAATAATATATTTTAGATACTTTGTTAGTACCAATATTAATCATTAATGCTATTTTTTTAAATGGTTGTATTTGTAATTATTTTATAGATTTGACTAGACTTCTAAATTTCCCAAAATGATATAAGATTCTTTTGAAAAAAAAATTATCATTGTGAAGAATATATAGTGTGGGAAAGTACTAATCTCGAACTCAAACTTGTGATGCTAGTGTTGAACTAGTTCACAACTTAACAATGAAATCATTACTTCACTGACTCATTCGGTATGTGTCTGTCTGTTTTTTTAGTTCAATAATATTTAGGAATTGGAAGTCTCGAATATATAATATCTTAATTACTAAATCATAGTTGTACTCTTTTTTGGCATCAATATGTCACATGAGTATTCATTAAAGTAATTTTGTCAATAGAAAAAAGATACACATTTGTTTGTCTTCTTTTTTTTTAACATTGCAAAAGCCAAAGGGTATGGGAAGAAAAAGAACATGGCATGGCTTTTCTATCTCCTAATTTGACTTCTCAACTTAGGAAAGGAAATGAACCAAACACACAAATGAATGACAGTCTTTTTTGTGTATGGTGCAGCAGAGAAGCAGATGGGGTTGTTTTTTTTATGTCACATAATAAATAATGAAAAGCAAAAGCAACAAAAATAAAAATAATAAAGTTGGTCGTGAAATCTATTTTTGGGTGAAGCAACCTTCATGAAAACGTATTTCATAAGTTTCCACTTTTGTCAGTTAAATTAAAAACTTGATTTCCATCATTTGACAAATCTAAAATTTACTCTTTATAATTAATAGCATCTTATAAATAATTTTTACACTTTTAAAATTAGTTAAAATCCCATAAATATTTTTTGTCCTTTGAGGTTAATTATTCAAATATAATTATCAAAGAATAGTAGAATAGTAGAATAGTAGTAGAGCGCTATTATGGTTATGAGTTCGAACATTTCCCTCTAATTATTGTTGAATTAAAAAAATGTCAATTAAATAATTAATTAGATTAAAATAGTTTGAAACTTGACAGTTCAATACCAACTTGGAATGGAAGGTATTTGGAGAGTTGGAAGTTTAAAGAAGAAACAGAGGTTTGAATGTGAAAGCAATTAATAATATATTGAATTGATTGCATTTGCATTTTGCTAGTTGGGGGATTGAATCGAATCAATATGGCCCAATGTAGTAAGATCCATTTGACTATGGTCGGTTCCATTATTTCATTCACCCTTTTCATATGATTCTCAAAGTCAAATGTCCTAAGAAAATCACTGCAATAATAATGTGACATCCTGCTGCTCCTCTGTACTGATGTGAGTTCTTGCCTAATCTAATCCCTTAACACAATCATTAAAACTTCATTTTGTCAATTATCAAATGATTATATTACTAATTAAATGCCAGAATCTATCTGTCAAGTCCTAATGACCATTGTGTGGTGTCATGCTTAACCAAATATTGCTTAGACTCAAGTAATGTTGAGCTCAGTTAAACTTGTGTTTTATGGATCTTTTTTTTTTATACTTTTATTCACTTTCAAGCTACCAGAATTGTGGGTAGCTAGCATGCCACAACGCATACCTCGAATTAGATAATATCGAGCTTAATTAGTAGTTTGTTTTGATTTCATATTAAGTAGTCTAATGATGTTCCATACGAGAGAATTAGATCTCCTTACCCATTAAGCTTGTAAGACTTCTTCACTTTTTCAACATAAGATCTTCAACAATAAAATGATTGTCTATTTAAGTTTACTATTTCTTAATCATATCTCAATTTTAGTTTCATTGGATTGATTGTCTATTCGGTTTTTATGAACTACGATATCATATTAAACAATTTATCTGATAAACACGATGAAGTTTTATCACCTTTCCATGTTGTTCTCGTCCGGAGTTAGTCGTGTGCCCGTGGCATGAGGACATTTGTGGGATGTAACATTCACCTCCACCCATTAAGCTTAACCATGTCTTTTAATTTTCTCTCTTTTTCTACTTGGACAGCTTGTTTTTGTTTTTTGTGTTATGAAGATGATTCTCATAACAAGACAGTTTCAGCTCAATCCTTATACAAGATAAAGACTGCCTCAATTAAGAAGAAGTCTTGCAAATAAAGGACCCATTTTTTCAATAAAAAAGTTTGGTTCTTTAGTAACAAATTTCCAAAATGGTCGAATAAGACATAACAAACAAGACCCATCAAGCCATATCTTCCACCCAACTCCCAAAAATTACACCGTAAAGTTGTAGCAATTCAAAAAAAAACAACTTGACATTGAAGAGAAGAAAAAATGACCCAAATGAGAAAGACAGAAAAGCAAACACGAGCAATGGGTGACTACTGTAACTCAGAGTACCCTCAAAATGTTGAATTCAGAGACCAAGCATTTAATGTTTAGCCAAGTCACTGTCACAAACATTTTCATCCGTTGGATCTGTTTTCATTAATCATACAAATACCTAAAAAATTTAGGACCATAATGTTGAAATTTCTGGGGTTCTGGCCTTATCCAAAACGGTGGTACATTCAAAATAACAACCCTTTATTTATCTGAAATACGAAATTAATGCACCAGCTCTTTATTAATTAGCAGTGAAACTGACTTGAAAAAATCAGCCATTTGACATAGAACCAAAACCACACAACCAATTTTGGCTTTTACTCAAAACTTTCTCTGGCTTCTCATTGGGGCTTTTCTTCAGTTGCTAAAGTTTGCTCTTTTCTCGTTCCTTTTGCCATATATGCAACATTTCTTTAAGGGTATGCCTTTATTTGCTTCAATTTGGTGTTTATTGTCAATCTTCATTTCTGACCTTCCTTTTGTTTGTGTTTCTGTTTCAGTGTGAGTTTGTAGAACTTTGAACTGCACTTCTAAAATCAACAGTGCTTTGTGTTTTTGGTGACTGCATTTGCTTTACACGTTTGCTGTTTTTTGTTGTTGTGGATATCTACGTGACAATTTGGGTTTTCCCTTAGATTTTGCTTCTTTTTTTTTTATGTTGTGTGTAATTATTGGGTTTTGTTCTTAGGTGATTTTTAATTGATCTCTTTGAGGTTCTCCCCTTTGACAACATCATACTTTTTTTAGTCCTTTTTTGCTTTATTGTTTCTTGCTTTATTATATCATCTTTTCTTGGTTCTCTCAAGTGGGAATTGGATTTTTACAAGTTTTGTTGCTTCTCTTTCCTTGAAACTATGGAATTTTGATCTTGTGAGTATGAATTTCTTATGTGGGGTGTTTTCAGCCATTTTTCAGCTTAGAACCGAGTAAAAAAAAAAGATCAGAACTTTTAGCTTGTTTTTCTTTTGTTCATAGATTCTTTGAATGAATGGAGCAAATGATTTGAGGGGTTTTCTCAAGACCTTGTGATTTCTGAAAATGGTTTTTAAAAAACAATGTCTTAGTTTTTTCCAACGTGAGTCTGACGATGGATGAGTCACAGCTCACAAGATCATCAGGCCAAGGATTTTTTTTTTTAATTATTTTATTTCTTGCCTCACATGGCAGCTGACCTGCTATTGCCTTTTATTTTTATTTTTTCTCTCTCATGAAGTTGATGTGCATCATTTTCTTGATTTGCTAAAAACTATGGCTTGAAATCGTTTGTTTATTGAGCCTTTTTCTTGTTTTGTTCAGCTGGTTTCGTCATTCTCCAACGAAAGGATTGAAGTTTGACTGAAGAAAATAAAGACATCCAAAGTCTGAACATACTGAGGTGATAAAAAAGTTGGTCTTTCTGTCTGTTTCTCTGTTTATTTTTCAGAAAGTTTGGTTTTTTTTTTGTTGTTCTTTTCTTTAGGCGTTTGATTTTGCAGTGTATCAACGTGACATTTGAGATCTAATCTAAAAGGGGAATCTTTGTCATTCTTATTTACAATAGATGATGCCCTTTTGAAGCCAAGAAAATGGGTGGTTGTGTCTCTACAAGCAGCCATAGTACGTGTAGTAGCCAAAGCAATGGGGAATCAGTTTCTTCCTCATGTATGTGTATTCGATTTCGAGGTCGAAAGCATACGAAAGGAACTTTCTCCGACAATGTTTATGCGCTTCAGAATCTTCCTTCAGCTCCCAACAGGATCTTCATGAATGGAAAAAGTCGTTCTTCTTGCATTTTCACGCAACAAGGTCGCAAGGGCATAAACCAGGATGCCATGGTTGTGTGGGAAGTATGTTCTGTTTCTATTCTTTCATGTATAGTTAGTTGCATTGAACTGCTTGTAGAGGTTCATTCTTGTTGGGTTTTTTTTATTCTTGTTTTATAGGATTTCATGTCTGAGGACACAATCTTTTGCGGCGTGTTCGATGGACATGGGCCTTACGGGCATCTCGTTGCTCGAAAAGTGAGGGATACATTGCCTTTGAAGTTGCTGTCATTCTTCCAGTCTCCTCAGTTGAAGCAAAATGATTCTGGTAAAAACTGTTTCCAGAGGAATTTGAAGACACCTCCGGATTGTGAGGATTCTGAAAAGGATGGATTTGCTGAGGACTCTCAGAATTCTGTATGGAGAGACGCGTTTTTGAACTCGTATAAAGCTATGGATAAGGAGTTGAGATCACATCCTAATTTGGACTGCTTTTGTAGTGGTAGTACTGCAGTCACCATAGTTAAACAGGTTTGAGAAGAAAGTTTCTTTCTTTTCAATCATTTTGGTTTTCTTTCGTTCTCTGTTCCTTATCTAGTTGTGTGTAGGGGTCAAATCTCTTCATGGGGTATATTGGAGACTCTCGAGCAATCCTTGCTTCGAAGGACGCCAACGATTCAACAGTGGCAGTCCAGCTGTCCGTGGATCTTAAGCCAGATTTGCCGAGTATGTTAGTTGCTGTTTTATTCATTCACTGGTTGGCTTGGTGTTTGATTTATTAGCTAAGTTGTATTACTATGTAGGAGAAGCTGAAAGAATAAAACGGTGTAAAGGTAGGGTCTTCGCATTGCAAGATGAGCCTGAAGTGTCAAGGGTATGGTTACCTTTTGATGATGCTCCCGGTTTAGCAATGGCTCGAGCATTTGGCGATTTCTGTTTGAAAGAATATGGAGTTATCTCTATACCTGAATTCTCTCATCGAACCCTCACCGACGCTGATCAGTTCATCGTTCTTGCATCAGATGGGGTAAGTTTTATCCACTACTTCATTTTGTTCTTCAATTTATCAAAATTCTTTGTTATCGATAGGGAATAATGTAGTATTGTTGCAGGTATGGGATGTGTTGAGCAATGAAGAGGTGGTTGACATAGTGTCCGCGGCCCCAACTCGCTCGTCTGCTGCGAGGTCCGTGGTTGACTCTGCTGCTCGTGAATGGAAACTCAAGTACCCCACTTCAAAAATGGATGATTGTGCTGTCGTCTGCCTATTTTTGGACAGGAGGATGGACTCCGAATCCGACTGTGATGAACCAGGCTACTCATCCGCAACACTGCTTAGCCATCAATCAAGTACTGCAATCGAATCTGATGATGGCCAGAGGTCTGAGCCATGTTTGCAAAGGAATAACACTGTCAGATCATCGGAAGAAAACAAGACTTTCGGAGGACTACCCATTGACGAGGGAGGCATCGCAAATGTTGTACCCACAGAAGATCAAAACTGGTCGGGTTTGGAAGGAGTCACTCGAGTGAACTCGCTTGTTCAACTTCCTAGATTTTCTGAAGAAAGGCCAGTGTCGTAGATTTGATAAAATTGTAGGGTTGTGAATTCAAAAAGGAAAAGTAAATCTTTCATATTGATGCCAGGTTGAAGGTTTGTGCAAGTACAATTTTGCATCCAGTATGTTGAATTGCACAATATTTAACTGTTTTCATAGATCAACTATCTTCAAGGCTCATTCCCCTGCAAAAGATTGGTTCATTGACTTTCTATAATCATATCTAACTTGTAATCCAAGGTGCTTGTAAGAGTGTCAATTATCAGTTTCCTTCCCACAAAACGAAAATAGAAAACCTAAACACCACATTTGTTGCAGTTCTTATGGATCAATGGAGTCTTTTTTTTTGTATAACCAAGAATTGGTTCTTTGGTAAGCTTCTGTAGTAGTAAACACGGCCAAATTCATCACGAATGTTCGTTTCTTATTGAAAAAGAAAAGGATAATTGTAGTAACATTGGAGAGAAAGAATCGATGAAGATGAAGAACTCGGTACAGCCCTAGTTTCTGCTGGAAAAAAACATTCAAAGCTCATTTTAATTGATGATATATACGCATGTGCATATTGTTGTGTTGGATCTGTAACTAAAATCCAACAGACATTTAACACTCTGTTCCAGGAATAAAACAATAACTACTCTGATGTATCATTTGCAAGAATTGAATTTGTTCTCTGCCCATCATGTTTGATCCTAAAAGAACAATAAAGAGTTTGAATCATATCGTGTTCAAGTAAACCGTTTAATTGGAAAAAAAAAAGTTTCGATGTGATGCGACTTGCCTTGTCTGGTTGACTGCTTGATGAAGCTTCATTTTCTCCGGTTGATGCCTCGGTTATTCGTCCTTCAGATTTTTCATTTGAATAACTACAATGGCAATAACCAAGTTCAATCTTGAGCCTAAATGTAGGCAAAAGGATATGTTTTTCAATGAAATTTATGATACTCACGTTGAGAGGATGGTGACCCATATGAGCTCCACACAGTCCACCCACAGAAGCCTTTGTTCAACAGGAATAACACCATAGGTTACGAGATGAGCAAATGGCCAAAGTTTCCAACCTGCCTGTTACATAAAGGATACTGTCACTTCGTTTCCCGGCCAATTGTAAATGTTTATATATCAGAGGACTGAAGGCCCAATTAAGAGATATCTACAAATTAATGTCACAAGCGAGTCTCAAACCTGAGACTTCAATGAGAGTATACCCTCGAAGCCCAAGCATGTGACCAAGACGATTAAAAATGTTTATATATAAACTAAAATATGTGAATAAAAAAACCGACTAGTATTTCACAACCAGATCAAAATGCTGTGAATCTGTGGATAGCCATATATCACAACACAAACACACTGGTGTAAACGGCAATAACATGGAATAAACTCCAACATTGATGTTAGACAAAGGTCAAAGAAGTTACATACTGTGAGCATTGGCCAAAACGTCGACTTTAGTTCACCATAAATGTCAGTCATCGATTCTGCACGAAGAATTCCCAAAACCACATAGTATATGCTATTCCACACGGCAGACCAGATGGTTTGATCGAACGCAACTTTCACCGGAACCACCCACCAATCTTTGAACGGGAAGAGAACCTATCAGCCACTAAAACAGTCTCAAATATGCATACCAAAAAGGAAACTAGACTATGCAATACAATTGAACCATAATGATCACCTCACAGAATTGATAGTAGTAATGAGAAAGAGATCCATGGAGAGAAAACCCAACAAGACCTGATCTGAACATACGTGCCCTGTCAAACTCAAATAGAGGCTTCCCTTCGAAACACTGTGGGTTCATACAAACGAGTTATTACTAAGATAGCATTGTGAGATGATAACGATAACAAGAGCGATCTGCAGGCGCTTACTTGAGCGATCCAATCACCGAGAAAATAGACGATTCCGCTTATCGTCATTTTGGCTAAAACTGGGTTCGTTTTGAGAGCTTCTTCATAAGCAATCCAATTGTGCTCAGGTGCATATCTTAGAACCTCATACAAGGTCCAGCCCTGAAATATTGTTTCAAGTCTCAACAGTGAATAATTTATCTTAACCACTTTCTCGACTGATATTTCCCAAGGAAATGTAGATTTTGTTGCATATCACAGAACATAATCAATATAGTAAGATTAGAATTGAATAACAAGAAGCGCCCGTGGCCTAATGGATAAGGCGTCTGACTTCTAATCAGGCGATTGTGGGTTCGAGTCCCACTGGGCGTGCTTAAATTGTTTTAAGGAGTGATTATTTAAAATTAACCAAATGGGTTTTTTTTTATGTTTTAGAAAATTGAAATATATTGGTTTGATTCAATTAATCAAATTCTCATTGAAATCAAAATAAAAAATCAAATAGAGACATTTGAAAATGGATCCAATGGATTTGTCTTTTCCTCAACATCTCTCCGAATCCAATTGTTGAAAAATTGAGGATATCGATTTTGTTTGTGGGTTTGTCACAAAACCGAAAAAACCTAACCGAAATCACTTTTAATTTGGTGGAAAAAGAAAGTGAAAGAAGGGTATGAAAGTTGGAAAAAACTGAGAAGTTGCATTATGTTAGCATGTATGTCTCCTTTACACTATGAAGTAGAACAGGAGGTTGAATTTCGTAAATGAACCAATTATGAGAATGAATTAAACAAGTTGTAAACAAAAAGGCAAGATGAAGGAAAGTAAATGGACGGTGCCGCGATTGGTTATCTGATTTGGGTGTTAATACATTTCCCTTCCACTGTCACGGATTCGATCCCTGCAATCGGTATTTGTAATCCTCCTGCCCCAGCTCATACTCAAAAAAAGTAAATGGCTGAAATGAAGAGTTAATATAATTTGGAAGAAAACTTACATGCCATAGTTGATGATCGATGGTAAGCAACCTAGTGACAAGCAAGGTTCCAAATCCCAAAACAATGGCAGCATTTGCAGCTCTGCCACTTAAACCCTCCAGAAGTTCCCCTGTTTCTTCCTCTTCAATTTTCTCAGACCCATCCATGGATAACCCCTGTTCTCGATCCTCCGAACGAACCAGCTCTTGATCTTCACTCACCGATCTAACGCTCCATCTTCTTCTTCTTCGTCTTCTAAAGCCCGACAGGATCAAATCACGAGATGGGTAGTTGAATAATCTGATTATCTGAGATGGGTTTTGGGGTTTCTTGTATTGAGGGAGTCTTTGAGCGACCAAAGTGTTGATTGCCGCCATGGAAGGCTAATAATCGGAGATTAACTTCAAAACCCACAAATAAATTTGGGCTTAATTGGGTCAAAGTTTCTTGAACACAAGGATTTGCTCGAGCCGTGATGTGACGGCCTAATGAATCATCTCCAGTAATGGATCAAAGCCGAAGTGTTGGCTCATTCAAGCAACTTCTCGAATCACTTTTTTTTAATGGTGGGTACAGTATTTAGCCGACCACGACCTTTATGTACCCATTGCTTTCCCTTATGTTTCCGACTGATATGGAGATCTTGATTGATTATATGATAAGCTTTATGAAATTGACTTTTCTTCTTTTACTTTTTTACTCTTCCTTATTCATTTCAATGTACATATCGTCTTCCACCCGTTCGAATGGGTAAAATCGGTTATAGGAGAAGCTTTTAAATTACAAAATCCTTCCATTTATCTTATTCACGAATAAGATACCAGTATTTTTTATATAGTGTAACTAAACTCAAACTCCCAACTATCAAAAACAAAAATAATAAAATGGACAAACTATTTTATCACAGTTTATAATTATATCAATTTTTTTAAAATAATTCGTTTATAGTAAATTCTGCCTATTTTTAAAAAAAAATATCTATTTACGTTTTTTTATTAAAAACTTTAATACAATCTATCATTTTTTAGTGAAGGAAGTCTATCAATTTTATTTATAGTAATTGATTCTATCATATCAGTCCTTATATGTGAAAATATTTTCATTATTATGCTATTTATGGAATATTTTAGTCCTTTTGTAATATACATGCAAAAGCTCTAAAATAAAACATGTATTTCTTCTTTTTTAAACTTTTTAATTTCTTATGCTTTATTTATGTAAAGTAAATGATCGGTCATTTTTATCATCGTTTTCTTTTTTTTCTAAATTTTTATATTTGTTTAATTTAAATTTGAGAAAAAATTGCACAATTCACCTTCACCTTAAGAAAATAGTGCAATTCACCTTAAACTTTCAATCTCGTTCAAATTACCTTATTAAAGTTTAGTAAACGTGGTAACCAACACTTTAAATCAAATTTAAATAACTTCAAAAAAAAACAAACAAGTTTAAAAAATTGAAATTTTGTAAAATTGTTAATTTTTAAAAAGTTGTACTTTTTATTTAAAATGGATTATTATTTTAACTTCTTTTAAAAGAGAATTTATCCTAACATCAAACTTCTCAAAAAGAAACCAATGACAACAAAAAATGTACAAGACTTCAATTTCATTACCCTACCGCGCGCCTTAGCGCAAAGCCTCGATGACAAAAACCCTACTTAGACCTTCATTCCTCAACTCTGCTTCTCGACCCCTTCATTCACTCAACCTCAAATCAAATTCCTTGTATCGAAATGGGAAATCATCTTCCAAGAACACAGCTTCCAATTCCACTCGCGAATTCGGCAAAGATTTCAGGTTTGTCTCTACGAACACTCTTCTCCCACCTCCCGAATGGTTAGAACCATTCGTAGATCTCTCTGATGTAGTTTTAAGCTCTCAACAACCAGACCCATCTCCATGGGTGGCCCAAATTTTGAATCTCCTTGATGGGTCTTCCAACATGGAACCCAATTTAGATTCTTATTGTCGCAAGTTTTTCATTAAGTTATCGCCAAATTTTGTTGCGTTTGTTTTGCAATCTGTTGAGAATCCTGAAATTGCGATCCGATTCTTTTATTGGGCGGGTAAGCAGAAGGGTTATGTTCATAAGATTGAATGTTATGTGGGTTTGATTCAACTCTTGACGTTTAAGGCTGATTTGGTTCATACCCGGTTGATTTTTTGTGAACTCAAGGATGTGGGTTTGTTGATGAGTTTATCAGCGGCTAATTCTTTGATTAAGTGTTTTGGGAATGTTGGACTTGTTGAGGAAGTGTTGTGGGTTTGGCGGCGAATGAAGGAAAATGGGATCGAGCCGAGTTTGTATAGTTTTAATTTTTTGGTTAATGGGTTGGTGAATTCGATGTTTATTGATTCTGCTGAGAGGGTTTTTGAGGCTATGGATGGTGGAAAGATTGTGCCTGATACTGTGACATATAACATTATGTTGAAAGGATATTGCAGGGCTGGGAGAATTAAGAAGGCAATGGAGAAATTTAAATATATGGAAATGAAGAATGTGAAACCTGATAAGATTACTTACATGACATTGATCCAGGCGTGTTATTCTGAAGGGGATTTCGATTCGTGTTTGAGTCTTTACCTGGAAATGGAAGAGAGGCGAGTTGAAATTCCTTCTCATTCTTATAGTTTAGTTATTGGTGGGCTCTGTAAGCAAGGGAAATGTATGGAAGCTTATGCTGTTTTTGAGAAGATGAATGAGAGAGGCTCTAGAGCTAACGTTGCGATTTATACTGCTTTGATTGATTCATACTCAAAAAGTGGGAGCATGGAAGAGGCAATGAGGCTCTTTGAGCGAATGAAAAATGAAGGGCTTAAACCTGATGCGGTTACGTACAGTGTCCTTGTTAATGGATTGTGCAAGAGTGGTAGATTGGAGGAGGCAATGACATATTTTGATTTCTGCAAAAATAAAGGAGTCGCAATCAATGCTATGTTTTATGCTAGTTTAATTGATGGACTTGGAAAGGCTGGGAGAATTGGAGAAGCTGAAAATCTATTTGAAGAAATGTTCGTAAAGGGTTGTGCTCGAGATTCATATTGTTATAATGCCATTATAGATGCATTAGCCAAGCATGAGAAGATTGATCAAGCTTTAGCACTTTTTGGGAGGATGGAAGAAGAAGGTTGTGATCAAACAGTCTATACATACACAATTCTTATCGATGGGCTGTTCAAGGAGCATAGAAATGAAGAGGCAATAAAGCTATGGGACGCGATGATTGACAAAGGAGTCACCCCTACCGTAGCTTCTTTCAGAGCTCTTTCCATAGGGCTCTGTCTTTGTGGCAAGGTGGCCAGAGCTTGCAAAATCTTGGATGATCTAGCCCCAATGGGTCTAATTCCTGAGACGGCATTTGAGGATATGATCAACGCATTGTGCAAAGCTGGACGCATCAAGGAAGCCTGCAAATTGGCAGATGGAATCGTGGACCGGGGTAGGGAAATACCTGGACGAATACGAACTATTCTTATCAATGCCTTGAGAAAGGCAGGTAATTCTGATTTAGCCATCAAACTGATGCATAGTAAGATTGGTATAGGATATGATCGGATGGGTAGTATTAAAAGACGAGTCAAGTTCAGAACACTTGTTGAAAATTAAATTCTTTCCACCTCTTATCCTATATTTCTATATTCGTTCTGTTATTTTCATGGCTAGAATATAGACCCCAGTTAACTGGGGAAGTTCTGTTTTTACTTCCGTTTGATTCATTTAGTTCTATATGTATCTGATGAAAAATTAAGAACCTCTAATGAAAATCAAACCAGATACAGTTACCATGTCAATCTTTCCTCACATTGCGACCACATACATAGCTATGGGTATTGTTCTTGTCTTTGACATAGATGTCTCTCTTCCAGACAAAAGTTCCTCGTTGCTAAAGACAGTTTCTTTGGAATGATTCTCATTTGGTTGTAAAACCTATAGAACAAATCCTGTTGAAGGTTGTGACACTAATCTTAGGATCTTACCTAATTTGGTCTTTAATTGTGTTAGGAAATCAGTGTTATTATTTCTTAAGGACAGGATGATTCTGACACGTTTGTCTTTTTTAATTCTCTAGCCAATGAAGTTCCCTTGTTTTATTCAAACCACATCTTTTGGCTAGAAAGAAACATCAGAAAAGCTTGACGAATCTTTTTGGCTTAGGACGAACAAGAAATTTTCTAGTTTTTATCAATAGCTGAATAAATCCTCTTCTTTTCACCTGATTTCTTTTAACTTCGATGGAAACGAAATTACAAACTTTGGAATTACCCGACTGCCTCTCTCTACTTAACCTCCATTCGTCATTGTTCATTTCCTCCGGCTTCACTTCAAAGTGATCAACCCTACTATTTGCTTATCATCAAAACACTTACTTTTATTCATATGGCGTCTATTTCAAGTGCTTTGGCGTCACCGTCTCGATCGCCGACGGGAAACCCATCAGCGAATTTCAAGATTTGTGTATCTTTTTGTGGGAAAGATACTTCACAAGGAACCAACATCTCCAATTGGATTGATTGTTATGACCCACAAGATAATTCATGGAATCGTCTTACAACAATCCCTGGACTTTTTGAAAATCATGCTCTTAAAGGGTTTTCAATGGTTTCGATCGGAGAATGCATATATGTCATCGGCGGTCGCCTCTGTGAGAAAATGGAGTTGGCTGACAATCAGAGAACTAGAAGGGAATTGGAAGTCCAACGACAGGTTTTTCGGTACAATGTGCGTGAGAATATGTGGCATGAGTGTGCACCTCTCATCGTTCCTCGATTTGACTTTGCATGCGTCGTCATCGGCGAGAAGATTTACGTCGCTGGTGGAAAATGTCGACTTGACACTGCCACCGGGATGTCGTTTGCAGAAATCTATGACTCGACGTTGGACGAGTGGCGATCGCTACCAGAGATGAGCACTTGTCGCCATAAGTGTGTCGGAGTTTTGTTGCAGGGGAAATTCCATGTCATTGGTGGTTTCGCGGGTAACAGTGATTACATTTCGACTATGGATAGGAGTTCTGCCGAGGTTTACGACGATGAGTTATCCCAATGGAATCTAATCGTTGGAATGTGGCAGCTTGACGTTCCTCCGTATCAGATCGTTACTGTCGATGACAAGTTGTTCAGCTCTGGCGATTGTCTCAATACATGGAAGGGGCAAATCGAAGAGTATGATTGGAATCTAAATATTTGGAATGAGGTCGAGGGATCTCGATTCGAGGCTCTATCGGCGACCAATTTCGTCACAATGGCGGCGACAGGTGATGACTTGTACTTTATTGCTGGACGAAGGATGTCAAGTCAGCTATCTACGATGACGTTGATTGTCCACGTATTTGAGACATCGGCAAATGGTGGTGTGTGGAGGAGCATGGAGCCCATGGAAGAGGATGGTGAAAAAGAGCTATGCAGCCATTGTTGTGTGGTAATTCTGAGAAAATAGATATATATATATATATATATATATATATATATATATATATATATATATATATATATATATATATATATATATATGTATATATATAAAAGAAAAATCATAACTTAGGTTCTAAACTCAATTATAACATTAAAATTTCTATTTTATCTAGTTAAGTTATAAAATTGAATGTGATAAAATTAATGTCTACCAAAAAAAACATAAATAGACGAAATTCCCACCAATGTTGTTCCCATAATGCTAAAAAAATCTACCCCAAAATTGAGCCATCAAAGTTATCTATAAACCCAATCTAAATAGATGCACTCCATAGTCTATCTACAAAATACCTCAATCCAAAGCTGATCATCCCTAGCCTAAAACCTTGAAAACTCAACTTTTCATGAAATAAGAATTTTGAAGTTAAGTTTTAGCTTATTTAGTCAAATATGAAGATTAAAAAAATTAAAATCCTCTCAAAAATTGATTAACTATCCATTACAATGCCATCCTCATGGAAGTAATAATAAAGGTGTGAGGTTTTTTTTTTTTTTTTTTTTTTTAAGAGTATAAAAATTTAAAGAGGGAAAAGACTTTCTTTTCTTTTTCTTGGTAAAGTGGTTGATGTTGTTTTTGTTTCTTGTTTGATTGTGTAAAGTCAACACTGCGTTGAAACTTGAAAGTAAGCGCTTACATTTCATGTTGATTTCATTTAATAGTATTTTCTTGTCGAATTTTAGTTCATCATAACGTGTTTTGAATATACGAGTTCTAAAATAAAACGTTTACACGCAATATATATGATCCAAAATTTAAATGATTTGTATTTATTTATATCTATATTTTTTATTTTGATTTCAACAGTTGCTGAAAGTAGGATTTAATTTTATGATTAATCAACTTCTGCTCGAAAAAATTATATTTAAAGAGTTTTTATTAATTTTACCTTAATTTTATTTTTAATAATAACTTCTCATTTTTAACAATTTATTTATAACTACTCATTTATAATAATTTATTTCAAAATAATTATTTTTTTAATTACTCAAAATAACTACTCATTTTAAATCTATATTCAAACGATTTTTTTACTACATTTGTCAATTTTTAACAATTCAAAATAACTCTTCAATATAACTGTTTTAAGCTAAATCTTCATTAAATATGGTAGACAGACACCGAGAGGTTTTAAATATTTATCAACCGTAATCCATGTTCAAGATGACAACTTTTGTTTGATATGGCAGTTTTTCTCAATTCAATAAAAATGATATATTTTGTTTTTGTTTCAAATAAATTTTTATTTTTTAGTTTGCGTGCACATCGATTAGTGTCACGAGATATACGTTTGATCCTACAACATTTAAATGTTAAAGAAATTCATAAAAAATTAATTTTTACGTGTGTGAGCACCATAAATTAAGCTCGTCACCTTTAAGCTTTATTGAAAAAATAACTCATTAGACACTTTTAAAAGCCATGAGATTCTATTAAACATAATTATGAAAGTTTATGTTCCAAATGTTATAATTAAGCCTTGATTTTACAATTTAATAATGTAATTGTGTGTGATTAAAAAATGGGCCAAAAGAGGAGGTAAAAGTGGGCCCAATTATGAAGTAACATGAAGCCCAAGTTGTGAAACGAGCGTGAGAAAAGCAGGTGCAGAGAAAAGTTGGTACATTCACGTGCGTACAAACTTTCAGACCCGGGCCCACTTTCCACGTGGTCCACTTTTCTGACCCGCACCTGCTCCACTTCTGGCCCATCCCCGACCCGACTACAATTATTACTGTACGCAAACGGTCAACTATCAACTCACCCGTCGATAAAAATAGGTAACATTCCTTTTAGGCTAATATAATAATTTCTTCTTTCTATTTTGAATTTTATTTTATTTTAGACTTTTAAAATTTTTATTTTAGTTTCAATTTTTGCTTTAAAGGTTTAATTTCATTAACTTAGTTTATTAATTACAGTTTAATTTAATTCCATGAACACTTGTTTCAACTTAAAAATCAATTGAGAACATATTCACTTTTATTTTTGTTTGTATTACAAATATTAAAATAGCTAGACTAATTTTGATTGTTATTAATTATCAAATGGATCAATTTTATGATTTAATTACTAAATGGAACAAACTTTTAAACTTAATTAATAGAGTTCGGTAATTTAAAAATAATAAATAAAAATGAAAAAGAACTACATAGACTAAAATTATATTTTAACTTTTTTTATAAAGTTAGCAACAATTTTTTTTCATGATCTTGTTTTAGTATAATAAGAATATAGAGATTCAAATTGTAACTCTTGCCATTAAATCCTCAGTTTATCTATTAATTTTTTTTTTATTCTCATAATTTGTGGATTATGTATACACAAACATTTTTGTTTTAAATGGAAAGTTGTGAACTTGGAATGGATGTAGGATTTTCATTACTTTAACATATATATATATATATATATATATATAATCAAATCAAAATTGAAAAAGTAAAAAAAATAGTTTTCATATCTTTATTTATGAAATTTGATTAGAATTAATCTACTCTCTCAAAGAGAAATAAAATCACGTAGATAATTTAAATAAATAGAAGCTAAAATTTTAAAAACTAAATAGTGAACTTTTATTTACCATAACTTTTTTAGGACATTACGTAATTTAAAATTGTATCCAGAAAGTATGTTACAGTGGACGGTTTTTATAATGTGATGGACAAATCTGTACCGTCAATGTAATACGTATTGGGATAGCGAAAGAGAGATGAACACGTGGCAAGAAGTGATAGGCTGGAGGGTGGTGGGTGTCCACGTAAGCGATGCATGTGGTCCTCACCGGTGGCAGGTTGCGTTAGTGGGGTACGGTGCTTTTCCGATATGTCGTACGCAGGAGGCACGTGAAAGGCTGAGCCTTTACTGAAATTGAACCACGAATTTCTCCGCTGACACGTGTTTGGTAGCACGTGCCATACTGAATATTTACTATTTATACACACATATGGCTGCCCATATGGGTGGAATTAAAATGGGTTAAAGGACTATTTTTAATCATCAAATTATCCTAAATGTTTAAATAAAAAAAAAAAAATCAACAACTATTAAAATTGTAGATTTGAACTTATTGTTTTTTTTTTTCTTACAACAAATGAACTCGTGACTTTTTTTGCTTTAAGGGTCACATTAATGCTATTGCTTCTCTATCTTTCTTTCTTTTTTTTTTTTTTTAATAAAAGTTTAGAAAATGTTTTTATTGGCTATCCCAAATGTATTAATAAGTAATAGTCAATAAAGTTTAAAATTAGTTCATGAAAATACAATATAAACGTGTTTTCGAAATTTGTACATAAAAAGTCAACAAAGGCTATTTAAAAAATAATAATAATAAAAATAAATAAACCAATAGTATTAGGCCAATTTTAAGACTTATGAAAAGTATAAAGATAAAGAATGAAAATATGATAAAATTAAAAAGATTAAAATAGTATTTTCAACATTTTTAAATTATAGAAAGTGCATAAATTAAATCCTACAAAAAAGATAATATTTTTCTCACAAACAAATGAGAGTCAAACATTAATTATCGAAATTAAACGCGTGACTATAGTGTTGAATTGAATTATCATCAAACCATCCAACCACCAACTCTTTGGTAACCTATTTGTATTTATAAATAGACATATCATGGAAATATCAATTATAAAAGCAGTTATGACTAAGTTCAAAATCATTATGAAATATGTATTTATTCATCTACCTAAATAATTTCTCTTATGTAATAGAACATTAAATTTATAATATCTTAATTACTAAGTTATACATCGTATTATATTTATACTACTATGTTAAAATTACTACAATCCAGCGTAAAATTTTACTATATTTTATAATAAATTTATTTAATTGGTAATTTAGTACATAATGGGTAAAATTAAGGGTTATAAAATATCTATTTCAAACAAAAAAACTGTAAAAGATTAATGCATGCAAAATTTACTTAAAATATTAGAGACCATTCAGTACACATAACCACACTTTTCGATGTCCAATTTTCAATTTAGATAGTCAACTAAAATATAGCTTTAGCAATATTTTATTTACCATAACGATGGTGAGGTTTTCATTTACCTTAAATAATATTTAGATGTATCATTAAATATTAAACTCACCGTCTTAAAAACCCTTCTACTATTTTCACATGTCAAAAAAGTAACAATGTTTTGAAATGTAATGATTATAAAAAAACCTCATTATAAGTAACCTATTTCAGAGTCAAATGGGAACATCATCACTTTAGAGAAAACTTAACAGATTATAATCAACATGTTTAAGAGACTACATTATTATCCCAAATAAATAACAACTTCAATTCTCAATGCAATCAATTAAGCATGACATTTTCAATCCAATGTATATATATAAATATATATAAAGAGAGTTGCTCTTATGAAATATCATTAGAAATTATATTTAAGTCTATAGGTTTGAGATTTAGCTTTAATTTGGTACATATATTTTAAAATTAAATATTTTTATCAAGCTCTTGTGTATTTTAAATTTTCTGTTATACTTTTTTTTTTAAATTACCTGAAACTTAAAATAATCATTTCATTAGAAAACTTAAAATTAGTTTATTAAATATCATGTAATTAACTATTTTGTTAATTACGTGACTAAAAATAAATATTATTAAATGTCAAGAATAAAGTGTTAAATTTTAAAATTTTAAAATCGAATTAAAACTAAATATCAAATTTAAAGATTAAAAAGATATTTTTTCCAAATATCATTTAGTATTCAAAGTTTATAAATTTGAATAATCAATTAAAAAAAACATATTTTATTTGTGGTTCTGGTCCAGAACTTATTTTCATGAATCAACCCATGATCATAAACTTGCTTTCTTTTTTTAATCACAACACTTCATAACATTCTCTTCATTCCATAACATAATAAACACATAACTTTGAAAGTAAGTATTATTTTTTTTTAAATTTCTCTTTGTTCAATATGTAGTAAAGAAATGATCACTCAGCCCAACAAAAAGTCTTTTGTTTTCTTTTTGAAAGCAACGTTAAAAGAGGGGTTATCCTCTCTGGTAATAGCCATTGAAAAACACTCACAAACACACACAAAAACCCATTCCGTAAAATAAAGCCTGCAAATAATCTTCTCTTCTGCAAAAACCCCATTTCATGCTTTTTTCTTCTTCTTTGCTCTGATTATCTCATCGCACATGCCTTTTGATTCACTGGTCTTCATGTAATCATATTACCCATTTGCCCCTTTCTTTCAAAACCCAACCCATTTTAGAGCTTCAAGTTCAACAACCACAGCAAAAACAGAGTGGGGTTTTTTTCGTTTTTGATTTTGCTCATTTGGGGTTTTGATTTAATGGGTGGTGACCAAAAATGGGGAGCTATAACGCCGCCGTTGCCGGCGGTGTCGCCGTTGAACCCTGAACGGGAGGAGTATTGGAGCCGGTTTGATGATTCGGTTAATGCGGTGTCGTTTGGGTTTGTAGCCACTGCAATTCTCATCTCTATGTTCCTTGTTATGGCGATTTTTGAGCGGTTTCTCAGACCTAGGTCGCCGGCGGCGATCGGCCGGCCGCCGTCCGATCTTGAAGCCCAGATGGTGTTTGATGGAAAGCCTCGTTACCCATCTCCCAAGGTTTTTTTTTTGTCTTCTCTCTTTTTGCTGTTGCTTTTTTATGGTGGCCTACATTTTTGCTTGGTTTTCTAAAGTTTGATTTCTTGTGTGTTCTTAGTTGTTTGTGCTTTTTTAAAGCTGGTTTATGGCTTGTGATGGGTTAGTTGTGAAAAGCAAATTTGTTTGTGTAAATGATTTCATTATCTTAGAGAATAATGGCATGGCTTGTTGGATGTTAGTACCTCTAGTGGGATGCATTATTGGTCTGACTAATTATGATCTGTTTTTGTTGTATTACACATCTAAGCATGAAACTCTTTAGAACTTTAAGACTCATTACAACATTGCAAACTTATCTTTGATCACCTTTTGAATACTTAAACCTCCTGCCATTTTTTTCTCTTGGCTTTCTGCATACCATGAAGAAGATTAGATCATCTAATCTGGAGATTATGAACTTAATGATGTTAACATTTGCCATACAATTTGAATAGTTACTTCTCTTCATGTATTTCTGTGCAAAGCCCATCCCAATTAAAAAGATAATAAATTCTCTCAATGTCAATTAATAAGGTTTCAACTATTTTCAATTAGTTTTCTTCTCAAATTTTCCATATTACCTCTGTTTGCTAACATTAATACAATAGTTTTTCCTCATTCTAGATTTTAAGGATAATGGGTCCACAGCATGTAGGTAGCATGTGTTTTTGTCTCAATTGTCATAGCAAACGAACCAGAATAGAATTTGATAGCCAAAACAAGTCCATAAGGCTTTAAAATGTGTCAAGCTGCTTTTCATTTTTTTAAGCAATGGTTGCTTGTGAACTGTGCCATATTGAGATTTTGAATGAACAGTTTATTCAAAGTCATCTCGATTTAGCAAACTTCGTCAACAATTTGATGATACACCATTAAATGCATTGTTCATATCAAGCAAGGTATAGCTCAACTGTTCATAGGGGGATTGGTGTAGCAAAGTTAATTACAAACATAATCACATGCCATGTTTTCCTTTCTGATTACAATATAATAAAATGCACATATTTTGAAGTATTTTTAGCTTTTATAAAGTGCCTCAAAGTCTCAGCTGTCACCATTTTCAATATCTTTCCTACATTCTATAAGGGATACTTGTACCATACCAGCATTTACAGCTGAGTTTGGTTGGAGGAGTATTCAAAGATTTGAGTGATACTTTCACCTTTTTTTTGTGTTGGAAATATACTAACATAGTAGAAGGTATTTAAATAGGAGGTCCTGGATCATTTAGAATCTACTTCCACTAGTTTATGTCTTATTCTTGCATCTCAAGTATGATAAAGTTGTCCTCCTTTTTGCTCATAGGCCAGCTATTTTGAATTGAAAATCAAAATGGTGATCATTATTAATGAGTTTTCTTTGTTGATTGAGGACATTTGCTTTTAATGACCATCATGTTTGATCATGTGGCTATTCTTTCTTTTCCTAAGGAAAAAAAAGGCAAAAGAAAAATGGGAAAATAGTTAACATCATGGATTGACCTAGTTGTCAAAGAGAAATTTTAAGGAATTAAGAATGGATGAAATTCATAATGATCACCTACCTAAAAGTTAATATTTTTACGGATATTATTGATATTTAAATATTGTAGAGTGAGTTTTCTCGTAAAAATAGTCGAGATGAGTATAAGTTAGACCGAATGATCACAAATATTTAAAAAAAAAAAAAGAAAGAAAAAAAGCAAGAGGAAAGTAGTTCAGACAGGCATTAATGTTCTTTCTTGGAGTGAGGTTTTGATTTATCAGTCTTTTTAATCAAATTTATAATTGTATACTGTTATCAACAGTATCTGTACAGCGTTCAAGTCATTAACATGTCTCTCTCTGTATGTCTCTTGCTATGTGTTGAACAACATGCTACAGAATTGTCATGCATGAACTTGTACCAACAATAATAATTATAAAAAAAAACACTGATTTATTGCCTCTGTCAAACATGCTTAATCATTTCTGGACCTCCTTGCACCATTGGCATTCATGCTAATTTCTTGCAGCAATCTCAGGACCATGAGTAGCAGAGAAGCAACTTTTAGCTGATTCATTTTTTCTTTTACTTATGTAGATGACAGTTTATGCTCGGGGAGTGTCCGTATTGATGCCTGGGGAAGAAATTCCGACCTACATCGCTCACCCGGCTCCCGCACCGTGTCCTCCTGAGCCCATTTTGAAGCCTCTGCATCAACATAACTTGAGCATCTGTCCATCCTCAAGCTTAACATCAAGCTCCAACATCAGTTGACCTTAAAAATAACATCACTATAGAACAAGGGTCACCCCACACGTCACAATTTCAGCTCATTCTGACTTGCAACTTGACATTCTAAAAGTGAAAAACATGGTGAAAGTCACATCAACTTCAGCAGTCTCTAACATGAATGTGTAGCCCTGTTAAGTTATATTTGATGATGTGGATTTGGGCCTTCTCCCGCCCCCACCAAAATTAAAAGAGACCATGAAAATGAATGCTTGTTTGCAAGGCTGGGTCAGCTGCCCCTGTAATCATGATTAGCACCCTGATTGTTATGTTCATAATGAATTCTCATGCTTCTTTCACTGAGATCAGAATTAATTATTGTCTTAATTTTACCGCCATCTGTAAAAAGAAATAAACATCAGAATCGAAAACACAGGAAAAAAGAAAACAGAGAATGCTCAATACTGCACCATCATCCAAATATCATTCTTATCACAACAGATCGTTTGTAGGTCTTTGGCGTTCTTTTGATAGTTAGAAATTTAAAGTTGTAGACAAAAGCTCTTGATTTTACACAGAAATAATAAATTATATAAATGTGAATTTGAAATAAGTAATTAAAAATAATTATTAAATATGAATTATTTTAAGTATTAGAATAGAATGATTAATAATAAACGGTTATAAATAAGAAGTTGCTTTGAATAATTAAATTAGAAATTGTGAATTATTTTTAATTTTTAATAGTAAAAATGAGTTGTTTTGGTTGGATATGATTTTTTTTAATGAGTATTTATTAAATACTCATTTTAAATCCTCCATAAATTCAAGGACCACCTTATAGGTCTCACAACTCTGACAAGGGGTAATTCCACAACATCAGATCTATTATAATAAAAGGCTCTCTGTATAACAATCACTTTGTGTGAATAACATGCATCCCAAAAGATGATTAAAGAGAGTGGTTGCGTTTTAAGGGCTCTTACCGTTTTTAGTTCCTGATTTAGCAATTAGCATTAACAGAAGAACAGAAAACTTGTTGCGAATTCTCCTTGAACTCTGAGCTACCTTTGTTGACCCCTTTGTCTGGAGTGCACGGGACAGCACAGTCCACAATGCAACACAGAGAAAAAGAGAAACCTGCTCCAGTGTTAGCCCCACCAGAGAAGACATAACCTGTACCTACATGCATATTCAATACAAACAAAGAAAAAAGAGTAAATAAAAATACATTATATATATTTCACTTTTCCCCAAAACAGTAAAGAAAGATGCCAACTTGAAGGCCCATTTGAATTGCACATCCCCATCATAGGTTGGAATCTCAAAATCAACGAGAAATACTCTTCTTCGTTTTGTTTTGTCCTCCTGCATTCACCAATTTTCACCAGAGTCAAAGCTTCTCAAAATTATTCAGTAGAGATGTGAATACTTTTACAGCTTTACTCTTATATATTTAACTTCCAAAACTCTCTCTCCAAGTAAACGACAAGCAAGCAACTAACCAAGTCTTGTATACAACACATTTGCAGAAATTTGACAAGAAACCAACCAAAACCAACCCAATACACTAATCTTCAAATCTACAGAAAAATAAAACATTCAAGTGAGACAAGTGGATTTTCAATGGATTCATTTGGGGGCTGAATTCCACTATCCAGTGGCTTCTCCTCCACCTTCCCTTTGTCTCTATTCTCCATGGTCACTGTCTCTTGAGGGTCACCAGCTCGTCCAGTCACTTTCATGGCACTGCTTTTCACATTCTCTGTCTTATACGTTCCTCTAACTGTTCGAGCAGCTGGTGATCTCGAACGGCGGCCATGGCTGACTCCAAATTGTTGCTCGTGCCCTCCAGTCACCTTCCTGGTCCTTGCTTCTCTTGGTTCTGTCGTTCCTTGGGTGTACCTGCAAGTAACACGAGACTTCTTCTCAGGGAAGAGTTCTGTTCCCTTTGTAGAACATTTGTCTCTCTGTTCCCTTCTGTATGAAGGGTTGCCATGATATGGACGCTTTCTGGGGATCTTTGGTTTTGTAATCCGACCAATTTCTCTACTATGTTTACTTGAGGCTTCATCGCCTTCTCTTTGCTCCGAAATGGTGGTCGCCATTGACACGCTTTCACTCATATTGCTGCACCATTCTGTAACCTGAGATGTCTCCGACACTGAAAGGATCCCTTCCTCAATTGGACTTGGTTCTACTTTCAGCTCAAGAGACTTGTCTTCTTGAAAGTTTGGGGATGTTTTTTGTGGCTTGGCAATGGGAGTCTCTGAGAGGACTTCTTTGACAGTTTCTTCTTCCGGGGTTACATTGTTGGGGATGTTTTCGACATGAGTGTCAAACGATCTCGGTGACGGACTTCTACCAGGACGACAAGGCTGACCTTTGTCCAAGGTTCTGCTAAAACAACAACCCATGAGAGTAATGAATCTGTGTGAAATGGAAATGGAAGGTAATAAGTGGGGGATACTAAAATTTGAAATTTTGAATTTAACAACAGAGGATAATGAATTTGGGTGGGAAAGGAGAGGAAAGCTACCTGGGCGATACAGAGATGGAGAGAGTGAAGCGTGGCAGAGTTGCCAGTGAAATGGCTCGATGCCCAGTACCAATTGAGAAGAAACAGACTGTCAATGGAGTGTTTAATACGGGGATGAGATTGTTTAAGTTACAAGTCAAACAGGGTATCGTATAAAGATATCATGTTATCACTTGACTTTCCTATTTAACTTCTGTCAAAATGTTTTTACCACTCATACAAAGCACTTTACATCTTTTCTAACCTTATCCCTGCTTGAGTATGAGAACTAGAGAAGAAAATTACCGGAGCCTTTATGTCAACCCGATCCCTCGACCTGCTTTTGAAAGCCAATGTGAATTTATGAACAAGCTAAATGGTATTAATTTATACAAATAGAAAGAAACCAAACACAATTTAAATCTCAACATTGCAAGAATAAATTATAAACCAATAGCCCCATGCTTATCAGCGAAACCGATAATTGACTTATTATATAACATCAAAACAAAATCAGTGACAATGAACGATATACATTTGCAGCAGTCCTGGAGAACAGGAATTAAACAAATGACTGGATAAACCCATCAAATAACAAGTCCATTTTCCCAACATGACAAATTAAATGCCACGTGGTAAATCATGGGACCGTCGGGAACAGATGGCCACTAAAATGGTTATAATAATCAAGATAGTGTGGGCTGTGAAATAGAAGCTGCCCGATCGGATTCAATCATTGATTTGATATAGAATTCTCCTGCCTTGTATGAGGACCTAACCATAGGGCCCGATGCCACATAACGAAATCCCTGTCACAATCAAACAAAAAATGGATTTCAGATCATTGCTGCTTCACCGTCGAGGTATGGCAAGTAAGTCAATACAATAGAAAGGTAATGATTATGTGATACTTGATGATGGAGATTTCCGATAAACTTATAAATGAAGGTTATGCATCACAGAATGAACTAGTATGCACCTAAAAGTAACATGTCGACTCCCTTGAACAATTCAAACACGGTTACACATAATATTACAATGGTAGAACTGTAGAAATGAAACTATAGGTATAACTTATAAGAGCAAATGAAGAAAATTTGCAGCTATCAGAATAAATATTAAATAAATGGGGAAAATCCCATAACCATACTGGAAAAAAAATGAAGAGGTACAGAAAAGAAGACAACACCTAATCATAAGGTACAATAAAAAAGAATGAGAAGGGTATACCATTTTCATGCCAAGATTCTGATACTTCTCGAAAGCCTCCGGGGTAATGTATTCTGATACAGGCATATGCCGCTTTGAAGGCCTCATGTACTGACCAAATGTCATCACATCAACTCCAGCTGCTCTCACCTTCTCCATTGTTTGCACGACTTGATCAGGTGTCTCCCCACAGCCTAACATAATGGAAGTCTTTGTAAGTGTTCCAGAAGGAGCAAATTCCTTGGCCATAACAAGAACATCTAATGATTGCTTGAAGTTAGCACGGTGATCCCTAACTGCCCCCTGTAGCTCTTCAACTGTCTCTATATTATGAGCAAAGACGTCAAGGCCAGACTTCGCAACTTTCTCTACACTGCCAGGGTCTCCTCGAAAATCAGGAACTGCAGAATCAATTCATTAAAGCAACATCAAAGAACAAAATAAAGTAATCATAGGCAAATGAGCATCGTATGATGCAGAATTTTGTGACTGCATTAATACACGGTGAAGTAAGTAGCTTTCACTAAATTCTCAAGTTAGATTGAATGAATCGAAACCAAGACCGAATAACTCTCGCACACCAAGAACTCTTCGATCTAAAAACGAACATGAAACCATAAGGAAACTGCTAAAGAATTAGTACCTAATGCTTCAATCAACATATTTGGCTTCAACACCTTAAGTCTCTGCACGGTCTCTGCAAAATGACTACTCCCTTGATCAGGTAAGTCATCACGATCCACACTAGTGATAACCACATAATCCAAACCCCACGATGCGATTGCCTCAGCAACATTTTGTGGCTCATTTGGGTCTGGTGGAGGTGGAGTTCGTGATGTCTTCACGTTACAGAACCTGGCGTTCAAACAATCGAAAAACAGCACTTCAATAAATAGACATTCTAAGGTACTCAGATCAGATGACATCAAAGTAAACAATTACAATTACTTCTCAATCCATTCGCGCTTCCCACTTAACTATGCATACAATTACACTATACACAGCACAACAGCAAGAAATTATCGTTCTACAATCGTGAAAATTACTGATAATGAAGCAAACACAAGGAAATGAAATAAATGAATTGAATTACGACTAGCCTGCAGCCCCGGGTACAAGTGTCGCCAAGAATCATAATCGTAGCAGTGGCAGTGCCGGTTTCGCCACCAGACCAGCATTCCCCCAAATTAGGGCACTTACCCTCCTCACAAACGGTATGCAGCTTCAATTCCCGGAGCTTCTTCTTGATTTGAACATACTTCTCGCCACCAGGCACGGATTCCTTCATCCATCTAGGTTTAGGAAGGGGCTTCTTCTTGGTACCAACCTCCACGGAATACGAATCTGATGATTGCAGGCCAACGAAGTCAGAAAGAAAGGGGGATTCGGCGGCGAGTCGTTCCCGGAGTCCGGCCAAAGTCCGGGGAAACTGGGGGGAGGTAGCAGAGGCGGGAGTTGAGGAAGATGAAGAAGAGAAGGATATGCCGACGGATTCAAGGATTCGAGCAAGACTTCGACGACGAGTGTTCATCGTTCAGATCGGCGATCTCGAAAAAAGCCTCGCCGGAATTTGGATGGCTTCGGATTTACAGAGTTGAAGGGCGTTCGTTGCTGAGGCGTTTTCAGCCACTGATTCAGACCCCTTACGAATGGAGCTTATTGGGCTTTCTTATGGACATTTGTGGCCCAATTTATAAGTGGGCTTAGCCCATGAGGATGGAATTACATTTTTGGTTAGATTATCATTTTAGTCTCTCTATTTTCATTGTCACGCTATTTTAACCAGTTGTAATTAATTTCTGTTTTAAAAAAATACCATTGTAATTTCAAATGTCAAATTAAAACTTCAAAATTACGTTGTATAGTGCACTTGTAAATACAAAATTATCATATTTTTTTTAGTTCTTCAAGGTAGAAATTTAAATTTATGACATTTTAATCATTAAATGTACATTAACATTAATGTAATTGGCACATAATTATTTTATACATTAATGTTGATGTAATTGACATGATTATTTCATGTTAATAATGTAAATTATTCAAATTTCTTCCGTATACAGTAAGAGAAACAACAATGACAAAGGCACAATCTCTCAAAAGTTTTTTTTTTTTTTAATCCAATCTCCCAAAAGTTAATAATGAAATATATATTACCAACCCTTCAAATATATATATATTACCAAACGACAAATAACATTACGTGAAATATATATATTAATTTCCACTATCGATGGTACCTTTTTTGGCTCACCAATCTTGAATCATATTTCAATATCATTTTTTTTATTAATGTTCGTTTGGACTTTATGAGATCTAGTATCATATTAGAAAATATGAGATTTTCACCTTAAAATTAATTGGCAATGATGGGAGTAACTCATATCTCTTATAAATTGTTTATAGGATCCTCTCACTTTCCAATGTGAGATATTTGTGAAATCCTAACAAGCCAATATTGCAATGATTCATTGTTTGTAAAACAGTTCAACACCAGTGTCACATGTTCGATTCTCATAATTTTGTATTTTAATTTGATGTAAATTTACTTTACCTACATTCTCTCTCTTTTTTCTAATTTAACTTTAGTTACATTCAGTATCAAAGGAAATGAAGTGATAGGGCAAAAAACAAAGAAGTCTACTATCCTATTTAATTAATTCCTTTTCTAAAAAACTCGTTTTCTTATGCCTCGTTTGATAACCATTTTGTTTTTTGTTTATGAAATTTAAACCTATTTCTATTCAAATTTCCTACCATGTGCTTCATCTTTCCTATAATGTATCCATCTTTCCTTAAGAAAGTAGGAGAATACTAATCAAATTTAAAAAACATAAACAAGCTTTTGGAAACTACTTTTTTTTGTTTATCAATTTTGGTTTTGTTTATCAAAATATAGGCGGGATGTAGATATCCGAATAAAGAAAAAGGTATAGTAAAGTACTTGTTGCAGACTTAAATTTCATAAACAAAAAACGAAAAACAAAATGGTTATCAAACGTAAGTAACTAATTATTTTTTCAAAGCCTTTTTTAGTTTCAGCAATCAGCATAGCCACCTTTTTAATCTGGATAACCAAATTACACAAAAGTTTGGTATATTTTAGTGGTTATGGGAGCTCTCACTTTTGTTTAGTTTTGGTTTGTATATATTTTCAAAACGTTTGTACATATTTGTGCACGATCTCTATATGCTACGAGATTCATTTAATTAATACAAAATCGAGACAATCAAATTGAAAATATAGTACGATGGGATGATAATAAAATTATTTTATATTTAATTGTTGGTACAAATCATTAAATGGTTGATGATGCGATTCATTATCTAGTTTAGTGTTAATTTATTTTAAAAACTAAATAAATTGCTGGTACAAATCAACTGTTTATCATTTTTCTTTTACTGTGGAAGAATCCAAAAGCTCACTTCCATTTTTTACCACTTTTCATTTTAATACTGTAGCACTAATTCATCCAGATTTCTAACTAAAAGCAGAATGTAAAGAAATGAACTAAAACAAATAGAAATGGATGGAGAAAACAAAACCGAATTTATAGTGGTCCGGGAACAAAACCTTACATCCACTCTTCTAATTGCTTGAGACAATCTTCATTGTCTAAATGCTCAATTAAAAATAACTCTCAAGGGAGACAATTTGGTGTCTAAACTCTCTCAAATGGCAAAGCATCCAATAATAAATTATATAACTTTTACAATTACTTATAAAGATGCCATAACTTCAAAATTAACCGTGGCGAATAATAGTTTATAATAGCTTCTACGATTTTCCGGTCGATAATTAATAAATAGTCATTTTAAATTATCCATAAATTCAACAAACAAACACACCATTAAAAAAAAAAGAGAGAGAGATCGAGATTTTATATTTTTGTTCGAGTAGATGGCATATGAAAATAATATTTAGTTGGATAAATTAGGCATAAAATTGGGAAATTTTCTTGAGGGGTGGTGGGCCATAGGGTTTGTGACATAGAGCCCATAAGTTACAGTGACCACGTGATGGCCCATAGTAAAAACCATCTTCCCACTCACTCTCTTTGTGACGGTTATAAAGCTTCACATCCACATTCCCCCCACGCGCCTACACGTGAGGCTCACTTCTACTCCACACTTAAAAATGGGACCTTTTGCAAGAGTAGCAAGGGATGTTCATTTATTTTTAGGATTTATTAATTTTATCTTCCAAAATTTATAGTCAAACAAATTTTTATTAATTCTTTCTCATCTTTACTTTTGAAAATAACTCTCATTTTTAATCATTTATTTATAATCACTCAATCATTTATTACCACTCATTTTTAATCATTTCTTTTAAATCAATCAAAATAATTAATTTTTAATCCTTTCTTGTTTAATTACTAATTTTAAATTTATATCAAAATAAAGTTTTGACTCTAACTCATTTACATAAAAATTACATACAAACAAGTTTTTGGCACAACTCCCAATTTTTTTAACTATTCAACATAATTTCTCAATATAACTCTTTAAACTGAATCCTACTTAAATATGTCAAACAAACTCCCTAGCAATGTTTTAGTATAACTATTGCAAAATGGGACTTTTGAAATAGTAAATTTATTTTAGAAGAGTAAACAACAACGTTAATACAACGATATTATTCTATATTCAATAGAAAAATACTTACCTCCTTGTGATTAGGAGGCAAGTTCTGCTTAAGGGTGATGTAACACTATTTGATGCTACAACTTTTTTTTATCTTCTTTTAAAATACATTGTTTGATTGTATACCAGTTCAATACATGTGACACTATTTGATGTAGCACTGAATGGGTCAGTGACACAATGATTTCGTTGTTTGGTTGTATACTAGTTCAACACCAGCCTCATAGGTTTGAGCCCGAAAATCGGTATTTGCCCCCCTCCCCCAATATGTACTAAAAAAAAAATTGTTGAAATAAAAAATTTATGTCACTAAATGATGCCACATCATCCTTAAAGAGGGCATGACTCCTTAATTACAAGGAGTCGAGTATTACTCTATTCAATAAATGAGGTTAACATTAAATACTCATTTTAAGTCTTATTTAAAATTCATAAATTAGATCAGACGGTTAAAAGCATATGTATTGCAATAATATTTATAAACTATACCAACGACCTTTGAATACTATAGTTTTTTTTAGACAATTTGAATACTATAGTTTGTGCAATTCTTTTCTTAATAAGCTTTGAATACTAGTTTGGATTCTTGTGGTTTTAAAAATTGTTTATTTTAGATTATATACTTTGGTAAAATGTATGCGGAAGAAAATTTATAGCATTTTAATCATTGATACTCATCTATGTATATATTTGTAGAATTGTAATATATGATTATTTATATGTACCATACGAATTATACACACGATGTACAGTGAAAATTTTAATGATAATTGGAAAGATTAACCATTGGTTTGCAAAATTATATTAATAATAATAGTTGAGATAACCAACTATTCAATCTCAAAAAAGTAATTTGACTACTCATTTGAAAAATGATGTTAATAATTATTAAGTGATTAACTAAAAAGTTTCACAAGATGTAGAGTTTGATGACGGGTTAATGATAGTTGGTTACACCAAATCCATAAAAGGGATTGGATTAACCTCTAACACTCTTTTCATAGTAAACATGTTAATAATAGTTAGAATATTTAATTACTCATTTGGTATTGATGTTAATTCGAGTTGATGTAACTAATAGTTTGAGAATTATGGTTAGTAGTATAGTTTAGATAACTAAATGCTCATTTGAAAATTGATGTTCGTAATGGTTGAATGATAAATTTGATGAGTGATTAATAAGTCAACGTTTACTACCAAATACAATACATGAATTTTAAAAGAACATGTATTTACCACTCTTCTTTTACCAAAATTCTTTTTCTTTAATTGGAGGAAAGAGATCACAAATCTCACATATAAGGTAGTAGGACTTTCAAATAAAATAAGAGTAAAATATCTATTATCATGATCGAATATGTGACCGTGAAATTAAATTGAATTACAACCAATTAAGATAACCAGCGTGCAATAAAGTTATCGGGTACCAAAAAAGTACTTGACGTTAGTAAATATTAGTTGCAATTAATATAATGTATAACAAATAGAACGACATGTTAATAATAAATTTGTTTTAACTATGTTTGCTTGTACAAATCAATTGATCAGCATCTTCTTTTTAGACGATCATTTTGAAGGAGACCGGAAGTTTACTTTCATTTTGGACCATTTTCAATTTTGGTTTTATAAAATTCCAAAAGAAAACGACAGATTCACTTGGATATACTGATCAGTCATTTTAATACAATTGCTGGACTTTGAACAACTAGTCTTCTAAATAGAAATTAAATAATGAGAGCCCGACTTGCATATCGGTCCTCTTCAATTTGTCAATTTTATAAACTACACCCTTTACATTTTTAGAGATAGTTATGAAAATCCCTGTCCCGGTTTTTTATTTTATAAATAATAAAAAATAAAAGAAATTTTATGAATGTCAAAATTTTATAAAAAGTTCTCATCTAACTTTATATATATATATATATGGGCCAGCTTTTACGTATTTCGACTAATGTCAGGAAATTTTTTCGTCTGACCGGACAAAAGTTTTTTTCATAAATAAAAATATTAAAAAGGAATAAAGTTTTTGTGGCTTTCAATAGTACACATAGACAAAATGTAGGATTCTCCTACACATGTATGTGGAGGAAAGTTTTATTCTTAAAATAATAAGAATAAAAGAAAAAGTCTACATTATATTATTAGAAAATTGAGATAAAAAAGTAGAGTAGAAATGGAATGGAACATGATCGGCAAATATGAATATACTTCACGCGCTCTAAAAAGAGCGCGGTGCACGCTCCTGCATGATAAAACGATACGCCGTATTCATAAATTCACACCAAAAATCAAAATTCTGTCAATACATTTTGTTTTTAATTTTTAAAGCTTTAGAGAGAGAAATAAAACACAGGCCAAAACCAGAGGGAAGAGAGAGAAATTGATGGGGAAATTGCAGTGAAATTTAAATGAAATTTCTGACCGTGCCCTATTTCTACATTTCCAACTTTGCCTTTTTTACTTAATTTTTCAGCTTCATTGTTTACAGGGGTTCGCCCATTTGAGCTTGAATTGAAATTCAGAGATTTAATTTGTTTTCATTTGTTCATCCTTAACTTGAATTTCGAAGAATTTTCGTGTTCTACTTCTCTTTCTTAGTTCAATGAATCCCCAGTTCCATTAATTCTTTCTATCTTCATTTTGGGTGCTTAATCTTTAAGAACTTGAGCTTTTTAGCAAAAGTTACTTTCAGCTTTTTTTCCCTCTTTCCAGCGTCAGATTGTTCTGCATTTTGCGAAGTTTCATGTTCCTCCAACTTTACTGCAAGTTTCTGTCTCTCTTTCTTGAACCCATTTTCTTAATCGATTCAGATTTGTATCGTTTTTACTAGTTCTTGAACTTTGTGTTCGATTCTTGACTTGGGTTTTTGCTTGGTATTGAGTTTAATCCTCGTTTTGTGGAATGTTGAGCTTGAATTCTGTCGGTTGCTGTGGTTTTTATTCTGTTCTTTCTTGGTCTGTGCAGGTTGGAGGATGTTTGCGAAAATTGGGGTTTTTCAATAAGAAGAAATAGAGGTGGGTTTTGCATCAATGGGTTGGAATTGCAATTTGAGGATCTGTGCGCAGGTTTTAGTTGGATTCGTGATCTGCACAGCACAAGTTCTTTTGGGAATTACGAATCCAGGAGATTGTAAGGCTTCAATTTAATTTTAGCATTTGAGTTTTGCCATATGATTCGTCATTTCGATGCAAGAAAATGCGGGTAACGATGTGAATCAGGGGTGTGATTGATGTATTCTGTATTATCTTTTGGCTACATTATTGAATCTTCTTAAGTTTGTCCACTGCCATTGATTTTCTTGCCGAGGGAATGTGCCAAAACCTGATTTAGTAGAGAGCTGTTCTCTTTTTCTGCATTACCGTCAATGTCAATGTTGGGAGGGAAGGTTTTTGTTATTGTTTTACTCGAACTAAATTTAGGGCTCATTTGATAACCCTTTGGATTTCTATTTTTAGTTTTTGAAGTTTAAGCTTATTTTCACTCAAATTCTCTGCCAAGAGTTTCATCTTGCTTAAGGAAGTATTTGAATTCCAATCAAATTCCAAAAACCAAAACAAGTTTTTGGAAGACACTTCTTTTAGTTTTCAAATTTTGGTTAGGTAAAAAGTAGATATCAAAGTAAGAAAACCATGTATTGTAGTAGTTGTAGATTTAATTTTCTAAAACTAAAAACCAAATGGTTATCAAACAAGGCCTTAGTTATCCATGTTGGCTTTCAACTCAATTGCAATCTTTAGGTAGTAATAATTTTTTTACCCTATTTTCAACATGAGACAAGTTTTTTTTGTCTTTCTTTTTTGTGAAGTTAGTCTTGGCTTGGCTCTTTTTATATGTTTTATTGTTTTCTTTCATGTTCGTCAACGAAAGATTTGCTTCTCATAGAATTAAAAGAAAGAAGAGAGATTTATTCTTTTGTTTGATGTTCTAGAGTTGGTGGTTTCTGCCATTACATTCTTTTAATGTTTGTCTTGTGTGTTTAACTTCTGATCTAGTGGATCTCTACGGTTGATTATCTGCATAATTTCTTGTCAATAGTTGCTGCTATTAGTAGCTTTCATACCGCACTGGGACTCCCCAGCCTTCCTGGATGGGGCACTGGCCAAGACCCATGTGGAGATGCATGGCAGGGTGTTGAATGCAATGATTCAAACATCATTAAAATGTATGTTAATTTCCTTTCTGGAATATATTCTTTTGCACTTTTAAAACACAGTTGACTGAACTTTTTGATGTAGAGTTATTAATGCTGCTAATTTGGGAGGTGAACTTGGTGACAACTTGGGTATGTTTTCTTCAATCCAAACAATGTAAGTAATTGTGCATATCTCACCAAATGAATGTGTTAATCAATGTTGAGGTCTAATTTCTAAGCCTTACCCTCTTGATTGAAATATCACTTTCCAAGTGATTTGTTCTCTCATGTTTGCAACCACCATATGCCAAAGCTTCAATTACTTGTATATTTATTTCATCTAGTTACATTGCTAATGATTGCCGTTTGATCAACATTTTCTGCTATCTTTTTTGGATATTTTATATTAGTCAATTGTTTGGCAAGAGTAGACCCATTATTTTTAACTTTTATACAAAAAAGAAAAAAAAAAGAAATACATTATCTGCATTCAATGATGACATGTAAAATCATATGCTACTTTGCTCTCTCTTGCTATGTTAGTTGCTGACATCTATAGTGTGACCTCCTATGCTGGCTGGCAGTGATTTAAGCAACAATCATATAGGGGGAAGTATTCCATCCAGTTTACCCATTACCATGCAGAACTTGTATGTTCCTACTCTCTAGTGCTAATGCTTTGTTACCTTCCTTGTGCATGAATTGCTAAACATTTAATCATTACCTTTCCCAGATTTCTTTCAGCTAATGAGTTCACTGGAAGCATTCCAAGTTCCATATCATCTTTGACTCAATTGTCAGCCATGTAAGCCAGTGTTCCCTATTTATGTGTGTGTTTTTTCCTTCCCTATTTGTGTTTTTAGTTTGTTTTATTAGTATTGTTATTGTTTTGTTACTTATATGGATTTCATGTTTGCCTGAGATTTTGCTTTTCCTGACTTATAGGTCGTTGAATTATAACAAATTAAGTGGAGAATTACCAGATTCCTTCGAAAGCATTACTCAATTGGTCAATTTGTATGTCCCATCTCTTAGTGTTTATGCCTTTGCTTTAGTCCTTGGTTTGATGACTGATGCTGTAATATATGTAGCGACTTATCCAATAACAACTTGAGTGGGGTTCTGCCTCCATCTGTAAGCAATTTATTGGCATTGACCACCCTGTGAGTATTTTGTAGCTCTGGCTCAATGCAAACTAGATATTTTCATACGTGTACTAATTATTTATAGTTTCCAGGCATTTGCAGAATAATCAGCTATCAGGGACCCTTGATGTTCTACAAGACCTTCCACTGAAAGACTTGTACTTGTCTCAACTATTTTTTTTCATTCAGTTTTCATGTAGCCATCATATTCAACTTAATAGATAGTTTTGGAAATCTCACAACTTTGCTGGCGTACGATATCTTTGCTTGCTTCCTAAATATTAATTTTCTTGTGTTTGAGCAGGAATATAGAGAACAACCTTTTTAATGGACCCATACCTGAGAAGTTGCTGACTATCCCTACTCTTAGGTGAGAGGGAGGAGTTGATATTTTTCTTTTATTGCATGTTTTAAACTAGACTATTTTAAACATGACTTAAGTGCACATCTATTGTTTCCACTAATAGAAATGACTTCTATGGGGAGGGTAAAATCTTTTTAAGTGAAAAGCTTGCTTGGGGAAGTATTCCATCCAATTATACGTTGTGTATTTAGTCAAAGAATTTTCTAATCATTTCAAAGATATATTTCCTTTCACTGTCTAACACAAAACAGTGTGGGTTTTATAATGTATTTCACCTAGCTGTTACTTTGAAGTTTTCGTGTGAAATACTTAATCTCATTTTGGCATCGCTATCTCTGATACAGAAAGGATGGAAATCCATTTAATTCTTCTGTTTCTCCGACATCTCCTCCTTCTGTATCTCAACCACCATCACCACCACCACCACCATTACCATCAAAGCCAGCACAAACACCACCAGTTTCTGAAGCACCACCATCATCTCAACAAAAACCTAAGAAACATGCTGATGGACCTTCCGCACCTGAGGAATCAAGCACTGGAAGAAATAAGAAAAGCACCAAGAGGGTTGTTTTGATAACACTTGCAGCTGTATTGTCGTTCATAATCTTGGTTTTGGCATGTGTGCTTTTTATGCCAAGCTGCAGAAGGAGAACAGTTGATAGTAATTCCAGGCGACATCATCAGATAGGTGCTTATAGAAGTGAGAGACAGAATGCTGGAAATGAGGGATCCATGCATCATCCAATTGATCAGATACCTAAAGGTTAATAGATCCTATTTAGCACATTTTTTTTTATCGCAAAGTTATTCTTAGTTGTGCACTGAATTGTGAAAATTATCAACAGTTCCAAAAGAGGCAGTAGTAAAGCCGAAGCAGGAAACTCAAACGGAGACTCAGAAAGTTCCAAAAGCTCATGAAGAGAAAGGGAGAAACATGGCAAGAATGAGTGCTATTCCAAAGAAGGATCATCATGAAGTAGATATGAGCGCACTTGATGTATATCTAATGCCACCTCCTCCGCCGCCTCCACCGCCCCCTCCACCACCACCTCCTGTTGAAGTGGTCACTGCTGTACCCACCATTCCAGCCGAAGTTCCTCCCTTGAAACCTCCCACCAAACATAAAATTACCTCAACTACTGCAAAATCTTTCACCATTGCGTCCCTTCAGCAATATACAAACAGTTTTTCACAAGAGAACCTTCTAGGAGATGGAACGCTGGGGAGGGTTTATAGGGCACAGCTTCCGAGTGGGAAGGTAAATTTACTGCTATCAATAATTTCATTATGCTTCCAATTCTGTGCTTATCCTTCCTGTTCAATGAAAATGTTTTTGGTTGTTTTTGTTCCTGCAGCACTTTGTGTTTTACTCTTCCTGTGCCTTAATAATTTTGCTGATTACAATTCTCTATCATTCATCATATGGAGTCTATATTTAGTGAGAATTGCAGATATATTAATCTCAACCATGCTCAGATAGAGGGGTAAAATTTAGTTTGGTTGGGCTAGAATGTGAAGAAGCATCTAATGTATTGATTACTATTATTAGAACACCTGTGTAGCCACTCAATCTAGCTTTTTAGTAGTTATTGACTGTAAACCTCTGATAGAATCTACCACACTATTTTATTAAACTACGATAAATCTCTCGAGAGAATCTCTCAAAGAGCCCAGAGTACAAAGACGACAATTCAATAGCTGATTGACAATGACCTAACAACTCCTATTTATAGCCCTAAATCCTAATTTGACCTAATTAATAAAAGACTAATAATAGGCCCAAGCCCAATACATTTAAAATAGCAATTAACCAATAATTAATGAATACTAATATTCCTAAAATGCCAAGGACGGATCGTATCAACCTCTTGCAGCAAATTGTGCAAAATATTCAGATTGTTTCTTTTGCTTTCTTCTCAATAGGCATATAATGAGCTAAAAGAAAGCCACTCTGCTTTCTTGACCACTGATCTTTTCACATTCTACAATTGTTAAAAGTTCTACGATGCAGTTCTGAGAAGAATCAGCACATATTGATTTCCAATGCCCAAAAACAAGCATAGAGTGGTTTTCTCAATAAAACTAGGATAAGTCGAGCAAGGGTGGTAGCATCTATTGGATAAAAATGAGGTTCCATCTCAAAACCAATTATAAATGAGTGGAGTAATCCAAGTCTCTTACAAAATTATGAGATTGTTTTCAATGTGGGATTCTCAATTTGAACAAGGGAACTTTCTCTTTATATGATTGACTGTAAACAACTATTTTACTGCTCCCAATTTAGCAAACAATTTGATCATCCCAGTCTCATTTTCTACATATTGATATGCACCATTTTGTTTTTTGAGTTTTATTGAACATTTGACCATTCTAATGACTTTTTTTTAACCATTCTAATGATTTTGAAGCTATGGGCCGTCAAGAAAATGGATAAAAGAGCATTCAGTGAGCAAAAGGATGATGAATTTCTTGAGTTAGTGAATAATATCGATAGAATCCGGCATGCTAATGTGGTTGAGCTCATAGGTTACTGTGCTGAGCATGGTGAAAGGCTTCTTATCTATGAGTATTGTAGTAGTGGAACATTGCAGGATGCACTGCACACAGACAAAGAGTTCAGAAAGAAACTTTCTTGGAATGCCCGAATTAGAATGGCTCTTGGGGCTGCTAGAGCTTTGGAGTAAGTAAACTATTCACATGACCTTTTTTATGCAAGTTCGAGCTTTGCCACATCTCTGCCTCTCTTCCTACCAAGCAATTTGGGCCTCAGTTTTGCTTACCTGATCTGAAATCCTTAACCTTTTAAGCTGCTCAGCTTAATTTTACTTTTAGCCAATATAATCAAGGGTGGGTATTAAGGTTCTCAATGTCTATGTTACTGGAAATGAAATACTTTAGTTCTTTTGCATTAATAGCAGTGAAGTTCAGCTATTAAGCAGTAAAGTCAATTATCTAGTTTTATTCGTAGTTTTATCCATGAATTTTTTGTGCATGTGCTTAAAATGTCAATTATCGCTATAGGATTTTAGTCAAGAATTAGATTTAGTAGCGCTTGTTTATAGAGGAGGAAGAGAGATTTGGATTTCCTTTATCACAAATAGTATGGTTTTCTTGTTCTTTTTTAGTGTCCTTCACCAACATAACATATATAAGGAATGTGAAAGCTGTAGGTCGGTTTTTCTGGATGTTTCAGACGTTTATTTCTTCTTTAAGCACTAGAACTTTCTATTAGACCTTCACTTGTTCATGTCTACAAGTAGAGCCATGATGTTGCTTACACTCCAGGAGTTTCTTATGGGGGAAATTATGTGTAATTTCGTATTAATTTATTATTTTTTTGTCTTTGGTTTGAAGGTATTTGCATGAAGTCTGTCAGCCACCCATTATTCATAGGAATTTCAAGTCTGCAAATGTCCTACTTGATGATGATCTTTCAGTGCGTGTTTCGGACTGTGGTCTGGCTCCATTGATATCAAAAGGAGCTGTTAGTCAGGTAAGCCAGAACCTTTAATCTTCTCATAGCCTAAACTCTTCTTTTTTTGAATGTAAATATGCTACACATGCTTGGATGTCTATATTGGCCTGAGATTCTAGGAAATAGGTGATTTGCCGCCACTTACTATTTGGATAGCTGTTTTTTTTTTCCTTGCGTGACAGTAGTGTAATTTGATTGGCTAAAGGAAAGGCCTTCCTTTTTTCTTACACTGCCCTATCCATCGATTATAATGTATAACTGACTGTTATTTTTTTGCTTCGAGCCTCAAAGAATTTAAAAAATGCATGCTGTGAAAAAATGTCTGACTCTTCCTAGTACTAACTGAACTCAAAGTAATCGCGTTTATACAACGTCAAATCCTGATATGAGTTTTATTTTTTTTATTTTAATGTCAGTGAGTGTCTAGGCCAATTTACGCGCACCTCAAACTATTCTCACGAGATATACTGTCTGGACCAACAATATTTAGAAGTCAATGAAACTCGTAAAAAATTATTTCTTAGGTAGATAGTCAAGTCATTATGGATTGAACACATAACTTCTTGGATCTTCAAGATCCTCTTTGGCCACTAGGTTAGATTAAAGATTCTCTCAAGTGATAGCTTAAACTAATTTCTCTATTGCATTTGACACTTCATTTTCCGTACTTCCCAGCTATCAGGTCAGCTTCTAACAGCATACGGTTATGGAGCGCCGGAATTTGAATCAGGAGTTTACACACTTGAGAGTGATGTTTACAGCTTTGGTGTGGTTATGCTGGAACTTCTGACTGGCCGGATGTCTTATGACAGGTTAGTAGTTGTAAGAAAATGATATTAATTACTTTTGGCCATTTCTAGTGTATTCATTGTCTTTCCATGGTTTTGAATAGAACAAGGACCCGGGGTGAGCAATTTCTAGTCAGATGGGCGATTCCGCAGCTTCACGACATAGAGGCATTGACAAGCATGGTTGATCCTTCACTCAATGGTCAATACCCTGCCAAATCCTTATCGTACTTTGCCGACATCATATCAAAATGTGTTCAGGTTAGCAGCTTCAAGACATTAGTGTAGGAAATATATTGTGCTTGATGCTGATAGAGAATTTCATTTACTCCTATTGATTTGCCAAAAGTATCTTGCCATCAATAGCTTTGTGCTCTAAACTGGAAGAGTTGGATTGTACCCTTCTAATATACATGTTGATAAATTTTGCAGTCGGAGCCTGAATTCCGGCCACCAATGTCGACGGTTGTTCAGGACTTGTTCAACATGATAAGGAGAGAACCACATGGCAGTGGTTCAAGTGAAGATTGATATTGCTTTTTGAAGAATCTGCAGACGATTTGACGATCTTCGAGCGAATTCCCAGGGTAATGTGCCCAAGTTTTGCATTCGAACTCGCAAGCCTTTCATCTTCTTCCTTCTGGTTTGTCTAAATTACACATTTGTAGCAACAAAGCTCCAAATCTTGAGGTGAAAATAATTTGTAATCATTCCATTGTTTATTAAAAGTAATGTGTATTTTGAAGAAATGTATGATAACCCATTGTGGTGTCATTTCCATTGTTTAGTTACCTTATAATTCTTAATAATGAAAAAAGGATTATTCATTATCAGATGTGCTTTGGTGAACTACATGCAGACAGGTTCTCAAAGAGGTTCTTATTCTTGTATGCAGAAACTTGTATTCATTTATTCAGAAACTTGTATTCATTTTTTAACCAGTTTGTAATATAGATGGTTGTCCCATTCCTGTAAGATTAGTCAAAATGCACACAAGCTAATCTAGATACTTACAAATTAAAAAACAAAGATAAAGAATTGATCCTTTGGCCTCAAGATTAAGTTTACCACTAGTGAAATATTTTGGGATTTTTAATTATTATTTTTTTTAATACAACTTTGGAGAGTGAGAGATTCAAACCTATGATCTTTTTAATTTATAGGTGTACACTAATATCGCAGAACAATTATTTTTGTTAGCAAGTATCTAGAGTTTTTAATCAATTTTTTGGGGAGTTTTAAGTGATTGAGATACTCATTTATCTTTTAAGTAGTTAAATCTTATCACTAGGTTTACCTTACCTGTGCACTTTAAAATATTGTTAAAAATAGAAAATGCTACGAAAATATAGTGATAGAATTCAATTTGAATTTGTTGCTATAAATAAATTAGTTTTGATTTTATGCTATAGATAAAAATATTTTGTCTTTTTTTGTTATACATGCAAAATCCCCTAAAACTATCGTTAAAAATAGAAAATGTTACTACGAAAAAATAGGCTAAAATAGAATATGAAATAAGCCTCAAATACATGAATAAACATTTTATTTTAACTAAAATTAAATAATTTACAATTACAAATTGTGTAGTTAATTATATCTGAACATAAAAGGCATGAACTCAAAAAAAAAAAAAAAAAAACATGAAAGACATAATTCATAGTTTCCAAAAAAAAAAAAAAAATTAAGTTGTAAGAAAAAGTAATTAATTATAATTACCAAAAAGCCCTCGATTTTTGAAGATGTTGCGGAATGGGGCCCACTGAACCTCTAATCAATGAGATTACCCTAATCGGGTGTGTTTTAAATTGATTTAATAAAATATTAAACTTTTTTTTCAGGCGCCAACAAATTTTCGCTTCAGTTTTTGTTGGGATAACATAACAAGCAGAAACAAAAACACACCGAAAGCCAAAAAGCCAAAAACCAAAACCAAAACCAATAAAAAAGAATAAGATTTCGAGAATCATTCTCTGTTGCTTTCTCCCCGAATCTACACTTCTGCAACAAGATTTCAATCCATTTCTCCGTAACTTTTTTTTTTGTTCCTTCAAACAATTCGCTTAGATCAACCTAATGGCTCGACACGATTCCAATCCGTTCGACGAAGACGTCAATCCCTTCTCTGTAAGTTCTTTCCCTCTTCCTTGGTACATTCGCCTTAGGGATTGGAGTTTCTCGTTTTTGATATCTGTGTTTTTGCGATCTACGTAATGAACATTTTCGTTTTCTTGAATGTTTGTGGTTTTCTTTTTGGTGAAATGGAGTCTCAGATCTGTAAGTGGTTTTTCACTTCATTGTTAGTTGTTATATTGATATTTGATAGATTAGGTCGCCTAGCCTTGTTCGTCTCAGATTTTCCGTGCATGTTGCGCTATTTTCTGGTGATCAGACGTTAATGTGATTATTGTGATGTTTTTTTGGTGACGAAACTACTGTGATTTGTTTTTTTTTTGTTTTGGGAATGGGATTTAGGAGAACTCAATATGACCGAGTTAATTTTGTAATCGTTCTTAGTTTATTGAATAATCATGTTTTTATTAATGATTTATGATGATAAGAGATTGTCATTGAGTTTTATGATTTTTGTCATACGATTTCGATATATTTGCTTAATGCAGTAATGCAATGTTACTGAGTTTGTTTATACCCGGAGTTTTGACCTAATTTTTGAATGATTTCACAACTAATTTTCTTCCTCCATATTGTCTGTTTTTGTTATATCTAGAATCCTGGAGTTGGAAATGTTCCACCTGCAACCTCGAGGCTCTCGCCTCTTCCCCATGAAACTTACGATCGTGGTGCAACGATTGACATTCCTCTTGATAATGCAATGGTGGATTGTGTTCTTTCAAATGTTTCCTTTCTTATGGGTTTTTTTTTTTTTTTTCCTCTATTTGAAACATTATCAGGGGAAATGGTATCTCACTTTCTTTGCTTCTTCTTTGGATTTTTTAGGATTGGAAAGCTAAGGAGAAGGAGCTTCAAGCCAAAGAAGCTGAGTTAAGAAAGAGGGAACAGGTAATTGCTTTACCACGTGGTACATGCTTCATAAAACCCTACATCCCGAGGAGATATTTTATGGCAATAGTGTATTCAAATTCTGGTTTGTCTTGATCGGATACTTTACTAATGATAATTATCAGTTGATAAGAAATATGTGTTATGAAATAAGATAACTATTGTTCAACCTTTCTCATCCAATCATTTGTTTGAAGAATATACTCTGTGTTTTCTTGTACTATTCATCAAATGTTTCAACTTTCATACTAGATTTTCTAATTTTTTGTTTCATTGTTGTAAGCTAATATGAGTTAGCTGGTCCCTTGTGCTTTAAAATAAAGATATCTTTTTAAATGACTCTGCCTTTTGTTAATGCTCAGGACTTAAAACGGAGGGAAGATGCCATTTCAAGGGGTATGTATAATTGTTTGGTTGCATTTGAAAACATGCTAATCGTATTTTTTTTTTAGTTCAAGAGAATCATAATTCTCCTTTTTCTAATCTGGAAACTTTTCAATAAATTTTGGCAGCTGGAATTGTTATAGAGGAGAAGAATTGGCCACCGTTTTTCCCCCTTATCCATCATGATATTTCAAATGAAATTCCGATCCATCTACAAAACATTCAGTATGTTGCCTTCACAACATTGTTGGGTGAGTGAACTTGATGGCAGTCATGAAAGTTACAATCTTGTATTAATGTTCAGATACTATTTGCTGGCTGGCTTATCACGATAGTTGACTAACTTCATATGATAGTAAGTAGTGATGTTAGAAGTTGAAGTTTAAATGATAAATAAAACCTTAATCATGATGTTGCCTTGCTATTTATCAAACCACTTCCGAGTATTATGGTTATTTATATTTTAATTCTATCCGAATGTCATTTTTCCCCTTCACGTGGATACACTTATAGCTGAGGTTACTGGAGCTCCCCTCCCCTTCCCTCTTCAGTCCCCAGTCCTCACCATACACAAAATGAGAGAATTCCAAATGCATAGCACTTTCCATCTTTCCAGGAATGATTTACTTTTCTATATAATGTGTATTGTGTTGCTTAATCTTTTATGTAGTTTCCTTCTGTTCCGTGAATCAGTTATGATGGTTGATGTACATTGTATTGAATTTAGTTTTTTTGTGTAGGTCTGGTTGTGTGCCTGTTGTGGAACATTATAGCAGTTACAACTGCTTGGATCAAAGGTGAAGGTAAGTTGATCACATTCTTTATATGTCCGCTGGCCTTTAAAATATGCTGTACGGTTTGTTACTAAAATGTATTGTTCATGTAGGTCCAACAATATGGTTTCTTTCTATTATCTACTTCATAGCGGGTGTACCTGGAGCATATGTTGGGTGGTATCGTCCTCTCTATCGTGCTACAAGGTATAACTTAGTGGAACTGTATCTTTTTTTTTCTTTGCCATGAAAGAAGAATCCTCGAATCCCAGCCTCAAGTGTTAGTTATACGCCCGGGATTTGTTCACTGGAGATACTAATATTACCCTTATATGAGGCAGGAAGCTGCAATAACCTATATTATGTGATAAAAATAACTGATGGGACATATCTTAAGATATGTTCTAAAGTGAGGGCGTTGTTTCTCCGGAGAGAAAGGAACATTTGTTTGTCCATGGTTCAGAATTTGCTCTATTGGTATTGAGTTGATGAATAAATAGTAAATATAAATTTTTTGTGAGGAAAATTCTATTCCAGCCCGTTTAGTTTGAGTTATAACTTATAGTTCTATTTCGCGTCTCACTTTTAAAGCACAATGGTTGGAAATTAAAACCACACTTTTATTGAGAACACGTGAAATAACATACAAGGGAAATACAAAAGAAGAGCTCAACGAAGGAAACCCACTCAAAGAAAGGAAATTCAATCCAAAAGAATCAAACTAAATCCATCATTACAAAATTCAAGTAAAAGAGGTCCACAATTAGGCATTAGGAGGACTAGCATTATCCCACAATAAGTAGGAGAAGACCACTTGATATCTCTAAAGATTCTACTATTCTTCTTGAGCCAAACTTCTCAATTAAGAGCAAAACCAGCTTGCCAAAAAATCCTGCCCTTATCTCGGAAGGTGGAACTTCAAGCCCTTATTTAGCATTGAATGACGATCTCATTTTTGTACAGCAATTAACTTGAATACCTTCAACACACAATCATAAGAACCGAGTAAAATGGGAGCTTCATAGAATATGATCTAAATCCTCGCATGCTCTTCTGCAAAATAAACAACCATGACCTCAAATTGAAAAGAGGAATACCTCTGTTATGTATATGATTCAAATCAAACTGTTTTCTCAAGAAAAACATGTCACGCAAAGAATTTTATCTACTTGGGGTTTTTAGTCTTCATAAAAGAGATGTGCATGAAGGGAACACCGGAATGAACAAGGGTTTAGAAAGGAGGTAGAAAAAGAACTACAAGATAATCCGTTCGAGGGATTGGGGGACCAAAATTGAATATCCTTCCTTCTGGAGTCATGGCATGGGACAAACACTCAAAAGAGACAAAAAGGTTAATGCCTCTGTCGTCTCTCTACTGCAAAGTGCACGACAAAAACCAAACACTAAAAAAGGGATGACACCTCCATCATCCCCAACATCACTTTACCGAGGGTCACTAATAAAAAAAGGAATGCCCCTGCTACAGTTTGGCGGAGGAATCCACCTCCATTCCAAATTGAGATAGACTTATCGGATAAATACCCAAAAGCTACCTATCTCCAATATGTTAAAACTCCTGGAAAAAAAGAACTCTTTTTTGTATAGTCTAAGAAGGAAGAGGTCATATCGTGTAAAAAGCAATAAGTACACTCCATCTTGGAGGCAGAATAATAACTCAATATTATTATTGGTAAAACATGTTGAAAAATGTCTTCAATATGGAGGCCTTTTTTTTTTTTGCTTCTAATGTTGTTACTTTCTTTTGTTGCATATGGTGTAATAATAAGTTATGAACACTAGTTCTTGTGTCGCTGAACTGATTTATGTGTGTCTGGAAGAAAATTAGCTCTTACATTCTACTGTTCCATGTGTTGGTTTGATCCATTATGATGACACTTATGACAAGTTAGATTATCAACATATACAGGACTGATAGTGCTCTGAAGTTTGGGTGGTTTTTTCTAGTTTACTCGGTAACCTCACAGCTTTGCATTTCAACTACTCTTCAATTTTGAAGATGTCTTAAGTTAACAAATTTCTTCTTCCAGATTCATATTGGCTTCTGCGTATTTTCTGCGGTTGCTCCTCCCATTATATTTAAGGGAAAATCTCTTACGTAAGTGTTGATGTCTTTATATGAAAATGGAGGGTTACACTTGTTGAATAACCATTATTTTATTTTTCTCTTAATTTTCTTGAGAGAAGTTGATGTGTGTTTGGTGTTCTTTTCAGAGGGATCTTGCCGGCTATAGACTTGTTGGGTTCTAATGCTTTGGTTGGGGTAAGTTATACTCGAGTTTGCATGTCCCTGTGTATGATTTTGAAATGCTATCTATTATGCCACATATTTTGTAAGATCAACTAATATAGGTGTTCGAAATTGTAACGCAGCTTTCTCTCTAGAGTTGCAACATAAAAAAAGGAGTTGCTAGTTTTAAACCGCAGTTTCTCAGAAGCACGGACTTTGACACTTAATTGGACGCATATCAGACACTTTTAAGCACACAATAGATATATGTTATGCTAGACCCTAGTTGTACAAAGTCAATATGGATCCAACATTGAACACTTGTCAAGCATACTAGACACTTAATAATATATAGGCAAAAATAATAAATTTTGGGAATGGAATATATTAAATTCATTTTTTGAGCATATTAATACAAAACCTTATTGACTATAAATTTATGTCTTTACTCTTTGTCTAGATTTTAAACAAAATGGTATATCACTGTATCTGGATCGGTATCCATACCACTAAGCCCTAGCCCCTATGTTAAGGTTAGAATGCTAGTAAATGACTTGATTTTATTTTTTAACCCCTATATCAAGTCGCCTATGAGGCTACACCTCAACTCTGCAAAAGAATGAAATTTTCTGATTTAAAGCTTTTAATTGTAGTAAAAGACTTGAACATATCATATCTTTGACCTCTTGACTCTAGGTTTAAGAGGGATTGATCTCTTGCCTTCAAGTATATGAATTATGAATATTTCTACCGGTTTCAAGTATATATCCATTCTACAGAAGTAACCGTGTATCTTATTGTTTAATCTTTTATTCAAATGAGTTTCTATATTGATTTCGTTTAGAAGACTGGTACTTAATGAGTATTTACACTTCTGGCAGATATTCTACTTCATTGGTTTTGCATTCTTTTGCATTGAATCACTAATCAGCATATGGGTCATCCAGGTTTGTAACTATAAAGAATTGGAACTTCTTCGTATACCTTCATTTTGTTTGATACCCACTGAAAAAAAAACTTGATGCATCCAATTTGCAGCAAGTTTACATGTATTTTCGAGGTAGCGGTAAGGCTGCGGTCATGAAACGTGAAGCGGCCATGGGAACCCTGAGGGCGGCTTTTTGATAAGAACATCCAGACTGGTATTTACCTGCTAACGAGGCTCAAATATCAACTCCATTCCCCCACCTGAAGAAGAGAGTGTAAGGAAAATATATTATTTTGATCATCTTCATTTACATACAGTTTTCATATAGTGAGGTTTCTTATCGTGTTATGTTCATATTAACAAAAAAAAAAGTCCACATCCTGAAGTTTACTTGTTGATATGACTTCCCATTTTGAAGTGTTAGAAAAATACTTTTAAGCGCTTTGAAAAATCATTTCAAACTGCGTTTTCGGTTGTATTCACGGATAGATTATTTTATTATATTTTTTGAAAATGAGCTTTTAACTTGAGGCATAATTTTATAGAGGGTGTGTTTGGTAGAAGGATTAAGATCAAGTTATATGTGTTTGTTTAATTCTTATTCACATTAAAATAGTAGTCAATAGAATAATAGTAACAAAATAGCATTAATTTCATATTGAAAATAATTTTGTTATAAGAGATGAAATCTTATGTCATAAGCCAAATAGTAGTTATTTGAAAAGGATGGTCATCGACACAATTCTTTCCGACTTGTGAGTGGATGAATAAATAATTTTACCCAACACGTGTGTTGAATTCCTATAGTTGTAACATCTCCAAAAAAAAAAAAAACATATAATTGTAAGTTTTTTCAATAAAAAAAAATCCTATAATTGTAGGCAATAGAAAAAAAAACTACATTCAATTCATTTTCAAATACTAGAACTTTGGAACGTGCAACGTGCATCGGACATGAGATTCTTTCTTGTCAGATTATATTTTTATTTATTAAAATATTTATAAATAATATATATATAAATATAAATATAAATTTTAAATGAGTAAGTAAAATATTTATTATCTACTTTATTTAAAAATCTCATACAACGTATTCTAAGATAAAAGTGAAATAAAAAAAATATACATATCATAATTTTTAAAGAAAATTATGAAATAATTAAACTTCTTTAAGAAATAAGTTTTCGTCATGCTAAAATCTTACTTTGTACACAATATTTCTTTTCATTCATTTATTATTTTAGTTTAATCTACGAACATCGAAGCCAACTTTTCAAAAAAAAAAAAATCCCTCGAAACCATCATCTCCTTAAAATCTTAAAAATCATATTTGTGCTTTCTTATTTCATTTTATATTTTATAAATAATAAAAAATATTGAAAATATTGAAAAAAAAGATTAAAAAAACTCATAAAATTTATTATCTACCTCTTCTACGAATTTTGATGAAACATGAGTTTTTTAAATATTAATTTAAAACATAATATTATATTAAATCTATTGTTTTTCTACAATAATAATAATGGTGTATAGATTTATATTTAAATTAAAAAAATATATAATTAGTAAAATTGATAAAATTTAAGTAGCTTCGTATGTCAAAATATGAATAGTACTTCAATGACATCACATATCACAGAATAAACAACAAATTACATGTTAAGTCATATTTATTAAATTAACAAATAATAATAATAATAATATGAAAAAATAATAATTATAAAAATTACCTTTCATTAATGGAAGAATGTGATAGACACTTCTTCAAAATTTTAAATACTCTATAAATTTAAAAGAAAATTATAAATTAAAGTTGAAACATAAAATAAATAGAATTACACAAAGAAAACATAATAAAAATAAAAATAAATGAAGAAGAAGAAAATGTTCTGTACAACGAATTAAATATTTTTTTACCTTCGATGACAACCGCTCCCACGAACACAACTCAGTGCACCAATGCTAAGACTTCCAACCCGAACAAAATCTGTACATCTATGCAACATCAATGATTAGTAATTTGAATTTTGAAGAACAATAAATTTGTGGTATTTATAGAAAAAGTTGGAACTCAAGAAAAAACTCAATATCTTCGTTTGATTTTATACTTATTTAATTTGAAGATACTAAATTTTAATAATTAATAATAAGTCACATTTTAATTAGTAAAGATAAAAAATATTACGCAGATTCTCTTATCTTCTAACTTAGTTTATGATATTTGCTAAAAATATATTATCTTCTAGATGATGAAATCTAAATATCTAAATAATCTAAATAATATTATAAATATATTTGAATTTTTTTTTAATATTTGAATAGAAGATTATGGTAGGTTTGTAATTTAAGATGTGGCTAATATTATAAATATATTTGCATTTTTTTTTTAATATTTGAATAGAAGATTATGGCAGGTTTGTAATTTAAGATGTGGCTTAAGGGTAAAATCGTTCAAGAGTGATTTTCCTCTTAAGCCACACTTTATAGTAGTAGATATAAGTATAAGTATATGATATGATATGATATATTTTATTTTCAAATTTGTTTGAAATTTATATTTTCAGTTCAAAACGAAAATTTCAAAATTAAATTTAAAATAAGATTTACCGCAATTAATGTCAACCAGAGTATATTAATTTTATATTTTTATTAAAAAAAACATGTTGGTATAATTTAAAATTTGTATGTATGCCATTTTAGAAACAATGCATCATTATTGTATTAATTGTTTTTTTTTTCAAAATTTATATAAATTAAAATTTGTGAAATGATATTTTTTAAATTATGTATATATACAGGTTTAATTATCATTAAAAAAATTATATAACTTATAATTTGTATGTTACTTTAAAATTATGTGGATCGTGATATTATTTGTTTATTTTTCAAAACTCAATAAATTGGTACTTGTAGAATGATATCTTTAGAATCATGTATAATAATGATATTGATTGTTTATTTTTAAAAAATCTGTATAAATTTTAAAAGTTATATCTAACATTAAATTTAGACATAATATAAGTATATGTTAAATGAAGTATTGAATTTAAATAATAATTCAAATAAGTTTTTAAATGATTTCTGAAAACAAGAGAGAGGGAGAATAAATAAAGATTATTGTTGGATTTCTTGAAGATTTGGATAAGATAGGTGGGGTTAATTTAACACCTCCACTAAAGGTGCTGATAGGTTTTATAGATGCCCGATAATGATTAGAAGGAAACAATATGATTTCACAACATGTAAAATTGCAATTGAATTAGCTTTTTCAGAGCAGAAATATAGATAAATGGAAAAATACATTTTTAGTCTCTATGTTTGAGATACTGGTTTAATTTGATTCTTATATTTTAAAAATTAAAAAACTTTTACTCTTTTGGTATTTAAATAATGTTGAGTTTTAGTAAAAAATGTTCAACTTTAAATTTAAGATTAAAAAAGAATCATTGATTACGTGACGTATAAGATAATGATAAGTATGAACATAAATTAAAAAAAGGAAAATTGTGATGGATAATCACTTCTAAAAAAATAATTACAAATATATAGTCATATTATAAAGTATTTGTAAATCTATTTTTATTTTAAATTTAATTAATAATATTTTTTCATAATACCTAAAATACCCTTCTTTACACGTTTTTTCCTTCAATTCTTATCATGCGGCCACTTGCCTTATTTGTTTTTCTCGGAATCTGGTTCCGAAGATTTATTTGTTTATGGTGGCATTGTTTTTATTTTTTTTTCTAATATAAATATAAATAATATATTTATATTAAAAATGATAAATACTGTATTTATATTTTTTTAAAAAGATGATACTATATTTATGTTTAAAAAAGATAAATAGTGTATTTGAAAAAAAGATAAATATTGTATTTATATTAAAAAAAGGATAAATATTGTATTTATATTTAAAAAAAAAAGATAAATACTATATTTATATTTAAAAAAAAGATAAATATTGTATTTATAATTTTTTTAAAAGACAAATACTGTATTTTTATTAAAAAAAAAGATAAATATTATATTTATAATAAATAATACAACTATTAATACTATATTTATATATGAGATTTTTTTTTGAAACCATATTTATATATGAGATTTACACTGTCTTTTAATATCAAATCATAATCTATATTGTGTCTAAAAAAATCATTAATCTATTAAATAATGGTTGAACATTTTCTTAACCCCATAATATTTCTACCTTGCCTTTCTTTTCCCGCGTTGCTCTTCGGCTTATTTAGTTTATTTAATTTATTTACTATAAAATTAGATCTACTTGTATTTATAGTAAAATTATTGTCAAATAATCAATAAACAATACAAATGAATATAAAATATTATGAATGTGAGATAAATACACATAAATATATCAGACATCTTAATCATAAACTACGATATTAATAAAATACGTTTACGTATCAATGTAAAAAATACATTATTAATATATTTTAGAATTACTAATATATTACACAATTGACCTCATTTGATGGATACTAGGATAATATATTACACAATTTATTTCATTTAATAGATACTAGAAAAATAATGATGATCCATATTTATTTATAAATACATGCTGGAAGATTTTAGATTTTTTTTTTTTTTTTTGTAAAAATCAAAACAATTATCAATAACAAAGAAATCTGAGTTTCACATAAAATCTTTTTCTTTTTTTAAACACGTTTTTTGTAGCCATATATTTTTATGGAGAAAATATTGAGCTGAAAAGTACAGATGGTTTGGGAAGATTTTTTTTGGTTGGTTTAATGACGGGAGGATATTTGTGTCATTTCCTTATAAAATAAATTATTGTTTTAAAGTAATGCTTACTTTTGCTAAATTTTGTTAAGAGGAGCAGGCTTGTTAATTTTTTCTTCATTTAATCTACTTCCGTAAAAAACCCTTAAAAAATATATATATAAGAACCAAATATACTTTATACACTAAACTTAGAGACTTTTTTTTTTTTACTCTAAATTTAGTGACTAAAAATATGGCGGAAGTCGAAATCTACCCCATTCTATTCGGCAGGAATTGCAACTGATCATCTCCATGGAATATCATGAACTTTCTGTATAATCCCGTTAAGAGTAAAGATCTCTGAATCCTTGACAATTTTAAAATATGTTTTTTTTAAGTGCGTTTCTCTTTTCTTTTTGTAGTTAAAAAAATTAGATTATATAACATACAAAAATATATTGTATGTATAAAAACATATACAAAATAATTATCAAAAGTTTGTGTTATCATAAAAATAATTAACATATTTTTTTAAGCTCAAAACTTAATGCAACATTAGATGCACTCTACTTGTTATAAAAACAATTTTGTTTGCCAATTGAGTTTTTAGCTATAACGCTCAATTTCTAACTTTCAAACTAATACCTCATCTAAAACCTCATCCAAACACCTCCCAAGGTACCAATACAACAGCTATTATCACAAGGGAAATATTTCTATTGGCAAGATACCAATACTATGTCTACCATTTCTGATTTAGTACCAAGAGAAAGAAACATATATATATAATTGTGCAAAGCCTTTCATTTTGCTTCAATAAGGCTCTTTTTCTTGCCAACCACTCATTCATTATTCCCCTTCATTCTCAAACCAGTCTCTGAGTAAAATATAAGCAGATCAATACTCAAGGATAGATGTGTTATATGTGTCATTTCTTCCACAAGTTGAAAGCTCTGCCATATTATCTTAAACCATGCCAAAAATACACTTGGTTAATAGTGTCCTCATCTAGAACAACTGAATCTATAAAATGTTCTAATAATGATCAGCAAAGACAATAAATAAGGCTGAATTTAATCTACTTTTTCTATTCTTGGTTGCCCTTTAAGATGTTGTATGAGATGAGCATCCTAAGAATTGTTCAAGTCGTGCATTCCTTGTGAAAGAAAAAAAAAAAAAATTGTACCTAGAAATTAATTAAATAAATAATTATATGAAAGTAATTTTAAAGTATCTTTCCAAATTTAATGTAAATTTAAATCTTAACTTTTTAGAAGAGTGCCAAACTCCAGGACATAATGTATAACCAATAACCAAACTATTAGGAGTTTCAATCTCTAACTGAAATGCTGGATGAGTAGGAATTAGTCATAAAGACTTTTTTTTTTTATTATTAAAAAAAAAAAAACAGTTTTGTTTTTTAATTAAAATTTCCGTTGTTTAGTAATCTTAAGTTAGATTACTAATCACTTTTGAGAACCGTGGTGATTGCATTGCAATGGAACATTTACCCGATCTAGCCATTTACCAGATTATATCCTCCCTTTCTTTTTTACCGGCAGTTCGATTGGGCGTCCAATCCAAGAAATTATACTCCATTTGGCAATCATTCTTGAAATATGAATTCCAAATTGACGCGAAAAGCAATATCACAAAATTCCAATTTGATGCTGATGGTGAACCCAACATCACCAAATTCTTTGAAAACATCTATCATATCCTTCGAGATCACCCTGGTAATTTTCTTGAAAAACTGTCGATTCGTGCTGATTTCACTATGTCTGATCCTCACGAATTATGTTCTTTCATTCTACCCTTTGGTCGTTTACGAGAGCTTGAATTGATAAACACCGATCTTGAAGTACTACACGGAGAGTTTTTCGTGTTGCCCGAGTATATTTTTTGTGCCAAAAGAATTCATACTCTCAAGTTAGATGGTTTCCGATTCATGAACACACATTTACTTTTACGTGACTACAATAGATTGCAAAATCTCAGACTTCGAAGAACAACAGGAATCCATACTCTTACTTTGAAACGGAACACATTTCTTCGATCTCTAGAAATCGATTATTGTTGGGAAGAATTGAAACTGGTGGAACTTGATGCAACCAGGCTTAGACATTTCATTTGTGTAGGAATTAATAATGTTGAATGCGAGGTTGCCATTTCTCCTAATACAACGGCTTTGAAATCTTTGAAATTGGAGAATGTGAATGTTTCTAAATCTCTCTTTCAACATCAATCCACCCCCATGTTCCAAAGGGTTGACCAATTATTTCTTAAATTGAACCAAAATATGGAACTCAAATGGATTCGATTGGATTGGCCTAATTTGAAGGAGTTGGAGTTAATGGGCATCCCATCTTTAGAAAACATCAATTTGCTGTCTCAAAATCTTCACTCTTGTGTTCTTGATATGACCTTGTCGCCCATATGCCTAATCCACTTTCATCATCGATATGGAAAATTTCTCAAATCTTTGACTTTACTTCATTCAGAAGTGATTACATCAATTTGGATTGAACAAAACTTGACTTGGTTCGATTCGTTGGAAAATTTTCGTGTGGAAGGATGCAATAACTTGGAATTGGTCAAGTTTAGCCATGATAAGATCAAGAATTTGGCGATAGTATATTGTAATGCACTTCATAGGGTGGATATCAATACTCCATCGCTAGAATCTTTAGAAATGGTTTGCAACAATAGCATGATTCCTTCATGCAAGGTGATTTATTCTAAACTTTTACGTGCTAAGCTCTCACTCTTTTTTGGTATGTTAAACCCTTTTCATCATCAAGATTTGAATCAATTACTTTCGACATTCAACACCGTCCAAGAGTTGACACTACATCTTAAGTCAAGTTTTGTAAGTACAGAAGAAAACCAATATGACTCTATCTATCTTTCTTTTTTTTTTTTGTGATAAAATTATTCACTGAGTATTTGAATTGTAGGATAAAGTGTTTCTCGACGTGACCTTGATTACTCGGTTGTATGGTGTGAAGAACTTGAAGATTGACTTTCGTGTTGAAGAAGATATCTCCCCCATTACCGATCTTTTGAAATATTTGCTTTGGATTTTTCCCCTTCCAAAATGTCTCACTATTATCATGCCAACAATGAAAGAACAATCTATCAAGGTAATGAAAGAATTTGAGTTTCTTTTGATTTAATTTCATTCGTTTTTTTGTTTTTTTTGCCTTTTGCTTTCCTTTTCAATTTTAATAGAATCTTGTTTGTTTGTAGTTTGAATATGTTGATTCTAATGGTGATGAAGTTTATTCGTGCTCTTATTATCTCGAGGCATGCCAGAAGCATAGATCGATAAAGGTTCAACTAAACAATTTTGATGATACACGAGATAAAAGCATTGACAAGATAAAACAATTGGTGGAGTTCTTAAAAAGAAATGCATCAAAGTTGCCGAACATTCCTAACGATTGTGATGAGGTTGTGCACGATATCGTCTCTAAGAGGTCATTTTGTACAAGGGAGTATGTATGAGATTATGAGTAGGACATAAAAAACGTGTGTTTATTGTTTGAATTTGAAATTTATTTCATTTTGTTTAATTCTAATCACTTATAAGTTTTTTATGGGAATTTGCACTATATAGCAACTTTATAAGGTGTGTATTATAACTCTATGAAAAAAAAATGAATTTGATACTCGAGTGCATCTGAATTTAACAACCATTTAAAAAAACTTTTACATATCTTCAAGTTGCCTTGCTATTTTAATCTTGTTGTTTTTCTTTTCCTGATATTCATGCTGTGTAAATTATTGTTCATTATCAGAAGACAATTAGTAATGGTACAAAATACTGTTCAGTTTCATGTTTTCCTTGTTGAGTGCAATCTCTCTCCCTGACATATATATTAGCATCAATATTTGGAGTTAAGCAAATATAGTTAAAAGGAAGCTAAATTATAGGGGGAGAAACAAAGCCGTGAGTCCTAGTGGACCAAAACGGACAATATCTTGGCTAGTAATGGATTGGGTAGTTACAAATGGTATCAAAGCCAGGCATCGGGGCGGTGTGTCGGTTCAAAGAGTGATGAACAATTGTCATTTGATTCTTTCCTGTTTGCAAAAGAGGAGGATTCTAGTGGCTATTTCATTGAGCCTGTATTGGAAAGTTCATTGGAAGAAGCTAGTGGTGTTCTAAAAATGGAACCTTCAAGATTGGTCTATCTGATTTCGGGTTCGAAGGGCGATAACTGAAGAATTATGAGGACCTTGCAGGCTGTGTATAACCCTAGGAATCAATATGTTCTGCATATGGATCTCGAGGCTCCGCCTTGAGAACGATTGGAGTTGACGAATCTGGTGAAGGCTGATTCTGCATTTAGTGAGGTGGAGAATGTGCACGCTATGGCTCAGCCCAATTTGGTATAAAGGTCCTATGATGATCGCTTGCACGCTTCAAGCAATGGCGATTTTGTTGAGGGAGAGTCTGGATTGGGACTAGTTTATAAATTTAAGTGCTTTAGATTATCCATTGATGACACAAGATGGTTTGTGTTCTAGTTCTATGATAAGCTCATCTTGTCCTGTCCCCATTGAATATGTGATTTGGTTAAATTTTCTTTAATAATGCAGATTTGCTTCATGTGTTCTCCAACTTGACTAGAAATTTCAATTTCATCGAGCATTCGCAGATCATGGGGTGGAATTTGTAAGTAATAGTTTGTGCCTTGAAGTTTCGTTCTGATATAGTAATCATAAGTATTTTCATGTTACCATTTTGTATCCATCATTTCAGGAGTCACCGAGCTAAACCAGTCACCATTGATCTAGGTCTTTATTTGTCCAAAAAATCGGAACTTGCTTGGACGACTCAACGACGCTCGCTTCCAACATCATTCAAGTTGCACAGGTCAGTATGTATCCGATTTCTTTTGTATACTAATCTGAATGTTGGTGCATTTGTTCTCTCTTATGTATTGCAACAATGTATTATTTTTCCATTCTCAGGAAGTAATTCTTTGGGCCAGTTGAAAACTCAAGTTGAACTTCCTAGTTTTGTAATATCCTTTAACAAACCTGATACTTAGATTGGTTGTGCTCCCTAGTATTCTTTGAGCATGAACTTTGAGCAATTCTCGTCTCGTGCATAACCATTAACATTTTGTAGGAGCTATTTTGCTTAGCTAATGAAAGTCTTCTCCTACGCGCTGGCTTCGGAAGGAGCTTTAGACGCTGTTCGGATGAGTGTTTCAGATTGTTCTTCTCTTAAGCATCTTTGTTTGGTGTCTGGTTCAAACTCTTAGATTTAAGAATCCAGTTTCTTATGCTAAAACTTGTACATTATTCCCTGTTTATAGGTTCGGCATGGGTAATGACACGATCGTTCGTCGAGTATTGCATATGGGGATGGGATAATCTTCCACGAACCATTTTACTGTACTACACGAATTTTCTCTCATCACCGGATGGCTATTTTCACGTGGTAATCTGCAACAATGACGACTTTCGCCACACTGCGGTATGCCACAACCTGCATTACATAGCTTGGGACAGTTCTCCAAAGCAGCATCCACTCGCTTTGACAATGAAGGACTTCAATAAAATGGTCAATAGCAATGCCCCATTTGCTCTAAAGTTTGCCAAGGATGATCGGGTCTCGGCCAAACAAGCCGATTTTCGCCAGGGGCATGGTGTATTGGTAGCTCAGAAGTTGGTGCAGACTCGTGATCGGTGCGTGGAAATGAATCGGTGTTCGCCCCAAGTCTCGGGGCTGGCAGATTGCAAAAATCAGTGTACATGAAAGATAGGTAAAGTTAACAATTTTACATCTCAACAAGTGTATATGAATGCATCCATATAAATATCAGGCTATTCAAAATGACAAAATTTTGTATATTTGTACATCCAAATACTCAACATTGAAATAGATCCCATTTTTATAGTTTTAATTTGCGAAATTATTTTCATAGATTAAAAAGCAAGAGAATAAATATAAAAGAGCAGAGCTCTAGTTCGTTATTGTATGGTTTGTTCTTTCAATTTTGTGGGTAACAAAATAGCCTTTGAGATTTAACCAATCTTAGCTTTTTAGACTATCATAAATTGATTCGTAAAGCTACAAGAATACATAATGAATAGTTTCTCTAAAAACAAGATACATAATGAATACAAATATATAAATTTGATAGAACTTTTTTTATGATTAAAGTATAAGCAAATGACTAAATTGTTACAAAATTGAAAATATCAAAACTAAATTGCTAATTTCATCCATTTTAGTTTTGTTTCATTTTGATTATGCATTAACTAATGTGAAATTATAATTTTTGTACTTATAATCAAATTTAAAATTGGTTACTTAATAGATTTTTTTTTTTAAAATATACTGTATATTATTTTTCCCACTAATTTTTCTAGAAATATATTGTCTTTTTTGTTTTTTTTTTTATTGAATCAACTTCGATTCAAATTTATTTTAGAAACTATTTTTTTATGTTTTGTAAAAAATATATAAATAAAAATGAAGATTTGAAAGTACAAAGAATCGAAATCAAAGAAAGTATAAGGTTCTTCATGCCCTATTTTTTATATTAGATAGGTAGTTATCATAGATTAAATTTGTATCCCAAATTATACCACTTTATAGTGGTTATTATCTTGTTGCTCTAACTTGTACTTATAGTTCTTGAAATTTTAAACCATGACTGTTTTTTATCTTCATTTGTCTTTCAATGGTACTCTAAAAAAATTTTATTTTAAGAAGTTAGAAAAAATGAATTTAGGTCAGTTTAATTAATTGAATTCTATCGAGTCATTATGGATCGAACATTATCAATGATTATTGATTGATAATTGACTTAATTTTCATTTTTGCATGAACATGGTCATTTCAATTCAAATACTGTTCTATCCCTGGTAAATTACTATTTAAAATGTGGTTGAACTCAAATGAAATGGATACAAGTCCGGGTTCGGGTCGGGTCGGGCTCGGGAGTAAGGCTTCCCAAAAACCCTCCCACAGATACCAAATTCCTGTATCGCCGATTAATTTCCGAATCCATGTCGTCGGCGACACTAATCGTCGGCCTTTCTTCAAACGTAGCCCTAAAGCTTCCTCGTCTCACTCCCATTTCATCGTCCCGTTTATCCCATCGACCCCAAACCCTAAACGCTCCATGTTCTTTCTCCCCTCTCAAAATTCAGCCCATTTCCCACAAACCCACAAGAATTTTCTATGGTTTATCGCATAATCTTAGTGGGTTTTTCATTTCCAGGAACTTGAAATCTTTCGCTGTCTCTGCCGGAGATGGTGAAGCTCAGAACGGTGATACAGGGGAGAGTACTATGCCGGAGCGCTTCAGGTACTTGACCAAAGAAGCTCCTGATCCTCCTCTGAGGTGGCCTTTCTTTGTCGGTAATTTCTTTACTCTTTACAATTTTCTTACTTGTTTTGATGGTTTTGAATCTCTGTTTTCTTAGTAAAAACACTTCATGTCAGTCTAATCTTGCTGGTGAGTTTGCTATTGTTGAATTGGTAGAAAAGATTGTGAAAAATTTTCAGATTTTGAAGGCCCCATTTGATAACCATTTCGTTTTTTGTTTTTGGTTTATGAAATTTAAGTTTACAACAACTATTTTACCGTGACTTTTTTCTTATTTGGATATCTACATCTTACCTATATTTTAAGAAATAAAACCAAAATTTGGAAATAAAAAAAAGTAGCTTTAAAACCTTGTTTTTGTCTTTGAAATTTGGTTAGTATTCACTACTTTCTTAAGGAAAGACGGATACATTGTAGGAAAGATGGAGATAGAAAATTTGAGTAGAAATAAGCTTAAATTTTATAAAACAAAAACAAAAAACCAAATGGCTATTAAACGGGGCCTAAATGAATCACCCATGCTTATACAATGGCGTCTAATTTTGTAAACTCTTTGCAGTTCTGGTTGGATTTAGTTTGTTGATAAAATTCTTTTTGGAATTTCATTCATTGTCACGTGGGCATCTCTGTATCTGCAATGATTTTTTTAAGCTATACAGGCTGTTTTCATTTGATTGCATAGGCTGTGTTTTAAACTTGACACTGAACATGTTTGATATGTCATTTGTCCAAACTATTCAATGCGTTTAGGAGTTTTGTTATCTTTAGGTTTCCTTCAATCATATGTATATATAATGTACTGAATTCATATTCGTGGGATCTGTTTGAATCTTGTTCATTAACATTTCTTTCTGATAAAGAAAATTAGTTAGCTTAACCTGGTTCGATAATTATTTGGATTTTGAGGATTTAGCCTAAAAATACTACTCTCATCTAAAGTTTCTGTGTTTTGTTATCTGCATTTATGGTTTATATATGGTTTTTAAAAATCAAACCAAGTTTTGAAGGAAAAAAAAGCAGCTTTCAATTTTTTTTATTTTATCTTTTTCGAGTTTTACTAATAAGTTCAAATACTTTCCTAAGAAATATGGATCACATTGTAGGGAAATGATATGAAAACAATCCAGGAAAAGATAAACAATTTAACTTGTTCATGGGTCAAGAGGGCCTTAGAAAACTAATTGATGGGTTCAATCTATGATGGCTATCTTTCTAGGAATTAATTTCCTACGAGTTTCTTTGACATCCAAATATTGTAGGGTCAGGTGGTATGTCCCGTGACACTAGTTGAGATGCACAAAAGCAAGGATAGTCACGGATTAAAAAAGTGCAGATTTTGTATCTGTCTTTTGGCCTAAACCATACTTCCCACAGTATTAGCAGCTTCTTTTTTCTGCCTCGTTCTCTGTCACCAACAGAATACTTCAACATTGTTTATATGAGTACTCGTTCGTCTATCCTATAATATAATCGATATCGTTATTGGAAGATGAATTTCTGTCTCACCTTTGATTATTATGCAGCTCTGGTGTTTATTCTCTATGCTTGGAGAGCAGTCTTGTTTGAACTTGGTAACTGGAGAAAGGCTGTTCTTGGCATCTTTCGTTTTGTGGGATACTTATTGAAAGGTGCCTTGGCCCTCACCCTCTATGTTATCGGAGATCCTATCACTTCTTTGATAAGAGGCATTGAAACTGCATTTTACACGATTCGATCTTTCTACTCGAGCATTCTCGCATATGCTCCCGTTCCTGAATTGACTACAATAATCGTACTAGCTTCGGCCGTTCTTGCAATTTCAGAAGCCAGTGCCCCTGATTCTGTCAGCAGTCAACCATATCTCCTAACGATATCTGGCCTTGCTGGCTATGCAGCCGTGCGAAGTTACATTTCCGAGCCGTTCTTCTGGACGATTCTTTTATGTCTATACGGATTCTCTCGGTTTGTCAAAAAGAGAGACGATGTAACTTCTGCATTGCCCGCAGCTGCTGTTTTTGCTGCCATTGGAGAGCCATGGGTGAGAATCTTGGCTGTTGGTTCATTTCTAGCTTTGGCCATTTATGAACATTGGAAGAAGCTTTCACAAGGAAAGAAAGAAGATGAAGAAGCTGTGTATGAGAGAGGTGTTCCATTGCCTCTTGTGGGTGCAGCCTTAGCTATTGGAATCCATGCTGCTGCCAAATGGGCTGGATATAGACACTTAACCTGGATGATTGCATGAACACAAAGAACTTCAATTTTGATTTGAGTTTGTGAATGTAATTAATTAGTGTTATGCATTGGTGTAACAGTGGAGCTTATGCTTATGAAGATGATGGTTTCAAAAGAAAAAACCTTTTATTTTATCTTTTTATTTATAGTTTGAATATTGTCGAGAGTCTTTCTAGTTTAATCAGCTAATTTACTTCTACAAAGATTATAAGAAAGCCTTACAAGAGCTATAATCAAACGGGGTAAATGGTATCGAATGAACTCGGTAAATTCTAAAGTTTTTGCATTCGTTATTAATACATTTTAATATTTTATTATAAATACTCATAAAAAAAAAATTATATAAAAAAAACTTATGGCACTTTTTATTATCAATGATTATAATAATTACTAATGACTATATTTGCTAATTATTTTTATTTTAAAAGTATCATATCTATAGTTATATTCTAGATTTGATTACTAACGTAAGAAAATCATAAATTATTTTTTGTGTTTATTTAAAAAGTAAAAGGCATTTTGTATGATATCCTAATATTTGTTTGGGTGTAGATTATTAATATATGTCTCAAAAATTTTGAATTATGAATCTCGATAATTTCTTGTACTACTTATTTGAGGCTCTGTCGAGGATTTAATAATTCAAATAAAAATCTCTATTTTAATTGAGACAAAGTATAAATTTGATTTAATTTTTTAAATACAATTAATAATACTTTTTAAAAATAATTGTACAGTAGAAAAAAGACCAATTCTTATAAAATAATTCAAATGTCCTTGCTTTAATTAATTACTTTATAGTTTTCAATCAGTTTGGTTGTAATTTTAAATCATTGATCGTAGCTATCAATTAGACGCAAAATTGGAAAATAATAGTAATAATTCCACCAAAATTTTATACACGTAATTTAAAAAACAAAAGATGTTATAATTTTGTTGGAACAATTTCTTTAAAATTTAATGGCTGTTATGAATAATAGCTATCTTATTTTTAGATAATGTAACTACCCCACTCACCACTAATGGGTATTCTTTCCCTATTACCCACTACCCCTTAGTTTTAGCCATGATTGATTATCTAATAGCCAACTTAACATCTTCACAACACTATAAATATAAGTGTTGAAATGCTTGTAGAGAACGCCATTGAATAAGAATTCTCATAATTTTCTCTCTATATTCTCTTTTCTACTTATGATCTTTACTTACTTTCATATCAGTTTATAACACGTTATCAGCACGAAGTTCTAATCGCTGAGATCTTCATTTCATAAGAGAAAGAGACATGACACATGATCAATTGGATGGAAAGGAAAAACATCCGTTGAAGATATATGGTATTTTATTCATTTGTTAAAAAACATATCAATTGTTTTGAAAAAATTTCTTCACAATGATGTGCGGCAATAGATCGACAATACTATGGAGGTTATTTTTTTACCTGTGGAGAACAAATGAGTTCAAGCTAAGGGAAATTGGTTGGGGTATATATCTTGTTTTAATTAATTGATGCCTCATAATTTCTTTTATTTTTGACTTTATACATGAACTGTACTAATAAAAAAAAAATTAAGTATGTATTATTGCATGAACATTTTATTTGGTTTAACTAATCAAATATTTCACTTTCTAATTCATAAAAAAAAATCTATATGTAGCTCTATTATTAATGCTTAGTCTTTAAATTTATTTTATGAAATTTAGTCATTGATTGAAGAGAATTTGACCAGCTTTAGAAATTAATATGTATCTATTTCTTTACCATAGCTATGAGCTAGTGCTTAGATTAATCCAATCTATGAAATATATTTTCAAGAGTCCTAGTATTACTATTTATATGATTTGAGTTATTATAAACATTATTGAATTATATACGTGTATCTATGATAATCCCAAAGATTTTTTTATTAGTTTCGATCTAGGATTTGAGGTTAAGTTTTGATCTAGGAGATCATTAATTACTTTTATTATTTCTCACAAAAGTAGATTCAATGAATGGTTTCTTCTTGTAATCATGTTTTTTTTTGTGTACTATATATATTTTTCTAAAAGAAATTTAACATAACAAATAGATGAATATTATGTAGATCTTAATTCTTTCCCTCCATATGATATCTTATGCTTGATGAGTCTTACATTTGTCAATAAACTTAAAAGTTTTTAGTTGTTTGAAGAATATATTTACTCATTTTCCTAAAACTTGAATTGTTTTTATTGAAAGCTTTTAGAAGAATACAATTTCGAAATGTTTTGAATAGAATTAGAAGACTAAATTATTGGTGTATGAACACGATTACACGAAATTTTAGTATTTTCTAGCCTCATTTGAAATTCTACTTTACTTTTTCGTTCTCTTAAACGTGTGGCACGAAATTTGTTCCAATTTTTTAGGCTAAAACAATGTGTGGATTTTAAATTTTCTTTTTTTGGGAAGGAGAATATTACAGTGTAAGAAATTTCACTTTTATTGCTTTTGTTACATTATGTAGTCATTGGATTTTCACACTTCACCCAATTTATTTGTAAAATCAGCATTATTTAGAGCTTGAGTTCTCAAATATGATTTTAGTTTTTTTTTTAAAGCAGACACAGTATTTTTTTTATTTTTGTGAGTATTATTTCCAAAATTCGAGGTGATTATACCATTTTAGAAGATAAAAAAAAATGATATATTTCAGTTTAATGATGGTTAGATTTGTATCAAATATTATGGTAATAGATATTTAAGATAAGTTGCATGATTTATACTAATATTGAATTTAAATTATATCATAAAATATGTTTCGCTATATGCATGGGTTAATCATTTCTTAAAATATGTTGAATTTTATGCATTAAATAATACACATAATTTAAGTAATGTTATACATCTTAAATGTTTTTAATATAGTTATGGTATCATTCTGGTATCATTCATGTTCATTATTCTCTAGAAATATGTGGTTAATCATTCACCTCATAATTAGTTTATATTTGATGCGCTCGAAGTTGCATCGACAGTAATTATTTTATATTAATGTACCAGAAGTTACGTGATTAAAAATTAAGAATTGTATATGATAAAAGCATAGGTAGTTGCGCAATTCTTGAATTGAGAAATGTTCATCACTTTAATTATATGCATTTGTAGTTGCATGTTTGTACAATAATAAATAATTTTGATTTAATGAGCTCATGTAAATATGATATTGTATTAATGATATCAAGAAAAGTGTTATTATGTGATGAGAAAGTATTAATGATTCATTATCAATATCATTCCCCTGAAGTGAATGTTATAATGAAATAATAATGTTTGGAAGTAAAACTTCAAATTTGCAAGAATCTCCTAGAGAGATCATGATCAATTTTTTTACCCATTGAATATGACATATTTGGTGATTTAAGCATAAAAATGATTAATTTCAACTTTGTCTAAGGATTGTTCTATCTAGGTGAGGTATTTAAGTTGTGAAATGGAACACCTCTACCTAGAAACTAACTTTGAAAGTTGAATTAATTGAATTAGAATCCAAAGTCAAAATTACATAAAGTCTAGTAGGCTTTCTTTAAATTTTCGAAAAATAAATATTATTTTGCATAGAAAAGCAAAGTTTACAATGATATACTTTAGAAAGTATACAAAACTTTAAAGAACCTGAAGTTCATGTATTAAGATATGTGTATACTAATTGGTATAAATAGTTATATCATGACAATGTGTTGTACACAAGTGTTGCCTATATATATATTAGACATGCAACCTACCATAAATACTTCCAATACAATTAGCTTATGACTAGAAACCAAATATATTACATCTGCAAATGTTTAATGTGCATTAACTGTTTAAATTGCTCCACCACAATATACTAAATCCAGTCTCCAGATGAGACTAGAAATATATATTTTCTTAATTATTAGATATCTTGAACCCTTGTTGGGTTATGTTTATTACACAATATGCTAATTGATATTGATGAGCAAAAGTTTTCCAACATTAGGGGGAGAATTGAGAAAAGTTGGAAAAATACTCATTTAGATCACACAGATCAATGTGAACCAGAAGTTCAAAGGCAAATAACAATTCATTTGCAAATCAAATGCTAGATGCATTTAGAGGTGATAAAGAAAGTGATTAAGATGCAAATGCATCATCAAGAATTGATATTATAACAAGTTGTCACAACTAATAATTTATCACATGCTTGATGAAGCATAGTAGAGTAATGAGTTCCAAAGGTAAAAATTTCGCGAATACTGATTTTTGTAAGAAATCTTAAATTTGACTAGTCAAACGAATGTTGAAAATGCATATAAGGATAATAAAGAGATCTCAATAAGTTATGTCATGACATGAAAAAAAAATGGAACCAAACTGATATACTTGTTGACAACATTTTGTGTATAATATTGTTTTTGATGTTATACATGAAAATAGAATTTCGAACATAGATTCATCAAAGAATGCGGACACAGATTGACTAAAGCAAAAGAAGCAATCTAAGTAGAATTCCACACTTTCAAAACATAAAGTTTTGGACATGTAGTCCATACACCTAAAGATATAAAACATGTTCAATGCAAATGAGCATTTGTTTGTAAAAGAAATGAAAAGAAAGGGTCATGAGATAAAACGAGACTTGGTACACAAATGATTCTCGTAAAGACCAAGTTATTGATAATGATGAAATATATTCTCTCGTAGTGGATGCATTAATTAATATCAAGATATCTAACTATCCTGACATGTATAAAAAGATGATGCACATCTTATAGATATAAATTTAAAGAAATCAAAGTCAACATTTTTCATTATTTATGTATATATGTTGATGATATAAATATAATAGAAACTCTTGAAGAGCTTCTAAAGCAATAGAATATATTATGAAAGAATTTGAGTTGTAAGATCTCGAAAATAAAGTGTTGCATTGACTTTCAATTCGAATATTTAGCGGATGGGATATTTAATCATCAATTATTACATAAAATTTTTATATCGAGATTTTATATATACAAAAACATATCTATTGAACATTTCAATGATGTCTTGTGACTTGATATAAAGAATAATATCTTTTATGCTCGAGAAGATGTTGAATAAATACTCGGTCCTTGAAGTGTCGTATCTTATTGCAATAACTGTACTTATGTTTTCTAACAAATTGAACCTTGATTATCTAATTAGTTATGCAGATAAGAGAAATTTATTTGATCCTCAAAAAGCTAGATCTGAAGCTAATTATCTATTTACATAGAAAGGAATCGTTATATCATGAAGATTCGTAAAGCAATAGTATTTACAAAGACATTGATTCTTTGCAACATTCGAGAAATTGATTCTTAAAGTTGGAATGCAAACTCAAAGTGATGCTTTTATGAGGGGGAGCAAAAGTATTGCACTCTTTTTCCCTTGACTAAGGTTTTTCCCAATGGGTTTTCCTAGCAAGGTTTTTAATGAGGCAATACTTGTTCAAGTACATAAACTTGTATACAATAGATAGCTAAGGGGGAGTGTTATGAATAATAGCTATCTTATTTTTAGATAATGTAACTACCCCACTCACCACTAATGGGTATTCTTTCCCTATTACCCACTACCCCTTAGTTTTAGCCATGATTGATTATCTAATAGCCAACTTAACATCTTCACAACACTATAAATATAAGTGTTGAAATGCTTGTAGAGAACGCCATTGAATAAGAATTCTCATAATTTTCTCTCTATATTCTCTTTTCTACTTATGATCTTTACTTACTTTCATATCAGTTTATAACAATGGCTTATATGTATAATTTTATTGGTATATATCTCATAACCAAAATATCATAATTTACCTTAAAAAAAAAGTCATGGGCACACCCCAATTGGTTTCTTTTTTTACCATTTCCATACAACCGACCTTCCTAAATTGATGGACTTCCCTCTTGGTGGTAACAATATTTTCAAAATAACAAAACTATCGTATAGATTCTCCATTTTAAATTATCTTTTACAATTTGATGTAAATTTAAATCTTTAATTTCTTATGAGTAAGAATTAGTCGTAAAGAAAGCCCTTTCTTTCGTATTATAAAAAACAGTCTCATCATTTAAGAACAGTTTTTGTTGTTTAGTTGTGACTCTGGTCTATGTATATAGATAGGGTTGAACTCTACTCTGCTTGTCATAATCATTTATAATATTCTACGCTTCCGAATACAGTTTATTATAACCTACTATTTATTGTAAACCTCCTCTATAATAGCCTAACCGTTGCTCCAAACACACCCTTAAAACCCGTAAACCATAAAACCATTTCAGAATCTCTAAGCCATTGCAATGGACTCTTTGCCGGACTTGGCCCTTCACAAAATTATGTCATTTCTTTCTTTCATACCTGCTGTTCGATTGGCTGTCCTATCTAAGAAATTGTACTCCATTTGGCGATCATTAGTGACATCTGAAATCAAATTTGATGGTGATGGTGAATCCAATATGAAGAAATTCTTCAAAATCATTAGACTTATTGTTCAGGGTCTACCTGATAATTTTCTTTGAAAAATTGTCGATTCGCGCCAATTTCAATCCGTTGTCTTGTCCTTATGTTGAGTTATTGTTTTACATTCCATCCTCTCCTTTACGAGAGCTTGAATTGATCAACACCGATCTAGAAGAGGTCAAATTGTTACATGGAAGTTTTTATATCAAAAATATTAATTTTCGAAAATAAGAGGGCTTCCATTTCATTGGACCATTCTTTTTAAATGGTGAATGTAAATTGAATTGAAATTAGTGAATCTTGATGCAACAAAACTTGAGCATTTCGATTGGGCAGTCGAGCTCGATGTACGAATGCGAGGTTGTCGTTTTTCCTAATACAAGAGCTTTGAAATCTTTGAGATTGGAGAATGTGAAAGTTTCAAACTCTTTCTTTCAAGAAGAATCCACTCCCATTTTCCAAAGGGTTGAGCAATTGTTTCTTAAATTGCACGAATATATGGAATTCAAATTGATTGAAATGGATTGGCCTAATTTGAAAAAGTTGGAGTTAGTGGGTATATCATCTTTAGAAAAGATCAATTTGCTGTCTGAAAATCTTCAATTTTGTGTTCTTGATATGACATTGTCACCAACATGTCATATCCACTTTCATAAATATAGTGGAAAATTTCTCAAGTCTTTGACTTTACTTCACTCGAAAGTAGTTACAGGAATTTGGATTGAACAAAATTTGAGTTGGTTCTATTCATTCGAAAATTTTAGAGTGAAAGGATGCAAAAACTTGAAATGGGTCAAGTTTAACCAAGATAAGATCAAGAATCTAGAGTTATTATGCTCCAATCTTGATAGGGTGAACATCAATACTCCATCGCTAGAATCTCTAGAGATGGCTTGCAACAATAGCATTCCTTCATGCAAGGTGATTCATTCTAAACCTTAACATGTTAAGTTCTCAGTCATTTTTGGTATATTCAAGCCTATTGATCATCGTGATTTGAATCAACTATTTGCTACATTCAACATGATCAGAGAGTTGACACTCGATATTAATTCAAATTTTGTAAGTATAAAAAACAATTATGATTATCATTGAATTTTTTTTAATGATATTCACCGAGTATTTTAATTATATAAGATAAAGTGTTTTTTGATGTGACATTGATTACTCGGTTGTATAACGTGAAGAACTTGAAAATTGACTTTTGCTTTGAAGATAATATCTCTCCCATGATCTTTTGATATGCTTTTAACTTTTATCATAATTTGATGTTTGTTTGTAGTTCGAACGTGTTGATTCTAATGATGAAGAAGTTTATTCCCACTCTTACTGTTTTGAGTCATGCTGGAAGCATAGATCGATTAACATTAAACTGAGCAACTTTGATGATACACGTGCACGTGCTAGAGGCATTGAAAAGATAGAACAATTGGTGGAGTTCTTAAAAGGAAATGCATCCAAGTTAGAGAGAATTGCTGACAATTGTGATGAAACTGCTACTTGAGGAACATAAAAAAAAAACCATTAGATTTGTTTCATTTTGGTTCCAATATTTTCAATTGTTAAATTTTAATTGCTTAGACACATGAATAGAAACTATTGCAGATACATGTGCTCTTGATATAATCCATATATATATATATATATATATATATATATATTCTTTTCTTTTAAAACTAACTTTTTCATTTGAAGAGAGATCATAGGAGTAATCTTACAGAATTGAAATACCTCTCCAAGGAAAAGAGAGTAGAATAACTAAAGAGAAAAGAGGAGAGCGTTTTAACAAGGATATAACAATATTAATAATAATAATAAAAAAAAGATGAGTAAATAATCTTGGAAAATTATTCTAAAAAAAGTAATCTTGAAAAATCCTTTTGTTTCTTTCTTGCTAGATTCCCCAACCGAATGCCACACACAAAAGATCATCAAAGAGAGCAATACACCTAAACGCCTCTAGCAATTCAACCCACATCTGAATCATTTTTTTTAAACATTTATATTCATTAAGGACATGACCACATTTGGGATCCTATTTTTCGGTCATGGATACCACGTCAGATTACTCCCCAAAATCTATATATCGCTTCAAAATCATGTGATTTCAAATTCGTTTTAACCTTCGAGCGAGAGTCTTATTAGGGCTGAACTGGTAATTTGGTGAGGTTCAGAACCTAACCCTTTATGTTTAATCTTTTGGTAATTTGAGGGGTTAATTCCCTCTTGTTAGGGCTGTACAGGATTGTTGGTTGTTTTAATGTAAGGTTGCTTTATTTCAAAAAAAAAAAAGAAAAAAAAAGACATGACCACATTTGAATACAACATCTCTCCCTACTAGAATGGAGTTTATCAAGAAGATTAACAACTCTGTCGCTAGCTCTACCACAAAAAGAAAAGGAAATGATTCGATACAAGGGAACCTAACTTTAATATTAGCTTAACTATATTGTTGTTGAGTTCAAATACATTTTGGGAAATGTCATTAACTAAGATATAAGGTATTTGGTCTAAAGCACTATTTAGAAGGTATGAAGTAGCATCTGAATCAAACAACCATTTAAAGAACTTTTTACATATCTTCAAGTTTCAGGCTTTCAAAGAATTGAGCATGGCTGCTTGCTCAATCTCCAGTTGCCCTACTCTCGTTTTTTTTTTTTTTTCATTTTTTCCTGATATCCATGCTGTGTAATTGTTCATTAGCAGATAGCAAAGAAAATTACTGTTAATAATGATACAAAATGCTGTTTAACTTCATGTTTTCTTGTTGAGTGCCTGGAGCAAGGAAAATATATGTAGATATAAATTCTAACTTTCAATCTCTCACTCTGAAAAAACACATATTAGCATAAGTATTTGGAAGCAAATGAAGTTAAAAGGAAGCAAAATTATAGTATTGACATTAGATTGAAGAAGGAAAAGTAATATTACAACATGGTCATGCTTCAAATGGTGGATTCCACCATGAACTATACACAAGCAAGGAGATTTGCATGGGTAATGGGTCTATCTGTGTCATGGTGGTTGGAAATGACTATTCAGTGAATTTAATGGAGTGATACAAGCAAGAAATCAACCTCCATGTTTTCCTCTGTTCATTTCATCTTCCTTTTCCTTCAAGAATTTTTCACCAGTGAAGTGTGCAGCAGCAACAACTTTCAAGATGAAACTTTTGGTTAAGAAATCATTTTGGTTTTGGTACTTTTGGATTTGTTTCATATTGATATTTATATTTTCAAAGAGAAAAACTTGCCTCCTTAGCTAAGGAGGCAAGCCCTCCTTAAAAGGGATATGTGGCACCATTTGGTGCCACAATTTTTTTTTATTTTGAAAACAGTATTGTTTAAAGAAAAAATTTGTGACACCAAATGGTGCCACATATTCCTTTTAAGGAGGGCTTACCTCCTTAGCTAAGGAGGCAAGTTTTCTCATTTTCAAATATTCAATTTTAGACCTTTTAGTCTATGTACCTTCAATAAAGCTTAAAAATGGTCCCCATGATAAGTTTCTCGTTAATTTCTTTTTAAAAAATACTCTATTAGCTTTTCTCTTTATAAAGCTTAAAAATGCACTTTTGTTCGCATATAGTGTCTTGGTATTAAAATTATTATTGTTAAACCAATTTGATAAAAATTTACGTAAAGTTATCATAGGGACTAATTCTAAGCTTTAGTGGGAGTACATCGACCAAAAGTGCAGATTTGAAAATATATAGATCAAAATAAAACAAATTCCAAAGGACAAAAAAAAAATATTTTAACCTAAAATTTCCGAGTAAATCTTCCACCATTAGGGACGGAAATGGTATTTTAACTTATAATTTTCAAGCAAATCCTCCACAATCGGTCACAGATTTTTCTCCGGCTCTTCACTTGAGCCATCATCATTCTCTGTAGACCTGTCCAACAAAGAGACAATGAAACATTGTTGGAACATGACTCAAAACACCTCGGTTACATCTTTTAGAATTCAACAATATTTGGGGATTGGGGGAATTCAAACCTATAACTTCTTGGTTACTAACTTGTACATGATACTATTAGAGCTCTTGCTCTTGTTGATCACCTCGTTTACATCTTACATGAGCTAAATACTCATTTTGGGTTTTCCTAAATTAGTCCTAAAACGAATCCCAACTCCATAGGTATACTTTTTAAAAAGGTTTTGACATCATGTAAGATTAAAAAAGATAGATAAATGGTTACATAAATTACCTGCTGGTAGAATCAGTCTGGCATAGGCTCAAGTTGAAGTTTGAAGTCATCCCCGCAGGCTTTTCAACCTCGAGTTACTACGTAAAACCTTGTAATTGTTTATCTCTTTTTTCGTTTAAAATCCTTTGGGCCAGCAAGATTTAAATCATTTAATTTCATCTCCTTGAGAAGATTCATTGCCAGCTCCACCTTCCCAATCTTCATTGAATTACTGACCAAAGATTTAAAGATATAGCTTGAAGGACGCACATTCTTAAGCTTCATCTCCCTCAGAAGTGTCAAGGCTTCCTCTATGTTTCCAGATCGCCCAAAACTCTCTATTAAAGCAGTATAAGTAAGTAAATCAGGTTCAATTTTCATTGCAACCATTTCCCTGAAGTAAATCAAGCACATATCTAGTCTTCCCACCTTCCTTAAGCTATTTAACAATGTATTATAGGACACAATATCTGGGGCAATGCCATCTTCTTTCATGGAAACAAACGTATGAAGAGTTTCATCCATGCGACCTGCACAGCCTAGCATATCCAAAATGATGTTATACGTATACAAATCTGGTCTACATGACTGCTTCATCTGATCAAATATCTGAAGAGCTATATCAATCTCCCTACATTTGGAGAAGGCCAAGATAATTCGGTTTATAACTATTAAGTTTGGAAAGGTCATCTCAATTACTTCTTTGACATATTCCAGTAGCTTGTTAATATCATCTGTACTCCTGGTAAAGGCATTGGCAAAATTCATGTAAGAGGTTGAACTCAATGATTTACAGGAAACCAAGCAATCTTTAAAAACTTGACATAAAAGGGCAGTGTCCCCACTTTCACATGCTGCAAGCAAAACCATATCATATGCTTTGGTGGAGCTAAGAGATATTTTCCTATCGCATGAAGATTTAAGTAATAGGGCGGCAGCTGCAAGATTTCCAGATCTACACATCTTATCAATGCAAACATCAAAGGTTTCGCGATTTTCCCTCGTGATGATAATCTGATTAACGACTTCATCACACACTTTTTCGTCATCAGGAGAGATATCTGTAGTAGATGACTGATGATCAAAGCGTTTACTCATGAGGGCAAAAAACAGCCAGATTTGAGGGTTGCCAGCTGGGACAGATGCAACGCTATTCTGTATTAGACACGTAGAAACGAAATTCAATGGTTGCTTTGTGAAGTATGCCTTTTTTTGGAATAAGAAACAATAAATTTTGCAATGTAAAAGTCATGTGTAATCATCTAAAAGATTATGCAAGTAAGATGTGAAGGTGATAAGATGTAATTCTTTACCAAGTTGAATAGAAGAATTTCTTATGAAAGATAAATGGCATTGGTGAGTTATTAAATGACCATTGAGCTACCAAAATCCGGGTTTCCAATAACTGTTATGAAGGAAAATAATGTGAAGAAATATTCAACATAAGCTCCAGAAAAACATGAAAGCCTACCCAATCATAGACTTCCTTAATAAAAATGATCCAAAAAGTCTTCATAATGAAGACCTAGAAGAGAGTTCGAGAAATGATATGGATTTCACCTATCTATAACTATAGCATCTGCATACTATCCCCAGCAGTGTTGATTGGATCAGCAGGGCAGAAGCAAAAAGTCTATAGCCATGAATTCTAGTTTGGACATAAACACCCTATCCCTCTACTTCAAAACTCAATTAACAAATAAACGGAAAGAAAACTTCAAGCAATCCGAGCATTCGAAAATTCTACGGACACCACAAAGGCATAAACATTGAGATAATGCTCAATTCAAAACCAATGGACAAACTTTTGTTTCGATTATAAAATTGTTTCATTCTCCATAGAAACGGAAAAAACAACACCCCTAGATTAAAAAAAAAAAAAAAAAATCGGTTCATTGTAATTGGGAACAAACACAATCACAGTTCATAGCAAAATCATCAACTTCACGGAGCTAAGAACTACACAAACAAACAAAAAACAAAGAAATTAGAGGTTGCACTCACATTGTACGAGTAATGCAAAACATTCCTGGTATACAGCAAGTTCCTAAATCGACATGACCTTCCAGAACTGAGATAAACAAAATGTGAGTAAATGAAAAAGCGGTTCGAACCATACAATTGGTATCAATATCAAGCCTCGAGTACCTGGACATGGCGATCATTTTCGATTCCAGACGGCGAACACCGCCGGAGAAAGCCCAGTAAGAGCAGAAAAAACTACAGTCACTGGTGAAAATGGCCTTCACGAAGAGTTCACAGAGCAAAAGAATTAGGGTTTCTGGGTTTCATGGAATATGAGTCGAGAATGGGATCGAAGTTTTGAGGAATCGATTTCTCGATTAAGCCACAACTTTCAGGAAAAATCATCTTCATCAGACAGTCGTCTTCGACATTGGGTCTCATTCTTAAATCCTATTGGGGTTTAAGCACAGAGAACGACGACATGTCGTTTGTAGTTAGGGTCCCGGTCCATAAAGTGAGCTGTAAAAGGTTCGGTCTGAGTTTTATTTTCCGGTTTGGTTTTAACATATTAAAAATCCGGTCCGTTTGTTCGGCCATCGATTAGATAGCAGTTCAAAACTACTTCAACCAAACCGCCGGGCAAAAGCCTTATTACTTTCTTTTGACAAGTTTTAAAGCCTATGTTTTGAGTTTAGAAAATGAATGTTCCTCTATCATGCTTCATCAACTAAAATTAAACATTGAAAATTAAAAAATTAAAATGAAACAAAATAAAATTATCCTAACCAAAATAATATTTTAATCATAAATTTTAAGAAAAATTCTTTAAACGATATCTTCTCTCTAACCTTTCTCATGATTATTGATTTTAGAAGGTAATTTGGGTGCAGTCATAGTTGCACCCCACCCATGATGTCACACACACATTTTAATATTTTTTTATAAAAAAAAGTGAGCTGATATGTGTAATTTTATTAACAATATCTTTTTTGTGCGCTGGTGTCCATTTTCTTAATCTAATTTGTTTTCATGAATCATAAAAGTGAAATGTAATATTATTTTTTTAATGCAATTAAAATTGGGGAAGAATGATTAGAATCTATGAACTCTTATATAAAGGAAACACCTATGCCGATAAGATATTGTTTTTGTTGGATTTTTCAGTTTAACGTAAAAAGATGGCTTATTAAAAAAAATTCCGAATCGGTTTAAATAAACCGAAGCAGATGTGACCGGTTTTTAAAGCAAAAGATATCTGTTTGGTTCACGATTCTGCGAAACGAACCAGAATATGGCGAAAATACGGTGCGTTTCGAGAACTTCCCGCATCGCAAAGTGAGGATATGGTCAAAACAGTGAAACTACGATAAATTCCTTCCCGCAAACTAACGGTGCGATCGCCGACGACGAACTGCTCCTCGGAGTAGAATTTTCCGGCAACTTGTCTAGGGTTTGACTGCTCCGGCACCGATACTCACCGAGCTTCGAGAAATGGATTCAGGGAGGCCGGCGTTCACCGTCGATCTTCTTGAAAGGTATGCGGCAAAAGGAAGGGGAGTAATCAGCTGTATGGCCGCAGGGAATGATGTCATTATGCTAGGCACCAGCAAAGGTTGGGTCACCCGCTATGACTTCGGAGTTGGAGACTCGATCGGTATGATTCTCTCTATCTTCTGATAATTGTTTGATTGCGATCTAATCTAATTACTTTCGAACAATTCCGAAATTTTTTGGCTCGATCGTTAATGTTTTTCGTTTGGGGAATGTTGGCCGTGTACTTAGTTATATTGATTGTAGATTTGATATGGAGTTAGAGCTGCGAACTGGATGCGTTCGTATTTAGTTGTTCATTTAGGGGTTTAAAAATTGAAACGGTGTTAAAGTAGCTCTTCAATTTCAATCTGCTTTGATGTTTGGAGGAAATGATGTCTCGTTATCTTTTCTCGCCTTGGCCATGCCAAAGAATGTTGAGTAATTAAACTAATTTCTGATATAGGAAGCTCACATTTCCACTCCTTAGTTGAGTGTTTTCCTTGTCATCCAAATGTTGTAGGGTCAGGCGGTATGCCCTGTAGGTGCGCGCAAACTTGCCAAAACAGTTATGGATAAAAAAAAATATATATTACAAAAATTTTATCAAGAGATCCTTTAATCCAGAATTTTGCTTTGTTTTGTTTTTTTCTTTCTTTATCTACTTTTATTTGCCTATTACTTGGCGATATAACTGTTTCAGCATAATTTGAAGTAAAGATTGCATGATATTTACTAGACATTTTGGAAATGCAGACTTTGATCTTTCTGTGGGTCGGCCTGGAGAACAATCAATCCACAGAATATTTGTTGATCCAGGAGGTAGTCATTGTATCACTACAATTGTTGGTGGTGGTGGTGCTGATACATTTTATATGCATGCCAAGTGGTCTAAACCTCGACTTTTACCCAGATTGAAAGGTCTTGTTGTAAATACTGTTGCCTGGAATAGGCAGCATATAACTGAAGGTTGTTCTCAAGTCCTACTATTGTTCACTGGTTGACTTTTGAATTATTGTTGGCTCTAATTAATTAACTGCACGCTTCACTTTTAAGCGCAGCTTCTACAAGGGAGGTCCTCCTTGGTACTGACAATGGACAATTATTTGAACTTGTGGTGGATGAGAAGGAAAAAAAGGAAAAGTATATAAAGTTTCTTTTCGAATTAGCAGAACTTCCAGAAGCTTTTATGGACTTGCAGGTACATCGTTTTCATTTGTATTCGTCTTTCTAGTTTTTAGTTTTCATTCTTTTTAGTTTTCTTCCTACTTTACTTCCTGATATAATTATTTAATTAATTGAATGTCAGAAAAAAAAAAGTATAATATATCTGATCGGACGAGCTCTCTATCCTTGTATTCTAGGCGTCTCATAATTTTTCTCAATTAATTAACTGAGTAGTCTATGGGGCTGACTTCAAACACGACTTTGTAAACTTTACAAAGTATTAGACGAAGTTTGAAATTTACTTCCCATATTAATTTTATTTAATTTTTTTCACTTTCTTAATCTACAATTGATTTTATCATCATGGTATAAAAGCATACAGTTGTCTGTTCACCACTTAAGTTCTGTATTCTCCCGCTGGCTTGCTTTTCATGCAGATGGAAACAACTAACGTACTAAATGGAATGAGATATTATGTAATGGCTGTTACTCCAACACGACTGTACTCTTTTACTGGAATAGGATCATTAGAGGTAATTTAATTTTTAATCTCATATATATATATGGAAATATGTATAATACAAATGATCAAAATAAGTCAATTCTATCGTACTATTTATATTGTACTTCATTAGCTGTAGGCACCCATTTTATGTTTTCCTTAAGTAACATGAGCTTGTATACGTCTATTAGAATAGTTTATGTTCCTGATTTACCTTGTATGTTTCTGTAGTTTGATCAGAATCAGACTGCTTGCTATGTTTTTTTTTTTTTTTTTTTTTGTGGAATAAGAAACAATTTCATTGATTAATAAAAAAAAGAAGAAAAAAACTTTAAGCACCTAAAGGTGATTAGGTGAATGATTTCCAATTAGAGATAAAAAAGATAAACTATAAAGACCAAAAGGTTGATCATTCCTACATTAACAAAAGACGGACGAAAGAATCAGTAAAAAAAGATGGAATAAAAAACATTATTGATAAGGTTGGGCCGAGGGCTCTATGTTAGCAATTACTTGGAGAGTAAGTTAGGATTTTGGTTATAAATAGAGTGGGTTAGGGTAGGGTTTAGGCATCCAAATAATTGGGTTATTGCGTGATTTATTGTACGGCTCAAGAGATTCTCTTGAGAGGGGAGGATCCAAGACCTATCAAAACTTGGCTTATCTTTATTCTTTTACTTTTGATATAATCTAGATCCTGGATCATATCAATTGGTATCAGAGCAGTTTCGATTCCTGGTTGTAGAGATGGATCAGGAAGAGGTTCGTTTATTTCGAGAGGTGTTGCTAAGTTTGATGGCCTTGGTTGGTTCTCTAAAAAAAGAAATCAGAGAAGGGGTAGCTTCAATGAAAGAAGATCTGAGAAAAATGAGGGAGAGCTGCAGTGACCTAAATAGCTCTCTTAGAGAGCTCAAAGAGGAAATTATTATGGAAGAAAAAGAAAAACAATTAGAGAAGATGAAGACAATTCAAGTTAAAGTGACGTCTAGGGTTTTGACCCCGCCACCACTGCCTCCTCCGTTGTCGCCACCACCTCCACCAACGTCACCGTTGCTGCCGCTGCCCCCACCTGCGGCGCTGCTGCCGCCGCCACCATCACCACCACCTCTGCCGCCATTGCCGTTGCCATCACCAACTCAGCCGTTTCCATTGCCGCCGCCGCAATTGTCGCGAGAAAAAAAAATCTGTTTTCATTTTTTATTTTTCTATTTTTTGTGTATGCCCACCTTGAGGATAAGGTGTTGTAAAGGGGCGGGTATTGATAAGGTTGGGCCTAGGACTCTATGTTAGCAATTTCTTGGAGAGTAAGTTAGGATATTGGTTATAAATAGTGTGGGTTAGGGTAGGGTTTAGGCATCCAAATAATTGAGTTATTGAGTGATTTATTGTACGGCTCAAGAGATTCTCTTGAGAGGGGAGATTCCAAGACTTATCAAAACTTGACTTGTGTTTATTCTTTTACTTTTGATATAATCTAGATCCTGAATCATATCAATTATGTTAGAAGTGATCAAAAGAAGAAAAAACATCCATGAAAATTCTGTTATTTCTATCTAGCCAAGAGTTTTCCTTGATCCTCCGAATGATATGCCCATTAGAACAGGAGGTAAAAAAACTAAAAGTGTTGTAAGGAAGAGGCAAAGACCAACCAAAAGCTTCCAACATAGAATCCCAGACATGCATAGCAAAAAGCCAATGAATGAACAAATGATCAGCCATTTCTGAGTGTGATGTACCCATAATACATTGGTAAGCATAGATGGCTAGGTTAGACATTCTTCTTTGTAATCAATCATTTGTGTTTAGTTTATTGCTCCCAAACTAAGTTCTCGCATAATTTTTTTTACTCCTTTTTGGATACAGACCGGCCCAAAGAATTGAGTATGAATCTTTAGTTGATAGATTAGCCAGCCTCAACAAACTACATGTAAGTGATTTTACAGAAAAACTACCAGAGGCCTCCAACTACCACGCCCATGAGTTGGGTGTATTGAAAAGATTAACTTGTGATAGTAATTAGTAAATATGAGAGAGAAGCCCATTCATTTTTTCCACTTTCGAGAGATTATGACGTAATTGTAGGTTCCAAGCTGAATTCATAGAGTTCCATACTTCTGCTACTGAGAAATTTGGTTCGAAAGAAAGTCTTAATAAGTGTAGATAACTCATGGAAAACACACCACAATCTAGCCAGGAGTCTTCCCAAAAAGATGTAGCACGACCATCACCTACACAGTGATGAACACTTCACCCATTCAAGGATTATAGCCTTAACACTCTTTTGTTTCATTGGAAAAGTTTCTTGTAAATTGTTTTGGTTTCTTTTGTAACTTTTCATTCATCAACGAAAGTTTTTGTTTCCTATCAAAAAAAAAAAAAAGAATGCATGAAAGGAAAGAATCATAATAATAGTGAAATAAAATTATTAATGATTTACTGCTAACTATCATTATTACAACCAACACTTCCTCAAGCTGGTTTAAATATATCTTTTGTTGCTAACTTGTCAATCATTCTCTTGAGTTGTACTTCGGTAGTCATTAGTCTACACAACAATTTGCTCTCTATTAGGGTGGGAGGGAATACATATTACACCTGTTTCAATTTTCACCTTTATGAAGTGTTTGTCAACTTCAATATGCTATGTCCTAACTCCTATCATATAAATTGGATTGTGGGCTATAGAAATGGTGGGGCCTTGTTGTCACATTATACACGTATAGAAGTTCCATTCTAATATAAGTGGTCTATTTCCTTTTTTGCAAAATACTTCCATCTGTTACTTCTTGCGTCCAAACGTTTTTTGTTAACAATACTGTTTGTTTAAATTTATGTGTATCCAGACTGTCTTCTCTAGTTATTTGGAACGTGCAGTGCATTTCATGGAACTTCCTGGTGAAATACCTAATAGGTAAGTGCTGTTTGAAATCTTTTGTTTATTAGCTTTCATTTTCTTTCTACCATTAGATGAAAATTCATACGGTAATAAGTTGATAAACAATAATTCTATGTGAGACATTTTAATCGTTTCAGTGAACTACTTTTCTATATAAAGCAAAGAAGAGCCATACATTTTGCATGGCTTTCTGGAGCTGGCATTTATCATGGAGAGTTAAATTTTGGATCACAACGTCGGTAAGAATTGGTAATTCTGATTTTATCTTTGAGGGTATTAATTTAATTTCATATTATTGAAAAATTCCATAGATATATTTACGAGTTTCTTGATTACATAAAAAAAATATTTTATTAGTTTCTTAATTTGAAATAAAAAGAAAGGAAAAATTCAAGTGGTATAGCAAGTTTTAGTTAGATGAAGATTAGATTAGCTACATGAGTTTACATGGATCTACACAAGTTGCTAACGGAAAATATTTTCCCTTATTTTTGTATTATTAATCCTATGCGCGGTCTTGTGTTTACTTTTTCTTAGACTTAGATGCCCCCTCCCCAATAAAGAAAAAAAATTGAGAATGTTTCTCAAATGTTCTTAATACTTCAACATGGATCTGAACGATATAATTGATTATATTGTTTTGATAACAAGCCTTTCGTGTTAACCTTATGCAGTTTATCTAATGGAGATGAAAATTTTGTCGAAAATAAGGCTCTCTTGGATTATTCAAAGTTGTCTGATAATTCTGGATCTGTTAAACCAAGTTCCATGGCTGTGTCTGAATTTCATTTCTTGCTTCTAATTGGTAACAAGGTTAAGGTACGTTGACTGAGCAACTCATATGTTTGGTTGCTTTTTTCTTTGAATAAAGCTCTGTTTTAACTTGTGCCACAAACTTTCGGAATATTTTTTTAGTACTCAGTGAGGGTAACGTTGGTTTTCTATGTGTGTGTTAAATAAGTTGGTATGTAAGGGAATTTATGTCCTTTGAGATTTAGACGAGGTTTTCATGACCTTCTCACAAGCTTTTCTGCCTGATGCATTTTTCATCTTGAATTATTAACTGCCTCTAGGTTGTAAATAGAATTAGTGAGCAAATCATCGAGGAACTCCAGTTTGATCAGACGTCAGAGGCAATAGCAAGGGGTATCCTTGGATTATGTAGTGATGCCACTGCCGGTTTATTTTATGCTTATGACCAAAACTCCATTTTTCAGGTATGTCTTCGATGGGTTTCCTTCTTTATTTCTTCTTCTTCTTTTCCTTCTTTGTCTTTCTTTGGGTTTCATTTCGCACTGCAATGATAAGAGAAGTTGTTCCCTTAATTGTAGGTTTCTGTTAACGATGAAAGCCGAGATATGTGGAAGGTTTATCTGGACATGAAAGAGTACACTGCAGCACTAGCTAATTGCCGTGATTCTCTTCAGAGAGATCAAGTCTATCTGGCTCAGGTACTGGGAAGCTATTTCTTAAATTCAAGTTTCTTATCTTAATATTGTAAGATTTTAGAATGCTTCCATATGTTGATTTGTTTCTAACATCTGGTTGTGATTTGCCTATTTTTCTTTAACTAGTGTAAGTAATGGTGCAGGCTGAAGGTGCATTAGCATCGAGGGATTATCTCAGGGCAGCATCTTTCTATGCTAAAGTGAAATTCTTTTCTCTAACTCTATTTCCTTAATGGTTTTATATGTCTTTCTAAATGGCTATTGTTACACCAAGCGGCTTTTCTAATACCAAACTGATCATCTGAGATGGTTGTCATATCAATCGAGTTTCTGCAGCTTACTATTGGAGATTTTCTAGATTAATTGTTTTCTTTGGCTTTCATGTAGATGTGTGTTGTTACTTAGAGGGCATTTTTGTGCAGATCAACTACATATTATCCTTTGAGGAGATCACTCTGAAATTTATAAATGCCAGCGAACAAGTAAGAAAAACATATTTTCACTCAACCTTTGCAGCTTAATTAATGTGCATGGTAACTTGGTGTTAGTTGGACTACCTGTGGTTTTATCCTGCAGTCTGTTGTTTTCTTTTGTAGAATTTCCCTCCTACTTGAGCTAGATGTGCATGATGTTTGGACCTGATCCTGTCATGTAAATGGGATTTGTTTCCTGTTTACATCTTGTTTCCAATTGGAAACATCTGTGACCAAGTTGCTATTTTGTTGAAGTTAACCTGGTTGATTTCTGGGGAGACATATGCTTGATACTGTTTTTTCTAGCTGTCACCCTAAAGAAATATAAATGCAGTTATGGTCACATTTAATTAACTCTTAGGTATAATCTTAGATTCTTGGTCATGGTTGTTTTGAAATATTCATCATTAACCTACATTAGATTGATTTTTCTGCACAGCACAAGCTTTGTATATCGACTTGGTTTTAATTTTTTGCATCCTATAGCAGATTTATTTTCTGACTTCTCTCTTGCAGGATGCTTTGAGAACTTTTCTGTTGCGGAAACTTGATAATCTTACCAAGGATGATAAGTGCCAAATAACAATGATTTCCACATGGGCAACTGAGTTATATTTGGATAAGGTTCTTGCTCCTGTCTTAAGACATATGGCTCCTGAATGTAAAATAGTAGCACTATTTCAATTAGAATAAATTTCCCATTAATTATTGGGGCTCTTTAAAGTGAAATACTTGAAAAGTTGTATGATATACAATGTCATATAAACAGTCTGCAATGTCATTACTTTTGTCTGATGTAAATTCTGATTTTTAATTTTCTCCATGATATCATGGAATGAAAATAATGCTTCCATTTCCCACCGAAGGAATAATGCTGGTGGACAAACAGTTAAAAGGAGGTTGTAGTACTTTTTGTTTTGTGCTAGGATAATTCTACTTTTCCAGGTTTCAATTATTTCTCTTTGTATCTTAGATAAACCGTCTACTCTTGGATGATGACATTGCATCTGATGGACATAGTACAGAGTACCAATCAATCATTAAAGAATTTCGTGCTTTTCTTAGTGATTGCAAAGATGTATTGGATCAAGCTACTACAATGAAACTCTTAGAAAGGTACACAGTCATGATTTCTGCCGATTTTTTTAAATTTTTTTTATGGATGCTGGTAGAAAGTAATATGGATAAATGGTGATTAGAAAATCTTTCATTCTTTTTTATTGGACAGAACATATCTCTCTTTCTATAATCTTCTGTTGAATAATTTTCAATACAATAATTTTAATTTTCTACAAAATGTTTCCTGCAGTTATGGTCGGGTTGAGGAACTAGTGTTTTTCGCCGGTCTAAAGGAGCAGCATGAAATTGTTGTCCACCATTACATTCAGGTGCCATATTTACCACGAATATAAATTTTCTGATGAAATGTTATGATTGTTTTCATCTTCCATTGGTGTGCTGACCATCCTCTTGTACTTTTTTTACATCTAAAATTTGTTTTTTTTACCATAATATTTTTTTTTTTTTTTTGAAGACGTCAAAATGATATTTAATTAAAGCCAAGGAGACTTTGCTCCATTGCTTGAAAGAGGGAAATCAGACAAAACCACCCCAATCTAGGTTTTATTGAAGAATACTTGCGATTCCAAAGTTCTTCATGAAGAGCATTCAAACAGTTAGAGGCATTAAATTGCACTTATATAAAACGTCGTAAAAAAAAACCTTTACTTGTCTCTGAAAATTCTGTTGTTCCCTCCTTTCCAAATCTACTAGAATGGAGCTCTTGTAGCATTTTCCACAATTCTTCCTCTCCCATGCAACCACCAGTAAGGGAATTTTGTGAAGCCAAGCCAAGCTGTAATTTCTTCAGGTCTGCACCAAAGGAAACCAAAATTTTGACCAAGTAAATTGAACCGCCTATCTGATTGGCTGTGAATAATAGATGGTCCATGGATTCTTCTTTGGATAGGATAAAGAATCCAGAAATAGCAGGCAATAATGCATGGAACCATAAATATGGAACGGCCGGCACCCTAAAAAAGTGAAGTCTTTTATACGGGAGCTCAGCCACGGCATACTAAACATCAACGATAAGCTCCAACTAAAAGCCCAATGTTGCTCTCTATGCTATGCGGAATCTGAAAGCCATTATCATCTTTTCAATCTTTGTAGCATGGCTAATCATATTTGGGAGTATCTTCTTCGTGTCTTCAACTGCCATATGACAAAACCTGGGAATATTCAAGACTTGATCTTATTTCCATTTAACGGTCACCCTTTCAGGGAAGAGAAGAGAAGATCCTTTGGAAAACTTTTATCATTGCCTTTTGGTGGTCTATTTGGAAAAAGAGGAATGCTAAGATTTTTGATGAAAAGGAACAAGATAGACAAAGTCTTCTTGAAACTATTACTATTCTTGCATTAGTATGGGCCCATAGTATACATCATTTTAAGGATTATAGTTTTTCTACTCTATCATCTAATTGGCAAAGCTTTTTGTAACTATTATAGATTGATTTTGTAACTTTCCATTCATCAATGAAAGTTTATGTTTCCTATAAAAAATAATAATAATAATAATACATGGAGCCATTTAACGTTGAATCCTATTTCTAGTGCTGAGACTTTTGTAAGCTATGACATGAAGAAACAAATACCAATTAAGCCATAGAAATTGGTCTTCTCAAGGTTTACCGACACCTTGTTCAAAGAAATCTTTAGTTTTCTTTTTGAAATATCAACCTGCGAAACCAGAAATGTGTTACTAGTGGAATCGGTATTTACCTCCCAAGCTATCGGCCTCATACTTAAGTTTTCATTTCTCTAAATAATCTATGACAATAATCTCATTTCTTAAACTTTTTATTATTTCATTATTAACAATATATATTTTTTATAATAATAACTGTGTTTATATATTTTTTTCCGTCCTTTTTCCTCTGGCCTTTTGATGTAGCAAGGAGAAGCAAAGAAAGCATTGGAAGTGCTTCAGAAGCCTGGAGTACCTGCTGAACTTCAGGTATTAGTCGATTTTTTTAATTCAGTGTGCTGTATTATTTATTTATTCATTCATGATTTCATCTCTAATTCATTAGAACTTATATGTTGCAGTACAAGTTCGCCCCGGAGCTTATCATGCTTGATGCATATGAAACTGTCGAGTCATGGATGATCACAAACAACCTTAACCCAAGGAAGTTGATTCCTGCTATGATGCGTTACTCAGGGGAACCACATGCAAAGTAATTTGAACTTATCACAACCTTTCAGTTTATTGACATCTATAATGCTTTCCGAACTTCTCTTACTAGTTTTTTGTTCGTAGTTATTTATTTTATGGAAAAACGTGAAGAAATTTGCTTTTAAAAAATTATTCTATTTTTTGTATTCAAAATAGCACGAACTATGTTTCCATTTCCAAAGTTTATTTTATTTCAAGAGTCTCCTTCAAAATGAGGAATGTTTTCAAATCCACCAAATATTAACTATATGAATTTGATTGATCTCTTTATATGAATTTCATTGATCTCTTTTTTTAGCGTACAATAACTCTCCAGGGAAGTTTATAGAGATCTTCCCGTCCCCCTCACCATCACTCAATTCATATCAATGTCAAGAGATGCCCTCCTATTCTAATCTTTCAATATGTGTATCAACTAAAGTGGTCTCCCCGATAACCGACTTACAACTGATATAACCACCATAACAAACAAGCTCTCTTCCTCACGTACTCTCACTAATCTTCTTACCTCCTATACACGTGCTTAAGCTTAAGCTTATAAGAATTAGATAGAGATAATTGTCCTCAGTTTTTGGAATGTTGAAGAATTAGGTAGATTAGTTGAGAGGCGTAGAAATAGACTAGACACCCATATGACACAGTTGTACTTCGGTTTATTAACCTTATGATGAAATATTATTTCCAATTAAAAAAGTTGATAAACAAAAGATACCTTTAGGAGTTAGGAGTAACCTTTTAATATTTAGAGGGTAAGAGTGAGAAGTTAATGGAAATTTCTTAATTGATCTAGCTAACTGCCAAGCACTTGTTTGCATTATACTACTTCCAGGAATGAAACTCATGAAGTCATCAAATATTTGGAATACTGTGTTCATCGATTACATAATGAGGATCCTGGAGTTCACAACTTGCTGCTGTCTCTGTATGCCAAGCAGGTTGATTTGGATCTCATATTAGAAATTGAACTTGAAATTTTCTTTTTCCTGTTAATAGCTTGATTAATGAGAGTTTTACTTCGTGGGATTTTTTTTTCTTTTCATTTATGTCTCCAAGGACCTCCACACAAACATGTAGTCTGACCTGTTGTATTGTACTTTCAGTTTAAGTGAATAACTGACAGAGATTTGGAGTGAGCAAAATTACTAGACAACTAATTCTAAACAATGCGACTTTTATTCAAGAAAACTGGTTAATTTTTTGTCTAGAGTGACTTGAAATTTTATCTTTAATTTTTTAGTTCAAGAAATTTTACCATTAATTTTTTAGTTCAAGATTCGAATCTATGACTCATAAACTCATACTTATAAGTAACAAAACCATCATGGAGTGACTCAAGTAGTCAAAGAGGACTTTGGGTGTATAAGGTGATGAGTTCAATCTATGGTGGCCACCTACCTAGAAATTAATTTCCTACGAGTTTCTTTGACATCCAAATGTTGTAGGGTCAAGCGGTATGTCCAGTGACATTAGTCAAGGTGCACCCAAGCTGACTCGGACAATCATGGATATAAAAAGAAAAAAAACTTATAAGTAACAAAATAAATTTTGATGAGAAACTTAAATTTTCGTTGATAATATGGTACCTAAGGAAACAAAAAGAGACAGAAAGGGTTTCTCATTGGAAATGCTAATCTATAACTTTTGATCGTTACTCTTTTATATATATATTTACTGTTTTTATAAAACAGGTAGGAAGTTTATACACAAACTCATTTGTTGGTTTTCTTTTTATTATAATAGGAAGATGATAGTGCACTTCTACGTTTCTTGCAATGCAAGTTTGGAAAAGGGCAGGAAAATGGCCCCGAGTTCTTCTATGATCCAAAGTATGCTTTACGACTTTGTCTCAAGGAAAAGCGAATGCGAGCGTGTGTTCATATATATAGCATGATGGCCATGCATGAAGAAGCAGTTGCTCTTGCCCTACAGGTCATATACAGTGCGAAGTCATATTAATCTATACTGTTTGTTCTCTGATGCCGAATTTCTTATTCCTCCTTGCTATAGGGGAATAGAAAAAGTTAGTAAAACCAGACATCAACAGTGCCTTCAGCTCACATGAATGATTGTTTATTTACTTCTTTATTTTATTTTAAGATTTGCACCCAAGAACAAGAATGCCCCCAAAAAAGCTCTACACCTGGAAAATTTAGTTTCCCTTTAGAATGCTTGCATGTTCTCGATCAACTTCTTATAAAGTGGTACCTATATAAATGCATATTAAAACACTCTTCTTTTGATATTTTGGTGCATTAGGTTGATACTGAGCTTGCTATGGCTGAAGCTGACAAGGTTGAGGATGATGAAGACTTGAGAAAGAAGCTTTGGCTCATGATCGCCAAGCATGTTATTGAACTGGAAAAAGGAACTAAAAGGGAGAACATAAGAAAAACAATAGCTTTTCTAAAGGAAACTGATGGTTTACTAAAGATTGAGGATATTTTACCCTTCTTTCCAGACTTTGCTCTAATTGATGACTTCAAGGTGCAATTATTATTTTTAACAAAGTCCTCGTTCAAGCTTTAGGGATCATGTGGATATATGAAATTAGATGAACTCTATATTAATAAGGATGACAATTCTACCCAAATTTCCACATTGATATGATATTGCCCACTTTGGACATACACCCTTATGACTTTGCTTTTGGTTTCACCCAAAAGACCTCATACCAATGGAGATAGTTGTCATTACTTATATACCCATGACCTTCCCCTCATCTAATCAATGTTGGATACTTTGTTTGCATCCCAACATATATTTCCTTTTAATTATGTATTAAATTTTGGCAACCATGCACATATTATTGTATAAATGCTCTTAATGAAATATTTGTTTCTTGTTCCAAAAAAATATATTATTGTATAAATGGGCCTAAAATCTCTGCTTGTACATTGGGAGTTTCAATAACCTCTAGCAGCCACTTAAAAATCTTGACATTATCTATGCAGGAGGCAATTTGCTCATCATTAGAAGATTACAACAAGCAAATTGATCAGCTGAAACAAGAGATGAATGATGCAACTCATGGTGCTGACAATATTAGGAAAGATATCAATGCTCTTGCTCAAAGATACGCTGTAATTGATCGAGATGAAGATTGTGGGGTATTGATCATTCTGTTGCTAGCTGACCATTCTTTCAGTTTTTAGTATGCAGTTGCCAATCGCACAGCTTAGCTTAACTTCCTATTTTAAACACTTCTTTTTTTTTTAATTTTCATAACTTTCCGGGTTAGCTTACGCGCATCTCGACTATTGTTACGGGACATACCGTCTGATCCTAGATGTCATGAAAATCCGTAGGAAATTAATTCCTCAGTAGGTGACCACCATAGATTATATCAACTCTTAGTTTCTCAAAGCCCTCTTACTAGGTCACTCCGTGATGGTTCTAGTTTAAACACATTATCATTTGGCCACCATACGAGTTGGGAGCGCACATGAGTTATCTAATTTCTGGTTGAGCTTTACCTAGGAAGTGTTCTATGCATTTTTAGAGCCAAAATTTTAAAACTCAATGTTTGACTTAAATCTTAATGAAGTGTACCATTACGGCGTCCCCTTCTCTCAAAAAAGAAGTGGAGGGTGATGGTACATGTTGTAATTATGGATATGGATTGAAGCAAACATACAGTGACGCATTCTATCGTTATCCTTTCCTTTCCAATTGTTAAGCCATGTAATAATGGTATTGAAACTGACACCACAAACACCTTATGACATTATGCATTTACTCTTGGTCTATGGGTTCATGTGAAATAATCAATTCCTTAATCGTTTATCATTTTAATTAATTCTTCCTACAGAGACGATAATGTTGTCCACTGTCTCTATTTGATGTTTTAAATTTAGAGCGAACTTCATTTCTTTATTTGCTACATCATGCCTGATTTTTTGGTTCACCAGGTCTGTAAGCGTAAAATATTAACTGTGGGCAGAGACTACCGGATGGCTTCAAGTTACACATCAGTTGCACAGATGGCCCCATTCTATGTCTTTCCATGTGGACATGGATTCCATGCTCAATGTTTGATCGCTCACGTTACACGTTGTACAGATGAAGCTCAAGTAAGTCTGTGATAGAAATTTATCAGGATATGTGCTCAACCAAAAGTTGTGGCGGCATTGTTATTTTGTTGAATTTTTTTGCATTTAAGAAGTATGGTTTCCTTAAACGAGATTAACGGAAGCTTGTTGTGCGTGTGTATGGTAGAAAGGTTTGCCAGATTGTAGCCTATATATTGTGGAATACATCTAAGTACGGCTATAATGAAATGAAAATATATACGATAATTAATTGGTTTGTGGTTGGGGTCTTGGATCCCTAAATTAGGGTAAGGTGATAATTGTATCTAACGTTGAGAATTAAATTTGCAGGCAGAGTATATACTGGATCTGCAAAAACAAATTACTCTATTGGGTGGTGAGACAGGGAAGGCCTCGAATGGAAGCTTTGCTGAAGATTCCATTTCTAGCATGGCTCCCGCTGATAAGGTTATCGTTCGGCATTTCCAATAAGCATTTTGGAATTTATTGTGGGGGATATATTATTGGCATTATTTGCATATGGATGCTGCTTGATAATGCATATTCTTCTTCATAGGCCATCTTAGCTAAGAGCGGTTTTATTAGAATATTGAAGAAAAGAAAGAAAAAATGGTCGACTACTCTTTGAAAAGCCCTCCCAAATTTCCCAAAAGCTTATATTGCCTCAAGTTTTAGACCCTCTCTATTTATGACCTAAGCCCCCGAGTACTAACTGTAAGAATTCTAACCTTACTAAGCATATGGACGACACCGAGATATTGAGATTTTTTCGTTATCTCTTGACGTTATTTCATTAAGATCAACAAGATAATAACAAGGGAATTAACAAGATAATGAAAGAACAACAAACCCTCACGATGAATTCTAGAGCATAGACTCTCCCCACCAACGTTTATAACCTTACAAAAACAAGCCTACCCTTGACCTTCTTTCCTTCTCCTATTTAATTAACTAATTTTCCAAAATACTCCTATTTCCCACTACTAACCTTCAGATTACATTTTTGCCCTTCCCTAATCCTTTCTGTGGAAAAGGGTCCAAACACTAACTTACTAACGAACCACTTTTATAGGCCAGATGTCTTAAACATATTGCCAACGCAAAAACTCATTCTTCTTTGCTTGTGAATGTCATTGATGATTTTTCTTTTCCCTGTAAACCATTTCTCCGAGTTCCGGGGACCATTATTATTCCACTTCCCCTTTTTTGTTCCATTTTTTTTAGATAAGAAACAATTTTACTGATATATGAAATTACAAAAGAAGACGCCTCAAGAGAGATGTTTACAAAAGATCCATCCCATTGGATGGGAGGGTAGAATGAGAAGAAAGATTAAAGAGAGGGGAGATCTTACGCTATGACAAAGCATTCAAAATAATACTATCAAATAAAATGTGAAGTGTTTTTTCCTTTGAAATACCCTTCTGTTGCATTGAAGCCATAAATTCCAAAAATAAGCACGAACGATGTTCCCCCAAGGCATCTTTCTTTTCTCTCTTGTATGGATGTCCTATGAGGGAGTACTGGACAGCAAATTTTTCATATTATTTGGGAGGGGGCAGCTCCATTTGAAGGGTGTTTTTGTTCCTTTTTCTCTTTTGTAATTTTTGTTTTAGTTTCCAAGCACACTGTATTTCATATATAAGGGAAATAAGCATGTTGTTTTGCTCGTTGAGAATGCAAACTCTAACCTAAGTTTTGCATTGGCATACATCTGGTGTTTTTATAGGTTGTATCTAACTTGATATTGTTAATTTAACCACAGCTTCGAACGCAGTTGGACGACGCGATAGCTGGTGAATGTCCATTTTGTGGCGAGCTGATGATCCGCGAGATTTCTTTGCCTTTCATTTCACCGGAGGAAGCACTTCAGGTTAGTTCTTGGGAAATTAGACCACATAATCTTGGATCTCATCGGAGCTTTTCTTTACCTGCATAATTGTTCTTTCTTTTGTATCTTTAGAGAGGACCTGGATTCCAGGTCCTTTGTGGTGTGCATATAATCCTTTCCATGCGTTGTTTGAGTGTTCCCTTTTTAAGTTACGGAACAAAACATTTTCTTTTCCATGTAAGTTGTAATCGTGATCTGAAACTCATAACCTACTATTCATCTGCGAGTATTTTAAGTTAACCAATTCAATTCGGCATTTGTGGGTTTGTTGCTAATGGAATCTGCTAGACATTTGGGTTTTGAGATTCGACGTTTTGGTCATTAGATTTGCTCAATGTTGAAACTCTTAAACATATCAGATTATGGTTAGATAATAAATCTTGAGATTTGGAAATTGAGTATGAAATAACTTGTGTTGGATTTGCGTCAATATGTGGATTGTGTAAATCTAAATTTGTACAACTTTTCTGAGCTAGGTATAACATTAATTTAGGTTGACTTTATGATTGATGATCGACCTAAGCCTAACTCAATTGATTCAGCATCATATCCTTTATTTAAAGTTGTAAGGTTCAAATATTCACTATAAAAATTCTCAAAAAAAAAAATATATATATATATATATTCACTATAAAAAGGTAAGAGGTTATGTTTCATAAGCTTAAGATTATGTAATTTATAGAACTAACTTATTCATTCACCATGTTCTTCCTATACTACGATCAATTATTTAGAAATTAATTTCATACGGATTAACTACTATTCTTTGAGAGTAGTCCGTCCAAAACAAACTCTTTGGTGGGAGGAAAAATTAGTCTCATTCAGCCTGATTCAGGTAGCTGGTATGATTATTCAGAGGAGAAAATTGATTGCACCACCTATTTTCTGGATACACAATTTGCTTTGGTTTCAGAATTGATGTTTGCTCATGTTTCGGGGCTTACATTTGGCAATATGGTAAGCATAGTAATCCAAGCATTCTATGTGGAATGCATTTCTAGATTTCAATCTGATTTGGAAAGCACTTGAAGTGATCTTGGAATGATCGAGACAAGAGTTAAACACCTCCATATCAAGCACTTGAAAAGATGGATGAAATCTCAAACTCCATAATACTTTAGATGTTAAAGTTAAGAACTTAATTTTCTAAATAAATGCTTACCATTAACTCATATAATTCCCTGAATCTTGAATGCTCATTTTTAATACCAAGACAAACCAACGATGGTTTCATTTTAATTTCCATGATATCTTATGGATTTCAGAAACTGTGGAGGAAATTCTTGAACTACAAATTGATATAATTCACATGAAAACAGAAATTGAATTTCATCACTTGGCTCTAAATCTCGATTGCTTGATCTTTAATTGCAGATTAAATAGTTCTTTGATTTCTAATCTATCAAATTCCCTGTCCACTGTGAAAGATCTGATCTTAAACATCCGCTCTTCAGCACAATTATTTCCAGACCCAAATCAGTTTTATATTTATCAAGCAACTAGCACAGATCTGGATCTGATTATGTTTCCAATTATCACAAAGTTGCTTCAGTTCAGTTCAGTTCAGTTTAAGCTTAATTAAAGGCACATAAACTTCAAATTAAGCAAAGTAAAGAGAATCAAGATTTCTATTATTTGTGGAAACCGTTCAATTCTCTATTTCTGTACAATTATCCCCAATCTACAAAGCGATCCTTCAAGTTATAGATCACAATTCTTCATCTTCATCGCATCAATTCCAGATCTAATACCTTCCATTTCATGTCGCCTGATCAGCCCCAACTCCGATCGCATCGCCGACCAGATCCGTTCTTGCATCACCTTGAATTTCATCTCACCAAATCAGCCCTGGCCCCAACAGTTCAAGTACATAACTCGCCGGAGAGAATCATCGGTCTGCGCTATCCTCTCGGCGGCGTCACAGCTCCGGACGGCTTCAGGACCTTCCGATCCAACCAAACTGGAAAGCGGCCGGAGATCCGCCGTATTCTCACCGGAAACCAAAAGCCGCCGCCCCTGCCGGAGAGATTTGAGTCCGGACTTCCACTTGGATCCGATCTCCGTGTGGCCTTGAGCCACCGCTACGCTCGCCGCCATTCCAACTCTGTTAAGGTAACTCATCTTCAACCTCAAAGCACTTTGATGAAAGTTCTTAATCGAAAATGAAAAATCACTCTGGTTTTCCGTTGATAGAAAAATGGAGAAATTGGAGCCGTATTTATAGACGGGGCCAATGGGTTTAGTCTGAAAACCGGAAGCAGGGTTGAGAAAACCGCTGGTTTTGCTTCCGTTATAGTTAACGGCAGTGAGAAACTAAAGGCGTTAAAGTTAGCCTCTGACATGAACGGAGATCGTTTGTTTCGTGTCACTTATCCATACCATGTCCATTGAGTAATGTGCTTCGACCAATGGGATGGCGATGAGTTTTCGAGGTAGTGGGGCCCACCCCTTTACTTTATTACAATTTCAATCCCTTGGAATTTATTTTGTCGTGACGTGGGTATTTTAACTTTTACGATTGTGCGAGAAAGTGGGGTCCAGCAGTGAATAAGTCATAAATGGAGATTGCAGAGTAACTTTCTCTTAGTGAGGTGAGGTTAGGTGAGGATGGTTATAATATCATGGGAAAAGTATATTTTTATTCGATTTTGGATCAAGTTCCTTTCAAAAAAAAAAAAATACTATTAATCAAGGAACACCAACATAATTCATCTCCAAAATGGAGTTAATGTTAGGGAAAGATTCCCCTCTAAAAATCATATTCATTCTCACCAGCTAGAGAAGGAGCAAAATAACAAAAAAAATCAAACCATACAACCCTTGGCTAGAGAATCTACAACCTATTACAATGAAAACAATTCACAACCAAGAGAAAATAGTCGTCCGCCTAATATCAACCACAAGGTTGTGAAACTCTGAAAAATCTAAGGAGACACCATCAATCACATGGATAACTTGTAAAGCATCCGATTCCACCAGAATTGAAGGAAGAAAAGACTGTTGAACCCTATACAAAACCTTCCAAAACTTTAACCGAAGAAGACGCACAATTATGCTTCCAACCTAGCAATTTGGCCCTTTCTTTCCAATCACGAACCACCCAAACTGATACTTCCCCTTCTCGAGCACTCACTCGACGAAGCATCCACATTCAGCTTCCACAAACCTCCCGGAGGAGGAAGCCACTTATGCGGGACTTTCCTAACAGATCTTGGCTTGGAAATGCCACTTGCATCATGTAAATAATACAAATTAATATTATTATCAGTGAAGCGTAAGAGGTTATAGAACGGTAAGACCATCTTATCATTGCATCCAAAGTTCATGAAGTTCCATAAACTCTAAATAATAATGGTTTACTAAAAATAATTATTTTAATAATTAATCATAGGATTATTTTGTTCTCCTAAATTTTACTTTTAAAAGAAAATTTAGTAAAAAAAAGTCAATAGGTATATAGGGACCAAAATTAAACAACGGTAAAAATGTAACATGGAGAGATTTTTTTTATTTAAAACATTTATAAAAATAAGCTAATAAGAAAAGTTCATGATAGTTTAAGTTTGATTGAAAATATTTAGAAATACAAGGATCAATAATTGAAGACTAAAATAGTTAATTTAAATTTTTAAGTAATTATAATTTTTCCGGGAGTGGGTACGTGTAATATGTTGAATTCAACTGGTGGCGCTTTCGTGCTAGCTGTACGTAGGCCCCATTTATAAGGTAAGGTAGTATGGAGGCTACTATATTATAATCGAACATTTAATATTTATATGTGGGTCCCATCATTTCAGAAAAAGTAAAAAAGATAAAAAGTTATGTGGGTCCCAATAAGACTTTAGGTTGTAGGTAAAAGAAAAATGTTGTAAACTATGGGAGAGGTTTTTATGAAATTTTGGATCAAGGTTAGATTGAGTCATTATCTTGAATAGTAAAAAATTTAGAATTATAATTAAACATTATGTTTTGATGGGCAAGGAAGTTAGAAAAAATTACTTATTTAAATGTAAATTTAAAATAATTTGTTATTTTGAATAATAAAAAAATATTAGAAATGAATTATTGTAAATGAGCTATTTTAAAAAGTAAACAGTGAACCGTTAAAAAAATTATTTTGAATAGTTATAAATGAATGATTAAAAATAAATAATTATTTATGATTTATTTTAAATAGTTACAAAAACGTGTAATTTTTTTAGAAATGGTTTGTAAAAACTTATTTTAAATTCTCCATAAATATAGCAAACAAACACCCAAAGTGGCTTTGTGTTGGGGTGGGGTCGGATAATTTTCAGCTAACTTTGGTATACTTCACTATAACTTTATAATATTGAGATTGTCTAAAAAAAAATTAAAAATTAATGTTCAGTAAGTAGCCACAATCCATCCATTTTTAATTATTAATTTTTTTTAATCACTAGACCACTCCATAATAACTGTAGTAATATAGAAAATAGAATTTATTTTGATTAATAATCTTAACTCAATTATTATTAACAACTTTTTTTGTAGTGTTAGAATTTTATGTGCATCTTGACTATTTTAGTGAAAAATTAATTATTATTATTATTATTATATTTAGTGAACAATCAATTATAATGTTCAAAGAATCCTATTATAATTAGCTGACAAAAAATAAACCATAATTACAAGGATTGGCCTTTGCATTTATTTCTTTGTTGAAGGTTGAAATGGTATGATATAATATGTGGTAGTTTTGTTGATGGAATTCTCTCGGATGAAAGCAAATAAAAGGGAAAGAAAGCGATGAGGCTCAAAGTCTTAGTGATACATAATATTTGAAAGCTTATAATCTTAAAATTGTGGAAGAAAGGATAGTCATATATATCTTTGTTTAGATGTAGACTTGTCAAACAGTAACCAATATTGATTATCTTACACTATGGCCTGTGGTTGAGCTCCATCTAAATAAATGAGCATTGGATCGAAAAATGTGGAATTAATTAAATAAGGACAGATAATAGTCTCTTTTGATCCAAGAATATATATATATATATATATATATATATATATATTTAATGGGGAGGTTTGAAATTTAGTTTCAATTTCATTTGTATATTTTAAAATTAATCACTTTTTGTTAGAGAACATAGAGTTCTCGAAACAAATTTGTAATGAGGAGAATAAATCATATCTCTTATAAATGTTAGTTGAATTTTCCACTTTTTCAATACAAGATAATTGTAGGAACCCTAAACTTTTACCCTAACATTTAGTGACAATCAATTTTAGTTTTTAAAATAAGAATTTTTTTATCTACATAAGGTAATGTTAATTAAAATAATGATAAGGCTAATTTTAAAATTTGAATATACTAATAAAATATTTTAATTTTCACGAATTTAATTAGTAATCTAAAAATATGCAAAGAAAGTATTATTGAAATATTAAAAGTAAAAATGTTGAATTTATAATATATGGATTAAATTAAAATTAGATCTTAAATTTAAAAGATTAAAAACATAAATTTTTTTCAAGAATATATTGCTAAAGAGGTGTAAATATCGATATACAAAGTACATCTTTTTATATGTAAAAAGATGATGGAGTCGACAATAGGAGGAGACTTCTACTCTATTGATATCTTGTACAGAAGTGACAATGTCATTATTTGTGGAATATAAAAAAATTGTGCAAAGTTAACTGAGTTATTTCATGGTTCATCTTTAATTAAAATATGTTTTTTATTTTGTTTAAGAAAAATGCAATTATATAATATATAACACACATACATCGTACACGTTGATACATATATAGTTCACAAAAATGTGTTATTTTTTTGAAAATTTGTCTTCCATAATATATTTTTTGCTATTTATTATAATTGTAGCACATTTTTTAAAATAATTCAATTTATAACACATTTTGTCCAAAATTCTTATTCTAACGTCATTATACTTCTATCAATTCAATTGATAGATTTTAAACTTTTATCAATTCAACTGATAGACTTTAGACTTTTATCAGTTCAATTGATAGATATCAATTCAACTAATAGACTTTAGATTTCTATCAATTCAATTGATAGACTTAATCGATTTTTAGAGATTGAAACAGTGTAAATTGATAGATTTCAATCATTTTTCTACCTCAAATGAATAAGTTTGGAAATTGTGCTATACATAATATTATTTTGTTTTTTTTAATATACATGCAAAATCTTTTTTTTTTTTTGAAGAAATAACAATTATACCTTTTCAATTGCTTAAATGAAACCATCCAAATCCATTTTATAAACAAAAGCAAACTTTATTAAAGAAAAAGTAACACCTAGGGTTATAAACTCCATTAAAGTTCATCCAAAGACAAGGGGGAAAAATAATGGAGACATTATTTAACAGTAAGCCATTATGGTATTGCATTAAAACTCCAAATTGTCTTTCTTTTTTCATACCCTTCAATTCTTTATGGTGGTGGGTTTACTTCCTTTTCTTCTTTTTTTCCATCATTACTGTTGATACCGAAAAATGGTTCCTCGGAATCAATGGTACTATTTATATTATCGGGAATAGAGTAACCTGCAAGATGACAAAACAGCGTTAGACACCGGTGTGGTGTGAACCACAGGACCTCCGATGTCTAAGTCAGAAATGAGTTGGAAAACAGGTAGCTGATTGTAGAGAGCTCAAGAGTTTTAGAATGGCTTCGCTTAGAATGCTTAAGTTAGCTTGCCCTTCTTGGTGGAAAAACTGAGCTTTTTATAGCCATCGAACTGATAACCGCCCTGGAAAATTTAGTAAGGCGCATTATGGCGCTGGTTAATGACAACTTCGGTTATAACGTTTTTTTCATTAACCTGATAATAAATAGGCTCATAATTTTCGACTGTTACACATCCGTTTATTTATTTCGTTTGTAACCGTTGGAGTAGTTTGAGGTGTAACAGTCTTGGGGGGAGTTGATATGAGTGAGATCGACCCCCGAAAAAGGTTAGAGTCCTCTTTGGCCGACCCCCGAGGGGTCAGCTTGCCGTTTGGTCTATCCCGGGAGGTCGGCTCGTTCCTTGGCCTACCCCAAGGGATCAGCTCGTCGCTTGGCCGACCCTCGAGGGGTCGGCTCGTCGCTTGGCCTACCCCGAGGGATCAGCTCGTCGCTTGGCCGACCCTCGAGGGATCAGCTCGTCGCTTGGCCTACCCCGAGGGATCGGTCGTCGCTTAGCCGACTCTCGGGGGGTTGGCACGTCGCTTGGCCGACTCCGGGGTCGACTTGTCCTTTGGCCGACCTCTGTGGGGTCAGCTCGTTGCTCTCTGTTCTCAATATACCTTCTTCCAAGTTTCACGTGTTTTGTGCATAGCAAGTATTTTACCCACAACAATTACCAAAAATGATTTCTTTTGGGTCCATTTCAATTGTGGTCCTCCTCAAACCATGCCAAATAGATTAGATTAAGATAATACATCTTATCAACTTAACCTTTAATAATTGTCATTTCAAATCAAACCAATTAATTTCTATTAAAATATGCAAGTGTAGTAGCGAGGTCCAAATATATACTTATTATATGAGTTTATATCTCATATAATATATAAATTATTGAGGTGTTTCTATTGATGAATAAACCCATTAATTTATAAGAGCACTAACTAATAATTAATTACATTTAACCATAGAGATTTGAATCTGATCACTACTGTTAGTATTTTATACATAAGAGAATCAAAGATATCAAATCTACATACTCAATATCTTATGCTCTTTAAATCAACTTTTCTGATTCTTATTAATACAAACAAAAGTTTCAAATAAAATGGTAGGCAACAAAGCATCTTACTATTATGTGTAATTAATAATTACCACACAGTCCTGATTCTCCACTTATATGGAAGATATCATTTTAAACATATTTTTTTTATAAAGTTTCCAACATATATAACATGTGTTTAAACAATTCGAAAACCAAACCTATAAGTTTAAGATTGTTAGTACAAGACTCTAATGTTATGATACTATTTATTTTAGACATAAATTTTATAATTATGTAATTACCTTATTTTCCAAGTGTTTTAAAAGAGTTTTCAAGTGTTAAAAAATATTTCTAAAATACTTACAATTTTTTAATTTGACTATATTATTTAAGGGTTAAGACTTCAAATTTATAACCTCTTAATTATGAGGTCGTACATTTTGTTATTGGATCTATACTCATTTTGGCAAGAATACTTGAAAAGTCGTTGTGAACAAGTCTGTCTCACATTCATATGCTTTATGATCATATTTCTATTTTTTAATCAATAATGTAAAACTTCGATCATATTCATTTGATAAAATTATTTGATTTTCATGACAATGGAAGCTAAAAAGTCTTGCAGAGATTCGATGTGTGTTTTATGAATATAATATCGGCAAGAAAATTAAGATTGCCATGATAATAATTTTGAAAGTGGTGAAATAATTAATCCAACTTGCAAAAAGTAGACTAAGCAATAAATAATTTTAAAAACTATTTTTAAACAGTTCAAATGAAAAGATAACGTAACAACCAACAAAAGAACAACTATTTGTTTTGGTGGATCTTTTGGACAATTTGTAATTCGTGTGGATGTAGATGGATTTTTTAACTAGTTTCTTTTTATAAATATATTTTAACTAGTTAAGCTTATTAAATTAGTATTTGCCAATCAAAATAATTGTTCACTAGAATCTCCATTTATTAATAAGAATAACTACGAGAATCTCTCAATCATCCATTATTTTTTTTTAATAGAAAAAAAGAAAAAGAACTAGATTTACAACTGCAATATATTTTTTCCATTTTCTTTGAAGATAAATTAATTTTAATAGATCTACATTTAATTAAAAAAAAATTTTGAGGAGTTTGTCAAAAAAAAAATTGAGGATACAAAATTTGAACCTATGACCTCAAGGTCACTAAGTATACACTAATGTCACTTGAGCTAAAGTAAAAATTATTTTAAAATGAGTTTAATCAATATTTCTTGAAAATAATATTGATAATTAAGTAAATATCTTTCCAAAATTCATAAAATAAAGGCTGTTTTTTTTAACAAAATAAAATAAAAACTATTTATTTTAGAAATTTAACATAAACTAGTAATAAAAATTAAACATACATTATCAGTTATAAAGTTTTTTTTTTTGACATGTTAGTTATAAAGTTTTTTAGTTGCCAATAGTATTTAATTTTAATTTTTGAAATAACTAGTTACATAAAATAATGTAAATTGGGATGAATAACTACATTAATTTTATTTTTAATATATTCGTGGAATATTTTTTTTTATTTTGAAAAAATAAGTAAAGAGAAAAAGTAAACTCAACAAATTTCTCAAAAAAAAAAAAAAAAAGTAAACTCAACCATTAAAACTGAGCATTATTAAATAAAGATATTTGATTTTAAATCTATCAATTAAAGAAAAACTACCCACTTGTTTAAAAAAAATAATAATAAAATTAACTAAAATTTGAAGAAAAAGAAAATAGAACTAAAAGGGAGTTTTTTTTTTTTGTTTGGAGGATTGGTTCCATTGGCCGATGGAATTTTAGAAAAACTGAAACCTCATTGCCTGTGGTTTCATCTTTGGGAATTCCAAATGACTCAATTGCCCTTATTGGTCCCCATGCTACACTGGTCTTTTGTGGACGAAATTGACATTTCGGCTCTTAGTGCGATTAGATGGTAATGCGATTATGAATTGGGTAAGATTTAATTTTGCGATAGATTATGAAAGCATAAGATAAGAAAAATAATGGCCCACAAAGGAATAAAACTTTAGGCATATAGTATATGGAAATAATGATAAAACAAATTAGGGGTCATGTCAATCAATGTAATGGGGGCCAAGTTTTATGTAGCTGCAATAATGCAATATTGTCTTTGTATTAAAAGTGTGGGGATAAAAGTGGGGACAATTATGGGACATTATGATAAGGGAGATGAACTTGGAATTGAATTGGATTGATCTGTAAATGTCCATCCCAATCTAATCCACCCCATGCTTTTTCTTTTATAAGAAAAGAAACAAAAGTGCTTTCTTTTTGTACGAGGGAATAAATTATATACAGAAACTTTAACCGGGGTTTAACATGCTAATCAAAGTTATAGTTAAGCAGTATGAATGTGTTCATCACTAAAAGATTGATCAAAGTTATAGTTAAGCGGTATGAATATATGTACATGACTAAAAGATTAATTAGTATTTTAATGTATCTCAAAGTTTTCAAAGTTATCTTTAAGGTCCTTAAACTTAACCTGTATTCAACTTTTTAACTTTGAACCATCAAATTACTAATTAAAAGAACTTTGATGAATCAAAGATTATAAATTCAATTTATAAAGTTAAAAGTATGAGTAAACTGATCCGAACACTCACAAATATAAAATAAATAAATAATATTTTTTTAGTTCTTTAAGTTTTGTGATTCACTTTTAATTTGGTTCATATAACACAAAATTGAATGTTTTTATTATAATTCAATAATATTTATTTTTAATTTTTAAGAATTTAAGATAACAAAATTGTTAGTTATTAAAGTAATGTTGATTAAAATGATAAACTAATTTTAAATTTTAATATATTGATGAAGTGATTATTTTAGTTATCATGTTTATTTAATTTGTTTAAAAGGAAATAAGTATAAAGGTAAATTAAGTGAAAATTAACTTTTTAAATGTTAGGGATAAAATGTTCAATTTTAAAATATAGAGACCAAGTTGAAATTAGATCTCAAATTTAGGGACCAAAAAGATAATTTTTCTTTAAAAAAAACTTTAAACTTTCAATTTATTTTTTATGACCAGTTAGCTCTTTAATTTTTAAATCATCTAGCTTATTTGAAGTTTTTTTTAAAAAAAAACAAGAAACTATTCAAATTTAAAATTAACTAAGATGAAAGGGGAATATTAATTTTGAGGATTGAACTTATGACTGTAGAAATGAAAAACAAATACTAACCCAAGTCAAAATGGCACCGATCATTTCGATAAAATTTGGGTTATAACATTTTTTTTTTTGAAAAAAAAAGAAATAGATACGTTATTACATTAACATTTTTTAAGTTAAAAAAATGAAATAGGCACGAATCTATTATTTTAGAGGTCAACCTTAAAATTAACTCTAACTAGTAAATTATAGAAAGAAATGGTCAATATGGGTATTTTTTTCAATTTTATTTTAGAAAAAAAAGGTAGAAAATGAGTATATCTCGATGATAATTTTTTTTTGAGGAACTATCTCGATGATAATTAATACTTTTAGCTTGAAGTCAAATATTCAAATTTTCATACCCGTTTGTTGAGTTTAAAACAATCTGAATTTTTCAAAAGAAAAACTACAAATTTAGTTCCATTGCATGTTTAATAAACTTTAAAAATGTCTAATAAAATTTCTTAGCTTTCAATTCTGTATAACTAAGAAAAGAACTTTCATTATTTGTGTCTATAACATTTTTCTATATAAAAATATAGATTACATCAATGGCCTGTTACTATTATTACTTTTTTTTTAGATTATAACTGAGGTAAGTGATTCAAACTCTGCGATCTCTTATTCATTAGGTATGTATTGATATTATTGAACTGTTGTTTGTGTTCATATCAATAGTGGATTAGGTATAAATAAACTTTGAAGATTTATCAAACACACAATTAAATATATATATATATATATATACTGATTAAACAAAATTTAAAGTTTGATAATCTATTAATACAAAATTGAAATATTTATTAAACAATTTTAAAATTCATAAAAACATTAAATACAAACTTAAAAATTAAATTTATTATTTAACTGCGTGTAAGGTTTTTTTTTTTTTTTTTTGAAGTTTACCCAATAAAGTAGTTATCCATTGAGATATTATTGAAAGAGAATAGAATACTATAGCATGGTAGGACATTTTGAAACCATTAGAAAAAAGTGAAAAGAAAAACTTCAATAAGTGTGCACAGTTTTTAATCTATACCCTACTTCTATTAAAGAGGTAATCACATTTTCGATAGCTCATAATTTTTCAACATAAACACTATGTTATGATGTATACATTTAAAATATATGGTTGATATTATACGTTTTCTTTTATACTGTATCTTGAGTTAGTTGAATAGCATTTAATATGGTTTAGTAGTGTATTGTATAACCAAGTTACAATTTAAATCTCCTTAATTCTCACTAATCTTCTTGGAATAAAAAAAATAGAGATAGAGAGATTCTAACTAAAAAATATTAATCAGGAACTTTTCTCTAATTCAACCATAATTTATGGATTTTTTTTTTTTTTTTTTAAAACATGACCTCTTCATGATGAGTAAGATATCGTTTGCTAAGCTTTATTTATATTTTCAAAAAGGACCCTAACAAAGTTTAAAATGTTAATTTAGCCTACCATATTTTATAGAGTAAAAAAAAAACAATTTCTCCTTGAAGCAAACCCTAATCCAAATTGAATTATGCATTAATTCTAGTCATTATTATTCGATTTCACACATGATGAAATTAAACAAACATCTACAAAAATGGTACACACATGAAGCTACGTTCATGAGTTCCTCCCCACTTAAGATTTTTTCTAAAAAAAACAAAAAATCAATAAGGACCCCAACAACTCAAGTACATAACAGTTCTAAGAGATTCCTCAGACTGCTTGGTTTTACTTTGATCTTCCCTTTTAACTTCACCCGAATCCCTAACCGCCGCCGCGGCCGAAGTCGAAGAAGAAAGCTTATTAGGCTGAGACAGAGCCCTCACAGCCGAGTTCCACCGGCACAAGTGGCCTTGATCTTTCAACGCCTCCACCGCCCCAATACTCGCCGCCGCCGCCGCCGTCCAGCTCTTTCCGGCACACATTTTTTCTTGCTTGTTTTGTCTAAGCGTTTTTAATTCTGTGACGAAATTGAGGTAAAGATGTGAGTGTTTCATATGCTTATATAGATGTTTTTTTGTGTGGAAAATGGAATTGGAAAAACCTGAGGCTGATGATTTGTAAACTAACGTCGAAAAAGGTGGTGGGTTTTGCACTTTACCGTAGTGGGGAGAGAAGATTACTGGATTGCCCTTGCCGAGGATGGGTAGGCTGCGTGGAGGGGTAGGGGTAAAAATGAGAAAAGTGGGTCCTGTTTTCTAATAATAGTTCAGTTTGGTTTTTGGGTTTGTGAAATTATTGATTTAGCCCAAAGAATGGGAAGCAAACCACTCGCTTGTCACCCACTGGTTTTGTAGAGTTATTGCGTGTTCGCCTCTATCTCTGATGCCGCATTGCCAAACAGATTTGAACGTAATACATTTATTGGATTTTTCTCCTTTCTTCTTTATAGTCTTTAGGTTTGAAATTTAATTTCAATTTGATGGTTATGAGTCTTACGACAATACTCACTTTTAGTATTGATGTACTTTTTTTAATTTACTTTTATACTAAATTTACATTCTATGTGTAAACAAAAATAACCACTTTGTTAGTATATTGATATTTAAAATCAATCTAATCATCATTTTAGTCAAATTTTACATTATGTGATTAACAAATTTTGTCATCTCATAAGTTAAAAATGAGCGTTGAAATGTTAGGAGTAAAAAGTATTTAATTTTGAAATTATGAGACCAAATTGAAACTACTATCTCAAACTTAAAAATGTACTTTTCCCTTTAATTTAATAATTTATCTCAGTACATGTATATTTAGGGCAATTGCTATCTTACCCAGACTTAGATTCAAGAGATAATAGAAATTAATTATACTATTAAACTCACTTGAATATTCAAAATAAATCTTCACAAAAATATAAACAAAATTATTTTACATTGGTTAGATAAGTGAAAGATCTTATGTATATTAGTGATAATAACTAACATGGAAATCCGTGTAGCATTTTCATCCTTATCTATTGATCAGAGTCATGTGCCAAACATAATCATTCGGTAGGTTACCCTAACATAAGATAAAGATGTTTGGAACAAAAAAATTTGTTCCAAGCAATAATGTACCTCTTAAGAGAAGAAGAGCTGAGTTTGACTAGCGAGCGATATAATTTCAAAGAAGAGGAGTTAGTCAAATATATATAGTCATGACCAAAATCTGTCTCAAGGGGCAACTAAAAAAAAATTATCTAAAGAGTTTTTTTTTAAAGAGAGTCTCGACATTTTTTCGATAGTAGGGCTGGATCCTTGGTGTCAAATGCATAAGATAAACCTATAGAGAAGTTTGATCCTAATAGAAAAGATTGTTGAGTTACAAATAAATCCCTATTATAAGTCTTTCACAAAGGTTTTGGAAATGTTGACATGTCTTAATATCATTCTTGTATTTAATCAATGCAATATGTATCGTATTTTAATTCAAATATATGTTGGGCTTTTTGCATGTATATGAAAAAAAAAATCATGTATAGCACAATTTCCAAACTTATTCATTTGTGGCACAAAAGTGATTGAAGTTCATCAGTTTGCCGATTAAAGTCTATCAGTTGAATTGATAGAAGTCTAAAGTCTATCAGTTGAACTTATAGAAGTCTATTAGTTGACTGATAGAAGTCTATCAATTGAACTGATAGAAGTCTAAAGTCTATCAACTGAATTGATAGAAATCTAAAATCTATCAGTTGAATCGATAGAAGTCTAAATAGAAATTTTGGGCAAAATGTATTATGAATGAAATTATTTTAAAAAATGGGTAATGAAGAGCCAAAAATATACTATGAAGGATAAATTCCAAACTATTATTATAAGGGGATTTTGGTTCAAAAAAAAAAAAATACGGGGATTTTGCAAGTATATTAAAAAAAACAAAATAATTATCCATGTATAGCACAATTCCCAACTTATTCATTTGTGACACAAAAATGATTGAAGTCTATCAATTTGCATTGTTCAATCACTCAAAATTGAGTGAAGTCTATCAGTTGAGCTGATAGAAGTCTAAAGTCTATCGGTTGAACTGATAGAAGTCTATTAGTTGAAGCGATAGAAGTCTATCAATTAAACTGATAGAAGTCTAATGATGTTAGAATAACAATTTTGGGTAAAATGTGTTGTGGATGAAATTATTTTAACAATGTGCTATAGTTATAATGAAAAGCAAAAAATATGCTATGGTGGATAAATTCTCATATATATATATAGTATTTTAAAAAAAATTAATTAACCTGGTGAAATTTATTGTAATTAATCATCTAACTTAAAATTTAATTATTTAACTTAATAAATAAATATATATATTAATTAATTAATTCTCCAAGCATTAAGGGTGACATTGGAACCTATGATTAGCCAAATAGCTAAATATTAGTAGTGATTTAATTTTGCTATATCAATTAAGTAGGATCCTCCAACTAAAGATGACAATTTTTTTCCGTGGGGCTCGGTCTACGCGGGGATCCACACTTAACAGAGCGTGGAACGGGGTCGGGGACGGGGAATATATTCCATGTCCCTGATTCTCCGATACCGTCCCGTTTATTATTGTTTTTTTTAATATTCTTTTTATACTTTATCCTTTCATTTTCAAATAAAAACATATTTATTGATGAAATTATTTATGTATATAAATAAAAAAAAAAATTATAATTAATATAGTTGAAATTTATAAATATTTTCTAAGAAAATCTAATTATTTAATAGTATTATCCCAAAAAATATTAAAAAATGTAAACAAAAAATGAAAAAATTCCCACGGGACCCAATCCCCGCCAATAATTCCTGCCCCGATTCCAAAAAAATGAAAAAAAATTCGGGCACCCTTAATGCTTAGATTAATGTTAGATTATAAAAGCCATTCCCCGGCCCCCGTAAACATCTCTACCTCCAATTAATGTTAGATTATAAAGGTTTGTTGGATTTGTGTAAATTTCCAAGCTAGTATGTTTATCTGTTTAAAATTGAGTTAAAATGGAAGAAGATCTGTTTGATAAGTAAACAGACCCTTTTCTATCTCTTCATCAACGAAGAATTCAATAACTTTAACACCCGACACACATCTAGTCCAACACATCCATGATAAAATTTGGAATTGTCCATTTATCTAAATATGTTAATATAATACAAAATTTTAAAAGTAAAACTAATGATAGAATTTTGATTTTAGATGGAATCAATTTAAAATAATCCAAAAGCCATAATGAATCAACATTGTCTATTAAAATAATAATCATGATAAACTATTTTATCAATGAAATTGTCGCTTAGTTTCCTTTTTCCCTTTTCCCTTTTTTCCATTTTTCAACGAGGGCTCTCTTTCACAACACGCCCTACGTTTTTACTTTTCAATAATACACTTCACAAGTAAAAAAATAAGAAAACTCCCATCAAAATGCTTGCGCGCGAATTGATAATTAAGATCTGGAAACATCGACCAAGACTTTTCGATTTTCGTATCAAATATTGATTAAGATAGCAATTAAGATACAGATGTGGGAATTTAAATTAGTTCAAGATGTTCGAATTCTTATCTTCAGAACAAAAAATGATCAAGAAATATGCATCAATAATCAGAACTTTTCTATTAATTTGGAATTAATATAGACAACACAGAAACAGCACTCTGGAATCGCAGTCGATGTGGGTCAGTTATTGGGGCCCCAACAGATTAAATACATGACAGTTAACTCCTTGGACTGCTTCCACCGGTGATCGGAAACCGCAGCCGCCGACGGAGCGGAAAGCTTCTTAGCCTGCGAAACAGATCTAACTTGGTTTTTAGCGTATTGCTGAACCGATCTAATTGTATGGTTCCACCGGCAAATGCCTTGATCCTTTAAAGCCTCCACCACTCCCACACTGGCCGCTACAACCCAAGCTCTTCTTGTGAAACTCATATTGCTTTGATCTCTGTTTTGAATGTTTGGAATTTTGATGGGGATGAAGATTTGGGGTTGGTGATTATATAGAGAGAGGGGTTATTACAGGGGAAAAGCCCCTGGTTTTGGTTTTGGTTTTGTTTTCTATGGTCTGTGTGGACAGAAATGCCCCTGGGAGACACGTGTGGGGGGTGATGAGTGCTGAGTGGGCACATGGTTTTGAATTGTTGGACATTTGGAATCCTGGAATCAGGGAAACTCGACTATACCGCTGCGAGTGACGAATTTCCACCTTGGAAATGGGTTTTTAATTTCCTAAATTTAAATATTGTTTTCTTTTCATTCACTGTTTGTGGATTTCTTTTTTTTTTTTTTTTTAATGTGGATGAACTTCGCAAACACGGTATCCAATATTTTTCATTTGGAGCTTTGGTATCCTATTTAACAATATAAAATTAATTGATGTTCTGAGAGGAGTAACTCGGTGACAATGCGATAATCTTCCGAATGTCTATTGAGTTGCATTTTAAATTAATTGATGTTATGAGAGGAGTAACTCTCGTCCTTTCACTTACTTTGCTAAAGTTAAATTTGAATTAACATATTAAATTTTGTTATCATATTTGATAATATGAGATTTTATTTCAAGACTAATTAATAGTTAGATAAATAACTCATATCTTTTATAAAAAATTTTAAAAATTTTCACATTTTCAATATGGAACAATTATCATCGGATGTGTATCTTTAACAAAGATAGCGAAAACTCGTCACTTTTTTAATGGGGAGAAAGTAAAAGATCTTTGATATGCTTTTTCTAAATGTTAGCATATTGGGGACACCTTATTGAATTTGATTGGAATTTATGTAGAACCAATATTCCTATGGAGTTTTGATACATATTAGTTAATGAGGTTTCATCTTAAAACGACTGGTGATTAGGTAAGTAATTCATATATCTCGTAAAGCTGTCAATAACTCTTAACATTTCTATATACTGAGAATGATGTTTTTTCCAAATTATAAAGCTATTTTTTAGTTGAACAATAATTAGAAGGAAGAGATTAAAATTCATAACTTATTTTTTATCATAAACATACATTTATGTCAATTGAACTATTGATTTTATTGTCCTAAAAATAACATGTTCCCATCAATTAATTCCATACAAATTCATTTAAAAAATACAAACAAAAAATCTCAATTATTATCGAATGGGTTAGGGGCGCAATGATTTTAATGTTTGGTTGTAAACCAGTTCAACACCAGCGTCACACGTTCGAGGGTGAAAATCGAAATTTGTCTCCCTCCCAATATATACTCAAAGAAAAAAAATCTCAATTATTATGTTTAATGTTATAAGAAATTGAATGGCTTGAATCACAAATTTTATAGTTGTTCGTGGTTGCTATACATCGAAACCAATTCACACACACTAGATATTTAACAAGCCAAAATGATTTCAAATATCTTACGTCTTAGAAAGAAAAAATGAAAAGATAAAAGTTTAGGTCATATCATAGTGCCACGATCATTTTGACTCCATGTCCTAAGTTATCTTCCGGTGCTTGGCTTGGATATACACACTGCCAGGTGTTGGCATTCTACTGGCTTGTTAATAAAGGCGTTAGGAATTAAAACTTGGATAAGCTGCTCTCTCACTCTTCTTCGATATGAAATCCATTTTCTCAGTATGTTCGTAAGGGATAATTTGTCAAATTGGGTCTTTTTCTAAAACTTATTATAAAAATGGGTCCAATTTTAAAAATTTTGTATAAATGGGTCTTTGCGTCTCTACAAGAGACGCAATTCCTTTTATTATCTGCCACACATGTGCCAAGGAAACTGTGAGTGGACGGAAATTTTTTTTTTTTTTTTTTTTGTTTCTTTTTTCTTTTTTCTTTCCTGTTTCTTCTTTTAATTCTGTTTTGATTTTTTTTTCTTTTCTCTCTTCCTTTATCTGAGATCAATTTATTTTTTTTAATCTTTTTTTACAAATCTGCCTAAATGAATATACATGTTTAAATTCTTTTTTTAAAAAATGCATGTTTAAATTCTTTTTAAAAAATGCATATTTAAATTTTTTTTTGTGGAGATTATTTAAATTTTTTATTTAAATATATATAATTTTTTTTATTTATTATTAGTATATATATAATTTATTATTATGTTAGAGTTATAAGGGATAAATCCACATTCAAGGAGTTTAGAAGAGCCATTTATTTTTAAATATAATTAAAAAATTATCTTAAAATATTTATGGTGAAATATATTGTCATAGTTTAAATCTGGTAATTAAAAAAATTATAAACTTTAAAAAAGAATGTCAGATAAATTAACAAAATAATTCTATATATTTTTATCAGAATTAAATTTCAAAACTATTAATAATATTTAAAATATTTATTATTTTGTATTAAAAAAATAATTTAATTGATAATTGAAATTACAATGAAAGCTCAATTTGATATAAAACTACCAAAAAAAATCTATTTAATTAAAAATGAGAAACACTAGTAAAAAAAAAAGGAACGTTTTATCCCATATAAAAACACATTGATGAATTCTATATTTAACAAATTTGTAAGGTGATTTTTTGTGAGATGATTTCTAAGGATTGATTAAAAATTTACATTTAATAAATTGTATGGTGGTTTTTTTTAAAGGATGTATAAGATATATATACTTTTTGAAATATGTAAGATGATATTTACGTTTTTTTTAGAATGATATTTAAATATATTATACATCAATATAATTTAAATTATAATAAATATTTTTTAGTCTTTTTTTAAAGAATCTTAACAGTAGTTATGTTCTCATTGGTTATAATAAATAATTAAATTAGATCAAGATATTTGAATAATTGGTATTTAGAATAGATAATTAATTAAGATTGTATTAGTTTCTTAAAAAAAAAAATTATTGATCAATTATTATTATTAATTTTTTTTGTTGAGAATGATACTCAATTGATGTAGAATTGGATAAATATTGATTTATATTTTATTAATATTAGGGGTTAGTTTTTTTAGAAGAAACATGATATTTTTAGGGATTAATTTTAGGATACTCATTTATATTATTAAGAGTTAGATTTAATAAAGGTTGAGATAATTTTTAATTTAAAAAGAATTAAAAATATATATATGAAAAAAAGGAAGTATGAAAAATAAGGAAACAATAAAATGAAAAAAAGGAACGAAATAAGGGGAAAAAAGAACAGAAAAGCAAAAAAAAAAAATAATAAAAAAGAAAATCAGTTAAAATTCCCCAAAAAAAGGTGCGATGGTGTGGGGACTAACGCCTCCACCATTTTCCGTCCCATTTTGGCTATTTTGACTGTGAGAGATTTTTGGCCGATCAAAACAAACAACGTTGACCAAATTTAGCACATGTGGCGTCTCTTACAGAGACGCCACAACCCTTTTCAGCAATTATTTTTGAATTCGACCCATTTTGACAAAAAGTTTAAAAAAAAAGACCCATGCTCACAAATTACCCGTTCGTAAGCATCGCAACTTTCTTCTCATTCTCCTGCAATGGCGGCTGTTAATTCTGTATCATTCTCAACATCGAGTCAATGTTCCGATCAAAGATTGCCGGTTCCGTCGCCTCGTTCACTCGCCTCCAATTTCGACGGCTTCCACTTTTTCTGTCATCATTTAGGCGTACAAAACTCGGATTTCTTGGTTATTCGCCGGAACAGGTAGCTTCTGCCGATTTGTTTTCCTTGTGTTCGATTTTTAACCGTTCCGTTGCTAGCATCGAGTTTGATTTTGGAATTCAATCGCGCTGTTTTTCCTCTTAGAGATGGAATTGTAAATTTTAAGTAACCATTAGGTATTCGATAGTTCGGTTGGATCGATTCTGAACTTACGTAGTGTGCTGAGATTTCTCTAGTTCAATAATTTTAGTATTGGAGTATAGAAACGGATAGTCATTTTCGGCTTAGATGCGGCGACTGTTGCTGAGACTAAATCGAGCTTTCTCGAGGCGTACAAACGGCCTATCCCTAGCATTTACAATGCTGTTCTGCAAGAGTTGACTGTGCAGCTGCATTTGATGAGGTGTTAAAGGACATGCCGTTATGGCCATGTTTTTGCCCTTGGTTTTGTTACTGTATAATGTATATGATATGATCAGCTTATGGAAGGGTACCCTAGCGATGAGGATTGGGAAGCCATTTTCCGAGCATACACTAAGGCATTGAATAAGGATCCAGAGCAATATAGGTTTGGCCATGTTTTCCCCTTTTCTTTTACCATTCCTAATCTCTCATTCTTTCCACCTAACGATTTCATTAGCCTTGTCTATAGGTAGTGAATATTATCATCTGTCCTTGTATTTCACGTGTTCATTTGGACATTGTAATCTAAAATAAACCAGGCTAAAGACGATTGATCGGTCAATTGACTCATTTCACCTGGTATCAAATGTTAGTGGATGGTCAAATTAGTACCAATGACCTTTATTGGTAATAAAATTTAGGGTAAATTATAAGTTTGGTCTCTATGGTTTGAAGAAATTTAAAATTCAATCCCTTCAAAACTAGAATTTAGTCCCAATGATTTGATGAAAGTTAGAATTTAGTATCTATGGTTTTAAAACTTTGAATTTAGTCCATATGATTTGATAAAACCTAAAAGATAGTCCTTGCCGTTTCTACTGGTTAGCGTTAAGTTCTTCGATATTAGTTATTTAGGTGTTAATGATGAAATTATGAGTTAAGTAACTGATTGAACAAATGAATCACATCATTTAGGCATGAACGGTGAGCTTTCACGTATTTAATTCACCAGCAATTACAAACGACAAAGACTACATTTTATATTTCATTAGAGAAATTGGATTTAGATAGAATATTACTTAACCTTATTCTGTTCAAGAGATTAAAATTCAAGGATTCTCCCCTGCTTACGGCTGCATTTTATTTTTCTAGTTAACTTCAGTCTTTTGTGGTGTTTGGATGGAGTGGAATATGAGCTACACACACACTCACTGGGCTAGTGGGATTTCCTTTCTTCTCCTTTATGGAGGTTGTGCTGATCTTTTGGATGTGTTCTTTAGAAGCCTCTGTTGGTCCTTTCCATCTAATTTTAGCTCTTGTGAATTTCCATAAATAGATGTTCCCCAGCCCCCAGTCCCCAACAAGAACAGTTGTTTTAAATGATTGCATACATGAACTGGCCGACTCTATTTAGTGTGTCTATCACTGAAATACTTTTGTTCTTGTAGAACAACTAAAGCTATGCTGTTGAAGGTTTTCTAAACAACTTAAACATTTTGATGAAGAACTTACTGAGTATTGACCTCTAACGTTTTGCCGCTTCTGTGTCGCTTTGAATGTCGACAAAAAGAGTGTGGACAGAGACTTTGATTGCTTTCAAAGTTGGTTCAGGCAAATGAGCTCCTAAAAGAATATGTCGATAGGTAAAGAGATTGTTATGTTCATGGTTCCAGGCATGATAGATAAACAAACAACAAATATTTTCATAGATTTTATGAAACTATAATCGATTCAAAAACTGTCAACCTAGTATTTGTTAAATCTCCTGCTAAGTCACTGTCATAGCATATTTTTTATTCATTGAATATCCCCACAACTTGTTTGCCCATCTTTGCTATAGAATTGTTATTAGACATATTTTAGGAGTATGAGGGAAATTAGTAGAGAGTTTGTTAGGCATTTCGGTTATAAATAGAGGTAGGGATAAGAGTAGAGGTATGAAATATTTTGGGTAATGACTCAAGGCTTGAGTAATCTCAAGAGTGTGGGAGGGTTTAAGTACCTCTAATTACTTGGCTATACAATAGTTTTCTTTAATCTTTTCATATCAATAGATTTTGGATCTTATCTCTACATCTTGCCTTTTGGCACATGTTCTTGGCTGAGATAGAATTGAGTGGATTATGGTATAGTTAACCAGTGGTTTTCAATTGTGTTTGTTCCTATAGAGAGAAGAAGAAATGAGATGAGAGGGCTGGATCACAAACAGCTAATGAGGCCATGAAAATGCTTAATTTTTTTAGAGAGCTGATGACATCAATTGGGGAGCTGCCTAATTTGAGGTAATTTTGGAGTTATAGCAATATTCTGAATACCTGATAGAGATATGCATTTGTATTATATTGTTGGGTCTTGCTCATTTGGTAAATGCTAGGCACTACCTTTGTTCTCATTTGATATAACCACCTCAAGCAATTTTTTTAGTCATTTGTATACCACATTTTGAGTGCAATTGTCATTACAAATGGCACTCTGTGAAGTATTCATCAATTTTCCTTCAAGCGTTTTAGACCATTTGCTTTTGTAATTGCATTCATTTATGGATTCTTATGAAGTTTGTAACCATCAGTCATATATCATTTGGAGGGTGAACTCTATTCTTATTTGTTTATCTATTTTTGTAACTGTATTGGAATTAGGAGATTTATGAAACTTGATATTAGAAAATAAATTATTTGAATTTCAACGCTAGTTTTCTTTTAACCTCAAATCTAACTAATTTTTTTGTTTTGTTAGGCTAACTTCCAACTTGAAAATGAGGATATAATTTTTAAGTTTCATAGTATTAATTTTTAGTTGGTATTAAAATTGTACTTTCAAATTAGTTAAAAATTCAGTCAAACTAAATATTTTCATTGTTTAAAAAGAAAAGAAAAAAAGCTGAAAGTATATGATTTTCCATTAACAAAAATTTCCAAAAATAAATTGGGACAATCCATTGATTTTCCTTCGTTTCATTTCATTTTTCTGAAAGAGTTGAAAAAAAAAATCAATAAATTATAGAAGTGTTTTGTTTGATTAATCAGCATTCACCAACAAAATTAAATGGAATATAGTTGTGGGCTTTACCAGCGAGCCTCCTATGACAAGGTTGGAGGCCCAAAAAGATTAGGTTACCGACTGAGGCCCACTACGATAAGATCACAGATAAACATTCGATGGGCCGGCTATGCCAAGTCCGGCCCGAGAACCGCTAGGCCATTTATGATTATTCTACAGATCGAGATTCAATGAGTCTTTTGTTACTAGACTCAATGGGCCTGCTATAACAAGCCGACAGACAGAGGTCCAATAGGCCCAATATGAAAAGAAACAATGGGCTTTCTGTAACAAGATTCATTGGGCCTGAAACGGGGACCCAATGGGCCAAATTTGAAGATCCAATATTTGAGAGGCGTGGATGTGAACTTATAATAGAGCTTTCAATTTAAGATACTGCACATGTATTCAATAAAATATAGCTAAGAATAGTATAGTTCAACTCATATGATATGACATAATTACTAACAAGTTATCAAAGAAATAGTAAGAATTTGATTTTTAACTTTCTGGAAGTCTTCTGGACCATTGTACTAATCAGGATGATTTATATAAGGGAAAAATTTGCCGACCCAATTTATTAACTATGTGTCACCATTTTTAACCACACAAATCCTTCTCTTTTTTTTTCCATTTTGTTTATATATATAAAAAATTTATGTTTCAAAATGGTGACATATGGTTAATAAGTTAGGTCTACCTGTACATTCATGTATAGGTAAGTTTTTGTGTTTATTATAATACTTGGTTGATATGTATATATTTGAAGATGAACTAATTATACCCACATTATTTTTGCCTGCTTTTTTACTCGCAAATTACATAATAGTAACCACTTTTTAGTTGATTTTTTAAAAAACCACCCATTTTTATTCAAAAGCTGACAAACTAAGTACTCTTCAAAAAAAAAAAAAAGTACTCTTCCTAAAAAGTTATTTATTATGTATTCATTTTCTCTAAATTTTTAACTTCGTTTAGCTATAATTTAAAATTTGATTGATGTTACAATTTTTTTCTATAAACTAGAGAAGTGCTGCAAATTTAAATGTGTAAAAAGAGCACTGTTATTGAGAAACTTTCAAACATTTATGCTCGCTTAACTTAGTGGGTATGAAACATATATTCGATAGAAATTTAAAGACAGTAAAGCAAAGTAAGATTTTTGTTATAGTTTATGAAATTTAAAAGATTTCTTTTTCATCATCGGTAAATTAGTCGAGTTTAATTTCAAATAGAACTTGATTTTCTTATATACTCAAAATCCTGGTTGAATTTACTGAAAGATGGATTTTGAGTAAAAATTACGACATATGTAAAAGATTAATATTCAAAAGTTGATGAGGTTGAAAATTTCATTAAAAAATGATCTTTTTTTTTTTTTTTTTTTAATTTAAACCCAGCATTTTATGCACCTTTATAAAACCAAAGACAAAACAGTTTATATGCAAAATATTCTAAAAATACACAATTAAGACGACAATTTTTGCCTAAATGTTTGAATTGAAAGACACGTAATGCTGTTGGTCTGATACGTGTGAGTTCCCTAATGCATGTAAATGAAAAGCTTTACACTTACGCAACATAACAAATGATATTTTATGTTTTATTTAAAGAAAAACAACTAATATTATACGTATCTTATCAAATCGATATCTTTACCTATACTATTTATCTATTGAATTAAGTTGTTCGAATATGTACCTTATTCACGTATTTTTAAAAAGATGTATTAGTTCATTTTGTTGTCGGAATCATATTCCATATTTATTTTTATGGTTCTAGAGTCTATAAAATTTAAATAAATAAAGATAAAGATAAATAAATAAAGATAAAATTTTAAAATGATGAATAGAAAGACTTGTTATTTTAAGAGGGGATATTTTGAATCAGAAAATGATAAGATCACTCTTTAAAGTAGCTTTCGTGTGCTTCTTTCTACAAAGAAAATGAAATATATTCACTCTATTTCACTGTATTGCTCTAAACCTTTACAACTCTTCGAGAAAAATGAAAGGTTTCTTTCTTCTCCTTTAGGTCTCGATGAATGATTCAAGGAAAGATATAATTTTTTGTGAATTGTATCAGGATCATGAAATTACAAAACATAATTTGATTCGTCATGCGTGATCAAACAACGTTCTCTTCTTTTTAGGGGCACGATCTTTTACTAAAGAATGTCTGGCTTGCGGGTTGTACACGATCTCTTATGATCCAACACAATTCGAATTTACAAAGGGGACATAGTATTAGTTACTTTCCCCTTTATTAATTAATTTGAAGATACATAAAATCTCTACCTTTAATTCAAATAATGTGAAATTATTGTAATAGCGTTCATTTGTGAACACAAGAATCTTGATGTATATAAGTTTTTTTTTTTTTTTAATTTTATAATTGTTTGAAGGTCAATAATATGTTAAGTTGGTTGGGTTATACTTAAATTATTGATACATATTAGAATAAATTAATTTAGCAATTGGAAATTTCTAGAATACGAAGAAAACTAATTAAATTTGATATATGCATAAGCTAGAGTTTGTTGGAGTCCCTATACACAATATTATTTATAATTGAGAGTTTGTTGGAACTTTCGTATAAATACATGCATGTTGCAATTTGAAGACCACATTAATTAATCGTATAGTATTTTTTCTCAAAAAAAAATAATAATAAATAAATAATCGTATAGTATTTGGTAGAAAGCCATAGCCACGTGGACAAAGCCAACCAAAGACAAGCATAGCTTCAACTTTAATATATATTGAATAAAGAGATCTTCATTCACCAAAACTGGATTAATTAATTACTTCTTTGGAAATCAGTATCTATTTCTTTAAATTTAAAACCTTTAATAGTCAATTATGCAGGTAGAATACTTGTCATCAAGCTACCAAACAAGGAGACATCTTATATATGATGCCCTACTTTTCATCTTTTATTTATTTTAAAAGTTGATTAAAAAAGTAGGCACATTTTTCGTTAATATCAATGAAAATTTTAACACTCATTACAAATATATGGTCAAAATTTTATCGTGGTTCAAAAAAAGAGTATCATTGATAAAATATTTTGAAATAGTTATCTCGCCTTTCGAATCATTTAGTGTGTACGATCTTGTTGTCTTGTTAAAATTGTGATTTAAGGGTAAAGCACCCAATTTTGGAGGCGTGCACATGCAACATGATTTTCGATGAGGTTCGAGGGAACGGGCCTTGAAATGCAAGTTATATAAGATTATTTTTAAGTTTTTCATTTTTCATATTATTGTTGAGACTATTGTGAATGAAGTTTAAGATCAGGAATGAAATATACAAACCATTTTTTTACTTTTATCTCATTAACTTCTTTATATTATAATCAATTGAGTCAGTGGTACGTGATTAACTATCTAGTTTGGTTTTAATCCATTTATACTTTACGGTCATGATTTCGATGTCTGGAATCGGTATTTGTAATGTCTCTTCTCCTAACTTGTACTCAAATACCAATTTTTAGAATCAAACTCTTTTTATCGTGACTTCCACTAAACATCCAATATCGTAGTTTATTTATATTATGTTATAATAGATTTTTTAATTAGGGAGTTGAATTTTGGAGCAAAAGTGAAGGAATAAAAAAGCATTTGATTGAGATTTATAAGTTAGATAAGAGTGGATGAAATGTGGCAGCTGATTTTCAAGTGGTTTGAATTTGATTCCAAAGCAAAATCCACATTGACATTTTTACCCACTTGATTTTGCTGATTATTTGGTTTGCTAGAGTGGACAAATGTCAACTTTGCATAAAAAATTAGGATTGGTTGACTTTTTACTGTATACTACGTGGAGGAATTATACTGGTCTGTTTCAATGCAAAGGCTCTAGCTTTGAAAGTTTGGAAATTTCCAGGTGCACACGTGACTTACACGCTATTGTTTTTGCTAATTATGAAGAAAAAGGGAGGCTGTGTATAAAAAGGGTATAAAAAAGGGTGTTTTTTTATACCATTAATTATTGATAAAAACTCATTTTAATATTATTTTGTTGCTCAACCATCCAAAATCAAGTAAGATTTTCTTTTTTTCTCAAAAAAAAAAAAAAGAGTAAGATTTTTTTTTCTATTATTTTAACTTAAATTCAAAGCACATATTTGAATGCATCATCATATATAGATTTGATGACTCATCATGGAGCTATAAACATGCAACTTGTGAATTTGTATAACCTTTATTTTATAGTTTTATAATTCTTGAGTTATATAATATGAACTTTTGTAACTACTTTGAGATTAACTAACATTCTAGAGTTATGCATTTTACTTTTATTCTTTAATTTTAATATTTTGAGAAAATTTTAAAAAATAAAAGATTTTTATAAAACGTTTCTTATTTTAATGAAATTTGACCAATATTTGAAAAGTGTTTTAAAATTTGGTAAAGTTGTTATTTTAAGTCCTTAAACTCGTATATAAGCTTAATTTAATATATAAAGCTTTAAAAGTTTAACTTTTCAATTAAATCCTTTTGTGATAGGATTGTTTGAGGTGTAAGGATTTGAATTTATGCCTTTTTTTAATGAGAGTATATTTTTATGTCATGAAAGTTGAAAATTTCACGCTAACAAAAATGGGATATAAGTGTGTGAATTAGTAAAGAGATCATAAGCTCGAATCTCTCACTTTCTATTATGGTAAAGTAAAAGAAAAAAAAAAGTTGTGTTTTGTTTAGATGCATGACATTTTATTTTTAGAGACAACAAAAAGGGGGGGTTTTTATTCTGAGAAAACAAAAAGAGGGTTGATGAGTTGAGATAGGGGCTAAATTTTAAATAATAAAAAACCCATAGGAATCAAAATGAAAAACAAGCACAAATTATGTAGCTGTGTTCGATAATAATTTTGTTTTTTCTTTTTTTTTTTAAATATTTTTTTTGTTTTAAAAAATAAAAATATACAAATAACTACTTTTTATTTTTTTTCTAAAATTAAAAACTAAAAATACGTTTGATAAAGGTTTTTAATTTTTTTTTTAAATCAAAATTCATTATTTTTAATATTTAATAAAATAAAATAAAATTATTTTAAGATATTATCGATCTTATAAACCTCAAATTTGCGTGTTCAAACTTTATTTATAGGGTGTGTTTTATCATTTTTCTAACATTTATCCAAAAAAAAAACTTATTTTAAATTATTTTTTTTAGTTTTTAAAATTCCTTTAATATTTTAAAAATAAAAACCAAAATCGATTATCAAATAAATCTTTTTTTTAAAAAATAAAAATAAATAAACGAAATAGTTGTGAAAGAGGGTCATAACTATCATGGTAATTTATTAACCTAAAAAGATAAGTCTAAAACCAAATAAGTAAATTAAAATAGTTAAACATTCTTTTATTTTTTTAAAGACAAAAGAACAAGACAGTAATAAAATATGTCTAAAATATCTTTATTTAACCGACCATGGTTTTTGAAAGTTTGAAACTTGAATCCTTTGGTAATTTAAGGATAAGTTATGATTTCTTGACTTTGGAAGAGATTGGCAACTTGGGTAAGAGTAAAATTTAAGATAAGAGTTTTGGAATATATGATCATTTTTTATTTTGTATGATTTAAAATAAAAGGAGAGAGTAGAAAACTAAAAGAGTTTCCATTTTATTTTAGGATAAACTAAGGAATATTATTAAAACAAAAATATAAATAAAGTTTGATCTAAATACCATAGACGATTGATTAAAAAAAATCTCTTTAAAAAAATTTGATGCATCTAGAGTTTTTTTTTTTTTGAGAAACTGATGCATCTAGAGTTGATTACTCATTATTTAGAATTTTAACTATCACACCCTCAACTTTAGTTGATTAACCAAAAACATTAGTAAATTTGTATGATTAAATCCTATACATTATTACCTAATTTCTTATTTTTCTCTTTAGTATAGGATTTAACTTAACCCTAACTGATATTCTAATATTACCTTTCTTATTTTTCTCTTTTTTCTATTTTCTATTTTACAAATGAGTAGCTTCTCCAAAATAGAAAGGAACTACCTTTTTTCAGGTAGATTGCTTTGCATAGAAGAAAAGGAAAATTAGGACAAGAATTTAGGATGATGGGAAAAGATAAAGTGCAAGACTTTTTTTTTAGCTTTTTGGTCAAAGAATAAATTAAATGGTGTATCTAACTAACAATTTTCTATCCTAATAAAAAATAACAATTTTCTAATATTTATATTGTTACATTTTAAATAAAGGGGAATTGAAAGAAATTTTATGGATGCTAATTTTATTTTTTATAAAAATAATTTAATATAACATCAATCGAAAAACACATTCAATTTATTTGCAATTTTCTAGCTCACAAATTAATGAATTTCATTAAGTGAAATTAATGAATAAATCAAATTAAATCGATTCAAAACAATCAAATTAAATTAATTAAAGATATTGAAAGTTAAAATATTTTTTAAAATGGCCAAAATTAAAATAAAAATGCTAAAATTGCTACCTATAATATGTTCCATATATCAAAACACCTAAAAATGTTTTATATATTAAGTTCAAAAATACAAAAAATAAAAAAGAAGAATTAATTTAAGGAGACAATATAAACCTACTTTACTAAATAAGACATCAATTGTCATCGTCAAAGGATTGATGATTTGATTGCTACTCTTGGCAACCGTTTAACTAAAAAAAATGATTAACTCACAAATTTTGAAGATAAATTTGTATCGAAAATTATTCACTTTAAACTTTATTTTATATCTAAGTACTTTTGATTCCATCCAAAACCCTAATTTATATATCAATAAAAATACTATGTATATCACATGGAATTTGCCAACAAAATTTGAGAGTATATTCACATTACTAACATATAATTAACAAGAAATGAACATGCCCGACACAAACTTAACAACTAAATATGAATCAAACCTATCCAATTAGAACAAGCAATTGGTTAAAAGTTGAAGAGGAAAAAAAGAAACAACAGAGAAAACATAAAAATGTAAAACACTTTATATTCTTAAATATGGATGAAGAACTTAACAACCATGACCGTCCAATCATTCCCATAAGTCCACATAACACAAAAACAAATGTCAACTCCCCCAAATCAAAATATATAGGTTTTTTAGGCCTTTATTTAGCTCCTATTTTCCATTCACAACTTACTATGTAACTTCCCATTTCTTTCTCCTCCCTTTTTTTCCCATGGTCAACTCATGTGCATCCCCACATCATAATACATGTATGAAGTAATTATAGTTTATATTATTTTTGTATTTGTGAGTATGTTGACAACCTTATGCTACCTCTACTATATTTTGAGACGGTCCATTTAACTCAATAATATTTAAGTATTAAGAAATTTGTAAAAAAATTAATTCTTAAATAGATGGTTATCATATGATTCGAACTTACAATTTTTTTTATATCTATGACTGTTTTGACCAGCTTGCGTGCATCTCGACTAATATCACGAGACATACCATATGTCTTTACAATATTTAAGTGGATTCATTTTTAATGTTAATTAATACACTAATGAGACTTGTTAATACGAGTAGAGTTCAACTATAGTGTATTTATACACAAGACAATTCCAGTGTTGTGTATTATTTATTTATTTATTATTATTTTTTAATAATAAGACCTACAATAGGTTTTTTGAACTACTAAAAAGTACACACCACATCAATTAAAAAAAAAACAAAAAACCAAAGTCCATATATCCTGAGTAGGAAGATATTTTTAACCATTTCTGATGTCAACTCATGTGCATCTATAATCAATAATGTAAGAATCCATGGACCATTCATTACAAAGTCAGCCCATTATAGCCATTATTACCCAACACTATTTTCTAGAACATTAACTTAACAATGTCACCTAAACTCTTGACATTTTTATCATGATAAATAAAATCAAATAGGACATATATATGTACCCTCTACAAAACGCATACATATATAAATGTGTATGAAATAAACACACGTGGCATATAGGGCGGTACCAAATACTTTTGACTTATAACATGTCACATTTGGGCTCCCACCCTTCAATAATCTTATATAAAAACCTCATCTCCTTCATACGATTCTCAGCACCAAAACAATAAAAGAAATTACCATCTTTTTTCTTCTCTTCTAAGCACTTTTATCAAATTTAGTCTCTTTTTCCGTTGACCAGATTTTATTTTATTTTTAAAAGAATTGTGTGAAAATGGGAAGAGCTCCATGCTGTGATAAAAATGGGCTTAAAAAAGGCCCTTGGACTCCTGAGGAAGATCAAAAGCTTGTTAGCTATATTCAGATTCATGGCCCTGGAAATTGGCGTAATCTTCCTAAAAATGCTGGTATGTTTCTTCTTTTTTCTAAAATTTTTTTTTGTAAGGTTGTTGAAATTTATGAACTAAATAAAAAGTTGGGATTTCTTTATTTATTTTTAAATTTAATTTCAACCATAATTGGGGCCGAGATCAAATTCATGACCTCCGTTAACCTATTGCTCTTTTAAGATTTTTTTTTTTTTTAAAGTTTGGTTTTTAGGACAATCTTGATTAGAAAAATAAGAAAACTTGTCTCGAAAGGATGACGTGGTTGTTCAAAATTTAAACTTTATGAATGTATGCTTCCCTTAAAGTCTCTGATTCAAGATTGATATTAATTTGTAGACATTTCACGTTTCTCTACCGACCTAGAGACAGACATAGTTATCTCAACATAGTGAAGCAAAGTACCAATTTCTCAATTTAATAAGATACATGGTTTGGTTTTGGGATAAAGCTTGATATTCATTTAATATTGTATTAAAATTAGCCTAAAAATTAGAATTCAACCAGCTGAAATTATTTTGAGAGGATACATTGAACACATCAAATAGGATACTTCATATTTACCTAATATGTTTATTTGGATTATTTACAGGACTTGAAAGATGTGGAAAAAGTTGTCGGCTTCGATGGACTAATTATTTGAGGCCTGATATTAAAAGAGGCAGATTTTCTTTTGAAGAAGAAGAGACCATAATTCAGTTGCACAGTGTTTTGGGAAACAAGTAAGAATAATATATTTACATCTTAATTTGTTCTTTTAATTTAAAATGACTTTTTTTTTGTTGATTCGAGGAAGTTACGTTTTTTAAACATATAAAATTAGTCCCTTCATATTTTATTGATTAACTAATTAGATCTTGTCGAATTATGATTGCTTTGATTGATTTAGGAATTATTTATTGGCTAATCTCCATTAAATGAGTTGTTAATGTTTGTTAAACTAACGCATTCAAAATCATATCCTTTGACATTCTTTTGACTGTAAAATTAGCATAAAGTGCCATATTTTATCTTTTATTTTATGCCTAAGGAAATTAACATGGAAAACTTTAACAGGGCATCCTTATTAATATATGATTAAATGACGAGTTGAAACACATAATCTCTTATATTCTAATATCATACTAAATAAATTATTATGATCATTTATTACAGATGGTCAGCAATAGCCGCACGCTTACCTGGAAGAACAGACAATGAAATAAAAAATTATTGGAATACTCACATAAGAAAAAGACTCCTTCGAATGGGAATTGACCCAGTGACCCACACTCCTCGCATTGATCTTCTCGATTTATCGTCTATTCTCACCGCAACGATCCGTAGCCACCCGATCCTCAGCCTCTCAACCTTATTGAATAACCAAGCCCCAGCCCTAAACCCTGAATCTCTAAGGCTAATTTCCACCCTCATAGCCCTCAAACAAGAAGACAATAACATCAATAATTTCCTTCTCCAAAATCAAGCTCAGGCTCAAATTCAAGCTCAAATGGACTCATTATCACAGCTGTTACAACCCAATGATAATGTCAACAATAATGCAAGTTCTTCAATGCCCATTTCTACTTTTATTGACTGCTCAAATTCTCAAGAAAATCTAAATTTTTTAACTTCAACTTTGAATGGTGAAGATGTTTTGGTGAACCAACCAAATTATTTCTACTGCGATGGCTCGAATCCTACACCTTCAAATTTACCCGAAATTTCGAACGATGTTCATAATTTAGGGTTTGATTCTGTTCTATCAACGCCGAAATCAAGCTCCACGCCATTGAATTCTTCATCAACTCATATCAATAACAGCAGCAGCAATGAGGATGATAGAGATAGTTACTGTAGTACTTTTTTGCAGTTTGAAATTCCTGAAGGTTTGGACTTTGCTGATTTAATGTAAATATTTGGATATTTAGGGTGTTTTGTGTAAGTTTTTTTGGGGGTGTATTTTATGGTATTTTTATTCTTTTATTTTCCACTAGCTTGTAATTTTGTTACTCAAGAAGATTGAATTTTATACTTTATATGATATATCTACATTCATCCTTTTAATAACGATGTTCTCATTTAGCTACATAATCCATAAAATATGGTGGAAATTCAACTGGAAAGCTGGTTCGGTTAAATTAAAAGTATATTAAATATTTGTTCCTTGTAAAAGTATATTAAATAGTTAAATATAGTAGTTTCTCAAAAAAAAAAAAAAGAAGTTAAATATAGTAAATATATATATTAGATAATATAAAATTTCTATCTCAAAACTAATTGATAATGAGGAGAGCACCCCACATATGTTACAAAAATGTTGAAAATTTCTCGCATTTTTAATGTGGGATAGAGTGAATATCTTAACATGTCTCTCAAAATAGTGTTATATTGTGAAGTTTATTTGGAATTAGATACAAATTTGTAAATTGAAATACTTGTTTAAGCTTATTCGCTTGAGTCAAATTTATAGATCAAATACCTATTTGAGTTGGATTGAAATTCGGAGACCAAACACCATAGCTTATTTTAAAAGTTATATTTTAAATTCGATATCGCTTCATCATAGGATTGTAATTATTCTTTTAAAAAAATAGTTAATATTTATCAAATACATCGTTTTCCTTAAGAAAAGTTGCAATTTTACAATACTCCATAATCAATTTGGCCAAGTTTCATTTTCATTTGTACTCAACAAATGAAGGATGAGGTTTGAACTATGACCATTTAATCATTCGATCTTAGCCAGTAGATATTATTCATTCTCTAAGATTATGATCACTAACATCTTTTTGAGTAAGTTTTTTAACATCAACTTTTCACTATTTAACATTACTTAATTACAGATTGACATATGATGGTACACACTTTTGGGTGTAGCTTCGTACGTGGTCGGACTTTTAAGCTTAGCTTTACCCTTTTTTTCATTTTTTTCAAAACACTCAACCGCCGACCATTAAAGCAATTTCACATTCTGGAAAAGTGTTTATTTGTCTCCATTCAAATACAACCACATAGAATAGCCACTTCCTCACATAACTTTTCAACCCTAAAAACTGTTTTTTTTATCCATATATATAAATTTCTTTTTTTATTTATTACATCATTTGTGAGTATTCGGATAAATTAGGTTTACTTCAACTATTTTTGTCGAATAAATTATTTAATTTTATAATATTAAATTGTCAAAAAAATCTGTAAATATATATATAAAATTAGATAAGGTGTTATCCTAAATTCAATATATAACATTTTGATTATTCAAGACTCTCTTCATCTCAAAGCTGATCAATAATGATTTAGATGCACAATTTATTTTTGCTTTGAATCACAAGAGAAACTATGCCTTTTGATGACATGAGCTGTATTATTGCGTGGGAAAGCATCCCTCATAATTCTTCATCCAATGTTATTTCTTTCTCCTATTTTTGTGGACGCCAACAAAAAAGAGCTTTTTTTTTTTTAAAGCTTATTGACCAAACCATTCATAAGTATTCAATTCAAATTATTATCAGTAATGATGATGGCAACAATTTTTCTCATATTAAAAAAAGTTCCTTTTTTTAATCAGTCTTTTGTTCTTCGAATTGATTAGCAAAAAACAAGTCATGATCACAAATAAAATAAAAAGAAAAGACTTATTAGTGTAGGATGGGACAATTGAATGTACCTCTTCACATGTCAATAATTATATTATTCACTCTATGACATGAGTTCTAGGTTATTTAATTGTAGTTTCACTTATATTCATCACAATATTTATTTTATATTTACCGAATTGGTCAATAACGTAATAATTTCATTATTTGGTTATACATCAGTTCAATACCAGCATTACAAGTTTGATTCCGAGAATCGGTATTTATCCTCCCTCCCCTAATATGTACTCAAAAAAAAATTCATTTTATATTTAAGCATGTATTTAATAAATTACAATTTTAAATGTTCATTGAATTTTTATGAACTTTTGTATTAAATTTAATTGATAATCAGAAAGGTAATTAAGTCATACCTTCAATAAATTACAGGTTGATCTATTTGCCTTTCTATGTACGGTCTTTAATATATTCTCCAAAATAATGTTTTTTTTAAAATTTTATCATTTTCAATCTTGTAATTGGACCACTCTAAATAATTCAAAAAAAAAAAACGGCAGATGAAAAGGATAAAAAATTGGGTTCCCACCATTACTTTTGTTACAAGTTACGTGTGTTATTTTCTCAACATTTTCTCGAAAAACAAACAAAAGCAAATGGAACAAATATAAAATAGTAATTTAAATCCGAAGCAATAGCGTGAGATTGCGAAATTGTTTAATTAATTTGCTCTTTTGACTCTATTATTGGTCTTAAAATTCGCTTTAAAGTCAAATTTTCAATTTCTAATTTCCATTTTTTCTGTCAATTATGGATTTTGAAAACCTTTTTCTTTTGTCGGTGACGCGTGTTACTTCTTTTTTATCATTTTACTTGACTGGTCCAACTTCAGTTATATTTCTTTATCTTCTATTGGAACAAACAAATCAGAAATTCCTGAATTACCCTTTCTTTAATGGGCCATCTTAGCTTTGATCTTGTTACTTTGGGCTTAGTTGGGCTCTGTAGATGGGCCTCCATTGCTTTGTAATGGAATAGTGGGCCGTGGACTCAGCCCATTTAGTTCAGGATTTGATCTTTGACGATCAGTTCCATGCTCGGTATCTGAAATCTGATAATTTTCTCGGAAATGTTTTCATAAATAGACTATTTTAAATAGCATTTTACAATGTTGCCCTTTTGTTTTAATTGGAAATTTATCTACCGTTAGAAAAAATGGAGGAATTGAGAAACTCCAAAACTATCGTTTTAATTAAATCAATTTATAATCTAAGAAAAAATACTAATAGTTTTAAGTTCTTAAAATCAAGCAATTCACAATTGCAAATTTATTCAAAAGAACTTTTTTTTTTTATACAACAAGTCAGGAGAAGGAAGAATTCAAATTTATAATCTCATGATTACTAATTTATACAAAATGTCAATAAAGTTCTGTTCTTGTTGACATACATTCATAAGAATTTTGATAGTGTTGTTAATGGCTGCAAACTTTAGAGAAATTTATTAGATTTTTTTTTTTTTTTTTTTTTTTTTTTTTTTTTTTTTTAAAGAATAGAAATGTAATAGATTTGTTGAACAAATCTGGGGAAAAAAAATGAAAAGTCACTAAATACAGGCTAGTAAAAGAAATGGGAAAAAGCCTCTCCATTTTGGGAACATGGAATCCTACAATTTGATTTGCTTGGTAAATAACACTTTTTTTAAAAAAAGTATTATGAATAGTTAATATAAATGAAGGTAAAATAAATATTATAAAGAAACCGTTCTTTAGGGGCAATCTTGACCATTTTATTTTAACATAAAAATTTAATAAACTAGGTTGCCAAATTTAAGATTTATATTTCTGAAAACAAATGGTTCATTTGTGAAAGAGTCTTCAAACCTTGTTTTTAATAAACTTAAGGTACCTCTTAAATTGAAAGTCTTCATCTTAAACTTTATCAGATTAGTCAAATAAAAAAATTTAACAATCTTATTCATTGATATTAATGATATAGTATTAAAACATATAAATGAACAGCTCATCCAGTTCAATAATTTCCCATTTTTAATGTCTTTAAAAAAAAGCATTTGGATCTGAGAATGTAATATTTTTACTAGTTGAAATCTGCTTAGATTGCCATTCTTAAAATGATGTATATAAATAAGACTATTCTGATACTTGGAATCTAATAAACATTAAATGATGCATATGAACTATAACTATTATTTGCAGAATCACTAAATACAAGATGAGGAGAAAGTAGAACACAACAGAGAGTGGTACTTAATATCAAAGCTTTTATCAACACAAGGCTAGGATATTTAACTGTCTTGCATCTTATATATGTCATCCAGCAGAGCCAAAAATATATAACAGAAGAAAATGGAGAGATGGGAGAAAAAATTTACTTCAAATTGAAGAGATGGATGTGGAGAGATGTTACATGAGGAGGAAGCTTAAGACCACCATGGATTTTCTCCAGTTCTGAAATCAGTTTCGACCCACGGAACGAACACTACCTTCCCGTCGTCTACATCAGCATGAACCAAAGCAAGAGACTGTCCCAACAAAGAAAATTTTAACTATAATCAGTAACTAACCAACAGATGATCAGACAGTGAGCAGACAAGGAGTATTGTTTGTTTAAAGGGCTTCAAATGCCATGAAAGGAAAGAAAATAGCTTTGAGATGTATTACCAGAGGTGCAGGTCCTCGAACGACTTTGCCTTGGTTGTTGTACTGGGATCCATGGCAAGGGCAGATGAACTTGTTCTCAGCTGAATTCCATGGCACGACGCATCCAAGGTGAGTGCAAACTGCATTGATTCCATACGTCGCAAGCGTTTTATCCTTCTCGACTACGAGGTAGGTAGGATCACCCTGAAATCCATCGTCACCAGATTGCTTTTAAATGCATACATCTCTTGTTCATAACAGCATTTCACATTCAAAAACTCATGAATTGTGTAAGATCCACATTTCAAAGGGCTGAAAGACCTCAGTCTCTGTTTTAGGAAACTTGCCATTTGACATCAGATATGTTTGAAATTTGAAATTCTAACATCAGATTCCATTTTCATTATCGAATATGCTAATCTCACTCGGAGATAATGAATAATCATGTTTCAACTTTGCTGTTAGATAAACATGTAAAATACCAATAGCTGCCCAAGAGTATTTACAACATTCATGAAGCAAAGTTTTGTTTTCTTGACATCAAGAAGTGTCCAACCCAATTTTTACGCACACTACGATTATTATCACCTGATATCGGTCAGATTCAATTATATTTGATTGCCAAAATAACTCGTATAGTAAGCAACCACCCATAACTTAAACTCATTACGTCTAAGCCCTTTATTAGTTACATTATCCCTATTGATAATTAGGTTGTTAGAGAGGTACGACACCTTCAACCCCTGTGTGAGGGTACGGTCACCAGGGCCATGTGCCTTAAGCCAGTCATCGGCAAGAACATCATTTCCAAGAGCATCCTTGGCAACAACTCCACCACCAGCACCACCAGTACTGTGATTGTACACACAAAAGGTTCAAAAAGTTAACAAATGAGCAATCAGAATGCATCAAGTACAGAACCTCAGTTCTTTAAGCTTAGTTGTATAGAGGATTATGGCCAGCATTCTTACACTACAAGTAAGAATTCACCAAATGCAAGAGGTCATGACTCAACTTCAAGATGGTTTTATTTCAATTTCAACTTGAGCCTGTTAACAAACATATTTTCATTACACACAAAATTTGGTCCCGACGGTAAGAACAGTTTTCAAACTAGTAGTCGAGTTGAAGTGTCACACAGTGAATATCAATGGAAGTAAATAGACAGCCAATTAGAATGCTAAAAAGTACAACTTTCTTTACACCAATTATCAGTTAAATTACAAGTTTAGTACATTAACTTTCATGTTAGTTTCTAAATTTACAGACAGTAAACAATATTCAACAGTTACATAAACTATAAATTGTGTCCAATAGATCCATAAACTTTGAAAAATGTCAACTAGCTCCTTAAACTTTCAAGTTAATGTTTCACAGGCTTCTTCACATTCAATATTTTTAAAAGTAACAAATCAATTATGCAGACATTTGAATTTGAATTTTGGAAATGTCATGTATAAATAGATAGAACATTAAACTTCCACTTCTGTGTCTAATAGGCTATGAATTTTAAAAATGTTGAATGAATTTAAGGCCTATAAGACAAGACTACACAAGGACTAACAAAATAAAAGGTTGACTCATTAGACATGTATAAAAAATAAGAGATCTAACAAATATCAAATTGAAAGTTAAAGGGATCTATTAGCCACAAACTTGAAAATTTGAAAATAATAGTTTAACCTTCATTTAACATCATAATGTGACTTCAAAACAACTCATCAACTAGGTAGTCAAGAGACATGTTCATTCTCATTCATTCACATACTCCCAACAACTGAGACAACTTTCTCATCAAAGATCCAACATCATCCTCTTTTCATTTGACAAGAACTGCTTAATCCAAATCTAAAGATCATCCTAAAAAACAAGCATTCATCCATCAACCCCCAAAACAAAACAAAACACCATGCTAATTCCATTACAATCAATCAATCAACCCATCCATCCATAACAAGATGAGAGAAAGAAACAAAACTTACCCAGGAGGGACAAAGAAATAAGTGTAAGGATACAACATGGTAGCTGTTGGAAGCCCAATAGCACCCAAAAGAAGCAAGTTCATGGTTTTCCTTTTACCCATATCCGGAACCCGATCCGCCGGAATACTAGTGGCTTGACAGCAGATTTTCGCCCCATTTCCGCCCTTCGCCCCCATTTGAGCGCTTTTAGGTTTCCGAAGAAGCGCTTGGGAAGAACAGAACAAAGCGCTTTTGCTGGCACATAGCTGAATCAAAACAACAACAACAACAACAACAATAATGGGTGACAAATTTGAAGTTCATTACAGAATATCATGGAATGGAAGATGCAGGTACCTGTGAGGAAGTTGCAGAAGAAAGAGTGGAGGCCGCCATGGATGAAGCAGAGCAAGATGAATGGAGAGAAATTCTTGGAAATTGGTAATGTTATATGATTAGTGAGTGGAGTGGAAATTTTTGGGGGATTGTTTTGTGAGGTTCCTGAATTTTGATCTTCACAAAAAAGGAACAAGATAAGGCTATTTGCCACATAGGTTTACAATGGCCACAAAATTATATTATATCTCTATTTTCTTTTTCTTTTTCTTTTTCAAATTTGTATGCCAAATGTACAATAAATGAAAATGGGAAATTGGGCTACAAAGTATTTGGGCCTAATTGAACAAGTGTCTATTCACTGGCCCACTTCTTTTTCAGTATGGTCTGGTCCAAAATAATGAGATGCTAGTTTTGCTTGCAACTTCAGTTTTAAAATCATTTTAAAAAGGAAATGCATTTTCAATTCTTAAAACTTTCAAATTTGCTTTATTCTATCCCAGAACTTTTTATATTGGTAATTGAATCATTTTTCAATGTTATTTTCAATGACTAAAGACTTGGAAGAAATGAAAAGGTGACGTATAAAAAAAAGAAAATTTGGAAAAGGGATGTAGTGCTCAAGATGAGAAAATTTGTGAAAAAGATTGCGCTACCACTTTAATTCATCGGAATTCATTATTATCTTTTTTTTAGTACATATTAAGAGAGGGAGGACAAATACCAATTTTTGAGTTCGAAAATTGATTTACAACCAAACAATAAAATCATTGCGTCATTAACTTATTCAATGAATTCATTATTATCGAGCTTTGTTACCATACAGAAAAATCGAAGACAAACAGAAAGCAAAATCCAAATATTGTTATTTTTTAAAAATTAATGGACCAAATATATAAACTAAATTAAAATTTTAAGATAAAAAAGAATTGTTATTATTACTATTTATTTAATTATAATTAGCTTAATTCCATAAAACAATGCAAGTCTTTGAACAGACTTTGAATTGTTTAATTTGCATCAAGAAAGTGTATTCTATTAGCTGGCTCCCAATGTATTTCAATTTCATTTGTCATTTAATATTATCAAATTTTGTTGGACTTTAAAGATTCCCCATTATGACAAATCTTCTCTGTGAGGTTTTTTTTTTTTTTTTTTTGAAAAATCTTCTCTATGTGGTTGATTATAAAGTTTAGACGAAAAAGAAGAAATAAGAAGACCCAATTTGTAAAGTCAGTCTTTAGGCTCTTTTTTTTCTTTTTTGATTCACGGGTCCTTAGGCCCTTGATTATTAATTAAATTATCGTTACATTTTATTAGTATTTCAATAAATTCATTTATAATCTATATATCTTTTAATAGACATTGAAATACTCCTTACTTGTAGAGATACAAATGTAATAATCTCGGATTTGGTTAAAGTATATGAATAAACGTTTAAAGTATCCGAATAAAAATGACAACATTGGCAAAAATAACAAAATATTGCTAATATTTAATTAGTTGACTTGAATTTAAATTGACAAAAGCATTTCTATTAGAATCCAAAAGCCAAAACTTGCGAGTTAAGATTCAAAATTCAAAACAAAACAATAATGTATTGTATTGGATGTAATTTTGTGATTCACATTTTGTATTAAGAAATTTTATGTATTTAACATTTTTTCATAATTTAAATGTCAGATGTATTCTTATTTTGATCTTGTGAGTTAGGATTTTTAGTTACCTAATTTGTAATATCGTATGGCTGAGCTTTTTTTAGTGAGAGCACTTGGTGAGGTTTAGGGTTTGAATATTATTCTTCATTATTCTCCAATTCATTTTGTTTCAAATAGTGGAATTTTGCTCTTGAGTTCAATCGTAGATGTAGAGAGAATTTTCCTAAACCACTGTATATCTTGTCTCCTCCTCTATTCACTCCATTTTGTTTCACCATTTTATTATTGATTTCTTATACATATAGTATAGTTTTGAGATTTTAATGGCTAACAATATTGGAAATGTGAGGATTCTTCAACATATTTATAAAATATATGAGTTTCTTCCCTGATTGTCAATTTGTTTTGAGGTGAAAATCAATTTTTTCTTGACATACATTTTTTTGTAAAGAGGATTAGGTAAATTATAAATTTGGTGTTTGTCATTCCTAAAATTTTTTGAATTTAGTCAAGTTATAATTTGGAAAAATATAGATTTTAGTATTTTAGAAATTTAATTTAATTTTTATGATTAAAATCTTAAAAATAATACTTTTCAAAAAAAAAATCTTAAAAATAATAGTGGTCGGTAATTGGAGACGAGTTAAATATTTAAAATTTCTCCACTCATATATTTATATTAATAAAGAGGATGTGACTTAATTTGAAAAATAATCATATCATTTACACAATAACAATTATCTACATGTATTTTGTTTTTCCCATAACTACGAATTATATTGATTTTCTAAAGTTTTTTCAAATTATATGAGTTAATTTTTCATTTTTTTAATCCTACGCTTAAAATTTATTTATAAATTCTTTTTTTTAACGGAGATATATTCTTTTAAAAAATCTAACATTAAAATTAATTGAAGATTCAAAATGAGCATATATGTACTCCAGATGGTCCAAATGATTTGTTCGATGATAATTCAATTCAATTATGAGTTTATTTTTTAGAGTAACAGTACCATCTTTATAAAGTTAGTGGTTCCATTCTTCGAATTTATACTAAAAAAACACGATCGTATTTAAAATGTAATGGAAGGCACTTTACAACTTTTTTTTTTTCTTTCTCAAAACTTTACAACCTTGTTTTTCTTTCTCAAAGCTGATTTTCTCTCTTGATTTTGATCGTCCCATTGACATCTTATTACTTATATTTATATTTTGGAGGCTTTTATGAAAAGAGATGCCATTATTGATATCCAATGTACTTAAAATCCCATCATATAAACTATTTGAGTTAATTAAAAGTGTTTTCTCAAAAAAACAAAAAAAAGAGAAAATTAAAAGTGATTCCAAAGAATCAATGCATTAATATCTAGGATCCACTTCCATTTACGCTCCTAACTTCCCCATTTATTAAACTCCTTTTTTTTTAGAATTTAATTGAACAAATTTTAAAGTTTGTGATTGGAACCAAACAAATTAGATTATTACTTTTTTTTTTTTTTTTTTTAAATAGATTACTTTAAAACATCATAATTGATGCCCTTCATTTATTTTTCAATTCTTTCTTTTGGTAACACATGATACATGAGTACTAGAATAATTCTTCTCTAACCAATAATTAATTAATTATATAATTTTGAAAAGAATCTTGGTTTGTGATAAATGGTTAGAAAATCTAAATCAACCTATTTTTCCAATAACTTTCAACAAATATATATGGTATATCAAATCTTTAATGCTCCTCTTTTTTTCTTTTTTTTTTTTGAAAATTTTAATGCTCCTCTAACCCCCTAATAAATAGTAGTGATATTTAATAAATATCATAATAAATTCTAGAAAATATTTAATAATATTAAAGGCTAAATCTAACTTAAATATCTCTATATTTATGCAATTTATTCCACCACATGAATCGTACCAATGAAGAATCTTGCTTTGGTCCTTAATTAATTATATCATCTTGAATAGAATCTTGCTTTGGTTCCACCATTTTCTTACACTAATATTCCTATGTTTCAATTGATGAACACTAAGTATTAAATTCCAAATGTTAGATTGATTGGGTACTCAAAGTAAAATAAATCTTTTATAATGTATATTATGCAAAAATAAAGGTTGTTAAAACCGATAATCAAAGTAATGTTGATAATTTTAATATATCATCTTAAATGACCATAATTACAAAAAGTAGATAAATTAGAGTGTGTTTCATAACATTTTTATTTCTCATTTCCAATTTTTCTTTTCTTAAATTTTTAGAATAAAAAATAAAAATATATTTGATAACTATTTCTTGTTTTTTGAAAAATAGAAACAGAAATTATCTTCTTCTTCTTTTTTTTCTAGTTTTTTATTTCTTGTTATTTTCTTTTATATAATTTATTTACTTTTTTTCAAAACAATGAGTTATAATATATTTATATATAATACAAATTACAAAATTATAAATTATAAATTATAAATACACTTGTGGTAGAATTAAGAGATAGATATAGATGTACTAAAAAAAAAAGAGAGATAGATATACATATACATATTAAAAAAAACCATAAATATAAAACAAACCAAAAAACAGTATCCAATCCAACATGGGATTTGAACCTGCATCAATTGAAAATCAATTTTAACAAAAACTTTAGAATACCACAAAGCACAACTACCTATTTTGATGAATATATATATATTTGAAAACAAGAAAAGACTTTTAGAATAAAAAAATGGAAGAAACATAAACATTACCAAACGAGTTATTAGAAATATTATTATTTATAAATCTGTCCTTTATATCATTATCGATTCAACACATGTTTTCAAAGACGCATAAGAAAAAAAATAGTTAAGAAACAATATATGATATAGTTCGGTCTGTGTGGGTTAAAATATATATGTTCTCCCTTAAAAGATTAGAAGTTAAAAAATTCTTTATTTTCATATGTTGAACTACGAAAAAAAACATTATGAGACGGTTTTTCGATGTAAAATAGAGTTTTAACAACACTTTATATATACACACCATGTTTATTCAATAGGGATATAATTGTGATTGATAATAATTTTGAGGCAATTCTTTCATAACTTGGTAGATAAAATCTTCATCAAACTGCAAATCATAAGGTGGATTGGAGCCTCCAAGAACATCAAAGTGCATTGAGCTTTCACTTTCAACTTCCAAATTATCTACTAGAAATGGATCAGCCCAAAAATCTCCACTGTTATAAATTGGTTCTTGAAACTTCAATGATGTTGGAGGGCTGTGATCTTCTGTTGATTCTTGATTGGAGATTTCAGAGGAATTAGACAAAGGGGAAAAATGAGAGCTTTCAAAGATCTGATGAGAGGGAATTTTGTTTGTCAAATTGGTTTTCATTTCTGTTTCTCTCTTTTGGATGGACTTTTGCTTGGAATTTGCCAAACTTTGTTGCTTCTTTGCCACCTTGGTTGATTTCTGATTCTTTAAATGAGTGTGCCAATAATTCTTTATTTCATTATCCGTTTGTCCGGGTAATTTTGTAGCTATGAGTGACCATCTACAATAGATAGTTATAATCATTTTAGATAACCAAATAAACTTGTCAAGAAGTTAAATCCTCAACAGCTGAATCTATTCACTATTTAAATGGTGATAAAGTATAACTAATGCTAACTGAACTATTATAGATTGGCCGTTATCAATGGCATCATGTGCGTTCTAGTAATCGTGAGGTTGCATATGTTGTAGGGTTGTCTAATGAAAAAAACTATATGCAAATTGTAATGAAATGGCAACAACAATCGATCGAAAATACTAAAGAAACATAAAAGAAAACACACAATTTACATGATTCTCTAACAGTGTATTAGTTACATTCATGGACAGAGAAGATAGTGATTTTCTTAAGAAAATTACGATGCAAAATGTCAATCAATTGGGAATAGGGTTTTAAGAAAATTTATGTAGTGCATTCTAATAAAACACTATTACAGATAACTGAAATTATATAAAGTTCATATGCACAACAAACAATCCAATCCATATCTCAACACAAACTAAATTAACCTAAAAATCCAATTCTAATACAAACCTATTGTATGTTATTTACACGTATAAAAGTACTCAATCAGTTGAATGAACTATATGCAATTATTTTGCAAAACACAAGACATGAATCTTTGATAATGTTCTTCATAGATATGAATTGAACTATTTAGCTTGGATAACATAAGAAATAATATTCAAATTTCAGCATGGAATATGATTATGGGGTTTGGGATTTGATCAATTTTTATAAAGAAACATACTTGTTTCCATGTTGTTGGTGTAATTGGAGAATTAAATCTTCTTCTTCTTTGGAGTAGTTTCCTCTTTTCACATCTGGACTAAGGTAATTAATCCAACGCAGTCTACAACTTTTGCCACACCTCGACAAACCTAATAATGAAATTAAATCATAACCAAATCTCAGCATCCCAATTAAATATATAGTTAATTGTAAAGTTATATGCAAATCAAGATCAATAAGATCATCACAATTCATATAATAATTAACTTTATGTGAAAACTATAAAAAATGAAAAATATTCATCTCTCAATCTCTCTTCTCTAAGGTCTATGAAGCAGCCTAAAACAAAATTTAGCTAAAAGATGCCATTTTTCAAATGGGTTTTTTTTTCTTCAAAAAATAATTAAGAGGAATTAGAAATGCCAACTTATCTCTCTAATGAGATTAATTAAAGCAATTAAGAGCAAAAAATTGAGTGTAAGGGTCATCTTTTCAAATGAGTTGTTTTATTTTACAAAATAACTTCAAAAAAAAAAGGAAGATCAAATTAATGAACTCAAAGGTAATATCCAATTCATCTATATCTATAAGAACTATTAAAGCAATTGAAAGCAAAAAATTGAGTGTAAGGACCATCTTTTCAAATGGGTTGTTTTATTTTACAAAATAACTTCAAAGAAAGAAGAAGACCAAATTAATGAACTCAAAGGTAATATCCAAATCTTCTATATCTATAAGTACCATATTAAAGCAATTGAAAGCAAAATTTAAGTTAAAGGGCCATTTTTTTCAAATGGGTTGTTTTATTTTTACAAAATAACTTCAAAGAAAGAAGAAGATGTAGAAAGAATGAACTCCAAAGAAGATATCCAAATTCTCAAAATTGAAAGCAAAATCAAGTAAAAGATTCCATCTTTCAAAATGGGTATAACACATAATTAATTAATTAATTAATCAATGAAGTAATTACCTGCAAATCTAGGGAGCTCTCGCCAGTTGCAGTGACCATTTTTGTGGACGTAAGCTTTGAGCTTTTCATCTTCATCAGCACTCCATGCACCTCTTTTAACACCATTTTCATCATAAAATGGTGCCCTAACCATTTCTTTTGATTAAAAACAAGAAATGAGTGATTAATTAGAGAGAGAATTTGTTGTGAAAGTGAATAATTTTAAGTTGAAAGGCTTTGATTTGAAAGAAGAAGAAGACTCAGAGTCCACCAAGAATTTATATATATTTGTGAATATAAAAACTGTACAAAAGACTGCCGGACTGGTTAAAAGAGAAGAAGATGTCATGGAAGGGTCCATCCTGTTTTATCAACAAAAGAAATCCAAAATAATAACAATAATAATGATAATAATAAAGGAGACCAAGACCAAAAGGCATCCGGTGAACTGACAGATCCAATTGAGGGGCAACTTTGGAATTTTTACAAAATATTCTTATTTTTAGTTTTTTTTTTTTTTTTGAAAGAAACATTTAATCAATCAATCACCCATCGCCTAATAGATATAAGAAAAATATTTAGGTCATGTCAGACATGATTTATGAAATAATGCGTACATTAACCACATTCTATGTCATTTTTATCTTAGAAAATAAAATAAAATGTGATGTATATTATGCACATAGATGAGTATTAATATTTAAGTCATACCAGCTAACATGAGCAGTTGCTCAACGGCACTAGTGTATGTTCAATGACCAGAAGTCTTGGGTTCGAGTCTTCTCACTCCCAATTATTGTAATCTCAAAAAAAGTCATGCCCCGAAGAATCACCTAAATATCTCTCATAGATACAATCCTCAAGCAAGATAAAGAAGAGAGCAGGCAAGAAGACGGCCTCCTACTAATAAGAAAAAAATGCCTTTAATAGAAACTCTAAATATAGCTAGACAATGGACAACCTACTAAAATGCCTTTAGCTATAATAACAAAATTATGATATTGATATATATACCCATTTCGTTTTTTATTTTTTGTTTTTGGTTTATTGTTTTAAAAAATAAAAACCGTATCTATTTGATATTGAGTTTAGTTTTGTATTTTTAAAATCTAAAAACCAAAAAATATGTTTGATAACTTTTTTTTTTTCAACCTCACATTTTGTTTTGATTTTTTTAGTTTTTAATTCTTGATTTTTTCATTCTTTTTTAAAAATCGAAAACAAAACTTATTTTTAAAGCTACTTTTTATAGCTTTTAGAATTCTTGAAATAATTTTAAAATGTTTTAAAATTTTTAAAAACAAAAATCAAAATTGGTTATCAAACAAACATGTTTTTAAAATATTAAAAATAAAAAAAAATAAAAAACGAAATTGTTATCAAACGGGATCTTAACAACCAATTTTTGTTTTTGTTTTTAAAACTTTAAAAACGTTTTTAAAATATTAAAGTAATTCTTAAAACTAAAAATAAAAATAAATTAAAAAAACAGCTTTTAAAAACTAGTTTTTTCAATGCTAGAAAAGTAATAAAAATACACTACAAATAAAGTTCGAACCCGAAAATTTGAGAATTATTAGATCAATAATATTCAAAAATAATTTTATTATGTTTATTAAATATAAAAAACAATAAATTTTATGTTTAAAAAAAATCAAAACCCGTTATCAAATGTTATTTTTAGTTTAAAAAAAATATTTTATCAAATATGTATGATTTTTATTTTTTAAAACTTAAACAAAAAACAAAATGGTCATCAAAACTTTACTTTTTTGTTTTTTATTTAAAAAATAAAAATCATACACGTTGATAATTGTTTTTTTGTTTTTTGTTTTTTTTTATAAACTAAAAATTAAAAATATGTTTGATAACTATTTTTTAAAATAAAAAATTATTATAGTGTTGGAACTTTAATTGTAGTGTGTTTTATCATTTTTCTAGCATTTTTTTATATAAAACAAAAAATAAAAACCAATTTTTAAAAGCTATTTTTTAGAATTCCTATAATATTTTTTAACCATATTTAAAATTTTAAATACAAAATCAAAATTGATTATCAAACCAAACTATTTTTAAGAAGTTAAAATAAAAACAGAAAATCAAAAATAAAATGATTATTAAACGATGCTTACATTACGTGATTCTCAAAGGTTTTGGGAATTTGACGAGATTGAATTAATAACATTACCAGTATCTTATTCGACTAAGATGTGAGCACAAACCTACAGCCCCTGCCTTAATAGCCCGGAGCCCCTCTTTGGTGGCTTGAGCTTTAAGACAAAAAAATCAAGCTAGATCTAAGGACCTCACGAGCGCCCGCGACATGAGACGGACTCTATAATCTCTAGACACTAAACCAAACCCACCAATGCTTCCCTATTTCAACCTCGAAGCATAAGTATTCATCTTTCAACTAGGGGTCAAATTAGTTTAGTTTTCTTCGATTAGATGTCAAATTGAAAATCGCAGCGATACAATCAATTTGCCAAAAAGAGGAACCGATCAAATGTCCAATAAAAAGCAAAACTATTGGTTCAATTTTCTTCTATTTTTAGGTCAAACTGAGAACCGATCCAATTCATTTGATTTGACAAAAAAAGAAACCGAACCAATGTCCAATAAAAATCATTAATTCGATTTTTTTTCGATTTAGTCCCCCTAGGGTTGTTTTACTTGCTCTTTTATTTTTTTTTGGTGTACTTGCTATTTTACTTCAACCCCTTTTTGATCTTTTTTTCAAAATTTTAAATTTAATTAAATAAAAGAATTAGTCATTTACCAATAAATAATTAAACTAACCTATAAAAAAAATTAAAGTAAATAAGTCATTTTTTGTTCGATTTTTACAAATACAAATGGACGATCTAATTACTTTTGATTTTTTTCAAATAAAAACTAATATATTCAATATTATGTAAAAAACAAACAAACAAATAAATTAATTAATCTAGTCAGGGGATTTATTCTCACCCTTACTTCCATCTGCCTTCAGAGGGTGACACGAAGAGTAGCTTTGACGCAGTCAAAGAAAAATTAACGACCCTAAAAAAATTGAACTTCACACGAACGAAATACCCAATTTTTTTAATTAAATGACAATATAAATATAGTTTTTTTTTTTTTTTTTGAGATTACAACCATCGGGGTTGGAGGACTCAAACCAAGACCTTTAATCTTTGGACATACACCAGTACCGTTGAACAACTGCTCATGGTGGCATATATACATATAGTAACTTTGCACGACTAAAAATATTAAATACTCGAATATCCTATTTAATGGTAGTTCAATTCAACAATAAACTGTCATTTACTATTAAAATCTACATTATTTTTCTTTTGTTGATAATTTATAATTTTAAAACTCTATTTAAGAGATTGTTTTGATAAAAGTTGGCACTCTTCCTCTTCCAATTCCTGTATTTAAACAATAAGTTTTTTATACATAGATGTTCACGGGGCAAAACAGAGTAGGGAATGACTTCCTCATCCCACCGCCAAAATCATTTCTTGTCCCCGCAAAATTTATCATTTTTTTTTTGCACGTATAGTTTACTCGCGGGGAATTTTTCCTGTTCAAATTTTTTTATTTTTTTTATTTTACCCGTGGTTACCTGCCAGCAAACGGTTATAAATAGTTATAACCGTTTTTTCCACGGCGAAATTTTTTCTCCCAATCTCCAACTCTGTTTTCTGCCTAATCAAAAAGAATTTCTGGCGACTATCTCTGTCTTTACATAATAATTTCTATTCTTTTTATCTAAACAAGTATTTTCTAATGCCTTAGAATTATCTATAACAATTATAACTATTCATAATCATTCATACTTATAACGCTCTTTATAAAACCAGAATTTTTTTTTTTTTTATTGTAATCACTTATAATTTTTGTGTTCAAATATTTTTTTAACCCCTTTTCTATCTAAACACTTTCAAACTTATATGCTTTCAACGAAAATAAATTTTCTTTTAAGAAAATATATATTTTAAAAATTATTGTGTTAATTTTTTTTTTTATTTTAAACCGAAAATGATTGCATTCATTTTTAATCAATTTGAAAAATAATGATTTTACACGTGAGTGAGTGCCGCAATGATTTCATTATTTAGTTGTAAAGCAGTTCAATACCAGCGTCATAAATTTGATCTCATAAATCATTATTTGTCCCATCTTCTCCGATATGTACTAAAAAAACAATGATTTTACCACTGAACGTCAATTAATTTTGTTGCTCAAAAAATGATTTTACCGCGGAATGCAGAATCATTATTGGCATATTCCTTAAATAAAATGTGAAGAACTCTATTTATTTTGAAAATGTGGTTGGTAATATAAATAAAAATTTAATTGAAAATTAAATTTAGAAAATCTTAGATATATAAGTAGTGTGATCAATCAAAAACTAATTATGAAGACTTACATTAAAAGTGCACGTTATCTGTGCCGCTAATAGAGCAGTAGCTCAAGCGGCATTGATGTACACCTAATAACTTTGGACTCATTTATTAATTAGTCTTTGAAAACTTACATCCAAACCAACCAGTTTTTACTAATTCTTTCTCATTTTTATTTTTAAAAATAACTCTTTTCCTAATCATTCATTTATAACAAATCAATCTTTTGTAACCACTCATTTTAATCGTTCCTTTTAAATCAATCAAAATAACTCATTTTTAAGTTTAATAATTTCTTTTTTAACTATTAAAAATAACTATTCATTTTAAATCTACGTTCGAAAGGGTTTGATTTTAACTCCTCTGCACAACAACTACAACCAGACGATTTTTGGCACAATTCTCAAATTTTAACTATTCGATATAATTTTTCACTATAACTTTTTAATCTAAATTCTACCTAAATATCTCAAACAAACACCCCCTACTACATGCATAAGTAATAAAGTTTAATGTTATTTTAACTTTGACATTGTAAAATTCACCTTGACATAAAATAGGTAAAGATTTGACCATCGTTTTTTTCAAAAAGAAAAAAGAAAAAGATTTGACAATCTTAGAAAAAAGAGATATTTGAAAAAGATTTGGTGCATGTCTAGATTTTGCACTTGATTTGTCTGTGAATATATTTGACACTATAATATTTAAATGTTAAAAAAAAAATTAATATTTTTTTAGCAAAAATTAAGAGAGATTGACCAAATATCAATTTTCGAACTTAAACTTATGGATTAGAATTTGAAATAAATTAATATAAATAAGATAATTAACGATCAAATCTACAATTGAAAAGAAGGTGGGAATTATCGATCAAATCTACAATTGAAATTTGTTAAATAATATTAAATCATTTGTCAACTTATTTATCACGTTTTTAAAAGAAAGTAATTAAGAAAATATTAACTCAAAAAAATTAAGAAAATATTCATAGCCACTAGATAAATTCGTCCAAAGGCTAATTGTAACCCCACCAAATAATTAAAATAGTTTTATCTATAAGCTTAAAACATAATTGTTTTTTTAAAAAAACTATTGATATATCTCGCTCATATTATTTTTGTAATATTATACCTATTATAATTTGAATAAAATTTATTTGTAAATGAAACTGTAGAGTGAGTATATGTTTATTGTCACGTGAAAAGACGAGTATTTACTTCACATTTATTTAACTATTATTTTTAAATAAATTAAATAAATTGTGTGATAAATGTTTGTATCATACTCCTACATATTCATGTTCGTGTAAAATTTGATCAACATAATTTATTGAGAATTCGGTAAAAAGATTAATAGTAATTTTATTGAGAATTGCATTCTACACCTTGTGACGTAAAATGTCTTCGGTGGCAAATGTGACGTTTTTGGACTGATGTCACTAGCCATCAATAATAAAAAATTAATTTGAAGCATATTTTATTGTAAAGCAATTATATACCGATCACATTACTTTTTTAATCAATAATACTGTTATTTATAGTTTAAAATATATTTTTTGTGATAATAATTTAAAAAGTATCATTATTTTATTAAACTCAATGGCTATTTTTTAAATATATTTTATTCTTCAAAATGATTTGACACTATTATTCACAAAACCAACCCATTCATGTTTTTTTGTCTTGTTTTGAGATTCCAACCCGTTCATGTCAACCACGGAAGTTTTATTGATTTTAATGATAATTGAACTGAAAGATTTAGGAGCTTATTTAGGTAGAATTTAGTTTTATAATTTATTAATTATCCTTTCAAAATTTACATTCAAATTAAGTTTTTATTAATTATTTTTCATTTTTAATTTTAAAAATAATTCTCATTTCTAACTATTCCTTTATAATTATTCTATTATTTCTAACCACTCATTTTTAATCTTTTTTTTTTCAAATTAATCAAAATAACTCATTTTTAATTATTTTTTTTAACTACTAAAAATAACTATTCATTTTAAATCTACATCCAAATAAGATTTTGACTCTAACTCTTCCATACAAAACTACATTTAAACGAATTTTTTACACAACTCTATGTTTAGCTGCTGAATATAACTCTTTAACTTAAATCTTACATAAATATATCAAACAAACTCCCCCCTTAAACTCCTATAAGTTTTTGTTGATTTTAATAATAATTAAAAGTGAATATTTAAATTCATAAATTCATAATTACTAAGTCAAACACACAATATTATTGAAGTTTTGACCCTTTAATAATCATTCATTGTTGTATTTAAAATAATAATAATAATAATAATAATAGTCATCCACGGTTGGAATAAGACTATTTAATTTAAATTTGGCAAACAAAAAAAATGCTTAATTTAAAAGTACATTATAGATTGATAAAAGAATAAGGATAGTTTTCCTTATAATATCTTATTTTAAAAATTAAATTTATTTTCATTTTTCTATCATAATTTTTATCCTCTTTTTTTTTGAAAAAAAAAAAGTCAAGTTTAAATAAATGAAACAATTAATTTTTAAAATTGTTCTTTGATTTAAACATAATTTTATTTTTAAAATTAAAATTTTTTGTTATTAACTACTACTTCATTTTATGATTTTTTATTATCTATATCATTTTCTAAGAGAAGATGAAAAAAATGGTAGAAAAAATCACATCAAAATAATTTAATTATAGAAATAAAAAATTTAACCTGAATTTGAAAATAAATGTGTAAAATAAATTTTAAGAAATCATAGTTTAAAGTTTTTTTTTTTATTAATAAATTACGAACCAGAGTAATGAACACATCAATATTAGAACATTTATTAGTTCAAATATTTCTCCTATTATTTCTTTTTTTTTCTTTTTGAAAATGTCTCCTATTATTTGTTGAACTAATATATATATATATATACACACACAAATTTAATCTTTTAAAATTAAAAAAAAAATTATTAAACAATATTTTATTTATTTTTGTTTGTTTATTTTTGAGTTTTTTTTTTAAATAAGGATAACGGCCAAGTATTTTCTCATTGTACCACCCTTTAGGGACTGGTTATTTTTTTAATTCCAGAACTATATACATTCGGACTCTGATGCTCAATCACGAGAAAGAAAAATGGGGCCGTAGCTTCCATTTCATTTCCTTTCAATTTATTACATTTCCACGACAAAAGCTAGCAGAAAAAGGAATTCAACAAAGTGCAAATAAAATATAACTTTAAATCCATTCACGTGTGTATCTTCGAGGCATAAAAATAAGAGTGGAATTTGGGTGCAATCCCAGGAAGTCAACATAAGTGGCACTTTTGGTGCCACACATCTCAGTCCTCTTTTTTTTTTAAATAAAAAAAAAATAAGTGTGTAACTTCATGAGTGGGGTGCAGCCCTACACCCAAATTCCCCTCTAAAAATAAACCCAAAAAACATTAAGATTTAAGGAAATATCAGTTACTCTGGGTTTATAAGTTTTCATCTTAATTTCAGTTCGTAGTGAAAGAAATAACTCATATCTTTTGTAAAAATATTGAATATTCTTCACTTTTACAATATAGAACAAAAACACAATGTAACTATTTTCAACATGTCATTTCAAGATGGTGTCATATAGGGAATATCATCTTGAATTATATCTTAATTTATAGATCGAAATGCCTACTTTAGCTTATTGGCTTGGGTAGGATATGAATTTTTTGGATAAAATATCAGCTTAAATTTTTTCCAGCTTGAATGGAAAGTCTATTAATTCATATTAGATAATATGAACTCTAACCTCAAAATATTAATGAGAGCCGGTTATATATCTTATAAGAATATTGAAAACTTTTCACTTTTTAATATAAGATAAAAACTATCCCATAAGTATTTTTCTCCCGCCCATATATATATATAAATGTGACACTCCTAACATATTGATTATGGAATAAATATTAGGTTGCTTGAATTATTGTTGTCCGTCGATTTATGGATGTGAAATTTAAGGTTAGAAAAAGTAATATTAAATGGTTTTTATTTAGAATCAATATTGGTGGCTGAAAATGGTAAAGTGTTGAATAAAACGAAATTGCGTTTACTTGGGAGTCAAAAAGTATTGAACATATCTTAAAAAAAAAAAAAAAAAAAAGTATTGAACATAGTAGCCCACTTGGCTATGCTCAAGTTTCACATTTTCCTAAAATTAGTTGATGTCATTATCTACATATTTTTCCATCTTCTCTTCTAAATTGAATGAGGATATAATTTTCCAACAAATAATACATCATTTTGATTCAATTACTCAAAAAGATGTGAAAATTATGGGAAAATTGGAAAATGGGGATTGATTTTAAACTCTATTTCAAAAAACAGGTAGATTTCAAACTATTTGTAAAAACAGTGTAAACAATTTGTCATATATATAAAATGCTGAGTTGGCGCCTGATCTCTACTGCATTCAAGGCTGCTCTGCAAAGTTGTCAGCTACACTGTCAGACATCCTTTTTTTTTAAATTGGTTTTTTAAATGAAAATAAAGTTATTATTTTTAGTTTTATGGGGTATTTGTTCTAAGAGGAGGTAAGATGAGGTGAGGTGTTAAAGTCCAACACCTTGTTTGGCTTAAGATATTCTTCACCTCATCTCATTTCATCTTATCTTCTCCCTCTTTTTTTTTTTTAAATTAAAATTTGTTTCATCTTTTTATTTATATATATATATATACTTATTTTATGTTTGATATAATTTTTTATAATAATATTATTATTTTAATATATCAATATATAATTATAATAATTATACTATTATTATATCAAATGATTATTTAAATATATTTGAATTTTAAAAATTAAAATAAACAGATATATATTATCTCTTAATATATGCGTTAAATTTTCATATTTTTATTCATTTTTTAATCGTCTTTAATAAAAAAAAATTATAGAATTTCAATTGTTTTGAGATTGATTATAAATATCATATTTAAAAAAGTTATTTTGTTTGATAAAAAAATAAGATAAAAATTTTATACTCTTGTATTCAGCGTTCCACTTTGAAATAATAGTAATAATGAATTTTTTTTTTTGAAAGGATAAATTAATTTAAATAATTTTAAGAGTCTTGATTGTATATACAAAAAATAACCATAAATTTCAAGACTTATATGCCTCATAAGGATTGAGATCTATTTTACCTAATAAAAAAAATAATAAATTCCAAAATTTAAGGGATATTTTATTACTTCCATGTAATAATTATTATCAAAATGTGACAGAGTTATCTTTTAATTACAAAAAAACAATAAATAAAAAAATTCAGAGGAGTGTCTATGATTCTCTAGAAGTATCAATGACTAATAAGATAAATATATTTAATTTATTATTACCTATTATTTAGTGTATTTTATTAACAATTCTTTGACTTTCGATAACTATGAATATGAATATGAATGTATAAAAGGTATAAAAAAATAAATTTTTTTAAATAAAATAAAAATTGCTATCAAGATTTTATAATCACTAGTTTATCCAAATGATTTTATTTTTATTTTTTAATAAATAGAATCTTGGAATTTTTTAATTTTTTTTTTATCATTTGAGTCTAACAAATCTTTTTAAAAAAAGTTATTAACGATATACAAATATTTTAGATTAGTCAAACTTTATTTTGGTGGTGTGAAATTTTTTTTTCTCATAATTGTTTTTAATTAAACAATATTTAAGTATGAAAGATTAGAAACTTTTAACCTCATGGTTATTATGTCGTACATAATATCATTGAAACTATGTTTTTTTTAATAAAAACATTAATATGATTAAGGGTGCTTAATATTAAATTTATATTACTTACATTTTATTTATTATAGAAGTTATATTTACATACTTATTATATTAGTAACTAAATATTTTAAAATAATTATTTTTTTTAAAAAAAAGAACAATTTTATTGTTGAAAAAAAAATATAAGAACAGATTTATTTTTTTAAAAAAAAACATATCTTAACTTCTAATCTCTTCTCCCTCCACCTCAAATAAGGTTTTTCTGTCATCTCATCTCCTTCCACTCCAAACAAGGTTTTTTTCATCATCTTGTCTCACCCCAAACAAATTTTTTCTGCTATCAACATCTCATCTCATCTCATATGCAGCTAAACACCCCCTTAATATAGTTTACGTTTTTATTTAATTTTTTTATAGGATATATTATATATATATATATATATATAATAAAATGAAATGATAATTTTTCCGTTTAAGCTATTTTAAAATTTTCATTTTAAACTTTTAAAAAGAACCAAATTTGAAAAATATAAATAAATAAATATATAAATAAATAAATAAATATATAAATAAATATATATATATATATATATATATATATGTATATATATATATATGAAATAAGGAACAATACAAAAAATCACAAAAGTTAGGTATCGTGGCTTAAGTAAAGAAGTGACTTAAAAAAGTAATTTTTTTTTTTTTTAAAATAAATACTAATAGACAGTGTACTAAAAAAACACTAATAAATAGTAATAGTTCAATCTAATTAAAAAAAATTATTTTTATTGATATACTTCAATTAAATTGTTATCCACAAGTGTTTTTCAATTTTTTATTATAAATTTTTTATAATAAATAATTAAATCATAATTATTTGTTAAAAATATCACAAGAATATAATAGAGAAATTAGCATTTTGAAATTTAAATTTCACTATTTTTAAACAAATAAATTAAAGTTTTCTAATTCAAACAATTATCAGTATTTATTAGTGTCAATTAAAATTATTCATTTCTAATATTTTTATTTTTATCTTAACATTTAAATATTTTATTTAAAATATATTTTAAATCCATTTAAAACATTTTTAAAATCTAGTTTTGAAAAAATATATATTTAAAAAGAAAAATACAAAAAGCACCAACTAAAACTGTCGTAACACTTAAAACTTAAAAAAAAAAAATTAACAAACACTAGTAAATAGAGATAATTATTTTTATTTGAAAATTATTATTTATTTGTTTAAAAAATAATAAAATGCATATTTTAAGATGGTTATTACACTATTCTTATAATCGTTTTTGAACAAATCATTATGGTTTTAAGTTTTCTTTTAAATGTATACTTATAAAATGTAAAAAGGGGTATGGATCAAAATTTAATTAAAGTATATTGATTAAAAAAAAACTTTAATCAAATTTAGCTATCACTATTTATTAATGTTTTTTTTAGTACACTATTTTTTTTTTAACTTTTTTACCTAAGGTATGATACTTAACTTTTGTATTATTATTATTATTTTGGTATCATTCCTTATTTCAAATATATTACTTTTTTATTTTCAAAATTGATTCTTTTTCAAAGTTCAAAATGGATTTTAAAAAATAACTTAAATAAATATTTAAATAGAAAAATCGTCATTTAATTTGTAACTTTCATGAAAATTTAATTATTACTTTTTATATATTTTTAGTTAGAGAGTCCGATTACAAAATGGGAAAAAATATGGATATATATATATATATATATATATATATATATATATATATTTTTTAGACAAAAATATGGATATATATTAATTAAAATATTTAGCATATTTGTATCATAATTTTTTAAACATATCCTTAAAATAAAATTTAAAAAGGTTAACTATATTAATTTTTTTTTAAAATAACTTTATTTTCAATCAAAACCCAATTTTATTATATAACTTTTTAAAATTTTATATAGTAATTTTTTTTTTCAATATAAAAAAAACCCAATTTTATTATATAAAATTTTATAAAGAAAAAAAAAACTCCAATAATGTGCGTTAGCGTGTGGCTGACAGTTTTTTCAGAGCAACCTTGACAACATTTAGGATGTGTTGGAGCTCCGTTTATGTAAACGGCTGAGTTGGTTATAATAACTCAACCGATATTTACTCCACTGTTTATTATAAACGGCGGTTACCTAAATCTACGTGCCCGTCTATCTAAATTTACATGTCCATTTATCTACACCTTACCTATATTATTTTTTGTTATATAACCAACCCCCAAACATCCTTTATCATAATCACTGTTATAATAACTTGTTCCTCAAACATAATTTATTATAACTCACCGTTTATCATAACCTTCCGTCTATAATAATCAAATCGGTGCTACAAACGCACCCTAAGAGTTAGGAGGCGCCAGCTCAACATTTTCACATTAGACAAATTTTTTACAAAAAGTTTGAAATCTACCTCTTTTTTTAAATAGATTTTAAAAACAACCCCCATTTTTCAATTTCCCCGAAAATTATATAAGAATTAAGAAAGTCATATATATTTGTTTGGATGTTAAAGTTGGGGTAGGTAAAATGATAATACAATCTTTATCCTTTAGACTAGTGATCTAAGAAATATGTTTTTTTATACAAATTAAAAAAGTGCGTAATTAAGGCTTTTATGAAGTAGACTTATAATTCAATTTTTTCGGCCCTCATTTTTCTCATTTGTTTGTTGAGTTTCTAAGAATGGAAAGTTGCTTTCAGATTTGTTTGTTGATATTTTTTAGAATAGAAAGTTGCTTTCAAATTATAAGCCATGAACACCAACGCTGTTACTCTAAGAGAGATAAAGTCAAAACTTTATCCTTAATAATAGTAATTTGCGTGTTCTAAAATTACATTTTTGTATAGATGGTTTTGAACTAATCTTGTGGGTTTGAGGGTAAATTACATTTTTAACAGTTATATACTAAGTAGGGTTTGTAATCTTTTTGCCCTAATTTGTACTAAAAAAATACTTCCTTTTTTTTATTTTATAAAATGACATGGACAAATTGGTTAGTAGCAATTGGAATTTTTTTATAATTATATTGATAAAAGAATTCAAATTTTGATTAATTAATAGTTTATTATTATTATATGTGTGGAAATAGTAGTATAATACTATAATTATTATAATAGTAATAATAACTAGTGAAGTTTACCACATTAGCCAAATTTAAAAAATAATTATAAATAAAATTTCTTTCTTAAAAAAAAAAAAGCAAGTCATGGATATTAATGAGTGAGTATTGTACTTTTTTTTTTGGAATTTGCATGTACACCAACTTTTTAACCTCATTTTATAATTATAGCACATTTTAAAAAAAAATTATCAGTAATTGATTTCTTTATTGATAGAAGTTAATGGAAGTCTATCAATTTATTTTATTTATTAGTAATTAATTCTATCAGTGATAGACTCTATCAATTTACATGTTTTGTTATATGTGCAAATATTTTCATTATTGTGTTATTTATGAAATATTTTAACCATTTTGTAATATACATGCAAAAGTTCATATTTTCTTATAATATTGTATTAATAATATATACTATTGTATTAATGAGTATTTATAATACTTTAATAAAAACATATTAATAATTATGGATATATAAATATTTTAAAAATTGTCTACATTTATTTCTTAGTATAAGAATAGTCCATATCTAAGAATAAAAGTATAAGAAACAAGAACAAATTGTAAATGAAGAGATAGATAACTATTTTTTTTAGTCTAGTGTATATTTAGGAAGTTTATGTATAAGACACACCTATTTATAAACGTAGAGTGAACATTGAATAACACAAGACTATAATTAAAGAAAGAATGAGAGTTTTTTTTTAAAAAAAAACAAAGAAAGAATGAGAGTTGAGAAAGAGAAATAGATGGCTTCATAATAACATAAAATTTGAAATTAACATAAAATATTTTTATTTGAATTCCTTTATGAAATAAGTTTATTACACTCGTGAAATTTTGAGGAATTGGACGTTAATTGATTTTGAAATATCTAAATCTTGAGTGATGATCATTTATTTTAAAATTTTGAAAGTTCAGCGTATGAATAAAATTTTCATATCTACCGAAGGTTAGTGACGCAGTTTGTTATCTTGTCGTAGTGTTAATCCATTTCAATTCCATAGTCTCGAGTTTGAGTCCGAAAATCGGTATTTGGCTCTCATATTATTTGAGAGCAGTTGTGCCCTCTGTGTAGGGCATGTTGTTCCCCTCCCCCACTTTGTACTCAAAAAAAAAAAAAAAACTTTCATATCTAAAATTTGTTGTCGAGTTATCTATTTAGTACATATAAACTTAATTGTTTTAATTTTTAAAAATTGACTAGGATATTTCAGGTTTATATTATTTATAAAAATAGTAGATTTTAATTTTTGTTTTAATTTTTAAAAATTGACTCGAACATTTCATATACTTCACGTGTGAATATAAAAATTATGATAGATTAATTGAGTGATGGTAAATTTAATTTTTAAAAGATAGAAAACTAAATGATTATCGGAAAAAAAAACTTAAATTCTTAATTTCAATTTTGGAGAACCTAAATTCCTATATGAGATACTTTTTCTTTTACGAGTTCCTTAACCAAAATAAACTTTCAACTAAAATAGATACTTTTAAAAGGTTTACAATTTTATACACATTTTTAAAAATATGATGATCGATACTTAATAAGTTGTTGAGGATTGATTATTTTGATTAGTAGTAATATATTTCAATTTCATGATTACCATTCATTCATTCAAATTAATATTTAGCTCTTCTTTTATTTGATAGTAATAATACCCTCTTCTATATAAATTTTAGGGTTCCACTTAGAAAATTAGTATATATATATATATTAAAAAAAACATTTGATGACATATGGCTTCAAAAGAAAATATGACGTTTCTCGATTGACGATACTAAACATCAATAGTAATTTACTCTAAACCATTTTTTTTATATTCTAAATCAAAGTTTAAGTCTGGCACCTGACGTGAATTTTTTATTCAATGATCTTTTACTTATTTTATTTATATCAGGACTATTATATAAAAAATAAATTAAAAAATCCATGTAATGGAGTCTATTCATGAGAATTGTTGACCATTAATGGCGGTTGGAATTAAAACGTAGGTTTAGATAAGGAATTAAAAAATGGTTGATTTAAAGCACTTTCGGGCGTTTGGCCCGCCAACTTGTAATCTCCGCTTGATCCGGCGCGTGGTTTCGGCGCCAGAAATTTCCGGGTTTTTTTTTTTTTAACGTTTCCAGTCTGTTTCCGTTTTTCTTTTGCTTTATTTTTTATTTATTATTATTTTTTAACTTTCTTAAAACATTTGTGTGTCTTATAGGTTTGTATTTTTTTTTAGTACATATTATTAGGGTGGGGAAAAATATCAATTTTTGAGTTCGAACCTGTGATGATGATATTAAATTGGTTTACAACTAAACAATAAAACAATTACGTAACTATCCTTTTTATATATTGTTTTTTAACTGTTCTAAAACATTTTCATATCATAACTATAGAAAAGAAGAAAATTGAAAGATTCATATTCTTAGACGTTTGATTTTCTTCTTCCCTTTTTTATATAGTTATTTTTTATTTTCAAAAAATATTTTCCTTTAAATTTTGTTAATATGTTTTATAATTACATATTTATTATAGTATTGGGATTTTTGTATTTATTCAAAATGAAATTGTCAAATTAGGATCTTGATCATATCTTAAATCAAAATTTAAAGTTGATATTATTGACCATTCATTCTAATTATATTTATTTATTGTATTATTTGTGCCCTTTTCTTTTAAAATATAATATTCATCCTATCTTTTTTTAGATATAACATATCATTCAAATAACAATCATAATTATATATGCATTAATTTTTCAACAAAATGTATCATTTAAATTATCTAATAAAAAATAAAGTCAATGATTTAAATAGACATTAGGGAAGTTCGAAACACCAAAAATAGTTTTTTTCAAAAAAATTATAGAGACTAAAATAAAAAAATATTTTTTACAAAACTAAGATATACAATTTTTAAGTTTAAAAAAAAAAAAGAATCTAGAAAATAACATGAATTTTTTTTTATACATAGTTTTTTTTTTTTTTTTTGAGAAGATATACATAGTTATATCATTGTAGTATTTTTAATACGCTAAACAGCTTGTAATATATTCTAAACAGCCTGTCCTATTATTATGATTAATTAGTTATTTTTATATATTTATTTTCATAAGTCCCCTGACGTGGATCAACAAATGGAAATTCTCATATAATTTTGTTTTAGTCTTTTTTTTTTTAGACAATATAATTTTGTTTTAGTCTTAGGTTTTGAACTATTGCGTGTCTGTGTTTATTTTTTATTTTTAATCGTTTTTTAGTATTATACAAATTAGTTGGGGAGAGTTTTTTTTTTTATATAGATAAATTTGGGGAGAGATATTTAAATCTATAACCTCTTGATTATTAGGTATATAAGATGTTCTTGGGCAAATATTATATTGTTGTTTATCATTTTTTTATACTAAAAAATTTATTTTTTAAGAAAATTATTTGGAAATATGATACAAAAAGAATATTCAACTACCCAATGTTAACTATTTAATTTTGTGGTTTTGAGTTTTCTTTGTTTATATTTTAATTGTTTGATATATATATAGGGCATATTTTTTAAAAATAGAATGATAAATGTTTTTTTATTAGATTTTATTTAGAACTAAGCCAAATTTAAAAAATAATTAAGATTGTGATTAAAAATAAAAAAAAATTAACAAAAGTAATTTTTTAAGTTAAATTTTTTTATTTTAATAATAAAAGACAAAAGTACCCTTCATCCCGCCTGCACTAGAAAAAAACCCATTTTATGCCACATCATCAGCTTCCTCACCAAATCTCTTTCATTCGTTCACATTGCACAAGAAACCCACCTATGTCACATTATCAGCTTTTTCACAAAATTTTGAAGCACACCCATCCGTTGTATTTTTGCCGAAACTCTATTTGTGCTTTCGTCGAGCTTTCATTGAATTTTTGTCGGAACTCCATTTGCGCTGCTGTCGAGCTTAATCCATTGGATTATTTCCGAAACTCCATTTGCGCCGTAGTAGAGCTTAATCCATTGAATTTTTTTTGGAACTCCATTTGCAATACTATCATCTACAACTCAAACTCTAAAATGAAGATGAAATTATTTATAAAAATAACCTCACATTTTGTTTAAATAATATCATATTAATGATTAATACATCTTAAAACGTGAGGAAGAAGAAATGTAGAATTAAAAATATTAAAATATATTATTGATAAAATAAAAAATAAAGTTATAAATACTTTCCAATATAATGAACTTTGTAATTATTTTTCTAAAACTAGTTATCCATTACAATTTTCCAATTAAAAATAAGAAATAAGGTGGATATAAAGAAAGAAAACAAAAGTACGAAAACTGACATAAATAACCTAAAAAAACTAACTGACTTGAATTGGTATTAAAGAAGCCAGGCAGGCGGTGTGAGTGAACAGTGTAAAATAGATCGGATGAATATAGTATATTTAAAATAATAGCAATTATATATTAATAATATTTATTAATAATACTTAATATTGGATTAATATTATATAATATTATATTAATGAATATTTATAATGTAATATCAATTACTATAAATATAAATACTTAAAATAACACATTTTATTTCTTGTATTATATTTGCAGTATAATTTTAGAAATAATTCATCTATAGTAGATTGATTTCTATCCCTCAACGAGTGATAACAATCAATTTGGATTTTTATCACTGATAGATAACTCGAGAGGATTTTTATATCATTAATAGAACTTAACCAATGATATAATGCATTTGAATTTTCTGCGACAAATGAATAAATTTTAATTTTATGTCATAGATGAAAATATTTTGTCATTTTTTTGTTATACATGTAAAATCTCCTAAAAATTTATATATATATATATATATATATATATATATATATATATATATATATAATTATCTTGTCGTTGAGAAATTTTTTATAAAAAATTCTTAATCTCATGAGGTACATAATATCATAATGTCACTCAAGTCAGGCATACTTATTTTAGCTCAAAAACCTCTAGTTACCCATAATTAAAATTTATTTTCCAATTTAGAGATAGAAATTTAATTTACTCAAACGTTATATCGATAGAGATCTAAAAAATGGTCCACTTATAATTTCAAAATAAAAAAGTAGTTCAATTAAGGTTAAAATACCATTTTGGTCCCTCGACTTTGGGGTTTGTTCCATTTTGGTCCCTCGACTTTCAAATGTCCAATTTTAGTCCCTCAACTTTGTTGTTTATCTAATTTTGGTCCCTCAACTTTCAAATGTCCAATTTTGGTCCCTCAACTTTGCTATTTGTCCAATTTTGGTCCCTCAACTTTCAAATGTTTTCAAATTTGGTCCTTATACTATAAAAAAAATTTCAAAAATTGTTCTTTGGTCAAATGAATTTTTTATCACTCCTAAATTATTTTCTCTCTCTATAAATTTTACCTCTCTTCTCCTCTTTTCTTTTTTTTTTTCTTCTTTATTTTCTTTCTTTTTCTTTTTTGTTCCATGGTAGACTATGAATTTTAGAAAACAAAAAGTGACAAATCAAAGTAGAAAAATTATTATTTAGAAAAATTATCTCATGTTAAATAATTTGATGAGATGGATTGAGGAGAGAATAAGAGAAAAAAAAGAAGAGAAGAGGATTAGAGAGGTGAATTTAAGAGAGATAAAACTTTTAGAAGAAGAAATGATGAAAGATGGAAGAGAGAAAAAATAATTTAGGAGTGAGAAAAAAAATTATTTGACGAAAGGACCATTTTTTAACTTTTTTTATAGTCTAGGGACTAAATTTGGACATTTGAAAGTTGAGAGACCAAAATTGGACAAATAGCAAAGTCAAGGGACCAAAATTGAACAAACTACAAAGTCAAGGGACTAAAAATGAACATTTGAAAGTCTAGGGACCAAAATGAAACAAACCCCAAAGTTGAGGGACCAAAATGGTATTTTAACCTTCAATTAATATAGAAACTAATGAGGAATGGATTAGATTATTTTAACAATACCACAAAGCACATTTTATATCACTTAATAATTAAGAATTTATAGTTATCGAATTCATAAATAATGCAATGATTTCATTGTTTGGTTGTAAACGAATTCAACATTAGAACCACGTGTTCGATTTCAAGAATCAACATTTGTCTCTTTCTCCTTTTGTACTTAAAAAAAATGTTACAGTTAGAATTTTCTCTTTTAAATTTTTTTTTTAATAAAAACCAATAACATAAAGCAACAAACAACATTTTGTGGATTACAAAAAAGAAAAAAGAAACAACTGTTATCATGTTCGAGGAAGAAATGTATTTAAAAAATAATAATTTTTAATGATGATTAAAAAAATAAAATTATTATCGAATGAATATGTGGTGCAATGATTTTAATCTTTGGTTGTAAACCAGTTCAACACCAGCGTTACGAGTTCGAGCCCGAGAATCTCCTCTTACCATATTTAATCAATATGTGTCACACTCCTATTTGAGTCTCAAAAATAAATATCCTAAAAAAGAAAATAATAAAATAAATAGGTATTGTTAACTTTTTCACTATTTGGACAAAATTATACCATGTATTAAAAATGAGCCACTTCCATTAAAATCAGATGAGATGAAATTAGATGTTGATAGTAGAAAACCTTGTTTGGAGTGTAGAGAGATGAGATGAGATGACAGAAAAATCTTGTTTGGGTAGAGGGAGAGGAGATGAGATGTTAAGATATGTTTTTTTTAAATATATATATATATATATATATGTTTATATATGTTCTTATATTTTTTTTAACAATAAAATTGTTCTTTTTCTTTTTTTTAAAAAAATAATTATTCTTAAATATTTAGCTATTAATATAATAAGTATGTAAATATAACTACTATCATAAATAAAATGTAAGTAATATAAATTTAATATTAAGCACTCTTAATCATATTAATGTTTTTATTAAAAAAAACAAAGTTTCAATGATATTATGTACGACATAATAACCAAAAGGTTAAAATTTTCTAATCTTTCATACTTAAATATTGTTTAATTAAAAAAAATTGTGAGAAAAAAAAAATTCACACCAACAAAGTAAAGTTTGACTAATCTAAAATATTTGTACTTCCTTAATAACTTTTTTTTAAAAGATTTGTTAGACTTAAATAATAATAAAATTAAAAAATACCAAGATTCTATTTAGTAAAAAATTAAAATAAAACCATTTGGTTAAACTAGTCATTATAAAATCTTGATAGCAATTTTTATTTTATTTTAAAAAAATGATTTTCTTATATCTTTTATACATTCATATTCATATTCATAGTTACCGAATGTCAAAGAATTGTTAATAAAATACACTAATTAATAGGTAATAATAAATTAAATATATTTATCTTATTAGTTATTGATACTTCTAGGGAACCATAGACACCTCTAAAAAATTTTATTTATTGTTTTTTTTGTAGTTAAAAGATAACTCAGTCACATTTTGATAATAATTATTACATGGAAGTAATAAAATATCCCTCAAATTTTGGAATTTATTGTTTTTTTTATCAGGTAGAATAGATCTCAATCCCTATGACTCATACAAGTCTTGAAATTTATAGTTATTTTTTGTATATACAATGAAAACTTTCAAAATTATTTAAATTAATTTATCCTTTCAAAAAAAAAATATATCCACTCTTACTATTATTTCAAAGTGCAATGCTGAATACAAGAGTATAAAATTTGAATCTCATTTTTTTAACAACAAAATAAATTTAATATTTTTAAGTTTATTGAAAATAAGTTCATACTTTTAAATCTATTGTAAACTACAAATAAAACTTAAATGTGTATAAATTATTTAAATTTAATTTTTATTTTAATAATAAATTGATGTATTTATTGTTAATATTAAAAATAAACACATAACTTTTAATTATTAATTTTTAAATATGATATTTATAGTCCTATCTCTAAACAATTGAAATTCTATAACTTTTTATTATTATTAAAGACGATTAAAAAATGAATAAAAATATGAAAATTTAACGTCATATATTAAGAGATAATATATATCTATTTATTTTAATTTTTAAAATTCAAATATATTTAAATAAACATTTGATATAATAATAGTATAATTATTATAATTATATATTGATATATTAAAATAATAATATTATTATAAAAAATATATCAAACATAAAATAAGTAAATAAGTAAATATATATATATAAATAAAAAGATGAAAAAAATTTAAATTAAAAAAAAAAAAAAAAAAAAAAAAAAAAAGAGTGAGAAGATGAGATGAGGTGAAGAGCACCTTGAGCCAAACAAGGTGTTGGGCTTCAACACCTCACCTCATCTCACCTCCTCTTAAAACAAACACCCCCTTTGGAATGAACCGTTAGAGACAACCAAGTACATCGAACCTTGCCATCCATTCATTTGTCTTTTTGTGAGAGTTTTGATCCCTACATTGTTAAATTAAGAGTCTAATTTTGATATTGTTCGTTAGAGACAACAAATATTCACAAACCTTCAAGTTGGGAGACCTCCACTTACTAATCGCAAAACATCAATGCGTTTAAGGTATAATACAACGCTTTATATTTTGTCATATCCAAAAATTCATATCGATGGAGATGTTCCATTTCTTATATATATCAGAGGTTTTTCTTCTAATTGGGTAATTTTGGATAACTTTGTTCTGCCAAGATGAACTACCAAAAAATACTTGTAATAATATTTTAAGAAATAAGAAAATAGTCAACTAAAAAAAATGTTGTTCAATCTAAATTAAATTTATAATATAACTTTTTTTTTTATTTGACAATTTGATAAAGTAAAGATTTTAAATGATGGATACTTTAAACCTGAGTTTAATAATATCAAGTTCTTGTTATCATAGTTGATATATATATTTACAAACATATTTAAAGTAGACACTTTTAGTTGGCAAAATATTTATTAATTAGTAGGTAACAGTTAATAAATAATTTTCACTTCTAAAAACATGTAGAAATGAATATTGTAAGGGTGTGTTTGGGCCCGTTATAATAACTCAACCGATATTTTCCCCACCGTTTATTGTAAACGGTGGTTACCTAAACCTACCTTCTCGTTTATCTAAACCTACGTGCTCATTTATCTAAACCTTACATATATTACTTTTTGTTAAATAATCAGCTCTTCAAACACCGTTTAACATAATCCATGTTATAATAACTTGCCTCTTAAACACTATTTATAATAACCCAGCGTCTATCATAACCCACCGTTTATCATAACTTTCCGTCTATATAACTAAATCGGTGCTCCAAACACACCCTAAGAGAATTTACCCAACACATTTTATTTTTAATATTATATTTGCAGTAAAATTTCTAAAATAATAGATTTCTTACGATTTTGATATTTTCAAGCAATATTTTTGGCGACTTAGTCAAACTCCTTACTTATATTTTGAACTAATTGTTAAAGTGAAGATTGTTTATAGGGGTGATTTCGGTTCGGGTTTTTTCGGTTTTGTACCAAACCGACAACCGAACCGATATCTTCGGTTTTCAAAAAATGGATCCGATCCAATGTCCAATAAAGTATATAACTATTGGTTCGTTTTTCAATGTCAAAAAATGGATCCGATCCGATCCAATGTCCATTTTTTTTTCAATATATCAAAAACAATATTCTCATAAAAAAACTATTTTTTTAAAGGTTAGAAGTATTTTTAACTCATTCAAAATTATTTAAGATGTTTTTTTTACTTGAAATAGGAGTGAATTAAAGAAATATTAATGGAAGGAATATGACTTTATATGAATTATTGACGTTATATATATATATCGGTTTGGATCGGTTTTTTAAAACGAAAATCGGAACCGAATCAATATTTTCGGTTTTTTTCAAATTACAAATCGATATGTCCAATTTTGAGCTAAAAAACCATTCCAATTAATTGGATTGAATTGATTCGATTTTTCGGTTTTTTATTGTTTTTTATTTTTAAAGAAAGTCACCTTAAAATATACCGTAGTATTATAATATGATTGGATAAATTTTAAATGAATATCAATACAATAAAAAAAATTGAGATTCGATTAAAGAATAGTTAATTTAAAAATATATCATTTTGAAGAGACATGTTGATGATCTCATATTAAAAAATTATCAAGAGATCCTCTCTATAACATTTATAAGATAGATAGATTAGTATTCCATTCGTTGTCAATTAATTTTGGAATAAAATTTAAGATCAAGCGTTTGAGATACTCACCTTATCAGCTTTGTCCCACATTGAAAAATGAGGATTTTTCACTTCTTTATAAGTTAATATTTTCACCACCAATTAGTTTTAAGGAAACTTACAAGATTAGTCAAATTTAGAGAATAATTATAAATATGGTCACTTTTAAAAAAAATTAACAGTATTAATTATAGATAATACTAAATTATTGAGTATTATTAACATATATTGAAACATACTAATAACTATGAATACAAATATTTTAAAATTTGATTATATTTATAATTATTTTTATTAGAATAGTTCATCTATTAAAATTTTCCTTACTTTTAGAGTGAAATCTAATATTATCCAATAAAACCTCATACCATCTAATATGCACTTTATTGAAAACCTTATAATATTTGATGGAATAACAGTTAATTATTATTATTATTTTTTTTTTGAAAAAACAGTTAATTAATTTAATTCTACGTTGCACATGATCAGAGTATCATTAATAATAATAATAAGATAATTTTTAATAAAAACCTTATAATGTGAATGGAAATGATACGATAACATTTCTAGGAAACGACCTAAACATATAAGACCTGCAAACCATTAATACCAACAAAACTAATTTAATATGACAAATATTTTATACATTATTTTCATCTGTACGCGTCTGAGCTTTGTCTATAAATACTCAACACCAATTTCTACTTCAATGGCTCCAAATTAGTTCAGTCTCTAAGATCTGTTGCTGTTGCAGAGATTTTTTTTTTTTTTTTTTTTAAATTTTTATTTAAAAAATGGCGAAATGTTGCTGTTGCAGTGATAAAACAAAAGTGAAGAAAGGAATTTGGACAGTGGAAGAAGACCAAAAGCTTATTGCCTATGTTAAAAGATATGGCCACTGGAATTGAAGGAAACTTCCAAAATATGCTGGTGACATTTTATTTTATTTCATAATCTTTATGCAAAGTTATCTATATATTAATTAGTGAGTTTTTTTTATAATTATATTATGGTGAGCTAATTTCACAAGAGATTTGAAAATGTTAGGGCTTTTGAGATGTGGGAAGAGTTGTAGGATGCGATGGAAGAATTATTTAAACCCTAATATTAGGAGAGGGGGGTTTTCGCCAAAAGAAGAAGAAATCATCATCGAAATGTATGCCAAGATGGGTAGCAGGTACTTCAAGTTTCGTAGGAGTAAATTTTTTTTTTCTTTTGAGATTGCAACAATTGGAAGTGGGGGGATTCATACCCATGACCTCTAGTCATTGGGCATACACTAGTGCCGCTGCTCAGCTCATGTTGGCAATAGATATTTTTAGTATAATATGAATGTAGTGTAAGTTATAGGTATACATTAAAAAATACTTATTAACATACTATAAAAGATATTTTTTATTAATTTTTTTTTTATTGAATGGGTCAATGACGTGATTGGTTATTTGGTTTGATGTTAATCCATTATCTCTTCACGGTCATGAGTTTGATCCCTTAAATTGTTATTTGTAATCACCTTCCCTCAACTTGTACACAAAAAAAAGGTAGGTTATTATGGAAAGTTTTTTTTTTTTTTTGAGACAAGGTTACTATGGAAAGTTGTATTAGAGCTTCTGTCCAGGAAATTCGTAATAAATTAATTTCTAAGTAAATGATAACATGAATTGAACTCATCATCTTAAGTATTTCAATACCCTTTTATTAAGGGGCTTTTGCATGTATATTACAAAATAGATAAAATATTACATGAATAGAACAATAATGAAAATATTTGCACATATAGCAAAAATTGTAAATTGATAGACTTCATATTGATAGATTCTATCGATAAAGGGTGATATAATCAATTACTAATAAATAAAGTAAATTGATAGACTTCCATAAGATTCTATCAAGAGTCTATCAATAAGAGTCGATAGAATCAATCACCGATAAAATTGATAGACTTCCATCACTAGAGAATGATATATTCTATCAAAGTCTTCTATAAAAAAAGTAAATTTTTTTTTTTAAATGGCAGAATTTGCTATAAAAGAATTATTTTAAAAAATGTGTTATAATTGTAAACTGTAGTAAAAAAAATTGCTATACAGCGTAAATTCCCTTTTATTAACTACTTGAGTCATTCCATGATCATTATACAATAATTTGAGTTGTAAATTTGTTCAACTCAAATAATACTTGTGAAACAATTTATCTAACCCAACCCAATCACGAAATATTTAGGATGAGTTATTTGATTTGAGTCATATAGTTAATAAAATATTCAATGGTATAAGTTCTATTTCAATATTTTTCAAAAATTTAGTTGCTTCATATGTTTTTTTTTTCTTTTTTGAAAAACTGCCTCATATATTGTTAAACCATAAAATAAAATAAGATTAACTGTTCCATATTTTTATAATCAGATTAACTATTCCATTTTAATTTCTATAGTGAAATGTACATTTAAAGACTTAAAAATAATATTTTGTAAAATAAAAGTCCAAAAACAATAATAAAATTAAAATTAATATATGCAAATTAATAATAAAGTTAGATTAGTTCACGCCAATCCAAACTAATTTTAAGTTACCTCATAAAATAAATCCTAAAAAATTTATTTATTTGAATTTAATTAAAAAACAAATTCAATTAATCGGAATATTGAAGTTATTAGTTTTTTAACACCCCTAATTTTGGTGGGTCCATTGTGTTGTGTTCGAGCCATTAAAAATGCAATCTTTGATCATAAATTCGTTCTAATTGTATTATTTCACGTGACAGGTCTTGTTATGACTTTTTATCGGTTTAAATTTTTTTAATAGAGTAGTGAGTTTATAAGATATTAGAATTATCTTTGATTTGAAATGTTGAACATATTTGTGAGTTCATGAATTTATATGTTGATGCTTTTTTTATTCATGTAGATGGTCTACCATGGCTTCTCTAATGCCAGGAAGAACAGACAATGATATAAAAAATCATTGGATTACTGTTCTAAAGAGACGAATAATGAAGCAAAAAATTGAGAAGAACAATATATCAACAGCAATGGCTAACCAACTACCACCGTCGCCGGAAAAAATTAGTCCAATTCATGAGGATTTTTCCGGCGAGATTTTGAGCTCAAACAGCCATTTCTCCAATAGTTCTTCTCTCATTGTTGATCCAACCGCTCTAGAAAGTGCTCTAATTGAGACAGTTGAAACTCCGACGGCCGGAATTATTAAAATGCTGCCGGTGGATGATCAGCTTCCGGCGAGTTTCGCCGGAGATTTTTGGACTGACCCTTTATGGATGGACTCTAATTTCGACTTGCCGTTTGATTATCAATATCAAGTCTTTGGAGAATATCTTTTGCAAGAAGGCTTTGATTCTGGGTTTGGAGATCTATTCTAAGGAATAAATTGGGAGTTATAAAATTTTAATTTTAATTTTTTTCCCCTTTCACTCAGAAATATAGTGAAGTTGAATAATTGTAGCTTTTTATTTTTGGAGAGTTTTCACATTATTTCAATTAAGTTTCATCCATTTTTTTTTTATCTTGTCTTAATTAAGACTAACAAAAATAATAACTCAATGGTAATAACTTATAAGTATATGCTTATAGCAGACCAGTCATATGTTGGAACTATTCACCTCCTATTGTTGATGAATTCAAAAAAAAAAAAAAAAAAAACTTATCCTAATCAAGCAATTGATTTTAAATTACAAAACTTTAGGACAATAAATAAAATTGAGCTTGGCTTATAAAGATGAAGATTTTCATGGAACTAAAGGAGAAAGAGAGTCAAGGAGAAGAAGACAAGTGAGGAAAGTGGGGCTCTGCCAAAATAAGACAAAAACACAAGCAGAAATCCTTCCAGAAAGAAATTAATCCTAATAAAAAAGAATTCACCTAGTTTAGACCATAAAGTGGTACCTGAAACTTTCTGGAATCTAAAAATACTAGAGAACATTTAGATATCATTGAAAGATGAGAATTTATTTGAGACCAAAGAGACAGAATATATATTGAATTGGATAAAAAGAGAGAGCCATGCCTTGAAATTTACTAAACTTCAGGCCCTGGAGCTTGTTGTAGATGTGTTGCTTTTGGCCTGAGACGATGAAGTCGATAAGTTGGTCTTGGAGTTTTGGTTTGAAGACGACGACGATGACGATTCGGTGAAGAAGACAAGATGCTCGTGGCTGTCGGTAAATGCAAGTAAAGATCTCGGCATTGGTGGTTTGTTTACTTCCAAAACACCTTCAAGAATTTGAACAATATTGCTCATTGATGGTCTTTGAACTTCGTCGTCTTGGATGCACCAACAGGCTACTTTGCACAGCTTTGTGAGCTCTTCTACTTCAGCATTTCCTTGCAGTTTCGAATCCAACAAGCTAAGGATGTCACCTTCTACAGATATTGTGTTAGCAACCAAACTCGGGAAAAACTTGATTGTCCCATCTTCAGATTGCTCCGAGTTCCTTCTTCCTGAAACGATCTCGAAAAGCATCATTCCGTAGCTAAAAACATCGGCTTTGGCTGTTATCGCCACCCCTGAGATCCACTCCGGGGCCAGATAGCCTCTTGTGCCTCTCATGGTAGTTAGGACTCTGCTGAACTCTCGTCCAAACAGCTTGGCCAGGCCAAAATCAGCCACTTTGGGGCAAAATTGAGCATCCAAGAGAATGTTTTCGGGTTTAATGTCGCAATGAACGATGCATTCTCGGCACTTTTCGTGTAGATAAGCCAACCCTCTTGCAGTCCCAAGAGCAATTTGGTATCTTGTCTTCCAGTCCAAAACATTAGGATTCTTGTCATGGAAAATATGAGAATCTAAAGAACCATTTGGCATGTAATCATAGACCAACAGCTTTTTACTGCCTTCAGAGCAGAATCCACGAAGCCGAATCAAGTTAACATGTTGTATCGTCCCGATTGTGCTGACTTCTGTCCTGAATTGCTTCTCTCCCTGGCTGACACTCTCGAGCTTCTTCACTGCCACAATCGTCGAATCGGCCAACGTCCCTCTAAAAACGGAACCAAAACCACCTCCCCCAAGTTTATGTGAGAAATTCTTCGTTGCATTTTGCATATCTCTATACTCAAAAGCCACCAATGAACCCTCCACAGTTTTTCCTTTTCCTACAATTCTCCTCCTCAGATAAAGAAAGAGTAAAGCAAGCACAATAACTAAACCAGCAACCGAGCCAGCTACAATACCAATGATCATTCCTGTACTCGTCTTGCTACTTGAGAATTCAGAAGCTGCAAGCCTGAGATACATTGGTTTTGCACTCGAATCACTTTGTAACTGTTGCCGCATATCAATGAGATCTCCAATCCAAATGTCACATTTACCATTCTCATATGAGTAAGCACTACAAGAGCAGTTCTGTAAGCATAATGATTCACAAACTCTATTATTTGCTACTGGCTCGGACCATGAAACTAGATCAGGCAACTTCATATTAGGCATCAGCAAGAACCTGTCCTCTTCACCATTAGATCCCCGACTTTCGCACCTCAATCTCGTTTTTCGTCTACATCCGCCTGAATATTCTCTCAAATCCCATTCGAGCCTCGACTTCTGCTCGAACCCTTTAACACAACTACATATGGGGGAGGAGTTCTCGGTGCAACTGCCAAATGCTCCACAAAGAGCATAAACTTCACACTGCTGCCTTGGTTGGCCCCAGAACAAGTTCCACTGATTTGAATTCTCAAGCCATGTGAATTGCTTCGCCTGCCCCGACACATCCATCACGAACCGGGATATGACAGAAGAGTTATACATGGAATAAGTGAAATAGCTTTCGTTATTGGCCGTATCCGTAACAAAGCTGAAATTGTAGATATAATTGAGCCTCATCTCAGGAACCAAGCTGAACATGTTGTCGACCCAAGGTCCACTGGTCCAATACTGTTTAATTCTGTTCCACATAATGAAATACGCACTGGTTCCATTAGGATCAAGTTCAAGAGAGTAGAGCCCCGATCCCGGATCCTCCGGGTTCTTCCAGGAGGTCAGATGTTGGGTTTGTTTCGTAAAATCATTACGACCAAGCTTACTCCCAGGAAGCCAAGTATCAGTTGGAAAGTCAAAACTTTGCCACAAAGGTTTTGATGAATTTGGCCCATCTTTGAACACAAAGTTCCCATCATCTTGGATCGTGGCTCGTAAGGATCCCAACGGCGTGGAAGTCAGATTGGTGGACCAAACTGGGGCTTTAGACTCGTTAAAGAGAACCAAATTACCATTGTCAAATCTTAATTCAGAAGAAAATCTATCAGAGATTGGTGCATCTCTGTTTGCAACCCAAACTACCGTTTGGACAGAGACTTTATTATACCAGATTCCTATGTAATATTTGGAGGAACTGGGCTTACCTGGGCGGAAGAAACCGAGCTTGAACACCTCTCTTTGAGAAACAATAACTTGGTCTCCAGAGATGGACTCATTTACAGAGATGGTATCCACTGCAAGAGAAGGTTGGGAAACGAGTGATGAGATGAACAACAAAGCATAAAGAATCAACCAAACACCATCTCTAGTTTCCATAGCTGCAGAGAATTTTGCAGACATGGGAAACAAGAAAAAGATGAGGAAAGTGAGAGATAGAAGCGAAGGTTTAACCAGATGACTATGGCGTCAAATTGTCCACACAATTTAATCTAAAGAAAAGTCAATGTTCCCACTTCCCATATTGACCTCAGTTGCTAAACTAAGACTTGTTCAAAAGGTAAATGCTCCAATTGGTTCAATAACACAACCAGCAAAAGTCCTCTTAACTCAAAAAGAAAAAAAAAATTGTGACCAATAACAAAAAAACATGGGTAAAGAGCGCTGGGATCCTTACTAGTAAAAATACAAATATTGCTTTTCAACAACGTATAGACTGAGAGCCATAAAGTTCTAAGCTTTATCAAGAATTTATTTCGTGTACAGTACATCATATTTCACACAAGCTCCCAGAAAAGACCAGCAAACAAGTACAAGGAAGGGTTAGTTTTCTTGTGGGCATAATAGATAAATTATCGCAATAAATTCAGCAACTGCTACGACAAAATATCTTAATAAAAAATGGTTGTACAAGACAACAAATGAATTTATTTCAGGGACCCATTAAAAACTTTTGATTTATGAGTGGTGGTTGTGGGATAAAACGTGCACGAGAATGCGCAACTTAATCAGCTATAATAGATCTTATGTCCTTGATTTGAGGATTGTTAAGAAAATTAGTGTAGTTTTTAAAGTAGGCCTGTTTAGTTGTAATAAAATTTATAAAAAAACTGTTTTAAATTATTTCTTCTAATAAAAATTCATTTTAATAAGTTACAAAAATACTCTGCTATGATTTTTTTCCAATTGTTTTTTATAAAAAAGCTATCCGCAAGTAATTTGAATCTATAACATGTTGACTAAGAAAATATACCATATCAATAGAGTTCGGTTCTAATAGAATATATATTCATAACAATTAGAATATATATTCATAAAAAACAACTATTAGAATATATATTCATAAAAAAAAACAACAAAAAAGAATAGATAATACGTGTGGAAGCTTAATAAATGTATCAATTAAATTCGTAAATTGTTCTAAACGAATGAATTAAAAACTTTTATTTCAAATGATCGATGACTTTTAAAAAAAAAATTACACGCAATTATAAGTGGTGCAGCGTTCAAATTGAAGGCCTAAATTTATTCACCGCCTCTTTAAAAAAAAAACTATATAGCTTTTTTCAAACAAAAAAAAAAGGAAAAAAGAAATCGATAAAGCTGTAAGTTTGAAAAAATGAATATAAACCTATTTTTGCATAAAAAAACAATTAAACCTCATTTGATTTCAACATTTTTCGAGATAATACAAAACAAATAAAAAAGATCTCATTTGATAAATTTAGTTTTTTATTTTTGGTTTAAAAAATTTAAATTTATTTCTACAAATTTCCTACATGTGCTCCATCATTTCTACGATGTATCTATATTTCTTTAAGAAAGTATGCGAATACTAACCAAATTTCAAAAACAAAAACAAGCTATTTTTTTTGTTTTCAAATTGTGATTTTGTTTATTAAAATATAGATAAGATATAGATATTCAAATAAGAAAAAAGATATAATAACGTAGTTGTTGAAGACTTAAATTTCATAAACTAAAAATGAAAAACAAATGATTATTAAACGGACCCTAAACTTAAAAAAAAAAAACAATAATTCAACCAAAAAACGTTATGAGTTTTGACGCCTCAAAAACATTTGTTTTGGTTTAGGGTTCAATTATTGGAGGTAGAAAAGGTTGTTTGACATATTCAAGTAGGAGTTAATTCTAGGATTTATTAACTCTTCCTTAAAAACTTACATCCAAACAAGTTTTTATTAATTATTCCTCAGTTTTACTTTTAAAAATAACTCTCATTTCTAACCATTCATTTATAACTATTCAATCATTTCTAATTACTTATTTTAAATCATTTATTTCAAATCAATAAAAATAATTCATTTTCAACCATTTATTTTTAATAATTTCTTTTTTAACAACTAAAAATAACTACTTATTTTTAAATCTACATCCAAACAAAATTTTGACTCTAACCTCTTCTATACAAAAACAAGTTTTTGACACAACTCTCAATTTTTAACTCTTTAACATAATTCCTCAATATAACTTTTTAACCTAAAAACTACCTAATAATATCAAACAAACAGCCCCCGAATCATAAACACAGATGTCCAATCACACAACCTCAATTTTACCTGAAGAAAAGACTTTTCAATTGAAAATCCCAATTTTAAAAAATACCTTTAATTTAATGAAAGACTCCGTCGCGAGCCCCGACTTGGAAGAATGAGACTGCAGGACGACTTGTCGTTCGAATTTCAAAATTTCCAAGCGACGAATCGTACAGTCAAAACCTGGAAAAGATGATGAACAATCCCAAATCCACTATCGACTGCCCACGTATGTGTGATGCCATTTCCACGCTGCATTGCACAATTCGGAGAAATTTCCATCCCCCTTCATTAAAATTGATCAAACCAGTCAACTAAATTGAATCAAACGGCATAAACATCATTGGTTCATCCACAAACAATAGTTTATTTCAGCCTAAAAAAATAAAGTGCATACTTACCAGTATCTTCCCACAAACCCAAAAAAGAATGCAAGACATTCTCAATTCTTAATTAAATGTTTAGAGGAAAGAAACGACAAAAAAAATTGCTCAATGATACTGACCTCTGTGCGTTCTTCTGGGGGCAAGAATCGGACTGGTCATCCAAACTCAGGAAAATGTTCTGAGAAAGACTAGAAAATTAAATTTTTGAATATAAAGTTTAATACACTAATTTAATATGTTCATCCAAAGTTTTGCTATTGCTATTGCGATGGTTTTTAGTTGATAGATATGTTTAATTCTCTAGGTAAAATTATTATGTAACAAAATTATATACAAAAGTAGTTTTCTAGTCAATTAGTGTAAGATTTTTTTTTTTTTTTAGTACAAGTTGGGAGAAAGGGATTGCAAATATCGATTGATCGAACTTGTGACCGTAGAGTAGAAATGGATTAACACCAAACTATATAACCAATCACATCATCGACTCATTTGGTATTTGTGTAACGATCCTAAGTTGTAAAGTTAAAAAATGAACACAAAAATCTTATAAACATTTGGGAAGAAAAGGTTTTGACATTCCATAAAACACTAATACAAACCAACAAACCTTTACATTCAAAAACGACAATTTACAAAAAGAGAGATCCTTTGATTGAGACGACTCTTTGCCCAATCACTGTCTTATCAGAGCTCGACGGCCTCCAAACGCGTCTCATCACCCGATTAATGTCGTATCTGCAAGAAAATATGATAAAATCCAAATTGTATTACGAAAGAAACGAAAACAAATACAATATAACCCAAGTTTGAATAGGACTTGAAACCTCCCTTTCTCTAGAGAATCATCTCTTAGAGCCCAAAATATAATCACTCAAAATATGGATATTTTTCCCCTCACACAACCACTCTATTTATAACTATAAGTCTCTAACTTACACCCCAAGTATTTGCTCATATGCCCCTCTATTATTCCCCAATTTCCCTTAGGGTCATTCCTAACAAAATAGTACAGTATATGTGAGTATAAAAAATAATCAATGAGTAGCCCAACTTGTTAGGACTCTATTGCCTTCCACTGTGCACTCGATAACGTCAAATGTTACAAGACTCCAGTTTCTTATCACGGCTAGACCACTAGGTTTCTGAACCAAGGTCCGAGGCTCAATTCAAACATGTCATGCCTCTAGGACAATGGTACCAAAACACACTTTTGCTCAAGTTGGTATGATCATATCTGTGGTTGCTTCACAATTCACGTGAATTTAACCTAACCATGTTCGTGTCAACTATCATACATCTATCGTACCAATCTCAAGACGTCAGGGACTCTCCTAACTTGCGTATAGTATCACCGTATCCCCCATCATACATAGAAGTGAAACCTTGGAGCATATCCATGAGGCAGAAACCTTGGGGGCATCACTCTTGATGATAAAAAAAAAAAAAGAGAGGTACGACCCTGAACTAAAAGAAAGTGATCCCACGCTACAACATGTCTATTGTCTAGTGAAGCACAACCTCACTAATCTCAAGATGTATTCAAGGATTGACCAAACGCCATTAAAAAGCCTGAGAAACCACCTCAAATCACCATCATCCTGATCATTGTCATCATATAATAGGATACCTACTCTTTGATGGCACATGCTCTATGGACAAAATATCAAAAACTAGCTACTCCTAGACCATCATACCTTATGCAACGCCTAGGATTTGGACAATGATTCAAAATCAGAATTCGCTACTCAACAATCTCAGTATTCCACTTCATCCCAACAACCTGAACTCAATCGTTACACCTTTCCAACTTCTCGTGCTCAGGATTCATAATAGGATTTGGAATTAGGATTCAACACTCACACCCATACATCTCGTCACCTTAACTTGTGTGTTACACCTTTCAACGTGTCAAATACCCCCAAAACAGCATCGTTTTTACGTATTTTAACTTTTTCAACTCCAAACCATACCATCCAAATACAGCCCAATAGACAAAACATTAATTTTCATTTCGAATGTTCATAGCTCCATCTGACCATTGTTGAATTGAAAAAAGACCAAAAAAAAGTTTCTATATTATAAGGTTTAAACAAGAATAGGGGGGTAAACCTATTTCATTACATATGACATGAAATTGTAGATTAACTTTAAAATTTGGAAAATAGTGAACAAGGAAATAGAGCAAATGAGAGCAGAACACTCTCCCATTTCTTGCGCATTTGTAAAGAACAATAGAAGTGGAACTTAACACTAAAATTTTGATTCCATATCAAAATGTGCAAGCAAGAGAAGCCATACCTTTCCAACCAACTCAAAGCCAGCTCTCCATCCAAATCAATCGAGGCAATCACTTTCTGCAAGACGTGCACCACGCTGGACTCGCCTCAATGCACTCACTCGACCCACACGAACGCCCCAATTTCGAATTCCAACATTTATACCTTGCACTCGTCTTTTCTCCGAATTAACAAAATTAATGTCAACATCTTTTTCACCTTCCTCTGTTCTTCTTTTCTTGTGATGGAATTTCATTACAGGTTGCTTTGCTTGACAGAAGCAACGGAAGTAGTAAAGGGGTTCGATGTAACAAGAAGATGAAGAAACAATTCCTTTCATGTTTGTTGGACGAACAAGCTTTATGAACTCTTGTATCTCTGAGAAGCAAGCATGATCCGAGTATGGAACTGAAAAAATGTACTTATGCAACCTTTTTACTGATTCTACTTTCCCAATCTGCTTCTCAGTCAAGACGCAGCCATTTTCATTCAACTTGCTTCTGCGGTAAAGAGTGGTCAGAAGAGAACCAGAAAGAATACCATCTCCTTCACGGCGTCTGACCATCCAAGGAAGACCTGATGGCATGATTCCGATGGTTGGGCGCATCTGGTTTAATCCCTCAAGAGTATCTATGCTGAAGCTGTAGCGAGGAACAGCTCGAACTCTAGTTAGATTTGTCTTCGTAGTGAATATGTCATTGAAACCAAGAAGATGCATCGTCTGCAAGCGTTCTGGCCATACCCAAATCTTCAAGAACAAATAAATAGTGAAACTCAGTTAGACAGCCGTCTGACAGAACAAAATTCAAAGGATATTAGTATACAAATTGAAGTAAGTCGACCACATGGATTTGAACTAAACCATTTTTTACATTTTTTTCTTGCCCCTTTTTAACTCTACTAGGTTAAACCCTGGTGATAACTTCATACATCAGTTTTAAAATGAAACATTGTCAACTTTCCCTTCTATACTTTGTACCTATGTACCAAAATATTGAATATTGAGATAGGACTAATACTTCAACGAAGCTAATTTGAATTTTTGTTCCCTCATAAACAATAGGAAAGTAACCATTATTTGGATCAAACTAATGGATCTCCATACTGAATCAGTCAGCAATGCGTTTAAATATAGCCAGATGAGCAATTTGGTTAATACCAATGGTTATGATGATCGAGCTAGGTGGCTAATTTATGTTCTAATTTCTAAATCACTTTCATCCATTCATTATTGTGCCCTTCACCAAAGTAAAAACTGTTTCCTATACGCATTAGTTAGCTGCACAATCACACTCACTTTGAACAAACCTTTGTTTTGAGCATGCTAGAAATATGAAGTAAGAGATTTTCCTTCCCAAGAGAATCAATGCCAATGATGACATCGTGTTCCGGATGGGAGGCAATGATATCAACAATCTGTGACAATTATAAAAAAGAAAAAACATTAGAAGGGAAAAAAATAGCAGAAGAAAACATTTAAAAAACAATGTGGTGCTGGTTATGAAAGTCCCAAAATTAAACTCTAATCATGAACAAAATTTCCATTCCCCAATGTTTTTCCACAGTACATCCTGTCAGGTCAGAAATGCTTCTTTAGTTCTCCATCATGACGATCCACAACAATGCATAAACGTTATGGTTTAAAAAATGTTTTTTTCATGGAATTCAATCAAAAGCCAGGAGGATGATTTCTTAGAAAAAACATCAACTAGCGTTTCATTTCTCGAGGCTGAATAGAATAAGATCATCACAGCTTTCAATCCATCAATCACCAAAGTCTAACCTCTGTTTAGTTCATTCTTACAAGAACAGGACACATACCGCAAGTAAAAAGAATCAATCAAGAAGAAATCATACAACGTCTCAAAGGAAAGCTTAACCTGCTGTGCAGCGATATCTCGAGAAGGGAAGGCATAAGAAGGGTTACAGTAGGTATTGTCCACGTGAAGAACATCGACAATGTTCCCTTCGAGAGCATTGAGAAGCGTGGTCCTTGCTTTATTCGCCCTTTCACTACTCATTTCCCACCGAAAATCTCCCGTGTAAAGCAAACAACCAAAGTCTCCACGAAACAACAACATAACAGCACCTAACGGCAGCAAAAAGTGAACACAGCAGAAAAAGCTTGATCAACTAACATAATAATTTAATAAAAAAAAATGGTAAATTATAAGTTTGGTCCTATGGTTCGATGAAATTTAGAGTTTATGTTCAAAAACTAGAATTTAGTTCTTATGATTTAAAAAAAGTTAGAATTTAATTCTTATATTTTTAAAATTTAGAATTTAGTTGCTATGTTTGATAAAATCTTAAAATTAATATCTTTATTTTATAATCATTAACGAATTGAGTAACTGAAAGTTAGTTATTTGTATATGATATAATGATAGTGCGAATAAATGACGGATTGAGCAAAACAATCACATCATTTATGTATAAGATAGAAATTTTCTACTTATGTAATTCTCCGTGATTACGAACAGGTACTAATAATTAGGTTTTATCCTACATAAATACCAAACTCTAACATTCTTCAAACCATTTGAACTTAATTAAAATCTAACTTTCTTCTAACTAACTAGGGACCCAACTCATAATTTACCATAAAAAATGCAGCCGTTCTTCCAGAACTTAAAACCCTAACTCTTAAAATTTCGCATCACACAACTAGATTAAGACTCGACTTCTTTCAGAACATAAAACAAACAGTTTACGCGCAACTCGTAAAACAACGAGATGAAAGCTTAGATTACCAGGACAATGGTGAGCGTCGATGGCCATGACTTTGATAACTTTCCGAGAACCAGATGAAGGCGAAACCAGGGAGATCGAGTGCCATGAGCCGATTTCAAGGACGCGAAGCAATGAGAGCTTGAAATTAGGGAATTTGAAAGGGAAAAGTTTGGCAGTGAGGCGAGAGCAGAAGAGTGGGCCTTTAGACCATTGCGAAGATAAGCCGTTGGTGTGATCGGAGTGGAGATGAGTCAGAAAGTAGATCTGGCTGCCGGCCGACCACCGGTCTACCGAAACCAGGCCATCCTCCATACGGCGGCGACGCGGTGGGATTTTTTCGATTTTTAGTCTCCAATAGAAACGCCGAGTTTTGGCGGGCTGAATATTAACTCATTAAATTTCGTTTCATTTATAGGCGGTTAGTGAAAAAAATTACCAGAAATTTCTTCAAACGGCGTCGTTTGATACGGATATTCAAAAGATCCGCTTATATCATTGTGGGCTCATAGCCCAGTCCAATAACATCTGAGTGGGCTCAGTCCATTTCAACAATTTACTAGACCGGTATAGTTGTGTTTTTTTTTTGGAAACGGTAAGAAATGACTAAATTTAAAGAATAAATAGAGGATTTGGCTTCTTTATTATAAATTTTAAATCGATGGCTAAAAAAAATCATGAATATTTCTTTTCCCAAAATAGCGTTTTGCTAAATATAAGCCTAACTAATCAATTTTATTTTATAATATTTCATTATTCCTAAAAGTAAGCATAACTAACTACTTGTTATTTTGTAATATTTAAAAATTTAAAAATTAATAATATTTAATTAAAAACATATCCCTAAGATTTAGGGAGGAGAGGTTCACCAGAAAAATAAAAATAAAAAAGAACTAAATATCACGTTTGTACAATATTTTTTCTTCTGTTTGCACACATTTCAATTAATATCACGGAATATATCGTCTAACCCTAAAACATTTTTTTTTTTTTGAGACAAACCCTACAACATTTAGAAGCCAAGAAAAATCATACAAATTTAATCATAAATATGTGACTATCATGAATTGAACTCATCACCTTAAACACATCAAATTCCTATTTGACTATATAAACCACCATATGATGATTTTCTAGTGTGTTTTGTACATGGAGAAAATAATTTATGTGTTATTTCATACTTACTCTTCATAGAAATAGTACATTAAAAAAGAACAGGCGACGATGGACTGCAAAAAAAAAATGAAATTTTTCTTCGAAAATCTAAATCCAAACGCCTTTTTACTAACTTTTCTTCATCTATAACAACTTCAAGTTTCGTGAGAGTGATTTAGTATGATATGAATGTAGTGTAGGTCATAGATTTGTATACATTCGAAAAATACTTATTGACACACTATGATTTTCTTTTTAGTAGGTTACTAGGAAAGTTGCATAATAACTTCTATCAAGGAAACTGGTAGTAAATTAATTTATGGATAAATGACATCATGAATTGAATCCATCATTAAATACCCCAAATTTTTTATTGATTATCTGAGTCATTCCATGATGATTATCCAATTCATTGAGTCAGTAAATTTGTTTAACTAAAATAATATTTGTGAAATAATTTATCTAACCCAACCCAAATTACCAAAAATATAGGTTGAGTTATTTGAGTCATATAGTTAATAGAATATTCAATGGTATAACTTCTATTTCATTATTTTTCAAAAAATTAATTGCTTCCTATGTTTGTTTTTTTTCTTTTTTGAAAAACTGCATCGTATATTGTTAAACAATAAAATAAAATAAGATTAACTATTCCATTTTTATCTAAAAAAAAAACAATTCCATTTTTTTGAATCAGATTAACTATTGCTTTTATTGTTTTTTTAATAAGATTCCTATTCCGTTTTAATTTCTATAGTGAAATATACATTTTAAAGACTTGAAAATAATATTATGTAAAATAAAAGTCCAAAAATAACAATAAAATTAAAATTAATATATGAAAATTAATAATAAATTTGGATTCGTTCTCGCCAATCCAAACTAATTTTAAGTTACTTCAAAAATTAAATCCAGTCTGTAAAAGTTTTATTTATTTGAATTTTATTCAAATCAAATTCAATTCATCCGAATATTGAAGTTGTAAGTTTTTTAACACCCCTAATTTTGGTGGGTCCATTGTGTTGTGTGTGAGCCATTAAAAATGCAATCCTTAATCATAAATTCGTTCGAATTGTATTATTTCACATGACAGGTCTTGTTATAATTTTTTAATATAGTAGTGATTTTATAAGATATAAGAATTACCTTTGATTTGAAATGTTGAACATATTTGTGAGTTCATGGATTTATAAGATGGTCTACCATGACTTCTCTAATGCCAGAAAGAACAGACAATGATATAAAAAATCATTGGATTACTGTTCTAAAGAGACGAATAATGAAGCAAAAAATTGAGAAGAACAATATATCAACAGCAATGGCTAACCAACTACCACCGTTGCTATCGCCGGCCAAAATCAATCCAATGCATGAGGAATTTTCCGGCGAGATTTTGAGCTCAAACAGCCATTTCTCCAATAGTTCTTCTCTCATTATTGATCCAACGACACTAGAAAGTGCTCTAATTGAGACAGTTGAAACGCCGACCGCCGGAATTATTGACACGCTGCCAGTGGATTATCAGCTTCCGACGAGTTTCACCGGAGATTTTTGGACTGACCCTTTATGGATGAACTCTAATTTCGACTTGCCGTTTGATTATCAATATCAAGTCTTTGGAGAATATCTTTTGCAAGAAGGCTTTGATTCTGGCTTTGGAGATTTATTCTATCTATTCCAAGGAATAAATGGGGAGTTTTAAAATTTTAATTTTAATTTTTTCCCCTTTGACTCAGAAATATAGTGAAGTTGAATAATTATAGCTTTTTTTAGAAAGTTTTCACATTATTTTAATTAAGTTTCATCCATATATTTCTTTTATCTCGTCTTAATTAAGACCGACAAAAATAATAACTCAATGGTATAAGTATGTGTTTAGAGCAGACATTAGACAAGTCATGTATGTGTTTATAGCAGACATTAGACAAGTCATATATTTGAACTATTCACCTCCTATTCCGATTGTTGATGAATTAAAAAAAAACCGTATCCTAATCAAGCAATTGATTTTAAATTACAAAACTTTAGGAGACAATAAATAAAATTGAGCTTGGTTTATAAAGATGAAGATTTTCATGGGTATTCTAAAAGAGAAAGAGAGTCAAGGAGAAGAAGACAAGAGAGGAAATGAAGCTATGCCAATATAAGACAAAAACACAAGCAAACATCCTTACAGGAAGAGATTAATCCTCATAAAGAAGAATTCACCAAGTTTAGACTATAAAACTGGTTTGCTGGAACTTTCTGGAATCTAAAAATACTAAAGAACATGAACATATCATTGAAATATGAGCATTTATTTGAGACCAAAGAAACAGAATAGATATTGAATTGGATAAAAAGAGAAAACCATGCCTTGAAATTTACTAGACTTCAGGCCCTGGAGCTTGTTATTGTAGATTGTGGCTTTTGGCCTGAGATGATGAGTTGGTCTTGGAAACCCTTCAAATCAGCCTCTCCTATCCCCCAACGCCCACGCAATTCTCGTCCTAAAATTAAGAAAGAGTAAAGCAAACACAATAACAAAAAGAACAACCGAGCCAGCTACAATACCAATGATCAGTCCTCTACTCTTCGTGCTACTCGAGAATTCAGAAGCCGCAGGCCTGGGATTCATCGGTTCCGCACTCGAATTACTTTGTAACTGTCGCCGCATATCCATGAGACCTCCAATCCAAATGTCACATTTACCATCCTCATATGAGTAAGCACTACAAGAGCAGTTCTGTAAGCATAATGATTCACAAACTCTATTATTTGCTACTGCCTCAGACCGTGAAACTAGACCAGGCAGCTTCATGTTACTCCCAGGAAAACAAGTATCAGTTGGAAAGTCAAAACTTTGCCACAAAGGTTTAGATGAATTAGTCCCATCTTTGAACACAAAGTTCCCATCATCTTGGATCGTGGCTCGTAAGGATCCCAACGGCGTGGAAGTCAGATTGGTGGACCAAACTGGGGCTTTAGACTCGTTAAAGAGAACCAAATTACCATTGTCAAATCTTAATTCAGAAGAAAATCTATCAGAGATCGGTGCATCTCTGTTTGCAACCCAAACCACCGTCTGGACAGAGACTTTATTATACCAAATGCCTAAGTAATATTTGGAGGAACTGGGCTTACCTGGGCGGAAGAAACCGAGCTTGAACACCTCTCTTTGAGAAACAATAACTTGGTCTCCAGAGATGGACTCATTTACAGAGATGGTATCCACTGCAAGAGAAGGTTGGGAAACGAGTGATGAGATGAACAACAAAGCATAAAGAATCAACCAAACACCATCTCTAGTTTTCATAGCTGCAGAGAATCTTGCAGACATGGGAAACAAGAAAAAGATGAGGATTGTGAGAGATAGAGGCGAAGGTTCACATTTAATCTAAAGAAAAGTCAATGTTCCCACTTCCCATATTGACCTCAATTGATAACCTAAGACTTGTTCAAAAGGTAAATGTGGGTAAACAGAGTTTGGATCCTTACCAGTAAAAATCCAAATATTGTTTTCAACAAAGCATAGAAGCAAGGAGAGGTAGAAATTAGGGATTTGAAGGGGAAAAGTTTGGCAGTGAGGCAAGAGCAGAAGAGTGGGCCTTTAGACCATTGCGAAGATAAGCCCTTGGAGTGGTCGGAGTGGAGATGACTCAGAAAGTAGATCTGTCTGCCGTCCGACCACCGGTCCACCGAAACAAGGCCATCCTCCATACGGCGGCGACGCCGTGGGATTTTTCGATTTATCGGCGGTTAGGAAAATAAATTACCAGAGACTTCTTCAAACGGCGTCGTTTGATAGGGATATTCAAAAGATCCACTTGTATCATTGTGGGCTCATAAGCCCAGTCCAATGACATCTGAGTTGCTCAGTCCATTTCAGCAATCTACTTGATCGGTATATTTGTACTCATGTTGCTATATATATATATATATATATATATATATATATATATATATATATATTTTTTTTTATTTATTTATTATTTTTTTTTTTTTGAGGAAACTCATGTTGCTAATTGTATCATGTTTAGTTATAACCTAATTATTATATTCATTGCTTACCACATGTTCTCTGCATAAGTTTTCGATAGGTCACTCAATATATTTAATTTTGGAATTGTTATGATAGGGTCATTAAAAAAAAGTATTGTAACTATCAATTTTATAATATATACGTGTACATGCGCTTTATAAAAACAATACAATATAACACGCTACAATTATTTTTAAAATGAAGTTTGTTCAAAAAAAAGTTTGATATAGTTAAATGCTTCTAAGGTTCATGATATAAAACAACCAAGACCCTCTTTGATTATTGTAAAGAAAAAAAAACCCTTTAATAAACCATTGCTCTGCCAATTGTGTTACTTTTAGAGTTTTTTTTTTATATTCATGATTGATCAGATTAACTTGCACACACTTACGAAGTATTTCGCCTCATACTCCAACATTTGGATGTTAAAAAAATTCAAAAAAAATTAATTTATAAGTCGTTGACTACCATGAATTAAACTCACCTTAAATACTTCAAGTTCCTATTTAACTAGATAAACCAGCCTATGATGGTTTCTTGTGTTTGTACATTGAGAAAATAATTTATATAATTTGTTGGAAGAAATAAAAAGAAAAATTGTATTGTAAGTCATTAATTTTCATTTGTGTGTTATTTTCATACTACTCTTCATAAAAATAGTAGATTAAAAAAAACAGCCGAAGATGTACTCCAAAAAAATTAGGGCGCCTAGGGTTTTGTAAATTGATTATTTTACGAGTTGTACTGCTCAATGTATTTGCCTTTGCTTGATCTCAGGCTGTAGAATCGCACCATCTGTACCAATAAAGAACGTGCAATCGACGAAAGTCTTCTGTGGGGTCATCATTTCTTTGAATCAATAAAGCCAAAGAGGTATATGATTTAAATTACATTAGAGTCGCCCGCCCAATTAGAAACGAAACAAAAGTTGGTGTTGATCGATTGTGTAGGCTGTGCCTTTAGTCTCTCTCTCATAAAGATTGAGAGAAAAAGTGAAGATTTATGGGTCCACTAATCACTAATGGAAAACACGAACTTGATAACTACAGTAAATCTTGACCTTGGTTGCCTGATTTTTCTTCCCAATAATTCAGCTTAGACACACACAAACACCCAATTTTCAATTTCTGACTATTTACCCTTGCGAGTGGGGGAAAGAGTTGTATACTAACTTTGTGTATTAGATTTAGAGATACCGAACTCATATGTTTTTGGGCTGGATTCTTGGGTCGTGGTAATCTAATTTTTCTTCTCTAAAACTCAACTCATTGCCTGTAAATATATACTTAAACTTTGATTATTTATTTTTATGGTTCATGTTCCTTACCAATATACTAAAACCCTGCTTATTAATTAATATTACACACATACAAAATATTATTCTTAATTCGGGTTGGGTTGAGTTGAGTTGAACAAGCCATAAATTTATCAACTTCAAAACCAATCAAACTTAACAAAAATTATAAAGTCATAACCCAACCAAATCTTTATCATTTCGATTTGGTAGTCGGATTGACGGGTTTTTTGTACAATCTTAATACTTCAATTTGGAATTTGAAACAAGAATGAGGATTTCTTGTGTCACTCTAAAAAGAATGGCTTTCTTTGTAGGATGTGTAATTTATTGCAAACGAACGTCTATCCTAGAGTGTAGACATATTCATGTTGAATTCTTTATATAGTGCTATTCAGCTGTTTAGTACTTTTCACACATACATTATTATTGCAAAATCATGCATTCTCTTTTGTTGATAAATGACTTGATCATGTGGGTCGGGCGGGAAAGTGACATTTTTGTATTGTTGTTGAAACCAAAAAGAAAGCTGTTCCTCAGGAGTCTGGTCTTTTACATTATTCTATTAGTCACTTTTATTTTCAAAATCATAAGGGCGAATTGAAGAACAAAGAAACAGAAAAAGGGAACATGTTTGTTGCATAGCAGAAGCAGTGTAATGGTGGCCAAGAGAAGATGTGTCAGGATTTGATGTTTGGTTTCCTTCTATACTCATTTGTGTTTTTTATTCCTGTTGTTAACAGCTTTGCTAAAGACATTTTAGAGTTCAAAAGCTGCATAAGTGATGAAAGAGGGGATACGCTTGTATCGGCAGGATCGAGATTCGAACTCGGATTTTTTACACCATATGGCAGCTCTGATAACAGAAGGTATGTGGGAATATGGTATTACAAATCAATTCCAAGTACAGTTGTTTGGGTTGCCAATTCAGGCAGGCCACTTGTTGGTAAAGATGGTATCTTTAAAATTGGGGATGATGGCAACCTCAAAGTATTTGATGGAAACCAAAACCTGTATTGGTCAACTAACATTGGCAGTTCTGTTCACAATCACATGAATTTAAAGCTAATGGATAATGGAAATCTGGTTTTTAGTCATGAAGATGAAGAAGACTTGTCTGATTCAATCCTTTGGCAGAGTTTTGATTACCCAACTGATACATTTCTTCCAGGCATGGTAATGGATGACAACTTAGTGTTGACTTCATGGCAGAGCTATGACAACCCAGCTCAAGGAAACTTCACTTTTCAGCTAGATCAAGATGGGGGCCAATTTGTCATTTGGAATAGATCAGTTAAATACTGGAAAAGTGGAGTTTCAGGTAAGTTCATTACAACTGATAAGATGCCTGCTGCATTGCTATACCTTCTGTCCAATTTCTCATCAAAAGCTGCCCCAAACTTCTCTGTCCCACATCTCACACCATCATTGTATATTGATACAAGGCTAGTAATGAACAGCTCAGGTCAGCTCCAATATCTGAACTGGGAGGATCATAAAGTATGGTCTGAGATTTGGGTGGAGCCAAGAGATAGGTGCAGTGTATATAATGTGTGCGGCGATTTTGCTAGCTGTAATAGTAAGGGTGGTATGGCTTGCAAATGCCTGCCTGGTTTCGAGCCTACCTCTTCGGCTAGTTGGATCGTTGGAGATTATTCGGGTGGATGCATTAGGAAGTCGCCGATATGCGGTGTCGACAATGATAGCGACACGTTTTGTAGTCTAAAATTGATGAAAGCTGGAAACCCTGACTTTCAATTCAATGCAAAGGATGACTTTGATTGCAAATTGGAGTGCCTTAACAACTGCCAGTGTCAGGCTTATGCATATGTAGAAGCTGATATCATAAGGCAGGGTAGGATTGATAATTCTGCTTGTTGGATTTGGTCTGGAGATCTCAACAATCTTCAGGATGAGTTTGATGGTGGCCGTGACCTCAATGTGCGAGTTGCGGTTCAAGATCTAGGTATGTTTTTCGATGTATTTGTCGGTTGATATAAGTAAATTTATGAGATTTTGTATGAATAATTATAAAAAAAAAAAAAAAAAGGAAAGAAATTCTATGGATGTCAAAATTTTAGAAAAAAATCATATTTCACTCGTGACTTTTCAGCCCAGAAAATGATTGCTTAAATCAAGTGAAACTGATTGAAAACAATCCAGTGAAATTGAATGAAGCCAATCAGTTAATGAAATATTTTGTTGCGTATAAAATCTTTTTAAAATGTTGTCAAAATTAAAATAGGGATGATTCAACATATAACAAATTTCTTAAATTTACCATAATCCATCAACTTAAGCTTTTTGATTAATTGGTGGTTTAACATGATTCGACATGGTATTAAAGTAGGAGTTCTCGAGTTCAAGTTCCTACCAAGTAGTTTTCCTCCCCAATTAAAATTGAATTCCACTTGTAAGGCATTTCTCAAATTTTCAAGTCAACGAGGGAAGGGGAGTGTTGGTTAATATAATTAAATTTATATCAATGTATCAACTTAATATTTTGGGTGTATTGGTGGTTTAACATGATTCGATAGTATTTTAAGTTATGGAGTTTGCACTTCTGCAGGATCGACGATCAGAAATTGTGAAACATGTGGCACAAACCTCATTCCTTATCCACTTAGCACAGGACCTAAATGTGGTGACCCAATGTACTTCAATTTTAACTGCAATTTGACTACTGGCCAGGTATACTTTGAAGCAGCAGGTGAAATGTACAAGGTTAAATTCATTGATTCTGAAGCTCAGAAATTTATCATTCAAACCAAGGAAGCTGGTGATTGTGGTGACAAAAATTGGATAAACAAAACCCTTCAGCTGAATCAGTCATCTCCTTTCCATGTAACCAGCTGGTGCAACTTTAAGGATCAAGAGAATTTTTCTCCAGAAACCAGCAATGAAGTTGAAATCAGTTGGGAGCCACCATTAGAACCGACTTGTTCCTCGACTACGGACTGCGAAAACTGGCCTTATTCAACCTGCAACATGAGTAGAGATGGAAACAAAAGATGCCTTTGCATAAGGAACTTCCATTGGAATGGCTGGAGCTTGAATTGCACTGCAGGTAAGAATCATTGCAGATAAAGTTTCTGATTATGTCCATTTGTAACGGCATTGACGCCGAGGGCCGAGTTACATGAAGTTTTCTTAAATCAAGAGTTCCTTATTGTTGTTCCATAGATCACAACAAAGAAAAGGATGAAAGACGCAAGGCGACGCTCTCCATGATTATTGTTGCGACATCCATATGTGTGGTCTTTCTGATGATTCTATCATGTACTGTGTTTTATATTTACTTCTTCAAAACCAGGCGCATTGACAGGCAAGGTAGTATTAAGTCTAATTTAATACAGCGTATTATAAGACTAAATAGTTTTATTTCCTTTAAATTGTACACTTGTTCCTCTTTGGACACAGAAAGCAGGGGAAACAGCCAAAAAGACTTGCTTCACTTGTATGACAACAATAGGCGTGTCAAAGGCCTGATCGAATCCGGTCGATTCAAGGAAGATGACACAAATGGAATAGACATTCCATTTTTTGATTTGGAAACAATTCTATTGGCAACAGAAAACTTTTCAAATGCAAATAAGCTTGGACAGGGAGGTTTTGGGCCAGTGTACAAGGTACAGATCCTTAGCTTGAAACACATTTGTGGTCATTTTAAGCTTGTCTGGTTAAATTACAGATCGGAGTCGCTGTATTTTCAGGGAAAGTTTCCTAATGGACATGAGATTGCTGTAAAGAGGCTCTCAAGTGGTTCAGGACAAGGCTTTGAGGAGTTTAAGAATGAGGTTTTGTTAATCGCAAAACTTCAGCATCGAAATCTCGTTAGACTTTTGGGCTACTGTGTTGAAGGAGATGAAAAGATGTTGCTTTATGAATATATGCCAAACAAAAGCTTGGATGTCTTTATATTCGGTTTGTGATTATTATCTTTCTGCATGCCTCTTACTTTTTATAATCATTTATATGCTGATTTTTTTTTTAGTTTTATATTTGTTAGTGTTCGGGCCAGCTTACGCGAACCTTGACTACTCTCACGAGACATATTGTCTGGCCCTACAACATTTGGTTGCCAAGAAAATCGTAGTTACTTAAGATCCTCTCGACCATTTATTTATATGTTGAATTGAGGACTTACTAATCTTTTTGTTAGATCAAAAGCTAAGGGTGGCATTGGATTGGGATGTGCGCTTCAACGTCATCTTAGGAATTGCTCGTGGCCTTCTTTACCTACACCAAGATTCAAGGTTGAGAATCATTCATAGAGATTTGAAGACAAGCAACATTCTTCTGGATGAAGAGATGAATCCCAAAATATCTGACTTTGGCTTGGCAAGGATCTTTGGAGGGAAAGAAACTGCCACAAATACCAGAAGGGTGGTAGGGACATAGTAAGTTTCATGCAACAAAGTCATCAAACCTGCTGATTCATAATATAATGTCACATAATGTTCTTGAATTTTTCTATTTGCAATACGCAGTGGATACATGTCACCAGAATACGCATTGGACGGCATATTTTCTGTCAAATCTGATGTCTTTAGCTTTGGTGTAGTCGTAATCGAGATGATTAGTGGAAAAAGGAACACTGGATTCTACCACTCGGAGAAAGCTTTGAGTCTTCTTGGCTATGTGCGTTTATAATTTCATTTAAACTTTTGAATTTCAACACTTCTTGAACACCCCAGGTTCAACAATCTGAGTCTTTACACTGTTCTCAGGCTTGGGATTTGTGGATGAAAGATGAAGGCTTTGATTTGATGGAGCAAACACTAAGTCAGAATTGCAAAAGAGATGAGTATTTGAAGTGTTTAAATGTGGGGCTGTTGTGCGTGCAGGAAGATCCATGGGATCGACCAACCATGTCGAATGTGATCTTCATGCTTGGCTGTGAAACTGCAACTCTTCCATCTCCGAAACAACCGGCATTCGTGCGGCGGTGCCCTTCGAGCAGAGCTTCTTCTTCCACTAAACCAGAAACCTATTCCCATAATGAGTTGACAGTCACCTTAAAAGAAGGTAGATAGTAGAATGAAGTTCTTTTCATATGAATAGTTGGTGTAGAACCTCCATATTTTTTTGCTGGTTAACCTAACTCTATTTAATACCCAGACTGTACCTTCCTGTTTAGCTTGTTAATATGATTATTAAAGATATTAACACATTAATGTTTTTTTTAATATGTATGAGCATTTGAATTAGTTTACGTGCATGTAGGTTATTCCTACAAGATAATGTGCTGACTTTATAATATTTAGATATCGTAGTAGGTCACAACAATTTTAAGATTACAGTTGTTGAGCAAATATATATGTAGTTTGTATTTGTGTTGCATCACTATTGAAATATTGAATGCCATAACCATGAACTCTAATATATATGGAGTCCTTCAACCTTCTATTTTACTAAAAAAAAAAAGCAATCCAATGTTGAATTTACCTTCTATTTTACTAAAAAAAACAATCCAATGTTGATTATTTTTAGTTGTATAGTTGCAAAGTGGATGAGTAAACCACGTGGCACCATTCATGTGTAGGAACAAACATAACTATAACAAAACTATTTGGAAGTGTTTGGATGAGAAGGTAATTTGAGATTTTTTTTTTTTTTGAGTACGTTTAAAAAGTTATTTTGAATAGTTGAAAATTGAAAGTTTTTTTTTGAATAGTTGGAAATTGAAAGTTGTAATTAAAAACTTGTTTGAAAATAGTTTATTTATAGAGAAATTTGAGACAATTTGATTAAAGATTTTATTTTTATTATTATTATTATTTTACCTTTAATCAAAATATAAGTTAAAATCCTCATCTCACAAACTTAAATGAAATAAAAAAATGTTGTAGAATCAATCATATTTGACTAAACTGCTGAACCATAGTTAAAATTTGAAGATATTGTTGAGGAACGTCCAATTTTTTTAAAAAATTGTTTATAAATATGAATAATTTTTAAGCAAATTACAAAGATGAATTTAAGCACAAATTCCTGGACAAAAAATAATAACTAATCATTACAAAATATCAAAATGTATATTTTTTAAAGACAAATATAATGCGTCGACTTTCATGCTGATTTTTGGTTTAATTTCCCACCCATAATTATTGAACTAAAAAACAAAAATAAAAAATGTGCAAAGTTGGCAGAGCAGAATCTCCTGGCCATGGCTACGACTTGGTCAAATTAAATTCCGTTATTTTAAACGAGGAAAAAACAAAAGGAAACATAAAGCTAAGCTCTCCTTCAAACAAATCTTTCCGCGTTTCCAAGTTTCACATTACATAAAGTATTTGATTTATTGGGTCGGTGACACAGATGATCGTCTTGTTTGGTGTTTATCTATTTCAACTTTACGATCATGAATTCGAGCCGTTGTGCCATCTGTTCAGGTTTATTGGTCCACCTTCTTCCATTTGTACCCAAAAAAATAAAATTGAGACAGTAAACAGAGAAGATTACACAGCAGGTCAGGAGTATTTGAAATTTTAACATAAAACCAATTAGAATATTATAATCCAAAATGAACTTATGTTAATAATTCTAATAATTCCAAAACTTTTGTTCAAGTCTCATAATCTCTATTGTACTCCCACATCAATTAGCATATTTTAAAGTTATATAACAAAAAAAAAAAAATGTCATTTCTAGAGTTGAGTTCCATTTTTTTTTCGAATTCAATTCTTTAGATCATTTAGAACTTGTAACCTTTAATTTCATGCATGATATGACTGGAAATTCAATTGTTATGAACTAATTTTGTATGTAATATTGTCTATCAAATAAAATATTGAGCATATAAAAAAAGAAAAAAACTTGTCTCCTTAGCTAAGAAGGCAAGTCCTCCTTAAAAAGGTATGTGGCACCAAATGGTGTCACAAATTTTTTCTTTAAACAATAATATTTTTAAAATAAAAAAGAATTGTGACACCAAATGGTGCCACATACAACTTTTAAGGAGGGTCTGCCTTCTTAGCTAAGAATTTTCATAACCTTCCGTGTAAAATTACTATCTAATAAATACTATGATAAAAATGTAATTATAATAATTATTAAAAAAACAAAAAAAAAACTATCAAAATAAACGTTTTACTGGAAACTAAAAATAATAATATTATTAGGAAAGTTAATAAAGGAAAACGTTTTTTAGAAAAATTAAAAGAAGGAAACTTTTGTTTCAAAAAAAAAAAAAGAACAAGAAAACTTTTAAAAGAAAATTAATAACAATTTATATATATATATATATAACTAAAATTAAAAACAAAACTGAAGAAACGTGAAGGAAAGTAAATATATAAGGAAAGTTATAAATAAAGTAACAATAAAACATCCTATAATTTATTAAAAAAAAGAAAAAAAAAAGAGAAGAGGTGCGCGATCCAAGCGCCCGGATCATTGAGAGCGTGGGGACCACGCGCTGTGTTAACTCCATTTTATTTCCCTGCAGGCCAAACGCCGGGAAGGAGCATATCCCTTCCCTTCCAAGTTCCTTCCCGGCCCCCCAAACGTGCCCTTAGGGTGTGTTTGGGCTCTTGTTTATGTAAACGGCCGAGTTAGTTATGATAATTCAACCGATGTTTGTCCTACCGTTTATTATAAACGGTGATTACCTAAATGAGTGTCTGTTTATCTACACCTTACATATATTACTTTTTTTGTTACATAACCAGCCCCTCAAACACCATTTATAATAACTTACCGTTTATCATAACCTTCCGTGTATAATAACCAAACTGGTGTCCAAACTCACCCTTAACAAAACCAACTAGAATATTATATTTATTTTTAAATTTTTTATTAAAAAAAAAACTATTTTCACTCGAATACCACTGAAACGAAAGCTCTAAATTTATTTGGATAATCAGATCTTCTCCTATGTTTTTTTAAAAACTAGATCTTCAATATAGACTATGAACATTGCCTTTTACATTCAGAGCCAAACACACAACACACACACAAAACACTAAATTATGGACCAAAAGAGAAAAGGAAAAAAACGATGAAACAAGCACTCTAAAAAGTATCTTCCCAAAAAATGTAAGAATCCAAAGAATATATTTATGCATCAAGAAAAATTCTTTGAAATTTGGACCAATCTCAACGAAGAGAATCAACCCCATCTCTTTTTCTAGTAACCCGAATATAACAAAAAACAGCCGCAAAAATGGCCGTTACGAGGCCGCCGATGATGACTCCGCCGCCGGCCACCGACTTATCGCCGTGGTGCTTTCCCATCCGCCGGATCTCCGGCGCCTCCGCCAATTCAGGCTCTTCCCCGCTGCCGACCGATGGCTGTGGCGCCGCCGTCAGGCGGCGGCGTTCTGTTTCTGAGGCAGATGTAGCCACTGCTTGAATCAGCAAGATCTCGACAAGAATTAAGCAAAAGAGGCAAATTTTGGCCATGAGATTTGGAAATGAAGAAGCTTTGATTGATTTAAAGAGGTTTGTGAAAATGGGTTTCTGAATTTCAGTGTTGGGGATTTGTGTTTTGTGGGGGAATTGAGATTTTTGGGTGTTAAATAGAGAGAGTTTGTTGTGGGGTTTGTTTGGAATTTAATGGATTTTTTTTTCAAAATGTGGTGCTTGTTTAGTCAAGTGTGTGTTGTTTTGTTGGGATTTGGGATTGTGGGACCTATCAGTTTTGTTTTTATTTTCTGTTTTTTTAAAGTAAAATTGATAATTGATAAAGGGATTTTGATTTGGGGGAGGCTGTTTCCTTCCAAGAAAAGCAATGTGTGTGGGATTGGGAGAGATGATACAGTGACAATAGGACTGATAGTCATCTAAAACATTCAAATAAAATAACAAAAAAGCTATTAAAAAATAATTATATTTTTGTGCCCTTATTAGGGGTTTTTAAAAGATTAAAAAATCAGGAGTGCTCGTTCCAAATGCTCAGTTAACCGTCGTATTTATAACTTTGGTTGACTTCGTCATTTACAAAGTTGATCAATTTTTTGCTCGTTCAATATAACTTAATTTAAATTTGGAACATACACTAATAAATTATATATTTTAGGTTCAAGTATAATTATATATATTTATATTTTTTATTACATATGGAGTACGAATTGAGTTTTTGTTAGGAAATAAGAGATTAATCCAACTCGATAATTCAACTCAACCCAACCCAATTGAAAAATATAGTGTTTTGTTGAGTTGCTCTAATGCGTATTAGACACGTTGAAAGATTGATCAACTAAAAAAAAAAAAAATCACATGCTAGAGTATTGAAACTTGACATTTTTATCGTATGCACCGGTTAGGATAGAGCGAGATGTCGTTATCTTTGAAAATAATATTTGTATGAATCAATGGAATTGCATCAACCATCTAAATTATCCTAGAATAATTTAATAATCAAAGTTTTTTATAAATATTTATTAACCGTTTGAATGTAAGGTATGACTTGATATGCTATACCCCAGTGGCCCACAACCACGTTTGGGGTGCAATTGAATACTAGATTTATCATTTTGGATTAACTTAAAAAAAAAAAACAAAATAGGTTATATATATATATATATCGCGAGTTATTGAAATTAAATTTAAATTAGATAAAATTAATATTTATCTCTAAAATGATTTATACCTTGAAACGACGGAAACCAGTTTTAACCTACGTTGAATAATTCAAATTGTTTGGAAGTTTAGTTGTTGGGAATAGATAATTTTATCAAAAAGAGAAATTCAAATTATTCAAAAGAAATTAATTGTTGGGAAGTTTATTATAAAGGCCTATGTGGTTTTAGCTGTGAGTGTGACAAATTAAGAAACCTTAGGTAGCCGTTAAAAGAATGGTCCAAAGCAAAAGCTAATGTATAGTTGTCAAATTCATCGACTTCCATTTTCTTTACTCTTCTACCGAAATTATGCATCTTCTTCCTATCTTACCTATTCAATAAATTGCAATTTGTAGCTTTACTTTTAATTTCTCAATAAACTTTATACCAATCAAATTTATAGGCATGAATATATAAATTAATACAGTCATGTAGTTTCATTTTCACTCTCTCAAAAAATAAAAAATAAAAGTTTCATTTTCACACTTAAACTTTCAAATTAATCAACATGGAATTTTCTGATGGAGTTAAATTGAAAAATACTTGACCAACTAATTTGTGTGAATTAAAAGACATACATAAATTATATTATTTATGTTTATGCACAAAATTAAAATTACTGTTGTCATTATTTCATCTAAACAATATTGTTTTTTTTTATCTAAACAATATTGTTAAAACTATTTATATAATCACATATATATAAAACTCATTCTTATTTGTTTACTATAATTGTTTTTTTATTTGTCTGTTCCAACATAGTTTAGTGGGTCCAAACCTCTATGAACAAAAAGTAATAATTAAGATTAATAGATTATATTTTTTAATCTTCGTCTCTAAATACGAATGAACAATAAAAAAAAAAGTTTATATTTTTTTTTATATCGACAATTGTCGGACCCAATTTGTATGTATCTTGACTATTGTCTCGTACTATCCGAGCCTACAAAAAAGTTTATATATTAATTTTTTATAGTGATAATTGTCGGAGTCAATTTGTACATATCTTGACTATTGTCTCGTACCATCTGAGCCTACAAAAGTTGAATATCAATAAAAAATTTATAAAATTTACTTTTAGATAGGTGGTCACTATAAACTGAATACAACATTTTGAAAATAATTACTTCCATAAAAGTAATTTAATTTATTTTAAGATAATTCAAGATTCTAAATAACTTCATTTGTTTGATAGGAATGTGAAATCTCCTAACACTTTAAGATGCTCAAGTATCTTAGGATACTTATATGGAAGGATTTTTTTTTTTTTTTACTTATATGGAAAGATTTGATCAACTTTTTTATGACCTTTTAAAGCATAAATTTATGAATTCGCATATGAAAAGACATTCGTTAAAGATATTTGTGCCTCTTATAAAGTTTATATATATTACATATGCATTTTGTTAATAATATGTGTCAATTAGAGGGTGTTTGGGATTTGGTGTTGATAAGAATAAGAGGAAGGAGAAATTTAAACTTCATATTTATTTTTAGGACATCAACCTCTCATCAAATATCACATCAAATCTTTTATTCAATCTTTTTAAATGTCACATCAAACATTTTTTTTAATTTTTAACCATATAAGATAATATAAAATATTTTTTATTTAATCTTATCAAATATCACATAAAACATTATCTAATTTTCAACCACACAATATAAAATAAATTATATTATATTTATCAATCAATCCAAAATTTACATCATTACATTATAAAAAATTAATATAAAATAAATACTTTTACAATATCTCTTTTCCAAAAGATCTATCTCCAAACAACTACTTTATATCTCTCAATCACTCTATTTTCTCTTTATCTTCAACTTTTTCTCTTTTTCTCTTTTCAACACCAAACTCCAATCACCCCCTTAATACTTGATTAAACATGGTTATACATTATATTATCAAAACGTACTAAACATATAAAAACATTGAATATGCTATGAAAATTATAGGTAACTTCTTCAAAAAAAAAAAGACATGCAAATTTAAATTGAAGTAAAAAATCTCAAGCAAATCTCAAGCAAATATAAAAGAATTGATTAACAAAAATAACATAGGTAAGAATATGCAAATCAACACTCTCTCTGAGTTCTAACATCAGAGCTTCATTAAGTATTAAAAAAAAAAAAAAAAAAGTCTTCAGAGTTAAGATGCTTCGAATTAAAAAAATCATTATTTACTTTTTGAATTAGAAAATTCCCTTTCCTTTACCTTCTTTTTTCTTTAGTTTACCATAAAGAAAAATCAGACGCGTCATCAAATCGAGTGACTTTCAAATCTTTAAACTTTTATAGTCATCAATTGGGCGACTTCTAAGAAAATATTGTGACTTTTTTTTCTTAATGTCCTATCGTCCCATGAATATTCGTTGAAAATGTTTTAATTTTAGGGTGTATTTGGAGTACTGATTTAGTTATAATAGACGGAAGGTTATGATAAACGGTAGACTATTATAAATGATGTTTGAAGGACAAGTTATTATAACAGATATTTTGATAAATGGTGTTTGAAGGACTGTTTATGTAACAAAAAGTAACATATGTAAGGTTTAAATAAATGGGCACGCAGGTTTAGGTAACCACCGTTTATAATAAACGATGAGACAAACATCAAATTATTATAACCAACCCGGTCGTTTACATAAACGGTGACCCAAACATACCGTTAGGGAGTATTACATATTTTTGTCTATTATATAAGTTTCCTGTCAATTTAAATTTAGTTGATATATTTTAAAATTAAATAATTTTATATGAGATATTTTAATAATGTTCATTCGTAGTGTATATAATTTTTTAGTGTATCTTTGTATTTATTCTTTAAAAAATAAATTCATAAAAATTAAAATAATTAATTTATTGATATTAGTTTAATTATCATTTTACTCCTTTTAAAATTAAAGTGAGCTTTAGCTACCGTCTTTTAAAATTAAAATTGTGATTGTAAAGTTAAAATGGATTAGTATAAATCAACTAACACGTTGTCAATTCATACGATAATTTTTTGTGTTCGGTAAGTAAATAATTGATGGGATAAAAATTAAGTTATTAATTTTAAATAAACTATATTAAATTGTGAATTTAAAATCTATTTTATATTTTACGTAATACACTTAGACAACTAAATAGAGACGACGATTACACTAACTTATTAATAACTGAACTCAAAACAAATAAGAAAAAAAATATCATTAGTAACTAATGTCAAATATTTAATTCATCACTAATTACCAATGGCATGTACTGTTCCATAAAACTTATATCAAATTGGATGAATTAATTAGAATCTTCTAATACGAGGCTAAATTTTAAAGAGGTGTTTCGATGAGGAGTTAAATTGAATAGTTATAAACTGAGAGTTTCAGTAAAAAATATGTAAATGAATGTTAATTTAAAATGAGTAGTTATAGTAAGTAAAAAAATAAAATTAAAACTGAGTTGTTTTAAATAATTAAAAATGAAGAACTATTTTGAATAGTTAAAAACGAAGAATAACAAATGAATTGCTAGAAATAAAAACTTATTTTTAATAGTAAAAATAAAAAGTTGGTTTGAATGGTTATAAATTTTTTGAAAGGTAATTAAGATATACTTATTTTAAATCTTTCATTAACTTCAACTAACAACAAACACACCCTAATTATTTTTTAACAAACCCAAATGATAATTCAAACAAAAAAAGACAACGTTTACCCTGCAATAGGGGGTGTACATGGTCCGGGTTGGGTAGGGTTGGATGATTTTTTTGGACCAACCCCATCATTTGGGTTGGTTGTTTCGACGACCCATCCAACCCTATGCACAAGCTCAACCCAACCCAATCCAACCCAAAATTTTCGGGTTGGGTTGGATTGGGTTCTCGAATTATGTTACTCATCATTTTATCTCTAAGATTCAACTCATAAATTTATAAATATGTTAAAAAAATGCATGATATTATACTTTACATAAATGCACATGTGCTTGTTATAACAAGTGTACCATTCTATTTTTTAAATAAGAAATAAATAATATCATTTAAGAACAAAATTAGAAAGCATAAGAAAATATGAGAAATCTTCCGAAACGAACAACCAGTAAACATTAAAAAAAAAAAAACTATCAGTTCCAACTAATGTTAAAGGAAGGCAATTGCAATTGCATTTAAGTAGAAAGTCTAGGAATAAGTAACAAAGCAACTTAATTCTAGAGCTACTAAGCTAGATTTACAAGTATACTATCTATCTTATTAATTTATCTTACATACACACATAATATATACATAATATTCTTAGTTCGAGTTTGGTTGGGTTGAGCGAGCCCAACCTACACAAAAACTATAAAATCATAACCCAACTCAACCCAACCCTTGCGGTTTGGGTTGGGTAGTCCAGGTTGTTCGAATTACCGATTTTTTTGTACACCTCTACCCTACAATAAAAGATAAGTATAAGTTTATTCTAACAAAATAAAGTTTGAGTTTCTAAAACAACTTTTAAAAAAAATCTAAAACAAAAATGTTTGGACGTGTAGAAAGTGGAAAGCAAAAACAAAATAAATTAGGTTTTGTTTGATAATTATTTTGTTTATGAAATTTAAGCCTACAACAACTATTTTACTATACATTTTTTTTATTTGGATATTTACATCTTACTTATATTTTAATAGACAAAACCAAAATTTATAAACAAAAAAAACTTCCAAAAACTTTTATGTTTTTGAAATTTCATAAATAAAAAGACAAAAAAAATGGTTATCAATTGAGACCTTAATGATACAATCGTCTTATTATTTCATTATAAACTAGTTCAATATTAATTCTTAGGTTCGATCCTAAAAATTGAACCAACATTTCAGATTCCATGCTCAAAATCGATATTCTTGATTGTACAAAAATAAAATAAAATAAATAAAAACGCTTGCTTTTCAAAAGAGAAAAAAGAAGAAAGAGAAAGAAATAAAGGAAAAAGCCGCGTGGGGATTGAAAATAGAATAGAATACAGCTGGGATGGGGGGCTTATATTTATTTATCTATTATTATTATTTTGAAATCGGGTTTATATTTAGTAATATATCGATTATCGAAGTGAATAAATGCGAGCAATTTCACAGCTGGACTTTTGGACTCCATTTATGGTCGGTGTCACGTTACCGCTTTTTATTTAATAACCCAACCAAATTTATTATATAACTAATGTATCACTCGTTGATTTTAGTAGCCTAACCAACCTAATAATTAAACAAAAAGACGAATTACCCCACCTCCAATCTCCATACCATTAATGAATACTAAATTAATCCAACTATTGAGGCCATGAACCTAGCTTTATTTATTAAAAAAAAAGCATACCTTAATTTGTAAAGACTTCAATTTCCTTTTTATAGTTTAAAGACATACATTTTTTTCTTTCTTTTTTTAAAATTTGCTTGTAATGAATTATTCTCTAAAAATAACTATAAATGTAGAGAATTTACCAGAAACAGTACATTTCATCTCTTGTATTATATTTCCAGTACATTTCATCTATTGTATTATATTTCCAGTACATTTCATCTCTTGTATTATATTTCCAGTACAATTTCTATCAGTAATAGAACTCAACCCGTGATAGAACTAAATTTGAAATTCTATCACTGATAGAAAATTCAAGCAGTGATAGAAGAAGTCTTTCATTGATTGAATTCTATCACTAATACAATTCAACCAGTGATAGAATTCAATTTGAATTTTCTGCTACAAATGAATTGGTTTTGATTTTATGCTAAAATGAAAATAGTTTTCCTTTTTTTGTTATACATGCAAAATCTCCATAAATATAGGTAAAATTTAAAGTATTTACATTCATAATTATTAATATATTTTAATATTATATTATAAAGTAAACTGACTAGAGTTAACCCTCACAAAAATAATATTAAAAATGTATAATAAACTATGAAAAACCAATTTTTTAGAAAGAATTTATAAATGGTAGAAAATTAGGGAGAGACTAAAAATTAGGGAAAAATTCAAAATCATGATAACTTTAACCAATGCTACAAATAATTTTTAACCAATACCACAAATAATGTTTGATTAATATATTCTTCGATCAATGTTACAATAATATTTAATCAGTAGAACAGGTAATCATTTATAAAAAAAATGTTGAATGACAAAATTAAAATAGGCAAAAAAAAAAAGATCCAAAATCATATTATAAGTAAGATATTTGTAAAAAAATTGTTATAATTAAAATAGATAACAAAAAAAAAGATCACCTAAACCAAATTGCTTGAAAATAATGCAGGAAAGACAATGAACTGTGAACTGCCCAAACAAAGCGATAATTGAGTGAGGGCAAATATATACTTTCACATCAATGTTCCACAAGGGAACAACATAAACCCTAACAACGCTACACAAAAACAAACACTGTGATAATTGAGTGAGGGAAAATATATATATACTTTCACAGCAATGTTCCACAAGCCAACAAAATAAACCCTAACAACGCTACATATAAACAAACATAATCAAATTTAAACATATATGCTAGCATGCATGTAGGGTTTAATGGTCACACATAACAATCATTTAGAAATATCCTGAACTGCTCGTGTCTTCCCTAGATGCCCGAAAAAATAAAGTTTAATATCATTTTGATTTCTATAGTTCAAGATTTTGTTTCATTTTATGTATATATGCATTCCCAATAGAATTTTAAATTGATTTTTATGATAAATTTGAAGTTAGTTTGCATTAAAATTTATCAATAAATTAATATACACGAGATGATATAATTAAATTTTTATGATTTTATTTCATTTTAAGTATACATGCATTCCTAATGAGGCCCATATCTAGGCCCATGTAAATTTTGTTGGGGCTTTGGGTTTACGTGGCCCAATAGAAACAGAAAGGATATGACTGGATTTGAAATGCCAATTCCAATATAAATTAGGGAAATCGGAGTAAATAGCTACTTTTACAAAAAAAATTTAAGAGATTGTCTAAAACTATTTATACTTAAAATGAGTGTCTAATTTTTAATCTTGGGATGAGAGATTAAAAAAAACAACCCTATAATACCCTCATCCTATTTACGTAGGTTATATATTGAATTTATAAAAAAAAAAAAAAAACGTCACCACCCACTAAATAAGGAGTAAATAAATTCTCTAACAACCTATATATACTAGAACTTTGGAACGTGCCTTGCACGAAAGCTTTTTTCTGGCATATATATATATAGAAAAAGTTGGAACCCAAAATCTTCTTTAAATTTGAAAAAAAAACTCAAACTCAATATCTTTATTTGATTTTATACTTATTTAGTTTGAAGATACTAATTTTAATAATTAATAATAAAAATAATAAGTCACATTTTAAGTAATAAATATAAAGATAAAGATAAAAAATATTACACAAATTCTCTTTATCTTCTAACTTAATTTATGAGATTTGCTAAAAATATATTATCTTCTAGATTATGAAAATCTAAATATCTAAATAATATTATAAATATATTTTGCATTTTGTTTTTATATTTGAATAGAAGATTATGTCATGTTTGTAATTTAGGATGTGATCTAAGGATAAAATCGTCCAAAAATGATTTTTCTCCTAAGTCACACTTTAAGGTAGTATGATATGATATGATATATATATAAAAAGATCTTTTGAACTTTTAGATTTAAGTTTATAAATATAGTAGAATAGTAGAACAATTTTAAGTGCTTATTAGAGTGAACTAAATAATAATAATAATAATAATTACTTACTTATTTGATCCCCACTTAAACATTAAACATATAGTGATATTTTCTTAATTATTCTATATTAATTTTTTATTGTTTAACATATCTTTGATCTTTTAGATCGTCTAATTTAATAAAGAAAAATTGATATATTTTATTAAAAGTAATATAATTCAAATCTCGTTTGCAATTTCCACACTTCCATGAGTTTATGAATTTTTTTATTTAAAAAGTAGAAAACCTATAGATATTCTAGAACTTACGACAAAAATGTTGATCAGAAGAATTTTGTGGAGGCAAGGAGAAGTATCATTGAATCTGGGAGAGAGCATCGTACTTAATCTTCTCATAATTCAGGTGCACATCGCAATTGATCGGTTCAGTATGTTTGCGAGGCTTGCAATTTGAGAGTTTGGCGATCATGGATGGATGTTAATTTGCTCATTATGTTTGTGGGACTAGCAATTTGGGAGTTTGACAATCATGGATGGATGTTACACATATCACAATCGTGTTTAATGAGGCTGAGGTAAGAGAGATGTATTTAAATTACAAGATAATCATGTCGAAGTCACTCAGACAACCATATCACAACTCATATCATTCATTGCATTAGGTACGAGATGAAAATTCCAAACTTTTTTTTATGGAATCTTATGAGGACCGTTTATGAAAATACAAGACAGGAAGATGGCAATCCCTGACTATCCAAGGCAATTTTCGTACATCTCTCATTTTGAGAAATTAATTATTATTAGAGAAGTGGTTATTGTGGATTGAACTCATCACCTCAAGCTCTATAAGGTTCTCTTTGACCATTCGAATCATTTGAATGGTGTTAATTTTATGGATGAGAAATATTTATCTCCTTATAAACAAGGAGATATGGTGACAAAAGTTTTGTTTGAACAACATTAAAAATTATATAATAATTATTATTATTATTGTGGCATCAAATGGTATAAAAATACTAAGATGACCTTCTTGTTTATTTATACTATATTTTTTTAATTTTCTTTTTTGAAATTAAAATAAAATAGAATATGTCTCATATTTAACCACATAGATATACATCAATATTTAGATCTATTCTTAATATGACTTAAATATTTTAAAAGGAGAATATAGAAAGAAAGAAGATAGAGATTTATTTTTTGAAAAAAAAACTATAATTTTTTTAGTGGTTACATTGTCCATATTTCTCATTGTTTTAACAATTAAATCATACCTATATTTATCTCATATTTATTATATTAATGTGAGATATTGAATGTACGTCTCCACCGAAGTAGATGTCAAAGTAGAGGCAGACTTAGGAAAGAACTTACATACCATGTGGTGCTACGCCTAACACTCCTATATGCTTAAATCAATTCTTAGATTGAGGCAAAGTTATTAATTAATTCAAAACAAAAAATAAAAAAATAAAAATTTTAGTTTGCACTTAACACTGCAACAAGAACTTCGATGGCAGACACGTGGCTCGACTCGGTTGATAGAAAACCGACCGACATGTGGTTGGTCAGAGGAGAGCCATGTGGATGGCTGAGTATCTTAACTCTTAACCCCAACACTTATGCATAACAATAGTTTAAAACGTTGCTGATTGTTGCCAAGATTAGCATATGAATATAGGAAGAATAGCGATAGGAAGGAACAAAAAAAAGTTACAAAGATCCATTATTGAACAATGAAGCAAAAGAGTTAATATATTTTCATGCATTGTAATGCAGCTTTTGTCAAGTTGCAACTTTTTATGTAAAGAGACCTCTCCATGTAAGTGACTTCGAAAAAGACTTCACCTTCAACTTTGCAGCAATAATTCACGAGAATAATTGGTTTTGATTAAAGACTTCATTTTCATTTTATATAACTTTACAGCCAAAGTCGATCATCATGAGTAGTCTAGTGGTCAAAAGAACTTTAAGAAACCAAAAGGTTATGAAATCAATTCATGGTGATTAGTTACCTATGTTTTAATTTCATACGAGTTTTTTTTACAGTCAAATATTGTAAGATTAAACGGTACGTCTAGTAAAAATAGTTGAAGTTCACGTAAGTTGGCTCAGACACACGGATATCTAAAAAACAAAATTTTATAGCCAATGTCAATCTGCTAAAACAAAGAGAAAGCTGCAACAAGCAGAATATCTGAATAAGAGTAAAAAGGAATATTCTTTTACTACACATTATACAAAATCTACCTATGAACATAGCTTAGGCAAGGATTTTACTTGACAAGGACTTGAAGCCACTCTAGATTTCAAAATCTTTCTCATTTTGGTCTGCATTTTTCTACACAGCTTCTCTAATTGAAACACCCTCCATTGCATTCCTTCCAACTGAACTTTGAATCTCACATTGTCAAAAGGAACATCAAATTTTCCATGGTACAGCACAATTTGTTCTGAGGATTTCTCTTCTTTTTTGCTTCTGTTCATGGCTTTTGTGAGATTGTGAGGCCAATTTATCAGGGATTTCGAGTAGTTTATTTCTTGAAGTAAGCTTCCAGCCTCTGGTTCCCGACTTTCCAGGCTCGGTGGAGAAAGTCTCGAAGGGAATTTTGGGTTCTCGGAGATTTGTATGCAAACTTCGTGGGAGAGCTTCTTATGGTTCAGTGCACAACATATTTCCTCCTTTTCCTCCTCTGATATCCCTGCATGCATCTATCAAAAACAGGATTTATCCACTTAAGATCTTTAGTTCTAAAATTGTAGGTATCAATCAAACTGAAAATTCAAGAAATGGGCTAAAGAAGAACACTAAGAAGCAGTTGTATCTTCCAAAAATCAGTTAAAATTGGAAAATTTTCAAAAGGATTAAGTGAGTACCTCAAAGTACAGCTCTATGGCATGGTACATTTCATCATAGGACATCCTGGCGGAGTCGGGAATGGCTATTGCAAGAGCGAGGAACTTCGACGACTTTAGACACGGATCCGGGGCTACCTCGGTCATGTATAAATCCATCAAGTCGGCGGCTTTACTTAATTGAGATGGAGATACTTGGTTGAGCCCTTTTGATAAAAATACTTTGAACAGTCTCAGAACAAGGTTGACATCATACAAGTAGTTTGCCCCACATGGGGAAGGAACAAGCAAGTTGTCTAGTGTAGCATGACCCAACTTTGATCCAATCATGGCCTCCAACTTATTCTTGCTGGCTTTATTTATGTTCAAGCCCAACGAAACACGCAGAACGTCGAATAAAGCCTTGAAAGACAGCATGGTGTCGTCGAGAATGTCAAGCATATCAATGACAGATTCTATTACTTCCCTCTTTTCATCTGAAGTTGCAGCAAGGAACTTAGATTTCTGGAAGTGAATGAGGAATTTGCTTAAAAGGACTCCGTCGAACTCGCGCGAGATCATGGATCGTACAAACATTTCAAGAGATCCGACACTAAAAAACAAGAGATCCTCAAACCACCAAGTTGTGGAAGCACAAATTGTCTTTAAGCTTTCAGTGCTTTTGCTGTCACAAGATAACCGGAATCCGAAACTATCAACTGATGAAGCAGACGAACTCGCCCCATAAGCCAAAACAATCTTTCGGCTGAGCAAATCCATGCTTTTCTTGAGCATAATCAATGAGTTTGTCGATGAAGGTGATTCTTGACATTGCTTCAAAGCAATCAAAAGCTCTGACCACGTCCAGTACTTGATCTCCTCAAAAGATTTCTTGTTTTGTACAAGATCAACGACTTGAGAAGCCGAAGCCGAAGACGAGTCGGTCTTTTCCATAATTTCTGCAGCCTGATGCAGGAAATATAAGCTTGATGAAGTTATTGCCTCAAATTTGTGATTATGAAGCAATTTTAAAATGAGCTGAAACTTTCTCCTCTAAAAAAATCATGGAACATAACCTTCCAAGAATTGCTCAATCAACTAGCATATGAAGCTTTAATTCTCTGCAGGCCATATAATAAACTAATTTAGAACCAATCAACAATAAGGAAAGGGAAACCATACAAAACTACACTGCCATTAAGTTATGTAAAGAACAACCACAACATATAAATAAAAAAACAAACATTAAATTGTGAGTTCACAAAAGATATGGAATTCAGAAGAGAACCAACTTTCATAAGCAAAGGTATCCAAAAAGAATCCCAACCAAAAGGGCAAAAGTTCTTATCTAATGTAACTTTATTACAAACATAGAATGAAATAAATAACAATGAGCCAAATAACAATTAGCACAATAAATTTAGACTAACAAAAAGGCTTTAAATGAAAGAAGCAAAAAGAGAACTGTAAAGAGTCGTTGTAAGCAATAAATTGCAAGAAAAAAGCAAAAGCAAAGAAAACCAATAAATGCTCCATGATAGCAACATTTACAAACATACCCATCAGAAGGCACTGACTAGCTAATGTGAAACAAATGCATATTGATTGGTTAATTCAATTCCAAGACAAAAAACATTAAATGAAAGAAGCAGTGGTCTAGTTTATAAGCAAGAGAAGTAACCTGAAGTTGAAGAACAAAGAAATATGGCCATGACCCACATCAATATTGATTTAGAAAAAAAAGGGCAGCTAGAAAAGGCAAAAACAAAGGCCAAACTGAAAAGAAAACCAAATGGGGTTGCTGAAATTTGCTTCAAGAAGACATGGAAGCCAAAAATGAAGGTCAAATTGAAAAGAAAATCAAATGGGGTTTTTCAAAATCGCTTAAATACAACAGGGAAGCCAAAAATGAAGGGAAAATTGAAGAGAAATGAAATGGGGTTTTTCAAATTTGGTTCAAGAAAACAAGGTTGTCTGTTAATGGCGATTAGGGATAGAGAAATCTGCCATGGCAGGGCAACAAGAAGAATATTTGTATTGTTAACGAAGGAAACAGAAGAACAGTGTACGTCAAAAGAATTGTCGATGAGCAAAAGAGGGGACAGAAAGGAGGAATTAGTAGAACCGTCGTTTTGCTAGCTGACAAGAACCTCAATCCGACATTTCTACCAAAAAAATAACTCAAATTGTTGAATTTAAGGAGAATTATAGTTATTTATTTTCAATTTCTTAAAATAATTTATCATTTTTAATTATAACAAAATAACTCAAATTTCACTATTTACTTTCAATTACTTACTTCAAACTAACATAAAAACTCACAATTCATATGAATTTTTGTATGCAAATCAATTTCTAATCATTCAAATTAACTTTTCATTTCAAACCTCATCCAAAATACTTCTTATAAAATGAAAATATGTTTTTTTAATCTCTTTCTTTTCATTTTTTTGTGGTTGAATTTGAGATAATTTTCAAAAAAAAAAAAATGATAGATCATATCACCCATTTCAATTACCGTAGAGTTTTTTTTCCATGGTTCAAATTAAAGAGGTGACCAGAAATTTTATAGACAAATATACTATTTGCTTTCAAAATAAATGAGAGCAAGATACAAATTTTTAAGATTAAACTCATATTGAAGTTGAACTTGATTGACAACATCCAATTCATCATTTCAATATATTTATAAAAAAAAAAGCTCTTAAAAAAAAATCTAATGGGCTGAACCGATGTTTTGCGAAGACCAGAATTGTTTCTAGCCAAAAAACCGTGCTTTTGTAAACTTAATAGTAAGATTATATATATTTGATTATTAAAATTTGCTCAAACAGTCAATATGTCCGAGTGGTTAAGGAGACAGACTCGAAATCTGTTGGGCTTTGCCTGCGCAGGTTCGAATCCTGCTGTTGACGTTTTTCGTTTTTAATTTCCAGAGGTTTAACACAAATCTGGCAGATACAGTGGGGGAATAAAACAGAGTAGTTGAGAGAATATGTGTTATTATTTTATTGGATGGGATCAGTGATCAGTGATATTCCCTTTTTATCCTGAAACCTGGAAAACGCCGCCGCCCCACGACGGCGACATTTCATTCACCACCGTCGGCCACACAAAATCCCAGACACTGCTTCCCGTTTTGAATTTTCAAATTTCAGCCATATTTTTTCCCCTATATCTGTTACAATCACGTTTGACCTTTTCTTTTACTGCAAATTCAAACCACCGTAACAAAATGAGCCCAACAAGCTTATTTTATAACTTTATTCAAATATGGAATATATGTAATAACTTTAAAAGTTAATAGGAGATGAGGTTAATCCATATGACAATTTACCCTTAAATTAATTTTTTTGCGATATTATTTTTTATTTTTATTTATTTATTTTTACATCCAAATGCTGTTGGTAGGTTTTAAAACTCAATTTAAATTATTTTTTTTTTATTTCATAATTTGGCCTTGAGTTGAGATAGTTAAATAAAGCTAACTAAATGGTTTGTCTATCGATGGTGTGTTTGTTTTTTTGTATAAAATAATGAAGTGGTTAATAGTAGTTAGAAGTGGTTAACTACTCGTTTGGAGATTGAGATTAATAATAGTAGAGTAATCAACTACTTGTTTAGAGATTGATGTTAATAGTGGTTGAATGATAAATTTGATATAAAGTTTAGTAAAATTTAATGTGAGATTTGATAGAGAAGTTGAAAAGGGATTGCAGAGTGGTTAACGGTGATTATCAAAAAACAAACAAAGATTTTTTGAGGAGTGGTTATTCCTCATGTGCAAAAAACAAACACACCCCAAGAGTTTAAATTTCTCAATTATCTCAAAATGGAATAACACCAATCAAGATAGCCAACAATAACGCCAATCAACACCTATCAAATTACTTGTCATTGTATTATATATATTTGTTGAAAGATAATGGAAGAAATAAGATTTAGACATTTTTCAAAATTTGCTAATCCATAACTCTTATTTATTTATTTATTTATTTTAACAATCATGGTATAATGGTCAAATCTTTGTCATGAACTATAATAGTATCAAAGGCCTCTTTATATTATAGGGATATCATATAGGCCCTTATGTGTTATCAATATACATGGATCATTTGACGATTCATGAAATCTGTGAGATTTGTGGTACAATAGCGCATTGTATTAAAAATATATTATTTTCGATGATATGATCAACGACTATTTGATGATGCGTGAAATATGCTTGATTCCCAAGGTACAAAAATGCATTGTAGTTGTGGTATATTATATTTGATGATGTGATCAAAGACAATTAACAATTCATGAAATTTGGGTGATTTGTGTTATCCAATAATATCAAAATTTTATTCGCAGTACTTCTAGTTGTGCTCCATGCAATTACTTTCTTTTCAAATTGGACACGTGTATTTACATGCTTCAACTCGAGACACACGATTAAGAATAAATATGTTTGGAGACCAATTATGATTTGATATTAATAAATTGATGGAAAGTTAATAAAAAATACAAAGTTTAAACCTTTCTCAAAATTTATCTTAAAGCTATGATTTTTCTAAAATTATCATGGCATCCAAGTCAAGTATTTATAATAAATTATAACACTCTTTTGTATATCTACACTCTTTTGTATATCTACACATTATCGACTTTTACTTTATCTACTGTAATATTTATTATTATCGTTAGGTTTTGCATGATGGCTTAAATTAAAATTAAAAAATTGTAATGAATGAATATTTTTTTGATTACAAAAGTATGCAAAATTTAAATTATTTGCATCTATAATCATTAATATATTTTACTATTATATTATAATATTAACTAATACTAGTATCATATGTTATAAGTATTTATTATTATAAAAAAGTATACGACAATATTCATCAACACTAATAATTATACAGGTTTAAAAAAAAAAACACTAACAATTATATTTGCTAATTCCTGTAAAATTAATTATATTAATGTAAAGAAGAAAAAAAAAGTAAAATTAATTATATTTATAATTATTTTTTAGATTTATTTAGGGATATACGACTACATATTTCCCAATCACGGTAAAACGAAGTGAACCTTTTTTTACATGCCCACCATTTGATAATCGAACAACATCGAACCCATCATTAGGCCCAACTCAATTAAATATTGGGCCACCTTACGAACGCATATCGGCCCAAAATCTCTAAACGGGCCAACTTTTAAGCCCACCATAAATTACGGCCACTTCGTGAATCCCTCCTTTTTCAACCCAAAAACTTGAGCGCCAAAACAATCCTCTCACTACCCATCTCCGCCGCCAGAAAAAACGGCATATTTACGTAAGTAAAATTATCTTTGTTTACAAACTTCCATATAGGGGCGTTTCAGTAAATTGCAAAAAAAAAAAAAAACACATAATAAGGATATATGTAAATTGTAGAGCTATTTTTAGGCGTAAGTCAAATTGGAAAAATATTTATTCTTTTTTTAAAAGGGGAATTTTTTTTAGTATGATTACCATACCTAAATTATATGTTATAATTAAAATATAATAATGTATTAACAATACAAACACTATATTAATACCCTAAATTATAGGTAGGATGAATATTAATTATACCGTACATTTGATACACAAATATTTTAAAATTTTATTTAGATTTAGAATTATTTTGTGAAATTGAATTATCTACCGCAAAATAAGTTTATATATTTTTTTTAAGAAAAATTCATATGCTTTAAAAAAATCTTGATAATTATTTGTTTTAATCATTTTAAAATAGATTATTTGATGATAATTTTTTTTTGTTTTTAAAATTTTAAAAATATTAAAAAAATTATAAAACTAAGCCTTTTGTTTTTTTAACTTAAAAGTACCGATTATAAGGATCAATCCCATAATTGTGGAGTGGAAATGATTAACAACAAATCACATGATTAATCGCGGACCTATTCAATTTAATTTTTTTTACATCCAAAAGAATGCTAATCAAATTTTAAAAATTAAAAAAAAAAATTAAAAATAACTTTTATTTTTGTTCCTAGCTATTAATTTAATTTAAAAAAATATAGATAAAAATACTTAAAAGCTTTATATAATAAAATAATTATCATACGCCTAAATTTAAAAAACAAAAATTTGTACTAGCATTTACTTTTTTTTCCAGTCGACCCCATAAATTCACCAAAGGGCAACGATCGTGAAAAAATAAAATAAAATAAATAAATAAAAAAAAGAAGAAGAAAGCTTCCTCTCAGACCAACATAGAACGCAACCAAAGAGCGACTCCAAGATAGAGCGCTTATTAAAGGCACCAAAGATTACAGAAAACAAATTGTTCGCATAGTTTCAAACCCAAGGCTGGGAGATTTTCATTTTTCAAAGACAAATTCTGAAAGTTTTTTGTTAATTAATTGAGTTCTTGATCCATACATCGATTTCCCAGTCCCTTGCGCGTTCTACGGTCCGTTGCAGCTACGAATTTCTCATTTTGTTCTTTCCGGATCTATTCACTCTTCGCTCAATTTTGTTTCTCTGGGAATTTTTTTGTTGGATTTCGTTGGAGTTTTCTTGTCGACGTTTATGGAATTGAATTGATAGGTTTTGGAATTGAGAGCGGGGTTGTGATGATTACTTGTTTCGCGAATTTCGCGAGTTCTTGGTTTTGATTTTGTTTTTTGAAACCCTACATTGCTTGGGCTTGACTTTTCTGTTTGTTGTTCTTGGCAAACACAGGGTTTTGAATTGGAGGAAGATTGAGGGATTCGAAGTTATCGCGGTATGAGCATCGAGAGCCCTGGCGAAAAGGGGAATTAGGGTTTTGAGTTGAAGTGTTCGTGGTGGAATTTCCATGGGCGATGGAGGCGTCGCATGCATACATTTGCAGCAACAACAGCAGCAGCAGCATGGTATGGAGACGTTTCCAACTCCTTCAGAGAAAATGCTTTGTGCAGGTAAGAATAATGGGTTCAATTCTAAGTCTCCAGTCGAATTCGGCGGGGCAGAAGGGAAGCAGAAGATGAAGAAAGAAGAGGTCGTAGCTAAGGAGGTTGAATTGGGAAGAGCAGAATCAGGATTGGATAAGCCAGGGAAGAGCAGCATAGTTGAAAACGGGGTTCATAATGCCGAGAAAGATGAAGTTGAAGAGGGTGAATTTGGCACCTTGAAGTGGTCGAGAGTAGAAGTAGAGAATGGGGGGTTTGTGACTGACAAGTCAAGAAGATGTGGAGTTGAGAACAGTGAAAAATGGAGGAAATCCGAGATCGAAAAATGGCGGGGAGGGGATACAGACAAAGGGGAGTTGGTTCCAGGGAAGAGTAGATTAAGGAGGTTGGCAAAGGATGAAATTGAGAGAGGAGAATTTATTCCAGAAAGATGGGAAAAAGTTGATATCGTGAAGGATGGATTTCGTTATTCAAGAACACGAAGATACGAGTCTGACAAGGACAGAGGGTGGAAAGAAATCAATCGAAGTGGCAATCAGCACAGCAAAAGTACACCCAGGTGGGACAGTGGCCAAGACAGAGGTTCGAGGTATGGTTCTAAAGTTTTAAACGACGAAGTTTCTAATAGGAATAATGACTACAGCGATGGTAAGAACTTTGGAAAAGATTATTCTTCTAGCAATCGTTTGAAGCGGTATAATCAGGAGTCAGATAACTTTGATCGCAAACATTATGGTGATTATGCTGGTTCAAAAAGCAGGAAGCTTTCTGATGATAGCAATAGAGCTGCTCACTCTGACCATTATTCAACCCGCCCCATGGAAAGGTCTTGTAAAAATTCTTCTTCTCGGGTATCTTCATCTGATAAGTTCTCTTCTAGGCACTATGAATCCTCTTCTACTTCTTCTCGGGATGCTTATAACAGACATGAGCATAGTCCAGGTCATTCTGATAGGTCACCCCGTGAAAAAGCCCGTTATCATGATCATAGGGACCGCAGCCCTGCTCATCGGGATAGATCACCATATGATCGGAGTCGACACTACGATCATCGCTTTCGTAGTCCTCATGCAGAGCGTTCCCCACAAGATCAAGCTCGATGTCATAGTCGTAGAGATCGAACACCAAACTATTTGGACAGATCGCCTCTTGATCGGAATAGGTCCAATAACCATAGGGAAACAAGCAGAAGAAGCAAAGGAAGTGAAAAACACAGTTTGAGCAATGGAAGTAGAACTCGGGAAGACAAAACTACACCAAAGGGCCCTGATGGAAGCAAATCAATTGAGACAACTAAAGAATCTTGTGATGAGATCACTGACCTGAATACCAATGGATTGATCGAGACAGTTGGCGAATGCAGGTCTTATGAAGGCGAGAAGTCTCAGAGTCCAAAACAAACTTGTATAGAACAGTCTCATGTGGATGGAGTTCCTGAAGAGCTGCCTTCTATGGAGGAGGATATGGATATTTGTGATACCCCACCACATGCTCCTTTGGCGACGGATACATCAACGGGTAAATGGTTTTATCTTGATTATTATGGTGTAGAACGTGGACCTAGTAGACTGTATGATCTGAAGGCACTTGTTGAAGAAGGTTCTTTAATGTTGGATCACTTTATCAAGCACTTGGATAGTGATAGATGGATGACAGTCGAGAATGCTGTTTCTCCTTTGGTCACCGTAAATTTTCCATCCATTGTACCAGACTCTGTAACTCAGTTGGTGAGTCCTCCTGAAGCTCCAGGCAATGTGTTGGCAGATGCCACAGATTCTGGACGATTAAGTATTCAAAGTGGTGATTCTGAACATAATCAAATTCCGAGTGGTGGGCCAATTTTATGCTCTGACAAAGGTGCGGATACGTCCAAGCCATTAGGAGATCTTCACATTGATGAACGGATTGGCGCTTTGTTAGAGGATATTACTGTTATTCCCGGCAGAGAACTTGAAACCATTGCAGGTATTTGCTCTAACTTCTTTCAATCTTTTTCAATTTTTTTTTGGGCATATCTCTCCTTGTCTTAGAACCTTTAGAGGGCTTGAGAGGGCCTAGTGTGTGTTTTTCCTTTATTAGTTTAATGTTTCTTTTTGGTTGTTGGTGACGCTGTTGTTCTGTAATTATTCATTAGGCCTTCTTAATTGGGGTTCCCTTTTTTAGGATTGTGGTTTTGTATTCTTTCTATTTTTTTTCTCAATGAAAGCCCAACTTTTAGATATAAATAAATTTCTCCTTGCTTTGATAATGAAGATTTTCTTATTTTCCACTTATATTTGTTTTGTTGCAGAGGTTTTGCAGATGACTTTTGATGGTGAACAATGGGAAAGATTGGCCATCTCCGAAGGTATAAGTTAATTTTTTTTTTCTTTGTGATATTATCACTAAATTGCAGTTGACAATTGTTGATTGCGTTCTCAGGGTTTTCTACCGCATTCTCCCACAACACACACTAGTGGAGTAACTTTTTTTGTTTAATTTTTTTTTTTTTAATAAAAGTAATTTGTCATTTTGATACTTGGAGTTAGTCAGGGGTGAAATATAGCTCCTTCCCATGTTTAATCTGGATCTTCACAGGTTTCTCAGATCATGTTGGTGAACAGCTCGATCAAAGTCCTCATGATATTTTGGAATTTACGGACTTTGCAACATCAGTGGATACTGGTTCGAAGATATATGTATCATCTGACAAGGACTTAAACATCGATGATGGTGACTTGGCTTCTGGACCATGGTCTTGCAAGGGTGGTGACTGGAGGAGAAATGATGAATCTACCCAAGAAAGAAATGCTCAAAAGAAGCTTGTGCTAAACGATGGCTTTCCACTATGCCAGATGTCCAATTCAGGTTATGAGGATCCCAGATGGCATCAGAAAGATGAATTGTATTATCCTTCCCAAAGTAGATGTCTTGATCTGCCTCCTTGGGCATTTACCTGTCTCGATGATTGGCCAACATTAACAGTGAGGGGAACAAAAGGAACTACGCTACCTGTTATCAGGATAAATGCTTGTGTGGTAAAGGCTCATGGTTCATTTGTCTCTGAACCTCACATGAAGGTTAGGGGTAAGGGGCATTCAAGGTCTTCTAGGCCATTCTCTGCAAATAATGATGGGAAGGATGGTGATTTTCAGTCAAAGATTGCTAGAGATATAGGTTCAGCGAGGTTTTTAAAGACTCCTGCTTTCATTAGCATCCCCAAAGATCGTATTTGCTCATATGATGATTTGCAGTTGCATTTCGGTGATTGGTATTACCTTGATGGTGCTGGGCACGAATGTGGGCCTGCGTCATTTTCAGAGCTACAGTTATTAGTTGATCAGGGTCTCATTCAAAAGCACAGTAGTGTTTTCAGGAAATTTGATAGGGTATGGGTTCCAGTTACATCTTTTGCAGAATGTTCTGAATCGACAAGTAAGATTCAAAGGGAGAAAACTCCATTGCTAGGTGAAACAACACCAAAAAATCCAGTTTCAGTATTTGGGGCCACTCCCCTCAGTGGACTCATCACAAATTCAAGCTTGTTTCATGAACTACATCCTCAGTTTGTTGGTTACACCCGGGGAAAGTTACATGAATTAATTATGAAGTCTTACAAGAGTCGGGAGTTTGCGACAGCAATAAATGATGTCTTAGATCCATGGATCAATGCAAAACAACCAAAGAAGGAGATGGAGAAGACCATGCTCTGGAAATCAGGTATTGATGAAGTTATCTTTGAGCTTGAATGTGTTCATTTTCTTTTTATTTTAGGATGCTGTAGATCCTTCAATCCTTTTCCTTTATGAGCATTTGCCGAATGACAGGGGTAGGATTATCAATAATTGCTTAGTTTTATTCAGTTGCATTTAGTTGTTATTATAACCATTGTGATTATTATTATTTTTCTAATTTTTTTATAGCTCTATCCATCTGTTTCCTTCATCTTATTATTTTAGTTCTCTTCATCTTGTTGTACGACATACAGTAATTGGCTTTTATTCCATACGAGTGTTTCCCTACACTTTCACGAGTTCTGGTCATTTTTCTTATTTCACTTTGGGGGTGGGTTGGATTTTGTGAACTACAGATGGCAGTTCACGTGCTACTAAAAGAGCCAGGGTGGTGTTCGATGAAAGTGAAGACGATTATGAAGTGGATGAGGACTTGCTGCATCATCATCATAAGCATGAAATTTCATTTGAGGATTTGTGCGGTGATGCTACTTTCCATGGAGAAGGGAGTACAAGTTTGGAGGTTGAATCCTGGGGGTTCCTTGATGGTCATATTCTGGCACGAATTTTTCATTTTCTGCCCTCGGACCTAAAATCCTTATCTTTTGCTTCTGTAACTTGTAAGCACTGGAGAGCTGCTGTGAGGTATTATAAGGATATCTCTAGACTGGTTGATTTATCATCCTTGGGCCCCAACTGTACGAATTCCACATTCCTGAGAATCATGGTAAGTCTTATTTCAAAGGCATTTGTTGCATGGGGTTGTCTATTTAATCTCAGTCTAACCTTATTGTATGCCTCTGATTGCAGAGTACTTATAGTAAAGAAAAGATCAATTTTATAATTCTAGTTGGCTGCATCAACATTACTGCAGCCGTACTTGAAGAGATTCTTGGCATGTGTCCTGAGTTAGCTTCTATTGATGTTCGAGGCTGCAGTCAGTTCTATGATTTGTCCTCTAAGTACCCGAGTATAAATTGGGTGAAAAGAAGTTTAAATGGCACAAAAAGTAATGAAGAAGCACACTCTAAAATGAAAAGCCTTAAGCATATAACTGAAAAATCTCCTTCTCTTTCTAAAATAAAGGGCCTTAGTTCTAACGTGGATGATTTTGGTGAGCTGAAGGAGTATTTTGAGAGTGTGGATAAGAGAGAGTCAGCAAATCAGCTATTTCGCAGAAGCTTATACAAGCGTTCAAAAGTATTTGATGCCAGAAAGTCTTCATCAATTGTTTCTAGAGATGCCCGCATGAGACAATGGTCCATTAAGAAATCAGAAGTTGGATATAAGAGGATGGTAGATTTTCTTGCTTCCAATTTGAAGGAGATTATGAAGGACAATACATTTGATTTCTTTGTGCCTAAGGTACCACATACACATTTGATTCATTTTTGTATTATATAGCTACTCTTTGTTCTGGAATTTATCATTTTTCTGATCTCTCTATGTTGAGCAGGTTGCTGTAATTCAGGATAGAATTAGAAACGGTTATTACATCAAGCGGGGGCTTGGTTCTGTCAAGGAAGACATCAGTCGAATGTGCAGGGATGCGATAAAGTATGTTTTTATTTAGACACCTCTTGATTTTTTTTCCCTGATTCTGTGACAGATTTACATGGAACTGGACTAATTTGAGTCTCTTGTATAATCATTCCTATTTCTATTTTGAACCATCCTAGGTTGTCCTAGGCTAATAGGGTCTTGGAGAACTAAGAGGGAACGAGTTCGGCTGCCTACTTAGAAATTAATTTATCATGAGTTTTTTTTCTTTCACAACAAAATGTTGTAGGGTTAGGTGGTTATTCCGTAAGATCAGTCAAGGTACCCATGAGCTTAGCTTGTACATTAAAAGTATGATTTCTATTTTTTTTAAAACAAGAAACACATTTTCATTGATTTAATGAAAAGGAAAAAAGAGATTAAAGGATATAAACTCGCTAGAGGAGTGAAGAAAAAAAAGAATGCAAGTATAAGAACCAAAAAAGAGGACAACAAAGAACAAGAAAATACAAAGAGAAACAAGAACAATGTCTGACTGTATAATGAAAATGAAAAAGTGATTAAAGGACACAAACTTCTTAGAGGAGTGAAAATTAATGGAACGAATGAAAGAATAAGTACCAAAAAGGAGGACAAAGAACAAGAAAATACAAAGAAACAAAACCAAGCATAATGTCTGACTGATCTTTTTATTTTTTATTTTGTAGAAAGCGAAATCAATTTCATTGATAAAGTAAAAATGTTTCATAGTAGCCTATCGAAACAGTGATAGGGGTCAATCAAAGAGTAAGTACATAAGATAAATCGGTAAAACAAGCCTGATAGTACTAGATACAATGATGTATTGGATGAACTTGTAGGTCAATGCCGACGTTGCCATAGAGATGCCTTAATATTTTGCTCGCAGATCGGAGAAAAAGATGCTTGTATGCCGAGCACAAATTCCTTAAGATACGATCAAAGGAAGGAGAAATGATTCCATCGGATATGATTGAGAACAATGACCGACTTATGAAGAAACTAGAGAATGAAAGCTGAAACAAAGTCATCAGGCATGAAACGGAAAACAATGAAGTGTTGCACATGGAACACCAAGAACCAAAGGCCAAACTTTAATTCCATTTCAGAACTACGAAAAATCTTCTAAAGCATTAATAAAAGAAAAAACATCATGATATATTAAATTTACCACATCCCATTAGCTTAAGCGTTTGGGTTCATTGGTGATTTAATATATTTCAACATGGTATCAAAGGATGAGGTCATGTGTTCAAATTCTTCCCAAAGTCATTTCATCCCTAATTTAATGTCGGTCTCTACTTAATGAGTATTATCAAATTTTCAAGCCATTTGATTGATATAATTAAATTTACGACACCACATTGACTTAAGGGTGTTGGTTATTGATTGGTGATTCAATATATTTCAATTAGTTGACTTTTAGGAAAGAAGAACAATCTTTTATTATATTTCCATGATTTTCAATTGAAGGGCGAGAATTCTTTTATAGAGAAAACCCCATCAAAATAACATGTGAATCTCCCTAAAATAAGGAGTGTAAAATACAATGAGATATGAAATAACCAAGAAAAACAAAGAGAACGACACTAGGCACACCAAACAAAACAGCCTAAAAAAAGCCACAGGAGCGCAGTGTTTCTCCTCGGTCTTTTGCTTCTCTCAGCTTATCTTGGTGTTGTGGTGACAGTTGCATTTTGTCTTTGAAGATTGAAGCTTGAAGACTTTGCATGATTGTTTAAAAAAAGCCACAGGAGTGAACAACAAATAATAAACCGCTGCAAACCGTGGCAAAAGCAGCAGCTTCAACAAACTTGTGAAAATTGCAGCCCCTTTCTAACTAAAATCATCTGCACTTTCACAAAATCCCCCTTTATTCAAAACTAATATTTGGAAATATATGCTTCCTGTTCCTTTGTATATATTTTTAATAGGTTCTTGTTTTCTATTTAAATAATGTCATTCTTCTCTCTTTTCTGGAGCTTTTAGCTGTTCACAGTCAATGCTTGAGGTCTTGGATTATGCATTTTCTGTCATGAAATTTATACTTTTTTATGTTGTTGCAGAGCAAAGAGCCGGGGTGACGGAGATATGAATCATATCATTACTCTATTCATTCAACTTGCCACTCGTTTGGAGAAGAAATCAAAGGTACATCTGGAGAAGGATGCTGGGAACTCTTGGGAAGATGACTCATTTTCAAGATTTGGTTCTTCTACTGCTTCAAAGTACAAAAGGCGGCTTGGTAAAATAGCTACTGAAAGGAAATACACAAATAGGAGCAACGGTTCCATCTTAGGAAATGGTACTTTAGATCATGTAGAGTATGCATCTGATCGGGAAATCAGGAGGCGCTTATCTAGGTTGAATAAGAAGTCAATTGGATCTGAGAGTGAAACATCTGATGACTTTGATAGGTCTTCTGGAGATGGCAAGAGTGACAGTGAGACTAGTGTCTCAGATACAGAAAGCAATTTGGAGTTTCCATCAGGTCGACTTGGGGAATCAAGAGGAGACAAACGTTTTATTCTTGATGAGGCCTTTGATTCTACTATGGATGACCGTGAATGGGGTGCCCGCATGACAAAAGCAAGCCTTGTTCCTCCTGTCACAAGGAAGTATGAGTTGATTGAAGAATATGTTGTCTTAGAAGACGAGGAGGAAGTTCGACGCAAGATGAGGGTATCTTTACCAGATGACTATGTTGAGAAATTACATGCTCAGAAAAATGGTGCTGAGGAGTTAGATATGGAACTTCCTGAAGTCAAGGACTACAAGCCTCGAAAGAAAATTGGAGATGAGGTCTTAGAGCAAGAAGTTTATGGAATTGACCCTTATACACACAATCTTTTGCTGGACTCAGTGCCTGAAGAATTGAATTGGCCTCTAATGGATAAACATATGTTTATTGAAGATGTGCTGCTTCGTACTTTGAATAAGCAGGCCATACATTTCACTGGCGCTGGAAACACTCCCATGACGTATTCTTTACTGCCTGTTATTGAAGAAATTGAGAAGGTTGCTGCAGAAGAATGCGATATCCGAACAATGAGACTGTGTCAAGGTATCCTGAAGGCCACACATAAACGACCTGAGGACAAATATGTTGCTTATAGGAAGGTATGGAAGCACCATCTTATTGACTTATGCATTTTGATTTTCTATCCATCTAGCATGACTTGACTTGGTTGTAATGTTTCTGATGTCACTTTTTGTTCTTTGTTCTGTCTTTGTCTACTGATTGTGTAATTAGGGGCTGGGTGTTGTATGCAACAAACAAGAAGGTTTTGCAGAAGATGATTTCGTTGTTGAATTTTTGGGAGAGGTATTGCTTCGGTTCTCCTTAGGATTTTGGATTGAGATTAATTTTACAATAAATCTAATGTAAATTGATATGGTTGCTAAATTCATATTGTTTTCACATTTTCACTGGAATATTGTTGGGGTTTTATTGTGTTTAGAGGGTATTATACAAAAACTGTATATACTTTTTAATATCATTTTGGGGATGTTTAGGGGAAGAATGAGAATTAGATGGAGAATATGAAGGAAAATGATTATGGGTGTTTGAAGGAAATGATTATATGGAGAATAATTATTTATGTTTGGGGTGAAGGGAATGATTATGAGGAAAATAAAATAATGAGTATGATGTGAGTGAAAAATAATATTGGGGAGGATAAAAAGTAGTTAGAAAGAATAAAAAAGTGATTTTGGGGAAATGTGATTATGGAGAAATGATTCTCAGTGGCCAAAATACCGGGAATTATTCTCATTCTTCCCATTTCATACCCATGCCGAAAACACCCCGTTAATAGTATTATTGGAACATCGATGTGCATTTTATTGATATTATGAAATGAAACTAAATGAAACCATCATGGAGTGACTCAATTGGTCAAAGAGGGCCTTGGAGTGCTTAAGTTGATGAGTTTAGTCCATGGTGGCCACCTAACCTACCTACGAATTAATTTCCTACGAGTTTTTTTGGTATCCAAATGTTTTAGGATCAGGCAGTATGTCCTGTCCTTAATATCTTCTTTTTTTCGGACACATCTTCATTTTCTACTTTTTTTTTGTGGTTAGTTTTCTTGATTGTGATCTTGCTTTGGTTTGAAATTCACATCTATGTGCTAGTATTTACATGGTTATCATCTCTCCTTTATTTAGGTTTATCCTGTTTGGAAATGGTTCGAGAAGCAGGATGGAATTAGATCGTTACAGAAAAATGACAAGGACCCAGCTCCCGAATTTTATAATATCTATTTAGAAAGGCCAAAGGTGCTCCTGAATAACACAGTTTTATTTATATTTTTTTTTCATGTTTCAGTATATATAGTTTCTAATTCTTTATTCCACGTACTTATTGAGTATTTAACTCCTCTCTGGCAGGGTGATGGGGATGGTTATGATTTAGTGGTAGTTGATGCCATGCACAAAGCAAACTATGCAAGCCGCATTTGCCATTCTTGCCGACCTAATTGTGAAGCGAAGTAAGTTCTTTTAAAAGCTTAGGATCTTTTCCCCTCTCCACATCGTATGTACAGACTTTGTTATCATCATCTTTTATGCCCAATCTTCTGCTTATTTTTATCGTTATTCTCTCTCTTCATCACCTCCAACTGAAATTATTTTACAATTCTAGTTGATTCCTCTTTTGGGCTTCTTCTATTTGTGTAGATAATGTGTATTTCATTGTTTTAGAGTTGAACTTAAAAACAACTTGCATGTTGGTCTAGGCTTCTAGCCTCAACACTGAACTATAGAAACACAATGATAGTAAAAAAACTCAGGAATGGTGTATCAACAACAAAGGAGATAGGCTTTCAGAGCAATTGCCGAAGGAAAAATCTAAATTTTAGAAGACCGGGTGTGGGATGAAGTTAGGGAGAATGAAAATCATATGAGTTGGCTTATGAGTTCAATCCCTAGTGGTCACTTACAAGTACCTAGGAATTAATTCTTTATGGTTTTTTTGGCAATCAAATATTGTAGAGTCAGATGATTGCCCTTTGAAATTAGTCGAGGTACACGTAATCTGTTACAATCACTCATAAATAATAGTTGCTACATATCCCCATATCTTTTATACAAATCATAGATAATTCAACATTGCACCATAATCATCTGCATTTACTTCCTGCTTAGTCAGTTGTGTAATGTTGCTTTGTGATAGCTGCTACATATTCCCATATCTTTTGTACAAATCATAAATAATTCAACATTTTGCTTTAAAATGCAGAGTTACTGCCGTTAATGGTCATTACCAGATTGGAATTTATACCTTACGCCAAATACAGTATGGTGAAGAAATAACATTCGATTATAATTCTGTTACAGAGGTATGTCCTCTTGCAATTCTTTTTTGATAGAATTCTCTGAGGATGTACGTCTCCTCTTATATTACTTTTCTCCACCAGAGTAAGGAAGAATACGAAGCATCAGTCTGTTTATGTGGAAGCCATGTTTGCCGAGGTAGCTACTTGAATTTGACTGGTGATGGAGCCTTTCTTAAGGTAATATTCTGAGGGATTTTTTTAAAGAAAAAGGCATGGTGCACCTCCTTGGTTTCAGTGTTTTTATTTTCACGTGCTTAAAGATCTTTGGTTTTTCATGTTCCCACAATTTAGGAATATATCGTTTTTTGTAGTTGTTTTGTCTACTTGTTCCTTGCCTTTTGATCTTCTGTGTGGCCCTAGTAGAAGTTAATCAGAACAAGTCTTTCCACCAGGTATTGGAGGAGTGGCATGGCCTTCTGGATTGTCATCAACTGATGCTAGAAGCCTGTGAACTAAATTTTGTATCAGAAGAGGATTATCTTGACTTGGGTAGGGCAGGATTGGGCAGTTGTTTACTCGCCGGTTTGCCTGATTGGTTGGTGGCTTATGCAGCTCGTGTGGTAAGTGATTTTCCTGGGTGCCTTGGTGCTTACAGAACATTTGTGTGCATGATTTTATATTTTAATTTTTATCAACCCTTGGTGTCTGGTTCCAGGTGAGATACATTAATTTTGAAAGGACAAAGCTTCCAGAGGAGATTCTGACGCACAATTTGGATGAGAAAAGAAAACACTTTTCAGATATCTGTCTTGATGTTGAGAAGAGTGACGCTGAAGTTCAGGTAATATGAATGTTGCATCCATATGTTTTTTGTTGAAATGTGTAAGTGTTTTTTTTAATTATTATTAATTTCTTTTATGGCCTTGACAGGCTGAGGGTGTTTACAACCAAAGGCTACAGAATTTGGCTGTCACTCTTGACAAGGTGAATACCCTCTTTTCCCTCTTCTCATCTTGTTTTGTTTTGTTCAGTTTTTAGAAAGACTTGCTCAGGCGCAGGTCTAGTGCCGCCTTCTTGTGATTAATTATTAAAAAAGAAGTTTTTCTTACCCTCAAGGCAAAATTCCTTACGTTCAAGTATTTTTGGTTCTTTATTAACTAAAAGAAATAACATTTACTCTTTTAAGTAACATTTTAAATTCTCACTGAAGGTGAGATATGTGATGAGGTGCATTTTTGGCGACCCAAAGAATGCTCCACCTCCATTAAAGAGGCTTAGTTCTGAAGAAGCTGTATCTTATCTATGGAAAGGAGAAGGATCGCTTGTTGAAGAGTTGCTTCAGAACATGACTCGACATGTTGATGAAGACTTGATCAGTGATCTCAAATCCAAGATTCGTGCCCACGATCCATCAGGCTCTGATGACATTCAAAAGGAACTTCAGCAATCTCTATTGTGGCGAGTAGCTTTGTATGACCATGCTTTAAAATCCAATAAGATTGGATATTTTTCTGAATCCATTTCATATGTTCTGTGTAGGTTGAGAGATGAAGTTCGTAGCATTCCTTGTACATACAAGTCCCGTAATGATGCTGCTGCAGATTTGATTCATATTTATGCTTTTACCAAGAATTTTTTTAGAATACAGGTACTGGCTTTTATATAATTTCACATCTTTCAATTTCCCTCATTTGAGAAACAATGTTTAGGCAATGTTTGTTTTTTTTTACTTGCAGGAATACAAAGCTGTAACTTCCCCACCAGTTCACATTAGTCCACTTGACTTGGGTCCCAAGTATTTGGATAAGTTAGGGACAGGGTTTCAAGAGTACCGCAAGACCTATGGTCAGAATTATTGCTTAGGACAGCTAATTTTTTGGCACAACCAGCAAAATATTGATCCAGATTGTAGCCTGGCTAAGGCCAGCTGGGGTTGCTTGTCTTTGCCAGAGATGGGCTCCTTCTATACAAAAACTCAGAAACCTTCACGGCAGCCTGTATACGGCCCAAAGACTGTTAAACTTATGCTGTCAAGGATGGCAAGTCTTTCTCCATTTGCCAATTAATACCAATATACCATTGCTTTAGACTAGTTCAATACAGGTTTTACTAACGATTCCGATATTGTTTTTGGTTTCTTTAGGAGAAGCAGCCGCAGAGACCATGGCCAAAGGATCGGATTTGGTCGTTCAAGAACTCTCCCAAGGTCATCGGCAGCCCAATGCTGGATGCGGTCTTGAAGAACTCACCCCTAGAGAGGGATATGGTACATTGGCTAAAGCATAGAACTCCCATATTTCAGGCAATGTGGGATCGGTAAACTTTTGTAGGACGAGATAGAATCATTAACCAAGCCTTTGTATAGCGTTTTGGAATGATTTCCCAAGTTTTTTAGTTCTCTGCTGCCCTAAATAGTTAGGGGGGTTGGCCTTCATTCCAAAGCATCATTGCTAGTGTAGCTTCTTCCTTCCCATTCTTGTGTACAGGTTTTTCTTTCTTCTTACCCATATCTTCTTCTTTTGTTAATTTGTAATTCATATTTGGTCAGTAAATCATTATTAGTCCCTCTAATTGGAGAAATGAAGGTGGAAGAAATAGGTTTAAAGGCTTACCAGATTCTCTTTTCTTGTATATTCCTAGTATAAATAAAATAATAGAACTCCCCATTACTGTTGGCATTTTGTCCTTCTGGGTGGTGAAAAAATAAGATTGGATAGTGAGGTTTCCCTCGAACAATAACTACCGTTTTTCGAGCCCGAGCATAGCTCAACTAGTTGAGAGATACATACATATGGAACTCAAAATAATTGTAGAATTTTTCTCTTGAACTCTGCTCTGCATGGTTTTCAGGTGCCTTGGTTCATACTGAGAAAGCCTGTAATCATCAAGGCCATACAATTTGTTGCAGCTCTTTCTAGACAGCCATATGTTATCCTCACTGAGTTTTCTACATGCCATGTATGCATATCTTGTCTTAGTTTTATAATTTAGTTTCTCTCTCTCTCTCTCTCTCTCTCTCTCTCTCTCTATATATATATATATATATATATATGTAGTTTTTGTTTTTCCCTTTTATATGGTTTAAGAATTTCTCAAATCACTAGATTTGAATTCTAAAGAGTAGTTTTGATTGGTCAATGATTTTTCTTTTCACTTTTTTTTTAAGCTTTTAACCAAATACTAGTTCGAAGAAAACATTTTGAGTAAGCCATTTTTGTGTTCAGCTATTTATGTATTTAAAAGTATTATACCTCATCTCATGGTTGTATTAATGGTGAGCGAGACATTCTCTTCTTTCTATAGAGGAAAACTTCCATGAATGTGTAGGAAACCCTATATTTTGTATAGGTGACACATAAATTTATTTTATAAATAAAAATATTATAAAAGAAATTTGTATATGTTACTTGACATATATAAAATGGAGAGAGGGAAATTTTGCTCTTTTCTACAAGCACATTAAAAAAAACCCACCGGACAGTTCTGCAGTTTTGATAAAATTTTAGATAAGTAAAAACTTTCAACTTTTTAATTAACATTTGAATACTTAATAATTAAGCTTAAAAAAAAAAGAAAAGTATACCAAATATATTCGTCCTATCTCAAAGAAAAGAAAAGTATATTCGTCTTTGTAACGTATGGCACGTGCAGATCCCTTCTAAAACATTTCACCTTCAGAAGCATCAAACGTAAATCCAATTTTGGGGTCTAAATCCGTCATTTCAACCAAAATACCGGACTTATCTTTAATTTATTCAGCACAATAAAAAAATCCCCCACGTGCCAAGCATACGCCCTACCCCACCACAAAAGGTAAGAAAAAAATAATTATTTAAAATTTTACGTTCTTCACATTATGCTATAAAATTAGATAAATGTTGCAAAAGCAATCTTTCATGTCCCTAAAAAGATTCTTTTGTTTAGCTAGTGTGCATGTGTGGTTTTATATATATTAAATTTAACTATATTTGAGTTGGAGTATTTGAATGATAACCTTTTGACTACCATATACTATGTTAATTTTTTTTTTTGAAATAAATACACTTATGTTAATTGAGTTGAGTTATTCTTGATCAAATGTATGTATACTTAGAACATCAATTAAATATGTATACTTCTTTTTTTGTTGTATGTGTACTAAATACTTATTAGCATAATGATACATGTTTGGATTCAAACTGTACAAAATCAAGTCAATGTTCAAATTCCTAATTTAACAAAGTTAAAAGAAAAGTAAAAATTTGGATATGCCAAAATTAAGGTAAATTTTGAAAGCAAAATAATATCCGGAAATAAGTTGGTTTTTTTATAGACGAAATAGCATCCAGAAACAATATGGATAATTTGTAACGGCTGAAGAAAAAGACAAATCGTCGACAAAAAAACGTACCGGAAGAAGCTGCACAGTCCCTCCCGCCACCTACACCTGTCGGTTACACGCCTCCTTGTACGGCCTGTTTCCTTTTGTCTTCTTCTTCCTCGCCATTTCAAAATCACAAAAAACCCATTATGTTTATTTGCAGACATTTCTCTCCATATATATATATACATAATTACACACAAAAACACAAACCCTTGTTCTCTGGTTTTCGAGGTTTGATTTGATTCCACGATGATGGACAATTCTGTCGGAGACGATGCTTCCACCAATGTCTCCGACGACGCTCACTTCAACGCCATGTTTTCCGGCGTCAGTCTCCAGTCGTTTCTCGCCGGCACTAACCAAATCCACCGCTCACTCCCGCCGTCTCTCTTCGGCGGAGGCTACATTTCCGATGCTCTTTTTTCCCCCGACGGCACGACGCCATTGTTTCCTCCGGCGACCTCCAACTCCGACGGCGCCTTCCTCAAGCTCCCAAAACCAGAGCCGATGGATTTCTACAACGACCCGACGCCGTTTCCTCCCTTGCCCGATCTCCGTTCCTTCGAGTGTTCGCCGTCGATTACCAAGCGTCCTCGAGTGGATTCCTTCCAGAATTTTCTCATGTCGTACCAGTGCAATCCTTCGCCGGATCTCACCGCCTCCGCCGCTGCATCTCCCAGCGTTGTTCAAGTTCCTCGCAGCTCTTTGGCTCGACAGCGCCGTCAGAAACTGAGCGACAATACGCGTTGCTTGCGGAAGCTTCTTCCATGGGACAAGAAGATGGATATCGCTACAATGCTCGAAGAAGCGTTCAAGTATGTCAAATTCCTCCAAGCTCAACTCATCGCGCTTCAATCCATGCCCAGTGAATCGGCGATTTCTGTTAACTCCAATCAGAATTGCATTTGCGGCGGGTTTGGTGGATTGGAGAGGCTGAGCCGGAACCAAATCTTGCAGGTTTTGGTTAACTCGCCGGTGGCTCAGACGATCCTTTGTTCAGAGAGTTGCTGCGTTTTCTCGGCGGAGCAGTTAGGGTTTATCCGGAAGTTTGCTGAGAAACGAGCTTTGATGCAGCAAATGTCGACGTTTCATCACAAACTCTAGGGTTCCGGTCATGCTCCGCCGCTGGTGGCTCTGCAAGGCGCCACGTTCGGTACCGTACTACGACTTTTATGCGTTTGCTTTTTAGGTCATTAGAATAGAAATTTAGAATTTTCAGTGCCTTTTTGTTATTTCTGCACTTTTTGTGGTCACAAATAGGAATATTGGAAAATGTTTGTAGCTGAAAGTACAAAAAATTACCTACCTTAGCGATACAGAAAATGAGGTACAAAATGCTCAATGCAGACATATATATATTTTCCAGGAGCCTCATTTTTTCTGCTTGTGATTATAATTACTTTTCCATTGTGAGTGCGTTTGTGAAACATTTAGTAAACCAACTGTTCTTGTGGCCCAGAGTTTGTCGAAAGTGACAGCATATCTTTTTTCTTTTTGCCTGATAATATCTCAACCTGTTCTTGTCTTTCTTGTTCTAATACTGAACCTTGGGACAAATGCTATAAGTTGTGGGGCAAAGTTCTTATTCTGGATCATAAAACAAATAAATAACTTTCACCTATTACAAATCTTTCGGTTTAAGAGTGGTTTAGGTTGATTTATTATACCTTAACTCGTATATTAATTGCTTTTGATAAGAGTTGGCACCATAAATAGTTGTCAAACAAGTTCTTATAAATAATAACCTATTACTATTGCTTCAAACAAGTCCCCAAGGGGCTGCTAAGCTTCCTTGGGTAAAAGCTTGGGTCTCCAATTTTGTGTCTTTTTTTTTAGAGAATCCTAGACTTAAAATCTAGGAATTAGTTTAATAGGAAGATCCCTTGCCTGTGTTCGTCTATCAAGGTTTGAACTTTGAGATAGTTGCAGTTGCAGGTGCCCTTAATTATGTTAGTGCAAAGTAATTTTTTATGTTAAAGATACATACACAAACTCTACAATATTTGAATGACAAGTAAATTTGCAGGAACTTAATTTTTTAGTAGATAGTTATCATGGATTGGACACATCACCTTCTGCTAATCCAAACCTCTTAGTTAATGCAAAGTTCTCATTCTCAACCAAAAAAAAAAAAATCTTTTTCTTCAAATTATGCTTAGAACTTGAAATTTGTTTTGAGTTTGGAACTTGGTTGAATCATTTTCTAAACATTTTTGTTTGCATTTGTCATTTGGAACTCGTTTCAATCCTTAATATTCCTTAGACCCCACTATACCTTTTTCTTTATTTGGATATCTACATCTTGCCTATCTTTTAATAAACAAAACCAAAATAGAAAATTTGAGTAGAAATAAACTTAAATTTCATAAACAAAAAAAGAAAAATCAAATGGCTATTAGACGGGACCTTAACTGTTAGATTATGCATGCAGAGACTATTACTGCAACTCTAAGTCAAACGTTCGTCTAGTTTTGATCTTGAAGCTTCATCATAGAGTGAACTGGCCATGATCCAGTAATTGACGTCATAATGAATAATGAATTGTTCTGATCTTAAATCATCCATGATCATCAAGGGGCAATGTAACACAGTTTCCTCATGTTTTTTTTATTCAACCCCAAAAGCTAGAAACCCTCAATTCAATGTAGGATTGATTATATATGATTATAAAAACAGGGGCTTGGTGAAAACTTTATAGACTGATATTTTAATACAAACAGGTACTCATCAATAACATTTGTCTATGAATTTTGAGATGAAGTGGGGACTATGCTAGAGAACTAAAATGGGTTTGAGAGGTAAATCATATAATATCCAAAAGTAAGAAAGCATAACTAAAAGCAGATATATCAATGATACACAAAAAGTTGATGGCAAAATCTCCAGAGCCATGAGATAAAACTAAGCTTCATGATGATAAAGAAGAGCAAGAGAAAACAAATAAAAATTATGGGGAGGGGGTCAAATTCTGCCAAAGTAATTTATTTATATCTAAGAAACCAGCTGCTCTCATTTTCAACCTTTCTTGATTTGCAGAGATAAGTTCATTCATTTGTAAATTGATTTCTGTTATCTCTCATATTCAATGATCAATATTATATAATGAAATTCCAGGCATTTGAAATATATATATAATGTATTATGAATGTTCTCTTTGAGGTTATAAACTGGTGGCTACTTTTCCATTCATTGCTGCCAATGAGCCAAAAATTAGGAATCAGAATAGACCAGACAGAAGCTAAAGAAATAAAGAGATATGTGTAAAACACCAGAATTGGATATCATCTATATTATAAACTATAATTCAGAAAAATACAGAAAGCAACTATTTCTAGCCACCCCTCTCCTTTTAAGATTTACTCTGTGCGATTGTTGACAAATAAATACATTCCAAAATGCTTGCTCATAGTCAAAGAATTTCAGACCAGAAAAAATAAAAACAAACAAACAAAATTTACCAAAGAAACTATTTGATACCTTTGATGATTAGCTTTAGCTAGCTTTCCTTGCCTTCCCCATGGAATCCAATATTAGTTTACATTGATCCCTAACTAAATCAAGCTTCTTCAGATACAATTCCAGTTCACTTTCTCCCAATTTCCTCCACTTCTCATCCAAATCCTTTGCCTTTTCACTCCCAATTGTTGGCATTCTTTCTTTTACAAGGCGCATCAGCCCTTCTGAACGAAACTTATCACTCTCCACCATGAAAGAAGCTTTCAGCCATGGATATTCAGATAAAAAATCCTCGGGCAAAACCTTACTCTCAACATTCACAGCCTCTTTCTTTCCTGCTTCCATATCGACTCTCGGCGAGCTTATAGACACGGAATTGCTAGCTTTCACACTCGGTTTCCTCGGCTTCTTCTTCGCTTCATCGGTCCATATTCTCTTAGACAGCACAAAGGATTTGTGCTCATGTTGCTTCATGAATACAGGGTCATCCCCATTCCTTCCCTTCTCCGAGTTGTTCCTGTACTTCTTCTTCAACCTCCTAACTTTATCAATCAACTGATTTTTAGACACATCAACGCTTAGATTCTTCTTAATAAACTCAAGAAATTGACTCATATCAGTATAAGGATCAGATCCGTTTTCCAATTGAAAATCAATCATACCCTGTAATATGCAAATCTCATCATCCTCACTCCAAAGCCTGTTAATGCCAGAAGCCTTCTTCCCTTCTTCAACATCCTCGCCATTGATAACCCTCTTGATCTTCTTCTTGCTCGGCTCATTCCCATGAAAACTGTTCTCAATCGGCCGCTTGGACCAGAAAGAAACAGGACTCACAGTAGCAGAATCTAGACTCGATTTGTGAGAGCCCTTCTTAGGTTTAGGAGACCCAGAAGCCGATTTTCTCAGAATCGGCTTGATTGTGAAAGCAGAAGCACTAGGGGAAGATTGGGTTTTCTCAGAATCAGAATCAGAAACGAACCCAGAATCTTTTTCAGGAGAAGTTTCACGTCTGATCGGAGAAGGGATTGCTTCTCGTTGTTCTTGATCTTCATCTTCTTCATCATCGTCGTCGTGGGTTTCTTCGAATTCATCGTCAGAGTTGAGCCTTGGATTGTCGGTTTGAAGATCATCCTCAAGAGTTTCGAAATTGGATTCATCTTCTTCATCTACCGCCGCCGCCGCCGCCGATGGTGGATCTTCAAGGAGGCGCTTCGGTGCCATTGGAATGGAATCGATTTGGGGGAAAAAGGAAAGTAGGTTTGGTTTTGAGAAGAAGAGGCGTTTAGGAATTTAATTTATAGGGTTGGAGAGTAGGGTTTTTCACCCATTGGCAGGATTTTATTCCTTAAACAGACAAAGATACGTGGCACCCAAATATGGAATATATATTTTTTGTATTTATTTTCGCACGTGAATAATAAATATTATATTATATTTAAATATGGAATCATTGAAACAAACGATGGGGATGTAGCTCAGATGGTAGAGCGCTCGCTTAGCATGCGAGAGGTACGGGGATCGATACCCCGCATCTCCAACTTTTTTGTAAACTTTTTCCTGTTTTTGAAAACGTCGTCGTTTCGCCCACTATCTATGATTCCACCAAACTGGCTCCAGCTATAAAGTCCATCCATTTACGGTTCTTTTGCTATTTATTAGATTTTTAACTTTTTAAAAAATCTTTGATATTGCTATAGAAAAGGGTATGATATCATCTTGTAACTTTTTCACAATTTTTTAATTAAAAAAACTAGAAATCTATTCCATACAAATTTGGAAGTTTAATTTCGTTGTTAGACACAAAAATATTTTCCTTTTAAAAAAAATGACACCAAAATATTTTCTATATTTAATAGATAATTAATTTTAAAATGTGATTTTTTCACGATTAATAAAATACACGTAAAAGATTTTTGAATATCAAAATTTGAGAAAAAAAATCAAATAGGTAAAAAAAAAAAAACTACTTTTAATATTGAAAACAATTAAAGTTAAAACATTTGAGTATGTATTAAATATTTTTTTGAAGTTGTTATAATTTAAATAGAAAGGCTAATCTACAACTTTTTTTTTAAAACAGTCAATTTGTTTGTTTGTTTTTTTTTTTTGAATGGTGGTCAACAATCTTCCTTTTAAAATAATCTAAAAAAAACAAACAGAAATCCTCCTTTTAAAATGGTAGAATATGTCAATAATTTATTGCTTATAAAATAATATTAAAAGTTTTGGTCTTATTAAGGGGGTGTTTAACTGTAGGTGAGATGAGATGAGATGAGATGTTGATAGTAGAAAACCTTGTTTGGGGTGAGATGAGATGAGATGACAGAAAAATTTTGTTTGGGGTGAGATAAGATGACAGAAAAACCTTGTTTGGGTGGAGGGAGAGGAGATGAGATATTAAGATATGTTTTAAAAAAAAAAATTGTTCTTATATTTTTTTTAACAACAAAATTGTTCTTTTTTTAAAAAAATAATTATTCTAAAATATTTAGCTATTAATATAGTAAGTATGTAAATATGACTACTATCATAAATAAAATGTAAGTAATATAAATTTAATATTAAACACCATTAATCATATTAATGTTTTTATTAAAAAGAACATAGTTTCATGGTTATCATGTACGACATAATAACCATGAGGTTAAAAGTTTCTAATCTTTCATACTTAAATATTGTTTAATTAAAAAAAATTATGAGAAAAAAAAATTTCATACCACCAAAAAAAAGTTTGACTAATCTAAAATATTTGTACATCGTTAATAACTTTTTTTAAAAGATTTGTTAGACTTAAATAATAAAAAAAATTAAAAAAATACCAAGATTCTATTTATTAAAAAATAAAAATAAAACCATTTGGTTAAACTAGTCGTTATAAAATCTTGATAGCAATTTTTATTTTATTTAAAAAAAATTATTTTCTTATAACTTTTATACATTCATATTTATATTCATAGTTACTGAAGATAAAAGAATTGTTAATAAAATACATTAATTAATAGGTAATAATAAATTAAATATATTTATCTTATTAGTCATTGATACTTCTACGGAACCATAGACACCCCTAAATTTTTTTATTTATTGTTTTTTTGTAGTTAAAAGAGAACTCGGTCACATTTTGATAATAATTATTACATGAAAGTAATAAAATATCTCTCAAATTTTGGAATTTATTGTTTTTTTATTAGGTAGAATAGATCTCAATCCCTATGACTCATACAAGTCTTGAAATTTATAGTTGTTTTTTGTATATACAATGAAAACTCTCAAGAGCATTTAAATTAATTTATCCTTTAAAAAAATATATATCCACTCTTACTATTATTTCAAAGTGCAACACTGAATACAAGAGTATAAAATTTGAATCTCATTTTTTTAACAAACAAAATAAGTTTAATATTTTTAAGTTTATTGAAAATAAGTTCATACTTTTAAATCTATTGTAAACTACGAATAAAAATTCAATGGGTATAAATTATTTAAATTTAATAATAAATTGATATATTTATTGTTAATATTAAAAATAAACACATAAATTTTAATTATTAATTTTTAAATATGATCTTTATAGTCTATCTCTAAACAATTGAAATTCTATAACTTTTTTTTGTTATTAAAGACGATTAAAAAATGAATAAAAATATGAAAATTTAACGTCATATATTAAGAGATAATATATATCTATTTATTTTAATTTTTAAAATTTAAATATATTTAAATAAAAATTTGATATAATAATAGTATAATTATTATAAAATACTGATATATTAAAATAATAATATTATTATAAAAAAATATATCAAACATAAAATAAGTAAATAAGTAAATATATATAAATAAAAAGATGAAAAAATTTTAAATTTAAAAAAAAAGAGGAGAGAGAAGATGAGATGAGTGGAGATGAGATGAGGTGAAGAACACCTTGGGCCAAACAAGGTGTTGGGCTTCCAACACCTCACCTCATCTCATCTCCTCTTAAAACAAACACACCCTAAATAAATTTTGAAGTTCTAGAAGCAAATGTGAAAAGTGTGGCATTTGACAAGCAATGTGAAATACAATCTTATGGATTCCTTGAAAACAAATTTGTGTTTTGCATTTTAGATAATTTGGTTGCAAATTTGTCTCCCAATAAATAACCAAATGTGGTAGTACAAAATTTTGTTTCAACTATAGTGAAAAAAAATATGTATGGTACCACATATATCTAACTATTGCTCATAACACTAATTTGAACAATTATTCAAAATGTGTTTAATGATAAAGAGGTCATAAAAGCTATTACTCATAATTGTTTGGAATTTTCTAAATTCAACAACATTATTGTAGATATTTTTTTTAGCTAAATTGAGGGATCTTAGACCACAAACCTTTGGTGCTACTACTTACAAATAAATGAAAATTGAATATCGATTTTCATGATCAAATTTGTGCTCATGATATTGAACTAGATTACAACCAAACAAAAAAAATCATTACGTCATTGACCATTTTGATACATTATTGTTGATATTAAATGTTCAGACATAGAAATTTGTGAATTGATATGTAATAGAATGGCGAATTGTTTAGCCAAACAAAAAAAAATCCTTTTTTGTTTATGGATGTACTATTCATCCTATGTGGAGAAGAGAGAAGTTTTTTGGAGTGACAATCTTCCAAGACTATTATAGGATTGTGGGAGTTCGTTCAGTTGGATAATGAAGTTTGGTGTAACGCCCACTCCATAAATCGCCAATAAAGAGTGTTAATATCTCCATGGATGTTGGATTTCAAGAAAAGGTAATCCCTTTACTGAGGGAGTTAGGTGGGATTGGAAAAAGAGGAGTGTGGCGGAGCTGATGGCTAGAGATGGTGGTTGGAACAAAGAGCTCATTTACAACATTTTTCTGCAAAGATGATGCTAATATCATTGTTAATACCCCATCAGCAAGTTTGGTACCAATGATGAAGTTATGTGGAATGAATGTAAAAAAGGTATTTTTTCCGTTAAAAGCGCTTATCATGTTGGTATTAATTTGGCTTCTAAAGAGAAGGAGTCCACATCTGACTCTAAATTTACTAGCAATTGTTGGAAAAAGTTTTGGAAGATCAATATTTCTCCTAAAATTAAATTGGGAGCTTGGAGTGTTCTTTCTAATGCAATTCCGACTAAGAGCAACATTTACTTAAGAGGAGTGGATATTAATGTTTGTTGTCCTATGTGTAGGAAATGTAAAGAGTCGAATATGCATATTATTAAAGATTGCAAAATCGCTATTCGTGCTTGGAATCTCATTTTCCCTTGGTTCACTAATTTTAAAGTTTTTTAAAAAAATGTAGATAAAGGAATTGATTTTTGGATGGGTTTATGCGATAAAGTTCCAAAGGAGGAGCTCTTTAAAGGAATTGTGGTTATTTGGAGTTTATGGAACTTTCGTAACCAAGTATTAAATGAAAATAATTCCTTTGAGTTCCATAAGCTTCAAGTTATGATGGAAAATGCTATTAATTCTTTTATTTTGCTTAATGCAGGTCCTCTAAAGAAGCCTTTTCGTGTTGATAATGAGAACATCAAATGGGTAGCTCCTCCTCATGGTGTGTGGAAGATGAATGTGGATGCGTCAATGAGACCAAGTTCGGGTGAAGGAGGCATTGGTTGGGTCATTAGAGATTGGAAAGGGCAGGTGAAGATGGCTGGTTGGAGAGCAAACTTCCAAAACATGTCAATTAAGTGTTTGGAGGCCATTGCTTTGAGGGAGGGTCTTATTCATATCTTAGAGTTGCAAAATCTGCTCATTCCTCCTATTTTGGTGGAGTCCGATGCTTCAGAGATTATCAAAACAATTGTTAATGACTCCTTAGACATTTCTGAATTCAACAACATTATTGTTGATATTAAGCATTTAATGGCTTCGTTGGGTATTGTCAAAGTGTCCCACTGTAATAGGTTATGTAACATGGTTGCTGATATTTTAGCTAAACAGTCCGATTTGGACTATTTTTGTTGGAAGGATCCAATTCTCTCTTTTGAGGATAGACCTTGGTTTTGGAGGGGGAATCTCCCCCATAATGTTGGCTCCATGGTGGAGAAGGATTGTATTGGTTTAGTTTGTTGATTAATGAATTGGTTTTTTCAAAAAAAAAATCTCCATGGATGTTGTCTCTTCTCTTTTGCAAACCCATATTGTTTACCAATTCTAATTCTTGTGCTAAAACAACCCAATCTATCTATTTTTCGATTGTGTTAAATTAGTATCAAATTATTATTATTTTTTAATACGAATATATTTTTGTTATTTATTTTTATTTTTATTTTTAAATAAATAATTTCTTATTTTATATATGAAAGACATATTATAAAAAATTAAATAAATTTTGATAGAATTTTGGAGACTAAAAAATATAAAAATAGAAATGTAAATAAATAAACATAAAATAATAAATGTTTATTTAATTATGTTATAGGTAAAAAAAATATTTTAAACTTAATAATAAATTTGATGAGTTGATCCAAATTAGTTTTAGATCACCCCATAAACTATTCAAACCTATGAAAAACTTATTATTTTAAATTTAATCTAACCAAAATAAATTTTAAATTTAACTCAAATTGAGTTAGATTGATCGAGTTATTTGAATTGGTTACTCCTATTATCTCCCAAAATAGTAACTCATCGACCTTCGTTGGCGTCATGTAAAATGCAAAAAGGATGATTTTGAATCTTTATGCTTCGGCTGGGAGTGTTAAAAGGGAAAAGTTGATTTTCTTGATAAGGATGACACTGTCGATGTACAAAAAGTATTGATCGATAGTGAGTATGCTTTTTTAGTAGAGGCTGGTGCACAACCCCACTATCGCCCATGATTTCATTAGGCTGGAATGTGCTGGTTTTAGAGACTTCTTGTGCATTCAATAATAATAAATACATTGGCAAGTTGCATAATCCTCAAGCTATCTTTATTTTTTATTTTAACAATATTGGTCGTCAAGGTCAAGCTGGTTTAGTTAGTTTTGTTTTTTTGCTTTGTTTGTTTTATTGAAGAGTTAATTGACAAAGGTATCAATATCAAAGTGATTAACGAGTGTATCCCTCTTTGGCATCTCCACTCCTCTACGGTCTTGGAGCTCGCTTCTCTTCCTTTGGTGGACTATAATGCATAAGTACGCATTTTATTAGCAATTTTAACCCCCAAAAGTTTATCAAAATTTAACCATTGTAGTGTTAAAATATTCTAGTTGATCCTTTTTTGTGGGATCTTTCACTCCCATTTGTAACAAGGTCAGCTCTTTAGGTGATGTTGATCCCTTTAAATATTTTTTTTATTAATGGCTCTTTCGACTTTGGTAGGTTTCAGTTCAACTTGTGGAGTGTGTCTCACGTGTTGGAAATGTCTTGTAATACCTTGTTTTTGTTCCCAGTTGGTCGAGAGGTAGTCATTTTATTATTATTAATGAATGATTATATTTCAAAAGAAAAAAAAGTTTTAATTATTTTTCAGTTCAAAAAAATAAACTTATTTATTATTATTATTTTTTGAATTTAATAATATTCGGGAAGAAGGTTTTGAACTTGTAATATCTGTTACCAGTGTTGCATGAAGCCAGGGAAATTATACTCCTCTTGGCTTAAGAATGTAAAAACTAATCGTAGATTTCTAATGGTAATTATACTTCATTTTCATTCTTCATTCTTCCCATGATTGCCACAGCCATTCTCAAACATTACAAGAAATCTCTACATACAACCATTATTTCCAGCCCCAGAATTGCACTTACTTCTCTGCAATGTGGAGCCATTTTGCAATCTCTCACCAACACCAAATCCTCTGCACAAGGCCGGAAGCTCCATGCCTACATGATCACATGCGGGAATCTTCAAAACAACACATATCTCAACTCCAAACTTGCTGCATTTTACGCTGCTTGCGGCCGCATGGTTGATGCCCAGGTGATATTCGATGGGGTTGTTTTTAAAAACTCTTTTCTGTGGAATTTTATGATTAGGGGTTATGTTTCTGGTGGTGCTAATCCCTGCAAAGCTATTGTTCTGTATCGTAAAATGATGGGTTTAGGGTTTATGGCTGATAATTTTACATTCCCTTTTGTTCTGAAGGCTTGTGGTGATCTGGGTCTTTGTGAAATGGGGAGGAAGGTTCAATGTCAGGTGGAGGTTTGTGGGTGGGGATTGGATATTTATGTGAATAATTCCCTTTTAGCAATGTACTTGAAGTTTGGGAGTTTTGATGTTGCGAGGAAGGTGTTTGATAAAATGCCTGAGAGGGATTTGACTTCTTGGAACACTACGGTTTCAGGTTATGTGAGGAGTAACAATGCAATGGAAGGTTTAATGGTTTTTTATCTGATGGGGAAGGCTGGGTTGAAAGCAGATGGGACTACTTTGCTTGCCCTTCTCTCTGCTTGTGCTGATTTGGATGCCATTAAGCAGGGGAAGGAGATCCATTGTTATGCCTTACGGAATAATTATTTTACTTCTAATGACTTCTTGATGAACTCGCTGATTGCTATGTACTCCAATTGCTGTTCTGTTGCTGCTGCTAGGCAGTTATTCGAGGAGTTGAAAATAAAAGACACTGTATCGTGGAATTCTATAATTTCAGGCTATCAACGAACTGGAGATGCTTTTGAAAGTTTAAGACTTTTCTGTCAAATGCTAATTGAAAGAACAGCAGCTCCGGATGAGATAACTATCGTGGCGGTCCTTGATTCTTGTGAAAAGATTACAGCCATGCAATTTGGGAAGTCAGTCCATTCATATTTGACTAAGATAGGATTTTTCTTAAATTCATTTTTGGGAACTGCCCTTATAGACATGTATGCTAAATGCGGAGAATTATCTTCCTCTCACCATGTCTTTTGTGAGATGGCTCAGAAGAATATGGTTGCTTGGAGTGCTATGATTGCAGCTTATGGAATTCATGGGAGGGGAAAGGAGGCTATATCCATTTTTAATGAAATGATGGAAAATGGCATTAGTCCAGATGAGGGTGTTCTCACTTCTGTTCTATCAGCATGTAGCCATTCAGGTCTGGTTGATGAGGGCAAAAGGTTTTTCAATGAAATGAACAATAAGTACAATATCAAACCGGGATCTTCTCATTACTTATGTTTGGTGGATCTTCTTGGCAGAGCGGGCCTACTAAATGAAGCATATGAACTGATAAAGAAAATGGAAGTGGAACAATCGGGTGATGTATGGGCTGCACTCCTTTCAGCTTGCTGGCTTCATCGAAATGTTGAGTTGGCAGAAATTTCAGCTCAGAATATTTTCAAAACAAATCCCACAAGGGTTAGTAGCTACATTTGTCTTTCCAATGTTTATGCTGCTATGAAACGATGGCCTGATGTAGAAAAAGTGAGAGCCACAATGAGGAAACATAGATTGAAAAAACCAGCGGGCTACAGCTTAATTGAGCTCGATAGCCGGGTTCATATGTTCTTTGTTGGAGATAAGTCACACCAACAAACAAAAGAAATATATGCCAAACTGAAGGATATAAGTGGGTGGCTCAAGGAGGAAGGGCACAAGCCTGATACTAGTTCAGTTTTATATGATGTCGATGAAGAACAAAAGGAGAGGATGCTTTGGGATCATAGTGAACGATTGGCAATTGCTTTTGCTCTTCTAAACACCCCTCCAGGGACCAAAATTAGGATAACTAAGAATCTTCGAGTGTGTGCAGACTGTCACATGGTAACAAAATTAATATCAAAACTCATGGGTCGAGAAATCATCATGCGTGATAACCACAGGTTTCACCATTTTATTAATGGAATTTGTTCTTGTGGTGATTTTTGGTAATTATCATATAACTTCGTTGTATATCATTTTTATTAAATATCAATATATACGAATTTTGCAGCAACCTTTTACGATTAACAATTGAATATATTGATTGATTTCATTGTCCCATGAAAATGGCTTCTATAGGTTTTTGTTTTTCCTGATATATATATATATATATTCCACTTTCGACCAATTTTTAATTAACTCACGAGTGAGTTTAATTGTAAGACTCCTATTGTTTCTCAAGTCCGGGTCTTGGGATGGGTGCACGTGCCCTCCGGTATGGGTGAAGCTCCGACTCCCGGTTATAAAAAAATACTGGTTCAATTTTATAGATGTTGATGAAGAACAATAGGAGACATACTTCGAGATCATAGTGAACAATTGGCAATTGCATTTACTTTTATAAATACCCCTTCCACGCATAGAATAGACATCATGATTGATAATCATTGGTTTCACCATTCTATTGACAATTTTGCTCATATGTTAACTTTTTGTAATTACTATTTAACATGATTTCATCTCAATTTTATGCAGTAGCAAGAGATACACTAGTTCGTATGCATGATCCCTATAGTAAATTTTGGGGGCATCGTTATGGTCACTTCTATTTCACTTAAATATGTATAGTATTCTATTAAAGAAATCCACAAAAGGACCACCGATTGGAGTATCCGTTTCCTTATCCCATGAGAATGGCGCCGATGGTTCTGTTGCCTCTAAAAGAGCTTCCATTGAAATTTTTTCTTTTGACTGATTTAGTGGGACAACATAGCAGTTATAGGCCTTTGGGTTGGGGCAGTAACCCTACAAAACACAAAAGCCAGCTGGCTAAAAAGGTAGAATGTAGGAATTTGATTATTTCTCCAACTCTTGCTTTTCTGAAATAATTCATTACCTGATCAGTATGCATTTTCATCACAAAGCTCTTGAATATATTGAAATTTCTTTCCTGCAGGAGTTTCTTACAAAGTCGAAGGTACGTCACTCCAAACATCTTATGCTTCGGTTGACCCTCTTTGTTGATTCCGTTTGGTCTAGCATTCAAAAGAATTTGATTGTAAGCTGCATGGCCATACCTTGGTAGTGCATTCTCTCCTGCTACTACTATGCCTTCTCTCCAACCCCCACTTAGGACCTGTTGGTGAAATTTGTAATATGCTTTAAGACCAACTTACTCAATCATTCCTAGAATTTGAGATCACACTCTTACATCACACACTACATGAGCTAAACTTGATTATACTTTACCTGTTGAACTAGTTCCTCAGGTCCGCTTTTAGCTTTTGAAATATGCTCATAATTCCTCATCTCTAGACATGTAAAATTCAAAATTGCATGGTGCCTTGATAGCATTCTTGCTATAGGTCGGTATCCATCTCTAGTTTTCAAGTTATAGTATCCTGATGTTAGCTCTGCTGCATGGTTTTCAGTATGATACCACCAGTGGATCCCAGCTACCTGTTTTTTTATGAGAAAGTGCAATGTCTTTCACTGGCACGACTTCAGAAGAAAGACAATAACTTGTGCTTTTAGATGTTTCTACGATAATAAAGATATAGACAAATATTTGCTTTGTAGACGTACTTTGGCTGCTAATTTAACTTTACAACCAAGGAAAATTCGGTTTGCTTCTTCAAGGATCTGATCACCATGGCTCAATAACTTGTTGGAATACCATGTCAAGAAGAACTTTCCTTTCTCGGATTGGTAAGTGCCATTTGATCTGAAAAACTCTGTTGATTCAGGGATGTCATTGTAAGTTCCTGCATTATCTGGAAGATCCCATTCCGGGTGTCCTGCATTTGCTGCAGCCTCTTTGAATTCCATTTTGAGATATTTGTCATAGCACTGTAATACTTGGAAAAAAATAAGTTAAAACCGGAACAGGAAAGAGTCCTTTATAAATTTTCCATAACTAGTCTCACCTGAAATTCTCCAATACCTGGAAATACCCATCCCTGATTTTCGACATATGAAGGATACCTCAACTCTCCTGCAGGGCCTAGTCCCACTTCAATGTCTATTAGAAGACCATCTTCTAAAAAATCCAACATGTTTTCTCTGAAGCTCTTCATGTAATCCCTGTATATCTGTGTAGTTCCATCATTTGAAATGTTTTAAGTAATGAAATGATTTTCTTCTACTTATTTACATCAGGATCAAAGGGTACTCAGTAAGGTAAATATTTCAAAGGGTTGGTACTAATTGATCTTATTTACTGTTACCAGACTATTTTGGCTGCTAACTTTTTTTCTTTAAAAAACTAATAATAATAAATTCGTTATATGTTAGGCAATTGCAGGGATCTGACCTCTACAGCAGTTCGTCCATGAAAGAGAGGCTGATTATCGACTCCAAGAGTGAGGTACTCCTTGTTCCTGGTTCCTGAGCGGTTTGTATAAAAGATATCAGGGTTTGAGTCTCCAATTTTGAGAATCCAACTGGGGAGTGGAATATTAACAGAATCTCCCACATTCCCTCCACATTGGTGGAAGGACATTATGGCTTGAAGTTTCAGACCACATCCTTGAATTATCTTAAACAAGCTCCTATATGCAGTCCAATCGTACTGATTTGGCCCTTTTGATTCTACAATCCCCCACCAAACATCAATCATTACCCCATCCACGCCTGCTGCTCGTAGTAGTTCAAGTTGTTTCTTTATACCATCTGTGTCTTCCAGTTGATTATCTGTGGTAACAACTCCCAACTGGTGATGTGACAATAAGAAGAATTATAAACTGAACTTGTTTGACGCTGATGAATGCAAGTATACAGGATTCTATATGCAACTTACTGGAAGCATCACATAAACTGGTACGTAGTTTTGTATCAACTTTTCATCATAGTCAGGACTGCTGCTCGATACCTGTGCAGAAAATATATAAATTCATAGACAGCCTTTCCAAAAGAACAGGATATTATGTGACCCTTAATCTGCCTGCATATAAGTTAGAAGATGGAATCAAGGTTGATGGTGTTTTGGAGCTTTTGCAAGACCGTCAATGGCACAACTTCAGGGTACCTGATAGAAGAAAAACAGTACATTCCTGAACATAGTTACCTCAGGTTCTCTTGTAGCTGCCCCGTACGCTGAAATCCGATGATTGATCCTTGATGCAATAGACCAACTTGGGAGAGAACAGATAAGTTTTAGCTTCTTTACTTGCACTCTACATTTAACTTTACCTTGAACATATCCTCTGCATGGTACTATTCTCTCTATGACACTATGCATTTGGCACACAACACTTGTCATGATTGATCCTGAAACCATTTTCTTCTGTCGCTTATTAGTATTAGAACAGATAGAAATTGAGTGAACATGAATTCACACATGTAGAAGGTAAGGATAACGAATGAGCTAGTGAAACACAATCCATACACGTTCTTCTCCAATTCAAAATAGAAAATGTCTCGTAGTTTCTTCATTTCCAAGTCCATGATTGTTAAAAGATGAAGATGTGTACATTGATGCTTTATTGTTTGTCCTCTTGTTGAGAGTTGAGAGTTGAGACTTGCGCAAGTTAGACAGGTTCTTTTGAATAGTGACAGCTTGGAAGCATTCAAATTTGGACAAAATTGTGATGGTTTGTTTAGCTCTCCAGTTTATTAACAAACATTTAATATCTGTGTAGGCTTCTTTTACCCCTATCTCAATGAGGAATGACTTGGCAGACATGCTTTGCTGGCTTTGATTCTTGGTGTCATTTCAACAGGTATGTAACAAACAAAATCCCCTTTTTCATTTTTACCTTATATCATTTGTGCCCCATTGCCCACCAATCGCGCAAGATATTTGGGTCTGCTTGATTACCTTTGTTATTAGCGGTGTACACAGTCGAAATTAGGTTGTTAAGGAGATTTCTTTTGGACTAATCCCAATTTTTAGGTTGGTCAATCCACAACTCCGGTCACTCAATGACAATTGATCCAACATTAAGAAAATTATAGTCTCATTTGAGCTGGTCCAAGTTGCTGAGTTGTCAGTTTTTTTTTTTAAATGCCTACCTGTTATTAGGTAAAAACCATGATTTTAGAGCTACTGCCATTAGTTAAAAGAGAAAGTTAGCCTTCTTCAAGATCTGTTACCATCCCTCAGCCACTATCCCTCTCTTGATCCAGTAAAAAAGTAAAAATCTTACTGTCATTCACTCAGCAACAAAAAGTTAAAAAGGGTAAAAGAATGGTGACGGTTTCATTGGTTTTCACGTGGATCCAATCCCATTTCAAGTTACAACTCAGTAACAAGGAGCCCAATCCAGTCCCTCTCTCTCATCTTGCTCATCTTCTTCAACAGCCATGGGAAAAAGAAGAAAAATAACCAAACCTCAAACCTCATTCCTTTGAATCAACACAGTAATCGAAAATGTGTTATGTGGGTAAAGCTACTAAGATCTTCATCTTCATTGTCACCGTTTTGGTGGTTCTTGGTCTTGTTCTTGGCTTTGGACTTTTGCGCCACCCCCTCCAAAAAACCCACAAGTGCTCCGGCGACTCCTGTTTTTCTCCTCCAACCGTCTTCCCCAACCCCAATTCCGTCCCTTCCGGCGGCGCCGCCCCCATCTCCGCCTCCAATCAGCCGCAGAGCCCACCAAACCCACCGGATTACAATCCTAACCCACCACCTCAAGTTCCGATTCCGGCTTCTCCGCCACCGCCTGACGCCGTTTCAGCTTATCCACCTCCGCCTGATACCATCTCTAATCCCTTACCACCGCCGCCCCCGGAATCTCAATCTCCGCCTTCCCCAGAAACCGAAGCGGGGCCGCCATTAGCTCCACCCAATTTGACGCCGGTGAGTCTGGGTCCAACGCATACTCCGATGCGATCCTCGATTCGTAAGATCAATAAGAAGCTCTGAGAGTGATTTATTCATTGATTTTGCTCATTTATATCTTTCCTGAAAAACAAATTGCTGAATTCTCATATGGGTCTGTAGAGAATGGGAGTGAAATATGGGTCGTTTTAGATTCAAGACCAAATTTCTGATATTGGGTGTTCTTTTTATGACGGATTCTCAGTTCCATTTTACTGAATTTTAGCAGAAAAGTAAAGGAATCAGCAAAGATCTTTAACTTTTCCATTTCATTTATTTTTAGTGTATCAGTTTCACAGTTCATCATTGACCATTGTCGTCCCATCTAAACACTACTCCCAATGACATCATTTCTGTAGTTTATTTGACTAAATTTCGCTAATTTCTTCTCCTCCAAAAGCCATTTGTTTTCACTGTTTTCGGCTAAAATAAGCTAAAATGTCGGAAGTGTGTCGTTCGGATTCTCGAGTTTTGAAGTTTATCTATGAACATTGTCACCATTTCCCACTCTGCTGGTCTCAAATTCGCTTCTAACTGCATTTGTTACAATGTTTTGTTAGTGTAACAGTTGTTGAAAATTTCTTTTAGAACAATTATATAGGTTTGGATCACAAACTGAAAATGCTGATTTGTGGGAAGTGAAACTGTAGGCTCCTCTGAAATGTCTGAACCGAAAGATTTTTGGACAAATTTTTTGATGTCTTCAGGTAAAACGATGGTTTCTTTTTAGCTCATACACCTAGACAAAGTAAAGATTCTAGCAGAGTCCCATGTTAAATTATGCAGATTTTAAAACATTCTTGCTTGCAAGATACAATTTTTTTTGTGGATCAGATACTTTAATCATTTTAGTTATAGCTGAGTCGATTTTAGGCCAAGAACATATAGGATGTAATTTCAAGTTCTAATCCGTCGATTTAAACTATATATCTTAGGATAAGGATGGCAATTGTAAGTGGCTTTGCTTTTGGTCTACTCGTCAAAATGTTTCGTAGCAATGAAGATAGTTGTCATCATTTGTATATTGATGATCTTTCCTTGATTTAATCAATATGAGATACTTTGTTTGCATTCCAATATCTGGACATGCTAATTTATGATAGATTGACACAACAACTATCATAAATTGACTTAATGGTCAAGAGAATCTTCGATTCAATTTTTGATAATTATCTATTTAAGAATTAATTTTCTGAGTTTTATTAACCACTAAATGTTTGTAGTGCCAAATAGTTTGAGGTACAAATAGTTGAGATTGAGGATATCAAAGAAGAAATTAAGTTGATGACATGGGCCTTAGCCATAGGCCCACTTTATATTAGCCTTAGCGATAGGCCCACAGTAAATGGCCTTAGCAATAATGCCGTTTGTAGCCTTAGCCTAAGGCCCACCGTTTATGGGCCGAACCCACTAAGACTATTCAAAAGTCGAGAAATGGTAAAGAAGCACCATCTTGAAAAATAAAATAAAAAGACATTTAGATACTAAATTTATAATTTCAAGACTAAATTGGTAATTTAAGTAAAATTTAATGCAATACTTCGGTAAGATTTTTTTTTAATATAAAAACCATCTAATATTTGTATTTTATTATTTAGTGCTACTTCTAAATTTTGTATCTTTTTCTTTTTTATAACTATCAAAATAAATTCACGTAAAATCACCATTTCAAAGATAATTATAGGCGAAATGAGTACATTTAACGATAATTTAGCTGTAATATCAATTAAAAAATAAAAAATTCAAATTTCTTTCGCTCTAATTATTAGTAATAAATGTAAGAAGAAAAATATACGTTTACAAAAAGAATTATGTGGGTGTGACTGAGTGTTGTAATTGGGGAAATAAGGGAGTCGAAATTGTTGACTTTCTGATTTCAAAAAAAAAAAAAAAAAAATTGTTGACTTTCTAATTGGTGGTGTCAATTTCTTGAATAGTGTAAGTCCTACTTTTCCTATGCCCATTTAACAATTAATTCAAAGTACTGCCTATTAAAGAAAAATCAAACGAAATAGCTTGCATACTCCATGATCTAAAAGGTATTCGAATCACTAAAAAAGAAAAACCAAAGTATTGATTCATTTGGTTAATTAACTAAATATTAAATAACATGTCATGAAGTACATTTTTTTTTCCAATTGTAATATCATTTTAGTTCCTAAATTTTGATTTTTTTTGTTTTCATTTACATCTTTAAACCTTCAAAAGTCTAATTTTAATCCTTAAGAGAATTTTAAAAAATAACTTCGATTCCTATGAGAATTTTTAAAATGTAATTAATCATAATTGGTTCAATAATGTTTATAATTTTAATACAATAAAAAACAAAATGTGAAATCAATTGAAATTAAATCACTTTCACACTTTACGGTTTCGTTTTCTTTTTAAAACAAAAAATTGAGAGGAGAGACCACAATTAATCCACCGATTATCATCAATCAAGATAAACCAACGCGTCATCTAACTCATTCTATATAATTTTCACAATTTTTCATACTACCAAACATATAATTTATGCTAATACAATACAAACCACATAGTAATTTTATTATTGCACACATCATAAACTTATAAGAACACCATTTATTTCTGCTCATGAACTATAGGATAAATTTCATATCTAAAATTACAACTACCCCCAACCACTCTCCCACCAATTCTAGCATCACAACATCTCGAAAGCTCCCCAACAGCATCTTCCAAACACTTCTTACAAGCACCAATCGACAAATCCCTCGTGCATTGAACCAAACCATACAGCTTTTCCTTAAACAAATCAATCTTTTTGTCCCCAATATCGTAAAACTTAGGACTTCCTCCAATTTTCTCAACCAAATCCGACAGCAAACTCGCAACTTCTTCGTTAAAAACCGTTACATTATTCTCCACTTTTTGAACATTGATCAAGGAGAATTTGTTTCTGTTATCAATCTTCCCAAAGAATTGGGTGTTGGAGTATTTCAAGAGACAAAAATCATACCATATGATGGCTCCTTTCCTCAAGGGGCATCGAACTTTGAGCTCGTCGCCGCCGGTGGCAATGCAGTTCTTGCAATCGGCGGGGGAGACGTCGCCGCGGCAGAGAGCGAGGGCGTTGACTTGGGTTTGGGGATCGTTGCCGACGGTGGCTTGGGCGAAGCCGGAGAGAGGGGCGTTGGAGGCTAGTTGGTGAAGGGCTTGGTTCAAGTTGGAGGCGTAGGTTGTGTTGGCTGTGTAGTTGTCAAAGCTGGTGCAGATATTGTTGAGAAACGCACTGTCTGTTATAATGTCTTCGGCTAAGGCTGATGGGGAGAGAAGAAAGAGGGATAAGAGAGTGAGCAAAAGGGTTGGGTTTGAATGCCTCATTGGTTGAGGGAGAAGACGAAAAAAATAGGTTTTTGAGAGAGGTTGGGTTTTGTTTGTTGTTCCTTTCTCTCAAGAGAATCTAATATATATAGCGGCTAAATTATAGAAATGTCAGAGATTTTTCAGGTATAACTAAAAAAAATCTTTGAAAAACAACTTTTTAAAAGAAATTCGCGCATTTTTGTAAAAAAATAAAAAATTAGAATGGATCTAATGAAAAGATGAAAAAATTCATATGCATGGTGATTTCAACAATTATTCTTCTATCAGCACACATATAGTCTTTCATCACTAACACAAACCGTTTTCAATTAGTACAATATATAATCTTTAGTAAGAGACGAGAAAAAATAGATTTGAAATATGCAAAAAAAAAAAGTCCAAAATTTGTTATGAACGAAATATTTCTTAAAAAATAAAATAGACAATCAAAAGCTTTCCCATACGGCAAAGTTATGGGGGCTTGTTTCAATAATACTCTTGAATTATAAAAAAAGAAAGAAAAAAAAGGAGGTGAGATTCTACGTTGGATTTTCCCTATGACATTTATTGTCATGGAATTTTTGTGAAGCGTTAAGGTTTTGAACTAATAAATACTGAAAAAATCAGAAAAAAATAACCGATGTTAGTTTATGAAGATAGTTTTTACTCTTAAAAATTCTTAAAGAGCAAGCGGTAGTATAGTCACGTTGCAATGGATCCTAATTTAAGAAATGTTGAGTCTTAATTTCGAATCTTAGTTTAAATTCTAATTATGAGACGTTACATTTAATATAAGAGAAAAATCTTGAGGTTCAAGAATAAGGCAGAAATTGGTAATCGTATAATATAAACGAATGAACTATCACCACATTTAAATGAGATAATTTTTAAAGGTGCACATCTTTCTTTGGTGGCTCAATCATAGAAACATTATTGTAAAAACTTTAAAGTTAATGCGCTTGGTTTGGAGAAATTTTATAATGGGTGACTTTTGCAAAATTATTTCTGAGGACCATGTAAGAGTGGAGCAAAACATGCACGGTCGAGTGCAAAGGAACATGTGAGCGTGGATAATTTTTGTGCTCTTGTTATGTTTTGTCAATGTTGGATGAAGGTTTATATATTGATTTTTCTTTGGAAAAGCAAGGTTAATTTTCTTAAGTTTTAAAAAACAACAGCAACAAAAAAATCTTATCGAATTCCAATATAAGAGATGCTCGTTTCACAAATAAAATAAATAATAATGATAATAAAAGAGAGAAAACACAAGAAGAAATATATATATATATATAAAGTGGGTCCAATAGTTGTTGAAATCCGTCCAATAATGGAGCCGAAACTGTTGACCCTTTTTAAAAATCAAATTGTTGACTTCACTCTCTTAATTTTAATTATTGACTTGAGATGATTGTTCTATTTCAGTCTCTTTAATTTTAATTCATAAACATTTCAGTTTGTTTTCAACTTTAATTTTTGAATTTTTTCATCAATATATAAAAAAAAATTATATATATTTCTCTCCTAACTCCTTTTCTCTACCCACTTTTCTCTCTCCCTTCCTTCATTTTCGGCGGTCACGGGAGAGGATTGCAAAAATTAAAATACAAGTACATCACACAAGAAAAAAAACATTATGGATTTTAATGGAAAAATAAACTTTTTTAAAAAAAATAACAGAGACTAATTTAAATGTTTTTTAATTTAAAATTAAAATGACATTTTAACTTATTTTTTATAGAATAAAATTGGGTACAGTTCTTTATTGATGTCACTTTGTGAAAATACATTTTAAATTGGAAATTTGGGCTGTATAGCAACTTTTTTACCACATTTACAATTATAGCACATTTTTAAAAATAATTCTTTTATAGCAAATTCTACCATTTAAAAAAAAAAAAATTTACCTTTTTTATAGAAGACTTAGATAGAATCTATCATTCTCTAGTAATAAAAAATTATTTACCTTTTTTATAGAAGACTTTGATAGAATCTATCATTCTCTAGTAATGAAAATCTATCAATTTTAACAGTGATTGATTCTATCGACTCTTATTGATAGACTCTTGATAAAATCTGATAGAAGTCTATCAATTTACTTTATTTATTAGTAATTGATTTTATCACCCTTTATCGATAGAATCTATCAATATGAAGTCTATCAATTTACAATTTTTGCTATATGTGCAAATATTTTCATTATTGTGCTATTCACGTAATATTTTATCTATTTTGTAATATACATGCAAAAGCCCCTTTTAAATTTTTGGGTTTTATGTTTTAAAATTGAATAATTTTACCATTAATATTGGAATAATACTCATTTTTAATTTTTAAAATAACCAAAAGTTAATTACTTAAATAATTTTGATTAAAATGATAATTAGACTAATTAAATATTTTAATATATTAAAAAATTATTATTTTAAATTTTTACGTAAATTTAAGTTTTAAAATAAAATAAAAACAAAAAACATACAAAAATTAAAAGTGAATATCATTTTTTTTTTGTAATCCTATTGAAATGCACTTTTCAAAATAGTGACAAACCTAAGATCATTTTCCCTTATATTATATATTTTTAAAAAATCTCTAATATTTTTATGCCCACTTGGATGACAGCACATCCACTTAATTTCAAGGTATGCTCCGAAAATCATTCTTAGGAAGTGTTTAGAATTTAGTGTTGAGGAGAAAATAGAATTTAGTGTTGAGAAGATAGGAGAGGGAGGGAAAGGAGTTGGAATTTCCCAACTCTACGGACATCAATCAATTCTCAACTTCTCCCTACTTCTCCCTGATTTCTCATTCAACATCACATTAAATATTTTATTTAATATTATTATCACATCAAATCTTTTTTAATTTTAAATGGTATAATATATAATAAAATATATTTTATTTAATCTTATTAAATATCACATCACACATTTTTTTAATTTTCAACAATATAATATAAATAAAATATATTGAATTTATCTATCAGTCACAAATATACGATCATTACATTATAAAAAAAATTAATATAAAAATAAATAATTTCTCAATCTCTCTTTTTCAAAATATCAATCTTCAAACAACTACTTCATATCTCTAAATCACTACTCTTCTTCTTCCATTTTCTCTCCTCTGCTCTTTTCAACTCCAAATTTCAATCCCCCATTAAGATTTAATTTTCCCTAAAGCAGTCGTCTAACACAAGGAAAAGGAGATGGTTATTAACAAATAATTATATAAGCTAAAGAATAAAGTGATGGTTTAGTGACAATGTTAACTCGATTGATTATTTGTAATTCAATTCAATGTGACGTGTTCAATCTTAAAATTGGTATTTGACTTTTATTTTATTTAAGAGTAATAGTATTATATTTGTAGAGTTTGCAATTCTCTCCCCAATTTAAAGTTTAAGAGATACGAGACGACAATCTCTTGAATAATCTTAATATTTGTATGATATTGCCCACTTTAGATATAAATCATCACGACTTTATTTCTTGTTTCAATAAAAAAAGCCTAACCACCAAAATAAATTGTTATTATCACTTATATAACCATCTTCGTCTTATCTAACTAATAAGTGACAACTTTGATTGCATCCTAATAATCTTCCCCCTCGAACAAATTTTAATCGAGCCTCTTTGTGAGTTTGCCTTCTGCATACTGCACTCGAGAATTCAATCCTCTCTACGAATAAAGATTGAATCTCTCCTCAAATAGTCAATTCGTCTTGATGATATTTTTACCAATTCCTTTTATTTTGAGAGTACACCGCTAGTATCGTAAAGCTACCACTTTTTTTTTGTCTTTGTACTCTAATTGTTATCATCTTACACAGGGATAATTTGACAACATGGTTATGCTTGGAGCATAGTTCTGGTACCAATTGACAAGGGACCATAAATTCTCGAAAAATCTTCATATTAATATGATGTTGTTCACTTTAGACATAATTCTAAAAAAAAAAAAAAGACACTTATTAAAAAATTTCACACGTCACTCGTTCAAAAAGAAAATTCTAGAAGGAAATTGGTAAAGATAAAAATCCACTATCTTCAAGAATATCGCTTTATCTCAATGATGACATTTCCACCATAACCAAAGGTGGTAAACCCAAATGTGTCACCCTACTCCATCATTTCTACTATATTTCCTTGCATCTATTATTAAATTAAAATATTTATAATGCATATTCTTTTCTTTCTTTTTATTATGAAGAGATTTATGAATAGAATATCCGAACTCTGGTTGGATTTTGAGGTGGAGGGAAGGAGTGGAAGAAAGTTGGAATCCCTATTAGTTTGTTTTTAGTAAATCACAATCTCTCATCAATTTTCTTCAATTCCTTCTTGACTTCTTTTCTAGCATCTTATCAAATCTCTCATCTAATATATCCAATCTTATTTACTTTTCGACCATATAATATAAAATAAATATCAAACTTAATATAAAATAAACAATGATTCTAATAAAAAAATTTATATAAAATAAATATTTCCTCTCGTAAATATCAATTTCCCAACTAGGTTTTACAACCTCTTTTCTCTAAAAGACGGAATACATAAATAAGTACTTCATATCTCTCAATCATTCCAACTTATAGTTGTTCTTATTATAAGAGAAATATTTATATCATGCCCGGACATGATGTATAAAATAATGCCCACCCGTGTGGTTTAATGTGGGCCACAAGTTATTTGATTTTAAAGTCAAGAGATAAAAGAAATAGAATAAACAAAAATAGATTGTGGCCCATATTGAGTCACATAAGTAGGCATTATTTTATACATCATGTCCGGACATGATGTAAATATTTTTCTTATTATAATATCTATGTTTTATCTATATTTTTAAAAACTAAACTAAAATTAACAAATTATTTTCATTTTTTATTTTGTTTTGGAATTTAATTACTTTATAAAGAATTTGATTAAGCACAAGCTTAAATTTCAAAAAATGGTTATCAAAAACAGATATTCATTTCTAACCTTTCGTTAACAACATTTGAATTAATTCATCCTGTACCTGGCTGTAACTAACTATTGATTCAACAATTAAATCTGCTAAGTTAAACAGAAAATGGAAGCTTGTACCTCAGAAAATGAACTCTGCTGGCAATCCGAAAACCAGAAACACGAAACTGTTTACTTTTCGAGTACCTCTACAACTAGACGGTCCAGAGAAACTTCTACCTCGCCTGAGATTACAGTTAAGAAGAGAAATCAGTTAGATGCAGCGTATTCAGAAGACAAACAAAATCACTTGAGCTTTCATTATCTAAAAAATTATGAATAAATAAAAAGTATTAAGCTCTTCAAAGTATACATTGTTGACACATATCTACAACTACACAAAATATGTCAAATGTGGCAGAGGAGGGGTTTCAAACAAATTGTATGTCTAAGGACACAGAAAGAGAGTAGTGAGCTTTATACCGTAAGAAAAGAAATTCTAGTTCAGAAAAACCACTATAGTGATCGGGAGGATCTAGACTTGAGAAACCAAAAGATTATGGGTTTAATTTAATTCATGCTGGTCAGTGTTTTAGTGCAAGGCGCACCCCTAATGCCTCGCCTTCGCCTTGCTTGGGCGGTTAATAAGCCACGCGCCTTTTGGTTCAAGACATTTCAATACCTTAAATAACTTAATTCTTCAACTCACAAGGACATCATTTGCTTAAAATGAAAGGTTAGTAGTTGGATTTTATGTATATTTTATATAGATTCTTAGTTCACTTCATTTCTATCCACGAAAGGAAGGTTAATAGTTAAATTTAATGAATGTTTTATATATTATTCGTGGTTAAAACTTCATTTATGTCTATGAAAATGTTTTTATTGTGTATACACACATATATAAAAAAAAAATTGTTTTTTTATATAGTGCGCCTTATGTAAAAAAAGCCCTCACCTTTTGGTGCGCCTTGCACCTCAGACCCATTGCCTTAACGAGCTTTGGACTTTTTAAAACACTGATGGTGGTAAATTGCTTAAGAATTTATTTACTAGAAATTTCTCTAACAATCAAATATTGTAAAGTCACAAACGGCTTGTCCTGTGAAAATAGCCCATGTGCGTGTAAGATCGCCCAGATATTCACCGGAAAAAAAAAAAGTTTCAGAAAAAATAAGGAATTAGAAAGTTATATCATAAGCGCATTTAAACAGTTCCCCGCAATAAAACTAGAAAGAACATTCATGTCCAGAATGTTCAAACCTAAGAAAACACAAGGGTCAATTAGCTAGTCAATGCATTGGAGGTTCTTTTTCATATGACACCCGCCCTGAAATTGATCTCATTACTGCTAAGATTTAATCAGAAGAGAGTGATATAAACAGAACGTTACCTTCAACCCAAAGAGAGGACAGCACAGAAAAATCCAAATAGCTTTAAACTTCTCAAGGAACCATTTGTTACTTCTATAAAACACTATCCTTCCCAGATAAACTAACCAAAGTTGCTAGAAGTACATAGATATTAATTCCTCAACTCCACATTGTCTAATTTCAAGGAGCATTGATTCCTTGGAAGCGGAAATGATATCACAGCATTGTCGTCGTGGGGCCTTCATCTGAAACAGGAGAAATTTCAGAACAAAACTAAACCATATAGATGGCAACAGTAATATATGAAAAAGGAAAAGTCAGTTAAATGAAGCAAGAAAAACCTCTTCGACATCGAGATCCAACTTCGGGGAGAACACTCTAATTTGTCTCAAGTTCTTAATTGCACCAGACGCTGGACAATCAGTGACCATTTTCCTAGTATAGTTAGCCAAGACATTATCCTTACTAGATTTTAAATTCTGCATATAGAAGATATTTCTTTTACAAGGATCTTTAGGGTAGTCTCTAATGTTAAACAGGTATCGATTCGCATCAACCGTGGCGGCCCTTTTCCATGGCATAAAAGTTTTTTGCAGCGAAAGGAGATCGGGGAGAATCCTGCCAGAATCCACATCCACTGCTTCAAAGAGATGGTGCAGGGCCTGGGAATTATTCATGTTCGGGAATATCGGATCCGAGGCATCCAAATGATGAAGTGATACAATTGGTGACAATGTATGTGCAGATAGCAATCTAAACAGATTTCCCCGCATATCAACCTAAAGAAGATACTCAAAGCAAATCGAATAAGCAATAAATTGTTAGCCAACCTAATTGTGTTCATATTGCTCAAATTTCACTAACTAGCCTAAAGAAATGACAACGGGTTAGAAAAATTTCTTCGACCACCCAAAGTTTTGGGTTGGTCAATCCTCCAACCCGTCTAATCCAATATATTAGAGCAAGTCAATCTTATAATTTTAGGATGTGTTCGGTTCTTATAGTGTCAACTTTCTCTTTTCTCTATAAAAACAACTCTATTTATAACTCGTAAATTTATAAACACGTAAATAAAATATAAATAATATTAAACTTGAACCTAGATTATGAGTAAAAACTTGCCTACTCATGTGAGTAGGTAGTCTAAACTTAAGGCATAAGTGGCATGACGTGAACCACACAATTTTTAACCAAAAAAAACTATTTTGTTTATAAAAAGTAAGATTGTGTGGCTCACATTATGTCACATAATTTTTAAGCATGGACTACTAACTTATTCATGAGTACCTAAATTTTTCTCTTAGATTATCTAATCCCTTAGTTCGAGTTGAGTTGGTTTGAATGAGTAAAAAATTAATCAAGCCCATAACCATCCTAACCCAACAAAAATTATAAAACCAACAAAAATTATAAAATCATAACATAATTCAATCACATTTTGGGTCGTGTACTCCAGATTGCTCGGATTGCTAGTTCTTTTGTATATCCCTAAAATGACTGTGAATCATTCTGATTTAAACAAAAATGATGCCATTTGAAAATTTTCACGAGATCAATGAAATTAAACGCTGAAAACTCTTACCTGATGAAATCCAGGTTCGTGCGTTAAGCCAATTCCAAGCTCCACCAAGCGCGACCAAATTCTAGCATCGCTTCCGTACAAATGTCCATATCTCGTCAAGCAAGAGTCCAAAACCCTAGCCAAAACCGTAGCCAGTGAACAGCTGATCGCAAAACCCCCGCCACCAAACGCCATATCGAACGAGTTTTTCAAATTTTGTTCATGGCTCTCCAAATTGCTCCCAATATAATACCACCGCTCGTGGTCATATTTCCCCAGCGTCTTGACCAGATTATCCACAAAGAACAACGTATCATCATCGCCAAACACATACCACCGAACATCCGGCTCATTCCGTTCCAAAACTTCCTTCACCACCCGCGCCACTCTGATCGCCGATCGGAGACCTCCGCGGAAAGTGTACAGGAACCTGGAAGTGTCGCTGGAAACAATCACCGGCGGAACGGAAGGATCATCGGAGGCGAAATCGGCTGCAATGCGATCCACGAAGGCGAAAGCACGCGTCGAATTGGAACGGTACCAGAGACGAACATACGGCTTGCGGCGGGACCAGGAGGCAGAAGACGAAGCAATCGCGAAAAGAATGTGGCGGCGCGTGGTCGGCGATAGTATGGAACGAGAGCGTAGCGACGGCGGCGCGTAGGGCGGGGAGTTGAAGAAGAGAATGTAGATGATGAAGGCGGCGGATAGTAGGAGGAGGGTTTTGGCGGTGGACTGAATTGGGGTTTTGAGGAATCTGAGGGGCATTCTGGGAAAGAGAGAAGTTATTCTATAGTGAAATCCACTGGTTTTCTTGTGCTTTCTGCAACATTGGAACGGAGATGAACTGGGCAAGGCATTAAAAGGAAAATTTTAAAAATATATATATATATAAATGCAGAGGAAACGTATCATATTAATAAAATGAACACCTTACACACGGACTCTTTCCAAATTAATTAAATATAGTGAAAGGTAATGTTTGAACAAAAAAACTCATCTTATACACATTAGGACGGTTATATTAAGTTGACTATTTTTTTGTGCAGTAAGGATTAAGTTAAACTGATTTTTTCTAGTAAAAAAAAAAAAAAAAGTTAAACTGATTTTTATCTAATATTTTTAAAAAATGTTTACTCTTTCATTTGTTTTTTCTTGATAATAGATAAATGACAAAATGACATTCATTTCAAATAGTAACCGTATAATATTCTTTAAAAAAAATATGTTTATCAATATATATTTTGTTATTTATTTCAATTTTAACTTAATATCTATGTTAAATTTTTGTCAAAAAAAAAATCTATATTAAATTAAAGACAATAGAAAATTTTTTATACGCATTAAACAAATTTAGAAAGACATTTAAATTATGTAAAAATCATTTTAATTTAGTTGCTTGATTATAAGGTTGGTATAAACTTAATACTTTTTTAATAGAACTCATTGATACTTTTTAAAATGAATATAGTTTTTAGTTTTTAGTTTTTTTTTACAATAACTAGGATAAGGGAATTCGAACCCATTTTTAAATACCATAAAAAAATAACAAAACAAATTTCTTGACATTCTATTAAATGTATGTATTTTATATTTTACAAATGTAAAAAGAATGCATTTTATATTTCGATATAAAAAAATCAGTTGTTAATATCCATTATTTCAAATTATTTGTTAATTATATGGTTAATATCTATTGCTTCCAAATTTAAAAAGATTCATACTATACCTCAAAAAAAAATTGTTATATTCAATAATTATCTTTTGAAATTTAAATATATTTCTCTTCTTCTTTTGAATAATTTATTTATTTAATTATTTAACATTTAACATTAAATTTAGAAATTATGCAATTATATATTAAATAAACTACAAAACATATAAAATAATTTTATTCTAAAAAAATAAAACATAAAAAATAATTCAAATAAACTTTTAAATCTAAATTTTAAAGTTAAAGAAATTGTTTGAAAAATAGAATTAAAGATGATTTTGGAAAACGAGGCAGACAAAGAATATATGACGATTATTGTTGGATTTCACGAATGATTAACTTAATCTGTCCACCAAACACGAATTGGAGTAATTAAGTTAATCCGGATTAATTTAATACTCACATCAAACATGCCCTTAATGATTACCAACACGTTTTTAGTTTGCCAGTTAATACGATCTGAATTAATTCTATTTTAAATTTTATCATATTATTAAAACTAAATTCAAATTTTATTCAACTATAAACCAAATTTATAATTCAGCCTTTATAGTAATAACAAAAAAAACTAATTCCAGATTTGGGCTGATAATGTGTATTTGTACTGCACATCAGTTACCATGTAAGAGTTTTTATAAGTCAATTGTGGCGGTGGTTTTAATAACGGAAATTTTATTTCGGCCTCCTCCGACGAAATAATTACAAACTACCTAAATTTCTAAATTATTTGAATTTATAAATTATTTTTTGAAACATGAATTCATAATTATTAAAGAGTTGTCTAATCTTCACAAATATCTTAACTGCCACAATTATGCAATTACTCCAATTTAATATCAGAAAGACTTCATTGATATGTTGGGTCAAGTCAGAAATTGCGCCTATAGAGAGCCGACATTTCATAGTATATTCAACTATGCAATGGGTGGGTTTGAAAGTGCCTATTTAACTGAAATTTATATTATGTAGTTTCGACATTTTTATTCAATTTGTCACGGAATCTGGAAATGGCTCAAATCTCGAACGGCAGAACAATGAACCTGAAAATTGACAAATACTCCATAAATTCGACAACCAATGTACCGTCGACGAAATCGATGAATGGGAGAAATCGACGAATAATGTAAGGTAGAATTCAACCAACAATGTATAGCAGAAATCAAAACCTTTTCTAAAACCTTTTTTCACTTTTTTAAGATCCACAAATGAAAAGAATGAATTGAGCTATTACACTTTATCTCAAATTAGCCATTGATAAAGGCAATTCTAAATATTATAAACCAATTAGTATATATTAAAATAAAATTTTTAAATGATAAGTTGTAACATAAAACATAACTTATTATTATTGATATCATGCGAGACTTATTTGAATATCATATAAGCTGGTTTAAGTTATGAGACATTGACCATTAAATGCAAACCAAACCAATATTCTAAAAAATTCACATGACTTGTCGGGTTTTACAGTGGAAATCTATTTTGTTAGAGGGCTCGTATGAAAGCGAATTGTACTTTATACTGCCCGGCGATTATTATGTCAATTTCACTTATTTCTCTGAAAAATCAAATATATACTGAGGCAGTGTAACTTTATTTTTTAACTGAGTTTACACGGTTTAGACATTTTTATTCAATTTCATTCTGGAAACACTTAATTCTCTAACGGCAGAATAGTGAACAATAGAAATCGACAAATAGTGTATGACAGAAATCAACGAGAGCGATGAATAATGTACAATAAAAATCAACGAAAAATGTGCAACAACAATTTCATTCAGGATTTTTTTTTCTTTTATTCGTTTTAGAATTCTAGTAATCATTACTTTCCTATAAATCATAAAATAAAGTAAAAATAACAAGTATCCTTATTTCCTCTATTTCACAAACTCTATATTTATGTCAACTAGATAAAAACCAGTATGGAAACTTGAGCATTTTTTATATGGAAACTTGAGCATAATTTATTATTATTATTAATTAGACATAGGGCATATTTGAGAGACCATATGCATTACATAAAAGGTTGGCCATAGGATACGACCCGAAAGCATTATTCTAAAAAAATTCAACACTCAGTTGGAGAAAGACAGGTTTTATGTTAGTTGCTAAAATGTAGAGAGCTCAAAGTCAATTCACTTAAGAGAAATCAACTCAATCTTGGTGATAGTGTTACTTTTACTTCAATTATACGTCATTTTTAATCAATTTCTTATATAATTGGAAATTATTTAAATGTTGAAAGCCAGAACAGTGAACCATAGAAATCGACAAACAGTGTACGATAGAAATCGATGAATAATATACAACACAAATCGAGATGAACAATGTGTGGCAGAAATCGACAAATAATGTGCAGCAGAAATTGATGAAATTGATGAGAAACCCTCTCTCAAACAATTTTTCTAAATTTTGATCGAAAAACGAATGAATTTATCAATTAACAACTCTTAAATTTAAGTACCTAAATTGCAAAATAAATCACAAATAAACCTCACAAGATTGAGGGTTTGAGATTGAGAAAGAGAGAAAAGCAAGAGATTACATAAACCGATTCAATCTTACTATCCACGTATTAAATATTTTGTTAACAATTACAACCCACGGTGACTGACTATTTAATTTTATATATTTTCAAAAAAAAAAAACTATTTAATTTTAACATTACATTTTAATTTGATCATTTTGTATGTATAACAAAAAAATTAAATATTTTTATATACAGTAGAAAATCAAAATTAATTCATTTGTAGTAGAAAATTCAAATTGAGTTTTATTACTGATTGAGTTATATTAATGATATAATTCAATCAATGATAGAATAATTCTATCACTACTTGACTTTTTATTAGTGATAGAAGTCCAAATAGAATTATGTCACTATTTAAATGATAGAAATTATTTTTGAAGATAAAATTATAAAAACATTCTAGTTTTTAAAAATATAAAATTAAACTCAAACTTGTTTTAAACCACCTAGATAAAATTTATAATTAACACTATTTTACTTTTACTTGAAATAAAAGAAAAAATGTTTTTAGAAAAAGACATACGAAAAAATGTCTAGAAATATATCATAAAAGAAGTTTGATTTTGTTATTTTGCAATCGATTTCAATTTAGGATTGTGAGTTTAAAATTCGAAATTGGTATTTGACTTTATATTATTTGCTTATGCAAATGTAGCAGACAGATATCCTCTACTAGTTAGCCACTTTGGTCTCCATTCCTTTGAAAGTAATTGTGGGGTTGTATGGGTTTGTTCACCCCTTCATGCAATTTATATTTTTTAGAAATGTCATCATTGACCACGTGGACGTGCTACGTGTCAATGCTGTGTAGTTATATTTTAATCAAACAAAAACAACTGCCTGCCATTCGATCCCAATGTTTCTATCACATCAACCAAATAATAATAGTAATGAATTTCAATATGAACACGTCACGGGCATTGTCACGTGGCTGCCATTAAAAAAAGCATGAAAAAATATATAAATAATCAGTAAGTAACATGTGGCCGAAACGTATTTACTCGTCTCTTCCCGTCCAAAAAAATAAAACTAAAACGAAAAAGTACTGGTGTGGGTCCCACCTGTTTGGACAGTTGCAAATTGCACCAAAAATCTTTTTTGTGCAAAATGAGGCGAATCCATTTGTCGTCATACAAAGCAATTGGAAAACCGTTTCATTTTTAGCCATACAAATTTCGGATATTATACACCGTCCAAAAAGCAATTTTTAAAATATGTGTTTTCATTATTAATTTAATTTAAAAGTCTATGTTAATTTAATGTATTTTATTTTGAATCTGAATTACACGTTACCCGAATCAAGAGCCATGTAGTTGTATTTTGTTAAGTTCATATAGTTGCCTTTCTTTTTGATACGGATATTTTATATTAGTTACAATATTTCGAATCCTCCTTTTCTTAATTAGAGTTGAACTACAAAAATTACTAAAAATAATTATTAATAATTTTTCGTTTTTTAAATTTTGTAGATTCAATACAAGATATTTACAAAAGAATTGATAGGATACATCTTTAATTGATTTATTAAATACTTTTTCCTTAGAATTATTAAGTAATATCTTAATTCAGTATGATAATAGCATAAAATCCGACTATTTAATTTATTATTGAGTAAAATTTACTCTATATTTGTTTATAGTGGAAAAGTTTTTTTTTTAATTTAATTTTCAAACTCTCCTCCCAACAACATTTTCTAACACAAAGGATTATTATTATATTTTAAATTCTAATTTTGTTTATTAAGTTATGATAAATTGAATTTATTAATATGATACTTATGTAGCTATATATAACACTAAGAGTTATATATATTGGGATACAAAAAAAAGTTATCTCATGTTTTGATTAGATAGAGAGAAAATTATGAATATACTAATGATGACATCTATTTTTACTAGTATGAGAGTTTTTGGATGAAATTAAATGCTAGACTTTTTTTTTTTTGAGACAAATTAAAGGCAAGACTTTAATGATGTATACAATGGACAATTTAATTGTCATCCTTATAATATGGTACGCTTGTATCTAAAGTATTTTACATATAATACTGAATCAATATAATAATAATAATAAATAAAAACATTTATTTTTCAAAAACATAAATAAATAAATAAAAACATTTATTTAAACGAGGTCAGGGCCAGGGTTGTCCTATGTAGCTACGCCAGTGCCCACATTATTCCCACGTTTGCCCATCCAATAATTATTTTTAGTTTGGTCTTCAAATCTCTTTCTCTTGTTTATATTTTAAATTGATCTTTCATAATTATGTCTAGTTTTTTTAATTAAATATATTTCTAACTACTTTTTGAAATGCCAACAACAATGTACACTAGTATATGTTTACGAGACTACGAGTAATTCAAATCTCTTCACACAAACATGTTTGAATTATGAAAAAAACATTTTGCAAAGTAATTTATTTCACATTTATTGAAATTGAATTGCTAAATTTCAATAATAAAAAATACAAATATGTATTTTGGTTATCTAATTTGTTATTTTTTAATTAAATAAATTAAACTCAAACCAAATATTGGATAGTTAGATTAACTCGTATTTATTAAGTTATTTAAGTTGATTTTTTTCCTTCGAATAATTGAACCAAGTCTATAAATCATACATTTTTAAACAAATTCAACTATAATTAAAAATAGTTGGATCCCAACGAGTAACAGTTTATTTGGCCTACATAATGCTCCCATAAACTATGCTCATTTTGCAAGGAGGTCTACAAATTTACTTAACTCTAATTCTAATTAAACCATGAGATAGAAAATTATTAGTATTTTATCCACCACGTTGGAGATTAATAGTATTTCATCCATCATATTGAAATTTGGGCAACTTGTAATTTTTAATATCTATCTAATTATCAACAAATAAATAAAACCTGCCGTTTATTCTTTGTCCTCTTCACAAGCCTTTCCATATATAAACAACTCATTACCCTCAAATCCTTGTCTTGACAATCAAGCTTCCAAAAATATGTGCAAAGGAGTTCAACAAGAAGAAGCTCAACCCGCCGCCCTGCATAGGCGGAGCTCCGGCAAGACGACGGCGGCGGGCGGCGGAGGCGACCAAATACCATGCGAGCTCTGCGGCTCGAGGGCGTCGCTGTATTGCCAAGCGGACGACGCATATCTGTGCCGAAAGTGCGACATGTCGGTCCACAGGGCCAATTTCTTGGCGCTGCGGCACGTGCGGTGCCTGCTGTGCAGCACGTGCCAGGGCCACACGCGGAGATATCTGCTGGGAGCGTCCGTGGAGATTTTGGTTCCGAGTGTTGTGAGAAGATCGGAGGAGGGGAATTACCGAAATTATCCCTGTGATGGAGATGATGATTTTGATGAGAATTGCAACCAAGTATTGAAAACTCGTTGCCTGTTTCTTTAATCTCTTGAGATGTTAGATTGATTATTATTTGTGTATGTGTTTTTTTTGGATGTTAATAATAGAAAAATGTCTAGTTTTATAAAATTGTGTCATCTACCATTTTTTTTTTTTTTAGTATATATTGGGAGAGGGGGAGCTCGAAGATGTGACGTTCTCGTTGAACTAGTTTACAACCAAACTATGAAACTATATTGTGTCACTTACCCATTCGACCCCTCTACCACTTTTCTTATTATTATTATCTACTTTTTATTTGGGCTAGTGACATGAGTATATCTATCGACTAAAAATTATGTCTACCCTAATTTTTGTAATCTAAAATATATATATATATATAGGTTTTTCTTTTCTTTTTTGGTTTGAATTTCAATATTTTGTTTCTCGGATTTTCTAAGTTGGAGTTTAATATATGTGTCAGATTAATATCTTAAATTAAATTTTTTTTATTTTATAACAAGTAGGATATAAAGAATTTAGTGTATATGTTTGATTTCAATAGACTCGAATATTGTATTAATGTGAATATCCATTTTAAAATTAATTGGTGATAAAATAAGTAGTCCTCTTTTTTTATAAGTTGGTATGAGTTTTTCATTCTTTCTAATTTAGAATCTTAACAATAGTCATTAATTGAGAATTCATAAGGCAAATTTGTAACTTAACAGGTGTCTTCCTCTTTTTCTATTTTGTGCGGTTTAGTCGTTTTCATGACAATTCTATCTTTAGGATAGCTTTTTTTTTAAAGAATTTTCATATTAATTCAGGGTTCTTTTGTCTTAGACACACTCAAGCTTTCTATTTCCTTTTTTCAAAAGCTTAGACACCATGTCAAACAATTGAATTTCTTTTCACATCAAACTCACTTACACAATAATTAGGTTCATAATATTGACAAGGTTTCAACAAGTAGAAATAAGACATATATACTAACCAAATAAATTCTATACATATATATGATTAAAAAGTTATGAATTTAAATTTTTTTAAAAAGTATATACATCAAATAATGAACCATAAAACATTAAAAAATTGTTTTTAGTTCACAGAGGATATAATAAGTGGCTTTTTTTTTTAGTTCAAATACAATATTTAGAGTAGTAAAATATGAACATCTTAATATCTTTGTGATAAAAATAACAATCTGATTTTCATATTTAGTATAATATTGTTCATTTTAAAATTTCTTATAATTTTTAATCTATCTAAAAAAATTTGAATTAATAAAGATGATTGCCATTCTTGTTACCAAACCAATTTGAAATGTTTATTAGATTAATGCTTTAATTTGAGACAACATTATTTATATCACAACGTTTTGTCTTTGGTTGCATGCATATGAAAGTGGTTTTTTTTTGTGGGTTAGTTTTTTTTCCCTCCCGTTTTTATTAGAATCCGGTAGTTTAGGCCCCGTTTGATAACCATTTTGTTTTTCGTTTTTTGTTTATGAAATTTAAGCCTACAATAACTATCTTACTATATTTTTTTTTCCTTATTTGGATATCTACATCTTACCTATATTTTAATAAACAAAACCAAAATTTGTAAACAAAAAAAAGTAGTTTCCAAAAACTTGTTTATGTTTTTTAAATTTGGTTAGTATTCTCCTACTTTCTTAAGGAAAGATGGATATATCGTAGGAAAGATGAAGCACATGATAGAAAATTTGAATAGAAATAGACTTAAATTTCATAAACAAAAAACAAAAAATAAAATGGTTATCAAACGAGGCTTTAACAAAACAACAATTGAAGAACTAGAACTATTTCTTTATCATTAAATATTGAATTACTAACTTAGATTCCACGTTTGTCATCAATCCAATTACTATTCTCTTTACCTTTTTTCTTCATCAATGAACACATGTCACTTTATTTACATCTCACTTTATTTTGTATGAGACAACCCGAATTAGACATATTTTGATCAAATCTAACCTTTTTTTTCCCTCATTTGGCTACTTTATATATATATATATATATATATATATATATATATATATATATATATATATATTCTAAACGTGTACCTCAAGTAGACAATTATTTGGCTAAAAAAGAAAAAGAAATTGGGAAAAGGAAGAAACCAGGAAGAAAAGGGTGAAGCCTTGTTGAAGAAAATGCAAAGCTAGTTTCTTCAATAATCTATATGTCCATTTTGTCAGCGAAGAACATGACCAACTTCCGACAAAATTAAGCAAATTACCCACACTCTTTCACTTGTTTTTTCGTTCTTAATTTTGGAGTTAAATTCGAATCCCAAAAGGTAGGTACAAACAAGAAGATAATTAATATATATAATATTAAAAAAAATAGTTTAAATCTTTTGTCACAAGCTTTTTTTTCTTTGTGAAATTTTTGTCACAAGCTTTCTAATTGGTCCGTTTTAGAATTTTGTATGATTCTGAAACACGGGTGTGTTTGGAACACCGATTTGGTTATAATAGACGAAAGGTGGTGGGTTATGATAAACGGTAAATTATTATAAATGATATTTGAGGGACAAGTTATTATAATAGAGATTATGATAAACGATGTTTGAGAGATTGATTATGTAACAAAAAGTAATACATGTAAGGTTTAAATAAATGTGCACGCAGGTTTAGGTAACTATTGTTTATAATAAAAGGTGGAGCAAACGTCGGTTGAGTTATTATAATCAACCCGGCCGTTTACATAAACGAGGGCCCAAACACACCCAAAATCATTTTAATTCTGCCTTATATTAGTTTGTCACTTCAACTATGGATTAATGTCTAATTTCTTTTCATGATGCCATTGGATTAATGTCTTTTAGTTCAACTACAATATGAAAGCTTAAATTACAAATTTAGTCTACTAATTTCATAATATATATATATATATATATATATATATATATATATATATATATATATTTTAAAGTCAAACCGTTGTGTTTTGGACATTTCAACGAAATTCAATTTTAAGATGATGATTAAAACTAACATAAACTCTAATATAATGATGATTTAATTATTTAGGTCTCAAAATAAATGTATTTTATAAGAAATTAACTATATCAACAACAAAAAAAAAACAATTAAAATTGAGTACTTTTAAAATGCCATTAACACAAATATTTGATTTTCAAGTATAGTAGTAACTTGAACCATTTTTTTAAGTATAAATTAGGGAGAGGGTCACAAATTTTAGAGAGTATTTTTGCTATAAGTAAACACAGTCAAATTTCAATTTTTAAGATTAAACTCATGATAATAAATCGAATAGGTCAATGTCGCAATTGTTTTATTATTTGATTGCAAATCAATTCAACACCAGCATCACAAGTTCAATCCCGAGAATTGATATTTATTTTTCCTCTCTCGATATGTACGAAAAAAAAACCCATGATAATAATATTGAACTAAAAAAACACCTAATAATGAAACCATATCTTACCGAATTTAGAATTAGTGACAAATAGGGTTTGGTATATGAATATCTATACCTGTTATGGATATGCTTTGAGAAATACGACAAATCGTAAAGTAACCTACGTGGTTTTCGTGCTCATTTTCCTCCAGAAAGAAAAAGAATCGAACAAAATACCGGCAAAATTTCTTTCAACAAAATAAAGTAATAATTCCCTTTCGAAGCTCTCAATCGTATCACAGAGTCACGAAGGGAAACGAATTCTCTCCCCGCCGTAACAATCCGGCGAGCATCGCCGGCGTAGGGTTTGGATTCTCTGGTATTCGTCGGATAATTACAGCGACTGTTACAGCGTGTTAGGGTTCTATGATGCCGGAATTTTCTTCACAGGATGAGCTCGTCCAGCTGATCAAGCGCTTTGGGAGTTTTCTAAGCGTCAAACTCTCCAGTTTATTTTCGATTTTGTTTCGAAGCCAGGTTTGTTTCCGAATCCCTTCTTCTCCGTTCATTTTCGTCGCATTTTGCTGTAGATTCTTGGAATTGTGTTTTCGCTCGCTGCTGCTCTTTCTAGTTTTGTTTTCACTGCTCCGGATTTGTGTCGATAAAAGCGTTTTGGCTATCCTAATTGGTATGTTAATGATGTACTATGTTCAGTAAGATTGTTTCCCTTACCAAATTGTGACTGGTGTTTTCCGAGTGTTTGAAATGATTCGGAATTGGGATCTGTAGCATACTAATTGATGAAGATTATCTTCTTTGTGAGCAGTAATCTTAGATATGTCAATGAATTAACTGGACTATTGTAATTCCTTCTTGAGGATGCAAGACAGTTGGGAATTGGAACCTTTTTCCATCAAATGGCTATGAAAACATGACTAGGAGGGACCGACTGGGTCGGTGGCGTGATTGGTTATCTGGTTTGGTGTTAATCCATTGTCATTCCGCAATCATGGGTTCAGTCCCTAAAATTGGTATTTGTATTCCCCCTTCCCCCAACTTATACTAAAAAATAAAAAAAAGTTTGTTAACTTAAAAAAAAAACATGACTAGGAGGGATTTTGACCTTTTATAGCTGAAAGGATTTGGAGATGTTATTTGGAGGCTGACTCTCTTTCACGTGAAGTGATCACTAGAAAGTTTGGCTAAGAAGCCCATAGGTGTATGTGTATCTGACAATTGACAAACATGAAAATTAATGCTACAATTAGATTAGATTACAGTCCTTGAATATATATTTTCAATCAAGCCAATTTGATAGAGAATGCTCCCTTTGGAGTGGGAAAAGGAAGTAGAGTTCAATTCTGGGTAATTCTGGGATCTTGGGAAGGCCTCTAGCATCAATTTTCCCAAAAACTATATGATTTTGTCTTGCAGAAAGCGATCATTCTTCATGCCCGAGGTTTGAAGAAATTTAGAAGAGGAGATTGTGGTTAGTGCTACCCTCCTACGGATGCTGGAAGATGTCACTGTATGGGGAGGAAGGCAGATTAATATGGAAATTAAAATAATCAGGATTTTTTTCTTGCAATTTCTTTTTTACAAATTCATTTCAACTACGGCCTTTGCTTAAAGAGATGTCTAAGGGAGTTTTACTAAGCTCCCTTTTTTTAGCATTTATCAATGAAATGTGTTTCTCTTCTTAGAAAAAAAAGAGATGTGTAAGGCACTCTGGAAAGGTAATTGCCCAAAGAAGGTTGAAGTTTTTATCTGGAGAGATTAAATATAAATGATAAGATCCAATATTTTGTTTGGCTTGGGAAATATGTGTTCGAACTTTGAACTTTCTTGTCTAGTAGCTCTTTCTGTGGTTGTATGCCCTTCTATGACATGGGTGCTGTGCTGCAAAGAAACTTTCTCTTTAGCAACTATTTTATTTTTGAAACAATAAACAACTTCTCATTGATATAATTAAATGGAATTAAGAGTTCAAAAGAAAAGGAGTGGAAAAGAGCAGCAAAAATAGAAACCAAGAAGAAACAACTAGTTAGAAAAAAACAAGAGAAATGACATTGGAAAATCCTTTACTAATTTTTGTTGGAAATTTCTCTTTTGATAGACTTAAAGGAGTTATCCGTGTTCTTATGCATGTGTAACAAATATTTGATAACTAATATGACAATTTAATGCCTCATGTTCTAATTTGATGCAGAATTTGCGATCTCTTAGTGCTATTGCGGGTTTTGCTCTTGCTGTAATCTTCTCATGGAAACTGTTAAAACCACCTAGTGAACATCATAGAAGGCAACGGAAAAGGCAGACTTCTGCCGCAGGCAACTCTGACATTGGGACAAGTTCAAATTCACAAGTAATTGCTCCTGGAATTTGCTCTCCTTCGGAGGGTTCAGGTGCACAAAATATTGACAATGAATTTTACCGGCCAGTGAAGGTAAGTGGTGGGTTTTCTTAAATTTACCTGACATAAAATTCTTAAAGGAAAAACACATTTTTTGGGCTTATAGTTTGAAAAAGTTTTCACTTTCATCCTTAAGTTTCACACACTCTAAGTCTAACTCATGAGATTTGGGACATAGTTTAAATAGGTTTGTAGAATTATTATTCAATTAATGATACTAGCAAAAATATGGTATTGTAGTTTTGCATATCTAGTCAATTTTTTAGGATCAAAACCCATTGCAAGTTGTAATAATTTTATCTATTCGCATATGTGAGAAGAGACAAATGCAATATACATAGCTAATATGCTTGTGATAAAACCCTTAAAAAAACCTGCATGTTGACTCATCATCACAATACTAGTGGACCAAAATAATCTCTCACAAAATCTTAAAAAGCATAAAACCCGTCCCTTAATAACCTTTTTTTTTCTTTCTGTTTTATCTGCATACACTTTGGTTACTTGGGGCCTATCAGCTTGACACACTGTTTAATTCACGCCATCATTTGACTTGCTCAATCAGATTCTACTAGCATCGTTAATGTAATAGTCATTTTTTAAAGACTAGATCACTAAATTTCACACCTCAAGGGTTATAATGTTGCTTCTCAAAGCTTAAGAACTGAAGTGAACTTTTTCACAGCATGGATTTTTTTCCTAGTATTATTGTTAGTAATTACTTAATTTATAATGAGTGCCTGGTTTTTTCTCAGCCAACTTTGCAGCAAATTGTTAGACAAAAGCTTGGTGGTGGAAGAAAGGTAATCAAAACATATCTGATAACCTCGATGTGGTTAAAGCTCGCAATAAGTTATTTCGTTAAAAATGGATAAGCTTAACTTAACCTTGCAATTCAACAATGAGCTCAAAAGCTTGCCATTGAAGCTGCCCTTTCATCTGCATATAACAGTTACTAAATTGAGATGGCAAGTTCTGATTCAAAATTCTTGTTGTTTCAGGTAACTTGCCGGTTACTTGGAATAATATTGGAGGAAAGTAGTCCACAAGAGCTTCAGGTTGTTTCTCTTTCTATCTAAGTGTTTTGGAATGAAATTTTGTTGTAGAAAAAAACTTGGTTGGTGGTGACGTTTTGTAATGTTACTGGCAGCATCAAGCAACTGTGAGGTCCTCTGTCTTGGATGTTCTTTTAGAGATCTCAAAACATTGTGATCTCTATTTGATGGAAAAAGTTCTTGATGATGAAAGCGAGGTGAGATTTTAATTTATCTGGATGATCTTTCAAATGTTATTGAATACTGTAGAATGCTTTCTTTCACTTAAAATGATTGGCAGAGTGTTGGAGTACTCACCTTGTGGTGTAATTATCCCACATTGAAAAAGTGAGAAGTCTTTAACACATTTACAAGGGATATGGGTTACTACCCTCCTTGCCAATTGATTTTGAGGTGGAACTTCATATACAAAGAACATTTGTGCTCTTTCTTTATCTCGCTTATATGCAGTCAAACCACACATAAACTTGAACAAAAATAGAAAGATCGTTTCGCATCAACAAATATTGGAAAGCCGACCTGAAGGGTTAAAAATCTATTTTGATATTAAAAACATTATGCTTTCTGGTACTCCATACTTAGTTTTTATTGCGATCATTTCCAAACATAAGAGTAGATTTGATCTCATTTGCAATGCAACAAACACCTTGAGAGGGCTTTTAAATTAGACTTTTAGTTCGGTTATTTTTTATTAAAAAGAATGAAGAGTAAATTACAAATCGGAGATTTTGCATGTGTAATAAAAAAGGGTAAAGTATTTTCATCTATAGCACAAAATTAAAACTAATTCATTTGTACCAACAAATCCAAATTGAGTTCTATCTAGTTCTATCACTGATAGAATTCAATCAGTGATAGACTCAGTTTTATCACTGGTTGGGTTTAAAGGCATTTCTTTCTGCAGTATCTTCGTAAATCATCAACAATTGTTTAATACGAAAAAACTATCTTTTGCAGAGAAAGGTTATTGTGGCTCTTAAAGAGGCTGGTGTTTTCACATCAGGTGGCTTGATCAAGGATAAGGTTGACCCCGTAATGTACTTTCTTTGTTTCATTTTGCTAATTCAGATTGTATTGCTAGCTTTTTGTTCAATGTTCGGTTTCTTTCAAAAGCAACAACAAAAAAAAAAAACTAATTTCAGCTGCTTCTTTTGATAACTAATCCCACCTTAATTTTTTACCACCTCGGTTTAGGTTCTCTTCTGTAGTACAGACAGTGGGAGGACATCTTTTGTTCGGCAACTAGAACCGGATTGGCATATTGACTCGGACCCTGAAATCACTTTTCAACTTACGGTATATTTTCATCACAGTTTACTATCAAAAGTTACCAAGTGTGATCGGACAGCCACAAAATTTTTCTGCTAAATTTGTTTTTATGTCACAGAGGTTCATCAAGTGTCAGCTTCACATAACTCAAGTTCAGCCTGACCGAACAGCCTCCAATGTTTTCACCTCGGCATCACTGGAGCAGTTCTTTCAATGCACATGACACAGACCAGCACAAGTATGCGTGTACAATTTCTTTTTTCGATCATTTTTTTTTTTAATCTTTGGTTCTTTCATTTCCTGCAAATGATATTTCTGTTTCAGGAAATACTTGGTTTTCTTTTCATCTTGCAACAAGTGCATCTCTTTAGTAAGTTGGGTAAAATAAGTGCATAGGCATATGGATAGCAAATGGATCAAGCTGCTTTTCGAGTTTGAGCAGGTGGGCTAGCTAGACTCAATAAACCCGAACTTTTCGGGTGTCGTCGTAGTAAGTTCACCTACCTGATTATTGTGTTATCCCATGGTGTTGTCGAGTCCATCCCACCAAATTGTACTAACCTTAGAAGTCTGTTTACTGCCCCTTCCTCTCTCATGCTCTCCATCTTTCCAAATTCTTTGCATTCTGTCGTGTAATGAAAATATGTTGGAGAACAATTCACAGTAGGTTTTCTGTTCTATTTATTTATTTGAAATATACTATCGACACGTTTCTTATGAGAATTTATTAGTTAAGATGCCAAAGTCAATCAGGCGGATAAATAATCAACGGACAGCTCTGGAAAAGGATTTAAAGTATTAATTAGGAAATGTCCAAACCATGGATTGTTGAATGCATTGCCCTAAAATAGGGGTAGATTCCTATAATTTATAGATTGGACGATTGGTCCAAATTTAAGATGTTTTACATGATTCATGCTTGGGGATTGAACTTATGCTTTCATTTATGATTAATTATTTCCTCATCACAATTGATGTCCTAAACACAACCTAAAAAACAATTGCAAGCAAAGATCATCTATGGAACTTGCAATATAACTCAGCATTAAAATGAACCTCTCAAAATAAAACTCAAGTTCTAAGGAATGAAAATTGCATTTTAAATCAAGTAATATTTCGAAACAGTATATCTCAGTAATCTAAATAAAATAGTGATGAACCATGAGTAGAATAGTGCATTGAATTGCTTGTACTAGTCCAGAGAATTTCTTCACCAAGACAATTCGAAAATAGCAATCAAAATCAGCAAAGAAAAAACATAATTGGGGAGGTCGATATCTCTGATATGCTACCAAAACCTGGAAAATTACAAAGTGTATTTAACTAGAATCTACAAAACCCCATCCTGTGCAACTCACTCTATGAAACTTCACTATACTAAGAACTCATTTAACCTCTAAAATAGGATTCAATGTTAAGCATTGTCGAAACGCTCCCTTTCATCATCGAGTGCCACCACATCTACAGTTTGATCTTCACTCTCATACTGCAAACCAAATTTCACGTTAGATGCTACAGAGTGTTATTATTTGTTAATGGATGTAGAAAATGGTAAGGACTCTAATCCTTACAAGGTCTGTTATACACAGAAAATCTTAAATATGAACCACATAAGGATAATGACACTATAATTGCGATACCTCTATGATATAGTATTATGATTAACGAAGTAATGATTAGATCACCGAAGAACGACAAACCCAGTTTATATAAGAGCACCAGTTCTCTCTCACTCCTCTAAAGCCTAGTCCTTACCAAAATATCAAAATTACTTTCTCCATCCTCCGTTTTATACTCACAAGGGCTTCTAGTTCTTCCCCAAGAAAACATCACGCAAGGACGTTACCCGATTGCCCCTACCCAAAATACCTAAATCACCCCTTCTAGAACATATAGATGTTTGGGTTCTAAGAAAAAATTACCATCTTTGAGATTAAGTTTGATTAATGGCTTTCTACATTTTTTGGTTCAAACTTTTAGAAAAAGAAAAATAAGTTAGCATGTTTGTGACAGAAATTTGATTAATGGCTTTCTACAATCTTTTGGTTCAAACTTATAAGAAAACATATGTTATAGCATGTTTGTGAAAGAAACTTGATTTAATTTTGATTGGGAGTAGAAAAGTGTCAGTTATATCTAGATAGACGAAAAATTTGTACGAAAACGTATGAAATGCTAACCCTTGAATGGTTGATTGGACGGAATGGTGGTGGCGGTGGAAGGGGCAGAAACGGCAGGCTGCCTGACGCTGCTTCCTTGTTACTTGCCATCGGTTCGTTCACTGTATTGTTAACTTCCAATTCAATATCAACTTCTTCGTCAACTGCATGGGCAGCCATGCTGGTTAATGGCACTACAATACCTGACTCCAAATTCCTAACCTGCAGATTTCAGTTGAGAAATCGAATGTATAAACAAACAATAGAATTTAATATTGTAATTTGTAAAGCACTCAAGGAAGCTTCATCTTGATCCAGCAAGGCACACTTAATGCTGCCATAACCTATGGGCTTTGCACTCCATATATCAAAACTAATCATACAAGCAAATCTTAAACACACGGCACGTAGTAAATTGTACGAATAAATAAAATTGAATAGAAAAATATTGAAGTTACCTTGTCAGCAGTAGAAACACTAGTCGATGTTTTCCCCCTCTTCTGCCTACTTTCATTTGCGGTAGATATCAAATCACTGTTTTCATTGCCAATTGCCTCAATTTTTCCGTATACCGATTGAGCAGGATGTGCATTCCACCTAGAGAGCCTTCTCAATTTGTCCATGGCCTCTTTACTTCCTTTGTGTAAATCACCTAAAGTAGCACGCACACATATTTTATCTCAGAAGTATGAAGAAAAAGAAGCTCCAACACGAAGAACATCATAATTAAAAAATGTATCACTGATAAAAAAATTCAAACATATAAAAAAATATTATAGAGAAATTTACATCTATATGAAGACATTATTATTAATTCTCAAAAGGCACCTCGTTCTGGTTTTTCTGCAATTTCGGGAACAACATGCATCTTCTTCTTGCTTGAAGAAATTTCTTTTGGCAGGTCATGAACAGGGCTGGGTGCATGAAAAACAGGGTCCTCTCCATCGCTCATAATATTGATACTTGAGTCTTCTTCGTTTGCACCAATTTTATTAACATCTGACCCCAGTTGATCTCCCAACTGTTGAAGTCGGACTTGCGATCTACATGTTTAAAAAAGTGGACATAATTTTACTGAAAGTCATCAACATTAGAAAATGCAATAAAGAATACTTGCCGCTTCAGTTCATCTTGTACCCTTGAGTAACGATTATGTGCTTTGACGAACTTCTTTATTTTTGATTTGATCCTGAATATTAAAGATCCAAGAAAACAAGTATAAGAAGTTGGTGTCCACCTTAAGCAGAACGAATACTGTATCTAAAATACAATTATAGGTACCTCTTGCATTCCTCCTTCTCTTTATATAACTGAGATTCTAGCTCTTGAATTCTAGAAGTCAAACTGTCCACTTCTTGAGTCTTCTCGTCCAGATAGACCTTCAAAAATAAAATACAATTTCCTAATATCTTTGAATATGTATTTTCTGAATCCTTTCATCGATAGAATGCAATATATTATCTCAAAAATATAGCTCAATCAACAGCATAAGCATATGACACTTAGGGGTGTTGGTTGATATAATTAATATTCATCCCAACTCACTTGCTTAAGTTTTTAAGTTGATTGGATTGGGAGTTCAAATTCATGTCAAGTCGTTTCATCTCATTAATATTGATTTCCACTTGATAGGTAATCTCAAAATTTAAACCAACAAGTAAGAGCGTCGACTTGTTAATATAATTAAATTTACCCCAACCCATCAACATCAACATCAACTTAAGCTTTTACTGATGAGTGATTTTACATAATTCAACACTTAGATTGCATAAAAGCACATGCCCAAAAAGAACAAGATAGATATAAATTGGGACCCAAGCCTTGTCATTGAAGTTCAAAGAGAAACATATAGTCCAACAAGTAACCAAGCATCACTAGAATATCTCTCCCAACCCCTAAATATTCTTTTTTTTTCTTTTTTGGAAACAACGGTAACCATGCCCGTCCCTAGGTCAGGCATTAGGAGACATCAAAGGAGTAATGTCACAGGTAAGTCTCGAACCTGAGACTTTGAAGGGAGTATACCTTCAAAACTCAAGTCTTCGACCATTGTGCCACCCCTTGGGGACTAACCCCTAAATATTCTATTATTCCTCTCCCAAAAATCTTATATAGCACACCTCAGCTTGCCATAGAAACAAGCCCTTTCTCACGAAAATAGAATCATGTAACTTGTGACGGTATGACTCATTCCATTCAACATGTTACAAAAAGGATTTCCCAACAATGACTAACCGCCTCAATCCACTTGCAATGTATACATTTGAGGAAATATTTAAAGAGAGATAATTATAGTTTAAAAATAGGAAAACCCGCCATTGATACACGATTGAAAATTGAAATATGTAATGCCTAGTGCCTGCATAAAATTAGAGGCAGAAAACAACTGAAATAAAAAAGACATACTAACCTCAGCTTGGTGTTTGTGGCGCTCAGCCATCTCAATATCTGCCTGCATCTTGTTTAACTGTACCATTCAAAGATGATCAAACAAAATTTCCAGGGAGCAACTATTTCTAATAGTAGAAGATTAAGTTAGAAAACCATAGTTCGTGTACCTGCCCCTCAAGAGTGTCTCTAGAAGCAGATGATAAGATTTTCCCTTCAACTGGTTCTTCACTTCTATCTGCTCTCAATTTCTCAGAATACTCATTATGGGAATCCCTATGCTCTTTTTTCCTTCTTTTGCGATCACTGAAACAAGAATGTGTACTTTTCAAAAAAAAAGAAAAGAAAAACAAGAATGTGTAGCATTTTAGAGTATCAACCAGAAAATTAATGAGTAATTTTTCTATCCCAGAAAATTACTAAGGAATAATTTTTCTATAAACTTGAAGCCATACTAATATATCATGCGACATGACCTTCAAACCTAAAACTAACCGAAATTTTATATTTCAAATATGACTTAAGAAAGAATGGACGAACTGGACATACTCTCTTATCAAAATAAAAAAGGAACTGGAAGTACTCTAGTAGTCTAGTATGAAGAAAGTGGTCAATATCATAAGACCATTTTCCTATGAGAAAAATATCATAAACATACATTGCGCTGACTTTCAATTAAAAATTTATCCCTCAATCGAATAAACCATTCCTGCCTTTACTTTACTTAAACTTTTAGATAATACCATCTAGACTGAAGGTCAATTTTCTTATTTCTTTAACATTTCTTAGTATCAATCTAATAATAAAAGAAAATCACTATTAGCTGCCAAAACATAAACATATAAGATGGAGACAATAAATTTAGATCCAGTACTCAGGCAGGCTAGTGAGAAAATAACGTGAAAATGCAGTTTTACAAAAATGGTGATAATTTACCTTTGCCGTTCAAGAGACCAGGATGAGCTATGCTCTGCAATTTCATTTCAATATGAGAGAAATCAGGGAAGAGCTTTGCTATTACAATATGAAAAATAGTATGTCGTCCACATGTTCTCTTTAAATATAAGTGTGTGCATACTGCATGTGTGTTAGAACTAAGGTTCCTAAATTCCTTAATTATAAAATGCAAAAAAAAAACATACAAAATGCGAATTGCAGCATACGACATTCAAGAAAAGGATACCTAGGGGAGGGGAGAGAGACAAACAAAAAGAAAAACATATGACTTTACGACCTCGAGGTCCATGTCGCCCACTAGAATCCCTTTCATGCAGAGGAGAACGACGGCTGTCGAGCTTATGCCTTAAATCATTTCCTCGATATTCCCGTCTACCTGCAAAGATGGGGAAACTCTATTTTAAAATATTTAGTCAATGCTAGTATTCTTTCTAGAGAAAATTTAATGAAGCATTCCTTGCAAGGCTTATCTTACCATTACATGGAAAAGATGAGAAAGAAAATAAGGAACAGTAATATTGTTGCCATGCGAGTTCCGAAAGAGCCACAGAAATATTGAAAAGATATAGAAAAATCCATGCTCGGGATTAACCATGTGATAACCTTCATACTCAGAATAGAATGGGAGATACCTCTGGGATTCCGCATTTTGATACAAGTACAGTCCAATAACATAGATTCAATTTCAATTCTTCAAGCAATACTCCCATAAAATTTGCATTACTCCAACCGGAAGTCCATTTGGCATACTCATGGGGCATAAACCAACGAAGAATCTCTTCTAAGAAAAATGAAGTCCCAAGAACAAGGGTGTCTTAACCCAGAAGACCATAATGGGATAATTAGCAAAAGCTGTGGGAGATGTATAAATTATGGAAAACAAATGTAATCTTCAACAAGTACTTTCTGGTTTAGTTGATGCAGCACAAGGGACATAAACATCTCCAGGAATATATCACAGGCAGCTCTATAAAGAAAAATCCACCATACCCATTGCTACGAAAAAGCTCTGATCCGGATGATAAATTTTGACTAGCCACTTCAGTGATCATGTAAGTTGAAGTAATTTTTATATCACTGATTATTGGAATCATTCAATGTCCTTTAATAAATATCCATTGGTAGAGGTGGCTTGTGCAATACCAATTAAAAAATATCGAAGATAGCAAGCAACGAGATACACAAACCATGCCATATATGAGATTGTGTTCGTAGATCTATACAGTCACAACAAATTGAATACTTTCAAATGATTAACTGAAATAACCTAGATATTATTGTTCTAAAAACAAAAGAACCTGGATATTAGTCTAATCCATTCTAAAGATACCCTCCATCAAAATGCACAAGAATAAACTCCAAACTTTACAAGAATAACTTCCCACTGGAAATAAGATAAAGATAAATTTAAGTCTGAATAGCTCCAAAATCATATTACCAGGGGTCATTCAGGACATGTATAATTAATAAAAAGAAAATTCATACACATTAGCAAAAATGGTACATAACAGTAACGGAAAATGCTAATAAATTAAGCCCTGAACAAGAAAACCAGAATGGAACTAAGAAGCACCATTAGTCATGAACTATTCTATCCCTCTTCTCAGTAATTAAACTCACATATACCTTAATCAAAATCATACCTAACCAATGAAACCTAACAACACACTATCACCACTAGGGCATTGTTAACCACAACAAATCTCAATAAACAACAGCAATAGCAATCAGATTCATAAACCTAAACCCCACAATAAAAGAAAATCTGAGAAGATTAAAGAAATAGAGGGTAAATTACCTTCATGAGCGCCATCAAATCGCCTGAGTTCCGCGTTGCCGTGCGCGAACGAACAACTAGGGCGAGAACAACGCCCTTTCTGATAAAGAACGCACAACTTCGTTTTGAAAAGTTTGCGCCCAAACATCATGAACAGTACACGGAGAAGAAGTATATACTTGAATTCGGAGAAATCGCCGTTGAATTCGCAGCGATGAAGTAGAAACGAATTGGAACAGTTCAATCGCTACAATCCGCTTCTGCAGATTACCGAAAATCAGAAAAATAGGGAACCAAATAATCCAACAGAACAGATTCGAAGGGGCTGTAAACGGAGCTATCCGACCGCTTCGACGAACGCCGTGAGGAAGATGATTCTTACGGCTTTTGTTTCATTTTCTCCGTTTCTCTTCGCTGCTATGCTATAGAGAGTTTATACCTCAACCTACCAACAGTTTAATTCTTAACACAAGTTATAGGTTTAATCAAGTATAATTTTACCCTAAACCTTTTTTTTTTTAAAAGAATATTAATAGCCTCAAGCCCTAACAGGTCAATTTAATTTATCTTTTAAAAAACCCATTTAATTTAAACAAGATAAGATAGATATTAACCCTAATCTCAATTGTAGTTAAATCATTGGAGGAGCTAATGGTCAAAAGGGTCATGGTTACATGTCAAATTTCAACATGGTGGAGTAGTTTAATGGTCAGAGAGGATTTTGAGGCGTTTAAAGTGACTAGTTTAATTTATAGTAGTCATTTAGCAATAAATTAATTTCTTACGAGTTTATTTAACAACTAAATGTCGGTCAAACGATATGTCTCGTGACATTAATCAAGATGCACGCAAGTTAGCTCGAAATGTCACTAATATCAACAAAAAAGAAAAATCAATATAAATGTACCAAATTCAAATTCCAATATTATAAATATGTTTCTCACGATTATTATTAGTTGATTTAGCGATTAAATTTACCTTAAATAATTGAAAAGTTATGAATTTGACTTAAACTTAAATTTGCATGACGGCCAAATATTGAAACAATAGAGAAAATAATCTAGAGGCACATTAAATTAATTGGTACTCACAGATTTAAAAAAATAAAAATAAATAAAACGAAAACAACATTGGAATATTGTATTCAATAAATAGCAATAATAACAATTGGATTGAATCACAAAGAAGTGAAAACGAAATCACAAATGCACGTGTTTTCCACGCGATCAAAACACGAAACCCGCACACCAAATCAAAACGCGCACAAATGGCCAGAAATATAAACAAACCACAATCAGTTAACAAAAGCACAGCGACGCCTAATTTGGCCGTCGGCGCCGGTGAGGACGTCGATCTGTCCCATCTTGAGCATCGATTCGGCGAAATCGGCGGCGAAAGTGGAGCCGTGAGTCAGAGCTTGAAGCTGAACGTAGCCTCTGGTTTCAAGATGGTCGAGCAGGGCGGAATCGGACTGGAACAGTCCTCTTCTCTTGGAGACCTGAGCGTAGTAGCCTTCATCGAAGCGCTTGAAGCTTCCCGGATCCATCTCGACGGTGGTTTTCTGGTCGTTTGGCTTGCATTTCTTCCTCAGTGCGACGGCGTAGTACTTGTCCAATTTCGGATCGGCGTCGCCTTTGCCGGTGAAATTGTAGAGGCGGTTGGAGAAGAAGGTGCAGTGAGAGACTCCGATCGTGTGCGCTCCTGGAGAAATTAATTTGAAGAAATTTGAGAAGAAGAATTAGGGCAGATTGAAATTAGGGGTGTGTTCGACCCGTAAATGATCGTGTTGGTTATAATAATCCAATTGATGTTTGTCCCACCGTTTAGTGGTTACTTAAACTTCCGTACCCGTTTACCTAAGCATACGTACTCATTTATCTAAATCTTCGTTCCCGTTTACATAAGCATACGTACCCAACCTACATGCCCGTTTATCTAAATCTTACATATATTACAGATCTACAAATACAGTTTATCATAATTTATGGGATAAATTATGGGAAGGGGTCTTTTTTTAAAACCATTTGTTAAAATGGGTCTGTTTAAGAACGTTTTATTAAAATGGGTTATGGCGTCTCTTTAGAGACGCCACATACGTTGAAAATGGTCAAATATATTTGGCCTATTAGGCGTCCGCCACACATGAAATTAGTCAAATTAACTGGAAAAAAAGAAAATAATTAACCGTCTTAGATTTTCCAAATATGAATGAATTAATTGCATTTGTTTTTCAAATCTGTAATTTCCATAACCGTTCACTTCTCTCATTTTAGGGGAATTAGTTATTATTTATGTAGTCTCTTTTATTTTATTTAACTTTTTTGAGATTTTTCTAAATTTTCTTCACAATAAAGTATTATATATAAAATATATTTCTACTCTATATATAGAGAGAGAGGCAAGTATGTAAGTTTCTTATAACTATTGAACATCAATGCAGTTAATAACATATTGCATTGAGATTGAAACCTAAAATAATAATATTATTTAGGTCATAGTCATTTGATTTTTATTTTTATTTAAATTTTTTTACCAAATATTTCATCTTCCTATCATCTATTTTATCTTTCTTTAAAAAAAGTGTAGGAATACTAGTAAAAAAACAAGCTTTTATGAAAGCTAATTTTTTGTTTCCAAATGAAAATATAGGTAAAATATAAATATTCAAGTAGGAAAAAACATACGATACAACAATTGTAGTAGACTTAAAATTTAAAAACAAAAAATAAAATACAAGGCCTTAGTTAGAGAAAAAAATTAGAATGTGATTTATACTCGACCTTATGCAGACAATAATACTTAGGTTATGTGCAGATATGACCTAAATATTTATATTATTTAGAAAATATACTGTATATTTTAAATATACATTTTATCGTTCATATATCATAATATAACCATTAATAAGAAAATATTAAACTTGTAAATTAGTGTTATTAAAAAGAAATTTAACATGCTTACATTGGTATAATAACAATTAAATAAAATATTAACTAGCACGTACCTAATATAAGGGAAGTAAATTTCTAAAAGAAGTTACAAATTTGTTAAAACAAAATTAAAATTTGCGGAATTAATTCATTTATATTTGGAAGGCGTAAGGCTAATTTAAAAAAAAAAACCAAAAAGAAAGAAAAAGAAAGTGTAAGACATTTAAATATTTCCCAATTTTTTCGTAAATTTGACCAATTCCATGTGTGGCGTCTCTTGGAAAGACATCACCTAATAAGACAAGGAAGTTTGACCATTTTCAGCATATGTGGCGTCTCTACACCACTACCCATTTTGATAAATCATTATAAAACAAACTCATTTTGACAAATGGTTTGTAAAAAGAACCCATTTTTACCATTTACTCTAATTTATGTTATAATAAATTATCCATCAAACACCATTTATAATAATTTATAGTTTATCATAACCTACTGTTTATTATATTATTTCGCCTATTATAACCAAACCGGTGCCCCAAAGGTAATTGATTTTTGTTTACCTGATAAAACGACGAGGTCTTTGACGGAAAGGCCCTTGGATTGGAAACTTGTAATGAGCGTTGAGATGTTGGCGAAGGGTGGGGGCAAATTGGTCAATGCCTCTTGTGCGATTGAAACGGTTCCGTCTCTTCTCCCTGTTGGAACTTCCCACCATGGCCCTCCAATCTGAATTCAACAGATTTTATCAATTCTTTTTTTATTCAACAATATTCAAACCCTCCCAAAAGCTGATACTTTAGAATTTACTTATATTTATTTTACTTTTTTTTTTTGGAAAAATCATACATTTTTAATTAATTTATAAGATGAATTTTATGTTTTTATTTTTAAAAAAATTATAAGAGTTCATCTAATACAATTTCCTAAAAAAAATTAAACTTATATATTAAGAATGATTTTATGTGACAGAAATGTTTGAATGATTCCCTAAGAGTGCATTTGTTTTTGGTAGAAAATAATAGAGTGAAAGATAATGAAATGGTTAATAGTAGTTATAAGTAGTTATCTACTCGTTTTGTTTGGAGATTGAGGTTAATAGTGGTTGAATGATAAACTAGATGTAAAGTTTAGTAAAATTTAATGTGAGATTTGATAAAAAAAGTTGAAAAAGGATTGAAAATTGGTTAACCGTTATGTTATTTACTACAAGCCTATCAAACCTTTAGGTTTAAGTTTTATAGCTTTAACATATAATACTATTGTGCAGTTCAAATGTATCATTGATGAAATCCTAATAGAGGTGTATACATCTATATTCTCTTGGCCATCTAAAATATGTTATAGTACCTGAGTTTATCAAACACATTATTCATTCTAATAAAAAAAAATCAAAATCTACTCCAATTCAAAAAATGGAAAACATATATTAAGGATATATTAAAGATTTGTACGTGAAAATATGAACGACTTCATTCATTATCAATTAATTTTGAATTACAAATTGTAAAAGTTTACCATTCTAACGGCATCCCGAGCTACCAAAGTGAGGATATCGGCACATGACACGACGCCCGGACACTGCTTTTCGAGTGCGGCTTTAACGGCATCGATGACGTTGTAACCCTTTAAACTAAGGTTGGGAGGGGAATCTTTCTCGGCTTGGTTTTTTGGCGTCGAATTTATCAGCACAGAACCATCACAACCCTGTCCATTTAGCATTTACTACAAATTAACCAATAAATTAAAAAAATGGATAGTTCTTTTCTTAACTCATCCGACAATTTGAACAGAGTTCATGATGAACTAGTCACGACTTAGCTATTAATTACTAATACAAATAAACTAATCTTTTCAAATTTAGAATATATTGTTTTAATTAGTTGAGCTATGTTCAATTAATACCAAAAATCAGTAATTATTATTAATTGGTTGAGACAAAAAACAAAAAAGGTTAAAACATGTAAAATATAGTAATTACCCTAACAAAGCAGTCATGGAAGTGCATCCTCAACAAAGAGGCTGCTAGAGTAGGTTGTTTCTTAATATATGTAGCCACCGTTTTGGCAACGGTATACTCCAACACCGGGCAGCTGTACCGATAATACCCGACCGCCAAACCACGATGATGTCCATACGCTTCGGAAAAGTTCGGGAGAGATGATACGAGCATTAGCTGCAAAAAGAGGAGGGTGAAAAGCTTTGTGCTAATGGCCATGGTTTTGAAGAAGATAATTAGATATTTTCAGCTACGTTTGTTATGCACTCAAACTTTTGAGATATGGCGATTTTGCAATGAAAGCTTATGTTGCTTTTATAATAATGTTTTGGCTTTGGAGTTTGAAATTGTCATGAACAATCTGTCATATGGGACTTTTTCTTTCTAGAGTTTCTTATATCTTAATTTTGGTTGGTTGAAGTATCTTTAACTAAAAAAACAATTTTGATTTTTGACTTTTTTTTTTTTGGAATATTATACTCTAAATAAATCTTAGCTATGAACCTAACGCATTGTTTTTTCAATTATTCCCCTTGTTATTATTTTTAGTTTTTAATTCAAGTTGGGCAGATTCTAAATTATAATATTTTGGTTGGATTTATGTTTCCATTATTGTTATCTTATGGTTTGGAAATAATGACTTTTTTACGGATCTCCTTAGTTTATAAATCTATATATGAATCTCTTTTTATCTAGTAAATGTGGGACAATAGTTGAATAATTTAGGTATTTTTCTTGAATAAAATATCGTTGGGTCTTCTCACTTAAATTATCATCTCTCTATATGCATTATATGTATACACTTTCTTAACCAGATATGTCTTCATTCTCTTGAGCACTAAACTCAATCACAAATTTTACTTCTTTAGAACTAAGTATAATAATGGCACTCGATACTAAGAATCTTTAATAATTAAGAGTGAATGAATATGATTATGGATACTCGTCCTTATTAGGAACAAGTAACTTCACGTAGCTTTACATTAATATAATAATGTCGAATTTAGATGTAAAAAATTATTTTTTGTTTCACCGAAAATTTTTGGTGCGGTGGATTCATCAATCAACCATAATTACCCTTCTTACAAAACATAATTATTAATAATAATCAAGCATATTTAGCTGGCCAATATGCAAATGGGAACGCACTGTGATTAGTGTTAAGAAAAGTTTGGTAAGCAATATTAAGAAACAATATTAGCACGTACAACTAAAGCCAAAAACAACTCGATAATAATGGATTGATTTTATCTCAAAAAAAAAAATCATGGATTAATTAATTTAATAGTGTGGACTAGGATTTTTTTTTTTTTTTTTGATATGGCATGTAGTTATAAAGCTGGCAATTATTTAATGCAAAATTGAAATAAGAGAATGTCAATATGGAAAGTGTTGACATTTTGATTAAAATTTAAGCCATTTGCAAATAAAAGATTCTCAAATGATGTCAAGTAGGCTTCCAAATTTTACAAATGAGTCGTTTCGCTCATTTCATTTATTTTAATAAAAAACTCTAAAGATAATTTTCAAAACAAATTTTAAAACTCGATAAAAGATAGCTTTTCAAATTGTGAAAGCTACCCAAAGTTTGTTTTGTATAATAATTTAACCAAAAGGATATTACATTGTAGGTTTTTTTTTTCTTTGTTTAGAACTCAATAATATAGTTGTACACTTATAAAACATGATCTTGTTCAAGTAAGGTTGTTACATTGTAAATAGAATTACAATACAGAAACATACAAAAGGTAAGAAAAAGATTTTTTTTAGCTTAACAAAAGATACAAAAACATGAGCTCAAATGTAAAAAATATATTAATATTAAAAAATTCATCCACAATACCTTATTCCAAATGGTTGTTTAACTCAAGAAGAAAACAAACTTATATCACTTTAATTGAAAACATAATGTTGTTAATTACTTGGGTTTTTTTACAAACTTCTCAACGTGCATCAAAAGAAGAATGACCGACATGCTAGATAGTAGATTATAGACATATACACAGATTTATTGTTACACTATTAGGAAAATATGGTTATAGAATGAAACAACACATGAAAGGAGTTGTCATAAAAGCCAAACCATGTCGTAGTACTCAATACATCGATTGTTCTTGTGACCAAGAGGTCATGAATTTGAATCTTCTATATTATAGTTAAATTAAAAAAAAAAAGAGTTTATCATTAAAAAATGCAAATGAAAAGTGCATCTAATTCATACGAAACATTAGATCAAAAAAGGGAAATATAATATGCATTTTTTATATGATGACTTTAGGCCCATGAGTTTTCACGCTCGATATAAAAAAAACAAAACGAAAACTTTAGATACGCCCAAACTGGTTCGAACTATCATAGGAAAAAAAAAAAAAAAGTGTTCACCCTCAATATCTGTTAGCCCCTCAAATGTAATTTTGTTACAATTTGATCACTCCAACCATTTTTTCATTAATTAGCTATGATCATAAGCTAACTTTGTAAAATATTGTAAAGTAAACCAATTATGTATAGTTGAGTTTTATTTTAAAAGAAATATCAGTCTTCATGAAGTAAGTCATCTTTAATATATATATATATATATATATATATAAATAGTATATAAAAAATATATTTTTCACCCAAAAAAACTAATATAAAAGGCCAACCTTTGAATTTTGTATTGAATAAATAATAATAAGAATAAGGTTCAAATCACAATACAACTGGAAATGAAATGAGAATTGTGCGTGTGCTCCACGCGATCCTACATAGTGAACTCATGAAACCCATGCACCAAATCAAAACGCGCACAAACTGCCAGAAAATAAAGCACAAAACAACGTTCGTTTCTGCCAAACAAATCAATTAACAAAAGCACATCGACGCCTGATTTGGCCGTCGTTGCCGGTCAGGACGTCGATCTGCCCCATCTTGACCATGGATTCGGCGAAATCGGAAGCGAAAGTGAAGCCGTGTGTCGATGCCTGAAGCTGAACGTAGGCTCTGGTCTCAGCATCATCAAGAAGAGCAGAATCAGACTGGAACAATCCTCTTCTCTTGGAGACCTGAGTGTAGTAGCCTTCATCGAACCGCTTGGCGCTTCCCGGATCCATCTCGACGGTGGTTTTCTGGTCGTTTGGCTTGCATTTATTCTTCAGTGCGATGGCATAGTATTTTTCGAGTTTCGGATCGGCGTCGCCTTTGCCGGTGAAGTTGTAGAGGCGGTTGGAGAAGGAGGTGCAGTGAGAAACTCCGATCGTATGTCCTCCTAGAGAAATTCATGATTGCAAAATTAATTTGGAGAAATTTGAAAAGTGGATCGGAAGAGAGAGAATGAATTTAAGGCTAATTTGTTAGGATCTCTCTTTTTTTTTTTTAATACATATTGGGGGAGGGGACAAATACCTATTCTCGGGTTCGAACTCGTGACGCTGGTGTTGAACTAGATTCAGTAATTTGTTAGGATCTCTAGTTCAAAATACTAGAGATCTAACCATTTATAAGATAAATGGATTATTCTTTTCATTCAAAATTGAATTAATTTTTTTGAACCGAATGATTCAGTTGTGCAATAATTTTATTATTTGATTATAAATTAATTTAACAAAATCTATGTCATATGTTAGATTTCGAAAATCAGTATATATTCCTCTCTCCAATATATACTAAAAAAAATGAATTAATTTTGAGATCAATGTCCACACTATTTAATATCAATTAATTTTGGTTTACCTGATAAAACGACGAGGTCTTTGACGGAAAGGCCCTTGGATTGGAAACTTGTAATGAGCGTTGAGATGTTGGCGAAGGGCGGGGGCAAATTGGTCAATGCCTCTTGTGCCATTGAAACGGTTCCGTCTCTTCTTCCTGTGGGAACTTCCCACCATGGACCTCCAATCTAAAATCAACATCAATGGTATTATTCTTTTTTAGTACAATTCCAAATGGAATTTTTGGATTTGAATCCAATATATGCGGTAGGTATTCTTAATTGGAGTAAGAAAAGTAAGAATGATTAAATAAAGAAAATAAAAAAGAATAATTATTTATTTTTGGTACGAACATAATGATTATAGAAATGATCATTAATTATGTCTCAGTCAAAATAGATAAAAATAATGAGGATGAAAAAAATGGAAAGTAGTTTTAAGAGGTATGATTTTTTTTTTTTTTTTTTTGAGTACAAGTTGGGAAAAGGGAGATTACAATTACTGATTATAGGGATTGAACCCATGACAATGACTGGAAATAGATTAATACCACACTAGATAACTAATTGCGCCACCCATCTAAATATGTTGGGTAAGAAAATGATTCCCCAAAATCATTTTCACCTCCTTCCCTAATCAATACACTTTTCGCAGTTCAATTCTCTAATTATTCCACTAAAATCTCTTATAATATTAGAGGTCATTAAAAACATTATTTGGTCCAATAAAAAATTGGAAATCGCTCCAAGAGTGAACCCAAATAGTCATCTAAGCATGTTAAGAACATATTAAATATCACACATTTTAGAATACCTTATAGTATTCATAAAATTGATGATTGTTCCATTCATCAGAGATTGATATTAAGTTGTGATAATTTACCATTCTAACGGCATCACGAGCTACCAAAGTGAGGATATCAGCACATGAAACGACTCCTGGGCATTGCTTTTCAAGGGCCGCTTTAACATCGTCGACGACATTGTAACCCTTTAAGCTAAGGTTGGGAATGGAATCTTTCTCAGCTTGGTTTTTTGGCGACGAATTTATCAGCACAGAACCATCACAACCCTGTCAGTTTAGTATTTACTACAAATTAATCAATAAATTTAAAAAATGGATATTTTTAATAATTCTTAACTATCACATAAAAATAATCGTCCATTTGTACACAGCTCAAAAATATATATATTGGGGAGAGAGACCACAAGATGAGAATCAATTAATACCAATTTTTCAAAAAATTAGATTACAATCAATCTACTAAGTCAACATGTCACTAACTTTTCGATAATTTGAACAAAGTTCTTTGCATAAAAAACTCCATTATCTTTTATAAATTAACCATGATTTAGATATTAATACTAATACAAATACACAAATATTTTTCAAAATGAGAATTTCCTTGTTATTTGCAAAAAGTTAAAAATGAAAATCCTACGTTTTTTTTCATATTAAGAGGTGGGATATAGAGTTTTGAATTTAAGATATTTAGTCGAATATATTGGGTTAATTAGTTGAGCTACGTTCCATTAGCAACACAATTTAGTAATTATTTAATTGAGAGTACAAAATATATATACATTATAAAATGTGAATAATTAACAGAGTAATTACCCTAACAAAGCAGTCATGGAAGTGCATCCTCAACAAAGAGGCAGCTAGAGTAGGTTGTTTCTTAATATATGCAGCCACCGTTTTGGCAACGGTATACTCCAACCCCGGGCAGCTGTACCGATAAAACCCGACCGCCAAACCCCTACGACGTCCATACGCTTCGGCAATGTTCGGGAGAGAGGATACAAGCATTAGCTGCAGAAAGAGGAGGGACAAGAGCTTTGGGCTAATGGCCATGGTTTTTGAAGAAGAGAAGCTGATATCTATCTTCAGCTTTTGTGTGAATATGGCGATTACGTTGGAAGCTTGTATGGTTTTTATAATAAAGTTTTGGGTTTGAAGTTTGAACATGTCATGAACAATCTGTCATATTGGGATGTTTCTTCTCTAGAGTTTCTTATATTTTAATTTTGGTTGGTTGAAGTATCTTAAATTAAAAAAACAACTTTGATTTTTGACATTCTTATATATTAAATAAATTTTAGCTATGTACCTAACACAATATTTTGGTTGATGTTGTATATTATATTCTTCAACAATTACCATTTATTGAACCACCCTCAAAATAGTCATTCTCTTCAAATTACATTAGAGCAATTCTTCACCTATAACACTTTTGCTCGAGCTCAATCACAAGGTTTTTTTTTTTTTTTTATTACTAATCATGACAAATCGGTATTCAAACGATTTTAATGACCCAAACTTATGCTACCAATTTGTTAAGGACAAATAATTTTCACATTAATATAATATCGTCACATTTAAACATAATGACTTTACTTATATTTTTGTTTCATCAAAATTAAATATTTTATAGCAATGGAGATGTTGTCGTTTATACTTACACATTCATAAATTTATAAATTTCTCTCTAGCCAATGTGAAATAATTGATTAAATTCCTATCCATTATTTTTGTGCAAGGTTTCTTTGTAAATATAACATTTGGAATAGGTTATTTGAATCCAGTCTTTTGATTATTAGATTATACTAGTAGCTCATCTACTTTATAAATAATAGAGTCTATTTTTACCTTTTTAAGGTAGGACTATAGTGATATCTTCAACGAGCTTTCATTGTTTGCCCATGTTTAGTTAACCTTTCATCTATTTTTGTATATATTTTCGTATTTCATATGTGTATTGAATTACATGATTTAAAAACTTCAAAATATAGTGAGACTTAATTTGATCCGTAATCTTTTTTTTTAGATAAAAAGTTAGATAATCCATCTTTCATATTCTTAAAATAAACCCTTTGTACGAAATGACCTAAAAGAAAATATTGATGCAAAAAAGTACAAAGCAATAGTGAAAAAGAAAGGAAAAAGAACTGTAATATTGCTCTCCAACTGTCAATATATGACTAATCCAAACAAATTATTATCAAATGCTATGTGAATGAATGGCACGTAGTTATGCAGCTGTCAATTATTTAATGCAAAATTGAATTAATAAAATGTTCATATGGAAAGCGTTGACATTTGGATTAAAATTTATGCCATTTGCAAATAAAACATTCTCCAATGTTAATTTAATTTTAGAATTTCCAGTTAGTGCTTTGCATTTTACTCGTAGGCGTTAGCCGATAATGCATATATTTTTTTCTGGAAAACAGGGGTTGACTTGCTACCGGCGATTTGTTTTTATTTTTTACATAACATATCCATTCCATCCATTAAAAACGAAAGAGAATCATACAATCATTTTCCTTATCCTCATAAGACATAGATCAAGAATTTCTAAGACAATCAACAATACCGTGTAAGCTGATCTTTTTACATACGAGAGTGAAAGCAATATAATACTTACTTACATACATGAACCCAACAAAGAGAGAAAAGAATGATCTTTATTATTCGTAATTATTGACAAATTAAGTACATAGTGTAGGAAAATATAGATGCAAAAAGCGGAATTTCAAGAAACAATTTCCTAACATCTATCACAGAATCGCATACATAATAATTATAGGATTTAAATAGGGGTAAAGAGTTACAAGCGTGATTCCCAAGCAAGAACGCTGCTGCTGGCAGGAGATGTTAGGGCTCCAACTGCAACCCCTCCAATTGGTCCACCAACAATGGAATGATCCTAGAAGGCAGGGAACTGTTTCCCTGTCCTACTTTTATTGGGATGTGGAGGCACAATAAGAAATTGGGGTTAGAGTTTTCTCTTGGATGGAAAAATCAATCTGTTCGTATATTTCTCGTCTCTCCTGACCCATATATATTTAGGGTTAGGCCAGCAGAGAAAACCAAAACCCACGTATTCTTAATTTGTCATCCAATATAAAATTTGGTCTTTATAATTAGTTCAGACATTGCTTTATATGTGACCTGTTAGAATTAGATATTTTAGTTGTTAACCCAATCTAATTAGTCTAACTATAATAATTATTCTCTAACAAGTAATTATAATTACTAAAATATACTAATTATTATCTCCATAATAATTTCTATTTATATTTAGTAATGGTTGGGATTTGTCTTAGGACACAATTCCTTCGCATAGTTATAATAAAATGCATTTAAAAGATGTTATATTTTTTTGTTCAATCATAAGTACACCGTTCAATATAATATTGAATTAGATTATCGGCCAACAATGAAACTAACATAGCATCAATTATTTTGGTAAATTAAATTCAAACGTAAAACTTCGTTCACGAACAAAATATAATTTTACCAACTTAGTATTTAGGTTGGTTATAAGTTTTAATTTTCTATTTGAATTCTCGAGGATGTAGGTTTACGGCCACAATTAAGTCAAATGATGTTAACATGTGTGTGATCATAATTGATCGAATTAAATATTACATTCAATACTATTTAAAAATCCATTTAATTTTTAAAATTATGTTTGGTTTTTAAAACCATTATATTTGAACTTTTAACCCAATTTCAAAAATAAAAACCACACAACAACAAAACAAATGAAATTAAAAAAATTTAAAAAACAAACAAACAAAGAATTATTTGAATTCTTAGTTATTGAAAATAAACCCAAAATTTATGTTATGCTATCATATGTGCCTAAAATTTTAATTTGTATTCAGCACGTCCTGAGTAATCAATTTTGTTTTTTATTTGTTCGAGAAATTTCAAAGTATATGAGAAATAGAATTGAAAATTTAAAGAATCTGATATATTGTTTCCAAAAAATAGAAAATGAAATTTGAGATAATGTTTTAAATTCATTATGCTTATAAAAATACAAAATTTAAAATTCAACCACCTATTGAAAACTTGTTAAACTCTATAGATCTTTTAAAAAAAACTCTATAAATCTTTTTGAACATACATTTGGAAGCTTAATATTGAATCTAATATTTTAACATATTCTATTTGTCAAATATTTTAAATATATATGAAGAAAAATTTCTTTTTAGATAACAATATTTGCTAATCAACAATTTAGTTCTTGAAATAGTTAGTAACAATCTAATCTGTGTAATCTGAAATTGCTGATTAGTTCTTGAAAATAGTTAGGAAAGATTTTGTTCATAAAGTTTAGAATATAGTCCTATTGTTCAAAATATATAAAAAATCATTCCCTATCGAACATAATTATTGAATTTTATAATATAACAACTTTTTGTTTATATATAGTTTATAAACAAATTAAGTCTCGAATCACCAAGCTACATCAGTAAGAAATTCCATTAAATTTAACAAAATTTCATCATAAGGACTAAATGGTGTAAACTAAGTGATTTCAAAAAAAAAAAAAAAAAAAAACCATGAGGGTAGTTTCAATTATATCTCCAAACTTTAAAACATTAAATCTTAACTTTTGAAATGCAAGCTTAGCTCTATTAGTGTGGCTGATGAACTAAAAAGTTATAGAATTAAATCTCCCGCTCCCAATTATTAAAAAACTTAAATATATATATTAATTAGAAAATTAGAAGTATAGAGACTAAATCTTACCAACTAAAAGTGACTTTTTTTGCCGTGCTATACTAATAAATATTGAGAAATTATATTTGATGAACTCATCAAACAAAAATAATTATAAATATAACAAATATGTGTACAAGTCTGGGAAGGGAATTACAAATATTGATTTCAGAAATCGAACGCGTAAATGGATTATACTAAACTAGATGATCAATCGCGTCATCAACCCATTCAGTCTCATTAATATCAATATCAATATTTAATCATTACTAATTTTCTTTAAAGTGAGTAATTAATTGCTAAGTTTACCATTAAAATTACATCATTATGTTGATGTTTATGTATTTCTCAATTGTAAAGCCCATTAAGCCTTCAGCTTTAGGTTTTTTTTCTACTATATAATGTTGTTGTGTTGTTTCCTTCCAAATGCAGCTAATAACACATCTCCCTCGTTTTCTTCCATAAACAATTTAACCCAAATCTCGATCAATCTTTTGATAATTTACTTGTTTTTTTGGACAGGAAGTGATTTTTATTTATTTTTTAATAATAACGAATTTAAAGTGACTTAATACTGATTCATCTTTTTTCCTCGAAAATTAAGCTTATTATTATGAAAAGAAACCAAAGATCGTTAAAAATAAAATCAATATATGCATTTTCCTCATAACAAATTCTCATTTTAGTTTTCATAATCACAAGAATGGACCTACTGACAGTCAGTTAAAATCGATCACGCTCTTCAAAAGAATGGAGCATAATTTCTGCATGAATTCAAGCAATAAATCTCCACCTTCCAGAACCAAATTTCAAAAAATCCCCAAACCAGAGAAAAAACCTAATTGCAACCACAATGGAGATATTCATAGTCACATTAGGGCACGAATTCGCCATAGAAATCAGCAATCAAGCACAAATCCTGGAAATCAAAAGAAAAATCGAACAGTTCATCGGCATACCGGTGGAATCGCAACATCTCTCTGTTTACGGATGCGAATTAATCGACGGACTCGACATGGAGGATTATCCATTCATCTCACAAGGTTCGCGAATCGATCTCTCCATCGATCAAATCGCCACCGCACCACCGCCAATCAAGATTCCGATCACCGTGAAACTCTCCAACCGACAGATCGACGTCGAGATGGACGAAACAGAGACGGTTCAGAGTTTGAAGGAGAAGATCCAGAGAATCGACGGAACGCCGGTTCAATCGATGTCGTTGTTTCACTCCGGCCAGGAATTAAGCGAGGATTACCGGAATCTGAGCGAATTTGGCGTCGGAGAGTTTTCGGAAGTGATCGGGATCTTCAAAACGACGAGTCGGATGAGCGATTTTCCAGGGAGGAAGGTGAGTTTCGTGGTGGAGACTTCGTCGAGTTTGCTTAATGCGGCGTGTATTCCGATGGAAATGATGGATTCCAGCACCGTCGCCGACGTCGGAGAACTGCTTTTGGCGGGAAAAGTTCTTCCCGACGATGATTATCTGTTTATTCATAAACAGAGGATTATGCGAGATAAGTGCAGTTTAAGATGGCATGGAGTTCAAAATGGCGATTTTATTTATGTTTTTAAAGGCACCGTTAGCCGCGCCGAATGTTACTGATTACAAAATTATGACGTAGTATATACCTAATTTAGAAAAAATAAAAACTTTTTTTCTTTTGAAGTACTTATTTTCTAATTTTGTTACAATGCTATTGAGTATTGAGTTGGTCGTTCTATTTCTGATAGTTATTGTACCTTTAAAATGTTATTTTAATAAACTTATAACTAGCTATTATTGTTTTAATAGTTCCTTCTATTAGTATTGTATTTTTTTATTGCATAAGATGGAACTATTGTGATTGTTTACCTTAAAAGACAGTTTTATGGTAAAAGAAAATATGAGGAGTAAAGAGATGAAGATCAAAAACACCATTTAAATCGAACGATTCTCAATTGTGATGGTTTAATGAGTATTAAAATAAATCAAACGGTATTGTAGCTTGATGGCCAACAAATTAAATTTTAATATAATTTGATGTTGTTGGTCTCAAGATCGAAACTTAGTAAGTACAAGTATTAAAATAAGGCATATATGTTTTTACTTAAACAACATTTTAAACCGAGAGTTTCCCAATTGTGATGATTTAGTGAATGTTAAAATAAACCATATATCATTTTAGTTAACCAACATTTAAACCGAGAGATATCTAATTATATTCTTTTGGTAATATGTGGTTAGAATTCCATTCATTTTGTCATAATAAATATGTTAATTAAGTTCTATTACTTTTAATTTTATTTATAGTGATTAATAAAATAGAGAACTAAGATTTTTCTTTTTTTTTAAGTATAAATTGGGGGAAGAGAGACCAAAAAACCATATACATCCGGCACAACTACTCTCAAATAATATAAGAATATTATTGAAATTGAAATAGATTAACACTAGACATAGATAACCAACTACACCACAATTTTCTTTTCTTGATATTCAAATTTTGAGCAAATTTATGAAGTTTTTTTGTGGTTTAATTTAATAATATTTTGAGATAATGATTCATATCATTACTCTTAGATATTTGAATCTAAAAATTATTTTAAAAAATGAATTAAGCATATAACATGATCTCGCCATAATCGTGATCAAGCGGAGAGAAAAAGATGCAAGAGTGGGACCCATCTCGAACGCCAAAATGAATGAACAAGATTCCATCTTCTATTATGCATAAGAATTCTGTTTTTTATTTTCTTATCCTCTTTCAATACACTACCATTCTCAATTGGCTTTCCCATACTAGTCAAAGGTTCCTGATATCGATCTCTTATTGTGCCCGTGTCCCTTAAATTTCCTTTTTTTTATTAAATTCCTCAGTGTTACCATCTTCCAGCCTAATGCCAATTCCTAATGCAACAGGCTTATCTAAGCTCTTTTTTTTTCTTGAGTTAATTTAACATTCAGCCCACTTTCCTCAACATGGGTAGTCTGCCCCTCTTCTTTCATTTTAACATTTTTACACCCCATTTCCATGCCCAAAGAAAGCCCATAAAAATTCCCTAGTCCTATTTGAAAATGGGCCTTTCTATTTTCATTTTGGCCCACATCATTGCTGATTTTTTTCCCTTTCTCTGCAGATCCGACCGTTTGCTTTTTTTCCTTTTTCTCACTGCTCCATCTGTCTCTGCCTATCTGTTCCTTCTGCAACTCTTGCATCTTTGTTAAAAACCCATAATTTCTTAACATATACCTACATTGTTTATTTTGAAAACATTTATTCTCATGTAATTGTTTTTGGTATCATTCGAAAGATCTCAATATTAATGAAAATATTTGTCCTCTTATATGTGTGTGTGTGTAAGATCTATCTTTTATTTATCTATCGTAAGACTACTTTAATTCATACTTTTTAACTTAAAAAAATAAAAACCATATTTTTAACAAAAAAAACTTAATTTTCATATACCTTTTATTTGCTCTCTTATCGAAAATATTACAAATGATTCCACTTTCTTGTCATGCAACATGTGTCCTATCATTTTCGGAATATAATTGATAACTAGTAATATGGCATAGGGGTGAAACATGGTGGAGCCGTGGAAGAGGGGTCGAGCTTGTTAGAACCTCACAAATTGTCCTCAATTGAAAAAGTAGATAATCTTAAGTATTTATCAGAGATAGTTGTTGCCATTGTTGCCAATTAATTTTGAGATAAAATTTTATATTATCTAATATGTTTACATTACCCTTGATTTTTACCTACAAAGTGGTTCACTCCCATATTTTTATATGATTTATGGTATAGATGATCTCATAAATCATGTATTTTTGTTATTTTTATATAAATAAAAGTAGACCATATATGGTTCTTTATATATAGAATTAAGTTGACATCTGAAAATAATTTAAATCTCTCTCAACTTGAGTTTTTTGGAATTACTCTTAAAGTGGGAAACCATCTATCTTTTAAAGAGTACGAATTTTTCTTAGTTAAAATAAAATAAAAATATCGTAAGAATTTATCTTCAAAGTGAACAAATAATATCATACTAATTTGTGAAATTGTGTTTGAAAGTCACAACAAACATTACTGAATTGAATATAACATGGAGCATGAATCATCAATGAGACTGCATTTTGGTGTATATGAAAAAAAGGAAGGTTATAAATGAAGATTCCAAGATAAGTTATTCTTTTTAGACATGTCCATTTTCCCCGTGGGGATCCGCCCCTAACGGGGTGGGGAACGGGGCCGGGGATGGAGGAGAAAAAATCCCCGTTGGCTAAACGGTGCCGGGGACGGGGATTGTATTCCCCGTCCCCGATTCCCCGATACCCGCCCCGATTATTTCATTTATTTTATTTAATATATATTTTTTAATTCTACTCCTTTAATTTTCAAATAAATATATCTTTGTTGATGATATTTTCTATACATATGAATATTTTCTTTGATAATTAACGTTATAATTGAAACTTATAGATATATATATATATATTTTTAAATCTAATTTTTTGAATTTTTTTATCCAAAAAATATTTAAAAAAATGAAAAAAGAAAAAAAAATTGTAAAAAATCCCCGCGGGGAACCCGATCCCCGCCCCGTGGACATCTCTAATTCTTTTGCATTTTTTGGTGGCCACAATCAGATTATAAATAATTAGAATATAGACTCCAAAATGGATAAGGAAGCATCTCATTTGCTTTGATATCCAAAAGGAGTGTGGATTCTACACTTTAGATGCTGGCAACTTTCTTCATTACAAAGAACTATAATTGAGGAATTTTTTTTTCTTGGCATTTCATTATCCATTATGTTTGTTAATTGTGATAATTCTTATTGCTACATATATCATTAAAGACTTTTGTTTCTAATATATGCAAATAGCATGCATACATATAAAGAAAAACTAGTGGATATACAAGAAAAAACAATATTTTGGTTGATTTTTTTTTTTTAATTAATTAAATTAAAGTAGTGACTATCTTCAATCAATTCATGTCGGAAATTTTTTTATCTTTATTTAAAACATACATATTACATACACATATTCTCTTCACTCCATCTAACAAATATCTGAACTTTGTTTTCATCCCAATAATCAATTCATTGATTGAAATCATTATATTCGTAGACCTTTTTGTAATTTCACTATACTTTTTTATATTTGAAATTGGTAGAATTTGTAAATTATTTTCATAAATTAAATTATTATTTAAAAACCATTTCCATAAATACGGATACAAATGGGTAATTTTAGGTAATTAATTTTGTTCCCTCACAAAACCTGTAAAACGGAACAAATCCCAGTTTAATAAAATTAAGAATGAGAACCGACAGCGAGATATGAGTTGGATGAGATGGGTATCGTTGATTTTGAAGAAACTGGCGACCAAAACGTAGTGGCAATGGGCAGCCACCAAATCGATTGAAGAAATGTACGACCAGAGAGGGAAATATGTTGGAGTCTCAGAGAAAGCACATAGATCGCAGAAAAAAGTCAAGAGATGCAACAATTTGAAAACCCCTTTTGAATTTAAACAAAATTACAAGCTCTTGTGAGATTTTGAGAGAAACCCAAACTAATTTGCGAAAAGGAGGTGCAGGGGAAGCCATGGAAAAGGTTGAAGAAGAGGGTTTTGGCTGGAAATTCATAAGAGAGAGAAGAAGGCCATGGGAAGGGGAAGACGAAAATGGGGAAAAATGCTAAGAAAGATATAAAAAAATATTTGGAAAAATCAAAATGTGTTTGAATGAAGCACTTTCAATTTCATATTTTACAAGACAACATTGAAATCACCAGTAATGGTTGGCGAGAGACATAAAAAATGGAAAAGATGAAGGAGTTCTGAGAAAGTTAAAGAAGGAGAGAGAAAGAAATATATTATTATTTTAATTCATTTTCAAAGCAAACTAAGGCAGGGACCATTTTTAAGTTTTATTGTTAGTCTACGAACTAATTTTGAAGTTTTGATAGCATAGGGACTAAAATGAAACTTCTCTCATAGTTTAGGGACTAAAATAGGAATTTAACCAAATTATTAATACTTTCTTCGGTAAAAAAAAAAAAGGGGGAAAAAAGCAATGAAGTGACGTCGTATCGATGAAAGGCAGGAGCCGTAAGATGAGCTTTCGTGTTCTCTCCTCCACCGTCAAAACGAAGTAGGTGAAAATCCAAAGCCGACTGATTTCGATATATAAATACAGGTTCATAAATAAGCTTCAATTTGACTCGAAGCTCTCAATTTTACGTCTTTTCGTCTCCGGATTCACACTCTTTTTTCTCCTGGTAAGTTCTTGATCAACGCTCTTTGATTCGGGTTGGGGTTAGGGTTTCTTTTTTTGTGATCGAAGTGCAAGATCCGCTAGTTTTCTGGGATTTGTTGCGATGCAAGTGTTTTGATGATTTGATTCAGTGGCTTCTGATTTTTTTTTTTTTTTTATTTATGTCCATTATTTGGATTCTCAATTTGGTTCTTTTGTGGGCTGCTTATGATTGCGTGTTTGAGATATTGACAAGACAATTGCTATCAAATTTGATGTAATAAAAGGGTTTATATGTGCTTTAGGTTACCAAGACGTGATTGGTTATCTAGTTTGTGGAGTGGAGTACATAAATTCTTGTTCTTTCTTTAATTGTTTGATCCCTTTTAGACTGTTTAATTTTCTTCAATTATTTCGACTCATATGTGCTTTTATTGTTCATAAACTTCGTTTTAATCTGCTAAATCTTGGTTTTTGACATGTTTATGATTGAGTTTTTGAATTGTTGAGTATATGCTCTTTTAATCTTTGATCAAAAAGTCTGTGTGGGCTGTGGGGATTGGGAGGATCAAAGATTGAAAGCAAGATTTGGAACTATTGGATCAGGGATGGATCGTATTTTGTACACACACATTATTATAAACGAGTGGTGCTTCTGTGTACTGTTGTTTCATCTTTAGATCTGTTGTGTTTGCAGTTTTGTGCGGCGTACTTGAGAGGGCATAATTTATTTTCTGGTTACCTGTGTTCTACTCCGGACAGCCAAGTTTCATGTCTGAATTCAACGTGCAGGTTCCATCTGCTTTTGGTAGCTACACAAGTCCCTGTTCTTAATCTTGGTTTTTACTTTAAGCAAGTTGTATGTTTGTTTGTTGATTAATTTTTTTTTATTTTTTATGGTTAGACCCATTTGCTGATGCAAATGCTGAGGACTCAGGAGCCGGTACCAAAGAGTATGTTCATGTGCGCGTACAACAACGTAACGGGAGAAAAAGCCTGACAACTGTCCAAGGATTGAAGAAGGAATTTAGTTATAACAAGATACTTAAAGATTTGAAGAAGGAATTTTGCTGCAATGGCACGGTTGTGCAAGATCCTGAGTTAGGACAGGTTCGTTCTCCCACCCACTCCCTTTTATCATTGATGCACCTAACATTAAACCTGGATGAGGCAAATAGTTTCCATTTTCTAGTTTTGGATAAAAGTGGAGAGGATGGTGGTGTAGGGGTTGGTGTAAGAAGTTAGAACAATGGGGGGAGCAAAAATAATGGTAATGCTCTGTTCATGTGTATAATGGCAATCATGAAGCCTTACTCTTACCTCACTTAACTTCCCTCAGAATTCCCTTCATGTCTATGGGTGGTTTGTATGACTATTCGCTAGGAGTCCTTTGGCTTCCTCATGTCTATGGGTGGTTCTGGTTTGTTATGCTTTATATCATGATTCATGAACAAGAATTTGGAGGGGTGTTATTGGTACTCCGTTCTTTTTCATCTTTCTTACTCGCAGTTGTCTCTTTCATCTTTTCCATGAAAATTTGGTTTCCTCTCTCATAATCCTACATGAGAATAACACATGAATCAACTTAGTCCTTAATAAGGAGATAAAAGGCTTAGAGGGAATAGGTTCAATTCATTGCCACCTAGCTATGATTTCATATTTTTCACCTTTCTTGAACTAGTAAAGTTAGGCTCTTATCCTATAAGATAAGTTGAGGTGCATACAAGTTTGCCTGGACTCTCAGGCGCCTATATACAAGCTCAAATGGAGGAATTTTTACATGCATATGATTTTCTTTCCTTTCCTTTCCAATGGAAAATGATAATATGCATTGCCACAATGAATAATATCACTTGTAACGGTTGCCCTGCAGGTTATACAACTTCAAGGAGACCAAAGGAAGAATGTGTCTACCTTCCTTGTGCAGGTAATGATTGAGTTTATAGTTTGTGGCCATACATATTTATTCGGTAATCATTATTTTAATAGACTCGCCATTTATTTTTCTGCATTGATAGGCGGGGATTGCGAAGAAGGAAAATATCAAGATGCACGGTTTCTAGAGAGCATCGAATTTGAATTAATATTTACTGTTTACAGCAGTGTTTAACTGATAGTAGTGTGGACATAATATAAACTATTTTGATGTTAATGTACGTTTGCTTTGCTTTGTTGTTATGCCAGACCAAGTCATGGATTATTATTGGACCCTTGTAGTTAATGTAATGTTTCCTTGTTTTCTCTTTTCGTTGCTACAACTTAAGACTTCGACTGATCATTTAAAAGACTTTGGTTGGCCCTCAAGGGGCAACCAAACGGTTGAGGCAAAGAACTTCAAAGCATGCTTCTTTGAGAGATTCTTGGTTCGAGGCCGCTGGAAAGTGCTTAAACTAGAATACCCTTCGAAGTATCCCGGTGCCACAGTCTAGGGATGGGCCAGTGGTGCCCCTGGTACAGAGGAATAAAGCTCCGATTTTTTGGTTTTAAAAAAAAAAACTTTGGTTGATCTGTTTATATGACATAATATGGGCAGATCATCGTATACACTTTGATCAGCAGTAGGTGTGCAAAAAACCAGAATCATCCGACCCATCCAAACTTAATCTCACGGGTTGGTGGATTATCAACTTGGAATTTTTCCGTGTTCAGAATAATTTTTGGGTTGATTTTGAGTTAATTTGGGTCTCTAATTTATTACTCCTTTTCAAATTATTTTTTTACAACTAACTTTATAATGTATAGTTAGTTGAAGTTCAATTATGTTGATTTCTAAAAAAAATTATGATATTTACTAATACTTGATACCCAATTCAACTTGAACGGACTTGTTGATTTGTTAAAAAATTCTTTATAGTTTGTTTCCCATAAATGTTCGGAAGTATTTATAGGTAAAGGTCAATTGGTTTTGCAAGTATAAATGTTTGGGACTGTTATATTGGTTTTTAAAAGTAGGCCTTGCAAACTCTAGAAAATATTTGCGTCACTATTTAAATTATAATAACTTCAATTATGTTCAAATTATCGATTATAATAAATAATTGGTGGGTTAGTTTTTTTTTTTTTTTTTAGTACATATTGGGGGAAGGGAGACCAACAAACTCTACATAGAGAGCACAATTACTCTCAAATAATATGAGAGCCAAAATACCGATTTTCGGGCTTGACATTGGTGGGTTAGTTTATAAAATACAAAGTTATAATAATAATGTTGATTTAGTTAACTTTTTAATATAATAGTTATGGTATAGTAACTTGTGTTTCAAATACAAGTGATCATAATCAATAACTTGTTTCCATTCAAAGACATATCTTATTTCCATTAGACATTATATAATTTTTAGTGAGTTTCTACGTTTTCACTTTGGCGTTTTCCTATCAAATTATCCATACACGATTACTGCAGATTACTGCAGTTAATTCCAATTTTGGCCCTCTGGTGAGTTCTTTAAGTTGAAATTGCTTCTTTTTTTTTGTGACAATAAGTTGAAATTGCTTGATAATAGTGAACATTGGTCCAACATTTCATGGTCACTATGAATTGTTTACCCCTAATTTTCCTTTCCTTCATTTTCTAATTGAGATAATAGTTCCTCTGATTATTGAGGATATGAATCATGGGAATTTGAAATCGGATGAAGCAAATCTCGAAAGATCAAAACCAATCGAATGTATGTGTTGAAGGGTTTGAGGTTGGGGTTTTACTTGATTACTAGGTTCTAAGGCTGCAAATTATAAAGTTGAGTTGGAAATTTTATATGAAAAAACACTCTTTATGAAGACAATCTATGACACTATTAAAGAGTATTGTAGCATTGATGGAAAATTATAGGTTAAATTGATTAAAAGCTATTTATGTCATTAATATATTCATTCCCTTTTTTTTTTAGTATCTCTTCATTCTCTGCTTTAACTTTGTTTTTTTTTTCATTTCTTTCGAGGAAAGAATAACTAAGTTTTAACTTTCATTGTCAATTCTTTGAATTAGTGCCAATTATTACCTTTTATGAGGGTCATTGATTACCTTTAATCAATCTTAATGGTCAAAGTCGATGTTTTGTAATTTATTCATTTCCTTGTTCTTTTTCTTCAACTTCAATCATTTAATTGATTGACTTTAATTATTTTTACTTATTGTTTTCAGTCAATTTAACTCTATTGTTTTAATCAGTTTTCCTTGATTTTCAGTGTCGACACTTTAATCATTTTATTGGGGCCTCTACGTGTTTTATCTTTGTATTCATGAAATTTCTTTGGTTTTTAATTTTTTTTTAATTATAGATGAAAAATCCTATCAAACTCTATAAATTGATAAAGGTTATCCAAATTTTTTTCTTATTGCAGCCGTCAAAGTCCCCCATAGATTAAGCATATGGTTTATAGAATTTCAGTATGCATATATGAAAATTGAGAAGATAGGAACCTTCAATTAGTCAAAATACCAATTCAATGATTCGTGAATAAAATATATTTTTTTGTATGTTTCAGAAAAGAAAAGGAACAAAAATTGTTTTATAGCGCTAACCGATAAAGTTCTCCATAGATTCTTTTCGCTTTCTTTTGGAGAATAACAACAAATAATCTGTAAAGTCAGATTTTCAGCTCTCAAAGGAATTTCTTGAAAACATGATTTAAAACCCTAACAAGTTTGACTAAATAATAAACTCTATGTATAGATGGCAGTGCCTTGGTTTACTTAATTAATTATAATTTAATTCAATTTTATCACCACAATTTCCATCATAAAAATCCATATTTGAAGTGAGTAAATATAAAATTGAGTTGAGTCTTTTTTTTAAAAAAAATAGGATTGAGTTGAATTTAGTTACTCTAATATATAAAATTGTTATGTCACTAGACATGATATAATGGTTGAAGACTTAGCCTTTGAAAATATGCTTCCTTCAAGGGTCCATGTTTAAGACTCTACTCCTTCGATATCTTCTGATGCCTCGTGTATGGACGAGGCATGGTTACACTTATTTCAAAAATATATATATATATATTATAATTATTATAAGATGAATTTACTAACCTTAAAATTTAAATTATTTATAAAAAAAACTCAATCCAAATCCAATACACCTCTAAATGGCTCGTTCTATTACCTGTTTCCGACTTAATTCACGGGTCTTAAAACTCTTTCCCACACAATAATCCAGCTACGATTTTAAAATATAAAAGGCGAAAAAAAAAACGAGTGACGTCGCTTAGGTGACAACCATGAGGCGTCAGATCAAATTTGGTATCTCATCTGGACCGTCAAAAAAAAAAAAAGGAGAAAAATCCAAAAGCGACTAATATCGATATAATAGAGGTTTGGGTGGTTTACAGAACATCACTGTTTCATATAAACTTTCATTTTGACTTGGAATCTTTCATTTTTCATTTTCACGTCTTCTCTTTGATCCGCACAATTTTCTCCTGGTAGGTTCTTCTTTATTGCTCTCTCGCTTTCATTTCCATTGATCTACTATTTGATTTCTGCTTTGTTTTTTCTTGATTCTTTTCCAATTGTTGTTTCGGGTTAGGGTTTCAAGCGCATGATCCGTTACTTTTCTGGGATGTTACTGTTTTGATATTTTCTAATTCGAAATTTGTTCCTGCTTTGATCGAGGGGATTTTGTTTATTTATTTATTTATTTATTTTGTGTACGTGATTCTGATCCTCGATGTGGTTGGTATCTCTGATGGGATGCCATCTAATCTGAAGAAATAATAGGGGTTCGATGTGCTTTAGCTAGTTATCTGGTTTGTGGGGAGGAATTCTTGTTTTTTTTTTTAATTCGGAGCTTTCCACGCCCGTCCCTTGGCCAGGTGTTGAGAGACCTCGAATGAATGGAGTGAGATATGGAAGTCATCTACAAATTAATGTTGCATGTGAATTCAAATTAATGTCGCATTTGAATCTTACACCTTCAAAGTTCAAGCTTTCGACTACTCCTTTGGGACGAATACTTGTTCTTATTGTTTGATCCCTATTTATTTTTTTAATTGTTTGATCCCTTTGAGACCGTTTAACTTTAACAAGTTGGTGCTTCTATCTCTTGTGGTTTCATCTATGGGGATCTGTTGTTTTTTGCAGCTTAGTTGGGCTTAATTGAGAGTGCATAATTTCTTTGCTGGTTACCTGCGTTCTACTCCGGACAGCCAACTTTCATGTCTGAATTCAACGTGCAGATTCCATCTGCTTTTGGTAGCTAACACAAGTCCCCGTTCTTGATTTTTACTGTTTTGTAAGTTTTACTGCTTAGGAAGGATGAATCTTTGTTTGAAAACTAATTTAATTTTATTTGATGGTTAGACCCATTTGCTGATGCAAATGCTGAGGACTCAGGAGCCGGTACCAAAGAGTATGTTCATGTGCGCGTACAACAACGCAACGGTAGAAAAAGTCTGACAACTGTCCAAGGATTGAAGAAGGAATTTAGTTATAACAAGATACTTAAAGACCTGAAGAAGGAATTTTGCTGTAATGGTACAGTTGTGCAAGATCCTGAGCTAGGCCAGGTTTGTTCTCCCACCTTAAATAATTTGTATTTTGTGGCCCCTTTGTTTGTTGATGCACCTAACATTAAAACTAAAAGAGATACAAATAGTTTCCATTTTTCAGTTTTGAATGAAATGGAGAGCAGGGTGTTGTAGGGGTTAGTGTTAGAAGGTAGAATAATGGGGGAGCAAAAGTAATGGTAATGCTCTGTTAGGCAATAAAGAGGGGAAAATAAACAGATTCAGATCGACCCATATTATGCAACTAGTACAATATGCTCATTGCGGGAATTTTCCCGGGTGGTTTGCTTATGCCTATTCACTTAGGGGTCCATTGGCTTCTTTCTCCGAAATGCTGCTGATCAAGAGTGTTTGTTTAGGTTATGGTGTTGTTGTTTGATGTTTATCACTAACAAGAATTTAGAGGGTGTTGTTGCCGTTGGTACTGCTACATTTAGTATTGCTCGATAGTACGAATTTGTTTCTCCTTAATTATGTTGTCTTTTTTTCTTTTTCATCTTTCTTTGTTCCTTTTGGGAGTTGTATCTTTGAACATTTGTGTCATGGGTTATCTGGTGCTCAATAAGAGCCATAAGAATAATTTGAGTTTGAATGGTTGTCCTAAGAGTTGCTCGATTCGGTATTCTTATGTACGCATAGAAACCATGCATATGATCTTCTTTCTTTGTTCCCTTTCCAAGGAAAATGATAATATGCCTTACCACAATCAATAACATCACTTGTTATGGTTGCCCTGCAGGTTATACAGCTTCAGGGAGATCAAAGAAAGAATGTGTCTACCTTCCTTGTGCAGGTAATGATTTGAGTATATATAGTTTAGATGAGAGAATCGTTGAACATATAGTTTGTGAGTATAGATATTTAATTATTCACCATATTTATAATACATTTCTGCATTTGTAGGCTGGGATTGTGAAGAAGGAAAATATCAAGATTCACGGTTTCTAACAAGCATCAAGATTGCATTATATTACTGTTTACAGCTGCTTGATTGTAGTGGACATATAATATTACTATTCTTAGAACTTACGAGTTCATGTTACATCTCTCTGGATTGATGTGCGTTTGCTTTGCTTTGTTATGCAGACCAAGTCATGGATTGTTGGACCCTTTTAGCTAATACTATGTCTCCTGTGTTTTCTTCTTTTGGACCTTTCATTTTCTGGATTTTGATTTGTTTATATAAACATAACATGCTTGATATATAATATGTGCAGATATGTTGGATTTTTTGGGTCAGCTTACATGTATCTCGAATAAATCCATTCTACTATGTTTTGTTTTTTGGATTTTAAGGGAACCTATAGTGGCTACCATGAATTGAAACTATAATTTTTTGTTTCGCAAAGTCATTGTTAGCAGACTTTTAAAAGTTACATGATCAAACTGTGTTTTAGAATAAGTCGAAAGACTTGTGCAACTTATGCGGTCGCTCCACTCCTCTCCTGCTTGAGTCTTGACATGTGATATGTTCGATTTCAAGTTAATAATGTCGAGTATTGGAATAAGGGTGGTTACGTTGCATTGCATTTAAGCAAAAGAGTACTCTCCATCTTCCATTTCCACTTGCGGTATCTTTTCTGCTTCCATTTCTAGTTCTATTCTTGACCTTTGTTAACGTCGTTTCATCGATGCTTTTAAATATCGTTGAATTTAAAATATACACAATTAGAACTTTTTTTTAGTAGAGGGTGGGGGACAACAAATAATACATTGAGTGAGGGGTATCATTCCTAAAAAATAAATAATACTAATTTTTTAAAATAAACTGGTTACATCCAAACAATGAAGTCATTGTATCACTCACTCATTCGATATTAAAAAAAAAAATTACACTATTTAGTTTGATGTTTTTTTTAAATTATGCTGATTTTTTTTTTTTTTTTAAAGTTATTGTCTACTCCTGGTTTAGAAGTCTAAACTTGTTTTTGAAAACTCTAACTTGTTTTTATGTAGATGATAATCCATAGAAAAATCAGCATAATTTTTAAAAATAAAAAACCAAATGTTTATTTATTATCATTATTTTATTTTTTTTGGGTACAACAACAATGAAGGATGAGGATAAAGAAATTCAAAACTACGATTTTTTTATCTCTAGGTGTACACGAATATCTTTGAGCAGATTAATTGAATGGTTTTTAAGATGTAATCTCATGTTGAAATATCCATTGTGGATGAAATCATTTTCCAAAGAAGCTGGATGAGGTGTTTTGAAGAGTTGCAGAATAGGGATGAACATCGAAATTCAACCAGCGACCTATGATTCTTAATAAACAAACGACCTAAGAATGTAAAACGGGGATCCATTGTTTTAAAGCCTCAAGACAAATAAATTTGCTAGCCTAATTGATGAATTAGCCTAATTTTATTTTAAAATATTTAAACCAAGTGATTAAACCTTATTCTAATTCAAAAGGGTACATTCAAACCATTACGAAAAGACTAATGGAATATTAAAAGAGGCAAATGATGTATGATCCATAGCCAGAGTTTGCACCAAAACCTACAGAACCAACATACTTAGGTCCAGAATGTTTGCAGGAAAGGCAATACAGACACTCGCTCGGGAAAGACATTGGCACTATAGGATCGTATTTCAAGCCCTCTTTTTCCTGCTGTTCGACGGCCTGGCACCATTGATCGTAGACTTGCTTGAGCATGGCACGAGCCCACGTAGCATGGCCACAACTCCCAAACCCAAGAAGGGCCAGTATAACGTCAACAAAGCATTAGATGCCCGGTTCGATCCAACCAGTTCACCCATCATAGCAGACTGAAATTAAACAACCACAGGAAGTAATGTAATGTAAGAAGAGGCTGAATTGTAGTAATATTTCACTAAAAGAATGGAAACAAGCCAGTGGATCTCTACAAGAAGGTTAAACAAATGAAGCAGAAAAAGCCTTTTTAATTTGTAGTCAAGCAGTGTCACAAGTGTTCAAAATGTAGAAGAGTACTCAAAAGATGTTTAAAAACTATACCAAATGCACTATTAAGCTGTCTAACCCGATTACTTATACCTGGAAACCTTAAGGCCGTTTGATAACGATTTTGTGTTTTAAGTTTTCTGCTTTTAAAATTGTTATTTACTCAATGTTTTTTTTTTTTGGATAAACATCCAGACTTTCATTGAAAAGGTGACAAAAAGAACCAACAAAAGGAGGAAGAAGCCTACAAAAATGGCTTCCAATCCAACAAAATAGTACCTAAAGAATAAGTGCTAAAATTTTTAGTAACCTGAGGCGTAGAGAGAAACATAACATTTGATAAGTGACTAACTGTCTTTGAAGATCTTTAACGTCCTTGAAAGATTCAAGCAAAAACAACTTCTTAAAAACTACATCTTTAAGCTTTCTTGAGGGTGGATAACAAAGCAAAGAAATTTAAAGATAGAAGTAATATTTTAACCTAAATTTTCAAAAATCAAATGATTATTGAATGGAACTTTAGTTTATAGACTTATACAGTTTTCAAGCTGCCTCATGAAAAAAAAAATATATCATACAAAGCTGTCTTCCATAACTAACTATAACTTCTATCAGAATCACTAACTACATGATATATATCAAGAATAAAAGAATGGAATTCTTTGAGAGTGTTTTAGCAAAGGTAGAAAACAACAGAACTCGTCAATACTTTGAAAGTACTCGAATAAATCCTATAAATTTCAATTTGTCTAAGGGATCTTCACTATTAACTCCACTAGTTTACCATCAATGTTGCCAAATACTAAAAACTGTCAAAAGTCTTCTCTCCAATCAATCACAAAAAAAGCACAATCAGTATGCCAAGTATTACACTGACAAAATTAACGCATACACCTGTTAGATACACTTCAAGGATCTACTAGAAGCTCACATATTCAAAAGTAAAAGCTCATGAATTATTTTTCGATATTTGTGAATGTTCAAATCAGTTTACACGCATCTTAACTATTCTTACAGTTCATCAAATAATAGTAAAAAATTAACTCTTAAGTAAGTGGCAGAATGAATTTAATTCATATTTTCTAAGCACTTGTGGTTTACCGGTCTTTATATGATTACTAGGTTAGATTAATTCATGATGGTTGGATCCAAAAGTATAATTAAAAAACTATCACACAAAGCTCCCTCAAATCTCTACCTACAACATCCAATCAGTTCCTATTCAGAGTCCAGCACCAACAAACCAGATACATATTTGGAATGAATGATTTTTCAAGTGTGTAAAAAGTGCGTTTAAATACTTGAAAAATCATTAAGACTCTTAAATCAAGCATTAAGAAATGGCTTTCTTGGTACCAATTACAAAACTAACAACAGAGCCATTATACAATTAACACACAATATGCAAACAAAAACGCACTGATCCAATCAAACAACTGATAAAATTAACGCCAACAAGAACAATTAGCATCAGCAATGAATTTCAACATTGGTCTGATATTGTCCACTTTCTGCATGACATACATCTCATGAACTTGTTTTTTGTTTTACTCAAAAGTACTCATACCAAGAGGGATGGTTGTCATCACTTATATTCCCATTAATTTTCCCACGTCTAACCAATGTGGGAAAACTTCGTTTGCATCCCAACATTTCAATCTTCAACCCTAATGGTTATAGAACTCAAAAAACAGATAAAGTTGTCATAAATAATTAAGAGACAATGACTTCAATCCACAATGTTTTCCTTGACAAAAATATTCAGAGCCAAAAGGGTATGTTACTAAGAATAGTCAGAGTGCGCGAAAGCCGACCCGGACACAAACTTAACAGGCAAAGAACAAATAGGACTAAATCAAAAACAAAATCGGCAGTAAAAGGAAGAGAAAAATACCATGGAAGCGACAAGAGAAACGCCATAGATCAAGCAAGTGGTGTTGAACCAAGGCTTGGAGGCGAAGAACGCGTAGAGAGTGAGAAGCAAGAGAGGCCATTGAAAGAGGACCTCGAGCCAAACAAGGCCGACAACGAAGGGAGGAGTTTCGGCCATTACATAATCACCCCATTCAGCAGTGTACCACTTCTTCAAACCAATCAAAGATTCAGGGAAAAGGGTTTTGGGAAATACGACCTGGAAATCGATTATAGGCGAAATGATTGCGAGAATGAGGAACACGATGACCAGCAAAGCGTCCACGAGCTTACAAACAGCGCCCATCTTTGAACACAGGTTTCTTCTCAGTGTCTTGAGAAATGGGTTTGATTTTGTTGGATGAGATTGGATCTTGGGGGTTTATATGCTCAATTTTCAATAAAGGGTGTTCTTATGGATGATTTCTTTAATCAGAAAAGCTTTGTATTGGCCGCCATTTGGGTTTGATCTTTCTTATTTAATTGCCAACTGCACCAATAAACTACGTAAAAGCTCAATTAATTGCCAACTACATCAATATGGAGAAAACGTTGCAACAACATGGGTTACTCGTAAATATGTATTCGATTGACCAAGACATCCTGACTCGAATGCAAATAAAGTTATCTTACATTTGTTAGTATGTAATTGGTGATAATCATTTTCGGTGTTACGAAGTCTTTTAGTGAAACAAAAAATGTTATGAGGGTGTTTATTTAAAGTAGACAATATTATACAAAGCTCAACTTCAATACATGTGTGTGGAGTATTCTACTTTACACATAATCACATATGTCACCATGAAGTGTTATATAATTTCTTTTATAAATAAAAATTATCAAACAAATATATGTTTATGTAATAACAAATACTATCACGTTGTCTTTTAAGTAAAATTTACTAACATGTGTAGGCAATTTTTTGTTATAACTATATATATGTTTACAATTATAGAGTGTGCCGAATTACGAGAAGCAGTAGCTCGTGCTTTAACCGGATAAATATGTGCCTATGATTTATTAAGATATTATACACTCAAATCTCTTTCCCACGAATATTGATGAACTAAAAAATTTATAAAAAAAAAAAAGTCAATAGACTTGCTCAACATGTTGCAAGATATAAAAAGAGTGGCCATTTTGGGTTGTGTTTGTTTTATTTTGATATTAAGTTTTAATGCATAATTATATTTTTGTATTTTCTATACAACTTAAATTTAATTCTTTTGATAAATTTGAAATTAAATTTAATTAAAATTAGTTTGATCATAATAATTCTAACATTAAAAAAAACAATGTGATCGTATTTTAAGTCAATTATTAAAAAAAAAATTAACAAGGAAACTATATTAAGTTTTAAAGCATTATGACCAAAATAATAATAATGAACAAAAAAGCTAGATCTGAGATCATTTATTTATTTTTTTGACCCATCTTAGTTCTGTTATTTAAAATCTCAACAAAAAAAAAAGTTATATTATTTAAGACCATTATATATTTGCTTTTCATATATTACACGTGATCCACGTGGCTGCAATGAAGACAGCGAAAATTGAAATCATTCTTTTTTTTAATTACTAATTCTAGTTGAGATTGGATCCCATTTTTTGTTTTAAAGATTGTCCAAACACTTTGAACCTAGCTATAATGATATGTATAGTTGACTTAAAAGAGGTGTTTCTCGGTTAGTTTTTGAGTGGTTATAATTAAGATTTTTTTAATAACTCGTTTGAATGTAAACTAAAATAGTTATAAACAATAACTTATTTGAATACGAATTTGATATGAATAGTTAAAAATGAGTGATTATAAATTAGTAGTTAAGAATAAGTTATTTTGAATAGTTAAAATAAATTATTAGAAATGATTAGTTAAAAATGATAAATTATTTTGAAAAGTTAAAATTCATTGTTAGAAACGAGAAATTATTTTGAATAGTTAAAAATTATGAGTTACTTTTTAACGGTTACAATTAGGGGTGCAACAAAAAACCGAAAAACCGAACCGAACCAATGGATCGGATCGGTTTTTTACCTCAAAATTGGACATATCGGTTTGTAATTTGAAAAAACCGAAAATATTGGATCGGTTCCGGTTTTCATTTTAAAAAACCGATCCAAACGATATATATATATATATATATATATATATATATATATATATATATATAGTCAATAATTCATATAGAGTAATCTTCTTTCCATTAATATTTCTTTAATTCACCCCTATTTCAAGTAAAAAATATCCTTAAATAATTTCAAATAAGTTAAAAATACTTCTAACCTTTAAAAAAATAGTTGTTTACGAGAATATTGTTTTTATATGAGAAATATTATTTTTGATATATTAAAAAAAATTGGACATTGGATCGGATCGGATCCATTTTTGGACATTGAAAAACCGAACCAATGGTTCTATACTTTATTGGACATTGGATCGGATCCATTTTTTGAAAACCGAAGATATTGGTTCGGTTGTCGGTTTGGTACAAAACCGACAAAAACCGAACCGAAATCACCCCTAGTTACAATAACTCATTTGAATGTGATTTTTTTTTAAGAATAGTTACTAAGTACTCATTTCCAAATCTTTCCTAAATTCCGCAAACAATCACTCCCTAATATTGCATATTTAAATTTACTCTAAATTTTATTAGGAGGTTAAATCTTTTATTCTCAACTGCACAAAATTTTTATTCCAAAAATAAACTTGTACACATAAAGCTGAGGTATCTACTAAGGGTGTGTTTGGGCCCGTTTATGTAAACGGCTGGATTGGTTATAATAACCCAACCGATGTTTGTCCCACTATTTATTATAAACAATGTTTATTTAAACGTGTGTGTCGGTTTATTTAAACCTTACATATATTACTTTTTATTATATAATTAGCCATTCAAACACTGTTTATCATAAACTGTGTTATAATAACTTGTCTTTCAAACACCATTTATAATAACTCACTATTTATCATAACTTTCCGTCTATCATAACTAAACCAGTGCTCCAAAAATACCACTAGAAGTGCAACAACAAAACCAAAAAAATGTACAATTAAATCGAATCTAACCAATTAAGTGAATTGGTTTGTTTTTTTAGCACAAAATCTGATATATCGGTTTGTAATTTTAACAATAAAAAAATTATTGGTTTAGTTCGATTTTCATTTTAAAAAATCAATAAAAATGGAATTATAAATATATATATATATATATATATATATATATATATATATTCCTTAAAAAACCATATTTCTTATTTTATTTAGAAGCTGTCCTAAAGTTTTGAAGATTAATAAACATAAATATTTTATTTAAAAAAAAAAAAATTAGAGTAAATAATTTTTTATCCTTTAAATGTCAATATAATTTGAAAGTAACTCTCTTTTTCTAAGTAAGTTTGTTTTGTATTTGAAATGCGGATTTGGATGGCTATGGTAGTGTGTGAACTATTGAATATAAGATGTTTTATGTAATTTCATATTTATAATAAAATCATTTATTTTTTAAAAGAAAAAAAAAATGAATTCATTAATTTTTTTATTATTATTAATTTTTTAATATAATGCTAAAATTGAAAACTCAATAAAAACTTGTTGAGACCTCAATTGTACCTCATTGGAGAAATGAGGAGTCCAACGTCAATATAACAAGATATAGGTACTCCCTTCATTGACAATTGGTTTTGAGGTGGAAACTTATATTATCTAATATGGTATCAGAGCTCATAAAGTTCAAATGGGTATCGGTCCAATAAGAATGAAATTGAGATCTGATTCAAGATTAGTGAACCCAACAGAAGTACCATCTTGAGGAGGCATGTCAATCAAACCACATAACAATTGAAACAATACCCACAAAATTCGAACCAAAATCTTATACTTAAATCAATATCAATGTAATGTTATAAAATAAAATCCACCAATGGAATACAAATTTTATATAAAGGGTATTACTTTTCTAAAATAAACCAAACAAGATCAAACGTGTGATTTTAAAGTTGAATCAGATTACATCTAATCAACAAAATTAATATGCGACCAATCCTTATAGTTACTAAAAAATGTTTATTTGTCTTTCCTTTTGTAGATTTTGAGTATAGTAAAAAAAACCAAAGTAACAGTTTGTCCAAACGAGTTTTAAAAAGTCAAAATCTATAATCTAAATTTAAAAAATTCGTAATTCTTCGACAAAAAATTAAATTATTGTTTATAATGAATTTGAATTTTTTTTTTTTTTGAAAAGAATTTGAAAACTTAAATGTGCATAGGTTTGTTGAGTTATGTAGAGTTCAAGTATAATTACCGAAATGGTGGATAGTGTATTTGTTTGGTTGATTGTAATTTAATTCACTCTAGGGTCTTGAATTCATCTAAAAATTGGTATTTTACTATTCTCTTATTTGAAAACGGCAATACCTACTATATAATTTGTAGTCCATTCTCCAATTAAAAAAAAAACTAGTATAATTCATAAATTATCGGTCACTTACCACTTTCAAGTTTAGATTTGTGATTAAATACACTTACATATTTGAGGTGTTAATGAAACAAATTTGTTTAACAAAATGAATGAAACAAAAATTTAACATTATATATAAAGACACTTTTTAAAACTTTTTAGTTTTTGATTTCTAGATTTTTTAATTTTAGGATCATTTAAGTTTATATCCAAACTTAATGGTTTAAACTTAAATTTTTGTTTTTTAGAATTTTTTCATAATTCAAGAAGGCTGTATCACGATATAAAAAAAAAGTTATTTTCTATATTAATAAAAGGTTGTTTCTTTTTATTAAAAAAATAATTTAGGTGCATAATTTTAATATTAATGATTTAAAATATATTTTTATAATGTAACCGAATAAAACAATAGACCGTTTTTTAGAAGGTTGTTTTGGTCATTTCGAATTGCGATGACAGTCTTTTTGGATAGGCCGCTCTCACAATAAGTGGTTCCGTGCAACTGAGTTCTTCACCGGAAACAGCCGGCTATGGCTTCGACGCTATCCATCCCTTTCCAAACCAGGTTAACCAAAAACCCTAAATTTGCTTTAATATCTGAGTTTCTATTGGTAGATTTCTTGTTTTAGGGTTTGGGAAAATAGGAACTGTGTTTTTCTCTGAAGTGAAAGACTCTAGGAACTCTGTCTCAATTGGGTTCTGCTATTTCATATTGCATTTGTTGAGTGTGAAGTTGTTCTTTTGATTTCAAAGAAAAAAATATTGTGAAGTTTTTTTGTTATTAGATTGGAGATATTGCTGTAGTCGAATTTCGCTCTATTGCCGTGAAGGTGTATGAAGAAATGTTTGGCTCAGAAATCACATTTCGATTACTAACCAAACCCTCTGCTACCATTTAATTCTCTCTTGAATTCTCATTTGTGGATAATTGATGCTATTTTTTGGATTTTTGAATGTGACAGTAATATGGCCCTGCCCTGCTACTAATTACGATTTCTTAGTTTTTATCACGATCAAGACTCATCTTGTCGATGATTTTTTGTCTCTCTATCGTTTCTTTTCCATATTAGTTTGACAAGCTTATCTTAATTGCGCGAGTGACTCTTGTTTTTCTGAAGGATTTTTTTGAAGCTCTCTTTGATATGTACAAATTGGATGAATGGTCATTTTGTTTTTTCACCATAGGAAATTGATAGTATTTTATCAGTTTATGTAGGGAAAAATTGAGTCTTTACCATGTTTCATTAGTTTATTTTATTGTATACTTTCTGGGAAGTTCTAGAGGGACAAGGGATGATGACATTGTTTAAACAAGTATGGATTGGTAAGTAATTGGCCGCTCTCTACACATTCCCTGAGTTTTGTAAACTAAAGCATTTACAGTTACAGAAGAGTTGTTTGAGTTCAGGGAGATAATTTGGATGCTAGAACGTTTTAGTCCTCACAACAACAAAAATATAAGGATTTGAAGGGCTTAACTCAGTTTTAGGCTGCTATAACGTTTTGGCCCTGAACCCTATATTTCTTCGGCTATTCTCTTTTGTTTCAAATTTATTGTATTTAGGGAATGGTTAGATTTAGAAACTTGAGCAGCCTAGAGTTTGTTCAATGTTGGCCGAGGCTGTCTTTTATTTAATCTTCAAGTTCTTTCTGTAGAAGCAAACATTCTAAAATTTAAAACTGTTTTCCTTATCGCGGCTCAGCAATTTTCGGTCTACTTTTTTGGGAGAGAAAAATGGATTCTCTGCTTCTACAATGCCTGTACGTCATACTGGTTTCGTGAAGAAAACTATCGAATGCAAGGAATCACGAATAGGGAAGCAACCAATTCAAGTGCCATCCAATGTTGTCATCACATTACAGGGTCAGGATTTGAAAGTTAAGGGTCCTTTGGGAGAGCTTTCACTACTTTATCCACGAGAGGTGAAGCTTGAGAGGGAAGATTCTGGGATCCTGAGGGTTAGAAAGGCACTGGATACAAGAAGAGCCAACCAAATGCATGGGCTTTTCAGGTAATATCCTCTTGAATATAATTTACTAATGCAATATTTTCACAGTAACCAATCAATTTAATTACAGTTTTACTTTTCTGAAACATATAGCCTTTTGTTTTTCTTCCTCTTGAGTTTTAGTTTACATGGTTCACCTGCTTTATCTGTCTTTTCCAAAGTTTGGCTGCCTCCTTGTAGTTGCCCTACTTCACTATAAGTTTTGAAAGGGTACTTGCTTCCATAATCAAGTTGATCACCTTTTTAAAAAAAATATATGCAAGTGTCTACGTGCACATTGACTATTCTCACAAAATAACCCACTTTATCTTACAACATTTGGATGTGAAGGAAACTTGTACGAAATTAATTTCTATACAAGTGACCACCATTGATTGAATCCATAACTGTTTGGTTCTCCAAGACTTTCTTGACCACTAGGTCAACTCATGATGGTTAGTTGATCATGTTTTTCATCCATAATGATTTCGAAAATATTTTTTATTGTGTACAGCTAGAAAGAGACCAAATAATTTCGCTTCAAATTATGATAATCTATGATCACTTCATGTTATGGATGCAAACAACCAGTCACTCTTCCTTCATTTGCAATACAGATAGAAAAATGCCTGATGGAAAAGTACTAATGTTATACTGTAACAAAATGCAGGCATTGCATTGAATCATGTTAAATCATCAATCAACCCAAAAGTTTAAGTTGATATGTTGGAATCAATTTAATTATATCAACCAACATATTGTGTTTATATATGATCATTTCAATTGATTTCCTCAGGACCCTTACGGACAATATGGTAGTAGGAGTATCCAAGGGGTTCGATAAGAAACTTCAACTGGTCGGTGTTGGTTATCGAGCAATATTAGAAGGAAAAGACTTGGTATTAAATCTAGGGTTCTCTCATCCAGTTAGAATGGCCATTCCTGAAGGTCTTCAAGTAAAAGTGGAAGAAAACACAAGAATTACTGTTAGTGGATATGATAAATGTGCAATTGGTCAGTTTGCTGCATCTATTAGACAATGGAGACCTCCAGAACCATACAAGGGTAAAGGAGTGAAATATGCTGATGAAATTGTCAGAAGAAAGGAGGGAAAAGCAGGGAAGAAGAAGTGATGGTATGTAATTCTCTGTTGTTTTTTTTTTCTCTCTCTCTTTTTGAAATATTTGCACCTTTTCCCAGTTTCAGGAAGGATTATTAGCATCATAAATTTATGAGAGTCATCTTCTTCCTCTCCAGTTTTCTCAGTGAATTTTCAGTTTAATTGCCTCATTAGTTTTCAGTATGACCATGTTTTTATATAATGTATGCCTCATACAAAAAGATCACATTTTCTTTTGTACCTTGTGCTTTAAGTTTCATTAGGCTATTGCGCCACTATAAGGGTTGGTGGTATGTTGATTTTATTATTTAGTGGTAATTCAGTTCAACACCACGGTTACGGGTTAAATAATTAAAATCGATATTTGACTCAGATTTATTTGAAAATAGTAGTACTCTCTTTGTAGTAGGGTTTGTGATCCTCCTCCTTCAACTTGTACTTAAAGGTTATTGCATCTTAACATTGCTCATGACTATAATTAGTTAAATCATTTTTTTATTCTAGTTAAACATGGATGCATTCTAAACTAGAAATAAATTTTTAAAAAAAGATATATTGTTATGTGGCGGTTTTAAGGAGAAGACAATATTTTAGCTCATCTATAAATAGTGAATAGCTTATTAAATCTATGCTAGAATATCATCTTGCCTCATTTTTAGTCAAATTTCAATTAACATTAATTTGAATTTTGACAAAAAGAAGTATACAAAAGATTAAAATTTGACAATTGAAAGTTAACTAAATGAAACTAATCTTTTTTTTTTTTTAATTTTTTTGGCTTGAAAATTCAACCAATTCTAAAGTACAAATATTGATTGAGATTTTTTTTTTTTTTTTTTTGAGTACAAATTCGGGAAGGAGAATTACAAATATCGATAATAGGGATCGAATCCATGACCATAGAGCGGAAATAAATTAATATCAAACCAGATAATCAATCGTGAGTGATTCATTAAGAAGAGAATTAAGAAAAGATAAATAAAAACATAATTTTAGTGATGCATGTTCTTATCGCATTTACCACAAAGTGGTTGGATTAAGTCAGGGTGCACTTTGATTCTTCAGCTTAGTTTTGTCATTCCATTTATTTAATCTTTTCACCGCTTCTTCTACCTGCAATTTCAAATAAAATTTTATTTATATATAGATACTACACTAAAATTCAGGGATGAAAAAAAATATATAATAATAATCTAGCAATATCCGTAGAAAATAAATATTACCTCTTTATTCCAATCAGCACGAAGTGTGACCCACAGCAAAATGAAAGTTTGCATTGCTGTGCCACTAAGCATCCCTAACCATATGCCCTACATTTATATATAAACCACAATCTTTCTTAAGAAATATGTACCCCTCAAAATTTGCCTTTTGTTTCAAATATATTTACGCAATATTATTTCAACTTCTCATATACATTTCTAAACTATGAAGTAGAAAAACAGCTTTAATATCAACAAAAAAAACAGCTAAATGTTGGAAATAAAGTCAACATGCATAAATGTTCTTTTAAACTTAGTCCAGCAAATGTCACTACCACTTTGATTTTACGTTCAACATTCTAATCGATTTCTACCCTAAGGATAGTTTTGAATCATTTATGAAAATCTATGTAGAGATTTATTGTTGGAGATACCCACGTTGTTGTAATTGTCCCACGTTGAAAAAGTGAGAATTTTTCAACACATTTATAAGAGAGATATATATTACTCTCCTTATTGCCAATTAATTTTGAGGTGCAACCCCATGTTCTCTAATATTTCATAATTTAGTCAACATTATATAATAAGGTCCTATTAATTTATAGACACCTCCATATCTCTATTTCTTCGATATCTCCTAGTGTTTGTAGGGAGGGACGGTATAGTAGAGAAATTAAAGATACCTTAGCTCCAAGTTTAAAGTGGAAACCGAGGAGAACGCCCAAAGGCAATCCAACAATGTAATAGCAACACACATTCACTAACGCAACAAAAGACTGCCATCCACATCCCACAGCCACTCCTGCATAATTTAAGTTTATTAAAAGTTCATTAACATTTTGCAATTGAAAAATGTTATACATCACAGAGAAACAAAATTGAAAGTACAAATACCAGATAAGACAGGCTGAATTCCGTTGAGGAGAAGAGTGATGGCCAGAAAAGGGCAGAGATCAGAAACGGCAGCGGCGACGGTGGCACCGTCGGTGAAGACATAACTAATGACATTGCGTAATGCAAGGACGGTTGAGGCGACGAGTATAGAAATGAGGCTCGAAATCGCTACCACAACCACCACTGAAAATGCTGCTGATTTTGGATGCCCATGTCCTAGTTCATTTCCAACTCTCACACTGCCAAACACCAAAAAAAAAATAATAATAAATAAAATAAACCAACATTAATTTTAAAAAGTAGTTGATAAATGTTAGGAATAAAATATATTCTTGGTAGGAATAAAATATCGTTGAGATATATTCTATTCTGTAAGATTTATTGATATATTTGTTAGATATTTGATAGAATTTGTTAGGAAATCTTTTGAGATTTGATATTTCATGTAATATATATATGGGTGGAAAATTAATGGAAATCCAAGGTTTAGACTTTTCTCACAATTTATAATAAGACAAGAAAAAAAGAGCAAAGATTCAATAAAACTTTCATAAATAAAAAAAAGTAAATTTTTTTTAGTATTTACGATTTTCTTAAATTTGGAAGGTGAGATTTGAACTCATGATTTCTTGATCACATATTCACATGATACTGTAGTTGAGTTATTTGTTTTTTATTTATAGTATTTATGATTTCAACCTAACTTTACTATTATTTTTTCCAAAAGATAAACTTAAGGATATGTTTGACCCACCATGTTACATGGGTTGGATCAGGAAAGTAAGGGTAAACTCCTTGTGCTTGGCCCACGAAGAATTTTATCGTGATTTATTTCAACTCGTGAAATCGCGTGTTTATTATTATCATGGTTGTTGTTAATATATTTTTATTATTTTACATTTCAAGTGTTTGTTTGATTGTTTTTTTTTTCTTTCTTTGTAGTTTTATTTTCGTTTTTTAATTTCTAAACAAACTTTTTTTTTAATGTTTTTTATAATTACATTTTTGCTATAGTATTTATGCAAAAGTAAATGGTTAAAATTAGGGAATGAAATTTAGTTATCTTTTTAACCAGCAGCCAAACAAGCCCAAATTTTTATATTTAAAGTGTTTATAAAAAATGAAATTGAGAGAATTTATGGGAAGATAGATAGGAGCATAACCTAGCAGCTGCGTTGAAGCCAACAGAAATCATGAATGCCAGTCCATTAATAGTGGTACTGCAAATAAAATATCTAAAATTATAAGCACAAAATGTGAGAAATATTTATAATCTTTAATTTTATTTATTCATACAACATATTATTAGAGTTATACACTGAAATTTCCACTCAAAAGAGGAAATTAAATCACAATTACTAAAATTCATAATCCTCAGCCACAATATGACCAATTACATTGAAATTTCCACTCAAAAGAGGAAATTAGATCACAATTATTTCAAATACTTATCTATTATTCATATAATCATTTTTCTTACTATTAATAATAATAAAAATGATTTCGAAATTAATTTTTCGTATTTTGTCAGACAAAGACAAACAAAGCATTTTGATATCTGTCCGTACTATTAAAATGAAAGAAGTTTCTTCGTCCCATCTTTATCCTATCACATATCACTAAGGGCACGTTTGGCCCACTTGGTTGGGCTGGGAAAGGAAAGGAAGTGCAGACTTCCAGGCGTTTGGCCAGTCGGGTTAAAATAACTTGGGCGGGATATTTTAACCCAACGCGTGAAGGACAAAGCCCAAAATAACCCGGCGCGTTGTTTTTGTCTTCCCAGGCGACTTAGGCACGTTCTCTTCATTTTCTATCCTTTTTTTTTCGTCTTTTTCACCTTCAGACCAGACACCAAACGTGCATTCTTCTCTTCTTCCCCCATCACTTGAATCTGGTTTTAGCTTTTATAGTTGTTTCAGATGTAAAATTTGGCAACCAAAAGTGTAGAAACTGAAATCCTAGTGTAGATTTTGGAAAGGAAGGATTCGAAGTTCAACCTTCTACCCATTTGACGAAGACCCATTTCAAAATTCAACCTTCCATCCATATGATGAAGACCCATTTCTTCAATTTCCCTTCCATCCATATGATGAAATTTATATATTTTGATAATGAAAGTTATTAAATTTTTAAATTTTATTTAAATAATAAATAAAATGATATATTATAAACATTATATTAAAAATATTAAATATCTATTTTTTTAATAAAAAAACATCACTTCACTACTTTTTTCATCCCACCAAACACCAATTTACTATCACTTCATTTCATTTATCTTCCCTTCCCATCTCACCAAACATTAATTTACTATCACTTCTTTTATCTCTCTTCTCATCTCTTCTCTTCCCATCCTAGCCAAACAAGCCCTAAAAAAGAAGATACCATGACCCATTTAATGTTGCAACTATTTGGTTAGATTGCCCCCACCTGTCATTTCAATAATAATCATAATAATAATAAGATGTCCCCCCACCCCAAAAAAAAAAAAAAAGTAAGATAATAATTCAATAACAACTTTTCAGAAAATGTGTTATATAATTATTTAAATAAATGTTTAATAAATTTCTAAATTTTAAAAGAATTTCATCTAACATGAGTTCCAAATTTTCTAAAGCGGCATAAAAACATCTAATTCAACGAGTGTAGATGTGGGCAAAATCGTCGATCGATAATTTCTTCCCCATAAAAATTTTAAAAATTCACCTATAAAAAGAACATTTAAATCTTGTCAGATACTATTTATATGAGAATTTTAGGATGTCAAAAATATAAAAATATCTACTGTTATCAAATTACCATGAAACAAATAGTGTATTCAAGATACTCATTTCGTGGAGAGGTTCTTGCATGGGTCTATCATATTGTGTATTTTCCCAAAAAAAAAAATCAATTTTTCTATAAAGAAAACATTTCTCACCGCCCAATAATTGTTTTACATCTATTTATTTTTCTTCACATAATAACTTATTTATTTGGACACAAAAACGATTGAAATTTTGCATTATTCAATTATTCAAAATCGATTGAAGTCTATCAGTTGAACTGATAGATGTCTGACGATAGTAGAATATGAATTTTTGGCAAAATGTGTTATGAATGAATTATTTTAAAAAATGTGTTATAATTATAACGAAAAGTCAAAAATATGTTATGAATGACAAATTTCCATTATTATAGCTAAAATGTTGAAACACAAAAATTTGTGGCTTAAAGAAAGAAAGAGAAAAAGAAGAGTACCAGATTGTGAGTGAATTGAGAGCCAACTCAGGATTATCAAGCAACCCAGCAACCAAAACCAAAATCTGAAAATACCAAATCTCCAAACAAAGCATAACCGCCGAAGCCGCTGACAGCTTAAAAAACTCCAACAATCCCGAAAATGCCCCCCAACTAAACCCCCTCCAAGTCTCCTTAAACCTCCCACTCTTCACAATGTACACAAACTGCGCCCCCACGATGATCCACCACGACAAGCTCAGCACCGCCGCCGCCCCGAACAGCCCGAGCCCGAGCCCGTAGGCCACCACCCAGCTCAGCACCAGGTGCACCACCAGCGTCCCCCCCGATATGTACGCGCTCGGAAGCACTACGCTCTGGGATTGGAGAAACTTCTGGATCGGGAAGTTTACCGCGTACGCGAAGATTTGAGGGATGAGACCGTAGACGAATGTCGCCGCGGACGAAGCGATCTCGGGCGACTCGCCGAGGAATAGTAAGAAGGGCTTTGAGAAGATGTAGAGAAGGGTTAAGAGAAAGGCAACTAGGGTTAGGAGAACGGTTGATCTTTGTAAGTATATTCCTAACATTTCGTATTTTCTTGCGCCGTACGCTTGTCCGCACAGTGTCTCTACTGCGCTCCCCATTCCTAACTGTTTCATTAAATCACAAAAGTTTAGGCTACCAATCATAATTATTATGTTACTCTAAATATTTAGGCTTCAATGATTGTTACTTGGAGCAATCACATTGTTATTCATATTGATTCTTTTGGATAAATTGTCAAATTGGGTCTTTTTCTTTCCTTCATTCCTCTTTTGCTGCCTGCTTTCATTCACTTTTATTATTTTTTAAAATTTTCTCTTTTAGCATGAATATGCATATTTAAGACTGTTTTTTACAATGCATGTAATTTATCATTATATTATAGTTATGATTCTTTTTTGCATGCCTAATTAGAATTATAATAAATTAAGAATGTATTTTCATTTATTATCATGTTATAATTATAATGTAATTTGTGTTGTAAAGATTATAATAAATGACTATAGTTGTTAGGGTATAAAAATATATATTGAATGCATATCTATACTTTTAGATAATGTTTTTTTTATTTGTTTTAAAAAATAAAATGACTCAAATAATATTGTTTTATCTAAAAACTTATAGCCAAACTATATAGATGAACATCTCTTTATCATCTATGTTTATAATTGTTTCTCTCGCAATTTCAAATCTTTGATGTGCTACTAAGATTTCAAAAACGAGTTCATATATATAGAATTTATACATAATAAAAGATAAATAATTAAATAAGAAAAAATATTTAAAAAATAAAAAATATTTAAATGTATTAAAAAAGTAAAGTTTCATAGTTAAAAAAACATTCAAGCACATTATTAATTTATTATAACCCTTATTTAATATGCAAAAAAATATTTTTTATAACTCTAAACCTAATGATACATTACATACATACATATGTAATTCACAAAAAATGTTAACAAATTTGATGTACATTAACAAAATGTTATAAAGGTGAAAGAAGAAAATAAAGAAATATAAAAAACAAAGTAAACAAAAAAGAGAGAGAAAGAAATCAAGTAAATATGGGGAAAAGAGGAAAGATGGGAAAAAAGTAAAATAAAAAAGATTGTATAAAAGACGAAAAAAACAAGTCAAAACTTAGTTAAAATCAATTTTGTCGCGTGGCATATCTTTTTTAAAATTAAATTTGTTGCGTCTCTTCTAAAGACATAAAAGACCCATTTTTAAAAAAATGTTACAAATTAGACCCAATTGGTCAAATAAGTTTTAAAAAGAGACCCTCTTGGACAATTTACCGATTCTTTTCTCAACGTTGTACGGCATAAATATAGATATTGCTAAATAATTTTTTTTTTCATTCACAATTATCTTTCTATTAAACATAGATATTGATAAATCATTTTAATTATTATTTATACCTCAAACATAGATATTTATAAAACCAATTATTCTAAAAAAACATAGATATTAATAACTCAAGTTTTATTTTATTTTAAGGAGAATAACTCGTCATCGAATAGGTGAAATGGATTAACACCAGACAAGATTATTGCTAAATAAATTGATTGATTGTCTCAAATCAATCGATCCTTCATTTTTATACCACCCAAATTACAACTCTTCCTTTAAAATTTATATCCAAATGAATTTGTCCGTACAACTCCTCCACCAAAATTCTCATCCAAATGAGTTATTGCTTCTAACTCTTTCATAAAAAACTTCATTCAGACAAGTTATTGCACACATCTCAATTTTTAATCAAGTCGAAATAACACATCATTCTAATCACTTGTACATATCCTCATCCAGCCCTAAAAGTTTGGTATGTTTTTTTCATTTTAAACCAGTGAAATCACACTATTGAACTTAAAATTTATCAAACGAGCCTTTGTACGAAAGTAATAGAGAGAGAAGAGGAAAAGCTTTCACAAATCACTGGTTTTTTCCTGGTCTTTCTGATAAAGTACAATAATAAAGCTATTTTTATGAAAAGAGATCCAACGGTTAGTAATAAACTGCTAACAAATCACCTAATTAACCAGTAGGTAATAACAATAGTTAAAACAATAACCGCATGGCTTTAAACCATAATTAGCTACTACCTCTTGATAAAATTTTAAGTAGATATATTATACTTTTAAATTAGTCATTTTTATTATAAATAAATAAAAATACTAGAGAAACATATTTCCATATTTTACATGAATAAAGACTAAATTTCTTAGAAAATATAAAGGTAGAAATCAATTTAAAATTGGGGTACTTTTAGGAGTAGCCCAAATTGAAAAAATATTTACAATATTAGCCAAAAAAAAAATTGGCAATCATAGTCATATTGTAATACTATATTAATGCATAATAATAACATATAATATTTATTAATAATACATAATAATATTCTAAATTATATGTTATGATAAATATTAATTATACCGTATATTTGATTATGGATATAAATATTTTTTAAAATTTATCTAGATCTGCAATTATTTTTATCTACTGCAATTTCCCGTTACAGTTTTATGGACCCTACAAAACTAAATTTAGACATTTTTTACAACAAAATCAATGGGTCAGTAGCATAAATACACGTGGGCCACACCCTTTCATTTTGTCGAACTAAAAAAAAAAAGAAAACAAATTCAACTTCCAACCACAATAATGAAGAGAAGTTCAAACTCGCTACTCTTTAATCATAGAAACAAATTTAGACTGATTGAGTATACAGTGGTTGAGAGCATTAAATTTAGAGATTTAAAATTAAATAGACTAACGGGAAATTGCTCCACACAACCATTTTTGTTTGTTGTCATTTATAATTATAGCATCTAAAAAAAAGAAAAAAAAACGTACATGTAAAGCAAATTTTCATGAGATTGTCTATGTTTTCTAATTTTGTCCTTGGTTGATGCAAATGCATTGAAGAATAAGAACAATATTTTGTCTTTTTTTTTCCTTTTTTTTTTTTATATAAAAATCCTCCAAAACTAAATCTAAAGAAAATACTCCGACCAAAAATCATAATTTGTGGATTTAAATCTTTTGTTGGGGGGCAGAAGAGGGAATTAAGAAGAGTTGAAGAAAAGATGATATTACCATGAGACCATAAGCAAAAGATTGAACACCATTGTTGCCGAGAGAAGCCGCGGCGAGTTCGAGGTTTCCGAGGTGGCCGGAAAAGATACGGGTGGACATGGACATGAAGTTGTTTACCATGTACACGAAAACCGCGGGAGCCGCCAAATAACTCAAAAGCTTAAGTTCGATCGACGTGGCTCGTTGGATTCGAACCATGACTGGCAACTTTGTGTCCGATAATATACTCTCCAGCTCGCTGCTCGGCTCGTGCTTGTTCGCCCCTGGCTGCACCAACGGCTCGACAACATCGCTACTCTCTGAACCATGAGCCATCTCTCTCTCTCTCTCTCTCTCTCACGTTATTTCCAAATGGCGCACTAGTTTATGACTTTTTTCTTATTCTTCCATTTGGGCCTTTAATTTATCATGTCCTTTTTCCCAAAAGAATAATTTTGGAAATATACATTTCACCATAACGGAGTGGCTTAATTGGTCCAAAAATTTAAAAATCACAATAATATATATTTATTTATTTATTGTTAGTTTTTTTTAGGACTATTTATTGTTAGTTGTCCTTTGACTCCTGTTAAATTTTAATTGATAAATTTTCAAAAATTTTATTTCTATTTTTATACTTTAAAAAATTTAAATTGATACTTATAATAAATTTAAAATCAATATCAATCAGTTACTAAATTTAATATAAACCTTTTTTTTTTGCAATTCATAGAAAAAGTGAGATAAAATTTTAACAATTATTATAATAACTGTCTTTTTTAGCTTTTTTATACTTTAAACAGATTAAAATAACACAAATAACTACACTACCACTAGTCTGTTTTTAGACTGTGATATCATGATATTTCGAAAAGTACTCTAATTTAAATATTTTTTAGCGGTCTCGAATAGGGATCTTTAAAAAAAAGCATGTTTTGAAGTCTTTAGTCTCAACCGTTGGGTTGTCTATTGGGGACACTACACTACCATATATATATACATATATGTATATTTACTTCTAAAAAAATATAATATATTTTTAATAAAATTGAAAAAGGGGAGATTGCAAACTCTACATCGAAAAATTATTGCTCTCAAACAAATGAGAGTTGAATATCAATTTTGAAAATCGTAACATTGAATTATTACCAAAGAATGAAATCTAACCTATCACTTACTCTTTTAACCATCTTTAAAAAAATAAACACTTTCAGCAACAATAAAATATAAAATATTATACCAACTTGTTATCTTGCCCATTCTACTTTTCTTTACTTTAAAAAAGAATATGATAATCGTGTCCATTTTGTGTTATCATTTGATATAATAAATGATAAGATCTTCTCTTTTATAACGTGCCCGGGTAATAGTTAAATTTGTCACGTCATAATTTTTAGAAATTTGATAAATTATTGGGATATTTTTTGTAATAGAATCCAAAGGTATATCCATGGATAAATAAACATTTGATTAAAATACACTGTTTACTCCTGTCAAATATGTTCTATTTTGGCGAGCAGTTGCTCAGCAACACTAGTGTATGACTAATGACTTGAAGTCTTGGGTTCAAGTCCTCCCACTACCAATTATTGTTACCTCAAAAAAAAAAAGTTGTATTTTAATTTATGTACTTTTTATTAAATTTAAAATTATTATCGTAATACATTTATTGTAAGCTTTTATTATTTCTTGTTTTATAAATTTGGTTAGGGTGTTTTTTTTATATTTTAAAATGCATTTTATTCTCGACGAGAGCTTTGCTAATCGAGCATAGTTTCATCGGACTTTATAATCTATGTAGGACGAAACTGACTTTTGTTGATGTAGCTAATCATACAAGCTAGCCATCGGCAAATACAAGTTTATTGTGTGTAAGTATACAGTGTTTTTATCTCCCAAAAAACTTTTGTTAATGATCACTTGATCATTTATCTCCCAAAAAAAATTGATCCACTATTTGGTATCATAATTTTTATAAATATTTTTGTTCATAAATTTTGTGATACCAAATAGTATCATATACGTGTTAAATAGGGCTTGTCTACTCATTCATAAATGTTGCTCTTACTTTCTAATTTCATCAAGTCCTTTTTCAAAAAAAGTTTAAGATTGATGTTACCATTAATTGTTCATTATTTTATATTATAAGATTTCTTTATATTTTTTAAAAAGATATCTTGTGATTATTATTATATCGAATTCAATTAGAGTTAATTTTAAAATGGGTCCAGTGGCGCAATTGATTATTTGGTTTTGTCTTAGTCTTTTTCCATTCCATAGTTATGAGTTTAATCTCTAGAATCGGTATTTATAATCACTTCTCCCGAACTTGTACTAATAATAATAATAATAATTCTTTTTCAAAAAATTTTTTTTTTTTAAAACAATCCTCCTCCTAACAAAACTTTAAATTAATATAAATGAAACCAATTTTAAGCTTCATTAAGCACATAGACTAAATGATGCATGCTTAACAACTTTATTAGTATATTGCTTTATATAAGTTATATTTTCTTAAAAGTTTGTTTATATTATATTAATCTTTTCACAATAGAATGGAAATGTTTTTTTTAATGATAATATGTAGAGTGGAGAATTAAAACACTAACTTTAAAATTATTAATACAAAATGCCAGTTATGTTATACTTTTTTGAAGAATATTTGCCTCCTTGTTTCAATAATATTAGGAAAAAAAATTATGACACTAAATAATATCATATATACCTTAAAAAAGACTTAAGGAGACAAGTATTCATCAACTCAATTTGACTATAGAAATGTTTATTTTATATACTTTATATTAAATATCAAACCTATAAGTATATTAAAATAAGTAGTAGGTTTGTTCTATGGTGGTGAAGATTCCCTTTGTGTTAGACAAACTAATTTTAAACTATACTTTATATGATCGTCATATGCATGTAATTCTTTTTTCATTTTTGGAGGAGAAGATAAACAAATAACAAAACAAGAAGACAATAACAAAACACGTCACTAGTCCAAATCTTGTTTGCCACGAAAGATTTGACGTTATTGTTATTGTTATTATCGGTGAATTCAAAAAGGTTTCAAAAATATTTCTCAAGTTTAGGAAACATGCTTAAAAAAAAATTGCCGTTTAAGTTAGAGAAACAAATGTTCCTGAAATTTAAAAAGTTAAAAAAAAAATTGTTTCAAATAATGTTATTTTTTTTTTTAAATCTTTTTACTTTTAACTTATAAATTAATTTTATATGTAAATATTAATTAATCTGATGTTTAAATTATTTTATTAATATATTTCTCTTATTATTTTTGTTTGTCATATATTTTTATGTATTTATCATTTTACTTTGTTTTTCAATACATAGAAAATAGGGGTATATAAATGGGGTTGAGTTAAGGATAATTTTTTTACTAATCTAAATTTTGGGTTGACTAATCTATCAATTCGTCCAATCGTGTGTATTTGAGTATTAAATTTGGTTGGGTTAGTTCAGGTTGTCAACTTATTTGAACACTTCTAATAAAAAGTCTTGAATATTAGCCTAAATCAAATAGTATTTTTTTACTAGTTGTAATGTATTTTAAATTTTCTAAGTTTAATGTTTTATTAACAATTGATAAGAAGAAATTCAAACGTTTAATTTGAAAGTAATTATGAAGTTATCGAAATTTTATTGTTCATCTTTAAAGGTTGACATTAAATTAAAACATTTCGGAAGTTAAATTATTTGAAAAATTTAGAAATCGATCTCACCAAATAAAAACAATAATAAGTTACAACTTTTTAATCATTTTTATAATTAAGGATATTTCTGAAACTTTTTAAAGTTTAAAGGCATTTTGAAAATAAGATTTTAATGATTTCCATTCAACTTCAATAGCAAAGGTATTTTTGAAATATTTTATAAAGTTCACAAATATTTAAAAACTTTTCAAAATTCTGAGCTGATGTTGAAAATAAAGTTCACAAATATTTTTAAAAAAATTCAAAATTCTCGGATGTTGAAAAAAATATGATAATTTAAAGATGTGTTTGATAATTTAATTTTTAATGGTTTGTTGCTTCAATCTTGGAAATACTTTAGGATCCATAACAATATATTAAAAAGACACTTTTATGGAGGGTTTTTTTTTACATGTGGAAACACTGAATGTTAAAATAAATTAATCCAACAATATTAAACATCGATTATGAATTTGTCTGAATTATAAAAATAAAAAAATAAAAAAATAAAAAAAAACTTTAAACTATCTATATTTTTTATTGTATTTAAATACATGAATTTAAATTACAAGGATCCTCTTGGTAAACTACAAATAGAAAGGGCCACAACCCACCTGCAATTTTTTTAAAAGGAAAGTGTAACATTTAAGCTCAATAATTTAGTAGTAAATTACATAAGATATTTGTCAGATCACATGAGCACATTCACCGCTAGAAAATGTTAATTTACTTTCATCCAACCAAATTCGTTTTAATAAAAAAAAAACAAAACAAAACAAAAAACAAAAAAAACAAAAACAAAACAAAACAAATTCCTTTTTCTTTTTTTTTTTTTTTTTTTTTTTTTTTTGAAATTACAACTAATTATGGAATGATTGAACTCATGATTTTTAAATTAATAAATGTATACGAATGCAACTAATGATGTAATTTTAGTCAGAAGTGCGTACTTTAATTTATTGTGTAAGTAAACATTTATCATATACATCAGATATCAAACAAGGTTTTATACCTGGAAAAAAAAAGATTAAAAAAAAAAAAGACATTCGATAGAAACGAATTTTTTTAACTTTTTTTATTATTTATTTTTTGTTTTTATACCGAAAAAGTAACTGACAAAACGAAGAACAGAGAAACATATCAACGAAAGTAGCCAGAAAAAAGTGTGGTCTAAAAGATTTGGTGGATAGTTATACTATTTATGTTTAATAGATCTTTGACAAATATGAAATTTTTAAAAATTAATTGACCTATTTAATTTCAATTTAAATTATATGTCCAACAAATCCATAAACTTCATAGAGTGTATAGTTAATTACGCTTAGGTTATTATATATATACGTAGTAATATGGTGTAAATTGTTGAACTTGCTATTATCTTTTCATTCTTTGAATAAATTTAATTCTCTCAACCTACGTTGTCTTTCCATTTTCTTCTCGCTATCTCAAATCATTACATGGTATCTATCTTATAGATCATTACAAATTTTTAGTTTTGTGTCTAATAAATCTACATTTTTTAAAATTGAAAGTTCAAAATTTTAATTTATAATTTTGCATACAAAATCAAATAATTACAAATTAACTAAATTTGTAATTTAGTAACACTTACAAAGGATTGATTTTTAAAAAAAAACACTTACAAAGGATTTTTTTTTCCCTAATTTCATACAAACATGATACCATTTGATACCACAAATTTATTTCTTTTTTCTTATTTATATTATTCCAACAAAATTTTTGTGGCTTCATGCATCAAATGATGCCACATATGATGCCTAAGAAAGGCTTGCTATTTTCTCCAACAAATAAATGTCTTCCATGATGTAATTGCATCATTGTGTAAGAATCTACATTTTTCTAAGAGCAATACTTAAGTACCGGTGGAGAAATACTTACCAACTTAGAGTCACATTTTTACTTTTTTAAATAAAAAAAAAAATTGGCTTTGATTGATGAAGAGAGAAATAGGGGAAAGAAAATGTAAAAAAAGTAAAAATATGTGGTTTGAAGAGTAGCTAAGTATTTCGAAAATATCTATCTACCCTTATCTAAGTATTGCTCTTTTTATCATCCCTAACCAAGAAACCAATAATTCGTTGACTTCTCCCAATGTAGCTACCCTACCCAACATTAGAATCATAATATAATTAAAAGGATGCTACGAAACAGCAAAAATCGTTACAATTAAAATAAATACAACCTCATACTGTTCTTGACAGGCAAACCTGCTTAGATCGCTCTCGATTCAAAAAAATATTGAGTTCCACCTGGGATTTTCTTTTTTCTTATTAATGAAAATGGAGAATTAAGAAAAGGGTGAGTTTACCACCGAAGCCACCTGCTTCTGCTGCTAAAAAAACAGTTTCCACAAGTTTCTCATTGCTTAATGAGATTACGGATAACGTATGGAAGGATACCTCCATTGTCGAAATACGCCAGTTCCACCTGTAGAGGAATCGAAATTTAAAACAAGAACGAAAGCATTTCAAGCCGATGATGCCGAGGGGAAGGAAAATAAAGTGGAATTACCTCGGTGTCGAAGCGAACAGTGCAGGTGAATGATTTTCCAGAATCAGTAGTGACAACCACGTCTTGGCCTGGCCTTATCTCGCTGATCTTGTTCGGGAGGTCAATCGTGTAACGCTCGAATCCGGTCAATCCGAGTGAATCGGCATCCTCACCAGACTTGAAACAAAGTGGGATGATACCCATTCCTACCAAGTTACTACGATGAATTCTTTCAAAGCTTTTGGCAATAACAGCTTTAACTCCCTGGTGCCAATAAAGTATCGAAGAAGAAGGTCAAATCCAGGTTTGATAAACGAAAATGAAAAATGAAGAATCTAATTTTCATGGATTAGAAACACTCACCAACAACATTGGACCCTTGGCAGCCCAATCCCGAGAGCTTCCACTTCCATACTCAGCCCCGGCCAGTACAATGGTGTCTTGACCAGCTGACTTGTATCTCTGAAATAAAAAATAGATAAGATGAATTAATTGAATCTCAAGGTTAAAAAAAGGATAGTATGAAGAAGATCAAAATGATGCAACTTCTCATTTCACAAAAATAAACAATTTTCAGCATTTCCCCCAAAATTAATGCCCACACACTTGGTGCATTCCTTCACTTCACAAAAATAGGAAGAAAAGGCAAAAAGATCATCTGCCTACAAGCTAAGGTCACTTTAGGAATAGGCAAATTAAACAAAAACAGAAAAATGCTGGGCAATAGCAAGCAGATACAAGAACTAAGATACTCACTTCTGCTGCTTCAAAGACGTAAAGTTTCTCTCCAGTGGGAACATGAACCGTCTTGGGGCCAACTTCACCATTTAAAAACTTGTTAACAAGACGGATGTTAGCAAACGTACCCCTTGCCATCACCTCGTCGTTTCCTCTTCTACTTCCATAAGAATTGAAATCCTTGCGATCGACTCCACGCTCAAGAAGGTATTTGGCTGCAGGGCTGTCCTTGTGGATGTTTCCTGCAGGAGAAATGTGATCTGTAGTGATACTGTCTCCAAAATTCAATATGCAATAAGCATCCTTAACGCCGTGTGCTCCTGGTGGGTCCATGGTCATATTCTTGAAGTAGGGTGGTTCGTGAATATAGGTGGATTTGGGGTCCCATGAGTACAGGGTGCCATCAGGAACTGAAAGTTTGTTCCACATCGGGTTTCCTTTTGTAATAGATTCATAGGTGCTTCTGAACATGTCAGGTAATACACTGGATTGAACAACCTGATACAATTTTTAACCAGTTAAACCCATTATTCCTTTTAAAATGAATGTATTAATTACAATGTATTTCAACATAATAAAAACTATATACCTCCGCTATTTCTTCTGTAGAAGGCCAGATATCTCTAAAATAGACATCCTTTCCATCCTTCCCTTTTCCGATTGGCTCCTTCTCAAAGTCGATATCAACCTAGAAAAATAATACCAGATTAAAACCACGTAATTCAAGAGTTTCACTCCATGATCGGAAAAATGTTATTCTTCTAGCTTTTGACACCACCAGTTAACTCAATAGTTTTACAACTGTTAGAGGGTGACTGAAACCTAAAAAAATCAAAGACGTTTTTATATGATTATACTCTTCTTACTAAAAATATATATTTGCTAACATTAGGAGAAAGAAAATTTTCCGTAAAGGCATACCCCAACAAGCCAGAAGAAAAAAGAGACCCACCATTTGAACTGATTAAAGCGGTAGAATAGTTGCAAATTTAAAAAACGATCTACATTTGTTGAAAAGAAGACCACGTGACCCCCCTAAAACCATTTCTAAATTTTAAAATATTAATTTAATTTCTATCTGTAAACGAAAAAAAAGAGCTTTCCAGTATTAAAAAATGCTCGATCCACCCTCAAAGAGAGAAGCCAAAATAGCATAATTAAGTCATTTATTAGTGGCCTATAGTATTGAAATGGGAAGAAGTTACAAAAATAGCCCTAGACTAAATAACTGCAAGAGCATTAAAAAAATTGATATTGGGACAGTCCAGGCCTGCCCACGCACCTAAACTATTGTCGAGGGACATACCGCCGATCCTACAATATTTAGATGTCAAGAAAACCCGTCAGATATTAATTCCTAAGAAGATGGTCACCATGGAATGAACCCATCACCTCTTAGTTTTCTGGGACCCTTTTGACCATTATGCCACTCGATTGAACCCATTCCTAGGTAGGTGGCACGACCATAAAATTAGTGATACTTTCTAATGGAGCAAGTGAAAGTGAAACAAGCATCTATCATTCAGAAAGTTGGCATGCCAAATCTACTGAGGTTAAGTTGAGTACTTCCCTATTTTTCAACAAAAATCCCTCACCTAAAAGGCTAAAACTAAAAAAGTCAAGTTAAAAACTACGAAAAATGTTGGACAAGTATTGATTATTCTTCATACCACTACCTTTCCGAAATCCAACTTACTTCTTAATTTGAATTTTGACTAAAGGAACCAAAATAGTACTCCTGCATTTTATCCTTCACAGAACAAAAAAAAAAAGTAGATATCAAAACAGCCAGTGCATACCGTGCCAGCTAAGGCATAAGCAACCACCAAGGGAGGTGAAGCCAGGTAGTTAGCTCTGGTCAGTGGATGAACCCGCCCCTCAAAATTCCGGTTCCCAGAGAGCACAGCAGCTGCAACAATATCTGCATGAACGAAGTCCTCACAAAAATTAGAACTATCGAGGTGAAAAAGAAATAGTAAACTTGATAAAAATAATTTTGAGAGAACACGCTAAATTTTATTTAATGAAGTCGGTAAACACATCCCCAAATTACAAGATCTTATCAGCTCATCCTATTCTAAAATTACCGTTATCAGATATCATCCTATTCTAAAATTACCGTTATCAGATATTGCAGCAGATACTGATTCTTCCAAATCCCCAGAATTCCCGATACAGGTTGTACAACCATAGCCAACTATATGGAAGCCCTGCTGATTTAAATATGGCTGCAGTCCACTGCATCAATCAAAAACGCAATTATTATTTGTCTTTTTTTTAGATTAAAAGAAAAAAGCAAGGTTATAAGTCAAGCCAAAGCCAATAATTGTTAAATAAAAGAAGTTAAGAGATCATTTTGTAATATTTCAAGAGGCAAACTTGCCTACACATGGCCAAGTACGTAGTCCATACACATGGACAAGTAGGTAGTCCATGCTTAATGCATATGTGGCATGATGTGAGTCACACAATTTTGTATCAAAAGTTAATTTATGTATAAAAAAACAAAATTGTGTGATTCACATCATGCCGCATATGCATTAAGCATGGACTACCTACTTGTCCATGTGTAGGCAAGTTTCCCTCATTTCAATTCCTCTTTGTTTTTCAAAAATCGTGTTCTCCTTGATATCTGAAAAGGCTAACATTTTCTTCTCTTTTTTATGCTTTACGTTTTAAAAACATAAATATCGGATTTTGTATTAATAATTTTTTCATCAATTAAAGTGTTTTCTTATTTTTTATATAAAATGCAAAGTATAGATCAAAAAAATTAAATGACAATAATTTGAATATTTTGTTTTAAAGTGTAAACCTTTTGTTTTATTAATTTAAGAGTTTAGAGAATATTTTAATTTTTGAAAGGAAAATAGGACAATTATTATTAAACATGTTTCAATTGTTATTTCTTCTTTGGAAAAAAAAACAAGACAGGAAATGAAAAATAGGAAATAAGAAAGTTACTAGACTCGGTTGTGATATATATAACAATTAGGTATGATAATTAATTACCTCTTCTCCAAGTATTTTGTCACAACTCCAGAGCCTGGTGCAAGACTTGTTTTCACCCATGGCTTGACCTGGTGAAACGTGAAGAAGATATGATAACATGCTAAGACTATATTTAACCCTTCAAGCAAGGCCAAAATGGATAAAAGCAAGACTAAAATGAAAAAAGCTAAAATTACAATGCTTGAAGAAAACATAAAACATTGAAAAGGGGAAGGAATTCAAGACGGGTCTCTGAAATGAGTTGAACACCCTTGTCCATGAGTACCTGTAAACCGAGTTCACAAGCCTTTTTCGCTACAAGAGCAGCCCCTAACATAACACTGGGGTTTGACGTGTTGGTACAGCTTGTGATGGCTGCAATAACAACACTACCGTGTTTTAGCTCAGCTGGTTGTCCATGAAATGAAAACTTTGCCACTTTTTCTTGTACTTCTTTTGGTATAGCGAATCCCTAAAATAAAAACAAGAATTGAAAAGACTTGAGAAATGAAAATAAATTGAGTTGAGTCGCTGACTTGAGTCAGATTTTCAAAAAATAAATTGTTAAATTAAATATATTGGGCAAACAATGTGATAAAAGTAGCACACATACCTTGAACCCAACCTTGTTATCAAGGCAGGCATGCCAATCAGACTTCATCTCTTTCAACGGCACACGATCATGGGGTCTGTGATGTTACAGATGTAACATAAAAGTCTATAAGACTAAATGGAAGATTCCAATAAAAAAAACATAAAACTAAATCTAGGAAGCTAAACATGAAGGGAAGAGAAAATATTGACAAAGCAGCAAAGAACCCATACCTTTTTGGACCTGAAATGCAGGGTTCTACCTCTGCAAGGTCTAATTGTAGGTAAGAGGAATACACTCTTTCTTGTTGAGGCTGAGCACCAAAAAATGACCAAACATAAGAACATCACTATTGCTACATCTAAAAATCAGATGAACAGTAGGTTGACACTCAAAATAGAAATAAGAAGTGTAATATGCAAGATTTTACCTCCTTATAATCAACAAACATTTTATTTGCCCGGAGGTAAGCTTCAATCATTGACACCTATAGTCAGCAAACAAACAAATCATTACAGGTTTTCACTTAATAAATACAACTTGCTTATCAATGCACAAAGATAATAATACCCACAGTTTCATCACTTCTTCCAGTTAACTTGAGATATTGCAAGGTAACATGATCCACAGGGAAGAAGCCCATAGTTGCACCATACTCGGGAGACATATTTGCAATAGTAGCTCGGTCAGCTAATGACAATTCCTCCATGCCATCCCCTACCATAACATAAACGTACAAACAGTCAAAACCATCAGCTGGAAAGTAAAATTAGGCAAGAAATAGCTCATTGATAAGTTAAAGATTGCAATTACCGTAAAATTCAACAAATTTTCCAACAACACCGTGCTTCCTCAACATTTGTGTTACAGTCAAAACCAAGTCAGTAGCAGTGACCCCATTACTTAATTTTCCAGATAATTTGAACCCAACAACACCAGGCAATACCATGCTCATTGGCTGTCATTTACAAAATTCAAACATCAGATTCTCAAAAGCATATAACTCAACACAAAGCCTTCAAAATAACACAGTATAATGTGTACTGAATCTATACGAGTAAATAAAAGAAAAGAAAAGGCCAGTACTCAATTACCTGTCCAAGCATTGCAGCCTCTGCCTCGATACCTCCAACACCCCAACCAGCAACTCCTAAACCATCAATCATTGTTGTGTGAGAATCAGTTCCAACAACACTATCAGGGTAGAGGAGACCACCAGTGTTGAAAACCACTCTTCCAAGATATTCCAGATTGACCTGACATATTGAAATGTTAAATTTCTTTGCTAGTATCACTTTTCCTTATTTTCATTTCATTCACTATTTTTTTGTCTACCAAAATAAATGTTGAATTAACATAATAGACGTGTCTGAGAAACAGAATAACGAATCAAATGAAAAATTACAGACTTCTAGCTCAAGTCAAAAATTTGTTACCTGATGCACAATACCAGATCCAGGAGGAACAACCAGCATATTCTGGAATGCATTAGACCCCCATTTCAGGAAAGCAAATCTTTCCTTGTTCCTCTGGAATTCAAGCTCCATATTGGCCTGAACTGCATTTTCTGATTTTGCTACATCAACTTGTACTGAATGATCAATAACCAGGTCTACGGGAACCTACACGACAGATAATTATTCCAGTTGGAAATTTATTGAAAGAAACGTAGACATCATAAATTAGGATAGTCAGGGATATCTAAATTATACAGTAACCTGCATGACAGATGTTAATAGCAAAAAAAGAAATGATAACGTGAAAAAAGATATCGTAACTGCAGAATATTTTCACTTTAAGAGGTAAAGAAAAACCTATGAATTATGATTATGAGAAAAAGGGTGCTTTGGTTTCAAATGTCACAGTTCTTGATAATAATTGAATATCGCCATGTAACATTTCATCGTGTTTCTCACGATCTCTTGACTATCAAAATCCGATGTGAAACCATTGTCATTGGTCTAAGCAGTGAATTTGATCAAACTTGTTCACACCCACTACATGCAGAGTACATTTTCCCACAGACAAAATATAACAGCTTTAAAGAAGTAAATGCATACCAGGGGATTGATTTTATTGGAATCACTGCCAAGTCTGTTCATGGCATCGCGCATACAAGCAAGATCAACAACCGCCGGTACGCCAGTAAAATCCTGGGATTGTGGGAGTGTTAAGGAGGGGCAAATTTTGAGAAACAAAGACAAAAATGAAACCATCCAAGAAAATCTCAAAGTCAATCAAACAGTACCTGCAGTAGGACACGAGCAGGTTTAAAAGGAATTTCAACTTGCTTAGGGGAGCTCTTTTCCCAATCTATAATTTTCTCAACATCTTCCTTTTTCACTTGGAAATTGTCACAATTCCGAATTGCAGATTCAAGTAATATTCTGATGGAGTAAGGCAGCTTATCTGTCAATCAGAAATGCAAAACAACAATGAGTATTCACACGAAGCAATACAAGATCCAAGAATCTGTCACAGACAGTAAATCCCAGGAGCAGTACTCTAAAAACTACAACGTTAGCTAAGAAACACAACTGTAGAAAATAAATAAATAAATAAGATTCCTTCTGCAATAGAAAATTCAAAAAATTACCAATTCTCGGATCATTCAGAGACGGTAGGCTGTAAAACTTCCCAAATTCTCCACCTCCAGGCTTTGGAAGACTCGTCAAATTTTCCTTGAAAGGATTTTCGGCAGCTGAACACATAGCAACGTTTGACCAGAATAAGCGTGAAGCAAAAACAAAATAAAACACATTTGTTTAGAAATTTAAACGTGTATTTACTCAAATTCTCAACATATAATTTCATCTTCTCCTAAATAAGTACCTGAATCCTAATCAAAACAAGTATTTGAAGACCATAAATTTAGCTTTCATACAAAAAAAAAATGAAATGTTTATCAATCCCTTAAGCATTCAACTCAAATCACCAAGTTTCCTTACCACTGTATGTCTTCCCTAAAAAACAACAAAAAATCAAGACAAAACCTAACGTATTAGAGTAATTCTATCCAACATCCTAGAATGGTTAAGCAAAAGGAATAAACACGAAACAAAATCAGCAACCAAACCAATCAATCAATCAATCATATCTAAAACAGATCGAATCACACAAACACAACAGGATGACTGATCATACCCATGGAAGAGAATTTGCGGTGAAGACGCTCAATCGCAGGAGCAGTGGCTCTGATCTGAGCGCGGAGACTGAGCGGCGACCGCCAATCGACGCGGTGGCTCCAGCGAGGGAGGGAGCGAAAGGCCGACGAGGCGCTGAGAGATCTGTAAGTAGCAGCGAAAGGAAGCGAAGAAGGCTTGGAAGAAAAGGAAGAGGAAAAGGAAGGGGAGAAGAGCCGGGCTCTGGAAGCTCTGAGCAGCGCAGAAGCTGAGGCCGAAGCCATTAAAATGGCGATGAGGATCACGACAAGATGAGGGTTATGGGAAAAAGGTTGCAGTCGTCGTCGTCGTCGGCGTCGGAAGGCGGCGGGCGTGTGGAGATTGAGGATGATGATGATATTTAGGGCTGTGTGCCACTGTTAAATGTCCCCACGGGATGGAGAAATGCTTCTCTGCGCTCACCTCTATTGTTCCTCCAAACCCCTAAATTACGGGGCATTTAATATTCGAATGGTGTGGGTCTCGTCTACTACTTTATTGGTTTTAATTCTTTTTCATTTATTAAAAAATATTGACTCATTCAACCAGTTAGGCCAACAATTTTAATCTCTTAACCTCAGATTAAAAAAATATAAAATTATATGAGCTTAGTAGTTCTATGGTACATAGTCTAATAAAAAGACTCAACAACGAGACTACATCCCAAAATTTTAAACATTATAACTCGTTTTATATTAAAATTTGTGAACTATGTGGCATAATTTAGTGATTTACCTAATATATTAATGGAACTAAATTATGTCTTGGGTTTCAAGTACTTAAAGTCGTGTGTTCAATTTATGGTCGTCACTTACATAATAATTAATTTTTTATGAGTTTCTTTGACATCCAAATATTGTAGAATCAAATCGTATATTTTATGATGTTAATCAAAATAGTGTAAACTACCTTAATAATATAAAAAGAAAATAGTTATGTCTCAAAATTTAATCATATACTTAAAGTGTGGATTAAGGGGAAATTCATTTTTTGACGATTTTGTTTTTAAGTCATATTATATATCTACAAATATGCCATTATTTTTTTTAAATTATTAAAATTATTAAAATCTTATAGTTTCTTCAAACTAAATAAGTATAAAATCAAATGAATATCTTGAGGGTTTTTTTTTTTTCAAATTTAGAGAAAATATTGGTTCCAGCTTATTATATAAATACCCCAAACTTATTATTAGTCATTAAAATCGTATAGTATCTACAAATTAAATAAGCATAAAATCAAATGAAAATCTTGAGTTTTTTTTTTCAAATTAAAATAAGATATTGGTTCTAACTTTTTCTATAAATACCACAAACTTATAATTATATTTTAATTCAAATTACTAATAATTCTTTTATCATTGATGTTGTAGAGATTTTGTTCGGGTTGGAATCGAGTCTTAGCATTGGTGCACGCGGGAGCCGTTGTCGTCGAAGGTGACAAACAATCAGTATTTAATTCGTTATCTTCTTCTTCCTTTATTTTTATTATATTTTCTTTATGTTATTTACTTTATGGTTCAACATTAATTTATAATTTTTTTAAAAAATTATGCAGTATTTAAAAATTTGAAGAAGTATTTATAACGTTCTTCAAATTAGTGAAAGATCATTTTTATAATTATTATTTTTTGTTATTATAATAAGTATGACTTGAATATGTAATTTGTTGGTTATTCTTTGATATGTGATGTCATTGTACTACTCGTATTTTGACATATGTACATATTTCAAATTGATCAATTTTACGAATTAATTAATTAATTATATATATTTTTTAAATTATACACCATATCGTTTTCATAGAGAATAATAGATTTTAACATAATAATATAATATTATTATTTTATTTACTCAATTTGTGTTAAATTAATATTTAAAAAATTGATATTTCAGCAAAATTCGTTCTATTAGTAATGATGGAAAGAATGAGACGAGATAGATAATAGATTTTATCTTTTCTTTTTCAATGTTTTCTTTATTCTTTATTACTTATACAATATAAGGTGAAATAATAAAACAAATAGGATTTTTGAAATTTTAGATTGTGTCTTTTTTTTAAAATGAAATTGTATTTTATTTTACATACTTTCACGTCCAATAAAATGTTTGTTAACAAATAAATATATATAATAATAAATTTGAGCTATTAAAATCTATTTTTTCAAATATTACAATTAATAGTAAAGATACATGATATATTTCAATTAATTAATCAGTGTTATAGTATTTTAAAAGAGTTAGAAATTTGAAAAGATGATTTACGTCTATTTAAATGAAAAATTATCGAGATAATGATTAGATTAAATTAAAATGATAAACGAATGAAAAATAAAAAAATTGGGTGCAAAGTAAAATTTTAACATAATATTATAATATATATTATTATTTATAAGTATTTTAATAAATAAAAATATAATTTCACATACACACTAAAAAAAATATCATGTAGAAAGCACGTTCAAAAATCCTAGTTTGAGCCTTTATATTGAATTAATTTATTAAAATTAGGTGTTTTTTTTTTTAGATTACCTTTATTCATTAGTATCTGTAGGCATTTAAAGAAATCTTGTAATTGGAAAGTGGACTTTTTTATTTGAGAATGAGGTGGCGGCGTTTGAGTGGGGGGGTGTAGCATAAGAAAAAGAAGGCGGGCACATGGAATAATTTGATTTTAGTTTCTGTTCCATCACGAAGGGGTGGGCCAAGCAAGAGGGAGGGAGGGAGGGCTCAGTCAATTTGCCAAATTTTGGAATATTTTGTGTAATTGGGAGAGAAGGATACGGTTCTCCCCATCATCTCTAAGCTTCTTTTCTTTTTTCTTTTTTCTTTTTTTTTTTTTAAATAGTGGAGCCACGTTACTTTCCATGTTTAACAATAGCCCGTTTTTTACTTTCCAATAAGAAAAAATAATTAAATAATTAATAGGAAACCAGAACGTGAATAGCAACTTTTTTTAATAAATTTTTTAACAGTATAAAATTCAGAGAGATTTGTTAAAATACCAACAAATTCATGGGTCTGGTATTCTTTAATGAGTAGTTTTCCATTAATGTATAAAGTAATATTCAACAAATAAACACGGAAGGGTATAATTGGAATATGGAGAAAACATTCAAAATTCGGTTAAAACATTTTTAAATTTAGTGTTAAGATTAAAATAGACAATCAAAAAATTGACACTTATAAAAAAAAATCTTAAATAATAGTTAGTCTATATATATAATAGTAGTCTTTTTTGTCACTTCAATACTTGAAACATGATATATATTAATTAACATTAAATCAATAATCTCTTAAATCTTGAATACCCTATTTAACCATTTCATTTATTGATAATGGGTATGTTACTATTTTTGTCAACGAATGATTAATCATTTGACTATTTTTATGTACGATTGCTCAAACTTCACGTCTTAGTTGAAAATATATACCAATGATCAATCTTAACAAAACATAAAAGTTGAATCTTATGTTATATTTGAAAATTAAAGTTACAATAGTATATTTGATTTATGTATTTTGAGGTAGGTTTTAAAAAACAGGCAAGTACATTTTGATTTATTATATTTATAATATTTATATATACTAATAATAATAGATAATAAAAAATGTTACGTACTTGCCTATAAGCTGGTTATATACACTATTTTCAACTCTTTTTCTTTTTCTTTCGATAATTATCATCAACTTTTCAAAGAAAAATAGACAAGGTAGCATTGGCATAATCATATTGAAATGTATATAAATATTAAAATGACAATCATTTGGAAGCCTGGTTGGTTGAAGTCAAAAGAAAGGGTTTCGATTCTCTAATAAAATAATGCCACTAAACGTGGGGTGGACATTATTACAAAAATAAAATTCCTTGTACGAATGTCAGCATTGTTTCAATCCTCGGCTATGGCTTTCAATTTGTTTTTCTCTTCTCAAGCTTCCTGGGCCTGGGCCTGGGCCTGGGCTTTGGGTATTTGTCTTATTCAAATAACTAAAGTAAAAAACAGAAAACAACAATAACAAATATCTAATTTATTCTTCTCGTGATAAATAATTTTAATTTCTTGATTTATTATCAATTTTAAATCTTGATTTTAAATTTCATCAAATTGCACCTTCAAAAAAATAATTATTAAAGTTGATGATTGTCTAAAACTTATACAATTGTTGTTTGTTCTCATCGATGGGTTCATGGCCCAAAATATGACACAAGCATGTTTTTTTTAGTACAGATTGGGAGAAAATGGACCAACAAACCCTACTTAGATGACACAACTGCTCTCAAATAGTATGAGAGTCAAATGTCGATTTTCAGACTCAAACTAGTGATTGCGGAGCTAAAATGGATTTACCCAAAACAAGATAACCAACTGCGTCACTGACTTATTCGGTACCCAATCACGATTCTGACTATGACGAGGACCAAACTTTATCCAAAATTTGATCGAATTAAACCAATTAATCCGTTGGATATGAATCACACCTTTGAAAAGTGGGTTTGGACAATAGGCCAATATGTCCGGTGATATTTGGATTGGCCCATTAGGTTGTTCCAATAAATCAATAATTAGATCAACTCATTATTATTTTTGGGCTTATTTTATATTTATGGTTGTCCAAGCTAGTTTATGTGTCATTCCTAAACAGCCACATTGAATTGTACCATTCACATTCACGTGAAGCTCAAATTTTCCAAATTTGCCACGTTGGATGATTTCGATATACTAAACTTGACTTAGATCATTTAAGGTGTTAGTTTTGACCGTGCAATCTACTCGTGTCTCAAGTTTGTGGATTGACTACCAATAGGTTTTCATATAAATTTTGAGAATGCAAATAGTGGAATTTGGCCAAGGTAAATGGACCCTTGGCCCATTTTCAATGCATGTGGATAATCGTCTTATAGATTGTTGTATTAGATTGCTTGGTTTATTGTAGCAGATGCGTGCAGTAAGCATGTATTGATTACATTTATAGCATGTAATATGTCTATTGTTTTTATCGATGTTTGGTCTTAGGGCGAGGATGTAAATGTTTAGTTTTCCTTTTGTATGTTTGTTTATGCATTGGCCTTTGTTGTTTGCATTGTGTAGTTTAGTTGCACGATGGCTTGTATGTCTCAACTATAGAATTGCATGTTGTTTTGAGCACGTCTCGCCTTGGTTAGGCATGATCGAGTCACTAGAAGTATAGATGCTACTAGAGGGGGGGGGGTGGATTGTCATATCAAGGTACACACCCTTAGCCTGGTGTGATGTTCTCTTGTTGTAAAACTTTCATTGATGGTTGCCCAACCAGGCTCACGACTTTTATAAGATGTATACTAGTAGCCTAGATAACTCTCATTATTATATGATATAAGTTTTGTGGACCCTTAGTGCGCCGTGTTCGATCTACCACTCGTCACAAGTACGAGACACGTTGGACGATATGATACCATGCCTGCTAGTTCCCTCGCCTCGTAATAGGTTCTCTCATATTGCCCTAGAGTAATAGTACCCAAGTGGACTGTTGGTATTGTATTTGCAGCCTTTAGACCGCTCTCCATGGTGTAGGTTAGGGACGAGGTTTATGGCTGAACATTCAGAAGCTCGATTTTTGTGGACTAATCACCTGTTTTACTAATCATATGCTTGTTCTTTAATGCTTGTGATTATTGCATATTTATACCTCGAGTACATTTACTTTGGGTATTGTCTCGTGCACGAACTAGTTTAGGCACGATAAACTTTGTTTACTACTTGGAGGTTTCTCTGTCTTCCCTGCCCTGCATTAAGTCTCTCGTAGATCAATTATATATTGGGGGAGGGGGACAAATACTGATTATCAGACTCGAACCTCTGACGCTGGTGTTGAATTGGTTTACAACCAAATAAACCACTACACCACCAACCCATTCGATAATCCTGAGTGGTTTTTTATGCACAATTATGTCGATTGGTGGTATTGAATTAAATTATTGGCAAATAGTGGAATCACTCGACCACTAACTCCTTTGATTTTTTTAATGCACATTATCTTTGATTATCTCTAGATAGTTTAACATATTTAAAAAGCAACAACTAGACTTCCCGTATGTAAATTATTCATGCATTAGCAATAACTCGTAATCGACTTATTCAAAGTAGTCTATTTGAAAATTTGTAAATTAGTTAACCACGTATATGAAATGTTTATTTACAAATACAAAAATATTATAAAAAATATAATTTGATACACTTATAAAAGTGTCCCAAGTAATAGTATAAATTTTTACCAGCTTTTACCAAATGGGTTGGTGACGCATTTAGTTATATTATTGGGTGCTAATTTATTTTAATTCAACGATCACTCAAAAATCGATACTTATGTGTCAATGATGATAATACTAGACAAGTAATCGATTTGACAACTCACACGTTTATATATAAATGGTTAATTTCACTTAGTTAACTGACCAATAATTTATAAATATCATGAACTATTTTTTAGATTCTATTAAATTATATTTGTTCAAACTACATACACAAAATTCATATTTTATTTAAACTGTATGAGTTTTTAAAAATATTTGGATTAAACTCTAATTAGAAATTTGGCCAATGGGAAGTACACCTTCCCAGTGTTTGGGGTCCCTATTAAGTATGTTTTGGCACAATACTCATTCAGATTACTATTATTTAAATTAATTTATTTGATAATTGTATGGTAAAAATGTATTAAATTTGAAATTTTATTTAAATAATAAATAAATTAAAATAAAATTTTAATATTCTTCCAAAAAAAAAAATCATCAATAAGAAAAAGTAGGTTTAGTACTAAAAAAAAAGGAAGTAGGTTTAAATTGCGAATATTAAATTAAAAAAGAAAAAAAGAAAAGAAGGTACGAATATTATATTAAAAATATAAGATCTATACTTCATTAAAAAAAAAAAGAAGTCATCCATTCTATTCAACTTTCTTATTTACATCTTTTTCAACAAAAAAAAAAAAAAAACTTTCTTATTTACATTAAATATTTTAATATTGATCTTTCAAAAAATAAATTTTATTCCCAATACAGCAAGTGACATCAATGTACACTTAACGACTTATGGATCTTAAGTTCGAATCTCTTCCATCCCATTATTGTAATTTAAAAAAAAAACTTTAATATTTATATACTATAACTAGAAAATTTCTGTACTAAAAAAAAAAAAAAAAAAAAAAACTAGAAAATTTCACCTTCTCTTCGGTCGCACTTTCAAAAGCGCAAAAATAATTCAGCAGTTGTGTTCCCATTTTATTTTCCCTCCACCTCTTTCCCGCCTCTCGTCTCCTCCCGCCCACTCCCCACTCCATAAAAAAAAACCCTAATCGCCATTTCCAATCATCCAATTCTCTGCAAACATGAATCGAAGATCCAGACCCTTTCCCCGATCGCCCAACACCTTTCACCGCTACCTCAAACCCGGCGCCCTCGCCCAAATCCGCAACTCCCGCTTCAATCGCCTCAAATTGGTCTCTCAGATCTACTCCTCTCGCTCCTCGTCGCCATCGCCGCCGTCTCCGCCGATCAACTCCGGTGCAATTCAGGTGAACCTTGTCGATGCCTCTCCCTGCTTTGCTGCCAGGATCTACGGCCCCCTCTGCTTGCAGAGGAAGAAGCTTTTGGCTTCTAAGTCCTTGTGGTTCCTTAATTCTAGTCCGGCGAGTTTGATAATACCTGATTCTTTGCCTGATCCGGTTGTTGAAGTGTTGGGGGGTGAATTGTAGATGTGGTTATGGAATAGGTTTTTTGAACTTGTGAATCGATGTATCAATGTGTAATGAATGGTATACCTTTTGTGGAATTTTTGTTCTCTTGATTTTAATGGAATTGAGATAATAAGATCTGTTATATTGACGATCTGTTGCTTGTTCGAGACTTTGAGTTGGGATTTTATTGAACCGTTCTAATTTGGGGCTTATGCTGAACTTCTTGCAAATATCCACATTGTCTCTATTAGACAACGGTTGTATATGACTGATAAAGTAAGCGTGGAAGCATTTGTGAACTTTTTCCAGTGATTTCATGTATACTGTGGGTTTGTTTTCTCTTGATTACTTGGTTTGATCATCAACTGGTTTATAACTATAATGTTGCCTTCATGGTGTGTTGATTACTTGGATTCTATATTGATGATGTTGGAATTTACTTTATACATTTAGTATGAATTTGTTTTCTGCTAAATCTATAGTTTGAGATAAACAAATTACCATATTCTAATGCCTGACTTTCTAACTTTGGATGTAGTTTTAGATTAATGCTCTTTAATGGTATGGCCCTTGTACTGAGGTTTGTAGATATTAATGTGATGCAACTGATCTTCTCATCCCATCATAATAAAGGAAAGATCTTGAATGCACTACTAGCATTTTAGGGTTTTTACTGTTATTTGTGGTTGATCAATTGGGTGTATGATTATATAAAATGTGGCATTTTTTACTGGTTTAATTACCATGTTGTATGTGTGCACTATGTGTGCTTTTTGGCTGTTCAGTTTTTGCAATTAGTATGAGGGGTTTTGACAATCTTCATTTGCCTTGCATAATTTTCATTTCTTAAAGCTCATTTGTTTAGGAACTTTAGTTAAGGTAGCCACTATTCTATTTGTTCTTAGGGATAATTGCATCTTCCTGCTATTAAGGTTAATCCCTTGATATCTAATAATCTTTTATGATGATAATTCATTTCTTACTTTAATTGCTTTGAATATATGTTAATTTCTTAATGTTCATTCATTAACTATGTTAAGCTAGTTAATCTAAGATTTGTTATTAAGGATCATTTTCATTGAAGGCAACATATAAGTTTTATCCCTTACCTCTTATGGCAGAATCTCATCATCAGCTACATTGGTAACTCCTCTTCTGCTTTAATTGCCCTGCATATATTTCCATTCTTAATGCTCTTTGTTTAAAATGTTAGCTATTCAGGCTATGATTTGCTTTTAAGAACCATTTGCACCTCTATATAATCCCTAAAAAATCCTTTTTTTGGCAGTAGCTAATCATTAACTATGTTTATAATTCATCTCCTTCTTTAATGGCGTTGCTTATATTTTCATATTTCGATGGTCCTTTACTGAACAATGTAGCTATTTAGACCTCCTGTTCTGGTATTAGTTTATTGTTAACTATGTTGGCAATCCTCCCCTGCTGTAATTGCCTTGATTATATTACCATTTCTTAATGCTCCTTTGCTTAACAAGATTAGCTATTTAGGCCATGAATTGACTTTAGGGATCTTTTTCATTGCATATTCTTTCAACATATAAGTTACAATTTCGTCCCTTAATATCCTTTTGTAGCAGTAACTTACTATGCTGATAATTCCTCTCTCGTTTTAATTGCCTTGCTTATATTTCCATTTCTTAATGCTTTACTTTATTTAACATTGTTTGTTAGATTCTCCTTTGTTTAACAATGTTAGCTAGCTAGGCCTCTATTTGTTTTTAGGGATATTTTTTTTATTCAACAATAATCGAGAGTGAGGATTCAAACTCATAAACTTTTAGTCATGCACATACACTTAATTGCATCTTCATGTGGCTGCGACATAAGTTTCATTCTTCCTTTTTGGCTGTAGCTAATCGTTAACTCTGTTTTGTTCTTCTCCTGGTTTAATTGCCTTGCATATATTTCAATATCTCATCAATGTTCCATTGTTTAGCAGTGTTAGCTACTCAAGCCATATTTGTTTTGAAGAAACCATTTTCACCGCATCTTTCTGCTACTTAAAGTTTCATGGCAATGGCTAGTTGATGTATGTTGACTATCTCTTTTCTGCTTTAATTGGCCTACATATTTCCTGTTTCTTAATGCTCTTCTGTTTAGTTATGTTTAGCTATAGTTAGAGTACGATTTATATTTAAGGATTGTTTTTATTGCATCTTTCTACCATATAAAGTTTCATCTTCTTCTTCTTCTTTTTTTTCTTTTTTTTAAAAATAAAGTTTCATCTTCTAATCTGCTTGATCTATAGCACTGTGAATACGTTTTTTTTAAGTGAACATTTCCTTATATTTTCAATATTTGAGATATATATTTATTAAAATTTTCATCTCGGACCTGGACCTTAATCTTTGAAGTGTATCTTAGAATATCTCAAATGTTTACCACAAGGACCGAGAGCAAGTGATCATTTTCGATATATATTTTAGAGATTTACTTGCCTACTCATTTGGTGCCACAACAAAATGACAGTTATATTTTTACAGGCATGATGATTGTTAATTGAAAAAAAGAGTTCCTTATTTATTATTAATTTTTTTGAGATAAAAAAGGAGTTCCTTATTAAGAAGTATCATCTTACATCATAGGACTTGCAACATTTTTTTCATTAATTCTTCTCTACTATTCTATAATGAAGTAAATGAATAAAGAGAAGCCCAACTTCATTTCTTTCTCTATTCTATTACCAAATTATGTAACTTTATAAGTTAGCCAGTAATTTAATACTTTATTAAGGGATTAAGTTAACACCATTAGTTAGTCATAACAAGTTTACCACGTAATTAAATAGGAAAAATTACGAGAATAGACAAATTCAAAAGATAATTACAAATATGGTTACTTTTTTAAAAAATTAGCAACAATAGTTGTAACTATTATTATAATAATAGCTGGTCGATTATAATTTCTCAACTAAATATAAATATATAGGCTAAAGTAGATAATCTAGTAGTTCAAAAGAACAAATGATTCTTGAAATCGAATATGTGATCATGATATTGAATTAGATTAATATTAAATAATGAAAACAACAGGTCACCGTGTGTTTTGGTACTTAATTCCAATTTTCTCAATACTCAAATAAATTTTAAACCTTTGATTGAAAATATTAAATCCTAAATAATCTATGGTAATCTCTAAAAACAAGAATGTCTAAAATAAAAACTCTAACAATACGAGTTTGAGTGTATTTATAAATTAAAAAGTTATAGATTTGATCACCCACTCTCATATGACTTCAGTGTATTTTTATGTCTAGTGTTCGAACCTCCTTGAATTTAAAAAATGTTGAAAAGAGGCCATTGCTCGATATTCAATAGGTGAAGTTGAAGAATTTTCTATAATACAGTGGTTTGATCCCCAGCGTGGGTGAAAACATTCTGAACTTTTTTATATATTGTAGTTTTGTTCTTTGCGGTAAAAAAAAAAAAAAAAAAAAAAATCTAACTCCATTTTCATTTTTTAGGACAGGTTGGAGAAGATGATTACAAATGTCGATTCTAAAGATCGAATCCAAACTGCGGAGTGGAAATGAAACTAATTGAGCCACTGGTAAAAATTAAAAAGAAAAAAAAAAAGAAATTCACACCTCTCTCACGTGAGAGCAATGGCAATACCTAGAGAAGCAGGCCGTGACCATTTTCTGAATGTTGATCGGTAAATCTCGATACGACACCGTTCCAGGACGGTGTAACCATCCTGACCGCACTCGAAACCGTCGCCGCCGTATCAGAAATCAAAGCTCCAAATCGGAGGCCATTGATTCAGATGGAGCTTCAACGCAAGGCCAGAATCGCTTTAGTTGTAGCGTCTTTAGCAGCGTTAACTATCTTGTTCACAACCAGACGGCGTCGAAAACAAAGCGGCGTTGTTTGTTCGTGTTATTTGCGAGAGGATCAAAAGCCTCAGTCCGCATTTAAACGTGTCTTGGCCGACAATTCTTATTCACCATTCAACCACTTGAAGCGCAATACAGGTGAAAACTTATTCACTAGCTCTGTTTTAAATTTGATACCGCGTTTAGCTGCTGAGACATTGGTGTTCTGTTATTAGTGACCGATAGCGCGTGTAATCATGATTTGTTGCTTTGTTAATTGCATTTAGCTTTCTTTATTTGGGAAAAGGATGATTTGTTGCATGTTTATTAAGCTGAATAATTTTCAGGGAGCAACAAGATTTAGGGAAATGGATATCTGCAAGTTTTTGTAATTGTTTATTTATTTATTTAATAGTTAGCAGAGATTTGAGTTATAAACTTATAAGTGTTTTAAATTTACTTACGTTAGGACTGAAAGCGTTGGTGACATGTTAGTTCCATTCTTTGGTGGTGGTACTACAATTCAACACTACTTATTTAATTCTGAAAATCGACGTTTCGTTCTCATTTAATTGAAAGCAGTAGTGCCTCTACGAAGGGTTTTGTGGTCCACCTCTCCCAACTTATACTCAAAAAAGAAAAGAAAAGAAATTTACTTATCTTAGGAATATTAGTTACATTTTTTTTTTCATGACTGGCTATTTTTAGTTTTCTTGTTAATCTTAAAACACCATTTTTTGTAAGAGAATTTGCAATGGTGGTTCTCATGTTCTTGTAAGGGAGTTAACTGAGTGAAGTGAGTTTCTTTTTGCAGACAGCAATGCAAACTCTCATCCCTTTGAGTCAGAAATACTATCATTGTTGGAAAATTGCTTGCCTGAATTTGATTTTATTAGTAAAAGAAAGGATTTTACTTTGAGTGACACTTATGTTTGGGTTGAGACTGAGTCCCAACTGGAAGAACTCGTGGATGTGTTGAATAAAGAAACGGTGTTTGCTGTTGATACCGAGCAGCATAGTCTGAGATCCTTTCTTGGTTTTACTGCTTTAGTACAGGTAAATTTATTCTCTCCTTCTCTCACTCTCAAAGGAGCCTTAGTACATGCAAATTGACGAGTCTTTCTGTGCAATTCCTGTCTCTTTAATTGTCTTAATTTTTTTTTGTATGTTTGTTATTTTAATTTTTTTTTGATGCAGATTTCTACAGACAAGGAAGATTATTTGGTTGACACTACAGCTCTACATGAGTCAATGAATCTTCTACGTCCTGTCTTTGCCAATAGTAGTATTTGCAAGGTATCGAAATATATGCTTGGGTTCTGGTTTAAGGGTTTGATTTCAGACACACTTGATATCTAAACTAAAACCAAGAAAGGTTTTAAAACACCATCAATTTTGTATTGATGAGAAAGGTGGAGCTGTTGAATCATCTGGATAAATTCTATTGATTACTTCTTTGTATTAATGTTTTATTAATTTATTTTTTAATATATATATTTTTTAATGTGAGTGTCCAAGCCAGCTTACGCTGTTATTTGGTATTTTGATTAATGACTTTGACTTCGACATTTTTGGTATTAGAGAACTTGCTGGTTTATGAATGCAAGTTTACAATTAAATTAGTTTTTGTATTTAGGTGTTTCATGGTGCTGATAATGACGTTCTCTGGCTACAAAGGGACTTCCATATATATGTAGTCAATTTATTTGACACTGCAAAGGTGAGAATATGCTTTTCAAAGGAAAGAAATTTAATCTTTGTTAGGAGTAAAAATGGAACTACTCTTTTTTCCCGTTTTCATCTGGTGCTTGTTGTTACAATGTAGGCATGTGAAGTGCTGTCAAAACCTCAGAAATCACTGGCCTACTTGCTTGAAACTTATTGTGGGGTAGCTACAAACAAAATGTTGCAGGTTGACAACTTGTCTTAAAACATACTGATAGAGCATGAGAATCAACATCATGATCATCTGATTTCAGATATAAGATAGTTATTATTGTCTAGTTTTTTTCTATCGAATATTATTATCTTGTTAAAGTAGTGGTACTAGGTATTTGGTTTTGGAATACTCATTTGCCTAAGAATACATCATACATGTTAGAATTTATGAAACAAGCATTTACATGTCTATCATCATGCTCTATTCTATTTGAAAATAGTAACATTTCACTAGTTGCATGTTTAACTGTCCAAGATTTCCATAGAGCATTTTTCAATGATTAGTAAATTAACTAAACCTTTTTTATTTCTATCATCAACTTAAATTAGGTAAATCCTATCTTTTTTTTTTCTTCATAATCATACCCTATTTGTTACATATATAACAGCCTTTTTGGTCTTGCTTATTTGTGGTTACTCATTGATGGTCAGCGAGAAGATTGGAGACAACGACCCCTATCAGAAGATATGGTGCAGTATGCTAGAACAGATGCCCACTATCTCCTATATATTGCAAACTGTTTACTTTCCGAGCTGAAACAGGTTAATGGTATGTCTAGGATCTTGTTTTTGGCTTAAAAAGTATGCCTTTTTTATTTTTATTTATTTGTAATAATGAACCAAGCTTTCATTTGAGAAAAGAATGAAAAACAATACCATGGGAATAAAAAACAGCCTGAACAAAATGGGGAGACCACCTATAAGAAGAGGATCCAATCTAGTAAAATTATTCCTAGAAGGTCAATATCACCTGGAGATCTCTCCACCCATAAAAAACAATAAGACAAAATAACACTCAGACTAGCTTTCCATAAATGTTCACCATTTTCACAGAAACTAGGAGGGACGGAAAGACTCTCTAACATTTCCTTGGCTCCCTACTAGAAAAAAACTATATCTTTCCATGTCATCAAATATCTAAGTGCATTAATGTATCAGAAAACTCTTCCACAGATGATAAATTCAACTTTTCACTTGAGGCTTGTCGGCGATCAAACATGATTTGTTTGCAACTCTATGCAAAAGAGACTGAAGGTTCTCCTGGAGAGTCTGCTGCATCATCAATATCTTTCCGTCATTTAAACAGTCAGTTAATTTCAAATAAAATTCTGGTAAGCTTCTTTCTTGACAACTTTGATGTTATATCACTTGAAGTAGTAGCATACCACAATACAAATTTATCATATTTTATCACCAGACTTTGAATTTTCAGTTTCAGGATCATGTGAGGAGATTATGTGCTTGGCGAGACTTAATGGTTAGTAGTTATCATAAAAAAATCAAGAACATAATTGGTTATTCTCTCAGTTTTTTATATTTATTTTATTTTGATTTTTTCCCAGTTTGATTTTATTCCATTAAGCATTTTATGTATAAACGGGGTATGGTGCTTTCTACTTTAGAAGGAACCATTTTGGTACTTAGTAATGAGATTGTCGATTTCATTTCAGGCACGGGTTCATGATGAGAGCCTGAGATATGTGTTGTCAGATCAGGCTATTGTTGCTCTTGCTACTCGAGCATCAAAAAATATGAAGGAATTATATTCAACTATTGCGCAAGCTGATTTGAACGTGGATTTGAGTCTGAGTCTGCTTCTTCCATCTCCCTCCCCGATTGTTTGTAGCCATTTGGATGATCTCCACTATCTCCTCCGTGACAAGTCTGGTGACCTCAATCATATTTTTTTGGAAATCTTACAAAATTGCATAGGCTCTAACGGTAGTTGCCCCCTTTCTATTTTTAACTATGCACTATTGGTTAAGTATAATGTAAAGATGATGACAATATCAAAACGAAATGATAGAAAGAACGCAAAACAAATATCTAAAAAAGCTTCTAGAGAGCTTTTTGTGCAGAAGTTCTCCTGCAAATCTCCAGTATATCATAATTGTAGGATTTTTGCAAATGATGGAAGCTTGCTTTGCTACTGTGATCGGAGAAAACTAGAATGGTTGGTTAGCATCTCATATTTTCATTTCATTTTAGTTAGAATAACTGGTAATGCAATTGAGTTTGACACCAGGAAACTATCTTTGTATTTAAACAGGTACTTGCGTCGAGAGTTGGCAGAGCTTGTTGATGAGGATCCTCCTGCCATAAAGCTTCTTTTTGAACCTAAAGGCCGTCCAGAAGATGAGGGCAATGATTTCTATATCCAGAGTAAAAAAAATATATGTGTTGGTTGTGGTGAAGGAAACCACTATTTGCGTTATCGAATAATCCCCTCATGCTATAGAATACACTTTCCTGAGCATTTAAAAAGTCATCGTTCTCATGATATTGTCCTACTTTGTGTGGACTGTCATGAAATTGCCCATGCTGCTGCTGAGAAGCACAAGAGAGATCTTGCTGCAGAATTTGGAATTCCACTTTTTGTTCGTAGGGTGGTTGATACTAAGGAGACCATTGATTTATCCGAGTCATCTGAATCGGGAACCGATTTTCAGGATGAAGGTGTGTCACCTTTAGAATTGAGAACAGCGGCTATGGCCCTACTGCGGCATGGACCAAGGATGCCATCAAAACGTCAAGAGGAACTCATGCTTGTATGTGACATATCCCTGCAATTGAGATAGTCAGCGTATATGTGTGTCCATGTGATATATAAATAAACATGCAGTTCAATGTTTGAAAAATTAATGGTTGGTTGATATTATTCAATTTACCCGAGTCCATAAGCTTAAGCTTTTGGGTTGATTGATGATTTGACATAATTCAACACTAAAAATTGACATGGGTCACTTGCTATCCTAGCCAATGAAAAGATCTTCGGTTTCATGGTATTAAATGCTTAGTGCTTAATCACTTAATAGAGTCGCATCTTTTTAAAAGTCTGTCATTTAAGATTTTCATGATTCTATAGCATTAAATTAATCGCCAATTGTAGTAATTGGCATGTTTTCATATTTTCCATCAGCAGTTTGAGACCGTAACATAGGTCCTGAATATTCATCATTCACTAGTGTGCTGTAGGTAATCTACAATTGAAAGATAGTGGTTTATTGTTATGTAATCCCCATTGTTATAGAATCTTCAGTAACATTCCATAATTGTTAATTATATCCCCGTCTGAAATTATTATTATATATTTTCCTCACCTTTCCAATCTTTATTGTGTTTTCAGATTGTCATGAGATACTATGGGCGAAGGGAGATTTCTGAAGAAGATTTGGAAAGGGCTCTGCTTGTTGGCATGAGTCCTCATGAGAGAAGACGACTTCAGAAGAAAAAGGGTCTAGCTTTGAAACACTCAGCACAACCTAATGCCGCAGATGCCGAGCATCAGAATGGTGTATGTAGCAATGACACATCGACTGTGACCAGTTCATCCATTGGTATGTGTAGAGTTCACTTTTTACTGATACATGCATTTTGCAAAAGATAAAATGTTATACATCAATCAGTCATTCTTTCTGTTCTAATTCAAGGCTTGATGGCTTTGTCAATGCAGATGTTAACAATCACAACTCAGATAATGGCAGCTTGTCTGAAACATGTGTGTCTGGTGTAGAGGTCAGCTTTTCTGATAATGGCTGCGATAGAACTACAACAACTCAGCCCAAATTCAATCCAAAATTATCACTCTTGGGACATGGACCACATGGCAACCAAGTTGTTGATCATCTACTGAGGGAATATGGAGAGGATGGCATCCGACAGTTTTGTCAAAGGTGGAGACAAGTGTTTGTTGCTGCTATTCAACCTCGGTTCTTACCCGCTGGTTGGGAAGTCAACCACAGGTACACTGAAATACTTATGTTAAACTCAACTTCAAAATGGGAGCTCATATGGACGTCTCTTTTATGCTAACATTTTTTGTCTTGTCTTAAAAAGGATTATCATTTCCTACCATATATACCATTTCCAATTACACTTTTAAGATTCTGGGTCTTTTTATTGACTTAACTGTTCTCTGATAGGATTTATACTAAGGCATATAGTAAATAATTAGATAATAGATCTGGGTTTCTCACTATCACATTTTGTGACCGTCTCATCAAGGTATCATAGCATCACGATACTTTCTGGCATTCACCTTACTTAAGGAATTATTTTTTTTGGTAAAAGTTCATAAATTCATTATCACTCAGTTAACAACTCTTGAAATACGGTAAGAATATTCAATATTGAAAGTGGATAATGTAGTTACACATAAATCTTTTCTCATACAGTGCCTTCACATTTAACAACGATGACGATAAAGATAAAAGTATACGAGTTACACTATTGAGATTTGATAAAGGATATGAGGTCGTTTTTTTATCCTGTTTTGGTAGCTGCCGTTACCTTTAGGGAATCAAATTCATATGTAAGATGTTTTAGTTAATCACGTTTCTTGCCTGGTTTCTCTGGACGTCTTGTTTTGTAATAGGTTCCATAGACCTGCTTGCAGATACATGTTTAGGTTAATTATCATTTGTGCTTTTTTGACCATGGAAATCAATGACCATACATCATGAATACTTATAACTCAAACCTTACTTCAAAATGCATCTTTAATAAATATTTGATACAAATTAACTGCCAGCTCAGTGGCGAAGAAGAGCCATATAAATAAATAAATAATTAAAGACTTAGAGGAAATGAGTTTGTGATCTACTTGGGATTTAATATCATATGTGTTATAGGATTTGCCAGCTGTCCAGTGAGAATGGACGCTTGTAGATATAAATTATATATTGATCTGAAATAAGATGGAGATCATCGTCATGTTGCTTAATCTCTGTAGTTTTGTTATGTTCAGATTGTGATTATTGGAATGATCTGATTTGTGGACGCTGAAAATTTTCAACTTGTATTTTTTTTTTTTTTTTTTTAATTCCAGTGGTAAAAGGGACTTCGGTGAATTCAGTGTGTACAACCCTATAAAGAAACTTTCCCCTGCTATTGAGTAGAATTGCAGCAGTGCTCATGTTGCATGTAGCATCTCATTCCATGCTAGGAGTTAGAAGATTGTATTTCGGCTCATCCTCACAAGTAAAATCTCTCCATTTCAGTGTTGCATGTTGTATTTTTGTTATTTTTAAATTTCTCTGCCCCGAGGAGTTTAATTTATTCAATTTTGCGCAGATCTTTTGTATTATAAGATTAACATGGTGGACTTGTCTATGCCCCCTTTTTTGAGACTTTCTTTTTCGGTATAACCAAAATACCTCCTCAATTAGAAATGAGGGGGAATATGTAACCGTACCAAATGCCAAGTGCTCAGAACAAGATACCAAACACAATAGAAATGATAATAGGGCTGAAATATGAATAGAACATTCAATATCCACCAATATACTTCATTAACATGAATAAGATAAAAGGAAATAAAAAATAAATCGAAAACAAACTGACAACGTTACTCGATGATCGAGTGCATCTGTTCTCTCCCTTTAAGTCTTCAAGACTGTACCCGTAAAAACTGCACCTCCTCCCTCTACCTTTCCTTACCTTATTTATGACCACAAAAAGCTCTGTCACCACTCGTCTACTAACCACCTCTAAGGAACTTCAAAATTTCCCCCTCCTAGAATGTTCAAGAGGTTTCCTTCTATGTCTTCGGCCTGGCCTAGGGACGAGTGTGGTTACCCTTCTTTCAAAAAAAGAATGTTCAAGAGATTTAGGAGTCTTACATAATAGCTATATGATGAAAGAGAGAGGAACGCTGAAACCAGTGAACAACCAACAAAACTATAGTTCAAAAATCCTGTAGTTTGTCGAATCCTTGTCTTGAAAGATTCGTAGATTATGCTCTTGCCAACAAGTTTAGCATAATGGACCAATGAAGTTAACCATCAAAGAGTAATCTAAGCCTCAAGGGAACTAAGAGGTGATGAGTTCAATCTATGGTGACCACTTACTTAAAAATTGATTTTCTTGACGACCAAATGTTGTAGGATTAGATAGTATATCCCGCGTAAATAGTCGAAGTGTGTGCAAGCTGGGTCGGCCAGTCACATATAAAAAAAAAATCTAACTATGAAGTGTTTTACCCCAGATGCTTCTCCTTGAAAGGGTGTCTCAAAGAATGTATATAGAAAAAAAAAAAATTAAGATCCATAGGTAGGGCTGATCTTTGCCATCCTTGTGGGTTCAACATTTTAAAAGGAATGGCGATAACATTCTGTATTTGTTAATTTTTCACTTTTAAAAAATATCTGACTTGTAAAGGCAAAAAAAAAAAAAGAAAAATAATAATAATTGGAAGTGCCTTTTCTACACATAAATTTTGGCTAGAGTACAAATATACATAGACAAATAGATTAGGTTGCAAAGAAGTTGCTGGTAAAAGTATTTAATTTTATAAAATAGAAGAAAAGAACATATCATCTGACGTGGATCTTATACCAAATAAGTCATCATTGTGTAAATTAGTAAATATCAAATCATGACCTCAAGAATGCTTTGTTAAGACAATATTTTCTTAGCCATTCCTTAGAAAAAAGACAGTCTAACAAACTGAGTATTTATAGTGGAGATTTCTAACAATAATGACAGGGCCTCAACAATTTAATTCATCAAGTAAAGTATCTTGGCCCATCATGTGTTGTAAGAAATGTTGATTTTAATCAATAGCTAATTTAATCACATCCATTATATCTAGAAATACATGCATTGAAAGGATGGTTGGAGATCTTGCTGGCTGGCCCTACACATTATTAGTCTTTATTCTCTAAGTATGATATTGACATGCTCAGCCTCAGCTTCAACCTATTAAACAATGACATTAAGGCATTACAGGTAAACATTATAGTTTTTAAGTTTTTTTTATTTTCTTGATTCACATAACTAATCTAGTTTCGGTTGATTTTTTTATTCAATATTATTATTGTTTATAATTTGAATATGGTGGAAATCTTTTGGTTTTTATCTGTTTAGTTTGGTTCATGTTGTTTTTTTTGAATAAAATTAAGTCTGGGAGAAACAATCGTCCTCTAGAAAGATGCAACCAAGCCAATTAGGGAGGTTTGAAAGCCAAACAACGGATCTTCATAGATCTATAGGAGTAGTAGATCAAACTTAACCACAGGATTCACTTTATTTCATTCGACATCCAAGCATTTTACCGACAACCAAGTCAAAGAGCACAACATTTGATTACCACTCGTAGGAATGACATTGGATCTTCACATTGATAAGATATTGCTTACTTTAAACATAGTTATTGTGATTTTGTTTTTTTGTTTTATTTAAAGGACCTCATACCAATGAAGTTGTTTTCACATTAATTATGATGGGTTTATATTTAGCCTATGTGTGACTAATTTGTTTGTATTCTCAACAAATGCCAAAAGGGACAATATCATTAGAGATTTGACTTGACAAGTGTATCAGAATTGCGCCATTGACTTAGTTGGTCATGACATTATCGGGTGTTGGATAAACACGTTAGGAGCCTTAAATAACAGTCCAATGAGGTCAAATGTAATTTGGAGGGATGGCTATTTGGGTGATAAGACTCTGGATGGTACCATGTTCTGGATGAGGATTATTGGACATAAAAAATTAGTCACACATTGGCTAAATAAGGGAGTAATCTTTAGTATCTATGTTAGGACAACCTTTTTTCATTGTTACGTGGATTTTGTCAGTGAAACTAAAAACGCCAAAAGTGGACAATATAGATAAAATTACAGGACTAGAGTCTAAAGTCAGACCTCTGAAATTAAAAAAAAAGATCAAATAAAAAAGTGTGTTTTTTAGGAAATAGAAGTCCCTTACGTTGTTCTTTATTTATTCTTGATACGCAAAAAGTTTTGTAATCATTTTCTCAATTTAGTTTCTATGCAATTTTAAACTGAGAGTATAAAATTTTTATATGTGAAAGGTAGTTTTTCGTTTGTTTGTTTGTTTGGTTTTTTTTTTTTTCATTTTAAATTAAAATATTCATTTTTAATGAGAAAATTGACTTAAAATTTTATTTCTTCATTTATTTTTATAGGTTGTATTTATAAATATTTAGTACATATTAAAAAGATAAAATAATGTTCATATTTATGTAAAAATAAAAACAAAAATAAGTAACATGAATATGTTATTTTTAATTACCTAATTCTATATAAGGGTGTGTTTGGGCTCTCGTTTATGTAAACGGTCGAGTTAGTTATAATAATTCGATCTATGTTTGTCCTACCGTTTATTATAAACGGTGGTTACCTAAACCTACATACTCGTTTATCTAAACGTTACATATATATTACTTTTTGTTACATAATCAGTTTCTCAAACACTGTTTATCATAATTCTTGTTATAATAACTTTCTCCTCAAATACTATTTATAATAACTCATCGTTTATTATAACCAAATTAGTGACCCAAACACATCTTAAATGTTTTTCGAAAAATGAAAATGTGAAACAGAACAGAGCAGGTGGGATTGGTTATAAAGTGTATTTATCAAATCGACCCCTTACATTAGCGTAGATGTTTCTTTCCTTACATCTACTGATGGTCGCTGACACGATTATTTTGTATAGTGTTTAATCATTTTAATTACACCGTCACAAGTTCGAATCCATAAATCGGTTTTTAGTTCTCATATTATTTGAGAGCAGTTGTACTTTCTATGTAGGGTTTGTTGATTTTTCTCTCCGATTTGTACTTTAAAAAAAAACATAAAACACAAAATAATTAGTATAGTTATCAAAATGACCCCTTGCATTATTGTAGATATTTCTTTCCTTGCATTTATAATTGTATGCGCCTATCTTTCAACTATTATTATTATTTTCAAGAAAAGTGTTAGCTAGCATGTTAGGTAACCCACCCACATATAGGCATCTGTCACATTCCAAAGTCTCAGGATTCAAAAGACGTAACATAAAGTATTAATTATTATGATTTAAGTTCTTTTTTCCAAAAAAAAAAAAACAATTATTATTATTATAAGAGTGTGATATGGAAATGGCGTTGGCGTTGCTGCCTTTGTCTTCGGGGCCTACGCTCGTGGGCTGTGGCCCAGTTGTTATTCTTCCATACATGGCCTCACAAAACCCTCCATTATTTTTATTTTTTATACATATATATTTGAAAACATACAGTCCATTATTTTCATTTTATTTCGGATTATTTTTATTTCATTTCCTTTCACATACCATATTTGGTTCCCCCAAAATTTTGAAGTGCCAGCAAACTGGTATGAGTTTTCCACCTAAAAGTTTGAGTTTAAGATCGTGATGAACATCTTGATCAAGATAGATGATGATTTGATCTAACGATCACTAATATCATGCTAATTGAGATATATTTTTGTTGGTAAATAAACTTGTATTCTAGAGTTATATGCATAACCACTACATATGTATTTAAATTTAGTGTATGAAATTTATATATATTCAACTTGATCCTAACTTGACTGGTAAGTTGTTTGGATTTGTATATACTATTGTTGAACTAAAAAAAAAAGTTGTAGTCTTTCAAAGCAAAAATCATTTTGTTAAGATATCATCTTGATCCTTATATTTTAAAATTGATTCATTTTAAACTATATACTTACAACTATCTAAAAATTACAACCTACTAAATCTAAAATTTAAAATTTGAAATTGATTTCATTAAAACTAGTTTAATAGTATTAATACCTTAATGTAAAAATGAGGAATATCTAAATATATTTAAAAATTTTATAGCGGAATGGAAGAAAGCTCAAAATATATGTGATATTTTTTAAGAAAATTAATTAGCAAAATAAGGTGTTTTTAAAGAAAATTAACGAAAAAAAAAGATTTTATTAATGATATATAGAAATGGAAATCGAACAAATAATCTTCTTCAATCACAAAACCAAATTGGTCCAAAATTCTTTGATGGAATAAAATCACCCTATATTCTAGAGTCTTCTTAAGAAGCATAGCCTACCTACCAAGGAAAAATAATTAACTGATATAGATTGACAAAATCTAGTGGATATGTTTGAAAGTTGATCAAATAAATCCCAATAACGATGAAATATTTGAGTGGTAAAGCGACTAAAATACATGGTGGAAGTCGGAAGAAGCCATCATTTTTCTTAATCTTGATTAGGTATCATTCACAAAACAACTTGGCTGCTGATCATTCTCCTTCAATCCTATCCTATTGGATTACACTAAAACATCGATGATAAACTATAATGATTAAAATTTGTAATGAGTTTAATCATACTACCTAGCATTAACTTATGTACTAAACTTATATTCTATTAGAATAGAAAAACATTATAGAGTATCATAGCTACCAATTACTAGTTTGTTTTAAAAATGAAGTAAAATTATATCAAATAATTTTCTGGAGCAATCTCACATCTAATAAGAACAACTCTCAAATAATATTTAGATTGGTGCAAAATTGTCTATTTTGGACATACCTCTTACGAGTTTGTTTTTAGTTTCACTCAAAAAAAAAAAAAAAATTTATAGCGTGATTATTTTGCAAATTCATACCACCCATGCAAACTCATAATGATTATCCAATCATCTTTATGCCACATTGAAAAATTGAGAATTCTTTAACATTTTTATAAGATATATGAGCTACTCCTCTCACTATGATTACTTGGATGAGTATCTCGTTGCCCAGTCAGCAAACTTTGTAATAGTGTTTCATGAGACGTTTTTTGTCTCACGTTTCCTTTACTGTTTATCTTAATTGTTGTTCCGACTTCATAACAAACACTTGAGAAACAGTGATGTATGATCTGCAGCCTGCAAAGAGATGTATTGGTATGGTATGTTATGTAATTAGAAGAGGTGAAAAGGAAGAGGCAGATCAGAAGGTGGTTGAATGGTAAGCAATGAGAAAATGGTACCTCCTTGGGTTGCTGCTTAAGTTTTCAAAAAGTTAAAAATAAAAAACTGTCATTGCAAGATCGGCATCTCTCTCTCTCTCTCTGTCTATGTGCTACAACCTAAACTATTCTTCTTTCCAAGCAACATTTTCTCCTAATTTATTATTTTCACATCTTTAAAGAAACATTTGAATTTTAAATATAATTCCAAAAATAAAGTAAGTGTTTTAAAATTATCATCCTATTTAATAATGACTTTACTTTTGGAAATTAAACTTATTTCAATTTTTTAACCATTTAATAATTATTTTATTTTTTTAAACTAAACTTGTTTTATTTCATTTTTTTTAAAAGGTTTTGAATATTTAATCAAATTTTAGAGAAAAAAAATTAAAAATTAGAAATTACTACTCTCTTATTTGTTAATATTTTATTTTTTTGTTTTTGAAAATGTTTATAAATACCCTTTTCACCTAAAATTTTTCTTGTTTTTTTTAGTACCTTTTTTTTTTCTTGTTTTGTTATCAAACAGTTGGTATACACACACATTTTTTTTTTATACATTTTGGAAATTAAAAAAAGTAGTTTATTTATTTATTAATTTTGTTTAGAATTCAAATGTTCTATCTTAATGTTAAGAGCCTATTTATATTTACAATTATTTTTATCGTGAGACCAACATATATATATGTTTGATTTTTTTATTAAGATTAAAATCTTTTTTAGTGAATTGAGGGAAAGTATATAAAAATTAGTAAAAATAGAATCTGTACAGATAAATATAGAATCTTTCAAAAGTTCATCGATTATGCAAAACCGACTATCAAGCACGAATTCCAAAATGATCAATGCATTCAATAAATCTTTTAGTATGACAATAGTACATATTTGTTTTGTTAAAATATAAAAACTAAACTTACCTGTCTTGTTTAAAAAAAACTAATTTATCTTAAAAAAAATAATTTGAATAATTGATGTCGCAGCAGCTCAAATGAAAAATATTTAAAAAGAAAACCCAGACAAATATTCAAGAATATTTATCTAAAATTAAAAGTTGAAAAATAAAACTATTTGTGTGCATGTGTAGTCTATCATATAGTCCTATTATATCTGATGTTAACAAATTTATAAAAAAGAATACTTTTTAAATAAATGGATATAGAGAATAGAATTTATTCTCTCTAAATTATTTAAAGACTTTTTTGACGTTTAATTAATTGAGAATAATTTTATTTTCAAAAAGAAAAGAAAATTAATAATTTTGGATACGAAATTCTGAAATAAATGAAAGAAAAATTTGATGGTATAAAAGAAAAAAAAAAGTCGTGAAAGCCAAAGAGGATGACCCGAAATATAATTTGAGGGGAATTTAGGTGCATTCAGGGCTGTACCCCACCCATGAAGTCAATATATGCAGCCCACTTTTCTCTTCTTCTTTTTTTTTTTTAATAAAAAAATAGTAAAATGTGTGTGTGACTTCATGGATGGGGTGCAGCCTTAGCTGCACCCAAATTTCCCTCGTATAATTTAGTTGGAGTGATGACACGTGTCCGGGAGATCTGTAGCTGAAACTTTGGCAGCATCCACGTGACCAAGGGGCGACATGTCACGTGATTCATTGTACTTGAAAGGTCCATGGAAGCCTTTTTTTACTTCCACCCAATTAACATCTGCCACGTTTCTTTTCTTTTCACTCTTTCACGTGCAATTATTAAAAAAAAAAAAAACTAAATTAGAATTTGGTGATAATTCTTCTTTAAAAAAAAAGAATTTGGAGATAATTATTTAATATTTTAAAATTGTGCTTAGATTTTTCACCAGTATTTTATCATCGTTTATTTTTTAAAAAAATAAAGTATTCTATCATCGTTACCAATTTTTTTAGTATAAAATTTCATGAACCAAAAAGTATTGTTTTTCGCTACTTTTCAATTCTTGACTTTATTATTTTTTTAAAATCTTAAATTGTATTTTGTTTTTTCTTTTTTAATCAATCAAGTTAATGAATAAGTAAACTCTCAATGAAAATTATTATTTATAAGTCTAATTTTGTAAAATTAAATAGTTATTAAATTGATATATTTTTTCATTTGACAAAGGTGTGAAAAAACTCTAGCTTAAAAGTCATTAGTACATCTTTTAGGTTAATATGCCATGTTTAATTTGATAATTGTTGAAATTTCTTAAATTATATTTACTATGAGTATCAAATAAAATAACAATATTTTACTGTTTTTTGTTTGTTTTTACAGTGTATATATATTTTTTTTTATCTCTTTAACTTGTTAAAAATTGAAGATAGTTAAATAAGAAACTCATGTTTGCCCGTCAATAAAGTAAGTATTTTCTAAAATCGAAATTTCTAACAATTTAAATTTGGTATATAATAAACTTTCAAATTTAAAAATGTTGATTAAACTTCTATATCGTATCATTTTTGTTTAAAAAATTAATAATTTATTAAACATAAAATTCAAATTGCATAAGTCAATTAAATATTTATTATAGTCTAGTGATTATTAACTATAAAATTAATAAAATATAATTTTAATTACATCATATATCATAAAGTTAAGAGTTTGAATTATAAAATTGAAAATTTAGTGATAGAATAACACATTTCAAATCATAGACACGTTTTTTTTTGGCTAGGCTTATTGGTTTTGCCTTTTGCTTGGATCCCCACAGAGCTTTATCTTTTTCTACTTTTATTACATATTTCGAATTTGAAACTCAATGGGTTTTTTTTTTTGAAATTCTGAACTTAAAACTTAAAACTTCAAATATTAGTATATTCGATTAAAGTTTGTTTAAAGTATCTCTCAATGCTACCGTGACAAACGCCATAATTTATGTGTAATTAGAGACAGTTTGACTTTATTATTATTATTTTTTGTTGAAATAAAAGAGTTTGACTTTAATTTATTCTTTGACTATACGATGAAATAATTTAATTTAAAAGTTGCAAAAATACGTTACTTAACAAAAATTATAATAAATTATTTATCTAGTTAAGTATATAAATTTCATATAATCAGCTAAATCTTCCTTTCAAGATGCCTTTTAGCATGTGAATGTAGAAATTTTAAAATGTATTTTTCTTAAAAAAGTCTTTGTGCATATAAATACTTTAAATTCATATTTGAGTGATTAAATAAACAAAAGAAAGTTATAGATTAAAGCAAATTAACCCAAATATAATTATTATACAAAGTTATATAGAAATAGGTGTATATATGTAGAAAATGACATTGACATATAGCTTTTATTTGATGCTCATAAGCATCAATGCTATGTTCCTTAACCCATAAAAAGGCTCCATCCTTGTACTATTTGATTCCTAAACATGCCTCTCTCATATGAACATTTTTGTTATTTTTTTTCCTTTCTTATTTTGAGTAAACGAATTTGAAGGTGATTCCATTTTATAGTGTTATTTTCTAAAAATAATTAATATTTAAAAGGTAATTATAAATACACTATATACCAATGATTGATCTTGAATTGGTTAACTAATTAACATAGGAAGTACATTTCTATTTGCTATATATATGAAATTATTTTTTGTTGTAATTTTAAATATACTTATTTCAATTATGCTAGATCTACCACCCACCACTTCTTTACTAAATTAAAATTTCTAAGATCTTAAACAACGTTCATCCCAAATTTTGTTTGTTTTTATAAAAAGAAAACAACCATTTTAAATTGATTGAATGTGTAACAAATAGATTAAAAGTTCAAATATTTATAAAATAAACAATAACTTTTTCAAAATAATAATAATAATAACTTTACTAATACAAAATATTAAATATGACATAGATTTTTCAACTCTAAACACAAGTTTAAAACATTCAACTCCTAAAATAAAGTTCAAAATCTAAAAATAAAGTCAAGTAAGGTAATGTCTAAACTCACCTTTTACCTTAAAAGTTAAAAAAGCCAAAAAGTTAAAGCAAAAACATTAGCAAACTAAAATTGTTATACAACCAAACAGATCAAGCCTAAAACATAAATTGACACCAATTTTGGCAATGAATTTGTTAGATAAATTTCATAATGTGTCATGCACACACACACAAACATTCATACCAAAAATTGCATCTTTCTTTCAAAATTTGACTATTTACTTTCCATAACAAAAACAAATGCATATAATTTGAAAGAACATGGTAGCACATGTTCTCCATGGCACCATGATTGATGGGAACTGAGCCCCCCCTCTGCAAAATTTTATTTTATTTTTTAAAAAGAAATATTTCAAAATTTGAAGACCTGTCAAAAGGGTATTTATGTCACTTTAAGAAACAGTTTGGTGGTTTGGTATTAAGTGAGAGGTTAGTTAGCCAGTCTTCCTTCTCTGGCTTTAGCTTGCAGTGAAGTTCTACAGAGAGAGAGAGAGAGAGAAAAAAAATGGAAGTTGAAGATTGAAACAATTCAACCCATATTTTTTTTTCTTGTTCTATAGTTAATTTCATAGTTTCTCAAATTCCCACTTTTCAAAATTTAATTTTGGCCCCTATTTTCATCTGGGTCTTTACTTGATTCAATGATTATGGTTTTTTGTTGAGAGAAATTGCTACGGGCAGCAAAAATAGAATCCGGGCAGAAGATGTCCTGGAAAATTAAGCCCGAACAATCTTCACGAAGCGTCGTTTCGCAGAGATGGGCAGTTTTTCTTTGCTTGGGCAGCTTTTGTTTGGGGATGTTCTTCACCAACAGGTTCTTGAATTTTTCTTCAAGTTTTTCTGTGAATTTTTGCTAAAATTGATGGCTTTTTGTTCAATTAGCTGTGGATTTTGATCGATGAATAAGATGTTTTTCTTGGATTCCCAGGTTTTGTTTTGTTTATTGGGGAAACTTTGTTGTTTTTCGTTTATTAAATGCTGCCGACAGTATTTATTTTCCTGCTTTTGTGTATTTTCGTTGGTCGCTTTATTGAATTGATTAAACGAATCTGTTCTGAAATATTGATTACAAGCAATTTATTACCCTTTTGCGAAATTTCAATCTGTTTCGTTTCATTGTTAAGTTGCTTTCATTTTTATTCTTGATGCTGAAGAACTGTTTCTTTTCACCATTTATATCCCAACTTTAATCTGTCATTTAGCTGAAACATGTTCTGTTTATGGATTTGCTTTCCTTGTAATTATGAGTGTTCTGTGACACAAGAGTTCTGTTTCGAGGAGATTAAGATTCAGCTCTGTCCAAAAGACTATTCGAATGTTTTTATTTGAAAACAAGAATCAGATGTGGGAGTTCTTAAAAGTTAAAAAATATGGCTATACTGAGACATGATTGAATATTAACTGATGATCATATTTAAAATTGTTTTTGTAGGATGTTCATTGTTCCGGAACCTAAAGGAATTTCTCGAACTACGGCTTTTGAAGCCGAAAAGTTAAAGTTAGTATCAGAAGGGTGTGATTCGAAATCGGTAAGCATCTTCAAAGCTTTGTTTTGTGGCTTGTCCAAGAAAGTAACCACATTGCTACTTTTCTTTTTCTTGTTCTTTTTGTTAGTTTTCTGATATGTTTATGTCTTCTAGTTGGACGAGAAGGAAGTGAAGCGCGTGTCGAGAAACATTTTCGGAGAAGTCTCCAAGACTCACAATGCTATACAGTGAGTGAAAGCCGTAATTGTTTCCCTGCTTAACCGAACGAATGCATTATGAGTTTTTCTTGAAGAATCTAAACTGCGAATTTACTTTAATCTTGTTCTACGCAGAACATTAGATAAGACAATTTCGAATTTGGAGATGGAATTGGCTGCTGCAAAGGCAGCTCAGGAGTCTATACAAAGCGGTTCGCCTTCATCGGATGATCTAAAGAATACACAGTCATCTGGGAAAAGAAGATACTTAATGGTTGTAGGGATCAATACTGCCTTTAGTAGCAGGAAAAGACGAGATTCGGTTCGTGCGACATGGATGCCTCAAGGTTAATTCTTGTGACAATTAATGTTTGGACTGTCATTTCTTCTTTGATTACATTATGTGCTGATTAGAGAACTCTTAAACATGAAAAACAGGTGAAAAGAGAAAAAAACTAGAGGAGGAGAAGGGGATTATAATTCGCTTTGTCATCGGCCATGGGTACGTAATCTTTCATCATTCGATGATTACTATTAGCAACGGATCATACTTATGATAATAAGTCATAGAATCCATTGACCTTATAGTAATAAGATCTTGAATGAACTTCTTGTTCTTGATGAACAGTGCCACATCTGGAGGTATCCTTGACAGAGCTATTGAAGCAGAGGGCAGAAAGCATGGAGACTTCCTTAGACTGGTAACGATTTGTGTTTTTAATACGAAAATTTCCTTTCTATCCCGGTGACGCATTCTTAAATTGCTTCCATTTCTAAAAATGATATGATCTTCAACCGTATTGTGTTGTCGATGCAGGACCATGTTGAAGGGTACCTTGAATTGTCTGCCAAGACAAAGACATATTTTGCTGCAGCAGTTGCATTGTGGGATGCCGATTTCTACGTCAAGGTTGACGATGATGTTCATGTAAATATAGGTAAGCATAATCATTCACGGATCGTTTTCCGAACTCAACATTCTATATCAGTGATTTCTGTTTTGATCATACGAATTAATGTTAAATTTTTGTACATGATAAACTAAAGTCATTCATTGATTGTTCTGGTACATTAAGCTCATGTTCTTCTATTTGGTTACAGCTACACTAGGAGAAACTCTAGTCAGACATCGATCGAAACAACGGGTTTACATCGGATGCATGAAATCTGGCCCTGTCCTATCACAAAAGTAAGGTTACCTTAACCATTCTCTCTTGTGAATGTTGAAAGTGGCCTAGCTCTGGTTTCTTAACCAAACTGTATATTGCAGGGGAGTTCGATACCATGAACCCGAACACTGGAAATTTGGGGAGTCAGGCAACAAGTATTTTCGTCACGCAACAGGCCAGTTGTATGCCGTTTCAAAGGACTTAGCAACCTACATATCGATAAACCAGTAAGCTTCTATCCTGTTTTCTCTCGAATCGACAGACTCGTAATCCATACCTCACAAGTCATCAAATATTTACATTTCTAAAGCCCCGTTTGATAACCATTTGATTTTTTGTTTTTAGTTTTTGAAATTTAAGCTTATTTTTACTCATATTTCCTACAATGTGCTCAATCTTTCCTACAATGTATCTAATTTTTTTTTTTAAGAAAGTATGTGAATGCTAACCAAATTTCAAAAACAAAAACAAACTTTTGGAAGTTACTTTTTTTGTTTCCAAATTTTGGTTTAGTTTCTACAAATATTGGTAAGACGTAGATATCCATGTAAAAAAAAAAACATTTGGTATGGTGGTTGTTGTAGGCTTAAATTTCAATAACCAAAAACTAAAAACAAAATGGTTATCAATCGGGGCCTAAATTATACATGGTGGTAATGGCTGTTACTTACATTTGTGGGAATTCTCAGGCATGTTCTGCATAAGTATGCCAATGAAGATGTTTCCTTAGGATCTTGGTTTATTGGACTTGACGTGGAGCACATTGATGATCGGAGACTTTGCTGTGGAACTCCGCCCGGTAATTACCAATTTTCTCTCACCGTCTTTGTTTAAACACGCAATGGTTCCTGTCGAAAAATAGATAGAAGTTATCTCATCCACAAATGCATATCCCTTAAAAGTTAGCCATTGAATTAAGTATGTCTTGTTAAGAAATGAGAAGATAGAATCTTTAATGGAAGTTATTTGATGCAGATTGTGAATGGAAGGCCCAAGCCGGCAACATCTGTGTTGCTTCATTCGACTGGAGCTGCAGCGGGATTTGCAGGTCCGCCGAGAGGATTAAGGAAGTCCATCGACGATGTGGAGAAGGCGAGAATGCATTGTGGAGTGCCACCTTCTAAACACAGAAGCTTGCTTCATCTCCTTCCAAACTCGGGAAGGCCTACGAGCTCGCAAGTCCGGTTTTTGTACCAATATAGAATATGTATTGTCTTACATAGTACATAGAGAGGAAAAAAAAACAGAGAGATAGAGATTGCTGTGCAAGGCAACTCCATATTAGCCCTGGAGATTATAGCCCAAGTAGGCAGCTGAAAGAGCAAGAGAAAGGCTTCGACACCACTATTCTTTGTGGCTTTTAGATGAAAAAGACAATTTTATGGTATTCAAGCTCATAATAAACACAATTGCAAGTAGATTTTCAGGCTTTGCAAAGTATTTCCCATTGTCATTTATAAATACTATAAAGAATAGTTAGTTGGTGAGATCTTCTACCCTGTCATTGTGAGTTATATTTACATAATTTAAATCAACATGAGCATAGTCTAATGGTTTAAGATTCAAATCCTTCACAAAAACAAGATTCCTTTCACACTAAGGTATTATTATAGATTGAAAGTAAACCTTTCACCTCTAAATAAGTAATGTTTATCATAGAAATAAACTTTGATAACAATATAATATAATAATGTTTTTTAATTAACAATATTGGATAACAAATTTGAATCTGGTTACTAGATCATACATCAAGGTGACGAAAGTTATGCAATTAAGAAAAAGTTAAGCAATATATGATAAATATTGCAAGAGCACATTGAAAATCATTAGTTGACTTTAGAATGTTTATAGCCTCTAGCTAATTTATGGGTTTGATTGGATACCCATTATTTGTATATATAATGTAAGATAATTGATGGCAAGTAATGTTTTGATAAATTATAATGCCTCTAAAATATAGGCTATATGATGATGCTAAGAGCATAATTAAGAGATGTACGGACAGACATTTCTTAGTGCATGTCTCTTAATACTCTAAAGACATTAGTTTAGTTTGAGTACTTACACAACTAATTATGACCATAGTTCTAAAGATTGATTGACAATCTACATTTTTTTGTTTCAAAGATTTTTCGTACATATGGTTTACAGATAACCAAAAACAGGAGCCTAAGAAAATAAAAAAAACAAAAAACGGGTAATAATTGCGAGCATTAGATTTTCTTTTGCATATAAACTTTAAAATATTTTCTAAATTGCTCACAAAATGAAATAAAAATACATTAAAATATATAAATTGAAACAGACAAGGTGTACCGAATGTGTCAGTGACACAATGGTTTCAGTGTTTGGTTATAAACCAGTTCAACACCTGCGTCGCAAGTTCGAGCAAGACATTTTGTATTTCAAAATATCAATATTTCTATCCATCATCAATAATAAATCCAACAAATTGTTATTATCAAATTTATCTCAATCCCCCTTCGATATACACAAAAAAGTGAAAGTTTTTGAAACTTCACTTTTTTTAAAAGGTAAATTATATTTACTCATCAAAATTCCTAGCTCTATCCAGATCCAATCATTAATGTATGAATTTTACGTACACAAATGACCAATATAGTTTTTTTTAATCCGCGAATGCTTGAGTGATCGTAACAAACATCTTGGCCCTAAATATTCAATTGTAAAAAAAAAGAACCCTTAAATTTATTTCTTAGGTAAATTGACCATGAATCTCAAGTTCGAGCAAGACATTTTGTATTTCAAAATATCAATATTTCTATCCATCATCAATAATAAATCCAACAAATTGTTATTATCAAATTTATCTCAATCCCCCTTCGATATACACAAAAAAGTGAAAGTTTTTGAAACTTCACTTTTTTTAAAAGGTAAATTATATTTACTCATCAAAATTCCTAGCTCTATCCAGATCCAATCATTAATGTATGAATTTTACGTACACAAATGACCAATATAGTTTTTTTTAATCCGCGAATGCTTGAGTGATCGTAACAAACATCTTGGCCCTAAATATTCAATTGTAAAAAAAAAGAACCCTTAAATTTATTTCTTAGGTAAATTGACCATGAATCTCATCATTTTTCTTGAATATTAGGTCAACCCATAAACCTAGAAAAAATTTATATCAAAATAATAAAATTTTCAATTTTTTTTTTACCTAATAGGGTAGTGCAATTAGTTAAACATATACTCTAACCAAGCGATCAAATTTGAATCATCCCCATTCATGAACTCAATTAAAAAAACAAAAAATTTAAAACCTCTTTATACGGATGAGAAAGAGAAAAAAAAAATGATATGAACGAAAAAAAAAGTTACGTACCTTAAGAGCTAGAACAATGAATATACAATAAAGGAACGTGATATTGGCACGGCTCAATCAAAAAACAAAACCCAACAAATTATTTGAGCATTGGCTTCTTATTGAACCGCACCAATATCTCGTTCGAATCAACAAAACCCTAAAAAAACATCAACCCAAAAAACAAAACCTCAAAATTTCCAAACCCCAGAAAAAAAAAACAGAACTTTAAAAATTGAATTCCCAAAGAAGCAAAAGAGGAAGAAGAAGAGAGAATTTGAATAAGTGAGAAAAGAAAAGTGTTTGAGAAAAAAAAAAGAGTTTAGGAAAATAAATAAAAGGGAAAGGAAATGTTGGCATTAATGGAGGATAACAACCAAGTAGGAGAGGAGGTTGGGTAAATTTAAGGCAGAATCGTAAAAAAAAGCCTTAGCAGATACATATCTGCAATTTTTAATGCTGCATTAAAAGATGAGATGGGAAGAGAGAGAAATTAGGGTTTAGGGTTTTTTAGGGTTTAGGGGTTTTTAGGGTATTTTTGGTCATTGAGGTTGTTCTTGTGATTTAATTTCAAACATTTTCTGAAGCTGTTCCTTATTGTTTTAACTGTTCTATGATCTATCATTTAATGTTTGTCTGAAACGGCTAGTTAAAATTATGACAAAGTAAAGCTTCCCTCCACGTTTCGTGTTTTATTTTTGTTGGATTCAAAATGCTAGTCAGATTGGTTTTGATTATTTATTGTGGAATGTAAATGAATACGTCTCCGATGGGCAACCCAACCGTTGAGACTAAAGACTTCAAGACATGCTTTTTTTTAGAGATCTCTAGTTCAAGGTCGTTGGAAAACGCTTAAACTAGAATACCCTTAAGCATTCCAGTGCCTCAGTCTAGGGATGCCTAGTAGTACTCGGGGTATAGGAGAGCGAAACTCCGATTTCCCAATTTTTAAAAAAACAAAAAAGAAAAAGAAAGTAAATGAATACGTTTCATTAAGTAGACAAATAAAAGTGAGGTTGAGAATATGATGGAGGTTGTGATTATTAGTAAAGTGGGATAGTTTTGGACAAATCTTTGGCTAAATATTGAGTTTTTTCATGTAATTGAAAATTTTGGATGATAATAACGTTCATGATGTTATTCTTGGAGAATTTTTGTGTTTTGATTGTTTTAGGCTAACATAAGAAAAACCCTATTATCTTTCCAAATTTGCAATGTTGCTAATCACCTTTGATAAATGATTATTTCCAAACTACCTTAGGTTTTTTTTGGGAGTATTACATTTTTAATCCATAGATTAGAGGTTTAGTTTTTATTTGGCCTCTATATTTCAATATTAAAAATTATTATGTCTAACATTTTAATAATGTTCACTTTTAGTTTCTAAGATAACAAGATTATTAGTTACATAACGTAATGTTAACTAAAATGATAACTATACTAATTTTAATTTTTAATATATTGATGAAGGGTTTATTTTAGTTTTTAAGTGAATTTAATTTTTTTAAAAAAATCATACTACCTTAAAGTGTGGCTTAAAGAGAAAATCATTTTTGGACGATTTTACCCTTAAGTCATACTCTAAATTACAAACATGTCATTTATTGGAATATAAAAAAAAAATTAAATACAAATAAAGTAGAAGATATTTACGATATTATTTAGATTTTCATCGGTAGATAAGATATTTTTTTATCAAATCTCATAGATTTTATAACTAAGTTACAAGATAAGAGATTTCAACAATCAAATGAAGATATTTACAATATCATTTAAATTTTCATCATCTTTATATCATATCACTTAAAGTGTGGCTTAAGTAGAAAATCATTTTTGGACGATTTTACCCTTAAGTCATACTTTAAATTACAAACATGTCATTTATTGGAATATAAAAAAAATTGAATACAAATAACGTAGAAGATATTTACGATATCATACTACATTAAAGAGTGGCTTAAGGAGAAAATCATTTTTTGACGATTTTACCCTTAAGTCATACTCTAAATTACAAATATGCTATTTATTGGAATATAAAAAAAAATTAAATACAAATAAAGTAGAAGATATTTACGATATCATTTAGATTTTCATCGGTAGATAAGATATTTTTTTTTATCAAATCTCATAGATTTTATGACTAAGTTAGAAGATAAGAGATTTCAATAATCAAATGAAGATATTTACAATATCATTTAAATTTTCATCATCTTTATATCATATCATACTACCTTAAAGTGTGGCTTAAGGAGAAAATCATTTTTGGACGATTTTACCCTTAAGTCATACTCTAAATTACAAACATGTCATTTATTGGAATAAAAAAAACAAAAAATTAAATACAAATAACGTAGAAGATATTTACGATATCATTTTCATAGGTAGATAAGATATTTTTTTATCAAATCTCATATATTTTATGACTAACTTAGAAGATAAAAGATTTCAACAATCAAATGAAGATATTTACAGTATCATTTAAATTTTCATCATCTTTATAACATAGAAAATAAGATATTTTTATCAAATCTCAAAGATTTTATTTGACATTTTATATTCTAATTAAAATAATAAATTGAATTTTCTAATTCTATAAATAGTTATGTACATTTTGTTTACGAGAACACTTCTATTTCTTGGATTTACTTTTCTTTGTTCTTTTATGTTTTTTGTTTTATAATAAGTTATCTTATTTTTGTTGGATTATTTACCGTAATTTTTATCTAATTTTTCTTTTGTTGCAATAATTTTTTGTAGGGATTTTTTTTTTTGGATAATTTTTGTCTTTCAAAAAAAGACTTGGACATCTAGAAAAAAAAAGTTTGAAGAATGATACGATTATCTGAGGTCAAAGTGCATATATTTCAAAAGTATGGTAATAATGATTTCCTATTATTACTATATATATATATATATTTATCTATATTTTGTTTACAAACACATTTGAAACTTTCTCTTTACTTAGGTTACCTTTCTTGCTTTCTTTTTGTTTTTTTTATAATAAAAAAAATTAAGTTATCTTATTTTTGTTGGATTATTTACCTTAACTTTCATCTAACTTTTGTTTTTTTTTGTTGCAATAATTTTGTAGAGATTTTTTGTTGCTTAATTGTTGACTTGGAGATATGAATTTTTTTTTTGAAGAATGATAAAATTATCATTTGAGGTTAAAGGTAAGTTCATAGATGTTATTTATATTTATAATTATAATAATGATATAACTCTTATAAATTTTATTAATTTTTTTAAAAATAATAACACCTATATTTATTGCACTCAATTGACATATTTTATTAATTATTAAACATATATATAATTTATTATTTAAAAAATTATCACGTGCAACGCCGTGTTAAGGTTCTAGTAAGTATAAAAGTAATCTAAAAAGTATACAAAAAAACTAAAGATGCTAGAGAGAAAAATGTTTGATTTTAAAATATAGAGATTAAATAGAAACTAGACCTCATATCTAGAATTAAGAAAGATGTATTTTTCCTATTTATATATTTGATTTTTTTTTTTTTTGTGATGTTAAAGTAACTTACACACACTTTAGTTTTTTTTTTAATGAGGAAAGTAATTTAATGGGCGATAACTTATTAATTTAAAAAGTTTTGAGGTAGACCAACACTAAAACCTCGAAGTCAATATATTTGCAAAGATAAGTATGGCTCAATTGGTAAAGGCAGTAAAATTTCATCAAATTCCTCCCCACTTGCTTGAGTGAAAAAAAAAAAAAAAAAACTTTGATATAATTTTATAAAAATAATGTAATATTCAAATTGTTTGACATCTATACTGGGGTTTGAGGCCCAAGTTACTCACTGGACTCTGTGGAAAGGTGGCATCGAATGGACCCAAGCCCATTAAGCAATATAATGTGGGCCAGCTTTTATTAGGCCGTCTTTTACTTGCTTAATCTGGCTATGGTCTCCTATTTTTTTATGAAACTTGGTGCCTATATTTCAAATTTTATAACAATTATTAGCTAGTACTGAACTTTAATATGTAACAACAATGTAATCTATGTAAAATAAAAATGGGAAACTTAGAAGACTATGGTGCATGCAAACTTCTTGAACATATTATTAATTTTTATGATTTCAATTTTCATTATCACTCTAAATAGTCTTAATATCTTTTGTTCTAATTTGAGGTGAAAAAAACCTTACGGGGCTGTTTGTTTGACATATTTAGGTAGTTTTTGGGTTAAAGAGTTATATTGAGAAATTGTATTGAGTAGTTAAAAATTGAGAATTTGTGTCAAAAACTCGTTTGGATGTAGTTATTTTTAGTAGTTAAAAAAGAAATGATTAAAAATGAGTTGTTTTGATTGATTTGATAGGAATGATTAAAAATAAGTGGTTAGAAATGATTGAGTAGTTATAAATAAATGATTAAAAATGAATGGTTAAAAATGAGAGTTATTTTTAAAAGTATAAATGAGGAGAAATTAATAAAAACTCGTTTTAGCGTAGATTTTGAATAATCAACTCCTTACCTAAATATGTCAAACAAACAGCCCCTACAGCAGATTATATGTACAAAAGTTCCCCGTAATTACATTCCCAACTTCGTTTTATAAAGTTATGGATTCATTATCAAGCGTCCCTTAAACAAGCAAATAGATAACATTAATAATATGATCAAAGTGCGTAATATAATGTAATTTTTTTTTTAATTTATGACATCGATAATAAACAGATACTAATGATGATTAAACTATACTTATGTTGACTTACATAAAAAGTGGAGCCATAATTTATAGGGTTGTGTTCATGATAGTTCCGAACAAAAATGGTGGGTTAAGTAAACATATAATTAAGGATATGTTGGGCAATAAAAAAGGAAGAAGAAATAGAGAATGCACTGAAAAGAAGTTTAAGTTGAGGAGATATGCACAAGGTTAGTGCATGAGTGAAAATGGCTTGAAATGGGGTGGCATGACCCAACACTTCACCAATTCTACATGCAATCTTTGTTAACCCTTTAGAAATGCCATTTTAAACATATGCCTTAATTTCTTCATTACAAATCTAAATTATCCCCCAATTAAAAAAACCACAAAATTTTAATATACAACTAATTTAACTCATAGTTTTATGTGAAATGTTTCTCTTTTTTTGCAGAGTTCTAGACTAGCTTGAAGTGGTATATTAGTGTATATATATCATTTCATAAATGTTTATTTATTTATTTATTTTGATATAGTGCATGTGACCCATTTCATGATTAGTTATATTGAGTGGATGTTTACCTTTAGAATATGGTATGATTAGAATGAACTCAATTTAGCTACCATTATTAAGAATGACTCAATTGTAAAAGTTTAGTTGATGGTTCCAAATGTACTTATTTAAGACTTAGAAGTTGTAAAGTAGATAGAAATGATGAATATACCTGCATGAATGATAGCATTACAAATGTGAGATTGAGATTTAAGAAAACTAGTGTCTTGACCTATATTCTGAAACTGATGTAAGATATATATATATATATATATAAAAAACATAAGAAACATATTGAGAATAATATGTGGTTAATATTGCCACGTGTATAGAATCAACTTAGTCATTGAATGAGATTATTCTCCCAAAAAGCAACATGCATGGGTGCCCATTTCATTCACATCCCTCCAAAATAGTTTTCATGCTTTTTCTCCAATTTGGTTTTTATTTTCTTGGCCTTTAGCGAGGAGGGTGGTGACTCCAAAATTTATGAAGCAATACAAACTCATTAATTATTACTTAGATATTTGACTTTCACCCATTTTTTTATATAAAAAAAATTCTTAACCAAACGATTAACAAAGGACAAAAATCTATATGTTTGAAGTGGCCATTTAAAAAAAAAAAAAGGTACGTTGTTTGTTAAGATATACTTGAACTCATTTATGTTTGCAATTGGTAATCGGAGATCTCACTTTCTGCATTTTGTTGCGTGAACATATTCTGTCTTCCAGTGTTGCAGTCTGTATTCTGCTAACCACATTTCGCAGAGTATTCTATTTCCGCAATGTGTATATGCATCAACATTCTATTTTACGTTTACGTCCTCTATAATAGGATATAATGAGAGGGCATATATAAGCTCGAATTAAACTCTAGTCGTATTATGACGTTCATTCTGTAAATTCGCCTCTCTTTAATACAATTGTTCTCCCTCTCTGCTCGTGGACTAACTAACACGACGTTAGTGAACCACATAAATTCGTGCGTGTTCTTATTTCTTCTTTTTTGTGTTTATCGTTATATATTTTCATATCTTCGTGTCGAATTTTAATTGCCGTTTTCATAATATAATGGATTTTTTTTTTAAAAAAAACAAAATTTAATAATGTTATGGTAATTTCTTGATTATCACTTATACCTTGTATAATTAGGGGAAAAAAGTTAGATTAGAGAGAAAAAAGTGACACATTTTAATTTCGTTTCTCCAACTCTTAATTTTGAAATTAATTAAAAAAAATAATAAAAAGAAAAATATAGACTATGACAACATCCCTGCAAGTAAATTGAAGAACAAGATCTCATCAAAAGTGTTTGACTTTTTAATAGTCTTTGACTCGATGTATTTTCAATTTTTTAGTAGTGTATATAAAATATTATAGTGTTAGTTCAATAAAAGAAAATATTTGGACACTTCAAACTTTATTAGGTATATTATTTTTAAAGATTTGTTCTTTTATCTTAATTATACAACAAATCAGATCACATTGTAGGTAAATTGGATGCTTCTATTACTAAACTACTACATTTAAACATTATATACACACACAACAACAAAGCATTACAAGCTCAGATTTTTTTTTTTGTTTTTTTTTTGTTTGTTGATATGTATACAACTACCTAATGCACACACAACACCTTCAAACACAGCAATTTTTTTTTAAAAACCCAAATGAAAATGATTGAACACAATAAACCAACCCAATGAAACAAACAGAGATCCATCTCAACTCTAGCAGTGAACCTCACACACAAAGTTCATAACTTCTTATCCCACTTCTTTTTGCCTTTGTTGAAGGAATAGGCCAATTTCAATGATAGCTCCCCTAGTAAATGCTGGGTATGTTGTTCCAACAAGAAGACACGAGGCCCCATTCGAGACCGCCATTTGATTCAACCCTCGATGGCGAAGCTGCCCTCGGTCGTTGGTCGTCTAATTTCGGGTCACCATTTGATTCACCTAACGATGGACCATTGCGCATGCTAATGCCTAGGTCATCGTTGCCAGTGCCAGGGTACAAATCTGGTACTGGCATTCCTGATTGAAAATTATTGAGTAGGCTCATTAGATCATCATCGTCCATTGAATCCATCTCCTGGGGTTCCATTTTTAGTCTCTTTCCTATATGTATTTCAAAAGGTTATTCATATGATTTTTAATTCAATAATATAGACTAAGGATTCTAACTTGTAAACCTATCAAGTTATATATTGATATCAAATTTTGTTCAATTGCCTTTTGCTGGTCATATATAAAAAATAATGATGTAAAATAATTATATTAAAACAAACTGCATTTTCTTACATGCATTATTTATGCACAAAACTTTGTCTAAACATATGCCAAATGGTATTTAATTATTTTTAAGTATTTCTTAATTTGGTAATCTATTAAAAGTTTTGCTTTTAATGCACAAAAATAAAAAATAAAAAATTACGTTCTTTTGTAAAAGAATTTTGAAATTTATATGTATTTGGGAGATTCGAACTTCACGTTCAAAATGCTAGTTCATTGATTTAAAAAAAAAAAAAATTATATCATCAAGTTATTGTTTAATTAATACATTTTGAGATCTCAAAAAAAAAAAAAAAACATTTTGAGAAACATAAATATATTTGACATATGCTATGCAAAATCTTAATCTTTCAACCATAAAATTTGTTAGTTCAACATTATTTATTTAACAAATATTTACTAGTTAATTAATATCATCCACTCACTAGATAAAAAAAAAAATGTTACTCAAATATGAATTTAAATACCACGTTAATTCAAAACGTTTTTTTTTTTGAAAAAAAAAATGAAATAGCCAAATTTTAAAAATATTTTTCATTTTTAGCCATTCATTTAAAAAGTTTAGAAGCAAAATCTTAGAAAAATGATGTTGAAACTTACGAGGTGATGAACCGGAGGAACTGAACTCATCGGAATGATTTTCACCAGCGGCGGCGCCACTGCTTCCCAAAGCTGATTTCAACTCGCCGCCGCCGGTGGAGGAGCTAATTTCTTCTTTGGAGTTCTTCTCATTACGAGACCGAGCTTCGGCCTCCATTAATACAACGTCAAGTAATCCACTATTGGGCGGCGCCATAATCCCATCTCCGCCGCTGGCGGAGGAAGCCGACGTGGCGGACTGCGGCGGCGTTTGGATTGAAGGAAGCTCTGTTTCCAACCCCGGAATCAAGTGGGAATACGGAGCTTCAAGAATCATCGAATTCAGACCCGAATCAGAGTGACACATACAATTTCCATAGCTCAACTGAAATCCGCCCTGCGACGGCGGCGGCGGCGGAGGCGAGATGGGTTGATTCATCGGCGGGTGCCCAATTTGGGGAAATGGCGAAACAGGGGAAAGAGGAACAGAGAATCCATTGCCGGTGTTGCTGTCGGGAAAAAACTTGAATTGGTTTATGGGTGTCGGGTAAAACGATGATCCATCGCTGAAATTCTTGTGGGGATTGTTCATCGTTGAAGAAAAGTTGAAAATTGAAAACGAATTTGGGTTATTGTTGTTGAAATCGGGTTTCTGGCGGATGGCAGAGTAGGCGGCGGCGGCGGAGGAGTGGTGGTGGTGGTGAGGTTGTTGCCGGAAATGAAACGCCGCCGTCGCTTCTTGTTGGATTTCAAGAGGATAAAGAGGCAAACCGGCTCTTTGGCGACGCTTCATTCGAGTGTTCCAATAATTTTTAATTTCATTGTCAGTTCGACCAGGTAACTGAAAAAAAAAGAAATCGAAGAATTTAATGGCGAAATTGAGAGTAAAAAATTCAACCCAACACAAAACCAAACAAAAAAACAATAACAAAATTAACGCATGTAACTCCAAATAAAAGTTGACGACACAAAGAATTAAAAAAAAAAAAAAACAACAACAACAAATCAAGTCGGCGTGAGGATTGCAGATTCACACACAAACAAACACAACAACATTAAAAAAAATATTAAATTAAAAAATTAAAAATTCAAAGAAATGAAAACAAAAAATCACACCCCATTTGATAATTTTTCAAAAACCATGATGGGTTTCGCACAATTTCTCTACTTGATTTCGAAAACATGCATAAATGGTGAAAGCAATGAGAGAAAAAGGGTAAAAAACTACACCCCATTAGATAATTTTTCGAGAACTATGATGGGTTCTACCCAATTTCTCAACTTGATTTGGAAAAGATACAATTGGTGAAAGGGATAGAAATAGAAAGAAGAAAGGGATTAAAATGCAAAAAGGAGAAAGTATAGGGGTACCTGAGCAGCCATACGAGCCCATTTATTGCCGAGTTTAGCATGAAGTTCAATGATGACTCTTTCTTCATCTTGAGAAAAGGAGCCTTTTTTAAGATTGGGTCTCAAATGGTTAGCCCAACGGAGGCGACAACTCTTCCCACACCGAGCCAAGCCGGTGTGTTTTTGAACCGCGTTCCAATTCCCTTCGCCATGTTTCTTCACATATTCAATCAAGATCCCATCTTCCGCCGCCGTCCACGGCCCTTTCTTCAACGCCCGACCGGCGGCGCCACCGCCGTGATGATGATTATGATTATGATCCACTTGATCTTCGGTTTTGGCCTTGATGATGATCTCCCCGGTTCTCTCAACCATATTTCTTCAATATCAACCAGCCCACAAAATTCCTTCGTGGACCGTGATTTGAAAAGTTGGTTATAATTAGATTTTCAACGAGGGATTTTTTTTAATTAATCCCCACCACCCAAACCCCACAAAAAAATGACACCCTAAATAACTTTCAAGCTTTTTTCCCTTGAGAACAACGAGAGGAATTTTCACCCCCACCCCTTTTTAAAAATTTATTTTGGGATTGTTTTAGAGAGAAGTGCCAAAAACAAAAAAGAAAGAAAAGGTTTTTTTTTTTTCAGATTAAGAGAAAAAAAAAACTCTTAGTAGTGAAAAAAAAAAAGAAAAAAAAAGAGAGGCTTTATTTAGAGGGTGGAGCTGCCATTTCGCTCCGGATTGCATGGTTGGTGCTGCGTCCGTCGACGCGTTTTCTCTTTCCATATTTGCCCTTTTCTCTTTGTCTTTTCTCTTATCCTTTTTTAAGGGTCTTTTCGGTATATCGTTTACTTTCTTTTTGTTAATTTCTACCAAAATTCATTTATATTACTTTTCGTTACTAAAGTTTTAAATTTCTAATTTTAATAATTCTACGTAAATTAATTTAATGGTCTTTATAATACGTCTCCAGCAAAGTTCATTTGAAATTGATATAATAATAATAATCTTATGAACCTATTATAAGGATCAATTTTGTATTTTAAAAAAAGGAAAAATTTAAAATAAATGTTTAAATTATAATAATCTGGATAAAATATACAAACAATTTTACTGGACAGAAACTAAATATTGTGAGATTATTGTAGGTTTAAACCACTTTGGTGTAATAATATCCCCGTTTTAGGATTTTAGGAGTTGTTCACATAAATAAATGGTCATTTTTTCCTGATTTATTTGTTTGTAATTTAGTTTATTGGTCTGTTTTTTTTTTAATTAAACAATATTTGAATTTGAGATTCCAGTTAGTTAGCAAATTTTTAAATTGAGGGAAACTACTGTTAATTATTTTTGGGTTCAACTTGCTTTGTCATTATGTATCTATTTAAGTTTGTATTTTATGTCTTATAGGTGGTAGAAAATCAAATATTTAAAAAAATAAATAATTTAGTTAATATAAATTTGAATTTTTGAACCCTATTTTAAATGTGTCCAATTTTTTGTTCTTTTTTTAGATGTAAATTTATATCCAGTTATTCTTTTAAATCGAAAAAAGAAATCAACACTGATTTTTATGAAGCTTATTTATAAAAAAGAAAAAAAAAGCGTAACGTTATAGTGGTGGGAGAAACTTATTATATATTTTAGAGATGAATGTTTTATTTTTACTACTATTTTATATTTTAAACCTTTTATGGGAAGTAGTGAGCCCAAGGGTGATTGACACATTGACGATAAGAAAAAAATACATATTTCAAACTTTTATTTCATGTAAAAAAAAAAAAAAACTTTATTCTATACATCTAACGGTCTCCCGGAAAATGTGAATGAATTCTGTAACGCTTGTTTCTTTTTGGATTCTATTACGGGAATATAATTATTTCTTTGGCCATTAATATTTTTCCAATGCTCTTATTATTATTATTATTATTATTCATATTATTTTCATTAGTGTAAATGTGTTTCCATTTAACTCAGTATTTGTTTTTGACTGTATTAATTAATCCACATTCGTAATTTGAATTTCTTTTAGATATTTATTTTCTTGCACTTCTTGTGTTTTTTATTCATGCATGTTTTGTATTTTCAACACGTTGTGTACAAATAAGTCATCACTCTCCCACTCGTGTGCATGCATGTGTATATTTGTCAAAAATAGTATCTAGCTACAAAAATATGTGATAATTTTTATAAAATAAAAACAAATATATTTAAGATAACAAAGTCAAACCTTGAAACGAGATAGTCATTGAGTATTCTAGGGAGTTTAAAGGTTTGAATTTAAACCCTATATTTATATGGTCACTTTCTTTAATAATTAAATAGATTTAGTTTCAATATTTATATTAAAGTAGCTAGAATCTTTGTATCTTTAGCTAAATAGTCCCTATCATAGAGAAATCTCATTAACGCTAAGTATTGGTTTTAGAGTTATATTGATTTTGAATCATTATAGTTATGTAAAGCCTCTCAAACAATTTATATGTCTAGCTACCTGCATAATGAAGTCTCTTAAACAATTTATATGTCTAAGTGCGTAATAAATCCATTTAAATTGTAACACAACTTTACGTGACAAAGATAAACGGTTATAAATATTAGACTTTTTTTTCAGCATGCTACAATCTTTTTAGTACGTTAGAAATGTTTTTTAGTTTAATATTAAAATCGAAGGTGGAAGGGTTAGAATTTACAATTTTCCAGTCATGGACACACATAATTATTATTTCGATCGTGTTAATAATAATAATAATAATAATAATAATAATTTTAATGCAGTGAAGGACACCATGTTAATATATTTCTACAATTTTCTAAGGAGACTAATTTCTTATAAGAAAATTGATTTTTTTAAAAAAATTGTGTTCATAGGCTTTAAGCTCTGTACCATTCTAGTCCATGAACTTTTAAAGACCAAAAAATGGAACAAATCTAAAGTGACTAAAATTAAAATTTTGAAAGTGTAAAGATCAAAATGGATTGAAGGACCGAGATGCTATTTTAACAAAAAAAAAACTAAAATGATGTTCATAGTTCTTTTTGAAAAAAAAAATTCTAAACTAAGGATACTGCGTGAAGAAGAGAAGATGAGACTATTCTAAAAAGAAAATAAATAAAAAATAAAAAAAGCTCGACATTTTTAATGGGCCGAGGAAAATCTTTGGACAGTTGTCTGGAGCCCGAAAGTATAAAAATGGGCCGAACCGTGGCCCAATTATTGCATGACCATCCTGTGCATCATTGGACCAAATTTCTCCGGACTCGGCCCTTTATATAAATAAGAGGTTTGGTCATCTTCTTCTTCTTCTTTTTTTTATTATTTTATTATTTTTTTTGTCTATTCACTAAAATATCATTTATCTTTAAATTTTCAAAAGTCTAATTCTAATTTGATATGCTCCCATCCTTGAATTGCCTCCAAGGTTGAAAAGAAGATTGTGTACTCCAATAGAATTTAAGTAAACGAGGACTAAAGAAAATTTAAAATTACAAAAATGATAAATTTGAAGTTAATATTAGACTTGTCTTACTCGAAAGAGTTGATTGCATGTTGAATTGATGGATTGATTGTAATCTAATTCAACTTTACACCCATGAGTTTAATTTATGTAAAATTTGTGATCACTCTCCAATTTCCATATTCTAAAGTACTAGCTGAATTACATAATAAAAATCCAATTAATTTTGAAATAAAACAAATTTAAAATTGACAATAAAAAAATTAATTTGTATCTAGAAGAAACTTTTATGTCGATCTTTTATTCAAACAATGCTTATTTGTCTAAAAAAAAAAGTTTTTTTTTATTCGAATAATAGCAATAGCTCTCCAACATAATTCATAAACAGAAGATGACGAGTTCGAATTCTTAGTTCTATCGTAATTTAAAAAAAAAAAAAAAAAAAAAAAACTTTTGTGTGGATATTCCTCTAAATTTCTCAAAATTAATTCCCTCGAAGCCCGCAGAGACGTGTTAGACGAGAATTCATTGCAACCCGACCAATTTTCGACAAACCCAGCTGGTTATTCTTTAACTTGAATTATATGATTTTTATGAGCATTTTTCAACTCCAAATTATTCTTTCAGATAAATCTACTGCAGTCTGCAGAAACATTTGACTTCATAATTCTTTAATCATTTTATTTTTAGTTTGAAATTTAAGCTTACCCTACCTTATCTTACCATATGTATTTTCATATTTAGATATCTATATCATACCTATATTTTTAGAAACCAAATCAAAATTTGAAAAATAAAAATAGCTTCTAAAAATGTGTTTTTATTTTTGAAATTTGATTAGAATTCACATATTTTTTTTTAAGGACCGATGGATACACATTAGGAAAGATGGAACACATGGTAGAAAATTTGAGTAAAAATAAACTTAGATTTCAAAAATCAAATGGTTATCAAACAGAGCATAAACTATACCATTAAAGTTATGTTTATTTTAGCTTGCTATATCCATCCTTTTGTTGCTATGGCGTTCCAACTTGCGGGATTTATATGACAAATCCTTTTAAGTGGTAGTTTTTAAAAAGAAAAATCTCTTAAAATTCAAAACTAGACAATATATAGAAAGGAATTTATTTTAGATTGCATACCCTCGAAGTACTATGATATGTTCACATGATGAAGTTTCCTTCATAATAATTTTTAATAATTCATTCGGAGTCTTACAATGAATGAGATAAAATAATTTGAACTTGTAATATTTTAATTATTAAGTGTACACAAATGTTATCGAGCATCAACCTAAGGTTAGCACATGAGCCCTTCTTTTAGAAACTATGAAGAGTATATTCAGATGTTTTTTCTTATTCTAGAAGGCTAGCTGAAATATATTTTTAAAAACTATAAACCTTGTTTTTTAAAAAAAAAAAAGTTTGAATGTTATTCTTTTCTAAAACAATAATAATTATCCATGACTTTTTTTATTAATTTCAAATTTATTAGTTAGAATTGTAATTGTGTTGTACAGAACATCATCATGGCCATGGGTAATGCATGGAAGACTGTGGTAGCCTCACTATCATTCCGTCGAAAGAACGTTGTTTCAACTCTCCAATCAATTTCATGGGAATTTTTCATGAATAAAAAAAAAAAAAAATCAATCTGTGAATACCAAATTTTTAGAAAATATTCAACTGAAAATTTTCATTAATAAAAAAATGTAAGATACCAAAATTTTAGAAATGATTGAAATATGGCAAAAACTCATTCAACTAGCCAACAAAAAATGTTAGGTTAAAATATCATTTTGGTCCCTCGACTTTGTAGTTTGTTCCATTTTGGTCCCTCAACTTTCAAATGTCCAATTTTGATCTCTCAACTTTGCTATTTGTCCAATTTTGGTCCCTCAACTTTCAAATATTTTCAAATTTGGTCCTTAGACTATAAAAAAAGTTCAAAAATTGTCCTTTGGTCAAATGAATTTGTTATCACTTCTAAATTATTTTCTCTCTTTCATCTTTCATAATTTCTCTCTCTAGAAATTTTACCTCTCTTCAATCCACCTCTCTTCCCCATTTTTCTTTTTTATTTTCTTTCTTTTTCTTTTTTTGTTCCATGGTAAACTGAATTTTAGAAAACACAAAGTGACAAATCATAGTAGGAAAATTATTATCTCTTCCCCTCTTTTGTTTTCTTTTTTTTTTTTTCTTTATTTTCTTTTTTTTTCTTGTTTGTTCCATGGTAGACTATGAATTTTAGAAAACAAAAAGTGACAAATCAAAGTAGGAAAATTATTATTTAGAAAAATTATCTCATGTTAAATAATTTGATGAGATGGATTGAGGAGAGAATAAGAGAAAAAATGAAGAGAAGAGGATTAGAGAGATGGATTTAAGAGAGATAAAACTTTTAGAAGGAGAAATGATGAAAGATGGAAGAGAGAGAGAAAAAATTTAGGAGTGAGAAAAAAATTTATTTGACGAAAGGACCATTTTTTAACTTTTTTTATAGTCTAGGGACTAAATTTGGACATTTGAAAGTCGAGGGACCAAAATTGGATAAACAGCAAAGTCAAGGGACCAAAATTGAACAAACTACAAAGTCAAGGGACTAAAAATGAACATTTAAAAGTCTAAGGACCAAAATGGAACAAATCCCAAAGTTGAGGGACCAAAATGGTATTTTAACCAAAATGTTAATATAGTTAAAATAGAGACGTTAGACTTTAATATTGGCAATAAATTTCTTAATCTCAAATTGAAATGTAGTTTTGAAATGTTAAATGAAAGATCAACAATAATAATATTATAATGTTTACAAGAATATGAGTATTTCATAAAAGGCAAAGTTTTGAGAGGATTGGATTTTGGAGTTAAAGGAAAGGAGAGAAAGAGGATGGAGTTAGATTTCACAACTTTTTGTTTATTTTTAGTACATTACAATTCAAATTCATCTTTTTTTTTATACAATAATATAGGGAAAGAAGGATTCGACCTATAATCTTATGGTTATTAAAATCATGATTATTAGGTTGTACAAGATACCGTAAAAACTTTTTTCTTATTGATCCAACTTAACTCCTTTTCAATTCCTCTTCTCATCAAACTTTTTATTTAACCTTATCAAATGTCATATTAAATTTAATTTAATTCTGAAACATATAATATAAAATAAAATAAAATATATTAATTTATAAATTGGTACAAATATATAATAATTACAATAAAATAAATATCTCTCTCTAAACATCAATCTTCAAATAAGGTTTTTGCAACATCCTCTCTTCAAAACACCAATCTTCAAACAAATAGTTCATACTTCAAAATCACTTCACTTCTTTTTCTTTTCTACTTCCTCCCCTCTCCTCTCATCAACTCAAAAATCCAATTACCCTGATGTATAAGACTAAATTATAAAAAATATCTCCGAATTCGCGAGTTTGTGCCAACAATAGCTCATATATTTTAAATACTCATAAACTTTAATAAACCTGTAAAAAATGACTTTTATGGTCAAGTTTTGATATGAAGTGTTAAAATTTTGTTTAAAAAATATCATTGAACTTTTAAGAAAATTCAAAAACACTCGTTGACCTAAAAATATGTTTAAAAAAATTGTCATTTTTCAAGGGAAAAATATCTTTTTAGCCCCTAGATTTGGGTTGAAGTTTTAATTTGGTCTTTAAATTTCAAAATTAAATATTTTTATTGTTAATATTTTAATAATATATCATTTTAATCCTAGACATAATTCATCTATGAATGAGTTAACGGAATGCTGATTAAGATTAGACTTATTTTATAATTGATATAACTTTTATTTTATAAGAAGAAACGAAAAGGCAGAGTCTTCAAAGGAAGAACAGGTTGGGTTTAACAAAACTCCTATTGAGTGATCATTTGAGAAAGGAATTTTGTGGTGTTTTCCCATTCTTGATTTGTTCCAAACAAAAACTCAGAACCCATTATATAAAAAGGAAGTGGAAATTGAAAGGTTTTTTTTGTTTGTTTAGTTTCAATACACACAGCAAGATCCCAATATCATAAAAGGAAAAAGTGCTTACGACATCGGAATTGAAATAATTATAAAGAAATGGGTCCAGTTGACGGAATTGAAAGCAACGTTTTGTTTGAAATATAATGTCCAAACTTAGTAACAAATATAATCACGAAACACACTTTTCATTTGTCCACAAAGATCTTTCTTTTTTCCATTCGTTATAAAAGCACGAGGGAAAAGAAAAGAAAATTAAACCCAACTGCAAATGGAGTGGGAAACAGCGACCAAGAAAGTGATAGCTATTATGGAATACTGTATCGGAATTTCACTAACTTTTCCCATATAATTTCTTTTTTAATAATACCATACGTGTGTTTATTTACCATATTTATAGAAAGACATAATTGGATGAGTTATTTTGAATGGTTAAAAATTAAAAATTGTAATACAAAATTTATTTGGATGCCATTTTTGTACAGAGGAAATAGAGTCAAAATCTTGTTTAGATATACATGTAAAATGAGTGGTTAAAAATGAATAATTAAAAAATGAGTGGTGAAAAATGAGTTATTTTGATTGATTTGAAATGAGTGAGTATTTATAAATGAAGGATTAAAAATGAATGGTTAGTAATGAAGAGTTATTTTTAAAATGAAAAAAGGAGGTGGAGTTTGTAAAAGCGCGTTTGGATGCAAGTCTTAGAGGAGGAGTTAGTAAATTCTCCATCTAAATCCTCCTTAAATATGGCAAGCAAACACCCCTTAAGTGTTTGGATGAGGAAATTGTTTGAAGAATTATTTTGAGTAGTTAGAAAATGAGAGTTGTAGACAAAAACACGTTTGGATTAAGTTTTTTGTTCGTGGAGGAGTTAGAGACAATGACTTATTTGAATGTGAATTTGAAATGAGTAGTTGTTTTGATTGTTAAAAACACAATGGTTAGAAATAAGTTATTTTGAGTAGGTAAAAATGAATTGTTAAAAAATGATGAGTTATTTTTTTAGTAGTTAGAAATGAAGAGTTATTCTAAGTAGTAAAAATGATGAGTTTTTTGAATAGTTAGAAAAACTTATTCGGATGTAATTTTTTAGCAATAATTAGCAAAGACTCATTCTAAATCCTCTCTAAATTCAACAAACAAACACCCTCTCTAAATCTTAATGCATTATGCATTTGTTCACTTGGATAAGATCGAAAATTAGAGATCAATAATTCACATGAAACTATTTGAGGATCAATAACTTGGAAATAATAACCACTATAGAGTGGTTTAGTAGTTAAATAGGGTTTTAAGCTACTTAAGGTGATGAGATCAATTCATAGTGGCCACCTACTCAAGAATTAATTTTCTTTATTTACATCTAAATGTTGTAGGGTCACAAACATTAGTCGAGGAGCGTGCACACTCGCCCAAACAATTATGAATATAAAAAAAAAAAATTTACATAAAACCCTAATACCATATATTATCTAATCTAATACATACAAACGTAGGCAAGATTAGAAAAAGTTGTAGTATACCCATATTAGTCAAAATGTCATCCCAAGAAAAGAACCAAAAAATAGCTCCAAAATATCTTCGATATGGTGATAGAAATTCATTTCCAGTGCTCTTGAAATTAATCTTCATATCTACAAAGTTAGAGCCGTACTTAGATTGACATGTCAGTGATAAAGAAGTATATATTTTTTTATGAAGTTAAGAGTTACCAAAGAGAGAGTAAAAAATCTATGGTTTATAATTTCTTCTCTGTTGAAAAAGTGAATGTAACATTGTGGAAGTAATGAAAAAGAGAAAAAAAAAACATGAATGGAGTTTTTTTTATGGGTTATGAATGTGAAAACACTCCACATTTCTATATAAATTAGTCAATGAGAATGAAAACATTATGCATATACAGTGTCTTTTCCTTTGTTTGGATGGGTGGAAGAGATAATGTAAAATTGAGAAACAAAAAGAGGAGAAAAAAGATTAATGATGTTTCATTTTTGGTTTCTCATGGGATTGGGTTTGTGAATAATAATTCTCATAATAGAATGATGAATTTTTTAGTACTATTTGAAGGGGGAGATTTGAACCATAGATTTCATCATTTTTAATACATTCCAATGCTAGTTGAACTATGGGTTCTTGTTTTGGATTTTAATTATTAGGTACATTATAAACTCTTTTAAAAAGTAACCCAACACAATATTGCTAAGCTACATATATTTGTAATATGTTTCAATTGCAACAACTATTTTTTTTAACTCAACTATTATAGATGTGAGAGATTGAACTATCAATTTTTAAGATCATAATTGATATCTTATTTAATATGCTAGACTCAAATCAATATAATTAAACGAGAATAGTCTAGATACATATAAGTTGATCCAAACATTTACCGATATAAAAATAAATAAATAAATAGTAGAATCGATAAGAAATATGTAAATATACAATAATATCTTATTAAGAATTAAATGTTTCAAATAATACAGTTGTTATAATATCAATTATAATAAATATTTGGAGTTCAATCTCTTTGACAGCTTTTTATTTTCATTTTGAAAAAAAAAAGGAAAAAAACTTAAGTTTTCAATTCTTCCCATATGGAAGAAATTGTAAGCTTCTCTATTTTGTTTAATTTGTTGCATGATAGAGACGGTCTTTTCTTTTCTTTTTTGCGTAGAATGTAATCTCCGCTCCATTTATAATTTTTTTTTAATAGAAATTAAGTTTATCTCATTTAATTACCTTTTTAGATAAAATAAATTTTTTTTAATGAAATTATATATTCAGATGAACATTTTTAACCATATAATTGAAGCTCGTAGATATTTTATAAAAAAAATCAATTCAAGATTATAATTCAAGAAAACAAAGAAGAAAAAAATTGCACGGAAAAATCTCACGCGGAAAACTCAATCCCTACGAATTCTTCGCGGAAAATTCCCGCCCCAACCCCGCTCGGTGGACATCTCTAATTGGTGGGTAGAGATGTCTATGGGAAGAAGTACGTGTGAGTGGTTTTTTTCATGAATGGGCAATTTGAATGACTTTTCTTTTTCCAATCATAGACTTTCGATATGCTTAAGCTTCTAGCCTTCTACCATTTTCTTGTGTGTATCTGAGCTCGCTTGCTGCCATCTCGACTAATGAAATTGCTGCTTAACTCTATAATACTTGGGTGTCAAAGAAATTTAGTTAAATGATCATCACATATAAATTGAACGCATCACTATTTAATTCTTCAAAGCTCTGTTAAGTACTTGGTCATTCCATGGTGATTAATTTCTACCTTACCATTCAAAATTTTAGATTAAGACAAGAGTTAATTTGATGCCACAAAGAAACTTTTCTCCCTTTAGAGAATATCTTTATGATATTTATTTCTAACATATAATTTTCTTTTTGAATTTAGCAATAATTAGTACTCAAACCCATAATCAATTAATTACTATGTAATATATGATATTATTAGTAAAGTGGTATATTTTGACGAGTTACGAGTTAGCACAGAGCGAGTGAAAAATCTATGATGTATAGTTTCGTCTCTGTATAAATGTTGAAAAAGTGATTGTAACGTTGTGGAAGTGACGGAAAAGAGAAAAATACGTGCGACGTTTTTTGATGGGTTAGGAAAGTGAAAACACTCCACATTTCTATATAAACTATTCCAAGAGAAAAACATGAATGATGTTTTATTTTTTTTGATAAAGTTAGGTGTTTTCCTTTGTTTCTATGTGTTGAAAAGACAATGTAAAACTGTGACATAAATCGAGGACAAAAAAGAGAAAAAAGATTAATGAGATTAAGTAAACGCACGTTCTCGGGCTTAAATTGAGTTGAGATACGAAAATAATATTGAATTTGAATTCAACATATTTATCTCATTAGTGCAAGCTCCATTCTAATTTGCCAAAAATTTATCTAGTTAGTCACAGATACATATATATACTAGGACTGAATTGAGTAGAACAAGTAAAAAATTGACCAATATTTCAAAACAATTATTAACGCAACCCAACCTTTATAATTTAAATTGGATAATCTGGGTTTCGGTTCTACTCTCATTGTCTGAATAATGGCCACAATAAAAGGCTGTCATATTAATATATAATATTGTCAAGATAAAATAATCAAAAGGAAGTAGAACTTAAATTTAAAGAGAAAAATATTATTCTTAAACTTTTGGAGGTTTTTTTTTGTTTCAATTTGTAGTAACATAGTCATGTTTTACAAATGGAGCTATTATCGGTGGAATCTTCAAATTAGCATGTTAACTCTTTGCTCAATTGAAGGAACAAAGTCGTTTTTTTTTTTTTTTTTTTTTTTTGTTGAGATGATACTACTATTATATATAAGAATATTAAAAGGTCTCTAGAGATCGAGACTTGAATTGGAAAAAATAGCAATATGAATGACAATAGAGAAGACTTTAATGACTAAGTATTTATAATTAAAATGGTTCTATTAATTATTTATTTATAGTATTAATTATGCTTATAGAAGTTGTAGTTACGTTTAGCAATTGATTGATGATATTATTGTATAAATATAACCCTTTCCCTCCTGAATTTCAGAACATTAATGAAAATGTCATCTTCACAACTTGTAAGAGATTTCAAAGGATAGATTTGCAGAATATGTATGAAATTCTAGATTATTATATATGACGTAATCTTGTTTTGGGCTTTATTGTTTTAGATTATTATGTAATTAATGTTTTAAGAGTTGTGCATTATATATTTCTTTTTAAAAACCATTATACATAGACCTAGTTTTTTATTTTATTATTATTTTTTTATATATATTAAAATAATCCACAGATCTAGTTAACACATTAATAATAAGGTACATAAATTCATCATATGTACAAAAAAAATTAGAAAATATTTAATTATGGCAAAAGCTCACTCAACAAGTCAACAAAAAAAAAACTAATATAATTAAAATAAAGAAATTAGAATTTGCAACAAATTTGTTTATCACAAACTCAAATGTAGTTAAAGTGGGGGAGGGGGACACAAACCTTACCGAGGGTGCACAACTACTATCAAATAATATGAGAGTCAAATACCGATTTCTGGGCTCAAACTCGGGACCGTGAAGTTGAAATGAATTACCACCAAACAAGATAACCAACTGCGCCACTGACCCTCGGTGACTCAAATGTGTTGAATAACATTGGAATATGCTAGATAATTCAACTTTATCTTAGTTGGTCAAATAAGGTTCTTGATCATACATATATGTTCTAGATTGGTGGAGAGAATTCTAGAACATCATTTGTCTAAGAATTGTGGAGAGAATTTTAGAATACCATTTGACTAAGATTGGTGAAGAGAATTCTATAACATCCTTAGTCTAAGAATGATGTAGAGAATTCTAGAATACACTTTGTCTGTGAATGTTGAAGAAAGATCTAGATATGAACTTGTCAAGAAATATCTACTCATACTTATCCAAATGAAGTTGTGGCAAAATCATGGCCACATGATTTGCTTGATCACCAAAAAAAAATGTAGACCATTGGATCATACTTGGAGCCCAAGTTTATGAGTAATATAAATAGATGATGCCATTAGTTGGCAAATCATCCCAAAATCTCCCATGACATCCCACATCTAAGTGAGTGAGGGTGTGAGATAAAAATAGAGAGAATTTCTCCTTATAAGAGAGTTTGTTGCTACTTTGTAAGAGAGAAAGTTTGTAACTCCTATTTTTATAATGAAGTTCTTCTATCCTTGTCCATGGTTTTTACCCTAATTTTGTTTAGGGGTTTTCCACGTAAAATCACTGTGTCGTTCTTTCTCTTATTCCTCATCATTATTATTGTTGTTTTTTATCTCTTTTTAGCTGCGATCCTGCTCTATTTGATACAAACAATCATAACAAAATGTAGTTTTAAATTGTTAATGAAACATCAATAATAATAATAAATATAATTTTTTATACATATATTAACTCAGCCTTTACAATGATGAGATCACACTATTAACTTTGAAATGATAATTGATATTTTATCAAATATGATAATATCAAATTGGCACAAATAAGAGTGATTTTTTTTTTTTTTGAAATTCAAAAAAGAACGATACACTTTCGGAGAAATGAGATATTTTTTTCCCTAAATCAAACCAAAAACGAATCCGTCCTAATATGAACTCAACCACTAGCAAGTACTTTTTTTTATTAAGAAAAGAAAAGTTTAGTTCATACTTTTAATAACCTATCTTTTCATATCCACTTATATAATTTAGTTTAAACTCCACTTTATTTTCATTAACTTTTTATACATATATTTTTTTATTGTTAAAGAACAATAAAATATATTTGAAATTGAATTATACAGTCAAAACAACACCTTTTGGGCTGTTTGTTTGACATATTTATGTAATTTTTGGGTTAAAGAGTTATATTGATGAGTTATATTTAGTAGTTAAAAATTGATAATTGTGTCAAAAACTCGTTTGGATATAGTTTTTGTGTAAATAAATTAGAGTCAAAACCTTGTTTGGATGTGGAGTTAAAAATGAGTAGTTATTTTTAGCAGTTAAAAAAGAAATGATTAAAAATGAATGGTTAAAAATGAGTTATTTTGATTGATTTGAAATAAATGATTAAAAATAAGGGGTTAGAAATGATTTAGTAATTATAAATGAATTATTAAAAATGAATTGTTAGAAATAAGAGTTATTTTTAAAAGTAAAAATGAGGAGGAATTAATAAAAACTCGTTCGGATGTAGGTTTTCGAAGAGGAGTTGATAACTCCCAGTTCTAACTCCTACTTAAATATGTCAAACAAACACCCCCAAATTGTTCTCGAAAGTTAGGGGGAGAGAATAGATCTATAGATCATAAACAAATCTGAAGACAACAACATATTTTAAGTACAAACGAATGTTCCTTTACATTGGTGTGATTGAATTAAATCTATCTTAGCTGTAAAGGACTCAAAACCAGTCAATCTTTTCTCAACAAAGTCCAAAATGGCTTCCCCAAACTCACCACATTGCAAGACCCCACCTTTACACAAATTTCTATATAAAAAGCCATTCACAAAGCCTCAAAATTTCATCCTCATCAGCCCAAAAAAAAAAATGGATAATTTAGATCAAAACCAAACAAAAACCCCATCAATTTTCCTCCAATTCTTGGCCAAAATCCATGCAGGCTACTTCAGAATCAGCATGTCCCTTTGTGCCCAAGCTCTGTTATGGAAGATCCTCAAACAACCAATTGAAAACGAAAATTCTATAAGAAAAATCCTTCGATTGCTACCCAATACAGCTTTTTTACTCTTATGGTGGTTAACCCTTTTCGTTTTAGTTTCCCTTTCGTTCATTTACATTCTAAGATGCTTCTTCCATTTCAAATTGGTCAAAACAGAGTTCTTGAACAGAGTCGGTGTTAATTACTTATTTGCCCCCTGGATTTCTTGGCTTCTTTTGCTTCAATCCTCCCCATTTGAGAAAATCCCAAGTGAAATCCTCATGTGGGTGTTTATGATTCCAATTGTGATATTAGATGTGAAAATCTACGGCCAATGGTTCACAAAAGGGAAGAGATTTTTATCCACCGTGGCCAACCCCACCAGCCAGCTCTCGGTGATCGGAAACTTGGCCGGAGCTCGGGCGGCGGCGGTGATGGGGTGGCGGGAGAGTTCGCTATGCATGTTCTCATTAGGAATGACACATTATTTGGTACTTTTTGTGACACTTTACCAAAGACTGGCCGGAACCAACACACTTCCGGCGAGTCTACGGCCGGTTTTTTTCTTGTTCTTTGCGGCTCCAAGCATGGCGAGCTTGGCTTGGAGCTCAATCAATGGGGGATTTGACACGTTTTCGAAGATGTTGTTTTTTTTGTCGTGTTTTTTGTTTGTGTCGCTTGTTTCGAGGCCCATGTTGTTTCGGAAATGTATGAGGAAATTTAGTGTGGCGTGGTGGGCTTATTCCTTGCCTCTTTCGTTGCTGGCTTTGGCTTGTAATGAATATGCGAAAGAAATTGGGGCTGAAATTGCGCATGTTTTTGCGCTTCTTGTTGCTTTGCTCTCTGTTTTGGTGTCTCTGTTTTTGATGGTGGTTACGGTTTGGAGGTTTGAGTGTTTGGTTCCGGTGACTTCGCCGGACTTTAGTTCCGACAGTGGCGGCGGTGAGCCTTGAGGGTTGGTATGATTTGGAAGAGCAATCATCTATCGATGGATATCTTAATTGTATTCTTTCATATTTTTTTTATACAAAATTATTCAGGAAAAGGGATTCAAAACTATAACCTCGCTTATTAAGTCGTACAAAAGGTCGTGTTTGTTATGTATTCTTTAATATCTTTTTTTATGTAAATTTAGTGAAAGGTAAGGTATAATATAAAATTTATCTACTTCTTTGTCAATGAAAATTCAAATTAGTCACCTAAGAATGCGTATGATTATTTGAATATTTTTTTTTCTTTCATGTTTGTTGCACTAATCATAGTTTCTGATGTTCCCTATTATTCTATTTTGTTCGTAATCGTTTTTTACTTTTTTCATAATTATTCACTATACTACAAAATAGGGTAATTTGTGAGCATGGGTCTTTTTTTTAAACTTTTTGTCAAAATGGGTCGAATTCAAAAATAATTGCTGAAAAGGGTTGTGGCGTCTCTGTAAGAGACGCCACATGTGCTAAATTTGGTCAACGTTGTTTGTTTTGATCGGCCAAAAATCTCTCACAGTCAAAATAGCCAAAATGGGACGGAAAATGGTGGAGGCGTTAGTCCCCACACCATCGCACCTTTTTTTGGGGAATTTTAACTGATTTTCTTTTTTATTATTTTTTTTTTTTGCTTTTCTGTTCTTTTTTCCCCTTATTTCGTTCCTTTTTTTCATTTTATTGTTTCCTTATTTTTTCATACTTCCTTTTTTTTCATATATATATTTTTTAATTCTTTTTTAAATTAAAAATTATCTCAACCTTTTATTAAATCTAACTCTTAATAATATAAATGAGTATCCTAAAATTAATCCCTAAAAATATCATGTTTCTTCTAAAAAAAACTAACCCCTAATATTAATAAAATATAAATCAATATTTATCCAATTCTACATCAATTGAGTATCATTCTCAACAAAAAAAATTAATAATAATAATTGATCAATAATTTTTTTTTTAAGAAACTAATACAATCTTAATTAATTATCTATTCTAAATACCAATTATTCAAATATCTTGATCTAATTTAATTATTTATTATAACCAATGAGAACATAACTACTGTTAAGATTCTTTAAAAAAAAAAGACTAAAAAAATATTTATTATAATTTAAATTATATTGATGTATAATATATTTAAATATCATTCTAAAAAAACGTAAATATCATCTTACATATTTCAAAAAGTATATATATCTTATACATCCTTTAAAAAAAACCACCATACAATTTATTAAATGTAAATTTTTAATCAATCCTTAGAAATCATCTCACAAAAAATCACCTTACAAATTTGTTAAATATAGAATTCATCAATGTGTTTTTATATGGGATAAAACGTTCCTTTTTTTTTTACTAGTGTTTCTCATTTTTAATTAAATAGATTTTTTTTGGTAGTTTTATATCAAATTGAGCTTTCATTGTAATTTCAATTATCAATTAAATTATTTTTTTAATACAAAATAATAAATATTTTAAATATTATTAATAGTTTTGAAATTTAATTCTGATAAAAATATATAGAATTATTTTGTTAATTTATCTGACATTCTTTTTTAAAGTTTATAATTTTTTTAATTACCAGATTTAAACTATGACAATACATTTCACCATAAATATTTTAAGATAATTTTTTAATTATATTTAAAAATAAATGGCTCTTCTAAACTCCTTGAATGTGGATTTATCCCTTATAACTCTAACATAATAATAAATTATATATATACTAATAATAAATAAATAAAATTATATATATTTAAATAAAAAATTTAAATAATCTCCACAAAAAAAAATTTAAATATGCATTTTTTAAAAAGAATTTAAACATGCATTTTTTAAAAAAAGAATTTAAACATGTATATTCATTTAGGCAGATTTGTAAAAAGATTAAAAAAATAAATTGATCTCAGATAAAGGAAGAGAGAAAAGAAAAAAAAATCAAAACAGAATTAAAAGAAGAAACAGGAAAGAAAAAAGAAAAAAGAAACAAAAAAAAAAAAAAAAAAAATTTCGTCCACTCACAGTTTCCTTGGCACATGTGTGGCAGATAATAAAAGGAATTGCGTCTCTTGTAGAGACGCAAAGACCCATTTATACAAAATTTTTAAAATTGGACCCATTTTTATAATAAGTTTTAGAAAAAGACCCAATTTGACAAATTATCCTACAAAATACATGCAATAGTGCATATAATATTATATGTATTTCAAACATAATTAATAGTCTCCTCATAATTATTACTTTCTCCTCATTCTCCCTATTAATATTATATGTATTTCAAACATAATTAATAGTCTGGCCAATCCTATTATGTGTGGGATCTTTTAATTTATCAACGATTTGGAATTTAGTGGGTTAATTGTTTGAATGGTTTTTTTTTTAACTTTTTATCAAAATGGGTGTGTTTTAAGATTAATTCTAAAAATGGATTGTGGCTTATCTACTAAAGACGTCACACCCATTAAAATTGGTCGACTATTTTTGTCATATTGGCCACCTAGGCAAAATCTTAACAAACTCCAAATGAAGACTCTACTAGAGAAGTAACATGTCCACTATTTTATCTTTCTATTATTTTTTTTTCTTTAATCCATTATTTTTTAACTGTAAGATTGATAAATTTTTTTAAACAACATTCCTTCTTCATAATCATTTTTAAAATAAAAATCTAATTATTTTTCTAAAATTTATAATTATTTAATAATTTAATTTTTATTCAATCATATTCTAAAAAACTCTTATATTCACTAAATTAATTTTTCAATGAATTTTATATATCAAAAAATAATTTTATTAATTTTATCTAAGACCATCTATTAATTTTGTGTATCTAATTTTAAATTTATCATATAATTTTATCATAGATTTTGTTACACTATTATCATTAAATTTTAAAAAATAAGTGTACGTTTTGTTAGGGTGTTATGATTAGATTTTAAAAAATTAATTGGGGTACATATATTAAGTTATTATCATTACATCATAATTTAATCTATCATATACACAATATTATATTTATTATGAAAGTTTAGAATTTTAATTTAAACTAGCATTTTCTCATTTAAGAAATGAGGTTAAAATTTAAAAAAACATTATATTAAAAAGCAATTATATACTTTTTTTTATTTGAAAATCTCCTTTAAATTAAGAGCACCAATTACCCTTTTAATTAAAAAAATCATGATACTATATGTTTGAATAAAAAGAAACATTATAAATATATACCCTCAAACTTTTAATTTAAAGGAGTATTTAAAATCAAATATAATCTATTTATAATGTAATGTTTCTTAAATTATTAACCTTTGGATATTCATTTGTTTAGATGATAAAGTAATATCATCGCTTTAAAAAAAAAAAAAGATAATAAAGTAATATCTAAACCTTCTAATCAATTGTCTAAAAAAAACACTTCTAATAAATTGTTCTAAAAAAACCCTTCTAATAAATATATGATCTTGTAGATAATAAATTTAAATTAAAATTCAAGGATAAAAATATAATATTATGTTCTAGTAGAATTTATACACAATTTTATTATTAAAATAAAATTATCTAAGATATTTACAACTCAATTTTTTAGTTAGAACATGTATCAAATATGTGTGTTATAATGGTATTAAAATAAAATTAATAAAATTTAGTTGTTAATGTATAAAATTTTTAGAGATAATTAATTTTGTTAATATATATTTTTTAAATTTAAATTATTAGAAAATCGAAAATTTCAATAATAAACATGATGAAATAAAACATTATTACTATTAAAAAATATATTATAAAAGTAATGGAATAAGGGAAAGAAGATAAGCTTCTCAAAAAAAAGGGAAAAAAAAAGAAGATCACAAAAAAAAAAACAACAGAGGGGAGTTTGTTAAGATTTTGGCTTGACCAATTTCAATGAGTGTGGCATTTAGTAGAGACGCCACAACCCATTTTTAGAATTAATTTTAAAAAAGACTCATCCAAACAATTAACCCGAATTTAGGACTTCCGGGGAGGCTATCTAAAGTCTGGTCAATCCTATTATGTGTGTTATAAAAAAATTATTTTAAATGAGTTAGGCTTATTTTAACTAATTTCATGAGTTTTAATCTCGAGAAGTAATGGATGATTTTAATCTTTGTGAATTACAAGTAAGCGATTTTGCAGCTAGGAAAAAATTGAAAGTGATTTCGATAAATTAATACAATCAATTTTACTTTATTCTAGTAGCATATGTAATAAGGATATTGAAATCCTATTATTCTAGATTATTCTACAAAGTTAGTCATGTAAAAATAAGGTCATGAAAATATGTTAACAAAATCATACAACCTGGTAACTAGGGTGTGAATTTTAAAATATTACTGGATAAAGAAAAGCTACTTAAAAACATATCCACTATTGTGTACAATTTCTATTAATAAAGGAAAATTTACGAGAGATCAGTCATATTCAACAAATAATTATAAATATAATTACTTTAAAAACAATTTACTAATCATATTATTAAAAATAATATAATACTGTATTAATACATAATACTGTATTAATACACAATATTATATTAATCAAAGCTTCCCTCGTCTATTTTCCCACTTTCGCTTGTTCCATGGTAAAAATTATTAGAACTTGATAACATTAAATTTATGATTAAAAAAATTTAAAAATACTTCAAATTTGTATCACTTAGGACAATTTATTCAATATGAATATCACAATATGACTCCTCTTGATGAAGGTTGGTTGTAGATCAAATAATGTGTCTGCTCCTTAATTACACTAAATTCTAGAGAGAAATGCTCAAACAATTTCTCTTTATGGGTTCCAACAATTTAAACTATCAATTTGGTTGACTCATTAAAAAATTTCTTAGTTATTATGGAGCATACAAAATTTTAAATCTAGGTAAAATAATGCTATTTAGAGACAACCACTTTTCTACCTGTTGTCTTATGACTTTTTGTTGCCTATTAATTAAACTAAAAGGCCACATGGTTTTCATTAACTTAAACCTCCCTTTTTCTAATTTACCATGTTTCTCTCTTTGAGTGAGACATTTTTCTTACAACTTTGGGTTTTGTTAATATATAACATTTGAAACTACATTACTTAATGCCAGTTGAATTGAACCTTTTGGTTACTTAACTCTTTACTCCATGTACTCATAAATACTGCCAAAGCAAATTCATTTCACTTTATTATGAGTTATGAGGAGCTTCTAGCAGCCAAGTTCCCTTCTTCTTAAGTTATTAAATTATTATGTCATATATTAATTAGGTATAGCTCAAACTCTACCAAACTCAACTAATGTAAGAGAGAAAGAGTTGAAAAGAAAAATCAAAACTTTTAAATTAGATGAACTAACAAGCTAGCTCTATCACACTTGGTACTTAGTTCACTAATTACAATATCACTTTTCCTTACTCTAAAGCTAACTATTTTATCAAACAATTCCAAACACTTGACTTTTCCATTACATATTCTTTCCTTTTCCTCAAAATCACTTTTTCTAGAATCAATTTCTAGAAACTTGATTTCATCATTTTCATTTCTTCTACTTGTGATCCAATTCTCATCTTCCAGTTCCCACTTGATTTCCCCTGAAAAAAACGACAGCCGTCGGATTCTGTCATCATCAAGTTTCTCTGTTTGAAACAGAGTTTGTTCTTCAAATGAATTCCAAACCCTTTGATCCAAAATACTCGTCGGAGTATTTGAATTTGAATTCAATTCCTTAATTTCCTCGAACCCAAAACTTAATTCTTCCAAAAATGGATGCTCTAGAAGTTGAATCGCACTCCACCGTTCTTTTGGGTTTCTTCTCAAGCATTTATCCAAAAAATCCTTAGCTTTCACCGATAGAAAGTTCGGATATTCCGGCGAATCGTCGGAATATCCAATCCGGTGTACAACCGAAAATGGGTCGCCGGCGTTGGGCCACGGCGGAGTTCCTGTGACCATTTCGATTAAAGTACACCCAAGTGCCCAAATGTCAGAGGAAATCCCCTGTTTTTCCCCACGCGCCACCTCCGGCGCCATGTACATCGGCGTTCCTCCGATCGCCGCCGGTTCGCAAACCCATTTCGAGCATCCAAAATCCGCAATCTTCAAACCATCTCCACCGATCAAAACATTCTTAGGTTTAATATCACGATGCACCAAACCCCTTTTGTGCAAATACTCCAATCCATTCGCAATTTGACGCGTGAAGAATCCGGCGGCCACCTCGTTAATCCGGCCGCCGCGCCGGAGAATCTCGTCGGCGAGAGAACCGGCGGCGGCGTACTCCATGAATACATTATACATCAATTTCCCATTTTCTCTCGTTACATCAAATCCCATGTATTCCACAATGGAAGGGTGGGACAGAGAAGAAAGAATACTTTGCTCTGTTTTCAAGAACTCCGATTTGGGAAGCTCGGCGGACTTGACGGCGAAGAGGTCGCAGGAGGGGGCGGCGGAGGCGGCGAGGTAGACGGTGGCGGAGGAGCCGTGGCCGACGGCGGCTAGGCGGGTCCAAGCCATTGGGTTTTTGAGTTTTGGGGAAAATTGGGAGAGGTTTTTATAGTTGGAATTGGGAGTTGTCAGTTGGGGTCTATGTTTTTGTAGAGAGTTGACAATTTTGATTTGGAAATACTACGTGTCGAATTGGAGGAGAGTTGTTGGTTGGCACGTGTGAATTCGAGCTCTGATTGGTTGGATTAACTGGTTTTGTTTTGTACGTGAATATTAGGCGTATGGAGAATTGAAGAGACTTTAGATGTGAAACTCGGAGATTTGGATGTGATTTATTTATTTATTTATTTTAAAAAGTAATGATACATTTTTCTTGTTTATATTTGTAAGTTTCCAATTAAATTTAGGTGAGTTGAATAACAATCTATTCTTTCTAAGAAACAAAAGTTATAATATGTCATTTGCAATCAATTCTAACGATTTCTTTTATGTCTTTTATAATATAATGATATTATCTACTTTAGTTATATGTTTTTGTTATTTATATACACAAAAAAATTCATACATGCGTGGAGAATTTATATATATATATATATTCATGATTTTTTTATTTACTTGCCAAGATAGAAGTAGAGTGAGGTTCTATTATAATTTTATTATTATTACTTATATTAATGTAGGGAGATTAATTCATGAATTTTTTTTTAACATGCCACAATAATTTTAAACTCAACTTTTATCCAACCAAACCAAATGCGTAGTCAATTTAGTATTGGAATTGGAAAGTATACCTTAATTTTTTGCACCCCTTAACACTAATTTGGTTCTTTTTTTTTTAATTTAAGAAAACAAACTATTTCAATAATGGAATTGACTTAAAGTTTAAATATGATATTTTAAAAGAGAAAAGGTAGATGACAATGCATGGAGTAGTTTAAACCACCAAATGGGGTTGAAACATGCGTTTTTGAAATTATTAAAGAAAAGTGTGTTATGGTAAAAGAGTTGAATTTTGGTAGGAATATTTTGATATGTACAAAGAAATATTCCCCAAAATTGAGAGACTTTGACATTATGCTTTTAAAGTGGGAATCCAAGTACTAAGGTCAACAGACAATTTGGACAAGTTTGGTCTTCTTTTTTTGTTGGCAACCATTTTGGAAGGCTGCCACTACCAGTTCACCCACTATTCTTTGATTTTAACAAGATTAATATAAATTTACTAATTTCCCCTTTGAGATTATGAAGCTGTAATTAATTAGTTTAGTGTTCCTGTTACAGAGTAGTACTTCACAAAATTTCTAATCCGGTTTAAAGAATTTGAAGTATAGTTATGGCAATCACATTTAAATAATGTTTGATTACATTATCATTACTCTTTTGATCGCTAATTAGCATATTTAAAAAGAATGGGAAATAATGGTTTTTTTACTAGTAAATAATTGGATTAATAGAAGAAAAGGTTGAAACTAATTAATTATAGCTTAATGTATAATGATAAAAATGGTAACATAACGTGAAATGAATATTTGTAGGTAAAGTTATTGCTTTTTTAAAATCTTAGCTACCTGACTTGATTTCAATCTAAAATTGGCCCAAATAGTAAGACATTAATATTCACTGCCCTTATTTAGTTATTTATAAGAATAATACCATAAAAAGAAAAAAGTTGCATTTTATATTGATTTTTTTTCTTCGATTAGATAAACTAGTAGGTTATCTATTTAATTGAAGAAGAATTATTATTTGTATTTAGAGTAGACTGGTTGAAGAATTGTTGCTAATATTTGAGGTGGAATGTATTATTCTAGGATATTTTTTAAAAATAGAACATGATAAATTTTGAAAAATGACTAAATCTTATGCTTTTCATTAATTTTACAATTTTTACTTATTTATTGGGCAAAATATCAAAGGCAAAAATCTTCTAACATAAATTCTAAAAAGTATCTAACAAATCTTAAATAATATCTATCATATTTAATACAAAATCTAACAAATTCTAGGAGAGTTTCTATGGAAAATACTAAATTTTAAAATTATATTCCTATTATTACCAACGGAACAGGATTCTTTATTTTTATTTTTTCAGAATGTAATTCATTTCGAAAAAAATTAATTAGTGTGGAAAATTTGAAATGATTATGTGCTGGAGTGGCTGTGGCGGTAGTTATGGTGGTGGCAGTGGTTAGCTGACGCAACCAGAACTCATGAGTAATCTCAATAATGAACTTAATTAATTAGTATTAGGTATAAAAATTATCTTAATTAGGTTTTGTTTCGATTGTTTGTCCAATTAGTTTTGTTCGTTGGACCTAAGCTATATTAGTTAGTGCTGCCAAAATCTCAATTAATGCTTGTCTTTTAAGGTATTATAATTACTTCATTTCTCCATTACATTCTCCATTTTTTTTGGTTAATTCAAAAGTAATTAGGGTGAAGGAATTTTACCAAATAATTTCATGATTACTCGATCTTATGATATGAATGGAGTTTTTTTTCCCAATATTTCTTTCCTTTTTATTTCATTTTACTTTTTGGTATTCTTTAAGGATAATGTGTTTCTCCTAAGAATATTTGTTGGCTAAATTATGATAAATGCCTCCGAACTTTAAGAATTGTCTCAAATATACCCTTGAAGTTTGAAAAGTCTCAATAATACCCTTCACCTTTCAATAATGATAAAAAATGCCCCTGCTGTTATAACCCTTCACAGAATAGTGAGCTGGCTGATAAAAAAATTGAAAAAAATATTTACATTTTGACGTGGCAACATGTGGTTTGAATGACTTGGCTATTACAAAATTGCCCCTAGGTTAAAACAATTTCACGCTTAAAAGAGGGCCAAATTTCCCATGGCATTTTCACGATTTCTTCCAAGGTTTTGAGCAGAGACAGAGACAGAGACGGTGGAAGAAGAAAAGCTGGTAAATTTTCTCTATTTTTTTTTTGTTCTTCATCAAATTGTTGTTTGATCTTTTCTCTCTGGCCGTTCAATTTGCTCGACTTTTTCGACGGTTTCTTTTCTTTTCTTTTTTTGTGTATGCTCGGCTGAATTTTGGGGTCATTTGTTCGAAATTGTTCTGTAATTTGTCGAAGTTTTGATTCTTTCTTTATTGTTTTAGGATTGAGTGGACTTGTAATGAGTCGGTCAAGGTCTAATGAATTTTTTTGTTCATTGATAGAATCACCTTGCACTTTTATGGACATAACAAGGGTATATAAGTATTTAATTTTTATTCATGAAACAACATTGTTTACAATTGAATGATTCCAAGTTTATAGATTTCATTGATTGAATATTTTTTTTTTAATTTTTATGTTAGCTTGATGGTTCATGATGTTAAACCATATTTGAGTTTGTTTGTTTTGTTTTTTTTCACAAGGATAATTAGTTTCTTTAAATTTTTTTTTATCTTTCTTTTCTTTATTTGTATTTATTTTCAATCATATGCTTCTTTAGAATCTTACATTCTTAAGGAGGAATTTTCATTCATAAGAATAGGTTTGTCAAGTCCATTCAAACCACATGTTGCCACGTCAACAACCTATAAATTTTTTTTCAAATTTTTTTATCAGCCAGTTCACTATTCTGTTAAGGGTTATAACAGCAGGGGCATTTTTTATCATTATTGAAAGGTGAAGGGTATTATTGAGACTTTTCAAACTTCAGGGATATATTTGAGACAATTCTTAAAGTTCGGGACATTTATTATAATTTAGCCAATATTTATTTATGGGTTTTCTCTTTCATAATTTTTAATTATTTATCATCTAGTCTTATTTAATATATACAAAATTTGATAAGTTTCAAATACATAAATAGATTTTTTTTAATTATTATTATGTTTATAGCTTAGTCTTTTTTGGGTTAATAAATACCCATGAAATATAATTTTCATTTAATATATTGAATGTAATAATAAATTAGGAATTAAGGGGAATGAATGAAATGAACATTAATGGAAAGGATGTTGAAATGCATACGTCACGCGTTAAATATCATTCATGCATTTTATTTTATTTCTTTATGAGAATTCAAGTATAAAGACTTATTTCACTTACCCAAAAAACAAAAGTATAAGACTTATTTAAATTAAATTTGTAAAATTTCAAATTTAGAATTCAGTTATAGTACAGTTTAATTCATTTTTCCTAATTCAAATTTCAAAAACTATTTTTGTAAATATTCTATTCAATAAATTTGAACACTGGCGTATTATTTAAGTCACAATTTGAAAATTGTTTAGTTTTTTTTATAGATTTTTTAAAAATAACATATTAGTTGTTTTTGTTTCGTTATTTATTTAATTTTTTGAAAAGAATTCAAGGACAATTTGGGAAGGAAGGATTTTTTTAATTATAACTCCCTTTTCTGGCGTCTGTTTTCCTTCTTTTTTTTTTTTATTCACAAATGTGACTTTAATCAATAAATATATTAAAATATATATCATTCTTTTTTTGTATCTTAAATATATATCAATTTAATTTGTTTATATTAAATTATAAAATTACATATAATACAAGTTTTGAACTTGATATTTATCGTTTAGAATTTATTATCTAAACTTAATATTTAGATTTTAGGTAAATATTTAGAAAAGAGAAAGACTGTTTCAAAAAAAAAAAAATCAAAAGTAAATCCTTTCTTTTTCGCATGATATATACCGGAGAGTAAATCAGTAAATCCCCCTATTTTAAAATTTCATATTTTTAATCTTATTTAGAGAAACTTCGACATATTCAGCTCACAAATAGTCTTGAATTCATAAACTTCGGAAATAAATAACTATTTTGATTTTGGTAAATATATTGCAACTTAACATTTGCTTAACTAAATGTTTAAAAAACATTTGCTTTAAATCATCCTTTACCTTAAAAAAGAGGACTTATCTTTGCACTAAGCAAACCTATGAGCTCCCATGTCCATTTAAACCTATGATTTAAGGTAAAATGATCAGAAATGATGGGTAGCCAATCAAGCCACTCAAAGAGGATTTTTAAAAAAATTTAAAAAATAAAATAAATAAATAAAGAAGAAGAGAGATTAAGATTTACAAAGGATATCCATTTCAGGTGATATTTCAATTGATATCCATGATTAACTCGTTTTCGTATAGAAGAAAAATTCTTATAGTTATTCCGAGTCAATTAGTCACGCATTTTGGGTAGAAAGTGCTAAGAAAGACTATAAAAGGATTTGTTTGGAATGAATTTTTATCGGTGATGACAATGATGAAAATAATTAACTACTCGTTTAGAAATTAATATTAACGTAGTTGGAATAGTTAACTACTCATTTGCACATTGATAATTAGTACAGTTTGATAAAGGGTTTGATGAATGATTGTTTGCAATCAAATACAAACCATTAAAAACATTTCATAATAAATATTAACACTCAACTCTTGGAGGAATTTTTCAGTCTCATTTGGCATTCAAGGACTTAAGTGTTATGCTTCACCCATTAATAGACTTCCATTCAAACAGACCTGTGTTTGGTGGCTTCATTAGGGTGGGATGGGTAAAACATGGAAGACCTATGGAGGAAACAGAAACTTGAAAGAGGGAAATTATTGACAGGAGTTCATATTTCAACAAGCAACACAATTCAGAAGTTTCATTCCAGTTTAACAAACAGAGCCCCAAATGCAATCAAATTTATCTGATAGGCACATGAAGTAGGAAGCTAATTAGGATGAGGAGGGAATGGAATTGAAAGCAAACCAGTTTAATCTGAGAGGTACTGCGACATCCAGGATTGAAAGCGAGACCAGGCCAGTTCGACTGCCTCGACGTTCTCGTCATCCATTCCCATGTCCTTCCTCCTCTTCACCCCTTCTTCAGACCGGTTCATGAAAGCATGCCCAGTTCCTTCGTATATATGCACCTCGTGTGGAACTCCTGATTCTTTGAGCTTTTCCTCCAATTTCTTAGCAGCCTGAAAACTCAATCACATTATAATCGGTCAAAGGTTTGATCTTTAACACAGTAAAAAGAATTATATTTTGATATCCACGAGTGTTCAAACTATTTTATATGCACTTCGACTATTCTCACGAAACATACCGCCTGCCCTATAACATTCGGATGTCAAAAGTTGATGGGAAATTAATTTCTAGGTAGGTGGTCATCATGGATTGAATTCATGACCCTTTGGTTTTTTAAAACCCTTTTGATCACTAGGATACTCATGATGGTTTCTCAAAAGTCAACATGGTAAAATTGTATCCTATATAACACCAGATTGCTAATAATTCTTCTGGGTGTATTTTAACTAAAAAGGAAAACACTATGAATTTGAATATCATGATTTCATAACGAGACTCAAGCAACCAACAGTATTGTGTATCGAGCACTTACAATGCCTACACCCTTAGTTCCAAACTCAGTAACAACCATCAAATTCCGTAGGCATTATGCATTTAACGCATGAAATATACACTTCTTAAGTGAAAAAATGGAATGAAGGAAGGAAGACATTTAAGATGAGAAGGCATGAGAGAAAGGTTCTACCGTCAAGTCAGAGAAACCAACAAAGGAATCGAGCTCTCCGAAATGAGCCTGGACAGGTGCCTTAGCTTGAGCAGGGTCTGCAAGTTCAGGTGAAGGAACTCCATAGAATGAAACAACAGCATCAACCTCAGGGATCAAAACAGAACTTGCAATTGAGAGAGCACCTCCCATACAGTATCCAGTTACACCAACCTAGCATGATCCAAGTATATTCAACTTTCTAGAGATAAAATTGACATCAAGAATAGAGATTTAAAGATTACAGTCCATCAGGATCCTAAATAGTAGAATACCTTCTTAGAGCCATTAGCCTTAAGCCAGTTAACTGAAGCATGTATATCCTTCACAGCACCTTGCCAGTCGAGACCGTCCATCAGATGTTGCGCTTCAGCGACATCTAATCCAACCTTTCCTCTATACAAACTGATATCGGAATCACAAAAAGGGGAAATTTATCAGTAGAATGCAGAACAACCAAGGAAACAAATTGTAACATCGACATTCGAGATCATCGCCATCATCACAAAGAAACAAATTCATATTCCAAGAGAGTAAAGCAAAAACATTACTCAGGAATAAGAGCCTTAAAACCAGAACCAAACTCAGATATCTTAACAGCATGATTCTTGACTTCATAATCCACACCCCACCATTCTTGAAGCACAACAATTCCAGGGGCATCGTCTCTCCCCACAACATAAGCATCAAATTCCTGCCCAAACGAAACAAAACTCAAAACCCTTTAGTGAAAAGTCCATGAATGCAAATTTCAACCAAGGATCTGAGCATTTCAATAAACTAAACCCTAATCCAAGCTCAAGTATGAGTCAACAACACAGGACAATGAGGAATCTAGCAGTAATTACATTACAACACAGCCATAGCCACTCAATCAACTGATCATCTCAAATAGCAAACCCCATAATCTATATCCAGAAAACATCAACAGGCACAAAAATCGCACCGACCCATTACACAAACAAGCCGAATTTCCCCAAAACACGACGCCAATGGTCTTTTCCAAAGAAGAAACAGCAAATAGAATCATACACAGATAAAGAAACAAACGCAAAAATCAAAAGGGAAAAAAGGGAAGTGAACTGACAGAGTCGTCCCTCTGAATGAGGATTTTCTTGAAAGGAGAAGAGTCAGAACCAGCCATGGAGCGGACTGAGGAGCTTAGCTTGCGAGCAGTAGAGAAGATTGGTGGGGTTTTGAGAAATGACCCTAAAGAAGAAGAAGGCGATCGTAAAATTGACGCTATCATATTTCTCAACGCTTATTGAAATTGGTTTTTATTGGGAGGATTGATCTGTTAAGTCAAAAGGGTTAGCGGATGAGGTTGAAATCTGGAGCAAGGAGTAAAAGACGTTTTGATTTTTTTTTTTTTTGGGTGAAAAATGATGAATTATTGTGAATACTTTAAAATAAAAGATTACAAATAAAAGTTAGAAATAATAAATTATTGTAAGTATTTATAAATGAATGATTAAAAAAATTAATTATTTTTTAGAATTATTTTAAATAATTAGAGAAATTGGTATGAGTGTAATTTTTTAAGAAATAATCAGTAAATATTCATTTGAAATCATCGATAAATTTAATAAACAAACACCCTTGTAGGATTCTAAAAACAGCATATTTATTAGATACACCTTTTTTTTTTACAATAGATGACACCAATTTTATAAAGTCTACTTTGTATATAGAGAAATGAATTTAGTCAAAACTTTACCTTTTTTTACAATAGATGACACCAATTTTATGAAGTCTACTTTGTATATAGAGAAATGATTTTAGTCAAAACTTTACCTTTTTTTACAATAGATGACACCAATTTTATAAAGTCTACTTTGTATATAGAGAAATGATTTTAGTCAAAATTTTATCATGATTTATATTTGAGGTAGAAGTTTTTTTTTTCTTTTTTTTTTGAAACAAGGGTAACCCCGCCCGTTCCTATATTTAAGGTAAAAATTATTAAAATGAAATTATGATCGACTGATATTTAAGGTGAAATTGAAATTTTTTAGTTTAACAAGCATTAGGGTTAGAGGACAAACTCAAGATAGACTAGTGCAAACGAGATCTCCACTTTCAAAATAACCATATTATGTTTTGAAGTGCACGTTTTAAGAAGAGAATTTGTTGGAAGCATAAAATTCAAGTTTATATATTTTAATTTTTGCAACTTTTTAAAAATATCAGAATATTTTAATTTTTATTGTCTTCCATTTCTCTTGATTTTTTAAATCTGTTTAACTAATTGACCTCAATTAGTCTCTTTTAGATTATTTGGTTCACTTGATCGAATTTATCCGTTTGTAAGCTAAAGTATTAGAAGTAAGTGGAATGTTCGTTTTCAATTTTGGCTATATTTGAATCATTTTTTGCTATTTTTTTAAAATTTTTTATAGTAAATCCCAAACTCCAAATTCAAAATGGATCACCACCCTTCTCAATAACACACTGATCATATACTTTATAAAAGAAAGCTCTTCCATTTTGGAGGTTGGAGATTTTCGAACTGGGTAATGCACGTAAGGTGTTCGATGAAATGGGTGACCCATGTATTGCTGCTTTTAACACTATGCTTGATGCGTTTGTTAAAATTGGGGAGTTGTGGTTTTTTGTTTTGATGTTTAGATCCATGTATTGACTTGGTTTCTTGGACTAGTGTAGTGTTGTTGATGGGTTCTACTGGAATGGCCGCTTTCTCGAGGCGATTGGTTTTTTTGAGATGATGATTAGTGGTTCACCAAATGAAGCTACATTTGGTTGAGTAACTCATGTTGTCTCACATCGGAAAAATAAAAAGATCTTAAATATTTATATAATAGATGAACTATTCATTTTATCATCGGTTAGTTTTGAGATGGAACCACATGTTACCTAATATGCTATTAGAATTCATTAAACTCAAATCGTAATTCATTTCAATAAAATGAAATTTGGATCCGATCTAAGGTTAGTTTGCCTAAAGTGGCACCATCTAAAAAGGCATGTTGAAGGAGTTCTTTGGATGAGGGGAAGATGAGAAGAGGGAAAAATTGAGTGATTTCATGGAGGGGTTGAGGAAAACTTTGTTTGGAGTGAGGAGTTGAAGCATAAAGTTTTTTCTACCCGAAACAAACATGGCGTAAATTTCTCTCATCTTCCGTTATCTATGCACCCTTATAGAAACGAGGGTGATTTTAGTGTTTTTATAGGGAACGATTTTAGAGTTATTCCGATCATTGTCGAACGATTTCTCGATTGTACCAATTACTGTGCACTATGTCTGTGTGGTTGATTCCTTTCAAATGCTTGTAAGATTCAAGGACAAGGAACCACTGAATTGTGGAATGAAGTGGGAAGAAGATTGTTTGCGTTTAGGGACGACAAAGTCTTAGGTTATCAATTTAATCTCATAAAATTAGTTTCATTTGTATCTGACGAAGTCTTGAGTTCATACAATGCCAGTTTCCTTCCAATTGATATTAAATCTCTCTATTTAGAAATTTGAGAGCGAGTTCTTTTTGGGAGTATTGCATAAACCCACCCATAAACTATGTTATGGCATTTGTAACAATGACATCCTAAACCAAGTGTTATAATTAAACTCACATGTCTAATTTAAGTACGAAATAAAAGAATAAAATTGTCAAAAAAAAAAAATCTCTACTCCTCCAAACATTCTCGTAAAGAAAATGTCTTTTTCTCCACATAATGTCACAGAGCAAAATCCAAGAACATGATTGACAACCTTCCTAGATGCACTAATAAAAGAATCTGCAAATTAAATCACAGAATTACAGTCCCTATCAAGTTCAACTCTCTAAGAACCTTAATGTAACTCTCAACTCTATTATCACAAAATGGAAATTTGAAACACCCTGTACATATTTCAGTGAATTAAACAATATGAGCATAGTCAGAAGGTGAATCTGCTATCTTGAATAGGGAAAAGCTTTATTAATGGTTAATGTGATCATTTAACGCTGCCTTTCACGTTTTAGAAATGTTGTTTCAGAGTAGCAATTAAAACTTAGTTACATTTTGAATACGCCTAAAAAATAAATGCTCAAATGCAATATCCCATGATCAACTGCAATATCCGGAAGGTGAGACTTCCACAGATCTGGCCCAATATGAGTCAACTCTTCACTTCAAAGTAGGCTGTACCATGGAGGGGGAAAAGGACCATCCTTGTCTTGCAAAGCAATTGGAGCAACACATACTAGGGGGAGGGGAAGATGGTTGCGGTCGATCGATGCTCTAATCTAGAGGAAAAGACAATGCGACTAGTGTTTGTTCACTAGAGGGAAGAGAGGGTGACGAAAGAAGGAGGATGTTGGTATGTCGGTTACTGAAACCAAGAGGAGGTTGAGGGGGTCGATGCCCTGTGTTCTGGCTATATGCATCTGAGAGGGAACACATATTGACCAGTTCAAGAGGAGGTTAAAACCAAGAGGACTTTGAGAGCTAGTTTAATAAATTGGTCTCTTCAAGTGGGAGGCATAAGTAGAATGCAGGTCCATATGTGTTCCATGAGTTTAAGTACACTAATCCATGAGCCTTTAACACAATGCTTGGTGCGATTGTTAAAAATGACGAGTTGGTCTTCGGTTTCGATGTTTAGGTCCATGCCAGAGCATGATTTGGTTCCTTGGACTAGTGTTTTGATGGGTTCTGGTGGAATGGGCACTTTCTCAAGGCGATTGGTTATTTTAACATGATGATGAATGGTTCGGTGAAGCCTAATGAACCCTAGGTATAGCTGATTATCTCACGTTGTCTCGCATTGAAAAAGTGAGATCTCCAAGTATTTATATGATAGATGAGTTATTCCATTCATCACCAAATGATTTTAAAATGGAACCTTCTACTATCTAATATTATATTAGAATTCATTAAGCTCATTGGAATCCAATCCTAGATTGGTTAGCTAGCTCAGAGTGGATCCCAGAAGGGCTGACAGCCAACAAGGAGCTTCCATTGCTACTAATTACAAACCTCCAAACCTCTATTATGCTAACAAGTTTAAAGAAGAGGTAGAGATTGAATAATAATGAAGGAGAAACCCAACATTCAAAGCAGAGTATATACGAATCTCAACAAAACTAACAACCCATCTAAAATTGGGGGGAAAATAGTTTATCAAAGTAGCAATCATGTACATATGATGAATCAAATGCAATTCTAGCACAGAAACTTTGTTCATTAGTTAGAAAACATAGTCACTTCAAGAATCTAAGCCATTCTTGAAGAAAAAAGAACTCACGCAATAAACCTAGATACTATTGTTATGCAAATGGCATTACGAACTCGTGTATCATTACCGTCTATGAATGTGCCGGATCTACATCTCTTTTCCGGCGGCGGCAGGGGAAGCAGGCGCACCTTTGGACCTCAAATCAGACGCAAGTTTTTCCAAATCAGATCGAATTTTGGACAAATCAGACATAACTTCGGACATATCAGACGAAACTTTGGACATATCAGATGAAACTTTGGTTACAACCGACGAAACGTTGTTCAAAGTGGACAAAAATTTGGCATAAACGGCCGGAGCGTCGGCCGGAGCGTCGGGATTCATTATGGTGAGGAGTGTGGAGCAAGAAAAACAGAGAGAAGGGATTTAACGCTTTTGAAGGAGAAGCAATTGTAATTTGTAATTAGGGTTTCTGTTTTCTTTTTTGGTAAATTATAAAGAAAGTATCCACACAAAAAATATAAATTAAAAAAAAAATCCAAATTTTGGTTGAATTATTTTATTTCATTTTTGTTTCTCAAGTTAAAATGCATTCACATATATCAAAAAAGTAACCCACAAAACTGGGTTCACGGTGAGGGTTTGCTTTCTTTTTTTTTTCCAATAATAATTTTACCAATTTCCCCTTTCATTTCCTTTCGTTATTCCAATTTTCTTCTGTTTATTTATATATACTTTTTCAGTTCTTTTCTAATTACATTTTCTTCAGTTCTTTAAAAAAAAAAACTTTTTTTTTAATTTTCCCATTTGAATTAATGAACCATATCTCCACTTTACTAAAAAATATTGAGTTAAGTTGAAAAAATTATTGTAATGGTCCAGAAAATGTCTCTCAAACTTGACCCAATTGAACTCATATATACTCTAAATTTATTTTTCATAATTTCAAAAATAGAATATATTCTTTACGATAGAATTTAATCTTTAGAACACTATTTTTTTTAAAAAAATAAGTCTCTAGAACAGATTTTGAACTATGGTTTATAATATAATCAAATTTCTAAGTGTGCTATCAAACACGTATCATTCGTACACTTTTTGTTATTATTATTGAGTCTCACATTTTCAATTTCCCCCCAAAAAAACATTCCATTAACTTTGTATATAAGGTGTATACAAAGAAGAAAAAAATTGGCCTCATCATCAATAGAATTTCAATGTGTAGCAGCAAAAATAAAGTATAAATGATTTAGAATTTTCTGTATATTATTAAGAGAAATGGAACATGGACAATTTGTATACCAAGTAAGAGTGGGATTTAAATAAATAAAAATAACATCTCCCAATTCCAACAAACAAAATATCAGAAATCCAAAACTCATAACAGAATATAATTTTAAGATTCTCATCAACTACCACTCAACAACTCAAAACATGCAATTTCCATCCAAACTTTCAAGTTATTACTAACTTTTTGTTAGTTCAAATGGAGATTGCATGCTGAAGCTGCTGAGTAGTAGATACCAGAGGAAATATAGTTGAAATAAAGGAGAGTTGGAAAGAAATGAGTGAAGTTCTAAAAAAAAATAAAAAAGAAGAGTGAAACTTTGAAAAAAGAGAATGAGAAGCCAAGTGTATTTATAGTGTTATAGGGAGTTATTGAGGTAGTTGGGGTGGTTGTATTGAGAGTGTTAGAAGGGTAATAAAAGGACTTTTTTAATTAAATGGCCTTTTACATTATTATTATATTTTTTTTTTAAAATGTGACCTTTTATTCTTTGTTTATCAAAAGAAAATATTGAACATCATTTGTTTGATTTTGTTACTACTAACTACTCATTCATCTGCCAGAAAAAAGAGGTTTAGGGCAATGTTCTAGTGGGTACTCATTAAGAAGTTAAAGATAGATTTTTTTTTTTTTGGAATTTCAACTGTTGCTAAATTAAAATAAATTAAAAAATAAACTAATTTATCTCAAAGAGTAAGGACATAGTAGAGTAAAAAAAGAAAAGAAAAGAAAAAAAGACGGCCCTTCAATTTCTTTCTCTATATTTTTTCACTAAAGTTATTAAATTTCTACCGAGAAATAACATAATTTAAAACGTAAAAACCCACCAACAGAGCAATAGCTCAACAATCAATATATATTTAATGTTTAATAGATTTTGGATTTAGAGTCTCTCTTCCTCGATTGTTCTAACCTAAAGAAAACGCAAAAATCCCATTTTCCTTAAGTTTACTTTAAAACAACTTTATTTTTCTCAATTTTAAATAAGGTTTTGAAAATACTGTTGGAATGTTCATAAACATTTATTTCTCAAAAAAAAAAATGTCCATAAACATTTATGTAAAGGGTAAGAATATTATATTAAAAAACAATTAAATAAAAAATATGAGTAAATATATTTATCTCAAAAAAAAATAAAGAAAGAAGAGAACCCTTATTTTGTGAAATATGTCTGAACCCTTTTTTTCCCCTCTAAACTTAATTATTTCGTAGGGTACAACTTGTAAAAAAAACAGTATGCTGCAAAGCTGAAAAATATGAAAGGAAAAAACAATTATTTCTTTATTGGGTTGTAAACATTAATTAGGTAGTTTCGGTAATTGACTATGGGATAAAATTTGGTTTGCTCTATAAATGTTCTTTGTACTGCCACTTGATTAAGAGTTAAAAGAAAGCAATTAGAACTAGGGGTGTACAAAAAAACCAATAACCCGAGCAACCCGGACTACCCAACCCAAATCGTAAGGGTTGGGTTGGGTTAAAAAATTTTTGGGTTGGATTGGTTATGATTTTATAGTTTTTGTTGGGTTGGGTTGGTTCTTGGGTTTGGCTCGTTCAACCCAACCCAACCCGAACAAATAATATTATATGCATTATGTGTGTGGCTGCAAGATATAATAATAAGATAACAATTTTAGAATACTTATAAGTCTTCTAAAAATAAAGAATTGCACTAATTAGATAGGTAATAGGTTGTAGTATAGTATCAAATATTTTTTAACCTATTTATGAGCTTATGAGTTGAATCTTTGAGAAAAAAAAAGGAGAGTAACATAACTCGAGAACCCAACCCTAGATTAGGGTTGGGTTGTGTTTATGCATAGAGTCGGATGGGTTGGCGAATTGCCCAACCCGAAAAGTTGGATTGGTCCAAAAAAATCATTCAACCCTTCCCAACCCGGACCATGTACACCCCTAATTAGAACGGCAATCAACAAGCAACCCAAAATAAAGAAAAACGCAAAAAAAAAAAAAACACACAAAATTTATCGAGTTTATTAATGTTATGTTAGCTAGTGTACCGGTAGAGAGGGGGCAATGTTTATTAAGGGGAGAGAAAATACAAAATGAACATCATAGGGTAGTAAGAGTTCAATTCGAGTTTATAGTCATTTTCATTAAATCCTATTACAGATAACTTACTCAAAATACATAAAAATTCATTAAGTAACAAATATAAATTTCGTTAGGGTTGCGAGACCCGACTAACTAATTGCAGGATATTTAGTCGTTTAAAGCATATTTCAGCCAGAGTTAAAAGAGAGGAATTCAAGCCATCACTTGACATGAATGAACTATATTTGAAACTCACATATGTGATTTAATTTGGACTGCATTTTATTATTCTTAATTTTTTTTTTTAAAGGTCCAAATTAGGCTATATATGTGGACTTCCAAACATGAAGTAAATTGTTCAAAAGAATTAATCATTCTCAACTGTTCTTTTCTTTTTATTTATCTCGTGTGATTTTTTTACAAATATTTACATTAGGTAAAAGTTTATTTATATTTTCTCAAAAAAAAAAAAAGTTTATTTATATCCCTTTTTTGCCATTATATATTTTTCTTTTTAAGTATTGGTTAGGAAAATAGGTATAGCTGCTGCTTGATTTATTTTCTTAGAACTATAAACAAGAGGCAGTCACAATTTGATAAGGAATTGTTAATAAGAGTTGAAGATAGAGAATACAAAGGTTTCAAAAAGAAAAAAGAAGATGGAGATTAGAAAATATAATGCCCTTAGTCTCTCATACATCAACAATGACAATGCAATGAGACTATATATATACCTACGATAATTTCTTAAATAATTAAGATCTCGTTTGATAACCATTTTGTTTTTCATTTTTTGTTTATGAAATTTGAGCCTACGACAACTACTTTATTATACCATTTTCTTTATTTGGTATCTACATCTTACCTATATTTTAATATGAAATTTGGTTAATATTCTCCTATTTTGATGGATACATTGTAGGAAAGATGGAGCACATAGTAGGAAATTTGAATAGAAATAGGCTTAAATTTCATAAACAAAAAACAAAAAACAAAATGGTTATCAAACAAGGCCTAAATGATTTGATTCAACCATCACCTGTGAAGAAACCACCTTAGAAAACCAAAAAATTAGTGATTCAAATGGTGAGAATCACTTATATACAGTATTTCATGGACTTCTTCAAATGTGGAAATTCTGACTGATTTTTATTTCAGTACAATGGGAGATTTTGGGTGATTCAAACCTGCTGCTATTTTACACAGTATGGAAGAAATAAAACTCAAGTGAATTATTCATCAACTCATTAGTAGTATCTATATATAAGGAGAATCCTAAATAATCACAACTAAATACATACAGGAATAACTAATCTTAAAGTTTTAAGATTATGATTTAATATCCCCCCCCCCCCCCCCTCAAACTGAAGACGAAAATCATGGAGGCATCAGTTTGGAATGCAGGAGTAAACGATGGGCACTAACGGTCTTGATGAACATATCAGCTGGTTGATCGTCAGTGTGTATTTTGTGCACGAAAACATCTCCAGAAGCTACTTTCTCTCGTATAAAGTGGAGGTCGATCTCCACATGCTTTACTCTCCCATGGAACACCGGGTTCTTCGTGAGTTGAAGGGCGGAGTTGCCGTCACAATGTAGAATTGGAGGAGCATAAATTCGAACATATAGTTCCTCTTAAGGAGTTGACGAATCCAAAAAATAATGAATCCCGTAGAACTCCATACTAATGGAGTTTGTTGTCATCCCATTTATACTCATGATTTCCCCCCTCTCATGTGGGACAATCGGTTGCATTACCAACAGACTGAAAAAACAGAAAGCTTCTTTCATTGAGTCCCATCCAACAAAATCCGAGCGGAAAAAACTTGGTTTAGAGCCTTGGTTCAAGGTCCTAATAGGATCATCGAGCCTTAAATGACAATGAGAGGGGGACTTGGCAACAATCGGATTAGCTCGATTTCGATCAATGGAAATCGAAGCAATGCACCAGAGAGGATTCATCTCAAATCTAAGGTTATAATACACATAAATAAGGCTACTTTAGTTCAAATTGGGGAGGGAGACAACAAAACCATACATAGAGTACTATTACTTAGATGAGATGATTTTCATAATCGAACTTGTAATAATTGGGAAGTTGAATTAGATTGCAACCAATCAACCAATTATTGAACACGCCATCAACACTTTCGATGACTTTTAAATAAAAAAAAACTATGATGCCACTAGACTTAGAGCCAATAGATTTTCACAATAATATTTGGAGTATTGAGCTTCATTACCAACTTAGGTTGACAATGGGAGAAACAAGATCCAAGACAACAAGAATATGCACCAATGGTTAAAGGATCCAATTTAAGTGTTACCTGGTTGTTCGTTTTGTAAATTATCCCTTCAACCTTTCTTGAACCTTATTGCCAATATGTGTTGTCAAGCCAAAAAGAAATTTTTTTAAAACTTTTTTTTTTCCTTTGAGTTTGGTTTGGTTTATTTATTTATTTTTTAAAGTACATGGGATGAAACCAACAAACCCTACATAAAAGTACAATTAGCCAAATACCAATTATCACAATCTTGTGACTACGGTGTTGAATTAAATTACAACAAATAGTGAAACTATCAGACTACCATGTTACTGAGTTAAATTTAAGGGGGGTCATTCAAGATTTTTTTTTGTTCATATAGTTTCTTGATCGCCAAATGTTATAGGATCATTCGATTTGTTTCATAAAAATAAACAATGTGCATTTAAATTGCCTAGAATATTCATGGTCATAAAAGTGGGTAAGTATGACTTTCATATTTGGGTTCTTTTTTACTGATTTCAGGGATCCAATCCATGACAGTTGAGTAGAAATAAATTAACACCAATCAGATAATCAATCGCGCCACCGTCGCATTCGGTGTATTTGGGCTCTTATTGCTCATGTTTGAATTTTCTCCCCCAAACTTTAAAAAAAAATGATAAAAATGATGAGGATGCATGCATGAGTGATGGAAGTGGATTGTGATGCATATAAGCATGTGATGATGATGATGATGGATCATCTTGTTGATGCCGCATCCCAACAAAATCCACATTTCCCATTTTCTCTCTCTTCAGTCTTCTCCTTCTCCGATTAGGGTTTCTGGGAGTGGTACACTTTCAGTCTCAGAACGTTCTTAATTTCTCGATTTGCGCTCAATAATCGCAACCCGTGTCCCCAATCTAATCCCCTTTCAACTCGCATTCTCCTTCAGATTTTTCTTTGCTTTGTATTTTCCTACGTTTCTGTTGTTGTTCATCTGTAGCGCCATAACTCGAACAGTATCATAGATTATTAGCGGAATTAATCCATGGCCAAGACTAAACCCGGCAAGAAAGATCTCGATTCATACAATATCAAAGGCACCAACAAAATTGTTCGACGTATTGTCTCTCTGGGAACAAATGTTCTTTTTGTTCTTCTTCGTTCTTCCCGTTTTTGTTGCTTGTTTATGTTCAAAGCCACAATTAAATTGGTCATTTTCTTCGCATTTAATGTTTGGTTTGCATTTTCTGTCATTGCTTTTGGTTGCTTCTGTTGGGTGTTCATTGATTTTATGAATTGGGTTTTTTCTTCTTGTTGTTGCAGCTGGTGATTGTGTGTTGATGCGACCGTCGGACTCGGATAAGCCCCCATACGTTGCTCGCGTTGAGAAAATTGAAGCTGACCATCGGAATAATGCGAAGGTTCGGGTTCGGTGGTATTATCGGCCCGAAGAATCGATTGGGGGACGGAGGCAGTTCCATGGAGTTAAGGAGCTTTTTCTGTCCGACCATTTTGATGTTCAGAGTGCTCACACTATAGAGGGCAAATGCACGGTGCATTCTTTTAAAAATTATACCAAACTTGATAATGTTGGTGCAGAGGATTACTTTTCTAGATTCGAGTACAAGGCTGCCACCGGCGGATTCACACCCGACCGAGTAGCTGTGTGAGTTCTATGGTGTACTTAGTTCCTTTCCTTTCATGTTTCTGCTAAAACAATCTTGAGTTTGTAATGGTATAAGAAATTTTGTGTTTTGGGTTTTTTTTATAATTGCTGCAGGTATTGTAAATGTGAGATGCCTTACAACCCGGATGACCTTATGGTTCAGTGTGAGGGTTGCAAAGATTGGTAAGTTCCTTGATTACTTGAACGCCTATTGTAGATCTTGATTAAGTTATTTGCTTTGTTTTCTTGTGGTGCAACTCTAGGGAGGATTATGAGATGTTTTATTAATGCGTTTATTTAGCTTTTGTTTGGGGATGGTGTGACGGTTTCCTCTACCCTCTGCAGGCTGTCTGATTCTTTGCACTGCTCTTTTATGTATATAGGCTGTTTCTGGGGTCTATGGTTTTTCCTGGGAATTTAATGATAGGCATCTACTCTGTTCAATGACTTTTTTGTGACATTGTGGTGATGTACCAAAACATGAACAGCGATGTAGAGATGGAGTGACTTGTTTCTCATTCTCTAAATCACATCGATGTTTTGCAGGTTTCATCCATCGTGCATGGGAATGACCATTGAAGATGCAAAGAAGTTAGAGCACTTTTTATGCTCGGATTGTTCTTCGGAAAATGATGCTAAGAGGTCCTTAAATGCATTTCCAGTATCACCTTCTGCTGAGGCTAAGGTAAGGAATGCTGATTTATCTTTATATATGAGCAATACTGCTACAATCGTATTATATATAACGAAACTATGAGGAATTGTACAGCATTTGAATTTAATGCAGAATAACATGAGAACATTATTGGCCCCTCCTGGATAAACAATGTAAACATTAAAAATTCTTAAATGTTACTTGTAAGTTAGTAAGTTAGTAACATGCACAATGAGGGTATTGGCAAGAAAGGCCACTTAATGGAATGTAACATATTGGATTTTGCTTTTAATGGGGGTGAACCTCCAATTTCTTGTTATTCGAAAAAAAAACATGTGGGATTTTGCTGTCTCCTATGGGCTTCCTCATTTGAAGAGGCTTGTGGGATGTCCAAGTTATGCTTCCATGGAGGTCAAAAGTTCGAAACAAACAAGTGAACTTAATTGTAAAATCTCTTGTTGTTTCTCTAGTCCAAGCCTTGGGGCGGGAGCGAATACTCTATATTGTGGGGCGAAGATGAAGCCTTAAATTTTATTATCAAAAAAGCATATTTAGGATTTTGCTAAATTTTATAATCATTGATATATTTTGTATGTCTATGAGTCCCCATTATGAGCAGGGAGGAAGTTCATAGTCCTATTACGGTAGTTCTTGGAACGCATTCTATGAAACTCATTTTATAATACCAGTGGTCTTGAACATGAGTTGGTTTAGTTCACTGATAACTTCGTTTTGGTACTCATTTACCATTAATTGGACAATGGTTATGGTCTTGTATGTTTATTTATTTTATATATACACATTTTATATCCATGCATGTTTGGGCAATTTTAAACACTCTTTGACTATCCTCATGTTACAAGTGTTTTACCCTACTAAATTTGGTTGTAAGGAAACCTATAAGAAATTATTACTTGGTAGGTCACTACTATAGATTGAATCTATAACTTCTTAGTTCTCTTGGGTTTTCTTCGCTTCACCTCTAGGATGGTTTATGTTTATTTGGTTAAGGTGATATCAATGAAGTTTGAAATGACACAAAGTTGAAGTTGCAGAATTGATGTCCACTAGAAGGCACATCCGGACTCTTTAGTTTGCCTGAGAAAAAATTTCAATACCCCTTTGCACAAGTAGTTCACATTTGATACAACATTTTCTTCTTGACAACTTCAGTTGTATTGGAGCGTTATAGTTAACATGTCTTTTTAAGTTCGTTCCTCTTTTAAGCATTCTAATGATTATTCCTTTGTTGTAATGGTCTCATGCTCTTGATGAACATCAACCTCCCTTGTATCCTAGAGGATGAATTTCCGCGTTGATGGTTCTTTTTTATGTTTTTACCAATGCGATCTTCTCTTTTATTTCTCTAAAACTCGTTATTTTTCTAACTCTTTCATATCTCTTTTTTTTCTTTTTGGAAATCGGGAAATTGGAGCTTCACTCCACTATACCTAGTGTAGTGTAACCACCCTATCTGTGGGCCAAACATCGTGAGACATCAAAAGATTGGAGACACGGGAGGTTTCTACAAATTAATGGCACAAGTGAGTTTCGAACCTGGGACCTTGAAGGAAGCACACCTTTAAAGCCCAAGCCTTCAACCACTTGTGCCACCCCTTAGGGACAATTCTTTCATATCTCTACCCCTCTATTTCATTGCAGATTTACACGAATCCATATTCTCTCTAGTTTCCTTAAAACTCTTCTTCATTGTTAATCAAAACAAAATGAGATCTAATTCACACAATCCATCCATTTCATAACTCCTTTCTTGCATCTACTTCCATAGCCAGAACCGAATAACTCTAGTATCAAATTGATAAAATATTTTCTTTTCAATTCAACAACTTTTAGGGGATATGAATCTGTAACCTCATGGCTTCTAGGTCATACATCATGTCACTAAAGCTATATTACTTGGGGAAAATTGATATTATTTCAATATACTGAAATATAAAGATAGCGAAATTACAAAATAACCAAGTGTTTGAGGTATTTTAACCCTCCCTTCTTGAGATCTCACTTAAGCCTTAATTCGCTGACCAAAATATTGTACGTCTTCTTCGTTACCACCGCCTCTATTTTTAACCAAGCCTGACAATCTCTCGAACTAATTGCTAAGACTTATTTGATATACCATTTGATTTTGTTAGAAATTGTGAAAAAATAAGCTTAATTTTCTAAATCAAGAAATACGGATTCTCATGTTGAATTTGCATGCTAGGTGGAGCCAAAGCGCCGGAAGAGATGATTATCATGATTCATGGAAGTGACAAGGAGGTGCAATTTCCTGGGCCTTTAGTTTCTGTTAATGTCGATGTCGAAATGTACAGTGAAGATAAGATGTTGTGGTCGCACAAACCAGAGGTTCTTTTTCTTTCAAAAACTACAATGTTCAAATACATTTACGTGGTGCCTGTGGAGGCAATATTGTGATCTGTGTTTATGGTCGTGCGTGGGTACACAATGCGAAAACTGTGGTTAATTTATTGAACTGCTTAACTTGAGAAACATTTGCACGGAAATAGAAAGACGTAGGCAGAAGTGTGGATTTGTAGTAATTTGCTTAGTTCTGGCTTTTTTAAAAATTGTATTGAACCGTTCCAGGCCTCTTTTTATCATTATTTTTTCTAGTTTCTCTTTTTGGGGGAAGAGAAAGGAAGATGATGGGTTGTTTTGGAGCAAGCTTGGTCTGCCATCTTTTATAGCCTGCATCAACCCAATATAAAGAATATTAGATTGCTGCTATGCTTCTTCTTATTGCAGGTGGATTCTGTATTTTGGATGCAAAGCTTTTGTGCTTGGATCTTGAAGCAGAAGAGTATGTAGATTCTTTGTGACTGTGTTAAGCCAATTAACCAAAGCTTCTTCCTTTTTTATCACCATGTTCCTCAGATTTTCTAGGTAAAATGGTGGATTGCCATTGAGCTCTGAAATTCCTCGTCAACTTTGAAAGCAAAGAGGGGGATAAACGTATTGAAGTTCCTTACCATTCTTTATTTATGATCTATCATCCCAAAGGAACTTGGTGGATATTTGAGTAAGAATATGAAATTAATTTTATATCTTCACATGCCTCCTTTTTTGTATCATTGGTTCTCCAGACAGCCCTTTTCATCATTGATATGTTTGAACCTGGTTTGAGTTCATCATCTTCAGTTTTGTTTCAGCTTAAAAAAATGATAAAAATTACAAAACCTATAAACATTTGAACATTTTGTCTGTTTCTGTAACAATGTTGTGGCATTACCAGTCGATATAAACTTTTGTTACAACTTTAATCTTCAGTAATAGTTTAGCAACATATGTACACATTGATCAAGAAGTTAGGGTTCTAATCTCCCACTTTCAATTAAGGGGAAAAAAATCAGCTAATTTATAGCTTGAGTTCTGAATATTTAGAGAACAGTTAATATTAGTTTTAAAAAAAAATCTAATATGATATACTCATTAATGGTGAATTAATTAAATACTAAAGTACCAATTTGCTCAAGTTGTCTTTTGCACAAATATTGGAATATCACCCTACAAGTAGATAACACCCTTTCCAACTACTGTTAAGCTATACTTTGTTCTTATTACTTCTGGTTGGGAGATAAAAATTGACTTTAACCCAATTGTATAGTTGGTTTTAATGTATAGAAGAAATTTATCAAATTGTATATTTTTCAAGGCCATTCCTAAGTTCACAACCACCAAAGACGAATTTCAAATAGAAACAAAGATTTGAGGCCGGGAAGTTATGGAGCTGGTTTAGATTACAAGCTATGAAAAACAAGTTTGAGAAATAAACAAGTTGCCAAGTCCAATGTTTTCGACATCAGGCATAAAAATAACATTGATCTTATATATATATATGTAACTTAGCTAGCAAACAGTAATATTCTACAATCCATGTCCATCTGTGAAGATGGGAATATGACACTTTATTATTTACAGATATACAACAAAAGGTAAAAAAAAAAGTGTAGACTTCAGTTGGGAGTCTTAGCACCCAAAATCTTTGAGAGTTCCTTGATGAGAGGCTTCTCTTTGATATCTTTCTCTCTTTCCACATGCCATTTCTTTGACATATCCTCAGCCTAAAACTCAAATAAAATATCAGTTAGATAAAGAAATAACAAATTTAAGATCCAGTAACATGTGAGAATCACAAATGATTATAACATACCCAGACTTTGAAGGGAGCTAGTTGCTCTCTAATCATCTCAATCTTCGGTTCAATCACGCTTTTCCCTTTCGTTGAAATCTCATTGGCCTGTCGAAAATGAAGTACCACAGCGTAAGTTAATTGGAACTGTATGTTCATAAACAGAGACCACTAGAAGTTAAGAAATCGAATCCATGTATACATTGTCGAGATCTAGCTTGGACAAGGTTAATCCAAAGATTAAGGTGGTACCACCAAAGACAAGCGCAGTAGCAACAGCAAATGCTTTTCCAACTACATGGAAACCAAAACTCAAAGATTAGGATGAAAGAGATAGAAATAGAAAAAGAGAAAGAAAAACTTTTTTCTTTTGGGGGTTACCATTTGCAAGGCCTTCAGCAGCAGCCTTCAACTTCTCGGGATTAATAGAAGTATGCTTATCAGTCCGCAAGTCATTAGCAGTTGAAGCCAATACTGAGTTTTCAGATTCAGGCAATTCCCATCTGCATTCAACAAGATAGTAATGATCCAAACATTTATTTTTCATGAGAAATGCAACTTTCTTTATCAAATGAAAGAATACACATGGGAAGACAGAAAAAAGGACCAGAAGAGAAAGTTCAACCCAACAGTAGCCAATATAAAACCAAAGACAAAAAAAAAAAAAAAAAACAAAAACAAAACAAGAGTTACAAGAAATGATTCAAACCGTTAACCATCATGAATTGGTCTGATGGTCTAAAGGATCAAGAAATGACTTAAACTAAGTGATGAGTTCAATTTACGGTGGTCACCTACTAAAGAACTAATTTCCTTTAGGTTTCCTTGACATTCGCATGTGGTAAGGTCATGTGGCATGTTCCATGAAAAGTTTCGAAATGTGCGTAAACTAGCAGATAAAAACATAAAAAAAAAGAAACTCAAATGGTTGAAGATAAGAGGAAAAGGTAGTGACGGAACAAGACTGTTTACAAGCACATGACCAAGCAACAATTGGAGCAGCAAATCAAAACTACTTAGGCCCGTTCACAGTACTATTTACTTTCCATGAGCATCAAAACCATTATAAAATTGACATCCAGCTCCAAGAATCACCAACAATCAAAACTCACTTCCTATACAAACAAGTCTGGAATTGCAACCAATAACATAACCAATGCGACACAACGTATGACCGGATAACCAAGATGTTAGTTCCAATCCGAACTGTGGCCCAGAAAGCAATTTTTTTCTCAATTTCCAGTACAAAACAAATATGCAAAAAAATTCAAAACAACTGAACTATGCACCAAATACAGTGTCAAGGAAAACAAAACAAGTAGAAAAGAGAAACTCAGTAGCAGATAAGGGCAAATCAATAAAGTTCAATCGAAACCTAAAAGCCAATAGGGGTTTAAGATTGGGAACACAAACATGAGCAGAATTGGAAGTTTCATTTCGAGATTCAGCAATTTCAGAACAACGAAATCAAATGACATGAAAAACAGAATCAAATCGGGAGTGAGAAACGAACCTTTTGGGACCGAATGTAACCTGGGGAAGGGAGAGGAAATTCCTGAGAGGGTTTAAAGCATCTGAAGAGACAGAGCGGTAATTAGGGTTAGAAGGAAGAACCCATTTCGAAGTAGAGAGGGATCCATTCGACTCTGCAGATTGTTCCCTGAACAGTTTAGAGGGCAGAGAGTGCCGCAGAACCTCCGGAAGAATGTCGGCTTGCGATTCGCCGGTCGCCGGAGAATGGGAAGACGGCGGTGGTTGCGCCGGAAGTTTCTGGGCAAGGCGGCTGACGGCGTTCTTGGATTCTTGAATGAAGTACGCCGCCTCTTTTCCGGCCAATCTTCCGGCCAAAAAGCTCATCGTTCTCGCTTCTGTTTTGCCGATTCGTCGAAATTCTGTTGGCCTGAATGGCGGTACATTTGCAATAGATCTTTATTTATAGGTTTATTTTTATTTTATTAATTCAACTATAATTAAGTTGGGTAGATTTTCTTTTTAAAAAAAAATGTGAAGTTTCAAATTATTTATTTCAACCACATTTGCCCTATTTGTTAGTTTTCATGCTCGAACTTGTAAACAGCTAAATAATGAAATTATTGGAGTATTGACCCATTTGGTCTCTTAATTAATTGTTTACTAAGTGATAAATGATACAAATATTACTAATATCGTTCAAGAAATGGAAATAATAATTCGGTTCCTATAGCTCTTTCATTTTTTTAAAAAATGTAACATTTTATTGGCTTGTAATCTATAGTTTTATTTTTCTTTCCACAAGTTGTAACAATTATTACTTGTTAGGTCAAATATGATTATAATCGTCACGATCATTTTATGTATAAATATTGAGGCATTAGAAAAAAGTCACACTATTTTGCTCTCTACTCTTCAAAATTAATCAAAATCAAAATTATATAAATCAAATCCAACATAAAAAGAAATGAATCTTTTATTCTATCTATTTAAAATCTTCAAATAGAGTTGATAAGAGACACTTCCCCTTTTTCCTTCTATTAAATTAGTTATGAAAGTCCCCTCAATTACAAATCACATCCAAGTCATGATTTCTTGTAAATCAAATAACTAATTTGATTAAGCAAATCAAAGTATTTATTAACTCTTACTTTAATTTAAAAATATATTTATTAATTATTTTGACGTAATAGTATGTTAATCTCAACATACTCATCTGTCAAGTGTTCTATGTCTAAAAAAATTTATAAACAAAAAGGTGTATAGGGTTTCATTGTTTTGTGAAAATTCAATTTATCACCATGGTCACAGTTTGAAATTAATATTACCCTCTTTTAAATTTTTGGTCTCCTCCTCAACTTGTACTAAAAAAACGTTACATTAGTGAAGTACAAATAAAATGGTTTAGTGGTCAATAAATACGGCTGTTAATTAATTAATGTGTGTTCAAAGTTATAGCTCCATATATACCAATAACACCATCTTAATTCTTAAATATTAAAAAAAGCACCATCTTGATGGAACAAATTAGTTTTTTTCTTGGAGAACAATCAATTAAGCACAACAATAATTAAGACAGTCTTTTCTTGGGCGCGAAGATGAAGAGATTGTCCCATAAGTAAATGCTTTTTTTCTTTAAAACTATATCTTCAAAGAAAATGGAGGTTTTGACGGTATATTATTAACTTATGTAATCAAGGTTGAAAATGGCATTTAAATATAAAAAAAATATAATAAAAACATGTAAGAGACTTCTCAAAGAAAAAAAAAAAAAAAGTAAGAGACCAAGTCAAGGAAGAAAAAATTGAATAAGCAAGAAAAGTTTAAAAACAGGGTATCGTAGTCAAACCTAATATATAAAATAAAAATTAAAGTCGTTTGAGTAATTTAATTTTGTTTATGACCCAATTCCAATCGTGTATAGTTAAAATTTCAAATTTATCTTCTTTTTTTTTTAATTCTTATTAATTTACTTCTAATAAATAAGTTAGTTTAGGGTTGAAAAGTTCAAAGGTAGTTTAAATCATCCAAACACGAAAAGAACATAATTTGGTATACAAAATGCTGGAAAAAAATCGCCTACCTATATAAATGATATCATTTAGTTTTTTTTTTTTTTTTATCATAAATGATATCGACGAAAGGTTAACAAGTTTTACTTTAAGAACTCTACCAACATCCTTATAAGTTTCTTTTCTTTTCTTTTTTTGAGTTGCGAGAAGAGTATGAATTCAAAACACAAACTTTACTTGAGTGGTATTTGCATTTTTATTCTTTTTTGTAGCCATCAACTAAAGTAAAAGGGCATGTAAAAGGAGAAAATTGGATAATAGAATTCAAACTCGTGTGAGATTGGTATCCTCTCTCATGAAGTATGGGAGCAAAAAGATGGTGAAAATTGTATTCAACTACACAATAATTTTTCTTTTTGGTAAGTTTCAACCATACAATAATTTTATTCAAATGAGTTGATTTTACATGCGCGCTATACACAGCATCTCAAACAAAAAGGAAGAAGAAAAAGGCAGCTGGTTGGTGGAAGGGCATGTTTGGAAAAGTACATTAACCCATTTCCTCTCATTGTGGTTGCACTCAAATATACTCTTTAAAATCAAATACTGCCAATGGGAGGTATTCCCACACATCTTAAACGTATCTTTTAGGTTTCGTTTCATAACCATTTTATTTTTTGTTTATGAAATTTAAGTCTATTTCTATTCAAATTTCCTACCATGTGCTCCATCTTTCCTACAATGTATCCATCTTTTCATAAGTAAGTTGGAGAATACTAACCAAATTTAAAAAACATAAACAAGTTTTTGGAAGCTACTTTTTTTTGTTTACAAATTTTTGTTTTGTTTATTAAAATATAGATAAGATGTAGATATCCAAATAAGGAAAAAGATATAGCAAGATAGATGTTATAGGCTTAAATTTCTTAAACAAAAAACGAAAAACAAAATGGTTATCAAACGGGGCCTTAACAATCCAATTTTTTTCCTCAAAATCGGTATTTGTTAGAATCATATGTTGACTTGTTTGATTGGCTGTATTCAAATTGAGCTTCACGATTCTAAATCTGATCTTGAAAAATTGATATTTAATACTTACCTTTGTTTGAAAATAATTAATATCATTTATATAGGAGTTGGAACTCAATTAAAGAAGAAAAAAAACATCCAAACATTTCTCTAAATGTATTGTTCTTCGATGAGGTCCAAATGTTTTTATATGAAATATCTATTTGAACTTTAACCATCATGAAGTGATTTAGTGGTTAAAAGATTCTTGAAAAACTAAGAAGGGAAGAGTTTAGATATTATAGAGTCAATTGATGTGTCTCGTGACAATATAGTCGAGGTGCACTATTCTGACCCAAATAGTTGTGAATATAAAAAAAATAATAATGATATATCTACTTGAACTCCATAGACTCGGATACTATATTAAATAAATGTGAATTCTATCTCGAAGCTATTTGAAAATGAGAAGGAATAATAAGGTATCTTATCAATAAGATATTTCCATTGTGTTTCCGGTAATGTAAGATTCTAAACGCTCCCTATAATATCAACTCATATTCTTCCCTTATTCCAAAAAAAAAAGAGAAAGAGATCCAAGAAGGTCGCCTTAAATTTGGTTGACAATTTTGCACCACTTACTGAAATTCGACAAAGGAAACTATAAAATTAGTTTAAAATTTGAATTAAGAGGCTATTAGAGGTATATAGATTTTCTTAAACAACTTTTTTTCCGATGATAAATTGAAATAAATTTAATCATATTAACTAATAATTTTTTTTTTTTGAGTACATAGGAGAAAGGGAGACCAACAAACCCTACATAAAGAGTACAACTACTCTAAAATAATATGAGAGCCAAATACCGATTTTTGGGCTCGAACTCGTGACCGTGGAGTTGAAATAGATTAATAACAAAATTAAGATTTTATATCCAACCCTATTTTTAGAAACTTAAAGAACGAGATTTTACATAGCCAACATATATTCTATTTCCTTTGCTCAATCAATGAGGATGAATAAGAGGGTATTTAATTGCATGGTAGCTGTGGAAAATTAAAGATATTAAAATAGAGCATTTAAAGTTGCAGGTTTCTGACATTCATGGCGAATTGTTGTCTAATTCCCAAAACCGGATATGAGAAAATAAAATAAAAATACATTTTTATTCATAAGTTTGGAGTGTAGTTTATATTTAATCTCATTTTTGTTCATAAGTTTGGAGTGTAGTTTATATTTAATCTCTATGTTTAAAAATGTTCTCTTTTAGGTATACACATTTCATGAGATGAAAAAATAACTTAATGTTAACTACAATAATAACTAGTTTAATATTAAATTTTAATATATTGATAAAGTGATTTTTTTATTGACATAAAATAAATTTATAAAATAAAATAAATATACAAATATAATATTAAAAAACACATAAGAATTAAAATTGAACATTATAATAGATAAAAATGTTTGATTTTTGAAATAGAGATATCAAATTGACACTACCTTTTAAATTTATGGATTAAAAAATATAATTTTCTCATATTATTAATTTATTATTATCGTCATTATTTTAAGAAATTGAATTGGTTGCCTGTCACCAAAAGTCAACAGAGTAGGGAAGTGTTTAATTAACATTTTGAGTTTTAATTTGGAAAAATATTACACCAATTTTCAGGGTTTTTGGGAAAGCTTTATTCTCACGTTTATGTAATTTTAGTTTTCCCAATTTTATACATTAAAAAGAAAATGACCCCCTTTTTTTACATGCAATCATTATATGAATTAAAGACATCTTAAATGGCCAAAGAATTAGCAAAATTACAATATTATAATCAATATTTGAGTTTGACTCTCTCTATCATATTCATTGTTGAATTAAAAAAATCTCCAAAAGAGTAATTATTTCACCTAATTAAAGTAAGCAAACAAACAAAAACAGGAAGAGTAATTAATTACCCAAAAAAAAAAAACAGCAATGCAAATTTCTATATTAAATTAATACACATTGATTAATACAGTATTAATTCAGATCCTAAAAAAAATTATAAAACACCTGCCCCATCAAAAGTTTACCAACTTCCAAAATTTTTACATGAAAAAAAGGCTGAAATCTCTCTCACTATCTAAAAAAAATACTTCCAATGATTAATCTCGTCCAAAAACTACCATACAAATTAAACTAAAAAAATGTTATGATAAAGTAGAGATTAATCTGGCCTACTTTTGGGTTAAAACTTTTTTTTTTTTTTTTAGGGGGTAAAAAAATGATAATTTTAATTTGAGAAGTTACTGAAATAGTGATCACCGTTTGTTGTGTAGAGGATTTGAACCTGTTGGGACACTTCTCTTCTGATCTTCAAAGTCTATAGATTTGGTTGACGACGGCGAGGATGGCCGGAAAATCACTTGTTGTCTCACCGGAATCCTTGGCCGGGATGATCCGGCGGCGGCGGAGGCGGTGGTCGGAGTGAGAAGAAGAAGAATGGCGAGAAGAAGGCGGAGGTGGAAATGAGTCATGTTAGGAAAATGAACAAATAAAATGTTCAAATTTGTACTTTATAATTGTGGGTTTTGTTTTGTGCATACGTACACATTTAATATTTTTATTTAGAGTGATCTAAATCGTTGAATGGAATGATGATGGGTTAATCGGAGCCGTAGAAATTGAGAGGCTGGCAGATGGTGGGGTCACACCATTAAACTGTGACACGACGTGTAGAGGATTAAAACACTCACTGAATCACACACGTAGATAAAATAATCGAAAGGTAAGGAGAGTTGGGATTTATGTTGAAAAGACGAAAATGCCCCTTCCTTTTGAAGTTAATTTACAAGATCTTGTCCGTTGATTGAATGTGAGGTATCAAGTGGGATGGGAGGCAGTTTAGGTCATAATAGAAGTATAAAAGTCAATGATTTGATGCCGACCCACTTAATTAGGTAAAATAAGAAATTAATGAAAGAAATGATGATCATACAATGCTTATATTCTAAAACTTTGTCCGCTATTTAACAATGTAGTTTTTTTTAGGTATATGGGGGAGGGGATAATAAATTCCACATTGACATCGATGTCACTGCTTTTCAAGATTCAACCAGTGATCGTAGTGCCGAATTGATTTACAATCAAATAATGAAACTACTGTGCTACTAACCTATAATAAAAAAAAACTAAACTTTTATATACTTAATTTCACATTTGTGTGAATAATAATATTCAATAATAATAGTGTAATTATATAATTAATAATAATATAATTAATGAGAGAGAAATGATAATTACATATATGCATATTATTATTTTCACAATTGATAAGAAATATGTAAGAAGTGTTTCTTGGAAAGTTAGACTAACTTTTCTCTTTAATTAATAGAACAAATGGTGTACCCATACAACTTATTGAGCAGTTGTAAGGGGTATTTGTTTGTTGAATATATGAAAGATTTAAAATGAGTATTTACTCCAAAAATTACATCCAAACAAGTTATTATAATTACTCAAAAATAACTCTTTAAATAATAATTTCTAATCATTTATTTTTAACTATTTAAAATAATCTTCATTTCTAGCAGGTGCATACAAGAACAAGAAATCAAACACAAAGACAAACTTCCTAATCATACATTCAAGAAGCAGATAGAAAAAAACGATGGATGAAGAATATTTTGCACAATTAAACAATAATCTAAAAAAAAAAAAACTCAAAATCGAAATCAAAATCATTCCAGAAGATATGAGCGAAACTATCAAGAAAGCAACACAAGATAAAACAATATCAGATTTTCCATATTTTGTTTTTAAAAAACAAGGTAAAATATAACTTCTTAAAAAAATTTGTTTAGATTTACTAAATATGATTCTTTAGTTGTGCTAAATTTTCTATTTGAGTATACTTTTTAAAAAAAAAATTTCTTCCTTTTTTAGCTTTATACTACATAAAGCCCTTGTTAATTTGATATTTTAAATTTGAGGATTTATAATTGTTGGAGTAACCAGCTTTGACAAAGCCGCCGATGAGCACAGTACACAGACGCCCACAAACTACCAAACCCGCCATTGCTTTTAGACAATTTTACCAAACGATTGAGTCGTTTTCATGACTAAATACAAAAAGTAATTGTAAAATTGTCTAAATTTCGTTAAATCATAAAAAACAGTAGTAGTTTTTCCTCGTTCAAAGATTCTCATTCACCCAGATGCTTCTGTCTTTTTCTTATTCGGATTAATGAAACTAGAGTGAAATTTTCAAGATAACAGATGCAGATCATTAGCGCAGTTGTACATGTTATTATCAATATTGAACTTATTATAAACTGTTTGGGTGCCAATTATTATAACATGAGTTATAATAGACTGTGACTGAGGTGTCATAAAAATTGTAGTTTGAGTCTGTGTCAACCTACCAATTATTACAACCAATGAACCAAACATGAGTTTAAATCAACCTCCATTAACAAGAGGTCCAAAAGTTCAAAATCACTCTCTTCTTAAATGTTGTTGAACTAAAAAAAAAAAATTAAAGGAAAAAACTCTACAAATTCAATGGGAGTCAACCTTAAAACTGATTACTAGAGGATCTTTTTTAGAAAGGAAAATTTCTGACATTTAAGTTTGTAGCAAATAGCACCTAGGAAAAAATAGCAGAATGCATAATCATGGTTTTGGGATGGCATGTTTCTAAACCTAAACCATCACAGCCAAGATGAATATCTTCAACAATGGAGCATTAAGCCACAAAATAAGGCAGTTCAATGGCAAAGAAAAACAATATTTGCAAATCCAAAAGAACTTGCTTTCACAGTCTAGAGCTTGGGCCTAAAAAAATTCACAATGATGATGACAAATAAGATCCTTGACATCCAAATGTTGTGGGTCAGACAGTATGTCTTGTGATATTAGTCAAGATGCACTCAACTCAAGGTGCTCGGGGCAATCACGGATATAAGAAAAATGATGACAAATGAGAGTGACATAACTTCTTGAACTAGCTTAAAAAAATTCTTGCACTCATTAGTTGCTTTCAACACTAATGAACAATTTCTTATGTTTAACTAAACAATGGTAATTGACATTTCGATTTGCTAAAGATATACCTGGCATAATACTTTCGATCTATTTGAAAAAGTCTAGTAAAATTTAATTTACTACCCAAATATATAAATACATATGAAATGTAAGAAAAAGTGAGAATGAGAGGAAGTGTTACTGTTTGGATGGCCTTTATGCAGTTTGAACATTTCCTTGTTTTTGAGTGCGAGACTTGACAGCCCCTTCTTTCCATCCCCTTTGACGAGCCCTTTGCTCCCACATTGCTGTTAGCCTCTTCTGTGCAGCTATTACCGCTTCGGCTTTCTCCCTTGCTTCTTCGCATGTTTCCATCCCAGAATTGCATTTGTCTGCTTCTTTTTGATACTGAGATGTCATCTTCTTTGCCTCGAGCAGAGCTATATCGGCACGACGCTGATTTTCCAAGGCTTCGGCTTCCTTTAACTTCAGCTCCTCTAACAATAGTTCTGCAAAGTTCTTCTCAGTGTCTTGACTCACTTCTGGGTCATGCTTAACACAATCTGCAACATGTATGAGTAATTTCGGTTCATTGGTCGAATTTTATCGGTCGAAAAGGGAAGAAAATCTAATACACCTTACGGATAACTAGGATAAAAGAATTTTTCCAAAAAAAACTACGGTAAAAGAAATGTGATTTTAATGTCAGGTGGAGCAGGATTGGAAAGTCAGGTAAGAAATCAAAAGGCTATAGATCAATTATATTGAAATATGGAAATCAAAATACAAGATAAGCCAAATTTTGATAGGAACTTGGAAGGTCCATTACACTTGAGAACCTCTCTCAAGCCCTAGAAGACTAACTCATTATTTGAGTACCTTTTAATTAACTCTCTAATAACTTTCTAAATAATACAAAAAGTAGTATACGGTAATAACACGGTTGTTAAATGTGTTTGATGTGTTCAATCTAACTGTAACAAATGATATTTTTTGATGAATAATTGATGAACTAACATTTATCTTGTACCATACTACCACTGGTGTTTAACACATGTTTATTGTGCTAATAAGTGTCTAATACATAACCAAGAAATGTCAAAGTGCTCAAATGTCCAACACGTTACCCAAACAAGAGTGTCGGTGCTTCTTAGGTACCCAGGTGCATCATGATTATGGCCTCACATTTACAATTGCACACTACTTTCAGAAGCACTTATGAATCATGACATTAAAACATGCTAGGAAAGAAATCGATAAATCCTATCCTTCATGCTCCTCAATCCAATTACATTGCTAATTGATTTCAAACAAAGAGTCTCACCCTCAAACCTTTTTTATTAATCAGGAAATCAGAATTTCACTCCACTATCTCCCGCTACAAATTAATGTCACAAGTCTGGAATATAGGACTTCAGGGAGGACACTTTCAAAGCCCACGACTTCGACCACCACACCCTTCCTTTATTCCTTTAGAAGAGCCTCACCCTTAAACTCAATAACCATTATTTACATCCTAAGAAAAAAAAAACCCCAAAGCCTAGCTCAACGAGTGACATTTTCCTGAAATTATTGAAGAATCTATAAATGGAGAAAAGATCAGCACATGGGTCTCTCAGAATAACGAAATCCAATTCATAATCAGATATTGACATCTTCAACATTCACAGGGCAAAATTAAGGAAAACGGCATAATGATTTGAGAAAGAAAGTGAAAACTAACCTGCAAAGGTAGAGTTCCTCAATTCTGCAAAAACAGTAACCAAAATAAGTACACAAACTACACAAAACCAGAAAAGTGAACACAGAGAACGGAAAAAAAGCTCACGCACATAATCAAACAAACAATTAGGTCATAATAACATACAGAAACTATTCCAAAATAAAACCAACATAGGAATCAAAATCACCAAAGAAGAAGAAAAGGGCAACACAGAGAACGAGATCTAAGCAAGCGAATCGCAAATTGGAAGAAACCCAGATGAGATCTAATCGAATGGGAGCATTGGAAAGAAGAAAATGAAGGTACCTTCGGGAATGGAGACGAGTGGGTGAGAAGGGCAGTCGCAGAAACAAGGCGGGCAAGAAGAAGAAGACGATGAAGAGCGGGTAACGACGGCAAATGCTTCCTTGGAGTGCCAATAGAGGGGAGGGCCCAGAATGTAAGCGCCAATGGAGACGGCGATCAAACCCAATCCCAGCTTGACGAGGGAAGGATTGCAAGAACTCTCTTGAATCGCCATTGGAGATGCTGCAAAGAAATTTGCAGAGTTGAATGAAATGAACACAACTCCGGATTGGGCCCGAATCTCGTAAATCGAGAATCAGAGTTTTTGGCTATCCCAATCTCTAACCCCCTTTTTTTCTGGGACAAAGCATAGTTTTTTGAGATAATTATGATACTCGAATGGGTCGATGGTCATCTATTTTAACATGTTACGAATTTCATTTTGAAAATATATATTTCGCTTTCATTTATTTCAGGGCATTTGTTATTTTTTAGAAGAATATCTATTTACAAGTTTCATGTGAATGTTCGATTTAAGGATATCGTGTGTCAATGAACTAAAATATTATTTTTTTAAGATCAATTAATAACAATTGAGGTGGATAATTAAAATTCATAAACTCTTGATCATAGACACATAATTGTTGTTAATCCACCTAAATTCTCAAATAAGTGATCAATTACTTGAACCATTATCTTATTTTCGGTGAAACTCAGCCCAACCCAATCCACCCATATAGTTTTGTGTTGAATTTGGTTGAGTTATCGGTTTTTTTTTTTAATCTTTTTTAATACATGTTTCTCTAATTTAACCATCTAATGTATTAGAAGGTTTAAATGCAGACTTACATTTCTCTATGGTGTGCAAATCTGATGACCAAACAGGTATTAGGAGGAGTTAACTTATTTCGAATTAAGAAAACTCCTCCACTAAACACGCCCTAAGTTAAGGAAGTGGAATCGTGGCAAGACTCTATCTTAATTACTTTCGAAGGAACACTCGAGCGTAGAGATGTCCACTTTTTCAAAGGGTAATGTAAAAAAAAAAGTTCCACTATTTCAACATAAAACAAAGAGTAAACGAGGGCAATAGTTTGTTTAAAAAAAAAACAAGACAAGTAATTTGACCACATCATACCCAATGACCAAGAGGTCAAGAGTTTCAGTCCCTCCACCCTCAAATTGTAGTAATCTAAAAAAAAAAAAAAAACAAAGAAAATAAGATATATTTAGTTTTAATATATTATAATATAATTCAATATTAATGTTGAAGTAATATTTTACGGTAGAATCTATACTAACTAATATGATATTAAAGTTTCATGTGAATTAGTTCCTAGATTCGAACTTGACTCAACGAGTAAGTCTAATAGAATATTTTGGTTTACAAATATGGATATAATCTATGATGGTCTTCTCTATATAGCTTCATCTTGAAGGGGCGTCATGTTGAAGATATTCATTTTGTGGCCTTAAGTGTTACTCTCATTACCACTAATTGATTTTATTGACTACTTCCCCCTACTCTATCAATTGATTTTTTAGGTGGAACCTCCCATTATTTAATATGATATCAAATCTCATTAAGTTCAAGCTGAGTATTCTGTCCAATAAAATAAAATTGAGATCCAATTTAAAATTAGTGAAACCTAATAAAATTGCACCATCTTCAAAAGCATGTTATTATCCTACATCAAAAACTGAAAAATCCAACAAGTATTTATAAGATAAATGGACTACTCTCATCACTAATTAGTTTTGAGATAAATGTTCAAACTATATTAATAAATGATTTTAGTCTACCTTTCATCAACTCTTTATCATGTAGATCCTAACACAAGTTGTGCAATTATCATGAATATATGTCTATGCAAACAAAAAATGGTGACAAACTGAGTTTTTCTTATTTGTTTAGATATATTTAAAATCATCTATTCTATGGTTGGAGTGTAAACAAATATAAGTGAGTGCTGAAAATAAAAGGTTTCAGGTGGTTATAAGAGATTTGGTAGAAACATTCATTTGGATAAAGAGTTATAAATAGTTGTAGAAAATTCACATACAAATTGAGGGCTATGAGAAGTTAAAATAGAGGTGATATTTCTAATGAAATTTTATATGAAGGTTTTTTTTTATAGACTCTTTTAAGGTACTTTGGTCAAAGGTAGAGTTGAACAAATCCTCCATTTAAACCAGATCATAAATTAAAGTTTGTTAAGAACAATATAGATGTAAATAAAATATATTAACATAGAGTTATGTTAATATTTTTTTTTTGGTATTTATAATTTAGAAATAATGAGACAGATAATGTTATGACAAGAAGAGAAAGACACTGGAAAAGTACATAACATCAGACATTGAAGAACCAAAACACCCATCTCTGACACAATCACATTCTCAATTTTGTACATCCCAATAACCCTAATTTCCTAATAACCCCCTCTACTCCTCCAATCACTATCTCCCTTTCTTCAAAAAGACCCATGAACAAAAAATAATTACCACAAAACCCCCATCCCAATCCCCCTCAATCAAACCCTAAAATTAAATTAGTTCCAAAAAAAAAAAAAAAACTCCCTTCTTTACCCAACAAAGCTGCACATGTATCTTCTCTGCCACTCAATCATGTTGAGGCTTTTGAAGTGGTCCCTTTCCTTCACAAAAGGCAAGCATATCACATGGCTGACCACAAATATTAATCATTTTTCACACAAACCCCTCAATATTGCTTCAAAATCCAAAACCCCCCACAATTTTTTCCCTTCTTTCTCCCTTTGAAAAATAATTTTTTTTCTCTCCTTTCTCCATGGTAGAATAAAAAGGTTATTTATCTTTTTTTTTTGGTTTACCTTTTGAAGAAGATTAATAATGCTTGTTATTGAAGACGGTGTGTGCTAAATGACGACGTTTAAAACTTGGTCTTTTTGATCTACATTCGGGAGTTTCACATCGATAGCAATGTCCATGGCGGCAGCGGGTGGTGACGGTAACGATAGCGCTGCATTGTTTTCCATCTTCTTGATGCTTTGTTGGTGATATACTTGTCTCAGCCTCTCTATCTCTCTTTTTAGAGCCTCTTGATGAGCTGCATGCATGCAAAAAAGAGAAATACTTCAAATTAGTTAATTACAATTTTGTAATGGTAAAAAAATTATGAAGTTTTATGTGTGTTTATTAGGGTGTGTTTGTGGCTATGAAATGATTGTAATCATGCATGCAATTTCGTGAGAAAACAGGCAGTAGTGGCAAAGTGCTACAGTTGCCTGCCAGACAAGGAATTTAATTTATTAATCTAAATAGTGAGAGACGCTCAACTTTTCTTCTAGTGCCCGTCACGTTCTTCTTATCTATCTCTCATTGAATCAATGGACTAAATTATTATGTCCCATTGGTCCTTCTTTGTGTAGGTGTTACTCACAAGAGATCCGATTAATTTGAACATAATTTAATTCCTTCAATTTTTCAATTATAAAGTTTCACGTTCCAATCTTGCACATTGAGTAAAAATAATGTTCATAGAAACTTAAAGTGCATGTTATTTAAATTTTAATGCAAAAATTATTGGAGATCTTCACTTTGTTCTACATTCAAAAGAGAAGTAATTTTAGTGAGGGTCCATGACACAGTTGATTATCTTGTTTGGTGTTAATTTATTTCAATTCTACGGTCACGAGTTTGAGCCTGAAAAAGTCTCATTCCCCCACTTTGTACTAAAAAAAAAAAGGTAGTTTTCACCATATTTTATAACATCATATGAATATATCTTTCATTATTCGTTGGTTTTGAGATTGAATCACGTGTTAAATAACATCTCGAAAGAGTTTTTATGTAAATTTGTAATAAGAAAGAAATTTCGTAATGTGGATGAAAATTTGATGGTGAACTCAAACAAATATTCATGAATTATAAGTTGGGAAAAATAATATCAGAATAACTAATTATAATAAATCTGTTAAATATAAGGTGAAATGTCATGTAAAAGGAGTAACATTATTTAATTCACACAAAAGAGTTCTTTTCTTCGTTGAATATGAGTACACATTAGTTTTTTTTTTTTTTAGAAGGTATTTTTTTTTAGTTACGTACACATTAGTAATTTAAATCCATATCCTCAGTCCATTTTTTACTAAAAAAAATAAAATAATAGGAGAGGGGATTAAGTTTCAACAAACTACTATTGTTCTAAAGTTCAATAATATGCGATCAGAAATTGGAAGTGGAAATTCAAACTTAAAACTTATAATATAACTAATTAAATTGTGTTTATGTTAGCTACTATTAAAATGACTCTATTTAGACGTTTTTTTTACTATTAGTATGAAAAATTACTAGTACTCCACATTAAGGGTATCAAATTATAAATGGAAAGAGTAATTAATGTGATATTTAACAATTCTATATACGGTATTAGTGACCAGGATCATCGTTTGACTTTATGTTTTTGACAAAGCCAGATTATCGTTTGATTATGGTATAATTGAGGAAGGAGGTAATTTAGCAAATTAATTAAGAAGATAATGGAGCATTAATTTAATTTTAATTTACACATACCATCTTTGAAAATCTTGTCTTGTGCAAGGGCGGCGATTCTTTGCTTGAGAGCACTGTTGTCGACGTTGAGAAGCAATCTCTGTTGGTCCAAAAACGCCACTCGCGGTGACAGCACCGATACTTCAGCCTTCACATTTCATTAAATATTACTGATTTATTTAGGGTAAAAATACTATTTTTGGTTCTCAAATTTGAATTTATTTTATTTTGATTATAAATAAAAATTGAAAAAAATTGAAAAAGAGTTCCTATAACAAAATTAAAATTGGTTCAGTTATGTAAATAGTTTTAATAGAATGGAAAATATATTTCTAAGGAAGATGATACTTTTTTTTAAAGAAAAACGCACATATATTTTTTTCTAAAAAACAATTTTCAGTTTTTATTTTAAAATTCAAAGAATAAATGTAACCAATCTTGAAATTCGTAAACTAAAATTAGACGGAGTAAAATGGAAGAAATCTTAAAATTGAAGGAATAAAATTAGATTTTAAAAAAATTGAAAGAACAAAATGTAACAAATCTAAAATTACTAAAATGTTATTTTACCCGTTTATTTAACATAATCATGATGCAAATTATGATTGTTGGGAAAAAAAGAAAAAAAAGTTTTTTTTGCAATGTACCTGTAATGATGTGACGCTTCGTTCCAGTTCCGATATGTATTGAAGCTTCCTCACTCTTGATCTTTGCGCCGATTGCCGATTTGCCAGAATTCTAAAACAATATACCAAAACAAATTACAACCCATTTTAAAAAATTCAAATTTGTTACGACCCAGGTAAAAAATTTCACCTTTTGACTCTTTTAGGATCCGTAATCCGATCGGTGGAAGCCTCCTCCGCCGCCGCCGCCGCCGTGGAATCGGACGGAGTTTGAGTTTCCGATTGCCGGTGGCTGTGCGCTTCGTCGGATTCGTGTTTGTTCAGGTTCGGCTTGGCGTCTTTCTCGTCGTTAATGCTGTTGTGATCGGACGGCGTGGATGCGGCGGAGATTTCGTCGTTAAACATGGACAGGAACTGGTCGTCGTCGAAGCGGTCGAATTCGTGGCGGTCCGGCGGCGCTGCGGAGGCGGAGCCCCGACAATCGTCTTCCAGCATCGGCATTTCGAGGAATGTGATGGAATCGCTGACGGAGCGGCGGTGGGAGCCGCGTCTGGCGGAGGAAAAATCTAGAAATTCGTCGACCCATGAAGGGTTGTTGTGGCCGTGTGTTGTGACCGGCGCCGCCGTGGTGTGTGCAATGCGAGGAAATTCCGGCCAATTATTAGGCGCCGTGTTTGGGATCTTGGGCGGTAATTGTGCCATAGAAAATGGTACCAAATTCCAATATGAAAAAGGGAGAAATGAGGAAATTTGGAGAGATGATTTTTGAATGAGAGGATTTTCTCTTGTAACAAAGAAAATGATTAAATTAAAAGAGGAAGGAAGAGAAGAGAGAGAGAGAGAGAAGGATTATTAAAGGGTTTAAATCTCAAATGTAATTTTTTTTTTTGCAATCTAAAACTTCTTTTCTTTTCTTTTTAAAAAAAATTGTTGAAAATTTGCAATCTTAAAATGTAATGTGGTAAGAGGGAGTGGGGTCACATGGGGGAAAAGATTAGACAGCTATGTCCAGCTGGAGATAAGAGAAAGGAAAATAGGGAAGTTGGGCTTCAACGGTATAACTGGAAACTCACTTATTTTTTTTATTATTTATTTTTTTTTTAATTTTAAATCATTTTTAAATTAAACACACTAATCAGCCACCACGTGCTATTGTGACCCTCAATTTTAGAGGCTAATGTCTTACAATTATCATCAATTGACTAATACCTCTATTGAGACATTCCCTTATCTTCCACTCTCTTCAAATACAATATATCATTGTCACCCACAATGTGATTATCTATTAATAACCGTTCATTGTATTTCCAATAATCACTAGATTTAACTTCAAAACCACAACCTATTTAATTATGAATTAATTTTTTCATATTTCTTTAAGGTTCAAATATTTTATGATCGATGTTTCAAGAGAATATAGTCAAGTTACCTATAAACTAACTCGAATACTCATGAATATAATAATAATAAGAAGAAGGGTATCACGATATGATATTTCCTAATAAGGGTGGTATGTAAGTTTGAAAGTGTACATGGCCATAATTATAGCAAAATTGTCACCAACATTGTGGCAGCTCTCTTGAATATTTTCCAAGAAAAAAAATGATTTGATTAATATTGGATGTGGGGAGTTCAATATCTGCATGTCTCTTATAACAATTAAATGTAACATCGAAATACTTTTGTAGTTTTTTTTTTTGTTGAAATAAAGTACTTTTGTAGTTTATATTTCATTGAAGTGAGTTGCGGCATACTATATTAGGAAGAAGGGGAGATGACAAGGCGTGAATGGTTATGAAGTTGAACAAGGTACGAAAAATTATGATAGTATCCAATTCTAGTATAAGAGATAACCAAATAAACCATTTACCAAATATTGCATACCTTCCCCTTACAAACTTTCTCTTATTTATAATCACAATTTTTTTTTAATATTTGTGATCATATAAGTCAATTGGTGCACACTTTGAATATTATCACGGAACATACTGTTTGACTTTACAACTTTCGAATATCATCAAAATTTGTAAGAAATTAATTATTAAATAGCTAACCACCTTGAACACATCACTTCTAAGTTTCCTAAAGCTATCTAGACCACTAGACACTCCATTATGATTTATGATCACAATACTCACAAACTTTCAACTATCTCTATAATATTCCTAACAACAATTCTATCAAATTAATTTACATGTGTATGGAAGTTGCTTGTCGGTGACTCCTCAAGGGCTCAAGCGTTTTCTTTTCTCCTATTATTAGAGTGGTGCTTGGGCATCGAACTCTATTGGCATCGACATTCTTTATTCTTTTAAAATGGACAAAGGAATCTTTCATGTTCATGACCATACTATAATATACAAGTAACATTCAAAATTGACAATTAATTTTGTGGCGATCTACTAGAACAATTTCTATTCTATTTCTTAGAATATGTGGGGGAGAAATGTAATGATGATGATTAAGTTGGATGGGGGTGATAAAAGCAAACCCATGTGGGTGCAGGCTTTTTGGTGAAGATGAGGGGATGTTTAGTCCAAGAAGATGCTATAAAGATTGGAAGGGTTAGTGCAAAAAATAAACAGTTGGAGAAAAATGGTGGGATTTGTGAGTATAGAAAATGGCTTTAAAAAGGATAATGTTGTGCCACAAGCACAACCCCATGTGATTTGTTTGCACGCTTTTAGCTTTCTTATGCTTTGTCCCCAAACCACTCCCACATGTAGGGTATATGCCCTTTTATCCTGCCCTTCTTTTCTTCATTTTTTTTATTGGAAACCGGAAAATTGGAGTTTCACTTTACTATACCAAAGGTAATCATGTTCGTCCCTAGACCAGGCAACAAGAGACATTGAAGAAATGAAGACACAAGAAGCGTTTACAAATTAATGTCACAGGTAATTCATGAACCTGGAACCTTGAGGAGAGTACACCTGCAAAATCCAAGCCTTCGACTACCATGCCAACCCTTGGGCACGACACTTTTTTCTTAATTGTAACTCATTCAGATCTAAGATGCTCTAATTACCTTTCACTCACATTGTTTACAATTTTCAAAGTGCCTGCCAGCCAGTCCAGCCATTGAGATCTCTCTTTCTTCCTCAAGTGTGAGAATCTTGCAAAACAAAACAAAATGGAATATGTTAAAAGCTGACACTTTTACTCTGGCTATGTTACATTATATGAACTTTTGATGGTTAGGTGAATTTGAGTTTGGAAATGAAAGCCAGTGGTCCTTTGAAGGATGCCCCAGATTTTACTTTCAAACAACTTTCATTCGGTTTGTTCCAGAACGAAAGGCTGCAGTTTCGGTCAAGTTGTTGCGTCGGGTGACATTGAAAGTCAAGCTGCATTTGGATCAACGTCAAACAAGACAATCATTGTAACAACATTGAAACTTTTTGATATGAAGAGGAAGAAAACTATTAATTTTACTACTGAGTCAATCGGTTAGCCTAACTGTAACAAAGTGATATTGATAGAGTTGCTAATCCTGTGTTAATGGATTTGCAGGGTGTTTAGGTCATGGGGAAGTTAGCTTAAGATGGATTTTTTTAATGTAATCAAGATTGGTCCTAGGCAGCCAAATGCCAATGAACCATGGTCTGTGAGGCTGGTGAAATGAACTTTAAGACAAGCTGGCTCAGCAAAGCAGGGAGAAGGTACTGAAGAAGATCCTTATCCAGCGTCGAGTTAAGTGATTACCCGGAAGAAACGACTTCAAAAAATTTAATAAGGGATAGTACCCTATAACATTAACAACCCTAAGAAATTAATTATTAGATAGGTGACTGTCAAGAATTGGACTCATAACGTCTTAGATTTCCAAGGTCCCTTTTTTATCACTTAGCCAACCATAATTCCCACCTATTAGCTTAGGGAACAAGTCCTCCTTCGTGTCTTCCATCTTTACATTTCTGTTGATTATACACCCACATTTCGAGTAGTTAAAATACAATCGTTGCTATATTTCCCCCACGATAAACGATATTACTGTCATATGCATCACTTCCATCACAGCAATCTACAAGTATGTTGAACAGGGAACATAACTCAATTTGGTGGATGTAACTAATACCCCAAATTTCTTCGATAAGCCATAGATTCAAAACGAGTGAAAAAAGTAACAGATAAACTTTGCACACGACCCAGAATTGTTACGATTATTTGTAGAGTTATGAAGTCTATGCTGACAGTCAAGTTTCAACTACTATTCGCCGATTTTAAACAGAATAAAGATCCTAAATCTTCTAAAGAAAGCAGGAAGAACAAATAAGACCATGATAAGCAATTAAGCACCTATGCTCATAGGAACACATGATACACACCATCACAAGAAGGTTGTACTAAAATCTATATCAACAGACAACAGATTTATAGTGTTTCAATTAACAATACACATTTATTTCCTCCAGAACCAAACTCCCAAATCATTAAGAACTCAACCGAGCCATATGCAGTAATGGTAATAAATAAAGAAAACAAAAAGGTTTCTGAAGATAGTTACCACAAATACGATCGTTAACACGAGTAGATAATTCCTACAATAGAATTTCTTTCTTGCACAGACAGAAGTACCTGGAAATTCAAATACAAAGATAAAAAAAGGTCAAATATCCCCACAAGCCTAGCAGCAGAGCAGAGAAAAAAGACCTGCCTGATCCTACATTGTGTTTGTGTGTGGGAGAGCTGTTCTTCGCTAATTGGGGAATTTGGATTTATTGCTTTTAAGTTTTTAATATCAATGCGAGGCATAGCCAAGCTCTCTTTCTAATGATACAAGACAAAACAGATGCAGCTTCTAAATTCCAATTTTCATCATGTTGGTAAAAGTTCAGAAACAAAAATAGTCCCAAAAGGGTGACGCAGTTGGTCAAAGACTTAGGCTCTGAGCATTTGTTTCCTTCACATTCCAAGTCCTAGGGACGAGTTAGTAGTGCCCCAAGTTTAAACAAAAATAACTCATGCTCTTAGGGTTTAAACATGGCAGGTGTTTTGAATAGTTAATACCATATAGTTTTCCTTAAATTCAATATATAATTTCAATAGTCATTTCAAATTGACGTTTTTTTAGTACAAGTTGGGAGAGGGGACCATAAACTGTTAAAAATTATGGCCCAAAGCTCAAAGAAGATCAAAAGCCCAAAGAAAATTCTAGACTTCACCTATTTAACCTAGATGGTTACAGAAATCTCTAGAACTTCAAACTTGTCAAAAATATCTAGACATTCTTATCCAAAGTGAAGTGTTGGCAAAATCCTAGCCATATATTTTACTTGATCACCTAGCAAAATTTGGACGCCCAAGTTTATGGAGACAATAAATAGTTATGCCATTTGTTAGCAAACCATCCCAAATCATCCCAAAACTTCTCACATCTAAAGCTTGTTTCTTTGTAGACGGAAGGTTGTAACTCCTATTTTTATAATAAAAAGCTTGTTAGCTGCGACCCTGCTCTATTCGAGTAAACAATTATAACACAAACCCTACAAAGAGGGTACAACGGCTTCTCAAATAAATAAGAGCATGAGTTGAACCAAATATCGATTCTAGGAATTGAACCAGTGACATTGGCGTTGAACTAGATTTCCACCATACAATGAAACCATCTGGCGACCGACTCTTTCGGAGCCAAATTGACATTTCTCGGGGGGAAATTATCTTCCACATTCCTCCGATTTCACCCAAAATAACCCAAACTTTTCAATCAATTGGCATTAAATGTGCAAATCAAATCATGCATCGGAAATCCTTGTAATGGCGATAACTCTAATTAATTATGAAATCCAATAAGAACTAAGAAAAATACCTAGCTCATCGGTCTCATCGACGCAGTCCAGAAAATCGTCATTGCGACGATCAATGGTGAAAGATCTATAGATCAATCCTTGCATTATATGATCTCCGATGTGTAATATTTCTCATCTGCAATCGAATACACATTTCAGTTCAGAAAATTTCACCCAACGAACATTAATATACCAAAAGGAATCAAATAACGAAATAGCCCTACAAATTTTGATTTCAAGAGCAAATCTAGCGCAAGCAGGCAGAAGAAACAACGACCTACTTCCATGTCTGTGAAGATTTTGCTTCCGCCACAAAACTTTTATAGTAAACTTTCATATGTTTTTTTTTTTTTTTGAAAATGTAAACTTTCATATGTTAAAAGTCGATAAAACAACTTAAATACGTCAGTATTAACGCTAAGCACATTTTGTCTAGATTTAGAGAAATAGTTTTTTTAATTTAATTTAATTTTATTTTGAGTAGGAGAAATAGTTTTAATTTTTTTTTTTAGAAATAAAAAAATAGTTTTAATTTGATCTTATGTTTATTCTAAAAAAAAAAAAAATCTTATATTTAATTATAGCTTTTTTTTAGGAAAAGATATTTAATTATAGTTTAAGTCTACCTAAAGGATGTAATTGTTTTCGGATAATATGAAGTGAACTTAATTATAGTTAAATAATAAAATTAATAAGGCATTAATTTAAAAAGAAACAAATTAAACACTTAACATTTTAATAATGTTCCCATTAATTTATTTTTAAAAAAATAAATTTATATTAAAATTAAAATAATAATTTAATCAATAAATTAAAATTAAAATTTAGTTTAAGTATCAGGTTAACCATTGAAATACAACTAATTTTTTTTAAAAAATCTTGTTGAAGTTTACTAACATTTGACATAAAGATATTTTTTAGAGAATACAAATTTGTTTTGAAGTTAAAAGAAAAATAAAATAAAAGGACCAATTGATTGAGAAGTTTTTCAAAGTATGGAGCATTAAATTTATGTTTTTTAATTTAAAATTTGTCTAATAATGGTATAATAAACTATTTTGTTACCAAATGGTAATGTAGCTTGATGACTAATTTATTAAATTTTAATTTAATTTGATATTATTGATCTCAAAATCGAATATAGTTTAATTATATATTTAATCAACATTTACTTGATAGCTGTGGTATAAAGTTTGTGTTTCTCCTCTCTCTCCAGTGTACTTAAAAAAATAATTTTTTCTTTTGTTTTTATTATTTTTTGTACAAATATAACGGGAAAGAAGTACTAATGAAGAAAAATGTTATTCTTAAAAAAAGAAGTGAAGAAAAATGTTAAACCCTATCAAGTAATTCCACTATTCATAGTTTTTCAATCGCCGGCGGCTAAAACCTCTTAAAAGCTCGGCCGTTTCCGGCGGCGATGGGGGGTCCGTTGATTCGTTACCTCTGGTCAGCATCTCGCCGATCAAATTCTTCCTCTTCTCATCTTCTCAAATCTCATATTATCTCACCATCATCCATCTTCCCGAATATCTTAGCGCGCACTTTCTCAGCTGCCACTTCTGCCGCTGCCGTCGCACCTAGCAGCGACCTTGATCCGAGCCGACTTCGGAACGTGGCCGTGATTGCTCACGTTGATCATGGAAAGACAACGCTCATGGACCGCTTGCTCCGGCAGTGCGGCGCGGATATCCCGCACGAGCGAGCCATGGATTCGATCAGTCTCGAGCGTGAACGAGGCATCACCATAGCGTCTAAGGTAAATTCTGGTCCGTTTTTGTGTATTTGTTGGTTAGGTTTTGTTTTAGGACGATTCGATTGATAGGCATATATGAAGAATGCAGGGGAGGTTGTTTAAATTTGATTTTCATTAGATAGATTGGTTGATATATAAAATCTTATGTTTTTTGCAGGTTACCTCTGTTTCATGGAAGGAAAATGAGTTGAATATATTACCATGATCCCAGATTTTGGTGGAGAAGTATGTTTCAATTTCTCTAACGAGTGGTCCCCAATCGGTGGCATAGTGGTTGAAGACTTGGGCTTTGAGGGTATGCTCCCTTCATGGTCCCAGGTTCGAGACTCAACTGTGACATTACTTCTTCGATGTCTCCCGGTGCCTGGCCTAGGGACAGGTGTGGTGGTGCTGGCCTAGGGATGGGCGTGGTTACCTTGTTTCAAAAAATTTCTCTAACGAGTGGAACTTAGATTTGTTTGTTTCGTCAAAGTTGTATTTAGGATGTGAAAATCTCATTTTGACTCTTATAATGATCAGTTCTGTTTTTAGTATTTATAAGACAGGGAATTATAGAACTCTAGTATGAATGTGACAAATGTAGTTTAATTAGTTCAATTAGCTCCATGATGCACACTGAACTTTACAAAGCTTGTCATGTCGCCACAATTGTTGAATCATTGAAACAGGAAGTCTTAGATCTAGGTCTTGATATTGGTTTTGAAAATGAAACTTGTTTTCATCTCTTTTAGCGAAATATTTAAATTCTTAGTAACATCCTAAACAAAAACAAGTTTTTAAAAATTGCTGGTCAGTTTTTAAAATTTGGCTTGGATCTTAAAAACACTACTCTTAACTGTTTATGAAATTCTTCAAATGCAATAGAATGTTCTACTACTAATATACCCAACTGGATCTATTCGGTTGTAGGTTGAACGTGTTGTTGGAATGGTTGAAGGCACAATTTTAGTTGTTGATGCTGGTGAAGGTCCACTGGCACAGACGAAGTTTGTTCTTGCGAAGGCCTTAAAGTACGGGCTCCGACCAATACTTCTTCTGAATAAAGTTGACCGGCCGTCAGGTAGCTGGAAAAAGTCTTACATTTTTAATAGAACATATGCTTCACTAGCATCTCGTGCTTTCTTCCCCATCCAAAATGTATTGAAAATTTGACCTATGTATTTGCATGAGAAAATGTGTCTAGAGAGGCTTTGGATATACTGAATTACTAATTGACTTGCATCTTTACTATTAGTATAATAGGTTATATAAATCGTGTCTATTCCTTATTATGATAAGATATCAACATAAAAGTAGGCTGATCTCCCTAGAACTGAAGGTCGTTGAAATACAATCGATATAATTGATTTAGATCCTGCTAAGTAAGGATGTGGAAGCTGTCTGATATCATGTAGTTATTGTTGCTTGCCACAATATATTGATAATGATTTGTGTTTTATGATTGTTAAGAAGGCAAGTTTTGGCCTTAAAAGATGGTGATACTCAACTCCTTAATTGATTCCATTCAGTGTTTTTTTTTTTCATTACAATGTGGTATTCATCTCAACCCTTTAACTCTCTCCCATGTTTCCATCTTGTCAGTTATTCTCTTTGTCAAATCAGATTAGGATCAATTATAGTGACTACTTCAGTATTATCTTGTGCAATAACTAAAAGTATTTCTCTTATTTTTAAAGTCAAATGAGTATGTAAAGTAAGAAGGAAATTGTGCTAATAACCCTTCAATCTTTCTTTTAAATTGTGCTAATAACTCTTCAATCTTCATTTTTACATATGCAGTATCTGAAGAGAGGTGTAACGAAGTTGAGAGCTTGGTATTTGATCTATTTGCTAATCTAGGCGCTACCGGTATGGATAATGCATGTTGTTGAAAATTTCTACATTTCTACTTCACCTGCTGTGACCTTAATTTGTGTTTAATGTGTTGGGGTTGTTTGGGAATAGTTTGAAACAGTTGTTTTTTTAATAAAAAAATAATTGTTCTTGTTTTTAACTAACAAAAGTACAGTAGAAAAGTGTTCGGTTAACTTTTCTTTGAACTACCTTTTCCCCCCTTGTTGACATGCTTTCGTAAATGACCTATTTTTTGGAAACAAAAAGGGTATAATTTTCTATTTCTATTTTGAAAATATATACAGAACACTTTTCTCCAAAGAAATTTTCAATTAATTTTATTTCAACTTTTCATTTAGAGGAGCAGTTAGACTTTCCTGTTCTTTATTCTTCTGCTAAGGAAGGATGGGCTTCCAACACTTTCACTAAAGATCCTCCCGCGGAATTGAGAAATATGTCACAGTTGCTTGATGCCATCATAAGACATGTTCCTCCTCCAGCAGCAAAACTTGATGAACCTTTTCAGATGCTGGTAGGTCTTTTTTAAACTTCAATTTTTCAGCGATCCTCTAAATTTGGAAAACACAATATTTTATTTCATAAAATTTACAACATATTTGATAGTGCCTTTTAGGTTTCTATGATGGAACGAGACTTTTATCTTGGACGAATATTGACTGGACGAATTGCTTGTGGTGTCATTCGTACTGGTGATAAAGTTCATGGACTCCGAATCAAGGATTCCGGTGTTGAGAAATTTGAAGAGGGAAAGGTCTGTGATTTAGCATTTATATATAGTACTTAGAAAGGTTAAAAGTCAGACTTTAGGGCTTGTTTGACGACAATTTCTTGAGTTGGGTATGATTTTGAAATATGTATTCATTTATAGTTTGGATGGTCACATTACATGCACTATGTAAGATCAAAGACTAATGTAGGGGCCAAGAACTCTTATCTTATGTGTATTTTTCTCATGTCGTATAGTTTTTTGAAGTTATTTTTTCTATGTTTATAGGCTGAATTTATGTTTTACAAATTCTGAGAAGCGTCAATCATGTATTGTAGGTTGTGAAATTAATGAAAAAGAAAGGAACAACTGTTGTTCAAATTGATTGTGCTGGGGCAGGTGATATAATATCAATGGCTGGGTTGGCAAATCCTTCAATAGGCCATACTGTGGCCAATACTGAAGTAAGTTGCTGACATTTCCTTCATCTAAGAGTTCCTGTTGTGCTTTGCTTATGTTTTCCTTTACCCCTTGTTTCTTCTAGGTTTTGGCTGCGTTGCCTACTTTTGAATTGGATCCTCCTACTATTTCCATGACCTTTGGTGTTAATGACTCCCCACTAGCAGGTCGTGATGGTACACATGTGAGTTGATGTTGAAACTTTGAATTACCAACCTTGTAGTAGGATGACCTATCACATCTTTCTAGTGTTTTGTAGTCATAGCCTATGTTATTTTTCCTCGTATCTTCGATTGAAATGTTGTTTTGAATGTAAATGTTGAAAGCAATGAGGTCCCCAAGGGGTAGCCTCATTGGTTGAGGCATGGGGCTTTCAAGACATGCTTCTTTGGAGGTCTCAAGGTTCAAACCTCATGAGTGAGCTTAATTGAAAAATCCCTTGTTGTCTCTCGGGTGGGCCTTGGGATGGGCGCGGGTACCCCGGGTATACTATAGCGAAGCTCTAGTTTAAAAGAAAAAAAAACGTTGAAAGCAATAAGAAAGGATTTGCGCTACTCATATACTACCACTATTATATTTGTAGTTGACTGGTGGAAAAATTGGTGGTCGATTGATGGCCGAAGCGGAAACAAATCTTGCCATAAATGTGCTTCCAGGCTTGTCAGAATCTTTTGAGGTGCAAGGGCGAGGCGAACTTCAACTAGGTGACTTCTCTGAAACCTTTCATTCAATGAGATTTGTAAGGCTTAAGGCATAAACTCGCTTGTTTATAAAAAAGGCTTGGTATAAGAAATAAGACAGCACTTTTATTATTATTAATATAGTTGTTGCTTTCTGGCTTCTTAAACTTTTTAATATTCTTAATCATTTCATTTTAGTGCTGTTATCAATATTTTAATCCTTCTGAACCCGAATGTGTTTATTTTGGGATAAATAGGCATTCTAATCGAGAACATGAGACGTGAAGGATTTGAGTTATCTGTTTCACCGCCTAAAGTAATGTAAGTTTATTGTAGATGCTTCTATATGGATGAATCCCATTCCTTGCAATTGTCCCGTGTATTTTTATACTCGTATATTCATTAACATAAATTTAAAATGTATGAAGTAATTGAGTCAATCTACATTTTTGCATTAGGTATAAAATTGAGAAATCAACAAAGCTTGAGCCAATTGAAGAAGTCACCATTGAGGTACGATTTGTGTGTATGTAATCGTTTATATTTCTCTATATGCAAAATTCAATATGATTGAATTCAGGTTAATGAAGAACATGTGGGTTTAGTTATGGAAGCCTTATCACATAGGCGTGCTGAAGTTACTGAGATGGGTCCAGTCCCAGGCAATATTGGCAGAACTAGATTGTGTCTGACGTGTCCATCCAGGCGAGCATCCACTTCAACTTCATGATTATCCATTTTGGTTTTACCCGCCTCCTAGAATTTTGAATAGCGTTCTTAGCATCTGAATGCTTTAATTGATGATTTAATGGTAGGAAACATAACTACTTAAGAAATCTGCAATGCAGTTTTAGACCAACATAATGTGGGGTCAATTGACTTTTTCTCTATTTTCCGATTTCAAAAAAAAAAAAAATGGTCTATGTCAAGAATGATTGGTAGTCTTAGTCATGGTTCTTCTCTTATCTCTTAAAAGACTACAAATGTTATTTGTTTTCTTTCAAAATTTCCTTTTTTTAATTTCAATCATCCATCCATGAATGATTTAGTGCTCTTTTCTTGTAATTTCAACATCAATGAAATTCTTTCTAAAAACATAACCTTAAAAATTGCCTTTTTTGTGACAAAAGGCATCATGATGATCTTTGCATTCCATCACACTAATTGACTTTTATCATTTGCCACTCCTCAGGGGCTTAGTTGGTTATAGAAGTGTGTTCAGCAGTGATACACGTGGAACTGGTTTTATGCATCGAGCATTCTTAAGTATGTATTTAAAATTTTTATTTATTTAATTTGTTATTGTTTGGTGCTGATTTGCCTTGTGAAGCATTCTGATCGGGAACGCAGGGCTTGATAGTCATTCAAATTAAAGTTGCATATTTGGTATTTTCCAAGTTAAATGAGAATTGTTTTTTTGTTTTGCAGAATCGTATAGTACGTTACGAGTCAACATGTTTTGTGCGATTCAACTTTTGAATCGCCCACTTTTAAAAAAAAACTTTTGAATTGCCCGTGTTTTCTCATTTTCAATTCAAATGAGCGACTCAACTCGTTAAAGCTCTATTTTTTTTACAACACTGAATATTTGCATATACTACCAAATTTGAAATCGTGAGATCTTTGATTGTATTTCTTCCACTTGTTAGGTTAGTGGTCATAAGTTTCGAGCCTTGTTAGAATTTGTAATTAAAAAACATTTGTGAGTGTCTAAACTAGCTTAATTTATCCTCGAATTTTTTCTCGAGAGAAGTGCCCAATCTTACTATACTTAGTTGTGAATGAAACTCATAAGCAATTAATTTTCAATTAGATGACCACCATATATTAAACTTATTCCATTTGAGTACTTTATGATTTTCAAGGTCCTTTGACCATTGGACCTCAAATCTTGTTGGAACTCATCCTTATACATGTTTGCTTGTATATTCAATTGTATATGGGTCTTTTAGTTACTTCTTTTTGATATCCAAAAATCATTTGATTCTTTTTTTCTCCATCATGTTAATATGCTCACGTTCATGAATATCATGGTAATATTTATAGTTCTAATCCTCATTAATTTTTCCAGATTATGAAAAACATCGGGGTCCTCTTGGAAATGTCCGGAAAGGAGTACTAGTATGTCTATAACTTCATTTGCATTTTTGATGATCTCTACCTGATTTGCCCCTAATGCATCTATTCAGATCCATTGAAGGAATTATTATGCGGAATTTATTAAAATTAAATTAGCTTTCTTGTTTATGTTATGTTGTTCTCTTTGTTTTGGATTTTTGTAAGGAGAACATGTTTTTTGAAGTACTTTATCTTGTAATTCACCGGATAACTGGTCATAATACTAAGGATAAACTAATAATTGTTCATTTTACTGTGTTATGAAGTAATTATGTACATCTATATTCGAATTAAAGAAGTGTCCACATCGAACCGTGCACACACACACGGAAACTACTATCAAGTTTCAATGAATATGAAACTATCGATGTTTATAGAACAAAAAAAGTGCTGTGGATACTTCTGCAGTTTGTCCTTTAAATTCATTTGAGTTTTTTTTTTTTTTTTTGAAATAAAATACATTTGATTTTTTTCAAGTTTACTTGCAATCAGAATTTGCATCGATCTTTCACTTTGATAAATCCCTGATTTCAGTCTTTTTTTTTTTTTTTTTTTTTTTGCCATACTGCATCAATTAAAAATCAATTTTATAATTAGATTTTTCTACCCGTTTGATCATAGCAGAACAAGTTGCTTGAATTCCTTTCTAATCATAGCCCATAGGCCGTCTTCACAGATCATAGGCCGTCTTCCGAAAATAGAGGGACATTATTCTGGGCATGGCAATTACACCATTTCTTCTTTTCTTTTGATCTCAATTTGTTGTATTGGCTTTATCATTTCGTGATTTTGCTCTCTATTTTGGCCACTGTTTCTTCGTTGTATGGTTGGGCTTATTGTAACACATTTATTTATGAATGAAATTGTTTTGTTTTGGAGTTGAGCCCATTTTATTTTCTTCGTGTATAGATATCAATGGGCTATGGAGCAATTACAGCTCATGCTTTAATGGGTTTAGAAGCTCGAGGAACACTTTTTGTGAATCCTGGAATGGAGGTTTGTTCAAATATGGAATTTATGTTTTCTGCATTAAACTGAGGCTCCACTTATCATATCATTGTATGATAATGTCTGGGAAATGTTATCTGTTTAGTTTTCTGATGGTTTGTTTTGCAGGCTTATGATGGAATGATTATTGGAGAAAATTCTAGGGACTCAGATCTAGATGTAAGAGAATATTAAGATTGGACTGTTTGATTCAAGTTCTTTCTACTTGATTGACATTGTAATCAATTTTCTTTTTCTAGGTTAATCCAGTAAGAGCTAAAGAACTAAACAATATCCGTGCTGCCAACAAGGATGAAAACGTGAAACTATCTCCGCCTCGACTTGTACGTCATTTCTTCTTCAACTTTGTAATTTTTGTCCGTCCGTATGCCTGCAGAATAGTATAGATCAATAATCAGTCTTATATAGTTAGAACTTAGTGGTAGGGTGAAGCCTAGGCGTATACAAAATGAACCGGTAACCTCACGAACTTAAACTCGGGTTGAAGCTAAGGAAGACCCGAAAGGTTAGGTTTGGTTCTTGGGTTGATGGAAATTTGGCTCAGTTAAACACGAATCGATATATATTAAATAGTACAAAAGTTACATAAAACTCCTTTTGACGTGGTGGTTGCAGAATGGACAGTATGCTTGCTCACCTGGTTTCGGCTTAACACATTTATAGCCAGTTTTTTTTAATTAAGATTTATACCGAGGTTCGAGCTTCATGCTTGTCATTTTTATTTTTCTATGTTTTTGACACAGATTTATATATAAAAAGTCATGGGTTTGATCCCAATAGTTGTCGTTTCTCCTTTGATAATTTTTTTTTTTAAAACAAAAGGTATATTGGTATGAATCGAGGAACTTGATCTAACCCGAAAATATTGGATTGTGTTAGGTTAGAAAAGGGACCAACCCAAAATTTTCGATTTGGTCCTAAAATGACCCATTAATCCAATCCAATTCAACCAGTGCACACCCTAGTGAAGCGAGAATCCAAAATGTGTTATATATTTGTACTCAGTGGTGAATGGGAAATATGTGGGAATTGGTTCTAGAGAGTCCCAGGATACGACCAGGCGGAAAAACGTTAGCAATTTTTTTCCAAGTGTGATTACTGATTAGTAAGATTAACATCTAATATCTAATCTTAATTGCAGATATCTCTTGAAGAAGCCATAGGATACGTCGCATCAGATGAACTTATTGAGGTGAGTCATCTTATTTATTAAAATTTTCTTTTCATCTTCATACCATTGATTATCTCTGGATATACTCATTCCAATTGATGATTCAACTATCTTATACTCTGATGCAAAAACTATATCACATTTTTGGTCAACCCTAATTTCTTAATAACCGTTGGATGGTCATTTGAACATTGATTATCTCTCCTTACCATTGATTATCTCTAGTGGTCAAAAAGGTCTTAGACGAGTTCAATCCATGGTAGCCGCTTAGCAATTATTTTTGTACGGTTTTTCTTGATAGCCAAATGTTGTAAGGTTAGGTATTATGTTTTATAAAAATAGTTAATTGCGCATAAGTTGGCCCGAACACTCATATATATAATAAAAAATAATTTCTCTTTTATATCGGAAGCTGAAAAACTATCACCTACATTGTGGTGACCTCGTAAAATTCAAACTGTTTTTATTTCATTGTGCATTGCCTACTATGGATGCAGGTTACACCAAAGGCCATTCGTTTGAGAAAGAAGTACTTGGATGTTAACAAGCGTAAAACCATGAGTAAGAGGCCCAAGGAATGAATCCTCTTGCTCAAATGCAGCTTGTAGCCTCAATAGCTGGTTCGTGTTGGGTATACTAAAATCCAAGATCAACGAGCAAGTATCGAACTGGTCTCGCATTGTATATTCAAGAATGCATCCTACCACCATATCATATTCTTTTCGATCACCTCACCGGAGTTTAGGGGACAGAAAAGTGATACAAAGAAAAATGTTGTTTCCTTATATCATAGGCTAAACAAGTATATGTTTCATTTTTGTAGCTGAGGCTGTTAAATTAGCACCATTATTACTAGTTTTGATAATAAGTTGAGTAGAACATTTATCCATTTTGTATCGATTTGTTGGCCTTTTTGCAGATAAATTGAGGAGACCTACCCATGTCAAGTAGTAGTAATTAGTACAAATCATTAAAAACATTTCAAGAAAATGACAAAGCTAATTCATTCTTGTTTTCTTTCAGTTGTGAATTCTTGTCGAGCACAAGGGAGTTCGAGATTTCCTTGAAATGAATGAACTAAGATTTTTGAATCGATGGAAGTAAGAATTTGAATAATCTTTTAAAATCTCCATTTTGCCCTTCAATGATATTGAAATTAACTAGACATTTGTTTTAAAAATGGAATACTTGACTTTGCCATTTGTTTTAAAAAAAGGTAATTTGGTTTGGCAACATTGAAAAATATTTCATACACAAAATTATTTCAATTTTCATTATTTTCAATTTATTTTACTTGATTGTTGTGGATGGAAATACCAGAAGTGAGAGGCATGTCTATTCCTAGTTTTTGCTATATTTAAATCAATTTTTGTTAAATTTGATTTTTTTTCTCTAAAATTTGGACATTTCTTGACTTTTTTTCTTAATTTGATAAGAGAGGATAGAGAAATTTCAACAGAGTAATATATTGATTACTCAATCATATATGATATCACTCGAGTTCTGACTAATTTTAGAGTAGTAATCTATTGATATATGTTAGATGAAGTTGATGGAGATATAAAAGTTGACGTGGCAACAACGTGATGTTGATTGTGGTACTTGCCTAAATTTGAGACATTTTTTCAAGTCTAATATTATAATTTACAACTTTTTGAAACCATAGAATCTTTATTAAAGACACTTCAAAGTCTTAAACAAATGACAAAGTACTAATCCCCTAAGTGACGTAATGGTGGAAGATTTGGACGTTGAAGGTGTGTTCTTCTCAAGGCCTCGGCTTTGTGACTCATATGTGACATTAATTTGTAGACACTTCCCGTGTCTCTATTCTTTTGACGTCTTTCGAGACCCAGCCTAACAACAGACGCGTGACAAAGTACTAAGAGTATTTTTTTTAAATGATTATTTATCTAATGAGAAACGAGGGTCAACTGGCCCGTTTCGGTTCGATTCGGCTAGACACCAGAAACAAACTGATTTACAACCCTACATATGGCAATTTTCTCCTGATCATGTATCGTTCCAAAAATGGCTGCAGAATGCAACTGACTTCACAAGACAAAAAACCAAAACACAGCTCTGGAGTTTTACCTTTCCAAAATTTTCATAGGTTTTATCACCTTGTCTTTAATGTGTTGTTTTTGCTGTCACCTGTCCCTAAATTTAATATAAGACTCTTTCCCATGTATCCTTGCTTACTTGCTATGGTTCCTTTCTGTGAGCTCTTGGATTGAAACTTGTTCTCCTTCTCTTCAATTTTTCTCTATTTATTTAAGATAATTAGTTTGCTCCAACATTCATCCAATATGGAAGCCACTTCAAGCATGCACATAGCAATGTTTCCTTGGTTTGCCTTTGGCCATTTGATTCCATTTCTCCAAATCTCCAACAAGCTAGCCAAGAAAGGCCACAAAATCTCCTTCTTCACTCCATCAAGAACTAAGGTCAAATTGCAACCTTTCAATCTCTTTCCAAACCTCATTACCTTTGTCCCCATCACTGTTCCTCATGTTGATGGCCTCCCTCTTGGAGCTGAGACCACTGCTGATGTTTCTCAAAAATCTCAACTCAGTCTCATCATGACTTCCATGGACTGCACCCAACCTGAAATCGAGTCTCATCTTCGAGACATCAAACCCGACGCCATCTTCTTCGATTTTGCACATTGGGTGCCAAAACTGGCTCATGAATTGGGCATGAAGTCAATTTATTATAGTGTCATTGCTGCAGTAACCAGCAGTTATGTTGTAACTAGATTAGGGGAACTTCATGGGCAAGATTTGACTAAAGAGCATTTTATGCAGCCACCTAATGGGTTCCCAAGTTCATCAATCAAGCTTCATGCTCATGAGGCTCAACATTTTGCATTTCTGAGCCATTGGAGATTTGGCAGTGATATCCTTTTCTTCGATCGCCATTTCACTGCCTTATCCGAATGCAATGCTGTAGCAATCAAGTCATGTAGGGAGATTGAAGGCCTTTTTATAGACTATCTTGGAAGAGAACTCAAAAAGCCCGTGTTGCTTTCAAGAACAGTGGATTTACAACCTCCATCAACCACAACTCTAGAAGAAAGATGGGCAAAATGGCTAGCAGGCTTCAACTCTGGCTCAGTCATATACTGTGCATTTGGAAGTGAATGTACCTTAACAAAACACCAATTCCAAGAACTACTGTTGGGCTTAGAGCTTTCAAATTCACCCTTCTTTGCTGTACTCAAACCGCCTCTCGGCATCGACACGGTTGACGCTGCCTTCCCAGAAGGATTTGAACAGAGAATTCAGGGGAGAGGGATGGTCTATGGGGGATGGGTTCAACAACAGCTCATTTTGGAGCATCCATCAGTTGGATGCTTTGTTACACATTGTGGGTCAGGTTCTTTATCAGAGGCATTGATTAAGAAGTGTCAATTAGTGTTGGTTCCTCAAATTAGTGACCACTTTTTTAGAGCAAGATTGTTGGGAAATTTCTTGAAAGTTGGTGTGGAGGTGGAGAAAGGGGAAGAAGATGGAACTTTTACCAAAGAAAGTGTGTGGAAGGCAGTGAAGACAGTGATGGATGAAGAGAATGAACTTGGGAAAGAGATCAGAGAAAACCTTGCAAAGTTAAGAGAGTTATTGCTTAACAAAGATTTGGAGGAGTCTTATATCAACAATTTCATCCACAATCTCACAGTTTTGGTTGAATGAAAAAGATGTCTTTTGTTTTCTGTAATTGCACCTATCTGCTTCCTTTCATAATCCTACTTTCTTTTTCCTTCTTCTTCTTCTTCTTTTTTTTTTTTCAGTACAAATTAGGGGAAGGAGACCGACTACACAGAGGGCACTACTGCTTTCTTTTCCTTCTAATTTCTCTAATGCATTTTCTTTTACTTTTTTGCTTCCGAATACTAATTACACCATGTAAGGGCAAACAAGGAAAAGAAAATAAAGAGATAAATGAGATATTGGCATATCAAAATAAGCAGAAAAATCAGAAAAATGAATTTTGATGAGTGATTTAGATATTTAGATTATCTGAAAATAAATTACTTATAACTTCACAAATCATCCTAGGTTGGCCTGATGGTCGAAGAAAATTATAAGTTCAATCCATAATAATTACTTATCTAGAAATAATTTATTACGAATTTTCTTGACAATCAATTGTTATAGAGTTAGACAATCTGTGTAAGTTGACACATACAAGAATATATAAAAAATAGGAAATTAGTTGTAGATAGCAAATTCTAACCTACTTATTTAATTATAACAACTTTTTAAAACTATTTTATAGATAGCAACGTTTTTTTTTTGTTGCTACTTATGAAAAATCTCCAAAAAAAAAAAAAAAGTTACCTTATAAGTGGAGAAGGTTAACCAACGTTCATACTATATACTCTATGTTTAAGGATTTCAATTTCTAAGTTTTGAGAAGGTTGAACTCTAAGAACTTATGACAAACAGTGCAAACGATACCTTCGATTTAACTTCCTCTACGTTTATCCAAAAAAAAAAAATGTTCAGTTACAATTGTTCCATTGTGCAGTGATTACTTCATTAGGAGGGTTGCAATTTATTTATAAATTCCAAGGCTTACATGATTGGCCAATGTATCCAGTTTGGCCTGAAGTGAAATAAGCCACTTAAACCTCTTTCCTTGGCTAATGAATCCAGCTCTTCCACTTTATGTTTAAGGATTTCAATTTCTTGGGCTATATTGTCATTTCTTTGCTTCATCACCTATATATAAACAGATAAAAACATGATGTAATTATATTTTAGAATAACAAAGCATGCTTAAATTTGTTAACTGATCAAAATTCAAGTCAGATCAAAAGCTAGAGCAATTTCCAATTTCAATCATCCAATACACTTTCTCTTCATTTTTTTTTTTTGTAATTTAAATTTTAAAGTGTACCTTGTGGTATAATCGTCCAAAAATGATTTTGCATTCAATTTTAACAAAACGCATAACGATCGAGCATTGAAGCAAAGAGAAACATCTCAATCTCCTTCGACTCTTAAGGAGTTACTAAACAAAGTAAATTGTTTTGAGATTTTTTACATTTTCATTGATTTCTACTTGTTTTAATCGATGTATAAATAAGACTTCAAATTGCTTAGAATAAACAACAAGTCTTTATCTCAAAGAGTAGAGATTGTAAAGAGTGTGTAAAATGGGTGCTTTGTATTTGGGATCTACATGCTTTGAAACAAGCAAATTGATGACAATAATATGGTTATATCAAGTAGACGTAGATGCTTTTGTCGAACCATATAATTCTGAATGTTAGTTCTTCTTCTCTTTACTTTTATTTTCTAATTTAAAGCTTATAACCACGTTTAAGTAATATGATTTAATATCTTACGTGTTTCCTATCATTCGAAAATCTGTAAATACCTTCAATTCATGTCTGCGGAGCTCCTCTTTTTTTGCTTCAGATCTTGAACTTCTGTGCACCTCAAAAATAATGTAAGCACCAACCACCTACTTGCAGAGTGTAGAATTTTAATATTTCTCTCTACTTTTAATATACTTTTCAATTTCCACAAGGACAATTCATAATTTTAAGCCCATTATGATTTTAAAGCAGCAGAAGATATATGGTGAGATAAAAAATTAGATTAAAAAAATGAATGAAAAGAGAAAGAGAGAGATCATAATACTGTGAAGACGAAAAGCTCCCCGAAAATATCAGCTGCAGCTTGGACAGCCTTTTCTTCGTCCAGAGGCTGTATGGCATCATTTGTAGCATGACCATAAATTCTTCGTTGCACATTCGTCGAAAACCGGTGATTCGCCTTTTCAATACAACAAACCAACAACATCAATTCCACATACAAGAATTCTTCATTATACATTCTTAACACTTGTTAGCATAATAGACTCTACAACCAATGCATATAATAAGAAAGTGTGTACAACACATGTCCACGAGGCGAGCTAGGGAATGATTTTCTCGTGCACGTTTAGCCACCTGTTATGCTGCTTAATTTCCCACATCGGGAGTTTGTTGAAAAACCACTGCCCAAACTTCTTATATATTCACATTTACATTTTAATCAACACCACATCAAGATTATAAAAATTATATAATTCTTATTTTAAATTCCTTTTATATTAATTTCTAATTGCATTTAGAAATTAATTTTTGTGAGTTCAAATTTTTGTGTGTATTGGAATTTTGGTGAGTGCTTGAATGTGCTCTTTTGTAATCCCGTTTGGAACTCTAGTGGAATATTCTTGCCGTCTTCGCCCGTGGATGTAGGTGTTATTGCTTTTCTTTATTTACTCCATTTATTTATTTTAGCTATTGCCATAATTAGAATCTAGTTGATTTCCGCTGCATCGATATTAAGTGGTATATGTGAAGATCGAGCAATTTTTATCAAAAAGTGATATCAGAGCTTGGTTGGTTTGTTTGAGCTTGATTTGTTATTATTGTTTCGTTTGGTTGTGACAGTTTTGATATGACAACTGTGAAACATCATATACCGCTTTTGGATCGAAATACTAGATTTTCATTATGGCAAGCTAAAATGCGGGCAGTTCTTGTCCAAATGGATTTAGAAGAAGCTTTATTGAGGATTTCTAAAATGTCAGCTTCTTGGACTCAAGAAGAAAAGAAAAGATCGTAAGGCTCTTAGTTTAATACATCTGTAATGAAATTTTGCAAGATGTTTTGAAAAGGAAAAGTGCTGCTGGTTTATGGTTAAGGTTAGAACAGATTTGCATGACAAAAGCTTTAACTACAAAATTGCATTTGAAACAACGTTTATTTTCTTATCATATGGATGAAGGATCATCCTTGAATGACCATTTAGTTGGTTTTAAAGAAATTGCCTCCGATTTAGAATCTATGGAGATTAGTTATGATGATGAAGATTTGGCCTTGATTTTGTTGTGTTCTCTACCTCCCTCGTATGCAAGTTTTAGGGATACGATTTTATATAGTCGTGATGCTCTCACTCTAAATGAAGTTTATGATAGTTTGTTTAATAAAGAAAAAATTAAACATATCACTGGTAGAGGTGAGAGTTCTGCCAAGGGGTTAGTAGTTCGGGGGACAACACACGAGAAGAAAAATGATGGCGATCAGAGAAATCGGTCAAAATCTAAAAATAAAACTTGCAATTATTGCAAGAAGAAAGGTCATGTTATTTCTAAATGCTACAAATTACAGAATAAGAATCAGAGAACCTCTGCATTTCAAAAGGGTAAGCAACCTGAAAGCTTCGGTCAGGCTGGTATTGTTGAAGATGCTGTAGTGATGGTGATCTCCTAGTTACTTCTGATGACAAGTTAAAATTTGATTATTGGATTCTTGATTCGGGATGTTCATTTCATATGTGTCCTAATAGGGACTGGTTTTCAACATATGAATCAACCTCAAAAGGCACCGTATTGATGAGAAATAATACTTCTTGTAAGATAGTTGGTATTGGAACAATCAGAATCAAGATGTTTGATGGTGTTATCAGAACACTTTCTGATGTGAGACACATTCCTGATTTGAAGAGAAATTTAATCTCTTTAAGTACTCTTACGACACGAGGGTACGAGTTCACTGGTGAAGGTGGAGCTTTGAAGTCAGTAAAAACAGTTTGACAGTTTTGAAAGGACAAAAAACTTCTGTCAATCTTTATGCATTACAAGGTTCTACTGTTTGGTGGGTGTTTGCAATTTCTAAACTACTTAAAGTTGGCGAAGACGATTGAAGTTTTTCATTTGGTGTTTGGATCATTAAGCATCAAGGTGGAGATTTGTTATGTTGCTTAATTTCCCACATCGGGAGTTTGTTGAAAAACCACTGCCCAAACTTCTTATATATTCACATTTACATTTCAATCAACAACACAACAAAATTATAAGAATTATATCATTCTTATTTTAAATTCCTTTTATATTAATTTCTAATTGCATTTAGAAATTAATTTTTGTGAGTTCAAATATTTGTGTGTATTGGAATTTTGGTGAGTGCTTGAATGTGCTCCTTTGTAATCCCGTTTGGAACTCTAGTGGAATATTCTTGTCGTCTTCGTCCAAAATTCTACATCCCTCGAAATTCACTATATTGTTTTTCATAGAGCAAGGTTAGAATTAGCTTGTTTATTTATTTATTTTTTATCTTCATTTTTATAAATATATTTTCAAAGAAATATATATATTTTGAGTTTCAAACAAAAATGAATATTAATTTTCAATTAGATAGCTAATTATCAAACAGAATATACATTGGAATAAATATTTCTAGGAACAAAAAATATATACATAATTGATGATTAAGTTGGTAAAATAAAAAAAGGAAAAAAATCATTTTATTTTGAAAAAAAATGTAAACTAGGCCGAGATCTAGAAAATAGGAATGGAAATACATTCTCATTCTATTTATTATTTTAGAGGAGATAAGAATTTTGGTGCACTCGGGATCCACTTCCATCATGATGTCACACCTGGAAAACCACACAAAATTTTAATTTTTTTTATTATAATAAATATAAAGTAAAGTAAAAAAAAAAAAAAAAAAAAAGTGTCACATGGAGGATATCATGGTGGGGGTGGAGCTTGAGCTCCGCTAAAATTCTTTTGTTTAAAGAATATTTCATGTTGGCTCACTGTGTGCACAAAGGGAGATTCGCTTCCCCGTTCACGACGGGTTCCCACGGAAAATGTACCTCCGTAAACTATGCCATTTGCGCAAGAAATATAACATGAATAAGACAAGTGCAAGGGCATGAAGGGGTAAAGTGTTGAAATGAAATGGTGCAAATAAACCTGCGCGATTGCGATGACACAATGCCGAAACGTTGGGTGCAATGGAATCTCCTTCTTGAGACGATGATTTTAAAAGTTTTTAGGGACTGTTTGTTTGACATATTTAGATAGGATTTAACTTCATGAGTTATATTGAGAAGTTATGTTCAGTAGTTAAAAATTAAGAGTTGTAGTTAAAAAAACTCGTTTGAATGCAATTTTTGTGTAGAAGAATTAGAGTCAAAACCTTGTTTGGATGTAGATTTAAAATGAGTAGTTAGTTTTAGTAGTTAAAAAAGAAATTATTAAAAATGAGTAGTTAATAATGAATTATTTTGATTGATTTTTGAAAATAATGATTAAAAATGAGTGGTTAGAAACGATTGAATAGTTATAAATGAATTATTAAAAAAGAATGGTTAGAAATTAGAGTTATTTTTAAAAGTAAAAATGAGGAAGAGTTAATAAAAACTCGTATGGATGTGGATTTTCGAAGAGAAATTAATAAATCTTAAAACTAAATTCTACCTAAATATGCCAAACAAACAAACCCTTAGCTACCATTGTATATTCTCTATTGGTTTATCATCAACATAAATTTAATTAGTTTATTTACTAGCATGAGATTTATGTTTTAAAAAAATAACATGAAATTCTCATTTAAATCTCCCCCATTAATAAATAAAATAAAAAGCATCTAATACTTGTGTCATACCCACTCCACAAACATTGATGTGACGATGTTGAACTGGTTTACAACCAAACAATGCATTACACTATTGACCCATTCGATTCAAACACTAAACTTTAATATACCTACAATTATACATATGCACTTCAAACACTTATTTTTTAATATCCACATAAATTTTACCCTGCAGCCAAAAAAGAGAGAAAAATGGAATTGACAGATAGAAAGAAAGAAAAATGCAGTTAAAAAAGAAGATTAGTGGAACGATCGCAGGCCGTAATAAGCCCATTGGGCTGCAATCAAGCCCAAACCTGCTGCCCTCATTTACGCAGAATGCAGCCCATATGAATTTTGCACGACTCCCACCTTACAATAATAGCAATTATTAATTCTTTCTTCTTTTTAATTTAAGTTCTATTTTAATTTTAGAGTTCTACCATTATGTAAGGATATGTACCTTTAAATGAATACAATGCAATCATATTTTTTTAGTTTTTAAATTTCAATAATAATTATGAGGGTTATCTTTCGTTACGAAGATTTTTTGTGGTTGAAAATTTAGATTTTATTTTTTTATTTTATTTTATGTTTTGAAAAGAAAATTTTATTTTTGTAGTTGGTATGGGTGTATCCATAATCAAATTAATGATCTTTTATATCGGGAAATTATCACCATTTAATTAATAATTTAATAAAGTTTAGAAATTTATTATTTATAGACATTAATTTAAGTTCTCTAAAATTTGTAGCCATTTACTTAATAAATTTATTTCCCTAATTGACCCATTTAAATACGTACTTTCAAAACCAAACGACAATTTCATTAAAACAAAATGTTATTTTATTGTACAAACGATATAATGATAAATCAGGTTTGTATATAAGATTATAAAATAGACTGTATCGTTAGAGTTTATTTTTATGGTCATCATGCTACTTAAGAGTTAATTTTCTAATTTATAAATTAGGTCGACAGTTAAATATACTAGAGTCTATCGTTGTTTTGTAAAATTAATCTATGTATATGTAAATTTGTTCAAACCCTCAAAGATTATTAAAAACGACTATATCATGCATGAAAAAAAAAAGTTTAATATACATAAAATATGAAATTATAATTAAAAGTTATATGTTTTTTTTTATAACCATTCAAAGTTATATGTTGGATAATTAAAAAGTCATACCGTTTTGGAATGTAATAATATTTTTTTCAAAAAAAAGAATAATCCATATAATTTTAAATAGAATTTAATTACTATGATCTTAAATAGAAGTAATATGTTGGGTAAATTATTAATTTTCCTTTACTATTTAGGACTTTAATTCAATTTAAACAAACAATCCAATTCGAAAATAAAACTTAAAATCAAAAGGGTTGGTGGTTTGTTTGGTGAATATCCACGTCAACATCAAAGACACGAATTCGTTTTTGAAAATCCGTATTTAACTAAGAAATAGTGCTTTTTATCGGGGCCTTGTTGATCTAAAATATTGATGAATACAAAAACAATTGACAATTGTTCGTACCTTGAACATCTTTGTGTTGGGATAAAAAAATAATTCCATTAGTATATATTTATGAACCAAGAAACTATGAAGATAATTGTTTGTCAATTTTAAAGAGGATTACATTGAGTATTTAATTATCGAATGGGTCACTGATGCAATAGTTTTATTGTTTGATTGTAAACGAGCGTCATGAGTTCGAGCTCGACAATCGATATTTGTTCCCCTCACCTAATATGTACTAAAATAATAAACATCTAATATTTAATTATACTTACTTTTCAATCATTCATTTATAGTTATTCAATTTAACCTCTCATTTTTTATCATTAATTTCAAACTATTTATTTCATTTGCCACTCCATAAAAGTACATCCAAACCGACTATTAAAAAAATCTTAATTTTTTATCTATTAAGAATAATCATTCAACCAAAATCCCATCCAATCACCTCATATAGGTTGAAACCCCAATATCCATTATTGATCTAAAAAAGAAAACAAGGGTCTTTCATGTCTGTTTGTTCTTTAATGGTAAGCGTGAAAAACGTTGTCTTAGTACGGCTGATCAAAGTTAGAAAGATGTAACCAACAACTGATGATGATCGATTGCATAATGAAAGAAAAAAATTGAGAGATGTAACCAATTACTTGTTTGAAATGTTATTTTTGTGTAGAGGAATTAGAATCAAAACTTTATTTAGATGTAGATTTAAAATGAGAAATTATTTTGAGTAGTTAAAAAAAGAATGATTAAAAATGAGCTATTTGATCGATTTGTTATGAATGGTTATAAATTATTGAATAGTTATAAATGAACGATTAGAAAGAATTTCGTAAGAACCATGTAGGTTTTTGAGGAACAATTAGCAAATCCTGCGTAAATACGACAAACAAACACCCCGCTATTGTGTTCATCTTCACGATAATTATGTGGATGACTTGTTTATAAATAGAAAAACGTAACCCAAATCAGAATGGGACTTCACAAGAGTGTTCTTTGTTCATTATGAATATGAATATGAATTTGGAGGGTGGAAAAATGGCAATGGCTGCAGGAGATGAGCTGCTGGAAGCGCAAGCCCACATATGGAAACATATCTTCAGCTTCATCAATTCAATGTGTCTGAAATGCGCAGTTCAACTGGGAATACCAGACGCCATCCACAGCCATGGCCCTCACCCAATGCCCCTTTCTCAACTTATTTCTGCCCTCCAACTCCATCCTAATAAGACCGCGTTCGTATATCGTTTAATGCGTCTATTAACTCACTCGAACTTCTTTCGAGTGATCCAAAATAGCGAACAAGAAGAAGAAGGATATACGTTAACCGATTCGTCTCGTCTTCTTCTTAAAGACAACCCTTTAAGTGTGGCTCCTTTCTTGTCGCCCATGCTCGATCCAGTCTTCGTGGAGCCGTGGCAGTTCTTGTCTGCATGGATGAAAAGTGATGACCAAACTTCATTTGATACTGCTCATGGAACGCCCGTTTGGGAGTATTTTAGCAATAACCCCAAGCATGGTGATGCTTTTAACGAAGCAATGGCGAGTGATGCGAGGTTAGTGATACATATTTTACTCAACAAATATAAACACATTTTCGATGGACTTGGCTCGTTGGTTGATGTTGGAGGCGGCACCGGAACTATAGCCAAAGCCGCTGCCGAGGCTTTTCCAGAAACGGAATGTATAGTGCTCGATCTTCCTCAAGTCGTGGCTGATTTGAAAGGGGAACGAAACTTGAAATTTGTTGCAGGAGATATGTTCAAAGATATTCCGCCTGCGGATGCACTTGTGATGAAGGTAAACTTTAGTTACTATTATTTTCTATGCATGTAATTAGAATACTTTCTTTTTTTGAGGTTACTTCGGCCCCTGTTTGATAACCATTTTGTTTTTCGTTTTTTGTTTATGAAATTTAAGCTTACAACAACTACTTTACTATACATTTTTCTTCATTTGGATATTTACCTCTTACCTATATTTTAATAAACAAAACCAAAATTTATAAAAAAAAAAAAAAAAGTAACTTCAAAAAAGTTGTTTATGTTTTTGAAATTTGGTTAGTATTCACCTATTTTCTTAAGGAAATATGGATACAATATTGCTACGTACAAAATTTGAGTAGAAACAGACTTAAATTTCATAAACAAAAAACAAAATGGTTATTAAACGAGACCTAAGTTATGTAATGTTTTGATATTTGATTTTATAGTGGATACTACACGAAATGAACGATGAAGAATGTGTGAGGGTTTTGAAGAACTGCAAATCGGCAATTACAAGCAATGGTAAGAAATTAGGAAAAGTGATAGTAATTGGCATGGTTGTTGACAGTAAAAAAGAAGATTCAATTGGAATACAAATGCTATTTGACATGCTGTTGATGGCCTTAACCATTGGAAAAGAGAGAGGAGAAAAAGAATGGGCATATGTGATTAAAGAAGCTGGATTTAGCCGTTACAAGATCTCTCCAATTATGGGCTTAAGATCGGTTATAGAGATTTACCCATGACACACAATAATCTCTTTCAAGTGCGTGCTGTTACAATAAGTTGGGTTTACTTTTAGACCACTTTTATGAATGTAGACTTCTTATGATTTTAAGTGGGAGTTGTTTTCAGGTCTCTTATAGAGATTTTGCTTTTGAGAATTGTGTTTACGATATGTTGAATGTACTTCGGACTACTCTTATGAATAAAGTATTTGCGTGATTTTGATTAAAGCATTTAAGTTTATGGAGGAGTTTTCAAACGACTAATAAGAATAAAGTATATTAATATATTTAATTATTCTTATTCACATAATATCTTGTTATAAAATATATTATGTTATTTTAACATAATGGTAATTTCATAATTTAATTAACTCGGAATTATTCACATTAACATGCTATCCTATTATAAAAATATATTTCATCTTTTTATCTACTTAACAATATTATTTTTTAAAACTAAGTTTTTATTTTAATTCTTAAAAACCAATTTTTTTAAAAACAAACATAGTAGTTTTCTGTTTTTTTTTTTTTTAAAATAAAGTAGTTATATAACGAAGTTTTATATAATTTTTTTTTTATAACTCCCTATATTCAACGTGCTATACATGTTTGGAGTGTCATCAACTTTCTCCCTATCTTCAAATTTATCTATAAATTAATGTCATAAGAGAATTTCAAATTTATCTTTAGAATCAGTTCTCTCTACTATTATGGGCACATGTTTAAATTTGGTTTTTAGCTTTTGCTCATAGATAATAACTTTTTTTATTCGAAAATAATTGTGAGAGATTCAAATTCGTTGATTATTAAATTATATAAGATAGACACGATGAATTATATTTTTATTGACATCACCAAATATGTATGGTTTGTGTCTGAATGTTTTTTTAACAATTTAATGAGAACTTATTAACTTTTGAACCACGTATTTTTTAATAATAGAAAGAGAAACGATGCATAGAATGATTGACTTAATATCATTTTAAATATTTAAAAAAAAGAAGAAAAAAAAACGAGGTCGTTCATATAGTGGTACGTATAATTTTAAAAAAACACGTCTATTTTTTTTAGTTTAACCAAAATTGAGAGTGGAAAGACTCGAGTTCATGATCTCATCATTCATATACACATGCTAATGACACAGAGATTATTACTCAGGTCGTAGGTTCATAGACTCTTTCTCAATTATGTAACTTTAACTACAACTATTTTTAAAGGAAACTCAATAGTATACCAAATAAGCCACAGAAACTAATATGTCAGTTAGACTTTGATTTTAATATTCGCCAAACTTTTATTTTTAATCATTATTATAGATCAACTTTGAGAAAGACCTAAATATCAAATTCTATATTTAACGAAGGTTAGAGAATATTTAACAAATCTCTTAATAAATAGTAGTAAGGAGAATAGCTTATAAAAATTTTGAAGACTCTTCTCTAACATGCCTTTTTTCTCTCTCTCTTAAATAACAAGCCTTTCTTTTTAATCAACAACAATAAAAATGTCTATACATGATTTTATAGGTTTAGAGTTCAAATCTTTATCCTCAATATTGCTAACTAAAAGAAAAAAAAAGATGCCTACTTCATTGTTTAATTTAGTAGGTTAATAAGAATTGAACTCAACAAATTTGAGGTATGATCTTATGATAACTCAGAAATTACAAATTCAAATCTTTCATGGCTAAACAATTCCTGAGCTTTTTTTTGGAGATTTTGATAAGTTTCGAAGCTTTTTTATGCATAATTGGAGTCCACATGAGAAAATCTAAGCAATAAAATTAATTCACGCACCATTTATTTGTATTCATAATCATAAATATAGTTCAATATAGAATTGTTAATATTCATATTAATACATTATTCTTTATAATTAGTACATTGTTATATATTATTAATACAATATATTATTACATAATAATTGAATATCGTATTATTATTAATGCTTAAAGATTATGATCGCTCAATTATTTTGAAAAGTGACTATATTTATAATTATTTTTTGAATTTGATTAATTTTGTAAATTTTCCTCGAATCATGGTAGGTTTAAGCTCATGTACACTTATTTAATATTAATATTTTTTTAAAAAAACATATATGCTTATAACTTGTTGAGTTTACTAATGGGTCACCAATAAAAAAAAAAAGAATAATGGTCCAGCCAGCCAGCCACAATAAGTGTATGGTCATACAATTTTAGTTCATAAAATTCAAATTATTCCATTGTTTAGTAATCTAATACATTGCTATAAAACTCAGGAAAAAAATGAAGATTATTATTATTATTGTTATTATTGTTCTCAACTGGCAGTCCGACGATTGAGAATAAAAACTTCAAAAAATGTTTTCTTAAGACACCTCTAGCTTGAGATAAATGAAAAATGTTTAAATTTGAATACTCTTCCAAATAAGGATGGGCCAATGACAGTGGTGCCTTGGGACTGATATTTTAGTTTTGAAAAAGAAAAAATTATTATTATTGTTGTTGAAAAGGAAAAGAGCTTCATCAAGATGGACATTATTGGTTGAACTAAAACAAAAGGATGAGGACATAAGATGGAACATTATCCTCAAAGTACGCGTGAAACTGTTTCAAAAACAAACATGATCGATGACACCTTGCCGACTGATGTGCTATGCCACTTCAGCGCTGCCTTTTTTTTAAGACCACAGACTTATTATTATTATTACTGTTTCATATTTAAAGAGAATTTAACTTTAGAGTTATATTATAATTATTATGAGTAGTTAAAAACTAAGAGCTATAGTAAAAAATTAGTTTGAATGTGATTCTTGTGCAGACGAATTAGAATCAAAATTTTGTTTTGATGTAAATTTAAAATAAGTAGTTAAAAAATAATGATTAAAAATGAGTGGTTAAAAATAAATTATTTTGATTCGTTTGAAATGAATGATTAAAAATGAGTGGTTAGAAATGGTTTAGTAGTTTCTTTTTTTGAACAAGAAACAATATATTGATAAGACATGTTAAACATGTAAAAAAACATGTAAAAAGAGATTACAAGAAAACATGTCAATTTCTAGCAACAGAGTTATATTATAGTTAACAAAATACTTTGATTTAATACACCAAGAAGCTGTCATAAACCCTGAGGATTTTAGTTTGTACTCCTCTTCAAGAATCCTTGCATTTCTTTCACTCCATAATCACCACAAAATAGCCGCCTTCAAATTCGTACAAAGCTCCACCTTTTGAGAAGAAAGATTTAAACAAAATGCCCCAAAGAGAAAGTGTTCCATTGATTGGAAATTTGTAATGTCATGAATATAATGACTTCGGAGAAAATTCCACACTTGACTCGTATATGAGCAATTAACAAATATAAATGAATAGTTAAAAATAAAAATTATTTTTAGAAGTAAAACGAGGAAGAGTTCATAAAAACTCGTTCGGTCATAGGTTTTCGAGAAAAAAATAGTAAATTATCCAACTAAATCCTAGTTAAAAACAAACATCAAATGGGTCGGTTAAGCGATTGATTACCTGATTTGATGTTAATCTATTTTCACTCCACAGTTACAAGTTCGATTCTTACAGACAAACAGCCATGAGTGAATTAAAAAAAAAAAAAAAAAAAACTTTATTTTCCCTCTCCACTATTATGGCACATCTTGAGTTTCTATAATGTAAATAAAATATATCTGGAAATTAGCTTTTGGCCTCGTACAATTATTTTGAAATGTCTTATGAAAAATTATTCGCATGCTCTCTTTCTTTTTAATACAATTTTCAACCGTCCTTGTAGATATCATCTTACCATAGAAACGTAAATATATCTTTCTTTCTTTCTTTTTTCTATGGCCACCTTGTAAACAACTCAAATTAAAAAAAAAATCGTAAGAAACTAATTCTTAACCACTAAAGCTTTGCCTTTGTTTTTTTACCACGAATTATTATTATTATTACTATTTCTTATTTAAATAACAATTTACACCACATCTTGAGTGTAATAATAATAAAAAAAAAAACTCTTTATTTTCTCTCTCCACTATTATTCTACATCTTGAGTTTCCATAATGTAAACAAAAAAATGTTTGGAAATTAGCTTTTGGCCTTATGCAATTATTTTGAAGTGTTTTATGAAAAATTATTCGCATGCTCTCTTTCTTTTTATTACTATTTTCAACCGTCCCGGTAGATATCATCTTACCATTTATAAAAACGTTAAGATATCGTAAATATATCTTAGTTGAAGGATCAAAATGGAATCAACATCATAGTTTATGGACCAAAATGGAAGTTTATAGAACTTCTAGAAACCCATTTTTAAAAATCAAATTCCCAATATACAATTATTTCATTTTTTAAATCTCAAAGATCAAATACAAACTAAATTTAGCCATTTGATTGTTTATTATTAATTTTTTAAAAAATAGTTTGCATGCCTCTTAAGAAAGGATTTAAATTATTAATTAAATTTCAAAAAGAAAAACAAGTTCTTGTATCATTATTTTTTGTTTGTTTTTGTTTTGTTTTTCAAACATGCCTCTGATTTTGAAAACATAAAGCAAAATATGAATAACATAATAATAATGAAGTTTATGGGTGGAAGTACTAAAAAAGAACAGATGTTTTAATGCCCAATTGGAACTTAAGTTGAAATCTCAACTACGATTAAAAGTTTACTTGTAAGCATAATGTTGAGTTTTATCCCTCATCTCTTTCCCTTCCTATAACTCACATTGCTTGGAACATCTTCAAAATTTGCAGCACTTTAAAAGAATCATAAGGTATTGAAGAACTATTGATAAACTAAATAATTTTAACTTAAGTTTCAATAGTTTTATATGCATATAGTTTTGGTTAATTCACACTTTACTAATGAACTCACATCACTGAAACCTTTGAATTGTGTGACTCAAAGTTTATAAAGAAACATGAAATGTGGACAGATTAGTGACCATACCTTGGGAAATGGGGTTTGTATGTATGGAAACCACAACTTTTTTTTTACTTCCATAATAATGAGGATGGAAAGAATTTAAATCCATAACTTCTTGTTCTTGATATACGTTGATGTCGCTGAACTGTTGGTATATAAACTACAACTTAGGATAGAACAAAAACGATGAAATTACATAATAAAATGTATAAAATTAGAAAAATTTTAAAAACAATAAAATAAAGTGTTGATAAAGAAAAAGTAGCAATCATAATTGGACTTCACAGAGGCTTGGTCATTTAACTTCATTATCAATATGAGTTTGGAAGGTGGAAATATGGAAACTGTTGTAGGTGATGAGCTGCTGGAAGCACAAGCCCACATATGGAAACGCATATTCAGCTTCATAAACTCAATGGCTCTCAAATGCGCAATTCAACTTGAGATACCAGATGCCATCCATCGCCATGGCCCTCACCCGATGCCCCTATCTCAACTCGTCTCGGCCCTCCAACTCAACCCTAATAAGACACAACTCGTATACCGTTTAATGCGTCTATTAACTCACTCCGGCTTCTTTCAAGTGACTCGAAATTGCGAAAACAAAGAAGAAGAATACATGTTAACCAATTCTTCTCGTCTTCTTATTAGAGACAACCCTTTGAGTCTAGCTCCTTTTGTATCGGGCATGCTCGAACCATTCTTCATGGAGCCGTGGCACTTCCTCGCTACGTGGTTCCGAAGTGATGACCAAACGCCATTCGATACAACTCATGAAATGCCGTTTTGGAAGTGTTTGGGAGACATGCCGAAATATGGTGATGTTTTTAATGCAGCCATGGCAGGTGATGCAAGGTTAGTCATGAGGGTTTTAATAGAGAAATATGGTGATGTTTTTAATGGAGTTGGGATATTAGTTGATGTGGGAGGTGGCACTGGAACTATGGCTGAAGCCATTGCTCAGGCTTTTCCACAAATTGAATGTATTGTGTTTGATCTTCCCCAAGTTGTGGGTGCCATCAAAGGGGAACAAAACTCGAAATATGTTGCAGGAGATATGTTTGAAGCTATTCCTTCGGCCGATGCATTTCTGTTGAAGGTAAACTTATTATTATTCTTTCATGTACATGTGTTGCAGAGCTCATTTTTAGTCTAAGTTTTGAATGAAATTTTAATTCAGTCAGGAAAATTTGGGTGAAGTCCAGGCTGCACCCAAATCACTATCCTTTCAATGACTATAGATTCTATTTTTCTTTTTTGCATTACTATTATTTTTTATAAGAGATTTTTTTTTGCAGTCATTAAAAGGGTGACATGTGATTTCAGTGCAGCATAAGCTTCATCCAAATCTTACTCTATTTCATTATCAAACATTTTTATTTCTTTCGTTTCAATTTAGTTTTTAAATTATAATATATATTCAAAGATAACTAAAAACAAAAACTAAAAAATGGTCAATTGTAGTTCTAGTATGTTTTTAACAACTATGATCATAACGTTATTGTTTGATTTGCAAAGAAAAACTTAAATGCCAAATATTTTCATCAACACGTAATGATCATAGTTCTTAAACAAAAACTTAAATATTAATATATTGGACTTTTTACACCAAAATATAATGTCTTCCCAAATATATTGGACTTTTTACACCAAAATGCCACATTTTACTGCAATGTCTTCCCAAGTTGTAAGGCATATAATAGCACCATATAAGTTGTAAGGCACTGTTGGGTTGATCAACTTTATATTTATCATCACGTCAATTTTAACTAATCTTCCCAAACCATTTTCCATATGGTTATAATATCTAATATTGTTATATTATTGTGAAATGTAATACTTGACGTTGATAAAATAGTGGATATTACATGATTGGAGCGACGAAGAATGTGTGAGAATTTTGAAGAATTGCAAATCAGCAATGAGAAGCAATGGTAAGAAAAAGAAAGTGATTGTAATTGATATGGTGGTTGGCAGCAAAAAAAAGGATGCCTCAATTGAGACTCAACTTTTCTTCGACTTGCAAATGATGGCCACAGCAACAGGAAAAGAACGAGAGGAAAAAGAATGGGCTCAACTCATTAAAGAAGCTGAATTTAGTAGCTACAAAATTTCTCCAATTATTGCCTTAAGGTCTCTTATAGAGATTTATCCACGAGTGTCTCGGTTCAAAAAAAAAAAAAAATGTTTGTTTGAGTATATACTTTATTTTTGTGTAAAATATTTGTTTGATTATTGATCAATGAATAACAGAAAGAAAGTGATTTTTATGGATATGGTGGTTAAGTAAAGAAAAGGACGACTCCATTTAGATTCAATTGTTCTTTGACATGCAAATGATGGTCTTAACTACAAGCAAAGAGCGAGAAAAATGATCATTAAGCTCCGTTTGTTAACCATTTTGTTTTTAGTTTTGAATTTTTGAAATTTAAACCTAACTTTTCTAAACGCAAAATTCAAATTAAATTAACACGGTTTCCAATTTTTCTAAACTGTGCACCAAGCGAGGATCGGAGGAGCTTAACTTAATCGGAATAAAGTTAACTCCTCCCTCAAACAGCCCCATTTGTTAGTACACAAAAAAAAAAAAAAAAAAATTACAATATAAAAACCTTTAAATTGTGTGGCTCATAGTTTGTAAAGAAACATAAATTGTGCTCTCCAAAAAATCACATAAAACGTGGACAGATCAGTGATCATACCTTGAGTAAAACAAAAACGCGAGATTCCATATTATTAAAAAAAACAAACCAAAAAAAAAAAATCACTAGAAAGGATGTTTGGAAAGAGAAATAGCATGACCAACAAAAAAAATTAAGAAAAAGTTCACTAGAAATCATGTACACCCCCCACGTTTTATATTATTTTAACTTCAAGAAAGTTTAAAAAATTATAATAAACAAATAAAATGCAAAACATATATAGTTAAAATATTTTTCGTTAAAAATTAATTTTGAACTTTTCATATGAACATGAACTATATGACACCTATTAATCTAAAAGCCTTTGGTTCGAGTCTCTTCCATTTTCAATTATTATAATTTTTTTAAAAAAATAAAAGAAAATGAGAATAATTATAGAGAATTATTATTTTACCTAATTATATTTAAATCATCGAAAATCATGTCTTTTTATTTAATATTTATTTACTCAATAATCATTGTTCATTCCTCCGTAAATTATCATTCATTCCTCGGTGACTTTGGTTTCTCGTAACCATTTTTCGTTCCTCATGTATACTAATATTTTATTCTTTATCATGCAACTCAAATACAACGTTTAATGACTTCATTCATTGCACATCGTAACAATTTCTACTCATAATACTCATTTCACTTTTATATAAAGTAATTGGTCTTATAGTTAATCATTATTACGTGTACACATATTCTCATTCCCCACCTGTACCATTTTATTACATTTATAGAAAACAAAGTCTTTATAAAGAGAAAGACCCAATTGGCAATTGTAATTAAACTTCAAATAAAGTCTAACGTCTTGTTGATCATTTAGCTTAATTGCCAATATGAATTTAGAGGGTGGAAATATGGCAGTAGTTGCAGGCAATGATGAGCTGCTCAAAGCACAATCCCATATATGGAACCACATATTCAGCTTCATCAACTCCATGTCTCTCAAATGTGCAGTTCAACTTATGATACCGGATGCCATCCACAACCACGGCCTTCACCCGATGCCCCTCTCTCAACTCGTTTCGGTCCTCGAACTCCATCCTAATAAGACTCGATTCATATATCGTTTAATGCGCTTACTAACTCACTCCGGCTTCTTTCAAATTCAAAATGTGACCAAAAGTAGCGGCGAGGAAGAAGAAGGATATGTGTTAACCAATTCGTCCCGTCTTCTTATTCGAGACAACCCTTTGAGTCTTGCTCCTTTTTTGTTGTCCATTCTCGATCCATTCCTCATGGAGCCGTGGCAGTTCCTGTCTACGTGGTTCCGAAGTGATGACCGAACGCCATACGACACAGCTCATGGAATGCCGATTTGGGAGTACTTGAGCAATATGGGAAAATATGGTGAGGTTTTTAATGAAGCTATGGCAAGTGATGCAAGGTTGGTGATGAGTATTTTAGTGGAAAAATATAAGTATGTTTTTGATGGAGTTGATATATTAGTTGATGTGGGAGGTGGCACTGGAACTGTGGCCAAAGCCATTGCCGAGGCTTTTCCACAAGTTCAATGCATTGTGTTTGATCTTCCCCAAGTTGTAGGTGGCATGAAATTAGGGCAAGAAAACTTCAAATGTGTTGCAGGAGATATGTTTCAAGCTATTCCTTCTGGAGATGCATTTATATTGAAGGTAAACTTATTATTATTATTTTCTATATATATATATATATATGCATTCTCAAAGCTCTGTCACTTATTTAATATATATAAATCGAGATAAAGAGAATTTACTATCAACCGTACATTCTACTCTTTTATTATATTTGCAGTAGAATTTTTAAAATAATTCATCTATAACACATTGATTTCTATCATCCAACTAATGATAGAACTTAATTTGAATTTTTATCACCGATAGAAAATTCAAGTAGTGATAGAATTCTATCATTTAATAGAATTTAACCAGTGATAGAATTCAATTTGAATTTTCTGTTATAAATGAATTAATTTTGACTTTGTGGTATAGATGGAAATATTTGCCATTTTTTGTTATACATGCAAAATCACTATATATATATATTCAATTGTTATATTTATCACGAACCATTTTCGACAGGCTTATAATATTTACTATCGTTGTATTATTGTGAAATATAGTGGATATTACATAATTGGAGCAATGAAGAATGCATAAAAATTCTGAAGAACTGCAAATTAGCAATGACAAGCAATAGCAGCAAAAAGAAAGTGATTGTAATTGATATGGTAGTTGAGAGTAAAGAAAAAGACAGCTCAATTGAGACTCAACTATTTATGGACATGCAAATGATGGTCTTAACAGCAGGAAAAGAACGAGAACAAAAAGAATGGGCTCAACTCATTAAAGAAGCTGGATTTAATAGCTATGCAATTTCTCCAATTATTGGCTCAAGGTCTCTTATAGAGATTTATCCATAAGTGTTTCAAGTCAAAAAACATGTTTGAGAATATATTATTTTTATGAATAAAATATTTGTAGGATTATTAAAGAAACTAGATCAAAAGAGTGCATAAAAAGTGTGCACTTGGTTGATCTTTGCAACGTTGTTCTTTTACATACTTAATTACTTTATGCGAAGGTAGAAGAAACGTATTGCAAATACGTTCGTATATAAATAGAAAATCGGGACTAAACAATTCGAATTCATAAACCCTTGATCACGAATACATTCGTATATTGATTAAAAACATGTTTTTTATTTTAGAATTCTTCACACTAAAGATTAGGAGCCAAAAATTATATGAACCTACAATAATGATGACTTTGTATATAAAAATATATATTATTAAAAAATTAAGAAATACATTAAAAAAATGATGATTTATCAATAACGTCTGAAATGAGATATTGAACATGCGACATTATCCTGTATAGAAAACTGTCAAGTATTGCTCTTTTTCTTATATAAAATTTTTCCAACTGCGTGTTAATTTTCGCCCTCAAAATAATAATTAAAGATAAAGAAAATATCAAATTGAACTCGTAGACTATGATAGCCGTTCCACAGACCACAAGTCATGTCGTATATAACTTATGTTTTTTATGATAAACTAAAGAATTAGAGCAGGAAAATGAGTTACTTACACCCCCAGCTGGCATTAGAATATGGCAATTTCATTCACCTTCCCCAGAAATATTTCAACAATGATAAACCATTACAAACTGAAAGAAATCTAATATCCTCACACAAAACAAGTCCTTATTTTACAAACTGAAATAGCATCTAAAAGAAGTTAATAACGACAACAACGCATAACATGGGTCGGATCTACATTCGCGAAACGAACCTTCTGTACCTTCCATAAATGCAGAAGAGGATGAAGGCAAGCAAACTACCAATCAATAAAGGGATTGGATGCTGAAACTCATCTTTTTTTATGGGGGTAGGTATGGCAATCTAAATTAGAAGTATGTTACTTCATTGTTGAGATCTGTTACCTTTAGTATCTGTTTATCTTCTATGACTAAGGATTCTAAAAAAATAAAAACTTTTGACGACGAATGCGGATTCGAGAAGGATACAAGATGGGTGCTGATCAGCATTTCTTGTGCTTCAAATGTAATCCATCTTCATCCTTGGAAAAGTATCCAACTTCATAATGAATCTGTTTAAAGCATAATTTGTGTCAACCATAAAAACCAGTGAAGAATACAAACACATGTCAAAGGAATTTTATCATATGAACAAAAACAAGTAAAAGGAAGATCAATATATTTGTCAATTCCTAAAAACCGGATAGAGGAGTTGTGTCTTGTGTGCATGTGTGTGTTTGTTTTGGGGATAATTATCTAATCTACCATTTTGAAGGGAAAAAAGTTGGCCTAAATACATAGGTAAAATTTCAATGGCCTACACATCAACTATTATTTAACACACTTTCTATAGGAACTCAATTACATGGCTAGATGACTAATTTCTTATCATAGGCTGTAGACAGAAAATCATAAAATGACAAAGATGTACAACTTATAGAATAGATCGCGTTCAAGTAAGCTCGTAAGTCATAAAATTCTTTCAAGAGCATCTATTTATGAAGGTTGGACCGATTGGAGATATGTAGTTCATTGTTCATCATATCATCTCTTTAAAATCTGTAAATTCCCACTATGAAAATGTTGAGCCCACGATCAGAATAGAATGTCCAATATACAGTCTTTTGTCAGTTCAACAACAATCAATTGGGGATGCCCAATATAGAATGTCGAATTCGAACTCTTGACCTCTTCATCCGTCCCATACATGGTCTAAGACTCTAACTCAAGCATCTTGCATTTCTCAAACACAGGCATCTATGCTACACATTCTTGAACTCCCAAATCTGTATAGGAAACACCCCTCGAGTAAAGAAAATGTCGCGAGCCAATCGGTAACGAATCGTATCATATCCAACTCCCTAGCTAACATGACACAAGACAATGAAAATAATCAAACCCAAGCCCAGAGGTTGAACCCCTTCACAAGAATTCCAATCAAAGAAATCCACTCCTGCAGCCAATGTTCTTCTTTCCTAAGGGGGTGTTTGTTTGTCAAATTTAAGGTGGATTTATATGAAGCATTTACTGACTACTCCTCAAAAAACTACATCCAAACAAGTTTTTTTAACTATTCAAAATAACTCCTCATTTCTAACTACTGAAAATAACTTGTCATTTCTAATCATTCGTGAAACTACTCAAAATAACTCTTCATGTCTAATTATTCATTTTTAATACTCAAACAAAATAACTCTTTTTCAAATTTACATTCAAACAACCTATTGTCTCTAACTCCTCCACCAAAAAGAGTGGATCCAAACGAGCTATTACAAAAACCTCAACTTTCTAACTATTCAGAATAACTCCTCAAAATAACTTCTCAAACTAAGTCCTTGTCCCAAAGCTCATCCAAACACCTCTAAGACAACCTTTCATGTTATTGGGCAACACACAGCAGTCTAAAAACAGAACAGAACAACAAAAGGAGCCATCTCTACTCTATCTATATAATTTATTCGTGAGAAAAAATGTATTGATTCATCTCTACAAAGTCCTTCAAAAATCAGGGAAATCTCATAGAAATCAAAAGCTACAGAAAACAGCAAAGGGAATCAAAATCAGGCAATCACAAACCTAAACTCCAGAAGACCAAACGAAATCCTAACTTCTAACTTAAAAGGGAAAGTATTCAAAACAAACATACCATCCACTGGAACTCGGGCGATTTCCACCGGATCTCGGCCGATTCAGATCTGCCCTGCCGCCGGATTTCGGCCGGCCATCATCGCCGTACCGATTCGGAGACCCATAATTCCCATACAGCCTCTGATTCGCCTCTCTAAGTCGGATCCCAACGTTCACAGGCCTCTCCTCTTTCCCAACGAAACCCGCCCTAAGATGCGGCGGCACAAATTTCTCCGGTTTAGGCAACGCCGCCACCGGAGGAGGAATCCCCTTGTCCTTCTCCGAGGTCGGAGACGGAGCGATGGCGCCGGAAGCGGTCCGGCCGAGAGGGCGAAGAGAGATCGAATCGGAATCGGATGGAGAGCGGATCTGATCGGCGGAGGAGGGGCGAGATTGGAGGTGAGGGGAAAGGACGGTGATGGGTTTGGGGGTAGGGCGGGTCAGGACGAGCATGCGGCCATGGGACTTGTTAGATATGGAGGAATAAGTTGCAGAGGATGAAGAAGAAGAAGAAGAAGGGTTTTTAGAGGGATTGTTGTGGTTGACAGATTTGGGATTGTTGGAGAGATTCTTGTCGTAGATGTGATTGAAATTGATGGAGGTGTATTTGTTGGTTTTTGCCATCCACTGCTCTGTTCTTTCAAGCTTCTTTATGGGATTTGGGGGATTGTTCAGAAACAGGGGAATCAACAACAACTTTGTGAGGATCCAAAGGAAGGGAGAAGAAGAAGAAGAAGAAGAAGAAGAAGAAGAAGAAGAAGAAGAAACAGGGGATTTATATAATTGGAAAATGGATTGCTTACAATCAAAGATTAAAGATTTAATTTCATTTCATTTGGATATACCCAAACCCCTCAACCTTTTTCTTCCCATTTCAATTCATTAAAAAAATAGTTTTTTATATAAAAAAAAGTAGTTTTCTTTTTTTAACTGATTTCTGATGTGAGCTTAATTTTGGGGGAAAAAAAATATATTTTAAGAAAATTAATTATAAATTTACTATTAAAGGTGAACAAAAAAAATATCAACGTATAATTATCATCTAATGACTAAAAAATTAGAATTTATCGAAAAGATTATTGCATGTTGTTTTGTAGATGGGTTATAATCTAATTTAACTAGTTAGATAAGTATTAATACTCTAGATAAGGTTTGGTAATTTCTTTCCCTAATTTGAATTTTAAAAAAATGGAGTTAGAGTTCAAACTTTTCACTTTAATGTTTTTTTTTTAAATAAAAATAAAATCTTTAATGTTATTGAAGAAGAAAGAATAAACAAAAATAAGATAAAAAGTTGGTCAGATCTTAAAGATTTTGGATTTAGATTAACTAACTATAACAAGATGATAAGTTACAGGTCTTAAAATTTTGTACCAATTTGAACTGAAAAAAACACTTGAAATTTTGTAAAGAATAGCTAGAAAAAATAATCAGAATGAGAGAGGACAAACATTTGTCTAGGAGTAGGGAATAATAAATAGTTTTTGTTCTATTTCTTGCTAAGAACACATATGTATTTTACTGTCGATGGTAATTATAAAAAAGAAAAGTATGAAAAATAAATATTTTTTGAACTCGTACTTCTTTTAGTTGTTTTACAATTGTCTCTTATTTGATTTTTGTTTTTTTTTAATACTAATTTTTCATTTTTGTTAAACTATCAAATTATCAATATATTTTTAATCGTTTTCCCAATTTCTCAAAATGTAGAGAAAAAAAAACCTAAGATAACTATATTTGGATAAACGAAAGGAAATTGAATTGGTTAGGAGTAATTGAAAGGTTAGTCTGAAAATGTTTAGAAGAACAAAAAAAAACATACATTGACTTTTAATTTATAAAAGACAGAAATTACAGGTTTGCCATGATTAAAGACATTGGAATTAAATTCACAATCTATGTCAAGACGACTTGGTCATCTCCAAAAGTGATGTCTAACATGTCTTCGAAATCAAAATGTTTTGAAAGCAGTTGCAAAACTTTTAATTTTGCATTTAAGAGACACTTATATTATATTCTAAAGGTTTACAGAGCTTTGTGACGGTTTACTCCTTTTAAATATGATTTTGCTTATGCTCTTGAACTTCTTCTCGACTAAGGTTGTTGTGGATTTGCTATAGTGGTTCCTTTGTTTTTTGTTTTTTCATTTTTTTGTTAGTCGTTGTATTGTCTTGTTTTTCTTAATGTTGAGTTAAGTTTTTTTTTTCGAAAAAGGAAATACTAATCATTTGTCGTTCTAGGATAAGGTATGATTATTTGTGGGATCGATCTACTTTTTTTTAACTTTGGTGATGTCACATATCTTAATAGTCTTTATGATTCTCGAATAACTCTTTTTATTGAAAGTCAACCAATGTTGGGTTGACGATATTTAGTTTTACTTTTATGTATGAAATTTTGTATTCCATATTTGTTAAGATTTAAAAGGTTTATTGTGGATATGCCAACTAGAGTAGTAGTTCATCCTTATCAAAATACATCTAATGACCAAGAGATTGTGGATTTGAATCCTCTAACCCCCAAATTATTGTAATCTAAAAAAAAAAAGGTTGTCCGTGGATATGATATGTTATAGTGATTTTTTTTATTTATTTATTCGTGTTAGTTGTTGTAATGTCTTTTCTTTTAAGGTTAAGTTAATTTTTTTGTGGTGGATAAAGGGAGCATCTTGATAATCATTTAGGCCTCCATTTGATTTTTTGTTCTTCGTTTTGAAATTTAAGTTTATTTTTACTCAAATCATCTTTCATTAAGAAAGTATGTGAACTTTAACCAAATTTCAAAAACAAAAACAAGTTTTTGGAAGCTACTTTTTTTTTGTTTCCAAATTTTGGTTTGGTTTCTAAAAATATAGGTAAGATGTAGATATCCAAGTAAGGAAAAACACATGATAAAGTAATTGTTATAGACTTATATTTCAAAAACCAAAAACTAAAAACAAAATGGTTATCAAACAAGCTTTAGTTTTTTGTTTTTGGTTTTTGAAATTTTAGCATATTCTTACTTAAATTTCCTATAATGTATTCCACTTTTCCTACCATGTATATATCTTTCCTTAAGAAAGTATGTGAATACTAACGAATATGTGAATAACAACCAACTTTCAAAAGCAAAAACAAACTTTTGGAAGTACTTTTTTTTTACAAATTTTAGTTCGGTTTCTACAAATATAGGTGAGATGTAGATATCCAAATAAGAAAAAATATATGGTAAGGTAGTAGTTGTAGGCTTAACTTTCAAAAACAAAAGGGCAAATGGTTATCAAACAAAGATTTTATCTCCTTGATTTGTCATTTTAGGATATAGTGTCGCCTCCCTCTTGACAAATCAAACAAGTTATAAGGTTTTTGAAATCAAAGAGCATCAATGTGTTTCCATAATGTGTATCCCGGTGCCACAATTTAGGAACGGACCAGTGGTGCCCCATAATGTGTATCTCAGTGCCACAATTTAAGAACAGACCAGTGGTGCCCAAGTATAGGAGAACGAAACTCCGATTTCCCAGTTTTCAAAAAAAAAAAAAATGTTACATTGTGATTTTTATTTGTACACCTCTTTTTTTTTCCTTTTTTTTATTTAGTTCAACTTCAATTGAAGGAATAAAATTGAAAAAATTATGGAAACACATTGATGCTCTAAACTATTGATTTGGTTGGAAATATCTCCCTCTATCAAGGTAAAGATGGTGCTAAAAAAGATTTAGGAAGTGGAGAATTTAAGGTAGATCTGATTTTTTTTTTTTTTTTTTTGAAACCTGGTAGTTGTGAAAGTTTGTGATTGTTAATTAAGTTGTGGAGACACCATAATAACAAGCCTATAATTCAAGCCCATTTTTGTTTAAAAACATGTGGGCTCATGAAGATCTACCAAAATCCAGTAAAGAAAGGGAACTCTACTTATTGATTTTAGAGAAAAATCAGCCACAAGAAAATTTATACAAAAGCTAAATTGTGGTATTAAAATAACTATTCATACCGTGTTATAAATGTTTTCACAAATTCAAACAATTTACAAATACAAATACAGAAAGAAAAAAAATATATCTTTTTACAAATGGTATTATCTTTCTCTAAAAGAATCATACAGTCAGAAAATTTTTATTTTATTACATTTTGTATTTGAGAGTGGAAGCTTTCATATTTTAATATTAAGTGGTCCCAAAATTTGTAATTTATTATTATTTTTGTTTATTAAGGGGAATCTCATCATTATGCTCTCCAAATTTTGAATTTTTAAATTCTTTTATATATACAATTTTCAAAATAATTAAAATTTTGTCCTCAAAACAAGTTGAAGGGATCCACACATATGTTATTCAACAAAAAAAAAATCTCAAACAAGAGCAATACATCAGCACTATCACGTATTAATAACTATGAAATGTGTGGTTCGACTTCCCTACTCATTTATTTACTAAAAAAACAATAAATTTTACTAATAAATCAAGTTAACCCAAGAACGAAATCTCAAACTTAAAAAATAACCTAACAATATTAGAGAGAGAGAGCCCTAATCTATTTTAGCCTAAAGTCAAATTACATCTTGCATACAAATTAAAAAAATTGGAAAAGTCAATTTCTTTTATCAACAAAAGAATCTTTCATTGTATACAATTGGTTAATTGTAAATTAGAGTTCCCCACTAATATTGTATCCATTCCTTCAAGCTGTGAGTTGTCGCCCTTAAATCCAGCTCATTTCCAACCCCCACTTTTTCTCCCTTATATAATAATATATCACAAATCACAATCCTCATATCCACCAATATTCAACTAACTCCTCCGCCATGGCCTCCGCCGCTCTCCTCCTCCTCCTCCTCCTCCCCTTCGCCCTCTTCTCCCATACTCTTGGCCAAGCCCCGGCGGCACCGGCCCCTGCCCCGGCAGGGCCGATAAACATCACGGGGATTCTCGAAAAGAACGGGCAGTTCTCGACGTTCATCCGGCTGTTGAACGAGACGAAAATCAACACTCAGCTTGATAATCAGCTTAACAACACTCCTCAGGGAATGACCATTCTTGCTCCCACTGATAATGCATTCAACTCCCTTAAACCCGGTGCTCTCAATGGCCTCAACGACGAGCAAAAGTCCAAGCTTTTGCTTTACCATGTCTTGACTCAGGTATTTTTTTTTTGGAGATTTTGCATGTATAATAAAAAAATTCAAATTGAATTCTATCACTAGCAGAATTCTATTAGTGACAAAATTCAATCAATGAAAGATTTCTTCTATCACTGCTTGAATTTTTTACTAGCGATAGAATTTTAAATTGAGTTCTATCACTAATCGAGTTTTATCAATGATAGAAATTAATATGACATAGATGAAATTATTTTAGAAATTGTGCTGCAAATGTAATACAAAAGGTAAAATGTGTTGTTGATGATAAATTCTCTATTTTTTTTGCCCTTAATACATCAATTAATAAATACGTTCAAATATGAGTAGTCTTTAACATCGTATGAGTTTTGATGTGTAAGTTTATATTATCTAATATGATATGAGAGTGTGGGCATTTGTCTCCTGAAATTCGAACTGACCCTAGTGGGTAATCTTAGTGGATAGTTTGGATCCAATCCAAGCAAAAAATTTAAGTGAGCATTTTTAATACCGAAAATTCAGATCCAACCTTTAAGCAAAACGAGTAAGTTTAAGCGGATATTTTGATTCACAAATTCGGATTTAATTTAAGATGGTCTTCTCAATATGACATCATCTTAGAAGTTCATGTTGGAGATACCAATCTTATCGCAAGTGAGATGCATATGAATATGCATTGAAAGCTTTGATTAATTATTTGTTCCTAAGAATAAGTTGAATATCATTTTGAATGCATACTTTGATGCTTGTTTTATTTTGGTGCCTCTAAATTGGTCATATTTTCTTATTAAATTTTCTTTAAAGTACACACTTTAGAGCATGTTTGGATGTAGGAAGATGAGTGGAAAGGAAAATGATAGATGGTTTGAATGGGTGAATGCACAAAAATCATGTTTTCATAAAGTTATTTAAATTAGTTAATAGAAAATCTGCCTTTGAATAAAGTATTTGAATGAGTAATGGCACAAAAATAATATTCAAATAAAGTTATTTGTAAGAGGGATTGTAGGGGAAAAAAAATTTATTGTCTTTAAAGAGAATCCTAGAAACTTTGTTGGAAAAAGATGGAATTTGTAAAAACAATTAGAGTGAAGAAGTGGAATGTAGGGTAGAGAAAAAGCTTTTTCTATCCCAAACAAATCCAAGATAAATCTTACAACCACCAACTTTCCCATTATCCAACATTGCATTATTTTGGTTCTTTTACTTTTAAAAATAGAATATAGACTTTGTTGATATCATTATTCTTCTTCTTTTTTGTTAATGGTAAGATTACTTAATTTGATATATATATATATATATATCCATACTTATAACTTTAAATTTTGATGCAGTTCTACACATTGACACAACTAGAAACCGTGAGCAACCCGGTGAGGACTCAGGCCGGAGACTGGGGCCTAAACTTCACCGGCCAAGCGAACCAAGTCAACGTCACCACCGGCCTCGTTACGGTGCAGCTCAACAACAAGCTCCGAGAGCAATCCCCATTGTCTATTTTCGTAGTGGAACGAGTTTTGTTGCCCGAGGCTCTTTTCGGCAACCACACCGCCGCCGCCGCCCCTCCTCCGAAATCCTCGACGCCCACATCCGATTCGTCACCGGCCAACAGTGAGCCCTCGCCGAAATCGGATGCTGCCAAGCCGCCCTCCGGTGATAAGGGCAACGCCGCGAGAAACGGCGTCGGTTTGGGATTGGTTTTGTTGCCATTGATGTTCTTTCTTAAGATGTGAACTTTGAGTTGAGGACCATTATTTTGTGCTTTGTGTGCTTTGTTTTGTCATATATGCTTTGATTTTTTTTTTTTCTTCTTGTAATTTTTGCTATTTTTTTTCTTTCTAAATTGAATTATTTGTTTTTCTTAATTTATATGCATATAAATTTAAAATAACTCCTTTCATTTTCTAATTAATCTTGTTTACTTTTCTTTTTATATTATCTTTGACTTGTAATGTCATATCTAAAAGACAACGTTTATTGTCATTCGTTCTTATAAAACTATTGACAAATTATTATGTGGTAATAAATGTGTGATGTAGTTGATACTCCAATTTGTTAATTATTAAATGATTTATTTGATTCAAAGTTAAAATTAATGACACAAATAATAAGGTGGTTTCTCCATCCATCTCACTCTTTGACTTTCTATTTTATTTTTAAGAAGAAAAAAGAAAGATTGATTAATTAAAAAAACACTATAGATCAACAAAACCACAATATTCAATTACCAGAGAAAGTACAACTTTAGCTTCATATATTAGAGCATCAACTATATCATTAACCTTCAATGTTTGATTAATTAAACTATCTTATGTTTTAGTATGTATTAGACTATAGTAAAGTTTGAAGACATTTACTTTTAAGCCCTCTTCTTGTTTTTTTTTTAAAGAAAAATCTTATTTTTATTATCTTCAACCAAATCGAATCAAATATCGTATCATATTAGAGTTCAAAAGTTCGAACAAAATTAGATAAAATCTTTTATTTATTAAAAAATAATTGGAAGATGGGATTGAATAAAAAAAATGGAAATGTTGCACATGGTATTCCACATGCAATGAGGGAATGGAAGAAAATGACAAATAATTCAAGACGAGATGTGTTGTTATTGGAACCACCAATTTTGCTCTGCTGTTTCTTCTACATCTACTTTTTTTCCCTTCAAATATCTTCTAAATCTACCTGCTTTTGTTGACTATGTAATTAAATAATTCTTATATATTTAAAATCGTTATTAAGAATGAGAGGGTTTAGAATTTAAGGTTTAATCTTTCGTCATCGACATGGAAAACAATGGACGAAATCAAAGAATTATAATAGTTTTTACTTTTGAAAATGATGAATAATGTCTCAACCAACCATTAAATTATTTCATGGTTTAATAGCCTGTTGAAAATTTTAATTTTAATTTTTTTTTTTATCTTTTTTAAGTTTTAGGTGGAGGACTTGAAAATCACAATTGATAAAATATTATTGAATTATGGTTCTTGTTGTTATTGAAAATTTAAATTTTATTTTAGTTCGTATACCTTTTATTTATAAAATTATGGTTCTTATTGTTATTGAAAATTTAAAATTTTATTTTAGTTGGTAGACCTTTTATTTATAAGATTAAGTTTGCATTCAACCAACATATGATATTATTTCATTATTTCTTTTATGATTAAGAAGTTGTGTTTAAATTCTCCGTTCTAAATATTAATTTTAATTCCCCATAGATCATTGGTTATTTGAATAGGAATTAATCCATTTTTTAAAATTCATATTTGATTCTCATATTATTTTGAGAGTAATAATACCCTTTATTTAGTATTTGTTGCCCCCCTCCCTCAACTTATACTAAAAAAAAAATCAATTGAATATTGTTTCTTAAATAAAAATTATATATTCTTTTTTTTTAGAATAATTTTATATATATATATATATATATTGAGAACATTATATATTCTTTTTAGAGTTTATAAATGAGTGGAAATAACCACATATAAAGATCTCATCTGTTTCGAACTACATGACAGGTTGACACGATCTTCAATTATTATTTTTTATTTTATTTTTTAAAAAACACGATTATGAACAATATTCATCTCTCAATAATTGTAAGCCCCACTTACTCTTTCTCTCTTTAGTAAGATGCTTTCCATTAAATATGAAATTTTCATCAAGATTGTGGATTAATAAATTTCTTCATCCACAAACCCAGTAAAAATAAAAACTAAGAAAACAAGCAAAATGAAACTATCAAATCAATTAAAACTTGAAACTAATAATCCAAATTATGGAAGATGCTCTTTAAATGGAAGCATAAAAAAATTTCAGCGGGTGGTAAGGAGGTATCAGCCTTCAAGCCATTCCTACCTATACTATGAATTGTTTCAAGATTCCAAAGTCGATAATACAAGATTGTCATCGTATCCTAGCACAATTCTGGTGGGGAGATAATGATTTTAAAGGTCGAATTCATTGGGTGACTTGGAAGAAGGCGTGCATGACTAAGATGAGCGGTGGTCTCGACTTTAGAGATCTTGATCAATTATTTAACCAAGCACTTTTGGTTAAGCAGGGGTGACGTTTGATTACTGAGCCGAACTCTCTTTTAGCAAAAGTTTTGAAGGGTAAATATTTCTATTCGACTTCCTTTCTTGAAGCAAAAAAGACAAGTAATGCTTCTTTTACTTGGAAAAGCATTTTATGGGGACGTGAGCTTCTCTCTAAAGGATTGAGGTGGAGAATTGGTAATGGTCATAAGGTTAAAGTCATCTCTGATAATTGGCTTTGTCAAACTCCATCTTTAAAGCCAATATTTATTGCAGGAATTGACCCGAATATGCATGTTAGTGATCTTTTGAGGTTGGACGGAGGATGGGATGATGCTAACCTGAATGATATCTTTTGTGAAGTAGATGCAGTGCAAATAAGACAACTTCCACGTCCTAGATTTTTGGGGGAAGATTTATTAGTTTGGCACTATGAACATGATGGTTTATTTAGAGTCAAGTCAGCACATTAGGTTGCTACTACATTGAGAAACAACCCTTCGACATCAAATGAGGGTCCTTTGAAGAATTGGTGGAATGCTCTTTGGAGCTCAAAAATTCCTAATAAAGTTAAATATTTTATTTGGAAGATTTATAACAATTTTGTTCCAACTTTGCTCAATCTCCATAAGAGAGGTATGGGAAATGATCCAAAATGCCCACATTGTCATAAGGATGTTGAATCGACATTCCATGCTATTAGGGAGTGTAAATGGGCAAAACAATCATGGAGAAACACTTCGTTCTCACTCCTAAATGTTCCTTCCTCTATTACTAAAGCGGCTGATTTGTTACTATGGTTTTTTGAAATTATCCCTATGTCTCAAATGGTGAAACTCATGTTAATGTGTTGGAGGATTTGGAGCGGCAGAAATTGGGCAATATTTAAAAATGGTTCGGGTGATCAACAAAAGACACAACAGTTTGCATCCCAAGACTGGGATTTTTGCCAGCAGTATTTGCATGACTTAAAAATAGGCAAATTGGTAACTTGCCTAAATTCTCCTTTGGCAAATTCTTTGAACACTAAAAAATGGAATCCCCCGAATTGCTTAAATTACAAAATAAATACAAAGGCTGCTGTGAATCTTTCATAAATGAGATGTGGTTTTGGAATAATTGTCAGAAATCATTTTGGTGAAGTTATGTTTTCTCTTTCGAAGCCGATAACAGGGATTTTAAATGTTGAGATTGCAGAGGCCATGGCTATTCGTGAAGGTGTAGAACTTGCGGTGGATCTAGGCTTTGGGCGGATTGAGATTGAGACAGACGCATTATGAGTTTTTAATCTACTTCAAACGCGGAACCCAAATCGTTCGGAATTGGGGAGGATCGTGGAAAAGGTGCTGACTGCAACAAAGAGGTTGGCTTTCGTCTCATTCTGCTGGTGCGGTAGAGGTGCAAACTCAATTGCCCACAAATTGGCGCGTATGGCGGTGATGAACAACCAAGAAAATTTATGGATGGAAGAAATTCCATTTGATGTCAGTAGAGAGTATGATTTAGAACTATGCACGGAAGAAAACTTCTGCGTGGGTGATCTCCTTTCTTAATTTTGTTAAGTTATGCTCATTTAAAAAAAAAAAAAACTTGAAACTAATTATTGAAGTTTCTAAGGAAATATCTCGAAAAAAAAAATCCAAGTGAACCAATTTAAATCATTGGTACGTTTTATGTTTAAAGCCATTAATTCGTAATTCTTATGTACAAATAAAACTTCTTAAAGGTAGAATTAAACCATGGTGAGAAGAAATAATTAAAATCAAATTAATAAAAGCAACTTTATAAATATGAACCATTTTTATTCTTCTCTTCCCTAACTATTTTTCTCTACATATTTAGAAATAATAATTTTACATGGTACCTGGATACTATGATAGAATAAAGGAAGAATAATCGATTGTATATCACAGACTGGAATTTGAATCACTACAAAATATCTAAAACTAATTCACTAAAGTTTATAGTTTTGATAGGAAACTTCATCAACATTTCTGAAAATTTCTGCAAAATATATCATTGACATAGTACCAGTCACAGTCAGACTCAGGACATTATCCAAGTTAGCAAACAAACATGTAGAGAAACAAGAAATACACACACACATATTTTTTAAAGAAAAAAAAAGGAAAATAAAGAAAGACAGACAGACAAAAAATAGTAGATGCCAGTTGGTTTGAATTTGGTTTCATTAAGGAAATAAATCAGTAACAAGAGAATATTATGAATCAAACCTACCACTGTCACTGCGGTCCCATGAACAATAGCTTGAATTAATAACTATTAATAGCTGTAACAACCCGCCCAGATTTCAGTCTCCATCTAAAATTGACTTTCTAAAGAAAATATTAAATAAAATTCAACCACTATTTAGATAACTTTATTGGTATTGGTGGCTGGGAGAGACCTCTAGTGTATTTTCTGGATGCAAATTGAAATGGTTAGCTTGATAAAAAGGGTATCCATGTTAACTCTAGTTAGTATTTTTTTTTTTTTTTTTGATATCCGTGAGTATCCGGGCCAGTTTGCCTGCACCTCAACTATTGTAACGGGACATACTGCATGACCCTACAACATTTGGATGCCAAGGAAACCAGTAGGAAATTATTTCCTAAGTAGGTGGCCACCATGGAGATTAAACTCATCACCTTATGCACCTCAAGACCCTCTTTGACCAATTGAACCTCATGATGTTAACTCTAGTTTATAATATTCCAAAAAAACATGAAAAGAGTAACAATGCCAATCCGGCAACGAGAGTAGTACCTCGACTAACATTAGTGTGTGTCTATAATCAAGAAGTCAAGACTTTGAATCTCCCAATTCTAATTGTGTTTTAACTAAAAAAAAAAGTAACAATGCCAACGCGGCTGAGTTGAGGTTAAAATATTAGTAACCCACTAAAAAATTGGGATTGGACCTCAAACTTGTATTAATGTTCTCAAAAAATGAAACAAGTGACTATGGCACAGATTAAATTATCACACAGAAAATTAGGTTACATGGGTGAGAAATTTGTTTACTTACAGAGCTCAGATTGAATCAAGCCAAGAATCAAAATCATCCTTGGCAGTTGAGTTAGTTCCAGAATAGGGTGAAAGAGATTGGATATGACTGTTGTTGACTGGCTTTTCTTTATGAGATATTAGATAGGATGTATCTTGGAGCAAGTCATCCAAGGCATCATCAAGTTCTGCAGTAATGGGTACCTTCTTTGCTGAATTTGGACCATTACTTGGAATCTGAGGAGAGGCTTTAAAAACTTTATCTATGCGGGACGAGTTACTCGAAGCAGCTGGGGTTTCGAGGTCTATTGTCTCACAAAACGAGTTCAGAAGCATATCCAATTCTGCTTCTGCAGTTGTGGCTTCAAACATAGTGGTCTTTTTGTTTGCATTTTCGGTCATGAACTTCGTTTTAGGTTGTTCTGTATACTTTGGAAACCTAGTTTGGCTGGATATTTCCAACTGAATTGGTTGGGTATCATAATGAACCTGATTTGATGAAGTTGGTGATCGATTGAAAGTTGGATCTTGATGGATACTTCCAAAGTAACCAGATGAAGAAGCTTTGGTCACATCTCGAACTCTGGCGTTTCCTTTCTCGTAAAACTCTGTAACAGATGATATTTCAATATCTCTTGCTACCTCTAGGCAATCAGATGTTTCCATCTGAGATGACTGCTGATCACAACCTTTCTATCTGCACACTGTAGCAAAAAAAAAAATCTGTTATTCAAGGATCATAACCAAACACTTCTAGATTACAAAGCAAAGGCATAATGATAATTTAAGAAGCTAACAATTCTCGAGGCAATATTTTTTATATCCATGGGTTTCTCAATCAATTTACACACATTTCGACTATTCTCACGGAATAATCGTCTAAACATACTACATTTGGCTGCCAAGAAAACCCATAAGAAATTAATGAAATTGAACCAATCATCTCTTAGTTCACGAAGACCTCTTGATTGGTAAATTCACTTGAGGTAAGTAAAGTTGTGTGAGAGTATTAGTATGGTATCTGTGGGGATTAGTAGAATATTAGTAAGGAACCTAGTGGTAAATTGCTCATGACGCATGAGTTAGGGGTACTAAGGCTATGAATGATAAGTGTAAGGGATTTATAAGGTGTGGATCATCTTAATGGAGTGCCCATTATGGGACTTAGATGACAGACAACCCTCTCGAAAGGCGGCTATTGGTTATTGCAGTTACTCTTTTAGTATTGCAACATATTAGTATTTTTTTTTTTTTTTTTCTGTATTTCATATATAACAAGTTCGCCCTTAATTCAGTTTTAAGTCCATACAAGCTTATGAAATATCAGGGGTACCAGTTCTGAAGGTAATATATCTTCCTCGATAAAGAGCCTCTCTGCCACATTTAATTTTGTAAGTTGTTCTGCTAATGTCAGAAAATTGAATGTAAGAAATGATGCAAAAAAAAAAAAAAAAAAAAATCCAGTTTCCATAAATAAGCAGAACAAAACTGTGGAATATTATTATAGAAAAACATAAGGGAGACTGGTTTTTTAAGGTAAGGAACATTCAAGGCCAGAGAGTTCTTTTTTTAAATGATCCAAACTTTCAGAAGAAATGAAAGAACCATAACAAAAAAACAGCCTAATCGAGAGAGACCACCTACAAAACGAGTCTCCAATCTACTAAAATCACTCCTAGAGAAATTACAAAAAAAAAAAATTTAACTAAGGGTCAAGTCTAATGAGAGCTCAAATATCGCTTGAAGAACTCTCCCACCCTCCAAAGATTCTAATGTTTTTTTTCGCCCTAGATACAAAATTGCACACAATCCTGCTTTCCACAAAAACCCCATTCTCACGAAAAAGAACAGAAACAAATAACTCTACAATGATTTCTTTACACCCTCTCGATCATGGAAAAACGAAACCAAACACCTCAAAGGACTGATTCATAACTGCATAAGCCATTTTACACTCCCAAAGCATATGATCAAGGTCCTTCGCCACCTGCCTACATATAAGATGTAACATGTCGAGGCTAAAAAGAAGGTGACCTTCCTCAAAACTCTAGCTAAGGTATTAACCTTTCTAGACACATTGAGTAACATGCCAGATAAAAAGCTTGATATATTTTTCAGAATTTTCACCTTCCACAAAAAGAAAGACAAAATCTCCTAACAAAGAAGTAGAAGGATTCACCAAGCACCCGAAAAAAAAAAAACAAGAAAAACCCTCGGCGGCCAGGGAAATTGCAGAACAGCTAAGAGACACATCTTCAAAACCAAGATCAGAGGGAGTTAAAAAAAAAAACAATTTTTTTTTGAGATTACAACAATAGTTTTCTTTTCTTTACTTTTTTCCTTCTTTTATTTAATAAGAAACCAAGGTTTAATTGAGAGGGAAAAAAAAAATAACACAAGGGCGTACAAAAAGATCACTAACACAGAATTAACTAAGACAATGTTCAGGTTCTTGTGCCCAACATAGACCTCAGAGAGAAAACAAAAACATGGAGAACTCTGATGATGACAGCCATTTAAGATTCAATAGCAACTTACCATTTCAATGTGTTTCAATGAATCAGAAACTATATCTAAATTCTACAATAAGATTAACAATTTAATGCATTCTCAACACAGACAAAAATATTAAATAATCGACTACTTAACTCAGGATTTGCAGTTGTTTTTTCATCCACGATGAAACTTTCATCCTCAGTCCAGGACAAAATGCCTTCCCCCCTCGCTGCAAGCATAGCAGATCCTCCACTACTCAACTCCCCTGTTCGATTATGCATATAAGTTTTCCATATCAAACTCTTCAATCTTGACAATAAAATCCCAACACTACTAATTGAAGCTATCACCAAACAAAAATTTGGATGCTCAGTAGCTTGCAGCAAGACAAAGAAACACATTTCTCATTTCTATGATTCATTGGAGTTTAAAACCTCATAAAGGACGGTAGCAAAACTAAAAATTTATATTATAATGCGTATCAAGAAGCCGAATTTTTCATTGGCATTGCAACCATCTGGTTTTATTATGCAATAAAAAGCGTGATAAGTATGCAATAAGCAAGGGTACAATGGTCGAAAACTTGGACTTTTGAAGGCTTTCAGAAGGTCCTAGGCTGATTCGAAACTTACATGTAACATTAATTTATAAACACTTCTCATATATTCATTTTTTGATGTCTCTAAGTGTCTGGCCTAGGGATGAACGTGGTTACCCCAAGGTCATTGAGGCACTTACAATCAACCAAACAAACAAGGAAATATATTCAAATGCTCGAATCAGCAATAATTCCAATGATTTAAAAATATGCAAACGAACTGACCTATTACAACAATTCAAAAGAGATAGCGGGCACTTACTCGCCAGAACATCATCCAAAGACGGGAAAACATCCATACAAGCCACTCGACTGCATCTGCGATCGAGCCTCGGCAATCAGGTGGCGATAATCCGCCCCTTTACTCTTCGGAAAAACAGCGTCGGAAACTGACGCCGCGCCTCGCCGGACGTTTCTTGGACGGGAATATCTCCGCCGTAACGATCCCAATTCGAGGGAAGTTTAGGCGCAGCCTGGGGGAAAAGATTTTCATCTTTGCCAAACTTCGCTAGCGGCGTTTTGGCACTTCCAGCTTCATATGTCCCAATGGACGGAGCTTTACGTTTCTGATTTGAATGAGATTTCTTACTGTGGTGTTGAGAGTATACACAAATTGATGTAATTTTGTTCAATTCAAAGGGTTTTCTGCAATTTCAGATGGAACTGTAACGAAACCTATTGAAGAAGGACGACGAGACGGGATTCTTAGCCCTACCGGGAAATTTTGTTGCGATTCCGATTTGAAGATTACCGGAGAACAGAGAAGATTAGTGAAGCTCTGAAGTTTGGGCTTTGGGCTTTGGGCTTTAAATTTTGGGATCTGAGATTTGGGCTTTTCCATCACGGTAGTGGGAGTTTTGGGCCTGGCTATTAGAACCTCAGAGCCCATGTAAAACAGTATTATAGGCCCAAATTATACACTAGAAAGTATTTGTAGCTTGATGCACTCAAAATCAAAAAAATAATTAATTAAGTAATTAATTAAAAATTTGAAGCTAATTTTAATTTTCTACAAAAAATGAAATTGTAATAGATCCATTTTATTTTTCACTAATAGCAAGGAAAGGTGGTGAACTTTAAAGTCTATATATATATATATATGAGATATGTCCGGGTGCACACCTCCAAACTTCGAAAATTAATTTCTAGCAAACTTCAGAAATTAATTTCTAAGTAGGTAGTTATCATGGAAATCCAAAAATTAATTTATAGGTAGTAGGATTGAACCTATCACCTTACAGGCTCTTAGTTTGACCCCACTGATGGTTAGAAATGTAATATATCAACGGAATGTTTAAAGTTTTTCATATTTAAAATTTATATTCTTCACGGATAAGAAAATGTTCATGATCAATGCATAGTATAATAATAAAAAGAAAAAATAGATTAAAAAAAACTTATTGCACAGAACTACAAAATGTTTTTAAAATTAGAAAATCTCTATCTCTATATATTGAACAAAGTGAGACCTACCCTTTATTGCAAAATAACTTTTCCTCTCAAAATTGATCAAAGTTTTGATATTAACTATATAAAACTTTGTCTGTTTCTTGAAGCTCTTCCCCTTTTCTGTCTTATCTTTCAATATTTCAAGAAATGGTGATATAGTAGTCAACATTGTTCGCTCATTTGAATTATTATCTATCTCTTTTCAATACACTTTAACCTTTCAAATTTTTTTTTTTTAAATTTTTCTATCACTAAATGGGACAAAATGGGTACCTTACCTGCCTAAATTTCATTTCAAAATAAAAGGAACATTCCTGGCCCATAACATACAAAATTTTATTGGAATTTTGTTGAGGGGTGGGGAAAAAGTAAGGGTTTTTTTTAATTTTTTCAAATTTAGTGTTTGCTTTCCAGGCAGAAAAAGACAATCTTTACAAAAATCCTTTTAGATCTTTGTTTATTTGGTAGTCTGTCTATTCCATCCCCTTCAACATAATAATTCACACCCACCTGCATATACACAAGGTTTCTCTAATGGGGTCTAGTGTTTCTTTTTTGTAATTGAGACATTTGATTTAATGTGTCATATAATAATTTTCATATTGATCCTATCCTTATATGATTAGGTGTGAGTAGGAAGATTAAATAAAGGGGTTTAACTTTAAAAGATACTTTAAAACCAAAATTATTTTATTTTAACTTTTGATCCCAATATCTTGAAATGTCATGTGTATACTTGATGAAAATGATCAAAGAATTCGAGGATTTTCCGACATTATTACTCTTACGCTACAAAAATTTGTTGGAGATGTTTACCTTATGGTCTTTATTTCACACTCAAAATGAGAAAAGTTGTTTTCAACATTTTTATAAGAAATATGTATTAATTTTCTACTAACAATTGGTTTTAAGATCTAACTTCATATATCTAATGCAAGCATGGTTAAAATCTAAAAGGATGATTTGGATTCCATCCAAGCAAACAAAACTTAAGTGGATATTTAATCGGATTCAATTCTAGCTAGTATAAGTCAAAATATGTATTTTGGTGCACAAATTCAGATCTTGTAGCTAGCATGTGTTTCACGTTAGAAACATGAAAATTTTTCAATATTTTTGTAAAAGATATGGACTACTTCATTTTCTATAAATTAATTTTGAGATGAAATTTCATAGTTATCGAGAGGAAAATAGTGTTTCCATGTACCATTGGTACAACCTTTTTAATTCTCACTTGTTCAGTAAAGTCGTAGATTCCTTAAAATTACAGTCAGCAAAATTTAGGAATTGTTGCATGAGTTGATGTGAATCACAAGAAACACTCAAATTAATTCTCTTATAGTGTTTCATTATAATTTTTTGGTTCTCTCCTTATTATTGCTAATGCAAATATTTTGTTCGTCTTGTCTAGATCTGGATTTTATGACATGTATGGGTACTGTATTGCAGTAGAGTCAATTATTAAGTTGAATGGTATCAATCATGAGTTGGTCTAAAGGTTAAAACAATTTTGAAAAACCAAAACATGTTATGTGTTTTTCATGTGGATTTCCTTGAGACTCAAATATTGTAGGTTGGTTAAATGGGTTGTCTCGTGAAAATAATCAAAAATACAAAAAAATTGGTCGGGACACTCACAAACATAGAATAAGCCAAATGGTTGTCTATTTGGTGGGTGATTCTGGTTTCTTGATTACTAATAAAAATGCAAAACTTGAGTTTATTTTTCTTTTAAATACTCGGGAAATCGAAGATTCGCTCTCCTATACCCTGGGAATACTGGTCCGTCTCTAGACGGTGGCACTGGAACATTCATCTTAAAATCTATTGATCTTGTAAAGCCAAAAAATGTTATATTATAGATTCAATCTATGGTGGTCACTTACCTAGTAATTAATTTCATGCAGATTTTTTTGACATTCAATTGTTGAATGGTCAAACAAAAAGTCTGTGAAAATAATTGAGATGTGCATAGATTAATCTAGACACATAAGTGGGTGACTTAGATTTCTTGATTATAAAAAAACCAAACAAACAACGTGCAAAAGTTTTTGGTATTAGATAGTATAAACATCTATTTCAAAATCAATCGGTGATGATAAAAGTAGTTCACTATCATACACATGGTAAAAAGTTTATCTAAATCTGGGATGAGAGGAGATCTAAAAAATGCAATGTGAGATTGCTTGCTTTCTGGAAAATACATACCAAGAAAATATTGAAAAAGTCGTTAATTATTATTTGTATATGTACTTTATATATACTCTTTTTTTTCTTTTTTTTTTCTTTTTTTGCATATTTACTATCGAGGTAAATTGATATAAAGTTGTTGATGCACACACAATCTAAAGTGTCTTTTACGATACATAATACTTTTAGCTATCCTATCAAAAAAGTGTTTCCAAAGTTTCAAAAATACATTAATCAAGAAAACCTCAAAGTGCTTTGAAAGAAGCAAACTGCCTAACATATTTTAAAACTAATTAAAGTGCAAGTAGAAACAATACTCTTTAAATATTTTGAACCCTCCTAAGAGAATAATGCATATGAATTTTTCATAGAAGAAAACAAAAGGTGAGATTTTGAAATAATAATCTAAGCTATACATGGATCTCTACCTAAATGGCCAAGCCAAGCTAGAAACTTTGATAGCACTCTCATCAAGATATATTGACCCCCAAATGCATATATCACAAATATATATATATATATATAATCTCAAAAGGCTTGATTTTAGGTAAAAAGATGAAAGACAATATTAGGGTTTGTGAAAAAGGCACTAAGATTCTCCAACTTTTAAACAAGGCCAAGGGCATGGCAATGCATGTGAGTTTCTGTAAATGTTGGATTCCACAATTCAAACTTGCTCTTCTTTTTGGGAATTTTTTTTTCAAAGTCACACATATCCCATATTTCCAATCTTATTACCAAAAAAAGTGAAAACCCAAACAAAAATCAATCGTTCAAATACTCAAAATCAAAAGATATCTTCGTAATTTATTAACGTGAACAAAAAAATGTGTATATAAGTATTAATCAATTCTGATTGAGCAAGTTTGTTTTTTTTTTATTATTACTATTATTCAAATTCTCTACTTTTTCTTTGTTTGTTTTTTTTTTTTTTTTTTTTGAAATCTTTGTTTGTTGTGTTAGGCGTAGCTATACCTATACTAAAAAATCTAATTTGATTTGCCCAACAAAAATGATTCATAGTTCATAAACAAAACTCCATTTAGCTTGTGGGTAAAAGACAAGCCAAACAAAACAAACATCCCTCTTAAATGACAATGATTTGCTTTTCTCTAAACTCCTCTAATTATTAATCAAATACTCAATTAGGCTTCTTATAGTTTCATAATGTATTTTTGTTCCAAGTTTTTACAATAAAATCCACCTCAAAAAGACAGAGAGAAACCAAAATACATTGGGGGTTTGCATTAAAAGGAATCTTTGAAAGGGGCCTCGAAAGTTGAGGGCTTTGGGTTAAAATGTGGGAGAGAGGAAAAAGAATATTCTATACCAAGAAGAGTTCATTAGGAAAACTCCAAAATTATAAATTAAACAAAGTCTTAAAGCTAAACATGATTATATTATGATTAAGATTAGCAGGCAAAGTCAGCTCACAAGGGGACGACTGCTCACACTTCTAAAAATTCACTGCCTTTGTCAGTTAAACATGTTTCCCTAATTAACTATTAATTATTACTTTATGTATTATTCTCACCACCAACGTTTAGTTTTCAAGATTTTTCTCTCCCTCCCTTGAAAACAACGATGAAAAAACACAATCAGCAAATTAAGGAAAGTGACAATAAGTTCATGTGTCTTTGTTGTGAAAGTTATTCATTTTTTTTTTAATTCAACAGGGTGAGGATTCGAATTTGTAATCTCTTAGTTATCATATCATAATATTATATTCAGTTATTGTTGAGGAACCCACGTCAAAAAGTGAGAAAACTTCCTAATAATTTATAAGATGAGTAGGTTACTTCTCACATCATCAATTGATTTTAGCATGAATGTCCAAGTAAGGAGACCTAATCATTTTTTTCATTGTAATGTGTGGGTTTGAATTACAAATTTACAAGCGATCACAATAACATTGTCTTTTCAACATCAAATACACAATCTCTCTATAAACTGTTGAAAGCAGCTAGAATAGCAGCCTTTTGGTGCACAAAAAAGTGTTTTCAACTCTTATTTTAGGACTTCTATTACTTTAAATTGGGACGCTTTCTTGTAATTTATAACATATTTCTTACATCTTTTTTGTTTAAAAAGAAACAACATTAGATAGTGAGACTTTAAATCTATAACCTCTTAATTACTAAATTGTACGAGATGTCATCATGGTTCTTGTGTCTTTTCATGTGTATGTTTCTTACATACTTGAGTTAAATGAAAATATCTTTTTCACACAAAATAATAATGTAGTTTTTTGTTTTGAATATATTTAATGTACAAGAAAAAAATACTAGATGAATTATAGATTATTTTGAACATGTTTATCCAACATTTATTAAGAAACGTCACAATGTATCTAATAGGTTAGATTTAATAGTTACAATTCTATGTATATATTGCAATATTTATTATAAAGGATAACCCATTTCCATATATATAGGAAAAACCATAACATTAGAGCCCAAAATGCAATATTCATTTCACATAATTTAGAGAGAGAGAGAGAGAGAGAGAGAGAGAGAGAGTATATTTTGTTAAGAATATAAAAAAGTGAGAAGGGCAAAGAAATTATGGGATAATCATTCCAAAAGGAAAAAGGTAGTAAAACAAGCTTTTTCTTATTTCTTACTCTATAAAACCCCTCTCATCATATGTGTCATCATGCACCTTTGCCCATCAAATCCCTTCCCTCCCACCCTTACCTTTAACTTTTTCACCACAAAAATGAGTTTTTTAGTTTCCCAAAGTAAGAATATAGTTTGAAATTATTGCCAAAAATTATTCAATCTATCTAATGAGAGAGAAAGAGATCAAAGATCCAAATCTTGTCAACAATTTCTCTTCCTTTATAACATAAATGAAAACCTTTCCTTTGAGTCCAAACACTTTTGCAGCTTCTAGGTTTTTTCTTGTAGATTTTGAGAGAGTCAATTAAACTAAGAAGACAACAAAACTTAGGATTTTTGTTGGATTTAAGGAAAGATGTCTGAAGAACAAGCAGCTTCAAATGCTTTCATTTGCAGCCTTCCATCACTTGGATCTAACAACAACCCTCCTGTTGTTAAGAAGAAGAGAAATCTCCCTGGAAATCCAGGCAAGAAAATTAAAGCTTTGCATTTTTTTTTTTCATATGTATATTTTTGTTCTTTTTAATGCTGTTCTTTTGTAGGGGAATTTAAGGTACTGGAATAATGTGATGGATATATACTCAAACTTTTTTCATTTTAAACCTCTTTGATTATTCTTTCTGGAAACATCAGAAAAACTTTTCTCACTGATTGTTCTTTAGAAACCTCAAATTTTGTTTACTTTTGCACAAAGGAATCAACAAAACTTGAGTTTTCTGATGTTTCTGAAAAAACCCTCATGATGAAGGTTAAAAAGTTATCACCTTTTGTCCCCTTCTTCATGTGTTAATTCATATCATTTCTTGAAACCTCGTCAAGCATATGGATAAAAGATTAAATTTTTCGTAACCCATTAGGTTAAACTTCTTATTAGTGATTTCAATATTGTATCAGAACTCCATTTTGTATAAACATGTATAGCTTTTGAAATGCTTTGAATCAATTATTTGACATTTCTAATGAACTATTATGAATGACCTACTACAGTATAATGCTCTTTTATCTTTAAACAGTATTTTGTTCTCTCCCAATAAAACGATTTCTTTGTCTATTCATGGGTATAGCTAACACACTGTTAGTGAACTAGTTCTTTTTTTTAGTAGAATAACAAATATGTGACGGTCGGAGCGGATTTGAACCTGCAACTTTTTGGTCGAAAATATATATTAATTACAGCTAAACTCAACCTACATGCTTTCACAGTGCTTCTAGCTCTTTTATTCTTTGTTTTATCGATCATATTCATTTTCATAATAGTTAGTAGCAAACAACTACTTTTTCAATTATCGTTGATGGTCACACATGATGGGTTTATACAGATCCAGAAGCGGAAGTGGTAGCATTATCACCGAAAACCCTAATGGCGACGAACCGATTCTTGTGCGAGGTATGCGGGAAGGGTTTTCAGAGGGATCAAAACCTACAGCTGCATAGAAGAGGACACAATCTTCCATGGAAGTTGAAGCAAAGAAGCAATGCAAGCAAAGAGCCAAGGAAGAGAGTTTATGTTTGTCCAGAGAAGAGTTGTGTTCATCACCATCCTTCAAGAGCCCTTGGAGACCTAACAGGAATTAAAAAGCACTTTTGTAGGAAACATGGAGAGAAGAAGTGGAAATGTGAGAAATGTTCTAAGAAATATGCTGTGCAGTCAGATTGGAAAGCACACTTTAAAACTTGTGGTACCAAAGAGTATAAATGTGACTGTGGGACTCCATTTTCAAGGTAATTAATTTATATGAACTTTCCATGCATGTTCATTTTTGCATCTAATTATTATATTCTCTAAATATGCTGTTTATGATCAAAATTGTTTGTTTTCTTAAGTTTCTGTATTCTACATAGCTGTGAGAAATAATATAATCAAACTTTACCGAGATAATTTCATGAAGATATTCAAAATGCTGTTGTTGAGATGATTTCACCTAATACAAAATAATATTAATAATTATAAAATATAAAATAAAAAGTTGGGTTTTGGTTGGTGGATTAAATCAACACTTAACTCCAGTCATTTAGCTAATTAATAGTTGTTTTACACTACATACAAGGGGTCGACTCAGAAAACAACAAATAATTTTTAGCATTAGCTCATTCGCACATACCAAACCTTAAAAACCTCAAATCTCTATTAACAAATTGTCCTTTAGTAATAGTTTATGTTCTAATAACTGGTTAAATTTACTTTTTGATCCAAAAAGTTTAAGCAAGTGGAATAGGATAAATTCAATTTTTTTTTTATTTCCCTACCCTCCACACAAGAGGTGTCAATATCGAAAGCTCGAAACGCGGCGATAATGATCTCATTTGTTTGGTCTCTTTGCTTCTTCCTTTTTACTCTTAAACATGTGTTGTAATAAAAACAAAACCTCTATGAAAATGCAGGAGAGACAGCTATGTAACTCACAGAGCATATTGTATGGCATTAGCAGAAGAAACAGCAAGACTAAATGCAGCATCAACCATAAACAACAACAACAACAACAACAATTCATTCACAACCACAGCTGAAAACAACATCAACATCAACAATTACAATTTCCTAAACACCATCACAAATCCTCACCAATACTTCCCTAATTCCTCCAACTTTTTCAGACCAGATCATGAAACTTTCCAAATGTTCCTTAACAACAACAACAACTCTCTCACACCCACCATAGGCCTCCCCTTTTGGATTCCAAATCCCCACCAAATCAATCCGCTCCACGACGACAATGACAACGACAACAATTTCCATCAACGAACAACAACAATAACAACAAGCTCTCTTGTCTCAGTTCCATCCTTGTACAGCCATGAGGAACAAGCCCATCGAGCCATGGCATCATCATCATCATCCTCCTCAGCCAACATGTCAGCCACTGTGTTACTGCAAAAGGCTGCACAAATGGGAGTGACAAGCTCCACAACGACAGACCCATCATCATTAATGGCTAGTTTTGGCCTGAAATTTTATGGCTCAATGAACTCCAATCATGAAGACTCTGCTGGCAGTATGTACCAGCCTGCTGCAAAGAGAATGAGGCACAGTCTTAGTGAAGAAAGTGTCAATGGTGGACAAGGACAGACTAGGGATTTCTTGGGTGTGGGCATGCCCACCATATGCCACCCTGCATCCTCACCCAATGGATGGATCTGATTTCATTGGTCAAATTAAGACCAAAATGGAATCTTGAGCTTAAAAAAAGAAAACCCCTTTAATGGGGGGATATCAGTGATCAGATCCATGCATATTCATTGAGGAATTGGGCAGAAAGGTGATGGCTTTTTATTCAAAAACAGAAGACTTTTTTGTTTTTGTGATTAAAGAGGCAGAGGAAGGTGGAGCAGAGGCAGGGGAAAAAGGAAAAAGGAAAAAGGAAAAAGGTTTAAGATTCCCCCTTTTGGACTACCAATTAGTGTTGTATTTTGTGTATTTTTCTTTCATTTTTGGTTAATCTTTTCTTGTGGTATCAAATTGGTATGGGAAAAGAAGAGGGTATTTCTATTTGAAAAGGGCATGGATTTTTTTTTACTTTTTAGAATAATCAAACATGGAAAGCCTTGTTGATTAAATGATCTTCATGTCTTTTATAGAGGAGTGCAAGCATAGTCTTATGTCAATTTGGAATGAAAATGATATGTTTTTTCTATAAAAATATTGTAGACTTCGTTTTCATATGAAATTTGTTTTTGTTAATTAATAAGATTAAGTAAATTATTTTTTTAGATATGAGGGCAATATGAGTATTTACCAATTTATCTCTCCAACTTAGTACTATTTTTGCCTAAAAATGCTTAACTTAATGATATTTTGAGAGTTTATTAAGTTTGGGAAGAAAATAGTGTTATATAGAATTCAAAAGGTAGAGTTCATTAAAATACCAATAACAAAAAAGCAAAAAAGTAGAGAACTTTATGGATACAAAAACTATAAAAATATGAAAATAATTCACTCTATCTAAAATTAGTACAATAACTTTATATCATTCATGTATATATATAGTTCGTACATGTCCATTAAAAATAAAACTTTACGAACACAAATTTTTACTATTAGTAAAGTCCAAGTCACATTATGAACTTTGGATTTTTTTAATTTTATTTATTTTTTTATTTTTGAATAATTATATGAACTTTGGAATTAAGTTGTGAGAATATCTCCATGTTACACATTTAAAACAAGACCGTAGGGGCTGTTTGTTTGACATATTTAGGTAAGAGTTGATATTATGAATTATCAACTCCTACTCAAAATCTATATCCAAACGAGTTTTTATTAACTCCTACTTATTTATACTTTTAAAAATAACTTTCATTTCTAACCATTCATTTTTAATCAATCATTTTTAACCACTTATTTTTAATCATTCCTTTCAAATCAATCAAAATAACTCATTTTTAACCATTCATTTTTAATCATTTCTTTTTTAACTACTAAAAATAATTACTCATTTTTAAATCTACATCCAAACAAGGTTTTGACTATAACTCTTCTACACAAAAACTACATCCAAACGAATTTTTGACACAACTCTCAATTTTTAACTACTCAATTTAACTCATCAATATAACTCTTTAACCTAAAAACTACCTAAATATGTCAAACAAACACCCCGGTAAATTTTGAGCTAAAAATTAAAAGTATTAAAAAAAACAAATATTATTTCCTCAAAATCATCACTTTCCACTCTGGATGACAGTGTATTTGTACTCATGCATGCATTTTAGAGCACAAAATTCCTCTAAACTTTTTTTTTCTTTCTTTTTATTATTGAAAAATTAAAAAACATGGTGAATACCCTAAAATGTGAACAAAGAAAAATATATAAGGGGGGAAAAAGTGAAGAAAAAGAAACCATTTAAATTTTCATATATGTGTTCCCTTTTTTTGGCCACCTTGCTTGACAAAGATTTAAATTTATTGATTGAGACTTTGAATATTGAAAAACAGTGCTCTCAAAATCTTAGCTTTTGGTGTAGTAGTTATTGGCATCCAAAGGGCGAAAATAAATTAAAGGGAAGTGCTTAATATGCCTACCATATAATATAATGAAGTTATTTGTCATATTTTGTTGTGATGTTGACCATGTTGACCCTTCTTTTTCCACTTTATGTTGCCATTTATGGGGTTCTATTTTTCGTCTTTTTCTCATTAAAATTAGACTTGGCTTAGAATTTTAAATACTCTAAACAACCTCTTTATGGACCCATATATTCCATAATTATATAATTTTGTGAGTATGCATGACTTTGTTTCTTATTTCATTGAAAGTATGCATATATATTTCGATAAAATGGTAACATAATTCATTTAATGTTTTTTTTTAATGATAACTCGTTTAATGTTAGTGAATGAAAATGGTAGCATATTAACTAGTTACTATAAGCAAAAACATTGTTGATGTCCATAGAATTCAACCTCGATGAAATGTAAGGTCTCAAACTTCCAACTTTTTGTTAGAAAATATAATATTTTAATTAGTTGGATTATATTTAATTTTCAAATTTTTTTTCTAAAAAAAAATAGTTATCCAACAGTATACCTAGCTAAAAACTTTCAATTTATCCAAAAACTGCTTCTCAATAAAGCTTAACATTGCCAAAAGAGTTTAATAATGTATTGTAGGTTATACTTTAAATCGGTCACCCTGAATATTGTTGCATTTACAAAAAGAAAAACAAAAAAAAAGTATAATTTAGAAACAAATTTCGAACTTATTAAATTTAAGTTGTGGACTTGTAGTGGCGAATTAGAAATCCAATGCAAATCTCATTGAAAAATTTGTCATTTTTACACCTCGACAACCAAGCAGGAATCAAATAATTGAAAGCTTAAAGATTATTTAAAATTAGTTTCCAAAATATTGGTACCCAAATATTAGTAAGAATTTAAACCCAGAACATTCCGATTGAGTTAAAATCTACTTGAAAATAAAATACTGCGTCAACCAAAAATATTATTTCGCTCAACACTGAATAATATACTCTCTTTTTTACAGCTTAATAATATACTTACGTAAGTTTTTCATCCAATTTTAATTTTAATGATTTAGTAAAAAGGAGTATAGTTTATTAGAAATTGGCATAAACTTTTTTGTGTTAGAGGTTCAAATTTTGATCTCATTTTTATTGCACAAAAGAATATCCAAGCTTAAGAGGCCGACGAAAACGGTTCTATTTCATTCTACTTCTTACCTATTAATTGGGCCGACTCTATAATTAAGCCCAAGTCTGAAAGCCCAAATACCTTCAACATCGCAAACACAAAGATCGGAAAAGTCAAATTGAAAAAATATAGTTTTTTTTTTTGGAAAAGATATAGTCGGTCCCTTTTTAAAAATTAACAAATATAGTCATTAATACATAATATTATATTAATGAATATTTACAATACAACATTAAATATTAATAACTATGGATGCAAATATTGTTTACTTTGCCTTTTCAAAAAAAAAAATTTACTGTCTACTTTGTGAGAAGAATGTATTGTACTAATTCTCTAAATTAAATATAGTCCTATCAGATAATTTCAAATAATCGGTATAGTGAAATTTTGACCTTCAATTTTCAAATGTATAATTTCACAATGCCTTTACTTTATTAACGGCTTAAGATGAGCCTAAACTTAAAAACACTTCCTTACAATGAAAGATATGTAAGTTTCTATGTCGTACTTTATTCAAATAAATAATAAAAATAGTGAAGTTTACTAACCCTCCATTAGGATCTCACTATTTTCGTGGACTAATCTTTTTATTATTAATTGGTTTTAAGATTGATGCTCAAGCTATCAATATTAAATCAAAACCTTAAAACTCAAATATATATTCGATCCAATAAATGAAATTGAAATCTGATTCAAGATTTATGATACAATCATTTTAAGGGACGTGTTAGAATCTCACTAGTCCACTATTTTCATTATCAATTAATTTTGAGATGAATGTTCACACTTTCTTTTTTAATATCCTCGATCTAGAATAAGGTTCAAGAAATGATTCTATGGATTGAAATTCAAGAAAGGGTTTTTTTTAAAACAAAAATAACAATAATAACCTCACATGGAATGAGATGCATTTGAAAGGATTGTGCTTAAGGTTGTGTTTGGATTATGATTAGAAAAGAAAATATTATAACAAGTTTCTTATATAGTCTAATAATTCTCCTTTATTAATAGAAAATTGCAACATAACCATGTTAAATAACTTCTTCTAATCTTGTAAAATCCAACTGAAATCATTCTCTTTTTTGACATAAGAAACAACAAATTCATATAAAATTGATTTGAAATCTCTCCTAATCATGAGCATGCAAACAAAGCAAAAGAGTAATCTTCTATGCTAATTTAGAAAACTAAGAAATGTTCAGGGGCAAGAGGATCAAACCAAAGAGATAGAGAATAATTTCATAATTCACATTTCACTCTTCGACAATCATTCTTCCATAATCACTATTCACTCCCTCCATAATTATCACTCATCTCCTCACAATCGCTATTTATTCTCTCATAACCATAATCATTCTACATTATCAATATTTTTTTCTCATAATAGTTCACTTGTGAAGAAATATAGGTAGCAACTCTCTCCACAACTATTATTTTTACCACAAACAAATAATTATTCTCTTATTTATTACTTTCTCCTCCTTATTCTCATTTTCCACCATCATTATATTCTCTTGTACCAAACGCCCCTAAATTAGAATCCACTCAAAATGGAAGAAAGTTCAGAAAAGCAAAATGGAATTTAAACCCAAAAAATCATAAAGCCCCCCTTGCTCATTAGCTTAGCTAGATCTACAATTTAACTAAACAAATGTAATAAAGAAACAAAGAAAAACCATTCCCCATAGGAACTTTTATGATACCAAAAACAAGGCATTCATTTTGGTCAATAATTGAAAGATATGGCAACTGCTACAAGGGCCCCAATTAAGTAAATAAGGGGCGGCTGAGAAACAGTGGCTATTGGCCACATGGCCCCCATTGCCTTGCCATTCATTCCATCCTTTTATTACAAAACAAACAAAATATTGCACAGCCAAAAACAAAAACTGAAGATTATGAGAAACTTTGCGTTTTTTATTCAAAAGAAATCATTTGGTTTGTACAAAAAAATCTCTCTGGCTTCCATTGACAAACATTTCATTTACCTCCTTTTTGACATTTCTCTCTACCTTTTGCACACCAAACAAACTGTGTGCCAAATTTGTATGTTTTCATTTGAAAACCCTACATACTTTAGTTGAAAACATTGATCTTACATTACAAAAGGGGGTTGGCTGTAACTTGTGAGAGTAATCTTTCAACAATTTTACATATGCTTTTTCGAATGAAATGTGAATAGATTTCCATATTCATGTCAGAGACTAGTGAAAAACTTAAGGCCTTTTATATAGATTAGAGAATTAATGTTGAGAGGCATACTAGGAAAAATATGGAGAAAGTTTAGCTTCCTTACTAACAGGGGCAGGTCTGGTTTCTGTGGCGGATTCTTGCAGCAGTTTGACGACTCTTCTCATTGATGGGCGGTTGATGGGGAGTGAGCTTGTGCAGAGCAGTGCCACGTTGAGGACTCTGTAGATTTCTTCCCTACATTCGGGACTGAGTTTCGGATCGATCACTTGGTCGAGCCCTTTGCAGTTGGCAGTGGCATAGACCCACTTTGCCAAGTCTTTGTCTCCAAATTCTGGATCATTTGGAGGCCTCCCTGTCACCAGCTCTAAAATCACCACTCCAAAGCTGTAGATATCACTCTTTTCGTTTACTCTTAATGTATAAGCATATTCTGCATCAAACATATGATATGATAGTCAAAAAGGTATTCAAGCCCTAATCAAATTCTATGAAAAAGAGAACGTTGAACTGTCAATGAAAAATGTTCAACTAAGGCTCAAGATGTAGACTGATTATGCATCTTTTCAAACATCTCATAATTTCAATATGAACAAAGTAAACAATTCTTTTGCACAACCAAAATGAGTTAGTATAGAGGTCCAAGAACATGAGTTGAATCGATGGTGGTCAACTAACTAGGAACTAATTTCTTACATATTCTCTTGTCAGCCAAAAGTTGTACGTTCAGGCAGGTCGTCATGTGAGAATAGTCACAGTGTGCATATGTTGGTCCGAACACTCACGTGTATCAAAACAAGATAAGAATAATAATTCATTTTCACAAGTTTAACGGATTAAGAACTTAGTAAATATGAAGGCATTCTAATAGAATTCTAACGTAACAACATGTCAATAATGTGATCTACAATCACTTAAAAGTATCAAGAATTAATGTTTTCAAATCATGAAATGGGGAAGAGAAACTAAGCTTGGTACCTGGTGCAATGTAGCCACAAGAACCAGCAATGACAGACATAGATTCTGAGCCCTTCCCAGCATTCAAGAACTTAGCTAATCCAAAGTCTGCAACTCTAGCTCCAAACTCAGAATCAAGCAATATATTGTTGGATTTAATATCCCTATGAACAATTGGAGGAGCACAGTCGTGATGCAAATACGAAAGCCCTTCGGCTGCATCCAAAGCTATTTTAAACCTTGTAGGCCAATCCAAATATCGCTTTCTGCTACCGTGCAGCAAATCTCCCAAGCTCCCATTACGCATGTACTCATAAACAAGCAGCTTGCAATTGCCAGTGTTGCAACAGCACCATAACCTCACAATATTCTTATGCCGGATCTTCCCCAATGTCTCAACTTCAGCCTCAAATCCATCTTTCTCTGAATCCAAACTGATCTCCTCTTTCTTTGTTCCTTGCTGCCATAACTTCTTCACCGCCACGACTTCGCCGTTTTTCAGCACAACTTTGTACACTTTGCCTGATGCTCCACTTCCAATGACTTTGTCTTCACTGAGACAATCTGCGATTTCATATTCACTGAAACCATGTTTGTGAAATGACCTCCACTTGGAAATGACACTTCCTTTCTTGTTCTTCTTGAATTCTTTGTACTTAAAGAAGAACCAAATGACCCCAACAACCAAAACAGCAATAGCAAGAAGAAAAATGGCTCTGAGAAGCCAGTAGCTTTGGTTTTTGCCTTTTCCAACGCGAGGACAAAGGCTTGGCTCATTCTTGCACAAACCTGGATTACCCAAAAAACTATTTCTGTAAATTTGCTCTGAATAAAGAGGAGGAAGTGCCCCTGATAAAAGATTGTTCGACAGATTTAGGGAATTCAGCTTCAAATTCTGCAATTCAAGAGGTATAATTCCACTAAAATGGTTATTAGTGAGATCAAGATAATTAAGTACAGGTAGGCTTCCAATTTCACTCGGGATACTTCCAGATAGCCTATTGTTTGCCAAATTTAACTCGTTTAGCCTCTTCAGAGCTCCAATTTTCTTTGGTAATTCTCCAGAAAGCTTGTTCTCGCTTAGATCGAGTGTACCCAACAAGCTTAACTTCACCAAAGTTCCCGGAATTTCACCGGAAAACATATTATCACTACCTGAAAGTTCAGTCAAATTGCTTAACGACCCAATCTCGTCCGGAATCGACCCTGAAAACTGATTATCAGATATCATCAAAATAGAGAGATTCTTAGCGTTAGATATCAATGAAGAAATAGACCCAGATAGCGAATTCTCAACTAGCTCAAGCAAATACACATTTGGCAGACCCCAAAAATCATCAGGAACCGAACCGGAGAGTTTGTTGTTCCTCATCCGAATCCGGCTTAGGCTCCTGCATTTTCCCAGACTCGCCGGAACTTTCCCGGAAAACGAATTGTAAATCAGTATAAGCTCTTTCAATGCCCCTTTCCCACACAAATTTTCCGGGATTCGGCCGGAAAACCCGTTGTATGAAACGTCGAGATGCACTAACGGCGAGTTTTGGCCGAGTTTACTGGGCAACTGTCCACTAAGCTTGTTGTTAAACAATTTAAGCTCATTCAAATATGGGGATTCAACGATACTCTCCGGCAACTGCCCTTCCAATCGATTCTCGAACAAATTTAACGACTCGAGCTGTAATGCACAAAGCTCGTCTGGAATCGTTCCAGTCAACTGATTCATCGACACATCGATTCGTCGAAGCGCAGTTAAATTCGACAATCCCAACGGCAACTCGCCGGAGAGGGTATTGTTAAACAGTTCAATCTGAACTAGACTCTTCATTTCAGTTACCGACGCCGGAATCGAGCCGCTGAGTCTGTTGTTTGACAAGTCCAGATTCTTGAGCCGAGTCATCCCGCCGAGGGTTTCCGGAATCTGACCGGCGAGATTACAGTTCGCAAGCCAGAGAATCTCCAGATTCGTCAAATTCCCAAACGCACTCGGAATCTCACTCCGCGAGAACGGATTGTACGCAAGTTGAAGCTCTCTCAAACTAGAAACGTTGCCCAAACTCGCCGGAACAGTACCGTTGAGAAGATTATCGACCAAACTCAGCGACTCCAGCCGCGGAAACCCGCCGAAGCTGGCCGGAATCTCGCCGGAGAAGTTGTTTCCGGAGAGATCCAGAGATCGGAGGTTCGAGATCTTGGAGAGCGCGTCGGGAATGGAACCGGAGAGGAGATTCTGCGAGAGGTTAAGCAGCCGGAGGCCGGAACAGGCGGCGACGTCGTCGGAAAGGGAACCGTTGATGGCGTTGTTGGAGAGGGAGAGGGAGGAGAGGGAAGGAAGGCGGCAGAGGAAGGTGGGGAAAGGGCCGGCGAGAAGGAGGTCGGAGAGGTCGACGGCGACGACGGAGCGAGCGGCGGAATCGCAGGAGACGCCGGACCAGTTGCAGGGAGTGCTGTGGCGAGGGTTCCATGAAGAGAGGGAGTGAGTTGGATCGGAGAGGCCGAGTTTGACTCGTTGAAGATACAGTCCTTCTTGGTTGAGCGAACAGGCCAATGGAAGAAGAAGAAGAAGAAGGAAAAGGATGAAGAAGCTAACAGAAGGCATTGTGGACAGGGAAATGGAAATGGAAATGGAAATAGATTTGGACTCTAACAAATAACAATCAATGGGGACTCAAATAGGAAGCGTGAAAAAGGTGCCCCTTAACCATCAAATTTTTATTCTAATAATATTTTATTATAAACATTTGGCTAAAAGACATATATTTTATTCTTATTTAAATAGCTCCACACTATGAAATATAGTTTGATGGTAAAAAATAGGGGTGCAACAAAAAACCGAACCAATGGATCGGATCGGTTTTTTACTTCAAAATTGGACATATCGGTTTGTAATTTGAAAAAACCGAAAATATTGGATCGGTTCCGGTTTTCATTTTAAAAAACCGATCCAAACCGATATATATATATAGTCAATAATTCATATAGAGTAATCTTCTTTCCATTAATATTTCTTTAATTCACCCCTCTGTCAAGTAAAAAATATCCTTAAATAATTTTAAATAAGTTAAAAATACTTATAACCTTTAAAAAAATAGTTGTTTACGAGAATGTTGTTTTTATATGAGAAATATTATTTTTGATATATTAAAAAAAATTGGACATTGGATCGGATCGGATCCATTTTTGGACATTGAAAAACCGAACCAATGGTTCTATACTTTATTGGACATTGGATCGGATCCATTTTTTGAAAACCGAAGATATTGGTTCGATTGTCGGTTTGGTACAAAACCGACAAAAATCGAACCGAAATCACCCCTAGTAAAAAATAATATCTGACTCTCATTTTAAAGTAGTAATTTTATTTTTCTAATTTGTGTTTAGTGTTTATTCTATTGTTATTGTATATCAAATAGTAATCAGTTGCTTAGTGGGTTAGAGTTACAAATATTACAACAACAAAAAAATAGTGACATTTCATTATTTGATGAAAATCTAGTTTAATGTCACATAATCACGCGTTTGAGAAATCGATATTTAACTCTTTTGAGTTAATCATACCTTTTTATAGAGTTTATAGTCCTCTCTTCTAACTTATGCTTAAAAAGAAGTTAGAAATGTTAAATTTTAAAAAATTAATAAAAAATTGTGTTTATAAACTTTTTCCACCCTAATTTTTAGAAACATGTTTTCATTTTGTTTTTTTCATTAAATAGTGATACTACCTAATCATTTTTCAATCCAATAAGAATATAGTTCAACTAGTATTATGTGTATTTATGATTGAAATTTTAATCTATCTATCATCTATTATTGTTGAGTTAAAAACAATTTACATTCATTGATAAAATATAATTTTACTTTGGCGTCAATTTAATTGTTCAAATACTAAATTGAAACATATAAGAGCAATTTATTCGTTGGTCACGAATTCGAACCTAAAATCGATATTTAGCTCTCATATCATTTGAGATTAGTTGTGTCATCTATATAAAAAAATTTGTGATCCCTTCGTCTAATTTGTACTAAAAAAAACATATAAGAGCATATAAACTTAAATAAGATTATATCAAAGAAAAACTCAAACCGGAGGCAAGCTAGATATTAAAACGATATTTGCAGCCTTTTAAATATGAATGAATTTATTTGATTATAAGTATTTGGCTAAATTATAGATTAAAAAAGAAACTTTTTGATTTCACGAACAGTTTCAAACTATCATTATTTTCTCAAATTTTATAATATTATCCATAATCTTCTATCAACATTTTAAAACTATTATTAGATTAGAAGTTTGTAAAATTTTAGCAAGAAAAGTCGACTTAGCAATTGCCATGACAATGCTAAATGTTTGTCTGCTTTAATTAATTACCTTTAGGGGCTGTTTGTTTGACATATTTAGGGAGGAGTTAGTTCTAGGATTTACTAACTTCTCCTTAAAAACTACAACCAAACGAATTTTTATTAACTCTTCCTCATTTTTACTTTTAAAAATAACTCTCATTTCTAACCATTCATTTTTAATCATTCATTTATAACTACTCAATCATTTCTAACCACTTATTTTTAATCATTCCTTTCAAATCAATCAAAATAACTCATTTTCAACCATTCATTTTTAATAATTTCTTTTTTAACTACTAAAAATAACTACTCGTTTTTAAATCTACATCCAGACAAGGTTTTGACTCTAACTCCTCTATACAAAAACTACATCCAAACGAGTTTTTGACACAATTTTCAATTTTTAACTCATCAACATAACTCCTCAGTATAACTCATTAACTCAAAAACTACATAAATATGTCAAACATATTTTTAATTAACTACCTTTAGATATATATTGGGTTTTCTTCAAATTGTACTTGTTTTTTTTATAAAAATAGCGTAGATCAAATATGTTTTTAATACCTAACGTTTTTTTTTTTTGAAGTAATCTTAACTAAAGTTCAACTACACAGTATTATATTTGTCTAAAAAAAACTACATAATATTATATATTATGATTCATTCAAAAATTATAAATTCTAATCTATTGAGTTAAAAAAAAATATAGATATATATGTTTTTTCGCAAAAAATAATAAATAATTATTCAATAAAAGTATTCAAAATAAACGGGAATTGATTTAATTAGATTTTCGGGCCCACGTTACTTGCTTTGTTTCTAACGGCTGATTATAATTGGGTTTTAAAAAAAAAAGTTTAATAGGGTTTTGGTAATTGCGCAATGCGAGCACATTTAGGAGAAGTTCTAGAATTTTTTTTTTTTGTTTTTGAATAATAGTAGCTTTTTATTATTAAAAAAAAGTAGTAATTAATGAGAAGGGTTCCACGTTTTGAAGAAGGCTTGTAAAAAATATAATTAAATAAATAAAAGGTGTGAACTGTGATTGGTAAGTTAAAATGTGTTTTAACTTTTGTAGAGAAATTCCACAACAAGTCCGAATTCATTATGATTACATTTTTTTCTTTCTAAAAAGCATAGGTGGGAGGAGGAAATTAATTAGTCCTAACCGTCCCTTTTGAGTTAAATATTCATTTTTATGAGTGAATTCGTGATCTTTTTTTGTATTAACAACATAACTAACGTACCATTAATTCATTTAGTATTGTATGTTAATATTGAATTTTGAAATATCAATAATAATTTTTTGTATTTTTCCAAGACAAACAAATAGAATATAAGTCAAGGTTATGAATATGAAGCGGAGTTTAAGTTCTTTAGAGAGTAATTTTTAACCGTTGATCTTCCAACAGGATGGTGTGTCTATGAAAAGTTGAGATCAGGTTTAAAATGAATGACCTCTCGTTGGGCGTGAGATTTTATAGACTAATTTTTTATAATTGAGTTTTATCCAATTAACGAGGATTTAATGAGTTAAGATTGAGAAATTTAATCTTTTTCACTTTCAAATATCAAAAAAAGGTGTTGAATGGTAGGAGTCCATCGCAAGTGTTTGAGAAAACCTATTTAACGTGTTATGGGATCAAATCCCTAGAGGGCCCAAGGCTCCATCCCGATCCATTGTAGTATTGGGATCCAATCCCTAAGGCTTAAGGGATTGGAGTTCCTCTCGTAAAGGATATGTCTTGGCTTCTTTAGACCATCTTTGTTGCATTTTGGTCAAATATTTTTTGGACACAAATCCTCTCCCTATAACATTATTAAATATAAAAAAACATGTGTTTGAGACTTGGTCGATATTACATTATCAATTATTTATAATTAAATTGATGTTTTTTTTGGCAAAAAATACAGTTGTGTACTTAAAATGTTTGTAGACAAAATAAAATAGGAAAACTAAATAAATAAGTTATTTTCATAAAGAAAATATTCCATTATAAATTTTGTTTTTATATAAATATAGTATCTGCTTAATCGGGAAAATGTTGTCAACATGAGCAGTAACTCAGTAACACTAGTGTATGTTCAATAACCAAAGATTTTGGGTCCGAGTCCCCCTACCCTCAATTGTTATAATTAAAAAAAAATCCGCAAAATGTTAAATGTTAATAGTTGTCGAAGATTCTTTTTCTATTTTTTATTTATTTATAGTTTAATAACAATCACGGAGGGGATTCTCAGTTTTTGTTATCGTTGCCTTTTGGTTTTTTTTTCCCATAAATCAAATGATTGTTAGTTTCTTTAATATAACACTGAATTAAATACAATTTAGATGAAGGGGTATGATTGGACAACCAATTGACTAGTACAAGTGACAATCCAATTTTCTCAAAAAAAAAATGTAAATCTGTCATATCAAACAGTTGAGTCATAGATATAAAAAGTAGAGCTAAGGTCACACAATTAGGAGAAGATTGGATTATTAGGAGGAGGGGTGGGGTGTTTGGTTGAATATTTATTATTTTGAGAAAATAGAATACAAATTTTATTAGAACAAATAATGATTTGTTTGAAACAGCAATAAATCATTTGTTTGTACATTTCGTAGAGAAGGCGGCAAATAATCATTCATTTAGATGTATCTTTTTTAAATAAGTTGAAATTGTTTAGATGTAAATTTTGGTAGACATATTATTGTATGTGTACTTTTTTTTTTTTGACAAAGTTGTACGTGTACTTTTGTATTTTAATTATATGGACAATTTTATGATAAAAGTTGGGTTTAATTCATGCATATCTCTTATTTTCATTCATAATTGTCAATTGTCATTTTATCTCTTTTAATCATTTTGTTTGGAAGTTTTTTTTTAAAATATCCAATGTATTTAATCTAAAATATATATATCTAATGTATTTAAATCGTGTTCAGATTTTCTAATTTGCAAAAGTACTTAATTATGCAATATCCATCAATTTAATCATTTTTATCTATTTATCTAATGACTTGAAGCGTTATATTATTATTTGATGAGTAATTTTAAAGAAATAACAAAAAAAATTTAAAAATAACTATCATAATTATTGATTCTAAATTTTGTTTGGAAGCCCATAATTTAAGTTAGATTAAATAAAGAGAAACATATAAAAGAAAGTGGAGCCTAGAGAAAGTGACAAGAGTACAAAACTTTTGAATGTACTATAACTTTGGAACGTGTCTTGCACGGGAGATATTTTCTGGCATGTGAGATTATATTTTTATTTATTAAAATACTTATAATATATATATATATATATATATAAATTTAAAAGGAGTAAGTAAAATATTTATTATGTACTTTATTTAAAGATCTCATACAACATAGTTCAAGATAAAAGTGAAAAAAAATATACATATCATAATTTTTAAAGAAAATTATGAAATAAATTAAACTTCTTTAAGAAATAAGTTTTCATCATGCTAAAATCTTACTTTGTACACAATATTTTTTCATTCATTTATTATTTTAGTTTAATCTACGAACATCGAAGCCATCTTTTCAAAAAAAAAAACCTCGAAACCATCACCTCTCTAAAATCTTAAAAATCATATTTGTGCTTTCTTAGTTCATCTTATATTTTATAAATAATAAAAAATATTGAAAATATTGATTTTTTAAAAAAAAAACTCATAAAATATATTATCTACCTTTTCTACGAATTTTGATGAAACATAAGTTTTTTAAATATTAATTTAAAACATAATATTATATTAAATCTATTGTTCTCTATAATAATAATGATGTATAGATTTATATTTAAATTTAAAAAATATATAATTAGTAAAATTGATAAAATTTAAGTAGTTTCGTATGTCAAAATATGAGTAGTACTTCAATAACATCACGTATGACAGAATAAACAACAAATTATATGTTAAGTCATATTTATTATAATAACAAATAATAATAATAATAATAATAATAATAATATGAAAAACTAATAATTATAAAAAAATACCTTTTATTAATGGAAGAATGTGATAAACACTTCTTCAAAATTTTAAATACCCCATAAATTTAAAAGAAAGTTATAAATTAAAGTTGAAGCATAAAATAAATAGAATTACACAAAGAAAAAATAATAAAAATAAAAATAAATGAAGAAGAAGAAAATGTTATGTACAACGAATTAAATACAGATTGAAAAAATTGTTCTTTACCTTCGACGACTACCGCTCCCACGAACACAACTCAGTGCACCAATGCTAAGACTCCGAACCCGAACAAAATCTATACATGTGTACAACATCAAAAGAATTATTAGTAATTTGAATTTTGAAGAACAATAAATTTGTGGTATTTATAGAAAAATTTGGAACCCAAGATCTTCTTTAAAATTTGAAGAAAAAAAATTCAATATCTTCATTTGATTTTATACTTATTTAGTTCCAAGATACTAAATTTTAATAATTAATAATAATAAGTCACATTTTATGTAGTAAAGATAAAGATAAAAGAATATTACGCATATTCTCTTATCTTCTAACTTAATTTATAAAGTTTGCTAAAAATATATTATGATGATGAAAATCTAAATATTTAAATAATATTATAAATATATTTATATTTGAATAGAAGATTATGACATGTTTGTAATTTAGGGTGTGGCTTAAGGGTAAAATCGTCTAAAAATGATTTTCCTCTTAAGCCACACTTTAAGGTAGTATGATATGATATGATATGATATGATATGTTAGGGTTGGGGTAAAAAACTTGGGCCCTAATAATAAAAGAAGAATTTTCCACAATCTGATTGGGCCCACGTAGTGGTTATCTTATAATTAGCAATAATTTATAATGTATGCTATTGTTCTATGCTCTACTGTTCCTGTCTCTGTCAGATTATCTTCATCAAATACTCCCTTTTAAAGATTTAACTTTTCTTATTATAGGCCAAAACCAAATTTCAATATACAAATTAAAATTAAATATTGCGACAACAGAAGTTTTTATAATCACTAGGGTTGTACAAAAAAATCGGTAAACCGTAAGGGTTGGGTTGGGTTAAAAAAAATTTGGGTTGGGTTGGGTTATGATTTTATAGTTTTTGTTGGGTTAGGTTGGTTCTTGGGTGTGGCTCGTTCAACCCAACCCAACCCGAACAAATAATATTATATGCATTATGTGTGTGCATGCAAGATATAATAATAAGATAACTTTTAAGAATACTTGTAAGTCTTCTAAAAATAAAGAATTGCACTAATTAGATAGGTAATAAGTTGTAGTATAGTATCAAACATTTTTTAACTTATTTATGAGCTTATGAGTTGAATCTTTGAGAGAAACATAGGAGAGTAACATAATCCGAGAACTCAACCCAACCCAACCCAAAAATCTAAGGTTGGGTTGGGTTGCGTTTATGCATAGGGTCGGCTGGGTTGGCGACTTGCCCAACCCCAAAAGTTGGGTTGGTCCAAAAAAATCATTCAACCCTACTCAATCCGGACCATGTACACTCTAATAATCACACACCAATTTTAGGGGTCGGTGTTTTTTGTTTAGATGAATTATATTGGATCAAATCTTTTCATAAAACAATTATAAAAGTAATTAAATTTTAAATTTGTTTGTATCCATAATCAATAATAATCATTAATACAGTATTACTCCCATAGATATATATATATTTTCTATATTTATAATTTTTTTTTTCTGGGGTTGCTTTTCTCAGAATTTAGAAAAAAAGAAACTATTTTTTAACTTTCAAGTTCTGATATTTTTTAACTTTCAAGTTCTGAAAGCATGTGTTATTACCAAAAAGAAAAAGAAGGGGAGAACAAGACAAATATATTTTTAGGGTAAATAATATTTGTAGGCTTCATTTCGGGGGGGAAAAAAAGGAACAAATTGTTTTGTCGGTCTAATTTTTCAAAGGTTGAAAATGCTTTTATTTACTATCCACGAACTTGATTTTAAAGATTCGTATAATTTTATGGGTAATTTGTATATTTTACAATACTTTGCAGTTCAAATGTAAAATTTCACAATTTTAAGGAACAATTTGTTAATTTTAAAGTTAATTTGATGGTACGGTTGCAACAATCTATATACTGACACTGGTTTTTCTACTTCTTTTAGGAAAACAAAAACGTAGATATTTTAGTACAAAAAGAGAATTATTTTATACTTAAAGTTGATCAGTGATACGTACTAAAATAATAATAATTCTAGATGGTTTTGGTCCTATCTTTCTTTGCTTTAAGCTTTAATATCTTTAATAATGGACTCAATTTACTTGTTCAAAAAGGTTAATTAATCTCATTAATGCTAAGATTAGGTGTACAAAAAGCTCTTTCCATCATCTATTACAATAAGATTTTTTTAATAGTTTGAACAGTTAATAACACACACACACACTATATATTAAATGATTAATACCCCTAAAAATTATTTGAACAGTTACATATTTGAACTCTCTTAAATGTTACTGAATACATAAAAATAATTAAGTAAATACTCCTAAAAGATGAAGTATTTGAATTCAACATCTATAAGTAATTAATGTACAATCACAAGTATGAAACTTAACATCCAAAACTTCAACAATCTTCATAAATTAAACTTACTAAACATTTGATTAGACTCAAATAAATTATCAATCAATCTTCCATGTTCCAAAAGTCACGTGATCAAAGATACCAATTTATATGTCAATTAAAGAGAGTAAGTGTTTTTTTTTTTTTTTGAACTAATTAAAGAGAGTAAGTTAGATTATAACTTAACATCAACTATATCTTGAGGCTCACATTTGTGTTCAATTTAAGCCACAAAGTAATATATATATATATATATATATATAGAGAGAGAGAGAGAGAGAGAGAGAGAGAGAAATTAAATTAAAGGAAAATAAAATGTGAGCTTCAATGAAAATATAAACAAATATCACCTAAATTGTTCTCTAACCTAAATTGCATAGCCATGATTAAGTCACTAGAATAGAAAATTAAGTCCCCATTTCCAAGTATTACTTGTATCAATTTACCATGCATGATCCAGGAGTGAATTGTTTTGAATTTAAACAAGAGTACCAAAGTTCGAGACATTTCCCATTACTTTAGGGTATAATTATATGTGAAAGCGATAAAGAGGACAAAAAAGGGAAATTTAAAAAACGGGGTAAGAGAAAGAGAGGGTTGGTGATTTTGATGTTAGTCAACTTTGAATGAATAATAACGATAAGTTTGAATTTCCAGAACTCCCAAATATAATGTATTTAAAGAGGGTTACAAATCTGGTTGTGTAACACTGACCAAATACCTACCACACATTTCTCATTTCTTTTTAAAAAAAGTTTAGTAACATTTAACATCGATTATTAAGCCAATAAAAGCATTAGCTCGATCGGCATTAGTATATATTCATGGTCATGAGTTCGAATTCTCTCACCCACAATTGTTATAATCTCAAAAAAAAATTAAAAAAAAAAACATCAATGACATCATAATTCTACTCATTTTGACATCAAATAAAGATGTTATTTAATATAAAATAAAGACTTTGTATCATGCTTTGATTACTATTTGTATTTTTCATTTTAGTTTCTTAGCTACAAAATAATTTGAATAAGATATGCTGATTGGATATGCTGCCTATATATTTATATTTGAAAGATTCTACTTGTGTATAATATTTTAGTTAGTTGTGAGTTTAGAATATTTCTTATGTTTATGCCCCTTTTCGCTGTCTTTCAAACATTTGTGTCCTTTTTTTTAATATATATGTTTATCCAATAGACAATTCTATCTAATTTATCCCATTCTCATATAGTTTATTACTTCGTTACAAATACCATCAAAATTTAGTCACCATTTATTTATTGTGTTTTATGGAATGAATGACATAATAATTTTATTATTTAGTTGTAAATCAATTCAATATTCCTTAATATGTACAAATATTTTTTTTTTGAAACTCTAATATGTACAAATATATATATATATATATATATATATATATATATATATATATATATATATGTATTGCATTATCTTTTTGTCATATCAACGAACTTCATAACTCATAATTTATATCTCATTTTCAAATTTCAGTAATTAAAAATGACAATTTTGGAACTCAGCACAAAAAATTAAGATAAATTTTATTTTATTACTTTTTTGGTTTCTCCCAAAAATAATTAGTAACTTATAAAGTAGTTCACATATCCAAATATGTTTTCTATTTGAGAGATTTAAAAGCTCTTTTTACCTTATAGGTATTCCGGTGGAATCTTATGTTTTAAATGTTATTAAAGTCTTGAAAGATGATTTTTCAAATATTTCTGAATTCAATAATATTATTGTTGATATTAAGTATTTAATTATTTCTCATAACATCGTGAAAGCTTTTCATTGTAATAGATTTTGTAACAAGGTGGTATCGAGATGCAAGCTAAGTATTAATGAGGAAAAGATGATAGGTATATAAGTGGTGGCAGCTATTTTTATTGATTTGAAACATTTAGAATAAAACAAAAAATAAAGTTATGAGAGTATCCGCTCAAAATGAACAATATTATATCGATGTGAAGATTTGGATAGAATTGTCTTTATCAAGAACCTGACCCCGTAAGCCAAATAGGCTTCGAGTGATTACTTTTTGTTGGTTGACTCCAATACATTCCGATCAAGATGAGTCTTTTCTTTAAAGGTAAATCTCTCCCAATGTTGGCTCTCTTTTGGAAAAAGATCATATTGGATTGGTCGTTGATGAATGAATTACTGTTTCGAATAAGAAGAACGAAAACAATTCAAAATAATTTTCAAAAAAGAACAATTCAAAATAGTTTTGTAAGAATCAAACCACGTGTGTGTCGGCATGTTTCATTAAATTATGGAATTTACTTCTCTTGTCTGCACATACGTACGTAGTCAATTGTTATAATTTGTTTTCCAAACATACCCTTATAACATTAGGGGGGAGTTAGTTTGACATATTTAGATAGTTTTTAGGTAAAAGAGTTATATTGATGAGTTATATTGAGTAGTTAAAAATTGAAATTTGTGTCAAAAACTCGTTTGGATGTAGTTTTTGTGTAGAAAAGTTATAGCAAAAACCTTGTTTGGATGTAGATTTAAAATGAGTAGTTATTTTTAGTAGTAAAAAAAGAAATGATTAAAAATGAGTGGTTAAAAATAAGTTATTTTGATTGATTTGAAAGGAATGATTAAAAATGAGTGGTTAGAAATGATTGAGTAGTTAAAATGAATGGTTAGAAATGAGAGTTATTTTCAAAAGTAAAATTAAGGAGGAGTTGGTAAAAACTCGTTTGGATGTAGGTTTTGAGGAGAAGTTAGTAAATCTTTAAACTAATTGCTACCTAAATATGTCAAACAAACACCCCTAGAGGTGGATGCAAGACTTCATAAATAATGGGCAATAGCTTAATTATATTAATTAATAATTCGCTAATAAATTAAATAGAAATATTCATATATAAATATATTTAATTTTAATCGTCATGAAGTGATTTTAGTTATCATAAAATAGTCTTGAAAAAGTTTAAGTTGATAGGTTCAATTCGTGTAATCAATTACTTAGGGTTAATTGGTCGGGACTTCATGTCCTTCTTACCTGAGAATAGTCGTTATATGTCTAACAAGGGAAAAAAAATTATATTCGCGCCAGGTAGGGGTCGAACCTACGACTTTCTGCTTAGGAAACAGACGCTCTATCCACTGAGCTACAGGCGCTTGGTTGATAATTTTTGTTTTTAATTTGTCAATTCATGTATCAAAAACCACAGGTACAAAATTCAGAAACCTCCCCATTCATATCGCTCTATTAGTTAGAGGTGATAATAATAATCGTAAATTGACTAAACCAATCCATTAGTTTAGTTCAATTTTTACTTTTTTTAAAAAATTGATTTTGATTGATGGAGAGAAAAATGTTAAAGTGCAAAAAGAAATTTTAAAAAAGTAAAAATATGTAGTTTTAAGGATGGGTAAGTATTTACCTACCCACCCTTACCTAGGTATTGCTTTTCAGAATTTTAGTACGCAAGATTGTTTTGGTTCTTGAACTTTGATTAAATTCAAGTTGTTTTGCGTTGAAGAAAGTCCAGTCAGTTCTGATAGGTTGCTTTTGATTGATGACAATGGAGTTGAAAATTAGGATATGTAGAAGTTATGATATGGCTGCATACAAAAAGAAGATGATCTCTATTGATGGAGAGAGGCAATGTCCCTGAACAATATATGAATGGTGAGTTTAATGAAGTAACAGGTATTTGGAGAAAGATATTGTATCATATGAAGACATTATCATTGCCAAGAGAAGAAATCTGTATTATCAAATTGCAGTGACTTAGTGGTCAAAAGAATTTAAAAAATTTAGATGATGATTTCAATCCATGAGAACAGTCTACCAAAGAATTAATTTTATATAGAATTCCTTGATATCCAATAATCAAGAAGAATAGTCTCATGATACTAGTCGAGTTGTCTGCAAGACTGCAAGAAGATGCACGAACAGTCACAAATATCATAAGAAAAAAAAACTATGTTCTTTGTCATATGTGGTGGCAGAATCCTCAATCATTGATTAATCAGAATAATTATGTTTTCTAACAAGAGAAAACACTGTCCTTTGTTACTCTTATTGGGACAAGGAGGAGGGATAAGAATAAAGGGATAATGAACCTCTCGATTTGGAATCTTTTAAAAGCATCATCAGTACATAGACAAAGAATAATGAAGAGAATAACAAAATGAAAAGTGATCATAGAAAGAATAATTTTGGCTAGCCTGACACTAACTTTGCCCAAAACATCCTTAGTTCACTTCTATTTAATAACTTCATTGCCACCACCATAATGAATGTACATTGCACTCTTTTCAATAGGTATAATATGAAATAACTAAAAATTGTTCTACCAAAAACGTCCAGAATCTTCACAGCCAGGTCTCTCCAGGTTTGAATGTCAATACATATGATGGCAAGCATTCACCTATCTATAAAGATGACAGCACAGCTAAAGAATCAATTTGAAATAGACCTAAGGAAATATATTTATGAACAAACAAGATAGCCCCCTTTTTGGAAAAAAAAAATTCAAACTGTATTCGCAATGAATAGTTTGTTGCTTGGTCGAGTACAGAAAACCATGCCGACAAATCAAAATATAACTAACCTAAGAGTTTCTTGATCCCAGCCTTCTGCTCTGTAGTCAGCCTTGATGGGAACTTGATGCTAAATTTGATTCTCAAGTTCCCCTTCTTTGTTGGGTCTTTCTGCATAGGCATTCCTTCTCTTAGTACGATCTCCTCGTAGCTCGGATTCACGACATTGTTGATTGGGACTGTTAGACTTCTCCCATCCAAGGTGGTGAGATGGATGGTGTAACCAGTCAATGCCTCGGCCAATGAAATCTTTTGTGAGACAATTAGATCGTTTCCGTCACGTGTGAACACACTGTGCGGTTTCTCATCGACGATGAAAATGAGATCTGAAGGAATCACATTTGGCTGCTCATTCCCTTTCTCAGGGAATGTGATCTTCGTTCCTTTCTTCCAACCTGGCTTTATGTCGATTGTTAATATCTCTTCCACTGTTACGATCCTCCTGAATAACAAACCGAGAGAGAGATGGATGAGTGTATATAGAGAGGAGTCGCAACATGCAACTTCACATGAACATTCAATCCCTCCCTATAAGAGAGACTAAATATTTTTGGCAAGTCCACTAAACAAAAGTTCTTATGCGTACTAGAAAGATGAATTAACCCGATCGCAATGGTAATATATAACTAGCCAAAGTTATCCGCAAGAGCAAATATACCAAAGTATGAGTAACAATAATAAAAAAATAAAAGGCAGCACTCTTGAATCAGTAGTCCCCACATATTACGTATCCACACACAAAAGTATTATCAAACAGCATCTCCATTGAAGAAAACAGAACAGAACGGTCATTAGGATAATTAAAGTACTCTTTATTTATATATTGAGTGTTCAAGTAAGCTTGTCTTCACGTAGACTAACACATATAACAATTATCTGACACTATTATATTTTGTTGGCAAAATACGTGTACTCTATTAAATCCTAAGGGGTCATCCTAGATTGATCTCAGAACCATCATTTTGATAATTAAGGCATGGTTTGCTTAGTGACCATATAGTTTGTAAAAATTAAGCTCACTTTCTCCCAATGTTTTTTTAGATTACAACAATTTGGGGATGGTGAATTTGAACCCGTGATCGGGGTATACACTGATGCTGTTGAGCCTCTTATTGGCGCTTGCTTTCTCCCAATTAATCTACGACAGTTTTCATATTCTCTTCCGGAAGTATTAGAGTATTTGAATCTTAGCCAAATTTCAAAAATCAAAACAAGTTAGTGAAAATTTCCTCTTTTTTGTCTTTTTCAGTTTTCAAAACTTGGCTTGATTAGTAAAAACATATCTTGGGCCGGTAGAAGTTGATAGCAAGCAGGGAAACCATAGGTAGGAATAGTAGGCATAGGCTTAATTTTTGAAAGCCAAAGGGTATCATATACGGCCAAAAAGATCCTCTTTTTTTTGTTGATATTGGTGAGTGTTTGAGTGCCGCACCTAGACTAATCTCACAAACAACTGCTAACGTGTTTCGTTGACGGTTGATAAAAAAGGCGTAATATATTAAATCTTAGGTACCACCCGGGACACTCCATCTCTCTTTGTTCCAATGCTCAGATTGAATTGAACTCCTCTCACCCTCTTAGCCCTCAATGCTCAAATTGAACTCATTCCCTCCCTCTAAGTTCTCAATACTCCGTTTGACCACTAGCCCAATCCATTCTAGTTTAAAGACAAGATTTTTAAACTCTTCAGAAATTGAAGTCGAGTTAATAGATTGTATCAACGACAACATCGACTAAGAAAGAGCATGCAATCAAATCTGTAAACATATAACATTGAAACAGCAAAGAAAGATGATTTACCCGCTCGTATCTGAAACTTGTCTAGATATTTTCATTTTCTTGGTAGTTCCTTTGTACAAATCTTCAAGGCTACAAGGTAATTTATTCTCAATTGGTGGAGCTTTACGAGGAGCAGCTTGGTTCATGGATCCACCCCCTCCTCCTTCCCTAAATGACCCAATTATATCATCACCAAAAATGCTACTCGGAAACCTTGGTGCTCCTCCTCCCATTCCTCCAAACGGGTTCGACGACCCGAAAAATTCAGCATAAATGTCTTCAGCCCTTCGAGGATTGAACCTAAAATTGGATGACCGATCGCCGGTTGAAAAGAAGGAAGCTCCTCCATGACCACCGGCAGCATACGGCGGCGGAACCTGCCCCTTTAAACCCTCTTCGCCGTATTGATCATAGATTTCTTTCTTTTGGGGATCGCTAAGAACCTAAATCCAACATTCAAACATAACCCAAAATCCAAACTAAGGAAAAATCGAAATTAAAGGACATAAGCCAAACCCCATGAAATTTCAACATTCAAACAGAACCCAAATCCAAAATAAAGAAAAAACAAGATATCCAAGAAATTAGCAAAACATATCAGCCAAACCCATGAAATTTCAACATTCAAACAGAACCCAAATCAAAATAATGTTAAAATGGAGATATCCAAGAAATTAAAAAGACATATAAGCCAAACCCCATCAAATATCAACATTATAACAGAACCCAAATCCAAAATAAGGCAAAATCGAGATATCCAAGAAATTAAAGATATTGAGATTCAAGATTAGACATATCAGCCAAACCCCACGAAATTTAAATCTGATAGATCGATCTTTACAAAGTCATTCGATTGTGATTCGGATAAGAGAGAAATCGATGAACGACGAACCTCATAAGCTTCAGAGATCTGCTTGAATTTGGCCTCGGCTTCTTTCTTGTTGGTTGGGTTCTTGTCTGGATGCCATTTCATGGCGAGCTTTCTGTAAGCCTTCTTCAAATCATCATCTTTGGCATTTCGATCGACTTGTAAAACCTTGTAATAGTCGATTCCCATTGCCCCTTGTTTTCACTTTTCCAGGTTTGAGTTTTTTCTTCTTGGCTGGTTCTTTTCCTTTGTGACGAGGATGTTCTGCAATATTGTGGTGGGATTTTGGGTCTTGAAACTGAGATTTGATTCGATTGAGCAAAATCCTCGAGCTACAAAGTTCTGCAAATTATCATTCAGCGACCTTTCCTCGAACCCAAACGTTAGGGTTTTTTCTTAGACCCGATAAATTTTAAAAGGATATATTTTTATTATCTCAATTTAGTGCTTTTAAAAAATGACAATATTAATAAGGGACTATATTTGCATTATTTTCTATATTTGATTAATTTCCTTTCCATGATAATATTACCCCTCATCATCGAAGGAATTTGTGGTCAAGAGAGCATTTCAGAGGTGATATTTAATAAATTAAATTTAAAAGGATCATTTAATTAAGAATTAATAACAATATTTCTCAAAAAAAATGAATAAAAATAATAATAATATCCATTATTGAGTGATACAGTGCACACGAAGTAACATATAAAAAATATAATAATTACTCATTTTTCCTCTATGATTTGGACACAATTTGTTCATCATAAATTCATTAACATTTGGTAACTCTCATTTCTTAGCCTGTTAATTGAAGTCTAATGGGATTGAATTGAAAGTTTAGGTGAAAATTAGTTCATGATGAAGTTCTTAGCGATGATGACATTTCTAAAAGATTTATATCTTAACTAACATTTTTGAGTACTTAAAAAAGAAAAAAGCTAATAGCTATGCCAAATAAAATAAAGAATACATAGGTTAAGTCTTGCTATGTGCTTTACCCAAAATTAAGAAATCTAGATTCATGTACTACAAAAAATATATAGATTCATTATTGATTCCAAATACTTAGACTTTTCTTAATTTTTTTAATGTAAAAATCTTATTTTAGTTTCCCATAACTATTTTTTAATTAATTGTTTCTAGATTTTATAGCTTGTCTAATCTTCACTTTCCCCTTAAAAAGAAGTCAATTTTGTAATTTTTTTTTAAACAGATCTATTTGTTGGAGATATTTAAATATCAACAAGTTAGCGGTTGGTTTGCTTTTACTATTAATTTATTTTTGGAGTTTAGTTGATTAGATTGATAGGAATGATACTTTATTCTAGGGGTGATTTCGATTCGGTTTTTGTCGGTTTTGTACCAAACCGACAACCGAACCAATATCTTCGGTTTTCAAAAAATGGATCCGATCCAATGTCCAATAAAGTATAGAACCATTGGTTCGGTTTTTCAATGTCCAAAAATGGATCCGATCCGATCCAATGTCCAATTTTTTTTAATATATCAAAAATAATATTTCTCATATAAAAACAACATTCTCGTAAACAACTATTTTTTTAAAGGTTAGAAGTATTTTTAACTTATTTAAAATTATTTAAGGATATTTTTTACTTGAAATAGGGGTGAATTAAAGAAATATTAATGGAAAGAAGATTACTCTATATGAATTATTGATCATACATATATCGGTTTGAATCGGTTTTTTAAAATGAAAACCGGAACCGATCCAATATTTTCGGTTTTTTCAAATTACAAACTGATATGTCCAATTTTGAGGTAAAAAATCGATCCGATCCATTGGTTCGGTTCGGTTTTTCGGTTCTTTGTTGCACCCCTACTTTATTCTAATTATAGTAGTAGATACACTCCTTATTTAATTTATTGCTTGACCATTTCTCCAATAACTTTTTTTTGTGTAGCCATTTATTAAAAATGGGCCATCTACCTTGTTACTCCAGCTTTGTTCATAGGGTTAATTACGGAAATAGCTACTTTTAGAGAAAATAACTATTCAATGTCTATGCTTTAACCCGATTTACATTATTGTCTAAATCTAAAAATCTAGAATTAATTAATCAATTAAATATATTGTAATTGATCATTATACCATTTTCAATTGGTTAGATTATTTATTTATTAATTCATTATATTCTAAATTCATTATAACTAAAAAAAGAAACAAAATCTAAACCAAAACCAGCCAAATCAAAATGTAAAAAATCTAAGAATAAACAACAATTTTTAAAGCATCATCATTAACCTTACAAAAACAATTTTAAAAATATGAGCATTAACCTTATAAACCCAATTTTAAAAATATTGGCATTAACCTTACAAAAACAATTTTAAAAATTTCATCATTAACCTTACATCCATTCTCATACTCATACATACCGTCAGATTTTGTCGAAGACAATCGAGAGGTAGACGTTGGTAGGTTGTACATGACTAGACCTTCGCTGATGAGTGAACTCTACAACATGGACTTCTTCTGTATGTTTTGATCAACAACTTGTAGTGTGAGAAGTGGTTTGTGCTTAATCTTCATAGGGTGGCAGTTCGACTCTCTACATCTTCAAACTGTGGAAGTTCGGCTCTCTACATCTTCAAAATGTGATAGTTCGACTTTCTACATCTTCAAATTGTGACAGTTCGGCTCTCTATTCAAACTGTGACAATTCAGATATCTACATCTTCAAATTATAGCAGCTCGGCTCTCTACATATTCAAACTCTATTAGTTCGGTTCTTTACATATTCAAACTTTGTTAGTTCGACTCTCTACATATTCAAACTTTGTTAATTCGACTCTCTACATATTCAAACTCTGTTAGTTTGACTCTACATCCTTAAACTGTGCCAGTTCAACTCTGTTAGCCCGACTATCTACATATTTAAACTCTGTTAGTTTGACTCTCTACGTCTTCAAACTCTTTTAGTTCGGCTCTCTACATCTTCAAATTGAGTCAGTTCGGCTCTCTACATCTTCAAACTTTGACAGCTCGTCTCTCTTCATCTTTGAATCTTTTAGTGCCACCTCAATTGGTAAATCTCAAAAGACACCTTGCCCTAAAAAATCTCAAATTCCTATTTTTTGGTAGAGTCATTAGCAACCCCAACTTATGCTAAAAAAATCGAACAAACTCAAATTAAGGGAAACTTTTTTCATATTTGGATAGAAGATAAGCACTTTTATCCTTTCTCAAAACTACTTCAATGACTTCAATGACTAACATACCCATCAATAGCTTGTAGGACGAGGAGATTGTTGCAACTTTTGATGGATGGAATCCTACCTACCGTGAATGTTGAATTGCAAAAGCATGATGAACACGATCGCATTGCAGTGATATGAGCAAAAATCTTATTAAGAATTATGATAGAGTGAATAGGGAATGTGAAAGAATTTATTGATGGAATTGGGTGGGTGGTTAGATTATATTGTATTTAAAAGAAATAGAGATTATATTATTTTTTTCAAATACCTAAAAGCTAGAATATATAATCGGATTTGGTGTGTTTATAAAAATAAAAAATAAAACAATTAGATTTGGTGGAATTTAGTTGTGGGGAACGAATCCTACTCCTCATAATGTAGGAATGTATATATATATATATATATATACTTTTATTTTTTTAAATTATAATAATAAAATTGATTTTAAGTAAATATCAAAAAGGGATTTAGGAGAAGAGAATTTTCTCTCACCTACACAAAATTCGAAATAGACATGAATTTAAAGTTTTTAAAATTAGAGACATGTGATGATTTATTTATAAAAAAGTAGCTATATACGTTCATAAATCTGAACAATTAATCTCTGAAACAAAAGCCCAAACCGTCAAGAATTGGTTGGTGGATCAGTGGCTCTGCCGTTACCATGTTGTTTGGGACACAGGCCCATTTTACTCTCATAATTGGGCTTCAATTTTCTCCTTTTCAATTGTAGGCCTGACTCTCCATCTCCCAGTTTTTCGAATTTCAAAAACTATTTTTTTTATTGGCGAATTTCGAAAACTTATGAGATTAATCGAATCTAAAAACCTATATATATATTTGGTCAATTTTTAAAAATTTGCAAATATAGTCTTGGGATATCAATAAAAATACTATGTTAATTAGTATTTATAATACAATATACTATTTCTTAAGAAAAAACAATACATCATATTATATAAATGAATATTTATAATACCGTTTTAAAATGTAATATAAATTTGATTGTAATTATTTTTTGAAATAAACCTCACCCACTATGATGATTTAGTTTGATAAAATCCCGACCCATCTCTAGTTTTTGTTATAGTTGGTCTCTATAACAATTAAGCACTCTAAGTTCAAATTTGGTACTACAGTCCCATTCCCTTCATAAGAATCTAATTATGATGGGTTTTTCTTTTAAAAAAAATTAACAACATAGGAGACTCGAGTTCATAATTAATTGGTTACCATGTGATATATGATGTTATTGGTGTACCACAATTTTGGCCGGTTGGATAGTTTTATACTTTAGGATGGTCTTTATACTTTGATAAAATGTCATAAATAATCTATGCAAATGTCTCTTTTTTCTGTATTTTATTCGCGATAAGAATTAGGCAGCTGGTTTGATTAAAAATAACTCAAAAATTGACAATTTGATATAATATTTTCTTCCTAAAATTTGGTACTCGGGTTTTATGAAATCAAATATTTAACTTAAATAAAAAACAAAAACATAAAAAATGAACTCACCACAAAACTCTTATGAAAAATAACCATTTAACCATTTACGAGATTCTACCAAACCATATGCTAATTTCCTTCCATTTATATGCATTTAATTTGCAAGTTAACCTAAAGCTATAAAGGAGATTTGAATTAGTGTAAAAGAAAAAAAGGAGATTTGAATTAAATACAAATCAATGAAAAGGCAACACAAACAGTTGAAGCAGAGGTGTCGTTGTTCCTATGATTACGCCATGGAATCCCCAATTCATTTTCTTCAACTTCACTCAACAATCTTCCAACAACATCCATCATTTACTCCCAATTCTTCCCCTTCTTATTTTTAACACCTTTTTCTTTCTTTGCCCCCCCACCCCTTCTTTAGATTTTTTTGGGGCTTTTCAAAGGGCATTGTGGGGCTTTCAAAAGAGTGTTTACACTCATTTTAAGACTTTAAAGGTAAAAAAAAATAAACAATGCCACCTTTTGACCAGAAGCTTCTTTCTTTTTTTTTCTTTTTACTAATTGGGTCCCAAATTGATTTATACCAACTTACAACGGTTAATAAAAATAGAAGATAATATCTATATACACACCACCGTTAAATTTCTATAGTTAGTTAGTGAAAAAAAAAAGAAACTATTTTTTTACTCTTAATTGTGAAAAAAAAAACTATAATAGTGACATGTAAGAAAATACTGTTGGAATTATTTGAATTAATATTAATTATTAAATATTCATAAATTTAGTGTCCCATGATTTTAGTAACTACTTAACCACCCATTTGAAACCACTAATTTTGGCTTTTCATTGATCGTTGTTTTGTAAATGGTAAAAACATCGATGAATGAATTAAAAAAAAAAACCTACACAGTAATAGAAAGGGTTAACAGTGAACTCTTTTCTATTTTCGACTCCAATTTTTGGTCCCTCATTTTGAGTTAGGAAGAGTGAAGATGTAGAAGAACCAAGAACTCCGCGCTCGATGTGTTTGTTGCTGTGCTCATGTTGCAGTTTGTAGATGCACATTAGAATTTTATCTCGGTTACCAAAAACAATGACAGAAGGTACACTTTATTTATTATTAATTACGTTTCAGCTGCAAGTGATTAATTTTTTATTTTTTGTGTTAGAAAATATCTAACACATACTTCACCCTTGTGCAGCTGCAGAATTCAAGCTTTTATTTATTTTATTTTTACTTCTTTAGTTCAAGAACATATACAGATCACGTGAGATGTTCTTTTTTTTTGCTCAGTTGAACCAAATTTACATCCGGATGGCAGACATTCTCATTATACTTTACGAAACTGTTGAAATTTTTACGTGGAGATAATACGACATTGGTTAAGATTTTTAACGTGTCTAATTAATTTCGAGGAAAACTACGTATTATCTAATAAAAACCCAAGGAAATATTAAAAAATCAATAAAATAATTAAAAGTGTTGATAGTGTACGTATTGGCATGGGCTTTTGTCTTTTATGCACGAATTTCTTCTAAAAAGTTGTTATATAACCTCATTTTATTTTCATCCTATTTTTTTTAAATAAAGATATATATCTACATATATATAGTATTTTTAACTTTATTAATTTTTTTTTCAAATCATGTATAAATAATATTAGACCTCGTTTCAATATTATCAACAATTTAAACCTTGTCTACGATGTCAAAAGCAAATTGAACACGACATTAATTTATATAAGAGAATATGTGAATCCATCTTAAAAATCAATGAACTATGAGAAGTAATTTATATCTCTTATAAAAATGTTGTAGAATCATCACTTCTTCAATATGAAATAATTACCACAAGGTAAGTATCTCCAAATACGGAATGATCTATCTAAAGTCACTCAATTTCCACAACTCAAAGTATTCTTATATTATTGATGTTAAAAAAAACTGGTTCACAATTATATTTGTCTCATTATTTAAAAATATTCTTAAAAAGGAAAAGAAAATAAAAAAGGGTGGTGTTTTAGCTTTTTGGCGCCATAAAAATTAGGTGCGCCTGTATTAGTGGACATTCAAGTGGGAATTGCACATGCAGCGTGCACCATGTTTTCCATTATCATTATGTTTTCTTCTACCCCACCACTGTTCTTCTTCTTCTCCATTCTAATTCCCACAATCCCCGCATAATTCATCGCAATCAAAATCAAACTCCATTTTTATAAATTCAAACCAAAATCAAAATCAAACCAAACATTTGCATACCTTTTCTCCACTTCAATGGCTATGGCTATGGCTATGGCTTCCACCTCCAAGCACTTCTTCTTCTTCCTCCTCCTCCTCGTCCTCTCCTCTGCACAAACCGAAGCCAGAGTCAGCAAATTCTTCAGCAAATTCATCCATACTCAAAACAACGAAGTTCCTCAACTCACTCCGACCTCTGATCTTCCGCTACCTCCGTCTCCGGCGCCGGAGATCTCTCCGATCTTCCCGCCGATTGAGGCTCCCGCGCCGTTTTTCGACGAATCGCAGAACGCGTACGGTCTGTACGGCCGAGACGCCGGCGACGGCGAGAGAAGCCGGACGATCACCGACGTGGAGGAGGAGATCCTCGCGGACAACGGCGACGGCGAGGAAAACACCAGATCTGGCTATCCGGATACGAAATTACAGAGTGACGATTTCGGAAGCCCTAGGCGATACGAGCAGAATCAAAACAACTACAAAAACAACAACGGATACAGAAATTCGGAATTCGAGAACAATGAACACAGAAATTCAGAGTACGAGAGCAATTTCGAGAACAACGGCGAGAGAAATTACCAGTACCAGAGCAATTTTGAGAACAACGGCGAGAGAAATTACCAGTACCAGAGCAATTTCGAGAACAACGGCGACGGCTACAGACAGAGGCGATACGAACCGTCGGAGCGGCAGGGGATGAGCGACACCAGATTCGTCGAGAACGGGCGATACTTTCACGATGTTAACTCGAGAAATGGAGAAAATGATCAAGGCGAATCGTTCGGGAATTACAAGAAGAATCAATACGAGTTTGATTCGATGGAGGAGTACGAGAAGAGTGAGGGATTTCTTCCTTGATGCAGAGAGGGGAACTTTTCTAGGGTTTATAGCTTCATCTTGAACCCCTAAATTATGGAGGTTTTTGTGTTTCTGTCCGTTTGTGTTTGTGATTTTGGTGTTTTTTTTTTGTAATCTTTGAGTTGTGATTGTTTTTGCACAACTTGGATTTAGTGTTCTGGGGTTTGAATTTTATACAATGGGAAATTATGTATGCGTTTTGGATTTAAAAAGTGATACAAACAAAAATGATGCTTTCATTTTGGAATTAAATTCCACAATGAGATCATTTTTTAATACAAGAAGGGAAAGGAGGATATAACCTATAATTTCGTGTTATTAGATTATAATTTATGTCGGTAGAAGTTTACTGCTCTTCTCAGTGTGTAGACCAATTTAAGAGTATTAGATTGATGCATTACTCTTGTTTGGTTCAACTACATTATTTAAGTTTAAATATTTATGTAACATTTTATGCGGTAATGCATATTAATTATTATTGAACTAAATTTATTTTGACATACATAATTGGTACTTTGTTAATCGATAATATTATACTAATTTATTAATGTTATGTAATTTAACTTTTAAACACATTTGTATTGAGCTCGGCCATTATTGAATGTAATTTTTGAACACATGCTTGAACTTATGTTTTTGTTAACCATCAAATAAGTATATTAATTTAAAAATAATGAACAAACATATTGTATCCTTAAAAATATATTATGAATCACCCCACTTCCAATATTATTGAATTAATAAAAATATATCATTAAAAAAAGATTAGGTGCCTTAATGATTTCATTATTTGGGTGTAAGTCCATTCAACATCAACATCACAAGTAATAAGATAATCAACTCGGTCAACCCTCCATCATTTAAAGTTTTACCTCAAACATAATAATTTCATTTTTATTGAAACCTATCCATTTAAAGTAATTAAATCTTTTTTGATATATTTGATTTTTTTCTCTAAAATTGTAAGGAGATTTTTTATTTTTTTTATTCATGAAAAATCTTCCAATTAATAATTGTAACAGCTAAACCATGAGATCTTGAATTCAAATATATAATTCATATAATTTGTGAACTTTTCAAAAAAAAAAATCCACAAGTTTAAGATCAGTAAACTGATGGGCTAACCTACTCTACACTGCGAAACTCGGTAAAATATCCGGCCCAAAACAAAACGGACCACTCGACATAAATTGGGCCACGATATTTCAATGAAAGCCCATTTAATACGACCGAATCCAACCCGACCCGACTCAGGCACCATGAAAAGAAAACCCCTCAAACACAGCAGTTTATAGTTTTCTTGCTGAGGAGGAAAAGGGAAAGCAATTCCCTTTCGCTCAATATTCTTCCGAACAACATCATCCATTTCCATTCCCATTCCCATTCACTGATACTCCACTTCCTTTGCTCGCCGTCTTCTTTCCATTTGTAGGGTTTTGATTCTGTCAGTGTTGATCTCTGCACAATGGCGCGCGACCCAAATGGCTCTGCCGGCGGCGGCGCCGGCAACACTTCCCAGCGCGAGGAGGCCACTCTCAAGGTCCCATCGAAGGACCCCAAGAAGAAGGACGACAAGAAGGATGAGGATCTGGTATGGCTCATTCGATTCTTCGATCGTTACAACCTAGCTTCAAAAGGGTCTCAATTGAAACTGGACGAATGCTCATTTTGTTGTTATGTGTTTTTTGTTTCTTTGTTAAATTTGTCTTCCGAACTTAGCTTCAGTCGTTGCTGTACATAGAATAGGTTATTCGTAGTACTAATTGGGGTGAAGGGAATATTTGAGAAGTTAGGTTTTCATCTTGTGTTTTGTGTAGTCATTTGGGTATTGATCTGATGTGGGTTACTGTTTGCACAGTCGGAGGAGGATCTGGCCTTGAAGCAACAGTTGGAGTTGTATGTGGATAGAGTTCAGGACCCTGATCCTGGCTTGCAGAAAGTTGCCCTTGAGAGTATGAGGTTTGTATTTTTATTTGTAATCCAGTTTAAACTTAAAATTTTACTTTAAGCGTATAACACACTGTTCCTGGAGGTTCAATTATGGTATAGATTGGGATATAAGGTTGACTAGGTTTGTGTATAGTGTAATATTTTCTTTACGGTTTCATAATCTCAGCTTATTAGAGATTTTTTTTTTTTAAAAATTATAGGCAGGAAATTCGTACCTCTACAAGCTCCATGACCTCTGTTCCAAAGCCTCTAAAATTCCTTCGCCCACATTATGGAACTTTGAAAGCTTATTATGAAACAATGACTGACTCGGATTTGAAGGTGGTTTTCTTCTTGGTTATGGTTCCCCAAATTGTTTTCCATTGCTGTTTTTTTTAATTTGTTTTTGTTTTTTTAACATTGTAAGTCTACTTGATTCTAAATTGCAGAAATACTTAGCAGACATACTATCGGTATTGGCACTGACAATGTCTGCAGAGGGAGAACGGGTTTGCCTGCTTTCTTTTATTTTGAACTGGTTCCTTTTGTTTTTTGTTCAAATATCATGTGTTTATAGCACTTTGTTTTTGGATTCCATGATCCGTGTTTCTATTGTCATGTCTAGTCGTATCGTAGATCTAATATATCTCCTTAAGGAGTTAAACTTGCATATAAATCATTTTTTTCCAAACTTTCTCAGGAAAGCCTGAAATACAGATTATTAGGTTCTGAAGGTGATATTGGTTCATGGGGCCATGAGTATGTAAGGTGAGCATATGGTTATTACAAGATTCTAGTGCCATTCATTACATGGCTCTTTGTTAGAGTGACACTAGGTAGAAAGATTTTAGAAGGTATATCTGTATTCTACTCATTATTTTTTTATGCCCTGTAACCGCAGGAATTTAGCTGGAGAGATTGCTCAAGAATACACCAAGCGGCAGGTTATGGCAATTCTATTAGAATATGCGACAAATTTCTCTCTTTTCCAATCTAATTAATAGATTATAACATATACCTGCTATGGTTGTTGTGCTTTGTGAATTGCAGTTGACTGATTGTACATTTAATGTTCTTGTACTAAAGAGAAGGGATACTTACAGTTACTGTTTCTTTCTCTTCTTCTTTTTTTAGGGTGAAGAGGCTCCTATTGATGAGCTGATGGAACTTGTTCAAGAAATTGTTGCTTTTCACATGAAGGCATGTCTGTATATAATAAGCTTTGGACACTAAGACAGTTCTCTGTAGATATGTAGTATTATCTAGATATTTGCATCTCTAATTAATTTTATTGATCTCCAGCACAATGCCGAACCTGAAGCCGTTGATCTATTAATGGAGGTGAGATACTACTTATCTATTTATTCGTTTTAGGGGCAAATGGGAATGAGATATGGATAATTGAACTATCCATTTGACTTATACCAGGTTGAAGATCTGGATCTACTAGTAGAGCATGTCGACCGTACAAATTTCAAAAGAACATGTATCTATCTTACCAGTTCGGCCAAGTATGTCAGATCATTTTGGAGCTCTTGTAGTTTATATTATTGCACTTCCTTTGATTTTTATTTTTTTACTATTTTTCTTGGAATTATGTTGGCCAATGTGATGGTCTGTTTTTTCAAGCTTGTTTGGTGACTTGGGCTCTCCGCTCTTGTTTACAATTCTGTCATTGATGCCGTTTCTTGAATAATTTAAATTCTCAGTTTTATCTGAAGTATGTTTATTGTTCTTTTCTGAAGAATATGATGGATAACTGTCACGTTTATGGCTGTTGGGCAACTGCACTTGCCCCAGTTATGTTTCTTTTACTTTTACCTATTCTTTTAAAGAATAAGTTTTACCTTATTACTATTTGAATTTGATAAGATCTACCACACTTTTCTATTAAAATAAGATAAATCTCCCGAGAGGATCTCTCTAAGAGCCAGAGTACAAAATACGACAATTCAATGGATGATTAATAAAGACCTAACCTCTCCTATTTATAATGACTCTAAACCCTAGCCTTTCTACTTGTTCTCCAAGTAAACCCCTAATTAAATAATAATCTCTAATAAGGCCCAAAAGCCCAATACAATTGAAATAACAATTAATTAATCAATAATAAATACTAATACTACTATTCCTAAAACTCCAAGGTAGGTTCGGATCGTATCAATACTTTCCCCCCAAAGAGCCACCTTGTCCTCAAGGTGTTCCATCTCCGATGCCACCTTCTGTAGCTCCATCTTCTGGCAAAAAATCAGTCACCTCAACATCCTGGTAATCGTGCGCATCCCGAACGACCCATACATTTAAATTCTGAAGTTCTTTCTTCTTACAACGATGTCCTGGGAAAAATTGTTCATCGCAGCGGAAACATAACCCTTTGTCCTTCCTAGCTCGAATTTCGGCTTCAGTGAGTTTTTTACAAGACGTCGGGTGGTTGTAGTCCTGTGGGACAAAATCTCTGTGCTTCCCGTTCCTGATCCAATCGTTCCTACCTTAGCCTTAATCATTGCAGGTAGTACTTCCCATTTTGGGTAGCTTCGAAAAACAAAATCATCCTCAATCACTTGGGCCATAAACATTTTCTCTTCAATGCCCACTGGTCGTAGTTTACGCATCGCGCTCCGTATCTCCTCTTTCAGTCCACTTTCCCACTTCCCCTCCAATGCACTCATACTGATATCGCGCATTCCCTTAGCAAAGCGCTCAAAGCTCCGACGATATTCCTTTACCGTTCCTATTTGCTTCAAACTCATGAAGTTGGCATACTTATTGGCCTGGGCCACCGGTTGGAAACGCTCCAACAACCCATCTTTGAATTCGTTCCACGAACGAAAAGGAGCACGGTCCTCCTCATACTGTAGCCACTCCAATGCCTCCCCTTCTAAACATAACCCTGCTGCCTCAACCCCTTCATATTCAGTCAACTTGTTTACTAGGAAATAACACTCGACCCGACTCAACCATCCTACCGGATCCTCGTCAGCAAGACCCTTGAAAACCGGCATCTCCAATTTCCTGAATCTCCTGTCACATCCCAGTCCTTCCCTTCTCCCTACTCTCTGAATTCCCCGTTCAAATCTTTCTTCTCCTCCCCACCCGAAATCTTGTCCCCTATTTTGGACATTGTCATTCCACCCCCTATCGTTCCAACCGTCATGCGCCAACGACCTATCATAGCCCATGCGCAACCTCCTCTCCTCCAGAACCCTGTTTTCTCTCCCCACGACCCTTGGATCTCCCCTTTGGCCGAACTCCGGTCCCGGTAATTCGTTAACCCAATTTCGGCCTCTATCGTTCCAACCGTCATGCGCTATCGGTCTGTCAATCCCAAAGCGCACTCTCCTCTCTCCTGACAACCCATTTCCTCCCTAGTCATGTCGAGGTTCTCCTCGTCGACCAAATTCTGGCCCCGTGCAAGTATTCCTGTCGAATTCCTCGAAACTCCGATCGCCGGTCCAACCCGACTGGGCCAACCCGTCCCGGTCCGACCAGCCCACCTCGATCCAGCCCGCCTGCACCCGAGCCACACCCCTCGCCCCCCGGCCTTACGCTCGCATCACGCCCGCCCGCGAGCCCGCCTCTGCCCACGCCCAGCCCGACACCCCCTCCGCGCCCAGCTCCACACGGGCCAACACCCCAGTCGCGCCACGCCCACGCCCGAGTCGCCATCACCCTCACCCCAGCCCACATGGCCCGCGCCCGCGCCCCCAGCCCGCGCGCACCATCCCCTGTTTTTCCCTGTCCCCTCCTGCGCACGCGACCGAGCTCCAGCCCACGCCGCTTGCGCCCGCGCCGCCTCTGGTCGGTCCACGGTCCCTGGCGCCGCCGTCCTCCTCGCTGCCCGCTGCGACCCTAACCGACTCCGGCCCGACGACGTTTCCTTCCCCTTGGTTTTCTTGGTTTGATTCGATAATCGGCAGCCTCGGAATGCGTTCTAACAACATCTGAATATTCCGATTTATTTGTTCGATTTGTGAGTTAAATTTCGCATCTTGTTGTTCGAACTTCGAGTCAATCTTTTGCCCTAATCGTTCTTCCAATGAGTCTAGCCTTGCTTCCGTTTCCCGTTGTTTCTTGGACAATTCAGCCGAGCTTTCTTCCCAACCTTGCATCCTTGTTTCCATCTTAGTCGAGACCATTCCCGGATCGGTAAACGGCTCTGATACCAAAATGATAAGATCTACCACACTTTTCTATTAAAATAAGATAAATCTCCCGAGAGGATCTCTCTAAGAGCCAGAGTACAAAATACGACAATTCAATGGATGATTAATAAAGACCTAACCTCTCCTATTTATAATGACTCTAAACCCTAGCCTTTCTACTTGTTCTCCAAGTAAACCCCTAATTAAATAATAATCTCTAATAAGGCCCAAAAGCCCAATACAATTGAAATAACAATTAATTAATCAATAATAAATACTAATACTACTATTCCTAAAACTCCAAGGTAGGTCCGGATCGTATCAGAATTTTGATCTTTTATATTAGGATAATAATAAATATTTGGTAACTCCGTGAGAAACTTTGCAAGTTCGAATTGGTTAATGGCAAGTCCAATATTTTGGGATATTTTTTTTCTTAAATAGTTTATTTGTGCTTTTTCGTCGAGAGTAAAAGTAGGATTTTCTGAGGATTGAGAGGTTTAGTTTGTTGTTAGTAATGGCTTTTGATGTTAGTCTCCAAGGATATTTTTGGATAATTACCAATAATCTCATCAGTTATTTTTTATTGGAGCTATTTACAAATGAGCAACTTAGTGGTCAAATCATAAGGGGGCTTTGAGGAACCAGAAAGTTATGAGTTCAATCTATGATGACCACTTACCCAAGAATTAATTTCTTACGGGTTTTCTTGACAACCAAATGTTGTGGGGTTAGACGGTTTGTTTCGTGAGAATAGTCTATTGGAGGTTTGTGAAAATTGCTCTGGACACTCACAAATTAAAAAAAAACTGCAAATGAGTTCCAATCTATTTGTTTTTCATGATCACCATGGGTTGTCTAGTGCTCAAAAGGGCCTTAAGAGTGTGGGTTCAATCCATAGTAGCCACCTTTCTAGGTCTAATTTTCTACGGGTTTTCTTGACATCCAAATATTGTTGGTGAGACGCTATGTTTCAAGATAATAGTCGAGGTTTGCATAAGTCAGCCCAATTACTCACATATATAATTTTTTTTTCATATTAGTGAGCATTCGGATCAACTTATGCGTACCTGACTAATCTCACGTGATAACTGCTTGACCCTACAACCAAATGTTGTGGGCCAGACAATTGTCACGTAAGATTAGTTATGTGTACGCAAACTGACCCGAATACTTCCCAAAAAATATAAAAGAAATATATTGGAGCTCATTTGTGATTAGTTAATTTAGGTTATTTTTTACTCCTATTGTTGGGCTGTCTTTTTTATGGTCTCTCATATTCATTCTTTTTTCATGTTGGAGATCGACTTTCCCTTGAAACTAGTCATAGTGATAGATTTTTTTTTTATAGGAAACAATACTTTCATTGATGGTTGAAAAGATACATCCTATCGATAAAATTATAATAAGCTATTCCACTGACAAATTAATGCGGTTAAGTCATAGCTACAAAAAGGGGGAATAGAATGACACCAATACAAAGCCATGTAGATAATAGAATCAATAATGGACTCCTTGTGTGAGTATTGTTCATTGAAGAGCCTGCTGTTTCTCCCTCCGAGTCATAGCGATAGATTCAATGACATAACATAGGAAAGTCACTTCGGCATTTTGATACTATTGAAACTAGTGTTAATTATTAATTTTCCTTTTTTTGAATCGAACTCCTTAATTATAATATTTCACTTTGCGTCACAGATATCTTCCTGGACCTGATGACATGCTAGCGTTGGATATTGCATATATGATATATGTAAAATTTGAAGAATATACCAATGCGCTTCAGATTGCGTTGTTCCTTGACAACATGCAGGTTTGCCCTCCATTTAATCTTTTCTCCCCTTTAATGTTAGTTTGGGCTGTGAGCATTATTATGTTATATCAGGACAAGTATAAAGCGTCATCCTCGTTTCTGGATGAAAATGTGGACTTTTTAAATTTTTTTATCTCAAGTTTTACACAACTAATATATTTTAACTATTTAGTATATCTTAATTCTCTCGAAGTTGTCTTTTGTTTCTGTTTTTTAACAATTTAATGTGCCTGTGGTCAGTATGTCAGGCAGATCTATCAATCGTGTGATGATTTGCAGCGCAAGAAGCAATTTTCCTACATTCTTGCTCGACAAGTGAGTTTTGAATAATTTATATGTTAATTTTTATGCAATTAAATGTGGGTTTTTCGAATCTATTTCCTATTCATCGATGTTAGACGTTTTGTTTGCAAGTTTGTTGTATATATTCTAGAATCTTATATGATACAAAATTTATTTATTAATTCTGGGTTTTAATGCGTATATTATGGATTTCATTCTCAAAATATTACTTTCTTTGCCATATTGCCCTTTTAGTTCCTTTGGCTTTAAGAGATGGGTCTTTTTTTTGAAAAATATCTGAGTTTTCATTGTAAAGATTTTTAGGATACTTTCTTATCAAAATAAGGATACACGGGCTTACAAAAGAAAAACCTGGCCCGAAAAAAGAGGGGAGGGAGCCTACAAAAATGGCTTCTAATCCAATAAAATCTTGGGCTTTAAGAGATGGTTGGTTGGGGTACCAAATTGTTTTATACATTATGGTGCATATATATCACTATTCATTATAAAAAGTTGGTTACTGGATTACTTTGAAGACATAAAGCATTTATGACTTATGAATGCGTGACATGGCCAGTCATGAGTGACTGCATGTTATGTTTTCATTTTATACCATTAAAGTGCTTAATTTTCGTAGATAAACATCTTTGTTGCTTATATAATTATATTAACTACCAATATTTCTATTATACAGGGCACTTGTTTTGAGCTTGATGAGGAAATGTGTGCAGACGACGATGATAGAGAGGGATTGCAGGAGATCATCAATAATTCCAAACTAAGTGAAGGATATCTCACTCTTGCTCGTGACATTGAGGTCATGGAGCCTAAATCTCCAGAAGACATCTATAAGGTATGGTCGATATTATTCTTTTCGCAATCATTTTGGGCTACTACATGATCCTTGGAACTTTTTTTTTTAACATTCGTAAGTGTCTAGACCAGCTTACACGCACCTCGATTATTTTCATGGAACATACTGCTTGACCTAACAACATTTAGATGTCAAGGAAACTAGTAGGGATCCTAGACTACCATGAATTGAATCCATAACCTTTTGAATATCCAAAGTCCCCTTTGACCACTAGACCAACCCATGATGATTTATCTTTATTTTATTTTGGAGAAGAAACAAAAACTTCATTAACCTAGAAGGAAAAAACAACCTCTAAATGTTTTGGGCACCGTTGAGTTATTATAAATCGTGAGTTATTTTAAATAGATGGTTTGTATAAACTGTGTTTATGGTGCATGTTTTCCTAACATGGAAAGATGAATGTTTAATCTCAAACAAGGACATAAATTATGTGAAACAATGGCAAAAGTTGTATTAAACAACATATTGGATTTGACATTGCGTGGTTTGAGTTATATTTACCCAATCCCTTGGTTACATAAATGGCCTCCCAAACACGACCTCAAAGATTATGGGAGGAGAAAACTGATGGAACCAAAATATATTGAAATACGAAAGTTAACAAAGATTGAATTTTGAATCAATGTCTAACTTCCTCCTTCCCCACTCCCTCTATTTATAACCAATTACCATTTAAATTCTTACTATTTTCTAACATACCTATCTAATACCTCTAATTCTCTTCTAATGACATTCCTATCATTATCCTCCAAAAAGAGACCTTGTCCTCAAGGCTCAAGGCATGGTTACGATAAAAAGAGAAAAACACACTTTTGGTCTCTAAGATAAGACACCTTGTCCTCCATGTATGGTTACGGTAAAAAGGGTAAAACACACTTTTGGTCTCTAAGATTTGAATTTTGAACTTAGTTTCTATATAGTTGTTAAATTAGATATCCAAAGTGACATGTTTTGTTTTAAGGTTTGAAATGGATTTCTAATTTTCTAATTTGTTTCAAGTTTGAAATTAGTTTCTAATTGATCCTTGAAGTTTAAAATTGGTTCTATCTGGTTCTTGAGCATAAAAAAAATATCTAAAAAAAGCATCTTCAACTCATTTAAAGAAGCATCATAAAAAATATTCACTTAAAGAATAAACACCATCAAATAGTAGTTAGCTGCATATGCTCAAGGTACCACGCCATCTTTTCATTTGGCCACTTAATGTCCACTTTATTAGGGACCACTTTGAAACCTTTTTTTTTGTTATTTATCTCAATTATATCCACATTTTCATTAAAATGATTCCATACTTTTTTGTTGAAATATTTCAGGCACATTTGCTTGATGGCAGGGCTAGTGCCGGTGCGAGTGTCGATTCAGCTAGACAAAATTTAGCTGCTACCTTCGTCAATGCTTTTGTGAATGCTGGCTTTGGTCAGGTAAACGGTATTCCATCATTGTGGAGAGGAAGTGGCATATTTCTTTGGATCTTGTTATGAATGGTTATCGTCATTTCAGGATAAGTTAATGACAGTTACACAAGATGCATCCAGTGGCGCTTCTTCAGGAAACTGGTTATTTAAAAATAAAGAACATGGAAAGATGAGTGCTGCAGCAAGTTTGGTAAGTTATCATTACACCATTTGTGTCTTTCTGTTTTGTTCAGTATCTTGTTTTGTCTTTATAATTTATTATCACGACCACAACAGGGTATGATTTTGCTCTGGGATGTGGATGCTGGACTTTCTCAAATTGACAAATTTTTGCACAGCAATGATAACCATGTTATTGCTGGTGCATTGCTGGGAGTTGGTATTGTCAACTGTTCTATCAAGCATGATTGTGATCCTGTAAGTTTTTCCTCTTTGTTGTGCAGACCTTTAGAATCCATTTCATTTTCTGAACCTTGTCTTTCTTGTTTTCAGGCATTGGCACTTTTAATAGAATATGTTGACAAAGAAGATGCATCAACCCGAATAGGAGCAATAATGGGGTTAGGCATTACGTATGCTGGAACTCAAAATGAGCAGGTTACTCATCCATCTTTCTTCTTTCTGTTTGTAGATCTAGTGGCTGTCAGGACAATCAAATTTGAGTTTTGATAACCTCCTTTTTCCACTGTAAATGTGCTTTGGGATTTATACTTTTAAATGCACAGCTTATAACTTATACGTGGTTTCTGAAGTCATTTTGACATTTTTTAATTAATTCAGTTAAATGATTTATATCAACAACTTTTTATCTATACACTAATGTTTAATACAACAAGTTTGGGTATGGGATATTCTAATGTATATTTCTGCAGGTCAATGATTCTTTCATACTCCTAATTGATTGATACCTTTGCATTATATCTTCTTTCAGCTAAGACGAAAACTGACCCCCATATTAAGTGATTCACGAGCTTCACTTGATGTGATTGCATTCACTTCACTCTCGTTGGGCTTAATATACCTTGGCTCCTGCAATGAGGAGGTTGCTCAAGCAATTATATTTGCATTAATGGATCGAAGTGAGTCTGAATTGGGGGATGCTTTGGGTCGTCTTCTACCACTTAGCCTTGGTCTTCTATACCTCGGAAAGCAGGTGTGCCGAATACATAATCTGTAGTAATTATGATTGTTTTCCTGTATTTTAAGATTTAACCTTCCATCGAGGCTTTAGGCATCATGCATTTTGAGGAAAATGAGGCTCCCTTTCGTAACTCTGTTCTCTTGGTACTAACAGGAAAGTGTGGAGGCCACGGCTGAGGTCTCCAAGACATTTAATGAGAAAATTAGAAAATATTGCGATATGACATTGCTCTCCTGTGCATATGCTGGAACTGGAAATGTTCTTAAGGTATGCAGCTTAGTTTTTCAATTTATAAACACATTGCACCAGGAGTGAAACTTAGGTGTCTATTTCTTCCCCCATGTAGGTTCAAAACCTTCTTGGTCATTGTTCTCAACATCTTGAGAAGGGTGAAGCCCACCAAGGAGCTGCTGTGATTGGAATTGCAATGGTGGCAATGGCTGAAGAATTGGGTTTGGAGATGGCAATTCGTTCATTAGAGCATCTTTTGCAGTATGGGGAGCAAAACATTCGCCGTGCTGTTCCCTTGGCTCTTGGTCTCCTTTGCATCTCAAACCCCAAGGTCAGTGTGATGTGCTTTTTGAATAGCTTGTTATGTTTTGGTCTTTTCTTCAATTTCTGAACTATACAAAAAAGTTTTCGAGCCAAAAAGTAAGGAAAAGGTTGCACAGGTTTAGAGTTCTATAATTTCATGAGAACAGTTTATAGTATGCTGCAAATGCTCTTAGTATACTGCTAAACGTTCTTATACAAATAAACATGCTGCAAACACTTTTAATATAAAGATGTACGCTACAAATTCCTACTACTAGTAGGGATGTGAAGTATTCTTGGCGAGTTGGTTCTGAATGCTTATGCTCTGATGCTAAATTTGTTCTGAGTTCTGTTGCTCTGATACTAAATTTAATTGTATGATTGTCCCCAAGGGATAGCGTAGTGGTTGAAGATTTAGGCTTTGAGGGTATGCTCCTCTTAAGGTCCCGGGTTCGAAACTCACTTGTGACATTACTCCTTCGATGTCTCTGGTGCTTGGCCTAGGGACGGCCGTGGTTACCTTGTTTCAAAAAAAAATTAATTGTATGATTGGATCATTTGACCAGGTTAATGTTATGGACACGTTAAGCAGACTGAGCCATGATGCAGATTCTGAAGTAGCAATGGTGAGATTGGAGTTATTGGTTTATTTTAATGTCTTCATTGCTTTTGTTGAAGCTCTATGTTAAAATTCTTAAATTGATGTTACAGGCGGCAGTAATCTCCTTAGGTTTTATTGGTGCGGGAACCAATAATGCAAGAATAGCTGGCATGCTTCGAAATCTTTCAAGTTATTACTACAAGGACGCTAGCCTTCTTTTCTGCGTAATGACTCTGACACTTGTGCACTTTCTGTTTTGGAGTTCTCTTTTCATCCGAAGAATTAATGTGTAATGTGTTTGCAGGTCAGGATTGCTCAAGGGCTTGTACATTTGGGAAAGGGACTGTTAACTCTTAATCCTTATCATTCCGACCGATTCTTATTAGCACCGTCAGTGACTGCTTTCAGATAAAAAACCTAGTTCTATTTGTTTACCTCATGGAAGTAGTTTTATGATCTATCGCCTTGTTTTTAAAAGTATGTACTCTTCATTGCAGGACCGCTCTTGCAGGATTAATAATTACTTTGCATGCATGTCTTGACATGAAGGCCCTTATCCTGGGGAAATATCATTATATCCTCTACTACCTTGTCTTGGCAATGCAGGTCAGTTTTGGTTGATTCTGTTTCTGATTTTATATTGTTCTTCCCATCTGACTGTTAAGTATGATATGCCTGACAGCCGCGAATGCTGTTGACTGTGGATGAGAATCTCAAGCCTCTGCCAGTACCTGTTCGAGTGGGTCAGGCTGTTGACGTCGTTGGACAGGCCGGTCGTCCAAAGACAATCACTGGCTTTCAAACTCACTCAACCCCAGTTCTTCTTGCTGCTGGTGACAGGGCAGAACTAGCTACTGAGAAGTACTAGAACTATCCATTTAGTTTGTGTAACTTGCCTTGTCGACTTCTCAATTAATCACAAGCTAACTCTAGCTTCTTTCTTCAGGTACATCCCACTTTCGCCAATCCTCGAAGGATTTGTCGTGTTGCAAGAGAATCCAGAATACAGAGAAGAACAGTAGCAAGCCATTGTAAGTAGGAATGGATAAATCACTGCTGCTTGATATGAGAGTTCTAAACCAGAATGTCGCTGGACAGAAAAAACATGATGCGTGGTGGGTTCGAGTTCAGTTTTACACGCTTGTCTCAATCTCATCCATGCAGTGCTTTTAAGTTTTGATGAACAGCCATGAGTTGGAAAAAGATGAATGAAATGTGCCTGAATTGATGAAGTTAAATTTCATGGTTAATATTATGCAGTTGTTCCCTTGTTTGTGGGATCTTTTTGTATTGATTTTTTTAGAATAGAATCTCTTCATTTGCTTAGTCTAATTTGATGCAACGACGATGTTGAATCCCACCCTGGAATGGTATAAATGTTTTAAAATGTTTTGGACTTTGGTTTCGGCCACATTTGTTGTTTGTACCATTCTCATTCTTCCATTTTGTCACTTTCTTTTGCCCTGCTGGACTTTTAAACATTATCTATGATATGGATATATAAAAAACATATATATACAATTGAGGATTGGAGATCTAAACTTCCGATCTTTTGTTAACGCACGAGTGTGCCAATTGAACTATGCTTATCTAACAAAAAATATTTTTGTTCTGTTTTTTTGTTTAAGTATATGTGAATCATATTTGGGTTCATGAATATAAATTTGCTGGATCCATCCCTAAATATAGACCTCTCAGTCAATAAAATACTCAAGTATTTACCATTCCTCCCATTTGATGTTTCTTTGTTAGTTTTCTCTAGAATAGTAAGTAATTATCATATTAGTTGAATTTGTTATGAGCTCTTGATAGTAGATAGTAATAATGTTTTAAAGGGGGTAATTATCGGGACAAAGTGAATAAGAGTAATTTTTGTTAGAACCGCACATTGAAAAGAATGGAGATCTCTAAACAATGTACAAGGATAGGTAAACAAACTACTTCTCTCATTGTGAGTTGATGAACCCAAAAGTTTACCAAGGACCACCTGCTCAGTTTAATTTTTTTTGTTTCTTATTTCTTTTTAAATCTTTGGTGTTGGGTATACCTTTATTAGTTACTTACATTGCATTTGTTATGAACACAGTGAAAGATAACATGTGATATAAACAATTGATCCTTTTAAATTTGGACACTAGAATTCAGGATGAAAAAGAGAGGAAAATATTGAAGGAATGTAGTTTTTTCTTTACGAAAAATCAAAACTTTTCATTGAGTTGCAAGAAACCGAACTCTTAAATTGTTACCAATTTGAAAGCGAGACTAAATTGTTACCTACTAAAATTTAAGATCTAAATAATTATAATGTCTAATTAGTGATGTATATGTTTCCCTCAAAGTTTTAAGATTCGAGACTCACTATTCCTTTTAGACTCACCTGTGACACTATTCTTTTAATAATTTTTATAATTAGTCTATACATTTCGTGTCCCTGAGATTTTAATCATTTGGACATTAAAACTCCCTAAGAAGCATTAAAATTTAAAATGTGTTACAGTTTCGTGCATGTGACTTGCCTTCTTCAACTATGTTAAGAAAAACTCAAAATGGACGAATCCCATTGACAGTGTTCAATAGATGCAGAAGTTATCATTATTTTTTTTCTTTATGATAGTCACAAGTCTTTGGGCCAAATTAAGAGACCACATGAAGAAAACTATAGTAATTAATATAGAGTTAGGGTAAGTTTAATGTACTTTTTTCCAAAAAATATAACTGTGCAAGATAGCTGAACATCACAATAATTGGATATATATGGGGCAACCAAAAGAACAGAAAGTATTATTTGCAATTGCCTTTCCAAATTTTTTATCACATCTGAACCAAATTTAAGCAGATAGAAACAAAAGGGCATAGTAGTAACAGCAATAATCAACTTATATTACCCACAATAAGATTTGTGTTGCCATATAAAACTGTATACCAGTTAAATAGCAGTCCACCACACGATAGAGAAAGTAAATCCAAGATAAATTAACATTGCACTATTCCAAGTCACTCTTCAACATTAACCAATTCATATTCAACCAGTGACAGATTGTTGTCCTCTTTAACTTCAAAGTTAGCTGGCTCAGCAGCTTCAACTCGTCCCCATTTATCTACTGCTAACCTCATCGAACCTTTAAACATGTCGATCTTTGCATTCCTCAGGGTCACATAGCTTTCTGGCTTCATGATATCAACTGCACGAATTACAAACCGTTGGTTCGATTAGAGTCGTTAGACAACAAAACAACACCAGAAGCATTGAATATATATATATTTTTTATCATGGTGGTGGTGGGGGGTGAGCAAGAATTGAAGTGCTGATTGTAAACATCCACAAAAAGTCAAACACAAACTAAAATATGGCATCACTCGTTTTTGCATTCATCTCGTTTTATGGATAAGAAACAATTTTATAGATAAGTGAAATTACAAAAAGCCCTTTACAATTAAAAAGGAGGGAGGGTGGCATAGCTATTATCAATAAAAAAGAGAACGCTTCAACCAAGATACAATCGAAGAGAATAAAGTAAACAAAAAAATAGGATAAGGAGAAGTTTTATCTTGAAAGGTTAATCTATTGCAACATTGATTGTCGAATTCCACTACAAAAAACACGAACAGAGTACTCCCAAAGTAATTTTTCCTTGTTTTTGCATTCATTTCAATAACCAACCGTAACAAAATATCACCAACCAGCTTCAGAACATATTTTTATGCAAAGGAATGTCGAGAAGTCGTTGATCAAACTTCAATTAGCAAGTCAGAGCAGACAGCAGTAAATCATATACACTACCACAAAACTTAGTATCCAAAATTTTAAAGATTATACCGTAAATATAAACCCCTTCTCTGATAACCAACATAACACACCAGTTTGATGAGAAGTAACCACTGCTTGCCCTCTTTGCACCCAAAACCCACAAAGGGAATGCACTAGGTTTTTAATACCAAGTAGAGACCAAAAATACCCATATTAACAGCCGTGCAATTATGTTAACAATTTTTCAAGTCGAAAGCAATAATAACGGTGTGACATAAAATATGCCTATACCCATATTCTTAAACTACCATCTCAAAGCTCCTAATGTACAATTACCTTAGGAATCGAACTTTGATGCCTCGTTCCATTGCTTGTTTTTTACAATTACCTCAACATCTAAATTCTACTGGCATATGAACACGGTCATTCCAAAACAAATTTAAGGAACAAGATCCAAGGTGGTTCATCATAGCCCGTCAGATTAAATAAGTTTATGCTGGCGTAACTTTTGTAATTGTAACTATAATACCCCTAAATACAGAGTTTATAGCAGTCAATAATGTAACTTCTCAATTATCAAAACAAAACATACGGTAGTAAATCATATTTATACCTACCTTCAATAAATTAGAGATATCTTATGTAATTTATCCACAAGAAGCCTCTTAGGCAATTCCATTCGTCAATGAAATTGTTTCCTTAAAAAGAACTTCTTAATTATCAATGAAAAGTTTCTCAACTGGTTTTTAAAAAAACAAAGAAGAATATTTAAATCACGAGGAACAATGATAAAACTAAAATCACATGGGAAGGTTCCAACATAAACTAAGAGACCTCATCCCAATTGTCAAAACGAAAACATCCAAGGAAGAGAAAACTAACATCCATCCATTCTATCCATCGTTAATCGTAAGCATACACAATCACCTCAAAATTCAGATATATCCAAAACATGAGAAAAATTAGGCTCACAAACATTCTGCAAAGAAGCGTACCTTGATCATTTCGAGCTGTGAAAACGATGGAACCAGTCTCATCGCCAACAAGACATTCAGAAATACGAGTTAATTGCTGAGGGCGAGGCGTAAGCATGGTGGATCGTCCACCTTTATTGACAACCTTGACATTTTTGGCGCTAACGACCTTGACCGTGAGAGTATGGCCGCTCGTACCAGGCTTTAGCTCTTCTACTTTGATGAAGACAGGCTTCCTCTTCGCCGGTGCGTTCACTGTCGGCGTCGCCATGGAAATCGAAGCGACGATACGAAACTTTGTTGCCGATGAGAGTGATACGTGAAAATGGAGAATGAAATTGAACTCGAGGGTTAAAACCCTAATTCTAAGAATTTGATTCCGGGTTTCACTCGCATTTGGGATTTTTCAGATTGGGCCTTGAATAATGGGCTTGGTTAGGCTTTGGGCTTTTAAATCTTCGAAAGAAACAAAAAGTATACAATTTTACCTCTTTTTTTCTTATGGAAACTACAATTTTTTTTTAAGTTTAACGATTACTAGAAGGATAAATTTTTGTGTAGGCGGAAATTTATTGACGGTTAGATGTTGAGAGGAAGTACCTCAAATTTATATCATTTAGTCATTAAGAAGTATATGAATTATTGAATATATATTTCACGATTATTATGAGACGATGAGACGGTTATATTGTGACAGTCTCATTGAATAATATGTTTCTTTGAAAAGAATTGAATCATTAATTTTTAAAAAGAGAAATTGTATTAACCAGACTTTTTTCATACAATAATTAAAATTTGTTTCCATAGTTATTAATATGTTTTAATACTGTATTATAAATATTCATAAATATGGTCTATATATTATTAATATAATATTGTCATTAATGCTAATGACAATTGATGGCTAAATTTTTTTAAATTAACTATATTTATAATTATTTTTTAAAATTTGACTAATCTTGCTAGTTTTTTTTTAAAAAAAATTGAACTCTCATTGAATAATATGTTTGTTAAAGATAGACTAAGCTTATTTAGCTCTGTACCAGAATGATAGTCACTCAATCATAAGGTTCTTTTCAATGACTTCAGTCAAATAAATATTCAAGTTTGTATTTGATAAATAGGTAGTTTACACTTATATAGCCCTCATCAAATGGAGCTAACCCACTAACTAATTGGACCTTATGATTTTAAAATTTAGTTCATATAAATTTAAATGTAAGTTAAGTATTTGGTTGAATAAAACAATCGCATCATTTACTGATAGATAGTTATCCCCCACATACTTACTTTTCCAACGATTACAACGACATAGACTAAGGGTTTATATTTATTAAATCGTAGAGAAACTCCAACTTTCTAAAGATTTTGAGACTATAAACTCTAGTTTTTAAAACTGTAATTATGATGACCAAAATTATAATTTACCTTTTTTTCCGTCTGCCTTTATTTGTTTGCATTTTTAATGAGTACTTGATGCATTTTCTGCTTTCACTGCCCTCTTTGTTTTTTCAGTTTGATCGTCTAAAAAGGTTTTAGTAATTAATAAGAGTTATATATAACCGAATGGTTCGGTGAGGCGATTGGTTATTTGGTTTGATGTAAATTCATTTCCACTCCACGGTCACGGTTCAATCCCGGAATTGATATTTATAATCTCCCTTCCACGAACTTATGCTCAAAAAATAAATAAATAAGAGTTATATATCAGAAAGCCGAAATGAAATTAATTTTCTGTTGTGCTTTAGTTAAACCCCACATCGCTGTATTTGATGATTGATTACTGGTTATATGCATACATGATCATGACCAAAGGTAAAAATAGTAGCTCATAAGTGTTGAATGCTTTTTTTTTTTCCTTTTCTTTTTTGGAAAATCTGTTCTCATATTCATAATTAATTCAGATTTTGCTAATGATCTTTCTTACATAGTTGCTTACCAAACAAACACTCTTTTATTTTCTAGATTAGCTTGTGAAGCTATATTACTAATAGCTAATGTTCCATTATCTTGAGAGAATAATCTGCAATAGGAAGAGGGTTAAGAACGAGGCAGATGATGTGAAGAGTGAGCTTGTGTTTAAGGAAGATGGGCAGGAGTACGCTCAAATGCTCCGGATCGGATGCTAGGCAATGGTCGCTGCGAAGCGATGTGTTTCGCTAGGACTAAACGCCTTTGCCGTATTCAGGGGAAAAATGAACAAGAAAGTTTGATTGCAGTGCAGCTGGGGATATCATATACTTGTTGGTCTTCGTGACTGTCAAGATGACAAAGCTTACGTGATTCACAAATACATGTCCAATGAGCTACCTGAGAATACGCGTCTTGACGAAGGTATCATTGGCGGTAGAGATGACGACGATGTAGGTGGTGGTGATGCTTATATTGAGTTTGAGGATGAAGACTTTGATATGATCTAGATGTTAGTCCTCTGATTGGAATAATGTCTTAGTAAAAGACTACTATACTAAGGTGAAGTTGTATTACCAAATTCCATTTCATAATACTCTGAGAATACAGATAGAATAGGTTTTACATTCCATGTAGCATCTGTTATTTTATACTTTACGATAGCATATAGCCCCAAATAATACTTCTATTGTATTACATACATCTTTAGAAAGATGCATGCCCTGCTCTTTATGACTTTACCCAATTGTTCAGATGGTCTTGTACCATTCTTATTCTTCTTTTTAATGCAACATGTGACCTTTTCTCTTATCTTAAAGTAATTGAATAGATACCCATATTGAGGGGGAAGTACTTTGTATTGACACTAAAGAATTGTACTTTTCTCTTCTGTCATCTTGTGTAAGGTTGAGGAATACAGTTATTGCTAAATGTACAAAATAGTTATGATATCTGCACAATTTTCTTCAATAGTTATGATAACAAGCCTTTTTACTTCTGATCAAATCATTGTCCTTGATCTTGAAAGTGAGATGCAACAATTGTACAAAGAATTTTGCTAATTTATTCAAGTTTTCTTCTCACTCACTATTCATCCATCTTAAATTTTAGGTGGTTACTAACTGTTTATGGCAGTACTTATCCTTAATATACACGGGGTTACCTTACATAAATTACATCAAAGATGATCGACTAGAACGTTTCAGTTTCCAGATTTACATCGATTCTGAATTCAACTGGAGAGGAAATCGGAGAGTTGTCGATACATGCATCTTTACATTTGAGTTCTCCTCTGCCCTCAGCTTGCTTTTGTCTGCTCCTTTTATCTCCTACAGTCTCTGCTACCCAACTAAATTTGCTCACCTAAATTAATAGTTATGCTGTCTCAAAATGTCAAATGAGAAAAAACTATAAGGAATCAATGAAAAATAGAGAATAATAAGCCTTGGAGTTGATGCTACTGGACTTTATTGGACTTTATTTGATTTGGCAGTTGTTTGGACACTTGGAAGTTGGGTTTTATGAGTGATCATGTAACATGATTCTATTAGTCACATTGAAATGCTTTGGATTGAGATATCTGATGTACCGTATTAGCTGAAGGCTCGGTACAGTATTCCTTCTCTATTCATAACTCGAACCCTTAGATCTGTTCTTTGATAAGTTATCAGATCTTACGGATACCTCATTAGATCCACAGCTTTCCTTTTCTTCTGCAGCTATATCAAAGAGTCTTTGGCTTATAACCATTCTCTGACTGATGTCAATGGCTTCTGATGGCTTCCTCGTGTGAGTTTCAACCGACGAGCCTTCGGGAAGCCGGGTGGCCATCCACCTTTCCAGCCAGCTCCAGCTCACATTCGCTTCCATGGCGTCGGATTTCGGGTGCTTTCTCTTCGAGCAGATTCGAAGCTGAAAATGCAGCAGGAGTAACCAGAATTATTATAGCTGACAATCTAACTTATATGTTTCTCAGGAAAATATCATAACTGTACCTGCTGTGAGAATGCATAAGCGAGTGCTCTTTCACGCCTGGTTGATGCTTCTAGCCTGTTCTGAATCCTCATTTTTGATATATTGCTACTCACTGTGCTATCATCCCATTCTTCCTACAAAATCCAGAAGGCTAAACAGGTTACATAATATCATTAACATTTTCAAGGATTTTGAAACTTTCATTGTTTTCATTATCAGATCCAGATAACTTTCCAACGAGTTACATAGAGCATCATGTCATGTTCTACCTTCAGCTTATGTAATTGGGGTTTGTGTTTCGATTGCACTCGGTTGGAGAGGGCAATTCTTTCTTCTTGAACAGAGAAAGCTTCAGAATTCCCAGTCTGAACTTCAATCGACGTGCTTCGAGACTCTCCGCTCGGGCTTTCTATTCCCTCATTGATCTCCTTCTTGCTATCACCATCAACCCATTTGATCTCTACATCTCGACACCGAGCCTGCAGTTCAAAATTCACCAATTTGGAAAGTTCAATTCAATCATCTTCCCTATAAAGCTTAAGAAGTTTGCAGTTCTAGTTCAGTTTGTTAAATCAAAAGAGATTTCAAGCAAATGTTGTGTTAAAATGACCAGAAAACTTCTAAATGCTGACTGAATGATGAGTGCTGCTTGTTCTTGGCTCTTGAATTGAGAGCTTAAATCCAAAACCTCCATTGCAGGCTCTTGTTTCTGAATTGGAATCTCCAGTTCCTCAACAGGCTGTGTAACAGAAGCTTCAGAGCTTTTAATGGATGCCGCATCTTCCTCAACAAGACCTGAATTGTACTCGTCCCCACAAAGGTAAGATCTAACAGAGTGCCATTTTTTCCTTTCCACAGAATTACTGTTCCTCGTCTGATAAATTCAGATCAGAAATCAAAACAACAGCAATTCACCCAGAAACCATAAACATCATGCATGAAAAACAAACAATTGAGACACAAACGAAATTGAAGACAAAAGCAAGTAAGAAAAACAGCAAAAAAGAAGAAGAAGGTTCAGCTTGACATTTCAACAAACAGATAGACGACAATGATAAAACAACAACAACAAGAAGTCAAAAGAAAATTGAAAAAAAACCAAAACCCATCTTACATTTTTCTCATGGGTCTTGAAAGAGCGATTCCTCAAGAACACATTCCTAACCAATTCTCCTTTAATTCCCATTACAATTCAACAAAAAAACAGAAAGAAAAAAGAAAACCCAGAACAGAAATCCACAAAAAAGCAGCTTCTTTTAATCTAGAACTCTGCTGAAAGTGATGCAGAGAGAGAAACAGGGAAACCTGCAAGTAATTGACACAATTCAGAGGAGCCTGCAAATGGGGCAGAGTGTTATAAAGGTAAAAAAGGGGGAGCTGGAAGCAAATTGTTAGAGAGAAATATAATTAATAAGCATGGCCTTCAAAGGGAATAATGGAAGTTGAAATAAAAAGTAAGAGATTAGATAGAAAAAGGATTTGGATTGGTAAGAGTTTAATTGCTTTGTAGGAGATGACTTTTTGCACATGCTTGCCACAAAACAACACTCTGGTTTCATCAACTCAAAAAAGGGGGTTGCTTGGCAATGGGGATATGTCTATTCCTTTTCATTACACTCTATCACACCTTTTTTGGGATTAAATTAAGTATCTTGGTCCCCATCATTTGGGTTAGACTTTTTTTTTAAAAAAAAATTTTAATTTTTTTTTTTTACTATTATAGACCATGTGTTTGTTTACCATATTTAGGGAGTATTTACCTTAAGAAGTTATTTTAAATAGTTAAAATTGAGAACGATAATAAAAAACTCGTTTAATTTTTATGTAGATGAGTTAGAGTTAAAACCTTGTTTGGACGTAGATTTAAAATAATTATATATTTTGAGTAGTTAAAAATGAGTTATTTTCATTAATTTGAAATGAATGATTAATAATGAGTTATTAAAAATTATTTAATAGTTATAAATGAATGAATGGAAATAAAAAGTTGTTTTTAAAAGTAATAAAGATGATAAATTAGTAAAAACTCGTTTGATTTAAGTTTTCGAGTAGTAATGAATAAATCCTCCTTAAATATGTCAAACAAACAGTCACTAAAGTTTAAAATTGGGGAGATTTTTTTTTTTTTTGTCCTCGTCCGGAGAAATTTTCCTTTAAAATATTATTTTGGTTCTTAGATTATTGAGAAAGTTTCATTTTAGTCTCTCAAATATCAAATCTCCAAATTTAATCCTTCAACTATGACAAAAGTTTAAAATTAGTCTCTACCATCTATTTTAAGGTTTTACCATAGTTGAAAGATTAAAATTTGATCTTTAATACTCGAAGGACCAAAATGAAACTTTTCCCACAATAACCAAAAATTTTAACATAAAAACCTTAATTTTTAGATAAGTTGACTATGATAGATTAAATCCCCTACCTCTTTTTTTTTTTTTTTCAAAACTTTCTTAACCATAATGGTTGATGTGACATACATTTTAAATTTAGTTCTTATAGACTACAATTTTAAATATAATTGACTGGATAGAATTCGTCTTTGATTGTCATTTAATTGTTAACGATTTCTTATCTGACAGTATTTCCTTAGACATAAGGAGACCATAAGAAGAAGATTGAAGACATTTAGAGAGATCTAAGTAAATTACCATTGACTAAATTGAAAATTGAAGACTCTTAGTCAAATTGAATCCATAACAAACCTTGAGTTTGTCAAAGAAAACTTAACTTTGTTATAAAATGAATTCTTGATATTTTTAATAATCCAGGGGGAAATTTAAATGAATTTTAAACCATAGGGGCTAAAAAAAGTAATTTAATCCTTTTTTCAGTAAGTTCTTTTTTGTCTGTGGTCACTGCTCTCTGTTTTATTGTATCTGATAAACTTGCTTGTCTGCCACTGGTAAAAAAAACTTTTATATATTAATGATTAATATCAATAATTAACTCCGTCATTCATCCTCAGTATTTAATTAAAAATAAAGATAATATTTGAATGCTTATAGTTTTTTGAAAAAAGAAGTTTTCTTCTTGGGTTGAATATTTTTTCAATACACAAACCCAAAATTTCACGTGGAATAGCTGTGAATAATGAATTTAAGGACAATTGCAACCTGTCTCTGCCACGATGTTACATTACTGTTTATACTGTCAATCTTCCAATTCTTTTTTTTCATTTTTATTATTATTTTTATTATTATTATTAAAATCACTACTGAAATTATTGTGTGTGTTTTTGTCTCTAAAAAAATTGTCGGTTGGATACACAATTTAACCACCAATTAGTAGATTAAAAAAACACCACCAACATGAGTATTATTCAGGTTCAAATTCTCATTCTTAAATTTCACTTTTGTATTTAATAGATTTTTTACGTATAAAAAAATTAAAATTTATTAATCAATCATACATAAACTCAATTTTAAGCGTTATATATAGTTTACAAATCACTCACAAATACAAAGAATAAACCCTACCTCAAACTAACCATAACTAGAACAATCTACATTTGATTCCTATTACACATTTGAAAACCTAAAACAAAATTTATTATTATGATATATTGTCTACGTGTTGTAGAATTATCATGCTAGTCTTACACACTAAAAGTCTCTGGTTCAAACTTGGACTCAGACGAATAAAAATATTTAAAATTTTAAATATTTATTACCTAAAATATAATAAAAATATGCCTTCTTGAACTTCCTTCTTTATTTTCAAATTTCTGTAAAAGATTAATTAGAATATAACATGTATATAAAACATGATTTTAAATGTAATACTTTTCTCTTAATTTATGCAATAGTTCTTATTCATAATTGTTCAAAGATGAACAAATAAACTTACGAAATGATGGTTCTCAATCTATTGAAGACTAATCCCACCCATAATAAGTGTTATATATATAAAACTTACAAATCACTCATAAATGTAAGAATAAACCCCTAACTCAAACTAACCATAGTTAGAACATATACGTGATTCATATTACATATTTGAAAACCTAAAACAAACTTAATTATTATAATGTGTTGTTTGGGTGAGTATAGTTGGTTATCATGCTAGTCTCACACACTAGAGATCTCCGATTCAAACTTGGGCTCAGACAAATAAAGATATTTTAAATTTTAAATATTTATGACCTAAAATATAATAAACTATGTCTAGCTTGATATAAAGAGCTTTCTTATTTATTTTAAAATTTCTCTCTTTAAGTAAGATTAATTAGAATAGAACATGTATATAAAACATAGATGAACTTCAAAAAAACTTACAAAATGATGGTTCTCAATCTCCTGAAGACTAATCCCACCCATAATAAGCGTTACATATATAACAGTACAAATCACTCACAAATGTTAAGAATAAACCCTAACTCAAACTAACCATAGTCAACACAATATATATGCAATTTATATTACACATTTAAAATTTAAAACAAAATTTATTATCATAATGTATTGTTTGAGTGGTGTAGTTGGTTATCACATTAGTCTCACACACTAGAGGTCCCCGGTTCAAACCCGGGCTCAGACAAATAAAGTTAAGAAATTTTAAGTTTTAAATATATATTACCTAAAATATAATAAAACTATGTTTAGCTTGATATTAATTATCAACTATTTAAGAATTAATTTCTTTAAATAAGTACCTAATTTCACTAGTGATCAGCTTGAATCGAATACATAAGATTTTAAATTCTTTCTTTAATAACTAGACCAACTTATGAGGTTTAAGTTGTACTAAAATTTAGAAGAAGTTCCACTTTCATCCTTACAGTTTTGAAAAGTTTTATTTTAATATTTATGGATTGAGTTTAGCTTCTATTTAATCTTTTTACTTCGGTTAATCTCAAAATTTTGTGTTTTTTTTTTGAAATCCTTTTGGGGCTGTTTGTTTGACATATTTAGGTAGTTTTTGGATTAAGGAGTTATATTGAGTAGTTAAAAATTGAAAATTGTGTCAAAATCTCGTTTGGATGTAGTTTTTGTGTAGAGGAGTTAGAGTCAAAACCTTGTTTGGATGTAGAGTTAAAAATGAGTAGTTGTTTTTAGTAGTTAAAAAGAGAGAATTTACCATCAGCAGCACATTCTACCTGTTATATTATATTTGCAGCAGAATTTTTAAAATAATTCATCTATAGCATATTGATTTCTATCACTCACTTAGTGATAGAACTCAATTTATATTTCTATCACTGATAAAAAATTTAAGCAGTGATAGAATGAGTTTATCATTGATTGAATTCTATCACTAATAGAACTCAACAAGCGATAGAAGTCAATTTTGATTTTCTGCTATAAATGAAATTATTTTGGATTTTGTGCTGTAGATGAAAATATTTTGTCATTTTTTGTTATACATGTAAATTCCCTAAAAAAGAAATGATTAAAAATGAATGGTTAAAAATGAGTTATTTTGATTGATTTGAAAGGAATGATTAAAAATAAGTGGTTAGAAATGATTGAGTAGTTATAAATAAATGATTAAAAATGAATGGCTAAAAATGAGAGTTATTTTTAAAAGTAAAAATGAAGAGGAGTTAATAAAAACTCGTTTGGATGTAAGTTTTCGAGGAGGAGTTTATAACTCCTAATGCTAACTCCTACCTAAATATGTCAAACAAACACCCCTTTTGTTGCATAGTTTGATATAATAAGTAACAATAATAATTCGAAAAACTTACTTCTTCACAATAAAATTGTCAACATGATGGCATCAATGATGCTTGGGAAAATTGATCAGGCTATAATATTAGTTTTCTGGGCAACAAGCAAAAGCTAAAAGGAAAACCGGACCAGTGGGCCGAAAATGAAGAACCCCAATTCTTTAAACAGCGGTCGGTTCACGATTAGCCCAAACCAATAAAACCGAACTGACTATCACAAAGACTCGAAGAAGAACCACTCGGTTCGGAAAGCGGGTTACCCGTTTCATATCCGGGTTCGCTAGTTCTATGTAACGTCATTTCTGTTGGATCCAACATGAAAAAACTCGGATCGCCCATTCTGCGAGACTTTCTGATATAAATTGCCAAAGCTTCAAAATCCCCACTCAGTATCGTAATCGTAAGATCTTCGTTCTTTGAAATCTTGCTTTTCATTATAGATTCAGTTTCAATGGCGTTCTGTTTGTCTGTAGTGGAATTTTAGAAAAAACCTTATTTTTAATTTTTACAAATTAGTATTATATTGGGTCCTTGCAATTTGCCTTCAATAATGGGCTTAGCTCAAGGAAGCATGTGAAGCTTTCTTGGCTAAGCTTAAGTTTGAGAGGGTCTTTCGGAAATACAAACAAAGTATAATCTCACGTTGATTAAATAAGGAGAAGATCATGGGTATATGCAAAAGAATTTAACTCCATAGTACAAGGCCTTTTGGGTACCCAAAACAAAATTATGAGAATCGATGTTCAAAGTGGACAATATTATAGAAGGATTGACGCCCTTAACAAAATGTTGTGTATTTTTAATTTTAGGTAGGTTTTGATTAATGTTTGTTTTTTTACATTGTAGGACATATGTGGTTACTTGAGGTATTTAGTACATGAGATTTTGGAGAAACAAAATGAGTATAGTTCCTAAAGAAAACATTGAGGTATTTGCTCAATGTATTGGAATCAATAACTTGTTCCCAGATGTCGCATTGGCAGTTGCTGCTGATGTGGAATATCGTTTGCGGGAGATCATGCAGGTAATTTTCTTGTTTATTCTTAGACTATTGGGACATGGAGTGTATTTTCAGATGAAAATTGAACTCAATGTTGATCTTCTTTTGAATTAGGGAAAAGTACAATTTTTTTTTTGAAACAAGGTAACCATGCCCGTCCCTAGGCCAAGCACCAAAGACATCGAAGGAGTAGCGTTACTGTGAGTTTCGAACCTGGGACCTTGAAGGGAGCATACTCTCAAAACCCAAGTCTCCAACTACTGTGCCACCCCAATTTTTGTCGATAGGTTTTGGATGAAGTTTCTATTTAGTCATGTTTGCTCAATTTTGATCCTTATATGTCTATTAAGTTTTTTTTCTTTTTTACTTATTTTCTTTTAAAAATAAAATTTATGTCAAAACCAAAATAAACACACTCAATCTATTAGAATTCGAAGTATCATTATCCTGGCCTGCTTTTTCTTCCATGAATCCGGGATTCAGCTGAAAGTAACTGATATATGAATATTAAGTAGAATAGAACTTGTTCAAGTTCAGATAATTGGCTTAGAGACGGTGACGCATGTGTAACTGTCTACATAGGAAAGATGCTTGGAAGGAATTCGTATTGAGGAAATTTCATTTACTGATCGTGAAAATTATAGAAATTATTTCATTAGCTGAACAGAATTTATACTCCTTTTCAATAAACCTCAATTGGGATGTGGGTTACAGCCTTTTCACTTTGTTTTTTTTTTCTTGTTACTTTATTTCCTCCAACTTTATCTATAAAACACCAACTTTGGCCTTTTATAAATCTTCAACCTGTTCAAAGAATGCTTAGTTTGCAATCTGTTCTTACATGTTTGGAGGAAACAATAAGGATAATGCATATGGTTTTGCTTGGTGCTTTGTGTGGCAGGTATTCAGTCCGTCTCTTAGACAGGCACATTTTCTTGTCAGCTGCACCAAATGATGCCATCTGTTTTGACGGGCCTCGTAGCAAAAAGGTTAGGGAATAGGTTTTCAGACAACCACTGGGAAGTTAGAGATTTCACAGCAGAAGCGGTTGCTCTAATCTGTAAAAGGTGAAATTTATTTTGCAAGATCTACTAGATCAAATGCTTATCAATTTTGAGTATGGCCATACACAGGGCTTGGCTTGTCAATTTGGAGTAGGATAAGGGGCTTGTTCTGTGACATTGTGCATTCTTTGCTATGGGTGGGGGGGGGGGGGGTGTGTGGTTAGAAAGAAATTGGAGAATTTGTGAGATTTAATGCATCTCTTTGAGCATCATCTATTCTATTATGGAGGCTTTTTGAAAATATCCCTTAGGCTGTGTTGGTTTGGATTGGATCCCTTTTCTGTATAGCTAGTTTGGGATGTGGACGGTCCCCAAGTGACACAATGGTTGAAGACTTGGGTTTTGAGGGTATGCTCCCGTTAAGGTCCCAGATTTGAGACTCAGTTGTGACATTACTCTTTCGATGTCTCTCGGTGCCTGGCTTAGGGATGGGCGTGGTTACCCTTGTTTCAAAAAAAAAAACGTTTGGGATGTGGAGTTCCTTTTTTTTGGGGCTGTTTTCTTTTATGCTTTTCTGTTTTCTTTCATTTATTTTGAATGAAAGCATGTTTCTGACTAAAAAAAACCGATTAGGCTAAAGCCATTTTTTAGAACATGGTATAATTCTGTCATCTGTCATATTTCTTTTTTTGATAAGAAACAATTTCATTGACGTAGGAAATTACAAAAGAAGGGTGAGGGAAATTACAAAAGTCCTCTCAAATTGAATAGGATGGAAGTATAACTATGGTGAAAAAATATAGGAGATTGTTTAGACCAAGTGATAACCAAAATGCTTTATCTTGAAACACCTTCCTGTTCCTTTGTAGCCAAATACTCCAACAGAAAGCTCTTAGCCATTCAGTAAGATTGCAGTTTTAATTTTGCAGGTTTGGTTATGTTTACATTACACTGTAGACAAAGCTCACAAAAACTCTTCTCAATGCATTTTTAGACCCAAAACGGGCTTTGACTCAACATTATGGTGCAATTCAAGGCTTAGCAGCCTAAGGGATGAATTTGGTATGCTCTTCTCACATGCTTCATTTATTAGACTATGTGATTGGGGTTAGAGGTGGGAGAGGGGTGAAAAAAAAATTACTTGGTAAAATAAAACTAGCGTTTTGTCTCGAAAGTACGCAAAACAATGCGATGAGAGAAAGAAGGGAAGGAATTTAGGGAATTGTTGGTTTATGTTCACTACAAGTTTCCTTAACAACCAAATGTAATAAGGTTAGACAATTGTCAGATGAAATTAGTCGAAGTCTCACAAATTCAAAAGAAAAGTGTTATTTGAGATATTAAACTTTATACTGTTTAAGAACGTCATCCTGATTTAATCTTATTTAAATCTGCACTTTTGATGAATGTTGGTTGATATAATTTAATTTGCCCCAATCCATCAGCTTAGGCTTTTGGATTGATTGGTGGTTTAATATAACTCAACAAATTTCATCCTTGATTTTGGGAGGCAATTCCTTTAAAGATGTCCCTCATGATTTTCAGCCGAATGTTTGGTTTTCTAACTTTACATCAAGATTGATATATCAAAGTCAAAACATCAAGCTTGATTTTTTTATTATCTCACCAAAACCAAGAGAATCTGGTCTGTTATTCCTGCTGCCTCCTATCCTTAATTTAAACGCCTTTTAGTTTCTCGCAACAATATAAAATTGTATATTAGAAGGCCCTTGACCTATATATATTCATTCCATCACTTCGAAAATAATTGTCCTAAGGTAAGATTATGATGCTGCTCATCTTTCATTTGTAATTTCAAAAAAAGTATGAAAAAATGAAAAGGTCTTTGACTTCATAGTTCTTTGTCATTGGTATATTTAAGTAATCCACGCAGAGCTCTCAGTTTATAGTATTGATATTTTATAGGTTCACCTCCTTGTACTACCTAATCTTGAGCCATATCTGGGACTTTTGGAACCTGAAATGCTTCTTGCTAGTCAGAGGAATGACATGAAGAGGCATGAAGCCTGGCGCGTTTATGGAGCCTTGCTAGTGAGTTCCTCTTCTTTTCTTTTTTGAAATCGAAAATTCAGAGCTTAGTTCCACTATACCAGGTGTAACCGCACCCAATCCCTAGGCCAGGCACCACAAGACATCGAAAGAATGGAGATACGAGAGGTGTCTACAAATTAATGTTACAAGTGAGTCTCGAACCTTGGATCTTGAGGGGAGGACACCTTCAAAACTCAAGCCTTTGACCACTGCGCCACCCCTTGGAGATTGCTCGTGAGTTCTTTTGTTAGGATCTTGTGCAACTTTCTTAGTTATCAGAATGTTCTGTAGACACTGAATTAATCTTATAATGACATGAGATGTTTTTTAGCGAGCGGTTGGTCAATGCATGTATGAACGCGTCAAGATTTTTCCTCCTTTGCCTAGCACGCTTGCAGGTTCTGTCTTACAGATGAATGCAAGACTCATCACCACTACATTCCCAAGTAAGATCTTGCAACTTTCTTTAAATTGAATACTGAGATACAAAACAAATAAACAATCAACTTAATCATTATGGGTTGGCTTAGTAGTCAAAAAGAGCTTTAGGGAATCAGACGTTGTGATATGTCTTGTGAAAACTGTTAAGATGCATGTGAGCTGGCCTAGACCCTCGCAGTTATAAAAAAAAAACTATTGACTTCTGTCTTCTTTTCTATAACCTGGAAAATTTTATTTTTCATTCCTAGAATGACGTAGAATTTTTACTCATGATCTCTGAAATTTTTTGCTTTGAAATTTATGCAATGACATTGCCTATAGAAGCATGCCCATTTGTATGGAACTGAATAGCATCATTACTTTTTCAAAAGCCCATCTAAACAAGCAAAACATTCAAAAGTAGAATATTTCCATTGCCACTGTCTAAAGGAGGGGCCTCCATGCAAAGGATTTCCTTGCATTGTTTTTTTTTTATTCAAGAATATTTGAGTCGGCTTACGCACACCTCGATAATTCTCACATGACAAATCATCTAACCCTACAATATTTGGTTGTCAAGTAAATTCGTAGGAAATTAATTTCTAAGTGAACGCGATTATCAAAACAACAAATCCAAGTGCTTGTGGAACTGAAATGTAAATATTTGATATGCTTTACTTGTTGCATGTTGAAATATTCTCGTCATAAATGACCAAGCCTTTTTAATCCTAAGAGTTTTGGAATATTTTAGTTCTTGATGCAAGTTTGTACATTACTTTAAGTTCACATGCTAAAATTATTCTATTTTCAACAATTGCATAATCTTAGTAACATAAGTCGAACAGAGACTACTTAGAAGGGCAGCCTCCCCTCAAGAAAATGGTAAATGATGGCCGGATGGGTGTCATGACGACTAACTCATCGACACCACACATGGAAGGAACAGTCATTCCAGCTGCCTCTGGCAATTCCAATCCGGTTTCGCCTACATCTCGACAGATTCAAAACGAAATGATTTCAGGTAGCACTAGCATAAAAGGGAAGCACGATGATAAAATTCTTAAAAGGTCAGCTATCCTATCTCAAGTATGAAAGGAAGATCTTAATTCTGGAAAGTTGTTAACATCTATGTTAGATTTGTTTGGTGATAAAGTATGTTCTGCTTCATTCCTGCACCTGAATTTTCCCTATTCTTGTAATAACTTCATTCATTTGCACGTAGAAAATAGGGTTCGTGTAACGGTAGAATTACGCAGACGCCAATGACTATTTATTTTGGAACTTAGAGGATTTTGTTTTTTTGGAAACTTGGAAGCGGGGAGCTTCATTCTCCTATATCGAGGAGTTCGATACCACATCCCAAGACCCAAACTTGAAATACTTCAAGGATTGGCTAGTTTAAATGCTTCCTAGCGATCTCGAACGAAAGATGTCCGAGGGAGCATACCTTGAAGTCTATAACCTTATCCAACTAGAAAATTTTAATGCAGTGACCTTCCTTTGCTGAATTAAAAAGATAATGGGTTTAATTGCAGTTAAGAAAAAGCGTCTTCTTCTGGATTGATTCCTGAATTTACTCATACAGCTAGTAAAAGGTAGTTTATATAGTTATTCAGTATAAGATCAACCAGAAGTCTCAAGCGGCCATAATTGCAGTTTCTCTCTCAACAGCCTTCATCAAGAAGCTCCCCTCTTCAAGCACCATCTGAACCGGCGAGGCTCCAATCCCATTAGCCATAGCTAGCATCATCCTTCTGTTCTCAGCCTTAAACTCATCGAGATCAACCGCTCCATTCGAGTCACGATCAAACTGCAAAAACAGAGAACTATACACAGAAGAAAGCTCATCAGGATGAAGTTTCACATCAATCTCGAAACCGGTCTCGATGACCCTGAGGCATTGCAACTCCTTCAACATGTCGCTGTAGGAAAGGAGACCATCATGGTTAGTGTCGAGACGAGCAAACTGGTCTCTTATGAAGGCACCAAAAGCTACCTCGTCTTCGACGAAGTTGACAATGGTGGCACTGTCCAATATCTCCACACTCATTTTAGCTGGTTCCTGATATTTAGCTGAAGAACAGGGGAGATGGGAAGATTTTGATGAGCACTGGTTCAGGTTTTCATATAAATAGGCCTAAAAAAGCTTCTTTTATTATTAATTTTTTTTTTTTATAAATTAGAAAGCTTCAGGTTTCTGAATGGCCACGTGTTTGTTATTTTTCTTGACCAGCAGAAACAGTTGGAAGTGCCACTGTTGAAGGTTCTGAGAGCAAACTTTGATTTAATATGTGAAGTCAACATAATGAGAGGTCGGTACAATTGGTTGCAAAAGTAGAGAATTTGGAACCATTTAAACACCTTTTAAAAAGATGTTTTATTCTTAATTTAAAAAAAAATGTTTAACAAATTCTTTTGGTTGCATTATGTTCAAAGGTGACCATCTTTTTTGAAATTTTTTTACTTGGCACCTAAAAAGTCGGTTTTAGATAATTTATTTTTCAAGATTTTTTTAGAATAGTATTGTTTTAACAGAACATTTTATTATCTTCTTTTAATCAACATTTTTTTAAAAATAATTTAACTAGACTAAATACAATTTAAATTATTAATTATTTACAAACTGTTTATGGAAAAGTTGATTATGTTTAAAAAGTACTTTTGTAAATGTTATACAAAGTCAAATTAATGTTAGTACAGAATCGTTTTGATGATAAAGAATCAATTTGGCAATTCTCATATGCACACCCCCTGGGAAACTTTAGTAAAGGTTGTTTACTATGTTTACATATAATTCTTATTTATATATATATATATATATAACTTTTCTTTAGATTAAAAAACCTGTTACTTAACAGTTTACATAAATTGTAATTTGATATTCTCAAAAAAAAAAAAAAAAAAAAAAATTCTAATTTGATTCTTCTTCAGAAGAAAAAAAAGTTCTAATTTGATTCTTACAGTTAAAACTTTAAAGTTGTAAATTTTAGTCAGTCACTAGTTACTGTTTTGAGAAAATACGTAGTCAAAAAAGTATTTTATCGATAAAAAAATGTTCGCTAATTGAAAATGATTTGTGTGGATTAGAAGGTAGGGTAGGGAATATTACGACCAAGTTATTGTAATTCTCTAACCATTTGTTTTTTAAAGTGTAATTCAACGTGTGAGATTGACAGTTGAAATGACATGTCTTAACAAGTTGAGATACGTTAAACCAACAATATAATCAATGTAGTTTAAATAATAATAATAAATTGAACAACTAATATTGAAACGAAAATATATATATAAAAAAGAGATAAAAGAAGTAAATCATTTTTTTAGTATCATGGATGGAAACCACAATTCTTATAAAGATGGTACTATTGCTTTTAAATAATTGAGAGTTTAATATTGATGTTTGGATCGAACTCACAAACATAATATTAAACTGAATTATTACCAAATAATAAAATTATTGTGCTAACATTAAAGAACTTTGAAGTAAATTGTTTAACATTAGCATTTTTTTGAAGTACTAAAAAAATGGGAAACAAAAATCAAGGGAACAAAAGGATTATAGAAGGGATTATTCCATTTTACCACTATGGAATTTTAGTATATAATAAATTTAGCAAAGTCGCTCGTCCAATGTGTCAATCGAATATTTTTTATATATTAGAATTTTAGTATGGTTTTGCACGTGATAATTTTATAAGTAATAAATTATATATATTTATTTATGATTATAAGTTGTTTCCTATATTTTTACACTAAATTTAATTATCAAATAATAATTTCAATATAATATTAAATTTTATAAGTATTTTTTCACGTTAATTAAATTTATTAAAATTCACGTTAAAAAAAGTTAATATTTTATTTTGAGCTTAAAAAATAATAGGTGTTATTATTAAAAAAAAAACTTAATAAAATTTATGGCATTGAAATTAAATTTTATCTCTTATTTTAAAACTGATACTTTTTAGTTTTCTCTCAATTTATCTAGTAATAAACCAATTACTATTGAATTATAAGAGTTATATCATTATTATAATTATAAATATAAATAAGCTAAATATATTTATTAGTATACATCTATAAACTTACCTTTAACCCTAAATGATAATTTTATCATTCTTAAAAAAAAAAAATTCACATCACCAAGTCTGAACAATTAAGCAACAAAAGATCTTTACAAAAATTATTGTAACAAAAGAAAAGTTAGATGAAAGTTAAGGTAAATAATCCAACAAAAATAAGATAACTAAATTTTTTATTATAAAACAAAAAGAAACCAAGAAAGATAACCCCAAACAATTCAAATGTGTTTGTAAACATAATATAGAGAACTGTATATATACAGTAATAGTAGGAAATCATTGTTACCAAACTTTTGAAACGGAATAATTTATGCACTTTAACTTCAGTCTTCAAACATTTTTTTTCAAGATCTCCAAGTCTTTTTTTGAAAGCAACAATTATGCAAAAAAGATCCTAAAAAAATTATTGCAACAAAATAAAAATGAGAACTATATATTTGAATTGTTACCAAATATAGAGAACTATATATATACAATAATGGTGGGAAATCATTGTTACCAAACTTTTGAAACGGAACAATTCATGCTCTTTAGCTTCAGTCTTCAAACATTTTTTTCAAGATCTCCAAATCTTTTTTTGAAAGCAACAATTATGCAAAAAAGATCCTAAAAAATTATTGCAACAAAATAAAAATTAGATGAAAGTTAAAGTAAATAATCCAACAAAAATAAGTTAACTAAATTTTTTATTAAAATAAAAAGAAGCCAAGAAAGGTAACCCCAAGCAATTCAAATGTGTTTGTAAACCAAATATAGAGAACTATATATATAGTAATAGTAGGAAATCATTGTTACCAAACTTTTGAAACTGAACAATTCATGCACTTTAGTTTCAGTCTTCAAACATTTGTTTCAAGATCCCCAAGTTTTTTTTTTAAAGCAACAATTATGCAAAAGAAGGCCCTACAAAAATTATTGCAACAAAAGAAAAATGAGATGAAAGTTAGGTAAATAATCCAACAAAAATAAGATAACTTATTATAAAACAAAAAACAAAAAAAAAAATACAAAGAAAAGTAAATCCAAGCAAAGAAACTATTATTTGTAAACAAAATGTATTTATTATTTTAATTAGAATATAAAATGTCATATAAAATTTATGAGATTTGGTAAAGAATGAAAATTTTAATAATATTGAAAATATTTTCATTTGATTGTTGAAAGCTCTTATCTTCTAACTTAGTCATAAAATATATTAGATTTGATAAAATATCTTATCTTCTACGGATGAAAATCTAAAGGATATTATAAATATTTTCTACATTATTTGCATTTATTTATTTTTATATTCCAATAAATGTCATATTTGTAATTTAGAGTATGATTAAGGGATAAAATCGTCCAAAAATGCTTTTTCCCTTAAATCACACTTTAAGGTAGTATGGTATGATGAATATATGACACATGCTGTCTTCTATATATATAAAAGGCATATTCTGCCCTTATATATTGTCAAAAAAAAAAAACTGCCCTTATCTTCGAATATAATTTTAATTCATGCAGTTGATTATTCTTGAGGAGTGTTATGACTTATGATCTTAAGTTTTAATTTATTTTCCTTAAAAAAAAACAGTTTTAATTTTTTTTTTAAAAAATAAATTTTTATTAGTAAAATCTGTATTTAATTGCTATTATGAAATTGTGAAATAGATTAATAACTCAAAATTCAATTTGTATCCTGAAAGATACGACACTTCAAATACTTAAAAATATAATTTTTATTTAATTTTATTTTGGAGAATAGATAATAAAAACAATCGTAAAATAAATAAATATATGTATAATTTAATTGTATGTAAAATAAAAACCCTACCTAGAAGGGAAGATTGTTCTCAAATAATACGATAGCTAAATACCGAAAAAGATTTTCAAGTTCAAACTCGTGACCGTGAAATTAAAATGGATTAATACCAAACAAACAAGATAATCAACTGCACTACCAACTCTCAGTTATAGATTTTGATTTTGAGTAATCAAAACTAATTTTAGGTTAATTCTAAGCTAAAAAATAGGTTAAATCAATCAACCTCATAAGAAAATAATTTATTTGAATCAAATTTAATCCGAGTAAATTTGATAATTTAATCCAAACCAATTAAATTAATACCTCAATTCAATCCAACCAGAGTTCCTCATGTAAAACATTTTTTTAAACGAGCCTACTCCACCCTAAGAAGTTTTAATTAATTTTATTGAGAGTCAGTGACGTAGTTGGTTATCTTGTTTAATATTAATCTATTTCAACTCCACTGTTACGAGTTCGAACTTGAAAATCTGTATTCGATTCTTATATTATTTGAGAGCAGTTGTGCCCTTTATATAGGATTTGTTGGTTTCCTTTTCCCCAATTTGTACTAAAAAAAATTCTAATTAATTTCTATTTTTTTTTAAAAAAACAAAGTTCTAATTTCTTTCCATAGTTTAACTAAAGAAAACTCAACATTATAACTCTAGATTATGATCCTGCTACCATATTTTTAATTTGGAAAGCAGTTCTAAATCTATATTTCTTACCTATATTTTTCTTTGATATAAGTATCTATTTAAAAAAAAAAAATTTATATTGTTCATTGATGGGGAGGATGACTTTGTAAATTAAATTAGGAGTAGAGGCTTTCTTCCACCCTAAATCTACAAATTTAAATTCTTCAAAACAAACTTTTGGATTCAAAGTTTTTTTTTTCTTCAACAATGTGATGATCAAATTTAATTATCCTTATATAGAAAATCAAAATTAACGCAATTAATTAATTAACACTCAACAACACAAAATGTAAAAAAAATAAATAAAAGACTTTGCAATTAATTAAGCACCCACTTTGGCAGATTCCCTCTCCACAGCTTTCTTCAAAAAGCTATTCTCTTCCAACACCATTTGAACTGGCGAAAACCCTATTCCATTTGCCATTGCCAACATCATCTTCTTAGTTTCTTCCATGAACTCGCCTAGATCAACTTTTCCATTGCAATCTCGATCGAATTGAGAGAACAACGAGCCGTAAGCCGAAGAAAGCTCGTCCGGGTCAGGTTTCACATCGATTCCGAAATGGGATTCAAACACCCTAAGCCTTTGCAACTCCCTCAGCATCTCGTCGTAAGAAAGAACTCCATCTCGATCGATGTCGAGGTGACGGAAACGCTCCCTAACCGTCGCACCGAAAACTTCGTCGTCTTCTACAAAATTGACAATGGTGATACCATCCAAAACTTCTACGCTCATTTTGAATTAATTATCACGAAATTAAAGAGGAGAAAGAAGATTGTGATTTTGTGATGAAGTGGAAGTTCTTTTTGATATATATAGGGGTAAAAAAAAGAGAGCTTTGTCATTGTGGCAATGAGAGATTTTTGCGCGTTGTTTAAGGAAATTTGTGTCTTTTTAGGTTTTTAGCCGTTGGTTTTTTTTTCTTCATGTTTCTGACTTCACTACTATTGGTTGGTCGGACTCGAGAAGCAAGTTTTGAGAAATCCCATAGAATTACATGGCACCGCTTTTAGTAATAAAATATATTTTTTTATTCAGTATTAAGGTATTATTTTGTTCTAAAAAATATTAGCTTATGATGTTTTTTTTTTGTCTAATCAAATACGTGAATCTAACTTCTATTTATTTAATTCGTTACACCTTCCATAATAAAAAATATTTTTTAGATTTTGTCAAATTATAGATATAAAATTTCAAGACTAAATTTAAACTTCCAAAGTTTAAAAATTAGATTTTAATTTTAAAATTTTATAGATTAAATTTTAATTTTTTTTAAATTATAAATACCAAATTTATATAATTTATTCTATACATATTTTTTTAGCTCAACCATTGAAATGAAAATTCAAATTCATAAACTCTTAATTATAGATATATATTTATTTCGGTTCAACTCCACGGTCACGAGTTCGAACCTGAAAATCGGTATTTGGCTCTCATATTATTTGAGAGTAGTTGTGCCATCTATATAGAGTTTGTTGGTCCCCCTTCTCTCCACTATGTACTAAAAAAAAAAATTAGTTTATAATTTTTTTATTTCTTGATGTCCATGTGCTTTAAAACATTATTAATATAATTACACAAGTTTATTTGTTCATTCATGAGCCAAGTATAGTGAGTTACCTTTTTTTTTTTTTTGAGGAATATAGTGAGTTACTTTTAGTTTTATAATTTAATTAATAATTTTTTTAATACGATCAAACTAATGCAATTTTTTTTTTGAAGAGTCAAAATAATATACTTAATTACATTTGAATAACAATATCAATGTTCTGTTGCGATGAAAAAGGACAAGAATAACTTGATCAATACTCAACTAAAAATAATATATAATAAAATAGACATTTAATTAACAATATCATCGTGCTTGGTGGATTCTGTCCCTACCATGCGTTTCAAAAGGCTGTTTTGTTTTGGTCTTTTAGTACAAAAGATTTTGAGAAGGTGAAAAACTAGGAGCTGAAATTAATTATTATTTTTAGTATAAATAAAGAAAAGCCGACCACAAATCTTACACAAATGATATTACTAAGTCCCTAATATCTTATTTACCATTCTCGTTGTCAACCTTTTCCTTCTCGCAATATTTACTTCAAAAATAGGGTTCTTTAGAAAACCAAGCATAGGCAACTCGTCTCGAAAACATTTTATGTTTAATTGCAAACTGGGTATTATCTCTTAGTCATAAACATTGTGATTCTACCTCAAAATTAATTGTTAATAATGGGATGAATTTATCCATCGTAGGTGAGATTTTCCTAATCTTTCACCATAAGATACTCAACTAAAATGGTTTCAAATTAACGCATCCAAATTAAACTTTTTCATTTTTTACGGTATAAATTGGGTTGGCACACCATCCAATTACCTAGACATTTGAGATTTTTTTTTTTCTGGTAAAAAAGGATTCTTTTCCAACTATTTGTAACCAAAGGTCCTTTGATTTCTTTGGTCCTCCCGTTGAGAAGGGTAGTGTGGCCTTTACAAGAGATGTCACGTAATTAAATTTATCAAATTCAATACATTTTTTGTAAAGACACCATCACTTTTAATAAATAGTTTTTTTTTTTAAAAAAAAAACTTTTTTGACAAATAGTTTAAAAGGGATCAATTTGGACAAAAAAGAAAAAAAATTCTACATTTTGGAATTTGGTTGAATTTTTTCTATATACGATTATGCAATTTTTTATTTATTTATGGTTAATCACGTGTCCACATTATTTGAGAATAATGCAATAACTTATGCATATTAGATAACTATTTATTGATGGTTCAAAAAAAAAAAGATAACTATTTATTGAAGAAAATTAGTTTTTGTGAATGAATTAAAAATAGTGGTTACAATGAATAAGAAATGACATTTCTAGAAATTTAGATCAAACAATTGCAATGGATTTTTTTTTAGTACAAATTAGTGGAGGAGAATTAAAAATTTTATCTATAGGAAAGTACTCTTTAATAAATGAAAGTTAAATTCTAATTTTTAAGATCGAATTTGTGACTATTATACAATGATATCAACACATCAGTAAACATTGACAAAAACGAGGTTATTTATTTTTTTTTTAAAAATAACTTTCTACCATTTTTTTTTCCGCCGTTGGTTTCTTTGGTCAAAGTGTTTTTGATTTAGAACTGCTTGAACCGACAATTGGAACATTCTTGAGCCAATCTTGGTCTACGCATGATGATGCTTTGGTCGGAAGAAAAGCAAGAAAGTGCTCTAAAATAATAATAATAATAATGATGAAAATATGGTGGCAATTTGGAAGGTTGTTTTATAAACCCTTGGACTATAAAACCATGATGATAGGTTGTTTAGTTCTTAGTCTGAAATCTAATTACTTTTTGAATTTTGAAACTTTGAAATTTCATCTCAACGTTATGAATGTAATTATAACTAGTTAAAAAACAGTTTTTAATGACAAAAACTTTTTGCATTCCAACTTTTGATATTTCTAAACGTTTATGAGTGTTTATTAATTGCTATTATTGTTAAAAGAATTTCAAAGGTTTATTTTGAATAGTTTGTTTTCAATAATAAATGATATTTTAATAATAGTAGTTATTTATCATAAAAGAAACTAATGGATGACCTGAACTAACGAAATGAAATTAATATTGGAAATGACAAAATAGTCATAAAGAATGCCATTGGCTGTTAAGCTCAAGGTTCTGATACCATATGTCAAAGAAATTGAACACAGTAGCAACTTCATCTTATTGAATTGTTACAAAAAACTATCCTCACGAACCAGAATGAAAATGGACTCATGTAAATGTTCAAATCTATTTTATTTATCAAATGAGATGATGACGGGTTATCTGGTTTGATATTAATCTATTTTCATTCCACGGTCATGAATTCAATCTCTGTTTAAATTTCAAAAATGAATTTTTTTTTGAATTTCAAAAATGAAAAACAAAAAATCAAGGCTCCAATGGTTTTTTGTTTTTAGTTTGATTTGATTTCTTTAAATATAGGTAACATGTAGATATTCAAGTAAGAAAAAATATATGATAAGATAGTTGTTATAGATTTAAATTTCAAAAACCAAAAACTAAAAACAAAATAATTATCAAATGGAAGCTAAATGATTATCAAACAGAGTCTTAAAAATCAAAATAAAACAAATTTCAAAATATAAAAACGAAAATTAAACATTTAAAAGTTAAAAACAAACCGTTTAGAGTATTTTTGGGTAGACTTGTTTGCGTTCACATGGGTCTAGTGGCGCTTACTATAAGCTGAAGTTTGAAAATCGAATATGGTTCGTAAATTTGCATAATACATGTTGGGGGTATTCAATGTGATGCCATACTTATTGCCGAATTCAACATTATGGGTTATACACATGGCTGGTTCATGCCCGAATTCAACATTTTTTTTAACAAAAATTAAACCAATGTTGTGTAAATACTGCTAGCAATATCAAAATTTGGAAATTCGTTGTCATTTTTATTTTAATTTTGACAATATTCTAAAAATATATTTCAATGTTTTTAATCAGTTTCACTTAATTGAAGACATTGGTTTCATCCAATTGAGACCATCAATTTGTGAGATGGATGTAATAAGTGAGTGGAATATCTTTTCCAGTTTTTGCTATATTTGAAGTTTTTCTAAAATTTTAATATTTATAGAATTTCCTTCTTTATTTATTTATTTATTTATTTATTATTATTCATGAAAAGTCCCCTCCAGCTAATATAAATTTAAATATGTGCATGAAAATATATCGATAAAACAAAATAAATTATTTTTCAATATATATATATATATATTAGATTAATTAATTAATTTAAATGTATCTAATCTTATCAAATATCACATCAAACTTTATCTAATTTTCAATCACATAATTTTAAATAAAGTATATTAAATTAATTAATTAATACAAATATGCAATGATTACATTAAAAAATATATATAAAATAAATATTTTTACAATATCTTTCCTCCAAAATATCAATCTCCAAACATGTACTTAATGTCTCTAAATCACCTTATTTCCTCTTTCTCTTCCACTTTCTCTCGTCTCCTCTTTTCAACTCAAAAATCCAATCATGCATTTGTGTGTTGATACAACTTACGTAATGATAAAATCGTGAGCATACATCTTTATATATGCTCAAATTTAGTTTTCTGTGTGCTTATATTACTTAAATATAAAGTTTCATTAATTTTGACATGACTTCATCAACCACATTTTAATGAAATGATTCACATTTCACTATATTAGTGTGGTTTTGAATGTGAAGCAACTTAGGGCACGTTTGGCCCGCCCATATTAGCCTGGGAAGGGAAGGGGCGGGCCCTTTCCGGAGTTTGGGCCACCGGGTTTATCCGGACGAGTTAACCCAGCGCGTAACCCGACCCAACCCGGCGAGTGATGTTCACACTTTTTTTTTTTTTTTTTCCTTTTCTTTCGTTTGCCTGCTTCTTTTCTTTTTCTTTACTTTTCGTTTGCATTATTTCTTTTAACAAACTTTCCATTTTTTTTTGAACAAGCAAACCACTTTAATTTTACATTTTCATCAGTCTTATTTAATTTTAATTAAAATCATTTTATAAGTTATATATTTTTTAAATTTAAAGTATTATTCTAAAATAAAAATTTATATAAGATTTGAATTTTTCATCTTTTAAAATTATCTTAAATAGTAGATATCATTAACTAGGGGTGTTCATCGGTCGATCAGTGTCGGTTTTTAGTGAAAACCGTCACCGACCACCAACCAATCAATTTATATCTGTCGGTTTTCGACGATTCAAACATGATTGAAAATGTTGACCAATTATGTATGGTGTCGGTCGGTTAGTTATAGTAACTAGAAAGGAAAAAAAGTGTAACTGAAGAAGAAAGGAAAGCAGAAGGAGAAAGAAAAGATAAGAGGAAAGAAAAAAAATGCTAAAAAGTTAAAAGAAAGAAGAAAATAAAGTGAAAAAAATGGGAAAGGCCAAGTTGAGAATGAGATTGAGAAGAGAGAAGTAAGAGAAAAGTTACATATATATATATATATATATATATAAATAAAAAATTAATATATTTATAAAAGTAATGATTAATTTTATTGAAAAAGTAAATATATATAATAAAAAATAAAAATTTATTACTTGCAATTCCTTGATAACGTAAATGATAAATAAATAAATATAAAAAAGTAATGATTTTACTTTGGAAATGAAAATGGTTCAGGCTGTCAAATGGCGTAAGCTGTCAAAATATCATTCATATATAAATTTACCATTTCTATCTGTCTTTCACGAATTTATTTTTATATATTTGACTTTTTATGGACAATGTATGCATTTAAAATTTTTTATATACAAATATATATTAATTTTATTATTTATCAATTTTTTTTAAATTCATACATTTTATAAAATAAATAGAAATATAAATTTAAATAATCCTAAAATAATTACTCAAAATAATTAAAATAGTTATCTTTTTATTACATCTATCTTGATTTGAATTTCTAAACTTAATTTCATTATAAAAAATTATATTTATCTATTTATTTTGATTTATTATTTTTAAATAATTATAATTTTTTATTATTGGAATTTTTTTTTCATTAATTTAGTAATTTTTATTGACAAAATGTATTAAATTTTTAATTTTTATTTAAGAAATAATTGAAATAAATTTTAAAAAAGAAAATGTATGAATTTTATATTAAAATATTAGATATGTATTAGTTAAAAAAAATAATTTCATCTCTTCCCATCTCACCAAACACCAATTTACTTTTACTTCTTTATATTCCCTTCCCACCAAACACCTATTTACTCTCATTTCCCTTCCTTTCCTTTCCCTTCACTTCCCTTCCCGCCGTAGCCAAACAAGCCCTTAGTGTGCGAGTATAATTAGTTATTTCCATTTTTTTTATGTATTCATTATGTTACGTTTTGTATTCTAAAATTAATTAAAAATTTATGAATCACAACAGAAGACTATAAAAAGGTTGGGTTTCGGTAAAAGAGTCGTAATGAGAAAAGGCCCAAGATATTTACTACTTAAAATCTATATCGAAAGATTTTGTCGCGTGTTGGTTTCATTGTTGGATAATAATCAAGTTTAATATCACAATAATACTTTACTTTTTTTTGTAGGGTTTGCGATTTCTCTCAATTTGTACTTAAAAAAATAATAACGAAAGCTATATCGAAAGGAGGGATGTTGGTTAGGAAAACTAGAACTTTTGGAATAATGAAGAGTAGAAAAGGCGTTTGTGCCTAACTCATAAGTTTCATTTTAGATTCAAAGCTTTTTTACTTGTTTAAACCTAAACAAGAGGCAAAAAAAATAGTCCATACCATCCCAAATTTGGTATGGTTATGGGAACAATACTTTATTATCATTTCAATTCCATAAAAACCTCTATGGTTTGTCCTCTATTATTTGCCTATAAAACACAAAGGAAAGGGAAAAGCCATTCTCACAATTACCACACTTTGCATCTTTTGTAAGAAAGAAACTAATTAAAATGAGTGGTTGGAAGAGTTTTGTTCATTTGGTCACTTTCGTAATATTTGCCATCTTCCTCATCTCCTCCGAGGTGATTGCAGCAAGGAACTTCCCCCATGAAGGTGAGTTTCGAGTTCAATTCCGAAGATGAAGTTTTACATTCTAACTTTTATCGTACATAAATATTTTAATAATTTTGGTCCCTAGGTGACAATTGATATACTAACAACTTTATTATCAAACCATTAAAATTGAGTATTATTGAAATGTTATAAATAAAATAAAACAATTGATTTTGAAAGATATGAACTAAACCATTTGCCAACAAAAGTAATACATAGTAACTCAACGTATCAATACACATTCATTCACTAAAAGATCGTAAATTCGAATCTTTCACTCTCAATTAGCATAACTAAAAAAAAATCAAACCATTCAAAATTTAATGGACTAAAAGGGTACTTCTTGCAATAAAATAATAATGACTAGCTTGTTTCTTTTTAAAATAATAATGGATAGGAAATATACATTAGGACATTGAGTTTGACTTTATTTTATTTTAATTTCAAAATTTTAAAAGTTTAAATTTAGTCCATCAATTTTGGGATTTATTTTATTTTAATCTTTAAACTTTCAAAAGTCTACTTAATTTTATTCATTAAATTGTAATATTTGTTTATTGAACTTAAAAAAAAAACTTAAAATTGGTATTTATTTATTTTTTTTGTTTGTTTTATATTTTATAAAAAAAATATTATTATTTTCCTCTATAAAATTTTAAAATAGATTCACAATTTACCTTTGATTATGTTAAAATTATTAACATTACTAAACTAATTTCCATTAATAGTGACTCCAAATTTCTTACAAAACCGATTTTAAGTTGTTTTTTCTTTTAAGTATAAAGATTAAAATTGAACTTTTGAGTATAGGAGATCACAATAGAACAAATTTTAAAGTTTGACAAAATAAAATTGAACGTTTGAAAGTTCAATGACAAAATGAAACAAAGGTTAAAGTTCAAAGACGTTTCCCTTCCATAAATTAAAAGACTTAAATGATGTTAATTGTTTGCAGTTTCGGAGATGTCTCGCACAAAAAATGGAAACAAGGCCATGTGCTACGGCGTGGGGCGTAATGAGCACTGCATGAGCCACTGGAAGAACCCACCACCTAAGAAATGCAACCGCTCTGCTCGCGCCTGCTCGCCGCCACCTTCACTCTCGCCCCAAAACTGAGCCCCCACTTCAGCCACACCTTCAAATTACTACCATAAAATAAAATCCCTCCCTTTCTACTGTTTTAATGTCCCATGATATAATATCTATTTTAATATGTCTACTTTTATTGTTATCCAATGGTGTTCTTATATACATCATATCACTTATTAATTCAAGGGAGAGCAGCTTCAGAACAAAATTCTTGTTAATGTCTTTCAACTATGGGCACCTTTGAAATTATAATTACTGTCTTATCTATTATGTTATACACATATTCATTTCATATTTTAAATTATACCTGATTAATGTTGGTCACACAATTAAATCCGACTTGATGTTATATCTTCGAGAGCTAGGTTGGATTCTCTTGAATAAATAAATAGAACAACAAATTGCGTAATTTTAGGTAGACTTTTCCAAACAAATAAAGCAATTATGATAAGTACTTCAAGCTAAAAAATAAAACATAACTCTATACTAAATTTTATTTAGACTTTTCTAACCAAATAAAAATATGAGGCTTGATAGATGCATAAAACTGATAGGTAGAAACTTAAATTGCATTAAATGGGAACTTTGCAAAATCAACGACAATAAAATAGACCATTTTTAACGCAATATTTAGAAAATAAAACAATGATATGATTTAAATACTTGACTTCACCAAGATTTTGTTGACTTGGAGACTCCGAAATTGACCTCATTGACCCACATTAATTTATGTATTCTCAAGGTGAGCTGGTTCATTCAAATTTGTTTGTTTTAAGAATTCTTCTGAGAAATTGGTTCTTATCACAGACATTAAATGAAACCTATCATGCTTTAATTTAGATAATCAAATATAATTTATTTTAGATTAGCAACATTTACTTGTTGAGTTCAGCCAAATTCGTCATCGAAATATGCTATCCTCTTCACAAACTTATCAATGCTCTTAGATCATGTTCAACTACCATAACTTTCGTTTTGATAATGTTGTTTTAGATTATATTTGATAATTATTTGGTTTACTGTTTATTATTTTTTAATTTTAAATTTATTTTGACTCAAATTTACCATAATTTTTCCTTTTCATTTTCCTTTGAAAAAATATGTCAATTGTGACCAAATTTTAAAAATCAAAACAAATTATTTATTTTTTAAATATTAGTTTGGTTTTTAAAAACATAGATAATAAATATATATATATCAAAGTAAGAAAAATTAGGTGATTAGCTTTCTTCCTTTCTTTTGCTTTTTTTAGTAGATCGAATATTCGATATTGGTGTTAAACTGATTTAGTACTAAATAATGAAACCACTGCACTACTGATCCATTCTTAGGTATCTTTCTTCATTTATTTGAATATATAATATCTAACATACACACTTGATATTATATGTCAAAGATGTATCCTGGAAAACATAGTCCATATACTATCCCCGACTTGGTAGGGTTGTGGGAGCAATTATACTTTATTATCATTTCAATTCCATAAAAACTTGTATGGTTTCTTCTTTATTTATTTGTCTATAAAACACAAATGAAAGGGAAAACCCTTCTCACACAACTAGTCCATGAAATGTTTTGTAAGAAAGAAAATAAATAATTAAAATGGGTGGTTCCAAGAGCTTTGCTAATTTGGCCACTTTCTTATTATTTTCCATCCTCCTCATGTCCTCCCAGGTGATTGCAGCAAGGATCCTCTCCGATAAAGGCGATCTTTTAAATTTCTTATCAGTTTTATATAAAAACAAAACACCGTTATCTTAGACGTTTAATGGTGCTTGATTTTAGTCCCTAAGTAGTTATTTTATTTATTTAAAAATAAAATTCACCTCAGTACCAAAATAATTATATCATGAATCTTTAACAAATTAAAATTAGTCTAATCAATATCCTAACTAAATATTTATTTACAATTCTAACGGTTTTATTTATTAAATTGTCAAGAATAAATATGTTTAATCGGGAAAGATAAGGTACAAGTAGACTCTTCCCCACAAAACTAATAGTAAAAAAGAAATGCTTCATCTAATAAAAAAAAATATTTAATATCATTCGGGTCAATTTACACTTCACTTTCTTATAAGATAAATTATTTAACCTTACAACATTTAAATATAAAAAAAATGACAAGAAATTAATTCTTTAAAATCACCATAAATTGAATTTAAAACTTTTATTGAAACTGTTATAAGGTGGTTCAATTGGTTAAAAAAGGTCTTGGGATGCATAATCTGATGGGTTTAATTTCCAGGTAGCAACTTACCTAGGAATCAATTTTCTACGAGTTTTCTTGGCATCCAAATATTATAGAGTCAGGCGATATGTCTCGTTACTGCCTTATAACAAAAAAAATGAAATAATTGGGCTACTGATTGGGGTGTTTCTTTTATTTTTTATTTTTTTGAAACTTGGTTGCAGTACATCCGATGAGCACTTCCACACAAAATCGAGGCAAGCCCGTGTGCACCCGCGTTGGGGGGCGTTATGATTGCATAGGCTTCAAAGCACCGACAGCGCCACCTAAGGATTGCCAGCCCTATAGTCGTGGGGGCTGTTCACTGCCAGCTACAATCTCCCCCCAAAACTGAATTCCCAAACACTTGAAAACATTACATAAATAAATCCCTCCCCTTTTCTACTTTTTTTTTTATTAACATTCCATGGTAATATCTATTTCACTATATTTCTACTTTTATTTTTTTTCTCCACTATTTCTTCAGCTTTAATAATTGAAAAATAAAATAAAAGGACAATCGATGTCTATACTCATAACAATTTCTGTTGGAGGAAATACACAATAATTTATTATTTAGAATTGTACAAGATCAAGTTTATTCACACAAATTTGTATTAAATATCTAAAGAAAAACAAATGTGAATGTATTAGTTTTTGTCTTTTTGAAAATACTTGGAAGATAATCGATCGTGAGAGACTCAAATGTTAAAATCTCACAATTGTCCCACATTAAAAAGTGGATAGTCCAACATCAATGATATGAGTTACTTTTTTTTATTGTCAATTGGTTTTGAGATGAAACCTCATATTCTCTTATATGGTATCAGAGTCCATAAAATCTAAACATATTAAGATCTCGAAAAAATGGAGAGTTCGCCATCGAGAGTTTGCCAATTGATTCACACCAATTTACCACCAAAAGAACTATATCAAAGAACAAAGCTTAGGATAGTATTTTAAAACCTAGGATTAAATTTTAACTTTTTCTCTTTTTTTGAATACGGACCAAATTTATAATTGACCAATATAGTTAATACAATGAAGAACTCTTAACCTATATTTGACTAAGTTAGCATACGAGTAACAAGTAAAACGAGTCGCATAAAAGTGCCCATTAAGGACAATATGCTTGAGATGGAGGACTACATAACATAAGATTTATTCATAAAAAAAGCATAAAATATTATCTTAAAATTAATTAATAATAAATACTTATGTATTTTATACATGCTAGAACTAAAAGGTATATATCGAATAAGTCAGTGACGCAATGGTTTCAGTGTTTGGTTGTAAACCAGTTCAACATCGGCATCACGGGTTCGAGCCCAAAAATCGGTATTTGTCCCCCTCAACCAATATGTACTCAAAAAAAAAAAAAACAATCAAATAAGATGTAACTATCATGGGATCAAAGAGGGTCTTGAGGTTCATAAGACTATGAGTTCATTTCTCACGGTGACCATCTACCTATGCTTGTAATCAACTTAAAAAATCCAACCATTTTTCTTTCTTTCCAAATCCATCATAAAATGGCTCCTTTAAGGTTCAGGATGAGCTCATTTCTTTGAGAGTTTTCCAAAAAACAGAAAGAAATAGACCAAAATAAGTCAAGATTTGTGTAATGTAGATGTAGGTTGGCTTTGCAGAGGAAGATTGGTCCAGAGATAAATAAATGAGAATTTATCATCAGCAGCACATTTTACCTTTTGTATTACATTTGCAACACAATTTCTAAAATAATTTCATCTATGTCATATTAATTTCTATCATTGATAAAACTCAACTAGTGATAGAACTCAATTTGAAATTCTATCGCTAGTAGAAAATTCAAGCAGTGATAGAAGAAGTCTTTCATTGATTGAATTCTATCACTAATAGAATTCTTCTAGCGATAGAATTCAATTTGAATTTTTTGCTACAAATGAATTAGTTTTGATTTTATGCTATAGATGAAAATATTTTGTCTTTTTTTGTTATACATGCAAAATCCCCTAAATAAATAATATGATTTAAATACTTGTCTTCATCAAAATTTTAATTTAAACTTGACTCCGAAATTGACCTCATTTACCCATTAATTTCTTGGTTTGATAAATATATTCTAATTTCTTTCTTAAAAAAATGCAAAATATTGTATCAAATAAGATGTTCTCAAAAAAAAAGAAAAAGAAAGAAAGGTCGGACTTCAACACCGTATCTTGTCTCATATAATGTTTTCAAGGAAAATTTATTAGATGAACTTTCTCACAAACTAATTATAAAATGTTGGTAAATTTTAAAGTATTTATATCATAATTATGAATACATTTTAATATAATATTGTATAATATCAATTTTATATATGTTAAATATTCAATAATAATATCAGTATTATAAGAAATTTAGTGACCATACTCATTAATAAAACAAACTATATTTGTTATTTTTTTTAAATAAGTAATTGTGCTTATATTTATTTTCTAAATTTGATTGGTCAACCAAGTTAATGGTAGGATTGTGACCTAATGGGGCTATATTTTCGATGTTACATCATTTACGGTCCATTTCTCCTTCTTATCTCTCGACAAAGTTATTAAGCTTTCTTAAGAAAAAGCATATATATTAATATTTATTAAAATTGGAGCCAATGATAATTGAGTTATATTGGGGCCCAAAGGACCTACAAGTCGTCGCTTAATAATAATTAGATTTTTGTATCTTTTTATTTTCAAAAAAAAGAAGAAGAAGATTTTTGTATCTTTTTGACAAGGAATAAAACTTCCATTAATCAAGTACATTAATAATTCCACACTACGAGTCTACTAATTCGTCCCCACAAATTAAAACATGACCACACAAATGGCAAAAGCCGATAAGAAATCTTAAAAGGTTAGAGATTACATACTTTCCTACCATGATCTTAATCTACATGGAGTTTGAAATTTTCAAACGGTAAGATCTAAAATTTATTATACTTTTTATTTTGAATATTTTACGATAGTCTTTAAAAGGTAATCAATCATTCATTTCATTAGCTCAAGTATAGAACCCCTAAAAAAACATTGACACTCAAAACGAAAACAACCACTAAGGATGTATTTTGACCTCCGTTTATGTAAACGGTCGGGTTGGTTATAATAACCCAACCAATGTTTGCTCTCATTGTTTATTATAAACGGTGGTTACCTAAACCTACGTGCCCGTTTATTTAAACTTACTTATATTACTTTTTGTTATATAATTAGTCCCTCAAACACCATTTATCATAATCTCTGTTATAATAACTTGCCCCTCAAACACTATTTATAATAATCCACCATTTATCATAACTCTCTGTTTATTATAACCTTCTGTCTATCATAATCAAACCGGTGCTCCAAACCCATCCTAAAAATTCTTAGACCTATGTTAACCGATTCAACTCCCGTGCAAATCAAAACATACCAACAAAGAACTATTAATAATATCATGTAGCAGGCTTTGGGAGGATAATATTGTTTGTTATATCTGTTGCTATTTTCATGTACTACCCTCTCTGCAAAACTCTATCATCACCTTCTTACCATTCCCTTAAATTGACATGCTTTTTTGTGTATGCTTCTTGTATGTTCTTACTTATTTATACTTGAACTAAAGACTACACTTAATTTTTTTTTTGAAACGAAAAGACTTAATAATACTTGAGCTACTATCATATTTGATTTTGGGACAACTATACAATATTTTTATATGTTAAGTTTGTTTCACGCGTGTCTCAAATACATGTGACACCATTGCCTAATTTTCAAACGTAATAGAAAAGTGATATTATTAATTAGGTATGTGTGATGACCGCTTTAGACCAAATGTTAAAGCCTCTTGAGTTCAATTTACTTATGTATCTGTGATATATTTTAGGGAAATTGGGGTGAATAGTCAAATTTCACAAAATAATAGCAGATTTAGGTAAATTTTGAAAATATTTGTATTCATAATCAAATGTACGATATAATTAATATTCATCATACGATATAATTTAAGGTATTAAAATAGTATTTTGTATTATTGATACATTATTATGTATTATTAACACAATATTACATGTTATTAATACAGTATTGCATATTAATACAATATTAAGGATTAATTGTATCGTATAGTTTGTGAACTGTATGACTATGATTACTTTTATTTTTTTACGTAGTATTGGAAATATTTTTTCTATTTGGTCTTGTCCTAAAAATATCCCTATATTTTATTAGCTCAGTTTTAATATATAAATATTTTTCATTGAAAATAGTATAATATTTTAATAATTAAAAATAAAAAACAAGGAGGTGTGGAAACAATGAGTCAATGGTCAGTCAACTTGATAAGATATTGCGTGGACATAATCTTAATTATTGCAATGCCAAATATCTCTTCAATCGACCAACTCAAACGATTTGTATGTGATAAAATGCAAGTGAATTGAATGTTCCCCCCATTTTTGCAATATTTAAATAAGCTCTTATCCTATCGAGGATCAGTGGTGCAGTTGGTTATCTTGTCTGGTGTTAATCTATTTCAACTTCATAATTACATTGATATTTGACTTTTATATTATTTTAGAGATTGCATAAAATACATTTTTTTAATCGAAACCCCCAGAAAATAAACATAACATTGTACATATTTTTATTTCTACTTTTCTAGCTAAATAAGTGTGAGGGGCCATATTGGCAATGTTATATCACTTGCTGTCCATTTCTCTATTTTATCTCTCTAGACAAAGTTCTTAAACTTCTTTTCATGATATATGTATGTATGTATATGTATGTATATATATATGTATGTATGTATGTATATGTATGTATATATATATATGTATATATATGTATGTATATATATGTATGTATATATATGCATGTATATATATAGGTATGTATGTATGTATGTATGTATCTATGTATGTGTATATATATATGTATATATATATGTATGTATGTGTACATATATGTATGTATATAAAATTTTGAAGTACTTTTTTATGTAATGTATATGATTGTTCGAGTTAGTTTGTGTGCATTTCAATAATTGTTTTGAGATATATCCAGCTTTTTAATTCAAATAAATTTTTTTTGTGAAGATGAAAATGAAAGTTAATATGGAAAATTGAAATAACATATTTTCTCATATATTTTAATTAAAAATATTTTTATAATCAAATTAAACATAATTTAAATGAGTATTTTTAGAAGTGGGCCAAATTGGAAAACTATTTACAATACTAGACAAGAAAAAAAAGAGATTTAGCAATCATAGTCATACCGTACAAAAAATTATACGATATAATTAATACACAATAGTGTATTAATAATATATAATAATGTATATATTAATAACACATAATGTATTAATAATACAAAATAATGTATTAGTATCCAAAATAATATGGTACGATGAATATTAATAATATTGTATATTTGACGAGATTTATAAATATTCACAAATTTGACTAGATTTATAATTATTTTATTAAATTAGACCTTCCATTAATTTAAATGATATAAAACATACAACTACGACCCATTAGTAGTGGAGAATTTACACATTTTGAGTGTACCGAGATCACAATTCACAAAATGTTAATAATAATAATAATAAATGAAGACGTAGAAATTTTAATTTTTGGAGGGCTATAAAACACAATGGAAGAGTGGAAAGCATTGCCACACATCCACCATCCAAATAAGAAGAAGAAAAAGGAAAATGAGAAACACAAAGGTATTTTCATGGATGGGTTTGTTGGTCCTTCTCCTCCTCATCTCATCGGAGGTGGCCATAGCAAGAAGCCTCATCGCCGGAAAAAATGGTGAATTTTTTTTTTTTAATTATTGTTACATTTACATATACACTCCAATATATATTAATAATATTATAACCCCCTATTACTTATTGATTTATTTTGTAGAGAAGGTAGCCTACGGAAACATCCCCAACAAACCCATCTGTGATGATCCTAACAGACGTTATGAGTGCTTAGGACCTCCTAAAACACCGAAGCAGCAGCAGCCTTGCAATCCCTATATACGGGACGGCTGCCATAATCCATAGACTGCAGACTCCAAAAATGAATCTCAAAACTGAAGTGGCTCCATCTAAAATAATTACAAATAAAACCAATATCCTGCAACATGGTTTTTTATTTATATATATAGTGTATTATAATATCTTTCATATCTCGTTTATTGTTGAGGTTTTTAATATCATCGCCTGTGTACTTTGCATCGTATTATAAATGTTATTAGTATAGATTTAAATATTTGGTCCTATTTTATAATTCTGTCCTCTCACCATGGCGCTTTATAGTATTCAAATTTTTTTCTTTCTTTTTCTGGAATGCTCTCACTACGATAAGTGGTGTTGGAGACAAAAGAGTTATTTATTTATTTGTCTATAAAACACAAATGAAAGGGAAAACCCTTCTCACACAACTAGTCCATGAAATTTTGACTTCATCAAGATTTTGTTGACTTGGCGACTCCGAAATTGACCTCATTCACCCACATTCTTTGATGTATATTCTCAAGGTGTGCAGCTTCATTCAAATTTGTACTTTCTTTTTGTTCTAAGAATTCTTCTGAGAAATTGGTTCTTATCACAAACATTAAATGAAACCTATCATATGCTTTAGTTTAGACAATCAAATATAATTTACATAATTTAAAGATAGTCAAAGACAATTTAATTTAGATTAGTAACATTCATTTGTTGAGTTCAGCCAAATTCGCCATCGAGATATATGCTATCCACTCCACAAACTTATCAATGCTCTTAGATTATGTTCAACTACCAAAACTTTCGATTTGATAATATTGTTTTAAGTTCCATTTGATAATATTGTTTTAAGTTCCATTTGATAACTATTTGGTTTATTGTTTATTATTTTTAAATTTTAAACTTATTTTGATTTTAAATTTGTTATAAAAAAAAATTCATTCACTTGAGAAAATATGTGAATCATGACCAAATTTTAAAACTAAAAATAATTTTTTTATTTTTTAAATTATAGTTTGATTTTTAAAAAACATAGATAAAATGTATATATTCCAGTAAGAAAAATTATAAGTTGCAAATAATTATTGTATGCTTTAACTTTCTTCCTTTATTTGAATATATATATATATATATATATATATATATATATATATATATATAATAGTCCGCACTATCCCCTAGGGGTGTACATGGGTTGGGTTGGGTAGGGTTAAGGCCTAGGGGTGTACATGGGTTGGGTTGGGTAGGGTTAAGGGTAATTTTTGGACCAACCCAAAAATTTGGGCAACTTTTTAACCCAACCCAACCCTATATTTTCGGGTTGGGTTGGGTTGAGTTCATCGGTTTAAAAGGATTAAAAGTTGGAATGCGAGATTACAAATTCGACGAAAACACTAATTATTTCAATATCTGGAAGTCAAATACCAATATAAAATTTGACTAAATATAAAGCTAATTTTGTAAAGAGTATGAGATTTTTTTTAAAAAGATAAGAATTAATTTTAAAATTTAAAAAATATTGTATTTAACCTAATAAGAGATAAAAAGATTGGATAAATTCTTGAAGGAAAAAAAGTTTGAGAAAAATTGAAGTTTACTTGCTCATAGAAGGGAAAAAAAAGCAAAAAAAGAAAAAGAAAACATAAAATAAGAAAAGATTTACGACCTCTAGGCTATGAACGACTTTATACTACAAAGATATGTATGTATTTATATTCGGGTTCCGGGTTGAACCCAACCCAAAACCCGTGAACCCGCGAACCGACCCAAAAATCCGGGTTTACTAAAAATCTAACCCAACCCAAATTTTAAAAAACATAACCCAACCCAACCCTTACGATTTGGGTTGGGTAGTCCGGATAGCTCGAGTTACCGGTTTTTTTGTAACCCCTACTATCCCCAACTTGGTAGGGTTGTGGGGCAATAAAAACTTGGATGGTTTCTTGTTTATTTATTTGTGTATTAAAAAGCAATGAAGGGAAATACCATCATTCTCACACAACTCGTCCTCCTCCTCCTCAACTCGTTGGAGGTTGCCATAGCGAGAAACCTCAATAAACTCCCCGCAAAAAACGGTGAGTTTTTTTTTAAAAAAAGGAGATTCGTAGCACATATTTTAAAATAATTTCATCCTTAGCACATTTTGTCGAAAATTGTTATTCTAACTTCATTAAACTTCTATCAATTCAATTGATAGACTTTAAATTTCTATCAATTCAACTTTTATCAGTTCAATTGATAGACTTCAATTGATTTTAAGTGATTGAACAATGCAAATTGATAGACTTTAATAATTTTTGTGCGTTAAAAATTGTGATATACATGAAATTATTTTTGTTTTTTTTGAATATACATGCAAAATCCCCTTTTAAATATTACATTTACATATATACCAAAGATACTATTAATTAATTATAACTTAACTTTTTTTTTTATTATTCTTTTGTAGAGAAGGTAGCCTTGGGGAGTATCCGACCAATTAGAACAAACCCAAACGGCAAACCCGTCTGTGGGCGTTCCGACCCAAAAAACTGCTTAGGCCGTAGACAAAGACCGCCGCCGTCTAAAACATGCGGTCCCTATGAATCCACCCACTGCACACTCCAAAATTCAACCTTAAAACCACTACTCTCAATTAACTCAGCTTCCATCTTTCATAATTATAATTAAAAACCAACCCTCCTCCATGCTTTCTATCTCTACTATATTTTAAGTTTTTATTAATAATATCATGTACCACTATTGGGAGGATATATTGTTATATCTATTGCTATTTTGGTGTATTACCTATCACACAATATGCTCAATTTTATTTTTATTGCATCCGTAACCATTTGAATTTTATGAGCTCTGATACCATATTAGATAATATAGAATTAACATGGAGTAATCCGTATTTTTAATTGTGAAATCCTATACTTTTTGTATGTTCTTAAGATGTATTGATTTTGGAAGGGTGGAAACTGACATATTTTTTCATCAATGGAATAAATATTTATACAATGAAAAACCTAACTAACCATAAATCTATCAAAATAAATAACATAATATCTAATATCAAATATTTCCCTTCAAATTGGATGACTAGAAAGTCCAAATTGAACATATAGAAAAGAAAAAGAAAATAAAATACGGATGATCATCATAATAATAAACTCAAATAAAGCGAAACGTCACCAAAAATTAAAACATCAGGAGAGAAGATGCGTCATGGGATATGATGTGCCATGGGAGAAATCTATATGACAAATGATGCGCCATGGGAGAGGATCCATAGGAGATGATTGATGATGCAATGGAAAAATAAAAACTTGGGATCATAATTTACACGAAACTCTGATACCATATTGATTTGGGAAGAGTGAAAACTCACATTTTATTTCATCGATAAGAATGAATATTTATAAAATGATATTGAATCTGAAAAACCTAACTAACCTAAATATTATAACAACCAAATACTAAATATAATAAATTTAACCAAATAAATATCACACTATCTAATATCTAAATATTGAGCTCCTCATGTTTGATTCTTGATTTTAAATTTTGGAATCATATTGTAATGATTGTGAAATGGAATAGGTCATCTCTCTATTGTTTTTTTTTTTGAAAAAATTCAATAACAAATGGAGTTTCGAACCTTTAAACTCTTTTTTTTTTTAAAGAAAAATATCATTCATCACGAAACTAAATCGATACAGTCTTTCTCCAAAGCGGATCCAATAACAGGGGGGAGATTCCCCCTCTAAAAAAAAGACCTATCCTCATTAGAGAGAATTGTGGCCACCCACCTAAAGGAAATAGGAAAACATTGTTTTGCTAACAAGTCAAGCCACAATGTTACACTGCCTATTACAATGATTTATACTAACAAAACCTTGACCGTTTGATACTTGAAATTTGCACTCCAACCAGCTAGCTTCACTTGCCCCATCCAATCACGTACCACCAAGCCAATACCTCCTTCGCTGGAGTTATGCTTGACAGACGCATCGACATTTAATTTCCACATACCACGAGGAGGAGCCTCCCATTTGAAATCAACCACAACCTTAAAATTAGGTTGCTTACTCTTACCTGCACCATATAAATGATAGGAATTAATAACTTTCTCAATTAAAACTTGAAGATTATGAAACTGTAAAGAAATTTTATCGTTTAAGCATTGGTTTCTGAAGTTCCAAAAGCCCCAAATTATAATAACACCTTTAAACCACTCCTTTGGAATTCTAGCACAAAGACCATTCCAAAAATCAATCCCCTTCTCCACTTTCTTAAAAAAAGGTTTAAAGTCCGTGAACCACGGAAAAATAAGCTTCCAAGCGCTAATCGAAACCTTACAGTCCTTGAGAATGTGCAAATTAGACTCCCTATTTCTTTTACAAAGAGGGAAATAAGCATTGATATCCACCCCCTCAAACAAATATTACTTCTAGTTGGAATAACATTTGAAATCACACTCCAAGCCCCTAATTTAATTTTAGAAGGTAATTCAACCAGCCAAAAGCCTTTCCAACTACTAGAAGTGGCTTTAACGTCAAAAGGAGATTCCTCTTCCGCATTAGCCAACTTGAACCCGAGGTGGTAAGCCTTTTTGACAGAAAAAATTCCTTTGGGACAACCATTCCAAATAACCTCATCATTAGTGCCCATCTTACTTAAAGGGGTATCGATAATTATACTAGCATCTTCACCACAAAAATTATTGAAAATCAACACTTTATTCCAAGTCCCAATTTCAGTCATCAAATCAGCAACGCATTTGTCCTTCCAATTTCTATGCACCCCATTGACAAAAGGATTTCCTTCTCTATTCAACCAAGGATCTTTACCAATCGTAATTCTTCTTCCGTTGCCCACTTTCCATCTATAGCCCTTTTGAAATAGCTCTCTACCCCAGACAATACTTCTCCAAGCCAGAGATGGACTACTACCTAAGGGGGCCGACAAGAAATCACCATTTAAGAATTACTTCCCCCTCAACACTTTACTAAGAAGACAATCTGGATACTTTATAATTCTCCAGCTATGCTTGGCCAGCAGGGCTTGATTAAAGATGTTAAGATTCCTGAACTCCAACCCACCAGCTTCCTTGCTTTTTCCCAACTTATTCCAACTAGCCCAATGCATCTTTTTTTTGTTTAATTCTTCACCCCACCAAAACCCACCAGTCAGGGCTTGCTTTTTGTTTAATCCTCATTGAAAGCCTTGGTCAACCGAAAGCAACTCATAATATAGGTGGGGATCGCCTGACCACCAGCTTTTATCATCACCTCTTTCCCCCTCTAGACAGCATTTTACCTTTCCAACCTTTAAATTCTTAGTTGGTACATAAGATGTCATATAAATTATTCGATTTCTAATAATCATTTTCCAGAGATAATATTAAAGGAAAAACTGTTTAAAATTGTTATAGAAACAAAATTATTTTATATAATAAAAAAATAGAAAAACGTGAAATTATTATGGGTAAGATGTCTATTTTGGAGAAAATTTTATAGGGAAATTACCGTGAATAGTCAAATTTCATAAAATCATACTAGCTGACAATGTGGTTTAAGAGAAAAATCATTTTTGGACCATTTTGCCTTTAAGCCATATTATATATCTACAAATATGCCATTATTTTTTTAAAATTATTAAAATCATTAAAATCTTATAGTATCTTCAAACTAAATAAGTATAAAATCAAATGAAGATCTTGAGCTTTTTTGTTTTTTTTCCTTGGTTTCAGCTTATTCTATAAATACCACAAACTTATTATTAGTCATTAAAATCGTACAATATCTTTAAATTAAATAAGTATAAAATCAAATGAAAATGTTGAATTTTTTTTTTCAAATTTAAAGAAGATCTTGGTTCTACATTTTTCTATAAATATCACAAACTTATAATTCTTCCTTACTTTTTTTTCAATGTATGATGTATGCTCTGTTTTAATTCAAATTACTAATAATTTTTTTTATCATTGATGTTGTAGAAATTTTGTTCGGGTTGGGATCGAGTCTTAGCATTGGTGCACTCGAGAGCCGTTGTCGTCGAATGTAACAGTTTTTTCAATAAGTATTTAATTCGTTCTCTTCTTTTTCCTTTATTTTTATTTTTATTATATTTTTTTTCTGTTATTTATTTTATGGTTCAACACTAATTTATAATTATTAAAAAAAATTATGGAGTATTTAAAATTTTGAAGAAGTGTTTATAACGTTCTTCAAATTAGTGAAAGATAATTTGTACCTATTTAAAATTGATCAATTTTACGAATTAATTAATTATTTATATATATATATATATATATTTTTTTTAATTTTAAATATAAATCTATACACCATATCATTTTCATAGAGAATAATAGATTTTAAAATAAAATAAAATATTATTATTTTATTTACTCAATTTTTGTTAAATTAATATTTAAAAATTGATATTTCATCAAAATTCGTTCTATTAGAAAGAATGAGAAAAGATAGATAATAGAATTTATCTTTTCTTTTTCAATGTTTTCTTTATTTTTTATTACTTATATAATATAAGGTGAAATAATAAAACAAATAGGATTTTTGAAATTTTAGATTGTGTTTTTTTTAGAGAAATTGTATTTTATTTTACATACTTTCACGTCAAATGAAATGTTTGATAACAAATAAATATATATAAAATAATAAATTTGAGCTATTAAAATCAATTTTTTCAAATATTATAATTAATAGTAAAGATACATGATATATTTCAATTAATTAATCGGTGTTATAATATTTTAAAAGAGTTAGAAATTTGAAAAGATGATTTACGTCTATGTAAATGAAAAGATCTAGATGATGATTAGATTAAATTAAAATGATAAACAAATGAAAAATTGGGTACAAAAGTAAAATTTTAGCATAAATATTATAATCTATATTAAAATATATATTATTATTTATAAGTATTTTAATAAATAAAGATATAATTTCACATACCACACCTTGAGAAAAAAAAATATCACGCACGTTAAAAAATTCTAGTAATTGTAACCGTAGATAAATTTGAATTTATTTTACATCTATAGTCAAATATGGGGTATAATTAATACTTATTGTATAATATAATTTAAGGTATTAATATAGTATTTTGCCTTATTAATATAATATTATATGTTATTAATACGATATTGTGTATTAATACAATATTATGTATTAATTATACCATATATCCGATATGACTGTGATTGCTTTTTCTTTTGTAGCTAATATTATAAATACTTTTCCAATTTAACCTATTCATTAAAAAAAAAAAAAACCCAACTTAGTAATAATGGACATATGGGCAATGTTATATCACTTACCGCCCATTTTCTCCATCTCTCTGGACAAAGTTAATAAACTTCCTTTAAAAAAACATATATATATATTTATTAAATTTGGCACCTAGTCATAATTGATCTATATTGGGGCCTAAGAGACCCAAGTCTTCTTCCTCAAGTCGTCTCTCATGACAATAATTAGATTTTCTCTTTTTTTTTTTTTTTTGACAAGGGAACTTCCATTAGTCCATACAACCAACAATTTAGGCCCCGATAACCATTTTGTTTTTCATTTTTTTTTATGAAATTTAAGTCTACAACAACTATTTTACTATACATTTTTTCTTATTTGGATATCTACCTCTTACCTATATTTTAATAAAAAAAACTAAAATTTGTAAACAAAAAAAGTAGCTTCCAAAAACTTGTTTATGTTTTTGAAATTTGATTAGTATTCTCTTACTTTCTTAAGAAAAGATAAATACATTGTAGGAAGGAGGGAGCACATGGTAGAAAATTTGAATAGAAATAGACTTAAATTTCATAAACAAAAAACAAAAAACAAAATAGTTATCAAACGGGATCTTAATTATCCATACTAATTTGTCTCCCTAAATTAAAACATGATCACACAAATCATAACCTAATAAAAAAAAATAAGTTCAAAATTTATTCACAATCGAAAGAAAAGAAAATTTTTATAACAGAGAATAAAGTAAATTCTATCATTTCAAAAGAAAGTGGGAATGAGAGCCTAAACTAAATGAAAAATTCCATAAAAGAAAATGCAAACAATGTTTGAAAAAAAAAGAAAGTGCAAACAAAATAAAAAATAAAAACCGAGGCCTTAAACTTTTCTACGTTGCTATCCGGGCTTCTTCAAAATAGTATTCTTAGGATGTGTTTGGGACACCGATTATGTTATTATAGATGGTAGGTTATTATAAATGGTAAGTTATAATAAATGGTAAATTATGATAAACGGTGTTTGAAGTGCAGGTTATTATAACGAGTTATGATAAATGGTGATTGGAGTGCAAGTTATTATAACAACAATAAACGGTGTTTTGGGTGGAGGCTATTATAACAGAAATTATGATAAACAGTGTTTGAGAAGGAGATTATCATACGAAGGGTTATGGATATTTTTTAATCAATTTTTTAATAACTTAAATTAATTATAAAAAAATTTAAAAGTAAATTTGTTAACCTTATAATTGATATTTAATACAGTAAGAATGATTAATATATTTTTTTAATAAGCTGATTTTTTCTTTATTTCACATCTTGTATATTGATATAATTATGTATTAGAATTATTATTCAGTTTCTCAAAAAAAAAAAAATAGAATTATTATTCAAGCTAATGAGAACAAATTTTAATTTAAATCTATATTATAAAATTTTATTTTCTTTATTAGATAATCAAACCATAATGTTTATTCTTTTTAGCAGCAATAATTTTTATTTCAAAAAAAAAAAAGCAGCAATCAAATTACGCATATTCATTTCATATTTTAAAATCATTAAAACGTTTTTAAAAAAAAAAGTAAAATAATATTCCTTGTCGTCTTATCTATTAAGTTATCCACATATTCATTTCATATTTAACCTTGTTTTCTTTTTTTTAATTGAATTTATTCAAATATATGTAACCGTAGCACTCATACTATTCGACTCTTAAAGATCTAATAAACTTTAGAGGTTAAGGGGATTAAAATACTTTAAATTACACGAATGTTGCATCATTTATATAGTTTTTAAATTTAATTTTCGAATTATATTTCTAGAATTTGTAAAAATAATAGTTTTATTTTGAAATATTTGAAGATATTAGTTTAAAAAAGAGAAATTGTAGCGGATGAACTGGTTTCACAAAATAATTACAAATGTAATCAATTTAAAAAAATATATATTTGCATATCTAATCATCAATATACTTTAATAGGATATTGTATCAATACAATATTATGTATTATAAATACTTATTAATACTGAATGATTATATTTGAATTTTTTTAAATGGAATATATTTGTATCATTTTTCTAAATTTAACTAATCTCGTAATTTTTTTTAGAAAGAATGCATAAGTTATTCTAAATATTAATATTTTATTCAAGTATCTTAATATATTACTTATTTAATTTTTGTTTTTTTTGATTGATTAATAAATAGAATAACGAGGTGCATTTATCAATTAGTCGTTCAAATATTAGGATGAGCATAATTTATAATACATATGAAATCCTTCTTATTTTCCTAAAAAGAAAAACAAAACACTGTATAATACAAATTGAGACAAGAGATTACAAAATCCAACACAAATGATATAACTGTTCTTAATTAAAGAGAGTCCGATAACAACTTTTAAGATAAACCTATAACTGTTCTAAATGGAGGAAGTGGATATTGGCTTGTATGTCTACTGTGAATCTATCCATTATGTTGAATGGGAAACCAAGATGTAAAATAAAAACATTGAGAGGTATCAGACAAGGAGATCCGCTCTCTCCCTTTCTTTTTGTGTTGGCCATGGATTATCTGTCTCGATTGATATCCGATGCTCAGAACAAAGGCATGATACAAGGGTGCATTATTAATGAAGCTCACATTACTCATCTGCTTTTTGCGGATGATATTCTTCTTTTTTCCGTGGCGGATCCTGAGAAAGTTAAAAATTTGCTAAACATTCTCCATATCTTTGAAACTTCCTCTGGCCTAAACATTAATCCGCAAAAGTCTTCCATTGCTGGGATCAACATTGATCCTATTTATTTGAATTATTTGGCCAATATATGGAACTGTCAAACTTCCACCTTACCTCTGTCGTACCTTGGAATGCCTCTTGGTGGTCACCCACGACACCCTACTTTTTGGAGCTCCATCACTGAAAATATGGAGAAGAAACTCTCCAGTTGGCAATATAAATATTTATCCAGAGGAGGTCGTGTTACGCTTATACAATCGGTGCTTAGCCATTTACCTACATATATGTTATCTATCTTCAAAGCTCCAGTATATGTTTATAAGAAGATTGAAAAATGTATGCGCAATTTCTTATGGGAAGGAGAGGCCTGTAAAGGAGGATCTCATCTAGTCCGTTGGGACAAGGTGACTCTCCCAAAAGATAAAGGTGGTTTGGGTATTGACAAAGTCCACATTCATAACGAAGCTCTTCTTGGTAAATGGATATGGCGATTTTTTTGGTCAAAACCAATGGTTTTGGAAAAATGTGATTATGGCAAAATATAAACCTTGTTCCGATGAAATTTTGCCAAGCAAAAGCAGATTCAGTAGCTGTCGTTCTCCTTGGACCTCCATCATTAAGTTTGCCGCTCCTATTATAGTTAACTCATGTTGGAAAATATCAAATGGTGGCCATACCAGATTTTGGTTGGATAATTGGGTTGGCAATGGACCCCTTCGGGCTCTTCTTCCTCGATTCTATGCTCTTTCATTATCTAAAGAGATGCTTGTAAGTGAAGTTTGGTGTTCATCAACCAATAGCTGGGATATAAGGCCTCATCGCTCCTTATTGAGTAGGAAATCGAGAGAGTCAATTTGAAATCTCCAATGCTTGGCGACATCCCACTGGAGGTAATGGTGATATTTTGAGTTGGAATTTTGATTCTAAAGGAAAATTCTCTGTGAAATCTCTAAAAGGATTGTTAACTCAAAATGCTTTTACGGCAACTTCTCCAAAGTTGAGTTTGGATTTTTGGAGTCTTCATATCCCCAAGAAGATCAAAATATTTATCTGGATCATGCTCAACAACGGCCTCAACACTATGGAAATTTTGCAGCGACGATTTGCTAATAAATGCCTCAACCCGAACCGTTGTTCTCTATGCAAAAATAGTGAAGAAAGCCTAGACCACATCTTTTTGCAATGTTCGTACTGCTCTGATATTTGGTCTCGCCTTCCTTTTGATATGCAACCTACCTCCAACAATGTATCTACCTCTGATTTCATTCTTTCCAAGATTGATATTCGTCTTACCAACCAGCGACATATCCTTCAAAGTAACATATTGGGTTCAATTCTTTGGTGTATTTGGCGAGAACGGAACACACGTCTCTTTGATAGCTCTCACTTGGATGTGTCATCCACAACTCTTTGGGAGAACACTCTTATACATATGACATCTTGATGCACTAAAGACTCATCTTTTTGTAATTATGATTAGGCCAGTATTGCTCTAAACTGGAGAGCTTTTTGTACTCATGAACTCTAATTCTGTTTTTGCTTGCTCCTCGCTTGCTTTGCTATAATATATTTCGTATCTTCTTTCAAAAAAAGATAAACCTATAATCTTAACATTGAACTTAATTATCCATAAATAATAAAATTAGTCATTAAAGTTGATAATAGGAAAGTTTGCATTAAATGAAAACTTTTAAAATCAACTATTATAAAATAGACCATTTTGACGCCGAAATTGCCTCATTGACCCACTAATTTCTTTGATTGATTAAGATATTTGCATCTTTTTCTTTAAAAAAATTGAAAATATCTTGTATAAAAAAGGATGTTGCTCAACACTCTCATCTAATGTTTTCAAGGAAAATAGTGACTTTTTTTAGTACATAGTGGAGGAAAGGGGACCAACAAACTCTATATAGAGGGCATAATTACTCTCAAATAATATGAGAACGATTAACACAAGATAACCAACTGCACCACTGACTCTCGGTAGAAAAATAGTGACTGATTAATACAAAAATAATATTTATTATTTTCTTAAAAAGTGAGCATATTTAAATTTATTTTTTTAATTTGGTTCGTCAAAAATTTCATGTTTTTATTTTGGCCAACCCGAAACGGACTTAAAAGTCGATGGCAGAATTGTGACCTTGTTGGGCAATATTGGCAATGTTACATCACCTTCCAGTCCATTTCTCAATCTTATCTCTCGATAAACTTATTAAACTTCCTTAGAAAAAAAAAATTATTTATTAAAATTGAAACCCAGTGATAATTGAGCTATATTGAGGCAAAGGACCTAAATCATCTCCCACAAGTCGCTCATAATAATAATTAGATTCTCTTTTTTTTTTACAAGGAATGGAAATCTCCATTAGTAAAAATGCATTAACAATTTTAGAGTAAGACGCTTTCCAACCGCCTCAAACGAGTGATCTTTAAAAGAAGTATGTCTTTAAATTCTTAATCTCAACTGATGTGCTGTCTCTTGTGAACAATGGTCTTAATCCACATGGAATGATACAATTCTAAATAATAAGAACTAAAGCTTATTATTCCTTTTATCTTAATAATTTTACGATAGTCTTTAGAAATTAATGAGGACCCCTTAAAAAAAGAAAATTGACATCCACACAAATGCAGCCACTAGCAATTTTTGGACCTTTATTGACCTATTCAGCACCAAGAAAAATAAAAAATTACCAACAAAAACAAGAACCAGTCAACATACACAAAAATTTGAAAAGTAAACCTTGCGTATTGAATATTGAAACCTACAATTAAGCGAAAGTTTAACCCTAACTTCGCTATGGTTCAACTACAGATGTCCATGCAGCTGGGTGGGGACGGGGATGGTTTTATCATCCCCATCTCTGCTACTCATTTCAATCTCCATTTCCACGAAATTTACCATAAAATTTTGCGGGAAATAGGGTGGGGATTCACCACGGATAAACTACGGGGATCGGTTCCCTAAGAGTAATTATTCCCCATTTAACTCTTTTTTTTTTTTTAACTTTTTTACAAACTTTCTCTATTGTTAACTCAATTCACTAAATCTTAGATAATTTTTTCAATATTAAAAAAAGGCTTATTGATTCTTAATTAAATAATTAATTAGGTAAGGAAAATATTAATCCAAATAAATATTTTTACTACTTTATATATATTAATCTATTTAGAAAAATAAAAAATACATATATAAAATATGAACGGGGCGGGAAACGGAGAAACGGGGATGGGGAATACATTCTCCGTCCCCATCCCCATTTAGCTTGTGGAGAATTTTTCATCCCCACTCACTCCTCCATTCACTGCCTATTCGGGGATTCACCGCCCCTATAGGGTCCGGTCCCCGCGCGGCCCCGGCCCATGAGAAAAATGGACATCTCTAGGTTCAACAAAAGTAACACATTAACCCAAAGCGTGAACCAAGTGTTTGGTTAAACTAAACCGACTCAGTCCAATCACGGTCTAAGCACATTATTTATCTTTACAAGTTCAAACTTTATCATTCAAAAAAGTTTTTGTGAATATAAAAACTAAAAATAATATAACAAAATTGAAATAATATCATATACCGACTCTCTCTCTCTCTTTATGCAAAACTCTATCATTTTCTTACCATTGCTTTGAATTGACCTTTTTTTTTTCTTTTTTTCTGGTAATTGGCTTTTCTATGCTTCTTCTATGTTCTTACTGATTATACTTTAACTAAAGACAACTTAATAATATTTTTGAGCTAGTATCATATTTGATTTTGGGACAACTATACAATATTTAGAGTTTATATGCCAACACATCTCTACTTGGCCCAAGGATTAGCTTCAATTGGCCAATAACCAAAAAAAAACATTATGTCAAGATTAAAATTAGAATTTAAAATTCATGTATAAGCTTGTAATTTATTTAAATTTTTGAATTTTTTTTATCCATCGCTAATAAATCATTAAATTTGAAATTTTAAAACATATTACAACTAATAATACAGCTTAGTCGAAAAATATTAGTTAGTTTAAGCCGACATTTAATAACTTTTTATTAAGAGTGTCCAAATAAACGTGACAACCCGAATTAACCTAACCAAATTTAATACTCAAATACATACGGTTGGATCGGTTAATAGACTTACTAACCTGAAATTTTTGATTGGTCGAAAAAACTTTCTTAACTCAACTTCATGTACACCCCAACTTTATATGTTGAAAAACAAAGAGTAAATCAATTTTTATATGTTGAATTTGTTTCACACGTGTATCTCAAATACATGTGAGACGATTCCCTAATTTTCAAATTTAATAGAAAAGCGATATTAGTAATTAAATATGTGAGACAAACGCCTTAGACTAGACGTTAGAGCCTCTCAAGTTCGAGATACTTTTGTATTTGTGATATATTTAAGGGAATTTATCCTCTATAGCCATGACTCTTCATTATAATTATAGCGTATTTTTAAAAATAATTTTATCTATAGTATATTTTTTTAAAATAATTTCATCTATAGCACATTTTGCCCACAATTACTATTATAACAACATCAGACTTCTATCAGTTTACTGATAGACTTTAGATTTCTATCAATTCAATTGATAGGCTTCTATTGCTTCAACTAATAGACTTTTATCTGTTTAACGAATAGACTTTAGACTTCTATCAGTTCAACTGATAGACTTCAATCGATTTTGAGTGATTGAACAATGCAAATTGATAGACTTCAATCATTTTTGTGCCACAAATGAATAAGTTTGGGAATTGTGCTATACATGGATAATTTTTTTTTTTTTTAATATACATGCAAAATCTCCTTGTAATAATACTTTGAGATTTTATCCTCCATAGCATATTTTTTGCTCTTCATTACAATTGTAGCCCATTTTTTAAAATAATTTCATTCATAGTACATTTTGCCCAAAATTCCTATTTCGACTTCTATCAAGTCAACCGATAGATTTTAGATTTCTATCAATTTAACTGATAGACTTTAAACTTCTATTAGTTCAATTGATAGACTTCTTCTATCAGTCAACTAATAGGCTTCTATCAATTTAACTGATAGACTTTAGACTTCTATCAATTCAACTGATACATTTCAATCGGCAAACTGATAGACTTCAATTACTTTGGTGTCACAAATGAATAAGTTTGAAAATTGTGCTATACATGAATTTTTTTTTTTTTTTAATATACATGCAAAAACCCCTATATTTTATTAGTTCAATTTGAATATATAAATCTTTTTCATTGAAAATAATAAAATGTTTTATAATTAAACATAAACGACAAGCAGGTCATATGGAAACAATGAACCAATGGTCAGTCAACTTGATAAAATATTGTGGGGGCATAATCTTAATTATTGCAGTGTCAAATATACCATCAATCGACGATTGCACTAAAAAAAAAAAGACTAACTCAAACGACTTATGGGATAGAATGTCGAATTGAATGTTTTTGTTTTCTGCAATATTCAAATCAGATTTTATCATATTTAAAAATTTTCTAAAATTTTGACCTTGCATAAAATTCCTATTATTTTTTTAATTTTTATCAAAAAAAACCCCAAAAAAAAAAAACATAACATCGTACATTTTTTATTTATACTTTTCTAACTAAATAAGCTTGAGGTTTGATAGATGCATAAAAATAATATTAACAATAACAACAGTTAAGGGAATATGAAGATCATGAATTTTAATCTTCCAATATCTAATTGTTATCTAACTAAATCAAGTGATAGGTAAAAAACTATCGGTAATACCTTTTGCCCCCAATTTATACTAAAAAAAAAGTGATAAGTAAAAAACTTTTTTTGAGTTCAGATAGGTAGGAAACTTAAATCTCATTAAATGAGAAATTTGAAAAATTGACCATTTTAAAACAACATTGAGTAAATAAAACAATGGAAATATACAAATACTTGCCTTCATCAAGATTTGTTGAGGACGAAGTTGATCAAACCATAGAATGTTCAAACAACTTGATATCCTAAATAATTCGAACTAATTTAATTTAATTTGATGAGTAGGATTAAATTTAAATAAATAAATTTTTCAAGAATTTAATTGATTCTTAAGTTAACACCTAAAATTAATTTGTGTTTACGAGCTAATTTAAATTTATTGTTCATTTAATTTTTTTATATATAATATAATTATATATTTATATATTTAATTATTACTTTTAAGCCTTTTATTCTCAAAAACTCTTTGAAATATCTTTTTTAATTCTTTAAATATATATATATATATATCATGGTATAAATTAAATTTTGAATAGAAATTATTATGTTTATTTCTATAAAAATTAAAAATAAATAATAAATGCATATTTAAATTAAAATCCAAAACACTAATTCGATGATCTAACTCAATTGAAAAATATATGAATTTAATCAAGTTTGTTGCTCAAAACACATATGATTGAACAAGTTTGTGAATTCACCGACTTTTAAAATCCTATTAATATTCTTTTCTAAAAAAAACTATATAATAGATATATTGAGCACTTAAATACAAACGGAAATACATTATTATGACACCAAACGGCATTGTAGCTTGGTGGCTAACATGTCAAATTTAAATTTAGTTTGATTTTATTGGTCTCAAGATCGAATTCTAATAAGTACACTAAAAAAACATTATTATGACAGAGAATTATGAACCTACAAAAATAAACATTTGAAGGGAGAAAGAGATAAAACCAAGAGCAAGATAATCATACTAAGAAGAATATCAATGCCTTTAATTAATTTATTCAAATATCTATAATATGAGAGATATTTTAAACTTTGCTTAAAAAAGCAAAGTTCTAATATTATTATTAAAAAAAATACTTATTTGTTGAAATTACTAAAATTACTAAACGAGAGAAAGAGAGAGTAAAAAAATAGTCAATATATGATCCCCAACTTGGTAGGGTTGTGGGGGCAGTATAGTACTTTTCATTATGATTTCAATTCCATAAAAAAAAAACTTGCTTTGATTTATTTGCCTATAAAACACACAAATGGGGAAAGCCAATATCCTCCAAACAAAATTTGAAACATTTTGTAAGAAAGAAAGTAATTGAAAATGAGAGGTTGGAAGAGTTTTGGGAATTTGTTCAGTTTGTTACTATTTGCCATCCTCCTCATCTCCTCCCAGGTGGCTGCAGCAAGGAACTTGCCCCAAAACAGCTGTGAGTTTCCACTTTATAATTCTACACAAATATATTTCATATTGAGTATAGTTGTTTGTTTGTGCATAGGAAATATGTAGGGTTTAAATTCATGAAAACTAACATTTAGGTCATTGAGTTTATAATAATAATAAGAGAATTTTCCCTCCGTAACATATTTTTGGCTCTTCATTACAATTATAGCACATTTTTTAAAAATAATTTCATCCATAACACATTTTACCCGAAATTACTATTCTAACATCATTAGAATTCTAAGACTTTAGACTTCTATCACTTCAACCAATAGATTTCTATCAGTTCAACTGATAGACTTTAGACTTCTATTAGTTCAACTCATAAATTTCAATCGATTTTGAGTGATTGGACAATACAATTGATAGATTTCAATCATTTTTGTGCCACAAATAAATAAGTTTGGGAATTGTGCTATGCATGAAATTATTATTATTATATTTTAATATACATGCAAAATCCTCTAATAATAATAATAATTGTTTAATTTTAAAAAAGTTAAAGAGAATTTATTTGAATGGTTTGCAGATTCGCCTGTCACTGGCAGAACAGGAAACCGAAAGAAGCCCATCTGCGATGGAAAAGGGCCTTATAATAGCTGCATCGGGCGCAAGAGACCAATACATGAAAAATGCGATCCCTATCGTCGTAATTGCCCACCCTCGGCTGCACACTTGCCCCAACCTTAAATTCTCATCTTAAAAACTACCATTAATTAAATAATGAATAAATGACCTTTTTCAATATCTCTACTTTTGTATTACTTATTAAACATCCTTTCAAGTGGATTTTCATCCTCAAGTCATATGTTGAAGCAGCTATTTGGTAGAAGCGCCTCTAAACAAGGGCGGGATCTAATGATGCACAACATAACATGGTCGATGTTTTGGTGATGGTGAAAAAAGCAAAATGGGTGTACTTTTGTGTAATATTTCAAAGATTATGATGTAGCCACTTCGCAGCTCTTTCGTGTTCTAAATCTAATATTTACATAGATTATGATAAAACCAACATGTGTTTTTTGTGTGATATAGATTGTTCTTCTATGCTTCTCGCATATTTACTCTTTTATATAGTATATTCTATTTTTAAAATAAAATGATTAAAAAGATTTTAGAGAATTAAGAGGTAATAAACTTAATAGGGAGACTTATTTAGAAATAAATTTATCTCAATTTCAAAAAAGAATAAAAATACTTTGACTTAATTGTGAGGCTAAATCACACTCGTTTACTACGAAAAGAAGAATATTTAATCAACAAAGTTTGCAGTAGTATATTAGGACATTTACATCGAATGCACATTAAATAAAATTCTAAAGATAATGAGTTGAAAAAATTGGTTTCATATGTATTTTGTAATGCATGCCCCCATCAATTATTTATTTATTTACTTTTTTTTTGGGTGAAAACAACAATGAGAGAGGAATTATTGGATGGTGCCACCAGCAATTTTGAACGCTTCGATACCGTACAACTCGATTAATAACCAAAGCCATGAACAGAATTTTAAATAGTTTATTCCTCATAATTTTTTATATAATAGAATTTTAAGCACGTGATAATTTTTTAAATAATAAATTATATATATATTTAATAAAATATGTCAGTGTAATAGATAGCAAATATATCATGAAAACTAAAAGATAAACTTAGAGGTAAAGATTTAAATAATTACTTTATTTAATAAAGAAAAAAGAGAAAAGACTTTGTTTAAAATTTGGAAACTATAATGGACTGACTAATTTCATCAAATCATACTACCTTAAAGTGTGGCTTAAGAGAAAAATTATTTTTAGACGATTTTACCCTTAAACCACACCCTAAATTACAAACATGCTATAATCTTCTATTCAAATATATATAAAAAATGTAAATATATTTATAATATTATTTAGATTATTTAGATATTTAGATTTTCATCATCTAAAAGATAATATATTTGTAACAAATCTCATAAATTAAGTTAGAATATAAGAGAATATGTGTAATATTCTTTATCTTTATCTTTATCTTTACTACTTTAAATGTGACTTATTATTATTATTATTAATTATTAAAATTTAGTATTTTCAAACTAAATAAGTATAAAATCAAATGAAGATATTGAGTTTTTTTTTTCAAATTTAAAGAAAATCTTGAGTTCCAACTTTTTCTATAAATACCACAAATTTATTGTTTTTCAAAATTCAAATTACTAATAATTCTTTTGATGTTACACAGATGTATAGATTTTGTTCGGGGTGGGAGTCTTAACATTGGTGCACTAAGTTGTGTTCGTGGGAGCGGTTGTCGTTGAAGGTAAAGAACAATTTTTTGAATCTGTATTTAATTCGTTGTACATAACATTTTCTTCTTCTTCATTTATTTTTATTTTTATTATGTTTTATTTGTGTAATTCTATTTATTTTATGCTTCAACTTTAATTTATAATTTTATTTTAAATTTATGGAGTATTTAAAATTTTGAAGAAGTGTTTATCACATTCTTCTATTAATGAAAGGTAATTTTTTATAATTATTATTTTTTCATATTATTATTATTATTATTATTATTATTTGTTATTATAATAAATATGACTTAATATGTAATTTGTTCATTATTTTGTGATACGTGATGACATTGAAGTACTACTCATATTTTGACATACGAAGCTACTTAAATTTTATCAATTTTACTAATTATCTATTTTTTAAATTTAAATATAAATCTATGCACCATTATTATTGTAGAGAACAATAGATTTAATATAATATTATGTTTTAAATTAATATTTAAAAACTTATGTTTTATCAAAATTCGTAGAAGAGGTAGATAATAGATTTTATGAGTTTTTTTAATCTTTTTTTTCAATATTTCCTTTATTTTTTATTATTTATAAAATATAAGATGAAATAAGAAAGCACAAATATGATTTTTAAGATTTTAGAGACGTGATGGTTTCGAGATTTTTTTTTTTGAAAAGATGGCTTCAATATGTTTAGATTAAATTAAAATAATAAATTAATGAAAAAAAATATTGTGTACCAAGTAAGATTTTAGCATGACGAAAACTTATTTCTTAAAGAAGTTTAATTTATTTCATAATTTTCTTAAAAAATTATGATATGTATATTTTTTTTATTTCACTTTTATCTTGAAGTACGTTACGTTGTATGACTAATAAAAAAAACTACTTTATATGAGATTTTTAAATAAAGTAGATAATAAATATTTTACTTACTCATTTAAAATATATATATATATATTATTTATAAGTATTTTAATAAATAAAAATATTATCTCACATGTCAGAAAAAATCTCCCAAAGTTCTAGTAATTATAAATGTAGATAAATTGTTAAAAGTATTTGTATTTATAGTCATCAATATTGTATTATAAATATTTATAATACAATATTATATATTATTATTATTATTTATATAAAATTATTATAATTGTTAATTTCTTTTAAAAATAACCATATTTATAATTATTTTCTACATTTAATTAATCTTAAGTTTTCCTTAAAATTTTATTTATAACTTTTCTAAGAAAATATGTACTACGATAGATATACAGTATACCTCATAAGGGGATGTATGTTTGACATATTTAGGTAGTTTTTGAGTTAAGAAGTTATATTGAGTAGTTAAAAATTGAGAATTGTGTCAAAAACTCGTTTGGATGTAGTTTTTGTGTAGAGGGGTTAGAGTCAAAACCTTGTTTGGATTTAGAGTTAAAAATGAGTAGTTATTTTTAGTAGTTAAAAAATAAATGATTAAAAATGAATGGTTAAAAATGAGTTATTTTGATTGATTTGAAATGAATGATTAAAAATAAGTGGTTAGAAAGGATTGAGTAGTTATAAATGAATGATTAAAAATGAATGGTCAGAAATGAGAGTTATTTTTAAATGTAAAAATGAGGAGGAGTTAATAAAAACTCGTTTGGATGTAGGTTTTCGAAGAGCAGTTGATAACGCCCAATTCTAACTCCTACCTAAATATGTCAAACAAACACACCTTTAAGTGATTCTTGATTCTTAATATTAGTTTATTAGAAGTTCTTAATTACTTATAGAATTTTAGTATTTTATTGATTAATAAATAGAATAACGTGGGCCTTTATTAATAAGTCCATTCAAATATTAGATTTTAGTATATATATTTTAGGGGTATTTACTTGTATATTATAAAAAAAAAAAAAAAAAAATTCCATGTATAACACAATTTTCAAACTTATTCATTTGTGGTATAAAAGTGATTGAAGTCTATCAGTTTGTCGATTGAAGTCTATGAGTTGAATTGATAGAAGTTTAATGTCTATCAGTTGAACCGATAGAAATCTAAAATCTATCAATTGAACGGATAGAAGTCTAAATAGGAATTTTGGGCAAAATGTATTATGAATGAAATTATTTTTAAAAAAATGGGTTACAATTGTAATGAAGAGCCAAAAATATGTTATGGAGCATAAATTCCCAAAGTATTATTTTAAGGGGATTTTGCATGTATATTAAAAAAAACAAAATAATTATTCATGTATAGCACAATTTCCAAACTATTCATTTGTTTATTCATTTGTGGCACAAAAATGATTGAAGTCTATTAATTTGCATTGTTCAATCACTCAAAATCGATTGAAGTCTATCAGTTGAACTAATAGAAGTCTATCAATTGAACTGATAGAAGTCTGATGATGTTAGAATAGAAATTTTGGGCAAAATGTACTATGGATGAAATTATTTTAAAAAAATGTGTTATGTATGAAATTATTTTTTAAAATGTGCTATAATTATAATTAAGAGCAAAAAATATGTTATGGAGGATAAATTCCCTATATTTTAAGTTACGTATGGAATATTTTTCTTTTCCTAAATAACAAAAGATAACACTAAACTTTATTTACTTTTCTAACCTAATAAATGTGAGACTTGATAGATACATAATTAAAAATAAATTTTTATAAGCTATTTTGAATAATTTGTCTCGCACTAATATAGTAGCTTGACATCATTATATATTCATTGACTTTCGGGTCATGAGTTTGAATTCCCTACCGATAATTATAATCTTAAAAAAAAAAAAAAAAACTCAGCCTCACACTTACTAAAAGTATAGTTGGATTCAGTATACTTCCCATCTCAAAATTTATATATATAATTCAAGATTATATTTTTTTAGCTATTGGGGCGAAATTAAAGAAAAGTTACTCGTGTAATTTTAAATTATTATTTTTTAAATCAACAATATTCAAGAGTGTTTTTTAGTATAAATTATAAAAGATCACAAATATTAATGAAAAAGTTAAATATCGATTTTCAAAATTGAATTCATGACTATAATATTGAATTGGCTTACCATCGAACAATAAAACTAAGCAAATTTATTTATATTAAGATGTCTAAGTTTTTGAGAAAACGTTATAATATGTTATAGTTTTGGTTCAGTTTATTTTTATTGGAATATAAATACATAATTTGGATAAAATATGACAATAGATTCAAATATTTTTAGCCAAGAATACGTGTAAATTCAAAGATTAAAAACCTTGAGTTTCAATTAGGGGTGTATATAGTCCGAGTTGGGTAGGGTTGAATGATGTTTTTGGACCAACCCAACGTTTCGGGTTGGGCAATTCGCCAACTCATCCGATCCTATGCATAAACGCAACCCAACCCAACCCAACCCTAGATTTCGGGTTGGGTTGGGTTGGGTTCTCGGGTTATGTTACTCTCCTTTTTTTCTCTCAAAGATACAACTCATAAGCTCATAAATAGGTTAAAAAATGTTTGATACTATACTACAACCTATTACCTATCTAATTAGTGCAATTCTTTATTTTTAGAAGACTTACAAGTATTCTAAAAAGTTATCTTATTATTATATCTTGCATGCACACACATAATGCATATAATATTATTTGTTCGGGTTGGGTTGGGTTGAACGAGCCAAACCCAAGAACCAACCCAACCCAACAAAAACTATAAAATCATAACCCAACTCAACTCAACCCTTACGGTTTGGGTTGGGTAGTCCGGATTGTTCGGGTTACCGGTTTTTTTGTACACCCCTAGTTTCAATCTCCTAATCAATTATTATAATCTCAACAAATTATTTTTAGTGAGGCCTAGAGGAAAGTGACATAAGAGTCAAGGTACGATTGTGACCTTGTGGGGCCATATTGGCAATAATCTATCACTTACGGTCCATTTCTCCATATTATCTCTCTATTAAACTTCCTTTCATATATATATATATATATATATATATATATATATATATATATATATATATAACTAGGCACCTAGTGATAATTGAACTATGGGAGCCTTCTTCCCCTCGAAGAAGAGTGTAGAATTTAAAAGGAAATTTTATAGAAAAGTGGGGAAGAAAATGTAAAACTTCTAGATTTCATAAGAAAATGACAATCAACAAATAATCAAATAATAAAGAAAAAATTAAAAAAAGGGATATATAAATTTACTAACGAATTAAGGAGAGGTAAAATATACAAAATAAACATAATGAGGTCGCGGGTTTAATTCGAGTTTATATATTCACTTTCATTAAACTGTATTACATATAAAATTCAAATACATAAAAGTTCATACACGAAAATTTAAAACAATATTATATATTTTGTTTAGGTTTCAAGGGCGTTGCCCCGAATCGCAACCATTGGCTTTGCCTTTGAAGCCCCGACTCGCACATGGTGCTGTTTTAAACTGTTCAAGTTATGTTTCAAAATTCATAATTTGATAATCTTTCTAACTCTGTACTATCTCATATTTATATTATTGGAAACAAAATTTGTAATATCAATTTTTAAATCCTCACTTGACGAGGGCACCGCGAAGAAGTTGGAAGCTTAGATGGATCCTTTATACCTTTTGTTGTTTCAAATTGTTAGAGTAATAATAGAATAGTTAGTTTAGTATAACATTAGCAATATTACTCTTAGTTAAGTTATTGTCTATATATATAGTTAACTATTAAATTTGTAATGGTTGAGTTGTTACAATGTAATCTCCACTTTTTTCTTTCTCAATAACACGCTTTCTATATTTTCTCTCGACCTTTATTAATGGCTTTCCATCTCTTCTATATATATACACTTAGATATGTTAGGATTGTGACATTGTGGGGTCATATTGGCAACGTTATATCAATTTTCATTGTTATTTCAATTACCATCCATTTCTCCATCTTATCGCTCTCGACAAAGTTATTAGACTTCATTTTAAAAATAAAAATATATACATTTATTAAACTTGGATGTAATGATAATTGAGCCACATGAAGGCCTAAAAGACCCAAGTCTTGTTTTGCAAGTCGTCTCATTATAATAATTAGATTTTTTTTTTGATATCTGTCCGAACTAACTTGTGCTCACACTATTATCACGAGGCATACCGCTTGACTTTACCATAACTAGGAAACCTATAAGAAATTAATTCCTTAGTAGATAGCCATATGTGGATTGAACTCATCATCTTATGCACTTCAATGTCTTCTTTGACACCCCATAATATTTATAATTAGATTTGAAGCTAACGACAATACGCTTGTCAACAAGAGCACAATACTTCAACGACATTGGTGTATATCCAAAAAATGGTATTAATGTACATCCAAAAAATGGTATTAATGTACATCCAATTTAATAAAAATTATAAATTCGGCTCTTTTTATATGGAATAGTGTAGAATTCAAAAGAAAATGTAATAATAATAATAAATAATTAAAATTTTAATATGTAATACAATTTTAAAATGTTTTTGTTTTTTTTATATGCGTGTAGTCGTCTAAACTAGCTTATAGGTATTATGAGACATTATTTTTCAATTTAACTTCTTAATTTAAATAAATTTTTTGTGAACATGAAAATGAAATGCAATACAAAAAATTGAAATAATTTATTTTTCATATATTATATTAAAATTTGGAATTTTATAATTAAATTAAACACAATTTAAATGATACAAAATGTATACCTACAATCAATGATACTAACAAGACCAAAGTTTTGATAGTATCATGCATAATTTAGTCTCCCAATCCCAATCCACAAAATGTTATTTATTTATTTTGTAGAGAAGATAGGCTACGGGAAAGAGCCCAACAAACCCAAGCTATAAACGGAACCACTCCCATAATCCACAAAATGCAGACTCCAAAAATCAACCTCAAAACTGAAGTGCTTCCATCTAAAATACTTAACAAATTAAACTAATCTCTTTCAACTCTTTTCTATTTCCTTTTCTTCTTATTTAATATTTGCTCCCTACATGGAATAGGTCACTGGTGCAATGATGTCATTATTATGAGTTTGAAAAAAAAAAACTTATTTCCCTTTTGAAGACCTCATATTTATTATTGAAGACATATTCCTAAATATAAGGCATACATAATGCCACATAACTCTAATTAATGAGGAGACAAATTTTTCTCATTTTATAATAGCAAAACTTACTTAAATATGCACAAAAAGGGCCACATCTTACTATTATTATTTTTAACAATTTGACTTTGATTGATAGAAAGAAAAATGTTAGATTGTATTGTTATTTGGAAAAAAAAATTATAAAAAGAAGTGATCACAATGGTGGAAAATATATCCAAAATATTTACCCACCCTTAAGTAAATTTAGTTCATTTTATAAATTGTGTCGGGGAGAAAAGAGCTAGAAGGATTATGGAAGTGATGAGAATTAAGGAGGGAAAGGAGATGAATGATTAGCTTCAAATATTACTTATTTATTTTTCTTTTTAATTTCAACAATTTTATTTTTTACATCATAATACACTTTTATAAAAAAAAAATTATTTTAAAAAGTCACATAAAACTTATAAATTTAATTGATTTGATGATATAAATAGTGAATTAATAATACTATGTTAGTTGAAAACTAATAAATAAAAGTTGAACATCTAAAAAAATAAATTCCAAATAATTAGTTTAATATTTTTAGATAAATTATTTCAAACATAAGGATAGAATGAGGAGTAAGTCGGGAGAAAAAATTTCCACCCCAAAGGAGATTCTCATCATTCTTTCCTCTATCTCCTCCCCGTTTACATTTTAAATTTAATTTATTATTTTAAAAAATATATATATTTTTAACTAATTTAATAAGATAGATTTTTTTTGTTTGCACTCATACTTATTTAAATACATATTTATTTCTTTAATAATTAACTATTTAATTTTAAAATAATATATATTTTTCCTGAAATTTAACTATTTAGAAAATATGGATAGAGATTAAGATTTAAAAAAAGAAAAAATAATGGGAAAACTTATTCATGGGAAATTAAATAGTGAATTTTGGGAGGATGGAGATTGTTTTAGGTGGTTAAGAAAGGGAGGACAAAACCATTTCTAGGACCCGCTCTGCACGTGACCATCACTAAATGTGCTACTACTTAAGGTAAAATATACTATATTTTCTCTTAGGCATGAGTAGGCTCGTGGTCGAAAGTTTTTTTATCAACCACTCCAACCAAACCGACCAATCAATTTTGAATTTATGTCAAACATTTCTAGTCGAACCTTTTATTAAATCTTTGCATAAATTGTAAAAACACTTTTAATCTGTATTTTATGCCAATATTCAACAACATGCAGTTTAGTAATCTATATGTTATGGCTATTCTTATGGGTAAAAACTAGTTCAATAGAATATCCAATTTTGTGGTCGAAAGAAAATGGTTAAAGTCCAAGAACATAGTTAAGCCTAAATAATGGAAGCCAAAAATGACCTAAATTAGAGAAGAATAAATCCTGACCCCTAATGAGAAGAGGCTAAAGCCGAACTAATCCCCCAAATTTGGCTTTTGATCTTCGGCCATTTAACTTTAAACTAGAGATGTTCATTTTCTCTATAGATATCTATCTTTAATGGGCGTAAGAATCTTCCATTTATGCAAGGATCGGTGGAAAATTTCTAGCGGGCTAAATGGAGACGGGGATGCGTACTCTCCATTATGGTTTCCTCGATCCCCATTTACATTTTCTTTTTCTTATATATAATAATTTTTTCTTTTTATTTTACCCCTTTAATCTTTCCCAAGATACAAATCCGATAGAGCAAATGGTTTAAACAAGTTACTTTTCACGTATGAAGAAAATTTTCAGCCGTAAGATTTACGTACCGGAAAGATGTAAACAAAGGAGAATAAAACATAGCCTTAATTCGAATTAAAATGTTAAGATTTTGAATTTTTATCTAACCCATAAAACATGAAAACCATAGAATTTTGTGAGAAAAAACAAATACCATAATTTTTTTTTAAAAAAAAATAATTTACGGTAGTTCATTATGGTTAATAATCTAATTGACAGATTCTTTTTCAAAAAAAAAAAAAAAAAAAATCAAATTGACGGATTCTCGTCATCCGGCTCAATTTGTTTTGAGCATGATTAGTCAAAGTCTTCCTTGCACATATGGACAAAGTTAGAAACCCAAAATTTTTATTTAAACAAAAAAATATTTTTGGTACCCATATATATATATATTGAAAACCGGAAAATTGCTCCACTATACCCGAAGTACCAACCGGCATATTTCGAAGGGCATTATAACTTAAATATTTTTCAGTCGGCTCGAACTATCTTAAAGTTTTTAGTCTTAACTATTCGGCTGCCCCTTGGGGATGGTACTGATATTCAATATTTAAACAACAAAATTACAATAATTAGGAAAAAATTTCCACAAATTATCATAATTTGTTATCAAATTAACAAATTCATGGATTTTCATGCACAATTTGAATTTTAATAGTCAACATATATCACACTTCTAAGCATACCGACAAATTCACGATACCCAAATTCAATATTTTAACAATAAAATTACATCATGTTAGGAAATATTTTGCACAAAAATATTATTCTTTAGGATCAAATTGACCAATTCTTGTACACAATTTTGAATATGAAGTGTCAAATGTTACTCTTTCTAGAGGAAAAGGCAAATAATTTGAAGAAAAAAATAGAATTTTATATTTTCATCACATTATTAGAGATTTTTAATCTATACGGGACTATTAAGAAGTAGTACAATGGACGTAATAACCTCATTATATAATTGGTACCTGTTAATCTCTAATACTTTTATAATTTTTAATCTATATTTTTATAAAGTATCTTTTTCGAGAAAAAAAACATCATTATGTAATAATTGGTACATATTAATAATCTCACATCGGAAAGAGTGAAACTTTCATAATAAATATAAGAGATATGAATTATTTTCTCATTGTCAATTAATTTTAAGGTGGAATTATATTATCCAATATGATATTAACGTTTATTAGTCCAAGGAAGTATTTGGTAATAGTATATATTTGATTTTGAGGTGAAAGTTTCAAGAATTTAAACCTTACACTTTTTTTAAATTCAAATTTGTGAGAGTAAAAAGATACTGCTACTCTTAATATAATGTGTTGTTGGACTTTTTTAATTGTGTGCATTTGGGATCTTCTTATATGCTAATCAGTGTGGGGATTTGTGTTTCTACGCATAGTATGTTGCGTAGACTTGTTTTGTATTGAACTTTGTAACATGTTATTTGAATAAAGATATGATTTTTATTTTATGAGTGAAAAATCGGAATGTTGGAGATATTGATCTTGTGGTGTAATTATTCTACGTTGATAACTTCAACACATTTATAAGGCATATCAGTTATTCTTCTCGTTGTCAATTAATTTTGAGGTGGAACCCCATATTTTTTAATATGGTATGAGAGTTCCATGTGGGTTAATAATGGTCCCTCCAAAGTTCGATCATAGCCAAAATGCTTTGAATTCAAAAAAACGAGTATGGACCCCATCTAAGCGGGCATAAGCTTAAGCGGGTATTTGATCCCAGAGTTTGGATCTGACCTATGCGAGTAAGTCAAAGCGGGTATTTCAGTCCACTAATTAGGATCCATTTCAAGATGACATTTCCCAATATGACTGCCATCTTGAGAGGGCATGTTGGAGATACTGATCTTGTGGTGCAATTATCCCACATTTTGAGGTGGAATCTCATATTCTCTAATATGAAATCGTCCATTTTGACTATCGAATAATATTTGACTTATCTAAATTTTATCACATTAAATCACATAACAAATGTTAGATGGAATCTCTCCACGCGTAAGTCTCTCCTATACATTCGTATATGTAAGTTTTACATTTTGTTTATGTGATATTATAAGGTGCCACAAAATTTTATTTTATAAGTAAAAATATTTAAAAGTTCATAAATTTTTGTTACACGTATTTATGTCACATTATGTAAAATATTGTGTTCTTCTTCACATTCATGTGCAGAGGAATTTTACTTACCTCTCGAATTCACAAAAAAAATGTGTTAGAATTAGATAGAAAAAAGTGGAATAATTAGCTACTTTGAAAATTAGTATTAATAATAATTTGGATAATTAATGAATAAATTTGTGATTGATATAAATAGTGATTAAGGCTCATTCGAAAATTGATATCAATAATGATATGAATGATAAATTTGATATTCTATTTGATGGAGGGTTTGATAATTGTTGGTTAACGAGTAATTATAAACCTAAACGAAAAGGAGTGTGGAAAAATTGAGGCAATAGTCAGTCAACTTATTATGATTATTATTAATATTATTTGAAAATAATGGTCAGTCAACTTGATAAGATTGTGGGGACACGATCACAACTGTTGCTTGTCGTATCAAGCTTTTTCCTCCATCCCACCAAATATTCCACTGCCAAAGGGCTTGTTTGGCTAGGATGGGAAGGGAAAGGAAAGGAAGGGAAAGGAAGGGAAGTGAGAGTAAATTGATGTTTTGTGGGATGAGAAAAGTAGTGAAGCGATGTTTTTTTGTTAAAAAAATAGATATTTAATATTTTTAATATAATGTTTATAATATATCATTTTATATTTATTTTATTTATTATTTAAATAAAATTTAAAAATATAATAACTTTCATTATCAAAATATATAAATTTCATAATTGTTAAAAAAAAGATAAATATAATTTTTTATAATGAAATTAAGTTTAGAAATTCAAATCAAGATAGATGTAATAAAAAGATAACTATTTTAATTATTTTGAGTAATTATTTTAGGATTATTTAAATATATATTTCTATTTATTTTATAAAATGTATAAATTTAAAAAAAATTGATAAATAATAAAATTAATATATATTTGTATATAAAATTTTTTAAATGCATACATTGTCCATAAAAAGTCAAATATATAAACAATTACAAATATTGTTTAAAGAACTTGATATATCTATAAAAATAATAATAATAATAATTGTTGCATTTTAAAATAAAAAAAATATATAAATAGCATATAGTATAAATTTAATCAATTAAGTGGTTCTAAAAAAATCCATTAACTTAAATGTATGAATTAGTAAAAGTTAACAAGCTTATTATTTTATTTAAAATAAAGTTTATGATCAAATCAAATGCATCAAATTATAATTATAAAAACATCAAACTACAAATATGTTTTAAAAAATAGGATGTATTTAGAAGAAAAAAATAGATAAATATTGTATTTTGAAAAAAATTGATACTAATAAATAAATAAAGAAATAAAGGAAAGTTTGTATTTAGAAGAAAAAAAAATTAAGAAAGAAGGAAAGTGAATTTAAAAGAAATAAAGCAAAAAAAAAAAAAAAAAAAAAAAAGTGAACAGCAGGCGCCGGGTTGGGCCGGGTTACGCGTTGGGTTAACTCGGCCGGGTAAACCCGGCGGCCCAAACGCCGGGCAGGGCCAGCCCCTTCCCTTCCCGGGCTGATATGGGCGGGCCAAACAAGCCCAAACATTCCAAAAAAAAAAATTTCTTTTCTTTTTTAGTCCATTTCAATTTCACGCTACATATTTAAACAAAAAAATTGGTATTTGACCCAATATTATTTGATAATAGTAGTGTTGTCTATATGATTTGTTGGTCCTTCTCTCTTAATATTTATGCTAAAAAAATTTATTTTATTTTCGTAATATATATGTATAGAACTCGAAACTAATTTATGAATTTCTTAGTTATTTTCATAGATGAATTATTTTATCCTACAACATTTAATAGTTAATTTTTTATAAAAGAAAAATAAATTATAGACAGATGATTCATATAAATTGAACCTTCATCTTTGGAATCATCAAGACTATTTTTATTTTCTAAATAATCAATTAAAATTTATTTTCCATAACCATTAGGACCCATTCACGTAACTTCCTCATTTCTCCTCTATAAAAACAATGGGAATGTGGAAACCAAGATCATTCCATTCACTTTACTTTCTCTTGTGGTGTATATCAAAAGGAAAGATAAATGAAAATGAGTAGTGGAAAGGGTTTTGCATTGGTGACTTTCTTCTTCTTCCTCCTCATCTCTTCAAACTTGGTGGTAGCAAGAGAGTTGGTGGAAAAAAATGGTGAGTTAATTCCTTTTTTTTTTCTTTTTTGGAAAGGATTGTTTTGCTCTATAATTAAAGATTATTGAACTCATACCTTTTTAAAGAATCAATTTATACTTCCTCTAGATTTGTATTACTTAAAATTTCAAACTAATTATTTAAATTCTACCACTCTAAAGACTTTTATATTATCGAGGATTAGTGGCGCAGTTGATTATTTTATCTGGTATTAATCTATTTTAATTTTATGGTCACGAGTTCGAATCTAAAAATTGAGTATTTGACTCTCATATTCTCTCATATTATTGAGAGTAGGTTATGCCTTCTACGGGGAATAATTATATATCAATAATGCGAGTGTCCCAAATTGATTGATTAAAAAAAATAAACATTTTATTTTTTATTTTTGAAATTTAAGTTTACAACAATTCGCCATATATTTTTTCTTACTTAGATATCTAAGTATTATCAATCTTTTTTAAAATCAAAGTTTTTTTTTTTTTTTAAAATTAACTTAATATATGGGTGAATTTGTAGAATATTTTACAGCAGCAGATGGCAGGGTGAATGGCGCAACAGACTGCACACGAGACCCCAACAGAACTTGCTACCCGCCTCCACCTCCACAATGCAGTAGATATACACGAAACTGCTATTAGCAAAATCTGAAATTACTGTTCAATCCCTGTGTTTCATTATTCTCCTTTCTATCTATTTCTACTTTTCCTATTTGTATCTATGATCTCTATGATGTCAACTGTTCTTGGACTTTTTCTGTGTGTTTGTATTCACAATAAAGGATTTGTGTTTTATGCTTATACAATGCGTGTAACCAGTTATTTCAATAAGATATGAGTTTCTAAATTTATGGGGTTCACTGTTTTTTTTTTCATTTTTTTGAATTAGACGAGCTTTCGTTAATCGAACAAATAAAAAGGAGGGAAACACTCTCAAGACTTAACTTCGACTCGACTCACAATTTGGACTTTTACCAACCAGAAAGATATATCAAATGAAGAGAAAAACTCTCGTATAATGAACTATTGACATATAAAAAGTAACAAGACTTCAAGAAAATAAATTTAGTAGTCATCTTCCATACATGCAAGGTTGAATTAATTTTGAAAGAACTTGTGGAAATAATCTGTCCATCATAAACTCTACCGAAGAATACGACCCCACTAAGGTAAGTAGGAATAGTATCGACTCCGTAATGGAACAGACTTTTCCAAAGAAAAAACTTGATGACTCTTAATAAGAATAACCTTTGTCTACCGACTTCTTCTCTGATCGTGCCAACAACTCTAAAACCCCCTTAAAAATTTTATTTTTTCTTTCCTGATTTTCATCTATTACAGCGGCTTGAGTTCCGTAATACTTGCAATTTTACCTCCATTTGTCTCTTGAGAATCTATTTACATAGCTTGACCCCCTTTGCCCTTCCTCTTCTGGTTTCTAATTCTTTTTCCATTGAGGACTCAAATTGTTTTAATATATCATTGAAAGGTGGCCTAGAAAACACATGTCCACTTGTTGAGACCTTGGAGGGGCCCATTACACTATTTGGGTCTCCCAAAAATTGAGATGGCTCATCTTCATTCTTTAGGCCCAACTCATATCTTTAGGCCTCTGGCCCAGCTGTTCAGACCTTGGACTGGCCCTACAGAATTTGGGCCCAATTAAAAATGGACCTTGGAGGGGGTTCAGTGCTTTTTTACTTAATAATAGAATAATCAACGATTTTTTTTTCCTACTCCAATTATAATAATAATTTCTTCTAAAAGGATATAGTAGATTAAAAATATTATGTAAGATAAATTGGAAATGTGAGTAATCATCTACATTTTTATAAAGTATACGAGCTACTTTTCATTCTTATCTAATCTAATACATATATTATATAAAGTCACTTAATTTAAAGTTATCCCCAAAAAATTAACCAAAACCCTAAATCAATAATTAACCAAAACAACCCAACATGCCGAATAGAATTATAGAGGGGTTGGCTTGTAAAAAAATATAATAAAATTATCAACCCAGAATTATTAAAAATGAAAATGATAGCAAAACCCTAAATCAAATAATTAACCAAAACCCTATTTTTCAAACCAAAACCCTTGTTTAGAAAATCACCGCCGAGGCCATTATATACCAAACCAAAACCCCCCATCTCAGCATCGCCAAAATATTCAATCTCTCTTCGCCAAAGAATCAGAAACAAGTTAGGGTTTTTTCAGAATCGCAACACAAAGATGAGCGTACAATTGCTCGACGGCACCACCATTCTCAACTTTGTGCAAGACGAAGAAGCCTTCCACGCTTCGGTACGAGAGCGTTTCAAATGCCTCGACACCGATGGCGATGGTGTCCTCTCCTACAAGGAGATGTTGAAGGAAATGCAGAGTCTCAGGGTTCGGGAAACCGACTTCGGAGTCGATGTGAAACCTGACCCAGAAGAGCTAGCGAGTCTCTACGGCATTGTGTTTGGACTGTTCGATCGAGACTCGAATGGAGAAGTTGATTTTGATGAGTTCATGAGTGGAACCAAGAAGATGATGCTTGCCATTGCTGACGGAGTCGGGGTTTTGCCGATCCAAATGGCGTTGGAAGAGGATAGTTTCTTGATGAAAGCCGTTCTTAGAGAAGCCGCCAAAGCAGTTGCTTGAATCTTTTTGCTGTTAAGAAGCGTTAACAAGATCGTGAGATATGATGATAATAGTTCTTTAATTTTTTTTATTTTTTTTTTGTTCTTTTTCAATTCTGTTTAGGAATTGTTCGTTGAGGAAGAAAATTTTACAATCGACAATGGATCAATTGCAAATTGGTTTAAGTCTCAGCATTCTTTTTTAATCTTCTGTTTGATATTTTCTATATATTTGGTTTTTAGGTCAAGTTCTATTAACCTAAATATTTTGATTTCTTTCGATTAAAATTGAATCGGGTAAAATTAGTACCTAAAATCGAATAGTTTAATTTTGTATGATCTATTTTTTTAGCGAGTAAGAACGATTTAGAATGTTGTATAGTTTTGGTATTGTATGTGAATTCTTTGAGTTTTTTTTTTTATCGGCTATTTATGTTCGTTTTGTATCATTTTAATTGTTATTTTTGTCTATAATTGATAATTGATTTATATATGTGAGATAAATTAGAGCTCGATTTGATGATGGTGTTGAAGTAGCTTTTTTTTTTTATCTGTTTGGTATTTTGCATGTATTTGGTTTTCTGAATGGTTTTATCTTCTTTATGAACAATTTTTTTAGAGACTCATAGGAACGACTTGGGATGGTAGAATATTGGTGTTGTATCTTTTTTTTTTAGTTTTTTTAATGAGTTATTTGGGCTCTTCTATAATCGTTATTTTTCATTTGGTTTTGTTGTTTCCAAATTTTTGAAATTAAAGGTTTTTTTTAACTGAAATTTGGTTTTTTGATTTTTGAAATTAAAGGTTATTTTTACTCAAATTTGGTTTTTTGTCTTAAAATATTTGAATGCAAACCAAATTTTAAAAATCAAAACAATTTTTTGGAAGATACTTTATTATTTTTTATTTTTTATTTGATTTTTAAAAATATAGATAATAAGTAGATATTTAAGTAAAAAAAAAAATAGTCTTTGAAATAATTAGTTATCAAAGAAGGCTTTAATAATTGGTTATTAAAGAAGGCCTAATAATTAATCGGTTATCAAATAGGACCTAATAATTGGTTTATGAGGGTTGATTTCTTATTTTTCTCTCAAATAAACATTGCAAAATCTTAATTATAACCGAACTTTAAAATATATGCTTAGTTTTTCTCAAAAAAAAAAGATGCTTAGTTGATGAATTTTGTATATTTTAGATTTAGCTACTGGATGGAAATTTTCAAGAAATTTCATTTTTATGGTTAGCATTTTCTTCTGTTTTTTATTTTTTTCCCCTCTTGGAATGACAGTAATTTGTTAGTCTAATTGTCTGATATTTTAAAATTTTATTTTTTAGCAACACCAAATTAGATTAGTTTTATATGAAAGGAATTTTTCAAAAAAAGAAAAAGTTTTAAATAAAAGGTTAAAATACCATTTTGGTCCCTCGACTTTGGAGTTTGTTCCATTTTGGTCCTTCGACTTTCAAATGTCCAATTTTAGTCCCTCAACTTTGTTGTTTGTCCAATTTTGGTCCCTCAACTTTCAAATGTCCAATTTTGGTCCCTCAACTTTGCTATTTGTCCAATTTTGGTCCTTCAACTTTCAAATATTTTCAAATTTGGTCCTTAGACAATAAAAAAAGTTCAAAAATTGTCCTTTGGTCAAATGAATTTTTTATTACTCCTAAATTATTTTCTCTCTCTTTCATCTTTCATAATTTCTCTCTCTATAAATTTTACCTCTCTTCAATCCACCTCTCTTCCCCTCTTTTCTTTTCTTTTTTTCTTCTTTATTTTCTTTCTTTTTCTTTTTTGTTCCATGGTAGACTATGAATTTTAGAAAACAAAAAGTGACAAATCAAAGTAGGAAAATTATTATTTAGAAAAATGATCTCATGTTAAATAATTTGATGAGATGGATTGAGGAAAGAATAAGAGAAAAAAAAAAGAAGAGAAGAGGATTAGAGAGGTGGATTTAAGAGAGATAAAACTTTTAGAAGGAGAAATGATGAAAGATGGAAGAGAGAGAAAATAATTTAGGAGTGAGAAAAAAATTTATTTGACGAAAGAACCATTTTTGAACTTTTTTGATAGTCTAGGTACTAAATTTGGACATTTGAAAGTTGAGGGACCAAAATTGGACAAACAGCAAAGTCAAGGGACCAAAATTGAACAAACTACAAAGTCAAGGGACTAAAAATGGACATTTGAAAGTCTAGGGACCACAATGGTACAAACTCCAAAGTTGAGGGACCAAAATGGTATTTTAACCTAAATAAAATGAAGTGATTAAAGCGAAGTACTCAATAATTAATAATTTTTGGCAATAATAATAATATATATTTTAAATTATTAAATTGATATCATGTTTATGATGAAAACACAATGAGAGTGTTTGTTTTAAGAGGAGATGAGATGAGGTAAGGTGTTGGAAGTTGTTCCTCACCTCATCTCATCTCATCTTCTCTCTTCTCTCTTTTTTTTTTTAATTTAAAATTTTTTCAACTTTTTATTTATATACATATATATTTACTTATTTTATTATTTTATGTTTGATATTTGATATTTTTTTTTATATTATTATTATTATTTTAATATATCAATATATAATTATAATAATTATACTATTATTATATCAAATGTTTATTTAAATGTATTAGAATTTTAAAAAATAAAATAAATAGATATATATTATCTCTTAATATATGACGTTAAATTTTCATATTTTTATTCATTTTTAATCGTCTTTAATAACAACAAAAAGTTATAGAATTTCAATTGTTTAGCGATAGATTATAAATATCATATTTAAAAATTAATAATTAAAAGTTATGTGTTTATTTTTAATATTAACAATAAATATATCATTTTATTATTAAAATAAAAATTAAATTTAAATAATTTATACACATTGAATTTTTATCCGTAGTTTACAATCATACTACCTTAAATAAAATGACGATTTTACCCCTTAAGTCAAACTCTAAATTACAAACAAAAAATTAAATGCAAATAACGTAGAAGATATTTACAATATCATTTAGATTTTCATCCATAGTATATATATATATACTATTTGCACCCAATTGACATATTTTATTAAATATATATAGTTTATTATTTAAAAAATTATCACGTGCAATGCCGTGTCAAAATTCTAGTATATTTAAAAGTATGAACTTATTTTCAATAAACTTTAAAATATTAAATTTATTTTGTTTGTTAAAAAAATGAGATTCAAATTTTATACTCTTATATTGAGCGTTGCAGTTTGAAATAATAGTAAGAGTGGATATATTTTTTTTGAAAGGATAAATTAATTTAAATAATTTTGAGAGTCTTGATTGTATATACAAAAAAACAACTATAAATTTCAAGACTTGTATGTGTCATAGGGATTGAGATCTATTCTACCTAATAAAAAAAACAATAAATTCCAAAATTTGAGGGATATTTTATTACTTCCCTGTAATAATTATTATCAAAATGTGACCAAGTTCTCTTTTAACTACCAAAAAACAATAAATAAATTTTTTTAGGGGTGTCTATGGTTCCCTAGAAGTATCAATCACTAATAAGATAAATAGATTTAATTTATTACTACCTATTAATTAGTGTATTTTATTAACAATTCTTTGACCTTCGGTAACTGTGAATATGAATGTATAAAAGGTATAAGAAATTAAATTTTTTTAAATAAAATAAAAATTGCTATCAAGATTTTGTAATGACTAGTTTAATCAAATGATTTTATTTTTATTTTTTAATAAATAGAATCTTGGTATTTTTTTTAATTTTTTTATTATTTAATTCTAACCATTCTTTTAAAAAAAGTTATTAACGATGTACAAATATTTTAGATTAGTCAAACTTTATTTTGGTGGTGTGAATTTTTTTTTCTCATAATTTTTTTTAATTAAATAGTATTTAAGTATGAAAGATTAGAAACTTTTAATCTCATGGTTATTATGTCGTATATAATATTATTGAACCTATGTTTTTTTAATAAAAACATTAATATGATTAAGGGTGCTTAATATTAAATTTATATTACTTACATTTTATTTATGATAGTAGTTATATTTACATACTTATTATATTAATAGCTAAATATTTCAGAATAATTATTTTTTTTAAAAAGAAAAAGAACAATTTTATTGTTAAAAAAAATATAAGAACAAATTTTTTTTTTTTTTTAAACATATCTTAACATCTCATCTCCTCTCCCTCCATCCCAAACAAGATTTTTCTGTCACCTCATCTCATCTCATCTCACCCCAAACAAGGTTTTTCTGTCATTTCATTTCACTCCAAACAAGGTTTTTCTGTCATCTCATCTCACCCCAAACAAGGTTTTTCTGTCATTTCATTTCACTCCAAACAAGGTTTTTCTGTCATCTCATCTCACCCCAAATAAGGTTTTATGTCATCTCATCTCACTCCAAACAAGGTTTTCTGCTATTAACATCTCATCTCATCTCACCTGAGTCAAACACTCCCAATAGGTATCTATTAAAATGTTATTGAATTATCTAAAACAATTTATGTATATATGTGATTATGAATAAAGTACATCTGTTTGCTTATTTGTATATTATTATCATAATCTTAATATATATTTATTTACGTGGTAACTTTGTATATTATAGAAACTAAATAAATCATGAAGGATTGTTTTCAACTTTTATGGAATACAGATATTTTGTAAATCCCATCATATCTCGGTGTTTAATTATTTTATTTTCTCTTTTGGAAATACCAAGAGAGAGACACGTGTCCCAAACGCAAAGAAATAGAAGGGTAGCTATCAAATATGTAGAATGAGTGTTTAGAACTTAATTTTACATCTCATCATCTAGGTTTATTCGAATATGTCATAAAGCTTCGATATTGATTTTGAATTTTATTCGGGTTTGTTTAGACACTTCGATATTTGCTAGAAATGTCGCGATTTGCATTATGTATATAATGCAAATTGTGACATTTCTGACATATATACTAATCCAAATTGAGAATTATAGAATCCTAATGATTGCTCACGAGGAGAGAGGTTATCTCAAGTCTCGATATGTCACCTGGCTTAACTGCTTGCTTAAAATATAATGTTGTTTTTCATGTGTCGGAAGCTAGATTAAATATTAGCAAGTGGCAAAGAAGAATTCTCAAGTAAGTTGATCGAGGATACAAAATAGTACTTTAAAAAACTGATTTTCTCCTATGATAGTAAGATAAGATTTACAATCATGGTATTAAATTTTTGCCGACATGTGGACGTTTTTATTGACATTGTCAACATGTATATAAGTCAAAAGTAAATATAGAGGAGTATAGTAGATCGATGTAATCTCGTGTACAATTTGCTAACCATAAAATTATAAGTTTGAATTTATGACTTCTTAATCCTAAGCACATATATATATCGATTAAATTATATTTCAAATATTATACGTCAAGTCTCATAGTTTATTTTGAAAATAATTTCAGCTAAAACTTAAATAGAGTTATGTTTGCACCCAAAACGTTATCAAATAATTTTTGAAAAATTCCTCTAAACAAATCAGTAGTGGACAAAAGAAAATAAAAAAACTCGACTAACCTAATCTATTGATCTCAACAATCAATGAATCGAGAATGTGGAACCTACCTTAGAATGAGCTATTCTCTTTGAGTTGAATCTAGATTGGTTCAACAAGTGTCATCGTATAGTTTCATCTTTCGGAGCTTGAATTTTGTAAAGATTTTTTTTTCAAAAAAGGAGATGAAGTATATTATAGGAATTTGAAAGGAGCAAGCTAAATGAAAAAAAAAAAAAAGAAAAAAAATTATAAGAACGCATGCCAATTAGTGACAATGTTGTTAACAGAGTAATTTCAAAATAATGTTGACTTAGAGTACCATTTCGCGGCCGAAAGAATGACTTTCTCCCATATTTGGTCAGGATTGTTGGTTTTGTGATTGATAAAAAAAAACTCTTCAATTCTTCTCCTTCCAAATCCACAAGAAAATTTCTTCAATACAAGTCCAATTTGCAGGCTTAGACGACTTATGCTGGAGAGAGAGAAAGAGCAAGGGTGATTTTGATATATTTGATTCATAACTTTATAAAGATTTATTCTTGCAGGAATGTTGGATCACGAAGAATGCATCTATTAAAATACTCAAATCCTAACAAATTGAGAATGTAACATGGCATCATAAAACATTAATGGTCAGTCATTAGATTAAGTTGAATTATAATTTTATAAAAAAAAAGTTTAGTTGAGTCAATTTTTTAGGTTGTTAATTTTTAGCCGGATAAAATAATTCAATAACTCACCTAATCCAAAAATATATGTAATGAATCGAGTATTTTAATATAAAAAATTAAATTTGTTTGACAAATTGAACCACCAAAATTTAGATTTATTCAAAACATATCCTAACAAACCCAGGTCATTACCTCTACTCACAATTGTGAGAATTGACACCTTATCATTTTGATGTTTTACTTTTAAGTTTCATTTTATTTTGTCATTTGTACTTCTAAATGTTTATGTATTTTTAATAAATTTTAAAATGATTGAATTAGTCGGTGGCAATGATTTCATTATTTAGTTGTAATTAGTTCAACACCAGCGCCATTTGTATTGGTGCAGAGGTAATTTCCTTTATTTCAAATATATATATAGAGCTTTTTATCTACAATGTTTTACAAAAAAAGAAAAACAAAACAATAGAGCCGGATTTTAAATGTTTTTTTAATGACAAATGGCACATTTCAAACTTATCCGATATATAGGATTTAAATTGTGCGCTTAAAAATATAAAGACTAAAACAAATTATAAGTGCTAAAATTTACGAGATTCATTAAATTCACAAAATAATTATAAATATAGTCGCTTTTTAAAAAAAAAAATAACAACTATAATCATGAGTATTAATACAAATTAATAATACATAATATTATATTAATGAGTATTTATAATATACCATTAATAACTATAGATATAAATATTTTAAAATTGTCAATAGAGCGTAGCTCAAATGGCATCAATGTATACTTAATGATCTAGAGGTCTTAGTTTCGAGTGGAGAGACTCAAATTCAAGATCTCATTATTGGACATACATTAATGTCGCTAAGCAATTGCTTAACAAATATTCTTAAATTTGCTTATATGTAATTATTTTGTGAAAAATGTATATTTACTACAATTTCCTAATAAATTTAGAGATTTTTACGGTTTCTTTTTACACGTTTATGCTTCCTTCTATCTTTCTTTCCCTTTTCTTTTTCTCAACTTCTTATCAATTTGAGCTTAAAATCAACACTTATCTCACTAAGGTAGATCATACCTATTGAAGTGAGCTCAGTTTAGTTTTTATTTTTGTTGAGTTTCACTATGATTGGAGAAGGGAACTTAAACCCATGGTTTCTTTGCTATAGAAATACACTAATATTGTCGATCTATTATTTTTGTTGACTATTGGAAAATGAGTGTATTGTACCTAATTAGGTTACGTTATTAATATTTATAGATAGATTATTATATTAGGTTTGTAATTGTTGTGTTCGACAAATAGCTCCACCATAATCTTCTATGAATTAACACATATGTCCCCTCTCAATAACAACTTCTAATTATCGAATGGGTCAATAGTACGATTGGTTATCTGGTTTATTATTAATCTATTTCCACTTCACAATCACGGTTCGATCATTGGAATCGGTATTTGTAATTCTCTTCCCCAATTTGTACTAAAAAAAAAAGAAAACAACTTCTTCCCATTCATCTACTTGCTGCTCCCCTTCTCATAAAATTATTAAAAGTAAACTTAATTTTTCGGTTATAATATGTATCTTAAGTGAAGATTTAAATTTACTAGCAATAAATATTGTTAAATTAATAAATATGTGTTATCATCTCATGTATGCACATTTTTCTCCTCCCTTCATTTGTATTATTAATTGCATTCATTGTTTTAACTGCACGACTCTGTCGTGGCACTGTATTAATGGAAGAACCTTGTGCCATTCCTTTTCCTACCAAGCCCACCAGATTTGACCATACTTCCTTTCTCTTTGGTTACTATTACAAAAATAATATATTATTATTCCTAACAAGTACAATATAATTATTAGGACATGTGTTTTCGAGTGATTTTTTAAAGAGAAGAATTTAGATGCAATCCACCAACATTATATCAAAGGTGTCACACATTTAATCTCTTTATTTTTATACTTTATATTTATTATAAACAAATTATAAGAAAAATGAAGATATATAATTTTATATGGGTGACATCATAGTGAAGTACAACGTCGACTGCACCTAAATTCTTCTCTTTTTGAAATGAATATATTAAGTTTCAAAAACAAAAAAATGGCTATACTAAAAAGTTATTTTCAAAATACAGATTTGATTTCACATTTGTATATTCGATTTTCATATAAATTAAATCATCAAAGTTTAAATTATATAGAGAAAAATTAGAATTTAATATTAATGGTTTTAGCATTAGAATTTAGTTATTATGGTTAGATAAAGTATAATAAATTGTTAGTATGTGAAAATTATGTATCCATGTAAAGATGGAAAGATCTTTGTATTTTTTTGGGATGTGAATTAATGGTATGATTTGATCAAAATCAAGTTTGATCCTAGCAAAAAAAAAAATTGTAGCCCAAATTAAACTTTATAGTGAACAAGAAGCAAGACACATTACCTAAACTTTTCTTAAAAAAAAAAAAACCTAAATTGTACTTCGAATCCCTCACTTCACTCATATCAAACACTCCCTTAAAGATACAAGTTCTTAGAAACCACAAAAAGAAGCAATCAGATAATATGATATTACACTTTAAAATCATAAAAAAAAAGTAACACATATCTAAAGTGTTGAAGAGTACTCACATTTTCAATATGAGATAATTACTTTACGAGGGTTGCGATGTGAACCGACATTGGATACCCCAATCCATTGAAAAAGAAAAAATGTCCCCAAAAAGCTTTGGTCTGACCTAAACAGTGATGAATTAGACCCCACTATATAAATGCAAGGGGGGACCTACTTTTGAATTGCAATTGAATTGGCCAATTTGAAAGCTTTGAAAATATGCACCACCATTTATTTAATACCCAACATTAACTGATCGCCCCATATCATCAACCACATCAATACATGAAAAAGACATGGACAAATAATCTGCCTTCTTATCTACTGCTCACCCACTGCTCTTTTGCAATGTGTGTTCCCTAATTTTTATTTTTCTGAAAAATATCATTTTTGTTAGCGTTCGATAAGATGCATGTATGTATAAAGTTGTTATAGAAAGGTCAACTATAGTGTATTTTTCACATATTAATTGATTTGATTTCTTTCGTTTTGGATAATACCTGATAGATGGATTGAGACAGATATTGTGAAATTCTGTTGGCTATACGAATTGCCTTCAACTTCTTATCAATTGTCTAATTTAAAGTTATGACTTTTTAATCATTAAATATACACTTTACTTAAATTGGTAACTTTTTAGAGTAATTCTTTTTTTTTTACTTGTAATTGAACTTGGCTAATCATTATAAATACTTAAGTGGTCTAATCAATTCATTTGTACCTGTAATAGTCAAAATAATAATAATAATTTGTAACTGTGTAGTTTGAGAGCTGTGTACTTGTGTAGGTGGTCTTAACGAAATTAAATGATTAAAATGAATATTATTTTTTTACTTTGACATTTATTTTATTTTATTCCCTCAACTAATAATGCATAGGTCAACAAAAATAATAGCTGGACGATAGTAATGTATGCCAAAATTTGAATCTCCCACTCTCTATAGTTGTAGAATTCAAAAAAAAAGAAAAAAAAAAAAAATCAAACGTACCATTTTAATCATGTATTTCAAATACGTTTTAAAATTGTCATTGTGAGAGGTTTCTAATTAAGTTTTCTTTAAAAACTTTACTCTCTATTAAGTTTAAGCAATAATTGAAACTTGAATCTAATTCAACGTGATGTTTTCATTGTTTGACAATAAACTAATTCAACACTATATAGTCATAGATTCAATCTCAACAATCAGTATTTAGCTCTCATTTGCAAATATCAAAACCTTCTATGCATGGTTTGTGGTCTCTCTTTCCTCAATTTATACTAAAAAAAAATGATATTTTCAATGGGTCACCATCTTGAATCTCTATTTTAATTTTTGAAATTGAGTTAGAATTTAAATACTTTCTTAGATTAGAAATAAAAGGTCTTCTACTCTGCACATTTTTCTTCTCTATAAATATAAATTATTATCTTCTAACCAATACACACTTTCTTCTCGCTTTATAGTTTATAGTAATAATTTGTTACCGTGTAGGTTTGAGAGTTAGGTTTTAAAAGTTTTTTTTTGCTTGAGATTTTTAAAAGATCTACTTAAAAGTGGTCATAATTGTGCAATCAAAGCAGCCAATTAATTTGTTACGGTATAGTTAGAGAGATAGGTAGTAAAAAAATCGAAGGGTAGGTGGTCTTAAATTTATTGCAAAAGCTATTATGTATAAAATAAATAAATAAATATTTATTCTTAACAAAATTATTTTGATATTTTTGTATACGTTAAAAGGAAATTAAATTAAAAAAAAAATTCTTTTTTTTTTGTGTATACATATTGGGAGAGGGAGACAAATACCGAGTCTCGGACTCGAACCTGTGAGGTTGGCGTTGAGCTAGTTTACAACCAAACACTGAAATTATTTGCGTTATTGACCCATTCAATATTTCTTAATTTTTAGTTACGAACGCATTTATATGAAATAAATTTTAATTTTAACTGTTGAAATTTTCTTTAAATTAAAAGAGGTGAGACTTTCTTTAAATTAAAAGAGGTGAGACGATAACTCACACACATTTAAGAAATTTTATTCGATTAGTTAAATGGAGAAAATAATTATAAATAGGGTAACCTTTTAAAAATAATCCACAATTATAATCATAAATATTAATAATAATATTGTATTCTTTCAAAAAAAAATAATAATAATATTGTATCGATAATTTAAATTATAATTATACTAATAATAAATTATACTTAAGGATTCTCAAAAAAAATTATATTGATAAGTTTAATATTAAAACATATTTATCACTATAAAGGCAAATATTTTATTTTATTTTTTTGAAATAGTACCTCAATTATAATTTTCCTATTTTTTATTTTGGCATACTTTTTAACCAAGTTGGATATGAGTAAAAATATTTTCTAGTTTTTTTAATATAAGTAATTACAATATTTTGGGATGAAAGAATTCAAACTTATCCCGGTTGAGATACATTACAGCCGGCTAATATATATATATATATACTATTGGACAAATTTGTTTTTCAAGTATGAATTGGATACATTTTTTTCAACTTGGCAAAGAATGCGTCACTGTCGAATTTGATTGAGGTACAAATTTTTTTTTTCTTTTTTTTTTAGTATAAAGTAGGGGGAAGGGGGACAACAAACCTTACACAACATGCACAATTACTTTCAAATAATATGAGAGTCAAATATCAATTTTCAAGCTCGAATTCATGGTCGTGGAGTTAAATAGACTTACACTAGACAAGATAACCAACTACGCTACTAACCCTCGGTATTGAGGTACAAATTTTTGGTTAGGTAGAAACTATAGATATATTTTTTAGAATTGGACGGTTGTGATCGACCCACGATCACTTTTGGGCAGAGTCATCAATTATTTTTTAAGAATAGTTAGAAACTATTTAGTCCCAATTCAACTAAGAAACTATTTAGTCACTACTATTGATCATATATATATATGCAGTATATTAATAAATAAATAAATAAAACTATTTCTTTGAGTAGTCAAAAATAGCATTTACTTACCGAATGGTCAGTGACCTACTAGCTCCCATGCTAGCTACAATAAGACATAAAAGGAGCCAAAACTATTATAAAAGATTTGTTGAGATTTGACATGTTATAATTGTTTTTTTTTTCCTTTCTGTGCTCGTTTAATTAACTTACAGATTTTTTAAATAATTTTGCAAGAACCCGTTGGGGCGTCTGTGTGACATATTTAGGTAAAATTTAAGATAAATGAGTTATATTAAATAGTTAAAATTTGATAGTTGTGTAGAAAATTTGATTGGACGTAATTTTTTGTATAGAAGAACTAAAGTCAAAATCTTATTTGGATATAAATTTAAAATAAGTAATTATTTTTAGTAATTAAAAAAGAAATGAATAAAAATAAATTGTTAAAAATGAGTTATTTTAGTTGATTTAAAAGAAATAATTAAAAATGAGTGGTTAAAAAGAATTGAGTAGTTAAAACTCAATAATTATGAATGAGGGTTGTTTTTAAAAATAAAAATGAGAAAGAATTAATAAATATTCATCTGATTTTAGTTTTAGAAGGAAAATTAATAAATTCTAAAACTAAATCTAACTCAAATATGTGAGCTCTACTAAAATAAGCATTTTAAACAAAGTAGTTAACGTACATTTGTTTTATTATTATGATCATTATACCAACTCGAATATAAATAAAGTATAATTTCATATTAATTAAATAAGAGGTATAATTTCATATAATAAAATAAGAAGTAGATCTTGAATAGATAAAGAAGACAAAACAACCATCAAAGAAGTCTGCAGAGCTGTTGAAGACTTGAACTTTGAAGATGTACTCCCTTCAAGATCTCGACATCTCTCGTGCCTCTATTCCTCCGATGTATCGCGGTGCCTAACCTAAGGACGAGCGTAGAACTATTTTGTAAGTTTGTGTATACAAAATGCATAATATTGATCAAAGTGGACTAAAATTTTAAAAAAAATTATATAGTGCATGTCGTAATTAGACTCTATTCTCTTCTCTTAAACATTGGATAATGAACAAGAGAGACACAATCGCTCCTTTTCAATTTGATATTATCTTCTCCCAAAATTAAGATAAAACTTGTATGAATCAGTTCGCCAACACCCAAGTAAATGATGGGCCAGTCTTTAATTGCCATGTCTGAATAGTTCTCACCTTGATGCCTATAAATACATGTTAAAGAATGCAAATATTACTCAAAAACAAAAAACAAAAAAATCTCTTAAAAATGATTTCGAAGCCTTTAGTTTTTGTGTGTCTTGTTTTGGCCTTTGTTCTTCTCATCTCCTCCGAGGTGGCTGCCAGAGACCTCGCTGAGACCTCCACCAACAACCACAACGGTTAGCTTCCAATAACAATAAAAAATAAAAATTCTTATATTTTGTTTGGTATGCATCAACAAAATTGTTAGTTTTTTTAAAATAAAATTTGTTTGTTCCTCATTTTATGTAATGATTTTGATTATATACTTATACTATCAGTTATTTTTTTTCAGTTATATAATGAGTTTTGTTTCTCTCAAATAGTATATCTTTTTTTATTTATTTTTTGAAAATATAAGTAAAATGGTAGATGAAAAAATGATTGACAGAAATAATATTTGTAAGCTTAATATGATCCTATTTAGTTAACGGCTGCTTGATGGTGTATTAAATCTAATCTTGACCTAAACTATTCTGCCTTTGACATTGCTCTAAACTAGAGATTGTTCTTGTAATGTATTTTTTAGAACTATAATTACAAGCTTCATTTCAAAAACAAAAAATAAAAAGATTCTATAAAAATCTAATATTTTTTACCAGCATCTATTTTTGATAAACTGTTAAATTTTAACTATGATGTAACAGAAGCCACAGTAGAGACAAATGGTGTAGAAGATGCCAAATATGACCGAGGTTATGGAGGCCATCACGGTGGTTACGACCATGGTCATGGCGGCGGCAGATACGGTGGCGGTGGTGGTAGGTACGGTGGTGGTGGCGGTGGCAGGTATGGTGGTGGCGGAAGATACGGTGGCGGTTGCCGATACGGTCGGTGCGGGCACAGGTGCTGCAGCTACGCAGGTGAAGTGGTAGAGGGGGCAAAGCCTTGAGGCTAATATGGATGTGCTGAAATAGTAAAGTATAAAGGTTATGTTGTGTGAGTATGGTTTGTGTGTAAAAGTTCATGAAATAAATGCATGGGGAATGGAGTGGCTAGCTTAGGCTTTTCTTTCTTCTTTTCCCTTTGTTTGGTTTTTAGTGTCTTGCTTTAGATTTGCTTTTGCAAACTTTTATGATATCAAGAAGAAATTTCAGCTTTGTGTGTCATTATACTTCTATCTTCATGAATCCACCTTATTTCAATGCTTAAAATATTTCAAGATGGCTCCATATGGAAAAGATATCTTGGACCAGATTTATGTAAATTTGTGAATTGAAATACATGTTTAAGTTTTACCCGCTTGAATTAAGTTCAAATTTCTCGCTAATTAGAATTGTCCACTTGGGTCGAATCCAAATTTTAAAATCAAATACGTGCATAGAACTCTGATATCAAATTAGATAACATGAAGTTTTACCTCAAAATAATGTAACTGTGAGGGGAATAACTCATATATTTTATAAGAAAATAATGCAATTGTGAGAGGAGTAACTCATATATTTTATAAGAAAATAATGTAATTATAAGGGGAGTAACTCATATATTTTATAAGAAACTAATGCAATTGTGAGGAGAGTAACTCATATAACTCATAAGGATATTGAAAACTTTACATTTTTCAACGTGAGACAAGATGACTAACTGCAACATAGGTTTGAGTTATCATTTTTATTTAGTTTTTATATTTCAAAATCAAACATTTTTATTGATGACATTCTAATAATGTTCAATTTTAATCATTTAAGATAATAAAAGCGTTAATTAACGTTATATAATAGTTACTAAGGTGATAACTACATTTTTTTTTTAATTTTAATAAATTGATCATTTTAATTTTGATTTAAACTAAAATTGTAAAGGAAAACAAGTATAAAAGTAAATTAAAAATGTACCCAACCAATTGAAGTGCTAGAAAATCAATGGAGATCTATGATTCCAAAAAAAGGTTAAAGTCTTTCTTTGGTACCTTTTTCATTATGACAACAAAGGCATCGTTTGGTGGCATTTAAACCAAGTTGGTGCGTTTTGTGCAGGAATCATGTTCAAAATATGGGCCACTTGTTCTTACAGTGTAGCTACGTATCTAAAATGCTAATAATAATGTCTATGGAAAGAAAGAATTTTTCAAAAGAGTTACACCTTGAAATATGAAAGAAAACTAGATGGCATATACACAACATTATTTACAATATCATTACTTGAATTGATATGGCAAGGACAGTGCATCACAAATTATGCATAATAATGCATTTATCCATAATTTACAACACTTCATGACAACAACGAAACATCAATTTCAAAAAGCCTTTATTTGAAGCAACAGTGTTTTCCATTGCTAGGCTTGGCTTGGGATTCTTCGTCAACAACCTCACCAGCAAAGCTGCAACACTTACTGCAACAGCCATCGTGGTCGCCGCAGCATCCGTGGTGCCAATGACGATAGTGCTTGTGCCCATGGTGTTGTTTTTCGACATTCTCGCATCCATCTCCATTAGCCTCCATCATTGAGCTTCTTCAACTAATACGATATAATCAAAACTAACATTAACATTGGTTATCCTAGAAAAAGTAAAGACAATAAATGTATCGATGAAAGTCAAGAAATTATGAAATTTAGGGACTAGCATTGCATAATAATATATAATCAAATAGCAATCTACTTTGATTTTTTGAAAAGCCAAATCACATAAGATGTGTCTCAATTATAATTTATATATGGAAAATTGAATTGAATGTGCTCTTTTTGCAAATTAATTACAATTATAAATTCTATCAATGTTTATTTTAATATTTTAATTATTAAAATAATATAATATTTCATTTTAAAATTAATTATCATTAAGGAAATAACCTACATTTTTTTTAGCATAGGATAACCTACCTTTCTTATAAAGGTTGTGTGATCTTCTTTATCTTTCCTATGTAGAAATATTTTATATTTAATCTACATTTTGATTTATATTTAATAAATTATTAAATGGTAGAAATATATATTTTTTAAATTGTTCAAATTTGGTGTTCAATAAATAAGTTGGGCTTCATTGTAATAATTAATGACTATAAATAAATAATAAATGGAAAGGACAAGTAATTGCCATTGAATTTTCAAAATTGGGTTAATAAAATCAAACTTTGTATTCAGGAAAGATAAAAAGATCCTAAGAGATTATACATGCAGGCCTTCTGTCTAACTTTTAAGTACCCCAATCAGCTTAGGTTAATATGGTTATTCATATGATCCTATAATATTTAGATATAAAAAAATCGTAAAAATTTAATTCCTAAATAAATCATTATTATAGATTAAATTCATAATCACTCGACAAGAGCAACCCATGATAGTAAAAGATAGGAATTTCAAATAGGAAACTGACTACAACTATCCAAAGAGAGAGATCATAAGATAAAAATCTTTCCCCTTTCCCATTTTATTATTATATAATAATAATCGTTCAAAAGAAAATACAACCTAGTAAACAAAATTTCCTAGTTCAAAATTTCCAGAAAATGAATATACAAGACCCTACTATTTCCTCAAGAGGGTAATTATGAGCACATAAAATTGGCTCTCCTGAAAACCATTGCCAAACAGTAGAAGAATAAGCTAAACTGTGACCATTTTTTCCTGTATTAACCTCTCAATATATAAAATTAATCAGAAGGGAAAAAAATGCTGACTTGCTTTTCTGGGTAGGTCGCTATAAAGAATTTGGAATTTGTTAGCTGATGATTCTTCGCGAGACTCAAGCAGTGTCTTCCATTGCCAATGCAGAGGCCTGGTGAGCCAAGGCCGACTCGGTCCCGTCGTTCAAGGAAGTTTCCGTGTTTGCATCCAACAGCTGATCAGACTCTGCTGCTTGTTGCAGCAGGCTCCAGTACATGATGCTTGCAGTCAGTATGAGGATCATCTTTTGGTTCACCTGTCAAAAAGTTGGCAATGAATACTCTAAGAATTTGATTGGAGTTTGAGAAGATCAATAATCAAGTTTAGCAAGAAATTGTAGTTTGTAACTAACTTCAATAATATCTTCAGGTAGCAAGAAAATAGAGCAACCAAGCTTTCGGGCGACACTAATAATATATGTCGCATTAAGCTTCTTGTCTTCCTCTGCAATTTGACAATTTTACAGTAAGTTGTCAAGCTTTCTCCCCTGTCCTTACAAAATTGTAAGGACCCCACATAGAAAAGATGGAACTTTTAGGAGAATGGCATAAACACTCACCATTTTCTCCTTTTGTTACAACAGCCCAATTCACCACCCTTGACTCTACAGAACTAAGAAGCTCAAGGAAGAAGATACCATTTGAAAGGTTCTTATCCTGAAACCAGAAATTATATCATCCACATGAAACATTCAACTACAGATAATCGATGGAAAAAAAGCTTGTGTTTTCAATTGTTAAGGATCCCACATCGAAAAAATGGAGACCTCATAACAATATATGAGAGATATGAATTATTCTCCTCATTACCAATTGGTTTTGAGGTAAAACTCATATTATCTAATATGAAATCAGAGTCCATAAGCCCAAACGGGTATTCGGTCCAATAAAATGGAAATTGAGATCCGATTCAAGATTGGTGAGTCCAAAAGAGGCACCATCTTGAAGGTGCATGTTAAGTATCCCACGTCGAAAAGAGTGGAAACCTCATAACAATATATAAGAGATATGGTTTATTGCCAATTGGTTTTGAGGTGGAAATCCATATTATCTAATATCACTAATTTACCCCATATTATCTAATATCACTAATTTACCTTGAAGCTCTCCAACTGGGAAGTTCTACCAGCATTCTTCACTTTGTTGTTTGCCCAGTTCAGAATATCAGCATCTGTAATCTCTTTGCCCTCTTTACCTTGAGAGTGTGATCTCAGGTTTCTTAACAGTTGAAGCATGGTAAACCTCATCAGTTGCCATAAAAATGCTGTTCAATAAGAATGTACTCATCTTCAGATGTTGGTCTTGTAATTTCTACCTTCAGTGTGAGAACCTCTAAATCCCCATTACTTAGAACATAGGAATTTTGAATAAACAGCAGTAACTATCCGGTAAAATCATGGTTTGGTCAATACCAACTAGTCTTGCCAGCTTTAAGAAATTGACCACGTCAAAACAAGGGCATCCGTCGATTTCTAGTGTCAATAACTATGTTTGCAAGAACTAAAGTTCATAGCATATAAACAAGCAAATATGCATAAGAAAAATTTCTATAGAAATCAACGATACAGAACAGATCTTATTCAAGTAGGATCGTTCCATAAGACAATTTTCTTTGCTAAAGCAATCAAATCATTTCATTGGATATATACATATACATATACTCACAAGTACGGTCTATTAAGCTTTCCACCAGCAACCAATAGATCAAACAAGTTAACAAACGAATGAAGACTACAAATTTTAGAAAGGGAGAGGATATTTTGTAGTTACCTAGTATAAGCTTTTTGTTTCCCTGCACAATATCATTCCCAGCTACGTTTACAAGAGAAAATTTTAACTCCTTCCCAATTTTAATTACTTGGTTGCAATTCTCAACTTTTCTAAATGGCATCTTGATAGGAGGCTTTGTTGCCTGCTTCCAGATTACTGATCCAGGAGAAACTTTGTCAAGAACTTCCAAAAGAACCCATCTGCAGAATGGACGTCATATCACAAGCTTGTTCGTAAAATGAGAATATACTATACGAGTGATTCTTAAGTTGGAATAAAAACGAAAACAATACCCGTTTCTGACATCCTCAAAGACATTGTTGACATATGTGGCTATACCAAGACTGTTAATCCACAAACGGAAGCACCGCTCTTCCCGAGAAGTTTGTGCATCATCAGTCATCATTTCTGCAAATGACATTTTTGAGCTATCAACGGTCAACCCATTCCTGCAATACAAGTTAGAAATTTGGATTAGTCAGTTCGGTTATGCAGCATCAGCTGAAACTCAATGAAACCTACTGGCTACTGCTATATAGCAGTCAACAATATCTATGATGAATTTCTATCTTCTTTTCATCTTACAACATGTGGGAAAATGAATTGAATTACAGTGAAAGGTTAGGTTTGATGGGTTCAATCCATGGTGTCACCTACCTAGGAATTGATTTCCTATGGGTTTCCTTGAAATCCAAATGTTATAGGGATGAAATTCACTGAAAATATTAAGGATGAGGATTTTTGAGAAAGAGAAAAAAGCCATATCCACATTTTCTAAGAGGCATACATTTTGCTAAAGGTTTTAGAACGAGTGGTTTAGCATTGTTTACAAAGCAGTTGAGGTTTCAAAATGATCATTCGAAAGATATGTAGAGTTGTTTAAATGTAGGTTCTTACCTTTGCTGGAAAATTTGTGCAACAAATGCAAGATTGAGATTAGGTGAACCCTCAACGATGTCCTTGGGAGTTAGAAATCTTTTACAACCCAATTTTTCTGCATGCTCAAGAACCATAGTTGCTCTTGCCGTAGGATCTTTAACATTCAAAAACGCTGGACCAGAGAACTCTGGTGCAAGAGCATTAAGCAGATAAACATACGCCTCCCCATCCTACAAATGAAAAGATTAATTTACTTGATCAATATATAAAATGCAGCCTCGCTAAATAATTTTTCAAAAACAACACATTCAAATTTTGATTTGTCTCATTGCAGTTGGCCTTAAATATAGATTGTAAGGATTTTAAGGTAGTCGCACAATATGGGATTCTGAGTGGCGAATTTCAGTTCTTTAAGTTCTGAAATGAACCAATCACATAGGATATAATTTTAATTGTATGTTTGTTTTCACCAACGGTTGTCGAGCTCAAGTATTAACAAACTTTAGAAATATGGGTAAAACCATCCTAGAAGAGTTCATCACGCCACATAGAAGCTAGAGCCAAGAAAAATGCAGGTAATTAATTCCCATTTCATAAAGACAAGAAGAATAAATCTGACTAGGATAACTTCCTATGTAGGAGAAGAAAGGGTCTAGCTAAGTTCAGATGATCAAACATCTAGCGCCCAATAAGAAGCGAAATATAAAAGAATGAATGGATCCGTAGATTTTATGATCAAGAACCAAATTACCTCTAAACTACAATAGCATATGAGTCTATAATGTGTACCATGACCTCGGTCAAATTGCTTAAATCAAAAGAGAAAGAGAAAGAGAAAGATAGGCTCTTCCCGACCAGGCCGAATTGGGCCACCACTTGAAGTGGGAATGGCTCAGCCCACATGCATCATTTGACCAAGAGGTCATAAGTTAGAATATCCTACTCTCAATTATTGTAGAACTCAAAAAACAGTGGACATTTTCTAACCTTCACATCTGACGAAAAGTTTGTGACTTGTTTCTCATAGCCAGCTTTCTTCAGATGGAAGTTCATCCACTTGAGTAAAACCTTCTCTGGTGCCAACCCTATGAGTTCTTCCACTTCCTGCAGGTTATAGATAATATCTGTAAGAGTTGTCACAAATCATCAAACATCATAATATTTTCCAGATAAGTTTATTTATTTTTTCAATAGGAGCAACAGATCTTATCATCAAGACATTAACACAAAAAAAGGCAAAAAAGAAAATCACCTTGCTATCATCCACCAGTTCCACAAGTTGAGGAGTTTTCTTCAGATTAAGATCAGCCAACAGTTGAATCTACATTCCCAACACATTGAAAGAGATAAATAAACCTAGTTCCCAGCAGTCGAACCCTCAGAAAATCAAATACTTTAGCTGTATATGTATATGTTCATTAAATATTCAAAAAGCAAAATGAAGAAGATAAATAAATTCGTTAATACCTTAATTATTTGTGATATCAATCCAAGAAGCAGATGCGGCTAGAAAATGAAAAAAGAAACAAAATTAGGAAACCATAAATTTATTTTTTTTTTAAAAAAAAGCTAATATGCAGATCCAATAGGTGGCCAGAGAGGTAGTTGTAACGCACTCTAGCTTCAACCAAATCTTGTGTGCCAATATTAACCACTGTGCATCCAATAGCTTTTGCAGAGTTAAGGCCAAGAGTATGGTTTTCATTCCTCTCCCATGGATTAAGGACCTTTTTCGTATTGATAGCTCGTTCGTCTATGGTCCCAGAAACAGCTACATTGATAAGCTTACTGCACAGGACAACAAAAGGCATCAACAAAGATTATTACCACCCATCAACAGTCAACACAAAGTTAAACATAGAAATGTCTAAATTCAAGTTGTTTTGTCTACCAGAGAAGAACACCGTCTCTCGCAAGGTCAAACAAATCATTGGTAGCTGGATCTAGAGGGAGATAATTCTTCAGAAATGGATCTTCAGCCAAAAAAATGTTTATGTGTGCAACATAAGATGCCTTCTCAGATTCGTTAATTGCGTGATGAAACGTAGTCGTGGCAGCCTTGAGGAACGAAGAAGAACTTTTTGATCCACCTGATTTAACTGTTGCTCTGGCTTGTAAATCTAAATATGCCTACAGTAATGAATCTTATAAACTCAGCCACTTCAAAGTTCAAAGTTCAAATCAGCATTCCCGGAACGAAAATGGTTAAAGTTGAACATAAACAAAAAGAAATCTAAATCCCATCATTAAAAAAACTCACCCGAAGGTAAGACTCAAAATCTATTTCTTCACCCACATCTCTACTTGTTTCCTTCAAGAAATCTCTTATCTCATCCTCAGTAAACATTTCACTAAAAGCTTTCAATTTCACATAAACAGAAGGCAAATCTTCCACCGTAACGCGGCCCGATTGGCTCCTCACGGAAACAAACTGAATTCAACAAAACCATTTCTCATATCAACTGAACAGAATTCACAATTCACCAAAAAAAAAACCTAAGAAACTCGAGTAACAGAAACTTGAATGCATACTCTTGATTTGAGCGTTCGAAGCTCGACTTGGGTGAATTGACTTTGAAGCCATGGATCAGAAACAATAACACCCACAAAGCTTGACATCTTCACCTCTCTTTTTTGCAGAGTCTCTCAACACAAAGAAAAATACTGAAACAATAAAACCCCAATCGTCAAACAGATAACAGAGATAGACATCGACAAAAAGAAAGAAAGAAATAAATCCAGTCCTACAAAGTAGAGAACAATCACTAAACAAACAAACAGATAAATATAACAATTACAATGAAACCAACATAAACAAACATATGAAAAGATAAACAAAAACCCAATTGAAGAGGCCATAATTTACACACAAATGTGGGAACACAAGACTTGGGGATTGATCCAACAGGATCAAATCAACAATTCAATGAAAATAACAAAACCCCAGAAGGGAAAAACAATTCAGAGCACTGGAAAATGAAATTACAATGAAACCAACATAAAAAAAAACATGAAAAAGTAATAATAATAATATAAATAAAGAAAACCCAATTGAAGAGGCCATAATTTACACACAAATGTGGGAACACGTTGGGGATTGATCCAAGAGAGTGAAATGAACAAATTGAATGGAAATAAGGAAACCCCAGAAAGGAAAAACAATTGAGAGCAGTGGAAAATGAAATTACGTACAAAAACAGATGAAATTGAAGTGGAGGAGATTAATGAAAACGCAATGTCATGGTGGAGAGAAAGAGATGGAAGGTGAGAATTAAGGGATGAATTGAACAAGGACAGGAATAGGCTAAGAAAACGAGAGAAAATCGTGCTTCTTTTCAGGAACTGCTACACTCAGACCCAAAAAATATGGACCCTAAAACCAAATTCAGCCACTGAAAGCCTTAAATAATGAACACCCTTTTTCTTTTCTTTTTTCATTAATTATTCAATCATTTTTTCACTCGCTAAGAAAAACCATTGCTAATGCTCTCTTTTCAAATGATTTTTTCTTTTTTTTTTTTTTTTTTTTTTTGCTTAGGTGCACTTTTCATTATTTTTTTCATATAAAGTTAACTCGATAATATTGGAAGTTAAAAAATCATAATAATAATTATAGATAAATGAACTCGAGATTTTCATAATCATTACATAATTTTCTCATATATATCATCTCTATTATTGTTTTGGGACATACCATTTTGCCCAACAACATTAGAATGGTAAAAAAACTCATTCACCAAAATCTTTTTTGACTATTGGAGCGAACTTCGTAATGATTGCAATCTATATTTTTAATAGTCTTTAATCTTCGTTAATCAATTCATGAATAGTGACCTTAATGTTCCACACAAATTCCACTCTCAAATTTAATATAAAAATTTCAAAAGCTCTTTAAAAAAAAGACTTTTATGTGTTCATTAAATGTTCTTTTATTGATTTAGGAATAACAAAAACATACATATTTTTAGTCACATACACATATTTTTTTAGTTCAAAGTTTCAAACATATAACCAATTTTTTATATAAAAAAAAAAGTCAAATATAACTCGTTGGTTGATAACATATATTTTTAAATATCATAAATTAAAAATGAATTAAGCGATAGATAATAGGCAATATTCTTTCTATTTTCTTGTAAGGAAGGGATCTAATTTATAATTACAGTTTCAAAACTTCCAAAATTGAAGTATTTTTTGTTAAATTTCCGTAATGTGTTTAACATTGTACAATTCTGTTTCAAAAAAAAAAACATTGTACAATTGAGTTTCCTTTTTACCTTTTAAAAAAATAAAACCTTTTTTTTTCTTAAATCAAAGTTGACTATTATTTTTTGGGCAGTGATAATGGTGACAATTAGACCCATACATGATAACAAATCTAGCCCAAACTAAAAAAAATGTTGAATATTTAGTTTGTAGGTGTTTATCATATTTAATTTTATAATATAATAACTTTCTTATATTAAACTATCAAATTCCATTAGGTTGATCTCTTTAAATAATTTATCTTATCAGTGATAAACCACTATCCATCATAAACATTTATTCTACAAAATTACTCCAAACTATTCTCCATCCATTACCATTTTTCAATTATCTCTTGTTGAGGAACTTAGGGAGTGGGCCCATCATATTTAATGGACTTGGACATGACACAATGTCAAACATTAAAACTTTTTAGGCTCACACTTGTTTTTACATGTCTGTCTTAAATGCAAGTTTTTTTTTTTTTTTTTGAGATTACAATAATCGTGGGTGGGAAGACTCGAACTCAAGACTATAATCATTGGACACACACTAATGCCGCTAAATAACTGCTCATGTTGGCTCGATGATATATTATTTATTTTTTGGTATAACGGGAGGGAGAATGTATAGAATGCGATCATGCATGGCATGTGAAGGACGGGGGTGGGACCCACAGCAGAATTTCTAATATATATATATATATATATTTCACGACACACGTCGATTGTCATTTCCCAGTGAGAAATGAGGGCGATCGCCGCCGTTGGTTCTTAAGAAGATGATGGGAAGGGATTAGGGACACGTGGCGAAATCTAGTGAGTTGACAGGGTAGGGGATCATGTCTCCCATGGTAATGATTGTGTGTAGAAAAGAGAGTGGACAAATTGAAGAGTTGCATGCTTCCACACTCAACTCTATAATAATAATAATAATAATATATACTCTACATACCATTAATTTTAATTTCCCATTCACATCCAAATTTTCAATCTTAATTGCTATCATTTTATTAAAGTGTTTACCACAATACAGCTTTATCATTAGTGACAAATTATGGAAATTTAACGTGACGGATTTCATAAGTTTTAATTTGTTTTGTATTGGATCAATTTCACAACCATGATATGATTGATATGACATCTTATCTTAAATATTGTTGCACTATTAATTGTAAATTTTTTTAAGTTAGTATGCTGGTGCATGCGCACAAGTATGGGTCAGACGAAAGCTCGACCCATGGAAGTGTGTGCATGTGCAAGAATGACGTCCAGCTTGTGAGGATAATCGAAAGGAGGTCCTGGGCTCCGTTCGATTCGAACTTATCTTACCCGTTTCACATAGCGAGTTATGCGTCACAGAAGCTTAACCTATATCGTGTGGACAAAACAACTGAGCACCCACCCCCCAGATTAAGAGCACGTGAAGCGGATGATGGGAAGTGCAGTTATGTCAGCCCCCTACAAAAGCCCATGGGGCGATGCCAGAGGTAAATTAATCAAACCTCCGAAACTTACTGAACTCTCTCTAAACCCTATTTCTACAATATTGACTTAGGCATGGGAGTCCTGGCTGGTACCATACCGGTGCTCAATTTTACTCCTCAGTTTGTATCAAATTTGTTCATAAATTCATAATCAAATGAAAATAAAACTTTAAAAAAAAATTTTGATAAATGAAAGTTGTTGAAAGAATTGATCCTAAGATGAATAGTGTTGCAACTAAAAAGAAGTGTTTGATTTTGATTTATGTCTATATGTTGCATACTACTCTAGTGGAGCCAGATGGCAACTTTTTTTTTATCCCTTTGAGCATGATTTTTTATCTGACAGGATTTCTTCTTTTTCATCCTATCCAGCAATTTGTTGTACTAAAAAGAAAATAATTTTATTTTACTACATTCATTTTCATGTTGGTCTTAGCTTACTATTACAGTAGAAAAAAAAACTGTTCGTAATGATTTTTGGTTTTCTCAAGACGTCAATAGAGAATTATTCCTGAAAATTGCTGTGTTTTGAAGTTTGAAAATAATTATGATAGAAAATTTTGTAAATTAAATTACAAATGTTTCTTAATTGATCTTGTTGATTTTACCCCTTTCATTTGTTCTTTACACTTTGTCTCATTCTTTTTGTTGGGAAGTTAGCAGTCCCTTTCGTAGCTTCATCTTTCCTTGTCAATAGGGACTAATAACTGCAACTCCAGAATCTTGAAATGGTCCCATATCTTCAACCTCAATCGATTCTAAATGCTGGTGCTATTGTTAGAATAATCAATTAAAATATTGATCGAAGGCCATCAATCGAAACTTAAATGGAAATTCATACTGTCTAATATGGTATAAGAACTTCAAGTGGATGATTAAGTTTACAAATTTGAATCCAATCCAAGTAGGTAAAACCTAAACGGGTATTTGATCTATAAATTCGGATCCGACCCAAGGACATGTTGGAGATACGATTCACCTAGTAAGAAACTCTTTTTTTTCAATCAGATACAATAACAGGTATATTAGATGAATTTGTGGAAGTGTTTTGTATTTTGACATTATTGATATATTGTAACATTTAACTGTAAAGCAAAAAAAAAAAAAAAAAAAAAAAAATCCACATCATAATTTATAGGCCACACAAAAGAAATTCTGTTGCACAAATCCAACAACATATATGTTCACAAAAAATGGAGCTTCACATCAATTACAGAACAAAATGCCAATACAGTTTTTCTTAATGAAATAAATGGGTGGTAGGATTTTCTGGTAACAATCAAAACAAAAATCCACCTGAAATTGCCAAAACAATGTGAACCAAAATCCCCCAGTTGATGATCTTATGGGAAGATGATGGCTTTGGTTCTGAAGATGGAGCAGCCTTTGTATCACTAGCATCCGAAGGAGAATCTGCAGCAGGAGCGATATCGGGAGCTGGTGCCGGGGCTGGGGTCGGTGGGATATCGGTTCCGAAGATCGCCTCAGGCAGCAAAATTTTGTCAACTTGGTAAACTGCAACAGGATCACTTGAATGAACACTGCTACTCACTTTTGTGTTAGTCCAACCTGATCCAATGTGGATGGTCCCTGAAACGTCTGTGAGGTTCAAACTATATTGCCCACCAGCAAAAGTTGGGATCGGATTCTGCAGGCTGAGGTTCCTGAAATCAGAAAGGGAATAGTAATGTGGCAAGCCATGGAATAGGATAAGCGACTTGAGCTGATCCTGGGTGAGATTCGAGAGAGACGGTTTCTTTTGCGCCGAGAAAGCCCCGTCTTTCGGGACAAAGATGGTCACTCCTTCTTCTGTGTTATTGGCTTGGTTTTGGAAGGTGTCAATAACTTTGGTGGACTGCAGGTAGCTGAGAAAGGTGTGAAATGGACCAGCTACAGTTAGCAGATCTGTAAGGTTGACGAAATCCGGGGCAGGCGCCGGTGCTGGGGTCGGGCTAAGTAAAGGGGGGCTGGCTGTTTGGGCATCTGCAGGTGAAGAGCTAAGAAGCAACAATGCACTACAAACAGTGAAAATCATGGAAAATTCCATTTCCCACAACTTCCTGCAGAGGAAAAAGCTTCCCAGCATCAGATCTCAGTTATCTTAAACAATTTCAAATCACAATGAGAATTGATATACTTCACAAGTTCACATTGACATTTTCACAAACAGTTAATATGCACTCAGGCAACCTTTTCAATAAAATGCATGGCCATATATTGAACAATTCCCCAAATTGACCAAATCTCAGCCAAAACTAAATAAAAAAAAGTTGAGAAACTCAGTAGTATCTCTCCCTCAAAATCCAGATCTCACTAAAAACATATCAGCAAAAAGGTCAAGCACAATAAAAAATCAGAGAAGTAAATCAAACAGTAAAACTAGAAACAAGAACAGCTTAATTCAAAGACATACAAACACAAGCAAACAATTCAAAATGTCCCATCAGGGCTACACCCACCACACACATTCCTCTTAGCTACATCCCACAAAGCCCAGCTAAACAAACAGCACCCCCAAGAAAAAACCCAGATCTAGAACAGCTCAAGAGAAATGATAGAAGCCAAAACCAAAGCTAAAAGAGGCATCAAATTAGCAATGCAAAAAGGAAGAGGCAATAAGAGGAATACTGACCAGCAAAGGAAGAGAAGACTCTCTGTCAGACAAATAATGGGGATGAGTAATTCAAATAAAGATTGAAATTTGAAGCAAGTATTTAAAGAAATGATGGAGAAAAGGGTTTGAAGAAAGAAGTAATTGGTAGGGGTGAATATGCTATATGGGGTGGCATAAGTTTTTTTTTTTTTTTTTGGGACCAAACCAATCACCAATTCGTCTAAATTTAATTTTCAAGATCGAATTCGTAATCGTATAGTAGAACCGAAATATTATCAAACAATGAAACTAATCCGCCACTAACATTTTGAATGTTTATAGGGTTCTAGTATTTGGGTCATAAAGAAAGAGCTGGGATCTTCCTTTGAACATAACAAAAAAAATACTATACTTTAATGAGAATGCTTTTTCTTAAAAAGTGGGTCATGTAGGGTAGCATTTCTTAATCACATTTGAACTAATTCTCTTTTCCTTCTCAAGCCAACCTTGCACTCTACCCCATCATTCCATTATTTCCATCTTTTTATTATTATTTTTTTCTTCTCCTACAATTTTTATGTACAATTTTTTTTTTTTTGGTTTAATGTTTAAACCTGCACTTTATTATAATATTGTTTCAATTTACTTAAATTAAATTTGTGTCTCCTTAAAACGGTTGAGTAGTTGAGTGCTTGAACTTCCAGAATGTGCTTCATTTAAGTTCTTAAATTTGAACGATAATGGAAATTAATTTTTCAAGCCCATTCATCTATAAACAAAAATATTTTAAGAAAAATGTTATAATTATAATACGTGCCTAAAAATTATTATTCATAATAATTTCTCTTAATTTTACCATTTTTATTTTGTTTTAGTTTTATAGCTTTTAGAATATCGTTCATTCTCAAGTTTTTTTACATGCAATTAATTTTAGTTAATCAGTTGAAAATTAAAATTAAAAAGAAAATGAAAACTTTATTCGTAATATCAAAATATAAATATATTATTTTATAAAAATAAAATTTATATAAATATCATCTACAATTTTATTTTAAATTTGGAATATAGTCATCATATTTTTGTTTTAAAATATAATTTGACTACTTTTTTAGACAATTGATTGACTAACTTTTTCAATAATATTGTGTAAATGGGAGAATTCAAATATTTTTGTATAAAATTAAAAGTTTGTAATTTTATTGCCCTTACACATGACACCACTTTATGAATTCATTAAATTTAAAAAAAGGAAAAATAATATATCGGAGATTGTTCATGCATGGTAAAAAAAAACCATAAAAATGCTATAAAAATTAATTTTTAAAGGAATTTCGTGCATACTAAAAAATTAGGGTGGACTTAATAAAAAGAAAAAAAAATGCATGCACCTAATGACTGCAATAAATCATCTTTAATTATTATCATCATTCGATCAATATTATCCTCCATCCGTGTCATAAATTGTTTTCAAATAGTAGCACAAATAATTTCCCATCAATAGATGGTGAATGACAAAAATTAAACTAAAATTCTTAGAGTAAATTATATATATATATAAATGAAAATTGATAAAATGCTACGATCAATTTATTCACGAATGACTCGTGCCTCTAGCTAAAATTATAATTATTAAAAAAAAAAAAAAAAAAAAAAAAAAAAAAAAAAATACGTGAAACTAATTAAGATATCCCAAGAAGAGAAAATGGAGGAGGACATATCGGGCTGGGCAAGCCAATTTGGCCCGACTAATAACTGGGTGTCGGGTTTGGTGCTCCAACTCCGAGGTCCGCCAATTTAATAAAACCAAATTTAACTGTCAAGTTATACTTTATTAATAATTATATCCATCCCAAGTCAGGAATTATACCATCACGGTATTTGAATGAGTAATTTTATAAGGAGTTATTTTAAGTGATTAAGATGAATTATTTTAGGTAAATAGAAATGGTAGGTGTGTTAATAATTTGTATGAACGTGCATTTTTGTAGAAGAGTCGAAGACAATAACTCATTTACATATGAATATTTGTAGAAAATTGTAATTAATAGTTCTTTTTAATGTAAATTTTGTAAAATAATTATATAAATAAGTTGTTTTGAAATGAACCTTGAAGTGATTAAAAATGAAATACTTTTTGAGTGGTTGTCATAACTAGTTTAAATATAATTTTTTGAAAAAGGGTTTGCAAATATTCATGGGTTACTCTTCCATAAAATTAAAGATCAAACACCCCAAAATTCAAACTTTTAGATTAAATTTAGCTTCTGAAAAAACTTTTTTTTTAATCTCTTAAAAAAAACATTTTAAACACTTGAATTTTTGCTTAAAAATCATTTCATTTTCCCTTAATAATATTAGCTAGTAGCATGAAATGCTCGCAAATAGAATTAACACAACGTACGTCTAATTATAAATTTAACATATTGAAAAATTCTAACATAAAAAGATTTGATATAACCCACTTGGAAGTTAGATGATTCGTTAATTATATAATTTTAAAGTATAAAAACTTATAAATCTAAATATAATTCTACTCATCAAAACGAACTATTAAAAAAAGATTGATTTCACGTTAAAATATCATACGCCAAATTTTCAAAAATTTCTTTGGAGATTTTGGATGTATAATAAGAAAAATGCAAAATATTTTCACGTATAACATAAAATTAAAATTAATTCGTAAAAAATCTAAATTGAATTCTATCATCTATAGAATTTAATCGGTGATAGAAGTTTATCACGGATTGAATTTTAACACACTCATTTTATTATTGCTCATTAATAAAAAAAAATCATGTGCGAATTATTTTAGAAATTGTGATAGAATATTCTAAGGATAAATCTTCTTTTTTTTCATGTAGCTAAAATACTAAAAATTTGTTAAAATTCAAAAACAAAATGATGTATTGTAATTCAATAAATATAACTTTAAAAATTCAAAAGTTATTAAATAAAACCTTATTCTTATATCAAAAAATTAAAAAATAAAAATAAAAACTTATTCTTTTTTAAAAAATCATATTAAAAAAAAGAAGAAGAAAAAAACTTATTCTAAACTTACGTTCACAATGTTATTTATAATACAATTAAAAAAAAAAAGTTATTTAGAATAAAGTAAATATCATTCATCTCACGCAGTCGGTGGCAGCGACACCTCATGCTTAATTATTTGGAGAAGTGTGATAATCAAATTTATTTTTGGTTTGTTTAATCAATTTAATTTTGCCAGCTAAAATGCTGTTTTAAAGGAAGTTGTGACCCATTAAACCACCTCATGATTGATTTCACGGCTACAAATCATATTATTAAAATAAATAAATAAATAAAACTTCCCAATCTGTCGTAAAAAAATAAAATAAAATATCTCAATCATTGTATCATCAATCTCACAGGGGTGTTTGTTTGACATATGTAGGTAGTTTTTAGATTAAAGAGTTATATTAATGAGTTATATTAAGTAGTTAAAAATTGATAGTTGTGCAAAAAACTTGTTTGGATGTAGTTTTTGTATAGAAGAGTTATAGTCAAAACTTTGTTTAGACGTATATTTAAAATGAGTAGTTATTTTTAGTGGTAAAAAAAGAAATGATTAAAAATGAGTAGTTTAAAATAAGTTATTTTGATTGATTTGAAAGGAATGATTAAAAAGGAATGGCTAAAAATGAATGAATAGTTATAAATGAATGATTAAAAATGAATGGTTAGAAATGAGAATTATTTTCAAAAGTAAAATTGAGGAAAATTGATAAAAACTCGTTTGGATGTTTTTGAAGAGAAGTTAATAAATTATAAACCTAACTCATAGATAAATAGTCAAACAAACAACCACTTATGTATTTGAAAATTTCCAATCTCTCTCTTCAAAAAAAAAAAAAGAAAGAAAAAAAGGTTATGTATCCGGTAATAAAAAAAATCGCAACTATGGGGATGTAATTTTTATTTATGCTAGCTTATGGGGGAAAGAAATCAAAGTTGTTCAATGCTCGCTCATCGGCTTTCATTGCTCTAAATTCCATAGTTTTTTGTTTTAGGTTTTACTTTGATTTCATTTTTTTTGTAGAAATTTTAGTAATACTTTCTTTATATAGTTTATGGTCCCGTCTCCCCAAACTTATACTAAAAAAAAGTATCTTTTTTCCAAAATGTAGAGCCATTGTTACGATCATATCTGTTTTTGTATCAAAGTTTTATTGGAGCTCTCAACAAGAGACCATACCATTGCGTTTGTTCTAAAGCCAAATGAGTCAATTTCTCAAGCTAACCTACTTATAGTTTGATTATTCACTAGCAAGTAGTAAAAAGGGTACTAAGGTATGTGAGTAGAACTAGACATTATGGTCTATTTATAAAACCACGAAATTGGTCTATAAAATTTTCTGCCTTTTCTAATATAAATGATCACAAGTCTATAGCAACTTAACATAAAATAATATTAGGGTAAATAATAAATTTGGTCTCTATAAATTTTTTTTTAAAAAAGGTTAGAATTTAGTTTCTATGATTTCAAAAAATAGAATTTAATTCACATGATCGGAAGAAAATTAGAGTTAGTTCCTATAGTTTTAAAAAAAATAATTTAATTCATATAATTTGATAAAAATTTTAAAAATATTCTTATCATTTCTAGTCGTCAGCGAATTAAATACGTGAGAAGTTAGTTATGTGTCAATAATGACAATGTGAATTAAGCGATTTGTTAGACAAAAAAACTATAGCATTTATATATGAATAACTAATTTCTACTTATACATTCTCAATGATTACGAACAAAAAAGATTAATATCTAGATTTTAACAAATCATAGGAACTAAGCCCTAGTTTTTAAAATCATAGGTATACTAAACTCTAACTTTTTTTTCAATCATAAGAACCAAATTTATAATTTACTTAGTGATTTTATCAACTAAAATACTATACCTTAGCTTATATTGGCACATAGCATAGTTGTCATTCCTCCAGAAATGTACAAAGAAATACAAGAAGGAAAAGCTTATCTTTTTTCTTTGATTTATATAATTTAAATACTTGCAAGGAATTAGAACGTTATTTACCTCAAATTAGGGATAGAGTTACACGTTTTCTAGAAGCGCGTGGGGAAGAGCTTTAAGTTTAGACACGCTAGCGTAAGGGGGTGAGACATGATGCCATACAAAACGTCAAATTACAACGCATCCAACGCGCACTTTTCGCGCGTGCAGAAACGTTGCATAACAAACAACCAAGAAACGTTATTTTAATTATTAGGGTTGTTGAATATCAAACGTTAGCTCACAACCTCAAACAAGATGGTTAAATGAAAGTATTAATTTTGGATTTTGTTTGCTAATGCTAAGATCTTTTTTCGTCTTTCGTATTTAAAATTCTTAACAAACTTCGCCTATCTTTTAAGTTGAAATACGTGGTAGTTACCAAAAAAGACTGTGGGTCATCTCATGGTTTCATCTTATGACCACGAGTTTGATCCCGATAATCTATATTTGGCCAGTTGGTTAAGTTTCTCAAATCTTATAATAATTAGATATTGCTAATATTATGAAAATGGCAATCAACAACCGATCGAAGAATAAAGAAAACGTGAGAGAAGAAAAACAAACACCCAAAAAGTTTACGTGGTTCACTAACGTAGTGTTAGCTAGTCCACGGGCAGAGAGAGGACAATGTTTTATTAAGGAGAGACAAACAAAATTAAAGAGATTACGGAGAATGTCATATAATACGGCTAGGGTTTAATTCGAGTTTATATATATATTCTCATTAAACCCTATTATAGAATGCGTAAACATTAAAAACAGAATGTTGAGATGCGTTCAAGACATATTTCAACAGCTAAAATTTCTGAAAGGTACCACGAAACATGTTAAACTCTATCAACTCAAAAGTTTAAATTAAATTAATGAATGGGAAGAAAATTTAATCAACCATCAGAAGAAAAATACAATTTAAAAAGGTCCCATTACATTTCAAAAAGGGAAAAGGATCTAAGAAAGAAAGAAGGCTCCCAAAAAATAATATGGCAAAATCAGGATCCATCTTCATGTTCTTAGCTTCTTCCATTCTCCTTATTCAGACAATGACAAAGCTTGAAGCTAAGAACATTAAAGTTCCAGCCATCATAGTATTTGAAGATTCGTCGGTTGATTCGGGCAACAACGATTATATTTCGACCATTATAAAGAGTAATTTTGCTCCATATGGTCGTGATTTTAAATATGGAAAGGCCACTGGAAGATTCTCCAATGGCAAAATTGTCACAGATTTTATTTCGGAAGCTTTTGGAATCAAAGACACAATCCCAGCTTACTTGGATCCTGCTTATAATATTACAGATTTTGCCACTGGAGTTTGCTTTGCTTCTGCTGGAACTGGCTATGATAATGCCACTTCTGATGTATTTGTAAGTTTATCTAAATCATTACGCTACAATAATTTAAGGTTTTCTTAATGTTATAAGGTTTGGAATGGTCGACGATAAACATCTATCGTCGACAATTGTAGATGAATGGTTGACGGTTTTTTGTTAGACTGTTAACCAAATGAACGAAAGACTCACGGTCGATCTAGGCCGTCGGCTATTAGCCATGAAAGGTTGACATATATGTGAAAATAGTAGTAAGATTCCTTGTAATTTTTTGTTTTTATTTTTTGTTTCTTGTTTCTTGTTTTAGGACGTACGTAATAATCTGCTAAAAAAACATGGGTCATCTTTTAAAATGTGTTTTTGAAGGTTTGTTGGTATGATTCTTGTATTAGATTTTTTTTTTTTAAAAAAAAACATGGTTTCTTAGTGTTTTCTTATAGAAACAACAAAATAGAAATTGAAAGTAAATACTATAATTTATAATTGTTTCTTATTTGTAGATCATTTGAGGATTGAATTTTAAATATTAAGAAATTGTGATGATATGTGAATCATTTTTAAAAAAAAAATCAATGCATATCAACTTCTGTTAAATTTTAATTTTTGTATTTCAAAATTATTAGAAGACAATTATATATATGTATTTGAATGAAGAAGCATTCACATTGAATAACTTGTCCAAAAAACTATGAGTGACAAATATTTTCATGTTTTTGTGCAGTCAGTGATCCCTCTATGGAAGGAACTTCAATACTACAAAGAATACCAAAGCAAACTTAGAGTCCATCTTGGTGCCCCAAAGGCCAATGCCATCATATCCAAAGCTCTCTATCTCATCAGCTTAGGCACCAACGACTTCCTCGAAAACTACTTCCTCCTTCCTCGACGACCCTCCCAGTATTCCTTGGAAGAGTACCAGCATTTTCTCACCCGAACCGCCGGAGAGTTCGTGCGAGATTTGTACCAGCTCGGTGCTCGGAAGATGTCGATCGGGGGGCTCCCGCCGATGGGCTGCCTTCCATTGGAGAGGAGATCAAGGGTGCTTTTTGGAGGTGGTGGAAAGTGTGTAGAGAGGTACAATGAAGTTGCAAGGGATTTTAATGGGAAGTTGATGAGGTTGGTGGAGATGTTGAAGAAGGAGTTGGGTGGGATTCAGATTGTGTTTTCCAATCCATTTGATGTTCTTTCTGATATGATTGATCATCCTAGTTACTATGGTGAGTTCATTCATCAATTTCTTCGTTAATTGTAACAGTCCAGATTTCTATTTCGGTTCTCTAGGTATGTTCGGTTGGGCCGTTAGGGCAGTTTGAACTTTTAGGGAATTTTGGTAATTTTGCCTTCAGGGTCGATTCTGTAATTAACCAGGGTTTCATGGCTATTTCTATCATTTGCTGAGTTTGGTTATCGAAAGTACAGAAACTAAAGTTGAACATTTTGAAAGTCGAAAAACTTAAAAAACTCAAATGATGTACTAAAAAAAAGACTCAAAGTATGGTAACCCAAATGATAATTTAACTTCATATTGTTTTCTCTCTCTTTTCCTCCCAAGTTTCTTAGTGAGTTTTGCTACAATTCTATCTCTTTCTCTCTTCTTCTAATAGGGACATTTGAGGAGGGGTCATTGTAAATTAAACTTTGTTTTTAGTTTGAAACCTAAGTTTAATGGTAAAATTTCTTGCTATTTCCTGAATTTAGACTTTGAGATGGATGTGAGTACCTTCAAATATGTAGTGAGGAAAAGTATTAACTTCCGAATTTCGGATTATCAAAAGAAAAGTTCGATACTCCTACCACCAACCCTTGCTAGAAATTCATATAATTCACACACCACCAAAAGTATATCATTGTATATCAGTTTCTAGATTAATGAAATTAACTATACCATTGCATTAAAAAACATTACTTAGTGATATATTTATGTTTGATTAATGATGACAGGGTTTAGCAATTCAGCAAAAGCATGTTGTGGAACAGGAAGCTGTGAGATGGGTTTTTTGTGCAGCAGAGTGAATCCATTTAGTACATGTATGGATGCCAACAAGTATGTGTTTTGGGATGCCTTTCATCCAACACAAAAAGCTAACTCCATTATATAGCAAATCACATTGTTAAAACTTATCTATCAATCTTTCTTTGAGTACCCAACAACCCTTTTAAGATGTGAGAGTTATTTCTGTTTCTTTATACACTCCAATAAATATATTTAAATGACTGAGTGAATACACATCCATACCATTTCATTTTCATTTTTGCTTCTTTCACAAAATTTACATTAACTAACATATGTTTGAATTAATGACTTAATGTATACATGTCAATTCTAACATAATTTAACGTATATGATATCAATCAACATTAGAATGATGGACGAAAGGTTGGTGGTGGGTTGACTTGATTGATTGGTCGTAACCCAATTCAACTCCATCATCATGGATTCGATTCTAAAAATTGATATTTGGCTCTTATCTTCTTTGAGTGTCCCTCCTCGATTTGAACTAAAAAACATTAGAATGAGATATTTTCTGTCTACCCAACAAATATTGGAACTGAAAAATGTTAAGACAACTTATATGACCGTTAAATAATATGAAATTTTACCTCAAAACTAATTAAAAATGAAGAAAATAATTCTTCGCCAAAATATGGAACAAAGTGATCTCCAACCCTATAAAAACTTCTGAGTGCCACAAAAATCATTTTCTAACTTTCTAAAAAAAGAGATCAACTACAAAAAACAAAACTTTATAAATCTCTCATATGGCTTACATTTGCATACTAATATCCTCCAAAGAAAAAAGAAAAATGGGCAAAAACTCTCTCTCAGAAATATTAAGAAAGAGACACCAATCTCATAACCCACCAAAAGATCACAACAACAACAACAACAAAGATCACTTCAAAAATGTTGCAATCTCTCAAGCTTCAAACTTCTATGAAACTTTGCAATAAACTCCTCAGCCCTTTCATCCACAGCTTCATCTTCTAATTCTCCCAAATCTTCAACAAACTCCAAACCCTCATGATCTTCTTTTTCATCCCCTTCTTGCACATTATTATTCCAATAACTCCTATGAACCTGCACCCAATATCCCGGCTGGTTGTGCGCACCGCCGACGTAATGGCACTTGCAATGGCAGCATTGTCGCCTCTTGCCCGGGTCCGTGGTCCCGAGGTGGCCAAAAAACCGACGTGTGGTTCGGCTTATGGCTTCCCTGGGCCTCGAAAACCGACCTAGTTTTGAGACAACTTTAGAGGCAAAACGATTCCAACCCTTCTTGGGAGGTGAAAGCATTTTTTTTTTCCTAAGAAACAAACAGCAAATGAGGAAAGTGAGAAGGGTTTAAGAAGGTCATATAGAAGAATGAAGAGTGCATTACATTAGGGTTTTTTTAGATGTTGGGGAATTTTTTGCTTTCAAATGGAAATTCTTGTGCTGATAATAAATTTGGAGATAATAAAGATTTTATTGCATATATATGGAATGTGTTTATGTCTGAAAATATTTTTTTGGAGTAATATCGAGGATTGTGTTTGGATTTTAATTTAAAATGTTTGTATCAGAAAATGATTAGTAATTAAAACGGATTTTAAATGTTTTCGGTTAGATGATTTTTTTTATTAGGTTAGATGTAACCAAGTTATAAAAATTTATTTCATTTTTCCAAGTAGTGTGGTTTCGTTTCCTTTGATTATCGAAAAAAAATGAAATTTTCTTTTTTGAACAACTCTCTATGATTAGTCTTTACAAATAGTTTTTTTTTTAGTATATAATGGGAGAGAGAGACAAATATCGATTCTCCAGATCGAACATGTGATGCTGGTATTGAACTGATTTACAACTAAACAATAAAATCATTGCGCTACTGACCCCTTCGATATCTTTTAAAAATAGTTCGTTGTTTTTATCACAAATAATTGGCTGCATTTATGTGACGATTTTTTTTCTAGTACCTATTCGAATTAGCTTCTTATTATTCATTGATTTTTCTTAGAAGTTAACAAAAAAGAATCAAATTTCACAAATAAAAAATCCAATGCAGGGCTTAAATTACGGGATAATTGGAGACATTTCTTTATTCTCATTGGAGGATTTAAACTTTATCTTGGGAGAAAGTTTCTTTGTTTATTCAAAACATTTTTTTAATATAAGTCGGAGAAAATGACCACAAATCCTATAAAGAAAGTATAACTGCTCTCAAATAAATGAGAGGTAAATATCAATTCTAGGGATGAAACTCATAATCGTGGTGTTAAATTAGATTTCTACCAAATAATGAAATCATCCGGTCATCGACTCTTTCAACTATTCAACAACATTTTGAAAGATGAGAGTATTCAAATTTATAATCTCTCTAGATTATCAAATCATATAGGATACCACTAGAACTATACTTTTGTTAATATCTTATGAGAAAGTTTAATACGTCACAAGAGAGAAATTTAAATGAAACTAATTTAGGCTAGCATGCTCAAATTCGAAAAATTAATGTTTATTTTTTTAGTATTAATATTATTTAGCTTACATGACATAGTATTTAGATTTTGTCCTATCGGGACCATCTTGTTGGTGGAAGCTTCAGTCTCTACATTATACTTTTTCTTTTGAAGTCTTAAATTGAAAGTAAAGAAAATTTTGAAACTAAGACAGTAAATTTCGTTATAAATTTTATATAATAAAAAAATCATTCTTACGTTCTTATTTAATTTACGTTTATCCTTATTGTGATAATTCTGGAAAAAGTTGCCGTATTCAATATTAATAGGTAAGAAACATACTTGCGAAAATATACATTCATTGGGATAGTTTTTTTTTTAGTTCTACAACAAATTGTGATCGAAAATTTTGATCAGTGACATTTTAATCATTTACTTATGCCAGACAAACTATTTCTTGGCATCTTTATTGTAAAGATGAAATAGTTAAATGTACTCATTAACAACCAGTAATGTGTCAACCTGAGGACCGAATATGAACGCAAGTTTAAAGGCATATATTTATGTTTTTATAAACATGGCAACTTGAACCAATACTTCAACCAATTTAAAATAGTGGTCAATTGTAGGGTCAAGAGGATTGTTTCAAAAAAATAGTTAGATGTCCAACAGATCTAAGATTTGAACTTTCTATTCTCAAATAATCAAGAATGGTAAAAACAAAGAATAACATATTTGCCGATAAAAATTATCATCCTTTTGATAAAAACTGTTAACCTTCGTGAAATGATTTAATGGTTAAAAATATTGTGTGGTACTAAAAGTTTATGGATTCAATTCATAAAAGCTACCTATTTAGGAATTTTATGAATTTTCTTAACAACCAAGTATTGTAGGGTTAGACTATATGTCCGGTGACATTAATTGAGTTGTGTCCAAGCGGACTCAAATAGTTACGGATATTAAAAAAAAATTATAAAAAAAAAATGAAGACTCATTAATAAATTAAAACTCCACAGTAAGAAAAGTAAAAAAAAAAAATCATTATTTTTTATTTTTTTATTTTTTTTTTAAATAAACACCGTATTATTTCACAAGTTACTTTACTTGACTAAAAAGAGAGGTACTAAAAAAATAAAGAGAGATAAAAGCTTCTAGTGATAAAAGTAAATAATACTTCACAAAAGTGGAGATTACAAAAAGAACACTCATGTTTTCTATTATCAACATCAAATACACCCAAATAATTGAACATACAAGGTAAGATGTAAAAATCAAAACCCAAGAAGTGAAATAATAATAATACATAGTAAGAGAGGGGACACTAATAATTAAACATAAATAGGATATACACTACACAAGAGAAGGAATTGGAAATTGTTTTTGAGAAAAAACAATTAATTACAAAATAGCAATAATAAAAGTAGAAAATGGGGTTTAAGAAAAACCAATGGTTTTGCCAAGCAGCCAAAGAAGCAAGGATAACTCTATTCCAAAGATGGTGTGGAGTGTAGTCCTATCCAGGGTAAACCCGTATATGGTTATCCCAGCTCTGTTGTTCTCGAAATATGTCACTGCATATATCCACCAATTTCCATTTCAATTTCAATTTCATTACAAATTAACAATTGATAATCCAATTTCATCGTTATACTTATGACTTTCTTTCAAATTCAATCTTTAATTTTAAAATTTCCAATTTCATTTTGATTATATAACTACTTGATTGTAGATGTACATTTATGTCATTGAATTACCATTTTGATTGGTCTAGTATAGATTCAAGAGTATTAAGGCTTTAAATGCAGTTTTTTTTTAATAGAAGTTGGGGGAAAGAGAATTATAAATACCGATTCCAAATATCGAACTTGTAATCGTAGAGTGAAAATAAATTAACACAAAATTAGATAACCAATCATGTCACCAACCCATTCGATTTCAGATTAGTTAATACTGATTAAATATATTTTTTATTATTTGGTCCCTTATATTTGGGTGAATTGCTAATGTCAACTACATGAAAGAAAATCGAAATTTCTTCACCCTCTTTAGATATTTGGAATAAAAATTAGAAAAATAATAATAATAAAATATTAACCATTTATTTTTTGTTCCTGTTTTTAAGAATTAGACATGTTTTCACCTTTCTTTTCTTTAAACTTTTCACATTTGCTAAAAACCTTTGAACTCTAAGCTAAGTTAAAAACAAGTTCAAATTTTTTTTTATACGGTTTCAAAAAGTAGGTGAGAAGAAAGCAAGTAACGTTTATACGCATCATATTTTTTATTTTTTTAAAAAAAAAAAAAAAAAAAAGGCTTCATTTTTTTTTTAATAAATGAAATGGTTATTTAACAACGGCTCAATTATTTGACTTAATTTTTTTTCTAAATTTTTATGCATGGATCAAAACTTTCAACCCAATTAGAAAATGAAATCGAAACTACTCTAAGAATTAGGACCACAAACAAAAATGCTAATTGAAAGAAAAAATTAAAAGAAAAAAAAAAGAAGGTATTTTTAGGTGTTACCTAAGGCTTGTCTCTTTTGGAAGGAAATGGTGTTGTAGGCATAGGCTGGGATTAGCTTGGTGTTGTCCAGCTCATCATCTTCGTCGCAACCGTCGTCGCCGTCCGAATGATCGCCGCCGTGTGGGCTCACCGGAAAAACATGATGTCCGATGGCCTGACCGCTGCCAGCCATCGGCGTTTCGCCATCTGTCACATCGTATGAATCCAACGTCCCACACACGTGCCACTTGGCAGCAAGCGACGTCACTGCTTGCGCTTTGTGGGTGATTTTAGTAGCACTCCGTAGTAATATCATCAGACTTGTAAGCAGCGTCATCGAACATAGCTGCACCCAGTTATTTCTTTTAATGTCAAGATTAACATTCCACTTTTTCCATTTTTATTTTCTTTTAAAAGTAAGGAGAAACCGTACTAGAAATCTTTAAATCCTATTTTTATTCACGAAAGTTATAAAATAATTCTATTTGGATAACTAAATTTGTAAAAGGTATATTTATGGTAGAATTTTGTTAAATTACCGATCAAATCAAAAATTTAAACTAAGTAAGTTGAGATAAATTTAATTATATCAATCAACGCTTTGAAATCACATTTTAAATAATGTTTTCACCATAAAAATTAGATTTGTGTTTGAACACGTAATAAAAAATATATATATATTTAACTTTGTGTTTAAAGATCTCACATTAAAAACAGTAGAAATTTCATAGTCATAACAATATATAAATTACTCCATTTATTATTAATTAATTTTGAGATAGAACTTATATTATTCAGTACTTGTAAATTTATGAAATAAAGAAAACTTTAAAATTGTCTATAAAAAAAAAGCTTTAAAATTTGCTTCTCATGACTGGATTCTCTCTCTCTGTATATATATATATGAGATTTGATAGTCAACTTTTACATCAAGAATTTTAATCTTAATTTAAAAATAAAAAAAAATCATGTAAATTTTATGTATTTTTCTTCATATTTTAAAATTGTTCGTTTTTTCAATCAGATGAATTATTTTATTTTATTTCAATAAGTTTATTTGATTTTAAATTTGAAGATTTTAGTCATTTTACAACCATTCACTCCATACTTTAAAAAAAAATCAAGATATTGATCTTGATTTTTTTTTTTTTGTTAGATGAAAATTTCTTTTTTTTTAATATTTATAATTTAGTTAAAAGAAGAAAAAAAAATAGAAAAATGTGTAATACGGATACGTACCGCAAGTTCGCCAGCAATATAGATGTTGAGGGAGGAAGAGGACTTGGTAGTAATAAGTAGAGAAGTAAACTGGCTACCGGTGACCAGCACCAGCAGTAACAGAATGAAGACCCGGTACCGATGGCTAATTATCTTCAGATGCCGCCTGATTCTCAAATGCTCCGACAGCACCGACCCCACGTCGGAGTCTACCTGGAACACCGTCGCGAACTCCTGCAGCCGTAGGATCTGGAGGTCGCATATCAGACGGAACAGAATGCACACCAGGAAGATCACTGTTGTTCTGTACAGCCACGACATCAGCTCCATGATGCACGCTACTGCGTCGCTCACTATAACGCTGCCTAGAAATGGGATCTGCGACGCGCCGGACGCGTACCACCAGATCTTGTACGCGCTCTCCGCTGCGAAGCATGGGATCACGAATGTGGATAGTACCTTCAATGATCTCTGCAAAACCAAACTAAATCATTATTCAAAACAAAAACCAGGTCATTTTCAATCTTCTATGCAATCCTTAGTTTTTTAATGAATTCTACGCTATAAATTTGACAACAAGAAGCCCAAACAAACTTTTAATTTTATGGAAAGTCTTCCATTTTTTTTAAATTTTCTTTCTTAATTATAAGTGGAGTAAGAAAAGAAAAAGGAAGGAGTTGAGATCTTAACTCCACGTTTGTTTGTTTGTTTTTTTTAAAGAATTTCATGTTTGTCTTGAGTACATCATTTTTTCTTCCAATATCATATCAAATCTTTTTTTAATTTAATTAAATATCACATCAAATGTTTTTTTTAAAATTTTTAACCCTATTATATAAAATTTTATCAAATTTCACATCAAATCTTATCTAAATTTTAGCCACATAACACAAAATAAAATATATTAAATTTTATTGATTAATACAAATATACAATCATTACATTAATATAAACTTAATACTTTTACAATTTCTCTTTTTTTCCAAACAAATATTTCAAATCTCTAATTCACTCAATTTCCTCTCTCTTCTACTTACTCTCCTCTCGTCTTTTCAATTTCAAAATTCAATCATCCCTAGAGCGATATTAATGTACAATCTTTATTGAAATGATCAATGTAGCATACAGTCAGTGATCAAAAAGTTTGAATTCAAATCTTTCTATCCTATTGTATAATTAAAAGAAATTAAACTTTTAATGAATTTGAAAAAAATTATATAGCACAAATGAGTTTGTAGTTTATTGATTATCTTGATAGGTGATAACTTCACATTTATAAATTATTGATCTTAAAATTGGGCATTTGACTTTCATCTCTTTTTATTAAATTATTCTGGTTGTCGGCTTAATATAACTATTTAATTCGTTCAATTAAATCAAAAACTCTATTAAAAACTATTTAAATTAGATGTTTAAATTGAAAAATTGTAAAGAGAAACAATTTTAGCCACTAAAAAAACCATATCGATCGGGATTGAAATTGAAAGTTCCAATCCAATCCACCAATTGTCATAAAAAACAAATATATCACACAAAACATACTAAGAAAAAATAATGAAAACGATTTACAAAATTACATAGCCCCACCCACACATATTTTAGATTTTAACCTTATTTGTTCCCAAAAACAATTTTTAAAATCGTTATGTATTACACAAAATTTTTTAAAAATAATAATAATTAAATATTTCAACAAAAAAAAAGTGATTTACGAAAATAGAATTGTAAAATAAAACAAAATCGAAAAATTACACTAAAATGGCAATTAAACCACTCTTACCAGAAAAGGAAAAATACCGCAATTAAAGGCAAAAATTCCCAATAAAGTTGACAAACAATCAAATGCACATAAAAAAACAAATTAAACCAGCAGATTCGTCCAATAGCCAAAGACTAATCCCCCAAATCTTCACAATCTCAAGCTATCTCCCAACTTCCATGAAAATTTCTCAAACAATTACTTCCAAATCAAGTTCCAGAAATCACAATCCATGAGACAAAAAACGATTCAACCTTCAATTCAAATGTAAACAGAAAGCACAATCCAGAAGAAAAACGATTCAACAAACAAACATTCAAAATCCAGATCTAATCAATCGATTCAGAGAGAAAGACAGAGAGATGAATCTCGATTAAGAAACACTTACATTGAGCTTCATCGTGTATCCTCTTCGCACAGTTTCGCTTTCATCGCAGAGCTTATCGAAGAATAAGAATCTCCGAAGTCCGAACCTCTTGATGAAATGCGAAAGGCAGAGGAACGAGAGCGTGGCGACACTGCTGAGCGAGAGTTGAACGACGCGATCGAACGGCCTCGCGTGGTGGCTGTCGCAGGAAGAACAAGCCAGAAGGAAATGCGAGGTCGCCGGAACGATGATCGCGAAGAGGAAGAACATCGACCAGGACAATCCGGCCGTCCAAACGTCCGATTGATCGACGCAGATCCACCGGAGATACGATCTGAAGCTGTGCAACTCGTCCTGAGCGTGAGAGGCGGAGCGCTTGTACATGTTCGCCTTCTTGCTCATCAACGCCTCTCTGCTGCTGTCCGCCATGGCGATTCGAAGCCAAACTCTAGATTGTTCTTCCTCTTCGCTTTGATTTCTTCGATTTTTGTAGAAATTTTTGCCGGTGAATAGGATTTTGGTTGCTTGATGGAAGATTATGATAATGAATTTGGATTTTCTTTTACTTCACTTTTTTTTTTAGGTTTAATTTGTTGGAGGTTGAATGAAAAGGGATTTTGCAGAGTCATGAAAAAACTGTGGAACAATAGAACCCTCTCAGGTTTAGGGGTTTTTATTTTGTTTTTTGTTGAAGAGGTAAGCGGCCAACATAAACAAGTGAAAGATTACAGCCAAGGAATGAAGGACACGTGGCGGTGACTAATTGGTTTTCTTTAGGACACTATGATTTGATTGGATTTTTTTTTTTTTTTGAAATTACATCAATTGTGTGGAAACTTAAACTTAATTTCTTGATCATATTGGTAAGTTACTGCTCTAATTGACGATTGATTAATTTATTTTTCTTTAATATCATTTATTTAAATCTGTCATTAGTCAGCTTATAAATATCTCAATTTTACTTTATCATATTTTGATATCGAATTTAACTAATTACTCTTAGTTACTTGCACTTTTGAACATTAGATTACTCTATAGTCATTATTATTTTTCTTTTAACAACTTTTTAGCATTCATTTAAAAAAAACCATATAACCTAATAAAATTTAATGACATTTTATTGAATATATTTCATTTGTAGTTATATGTCTTTATCCTAACAAAACAGTATAGTTTTTTTATCGTATTAGAGATTACTAAGACTTAAATGTAAAAATAAATAAATAAAGATAGTGACGAAACCAGCCGTACTTATTTTAATCAATTTGTTTTATAAAAAACGGTATTTATTCTCTCAAATCTATTCGAGTCTTATCAAAGAGAACAAATAATTGTATTACTTGATTTTGAAGAATCGCAAAGGTTGAATGGATGAGAATTTATAAGAGTGATTAACATAGGGATTTATTTTAAGTGATTAAAAATTGAATGTATATAATAACTTGTTTAAATGAAGTTTTTTATAGAAAAATTAGAGACAATAATTAGATGAAGATTTTAGTAGAGGAGTTGTATGAAAAAACTCGATTAGATAGAGATTTTGGAAGAAAAATTGTATATTGAAGTAGTTTAAAAATGAGAAATTGATTTATTAATTTAAAATAAATGATTAACAATAAATGATTAAAAATAAGTAGCCATTTTAAGTAATTATAATTTGTTTGGATAAATTTTTTTGAAAAGTGATACTAATAGCTCGTTACTATAGCTTGTTGATACGGCATAACAAACCTCCATTTTTTATGTTATAAATTCAATTTAAAAATATTCAATAATATAAGAATGATTTTTTTTATTTAAACAAATTAAAATAATGGCTTCAATGAAATGAAGCCGAAATTAATTTAAAATGATCCAGAATAATTAAGTACAATAAATTAAAAATAATAAAAGTTGAAATCATTTATTATTTATTAAATATTTATTTAAAAAATGTTATTAAAATGTGAAAGCTAAAATTTTTGTTATCAAATTTACATAAGTTTATACACGATTATCAAAGAATATCATAGCAAAGAAAAACGCCATGTCAAAACAATTGAAGTTCTCGAACTTAATTTAGAATCGAACTCTTTTAAAATAAATAAATAAAAAATAATATTCAAAGAATAATTTATTTTTTATGTAAGTGGATTGTATATTTTTGTTTTGGTTAAAATACCATTTTGGTCCCTCAACTTTGGAGTTTGTTTCACTTTGGTCCCTAGACTTTCAAATGTCCATTTTTAGTCCCTTGACTTTGTATTTTGTTCAATTTTAGTCCCTTGACTTTGCTATTTGTCCAATTTTGGTCCCTAGACTTTCAAATGTCCATTTTTAGTCCATTGACTTTGTAGTTTGTTCAATTTTGGTCCCTTGACTTTGTTATTTGTCCAATTTTGGTCCCTCGACTTTCAAATGTCAAAATTTAGTCCCTAGACTATTAAAAAAGTAAAAAATGGTCATTTCGTCAAATAATTTTTTTTCTCACTCCTAAATTTTTTTTCTCTCTCTTCCATCTTTCATCATTTCTCTTCTAAAAGTTTTATCTCTCTTAAATCCACATCTCTAATCCTCTTCTCTTCTTTTTTTCTCTTATTCCTCCTCAATCCATCTCATCAAATTATTTAACATGAGATAATTTTTCTAAATAATAATTTTCCTACTTTGATTTGTCACTTTTTGTTTTCTAAAATTCATAGTCTACCATGGAACAAAAAAGAAAAATAAAGAAAATAAAGAAGAAAAAAAGAAAGAAAATAAGGGAAAAGAGGTAAAATTTCTAGAGAGAGAAATTATGAAAGATGAAAGAGAGAGAAAATAATTTAGGAGTGATAAAAAATTTATTTGACTAAATGACAATTTTTGAACTTTTTTATAGTCTAAGGACCAAATTTGAAAACATTTGAAAGTTGAAGGACTAAAATTGGACAAATAGCAAAGTTGATGGATCAAAATTGGACAAACAACAAAGTTGAGGGACTAAAATTAGACATTTGAAAGTCAAGAAACAAAAATGAAACAAACTCCAAAGTCGAGGGACCAAAATAGTATTTTAAGCTTTTGTTTTCTTCAAATAAAAAGTGGATACTACTTTTTTTTTTCCTTCAAATAAAAAGTGAATAGTATATTTCTTATCAAATGAGCTGTAAAGTGGACAGTGTATTCTCCTCCATTTATTGGTACAATACTTGAAATATAATTACTTGAATTCAGCAATATTCTTGGGAGAAATTGAAGTCTAAACCAGTACAAAATGAGCTGTAAATCAATTGGCATGCTCAGTAGTTATTACTGTAATTTTATTACTCAAAAAAAAAAAAAAAAGGTACGGTGATTTTATTATACCAATCTTACCCTTTTGCAAAATAAGATCTCAAACTCAACTTCTTTTTAAAGATTGATTTAAAATGTAATTGAAAATAAATTCCTCTAATTTTTTTTTCACTAAATGCACTATTAATCCATTTGAAAATAAATTTGGATGTTAATTTTTTACAATTTCCATAAGTAGATCCGACAGGATACAGATTTTTTAAAATTAAATATGATATGATATAGTAAGACATTATTGTCTATGATAAATTGAAAAGTGTATCCTTTAAACCTTGGACTTCCACATGGACCTTTTTTTAAGAGAAAAAAACATGGACTTTCCACATGTAATTGTTTGGTTTACAGCAGAAAATTGAAGCAATAAAATATTAAAATAGATATATATATATAATACGTAATTAGACAGCTGGATTGAATATGAAAATAAAAGCCATATTACGTGGAATGCTCTGATATCAACTGACTATTTATTTATATTTGGCTTTTATTTTTATTAGAAATAAAAGTAATGGGTAGGTGCCGAAATCGTGGCACTAATTAATTGGATTAGTTTCTAATTGGTATCAACCAGCTGATTTGACGGTCAAATACCCAGTTACGTGATATCGTGGAAGAATTTTATTGGTTTCTCTTTTCTTTTTGTTTATTTTTTTATTGTCACAAAATTATAAATTTAATTTATGATTTTTTTTCTTTTCAGAAAACTGACTTTAAATTAATTTTGACATATGTATGATATTATCACAGCCATTTTATTTTTTGTTTTATCTATGAGATCTTATATGGATGTCAATGAAATCTTTATTGATGTATTCACAATCTTTATTTATCTCCTTAATGTGAGACTTTTACTTTGTTTTATAAATTATTATATAGGTTTACTTTTTGAAATTTCTTCACATTATATTTGAGGACATCAAACCTAATTATTTGGTCGAGGTATATATATGCACATTTATCTATTTATTTATATTTATTGGTTACTGAATTATTATAGTTAGTGGAGGGTTCCATTTTAATCTTTATTAGTTATCAAATTTAGTTATTATAGTTTGTACAAGTGATAGAAATTTTCAAATTTCATAGTAACAATGTTATATGCTGGTGAAATTTTGGGGTATAATATATATTTACTTTGTAATTTATCACGTAATATAGAGAAGTATTTGTAATTTGAAGTTAGGTGTTAATTTTTTTTATCCTCGACATGTTCAACCTTTTCTTTTCTTTTTTGAGAATGGATATGTTGGACTTGTTATATATATAATTATTTATTTATATTTATATTTATATTCATATTCTGCACTTTGTTCATTGATGGATTACAATAGGGTATGAATAGCTCTATTATTAAGGACACAAATAGAGTTGTAGAGTTTGCCATCCATGTGACAAATCCAACAATTTTTTAAATATTATAATAAATTTTTATGTCCGAACTTTAAATGACATACAATTTTAATGCATTCAAAATATAAATGAAAAAGTTATCATGAATTTTAAATTTATGGTAGGTATGATGACACAGAGAAATAATAGTTGATGGTCATATAAAGAGTTTAGATGTCAAGCACTTAAGATAACAATCAATATAAGATAAAGATTACAAAAATTAGATGTCAAATAATTTAGATGGCTGTTATGAATAGATGTCAAACTTTGAAATGACGAACATTTGAGTAAGATAGGTCAAATGCTTTAGGGTGATAATGTAAGGAAATGCAAAGCAGAAGCCTTTGAAGAATATGCAGAGAGAAATTATATCGAAGAAAATGATGGTGGTGGGTACATATTATTGTCCACACCCTTACAACCCTAAAACCCTATATAAAACACTAAATTTAATATTAAGAAATTAGAAATTAATTCTACTTAATTTATAGAGACGATTAAAAAACACAAGTTGAAAACAAATTGGTTACAAAAGATATTGATCAAGATTCTATTGCTGCTGGAATTCGAATTCTTTTGGGTTAATGAATCCGGGTCATGGGCTTCACGAGTCTTACCCGGGTCCATCTTCTCCAGATCTTAACCTGGCCCAATTAATTTTGGTTGCCTTGCCCATTTGGCCCATGCCTACAAGATTTTCTTTCTTATTTTACATTATTTTTTTCTCGCAATATCCCAATTTATTTTCAATTTTCATGCATATAACTTTTTTTAAGTGGTCAATTAACTAGATAGATATTTTTTCAATAATAATGGTGAGAAGATAATGGTTTTCTTTTTGTTTTTTTTTTTTCAAAACCTATAAACTAATGTTTAAACCATACTTTTTTGGGGAATATGTTCTGGTTTTTTTTAGCATTTAAAGGAGGAGATCTCATGGCTACAGAAAAAATATGATATAATAGTCCAGAGGTAATGATTTAAATATCCTTATTCATAGTTTCAAAAGAAAAGAGAACTCCTTATTCAAAATGTTCAAGAATTTAATGACTTTTTGGTAACCATCTTGTTTCTTAGTTCTTGTTCTCTGTTTTTTATCTCGTGATATTTTAGAATAAAAAATAAGAATATGTTTGATAACATTTCTTGTTTCTGGTTTATTTTTTAAAATATTTTTTAGTTTCTTAAAAAATATAACATGAATTCATGTATATATATATATATATATATATATATAATTATAATTATAATTATAAAAAATTTGCATTTTCTAGTATAAATTAAAATTTGTAATAAAATATAAATGATTTTTAAAGTGAATTTAACAACAAATTTTAAAATTAAATAATAAATGAATAGATTTAAATAAAATATAAATACACATGCTAAACATTTTAAAATTATGTATATCAACAATAAAATTAAAAAAAAAACAAAATAAAACGTTTATACACAAATACTACTTTAAAAATTGATATTTTCTAAAAATTTTAGATTGATAGAATTTTTTTTACCATTTCTCCTACTTAGGAAACTTTTTATAAAAAATTAGTATATATTCAAATCAATAATATAAAAATTATTTTATATAGAAATTATATTTTAAGAGAATATAGAATTTATTATATATTGAAATTAAAAAAATACCAACTCAAATAATAATAATAAATAGTTTACATTTAAAAAAATAAATACCTACCGTATAATAACAATAATAAATAGTTTATATTTAAAAATAGAATTAAATCATAATAATAAATAGTTTACATTTAAGAAAATAATTAACTAACATATTATAATAATAATAATAATAATAAAATAGTTTATATTTAAAAATAGAATTATATAATATAAAAATATGAACTAAAAAAATAAAAATAAAAATATTAGTATTATATTTTTAGAAATTAAAATAATATATAAAAATTAAAATATTACCATTTCAAAATAAAGTCAATATTAAAAAAGAATTAAATAATACAATAATATTAGTATCATATTTTTAAAAATTATAATAATATTTAAATATATATGACCAATTAGAATGAAAAAGGTGATGCAAAAAAATTAAACTAAAAAAAAAAAAACTAAAGACGAACTTGAGAATTGACCTCAGAACTCACGGTAACCACAATTATTTGAGAATACCACTAACCATCATGCCAAAAAGTAATTTTGTTAAGAATTTGACTTCGTTTTATATAACAAGTTTAAACATACAGAAGCCCTAGAATAAAAATAAAAAATTAAAAAAAAAAAACAGAAAGGGAGAAACTCCCATCACTTTCGAGCCAAATAATGGAAACGTTTTTTTTTTTTAAATTTTAGGAACAAGAAATGAGATTGTTACCAAACAACACCGTTTCTAAAAAACGAGAAATAGGAAACGAAAACGTTACCAAACGGGCCCTAAAAAAACGAATAAGTTAGATTCGATTTGATAATGTTTTTAATTTTTAGTTTTTGAAATTTAAGTCTACAACAACTATCTTATCATATGTTTTTTCTTGCTTGTATATCTAAATCTTACCTATATTTTTAGAAATCAAGCAAAATTTGGGAAACAAATAAAAGTAGGCTTCTAAAAATTTATCTTTTTTTTTTTGAAATTTGATCTAATATTCACCTAATAAAATGGATATAAGTAAGAAATTTGAGTAAAAATAAACTTAAATTTCAAAACCCAAAAATAAAAAATCAAATAGGCTTTGTAGCCTCTTGTTGACTAGATTATACAATTTATTAATTAAAAAAAAAATATATCAACTGTTGTACATTTAGATTTGAATAAGAATTCTATAGATAATGCAGTGGTTAGTTTTATTTTTATTTTTGAACATATACAAGGGGTTATTAACTATATGTGCATTTGATAATATCGCATACCATTATGTATTACAAGTTATTATAAAGTAGAAGGGTTTAAAAGGACTATAACTGTCTCTTGTTGGCTGTTTTGGTCCATCTTTGTTCATGATTAATTTTGTTTATGTTAATCGTGTTTGTTGTTTTTATGGAAGATCAATATAAGGAGACAAAAATAGAACTGGACAAACCAATAAGTTTTTTAACATTTTTGTTGGAATAAAAAACTAATGTATCAAAATTCTATTTAAAATTAATGGCAAAGTAAATATTTTTATTTAGGGATCAATTATAAAATATTTTATTGTTCCCTAAATTAAATTATGGCAAACTAAAATGTGGTACATGTGAGTGTTATGATCATTTGGTTACACCATTATACGTGATCATATTCGTGAATGATCAAGCTCGGTCAAATTGATAATTTGGCTTCGAAGCCCAATTTCTTTATAGAATAAAATTCATGTCAAAACCCATCGTCCACGAAGATGTTTGGATCCAAAATTACTTATTGTCCCAAACCCAGCTCATGAAGACATTTTGGCCCAAAGGCCATTCATTGGTCCAACCCATTTGAAGTCCATGAGAAATTCTATAAATAGAGAGTTCTTTCTTCGTTTGAGATCTCATAATTGAGAAAAACACTTATAGGATTTTTGTTTACCATATTTAAGGAGGATTTAGCTTGAGAATTTATTTGAGTAGTTAAAAATTAAGAATTGTAGCCAAAGACTCATTTGGATGTGGTTTTTGTGTAGAGGAGTTAGAGTCAAAATCTTGTCTAGAAGTAGATTTAAAATGAGTAGTTATTTTGAGTAGTTAAAAAATAAATAATTAAAAATGAGTGGTTAAAAAAGAGTTATTTTGATTGATTTGAAATGAATAAATAAAAATAATTAGTTAGAAATGATTGAGTAGTTATAAAATTAATAATTAAAAATGAATGGTTAGAATTGAGGAGTTATTTTATAAAGTAAAAAGGAGGACTAGTTAGTAAAAACTCGTTTGAATATAGGTTTTCGAGAAGAAATTCGTAAATCCTCCATCTAAAACTTCCTTAAATATGGCAAACAAACATCCCCTAAAACTACACAAAATTTCTTGAAGACTCAAATGACAAAGTTTCTTGAAAACTTGAAGCTTCCATAAATCCTAAAGAATAAAACTACACAAGACAATGATACAAAGTTTTGTGAAGACTTGAAATTTCTATGAATACTGAAGGTCGAAGCTATTGAAACTATCTCAATTCGGAAGCTATTGAAACTATCTCAAATATAAAGCTATTAAAATTATCTTAACACTAAGGGGCTGTTTGTTTGACATATTTAGGTAGTTTTTGAGTTAATGAGTTATATTGAGGAGTTATGTTGAGGAGTTAAAAATTGAAAATTGTGTCAAAAACTCGTTTGGATGTAGTTTTTGTATAGAGGAGTTAGAGTCAAAACCTTGTTTGGATGTAGATTTAAAAATGAGTAGTTATTTTTAGTAGTTAAAAAAGAAGTGATTAAAAATGAGTTATTTTGATTGATTTGAAAGGAATGATTAAAAATAAGTGGTTAGAAATGATTGAGTAGTTATAAATGAATGATTAAAAATGAATTGTTAGAAATGAGAGTTATTTTTAAAAGTAAAAATGAGGAGGAGTTAATAAAAACTCGTTTGGTTGTAGGTTTTAAGGGGAAGTTAGTAAATCTTAGAACTAATTCCTCCCTAAATATGTCAAACAAACAACCCCTAAAGCTGTAAGAAAACCTTTATATTTGTGAGAAAAAAATTCATATCAAATCAATATAAATGTCAAGCGCATAAATGAATTATACTTTATCGGACAAAAAAAATTGAAAATGAAAAACGGAAGATTGATTATTTAGGTCTTGTTTGATAACTATTTTATTTTTTGTTTATGAAATTTAAGCCTATTTCTATTCAAATTTCCTACCATGTGCTTCATCTTTCCTACCATGTATCCATCTTTCCTTAAAAAAGTAAGAGAACACTAATCAAATTTCAAAAACATAAATAAGTTTTTGGAAGCTATTTTTTTTGTTTATAAATTTTGGTTTTGTTTATTAAAATATAGGTAAGATGTAAATATCCAACTAAGGAAAAATGTATAGTAAAGTAGTTGTTGTAAGCTTAAATTTCATAAACAAAAAATAAAAAATAAAATGATTATCAAACGGAACCTTAAATTTTAGATTTAAAAATAAGAAGAAAATAAATTCAATCAAAATCTTTAAATGGGTGCATGGCTAGTTGATTGAGGCATTGCAAACCAACGGCAAGGTTTTAAGGCGATACAAATTTAATCCAATAAATAATTATTAGCGAAGTTTCTGTTTTGTTTTCGAAGGAAATTACGTGGGAAACAGTTATCAATTTTTTCTTTAAAAAAAAAAAATTCTAGTTCTTAAAAAAACAAAAATAGAAAAACATGAAAATAAGAAATTTTTGAAACTAAAACTAAAACCAATCCCATGATGTATACCTAGGGATGGACGTGGTTACCTTAATTCAAAAAAAAGAAAATCTCATGATGTATAACTTAATAATAAACAGATTAGATAAATTAGTGAGAGTCTTGCTCTCGTCTTTCATCTAATTGATTAATTATTATTTAGGTTGATGGTCAAATTCAAGTTGAGTTCCAAGGCAAAAAGAAAGCATGAATTGACCCAAAAAAAAAAATACAACCTTCCCAATTTAAATCAATTTTTAATGGTTTTTTCTTAATTATTTTTTTAAAAAATATTTATTTCTTTTTTGGTTTAGGGTGGAGATTCAAAAACTTCTGAATGTTGAAAATTTTGTAACTTCTGGGTATACTCTTAAAAAAATAATTGAAGGTCCAAATCAATGGAGACTTGAGAACGAAAATTCTTAATTTTGTGATTTTGAAAAGATTAATACTACCATTAAAAAATGATTCTAAACTTGCTCTTTTACTTTTTAATGCACTCTAGAAATGACACTTTTTGTTTTTTTTTAATCAATTCTAGAAATGACACTACGTCATGCATTAGATCATGTTTTCATTGAATAGTCATTTTCTTGATACTTGTGAGTTTTGGCTTCAGTATTTTCATGAAATTATTCTGTAGCTTTCTAATTTATGGGCTGATAGAGATATAAAAAGATGACATCTATTTTGTCTTGTAAATCCTATATATATATATATTTAATAACTTTTTTTTAGTTAGACAATAATGAAAATGTGGAAATTCAAACTGGTGATGGTTTTAATCAACACGCATGTTATATTCTTTTTTTTAGAAGTGTATCATTTTGTCAACAATCACTAAAGTTATTCCAAATTGTTAATCTAAAAAAACCATCCGTATTTTAAATTAAATAATTCTGATTTTCATTTAAAATTTATAAACATATTTCCACTAAGTAGTAAAATTATGGGAAATTAATGATATCTAATCATATTGAAGAAATCAAATGATAATTTATCATTTAAGAGGTTAGTTTAGAGGTGGCGTGTTGCATCCAAAGAATTGGTGTCTAGTTTGACACCAAGATTTCCCTATTGGTTTCATAAATTATTATAATTATTCAAACAATTAAAAAAAAATCGAAACTTAAAAAAAAAAAAAATCGAAACAAACTATATGTATGATACTGGTTATTTTATAAATAATGGTTACATAAATTATTATAATTATTCAAACATACTGATTGAGATCTATTTTACATAAAAAAAAAAGAACAATAAATTTCAAAATTTGAGCGATATTGTCTTACTTTCATATATAAAATATGACCGAGTTCTCTTTTAACTTAAAAAAATATATAAATATTTATGGTTCCTTAAAAGCGTCAATCACTAATAAAATAAATATATTTAATTTTTTATTACTTATTAATTATTATATTTTATTGACAATTCTTTGAACTTCGACATTTATGAATATTAATGTATAAAAGCATAAGATAATAATTTATTTTAATAAAATAAAAATTGCTATCAAGATTTTATAATGGCTATTATAATCAAATTGTGTTTTTTTTTTTAATTTTTTTAATTCACTATTTTTTAATAAATAAAATCTTGGTATTTTTTAAATTTATTTTTATTATTTAAGTTTAACAAATCTTGAAAAAAAGTTATTAATAATTTACAAATATTTTAGATTAGTCAGACATCATTTTTGTGGTGTGATGTTTTTTTCCTCATTATTATTTTTTGATTAAACAATATTTAGATGTAAAAGATTAGAAACTTTAAACTAATGATTATTATATCGTGCATAATGTTATTAAAAATCTGTTTCTTTTTAAATATAAACATTAATATGATCAAAGTTGTTTAATATAAATTTTAAATTACTTACATTTTATTTATGATGGTGGTTATATTTACGTACTTATGTTAATAGCTAAAGATTTGAGAATAATTGTTTTAAAAAAATATGAAAATAATTTTATTGTTTAAAAAAATATTAGAACGTATAAAAAATAAAAAAATCACATACTTTAGCACCTCAAAAAAAAAAATCACATCTGGCCTCCCACCCGCAAACAAAATCTTTCGGTTATCTCTTCTCCCTACACCCCAAACAAACTTTTTCTATCATCTCATCTCATAGAACACCCCTTGAGCAATCATGAGTATTTAATAATGAAAAACGATTTTTAATGGTCCACACACCGAATAGGCTATATATGCTTCTGAATTGAACTATTATCCGCTCTTTCGTAGATCAAATTCTAATTTCTTAAATTATAGGAACCTAAATTCAAACTTCTCGTAACCATAAGGCTGAAACCCAAGAAAACTACAATAAAATCAAAAGTGCAAGAATACACTGAATAAAAATACACATGAGACACAACAAAGGTCTTTACTAACAAATTAGTACAGCCAAACTTCCAACCAAAAAATCAAAATATTATCCACAACACCATCAGTGGTGTCTTACTAACAGTTTTTCTTTAGCATCAAACCCTCACAGTTGCAGACACTGCAGGACTACACTAAGCATTCCTGTGTCCCGGTCACAGGGAGTGGGCGGGAGGCGTTTCTAGCTTCCACTTCCTTGACATGTGCATCGCCATGCTCCTCAGGCTTGCTCGGGCTACCTTCAACACTCTCAGCATCGACTGTATCGATGACTTCAAAGATGAGAGCACACACTTCTTGAAACCTCTCTTCCGATAGAGATACCTCGGCAAGGAGCCTCCATGCGTTTTCCTCCGATGCCTCTTCGAAATCCTTCTTTCTCTTCAGCACCATGTGACCACTTATCTCCCAAACTGCTGGGTTCACTTGGGTGTCGAGGAGCTCCGCGCTCACTTCTCCAAGAGCTTGTTTCTCGGCATAACACTGTTTGTTGTGATCGGTCAAGCCAGAGGAAAAACACCAATACAGAATACTAAGACTAAATGTTTCTATTGCACAGATAAAAACAGCATTTCAGTTCACAGCTTTACCTGTGGGAGAAGAAATATGCGTTGCCCACAATCAGCAATTAAGACATTGTAAGGAATGTTGTTTTCTTGAAGACATATGCAGGCATCAGACACCGAATTCGATAGCGCTTGTAGAGTATTTCCGCCCTCGAAAACGAGCCCTCTGACCGGATAGTTTAACAGCTCAGAGATGACCACTTCCTCTTTCAATGTGGTTATTTTCTTTGTCGGAGCCTTCTCAATAGGGAAAGGGACGGCCAAGTAATATGCCTAATTCATTATTTAGAAATTAATTTCACATGTTCTTATGTCAAAATTTGCTTGATGACTTCATCAAGTACACTTATATTGAATCCAAAATGCATATTTGAATTGTAGATACCTGAAAGTGAAGGTGATTGATGGTGGCAAAAGCACCTAAGCTGTTATACCCGAGTCGAAAGTATGCATTCCCAGCCTCCACTGCCATGCAAAGAGCAAGCAAGAAGCTTTCGCGATCGATCCTCTGTGGCAAGCACTCAAGAATACGAGGGATCAAGAGCACATGTCCATATTCAATAGGACTGACCTGTTGATAATACATAATGAAAATGATCTTAAAAAACAAGCAATCAGAATAACTAATGCCAGAAATAAAATGAAACAGATACAACTACACACATTAATGGCAACCACGCTTGGAGAATTTTCAACATCAACAGGGGCATCTGGAATAAACTCTGCATCGCCATTTTCAATAGCTTCGAACCGAAAGAGGGCCTCTTCTTGCCCAACTTTGGTAAAGTTGAATTTGTTACCATCAAAGGGCTGAAGAACCTTATCAACTCGAAACTCCGTTGGCCTCTTCTTTAGATGGCGCCCCTCGTTCAACTGCGCTATGAAACCATGCTTTCCAGGAATCACCTGCACGAAAAATTACCAAAGATATTGAGACTACATCGACATCCTAATAACAACCCTTGTTTCACAAGTTCACGTAAAATTCAAACCTTAGTTTCACAAGCAGTAACATCGTAGCGAAAAAGCCCCCGTTGCATCCGATCCTCCCACTACAACAATGGAACACCCTTTATAGATATTGAATCACAAATATAATTGACAATCAAACCAACTCATCAACATACTAACCTCCCCAAGAAGAAGTGAGTCAAGAAAAGCAACAGGAGGAACACTGTTCTCATACAGGCAGCTAGTAGTCATCTTGTTAACCTTCTTGAAAGCATACAATGGAATCTTAGCTCCTAAAACAAGAACAAACCATCCAAATTCAACATGCTACCATCAAAAGATAGAAAAACTAATATCATAGTAGGCCAAACACACCATCAGACACGTTGTTAGTTAACGTAATCTAACAAAATAACCAGCCCCAAAATCCACAAGGAATGGAAGCAGCAATTCAGAACAGTGTTAACCTAATCTATGATGATAATTAGAAGATAGAACAAAGAGAAACAACCAAACATGACTCTAAAAAGATAGAAACACTAAACCATAGCAAGCCAAACACATCATCAAACACCTTGTTTGTTAACCTAATCTACCAAAACAAACATTCATGACAGCCCCAAAATCCACAAAGAATCAAAGCAATTCAGACCCTAAAAATAAAATCATTAACTCAACAAAGAGAAACAACCAAACCCAACTCTAAGAATACAAGAAACACCCAAGTTACCTAGCTAGGCATTTTATCAAATACCTTGAATGCAACACTTATTGAAGCAGTTCCGGCCGCACCCAAGTCTGCGAGGAACTTCCTCAGGCTCATCCTTTTGGTAATTAGATACCACAGTCGGAACACGCTTAATCCTCAACATATCAAATCGACTGGTCCGGTAATTCTAATTCAACCCAGATCGAAAAAAAACCGAAATCGACCGAAAAAACAAAGAAACAGAAACAGAAACTAAAAACCACCGCCGGCGAGAAAGAGAAGATCGGAAGGAGAACCCCCTTCGGAGGGAAGAGCACCACGTCCGCCGTGCGGCGAAGGGTTGGTCGGAGTTATACAACCCTTTGGTCGTACAGACCGGACATGAATGAAGGATCGGGAAACTACGAGTACAGCCGTGATGTCTGCAACTTGACGAACCCGGGTTTTACCCCCACCCCCACCGGAAAATCCGTCGGAAAAACGGTGGGTTTGGGTCTAGACGATGGTTTTGGAGCGGAATTTGCAGAGCCCAGAAGGGGAAACGAAGCGGGTAAGAATGGTGGGGAAGATTGCGGTTTATGAAGAGAGAAGATAAGAGAAATTGGGAGAGGCAGAAAAATTTATGTGGCGGAACAATGGCGATTGGTGTGGCTACTGTTCAGCCATCAATCTTTCAAATTCGCCCATTTTTTAGGCTCTCCTAATTACACAAATACACATAAATTATAATATTCACAAAATCAGGGCTGTTTTAAAAAAGAACTAGCCAACTTAATTTCGTACCTACTTTCCATTATTTTATTTTTTTTAAAAAAACGAATTCATTAATCAACAAATTAAACAAATATAATCCTTCTCCACCCTGGAGTCAACATGAGGGGGAGATTTCCCCTCCAAAACTAAGGTCTATCCTCAAAAGAGAGAATTGGATCCTTCCAACTAAAATAGTCAAAATCGGACTGTTTAGCTAAAACATCAGCAACCATGTCACATAACCTATTACAGTGGGACACTTTGACAATACCCAACGAAGCAATTAAATGCTTAATATCAACAATAATGTTGTTGAATTCAGAAATGTCTAAGGAGTCATTAACAATAGCTTTGATAATCTCTAAAGCATCGGACTCCACCAAAATAAGAGGAAGGAGCAGATTTTGCAACTCTAAGATATGAATACGACCCTCCCTTAAAGCAATGGCCTCCAAAAACTTAATTGACATGTTTTGGAAGTTTGCTCTCCAACCAGCCATCTTCACCTGCCCTTTCCAATCTCTAATGACCCAACCAATGCCTCCTTCACCTGAACTTGGTCTCACTGACGCATCCACATTCATCTTCCACACACCATGAGGAGGAGCTACCCATTTGATGTTCTCATTATCTACACGAAAAGACCTCTTTAGAGGACCTGCATTAAGCAAAATAAAAGAATTAATAGCCTTTTCCATCATAACTTGAAGCTTATGGAACTCAAAAGAATTACTTTCATTTAATCCTTGGTTACGAAAGTTCCATAAACTCCAAATAACCACAATTCCTTTAAAGAGCTCCTCCTTTGAGACTTTATCGCATAAACCCATCCAAAAATCAATTCCTTTATCTACATTTTTAAAAAATCTTTGAAATTAGTGAACCAAGGGAAAATGAGATTCCAAGCACGAATGACGATTTTGCAATCTTTAATAATATGCATATTCGACTCTTTACATTTCCTACACATAGGACAAAAACCATTAATATCCACTCCTCTTAAGTAAATGTTGCTCTTAGTTGGAATTACATTAGAAAGAACACTCCAAGCTCCCAATTTAATTTTAGGAGATTATTGATAAATATTAATATAGGTCATATAATTAATTTGATAAAAGTGGACATATATTATCTTCACAAATTAATTGGAAGTGGGTAGAAACAAAATGAGTGGATGACGCGAATGATTATCTAATTTTGTTTAATTCATTTTCACTCGGTTACAATTCGATATCAATATGAAGGAAAGTGGGTAGGAGATGCCTTCTAAGCTCATAAATTTTTCTCTAGAAAATTTGAGGGAACAGTTCACTAAGGTTGAGTTTTGAACTTATTTAAATTAAATAGGTTTCAGACAAATGAAATTGATTTAATTAGGTGGATTTTCGAGTTGACTTAAAATTCATTTGAGTAGGCCAGGTCTAACTTGAGTTTATTGTTATTTTTTTTTAATTTATAACATAATTATATATATATTTATTAAATTATACTATTATTTTTTGATTTTCTATTCTTCAAAATTGTTTAAATCTTTAATTGGTATATATCATGATATAAATGGAATGTTAAATTGTCAGTGAAAATTATGATGTTGGCATTTATAAAAAGTTGAAAATAAATAACAAATACTTGTTCGAATTTAAAATATAAAAAAATAATGATGAAGGGCAACCCAAAATTATATGGATTGATTGGATTACTCAATTAGTGATTCATAAACCCAAAATTTTGGTTAGGTTGAAAAATTTCCTCAACCCAACTCAAATTATATAGGATCTTTGCACCCTAATATATTTTTTAAGACTAGATTTTAGTTTATGTAGTTTAAAAATAAAATAGAATTTAGTATCTCTTATTTAGATTTTTTTTTTTGAATCATATTATTTAGAAAAGTAGTTCAATCCTTACTACACTACATTAAAATTGGATAATAATAATAAAGAGTATTTGCATTATTATGAATGAGAATTTTTTTTTTAGTACAAAGTGGGAAAATGGGGATCAACAAACTCTACATAGATGACAAAACTAAGCTCGAATTTATGACGCTGATGTTGAACTGGTTTAAACAAAACAATGAAACCATTGCGACACTAAACTATTCGGTTTAACTTTAATTTTTCAAATCATAAGTAAAAATCCTAACTTATAAAGTTATATAGACTAAATTTCAATATTATAGGTTTTAAAAAAAAATCAATATTATCTTTTAAAAAAAGAAAAGAAAAATATCAATATTATCTTTGTGATGGATAACTATGAAAATAATAATAATAATAACAATAAATGTATTGGAAAAGAAAGCTTCTGCAAGAGAGTTTCTTGATAGAAGGGTTCTGTATTCAAGGAGCAAAGATTTCAGAACCTCTATTGTTTTTTAGTAAGATTTCAAAATAGAGATTTTGTAGGTTTTCCTTATTTATTTTTTTATTAAAAGAATTCCCATGGTGAGAAGAATTATCATTTAATAAAAACTTAATATTTTGATCAAATATATATTGATTTAACATACTTGGTAGAGAAGATTTGAATTACTAACTTCGTATGATGCGATTTTTATATGATTGTCATATAATACAATTTCAATATTTTGATAAAAAGAATAGCCCTTTCTTTTTTTTTTTTTTTTTTTTTTTTTTTTTTTTTTTGAAATCTGAAAGAATTGTCATCTAACAAAGCAATTAAAAATAAAAATAAAAAAGCCTCCATTTGAGACCGAAAGGGCACGTTACCATGTTTGAACAGGTGACATGCGGACGGAAGGTTCCTTCTTGGCCTTCCCTTTGTTTATGTTGTTTTTGTTTCTCTACTTATAATTTAATTTTATATTTTCAAATATTCGAATATTGATTTTTTTTTTTTCAAAATCAACAATATTAAAGACTTTAACTCAGTAACAATCTAATTACTTATTTGATACATGATGTTTAGAGTTTCTTTAAAAAAAAAAAGAAAAAAAAGAATGATGTTTAGAGTATTACTCCTTTTTGACATATTCAAATTTAATTTATTTATTTATTTTCCATAAAATTTAAAGATGGCCTCTATTAGTAAGTTCTATTATTATTATAAATATATATTAAAAACAGACTATACTAATATCCAACTTTAGTTTTTTTTTTTTTTTTTTTTAAACAAAATATCCAACTTTAATTAGTAGATCAACAATGGATTTGTATGGTTGTGGAATAATAATATTAGCGAGTGGTTTCTACTTCCATTCTAATATTCAATCATTCTTAAATTCAAAGATACTTGAAAGAGTATAATGTAAGTATTTTGATGTATCTTTGTGACTATTCATAGTACGTACTTATACAAATGGTCATCATAAATGATTGTTGTTATACATTAAATTTGAGAAGTAAATTACGAGATTAAATCATTAGTCTATCAATCCGTCTAATCAAAATGTTCCGTAGATATTAATAAGGGATAACCAAATTAGAAGTCGACTATTACTAATAGTGTAAATGTTGGCCTCAACATACTTAGGCACAATCAATTATGAACAATCCAAGGCCATCATATGTGGCCAACCTTAAGATTGACCGCATCATACTTAGGTGTTGTCTTGGAGGTCGAGCTCACCATACTTGGACTTCTAATTTGATGGTCAACCTCACCACATTTAGGTGCACCAAAGGTGGTCACTTCTCTAGGTTCCTATCTTTAAGTTTTATATGTATTAATTTTAAAAACATATTTATACTATGTTTTCTTGCATTAAAATTGTTATCATTATTGTCGATGTAAACCTACCTCGACTACATATGTGGTTTGATAATCAATAAATTATGCCTTCAAATCTCCACCCAATATTTATTGAATTAAAAAAAAAAATTATCTATATTAACCAACATAACCAAAAAAACTTCCAATTTAATAGTAAGGACCTAAAATAATAATTTATTAGAAATATAGTAAATGTATTTAAATATGAAAATATATAAACTAAATATAAGAGAACAAAATTTACCTACAAATGAACATGTAGGAGCATGCTTATTAACTTACCTAATCAAACAATTATCACTCAATTATTTAGTTTGATTTTTACCCTACACATCATGTGTTTTCCTCGATATAAAATGAGACCCATAAGAGCAAAAATCATATTTATGATTGTTTTGACTTTTAAAACTAATGGAAATTTTTTGAAGAGAATTTGAAGTCAATGTTTGATTAGATTTTTCTAACCCCATTCGTTGCTATATTAAATGAGTTTTTTTTTCTCAATATAAAATGAAAATGGTTATCTCTTTTTGGAGTAGGTTTTTGGATTAGGTTAGAAGGTGGTTCCTTCCAATTTCATATTACTTAATAAAATGTACACATATATTATTATTATTATTATTATTATATATATAGCTAAATTTTTACCATGAATGTATAATATGCTAAGACTAGTATTTGTAAACTCTTGGTAACACTACAAGATTTTGCTTAATCGTTGATGGCAGAAAATCTTGGTATATCCACCTTTTGTCATCGACATCGGTTATGTCGACGGTATCGTCGCCCTCAACGACAACATCAATGCATCTCCGTCGGAGTAGCCTACACCAATGTCATTGACCTACCGTTGGTATATAGTCTAGACTACACAAATGACTATAATGTTGTCGGCGTATAATACACCAATGATGGTGTGCCCATCGGCCTATTGTCTTATACATTGATAATAATGCAACCGTCAACGACTACCCTATAATTTACTTTATAGTTATTAAGTTGTAAAAAATGTTATTAGAACTTTGCTATTGATTGACAATTATTAAAAATAGCTAAGTTGCACATTAGTTGACTCATATATTCACCACTATAAATTTTAAAATCACTTTTCAAAAAACAAAAATATTAATCAAAATAAGATTAGATTAGAGATAAATGACATTCCACATATATTCTTTTTATGAGATTGGAGGTTTTCATTTTTGTATTCTTCTAAAAAAAATAACAATGAAAAAAAGTTGAGGTTCCTTAAATTAAGGAAAGGTTGGAGAATTGGGAATATACCAAACGGAACCATACTTGTACTGTATGATTGTGGTGATATATTTTTCTTTTTTAAAAAATAAAAATATAATTGTGGAGGAAAAAAAATGGAGAGGACAGAATGGATTAATAAAAAAAAAATCAAATCAAACGGACATCTATCTCCATAATAAAAAATATGTGGATGGAAATTCATAACGGCTACATTCCAAGAATAAGTTTGTTGTCTTGAAAAGTTCCGAAAATGAAAATTCTATTAAAAAATGTGTTTACCCCACTCTTTGATAAGGATTTTGTTGTTTCTTTGTCTCCCATCAAAAGAAGTTTGTGAAAATTATTTGTACCAATAATTTAGTCAATTATTATTATTTTTTTAAATGTATATATTGTGGGGCTTGAGAAAATTACTTTTGGTCTTTTAGTTTTAAATTTTTTACTTTAAATTTAAAATGTATTAGATAAAATATATTAACATACTTTTTTTGTTTGTTAAAATACTATTTTGATCTCTCAATTTTACCATTAATTTTATTTTAGTCCCTCAAATTTGAAAAGTTCAAATTTAGTCATTCAACTATCAATAAAATTTAAGATTAGTCTTTGTAGTTATTTTGGAGTTAAGTCTACCATTAAAATGTAATAAAAGAATATTTCTTTAATTTTTATTTTCTTCCCAAACTTAATCTTTTTCTTTTAACTTTCTCTCTCTTCTATCTCTCTTACCCTTTTTATTTTTCTCTTTCTTCCTAAGTTTTTCCCTTTTAATTTTGAAACGAGGAATATTTAAGTCATGTTTGAGCATGACTGCTCCAATATGGATGATATTCTTTTTTTTTCTTTGTTTTATGTTTTTACTTTTTGGATTTAAAATGAAATAGAATGTAGTTCATATTGAGCCATATATATAGTCATTATTATTTAGATTATGTCTAACCACGACCTAAATATTTCTCTTTTGAAATCACCTATGCTCGCTTTACCAATTAGCTTCCCCTCTACTTAGGGACAACATTTAAAACAGAAAAAAGTAACCCTCCAAAAAAACTAATTTGAGATAGAAAAAAGAGAGAGAGAGGACGATTTCGTATGTGAGAAGTTTAGATGGAGAATTGAAATTTTCATCCATTCGAAATTAGTGCCATTTGGGTTTCGTATGTGAATACGTATTTTTGGAGAATTATGCAATTTTACAAAATTTTAATGGTTTTTTTTTTGTTTGTTTCTGGAAGCCCTCTTTGGCTTTGAAGATCAGGATCAAGACGATTCTAATTAGAATGGACCCTAAATCAAGGTTCTTTGAACTTTATGATCAATTTACAAAGTTTTTTTAAGTTCTTTCCTTTTACGCAGGTTGGTTTCGCTGGAATTTGTTATTAAAAAAAAAAAATGTTTTTGATGAAGTAGGGTTGAAAGCTAAATGGTAAAGTGAAAGCCCAGGAAGAAAGAGCAAAATAGAAAGGAAAAGAGAAGGATGAAAGGGAGAAAGTTAAAAGAAAGATAAGTTTGAGAAGAAATTTTAAAAAAAGAAAAAATATATATATTTATTGTATGGTAGACTAAGTCTAAGATAATCGCATGAACTAATCTTAAGTTTTATTGAAAATTGAATAACTAAATTTAGATTTTTAAAACTTGAATAACTGAAATAGAATCATGATAAAGTTGAGAGATCAAAATGATATTTTCATGTACTGGTTTATGATAAAAGTTTATGCTTTAATCTCATTCTATGTTTTTGATTGCATGAAAAACACATGAAGAACTTGGTGAAATTTTGCTTGACAAATAAGGAAGAAGGATAATATATATTTATATATGATCTCCCTTTCTCTATTTTGACGGTTTAACCATCTCATCTTCTTGCTAAGAAAATGCTAAAAAAGGAACCACTTTCTTAAAACCTATGAAATGTACCATATATTTATTAACAAGAAACAAAACTCCTCCTAACAGCTTGTTCGCATAATAGCCAAATAAAAGTTTGATAAATAATAAAAAGCTTAGAAATTATGAAGTTCAATCTATAGTATCTACGTAACTAGAAACTAATTTCTTACAAGTTACCTTGACAACTAAATGCAATTATACGATTGTTCCGTGAGGATACTTATAAGTGGGCTCAAATACTATCAGATTAAAACCTTTTCATTGATATAAAGAGACTATACAAGAAGACAGAAATAACAAAAACAACAAAAAAAGACCAAAACTTAGCAACCAAAAAAACTATGAATGAAAGAAAACAAATCCATCGAATCCGCTGCAACTATAGAACCAAAAGAGAACCATTATTGCCATGATCCAAAACAATCCAGCCTTGAAATTAATTTTCTCTTAAAAAAATGTTATGAGTTGGACGAAACACAAATTAAGGAACCTTGAATCTAAGGGAACAAGCGACCGACACCTAGAATTTTCAAGGGAACCAATAGAAACCGTTGAAATAAAGATCGTTATGAAATTAGAAATTAGTCAAAACAAGATAATTTGCAGGTTCACTAACAGGTGTGTTAGTTACGATCCACGAACAAACGGTTTTATTAACTCGAAGAGTTTATATAGTTCTATTGTAAAATGTAGCCTATACACAAAATACACCCAATTATATACCTGTGCGAGCAATGAGGCCCCCGACTTAGTAATCATGTGGCACCATAGTTCAAGTCAAAGAAAACCAAACAAGAGGGAACAAATTGAAAAACCAAAGACAGCCAAAAACTGAGACACCAAAACAAAGATGCCCAAATGCAAGAATCACCAATCCACAAAACTAAAGGAGACTTTGCTACAGATTTTCAAAATGACCTTTGATCCTGAATGACGGGCCACTGATTGAATGAACAGGTTGGTAGGTTGTAAAGGAGGTTGTAACTTCGGAGAGGAAGTGAGGATCCGATTCCGAACATCGACTTCTTGGGACTAATTTTTCGAGATTCCCATCAATTACCTTGAATACTACACACATATTTTCCTAGCAGTAGTACAATCAAGAAGATTAAGAGTCTGGGAAGATATATTGACCAAACCTCCAAAATGTTGTCCAATTGCTTCAAAACAAGAATGTTTCCCATAAGACAGAAATCCAACCCCCATTACCATCAATAAGCTTTGGATGAAACTGTTTTTCTAGGGCCTAATTCTCAATTTTCAGCTGAAAATTTCCAATTTGCCTTCACTTGCCATCAAAGTCCACCTCAGAAAAATCATCACTCAATCATATGTTCAATGTTTTTGAAATTTAGAATATGATTAAAAAGCACTTTTATCAGCAGCTATGAACATGTATGATTCCTTTACTCGAAAAAAGCATCGTTCAAGCTAAATGCATTTTTCTTTTCCAAACAGAACATCCGTAAATACAAAATTAAATGATGCTTAAATACGAACAAATGCAGCAGAACAATAAATAAGTTTTAGCATTTGCTGCAAATTGTGAGACTATGACATTACTGTTAAAAACATACATTTCAGTTCTAGTTGACCATCATATGATCAAATCCGGCCCCTGCCTGAAGTGCTGGAACTCTACTCATTCCTACATTGTGTAGCAACTGTTGCAGCCACCTTCTGGTGGTTGGATCCTCCTGTAAACATTAAAATTTGGAAGTGATTCAAACAGAATGCAGATTCATGGAGTCTATTTGTCTTTAGGATGACTTTTGAGAACAATACAGAAGTGAACACTCTTAGAGTTTAAAGAATCACTTGTTTTCCAAAGCCCTTTTGTTTTATGATTTTTTAAATCAATTTTTATTATGACTAAACTATGCTAATTTTGAGAAGTTCTTTTTTTAATAGATAAAAAACACTTTTTTTATCTTTCTACAACCATGCTAAACCACATCAAAATTCAGTGATAACTAAATCACCGGAGAGTGATTTTCAATATTAAAATAGTAATAAATAAATCATTTTAATTCATAGAGGTGATATTGATTCAGTTTTCTTCAATTCTAAGTCAAAATGAGAATCAAACCAAATTGATCGGTTCGGTTAATTAAGGAACCAAATGTCCAATAAAGAACAAAACCGTCAGTTTGATTTTTACGCAGTTCATTTCTCGATTTTTTTTTTCCTCTTCTTCTCTACTATACTGCTCCTTCCAATTTTACTTATAGCCTTTGTTTTTTTCTCCGATATGTCTATTTTTGTTCTAATAATCCAATTATGATGACTGTAAAATTAATGATGGCTTGAAGGATCTTGTTTAAAAAGGAGTGCTAGGATGATGGTCATCGTCCAATTATGATGAAGGAGCTTTCTTTTAATACGAAACAAAAAAATTTCATTAACATATGAAATAGTTTTTTTTTTAAACAAGGTAATCACGCTCGTCCCTATTGATGAGCTTTTTAAAGCTTCCCTGTATGACTTAAGCTTCACATTGACTTCATTATTGGGAGGCCTTGGAGGGATTTTGGTGGCTGGCACAACCTTAATGAAGAAGTTAATACAACTAGTGATGCCTCTCCACCCTTGTCTATCTACACCAATGGGTATGATGATTTTATTGAGGCCTCCATTGCTCTCCAATCTAGAGATCTCAGGACTACACCACTTTCGATTTGATATCTTCTCCCCCAAACAGCTGCTTCTTCTGTTTAATTCTCAATGAATAATTTTTTGTTAAGTGGTACATCATATAACCTTTAAAGCACGACAGAAGCCAACTGAGTAATCCTTTTTCCAGGGTGAGGGAGAAACTCATATCGGATGATTTTTCAATGAGCTTGAAGTAGTTGGTTCTTCTCGAGTCAGCTTCAAAGGAGATAGTTTTCTGATCAATTTTGTGGGAATAAAGAGGATTAACCATGGTGAAAATCCTGGTCTGCACTTGAGAAGGTCAACGGAGTATGGTGGTGGTGGGGGAAGCTAAAGGGATGGGTGGCTAGAGGAGAGAGGAGAGTCATGAAAGGAGTTTATCTAAAATAATTTGTCATTTTTGTTATAAATTCATGTGTAGAGCTTAATTTTGGGTGTAATTCAGGATATCTGAAGTGGGGGAGGGGATGGAACATGAGTTGGTTCAGCTGCATAAACATAATTTGTCCCAAAGGATTCTAGTGCAAGATCTAATGGCTGGTGTATGCCATGAGTTAGAACGGTGGAATCAATCTAATGATGACACTCAAAAACTTACGACCCTCGAGATTCCTTGTCAAAATTGGAAGATGGATCAATCAATGTGCCTAAAACTTAAAACTTCTTTTGTTTGATACCTCACTATACAAAAATATTATCTCCTAATACGCTAACAAATGCTGTCCATGTAGAGAAGGCACTTACCCGAAGGCAGCTATTGAAAGTAGCATCTCTCAACATGTCTGGAAGACAGCTCCTTAAGGCATCGCAAGCCCTGGACAATGGAACAAATTAAAGAAAAAGTAAAGGCAAATACCTCAAATGATATGCAAATCTACTTTTACCTACTTTGGGTTATCGGACAATCGAAGATAACATCGGATTATGTGTTTCAACAGACGAGAAGAGGGTTGTTCAGCAAGAGCTCCTACCATATTCCCCAGAACTCGACCAACAGCAAAAAATCGCTCCGCAGTAGTACAAATATAATCCAACCCCATATCATCCAACAAAATTTTCTGCACGATAAATGTTGCAACCTGCAACACAAAACCATTGGTCATTGTAGTTTTAATGAAGTCATAGTGATCAAGTAGTTCACTAAAATTATATTAAAATTAGAGATCGGAGAAAGTATTATCGATATTGTTTACTACTACAAATGTTCCGTGGAAACTATCATAGGATGACCTAATGGTCAAAGAGGACTTGAGAATCCAAGTGGTTAAGGGTTATAGGTTTCCTAGGCATCCAAATATTGTAGAATCTGGTGATATGTTCCATGAGTCAAGGTGCATGTCAGTTGGCCCGGACACAAGTATATATTAAAAAAAAAAAACAAATGATCCATGGAAAAGTTGTTGACTTCTGCCATGGAGAATAAGAGCGGCATTTCCTACCCTCTCAAAAGAAATGAACCAGTTATAATAGTTTTAGAAAGGCCCACAAATTGCGAGTTGTGCGTGTGGGTCCTCATCCCTTAATTTTTGTTACAACGAGAAGGGAATTGAAGGAATAAATCTACATTTCCTCATTTTCATTCCCAAACAGTTAACAAGGTTTCGAGTATCAAAAAGTATACCACTAGAATTACAATATAGATTTTACTCAAACAAAATGCCATATATAGTTTATGATAGATAATTTGCTAGTGAAATAAGATTAAAATGATATAAAATTGCAGTCTGTCACATTTCTAGAAACAGTAGAAAGAAACAAATAGAGAAATAGAAGTAGCATCAGGAAACTCAACTGTTTTTGACAACTCACTTCCCATTTCCATGGTACGCAGGCATAGAGGAATTATTTCAGTTGACAGAAGAAAATTTATTACAGCTGCATCATCTACCTGGTGAAACAAGAAGGAAAACAGAACTTGTCATACTTTCAAAAGATCAACAAGATTTATAAAACATAGCTTTCACCCAAAATAATTTTTTTTTTTTAAAGGAGGGTACCTCTTACCAGTGCCTGCATGTGCACCGTGAGATATTGTAGGGCAAGGTAAGAGGTTGATAGAATCTACCACACTTTTCTATTAAAATAAGATAAACCTCTCGAGAGAATCTCTCAAAGAGCCGCAATACAACAATGATAATTCGATAGCTAAAAGAGTAACCTAGTCCGCCTATTTATAGCCTTCCTAGGATTTAACCTAACTTCGTAAATAACTCTATTTAGGCCCATAGGCCCATTACAAACTAAATGTGCATAATAAAATATATTAAAATAGTAATTAAAGCATTCTTCACTTCTTGCTTCGCCTCGAATATACTTTTAATGATGCCGGGATCGTATCAATACTTCCCCCCCACAGAGCCACCTTGTCCTCAAGGTGAAAGTCCGGAAATTGCAATTTCAAATCAGCTGCGGACTCCCAAGTCGCATCCTCTGGTGCGTAGCCTTCCCATTGGACCAAAACTTGACGCGATCCCGCCGCGTGGAAATTCTCTTGGACGCCCAACACAGCCTTAGGGCGAACCACCATGCATGAGATCATCTCCCACCAAGGACGGTGTAGACATGACAAGAACCGACGAGTCTCCCGCTTTACGCAGAATCGACACGTGAAAAACCGGGTGAATCTTAATCGCGGCGGAAGTTCCAAGCGATAAGCAACGAGGACCTACTCGAGCAAAGACACGGTAGGGCCCAATAAACCTCGGCGCCTTTTTCGGTGTTGAAATTTAGCCAAAGAAGATTGGCGGTATGGTCGAAGCTTAATATACACCAAATCATCAATATTAAACTGCACATCCCTACGTTTTGCGTTTGCGCGATCCGCCATAGATTGTTGCGCTCGCAACAAACTAGCCTTTAATGTGGTCAAGATCCGATCGCGATCCTTCATTAATGAATCCACAGATGCCATTGGGCTAACTCCGTGATCATAACCCAACAGGGTAGGGGGGGTCTGTGCCATAAACGATCTCGAAGGGTGTCATACCCGTGGATGAGTGGAAAGAAGTGTTAAAGGCGTACTCGCCGGGACAACCATTGGTACCACGCCTTAGGATGATGCATTACGAAACACCTCAAATAGGATTCTAGGCAACGATTCACCACCTCAATCTTCCCATCAGTCTGTGGATGGTAAGTGGTGCTCCGACACAGTTTAGTACCCGTAGCCTTGAACATCTCTTCCCAAAGCAAACTCGTAAAGACCTTATCGCGATCGGATATAATACTTTTTGGAATTCCGTGCAACCGAACAATCTCCTTGATAAACACCTTTGACACCGACAAGGAAGAAAAGCGGGTGTCGAAGAGGTATAAAATGAGAATATTTGGACAAGCGGTCAACCACCACCCGATATAGTGTCATAACCCTCGGATCGCGGTAAACCTTCCACAAAGTCCATCGAAATATCTTCCCGGCACAATGCGAGGATCGGCAAAGGTCAGAGCAACCCCGCAGGAGATAAGGATAGATGTTTAGCTTGAACACGAGATAGAGCATTCGGCCACAAAGGAACGCACACGAGCCTTCATTCCTTGCCAATACACCTCCCAGCTGCTAGCGATAAGTTTTAAGGACTCGAAATGTCCCCAATAGCGCCACAATGGAATTCAAGCAAAAGTAGAGGAATCGTTGGGGATGTCGGAGGCAAAACAAGCCGACACGATAAAGCAACACATCACCAACTACCGAGTATCCGGGGCCCCCTTACGGTGATCAGCGACTTATAAATTTCCATCGACTTATCATCCTCTTTAACTCTTTTATGTAAATCGCGGCGGTGTTAATACTCGCCACCACACTCGGCATGCCAAGCTCGCATTTCTCGGGCATTCGTGACAAGGCATCCAGCGACTCTATTTTCAAGGCCCTTCTTATATTCGATGTCGAAATCATAACCCATTAATTTCGCGATCCATCGATAGTCACCATCCACTACACGTTGCTCAAGAAGAAATTTGGACTCTTACGGTCAAGACGAACAACAAAGTGATGCCCTAACAGATAGGCCGCCTTGTGTTGCATGCCGAAAAACGATTGCCATCAACTCACGTTCATACACCGGTTTCACCCGATGAGTAATTGGCAATGCCCTGCTAAAATATGCTATCGGCTGACCCTGTTGCATCAGAACTGCTCCCACACCGATGCCTGAAGCATCGGTTTCGACCACAAATATTTGGTCAAAATCTGGCAATCGCAGGACCGGAACACTACTCATAGCATGTTTGATCCATTTGAAAGTCGCTGTCTTCTGGCCGATGCCGCCATTCAAACTTCCCCTTCTTTAATAGTGGGTCAACGGAAAAGCCATGGAACCGTAGTTAGCCACAAAACGTCGATAGTAACTGTTAACCCGAGGAATCCTCGGAGGTCCCGAATATTTCGAGGACTAGGCCACTCTATCATCATTTGTGATCTTAGCCGGTCGGCAGAGACGCCTTCCACGGATATAAAATGCCCTAAGTACTCAATACGTTGCAACCCAAATTGGCACTTCTTCGCATTTGCGGCGAAAGCATGTGCTGCAAAGACCTCAAAAACACGAGCCAGTGCTCCTCGTGTTCTGAATAGTCATCTCAGTAAATCAAAATATCATCAAAAATACCAAAGACGAACTTACGCAGAATCGACCGCAAAATCTCATTCATCACAGATCGAACGTGGCGGAGCATTTTCGCAACCCAAAGGGCATGACTACAAACTCGTAATGTCCTTCATGCGTTCGAAAAGCTGTCTTGTATACGTCGGTCGGTTTGACACGAATTTGGTGATATCCAGCCTTTAGATCAATTTTCGAGAAAACCGACGCGCCATGAAGCTCATCCAACAACTCATCCACCGGTATTGGGTATTTATCCCAGATCAGAGCTCGATTTAATGCACGCGAATCGACTACGTAAACGCCAACTTCCATCCTTCTTTTCACTAACAACACGGGGCTAGAGAAAGAACTCGTGCTAGGGCGAATTACCCCGGCTAGCAACATTTCCCGTACTAGTTTCTCTATCTCGTTTTTACGATATTGTAGGTACCGAGTATGGCCGGACATTCACCGAGCTCGTCCCCCGCAATCAGTTCAATCGCATGATCACAGTTTCTTTCAGGAGGTAAATCTGCCAAAGATTGAAAAACCGATGAAAATGATTTAATTAAAGAGTGAAACTCTCGGGGTACCTGCGATAAATCCGGAAGCATCTTGGTTGGTTCACAATCCTGTGTTGTCACCTCACACATGTTCAACTCGACTAAGTAATCCTTGGTCCTCGGGGCGTAAGGATTTCATCATGGATTTCAAGGATACTTGAGCCTTGACCAACCGGGGTCCCCTTGCAGTGCTGCCAGACCCCAACACGAACCGCATCTTGAGGGCGAAATTGAATTCTATCCTTCCCAATGTTTCTAGCCATGCCACCCCAAAATCACATCTCGCACTACCTAAAGGTAAAGGTAGGAATTCATGTACCACTTTCAATTCAAAGAAGGTGTAGCACCACATTTTTACTGATTCCCTTGCGTTTCGCACGCATTCGCGGTTCCCAACATGATGCCATAATCATTTGAGGGCTCTATCGGTAACTTTAATTTCTCCACAATGACGTCGGAAATAAAGTTATGGGTGGCCCCACAATCTATCAAAACTACCACTTCTAACCCTGAATAAATCCGGTGACTTTCAAAGTCTTGGGCGAGCTCGGCCCGCCAATGAGTTTAAGGACAACGCCGCTAAATCCCTTGTATCGCACGTATCCACAAAAGTTTCATCCTCCAGTGCCTCATCATTTTCGGACGAATCCTCGTGGTCATAGGTGTCGCGTACTACCAATATCTCCAAAGATTGAAGTTCTTTCTTTTTGCATCGGTGCCCGGGTACAAATCTCTCATCGCAACGGAAACACAACCCCTTATCCTTCCTGACACGGATTTCACTGCATCTGTCACAAGCGCTTATACGGCGTAGTGGTCGTTGTACTGTTTGTAACTGGTTTAGACGTTGAGAATGTAGTCGTTCTCATAGTTGCAACACCCGTTCCCTTCGTGCTAACAAATCCTGATCCCCACTTGTTCGTTTCACTAGTCCCGGGCTCACCCCTTTTCCTAGTGCTCGGAAAGCCGAGATCATCCTCAATTACTTGTGCCATAAACTTTTTATCTTGTATTCCCACGGGTCGTAATTTTCTCATTTCACTCCTTATTTCTTCTTTTAAGCCGCTCTCCCATTTCCCTTCCAACGCACTGGCACTAATATCGCGCATTCCCTTAGCATATTTTTCAAACAGTCGTCGATATTCTTTAACAGTACCCTCTTGTCGCAAACTCATCAGCTTAGCGTACCTGTTGTCATTTATGCTGGGTTGGAATCGGTGTAACAGGAGCTCACGAAATTCTTCCCAAGAACTGATCGGTGATCGATCTTCCTCGTACTGCAACCATTCCAGGGCCTCGCCCTCCATACACAAAGCCGCGGCGTCGACTCGTTCCTGCCCAACTAATCGGTTAACCCAAAAATACCGTTCCACTCGACACAACCAACCTTAGGATCCTCATCGGTAAGACCCTTAAAGCGGCATCTCGAGCTTAGTAACCTCTGTCAAATCTTGGACTCTTTCGCTCTCCTATGTTCGGTCCTCCCTGTTCAGATTTCGGTCCTCCCACTCTCTCCGTCTTCCGGTCTCCCTCTCGACACGCCATCCCACCCCGTTCGTTCCAAGCGTGCGTGCGCTATCGGTCTGTCATAACCCATGCGCACCCTCCCTCTCCTCCGGTGACTCGTGGACCCGGCCGTTACTCCCATCACCGAACTCCGGGTATCTCTCTCTCCGGTCCCGCTCAAATGGTCCAAACCGACCCGACCCGAACAAGCCGACCCGACCCGGTCCCCCTTGTCCGCCCCGTGCCCCGACACACGGTCTGCCCAGGCGCCACACCCGAAACCAGACGCCGCCGCCCGACCCCGCTCGCCCCGACACCACCCGAGCCCCACCCGAGCCCCACCGCTCCTCGCCGCGCTGACAAGTACCTCCCACGCCCCCACCGCCCGCCCCAAGCCACACGACCCCCTGCGCCCCGACAACACCGCGCCGCGCGCGCTCCAACCGCGCGACCCCGCGCGCCGTTCGCTCGCGCACAGGCTCGCGCTACGCCGCTACGACTGGCGGCGCCTGCTCATTCGCGCCCGCTCCGCGCGCCGTCGCCCGGTAGCGCTGCGCCCCGATCTGTCCCCATCGGCACTGGCCACGCCCTCCGCGGCCACCCCCACTGGCTGAGCCACCTCACGCCGAGCTCGCCTCGCTCACCGCCGAGTCCACCCCCTTCCTTTGTCCGCACCGCTTGCCTCGGTTCTGGGCGTTCGGTGTTCGTTCTAGCAACTTTTGTAAATTTAGGTTAATTTGACCTATCTCACTATTCATCACGCCGGTTGAACCTCGAATTCTGTTGCTTCTTCACCATCTCGGCACCACTCGATTCGCACTCTTGAACCCTAGTCTCCATCTTGGTAGTTACCATTCCCGGATCGGTAAATGGCTCTGATACCAAAATGATAGAATCTACCACACTTTTCTATTAAAATAAGATAAACCTCTCGAGAGAATCTCTCAAAGAGCCGCAATACAACAATGATAATTCGATAGCTAAAAGAGTAACCTAGTCCGCCTATTTATAGCCTTCCTAGGATTTAACCTAACTTCGTAAATAACTCTATTTAGGCCCATAGGCCCATTACAAACTAAATGTGCATAATAAAATATATTAAAATAGTAATTAAAGCATTCTTCACTTCTTGCTTCGCCTCGAATATACTTTTAATGATGCCGGGATCGTATCAGAGGTACCCTCTCATGCTTAGGTATATAGGCTCAGTGTTTTAAAAAGCGCAAGACGCACTAAGGCGCAATGACCCTCAGTCTAAAGCCTAAGGCGCACCAAAAGGCGATGACTTTTTTACTTAAGGCGCACTACATAAAAAATTTATATATGTGTGTGTATACACAATAAAAACATTTCTCATGGACATAAATGAAGTTTTAACCAAGAATAATATATAAAACATACATAATATTTCAACTATCAACCTTCACGAGTTTCGAATGATCTAGTACGGGGATCTAAAACACAAAAAGAGCAAAAAAAATTAAAAAATCCCACGAGGCACGCGCATTTTGGCGCGCGCCTTATTACACGCGCCTTGCCTAGGACAAGCGAGGCGCAAAAGGTGGGACTTGAGCCCAGACGCGCCTTTAAAACATTGTATAGGCTTTAATGAAAGCTTGAAGAAAGCATAAATAGATACAATGTCAAATTCTCATCCAAATAATGAAACTTCAGCCAATATCACATCGGAAGACCAAAAATTTCTATCCTATTTTCTTTTTCCTTGAATATTGTTGGTGGGAAGTTATGGTTACTTAAAGTTGGGGCATTATTGTAATTTTGTTTTAAGATTTATTTTCTTTAGATAGTTTAAGAAAGAATATCTTATTTTACACTTGATCTTTCTCGGCCTTTTGGCTAAGAATATCTTATTTTGACTATGATAGAATATAGTTTAAAAATTTTAAGGTGGTTGTACCTTGTATTTATACTGATATGTTGTGCAATGGTAAAGTATGAGGTGTCAAGTGACAGTAAACAGAAATGAGAGAGACCTTGTTAACATCAGAAGAATGGGTCATATAAAAGACACAGATTGGAAGATTCACGGGAAGCATGTTGAATTGTGATGATAGGACCTATGTGGCTAATGTACCTCCTAATAAATCTTATCACTTGAGTCTAAGTATGTTTAGAAAAACAAATAGACACAATGCAAAAGATGGTCGCACTGCAAAGAGCTGGAGTGGTTGCATAGAAAGTTACGCCTACTACCTTGACAGCTAGCAATGGAAGGATACAATCCTAGAATATAAACAATGCACACTGGAGAATTAAATTGCATGACAGAGAATTCACAGCATTTCAACACCATCAAGGTGGCATTTCCAACTCCTCTATGAAAATTGCAAACTGAGTCATGTGCCAGACTTAGATTGTAATTTACTTTCAATAAGTAAATTGAGGCACGATCTTAAATGTGTGACTAAGTTTAATCCAGACTTTTCAAGATTTGAATAGAGGAAGTGAATAGCCAATGTCAAACTCTATTTTAGACTATACCTTCTTAATTATGAACAAGGCTCACTAGCAATTGAAGACAAATTTTCATTTTTATCTTTCTTTGTTTCTAATAGTAGTAGTCAATTTTCTCGTAGTATCAACAAAGATAGCGAAATTATGATAGTACATTTTCCATAAGGCCAACCAAATTATATGTACCTCTCTCTAGATTGTTTTCAATTTTTTTTATAGGAAACAAATTATGATATGACACTAATGGCATGTACAAGGCAATGTATAGGTGCAATTAGTGTTGAAGTTGAATGTAGAGTACTTGCTAATGGTATGGGTGAAGGCATACGGATCAAGAGAGTCTCAACTCTCAAGTGAATTAAGAAAAGATTACTTATCACCAATTCAGATAATGTGTGATAATCAAGCTGCAATAAGTATTACCAAGAATCAAGTTAATCGTGATAAGACAAACAAAACATTTTGAAAAAGAACAACACTTCATCTCAGAAGAAATCAATAAGAAGTGGTTCAATTCAATTATGTACCTACCAAACAAGAGTAAGCAAATAGCCTTACACAACTTCTACCGAGACGACAAGTTTTTTTTTTTTTGATAAAAAACTATTTCATTAAGGATGAAATATGAGGTCCGAAAAATACAAAAACAATTACAGAAGGCCTTTCCAACTGGAAAGGAGGGAGGAATACGATAAATATTTAAAGACGGCAAGATCTAACTTCGAAGATTTAAAAAGCAAGTTGTGTTTAGTGTTGTAAGTTATGGATAAAGTTACCTCATTCATACAATTTTATTTTTTATTTGAAGGTTTAAGATAAAATATCTTGTTTAGACAAATATAGTATATACATTTTAAAAGTGATTGTACCTTGTATTTATATGGATATGTTGCATTAATGGTAAAGTATAAAAATACAAGAATTCAAATATATATTGAAACAGTTTTGTCTTTTGTTAGAAAACAAGCTTTTATTGGAAAAGATGAAAGATTGTATAGTTTTTTTTACACGAGAACATATCCATTTATTAAGATAATGAAGAAGAGAGTCCCACAAGCCACTTAAAAGTGGCTCTAATTTAACAAAATCAAATAAATATCATAATTACAAAATACCTAGTCACTTATGCTCATAAGAAGAGGCATTAAACCTCACCACCTCCCAATCATCCTCACATGCTACTATTTCTCTCAATTCACTCATCTCACTAAATAGAAAAAAAAAAAAAAAAAAAAAAAAGCATGCCATGGAACTTTTCCCCACTCGAAAAGGTAAAGTCAAAAGCACCTCCCCAATCATAAGGAACAATTACAATTTTATTTTATACAAGCAGATCACACTAAAGCTTGTCAACAAGAGCTTAGCCTATCTAACATGATGTATGAACATAACCAAGAAGTTATGTCTTATGGATTCAAATCTCCCACCCCCAAATTATGTTGAATTCATATCACACTAAAGCCTTAAGCAAATGGCGACATCTTTTCCATTTTGCCTCGGGGGCACATATTTCTTTTTTGAGTTCAACAACAAAAAGGGTGATGAATTTGAACCATGACCTCTGGGTTATAAGCACATACTTTATGTCAGTCGCGTTAGGCTCTTGTTGGCACCTTTGTGATCATATTAGGTTTTATTTCTTCCTTTTTTCTGGCTAAGGAAGCCTAGAAAAAGGTTATGCAAAAACATAGAGCATCGCCACATACAAGATCCACCATAAATAACTACAAGAAAGAGTTTCATTCCCAAAAATAAACTTACGAAGTACAAGCCCGCCAGAAAATACAAGAAAGTTCACACATAGTAAAACTAGTCATAGAAACCAGTTTTTGCTAAAGTATACATAAACCAAGTTATATAAATATTGTGGTATTTCATTGAAATGATGTTAAAACCTATAATTTACAACTTAATCTGATAGATTCTTCAGCTATATAGCAATGTTTCGCTTGACATTAAAAGAAACAACAACCAAAACAAAAAGATACTGGCTATACTTGATATTTGAAAGAAAAAAAAATTAGATATTGTGGGGCATTAAAAACAAAGGGTACGGCAACTTGTGCAATACAAGTTTCGTATCATTCTCACAATGACTGGCATATTTTTCAGTCCATATCCCACTTGCATTAATGTTATAAAGGGAAATCAGACTTTGTGAGTGCCCAATAAAAAAAACAAAGAAGAAAGAAGAGAGAAAGCAAGCTTAAGCTGTGAAATACCTTCACCAACGCCCCAATTACACCCAAGCTAGTAAGACGCAAGTATTCAAAAGGCCTCGACTTGCTAGTTGTGTTAAGGAAAGGATACAAATACAACGGTATGTGAGCTGCAGAGGATAAAATTCAGTATACAAGTCAATTCTTGAAACAGGAAAGTAATAAGAATAGTGGGAAATGTTACGAGAGTGCAAACATCTTAAGGGAATAACAAAAATCCCATGACCGCTAACTGCTAACTGCTAAGCACACAAATTATAGACGTATTCAAATACTTTTGGCAGATATTCAACCGAGGCGCACAGTAGTGGCTTATGTAATTGTTATGTTTTTATACTGTCCCTTCTCCATATTTTTTAGGCAAGTTGGTGACTGGCGAGTGTGTGTGCTATTTAGTGGAGCCTTTGTGAGGAGACAAATATTTAAGTAATATAATTTTTAGAGGGGTAGAAAGGTCCTTTGGAGATGTTTGGGCCTTCATTAGATTTTGTTTCTCAGCAAGCATATGTTTCTAAGTTTGTTTGTAATTATTCTTTAGGTGTGATTTTATTTGACTGGAGGTCATTTTTGTAGGTTGCCTCCTTGTACTTTTTCCAGGCTCTCTCTTATATGTATGTCATTTTGTTCTCTCATTCAATTCTCAATCAAAGCTTGATTTGTTATCAACAAAATGGCATTCCTTCCCTTTTCAGATGTGGTGGAGACCCAGGCGTGCTCTTGTTCTCTCTTTTCACAGAGTATCAGTGTAAAAAATTTCTAAGATACTTCATTTTAGCATGTTGATTGTGAGTTGAAGATGTATCTGGGAGTATCAATTTAGAAAATTACCAAGCAAAAGTTTTCAAACGTTAACAAAATCAACTTCTTTTTTAACAAGATCAACAAAATTACCGTTGAGAAACAACATCCTTGTATCTGAGTGAGAGGCTACACACTGCAAAAGACATACAGAAAGAGATATAGACTGCATAAGTTGTAGTTTCAGATAGACATGGGCATGTGTAAGTAACAAGAGACCACAGAACCATATATAATTTGATTCCATGATGTAACAAGTCCAACAAAGAGTGACCTGAAGAAGTGCAAGAGCATTGCAAACTCTATTTGACTGCGCAGGGGTTAGATTTGGGGGTGAAAGAACGGGATATATTGATACAATCTCCTGTTAAGGCACAAAAAAGCAACATTAAGGGAATGAATTATACACGGGCATAAAGAACATATTTTATATCACATCATTAATATGAGAATTCATAGAAATTTTGATAATTAAAGCAGCATACTTGCAATAAGGCAGCGATGGTTCCAAAAGAGTTCCACAACAATGGGGCCAAATCTTGAAACAGTTCTCTCTTCTGAAAATAAAAATAGAAACAAATTAGAGCATCATATATGCTTGTTTAATGGCACATACAATACTATACAAAAATAATTCCACATGATAGGCTAAACCTTTCACAGACTCTAAGGGAGTGTTTAGGGCAAAAAGGACAAATGGGGAGAGAATGTGGAGGAGGATGATTCTTTGGGTTTGGACCACCAAGAATTATATCTCCCCTTAATCTTATTTCCCCATAACAACTTTTGTATTCTCACTCATAACCACTTTTTATACTTTTCTTAACTAATTTTCACTCACTATTTTATGTTCTCCAAAATTATTCTCTTCACCCCAAAGACGGGTAACGTTTATCCCCATGATCATTCTATTCATTCCAGATATAGATAATCATTCTCCCCGATAACCATTCTCCTCCATATTCTCTTGTTAATTCATACTCTCCCATAATCGTTCTCATTTTCTTCGCCACAAACACCCTCTAACAAAAGATCAGCTTAAACTTTTTATTAGCTAGGAAACAGAACATGAATAGCTGACTTTTTAGTTATAATTTCATTTCCCATGCAACCATTGTTGGTACTTCCGTACAAAAAAATTGCAGCAAGAAGCACTGACAGATGATGAAAAAGACTAGTCTATTAGTAGGGCATCAAAGAGTCAAATTCGTTATTTCTCTCTTTCAATCGGTTGGTGTAGGTTTCATTTCATTACATCTGAGTCTATTCCAAACAAAAATATTCACAAGGATCAAAACTAGGTTCGTCCTCACACCAACCCCCAATTTGCCTGCGATGAAGCACACCGCAACAAGAACTTAATCTCATTCCGTTCAATTTTACACCTTACAAACTCCAAAGAAAAGCCCGAAATTCTCTAAATAAACCACTACTGAATCAAAAACCAACGCCGCCACAATCAATTTCAGTGGCAATCCCTAATTATCACCATCACACCAACATCAAACCGCCGAATATCCTCGTAAGATCAAGGAAACTTACCTTGGACAGTTCAAGAAGAGCGTTCTCCCGGAGATCGGGATTGCTGAGGTCGAGTACGAGCTGCTCGGAGGAAGCCATTTTTCGCTCCTTGTTCGGTGGAGCACCGGAGGCAGTGGGGATGGTTGAACCGGGACCTCCAAACGCAGCATTCATGGAGAGCGATTGGGGAAGATTCGACATTGCCGATATCTCAACAACCTTCCAGATTTTGCAATATTCCTCCGATTCGCCGGCGAACGGTAGTATGCACTCTCTTCAATGGCGAGAGAGACTAATTTTCGGCCCAAAAGAAGAAAAGAAGAAGTTGGGTAAAATCGGTTCGAAACTACTATATCTAAATGTGATTGAATTATGATTCTCAAAAAAAAAAAAAAAAAAAAAAAAAAAAAAAAACTAGGTTAATAATACCTACTATTTTCTTTCTGAAAACATTAATACCTATTATTTTATTTTATATCAAAATAACTGTATTATTTTAGAGAGGAAAAAACACACAAATTTGTTTTGTTGTTTTTTTTTTTGTAATTATAAAACGTAATTAAAATAAAATTGTAAAAGGTTAAATTTGTTGCAAAAAAAAAAATTTCCATGACATTATATACCATTTAATATCCAAAAGGTTATAGGTTTGAAATTGTTCACTCCAAAATATTATTGAATTAAAAAAATTTAGAGGTGTTCGTCATCAGAGCTAAATCGAAATTGACTTTGATGACGGTGCTTATTCGACCAGCTCGATCGATGCATCGGGATGATAGCTAGAGATGCCATAAATCATTTTTTTCTTAAAAAAAGAAAAATGGCGTCAATTCAGGCATAAACTTGTCCAAGGATCAAAGTGTCAAATATATTTATTAACTAAAGAAAATATATCGATCCTCTAATTCCCCACACCCACAAATAAAAATATGTCAGATCTTTCATTAAGGTTACTCTCTCTATTTGAATGTTAAAAAAAGAGAAATCATCTATCAATACCCACTTTCAAAAGGAGTTTAACTCAACGGTACTTGACATGTATTCTCGATTAATAGGCTGCATGCTCAAATCCTTCTCGTCATCAACTTAATATACAAATCCACCATGTCTTTTTAGAACAGCCCAACAATAAAAATGGGTTACAGAACATTAACATTATAAGTGCTGAAAAAAGGGAAGTGATTCCATCTCATAAATATCAAGTGACTTCAGCTGATCTAACAGGCTTTGATACAACAAATTACATCAGCACTGAAAATCAGGCTCTTGTTTGATTATTCACTATCATAATGCCTTTTTGTATGACTTTCTAGCTGACATAGATTGACAACTTTTGCGAACTTCTGCCGAATTTCTTCTAATGGGTGCAAAATGGCCTATATTCTTAATATTCTACTTAATTTATAAACCTGCATGAAAGAAGAGAGATAGACATCGATCGATCAAGTATACATCGAAAATGAATTTCGTTTAGAAACTAATGAGTTGTTAGCATGGTCGTAAAGGTCCTTCACCCACCTAGTTCTAAACAACACATTTCATGCACAATATGAAAAGCAATTGAAATATCAGTTCTCTTACGTTGTTGTAAACTGATGTGAAGTCTATTATAGATTACTGGTTATAGTACAAATTTAGTGTTTGTGTATATCAGTTATGTTCTTGAACTTTCAAGTTTCAACTGTGATTACAAGTATTTCATGTCATTAACATCTCAACTAAATAATGATAATGTCATGCTCATATGCTATGCTACTCTAAATAGGCCCAATCATCAAAATTCGGGACAAAATTTGTAACTCAACTAAGAATATTAAAAGTTGACAAGAGACCTATGAGAATTCTTGATAAAACAATTGTATGTTATACATAGTGAGCACTACTTTTCCCTGAAAATGACCAATGATACACCATTGGCTGAAGGTCCTACTCCAAGAGGTCAAGGGCTTCCAATAAACCGGGTCGAATTCCAGCCTCTTAAAAAATTAAAAGAGTTTCATAATCTTGAATCAGCTTGTCTCAAGACTCTCAAGATTTCTTTATACTATTCTTTCTAATTTCTTAAGTGGTTTCTCTCTACAAGTCATATATTTGAATCCAAATGCTTTTGTAGTTCTTTTGTAATTTTGATTTATAGTTTCAATTTAATTTTGAGGTATGCTAAGAAAGATCATAGATTTTGGAAAGAAGATATTGATAGCAAGTATTTGCCAAGGGGGGGGTGCTGGATTCCATTCTTTGGAATTATTTTTTAATTCTCACGTTCTTTGGAGTTTGTATCTTTGGAGTATTAGTCTATTTTCTTCTTATCCAATTAGTCTTTTTTCACTTTTTTAAAGAGTTAAAAAATTAATTATACTCAGATTAATGCATGAAAACAACATCCTCAGAATTAACTAACCTGTGCAGTTCTGCAAGGCAGAGACACTTCTAGGCAGTTTCGGAGACCATCGATCCTAGAAACATAAAGATCGTATGATGATATGGTAAAAAGTAATCTCATAATGAATCACAGGATAATCAAGAAATTCGAAATTATTACCTTCGGCTAATTGTTCTTTGAAGATATTGTTCATGCTTTATAATCCCTTGACCTCCATATTTAACTTCATCGGTGTTGAACATAATCTGTATACATTAAAATATTGGACTTTATTCGATCTTTTGGGTGTTTGTAAATGTTCAAAAATAAATTTGCATAGAAGGCCTAAAATTATTTAGTTTAGAACGTAAAATGCGTCTATTTGTATAAAGTTCATGAAGTGATAGGTGAATACAAAGGTTACATTTAGATCTCAATTGGATAATAATTTTGTTTTTAGTTTACCATTTTTTAAAATGATGCATATTTACTATTTTCCTTCTTTATTTTCTAATCTATTTTTAAATTATTTTGATTTTTTTTTATATCCATGATTGTCGTTGCCAGCTTGCACGCACCTCGACTAATGTCACGGGACATACCGCCTGACCCTACAACATTTAGATGTTAAAGAAACTCATAGGGAATTATTTCCTAGGTAGGTGACCACCATGGATTGAACCCATCACCTTAAGCACTCCAAGACCCTCTTTGACCACTTGAGTCACTCCATGATGGTTAAATTATTTTAAAACATAACTTACTTTCAAAATTGTTTTAGTTATCTGAAATTTATGTTTAGATTCCAAAAATGTTTTCAAAGATGAAAAACTAAATAAAGAAACATAGTAAATATTTTTTTAAAAATTGTTATTTAACAAGATCTAAGTAATACTAAGAAGTTTCACAAAGTACAATTTCATAGCAAATGCTTACCTGATATTCTCCAGCTTCTTCCACACCAACATTGTATCTTTCATAAGAATCCGTGGGATGGAAATTGAAGATGAAAAGGAAGGGACCTCGAATATAAGATATAACCTGAAAAGGCAAAAAGAATGTATTGAGTCAAAACAACCGAACTCTTTATCAAGATTTTCACCTAACCCGGGTTCCTAATGTGCTTTAGAAGAAAAAGAACTAACACAAAAGGAATAATAATATGGACAAACAAATTTTTTTATGTAATAAAAATATATTTATATATTGATAAGAAACAAAAACTTTACATTGAATTTACAATAAAAGAGAATAAAGCTCAATATTAAACTACCACTTCAGGATTCAGTTCAAGTGGATAAACAGAGTATAGATGATCTTTCATATTCTTGATACTCCTCCCACATTTGAGGTGTCATGCATTAATTTGACAATGGAGGAGGAGATAATATTGTAAGGATTTGAACTAGGCACTTATTCAAGAGTTATTGCTTTGATACTATGTTCAACAACCACTAAACTCAAAAGTTCAAGTTTTTCTTCTTCTTTTTTTTCGAACAAGGGTAACCACGCATGTCCCTAGGCTAGGCACCGGGAGACACCGAAAGAGTAATGTCACAGGTGAGTCTCGAACCTGGGACCTTGAAGGGAGCTGATAAGGTTGGGCCTAAGGCTCTATTTAGCCATTACTTGGAGAATAAGTTAGTATTTTGTTATAAATAGAGTGAGTTAGGTTAGGGTTTAGGCATCCAAATATTGAGTGATTAATTGAGTGATTTATTGTAGGGCTCAAGAGATTCTCTTGAGAAGAGAGGTTCCAAGTTCCTATCAAAACTTGGTTTATCTTTATTCTTTTATCTTTTGATATAATCTAGATCCTGGATCATATCAATTGGTATCAGAGCCGTTCGATTCTTGGTTGTAGAGATGGATCAGGAAGAGGTTCGAGAGGCGTTGCTAAGTTTGATGGCCTCGGTTGGGTCTCTAAGAAAAATCAAAGAAGGTAGCTTCAATGAAAGAAGATCTCAGAAAAATGAGGGAAAGCTGCATTGACCTAAATAGTTCTCTTAGAGAGCTCAAAGAGGAAATTATTATGGAAGAAAAAGTGACGGCTAGGGTTTTTATACCGCCACCTCTGCCGCCACCCTCCCCGCCACCACCACCGACATCGTCGCCGCCACCTCTGCCGCCGCCACTACCTTCACCACCACCATCGCCGCCACCACCTCCGACATCGCCGCTGCCACCTCTGCCGCCACCACCGCTACCGCCATCGCCACCACCACCGTCGTCGTTTCCACGGCTGATGCCATCGATGCCGCCGTTTCCGTCAGCACCGACGCGCCACTGCCACAGCCGCTGCTGCTGCTGCCTCCGCCGAAAAAAAAAATTATTTTTTTTATTTTTTTATTTTTCTATTTTTATGTATGCCCACCTTGAGGACAAGGTGCTTTAAAGGGGCGGGTATTGATAAGGTTGGGCCTAGGGCTCGATTGGGCCTATGGCTCTATTTAGCCATTACTTGGAGAATAAGTTAGTATTTTGTTATAAATAGAGTGAGTTAGGTTAGGAGTGATAGGGTTGGGTCTTAGTAGAAATAGGAATAATATAAGGGTATGTTAGCAATTACTTGGGGAGTAAGTTGCAATTATTTGGAGAGTAAGTTAGGGTATTTTATTATAAATAGAGAGGGTTAGCCTAGGTTTGAGGCATCCAAATATTGAATGATTAATTGAGTGATTTATTGTAGGACTCAAGAGATTCTCTTGAGAGGGGAGGTTCCAAGTTCCTATCAAAACTTGGCTTATCTTGTAATTTGTTATCTTTTGATATATTCTAGATCCTGGATCATATCAATTGGTATCAGAGCCGTTCGATTCTTGGTTGTAGAGATGGATCGAGAACTTCTTCTTTTAATTCAAGAACAGTTGCAAAGTCTTAGAGAAGACCTAAAAAGATGTTTTAGAGAAATCAAAGAGGAAATTAAATTGGAAAAAGCAAATTACTAACATCCCCTTATATTATTCCTATTTCTACTAAGACCCAACCCTATCAGGAGCATACCTTCAAAGCCCAAGTTTTCAACTACCGTATCATCCCTTAGGGACGGAAGAAATAAAATTGTAGCATTTCTATTGTATATTGAATCAAAATACAGGTCCCCCTTGTATAGAACAAAGACCAACTACCAATAACAAAAACATATTACAAACAAAAATATTAAAGATACACAATACACAATACACAACCAAAGATATTTACACCAACCGTAACACATACAGACATTCATAACGGTTTCAACTGGAATGCATGAAAGAATTAAAACCAATAGCAAACATGAACTAAACGTGTAAATGTCAGAAATGAAAGGAAAAAGAGAGCTTGCCTTGGTAGCTTCATTGACATGGTGAACGTTTGGTAAGCTTCTTGTTCGTAGTTTTCCATTCTCATCCAATCCCATCAGTTCCTAGAAAGAGGGAAGTATATTAGCACAATTGAATTATACCAATTGATCACCTTCGATTAATTAAGATTGGACATTATAAAATGAGAAATTGGGCAACGTTTACCTCAACAATTGTAATTATAGCACTTTCTAGAATATTTCATCTAAAACAAATTTTAGTGCATTTTTTCATATTCCAGAATTTTCTTTCTTTCAATGGACTTGCATGTTTTCAATCAACAATCAGTTCACTTGATTTTAAGGTACAAATTTTTGTCGTTTCTTTTTCAAAATTCTGCTATTCATGTTATTTCTTTTGTTTTTTTTGTTATACATAAAAAATCCCCTAAAAAAATTGTGGAACTTAAGGTCAAGAACATTTACTTCAATTCGAATTGCATAGATAAAGAACTACACACCTTGTCAAAAACAAACAAATCTTGATGCATTTCCTTTTCTAGAAGATCCCACTGTCGATTGGCAAGTGAAAACGAGAAGTTGTTGCTTGACATCGGGAACTCGACTCTCTGATCAAAAGACATTCATATTACATATTTATATTTATATTTTAACGGGATACAAATATTATAGATACATCTTCATGCATATTGAAAAGATAAAAGCTTACCTTTGGGTGCCCAAATTCATTTCCCATGAAGTTAAGATATGCTCTTCCGCCTATAGTAAATGTGATCAATCTAATCATCTGATTCAAAGCCATCAAAAGAAAAATTACATAAATGGATAAACTAAATAACAGTAAGAAGTAGGTAAGAATAGAAGAGAATGGACGGTAGAATTGTTTCTGCACTATCCATCTAGTTGACCGGTTGACCCTATGGCCTATTCATTTGAATGTCAGCTAATCAACATTAAACAAGGGCATAGAACACATTACGAACCTTGGATGGAACCATCAGTTTCACCGGTTTGATTTTTTTTTTTTTCTTGTTTTACGAGCTTATGTGCACCTTAGCTATTCTCACGGGACATACCGTCCAACCCTACAATATTTGGATGTCAAAAAAACCCGAAGAAAATTATTTCCAAGGTAGGTGGTCACCATGCCCATAACCTCGTGGATCCACAGGACTCTTTTAATTATATATATTTATTTATTTATTTTTTTAATGCCTTTGTTTTTAATTGTTTTTTGTTTTTATTTCTATTTTTATGTTGGATAAATTCTTTATTACTAAGCTTGTTTTTGCCCCAGATACTTTACAAATATCTCTATAATCATCAAATTTTGATTTTGTTAAAAAAAATAATAATAAAAATTATATTAATTTTTTTAAAAAAGGAAAATCTTCTTTGAAGAAATGAAAAGAAAAGAGTGTTAAAAAGATAAACTCCAAGAGTGAAAAAAACGGAAAAAAGAATATTACAAAGAGCATGCAAAAGCATTCACATCTTGCAAAGAGAAACCATAAAAGTTAATGGAAAGCTTAGTTAAAATGTAAATACTGAAAACTGAAGGTGAAGCTACAAGCAATTTTTGCAAACTCATTTATTTTCTGACAGTTTAAAAAATATTTTACTTCAAAAGATGGGTCATACTTTGTGTAAGGAACACCCCCTGAGCAATGTTTCCTTTGATCCAGCACCATGCTCCTTAATATCACCAAACAAAATCTCGGCATATGAACGTCCACCTGAGATGGACTAAAAGGATAAAGAAAAAAAGAAAAATATCAGGAAGATACGCAATCAAGCACGTAAAATTTGTGCTTAAAATTCATTAAGCAATGGGTCGTTAGTCAAAAATATTGGGAAGAAATTACTTGGTTGTGATTTTCAGCATATAGAAGCATCTTGTTGGCATAGTGTCTGTTGTCAATTAACGAGCTAACAATCTGCATGATGCAATTTTTTTTCTTTAATAAATGGAAAACCATATAAGTGATTGAGACGCATCAAACACGTCCACATAGAATAAAAGACAACCTTACTCATGCTCCAGTCATGATCCGGAACATTCTGAAGAAAGGACGACCACATCTCTGGTGCAGAAAGATTCACATAATAATCAAAACCCAGTCCACCTTGAGAGGTCGGCTCACATAGTCCAGGGTAATATGTTGCCTGACAAATAAGGAATCTTAGAAAGCTAGAATGTATATCCTAGACAAGATAGCCCCCTCATGAAAAAAAGACACGAGTAAGTGTAAGACTTTCCAATAACTCATTTAGAACTGTTGGTTGATATAATTAAATTTACCCCAATCCATGAGCTTAGGCTTTTGGATTGATTGGTGGTTTAACATAATTCAACATGGTATCAGAGCAGGAGATCATGAGTTCGAATCCCTGCCAAGTCATTTCATCCCCAATTAAAATTAAAAAGTCCACTTGTAGGGCATTTCTCAAATTTCAAAGCCCACAAGTGAGGGGGAGTGTTGGTTGATATAATTAAATTTACCCCAATCCATGAGCTTAGGCTTTTGGATTGATTGGTGGTTTAACATAATTCAACAAGAACTTTGAAAGATCTTCACAGCATTGGGATTTTATCTGAAGCACAAAAGATTTTGCACTCCGTCATAGAAAAGAAAACAAACTGGTGAAAATTTACCTAATAGTTAAAATGTTTTGACAAGCAACCAAGATAAACTATTCTATTTAACTGACAGCTTTCTATATTTGATTAATTGTTTTCTAGTATATTGACTATCAATAAACCATTTTCCAAGATAAAATGAGATAATAATTGGATCTCTAACTTTAACCTCGAAGTGCAGAATAAAAGAGTTTTTGGTTGTCAAAGTAACTCAGAAAATTAATTTTAGATAGGTGGTCATTATGGATTGAACTCATTCTTTACAAGTATATAAGAAAATAATTAAGAGATTGTTTACATCTTCAGCAATCGTTATTATATTAGGATGAAGGCCATGAAGAATCTCATTTGCAAGTATGAGGTATAGCAACGCATCCTTGTCCACATATTGATTGCAGAACCTGTGAACGAATAGGGTAGGGTTTCGATTACTAAGAGTATAGCAAAATCAGAAACCAAAATACTAGTTAAGATGAAGATACATATATGAATTTTCCGTGAGGTTGGAAAAACTTTTATTAAAAAGTACGCAGTCACACAAGGACAACTGGGTTTTTGCCTATAACATTAGATGGAATGTTCATCATCTTCTCATTGGTCCCCTATTGTAAGAATAGTAAAAACTTGTTTCCTTCTGTGTAAACAATTTATAAAAGAACTTGATGTAATTACCATAGTACATTACAAGATATTTTCTCTCAACTCTTGTTTGGCCACTGTTGGTGCAGAAGTTGAGTCCTTTGGTTATATATGAAAACCAATTTATGATCCTCTGCTAATGAAGGGTAGCATAATCCTACCCCTTATTAACGTAGTTAAGGCAGTTCAGATTTAATCGGGACCTTATCTCTTGGAGGCCTAAACACCTAGGCAGAGTTCAGAAGGTTAATCCGCTTATGGCAATCAGGAGAATTGATGTTCATTATGCAAAAAGCTTGGAAACCAGAAACCTCCTTTTTCGTCGTTTTCCCATAACTAGAACCATGTGTATCGGAATTGTAAAGGCCTTTAGGTTGAGTTGAGTGCTATGTGGTTTTGAAAAAGCTTTGGCTTCCCAAATGTTTTATGGGATGAGTCGATTTTCAATGCTATTTGGAAATCAACATGATAACATTTTCTCCGATATTTGGTTTGGGAGAAATCATAGGACTTTTGGAAACTTGATTCTATTCTTATCAAGGCTTCATCTTGGCGCTCTCTTTCCAAGTCTTTTGAAGGTTTTATCACTTTATGATATAGTTTTTATCAATCCTATTCAAACTAATTGTTCTTTGGCTTTTGTTTTTGTTCCTATTTCATCCAATAGTTGTTTCTTGTTAAAAAAAACAAATCAAACAAATAAGAATTCATCTAGAGCTATTTTCCAAATTATTGCTTAGTTTTGGCATCTCACTTCCCGCTGTCATTTTCCCCTCAGATATGCTTCTTTACTACTATTTAAGTTTCATACTGTCCAATAGAATGTAAAAGGTTAACAAAGCAGTTGCATGTACGTAAGATTACAAGTTTCAGTAGATGCCTTACTCTTCCATGTCTCCGGTGAAAGAAGCAAAACCATTGTGAGTATAGATCATTGAAGAGAGTGAATGGAACCGGAAACCATCAATACGATACTCCACAACCCACCTGTTAAAAGGTAAACCTACATGCCGATCAGTAATCATATATCTAGAAGGTCCACACTAACTAGTTAACATGGCTATAGTAACAATAAACAAAACCACGCACTACACATCCAACAGAAAGAAAACAAAAGGTCGAATAACTAATGTATGCAAAACAGAATTTGAACACAAATTCCTTTTCAATCAAAATATGATACGTACAAAGATGTTAAAGAAAAAGGGAATAATTTTGACTAATAAAAGTTCATTCATTGTGACTTGTATGGGTGGGAGGATTTCTTGTCGTTCCCCATAGGATTTTATTTTTTGAAAAAAAACATGTTCTTACACAACATAGGATCAAAAAGAAATTTAAAAATTTGTGAACAAAAAAAAAAAGAAAGAGATGAAAAATACCAATTTTAAATTTAGAAACAGCCGAGCTTTATTGAGAAAAAAAAAAATGAAAAGGCCTTTGATCGGATAAGGACTCCAACTTTGAAAACCCCCCTCCTCTTAGGGCAACAACAAAACTTCCCACCAATGACACCCAACGTCTCCCAGCCAGACAAATGATGTTGAAAACACAACATAGGCACAAGGCTTAGCCCATAACCCAACAAAACCTTGACCACGATTTTTCATTAGAGACGAATAATAATGAACAATACAAAATTTAGTGCAAGGAATCAATATCACTTTCAATTATAACGAGAAAATATTCTTATGGTCCGTTATTATGTACATTACCAGTTAAGATTTGAGAGAAGAAAATGCAACACATCCTGATCACCATATTTAAACATCCTCGTACCCCAATATTTGTGATGCCCCCTTTTACCTGTTTTGAAAAAGACTTTAAAGGTGAAAAGCGACTAATGCTCAAAGGATATAATCTACGAGAGACAAAAGAGAAACAACATAAAAAACAATAAACAACCAAAGCCTACTAATGAAAAGTGAATAACTGAGGTATGAAGAAGAAAACTAAAGATGAGAACCCAACTAAGCCCTTTAAGTTCAAGCAAAAGACTAAATTCAGAACGAAATTTACAAATGGGTAAGTCAAGAACAAATATATTCACCAAAAAAGGAGCATGCAAACACGATGCCGAAAAAAGAACGATAAGAGCCCATTTTCCTAGTTAGAACCTGTATCTTGATGCAAATGCCTTAGTCTTTTGTTGTTTTAGCATCATTTCCATTAACAACCATGAGTAAGAGCATATGCCCAGCCACTTAAAAGCAACGTTGGCATCAAAAGGAAAAGTAGGCTGAGAGACTACATATGCTTTCAAGCAATTAAAGTGATTAATCATGGCTCAAAATGTACCAGTATGAAAGTAACAATCATTTGATCCATCAAATGATGATAGTCCGACCATCTCATCAGCAGCAGCATATGAATGAACAATATCTAAGAAGACAAGTAGTCCAAGGCCTGTAAAAAAATAAAGATAAGTGAAAACTAAAAATATGAAGATTTTACTTGCTATTAAATTTAAATAACAAAGAAAGAATGGAATTGCGTGCAAAATTTTCTACTAAGAAACCAAGTTTTCATAGAGAAACATGAGAAAACATATCCCAGTAATGAATAATAACCATGGGCTTCATCAACCAAGCGCTTGAAGTCCTCAGGGGTCCCATATCTACTGCTAACAGCAAAGAAGTTAGTAACCTGCATAAAGATGCTAAATCACTTATAAAGCTAAACCAATTAAAAAAAAAATCCAATTTCGATCTCAATTAACTTGTCAATCAAATAAGATTTGTATACATAGTAAAGTACAGTTTACCCCTTAGTTCGTGTTAGCATAATTTATTTGAATGTCTTTTTACCAACAACAACAAAGAAAAGGGTGTTGCGAGAGACCTAGCTTCTCTAACGTCTTTTCTTTGTTTGGTCAATCTTAATTTTTAACACTTGACAGATTGAACATGATTTCAAACCAGTAACCAAATAACATGATTTCAGCTCGAATGAAGGCCCCTTATGGGCAGTTTCTTCTAAATTTTTTGAAATTTTCTGTACCAACCAGGATGTGTTTCTTTAGTTTGGAACTTTGATTTCTGTGTGTGCTGGATTTTGGGCTCCTGTTTGTTTAGTTGTTTCTTTTGTGTTTCTTTGTATCCTTTATTGTTTCAATTTCATGTACTTCCTCTTCATTTACTCAATGATAGATTTATTTCCTTTTCAAAAAAAAAAAGATTGATTAGGGTTTGAGTGATCTACAGATAGAGAAAGTTCAAGTACTTCGAAGATTATCTTTGTTATCTCTTTATATCAATACATATTTGGTTTGTATCAACCTCACGGATATAATTTAATTTTTTTTAAAAAAACTACCGACCAATACCTTTTTGAAACAAAACTTCAACAGTCTCCTACATGAATGACCAAAAATGTGGAAACTCTAAATAAATGTAAATCAATAACAGTAGAGATGTAAGAATAAATATCTTACCCTATAACCAACTGTAAAGTAATCTTTATGTTCAACCACTCCAAACAGTTGGATTGCGTTGTATCCAGCTTCCTTCACATGAGGAAGAACCTGGGAGATAGAACGTAGTTCAAAGTGAAAATGAACAAACGCCATGTAATGTTACAATGCAAAGTATATGTTAATATTTTGGAAGGTAAGGTAGCTGACAGATTAAAATACTGAAGTTAAGGAAGATGAGGCAACATAAAGTAAAAAAACGTTGAGGAACATCGTCAAGAGGCTGGAAATCTAATCATTCACACATACATACATACATTTATTGCCAATATTAATGGAAATTTTCAATTCAAAATTAGGAAGGAATAATGGAGGGCAGATTGGGTATTATGATATTTCAAACATCTGATACAAATTTCTATATCACTTTCACGTTTTTTCTTGAAATATCAACGGTCGTCGACAAATTGATAAACTTAACAACGCAAATGTTTGCTATTCTCATAATGCACATGCATACATTTGAAGAAGAGGAGACTTACCTTTTCTATAAAGTAGTTGAAAGAAGAGACCTTCGGTTCTGATCCACTAATTCCTACATGACATTCATATATTTTCAAAGCCTTTGGTACATTAGGCTTGGTGTTTTTCCACTTATATGCATATTCTGGCGGCGGTTCCCAATGGATTGCATAACCTTGCTGCCCATCAGCATCTGAATTTTATAATCAATACAATCGTTAAGATAAAATTTACCAAACCTCATTTAACATGGGAAAATTCATCAAAACTTCCTAAAAATTGCCTTAGGATAGATTGAACTGTATAGCACGCATAGTACTGACACTAATGTAAATATCTTAGTTAAATCCTATTCATTATTTGTCCTTCATTACCTGGCTGCACATATGTAGCCCAAGCAGGAATTCTTTCCAATGGCCCATTAGGAGTGTTGAAATATACCCTATATTTGCTTCCATGTGGAATAGTAGGATTATACTTTTTTAACCAAGCTTTCCTTCCCTTACGTGTTTCAAACCAGTAATCTATAGGAGGCTTCTTAACCTTAAACTTTTCCCTAGTTACAGGGTCAATCACAACATTAAAAATATCGTACTCTTTTCCATTATCGATCACATCATATGAAGGTAAGCCACTAGATGGATCATCTTTATGTTCTTCTTTCCACGCCTTGTATCTTGTTTCTGCATCTGGTATTTTTTCAAGCTCTTCTAGTGTTTGAGGACCATTGGGGCCAAAAAATTGTTCATACAGTTTAGCTGGAACTTCAAAACGGTTTTTGATGAACCTGTCCTCCCCAGGTTCCCAATATTCATCATTCGCTCGTTTGAAGATTTCATCAATGGTGATCCCACTGTCACCTTTATCATAATCATCCACGTAATTATACTGTTGAAAATAGAGTTCATCTGGTTTCTCTCCTTCCTTCAACTTATCTTCAAGGATAATAAACCAGTAACCATAATCATCATGGCCAAGATGTCCCTCTCTGGCAACGTTCTCTGTGGGTGACCATCCATTGAAGTCACTGATTACGGCACAATAGCGAGCACCTACAAGAACAAAAGGAATGCAGATTTCTCAAAGACTTTAAAAAGATGGTTTCCAGTTTTAATAATTGAGACGTCAAGCTCTTATAGTGATTTTTTGTTATTTTATTTTTCATTACTTATGCCTAACCAAACGGGAACTTTTGTACTTTTCATACATCAATGGAAGTATCATTTTCTATCAAAATAAAAATAAATATAAAAAAAAAAACTAAAGGGGAACTTGTCTAACAAAGTACTTCTCAAGCAAAAAGCGAAAAGTGATCTCCACTAAGCCAACGTATGCAGCAGAAATGAAGGTTAACAACCAACGAAGAACTTCTCAACCAGACTTCAGCACAGCTAACAAATATAGACGCATATAACTGGGTGCTGAAAAGGCACTCCAAAGTAGAAGCATGGAATCCAAACCTGGAGCCCATTCCATAAAATCCACTCGATGTTCCACGTGACGATGCATACCTAAAAACATAAACCTGTAATCAAAATATCAGTGTTAGGTTCATGTGAGCGGCATAATTCTAGCAAAATAACATCCATTATAACTTTTTTTTTAAACAAGGATAACCACGCTCATCCTTAGGCCAAGCAGCGGAGACATCGAAGGAGTAATGTCACGGGTGAGTCTAGAACCCAGGACTTTGAGGGGAGCATACAAACATCCATTATAACTATGACAACCATAAAACTTCATTTCACACATTTTTTTCTTAACAAGAAACAGCACTTGTTTTACCAGTATTTTCAAAAAACGAAAATCAAGACATGCGGTAAAAAGAATGGCGGTAAGAGTATCAATGTGCCAAGTTCCAAACACGACATTAAACCAATAAGGGAAGAGTAATAGATAATGATAGAAATGAAGAAGCAAAATGCCAAAAATCCAACTAACCCAGAAGACAGATCCTGGAGATTGGCATGACGATCAAAAATTTCATCCTTGAGATCTTTCAATGATTTATATCTACAATTCCCGAACAAAAAAAGAACGTTTATCATAATCTTCAGTCTCTTCAAAAGATAGAAGAATAAACCAAACAAAAAACGCAACCCCTGATTAAAGCACCATCATATTTATTCAAAAATTAACTTTAAAGTACAGAAATTAACCACATATGAGGTAATTATTAGAATGAACTATGAAGTTCTTGAGATATGCCTTGAACGGTTGGAAGCCCCACTATTACTTAGTCCTAGCCTAGTCGGGGGTCTCGCTTCCCAGTCAACGAGTGGGGCCTATTTTGTAATAGGAAATTGGGTTTTTTTTTTAAACAAGGGTAACTACGTCCGTCCCAAGGCCAGGAGGAAATTGGGTTTATGCTTACGCATATGGACTGTTACGTATTTGGGTCAATTTTATAATAGGGTTTATGAGAGTGCATTTTATAGCCTCTCTCGACATTTTGTATTCTTGTCTCCTAAAGTAGTGATCTCCTTAAGTAGTAAAATAGTTCTCTCCTCGTGGATGTAGCTAAGCCATTGTTAGTGAACCATGTAAATTCTTGTTTCACATAATACTGTTATTCGTGTGATTGTTGTTGCCGTTTTCATAAGAGAAATGAAACATTTCTCGAGTCTCTTTGAACAAAAATTCCATGTACGATCATTCCACGTTCGTTTCAGCTTCCATCTCCGAGCCCGATATCATAAAAACGAAAAACAAAACCAAGAAAAATACCTTTCACGGAGATACTGCGCAAATTGCTTGTGAGAAATGCCGAGTTTAGTGAGAAACCCAACTGGGTCGACCCCTTTCTCGCCATCTGAGACGGTTTTTGTCTTCTTAAACTGCTGATTCTTCGCTGGTTCTGCAGGTTGTGAATGCTCAGATGCTGAGCAAATGATCTTTACTTTTACTTTCCTAGACAGAGAAATGGAGTGAAGCGAGTGGCGGGGCTGAGGAAGAAGGAGAAAATTGCTTTTGTAGGGAGAGAATTTGATGGAGGGTGAAGATGAAAGGGCGTTCATGGCGGAGAAACTGTGATGAGAAATGGTTATGGGTTTAAGATAAGGGGTTGGGTACAATTGGGGTTTATGGGTTCACTCGTTCCGGTTTCTGACTTCACTCGGCCGTTTTATAAAGTTCTTTTCCTTCTTTTTTAAGTTCAAAGTTGAGAAGATGACCGCAGCCTAAATTAAATATAAGCTAATTAAGCTAGTCAATGTGTCACCGATTCTTTCGATTGAGTGAGTCAATGGACTCGGTGAAATAGCAACGAAGGGTGTGTTTTTTTTTTTTTTTGTAAAATAACTACTTTTTTTAGAATTCTATCATGTTTACTAAAAGAGGTTGGTAGCGCTTTGTTTGATTCTTTGGTAGTCATTCAATTTAACGGTCACTTTCATATATGAAATCTTTAAAATTGATATTTGACTCTCGTTTATTTGAGACAAGGTATTTAATCGACCACGAGAATCATTATCTTACTCGTGTTTGAATTACCAACGATCGTTATTTTATAATCACTAAACTCGTAATTAATCTCATCATACTCATCATTTAAACAGAAACATCATCATACTCGTAATCAATATGTTCTATGATCAATATTTTTGTCCTCCATAGTCATTTTATATACATTAAAATCATAAGTAATAGTTAATCCAAACTTGAGTATTGCTTTCCAAAACATACATGATAATGAATTTCATTAAGGTATATATTGTATTGTATGAATAATTTCCTACTAAAATGGCATCTAACACTTATAAGATCAAACAATTTATATAATAATTAGAATTGAAGTACATGTAAGGTGGCCATCACGAGACATTAAAAAAGTAATAACAATAACAATATAAAACACTAAAAAGGTAATAACAATAACAATATAGGGTGTGTTTGGGCCCGTTTATGTAAACGGCCGAGTTGGTTAAAATAACTCAATTGATGTTTGCCCCTCCGGTTATTATAAACGGTGGTTACCTAAATCTGCGTACCCGTTGATCTAAACATACGTGTCCGTTTATCTACACCTTACATATATTACTGCATGTTACATGATTATCCTCTCAAACACCGTTTTATCATAACTCATGTTATAATAACTTGTCCCTCATACACATTTTATAATTACCTACCGTTTTATAATAACATTTTGTCTATAATAACCAAGCCGGTGCTCCAAACGCACCCATAAAGCGGCTAAGCTGCACAACCTCATAACGAAAAGACAAATATTGAATGCATCAGTAACGCAATGGTTTTATTGTTTGGTTGTAAATCAGTTTAGCATTAGCATTACATATTTGATCCCGATAATCGGTATTTATCTCATCCTCCAATATATACTAAAAAAAATTATATGACAAATGACAACAAAAAACAAAGCTCTATCGATACAACCTAATAATTTCGAGGTTAGATATTCGAATTTATTTATCCTCATGTAAAAAAAAAAAAAAAATTTCGTGACAAATTGAGAATGAAAAAAGAACAATAGAGTCAACTTACTTGACCGATAGGTTTTCACTCATTTGCAACAAGCACAGAGTAACAATTTCGACGGAGTAACATTTTGGACGGACTGCTCTGGATCGAATGCACAATTTATATCGCGTGTGTGATAATCGGAATCTCAAGTTCCGAATGGAGTTCAGATCGCGGGAATACAGTGCTGAAGCAAATCTATGTTTGCTTCATCGTGATCGCGCAGAATTTCATCCTCTATCCGTTTCATCGCATCATCAGGTACAAATTTTGGAATTTGTTTACACAGTTCTCTGTTATTGAAGCTTAATCAGCTGGCTGTACAAATTTCAGCTTTACATTATCTTCAATTTATACATGTGGAAGTTTTTTATTGGAGTTTTTACTGATATTAGAAAGCGAAGCAACTGGCACATGCTAATTGGTGCGTGAGCGCTGTGGGGGAGGGAAATTGGGGGATTAGGATTTACTTGATCGTGAAATTTTGTGGGTAATGGACAGAAAAATGGGCATAACTAGTTATGATGGTCGATATAATTAAATTTACCCCAATTCACTAGGTCAAGTTCTTGGTTGATTGGTGATTTAACGCGTTTAAGCATTGTATCACGAAGTCATGTTTGAAACCTTACCGAGTTGTTTCCTTCCCAATTAAATTGAATTCACTTGTTGGGCATTTCTGAAAATTTTCAAAAATTTTCAAGCCCGTAAGTGTAGGGGGTTGATGATTGATATAATTAAATCTACTCAGCTCGAGTTTTTTTTTTTTTTTGGTGATTTAACACGTTCAACAGTATCTACGAGTGGTCAAATGGAAAAGTAAAACTAAAACCCATGTGTGTATCGATTGTTTCTACGTTAGGAACACAGTAATAGTATATGCAAGGAGTTTGGTTACACTGTATAATAGCAAAGCTCGGTGTGCCAATTTAAGTATTGATGCGTGGGTAAAATTTTGGCGAACATCAGCTAGCTGGTTTTAAGACTGCAGGAAACTGAATATTAGGAGGTCTATTTTTTTTTATAAGAAACGAAAACCTTCATTGATGAACGATAAGTTATTAGGAGGTCTCTCAATAGCTTGTTTTTGGATGAAGTGAAAATTGTATGTACATGTTTTATTGTGTGCACCTCTGAGTTCGCAGCCAAGCAAATGGCATCTAGACCATTACTTGAGAGCAGATGGGGAAGGGGCAAAAAAAGCAGGTTTCTCATAATAGACTCCATGCAAGAAATTTCAGTAACACTTACAAGACCACGACGTTCAATGAAACAAAACATGTTTTCTAGTTGCAATAACAGTTATTTCTTTCTATTTTAACATTTCAATTGATTAACCCTTTAAAGTGCTGAAACAATTCAGTTAATATTTTACTCCAGGCCAACATTGCTGATGATCAAATTGTCAAATATGATGATCCACTTAGAGCATCAGATGATGATGCAACCGTTTCAGGCGTTTATTTGGAAGATATAGAAAGTTCTTCTGCCATAGGAGTGCCTTCTGAATTTGCCTTTCCATGTACAGAAAAGGAATGGTCCTCTTTCACAAGATTGACGATGCAGAGATTTCCCATCACTAAATTTGTCTCAATTACTTCAGTAAGAACTTTTCACGTCCTCTTTTACTTGTTTTTAAACTTTTCAGTATTCATGCTATTTTTTCTTCTTCTTAAGTTCAGGGGAAATTAAGCTCTTTATGTGTAACAATGGATGTCTCTGTATAGCTTATTTGAATTCCTGAGCCAATAAATGTTCAAATTTTGGCATGGCATGAATATAAATTTTCAATTTTAGTTTTAGTCCACCTCATAGTTGGTAATAATTGATTTTTCCCTTGATTATAGGTGTCCAACGCAATATTAAAAGTCGGGAAAAGTATGGCACCTACTTTTGTTATTCTAATTTTGTCACCTTTGATTTATTTAGTCAGTATGCTTCTAATATCAGTGGCACAAAGTTTGCTAGAGCAGGTCGCATTTTTTGAGGTTACACTTACACATTGCATGACTTGTGATGGCAGCATATGAGGGGTCTTCGGAACTCGAAGATTCTCAGAACATTACAGAAAATGAAGTCAAGGTTACCACACGACAAGATTATATTAACTGCTTGCGTGAATTCAAAGATGACTTGGTTCGTGCTTGGAATGCTAGTGATCGTGTGACATCTTTGAAGATAGCTGTGAAGGTTACTTTTGCTTAATGACATACTACTTTTGTGTTCATTTCATAGTGTGTTGTGTGCATGACCCTGCATCTTTGAGTTGTTATATTATTTTACTTTTCTGATGCAAATAAAAAATCCTCCCAAAAGTTCTGGTAGTTACAATTCATTTCTTGTATTATAATTTGATCAACCATATCCTTAAACTTTATTATTGCAATGTCACTCTTCATGTTAGATGTGTTAATTTTAACATTAAATGTAATTTTCATGGCTCATTCCTAAGCTTCGAAGGTCATTATGATACGATCCGGACCTTGGAGTTTTAGGAATATTAGTATTAGTATTTATTATTGATTAATTAATTGTTATTTCAATTGTATTGGGCTTTTGGGCCTTATTAGAGATTATTATTCAATTAGGTTATTTTGGGGTTTACTTGGGGAGCAAGTAAAAGGCTAGGGTTTAGAGTTATTATAAATAAGAGAGGTTAGGTCTTTGTTATTCATCTAATTGAATTTTCGTCTTTGTACTCTGGGCTCTTTGAGAAATTCTCTCGAGAGATTTATCGTAGTTTAATAAAAAGTGTGGTAGATTCTATCATTTTGGTATCAGAGCCGTTTACCGATCCGGGAATGGTCTCGACTAAGATGGAAACGAGGATGCAGAGTTGGGAAGATAGCTCGGCCGAATTGTCAAAGAAACAGCTGGAAACAGAAGCAAAGCTGGAATCGTTGGAAGAATGATTAGGGCAAAAGATCGATGCAAAGTTCGAACTTGAAGATTCCAAAATTGAGCAAATGAGCCGAAACATCCAGATGTTGATGGAACGCATCCCGGGGCTGCCGGTTAACGAATCAAACCCAGTGGCCAAAGGAAAAGCGACCACGAGCGAAACCCTAGGGGACAACAACGTCGTCGGGTCGGCTGCGGCAGAGGGAGACGGCGGTTTGGCGGGCGGGTCGACTAGACGCGTGAGTGGCAGGGAAGGTGGGGGCGGCGCGAGCGGAGAGGTCTGGGGCTCGGTCGGGGGCGCGGGCGACGACGCGGGAAGGCTAGGGCTGGGCCGCTCGGACTGGGGTCGAGATGCGGGCGCGGGCAGGCTGGAGAGCATGCGGCTCGGGTGTCGGGCTGGGCGTGGGGTACGTCGCAGGGCAAGGGGGCTCGGCTCGGGAGGGGCCGATTGGGGTGCAGGAGGGGGCGACACGGGCTGGGGCGTGGGTGCGGGACCGGACGGGGCTGGGCGAAGGTCGGGCGAAGGAGTGGGCGAAGGGGGCTGGCACGGGGATGGGCGTGGTGAGCGCGCCAGGCTGGGCAGAGGTGGTCGAGGCTCGGGAGGGGGTGTGGGCTGGCACGCGGGTGAGCGAGGTGTAAGCGCCGGGCTGGGCGCGGGCACGGGTGAGCGGAGTGTCGGCCTGGGCGGCGAGCTGCGCGAGAAGACCGGGTCGGGATGGGCTAACTGGATCGGGTGGGTTCGGGCTAGTCGGGTTGGACCAGAGAGATGGGTTCCAAGGGCCTGGGGACGGGGAAAAGTTTCCAGGGCTGGACATCGATCGAAGGGAGGACCCACGGTTTGACGGAAGGGGAAACGGTTTCCCAGAAGATAGGAAGGTGCGCATTGGTTACGACAGACCGATAGCGCATGACGGTTGGAATGATCGAGGCCGAAATTGGGTTGACGATTTACCGGGACCGGAGTTCGGCCAAAGGGGAGATCCAAGGGTCGTGGGGAGAGAAAACAGGGTTCTGGAGGAGAGGAGGTTGCGCATGGGCTTTGATAGGTCGTTGGCGCATGACGGTTGGAACGATAGGGGGTGGAATGACAATGTCCGAAATAGGGGACGAGATTCCGGGTGGGAAGGAGAAGGAAGACTCGAACGGGGAAGTCAGAGAGTAGGAGGAAGGGAGGGACCGGGATGTGACAGGAGATTCAGGAAATTGGAGATGCCGGTTTTCAAGGGTCTTGCTGACGAGGATCCTGTGGGATGGTTAAGTCGGGTCGAGCGTTATTTCCTGGTAAACAAGCTGACTGAATATGAAGGGGTTGAGGCAACAGGGTTATGTTTAGAAGGGGAGGCATTGGAGTGGCTTCAGTATGAGGAGGATCGTGCTCCTTTTCGTTCCTAGAACGAATTCAAAGATGGGTTGTTGGAGCGTTTCCAACCGGCAGCTCAGGCAAATAAGTATGCCAACTTCATGAGTTTGAAGCAAATAGGTACGGTGAAGGAATATCGCCGGAGTTTTGAGCGATTTGCTAAGGGAATGCGCGATATCAGTGCGAGTGCATTGGAGGGGAAGTGGGAAAGTGGACTAAAAGAGGAGATCTGAGCGCGATCGAAAATCGGCGATGGGCATCAAGAGAAAATGTTTATGGCCCAAGTGATTGAGGATGATTTTGCTTTTCAGGCTACCCAAAATGAGGGAAGTACTTCTGCAACGGTCAAAGCTAAAACAGGAACGATTGTTTCGGGAACTGGAAGCACAGAGACTCTTTCTCACATGACTACAACCATTCACCCGGCGCCCTATAAAAAACTCACTGAAGCCGAAATTCGAGCACGAAAGGATAAGGGGTTATGCTTTCGTTGTGATGAACGATTTGTCCCAGGACATCGTTGTCAGAAGAAAGAGCTTCAGAATTTGGATGTGTGGGTCGTTCGGGATGTGCACGATTACCAGGATGATTTTTTGCCAGAAGATGGAGCTGCAGAAGGTGGCATCGGAGATGGAACACCTTGAGGACAAGGTGGCTCTTGGGGGGGAAAGTATTGATACGATCCGGCCCTTGGAGTTTTTAAGAATATTAGTATTAGTATTTATTATTGATTAATTAATTGTTATTTCAATTGTATTGGGCTTTTGGGCCTTATTAGAGATTATTATTCAATTAGGTTATTTTGGGGTTTACTTGGGGAGCAAGTAAAAGGCTAGGGTTTAGAGTTATTATAAATAGGAGAGGTTAGGTCTTTGTTATTCATCTAATTGAATTGTCGTCTTTGTACTCTGGGCTCTTTGAGAGATTCTCTCGAGAGATTTATCGTAGTTTAATAAAAAGTGTGGTAGATTCTATCACATTACAATTTACATCCTTGGACCAATGAAATAGTTTGTTTCTTATAAAAAAAACATTTTACATCCTTAACCCATCATGAGTTGGTGGCCTTATGTTGAAATAAGAGTCTTGAGAATCTAGAAGTTATGGGTTCAATCCATTGTGACCACCCACCTTGGAATTAATTCCTACAAATTTCACTGACAACCAATTATCGTAGGGCCAAACAGTTGTCTTGTGAGAGTAGTCGAAGTGTCCATGAGCTGACCCGAATACTCGTGAATATAAAAGAAAATACAATTTAACCTACCTTCAAATTAATATACTAATTCACTGATAACCAAATATTGTAGAGTCAAACCAAATGTTCGCTGAGAAAAGTTGAGATGTGCTTGAGTTGTCTTGAACACTCATAGATATAAAAGAAAATACAATTTGCAAAAGAAAATACAATTTGCATCCTTGAATTTCATCTTTTGTCGGCAGTAGAGTGGGAGAGATTGGCATCATAAGTATTACTTAACTAAAAATGAGTAACTTATTGCATCATAAGTATTACTTTTTTTTAGATCCATCATAAGTATTCTTAATTACAATTACTAAGTGATTTAATCAACCAATCAATTAATTATGAGATTTAATAAAGGTTAAATTATTTGTATTACAATAACGTAACAACCTTACTTGAGCATGATCTGTTTTATAGGTTGTACAACTATAACTAGGACACATTCTAAAGTTTGAATTACAACATGAAGTTAAAAGTTATCTCCTTTGTTGTAAAGTGGTTATCTGAAAGCTAGGTTGTTGATTTCTTAGGTTGCCAAGCTTCTGAAGGATACGTCTGTTTTGCAATTTTATCCCACACTTTTTGTTCTAGTCACCGATATTTTGGATATGCTTGGAAATTTTGTGTGGGAACGCATCAAGAGAAAAGCTGAGTTCACTGAAGAAGAGGCCAGGTTCTGCTCATTGGCAGGTTCTTTCTTGATACACATACATCTATTCTTTCAAGCATAATTCTAAGTTTGACTATTGCCAAAAGTTCTAATAGTATTTAGAGGGTAGGATTTGCATAAGTTGCCACCTTCCTATTGTTAGGAGGGCTAGGGAAGTGAGACAAGTACCATGGCCTCCACATTGAATAAAAAAGTTTGTCTTGAGAAAGACATATGGGCGGTCATGGAAATTTTTTCTTAAATTTTTAATGAGTTTTTTTAGAATTTAAAAAAAAAAAAAAAGTTAATGAATTAATTAAATGAAAATTGAACTTTCATCGAAAAAAAATCACTTGAACTTGTTTTTTTGTATGCTCTCGTATTTTTAATTTTCTCTATGAAACTGCAGTTTCTTACGATAAAAATTGATGCATATTTTTAGTAAGACACGCTAGAAAAATGTTCGTTCTTTATTTTCTTAAGTTTCTATATAATCAACTTGATTCTCTTTTTGTTGTTTGATGCAGAACACTTCAAACTAAAGGACATTTGCCAAAATGCAAAGGAAACATGTCATAATTGGTTTTGCAAAATTGGTGCCATTCAAGAACTTCTTCCACGCATGTAAAAGTCATTTCTTTTTGTTGGTTTATTTGCAACTTGTCAAGATTTCCCTGTTCTTTTATTTTTGGGTAGATATATAATGATATCAGTTTCCTTTTATGCAAAGTGGGAATTTCGAAGATGGAATATATTCATTTTGATGGGCTAAATAATCCGTAGAATGTGGGCTCTATCTGAGAAATTTTTTTAGAAGGCTGGGTTCGTGGGGTGGACATAACTAATGGACTTGTACTTGGTCAGACAAGACCAGCAACTGAGGAAAACCAAAGGAACCAACCCTTCCCAACCTTCAAAATCACAAGGATCCTCCATCAATACATAAACGGAGATCACATCACCCACAACAACCAATAGCAGGAGCCTCCTTGGATTTGATAAAAACTGATCACACGGTGTAAAGAAGGAACAAAAAACACTATCAATGAGGCATTGATTGAGTGATTGATTAGGGTTTGAGCCATCTCAAGATAGGAAGGGTTAAGTCACTAGGCCTGATCTCAAGTAGTCTCACATTGATTGATTAAAGCTTGAGTCATCTCAAGTTAGGAGCTGCATTTAGTGTAGTTTGAACTTTTAATTTGCATATTATGATCATTCTGGTCGCTTGAATAAAAGTAGCATGAGAATTTTTAACCGGTCCTTTTGTCCTGTAGTTTTGTTTTGATCAGATGATCTAGTTGTGACATAGGTCCTTCACATACATTGGGTGTTTTGTTGAACAAGGCCTTCTGGTGACCTAACTTCCAATATTATTTAGCTAACACTAACAGTGAGTTGTTTCTACTTATTTCAGTTATTTGGAGTTAGCCTTATTGCCTTGTTGGCAATTCTTGTGTGATCAACCAGTAGTTGTCATACAACGCTTGGTGATGATGGTTAGGGGGTTAGCTGATCCATTGGCGTCTGCCTACTGTCGTTTGTACTTGACTCATTGTGCGCAGAAGTTGCCCTCGTGTGATGTAGGTATGGCATACTGCCCGTGCCTTACAATTGGTTTTCACAAATTTGTTGTTTGTGTTCATTGGAGGGGGTAACTATTTCTTATTTGATTCATAGGTTCTTTGTCTGTTCCTCTCTTTTTCTGAACATTTAAAAAAAATAAAATCTCATTGATGTAATGAAATGAATAAAAGTTCAAAGGACACCAACTCCAAAAGGAATAAAAAAAGAAAAGCAAAAATATAGAGACCAGCAAGAACAATAAGAAAAGATGAAGTACAAAACAAGGTCTAAACGTTTTCCTACTGCCTCTTTCTAATGATATGATTTGTTTGTGTTCAACTCCATGACATTATTTATAGGGTTTATACATTTCCCTATTACCTCTGCCTGTATAACTGGAGATATTTCTTGTAATATCTTTGGTTTATACTTCTCTACAATTTGTATAACTTCCATGTTCTAAAAGTATATGTATGCATGAATTTTCTAGTGGCCAATTGATGGATTGTTTGTAACCTCCGTTGGTTTGAGGTTCAGTTTCTCATTAGAGAAAAAAAAAAGATTTGATATTATGGTTGCTTCGTTTGAAAATATTTATCTGTGTTCGGCTAGTGGATGCGTAATATTTTTAGTTTATTTGTTGTTAGATGTGTACCACTTTTACTGTCAGAGTTTCTGCTTGATGCATATAGGATATTGAATTGGCCAATTTTTTTTCTATATTTGCTACTAAAACGATGATTTCATTCTTATCGTGAAAAATCATGCACTTTTTACCAGGATTGCTAGTCTCGTGTGTCAATGACATGAATGCTCAATTGAGACATTTCATACCAGCAAAAGAAACAAAAACTGGCAGTTCTACAGATAAAAAGGTCTTGCTTGTTGGTGTGGTGGAACCAACAATCGAATATATTGTAAAATGCATATTTAAGGATGTCTCTCAGGTATGTTGTCTTTGAGTGTGAAATGAGTTGTTTGCAATATTTACATGTGATTACGTTCTGTCCTGAAATTGTTCTGAAATTGACACAAAACCAGTTCGACCAAGTTCGGATAGATTTTTTTTTTTAAATAATCAAACTGGATTGCTGTATACATATTTGTTGAAACGTGTTAAATCCCCAATCGACCCAAAAATTTAAGCGGATGAGTATGGTAAATTTAAATATATCAGAATTCATATTAAAATACCCATCATGACTCTTTTATTTTGCTTCCCTGATGTTGGGGAGGACACAATTTTCAAGAAGACAGGAGAAATTCAAATGAAAATGTAAAGAAATGCTGATGGTGACTTATATGATTATCGATTAAGTTGATTAATGACATAGGAAGAAAGAGGAGAAAAGCAATTTGAAAACAGAAATAAAATATAATATTAGAATGAGATACAAAAAAAAAAGAGGAATAGATTCTGTAGAACAAGGGCATTTTTCAAAATTAGAACTTAGAAAACAGACCTTCACTATTATTTTTAATTAGCAACCTTTGAAAATTGCTAAATAAAAACCAACCGACTTAGACCGTTTCTGTTGGTTTGTTTGTCGTAACCCTATTGGGTTTTCTATTTTCTTTTTTGAAAGAAGAAATGAAATTGAAAAGTATCATCCAAAAATGGGTTAGGAGAAATCAGCGACCTTTTAAATCTTTCAAAGATCAAAATACATTTTATGTTATGTTCAAGCTACAAGAATTTGATTAGCTGATACTCTTTGCCTTTCCAATGTTTCTTAAAGAGACAATTAGAGGGAACACTTGTGGCACTTGGACTGGGAAAGAATATAGAGAATACACAGTGTATCTCCATCATTCTTCATCACATACTAAAGGAACTTCCATTCGAAGTAGTAAGCTCGAAGGCTATGGAATTTCTCCTACTCATTGGTTGCAGCAATGATTCATCGTTGCGTCAGGTATTTTTTATATCTGGTAATATTCCAACAAATTAATTCCTCTGCGTTTGGAAACCAAACCATCATAACCAAGGCTGCAATATTTATTTATTTTCATAGTGTCCATTTAAGTCTTTTTATTGACTTTCGAATATTTCAGTTTCTTCACCTTTCTTTTTTTGTTCAGTTCCTGAATTACAGGTTACTTGGGCTCAGGCTTTGTGAAAGGAGACTTCCTGTGGATATTGTGGATGCTGTAATGAACGATGTACTTGAGGTAAGAAATTATATTTAGTTTCATTTTAATTTGCTCAAGGAAAGGTTCAGAACTATGAGAGTTATTTTATCGTTAAAACCCAAAAACTTAAGCAAATAGATGATTTTTTTTTTGTATCATCAAATACTGTATTTCACTTGTAGGCTTGAAAATTAGCATAAGGTCTAACAAGAAAATAATATTGCGAGGCTCGAACCCCATTCCTGATACCATGTATACTAACAGAATAATGAAATATATCAGTAAATAGGGCTATATTTTATTTCATTCACTAGTTATATATATAATTCTACCTGGGAGTATAAAGTACGCATATGAGCCCTAAACAAGTGTTTCTCAGTAACGCTACAATACAATATGAAATATACTCTCGACCAATCAAAGTGAAACAATTTCTTTGATCCAATATTGGGCTTAGTGAAGGAGAGGTTATTCTTTCTTTCTTACTTACTATTTTTGTATATCTAACCAACAATAACTTGTTGTTTGAGGTAGCTTTTAAGTTTTGCAGCACAATGCCTTTGGCCCTCTTCTTACCACATGACTTTATTTACTATACCAGGTTATTGCGCAAAATAAGAGCCTTGATGAGTATCTGACAGTCATTGATGCCTATTTGGATATTGTACTTCAAAACCATATGGTAAACCTGAGTCAACACGCGACCTTCTTGATTAGGATTATTTATTACTTCATTATCCTTTTGCTTACAGTATTACCTTTTGCTTATAGTATTACCTTTTCATCTCCGCTCTGATACCAATTGATATGATCCAGGATCTAGATTATATCAAAAGATTAAAAAATAAAAGATAAACCAAGATTTGATAGGACTTGGAACGTCCCCTCTCAAGTGAATCTCTTGAGTCCTACAATAAATCACTTAATAACTCACTCAATAATTGGATGCCTAAACCATAACCCAACCCACTCTATTTATAACAAAATACTAACTTATTCTCCAAGTAATGGCTAAATAGAGCCCTAGACCCAACCTTATCAATACCCGCCCCTTTAAAGCACCTTGTCCTCAAGGTGAGCATACACAAAAATAGAAAAATAAAAAATGATTTTTTTTTTCCGGCGGCAGCGGCGGCGCGTCGGTGGTGGCAGAAAAGGCAGCATTGGTGGCGGCGTTTGTGGCGGAGGTGGTGGCGAAGGTGGTGGCGGTGGTGGCGACGGAGGTGGCGGCGGCGATGGTGGTGGTGGAGGTGGCGGCGGTGATGTCAGAGGTGGTGGCAGCGATGGTGGTGGCAGAGGTGGCGGTGTCAAAACCCTAACCGTCACTGTTTCTTCCACAACCTCCCTTCTTCCTCAAATCCTAGCTTCCATCTCTGAGTACCATTGTTCCCTTGCCTTGGACTGCTCCTCCCTTCATAATCTTCTTCGTTCCTGCTCCTTTGCACTTTCCTCTCTTATCTCTCTAAAACAACTTTTCATGTCATTGTAAAAACTTTGCCACATCTCTTGAAATAAGCGAACATGTTCTTGATCCATCTCTACCACCAAGAATTGAAATGGCTCTGATACCAATTGATATGATCCAGGATCTAGATTATATCAAAAGATAAAATATTACAAGATAAACCACGATTTTATAGGTCTTGGAACCTCCCCTCTCAAGAGAATCTCTTGAGCCCTACAATAAATCACTTAATAACTCACTCAATAATTGGATGCCTAAACCCTAACCTAACCCACTTTATTTATAACAAAATACTAACTTATTCTCCAAGTAATGGCTAAATAGAGCCCTAGGCCCAACCTTATCAGAACGGTGGTAGATCTTCGTCATGTAACTTCTTGGACTGGCATACCTCGTTTTTCTTTGGAGGGTTAATATTTTTCAGGCTAAGATTAGCCATTCAGTTTGTTGATTCTTCTTTATGGGTAAAAATACTTGAGACCACAAAGCAGTAGCGGTTGTAGTCCCTTGAAATGCCTTTTATTTACACAGTGCTACAGTCAAATTATGATTTTTAAATTTGATGCAGCTGTTCAACTAACAAAATAAATTCCTCTCATCAGTTTTTGAAAATTAGTTTACTACATATTTCTTCTGCTACTTTGATTTGTTATTGTTCATTCTTATGAGTTTATCTTGAAGACATTGGAAATCAAAGTTTTCACTTGACATCTTCCAGAAGAATCTCTTCTTCTCCGTTGATATCACTTTTTGTTTTATATTGTGTTTAAGGCATCTAATCTGAATTATAGCATATTTAATTCCAGGAAAGCTGTATAAAAATTATTTTAGAAGCGATTTCACACCGAACATGCAATAGAGGGATAGATGAGAATGGATTCCTCAGTTTGCAGTCAATTCTAGAGAAGCTTCTTTCTCATTACCAGCATTTGGATGATGTATTTGCTCTAGTATGGATCCTCAGTTCTTCTCAAACTTGTGCATAATATCTTCTCCATGTTTCAATTCTTTGTATAGTTTGTTTTAGAACTACTATAAGTGAAGCTGTAATAATCTTAATCTAATTGATTTTAGATTCATATAAGTATATGCAAATCAAGAGTTTGATGTCCTTATTAACTACCGAGTCTCTTGGATTTTTTTCTTCTTAGAGCCATTTTCTGGAGATTTTCGACTTGCTTGTCGGGAGACCCAAGAGCATTATCACCATTAATATTCTTAAAATGGCTACTAGGTAACTGTTCTTTTTTTTGTTATTTATTTATTTTTTATGTACATAAATGTCCAAATGTCATACATGATACATCCTACTTCCTGAACCACAATTTTTAGCATTTCTGCATTTTATTTCTGGTGGTAGCTATCAAATTATTATTTCATTGGGCAGGAACTCTTACATACGTGATCCAGCAACCATAGAATTGCTTTTTGAAATTTCCCAGGCTCTTAATGATAATTTTGATTTTGCCAACATGAAAGATGATGATAACCAACCAGGACATTTGCTTTCTCGTTTTATCCAACTGGTACTTTAGTTAAGTTGATATCTATGGTTCCAAGCTTCCATTTTCTTAAGCTAAGGATTTTTGGTGGCTTTGTATGAATTTCTATCGTACAGGTGGACTTTGGGATAGAGAGGGAGCGCCATCTAGGATTCCTAGTTGAGTGCCGTGGAGCATTTGGCACCATAGATGAGCTTAAGGTGGTGCATATTTCCTTTTAGTAAAGTGATTGATAATTCGACCTTTTTCTGTCCTGATAGGTTCTGAAAGTTTACTGTACTCTGAACTAATTTATCACCTCATTCAATCTTTAGTCTCTATTCCAGTATTTTCTTGTGTGGTCATGTAGAACCAACTCTCTGAATGTTACTTAGTTTTCACAACTGTGGCCAATTTGTTAAGCAGCATTTTGCTATCAGTGTAGAATTTACATATTAAAAAAAAAAAGAGTTATCTAATAGTTATTATTTAAGGAAAACGAATTAACAAATACACCGAAGGCTTAATTGATGCCTAAATGATAAGATGGATTCTTATTTATATACCAGTCTCAAGTCACTTGTTGCTTTGATTTACTTTCAGGAAACTCTCGTGCATTCTAGCAATGGTTTAGCAGTTAAGGCATTAAAAGATGCAAAGAAACATGTCAATTTTTTCAAATCCTGCATAGCTTTTTCTGAAGTAACATTACCGTCAATATCAACTCATATTAAGCAGTTCAATCTTCACCTTGAGACTGCAGAGGTAACTTTATCTTTTCCTCTATGTTAGTATTATTATTTGAAAAGTTTAAACAACTTGCTGATGTCTCATATAACTTCTTGGCACATGCTATGAAACTAATCTCAAACCTATAGTGGTGGACATTGAATTGGAGAGAATTTCATATAACCAGATCTGTGATTATTGTTACTATTAATTATGTCAGGTCGCTTTGTTAGGTGGTTTAGTTTCTCATTCGGATGAATTAATAGATTCAGCAATCAGCTGTTTGCACAATATGGACATTAATGAAGGTCAGTTTATCCCTTCTTTTTGAGTTAGCCATTGGTGTTTTTATTTATAACACCATAATTCAAATCTTCCATTGATGGATTAATCAAACTTCAAAATCTTGACATAGAGAAGCACCGTATGTCTATGCCGCCTGAATGTATTTTATCGTTGGTTCTTCACATGCTTCAATTCCTTATTTTTAAACATGATACTAAGTTTCTCAGCTGTTAAATGGTTTACATAGCACGTCAAATGTATTCTATTATACTTTTAGCCTATAGGTTGCATTTTTGTTTTACATTAATGTCTTAATATAGCTTGCCTGAATGTGTTACATTCTTCTTTTAGATCGTGTGTTGCATTTTGTTTTACATTAATGTCTAATATTGCATGCCTGAATGTGTTCCCATTATTTTTTTAGCCAACGTGTCTCACTTCGTTTTATTTCTATTGGGCATGGGATAATTTCATTTCGAGCCAACTATATTTCTGTTGCTTAGAGTGCTTTTCATTTTTCAAATAAATATCATGTTTCAAATTAATTGAAGCACCGACTTGTATAGGCTCTCGCACAGCAGCAGACACCGAACTTTTTCTCTCCTCAATTCAAAAATTATGCAGCCTCTTGGTTATGATTCCTGGTAGTAGTATTCTTTTGATTCTTCTTATTTTGATAAAAGAACTTGGCTGCATATCCTAGCAAATATGTTATTTCTCATTGTGCTAAAAACATATATCTTATATCTTTTGGGCCTTAGTCTCTTTTCATTTATTCAATTAAAAGTCGTTTCATTTATTCAATTAAAAGTTTTGCTCTATTGTGAAAAAACTATATCACTCGTAAAAAACTATATCTTATGTTTCACAATATCACTCGTAAAAAACTGTTATCTTATGAGCTTATAGAGATGTTCACGGGGTGGGGACATAGAAAGATTCCCTTTCCTTGTCCTCGCCTATCATTTAATTCTTCATCCCTATGACGATCTATGTTTAATTTTGCCAAGTTCAAGTCATTCTACGTGGAAAATTCATAGGGTGAATTATTCTCAGTTTAATATATTTTCTTAATTTCAATTAGAAACCCCCCATTCTCTCTTCTCTTCAATTATCTAATCGTGGCTCCATTGTCTTCCATTTCCCCTCTCCTCCTTGATCCCAACCCCATTTTCTTTGAATCTCCTCATTCCACTCTCGCCTTCTTAACCCAAAAGCTTAAGATGATATGGGAACGAAATAGTTTTAGAGTAATGACTTATTTTTCCATAAATATTCCTGAGAAAGTATTGATAAATGTTTTGTAGACTACTTAAATGAATGAAAATGTTAGTTGACATAATTAAATTTGTCCAAACTATCAACTTGAATTTTTGAGTTGATTGGTGATTTAACATGATTCAACTTAGTATCAAAATATGATAGTCATGTGTTCAAACTCCAATCAAGTCGTTTTCTCCCTAATTAATATTGACTTTTACTCGTTGGACGTTTTAAAATTTCTGCTTTCACGAGTGAGAAGTTTTGATTGATATAACTAAATTTATCTAATTTAAATTTTTGGATTGATTGGAGATTTAACATGAATGATTCAACAAAAATATACTTACGACAACGGTTAAGGTTCAAATTTGGGAGGCAAATAAGCATAGATGATTCCGAATAATTGTGTGACATTGAAGTCCACTACAAGGGAGAACCCCAAGGGCCAAGGTCATTATCTGGTCAACTAAAATCATAGTGACAAAGTTGGCTATACCCAAGAGAAACAAGGTTTGGGTCATCTTCCGCCTGATCAAATGCCACCCTTTTGCTTCCTGCTCTTTCTCAAAAAAAAAAAAGAATCCCCGCAATGATTTTCTTTGGCTAATTTAGACACACACATGTATTTCGCACAGTTTTTCAATTCCCATAACTTCGTTTCTCTTTTGAAGGTAATCCTGGTAATGGAAGTGTCTACTTCCCGAAGATTTTAGTATCATTTGTAAATGATATACCATGGTGAGCATTTACTGCAGACCTTGTTTCATTTTATTTCCTACTGTACCACTATCGCATATGACGTGTACACGTGTTCTTGAACATCATTGCAGGATGACTCCTAGAATGAGGACAAGGATTTTCTGTGCGATACTTTCGTTGTTGGCAACATGTTCCCAAAATAGACTCCCATATCATGCAGATAATGGATTGGTATGTTGTTTCCTTAAGTTGATATCTCAAAAAAAATTGGTTTTCTGTTCTTAAGATCTTCTTACATCATAAGAAGACGTAATATATTTAGCAACTAGCCCGAACTGTGAATGACGTTACATGTTATAATCTTCCTCCTATGTGTTGATATCATGATGGGCATACAGTTAAGATTTAACTGCTATTTGTTTAAGGTTAAAGTGCATTTTGGTCCTTGTACTTCAAGGTTTCATTTCTTTTTAGTTTATGTTTCAATTATAAAATTTTAGTCCATGTATTTTCAATAAATATTAAAATTAATCTACATAGTTAGTTTATTGTTAAATTTTCCAAAAAAAATATTCAATTTCTAAAATTTTTCCTTTATAAGTTTTGGAAACATACTCATATGGTGTCTTTTATTGTATGAAATTTCCTGTTATTACTTGCCAATTTTTGAAAAAAATAAGCTTCAATGAGTAATTTTTAAAGTTTGTCAAAAGGAACAGAGCTTTAGTGACACCTTGTATGACCCAAAAACCGAGGTTACCAGTTCAAATGTCTCCACCTTTAATTGTTGTTAAACTCAAAATGATTAATTAAGATTTATTGAAATTACATAGACTAAAATTGGACATTAAAAGAATATGGATCGAAATTGAACAAAAAGTATATAAATTGAAATTTGGGGACCAAAATAATATTTTAATTTTTAACCTTTATTTATTGAGAAACACTTCCCTACCCATAATATGTAGGGGAATCCTGCTTGAGACATATGTGGCACCGTTGGGTGCCACACAAATAGTTTTTTTTTTTTTTTTCATTTTTAATAATTTGTATTTATAAAACATGTCCTATGTAGGGTTCTGTTAATGTATAGGAAAGTTTTTCTCTTATTTAATTAACCTAAACAAATTGGTAGTGCAAAAGGCTTGCATGACAGAGGCCTCTGGTCTAGTTCTCTTCGTCGAATATCTTTACTGCACTTACCTTTCTTTTTGTTAAAGCCATACCATGATTCCGAAGTTTGCATCAGTTAATGTGGGACATAAGAGAATAATGGTCTGCTGCTCTTATCCATGTATTTCTCAGTACAGTCAAATTACCTTAAAAAACCCAAACTTTTTGACTACCTGTAAAAGAAAATACTTTTTGATCAGAAAGAACCTATCAGCAGTCTTTATGAGGAGCACTTTTTCTATCCAGGGGCCTGCTTATTCATAATTTGGGCTGTGATTTTTGCCTTTTAAGTATTTTGTGTTGTAAAATGAAGACTGATACAGCCTGAGAATATTCCATTACTGTTTTTCATATTAGAAAAACCAAGAAACAAACATTCAAAACACCTCTATCTGTTTCTAAAATCCCTATGAAATTTAGATTGTTTGTCGAAATGTAGAATCAGGTGATGAGCAACAATATTAACTTCCTTATTTTCAAAAACCAACAAAATAAATTAGCAAGTTATGAAATGAGCCTGAAGTCCTTTCTCTGTTTCAGTTGTGGGATTCAAACAATGTCTTCTTTGGTGATTCAGCCTATTTGCATGAACTTATCTCTTTGTCTGAGGAAATTGTACAGAATCTAGTTGATGTTATTCAGCAGGAATCTTCTCTGGTAACTATGACTTCCACTTAATTGAAGTTCTTTATGAGTAACCATTAGAGCACTGCTTTTGATCCTCTGTTCTTATTAGGCTGCACGTGGAATACTGGCCCTTGAAGCTTGTAATTCCATCCTATCGTCTTTCACAGTAAGTTTCCATAAAATCTTTTAAACTGACACTAAAAAACAATTTTCCATCTAACTATCATGAAGTGGCTTAGTGGTCAAAATGGTCTTGGGAAACTAAGAGGTAAGAACTAATTTTCTACGAGTTTCCTTGACATCCAAATGTTGTAGGGTCATTGGTCAAGCGGTATGTCTCATGATATTAGTCGAAGCGCATACAAATTAGCCTAGACAGTCACGGATATCCACACAAAAAAACAAAAACCATCTAATATTTTCAATCTTTTATTTTAAAGATAATCATTGGTTGACATTTTTTATATTAATGCAGAAGGTTGTTCTTTTTACATTTAGTTTCATCTTGGTTTTGTACTATCCTTCAACAAAAAATTTGATTTGAATTCTACCCTTGAACTAGCTAATCAAGCATTTTAGTTGCATCATTGTGGTCACATTCATTGAGGACAAATAGAAGTGAAATACAAGTTTGCCTCAGGTTTATAAATTCAGTCGAACTTTTTGAATTTATGTTCAGTCTTAGTCATGCATCTGGGTTCTTTTTTTCTTAGAAAAAAAACAATAGAAAAAAACATAACTTTGTTTTTAGTTCAGCAATAATCACCAGTGATGGGAGATTCGAATGTATAACTTTTCGAGACCTCCATAGATCATATTAGTAACATGATATCCTGAAGGATTTATTCTACATACTACTCTCCTCACATCAAGGAGACCTCCATTCATGAAAAGCTTACTTATTCATAGTAGAATTCAAGTTAGATTTAGTTATTACTTCTTAGATGAAAGGTACATGTCCGGCCGAGTTAGTTTAAAAGAGATATAAGCTAAACTGGATCGATTGGAATCGAAGTATAGTTTTCCCTCCAATGTTTATAACACCTGTTTATTTACAGCAACCAAGGACTTGGCAAGTTTCTTGTACATACCTTGTGAAATTACTAACTAATAATTTTTCCTATCAATATTTCTATGAGCAGAAGAAATAAGTGAGCATATTTTGTTTTCATACTTTCATCTTATTTTCTGACAGATAAAAGGTGAAACATATGCAATTTGCTCCAAGTTGATGGAGACTGCTAAATTGTGTATGAGCCACAACAACAAATATTTGCAGTCAACCTTCCATCGCTTAGAGGAAAAGTCACAATTGTTAGTGAAATGCTGATGGGAATATCTAGTGAATATTATGCATCAAATTTGACAAGTGTGGAAATGGCTGTATATATTTCTGAGATTGTAAATGGGGTATAGAATTGGTATATTGGTGCTTGTGGTGGATTTTTTTTTTTTTTTCTTTTTCTTTTTTGAGTTAAACATATCTCTGGCTTGACCAGTTAAATTGTGTTCATGTTGTCTAAGCTAAGAGATGAGACTAAATGGAAAGTTTAACCCTCTTAAGTGTTTGGTAAAACTGATAATCAATTAATCTAACAAAAAACACATTTTTATTTTTTTCTTAACATAACCTTATTTGACTCTAAACAGGAACCATCTATAAAAGTAATAGTTCAACGTTACTAGTGTATATCCATGAACCAAAAAGTCACGGATTGCAATCTCAAACCTTCAATTGTTGAAAGTATAAATAAATAAGTTATGGATTATCCTCAAGGGTTCTTTAAATTTTTTGTTCTTTGAGCCTTAGGGCGGGTGCTCTCGAATATATAGTAGGGCGAAATTCTATCTCGAGTTCAAAATTTTTCTTCATTAAAAATCAAATCAATAGTAATATTTTTTTTTCTTGAAGACTTTTTTCAGTGTCCATGCATTTTGCAGAGTTGTAAATAATGCAGGTAGCTTTTATTGCAAATGCAAATGTTTGCCCCTGTTTTATTTGCATCTTTACCAAGAAATCAAGGCAGCCTTAGAATTGTCAGTGCTTTAAAAAGCAAATATGCAAAATGGGGATCTCTTGTTTCCTCTAATCTCCAAAGTCAATTTTTGAGAATTGAGACTTCCAACCAAATGCATAAAAATGGCCATTTTTCTTTCACAATGTGAAGGTCCAATCTTATTCAGTTTCCTCAAACATAAATACTTCAAATGGGGTTCACCTTTCTATACTTTTATTCCTAGCTCTTTCCTTTCTCTATGAACTTTGAATATTAATGGGAAATTCGATGAAGTTTAATGAAACCTATAATCTTAAAGGAAAGGGAAAAATTCTTTAATCACTACATTATTTTTTGTTTGGCAAGTCAATACATAAACTATTAATACGAATCCGAAGAAGTAGAAGAAAAAAAAACTTAAATACTTAGGCCCCGTTTGATAACCATTTTGCTTTTTTGTTTTTTGTTTATGAAATTTAAGCATATTTCTATTTAAATTTCCTACCATGTACTCCATCTTTCCTACAATGTATCCATCCTTCCTAAAAGAAAGTAGGAGAATATTAATCAAATTTAAAAAACATAAACAAGTTTTTGGAAGCTACCTTTTTTTTGTTTACAAATTTTGGTTTTGTTTATTAAAATATAGGTAAGATGTAGATACACAAATAAGGAAAAATGTATAATAAAGTAAATGTTGTAGGCTTAAATTTCATAAACCAAAAATGAAAAACAAAATAGTTATCAAACGGGGCATTAACTATAAGTTGTCTATGAAATTTATTATTATCATTATTATTATTGACAGTACATGGAAGAGAAAGGATTGAATTTCTAATCTTAAACATCGTTAAAACAAATCTCATGTTTGTTGAATTCTACATTGATTCCTTCCTAAAATTCTTCTTTCTTCTTTCTTCATCACAACATTTGAAATTTAAAAATATATTTTTTTTTTGTTTGGGAATGTTTACCTACACCTTAATATATTTAAGATATAAAATGTCTGATCTGCAGTATTTGGTTGTTAAGATAATCAAATCAAATTATAAATATCATAGATTGAATTCATAATAATATTTTTTGTTTTTGACATACTGAATCAATCCATGATAATTTGAAAAAAAAAATAAATTGAACATTATAAACAAACTCATATAACCATGCTTTTTCTAGCACAAACTCATATAACAATACTAACTAATTATGGATAGATTCGCCAAAAAGACTAGTATTTGAGCAATATTATGTATTGTATATAGTAACTAATTAATTACGAATTCAAATCTCAAATATCATTGAATTAAAAAAGGTATGGACAGATCCAATCGAATGAGCACAACCATCCAAATATATGTAAAACTATACATTATTCACAAGATTCTCGAATAGAAACCAACTCATGGAATTGGATCATTTGTTTCTGGAACATCTAGATTTTCAAGCATCCAATGATACCGAACACCTAAACTTATGCAGTTTAGACAGTTGTAACAACTTTATTAAAAAGCCTTGTGAGTTACAATTATTTTTTATTTTTATTTTTTTGCCCCTTTTTTTCATTTGCATATTATTTGTCCAGCAATAAAACAGCCTTATTTCGTTAGCCCTTTCCTAAGGGCAAAGTTGTAAAATGAGGCTCACCTGTTTTCTTGTAAGCTCCACACAAGTTCAAGTTTCACAAATTTACAATTCCACCCAAAGGCATAAATATGGTAAATTTTAAGGATAATTACCATTCTAATCCCTAAGTTTGTAATATAGTTTCAATTTAGACAATAAATTTTAGAATTGAACGTGACATTTTAATAATACTAACTTTTAGAATTAAAATGTTGTCTTAGTTTATTTTATACTTATTTTAAAAAAAATCAAATGAAAATAAAAATAATCATTTTTTCAATGTATTAAAATTTAGAATCAGTTTAATCATTATTTTGGTTAATACTAAGTTATGGATTAAACGTGAAAATTATTGAAATGTGAAGATAAAATTGTTGGATATATTTTGAAATATAAGAATCAAATTGAAACATACCCGTATGAATTAAAACGATATTTTTCTCTAATCAGTTTTTGAAAGTAGTAACTATAAATTCATAATTTACCTATACTGAAGATTCATCTCTTAATTTAGGACTGTGGGGTTAGAGAAAAAAGAAATTCAAATTTGTTTATGGTTGAGCTACAGATGCAGCCTAGATGAAAGAAAGAGAGAAGTAAAGTGATCCCTTTTTGACTCTGTGTTTGTGATTTACAAATAGAATAATAAAATTTTGAGGATTTGGTTGGCATTTCAATGCAACTTTTTCCTTTGAACTAAATGGCCAAACAAAATTTGGAAAAGAGGGATTGTGTGTGAATGGACTATGAATGGCCTTCAAGCAAAGGACCAAAATCATTTGGAATTACTTCCACATTACACATTCAGAGTTTCAAACACAAAAAAGTTTTTCCTCTCTCTCTCTCTAAGATTTTGTACATGTTTTAAATGATTTTTTTAAAAAAAGATTATGTGTTACACACATTAAAAAGGAGGGTATAAGAAACAATTTTGCTCATCAAATTCACTTTTATCAATAGAAATTAACGAAAGAAGATAAAATTTTAAATTGAAAAAAAAAAAAGCAAACAAGAGCAGTAGCTTAGCACATCAATACCATTTTTTTCTCAAATAAAATATAATATACTAGCTAATTGAAATTTGATGTTCAATTAAAATGGAGGAACTTGAACAACAAATCACTAATCTTTAAGAATATTGAAATATGCAAGTGAATTGTGTATTTTTGTGTTAGTTTTTTTAATGTATTTTAAATCATATATTATATTAAAGTTTTAAAAGAGGGGGTACTCTATAGACTTTCTTAAAAAATTTGTAATGTCAAACATATAAACATGAGAAGAAGAAGAAAAAAAAAACATATTTTGAATGCCTAAATGAATTTAGCTATTGTTATGTATAATCATGTAAAATACAGCAGTTCAAATGCTATACTATACCCCTTAAATATTATGTTGAATTAAAATAAAATAAAATGAAATAAAACATTTTAATCAAATTGTTAGTTGCCCAACTTTAGGAATCGCCGTAGCATGTTAACGAAAGCGATGAAGTGGAAGACCAGCTTTTAAAAAAAGTTAATTTAAAAAAATAAATCTAATTGAAATTGAAAATTAGAGGAATAAAGCTTTTAGCGCCGCAAGATTTAAAGCAGAAATTTGGGGGGGGGGAAATAAAGGAATATGCTTATTACGATTATGCTGCTTTGGCAAGGTATAATGGTTTATCAATTCTGGGCCACGCTAACGTTACCACGCATTCATTGTACGCAAGTTTCACGTGTCGCCATGTGATTCGCTGTTTCTGAAAACCTCGCAAATTCTATCCCTTCTTTTATTGGATAAATTGTAATTTTTTTCTTACGAAGATAGAATTATAAATTTAGTAGGGATTTTTTTAGCAATAGGTTAAATTGGAAAATAATTTATATTACTAGGTCAAAAGTTAAGAATATTATATTATTAATGTTCATCTTACCATATTATTAATACATATTCTTATATTAATACACAATATTATACTGATAATATATAATATCGGATTAATACATAATAATGTAGTGATAACATAAAATACTGTAATAATATTGTATAATGCGTATTAATATTTTGTAGTAGGATGCAAATATTTTGAAAGAGAAAGTTTTGGGTGGAGTCATGCACACAAATCACATGCTATTTAATGATCACAAATCTTTCTTTCTTTTGTTCATTGGTATATTTTTTATATATATATATATATATAATAGATTTTTTTCGTGGTAGGATAGGCTGTGCTCCACCCAAATTTTTTTCATTTTCAAATTTAGCTAAATATGCAATTATTTTTTGAAATCAAACTTTCCAATCAAATTTCCTCCATAGAAATTAATTCAGTATTTAAAAAGAAATATAATATGAATTGAAATTTAAAATTTAAACGATGGTTAAATTTTAATTTTTATATTTTTAAAAACTAAAAAAATAGTTAATTATTGGTCAATAACTTGTGTGAACCAGTTAAGTGATGTATTCCATTTATGAAAAGAGCTACTTAAGAATTAAAAACGATTATCGATTAGACCATTTTGATTTTTTGACAATAATCAAACACTTAATTTATATTGTCATTACAAATATTTAACTTTCATATAATTAATTCAACCCTTTCAAATGAAAAATGTGGTTCTAAATTATAAAAATTAAGCTCTGATTTTTTAAATCATATGAATTTAATGATAATTTACTCAAATGTAAATATTGAATTTTAAAAATTTTAAACTATAGACACTCAACTCTCGGAACTAAATTTATAATTTCCATTCTACTTGTTCCAAAAAAAAAAGTTATAATTTACTTTTATTTTGTTTTTATTTGTTTAGCAGGCCTGTATCCGTTCCTCTTCTCCTGCCACGTGTCAGTTATTCACTGGTTTCAATTTCGCCCGTTCGCGCTTTGCAAAATCCAGCCAACTTGTGGCCGGTTCTCCTATTTTATTATCGAAAATAAACATCATTAAAAAAGGGTCAAAATAAGTTAAATAACACTTTTTAGTATCTTAATTTTTTAAAAAGATATTTAGTCCCTTGCTTTTTTTTAGTACCCCCTGCTTTCAATTAGTCTATGGTAACAATTTTACAAAAATAAAACTAATTTTTATTTTTTAAAAATTATTAACGAAGTCAAATTAAAATTCAATTGGGATAATTAAACTATTGTTGTACATGCTAACTAGAGTAGCAGCTCAACAATATCATATACACGATAATTATAAAATCGTGGGTTAAGATCCTCCCACCTCCAAAGATTATAATCTAAAGTAAACTGTTAAGTTAGAATATTTATTGCCCTACATGCTCATATTTGACGATTATTATATAAAGTCTCAATTGACTAAACATTAATAGTGTGAACAAAATCCAACCATTATTGACTTGTTTTTTTTTTTTTTTTTATCGCAATTGACTTGTATTATAACAAAAGTAAACTTAATTAATATCTATGTTCACATTTAACAGTTGTACCATGTCTAAATTAATTGAACATTACAAAATGAATATAGCTGAACAGTTTTTTTTCATATGTATTATAATCCAAACGAGTTTTTTTTTTTTTAGAAGATAATCCAAACGAGTTTAACTCACAAAAAAACTTATATTCTTGTCGAGATGTGGTAGATTTGGTATTGTTGTAGCACTGAAAAAATATATCCCACGAAAATTATCATCTAACAAAGAAGAAGAGAAAATCATAATATATATATATATATATATATATATAATATATATAGTCCACACATTTAGAGTATAATATCAATTAGGTTTTTAAGTCTCCGCTTTATAATCATTTCATTTTTTTCACTATTTTTATTTTTACTTCTTTAAAAATAGATTGATAACTAATTTTAGTTTTTGTTTTTAAAATTTTTAAAACATTCTTAAAATATTAAAGAAATTCTAAAAATTAAAAAAAGAAACTTTAAAAATAGGTTTTTGTTTTCATCTAAAAAACGAAAAAAAAAAAAAGAATAAATAGTAAAAGAAAGGTGATGTTTGAAAACAAAAAACAATTATCAAACATACAATTTTTAATTTTTCAAAAAAAAGAAAAAAAGAAATGAAAAACTAGAAACAAAAAACAAAAAACTTAGACCCCGTTTGATAACTATTTTGTTTTTCGTTTTTTGTTTATGAAATTTTAACCAACAACAACTACCTTACTATACTTTTTTTTCTTATTTGGATATCTACATCTTACCTATATTTTAATAAACAAAACCAAAATCTGTAAACAAAAAAAAGTAGCTTCTAAAAACTTGTTTATGTGTTTTGAAATTTGGTTGGTATTCTCCTACTTTCTTAAGGAACGATTGATACATTGTAGGAAATATGAAGCACATGATAGTAAGTTTGAATGGAAATAGGCTTAAATTTCATAAACAAAAAACAAAATGGTTATCAAATGGAGTCTTATCAAACCAGCCTAAATTATTCATTTCAAATGAGTAAAACTCTCATACATTTTGTTCATGAACTCTCAGGGGCTTTTTGTTCGACATGTTTAGGGAGGAGTTAGTTATAGGAGTTACTAATCTCTCCTTAAAAACTACATCCAAACGAGTTTTTATAAACTCCTCCTCATTTTTACTTTTAAAAATAACTCTCATTTTTAACCATTCATTTTTAATCATTCATTTATAACTAACTACTCAATCATTTCTAACAACTTATTTTTAATCATTCCTTTCAAATCAATCAAAATAACTCATTTTCAACAATTCATTTTTAATCATTTCTTTTTTAAGTACTAAAAATAACTACTTATTTTTAAATCTACATCCAAACAAGGTTTTGACTCTAACTCCTCTATACAAAAACTACATCCAAACGAGTTTTTGACACAATTCTCAATTTTTAACTCTTCAACATAACTTATCAATATAACTCATTAACTAAAAAACTACCTAAATATGTCAAACAAACAGCCCCTCATATATTTTGCTCATGTACCATCATTAGGTGCCACGAAAATTGCTTTTATAAATGAAAATATTGAAAAATGATGAAATTTTTGTGGCACCCAATATACCACAATGCAGGGTTTGCATACACATGCATGTGTAAGAGAGTTTTACTTATTTTAAATATTGTAACTTGACATTTTAACAATACTCAACTATAATCATATTTATTTTATTTTTTATAAATTTATTTTATGTGAATAAAAAAATAATTACTTCATCAAAATATTGAAACTTAACGGTAGTCTAGCTATTATAATACTCAATATTAAATCGTATATAATCGATGGTTATTTATTCCATGAACTAAAATCAAGCATCTTTTAAATGTCATGGAGTAAAACTACACATTTTTAACTCAATAAATAAAATTGATTTTAAAACCATGGAACAAAATCATACTAACTGTTTTTTGTATCCACTGATGCTTATTGATACTGCGTCTCTAATCTAAGGACTAAAATATTAGAGGGAAATTTAGGTGGTTGCACCCCATCCATGAAGTCACACACACATTTTAATATTTTTTTATTAAAAAAAAAACAAGAAAAGTGGGCGAGATAAATGTGTCACATATGTTGACTTCATGGATATGGTGGATAGGGTGCAGCCGCACCCAAATTCCTCTCAAAATATTATATTTCGTAATTCAAAAAAAAAAAATATATATATAACTTTTCTTTTTGAGAAACAATATATATATATATATATATATAACTGATGGAATGTTTACTAATTCAGAAATTAAAATAAGTTTTTTATTTGTAACATTTATTATTTATTTATTTTTGGCTCTGCTTCTTAAAATATTCGAAGACGCAATTTCGTTACCATTGAAAAAGACGCACAGCGTTGCGTTTGTTTATTTAAATTCCCATTCTCTTCTTCTCTTCTCCACAATTTATTTTCTCCATTATTTCTTCTTCTCTCTCAGCCATGGACTGGACCAGAGGCCCCGCCGTCGGCCGCGGCTCGTCGGCCACCGTCTATCTGGCCACAACCATCTCCTCCGGCCACCAATTCGCCGTCAAATCCTCCGATCTCTCCTCATCGGCGCAACTCCAGAACGAACACGCTCTTCTCTCCAATCTGAACTCTCCATACCTAATCAACTGCTTAGGTTTCGAAGTCGAAATCGGAACCTCCAAGCCGCCGGTGTTCAACCTGTTCGTGGAGTACTTGCCGGAGGGGACGCTGTGGGATGCGATTCAGAGCCACGGCGGCCGGATCGAGGAATCGAAAATCGGAGCGTATTCGCGCCAGATTCTTAGCGGATTGGAGTATCTTCACGCGAATGGAATTGCGCATTGCGATATCAAGAGCCGGAATCTGCTGCTGAGTGGTTTCGATTTGAAAATCGCTGATCTAGGTTGTGCGAAATTTTTGGATGATTCTGGCAATGGAGTTAGGGCTTTTTCTGGTTCGCCGGCGTTTATGGCGCCGGAGGTTGCGAGAGGCGAAGAACAGGGGTTTCCGGCGGATATTTGGGCGTTTGGCTGTACGGTCATCGAAATGGCCACCGGCGATCATCCTTGGCAGGAGATGGAGGATCCGGTGTCGGCGTTGTATAGGATTGGGTTCTCCGACGACTCGCCGGAGGTTCCGCGGCGGTTGTCGGAGACGGCGAGGGATTTTGTCGCTAAGTGTTTGATAAAAGAACCGAGAGAACGATGGACTGCGAAACGGCTTCTCGAGCATCCGTTTCTTCATGGATTTGATTCTGAATCGGTAATTGAATGTTCGAAGATGAACACGATGAGTTCTTCTCCGAGCTGTGTTTTGGATCAGAGCTTTTGGAGTTCTTCAATGGAGGATTTGGAGACTCCGTTGAAGCTAACCCATCAAGCTTCTCCGGCTGAGAGGATTAGAAGTTTGGCCGGAAATTTGTCTTCCGATTGCGGTTGGGAAGGGGATGATCGAGATTGGATCTTGATCAGAAACAATGGCGCCGCCGGTGGAAGCCATGGAAATGGATTTGTGAGCTCTGAATTTTCTGCTACATTTGAAGAAGATGAAGAAGATGTGAAAACTTTTAATTTAGAATTTGAAGGAGATTCTGTGTTGTTCTGTTTGGTTGATGATGATTTTAGTATTGTAAATAGTGAGAATGAAGGATTGGAAAGGGAATTTGAGAGTGATTTTATGTTGGAAAATGTGAAATTTGGAGGATCCAATGACAATTGTTCTTCTTCATTTATGCAAAGTGAAATATTGTTGCCTCGTGATCTTCTTCTTCTTTTGTTATGTTTTCAAAACTTTAAAAATCCCGTATCTTTGTTAAAGAATCTTAGTTTGATCAAAGAAGAAGCTTTTGATTATAAAATATATCATTTTCAAAATCACAACGTTTTGATCTTTCAAAAAATATATATAATGAGTTTTTTTTTTTTAACTAGAATTTACTTGCACCTTTATCTTATTTTCAATTATTTTAATGTCAATTTTTCTTGTTGGGGCAAGATTGAATGAGTAAAAAAGTAAGACCACCTGATTTTTAGATGCCCTAGTTAGATTATGTTTTCCTTGAAATGAAAACTAGCTATTTAGAATTTAATATTTATATTGAAAGATAAGTATTGTACATAAATTTGTAGCCATCATGGATAAGCCACCATTTCAATTGTTGGACTAAAAGAAAGATTAGCATCACCCCTAGTTGTAGTTGTGTGATATTTTGATTTTTTATGATGCAAAATTCAAATTTGGTCATTCTCAGTCTCGACATTTTATTGTATTCCATATATCATTTACGACTTCATGCTACCTACTCAATATAAAGTGTTTCTAGAAGTGAAGATTGTCCCAAAACTAAAACGTATCTTTGTAATATGTTTTGTCTTAACTCACATGTTTATTATTAAAAATTTCGTAAGATTATCTAACCTAAAATTATTTCAAGTTAAACATACTTAATTATGAAGTGCCTATGTAGTCATAAAAAATAAACATTTGTATTGTTGGTATATGTACTAACTATAAATTTTTCTAGAAAAAGCTAATCATAATTTGTAAACCTTTTCATGATTTATTTCATTAGAACGTGATTATAGTTAATTTATGTACTCTTCTTAAATTCCAAGTGTTATAAGTTGACTTTTATCACTTCTTCCAGAGTTAGTTTTGAATTCAAACTTCTTTCGCTGACATGTTTGAACTATTGTAAAAAAAAAAATTAAACATTTAAGAGATCGCCTATTCAATAATTAATTTATTATATTTTTTTTAATATCCAAATATTATAAAATTAAATTGAATATAAAAAATATTAACGAAAATAAAATTGTTTGGTTCTAGTCAACTTTGACCTACCCATTCTAAAAGAAAAAGAAAAAGAAAAGAGGACACTTGTACATGGAATGACAAAATTACTATAATCTCTTATAATGACCTCTTGGTAAAATTGAAACGTCATGCATACTTTAAGCAAAAAATTAATAATGTGACCCATGATTTGAAATATATAAAAGGTAAAAAGGGTATATTTGAAAATTTCAAGCGTTAGCACAAAAATTGAAAATTCTATGAAAGCTAATTTGTTATTTTTATCCCACTTTCTATTTTCTTCAGAAAAAAAAAAAAGAAAAAAAAACCCTCACTTTTTCTAATTTTCAAAATCTGACTTAATTTTTTTAGTCGTTTTTTTAAGATCGATTTTTAATCGTTTTAGAGTATATAAAAATGGTACTCATACATAAAGTTTTATTCAAAGGAAAAGTAATTGTCAAAGTACACTTTAATAAATGGAAGTATTTTGAATGTCATTGTCAATAGTGGCCTTTGATTTAACCCCAAAACTAACTTGGGCTTTCAAATTTTCTAAAAGACAATGAGAAATTAATGTTCTAAGAAATTAAACTCTTGACCGTCTCATTATAAAACGACGTTTTCAAATTGTCAATGATTGGCAATGTAAGGTTGTATTGCCTTTTTTATCCATATAAAATTGCAAGGAAAATACAAACACTCATCCCCCATTTACAACTTATGTATATCAATCCATTGTCAATTCAAACAATATATATATATATATTTATAATAATCAAATAATGCCATCTTTTCCTAATTGGTTTCTAAATATTATTCAAATATTCATTTTGTTCACATCAATTTATTTTTTTTAATCACAATATTACTTTTTACCTCACAATTTAGGAGTCAAAATAATATTTTAGCCTATATTATATACCATATAGCATCATATATTATAGAATAATAACAGATAATTCTAGCTAAATTTATACTTGATCTAAATAAGAAGTCTTTTTAGCACCATTGAAATAACTCAAATCATCATATTTGAATTTGAACTTTCATTCACCATGATTTGTTATAGTGGTTTCAAAAACATTCTGTTCACATTGTAGTGGCATCTACAAAAGTGGGTTGAACTAGATGTTGAGTTGACTTGTAGTGGGAAATTCCCAAGCTCTTTGACTCCCTCCAAAAAGTGTCATTTTCCAAAGTCAATGAATTTATTTGTACTTTTGTCTCAATTCTATGAATCAATGATTTCAAAAAGAAAAAAAGTCTACGAATCAATTACATAAATGTCTTCAACCATCAATGGTGCATTGGTTGTCTTGAGAAGAGGACAACAAGTTTTTGTTTTGATTTCTTTAATTGAATGATGAGGATTCATATGTTTTTAATACTAAAATGAGTTGACAATCTATAATGTCAACCCCCCGTTTGCTAAGTTTTAAGACAATGTCTTTTGATAATTAAGGTAAACTTTAAGGGTATAAATAATTAAAATTCGAATGTCAACATAATTTGTCAACGGGTTAAATATATACTATTGAGCTTTAAATTAATATGCAAATAGAAGTCATCACAAGCGATGAGACCAACGTGTCTTTTCATTTAATTGTATCGGGTGAATAAGTAAATAATAAATGATTTTCATATTTGAAATTACTACTTGAATTATTGAATGAGTTAGAGGCGTAATAGTCTCATTGCTTGTAACTCAATTTAACACCAGTGTCACAACCTTCAATCCTAAGAATTGGTATTTTATTTTTATTTATTTGACAGCAGCAATATTCTTTATGTAGGGTTTGTTATCCCCTTTCACATTGCGTACTAAAAAAAAAGTTATTATCGAAGGAAATTGCTTCACACAACAATTTTGTTTTTTTGTCATTTATAAAGTATAGCATCTTTAAAAAAAGAAAAAAGAAATACATGTATACTTAAGGTTTTTTTAAAATAAAATTTTTCAATCTTACTCTAATTGATGTTATCAACAAATTGATTGAACATAGAAGCTGAACTGATTAAAAATTATCAACAAATTAATTGTAGACTACACACTGAACTAATTGAAATATAAGTATTTTAGTCAACCTTTTTTTTTATGTTATATATATAATTATGAATCCTCTCCATCCTCACCATACATGTTTATATGATTAATCGACCAGTCAACAAGAAGTCAATTAAATTCATATGGTGTAAAGATTTGATAACCAACAGGTTATTTCTCAAATTCTCACTAACAAATGTTATTGGATTAAATAAAGGATTAATCAAGATGTAAAAAGGTTTGATACATAAAAAACATTTTAGGACCCATCAAAATATGAATATGATGTAAAGTTATATATACAATTTGGTTTCTTTAACTTCGGTTTAATTTTGTTTATAAACTTTTAAGTTCAAATTGCTTCTTTATATTTTTCTTCTACCGATGGTTAGTGGTGCAGTTGGTTATTTTGTTTGGTGATAATCCATTCGAGACCAAAAATCTGTATCCTCTATGCTAAATTATTGTTCTTGTTGGCAACATGACCACCTGACCAATGCTATGTAGGCATTCGTAAATGTCATTTTTAATTTCTTGTCACAGCCAGTTAATTTATCACTTATCACCTAATCAAGTATATTAACATTTAACATTGAATGTGAAGAGCAACTATTTGTTAGAACTAAAAAAAAATGGTTAGGACAAATTTTTTCCGCCATAAATTAGAAGATTGTTTCAACTTTGTGGGATTCTAAAGTTCGGGTTATAGTTCATCCAAACTCAGCCCAGTTGGTATGGTGCAATAGTGGGCTTCGATTTTATTGGGCTCGTTCAAACTCAGCCCAGTTTGTTTGGTACTGTGATGGGCTTCCATTTTTGTGGGCTCAAAATCAAATCTTATCGATCAAATCTTACTTTTTTCCAGGTAAAAGATTCCAATATTGTTATTTTATTTTTTAAGATTCCATTATTGTCCTTCAATTTTCCTCACGTGCAGATTTTTATTTTTTATTTTTAAGGAAAATTTTCACGTATAATAATAATAAAGAATAACAATTTTTTAAAAGAAATTCTTCCATTTCAACATATTTAGGTGGATATAGTAAAAAAAAAAAAAAAAATTCATGAATTGAATTACTTATGTGGGTTTATATATACTTTATAATCAATATTAAAAATAATTTTAAATAATCAATGCGACTAATAATTTTCGATCAAAAGATTATAAATAAAAAAAATTGTAAAATTATAATTTAAATAAAATATTTCTTAGAAGTATTTTTTGTCTTTAGTGAATTGTGAAATAAGTAAAAATGAAATGCAAATTAATTTTGGAAGGGAAAAAGAGGGAGGAGTGAAGTAGTGGTGGATCCCACTTTTATTATTTTAAATTGAAAAGTATACTGGGGTCCACCCATTTTATTTTTACTTATTTCACAATTCACTAAACACAAAAAATATGCCCTTTTATCATAATTTTCTAAAATTACCTTACTTTTCCAATTTGCCCTACCTAAGAATTAATATAATAATTTTTTTCGTACTAATTTTTTTACTTTAACCTTTTCTTTTTTTTTAATTAAATGTGTATTTGAGCTCGTAAACGGCTTGGTTATAATAATTCATTTGATGTTTGCCCCATCCTTTATTATAAAGAGTGGTTACCTAAACGTGTACTCGTTTAACTAAATTTATATGCACGTTTACCTAAAATTTACATATATTAATTTTTGTTATATAACCAGCTCCTCAAACATATTTATCATAATCTTTATTATAATAACTTAGTCCTCATGGCGTGTTTGGTGCGGGGATTAAGATTAAGTTAGTCGATATTAAGTTAGATTGGGAATTAATTTAATTTATGTTTGGTGGATAAGTTAAGATAAGCATGATTAAGTTAAGCTGATTGCTGTTTGGTGTGGAGATTAAATTAAGCGGAGCTTTTATTTAACATTTTTCATGTATTTTTTTAAATGTACTCTTTAATTTGTTTTCCCTAACAATAAATAAATAACAAAATGACATTAATTTGAAATAGTAAAAATATGATCTTCATCTAAACAAATAAGTTTGATCGATATATATATTTTTTATTATTTATTTTAATTTTAACTTAATGTGTATATTAACTTTTAAACTAATGTAACAAATTTTATATACATACAACAAATTTAGAAAGACATCTCAATTATATAAAATTCATTTTAATTACGAGGTTGACATAAACTTTTTTTTAAATCAATTTAATTTATTTAGTAAACCCTAATTTATAATATAACAATCTAATTTTTAATAGTCGTTAAGATTTATAGTTAAATTTTGATTGTATTTTAATTCAAAATAAAATTAAAGAAATCAAATACTATAATAATAAGTCAAAATCTTTAAAACTATTATCAAACTAAATCTGGATAAAAGATATGGCAAATTATTTTGAACACAAATTTCAATTTCAATTTTGTAAATAGATATTAACAAATATGAGCTACAAAATCTCTAAAATATCTTTTTTTCTTTGAAATCTAGATCATATAAAAAAGAAATTATCTTCAAAAAGAAAAAAAAAAGGAATAATATTTAAACATTTTTGTATTAAGAACTTTTCATCTTCTAAATTAATTTGGCAAAAAGTTTTCATTTACGATCATTTTTTAGATTAAAACAAAAAAGCACTTTGATTATCTTTTAAAACATTATTTTCTTTTCCCTCTTTTCACACGCCATCTTCTCATCTTTTTTCTTTTGGTGTTTCACGCTCGAAGCCCCAGTAGCTAATCCTCTTTTCGCCGAGAAAAATCTCCTTTTTTGTCGGAGCTCCGATCGTAAGTCTACCAAGCACAATAAACCTTTAGCAACGGTCTGGCTTTATATCGTTCAATGCTACCGTCTGCATTACACTTTATAGTGAATACCCATTTACATCCCACAATCTTCTTATTCTTCGGTCTTTTTACCATTTTCCAAGTACCATTTTGTTTGTGCTCATTCATCTATTCCATAACTGCTAAGTTCCAGTTCAGATCATTATGGGCTTCCTGTATATTCCTTGGAATAAGAAGGTCATTAATCCTAGACGTGAATGCTTTGTGGTTTTCAGAAGATCGATGATATGATAGGTAGTTGACAATTGGGTATTTCGTACAATTACGAACTCCCTTTCTTTGTGCTATGGGAATATCAAGATCAAGGTTATTAAAAGAAATATTGATATTAATGTCATTGGAAGAGAGGTAACCTGAAATTTCAGTATCATTTGTCGGGAATTGGATTGATGCGGTGACAAGTACACTGTCTGATCTCTATTATTTTGAATAGGTGCCCTTCTAGTATAAACCCGAAGCTCAGGAACAGAAGTAGGGAGGCCAACCAATAGTATCTCTCCCCATGAAGTAGAACATTCTACATTTGACATAGAAATAACAGAAGTAGGGAGGCCAACCAATAGTATCTCTCCCCATGAAGTAGAACATTCTACATTTGACATAGAAATACTAGGACATACATTGTTAGGACTAATAATTTGGAGAGGAGTTTCCCAAATATTTTCTTCAAGGTTAGAATTTCCCCCCTGAAGCAAATTTGGTTTAAAAAATTATTCATGCTTAAAAAATGTGACAAATTTTTTTGGTTAACAGATAAACCCAAGTCAAACGAGTATGATCATCAATTAATGTAACAAACCATCGTTTTCCACTACGAGTCGAAATTTTAGATGGACCCCAAACATCACTACGAATTAAATAAAAAGGTTTGGGAGCTTTGTAAGGTTTTGACACACATATATTTTGATGGTTTTTAGCAAAAATGCATGTTTCACAATGAAAAGTTGAACAATCAATTCCTTTAAATAAGTATGGGAATGAATATTTTAAATATGAAAAATTAGGATGGCCAAGTCTACGATGCCAAAGTAAAATAGTTTATTTAACGGGAGAAGAACTAACACTACTTAAACCTTGAACTTTTTTATTACCGAATGGTTCCTCTTCGAAATAGTAGAGACCGTCCAGCATTCTAGCACGTCCAATCATTTCCCCCGACTCTTGATCCTAAAAAATACAGTAAGTAGGAAAGAAAGTAACACGACAGTTAACATCTTTGGAAATTTTATTAATAGATAATAGGTTGCAAGTTAATTTAGGGACATGAAGAACACTGCAAAATCTCACTATGATTCTTACAAGACACTTTGTAGTACTTTACAACACTTGCTTTTTCTTGGATACAAAATATGGTGGGGGTGGGGGTATTTATAATATGGGCTAGACAATGTGGACCACACATTTGTCTAGAGTGTTCCTATGAATATCTAGATATTTTCTTCGGCATTTATCTAGAGAGTTTCTAAGAACATCTAAATATTTTGCACTTTCTAGAACATTCTTTAAATGTTCATCTAAATCTAAAATTCCAAACACTTCTACAATTTACCAAGAAACTCCTAGATAATGAGCTTCTATTCTAAGTGGGCTAAACTCCATTGGGCTAGAGATGAACATTTAACAATAATATGAGAATCAAATACCGAATTCCAGAGTCGAAACCGTGACATAGGAATTAAAAAGGATTAATAATGCGCCGTAACAAATCAATAACTAGGGTACGATAAGAACACAGAAACACAAAATTGAGATCGTCGATAGATTATAAATGTTGATCAAACGTCGAAACGTATTCAGCTAACAATTTTCGAAAATTCAAATTAAAAACTTTAGCAAGTAAGTTCATTATCCAATTACAGCACAAAATCCAGTGAAAAACAAAAAGGAGATAGGAAGAGAATCCTACATCTTTGATGTCGAAGCTAAGGTAACGAATAGCATTCCTCACGCTACGAACATTACAGGCGTCGTAATCGAGCAAGGTAACGACTAGTAAGGCAAGTATAGTAAAATTACGAAGAAGAACATATGAAATGAGCAACAATTCATTGGCAGAGAAATAGAGAGTACCTGAATCACCAGCAACTGAGGCACGAATTGCGAGCTTACGGGAGGACTTACCTTTGAGATGACGAGTTTTGTAAATGGAAATCAAAAAGAAATAAATGGAAGACAATAAGAGTCAGAAATAGAAATTAAAAACAAAAAAGATTGAGGAATGCTGAAGTAGAGAAGAAGAAGAAACGTTCACTCGAATTAACCTTGGGTTTCGTGAAGCTATTGTTAATCCATCTTCCACTGATCCTTTGAACAAACATGATTTTGGGAGTTAATTCAGATTAACTTAATCCCTCCTCCAAACACGGGCTCAAATTTTATTTCTAACTACCTACATTTATCACATCTTATAATATTTCAAATAACAAAATTACATACCCTAAAATTCCCCGTTAATCAAGAGCCTGTTCATTTTAACGCCGCCGCACCGGATCTTTCTTCTTCAAGCTCGAAATCTCCGTCCAGATTTCACCGGTAGCAGTGTGGTTTCAGAGACTGTAATGGAAGCACCGCCGTTTTCAACCGCCATTTCTTCTTCTTCTTTTTCTTCTGATTCTCAGACTGTATTTCGACCACTTTCATCGCCATCTCAAACGAGTTCTCTCTTTTTTCTTCGCAAAAACAGTTACAAAACTCGTCATCTCAAAGGTAAGTCCTCCGGTAAGCTCGCAGTTCGGGCCTCAGCTGCTGGTGATTCAGGTACTCTCTATTTCTCTGCCAATGAATTGTTGCTCATTTCATATGTTCTTCTTCGTAATTTTATTGTCCTTGCCTTTCTAGTCGTAACCTTGCTCGATTACGGCGCCGGTAATGTTCGTAGCGTGAGGAATGCTATTCGTTACCTTGGCTTGGACATCAAAGATGTAGGATTCTCTTCCTATCTCCTGTTTTTTTTGTTGGCACTGGATTTTGTGCTGTAATTGGATAATGAACTTACTTGCTTAAGTTTTTAATTTGAATTTTTGAAAATTGTTTGCTGAATACGTTTCGGCATTTGATCATGTAAGTGCAATTTCCCAATCTTACCCGATCCAAGAACAAAATGCACAATAGAGATGAATCCAAAACAATAAAGAAATGAGAAGGATGGAGAAGAGAGAACACCGGATCTAGAGTGGTTTGGGAACGTCCCTACTCCATTGTTATAACCATCATAATGCCATTGTAAGAAATGTACAAGGGCTCTCTGGGTCTAGGGTTTCTATGCCTCACTCTCAAATGATAGAAAACCCCCAAATATGCTATATATACTAGCACTACACATCTCTCATGATTAGCTAACACTAACCCTCTAATTAACCCAAGTTACACTTAACTCATCCAGGGCTAATTAATGATTTGTAATTCACCTATTACAGATCAACATTTATAATCTATTGACAATCTCAATTTTGTGTTTTTGTGTTCTTATCATACCATAGTTATTGATTTGTTACGGCGCATTATTTAACTTGTTTGGTTGTAATCCTTTTTAATTCCTATGTCACCGTTTCGATCTTGGAATTCGGTATTTGACTCTCATATTATTGTTAAATGTTCATCACTAGCCCAATGGAGTTTAACCCACTTAGAATAGAAGCCCATTATCTAGAAGTTTCTTGGTAAATTGTAGAAGTGTTTAGAATTTTAGATTTAGGTGGACATTTAAATAATGTTCTTGAAAGTGCAAAATATTTAGATGTTCTTAGAAACTCTCTAGATAAATGTGGAGGGAAATATCTAGATATTCTTAGGAACACTCTAGACAAATGTGTGGTTCACATTGTCTAGCCCATATTATAAATACCCCCACCCCCACCATATTTTGTATCCAAGAAAAAGAAAGTGTTGTAAAGTACTACAAAGTGTCTTGTAAGAATCCTAGTGAGATTTTGTAGTGTGTGTCCTAAACACTTGTCTTGTAATCTGTTCTAAAGTAGTCATAATAAAAAGTGTCGGTGTTTCTCACATAAGAGTTGTGTTCAACAAATATTTGAGAGTAGTGCTCTCTATGTAGGGTTTGTTGGTCACCTCTCCCAAATTTGTATTAAAAAAAAGCTATTGATTTGTTAGTATGCTCCATTAACCATCAAGCAACAACTTGACATATGAAAGCTGATTGTTAGGTGCATACTCCAGAAGATATCCTAAATGCAAAACGCCTAATATTTCCTGGAGTTGGGGCATTTGCTCCAGCCATGGATGTGCTAAACAGTAAAGGGTAACTATTTTTTTCCCTCTTTTATTTTTTAACATGTACGTGTGCATTGTTTTGTACTGAAACAAATTATTATGAATGAGTTTAATGGTGCAAAATAAAATGTGTAAGTATTTAAGGTTTGGAGTACGCGTGATCTTTGCAGCATGTCTGAAGCCCTCTGCACTTATATTGAGAATGACCGCCCATTTTTAGGCATATGTCTTGGGCTTCAACTACTATTTGAATCAAGCGAGGAGAACGGACTAGGTTTGAAATTGATGCTTTTCATGTGTTTCTTATATTCATTTTTTCCTTTTCTAAGTAAGAAAATACACATTTCATTGAAGAGGACAAGAGGTTACAAAGAAGAGAAATGGCCAATGGAGTTCACCCATAAAAGTACAATTGGAATAAATTAGAATGGAGGAATAACCTATGAAGCACGGATACAGACACGGATACGGGATACGGATACGACAGGACACGGCGATGCGTCAATTTCATAAAAACTAAGATACGGATACGTTTGAGATACGTCAATTTTTTATATATAAAATTAATATAAATTGTAAATAAACATCAAGAATATGATTGACCTTGAACAAAATATATGTTACCATTCAAATTCCAATGTCAACAAAAACAAGTTAATAATTTAAAAAGAATATAATAAAAGGTTGGTGCGGTGGTTCTCATTTGGTCACTTGCGTGGAAGATGAAGTAAGTTCAATGGGGTTTTTTTGTTGTTGGTTGTCGCTTGAGTTGAAGATGAAGTAAGTTAAAAGGGGTTTTTTTTTGTTTGTTTAGAAAATGAAGTTTAAGAGTTAGAGTATTGAAGAAGTTTCTTTTATTCTTGTATATACATTAACTAAATGAAGAGTAAAAAGCCTTTGGGCCTGACATAATGGGCTGAGAGCAAACCATCTTATTTTTAAAAAAAAATTAAAGAAAGTATCCAAAACGTGTCCAAAACGTGTCCATGAGTATCGAAAATTTTAAAAAATAAATTAAATAATCAGAAACTCTTTTTGGCGTGTCGGACACGTGTCCGGGGCGTATCTTGGAGTATCCGTGTCCGAAACGTTTCTGAAACCGATTCTTGGCCATTTTTAAGGTATCCGTGCTTTATAGGGAATAACCATAGAACTCGTTCGATAGGATGCACACGCCAATTTACAGTAACAAAAATGATTAAGTTCAGAAACTTCAAAACCCCTTTACATATTACATGCAAAAATTCTCTCCTTTCAAAGTTCCCATTACCCAACAAGGATGGCATTTCACAGAAGAAACACATGAAAACCAATGGCTCAAAGGGTATTTTCTTAAGATTGAATTATATGATTATTTCAAGGTCATTTTTCGTATGGTAAAGACTAAATTACTCTTCAATTAATATAGATAAGAATGAAGGAATAATCATATAACTCTTTTGAGAGGATGTACCTATTTATTAGAAAAAGATTTAGTAAAGTAATTTCAAAATCCCTATACATATTACATTTCCTTCCATTCCTCTTCAAACATTCTACCTAAGAAACAGATATAAACCACTTGGTCAATGGTCTTTTCTTAGGATTGAATTAAATTATTATTAGGAAAGCACTTTCTTATGATAAATCTAATTTACTCTTGCTATGTGTTTCAGTTAAAGGTCTTGGCTTAATACCAGGTGTGGTTGGGCGTTTTGATTCTTCCAACGGTTTTAGGGTGCCTCATATTGGGTGGAATGCTTTGGAAATCTCAGAGGACTCTGAGATCTTGGATGAAATTTCTAATCGTCATGTCTACTTTGTTCACTCTTATCGTGCTATGCCTGTAAGAAAATGCCTTGGTTGAAATAAATTTTTTCCACCTGAGATTTGATTTTACCTTCTCTCTCAATATTTTGCATATGGGTCTCAAATTCTGTTGATCTATTATGATTTTATTCTATTTAATTCCTTCTTTAATTGTATGATTCTATATGTAATTGTTTCCTTATTGTAAATTATGCCTTATTTGGAGAATGAAGTTTCTCTTATAAAAGAAAGGTCATTGTAACATTTTGAAATATCGATTAATGAAATTTAACTTATTTCTATTCTTTCTAAATCGACATGGTATCAGAGCAGAAAATATTTTAAAACCTTAGTCGAATTCTAAACACAGTCACACTCACAACCCTAGCCACCATTTATCAAATGTGCACTCTACTTATGATTAGTGTATTCAAATTCGTACGTGGGCATTAAAATCTACTGTTTCATAGCTTTCTCTTTTCATTTGAGGATGTGGTGGGTATCGTCTTTGTCATCAACGTTCTTTCTTGTTGGGTTCTTTAAAATTTGCCACATCGTTGCCTTACGTGTTGCTCGAGTGAGAAAGAAAGGCGACCCACGAATCGTGAACCTGTGAACACACGATTCAGATATACCCACGAACGGACCCGGAAAGAGATCTGAGAACCTGTGCGACCTAGATCTTGCAGCAACCCGTGAACCCGTTTGTGCGAACGTGTGACTCGTGAAATTTTCACGATTTTCAATTTTGCGATCCTCTTTTGATTTGACGATTCTCCAGCTATTTTTTGTGTGTTTTTTAAATGACTTTTTTCACCCTTATTTTAATTAATTGATTTTAGAGTTACTCTCTGATTTTAATTGATTTTATCATTAAAAAAAAAGTTTACTGAATTTATTACATTTGTTTTCTGCCGACAAAATTTCAAAATTATACCATAAGTAGTGATTTTTTTTTTCTTTTTTTCCTTTTAACTTGTTTCGATTGTTCGTTACCAAAATTAGACATGTGACCCGAATACACGACGACCAGATCTGTAGCAATTATTGTCCCAATTGACAATCTTCGTTAAAGGTTAAGTTGTCACATAGTTCGGCTCTCCGTGTTGCTCGGTAACTTTGACAGTTGATTCATTTATTAGTTGTTTGGTTTTCTCAACTAGAGTTCCTGGATATTTGGTGTATTTTTTTAAAGATGACAGACTATCAAGATTTGATGCTTACAGTCTCTTGCTTACGTAATGATCAGTTTCTCTCTTCCACTAATATTATTAGTGCCCTTGTTGCTGACAATAGGTCTCTGAGTCAAGAGCACATTCATCAAGTCCTAAAACTACTAAGTATCACATCATCTGGTAATTCTTGTGTTTCCTTGGCACAATTAGGTAATTATCCGTTGGCCCTATCTTGTCTTAATTCATCTCCATGGATTATCGATTATGGAGCATCTGATCATATGACTGCTTCTTCCCAATTTTTTACCTCATATATTCCTTTATATTCTCAAGAAAAAATTAGAATTGCCGATGGAAGTTTCACTTCTATTGCAGGAAAATGAACTATTTTTCTTAAATAAAACCTTAACTTTAAAATTTGTTATTCATGTCCCTAAATTAGCTTGCAACCTATTATCTATCAGTAAAATTTCCAAAGATGCTAACTGTCGTGTTTCTTTCTTTCCTACTTATTGTATTTTCCAGGATCAAGAGTCGGGGGGAGATGATTGGACTTGCTAGAATGCTGGACGGTCTCTACTATTTCGAAGAGGAACCATTCGGTAGTGAAAAAGTTCAAGGTTTAAGTAGTGTCAGTTCTTCTCCTGTTAAAGAAACTATTTTACTTTGGCATCGTAGGCTTAGTCATCCTAATTTTTCATATTTAAAATATTTATTCCCAGACTTATTTAAAGGAATTGATTGTTCAACTTTTCATTGTGAAGCATGCATTTTTGCTAAAAACCATCAAAATATATATATGTGTCAAAACCTTACAAAGCCTCCAAACCTTTTTACTTAATTCATATTGATGTTTGGGGTCCATCTAAAATTTCGACTCGTAGTGGAAAACGATGGCTTGTTACATTAATTGATGATCATACTCGTTTGACTTGGGTTTATTTGTTAACCAAAAAATCTGAGGTTCAATATATTTTCATTCGCTTTTATAATATGATCGAAAATCAATTTCAAACAAAAAGAAGCATTTTACACATTGATAATAGGACTGAATATTTTAATGAAATTTTAGACACCTTTTTTTAAATATAAGGGGATATCTCACCAATCTACCTGTAGAGATACTCCCCAACAAAATGGAATTGCTGAAAGGAAAAATAGACATATAATGGAGGTTACACGTGCACTTATGATTTCTATGCATGTTCCCACTTATTTATATAGGTGCATGATCCTTACATTGCTTATCTTATAAACAGAATGCCTTCTAAAATATTGTCATTTAAAACCCCTCTTAGCATCCTTAAAACTTTCTTTCCCACTGTTAGACTGTACTCAGATTTATCAATTAGAGTTTTTGGGTGTACTATTTATGTTCATCTTCCTCATTTTACTCGGTCAAAACTTGAACTTCGTGTAACAAAATGCATTTTTTTGGGCTATTCCTCGAATAAAAAGGGGTATCTGTGCTTTGATCCTTTAAACAAAAAATATTTTGAAAGTATGGATGTTACATTTGTGGAGCATGAATCATTTTTTAAACCAAATTTGCTTCAAGGGGAAAATTCTAACCTTGAAGAAAATATTTGGGAAACTTCTCTCCAAATTATTAGTCCTAACAATGTATGTCCCAGTCTTTCTATGCCAAATGTAGAATGTTCTACTTCAGGGGGAGAGATACTATTGGTTGATCTCCCTACTCCTGTTCCTGAGCTTCAGGTTTATACTGGAAGGGCACCTATTCAAAGTAGTAGAGATCAGATAGTGGACTTGTCACCGCATCAATCCAATTCCCCGACAAATGATACTGAAAATTTAGGTAACTCCTCTTCTTCCAATGACATTAATATCAATATTTCTTCTAATAACCTTGATTTTGATATTCCCATAGCACAAAGAAAGGGAGTTCGTAATTTTACGAAATACCCAATTGCCAACTACCTATCATATCATAGGTTGTCTGAAAACCATAAAGCATGCACGTCTAGGATTAATGACCTTTTTATTCCAAGGAATATACAGGAAGCCCAAAATGATCTAAACTGGAACTTAGCAGTTATGGAAGAGATGAATGCGCTCAAACCGAATGGTACTTGGGAAATGGTAGAAAGTCCGAAGAATAAGAAGACTGTGGGATGTAAATGGGTATTCACTATAAAGTGTAATGCAGACGGTAGCATTGAACGATATAAAGCCATACTCGTTGCTAAAGGCTTTACTCAGACTTATGGCATTGACTACCAAGAAAAATTAGCTCCTGTTGCTAAGATTAACTCGATTCGAGTTCTACTTTCTATTGCAGTAAACTTTGAGTGGCCACTTTATCAACTAGATGTGAAAAATGCATTCCTCAATGGTGATCTTGAGTAGGAAGTGTTGATGGATTTGCCACCTGGATTTGAAGTAAATCTTGGAGTTGATAAAGTCTGCAAATTAAAAAATGCGTTATATGGTCTCAGAGAGCGTGGTTTGAACGCTTCGGGAAAGTAGTGAGAAGCTATGGATTTCTTCAAAGTCAAGCAGATCATACTATCTTCTACCATAATACTAGTAATAATAAGATCGTTGTTCTTATAGTATATGTAGATGACATAATTCTTATAGGCAATGATGAAGATGTGATGAACGAACTAAAGAAGAGACTAGCAAATGAATTCCAAATCAAAGACTTAGGAATGTTGAAGTACTTCTTAGGGATGAAATTTGCCTGGTCAAAGTAGGGTATCCTTGTTAATCAGAGAAAATACATTCTTGATTTACTGGAAGAGACGGGATTACTTGGGTGCAGAACAGTAGAAACTCTTATTGAGCCAAATCTAAAACTACAAGCAACAACTGAGGAAGACGTGAAAGATAAAGAGCGTTATCAAAAACTTGTGGGAAGACTTATTTATTTATCTCACACCAGACCAGACATTGCATTTGCAGTAAGTATGGTAAGTCAATTTATGCATGCTCCATGCCTTAATCATTTTGAAGTAGTCTACAGAATTTTGAGATACTTGGAAGGAACTCCAGGAAAATGCATACTGTTTAAAAAACATGAAAATTTTAATAATGAAATTTATACTGATGCTAACTGGGCGGGTAGCACTACAGATAGAAGGTCTACTTCAGGTTATTGCTTATTTGTTGGAGGAAATCTGGTTACATGGAGAAGTAAAAAACAGAGTGTGGTATCTAGAAGTAGTGCTGAAGCAGAATTTAGAGCATTAGCTCATGGTATTTGTGAAGGTATATGGATAAAAAGGCTTCTAGAGGAACTGAAAATTACTCATGCCACACCTATGCGAGTCTATTGTGACAAGAAAGCTGCTATCTCCATTGCTCATAATCCAATTCTCCATGATAGAACAAAGCATATTGAAGTCGACAAGCATTTTATAAAAGAAAAGATTGGCTCTGGAGTAATTTGCATTACATACTTACCAACTACCGAATAAATTGTTGATGTTTTGACCAAAGGACTCCCTACGTTACACTTTGAAAAAATGATTGACAAGCTAGCTATGAGGGACATCTTTACACCATCTTGAGGAGGAGTGTTGATTTATTCTGATTTTATTCTATTTAATTCTTTCCTTAATTGTATGATTCTATATGTAATTGTTTCCTTATTGTAAATTATGCCTTATTTGGAGAATGAAGTTTCTCCTATAAAAGAAAGGCCATTGTAACATTTTGAAATATCGATTAAATATTAATGAAGTAGAACTTATTTCTAATCTTTCTAAATCGACAAATTCTTTTCTCATATTTCAGTCAGACAAGAACAAGGAGTGGATCTCTTCTACTTGCAGGTATGGCGACAGGTTTATAGCTTCAGTTAGAAGGGGAAATGTCCATGCAGTTCAATTCCACCCAGAAAAGAGTGGAGGTAAGATATGCTTTGGTTGTACTTCTTTTTTATGATTTACTCAGACGTTCACCTAACTTCAGATTTCTATTATGACTTCGGATAAGAGGTGGATTTCCTCTAAAATTCAGAAATGTGTGCCATACAAGATTTAATCCAATCTTGTTTGCTCTTTGATCCAGTCATTACTCTTTGTTATAGAAAATTTCCAATATGGTTTCCTACTTTTCATTAATGGCACATATGTATAATTATCAGATGTAGGCCTGTCTGTCCTAAGAAGATTCTTGTTTCCAAAGCCAACTGTGACCAAGGTATGTTAACTTTCATCCCTGGATGTGAACATTTTATCAACTTAACAGTACATCACGTTTCTTTTAGATTAATTAACAATTTGAAATGTTCATTTAAGACAGAAGTCTACTGAGGGAAAGGCATCAAGGCTTGCAAAAAGGGTAAAAATCACTCAACACTAAAAATATGATACTGTGATTTTATTTCTTCACTTTTATATTCTTATCCCATGAGGCCAGAGCCTACTAACGGTAACAATTCTTGCATAAAACTCTTCAATTTTCTTATGCCGCCTTGGTTTTATGCCAGTCCTGTTGTCCTCTAAAATGTGAGAGAGGAGATTGTCACCAAATTTTCTTAAATTCTCTTAGGTAATTGCTTGTCTTGATGTGCGGGCAAATGACCAAGGGGACCTTGTTGTTACAAAAGGGGACCAGTATGACGTAAGGGAGAAAACAGACGAGAATGAGGTATGCTGTTTTTTCATGCCAAATTAAACATTTTCACACTATTTTCTAATAAGGTTAGTGATTAGTTGAGTTATGTGTTTAAGCTGGTTTGGATACACTATGGCAAAAACGATCATTTAAAAACAATTTTTCCATCTGGAAGTGCGTGTAGTATTTTTTTTTTTACTATCGTAAGTTTCAAGTTTATTCTTATTAGCTTATAACAATTAACACATAAAAGTTGTTCCCATGACTGTTTGCACGAAGTTTTTATAAAAGGTAGACCAAATCACGCATTATGAAGATTCGCTACTTGAAGCAAAAAAGTCCATATATGAATATCAAATAAAAGAATATCCCGGGAGTGTTTGGCACGAAAGTTTATGAAAACTAAACCAAATCAACTTGAAACAAAAAACAGATTGGTATAACATTTTATCATATTTTGTAAGTGTTCGGGCCAGACCAACTTACGTGCAACTCAAGTATTTTCAAGAGACAACCATCTGGTCTTACTAGTTACTACTTTATTGTCAAGTTAACTTGCAGAAGATTAATTCTTTGATAGGTGACCACTATAAATTGAATTCATTCTCTCTAAGAACTTTATGAATCAAAACCTTTATCTGACCATTGGGCCAACTAATGATGGTTCATAATTCATATATTGGTTTAGTCTAGTTCTGTTTATGCCGAATTTTGTGGTGTGATCTTTTGCTTGTGGTATTCAGATTCACGTTTTTGAGCTTTTATGGTTTGAACTAATTGCATAGTTGTGGTTTGATCGTTTGCTAGTGGTTCTCAGTTTTTAGTACACGGCTTTATTGTTCAGCTCGTCCGGAGTTTTGCAGTTTTGGATATTGATGTTTACTACTTCCAGCCTTTGTAGTTCTTGCCTTGTTTTTGCTTTTTGCGGCCTATTCTCGAGGATCAACGCTTTCGGCTTGAAGCTCTTTGTTCTCTTATGTGTTTATTTAGTCCTTTTGTGGCATTTAGTGACTTTGGTTCTCTTTTTAATCTGTTCTCTTGTATTAGTCTTTTTGTTTTGAGTTTTGTTTCTATACATCTTGTTGTATTTTTGCTTTCTTCCCTCTTTTAGAGGTTTGTTCTGTCTATTTCTCCCTTGGGAGTTGTATCTGAAGCTTTGCTTCTTTTCATTTACTTAATGAAAATTTTGTTTCCTGTTCAAAAAAAAAAATCATATATTGATTTAGTACAAGCCTTTTTGGACACGATTGGCTTATGGTTTTGGGTTTGGATGGTTTTTTAATTTGTCCCACATTTTTCTCTTCCATTTTTAACGACCACTTTGACAACCTCCACTAACAGTCATATCGGCGACCTGACCACTACTGACAATCTCTTAATTTCCCAAGATCCTTTTGATCACTAGGTCAATCCATGTTGGATTTTTTTTGTCCTTATTTGATCTATTATTTGCTTTTAATTTTCGTTGCTTTCCCTCGCCCCCTTAGGGAGCTTGTATCCTTGAGCAATAACCTCTTCTCATTGGTTTTTCTTGTTAAAAAAAGGTGAAAGAAAATCAAAGAAAATCCACCACCTAAGGCCCCGTTTGATAACCATTTTTTTTTTTGTTTTTGAAATTTAAGCCTACAACAACTCTCCTACCATAGCTTTTTTCTTATTTAGATATCTACATTTTACCTATATTTTAATAAACAAAACCAAAATTTGTAAACAAAAAAAAGTAGCTTCCATAAGCTTGTTTTTGTTTTTGAAATTTGGTTAGTATGCACCTACTTTCTTAAGGAAAGATGGATATATGGTAGGAAAGATGGAGCACATGGTAAGAAATTTGAGTAGAAATAGGCTTAAATTTCATAAACAAAAAACAAAAAACGAAATGGTTATCAAATGGGGCTTAAATATTTGGTCATCTTACAGTTTCTGATATATTTATTTATGATACATATATATTATTTATTATTATTATTATTTTATATTTATGAGTGTTTAAAATTAGGCCAGCTTATACGCACATTCGACTATCCTCCCTGTACATACCGTTTGACCCTACAACATTTGACTGTGAAGAAAACTCATAAAACATTATTTTCTAGGTAGGTAGCCACCATAGAATGAACTCATAACCTCTTGCTTTTCCAATGCTTTCTTTCACCACTAGGTCGACCGATTAATTTATGATAGCTTTTGCATGTACTGGGTTTATCATTTATATGATAATTTCGTGGTAAATTTAGTTGGTTTTTTTTATAAAATTAGTGTTTAATATATATATATATATATATATATATATTATTGTTTCTAAGTGATGATGTTTATTTTTTATTGATATGCTGCTGCAGTTTATTTTAGTTCCCGTGGTTAAAAATGCCAACTTTATGTTCTGAGGGGTGGATTAGAGTAATGCTCTTCTTTCACTTTCCAAGTAATTATGGAAATGACACTGTGCCTACTATTTAATGTTTAGGTGAGGAACCTTGGTAAGCCGGTAGAGCTTGCTGGACAGTACTACAAAGATGGAGCTGATGAGGTTTGGCTCACCACCCTTTATCTTTAAAACTTTCATCCTTCAAGTTATTGTTATTTCTAAATTGATGCTATTTAGCTTTTCATCTGCTTGGTGCCTTTATGATGTTAAACTGCAGGTCAGTTTTTCTACTATAACTGGTTGTCGTGACTTCCCCTGCAGGTCAGTTTTTTGAATATAACTGGTTTTCGTGACTTCCCTCTCGGCGACTTGCCAATGTTGAAGGTTTGTTAAAATTTTATCACGGTTATTTTCCACTGTAATGTTGCTGTATATATATTTTTCATTTGAGTTCTTTTTCTAATCTCAATCCTCCTCGGCACTCTTCATAGGTGCTGAGATACACATCAGAAAATGTTTTTGTACCATTGACTGTTGGGGGTGGGATTAAAGATTTTAAGGATGCCAATGGAAGGTGTGCTCTTGTATGGATACTTTCTGTTTTTTAGTACTTTGATCAACTTCATGAGTAGTATATTATGCTGTTATGTTGCTTTGATCTATCATTAGCATCATTATGTTATGCAAATCCTTGCCAGACACTATTCTAGCTTGGAAGTTGCTTCAGAATATTTCAGATCTGGAGCTGATAAAATATCTATTGGTAGTGATGCAGTTTATGCTGCTGAGGAATATTTAAGAACGGGCGTAAGTGATATATCAATCATCTGTTTTAGTTAAATTGTGTGCATGGTTGTTTCACCTGTATGGTCCTTGAACTATTGTCTATCAGGTAAAGACAGGAAAGAGCAGCTTGGAGCAGATTTCTAAGGTTTATGGAAATCAGGTGATTAAATAGTTTTCATCATTCACATGTTTTTTCTCACGTGATTAATGTTACTCGAGAGATTGGACCGAAATAGTTGTTATATTATTATTAGATGAGGCAATGCCTATTTATAGAGTACAAGGTAACCCTAACGGGCTTATCGGGCCTAAACTTACGAAAGCGATGAACTATCTAGCAAACAATAGATACAAATACACATTATATACATAATTCTAACACTCCCCCTCAAGCTAGAGCAATATGTCTATCATGCCCAGCTTGTTGCAGAGGTGGTATATGCGAGTTCCATTTAGCGCTTTGGTGAATATATCATCCAACTGTTCCCCAATCCTCACATAACTTGTTGAGATCAAACCTTGTTGAGAAAGGATTGGTACAAGAGCATTGAATCCCTATGGTGAATTCATGGAACTTTTTCTTCACAAGGAATTTATAAGAATTTGAAATCAGTGATTGGGCGGTTCTTTCTTCTTTGTTACCGCACACCGTGCCAAATGTTGAAGACTCTTGGGTGTGGAAATTGGAAAGTAATGGTTGTTTTTCCACTAGCTCTTTATCGAAGAAGTTGGCATCGTTCTCCCCTGATGCTAATAGAGAATTCTATTTAAATCTTTGGAAGTCGAAATGCCCCAAGAAGGTGAGATTTTTCCTATGGGAGACCAGCCATGGTCGCCTAAATACAAATGATATTTTACAGAAGAAATGTCCTGGTTGGGCCCTCTCCCCTAGCTGGTGTTTAAACTGTAGAAGTTACAATGAAGACCAGACCCACCTTTTTCACACTTGCAAAGTGGCATCATCCATTTGGAGTTGGATCCTCTCCGCCTTTTGTTGGTCCACCACTTTACCTTTAAACTCACAATGGTGTGGCCATCCTTTTGGCATAATTTTGTTGTTGCGGTCTTCTGGAAGTTATGGCTGGCTCGAAATGACTCTTTATTCAATGATAGGGAAGCATCATATAACTCTTTAACTAACTCAATATCACACTTAGCTCTTTTCTAGTGCAAAAGACTGCACCCTTTTTGTAATTATAGCAGTAGTTACCTTTTTTCAAATTGGCATTGTTTCATACAATGTCCTATCTTTTTGTAACTATTTCACAAATCAATGAAATGTTTTGTTTCCTATAAAAAAAAAGATCAAACCTTGTTGAATCTTTTCTCGAACAAAGTGACAATCAACTTCAATGTGTTTTGTTTTTTCATGAATAGCAGCCTGATTGTCACACCACAATTTTGCTGATACTGTAGTTTTTATTCCAATCTCATTCAGTAGCTGAACAAGCCATACTATTTCATATGTTACTTGTGAAATAGCCCTGTATTCCGCTTTAACACTCGAACGTGACATCGCATTCTGTTTCTTACTCTTCCATGACACTAGATTACCTCCCATGAACACATAGTACCCTGAGGTCGATCTCCTATCTTCCTTAGATCCTGCCCAGTCAGCATCTGAATAACACTCGATATTCGAATGTCCATGATTCTTGTATAACATACCCTTTCCAGGAGCAGATTTTAAATAACTCAGAATCTATTTCACGGCTGTCCAATGTTCAACTGTGGGAGATGACATAAACTGACTCACTACACTCACATTGTATGATATATCTGGCCTCGTGACTGTCAAATAACTAAGTTTCCCGACTATCTTCCTGTATCTCTCAGGATCATCAAAAGCTTCTCATTCCTTGACAAGTATCATCAAAAGCTTACCATTGGGGTGCTACATGGTTTCACACCCAACTTTCCTGTTTCAGTCAATAAATCAAGAACGTACTTTTGCTGAGACAAAAAGATTCCCTTCTTATTTCTCATGACATCAATACCTAGGAAGTATTTCAAGATCTTTGGTACTAAACTGGCTATGAAGGAAAGTCTTTAGTGAAGTTATCCTAGTGTCATCACTACTAGTGATTACAATATCATCAACATACACTATCAATAGAACAATCCCGCCATTCGACCGACTATAGAACGCAGAATGATCGGAAGAACACTTTTGCATTCCAAACTTTTCAAGAGCTTGACTAAATTTTCCAAACCATGCTCGTGGGCTCTGTTTCAACCCATACAATGATTTACGAAGGCGACAAACTTTACCATTCCCCCCTGAGCAACAAATCCAGGTTGTTGCTCCATATACACCTCCTCCAAGAGATCACCATGAAAAAAAACATTCTTAACATCTAGCTGAAATAACGGGCCAACGACCAATCATTCATTGCCGTGAGAGAGATAAACAGTCGAATGGACGACATCTTTGCCACTGGAGAGAAGGTCTCACTATAATCAATCCTATAAGTCTGAGCAAATCCCTTAGCAACCAAGCGTGCTTTGAGACGAGCAACAAAACCGTCTGAATTCATCTTGACGACAAACACCCACTTACACCCAATCGTCTGTTTCCCTTCTGGTCGAACAACTAGCTCCCAAGAACCATTTGCATCCAACGCAGTCACCTTCTCAACCATTGCCTGGTGCCACCCAGAATGGGACAAAGCCTCATGAGTATTTGTAGGAACCGACACAAAATCGAGCGAAGTGAGAAATGAAAAAGAGGGTGAAGATATCTGATTATACGATACAAATGAGGAAATATGATACGTAAAAGAATGTTTACCTTTATGAAGGGCAATGGGCAAGTCAAGATCATCATTCGGTTGCGAGTCAGATGGCAAAGAAGGCACGTGTACCAGGCATGAAAAAGGCACGGTTGCCTCTGACGGGCAAGGACGCCGAGTATAAACCTGAGTAAGAGGTGGAGTAGACGGAACAAGGAACAACGAAGGAGTGTCGAAAGTCTCGGATGAAGACACCACCTCATAAATCAACGAGCATCCTCCTCAGGGGGAGGACTCGACACTGGACTAAACAGTGTATCCTAAAAAAAGTGACATCAGAGGAAACAACATACCGACTAGTACTTGGACAATAACAGTGATAACCTTTTTGAACCCTAGAATAGTCAAGAAAAATACACTTTAAAGACTTAGGGTCAAACTTGGTCTGTTGAGGACGAACATCACGCACGAAACATGTACACCCAAAGGTCTTAAGGGGAATGTGAAACAATTCTTTCGACGGAAACAAGACTTTGAAACAAAATTTGATTATTGAGAACAGAAGATGGCATTCGATTAATTAGAAAACACGTCGTTCTGATAGCATCGACCCAAAAATGTTTTGGGACGTTCATATGAAAGGAAAAGACCCTCGTAGTTTCAAGTAAATGTCGATTCTTACTTTTAGCCACTCCATTTTGAGACGGAGTGTCTGCACACGACGATTGATGGATAACACCCTTTTCACTTAGATAAGAACTAAGAATACGCGAAAAATATTCACCCACATTATCGGTATGTTAACTTTGATAGAAACATTAATTGAGTATGAACTTCAGCAATAAAGGCACAAATATGCGAAAATAACTCAAAATGATTTTTCATTAAGTAAACCCAAGTAAGTCGGAAAAGTCATCGAAAAAAGTAACAAAATATCGAAAGCCTGTTTTAGACACAATAGGACTCGGACCCCAAACATCGGAATGAACTAACTCAAACAGAGCAGTAGCTCGTTTATTGACTCGAGGACTAGAACTTGAACGATGAAACTTTGCAAACTCACAAGACTCACAATTTAATGAAGACATCTTACTAAAAACAGGAAATAACTTTTTCATGACAGACAACGACGGATGACCCATCCGACAATGACCTTCAAACGCAGATGCAGTGCTCGCACAGGCTACAACTTGGACTGGTTGTTGATCCAAGATGTAGAGGCCGCCAGCTTCATGCCCTCTACCAATAGTTTTCTTCGTCAAATGATCTTGAAACAAGCAATAACCAGGAAAAAATGAAGCAAAGCAATTTAAGTCACGACATAATTGACTCACAAAGATTAAATTATACGAAAATTTAGGTAGACACAAGACAGTGGACAAAGATAAGGAAGGGGTAAGTGTAATTGACCTTGTGTCCTGGACGGGAGACAAGGACCCATCTGCTAATGTAACAACATGAAAACCAACTGGCAACAACGAAGTAGAAAATAAATGAACGCTACCTGTCATATGCGCAGTGGCTCCAGAATCTATAACCCACTTCGTAGTTAACGAAAGAAGGCCATGATTGTTACCTGACATAGCTAAGGTGGCAACAGGAAGGTGGTCGGAAGACAATGGAAGCGATGGAGCACTGGAAACTCGGAGGTTAGTTAGCTCACCAGGCATAGTTTTATCACCGAAAGCAATATGAGGTGCATGCAGAAGGCTGCGATTGACATCTGAACCTTACGTAGTCTCTCTTGAGATGCCCTGGTTTATGGCAATAGTAACATTCCATGTTGCTTCTAGCTTTCGGATGCTTCTCACTACTAAAATCTTGACGTCAATCGTAACTAGGTTTCCTAGTCGTATTTTGACTCCTCCCGCCTCGCGTTTCTCTCTTGCCAATTAGGGCACTATTTGATGAAATTACAACAGAACTCTCTTCAGTCCGTAGAAGCCTCTGATACACATCATCCAAGGTAGCAATCTCAGTTCTAGACAGGACCTGAGCTCTAGCAGCATCAAACTCGGGTCCAAGACCCTTCATAAAACTAATAAATCCCATCTTCTCTCTCTGGGCTTGTTGTACTGCAATATCAGTAGTAAAGGGCATTAGAGAGTTCAACTCAGCGCCATTTTTCTTATGTCTAGTGTAATAACTCAAAAGAATTCCCCATTCCGATCAACATAGAAGTAAGAGGAGCACACATCATAAGTCTTCGTGACCTGTTCCTTCCCAGAATACAAGAATTTCACAAATGTCATAAGCTCTTTGACGGTAGAACAATGACTTATCAAGTCCGCAATTTCATCGTTCATGGAGTTCGTAATTTGATTGTAGAGACGTGCATCATCACGATCCCAACACTTTTTTTTTTGTCTCATCTGTAGGTGGTTTTCCATCCACATGAGGCTCCAATTCATTGTAGAGTAGATGGTTTCTAATCGTTCTATTCCAATCGAGGAAGTTTGAACCATTCAACTTGCATTTCGTAATTTCCGTCGAGTGAGAAATCACACTTGTATGTTTATTGTCACCCATATTACTTCGATTAGGTCAAACCATGCTATAGAGGACTCGATTTTGCGAAAAAACACATAACAACCCCGTGCAACAGAAAACCCCAACTCCACAACAGCTTTAAACGGAAAATCGGAGACCCTACGATACCCAAAACCGAAAACAAATTGGACAGACTTGAAGTATACATCAGCGCGAATAAAACCCAGAAAACAATTTCCCGATCGAAGCGGCGGCGGCGGCAGGTGCTGGCTTGCGGCGGATTGCGGCTACTTGGCTGCTCGGATGGCGATGATTCTTCGACCACTGCGTAGATTGGCTGCTTCTGTTCCGAAAACGATCGACGGCAAAATTTCAGACGGCGGCAGTTAGCGGCAGAAACCCTAAAATATTCCTTCCTAATGCTCTAATACCATGTTATTCGAGAGATTGAACCAAAATAGTCGTTATATTATTATTAGATGAGGCAATGCCTATTTATAGAGTACAAGGTAACCCTATCGGTCCTAAACGTAAAGCGATAAACTATCTAGCAAACAATAGATACAAATACACATTATATACATAATTCTTACAATTAATATATAACAGTTATTTTCCACTGTAAAATAGTTCTCATCATTCACATGTTTGTTAAAATTGCACAAGCTATTGTTTTTATCATACATGTGCTCGGTGTTGAAATATAAAGTCCAGAATGAGAACTTATTTATACTGGAATGTCTGTGCTATTTCATTGTAACCTGGATTCTTTCTAATAACTTATTTTTAGATAGTGGTCATCTTTAGCAGGGTTACTATCACAAGAAATAGACTTTCAAATCATTTTGAGTTCGTTAAGTTGAATGCTTTGATTCATTCTATCAAAGAAATTGTTTCTTATCCAAAAAAAAAAAGTTGAATGCTTTGATGTTATGTCTGCTCAAATTGTGTAAGTTGCATTTTTACCTTATTATTCGTATTGTTTGGATAACGGCCTTGTTCTCCATGCTTCTGGTGTTGGAAGTATGTCATAAATAACCTGCACATTTTCCCTCTCCTTTTATGTCATAACTCTGACATTGTCTTATTGACCACATCTGTAACTCATCACTGTTTAATTGATTAACCCACTGAAAATGAATATATACTATGAAACAGTTCATTAATTAGTGTACATTGATGTTTAATCATTGCTCTTGGAAATTCAAATAATACCAATCTTTGTTCTGAAAAAATAATACCAAACTCAGTGAGTTTATCCAAAATCTATATTGCAGGCTGTTGTTGTAAGTATTGATCCTCGTAGAGTGTACCTGAAAAGTCCTGACGATGTAGAGTTTAAAGTTATACGAGTGACAATCCCGGGTAAAAGGCTATATCATTTCTATTTTTTCCTCAAAACCCCTGACCTCGTTGCGTTCATTAAGCATCCTGCCTTTTGCTTGCTCTCTCGATGACTGTGTCATATGCATGAGAATTATTAAGCGAGTTTATAAATAGATCAACCTGTTGAGGGTACTATCTCCCCCTCCTCCCTCTCACAGATGCTCACACACACAAAAGGGGGAAAAGGAGTGGTACATTATGTTTTAAACTGAGAGAATGTAAGGGACTACAGGAAGTTTGCTGCTGACTTGATTGAATTTTAAATGTGGGCTTCTGTTGATTTCAGGTCCTAATGGAGAAGAATATGCATGGTATCAGTGTACAGTAAGTACTATATGCTCTTTCACACACACACACACACACATATATATATTTTACTTTAAAATTGTTTGAATGTAAATATCTTTTCAACAAGCTGCTAATAGTAATCTCTTAGTTTCTCTGAAAGCAGTTTTTTTTTTCTGAAACTGAGATTTCATTGAGAAAAAGGAAAGAATATACGAAGGCATACAAAAAAAAAGGAATTGGCCTCATAAAATAGAGACCTAATGAACTAGGGGCTACTACGAATACTATTGCTTCATTTGAAACTGAGATTAGAAAATAATGTGATAGTGATAAGGAATAGTTTTCACTTGTGTGGCGCATGAATTTGAATACTAAAAGAAGTGGTGCTAAGTTGTTTAGAATGCTTTCCAGATGAATGTTGACAGCGTCATTCAAACAATTTTCGTTTAACAAGTTTTTCCCCTTAACCATATCTTAATCCTTCTTCTTGTTTACGGGTGGGTTGGAAAAGCCTTGCTTCCTGTTTGGTACATATTGACACAAAGGATGAAAAGATGCCAGGCAACTTAAACTTGTCTATCTATGAGAATTTGGAAGTAGTGAACCATTAAATTAGGAATAGTAGAAAGGCAAACTCACATGTGACATTACTCCTTCGATATGTGATATTACTCCTTCGATATCTCCGGTCCCTGGCCTAGATTGTGGTTACCTTGTTTCAAAAAAATAATAATAAATAAATAAAGAAATAATGAAGGATTTCAGTTGAAGGCTAAAAAGAAGTTTATTTTTATTTTCAATTGGTTTTCAAGAGATCTGCAAGCATGCTTCTCGAGTATCTCCCCCCAACTTCTCAAAGCTTATGGGTGCCAAACTGAGCTTTCTTGCTTTTTTTTTTATAATTCTGTTTTACCTTTTTAGTATAGGTACTTTGTGATTTCAAAAGTAACCAAATCAAGTCCTCCTTTGTAAGCATAGAAAAGTCCTGGTCATGGTTGTCAAAAGCATTTGTTTCACGTTTCGAATTGTACGATTTGAAACGAAATGGACTGAAAACGATCCAAAACGTATTTTGAATTGTTAATCACCAGCATCGTATGATTTAAGAGCTTGAATAGAAGGTTTCGTAATTGAATCGAAAAGTTGCGATTTGTAAAGGCAAGAAAAATCAAAACTTCAAGCTCTTAGGTCAACGGCCAAAAAGTCTAGTTACATAACCGGAAAAGAAAAGGAAAAAAAAAGATGAAGAAGATGAAAAGAATGGTCATAGAAAGAGAAAGAGAATGAAATAATTGATTTGTATGATAAGAAATAGAAAGTAATAAATGAAATGCATTGGTTAGAGTATGATAGGATGGAAAGTAGTGATTTGATTATTCTGATTTAATGCATATTCAATATAACTAAAGTCAATTCATATTTATATGAGTAAAGTCTTTTTGCCTCCCTCCAAAATTGTTATAGATTAGAGTGTTTAATTTATTTTTAGCATTATATTTCTTTAGAGAGAAGTTTAGGTGCTAGCTGGGTAGCAAATATTTGTTGCTACCCAGCTACGTGACATCTTTTCATTGGACCAATAAATTTGTTTTTTAAAATAATTTTATTCAGTTATTTTAAAAAGTAGTTGTTTTAAAAAAGAAAATTATTGGTCCAATTACTTTATTTATGTTAATAATTATTTGCTACCCAGCTAGCACTCAAACTTCTCTCATTTTTTTATTATCTTAATTAATAATTAAATTTTATATATTAAAATATGATCAAATTTATTAATATTATGCAATTATTTTATGAGATATTTAATTTTTTTGAACATAATGAAATTCTATGTTATATATTTTCAAGTTATTTTATGTTCAATTATTTATTTATCTACTTTATTTATGTTTGTATTTAAATATTACATATAAAATTAAAACTTATGATAAACGATTCGTTACGATACACGTTTGGTTAAAAATATATTTCAATATGCATTCTATTTTACGAACAACCTTGGTCCTGGTTGGTTTTATTTTTCTTTCCCACATTTCTCTTAAGGAAAACTTGTGTTAAGAGTCAAAGTAGAGTGGAAAAAAAAAAAGAAAGAAAAGGAGACCCAAATTTTCTTTAGGTTCATCAGAAAATATGGGAAGAAGGGTCGAGGAGGTTCTCTGATAAGTGAAAGATGGTGTTTGTTTGACGTTTTTAGCTAGAAGTTAGAAGTAGGATTTATTAATTCCTCTTTGAAAACCTACATCCAAACAAGTTTTTATTAACTTCTCCTTAATTTTACTTTTGAAAATAACTCTCATTTCTAACCACTCATTTTTAATCATTCCTTTCAAATTAATCAAAATAACTTATTTTAACCACTCATTTTTAATCATTTCTTTTTTAACTACTAAGAACAACAACTTATTTTTAAATCAACATCCAAATAAGGTTTTGACTATAACTACTCTACACAAAAACTACATCCAAACGAGTTTTTGACACGACTCTCAATTTTTAACTACTCAATATAACTCATCAATATAACTCCTTAACCTAAAAACTACCTACATATGTCAAACAAACACCCCAGAGTGAGCTCTAATTGACTCTAGCTCTCAACTGCTGAAGGAGTAGATGCTTGAATGCTAGCTACACAATGATTCTAGGTGGCATTGGAGAAAGATTTAAGTTTTATTAAGATGATTGGCTTGAAGAAAGAATGCCAAATCTTTAGGATAGGCAGAGGCTTGTATGTGAGATGTGAGATGGGAGCATAATAGCTGGGACCTTTTCTTCTCAAAATCTTTTATTGAATACCGATTATCATGAGATGATGAGAACTCAGCTGCCAAAAATAACCATGGTAGAACTCTGCCAAAGGAGATTCTATTCAAATATGATTGCTCTTTCCTTTATGGATTTTCATCTTTATGCAACTTCTTATGAGACGTTTACGACTTGGAAGCTCAAAGAAATGATATTTTTGAAACTCGAACTGTTTGGGTCGGATCTTTTGTTCAGAAGCTTCAGACTGGGGGTTGTTGCTCAATGCTTCCACCTTTACAAGTTAAATTTTTTAATATTTTATTATTTTTTGCTTTTAACCAAATTTGCTTGTTTGTTCACAAGGTTAATGGAGGTCGAGAAGGTCGACCTATTGGGGCTTATGAGCTTGCGAAAGCAGTCGAGGAACTTGGAGCTGGAGAAATACTGCTAAACTGCATAGATTGTGATGGTAAGGATGACAGTTTCATCCTATAAAAGAAATTATAATCATTATCTTTTGTATGCAAGCATGGAATTGGAAATTCCTACATATTGCAAGATCTACGAGGGTTGGGAGGATAGAAATTCTTCGAGGATTGTCCAGTGAGGAAGTTAACAAATAAGAAATTGTATGTACAGTAAAGCCTTCCATGTTTTTCCCATCCTTGAGCAAATAAGAAACTTGCTAGGATTAGGGTAAAGGTTGGAATGACTTTTTCTAACTCTGTTGATCGTGTTAATTTTCCCGAATCTGGAGGTGAAGACTTGCTAAAAAATTCTTCCTTTGAAGTGGAGACTATAGACTATCTACACTTGATGCTAATGCTATTAAAATGTGATTGACCTTGACTCAGATATGAGAGATTGTGGTTTAACATCTTTGGTAGAGAATATTCACCTTAACTAGTTTCGTTTTACTCAAAGTTGACTATTCTCGACAGAGATATGATTTTTTTGAGTTCAACAACAATTGAGGTGAGGGATTTGTACCCATGGTTCATGGGCAGCCACTTAAGCCGTTGAGTTATTGCTAAGAGATGTTAGCAATAAGAGATGTTAGGGTGAGGGAACTTGTTGAGAACTGACTTAAAGCCTATGAAGCACGGACACGAACACAGATGAGGGATAGGGATACGACACGACACGGTGATATGTCAATTTCTTAAAAACTAAGATACGGATACGTTTGAGATATGTCAATTTTACTAAAATAAAATGTATGAAATTGAATTTAGGTTAGCTTTTTTCTTTTTATAACTTTACTAAATAAAACATATGAAATTGAATTTCATTTTAGTAGCAATAAAATGGGTTCAATAAAATGAGAATAATGGGCTGGGATCACTAGAATGAGTTAATTTGGTGAATAAAATGAGTTGGGCTCATAAAAACGGCTTTTAAAAATTGCAAAAGCTTTAAAAAAAAATGCAAAAGTATTCTCACGTATGTTGGTCATTTCTTCTGCGTATCTTCACGTGTCCAATATTAAAAAAATAAAATAAAAAATCAGATACTTCAATTGACGTATCTGATACGTATCTTGTCGTATATATGTCTGATACGTATTTGATATAGATTCTCAACACAAAATGGTGTGTCTGTGCTTTATAGCTTAAAGTCGCATGAATCAAGACTTTGCATCTTGAGATATGATAATGGTCAAAGACTGCCTGAATGGTTTGATGTTAACCAGTAGAAGGAAAGGAACAGCACGATTGCAGAAATTCGATATCATAGAAGAAGAAAAAAACATCCCTCCATCAAATATCCCAAAATCTAACTTTATTCTCCTTTTTAACTATAAAGGACGAATGGTCTCAGCTGGCTATATTCTTTTGTTACTCCGTAACACTTCATCTTCCTTTTTATATATATCATTTTTTAATTCTTTGAGAAACATGCGTGCTCTTGCATAAAAGATAGTGTGTCTTAATTCTTATCAATTATTAGTATTATCATTGTGTTATTTTGTTTCTAACTAAATGTTTCAGGTCAAGGAAAAGGATTTGATACAGATCTGGTAAAGCTGATATCAGATTCTGTGAGCATCCCCGTTATTGCCAGCAGTGGTGCTGGATCTCCTGACCATTTCTCTGAGGTGTTTAACAAAACGAATGCGTCCGCTGCCCTTGCGGCTGGCATTTTTCATCGTAAAGAGGTATTCGCTGGGATTCCTTTATCATAGTTATGCATACAATTACCAAATGTGTTGAAGAGTTTGTCTCTCAACCAATTGAGCTATTAAACGACAGTGTTTGATTTAATCCCCCACGTAAGGGGCGTGTCTAACTATCTCATAGATAGCATTTACAAGACATTGAATTAGCCTAGAAATGCATGCATCCTTTTGCTATCTCTCACGACCATCATCACTAGAAAATTAGGTCACAACCTGGAGAGAAAAAAATGTGAAACCTTAGAATATCCCTCGCCTCGTTCCTAAGGCGTGGCGTGGTGGTTGAAGGTTTGGATTTTGAATGTGTGCTCTCTTCAATGTTTCAGGTTCAAAACTCACCTGTGACATTAATTTATAGACACCTCTTGTGTCTCAATTCCCTCGATATCTTCTAGTATGTGGCCTAAGGACATGCATGGTTACTCTGGGTATAGTGGAGCAAAGCACCAATTTCCTGATTTCCAAAAAACAAAAAAAATATCCCTCACCTCTGCACCTGATTGTTTAAGAGCATGTGAGATCTATATGCTAATTTTACATTTTGTACAAGGCAAGAAGCTGTAAGATATAATTCAAATAATTCTTTTATCTGTCTCTAAATATTTCTTCGATTTGATGCAGCCTTAGGTCTAGGAAAATCATAGACATAGCTCACTCCCCAAATTTCCCCAGTGTAAGGACATCAGACAACCCCATAAGATTGTGGTATCTGCAAACCTTCCCCCATTATATTTAGGCTTAATAAAGCCAAGTGATTAGAAAATTAGCTCAATTAGGTAGATTAGGAGATGAGATGGTGGTAACATCTTTCTTTCAATTCAAACTTGAAACAACTTAAATAAAATTCTCAGAATCTCAAGAACCCACCAAATTGAAACAACTAGAAAGCAGTTGTAATCAGCAATATCTGGAAATGTCATCATAGCTTCAGTCTACACTACCAATGATATGAGAACTTGGCCCATCTGATTGTTGGAACTATTCTGGGTTCATGTTTAGTGAGCGGATGCGTGTGCACCTAGGCGCTAGGTGATCACGCCTTGATAAGAAAATCATAGCTCAACTCTCATAAAGTATATATTCATAGATTCGAATTCCCCACTCCATTCTTGTCCAAAAAAAAAGCTGTTCGGAAGCTCTATGGTCCAGCTCGTTAGGGCTTCTTTATTATTATTATTTTTATTATTTTTATAAAAAATGTAGAAATTTCCTAATCCTAAATACAAAGGCGTTTAGGATTTTCTTTTTCATCTTCCCTCTCCAAATCATACTTTCACTGCCGTTTCTCCGCAGTTTTTTTTCTTCTCCACTCAATTTTTATCAACTTTGGGAAGTTTGAACCTTGTTTCCCTTTAAAGTTTATATGCTATATCCTTCCTTATTATAAATCTTTTATTTACGTGGATATACATAGATACATATACATACACATAAGTATTTGTCATAAATCATATATCATTAAAAAATTTCAAATGATTCAAATTCATGACGTATAGTCATAAATCATATATCATTTCAATTGAGTTATGATTTTGGTTGCTTATAAATTTCTTATTGTTACGTTTTATATGAACAATCTTCGAATATTGCGGATGGCAGGTGCCTATTCAGTCCGTAAAAGAGCATTTATTAAAGGAGGGCATAGAAGTCAGAATCTAATGACATTAACATAGACGCCTCAATTTTGAGGATTGGCAAAAACCAAGTTGGAATAATAACTTTATTTGGTATTTAATAGTTTCTGGTTTTGCTGACATGCATTGCTACTTTTATATCTGCCGTCCTCCAACTTTGTATTTTATTGAATGAAACAAAATCTAATTATGACAATATAAGACAAGGACCTGCATTGACTTCTTATTGTTCCTATAAATATCTGCCCATAGGAGCTGTTTGTTTGACATATTTAGGTACGAGTTAGTTGGAGGAGTTATGAACTCCTCCTAAAAAACCTACATCCAAACGAGTTTTTATTAACTCCTCATTTTTACTTTTAAAAATAACTCTTATTTCTAACCATTCATTTTTAATCATTCATTTATAATTACTCAATCATTTCTAACTACTTATTTTTAATCATTTCTTTCAAATCAATCAAAATAACTCATTTTTAACCATTCATTTTTAATCATTTCTTTTCTAACTACTAAAAATAACTACTCATTTTCAAATCTTCATCCAAACAAGATTTTGACTTTTAACTTCTCTATACAAAAATTACATCCAAACGAGTTTTTGACACAATTCTCAATTTTTAACTCCTCAACATAACTTCTCAATATAACTCCTTAACCTAAAAACTACCTAAATATGTCAAACAAACAGCCCCATAACCATTAGTTTGATGATGTGTGTATGTCATATCAAACTGTTCGATTGAATCTCATTTTGGGTTGACCATCCATATGGTTAAGAAAAGATTTTAAAATTTTTAAAAATTGAGTAAAATTTATGGTTTTCACCCATCTAAAAATCAATTTATTGCATGCGAATCAAATAGTTTGTTTTATTATATCATACTATTTAAAGTGTGGCTTAAAAGGAAAATCATTTTTGGACGATTTTACCCTTAAGCCATATTATATATCTACAAATATGTCATCTACAAATATGCCATTATTTTTTTCAAATTATTAAAATCATTAAAATCTTATAGTATCTTCAAACTAAATAAGTATAAAATTAAATGAAGATCTTGAGGTTTTTTTTTTCAAATTTAGAGAAAATTTGGGCTCTAGCTTATTCTATAAATACCACAAACTTATTAGTCACTAAAATTGTATAGTATCTTCAATTAAATAAGTATAAAATCAAATGAAAATCTTGAGGTTTTTTTTTCAAATATAAAGAAGATCTTGGTTCTAACTTTTTCTATAAATACTACAGACTTATAATTCTTTCTTACTTTTTTTAAATGTATGATCTGTTTTAATTCAAATTACTAATAATTCTTTTATCATTGATGTTGTAGAGATTTCGTTCGAGTTGGGATCAGTCTTAGCATTGGTGCACGCGGGAGTCGTTGTCGTCGAAGGTAACAATTTTTTCAATAAGTATTTAATTCGTTCTCTTCTTCCTTTATTTTTATTTTTATTATATTTTCTTTCTGTTATTTATTTTATGGTTCAACACTAATTTATAATTTTTTAAAAAACATTTATGGAGTATTTAAAACTTTGAAGAAGTGTTTAAACGTTCTTCAAATTAGTGAAAGATAATTTTTTATAATTATTATTTTTTGTTATTATAATAAATATGGCTTGAACATGTAATTTGTTGGTTATTCTTTGATATGTGATGTCATTAGAATACTACTCATATTTTGACATATGTACCGATATAAAATTGATCAATTTTACGAATTAATTAATTATTTATTTATATATATATATATTTTAATTTTAAATATAAATTTATAGGCCATATCATTTTCATAGAGAATAATAGATTTTAAAATAAAAATATAATATTATTATTTTATTTACTCAATTTGTGTTAAATTAATATTAAAAAATTAATATTTCATCAAAAATTGTTCTATTAGCTATGATAGAATGAATGAGAAAAGATAGATAATAGATTTTATCTTGAGAATTTACCATCAGCAGCATATTTTACCTCTTGTATTATATTTGCAGCAGACTTTTTAAAATAATTCATCTATAGCATATTTATTTCTATAACTCACCTAGTGATAGAACTCAATTTAGATTTCTATCACTAATAGAAAACTTAAGCAGTGATAGAATGAGTCTATCATTGATTGAATTCTATCATTAATAGAACTCAACAAGTGATAGAAGTCAATTTGGATTTTCTGCTACAGATGAAATTATTTTGGATTTTGTGCTATAGATGGAAATATTTTGCCATTTTTTGTTATACATGGAAAATCCCCTTTTATCTTATCTTTTTCAATGTTTTCTTTATTTTTTATTACTTATATAATATAAGGTGAAATAATAAAACAAATAGGATTTTTGAAATTTTAGATTGTGTTTTTTTAAAGAAAATTGTATTTTATTTTACATACTTTCACGTCAAATGAAATGTTTGATAACAAATAAATATATATATAATAATAAATTTGAGCTATTAAAATTATTTTTTCCAAATATTACAATTAATAGTAAAGTTATATGATATATTTCAATTAATTAATCGGTGTTATAGTATTTTAAGAGTTAGAAGTTTGAAAAGATGATTTATGTCTATGTAAATGAAAAGATCGAGATGATGATTAGATTAAATTAAAATGATAAACAAATGAAAAAAAAATTGGGTACAAAAGTAAAATTTTAGCATAAATATTATAATTTATATTAAAATATATATTATTATTTATAAGTATTTTAATAAATAAAAATATAATTTCACATACCACATTTAGAGAAAAAAATATCACGTGCAAGACACGTTCAAAAATTCTAGTAATATTAAAAGGTAACATAACTTGAACTGATAATTTTCATCATTTCTTTTTATTTTGTTTGTTATTCTATTCCAAACATGGTTTAAATGTTTTTATGTTCAATATTGATCTTTATGAAAATGAGGCTGTTAAAGATTTAAATTTAATCCCCAGGATTCTGGCAAATATTCCTTGTTTTTTTTTTTTGAGAGAATATTCCACCTTGTTACATATAGCGTGGTTCATGTTTGTTTTAATACAATTCAAAATGTTAAAGGGCGGTCACAATTTATTCTAATTCAGTATAATGATAGTGTGTTTGGAACACCAATTTGGCTATAATAGACGGAAGGTTATGATAAACGGTAAGTTATTAAAAATGATGTTTGAGGGACAAGATATTATAACAGGAATTATGAAAAATGATATTTGAGGGACTAGTTATGTAATAATAAGTAATATATGTAAGGTTTAAATAAACGGATACGTAGGTTTAGGCAACCACGATTTATAATAAACGATGGGACAAACATCGGTCGGGTTAGAGAAAAACTTGCCTTCTTAGCTAAGGAGGCAAACCCTCCATAAAAGAGGTATGTGACATCATTTGATGTTATAATTTTTTTTTTATTGTTATAAGGAGGCAAATTTTTATCGGTTGAGTTATTACAATCAACCCGATCGTTTGCATAAATGAAGGCCCAAACATACCCATAAGATTTATATTCAGGAAAGTCCCGAACCACTAGAGAATTTCGAAGTTAAATAGTCTTCAAGAATGTTCTCCGTCTCTTATTTATGTTGCAACGGCATACGATTTGTATTTTAATTATAAAAAAGTTCATTGATATATAAAAAGAAGAATAGATGCCTAAAAGAATAATCCATGAGATGATATAAAAATTGAACAGTTTTGCACCATAAAAAAGTATTTGAAAAAAGTTTACATAAAAAACGGCATAAGATTTGTAGTAAGAACTTCTTAGGAAAAATAATTAATGTTTCCATACTGATTCAATAGTAATACAATTATTGAAAATTATTGCATTTCAACAATCCAAGAAATAAAACATGTGAATAAAGTGCTTGTTTGTTTGATCAAAAGTATTCCAAAACTTTGCAATAAGAGCAATAATTTAACCAATTATTGGTTCAAATTCCTCTGCCAATGGTTGAACTCAAAACAAGGGAAAAAATAAACCCTTAAAACTGGGAACTTTGAAACATTTCCAGATTGGGCAATAAAATAAATCCCATAGTTTATTAAAACAAATTCAACAATAAGGACGTGGCAATTCCCACAGCACAAATAATAAATGGAAAATCGCTTAAAAACATGTTTTCCAACAAGATCTCTCATTTTCATTATAGATTATGAGCCAAGCCGCTAGTACTTGAGGGAGCACAAATATGGAGGATTCTACAAAACTAGAAATATGAGGAAAATGAGTGTATTTATTTCTCAAATGGTTTTAAGGTTTTGGAGTTTTACCCTTTTTGGAAACACCACATGCTAAGATTGCTTCATAACAGCTTTTTGGTTTCAGAGACCCTATATGTCAAGGAGAAGTCTCCTTGGATCTTCAACGACGTCTTTGATGCGGCGCAAAAAGAACACCGCCTCTCTCCCATCAATGAGTCTGTGGTCATATGTCAGGGCAATGTACATCATTGGCCTTGCGACAACGTTGCCTCCAACCACCACCGGACGAGATACGATCGAGTGCATTCCCAAGATTGCAGACTGCCAAGAAATTTCAGATTTTCAGCTTCTTATCCAGAACCAAAAATGAAAACGACATTTATAAAAATAAATAATAATAATAATGGTCATGTATACTCCAGTTGTAGAACGAATGCACTAGTAAATCATGGATAATATATAATATATCTAACGTTCAAGGATATAAAGAAATATTTTCATACCCTATCAATTTTTCTTGTAACAGTGAGTTTCGAGGCTAGCTTATATGCATCGAAACAACCTCTTAACCCTACTAGGTTCAATAAGCAAAACAGCTTTTAAGAAATTAATTCATAAGTAGGTAGTCACCAAAAACACTTTTAGAATTTATATATATGTAGGCGTCCAAGCCAGCTTATGCTCACCTTGACTATTATACGGCACGGTAACCTACCTAATCCTATAACATTTGAATGTTAAGGAAATCCAGTTTCCATAAATTTCTTTGTTCAAGAGTTCCAGTAAGGTGTATCATTGAGAACAGTATCTTGCATTAGATGAATCATGAATTTTTTTTTTTATGGAGGTTTCACGAACCTGAGGAGGATTAATGATGGGGGTACTCAAAAGACTTCCATAAACACCACCATTGGATACAGTGAAGGAACCTCCGGCCATCTCGTCAATTGATATGGAACCATCATTTGCCTTCTTTGCAAGGGAGTTTATCGACTTCTCTATGTCAGCAAAATTCATCTGATCGGCATTTCGAATGACTGGCACAACAAGACCCTGCATGGAAAAATGATGAAACATAATGTAGCAACTTTATACAACTACACAATATATGATCTACATCGTGAGCCGAAACTTTCAATCCAATTTTTGTTGATTGTGACCGTTGAAATCAATGCTGATTCTGATGTCATAAAAATTTAAGACCTCTTGGGTTTGAGAGCAACATCATTTTGCGTGTTGACACAACAATTCCTAAAATGTAGTAAGCAATCTATTAAGAAACTAGGAGGAATCACATCGTCCCTTATCCATTTTCCGTTTGCAATTCACAATTAAGTTGTTCACAACAAATTGAAAACTACAAAGCTATGGAAAACTTGAACAGACCTTAGGAGTGCCAACGGCTATGCTAATGTCTACATAGTCTCTGTATATGATATCATCCCCATCAATCACAGCATTAATAATAGGTTGGTTCTGAAGCCCATTGACAGCAGCCTGAAACATAAAGGGAAGAAAATGAATTGGCGAGCTACCTCGTGGAATTAACATATACACGAAGTTAAAGAAAACATACTTTAATAAACCCAGACATAAGTCCCAACTTGACTCCGTGTTTTTCAACAAAAGCATCCTTGTAATCAGAACGAAGCTTCATCAAATTTGTCCTACATAAAAGCAGTTGACAAGTTAAAATGAAGTAGCCAAAGACCTACCATAAATGCATCAAGTAGTGAAGATAAAGCTGACTAATTGGATGTCGTAATAAGGAAACTGAAAATCCCCAACAATGCCAACAGATCCTAAAAATGCCCAGAGATATCTACAATGTAAAGCGGATTTACATATTGGAAATGGGGACTGGGGAGGATTAGATAAAGTAACAAAAATAACAAAAAAAAAATTATGGAAAACAAAGTATCACTAGCATTCATGCATGACATGTTGGACCAAACAAATTGAAACTAGCAATGTTCAAGGAAGTAACGAGAAAGCCACGCGGCAGTAAATGAGGAAAACCAATGCAAACAACATGCTGGAAGTCATATTTTTCAGTTGGTGTAAATTTACATGTCAACTTCATTGAAGGTGGTCAACATAGCAAATGTGTTCTGAGAATCTTTCAGCCTTGTAGCAACCCTCTTTCGAAGCCTTGTCATTGGAACCTAAAGTTACAATAATCCCGAGTAAAGCAATGGAGGATGATAAGTTCATAAAAATACCCAGACTAATAGTGAATTCATTTGAGGGCCATGCAGATTTTAAATTATGGTTCTTACTCGTCTCTCTCTATCCTTGGGAGGAAGCTGGGGTTCTGTAGCTGAGCGTTTAGGAGGTGGTGAAGATGGTGCCTTAGGCTTCTCACTAGTAGGAGTTTCAACTTTAGGCTTGTCTATTTTGACAGCTGGAGCAGCCTGAGATGCAGCTTGCTCCGGTACTTTCTCAGAAGGAGCAACATGAGTTACACCTTCACCAGATTTTGAAATAATAGCAACCTTGGTACCTGGTTCTACTGTATCTCCTTCCTTGGCAACAAACTGGCAACATTTATATTGATCAGTTATCAACTTACAAAAAGCGTAGCGAAGGAAATTAACTAGTAGAAGTACAGAAATAGTCACCTTCTGAATAACACCAGCTCCTGGACTAGTGACATCAATAGTAACCTGATAGAAAATTAGCAGCAAGGGATTAAATAAAACGTCATATCATTTTCACAGGGAGAAGGGAAATAAAATAGTTTTTCCACTATAAATCTAAAAAGCAACACCTTATCTGTTTCAATTTGAGCAATTGCTTCATCCAATTCTACTCTATCACCCGGATCTGCTCTCAACATATCAAAATGGTTTCTTAATAAATCACCAAAATTTATGTGCATTATGTAGCAACAAGCAATATATTTTTTTTTTCCTTTTTTTTTTTGAAACGAGGGTAACCATTCCCGTCCCTAGGCCAAGCACTGGGAGATATCGAATGAGTAATGTCACAGCTGAGTCTCGAACCTGGAACTTTGAAGGGAGCATACCCTCAAAGCCCAAGTCTTCAAACACTGTGCCACCCCTAAGGGACAGCAACAAGCAATATACTTAATAACCAGAGAACATACTCTTCAGAAATTTTGCCAGCGTTCCATCAGTAATAGACTCAGCCAATGGAGGGACAACAACGTCAAGCAGATCCCCTTAATTGCCAAATATGACAATATGTTAGTTACAAAAAGAAAAGAAATATGGCATTTAGACAACATAAAATGGGTTTGTATGCACACAACTACAGAGAAATTTGTTGATAAAACAGAGTGAATTTGCAATATACTCTACAGTCTTCACTCAATAAATAAACAAGCGAGCAACATCAAAATGAAAATACTATCAACTTCACTAATTTAGTAGAAGCTCAACTTTACTATTTAACTCCTATTGCAAGTGAGCTAACTGCAAAATCTAATGAACGAGAAAATAAAATCCTTCCAACTTCTCGAAGCAGTCAGAATAACAAACTTAAAGCCGTGTCAGTATATTTTGCTTATGCCGATGGAAGATGTGGTTCTTACTTTCCACTTTTCATGGGATAATGAGCTATGTGCTTCATTGATGATGTGAAAAAAGCACAAGTGAAAACCAAAGGAGATAACAAAAGGACCCTCCAATCATTGTTTGTTCCACTTTTTTTCAGTAAGAATCTAGCTTTCTGCACTACATACCAGGGGCATCCGCGCCCGTCCAATTAACATTTTCTTTTAATAATGAACCCAACTTTTGTTGAGAAAGAATGAAAAAACAAAACAAAGGGCCATACAAAAATTTAGCCCTAGAAAGTTGGGGAGACCGGCTATCAAAAGAGTCTTGAATATAGTAAAACTACTCTGAAAGCTTAATCAGAAAAAAGAAAAAAAAATAGTAATTAAGCTCCAAAGAGAAATATGGAATCTAACGAGGGTCCAAACATTCCACCCCTCTAAAGATTCTATTATTTCTCTATCCCAAAGACCCCAATATATAGAACGCAACCTTGTCTTCCACAAGAAATCCCCTTCTCACGAAAAAGGGGAGAAACAAAAAAAATCTCTAATCATCTCCCTACAACTCGATCTCTCAAACTTTAGTGCCAAGCACCTCAAAATACTGACTCCACACCTCAAAAGCCAACTCGCAGCTCCAAAGAAGATGATCGAAATCATTTGCCACCCTTTGGCATAAGATGCAATGTGTTAGACCCATAAGGGAGTTCTGGTGTTGCTAGCATGATTATCAGCATCAGCTAACAACAGGTAAGTGTATATAAAGCCAACTAATGCCAAGAAATGTTCAAGACAAAACACAAACAAAAATAATTAAGGAAGAACAGTGGTGTCGCACCATTATCTGAAGAGAAGGTCCGGCCATTCATTTCCATCATAGGTCTTTGTTGAATACTTGCAAAAGCTACCCTGATACCCATATAAAAAAAAAATTTAAAATCAAAGGGGCAGTAGCAAAATAACTATATCTCATAAAAAATAGTAATTTTGAAAGAAAAAAAAACTAGCACATTCATCAAATGAGAAACAACTAAAATTCATGATATCCCTTTTAATTATTCTCGCCTTCATCTTCAAAATTTTGGATTGCATTTATCAATAATTTAATGCAACATTACATAGACTTCTGTTTTATATGCAACACATGATGGGTCTAATAATGAAGACAGATGCCCCACGATTTCTATCAAATGCATGATGAAAATTCAACAACATAGATTAACAATGTTTTTCACGTAAAGTAAAGGATAAAATAAAAGATTGAAAGTCAGGAGAAGATAGAATAAGTGTAACCATTCAAAGATAAAATAAGATTTAAACATAATGATTCATGGTAGAAAAAACAAGTTCGTGGGGCATCAATCAAGAATAACAGAAACAATAATTATATTTTTTTAAAAGGATATTAAGAACAAAATAAGTTAATGAATTTACCCTTCATTTAGAATCACCAAAGAGTATGAAGAATTGTAAAGGACATGACAATAAAAACTATAAATTATTTGAATTCTGAATTTAGTTTGGAATAAGATAAATTTGAAATGAAATTTGTTGTTTGGATGTTAACCAAAAACATTAGGAAAATGGACATTCTACAATTATAGCCTTTTGTTGGATGAGATTCTAAAATTTGATTAGATCAATTTGATAATCTCAAGGTATAAAGCAAATATGTACCACATACGTAAAGTAGTTCAATGGTAACTAACCTTAGAGATTGTGGACTAGCCAGGCCACCTGCAACATAGGGATATCAATTAATCAAACGAAAAACATATACTAGAACTAGTTGCATGAGGTGGGAGCTTAAGAAAATACACATAGAAGTTGTAATCAAAATTACCAGTTGAAAGTAGGTGAGAAAAATTTCTGGCATGTCCAAAGCTTCTACATTGGTGCAAAATCTGAATGTGTAAAGAACACGACGCATGTAAGATACATAAATAGTTTATTGCACGAAAACACCCAATAAAAAAAAAATCCCCGTTAATTTTATTTTCATTTCATTTCATTTCACGGAGAGATTTTAGGAAGACCAAAGAGATAAATAGCAAATACTTGTAATGCACAACAATCCATCTCTGCCTTCTTAACACATATCCTATCTATAAACGATAACAACCACCTCCAGACAAAGCACGCAAGGAGACAAAAACTTCAAAGTAAGTAACTACCTCTTTCTCAGCAACGGAGCCAATTCTTCCAGCAGAAATGGAGGGTCGAAATCCCCGCAAATACTGCGAAGAAAACTGAAATGAAAGGCAACAGAATCAGACAAGTCTAGAAATCGATACAAATCATATGCGAATCATGTAATCCTGAAGAAAATAGATAGAATGCACTGAAGCTTACCAGATTAGAGCCTCCAGACGCAATCCGCCGCCTAACGACTCCAAAACTCATTTTTCTCAGCTTCTATTCAAGCAAGTAAAACAAAAATCAAAGCACCGATCAAATCACAATACAGAAATCCACAATACTGCATTCTTTCACGATTTAGTCGAAAATAAGAGATACAGAACAGAAATAAAGTCCTGAATCAAATGCGCACATCTGAACACACAACAAACAAAAAAAAACCTAAATCGAAGCAAGATCAACGAAACCGATTTCCTAAAAACTCAAACGAATTTCTGAGCAGCCAAACAAGAACCAGAAACGGATCGATTGAAAGCGCTTACCGGAAAGGCAGAGACCGGAGAAACTCAGGGAGGATCAACGAGGAAGGGTTTCGAAGAGCGACAGCGAGAGGATGAAGGAAAAGGAAGTTTCGATTTGGTTCCTTTACGCCATGATTTGATATGGGAAATTGGAAGGCTCGGGGGCTAGCACAAGGTGTGGCCCAGTTCATGTGAGATTGGACACGTGTTCGGTTTTGATTCGCTAGCGGAAGAAAGTCAGAGGAGGTGTAAGAAGCTGCTTGTGCCAAATATTTTTAGGTTAAAACATCATTTTCTGCCCACATTTTATTTCCTTTGAAATCGCCTAAATTTAGTTCATATTTTTTCATTATTTCTTAAAACAAAAATAAATTGAAATTCGTTTATATTAAAATAGTTAAATTATAATAATTATGATTTTTTTAATTCAACAAAAATTGTGGAGATCCAAAATTCTATCACTTTTTTTTAACATCTCTCACTTTTTAGCTTGTGTGTTTTTTTATCAATGTTTTTTTTATGATTTTCTTTTATTCAACATCTCTAACGGTGTGTATGGTGAAAAGATTAAAATTAAGATTAAATTAGTTGGTGTTAAGTTAAACTGAGTAAGAAGTTAATATTAAGTTCATCTGTATTTTATAGACAAGTTAAGTTAAGCTGAATTAAATTAAAGTCACGATTGTTTGAGATAAAAATTAAGTTAAGTCGAGTGTTAAATCATTTTGTTATTAAAAAATGATTCATTGTATATTTACTCTTCATCGACAAAATCATTTTCATTTGATCCCTAACTACAACCTAAATTGTCTCATATATTCAACATGTCTAAAAAGTAAAATTCGATTATAAAAGCTCATGTTGAGTTATGTAAAATATCTTTGGAGTTAAGTATTTTTTGTACTTAATAATTTTTATAATTAGAAGGATAAATATATTTAAAAAAAAGACTACCATGGATAAGATCTTTCCACAAAATCATGCATTAATAGTATGAACATTTTTTATACTGGTATACATCATTTGATTTATTAAATTTTAAAGATTTAGATTAAATTGTTTATAAAAAAAAGATTTAGATTAAATTTATATTTCCAATTTGTACATTAAAACAGATTAAGTTTAAATAAACGTGAAAGTGAAAAGGTTAAAATAGTATTCTTAATCATTTTTAATGGACCATTTTATTTATTCCACTCTTCTTTTGACGCGATCATTCTCGCATATTATGCGGCCTATTTGCCCCTCATTTTGTTGTCATATTTTGAATTCAACCTTTTTACTTTATTTTGGAAACAATAAATTGAGTAGAAAGAATATGGAAAGGAATTATTCGCCCACCTAAGTTGGAAATCTATACTTGGTTTTAGCCTTTTATTTTTCTAGAAAAATAAAGGTGAGAAACAAATTTAAAAACTTTTGACCTTGAAATAAATAAATATTTGATTGCTGAGCTATATTGGCTAGAATATAACTATTGTTTATTGGTACATATATTGGGGGATGACTTTTCAAATTTATGTTATTTATAGATATTTTATGAATTTAAAATATAATAAATAATACAACAAAACTTACTAAATTAGTCAAATCTATTAAATAATTACAAATCTGACTATTTAAAAAATTAGATTACCGAATATTTACCATATTTTTTTTACTAAAAAAATATATGTTACAATATTTAAATTTATTAATAATTAATATTAGTGTCTTCTTTAAAATTCAAATATTCCACGAGAATGTCATTCCATACACATATTGACAATAACTATACAACATATTGTATCATAAATAATATTGTCTATATTATTATTATTATTACTTTAATATTGTATCATAAATACTCATTAATACAACATATAATTAACACGATATTATAAAAAATATATATATTTAACAATAACTATACAGTTGGTAATTTCTTTTAAAAAAATGACTATAATTATAAATATTTTTTAAATTTGACTAAACGTCAAGTTTCCCAAAATAATATAGACTTGTACTAATTTTTCAAATTAAATGATAAAATTTTGTTGTTTTTGTCTGATTTTTCAAACCATAAATTAAATTAATTTTCAGGACTGTATTTACAATTCACCATTTTTTTTTGTACACAATTTACCATTTTTATTTTAGATTTTTATAAACACTCCTTTCATTGTAATAATTTCACATAAAGGTTATCCAAACGCACACCGCAACCTGAAGTAGCAGATTCTTCTCCCGCTCTCCGCCGGTAAAACCTAACTTCACGATGAACTGCTCCGCCGTTGAATTACCTCTTCTCCGGCCAAATCTCAACCCTAACCGCCGGCAACGGGAGCAGAAATCACAGTCTCAGCCACCGGAAAACCACCACATCTTCCGCCAGGTTCACATTTCTCCACGGACCGGCCGCCGATTCGTTTCCACAAAAGCGATTGAAATTCCAAGCTCTCTAGTGCTCGCAAGCAGTACGATTCCTCCGTCGCAGTCCGGCGACGTGTCGGTTCTCCTCCCGACTGGGTTTGCCACTTTCTCCTTCTTATAATCTCGAATCTATCCGTAAAATCGAACAAATCCGAGATTAATCTCTTCAATTTTTGCAGCGGCGTTCTTCTGATTGCGTATTTGATAGCGAATTTCATATTTCCGGAGCTTCTTATGAAATCGTTCGGTTCCGATGAGAGCGACGGCAGAGCTGCGGCGGAAGAGGAAGAAATTGGCGCGAGTGAAGGGAAGAAGAAAAGGGGATTCGGCAGCAACAAGAGGTAGCAAAAATTGAAGGTGAGTTATTTGATTTTTTTTTTTTTTTAATGTGAAGATATTTCGATCTGATTTTTTTTTTTTTTTTTGGTACATTTCTGTGTGGTGGATTCTGAATTTTGTTGGTGAGAATCGAGATTGGCGATCGGATTCTCTGTGTTTTCTTCTGGAATTTGATTGAAACAGAAATTATTTGTTGATTGTTTGAAACAAATTATGACATTTTTGTGAGAAAAAGAATCTGGAAATGAATGAGTTTTGGTCCGTTTATTGTTTTTTGAGCTCAACCAAAATGGGGATGGTATTTTAACGGATGAGATTCTATGCTTTTTGTGTTACTTTGATTATTGTCTAATTTTTTGTATTTTTATTTAAGAAAATAAGACTCAATAACTTCTTATTTTCTTTTCTTTTTTTGGTTTAAAGGGGTATATCCTCAAAACTCAAGTCATCAAATGGAACATATTGTTAAAAAAAATTGAGTAATAATAGACTTGATTATTTAAAAAAAAAAAAAAAAAACCAAATGTGAATGTTTTATTTTTATGAGTTCAACCATCATAAACTAAATGAGAGTCAAATACATATTTTAAGATTGAAACTGTAATAATGAAATTAAAATAAAATAATACCGATCAACATAAAGAATCTCGATTAATTTGCGGTGAGCGTGGATCGAACACGCGACCTTCAAATCTTCAGTCTGACGCTCTCCCAACTGAGCTATCCCTGCTTGATGTTTCATGTATCGTTAGATATTTTAATCATAAGATAATTTAGGGCTGTTGTTGCACATTTTTTTTCGATATATAAGTGCTATTATACTTATTTTTTAATCTAAGACTAATGACTTAAGTAGTGATTAAAGTTAAATGACTAAGTTTTTTTGGAATTGTCAAGATAGGCCTCATAACGTATTGTGTTTATTGTTGTGTGGCCAATGAGATTGTTAGCGAGGCCTCGAGAAAGTGTGTAAGCATTTCGGGGAGTGTGGTTGCGAGAGGAGTATACATTTTACATTTTTTTTACTTTCCCCCAAAAGTGTTTGAGAGGCGTTGGGTCAATTTAATGAAAAATTCAGACAAGCCCAAATTTACTAATGAAATGAGAGCCATGAAGAATGATAGACAAAAAGTGAAAATCAAATATGAAAAAAAATGCGGTAAGTGTGAATCGAATACGCAACTTTTAGATCTTCAGTCTAACACTTTTCCAACTGAGCTATTCCTGCTTGAACTTTCATGTATTGTTAGAATGTTAGACAAAAAGTGAAAATCGAATATGAAAAGAAATGCGGTGAGCGTGGATCGAACACGCGACCTTCAGATCTTCAGTCTGACGCTCTCCCAACTGAGCTATCCCCACTTGATATTTCATGTATTGTTAGATATTGTAATCATAAGATAATTTAGAGTTGGTTGCACTTTTTTTACTAGATTTTTCTGTTTATCTTACAACATAGAGTTTTAATGTCTATTGAACTATATCCATATATACATATATATATTAATGAAATACTTAAATTAATTATTCTTATATTGGTGCTATTATACTTTCTTTTTTCTTTTTGATCTAAAACTAGTGACTTAAAAGTAGTGGCTAAACGTAAACAACTAAGGTTCTTGGGAATTGTCACAATATGCCCCATAACTTAAAGATTGTTTTATTGTTGTGTGGCCAATCAAGTTGTTAGTGAGGCCTCAAGAAAGTGAGTATAAGGCTAAGCATTTCGGGGAGTTTGGTTTCGAGAGGAGTATACATTTTCCTGTTATTTTTTAGTATTTAAAATCGATGAGATCTAAAGGACAAAAGCTCTCGTAACTTATGGTCGATAAATACAATCGAAGCTTAGGCTTCAGTAAAGCCTTTTGGTGTATTTGGTTGGAAAGTAAAGAGAAGTCTTCCTTTAACGGATTATTTACATATCACTGCCTTTTGATAGAGGGCAGAACGACCATCTATGTAAGTATATGGTTTGGGGATCTTATAATAATAATAATGAAAATATTAAAAAAAAAAAAAATAAATAAAATCAAAGATCATATACTGAGCTTGAAATTTAGCCTAATAATGACAATGACAAAAAAAAAAGAAAAAAGTGGAGTGCATTTTACTTCCACACATGATTCCAACTATTCTGCAAAAAATTTAAGTCAAATTGGAGCTCAGAGTACAGATGAGATGAGACAGAACAAAAACTGCACATGATTTTGATATTCTTACACCTAGCATGAACATCAGCATGTAGATGATGAAAGATCTAACCCATCAACTGCAGATTTGAGCTCATTAAACCTCATTGCGGAAGACAATTTTACCGCTACCGTCTTCTCTAACAATATCGTGAAGCGATCCTCGCTGCAGTCTTTGCTGCGCATGATTTGCAATTGAGACCGAAGAGCCAAAACTCGGTACGGTTGCAAGTTCTCGAATATCACTGGATCCCGATCATAATCCTGAGAAACTAAAAAGTTTCAAATACAAATTTCACCCTAACCAAAGGCCTAGTCTAGAAGTCAACGAGGATTCTAACTTCTAAGATAAGAATTTGAATCCAAGCGCTTTAACCCAAAACCTCGAAAGACATCTCCTAACATGTAAGCTAACACCTTAGGCCCCATTTTATAATCATTTAGTTTCCTTGAGAAAGTATGTGAATCTTAACCAAATTTCAAAAACAAAAACAAACTTTTGGAAACTATTTTTTTTGTTTCCAAATTTTGGCTTGGTTTCTACAAATATAGATAAAATGTAGATATCCATGTAGAAGAAAATATATGGTATAATAGTTATTGTAGGTTTAAATTTTAAAAACCAAAAACAAAAAATCAAATGATTATTAAACGGAGTCTTAGCTATTCTCAAGAGACAATCTCTTGATCTTATTATACTTGATTGTCAAAAAAATCTAATAAAAATTGATTTTGTAGTAGGCAACTATTTATGGATAGACCCATTTTGAGTGAAACATGAATCCAAACATTAAGGCTCCGTTAGATAATCATTTGATTTTTTGTTTTTAAAATTTAAGCATATTCTTACTCAAATTTCCTACAATGTGTTCCACATTTCCTACAATGTATCCATCTTTTCTTTAACAAAGTATGTAAATACTAACCAACTTTAAAAAACAAAAACAAGTTTTATGAAGCTACATTTTTTTGTTTCCAAATTTTGGTTTGATTTCTACAAATATAGGTGAGAGGTAAGTATCTAAGTAAGAAAAAACATATGGTAAAGTAGTTGGTGTAGGCTTAAATTTCAAAAATCAAATGGTTATCGAACGGGGCGTGAGTACTTTGTTACAAGAGTAAACTGCATAAATACTTACCATTTTTCTCTTGATAAATTGTGAAACAATTTCGTTTCGAATATAATTGCATATTATTTGAGCCTAATGAGAAAATGTAGCTTTTCAGCTACAGAGGAAAAGCAGCAGCAGGTCAGAGCCATTACAATCATACGCAAACTAGTAAAGTATGCATCGTTTGAACTTACCTTTTCCGTAACAACAACGACTGGCTTGGAAGCAAACTTTTTCTCCAATTCCTCAAGCTTTATTTTGATCAGCACCATATCCTATATGAAATGAAAATAGACAGTTAGAGCATGGAAGGTGCCAACCCAAGGTGGCGACGCTATCAACGGTTAAGTAAATAGGACGAGAGAAATAACCCGAATCCTAGCTGGGATTCTAATATTTCTAAATTGCAAAACCTGGGTATTTGTGGAAATACCACTATGTCTAAAATGTATAGGACAGTGTACAGATATGCGAGACTGCAGTAGAAAAATATTTACCCTGTTTTGATACACGTGATGGTCGGTGAAGTCAAGTCGATCGACATGATATGCTCCTATCTGCAAGAAATGATTTTCCAATTCCACATGAAAACATTAGTGTATAAAATGGATAAGATGACAGCACTGCCAGTGCAAACAACAGAAAACATCAACCAAGCAACCGCCTTCTTAAAGCGTATAAAAACAAAGCTGAAAGTAATGAGATCGAGAGGATTGAAACGAAAATGATTGTTATGTTACCATCTGTATTGTCTGCACAAAAGCATCAGCAGAGCCAATGGCAGAAACACATAATACTACATGGTTAGACAATGTCCCCAACGATATTCTCGCGTTGATATTTGCAACTTCAAAGAAGAATGAGGGAGCCATTTCAGTAAGCACCACAATAAGCGAATCCTTAATTTTCCGTAACATTATCGTAATATCTTTAATATTTTGTGCTGAAACCTGAGATTTCAAGGATAAATGTCATGTTTACTATAGATTCCAGACTTAATAGCAAGTAATTAGATCTTACTGAAGCAGCTTCTAGCAGTCATGTGCGTAATAATGTTTTTTGCAAAAACGAAAAAATTGTCTGATCCATATTCTTTACCAGATTAGCATGATGAATAATGGCAACGTCTGCCCTTTTGAGTGCAGACAATGGTTCTCTCAAAGGCCCAAGTGGTAATAATTGTCCATTTCCCCACAGTGTTATCCCATTGAACATAACAATCTCCAAGTCACGGTGCAAACTCCAGTGCTAAGTTCCAAGAAAATATTAAGCTATCACATTCACTGCCAACAATTTGTAGCAAAAAGCCACTCAAAAAATCTCAACAAAAACCAGTAAAAAGATCAATGAGGCTTGCAAGTGCCCGATTTTATCGGTTACCTTCTATACCAACTCAAAGGGTCATAACCTCCCCAATTATAATAACTTGCGTGTAATTATAACAGGGGTTAGAATAACATATGTTTGGTGCAAGTTATTATAACGAGAAATTATAATAATAGAAAATTTTAATAGATAACAAAAGTTACTATAACAAGGTTGGAGGTTATAATAGTTGGAAGGAGGATTATGGGTTAACCCACCGGTTATTATAATTTATATTCGATGACCCAAACACGAGTTTAAGGGTTTAGGGAACCAAACGCCCCCTAAGAGGAAAAGGGAGATGTACCTGCATTCCATCATCAAGAATAACAGCACCAATTTTTTCAGACTTGGGAAGATTTCTTGCTTGTTCTAAGCAGTGCTTCTCAGTCAATGTGCCTCTTTGAGATCCAACATAACCATATTTGTTAAAATACCAAGCAGCAGTTTCTCTCCTATCTGCTCCAATACCTACTTTAACAGAACTCCCATCAAGATGCCTCATGAGCATTTTAGCTTCATCCCCACCAGCATAGCCCTAGCAGGAAATCAACCCAGTAGAATCACCAACTTTATATTTAGAATACCATAGAGTTATGAACAACTATCAAACACATAATTCTTGAAGCACCACAAAAACTAAACTAGCTGCTATCAATTTGATACGATCCCGGAAACATTAAAAGTTTATTCGAGGCGGAGCAAGAAGTGAAGAATGAATTATTTACTATTTTAATATATTTTTATTATGCGAATTTAGATTGTATTGGGCTTATGGGCCTAAATAGAGTTATTTCCAAAATTAGGTTAAATCCTAGGATTGCTATAAATAGGAAGACATAGGCTACTCTTTTCATCGATTGAATTATCATTATTGTATTGCGGCTCTTTGAGAGATTCTCTCGAGAGGTTTTATCATAGATTAATAAAATAGTGTGGTAGATTCTATCACAATTCAAGTCCAGCAACAAAAACCAAACGCCACAAACATCCATCAGTAACCAAATCATGAAATGTGTGGAAAAGAAAATCATGAACTATTTTCAAATTCAGTTACCCTATTAAGGATTAGAGGTGAAATCCCAGAGGCCGCAAGCCATAAGGCAATGAACTCGACCATTGGCGTTTTCCCATTGCCTCCCCAAGTCAAATTCCCGACACTAATAACTGGCACTGGCAACCTTCATATCAACATACAGAAATTGTAAAAAAAAAAAAATCCAAAACGAACCACAAATTACAAGAAATATCAATACATCTAGTGCCCTAGCATCGATTAATGAAAAATGAAGATTATAACAATCCTAAGCATCAATTACTTAACAAAATCATGTAAAACCACACTACCCAGCTGTCCCCAAGGGCAGTCCACCGGTCGAGGCCAAAGACTTCAACTCCCTGGTTCGAAGCAGTAAAGTGCTCAAACTAAAATAGTCTTCGAAGTATCCCGGTGCCACATTCTAGGAACAGGCCACCGGTGATCCGGTTATCGGGGAGCGAAGCTTCAATTTTCCTGTTTAAAACGAAAAACACACACACAACCAAGCTCGAGCAACTCAATCATGCTCCCAAGATTTTCAACAACCGGATTCGAACCCTTCCAATGCCGCTAAGAAAACATCATCTATACCAGAAATTACAATAAATATGAATATATCTTGTGCCCTAGCAGTTCGATTGATGAAAAAAATGAAGATTAACACAATCCAGAGCATCAATTACTGAAACAAAATCATGCAAAACCACACTACCAAGCTCGAGCAACTCAATCATGCTCCCAAAATGTTCAAAACCCCTAATTCGAACCTTTCGATGCCGCTTAAAAAAACACCAATCTATACCCGAAATTGATCTCAAATTCAGCCGAAATTTGGTACTATGATAACGAAACGGTTCAAAACAGGTCCTAATCCTACCGATGTTCGCCAAATATGCCGTAGTGGTAGAAATGGCGGCGAAGAGACAGGCCGAGCTCGAAGAGAGAAGACGCCATGAAGAGGAAGGGGATGATGGAGCGTTGCAGAGAAGAGAGCTTAGCGTGGTCCTTGCTGTAGGCGATTTCGATCACTGACTTCTTCAGCTTCTCCATGGATGACGGCGGAAGAATCATATGCTCCGGTGGTCGGAAAAAGGCAGGTATTACACGTTCTATTTCAAAATTCAAGATATTCATGAATTCTTATATCATATTAACAATTTAATTGATGCAGCTTTTTTTTGGATTTTTTTTTATGTATGATACAAAAACAAAAGAAAAATTATGAATACTAAATTATATAATAAATTCGTCCCTAGTAGTACTAGTAAAAAGATTCAAAACTTGTGGTTTGTTAATGTCATACATAATTTAAAAAAAAACTTTAATGAGTATACATATTATCTTTAATTAATGTCGGATACATGTATTTAATCAATGTGTTTTTTCATCAATATAGTATTTTGTCAGTGTCGAGATGATAAATGACAAAATTAAATTATAAAAAAAATGCTCAACATTCAGATGAAATGCTTCTAAAATGTGTTATGGTTGAAATATAGGACCATAAAATTGTTATATAGAACACATTCCTTTTTATTTTTTTAGTATAACCGATACAATTATAAATTTCTACCTACATCAATGTGCGAATAGTTTAATCACATAAATTATATATTCAAGGTTTAAAGTTCAAATTTCTTACTTAAAATATTGTTTAAATTAAAGGTCTTGCCTAACTTAGTGACATTTATGCCAATAGAGCAATAGCTTAAGCGGTATCAATGTATTTCGAGTCTCCCCCACCCCCCAATTATTGTAATCTAAACAAAAAAAAACTTAGTGACATTTATATATTGAATGATAAATAAATAATGACTTCAAATCTCTACCCTCGATATTGTGTAATTCAGATGTTTTAAAAAAAATGTTCAGATTTTTTTTATAGAGAAAAACAATTAAAATTTTCCAAACAAGAAATAATAAGCAAAATACTCAAACTCAGTAATTATTTTGTTCTCAAATACTCAAACTCAGTATTTTCCAATAAATCACCACCCCCGAGTTCTGTATTTTTCAAACAAGAACTAATAATTTATCCGTTAATTTTTACCCTTGTATTCTCTTATTTTATTTTTATTTCACACACTCTTATTTGAATTATGTCATAAATATCTCTAACTACACAAATTTATTTACTGTATAGCATACAAGAAATAAAGAAAAAAGTGTTTACAAAAAAAAGAAAAGAAATAAAGGAAAAAAATTGTTAAAATACTTATATTATCACATATAAAAAAGGTGAAAAGTCGACATCTATATAAAATATATAAATATTCCTATCCCTATTAGTTTTTTTTTTTTGGAAGAAATTACTAATTTATTTTGAGTTAGAATTTTATATCATTTAATATGATATTAAAGTTATATATGATACTCAACTCTCAAATTCACATCTAAACTTAAAGAATGTTAAAAATCGAATAAAAAATAGTTAAAATAATCTTAATAAATCAAAATATTTGGATTAAAAGCATTATAATTACTTATATATAAAAAAATTATTTATAATAACAGCATCTTGTATATGTAATAAACATAAAATTACATGTTTAAATACTTTTCCTTCAAATATTAAACGAATAATTATTAATTTAAAATTTTCGAGCATAGTTCAACATAAAATATTCACTATTGACCAAGGGAAGGTTGGTCCCCACTCCACATACTTGATTAAAAAAATAATATATATATATATATATATATATATTAATTGCTTAAAAAGAAAAGATAACTTTATTTCATAATTCCACAGAAGGCCCCACATACTGAACCAATCAATTTTTAATTCGATTTGATTGTCGTTCTGTTCAACGCGTGGCTTTCATCGTAGCCGTTCACAACGTGCCAAAAGCCTAAAATCGAAATGCAATTTTGAAGGAACGGCGACGTATGCTACCACGTGGCAGATGAAGTAAAACAGAAGGCAGAAGAATAGGAAATGACGGAAATGTCCTGATTGGAAGACGCGTAAAATAATATATCCAATGGTGTTTTGGTCAAATTGCGGGGTTGGACTGGGCCCACTATAGTTTATCTTTTTTTGTCAAATAAAAGTGTTTGACACTCGCCCAGGCTGCGCGTGTTTTTCACGTAGAATCACCAGCATATTTGGATGGATATTTGTTTTTGATAAATTACAAAATTGGGGAGATAAAATTAATTTTAAAAATGAAAATTTCATTTTCGTGCATTTTTTTTAATTATTTTGTGAATAAATTTGAAAATTCATCTTAAAATTTATAATTAAATTCTATAGTTTGGTAATATTTTAAAAATATTTTGTTATCATTTTTTATTGTTAATAAATTAAATACATGAAAATCGATTATTCACATGTCAATAATGGTGGAATTATTTACATGATTGATTCAACAAAACAAAATTATAAAATTTACTTGTATATAATTATTTCTCCGTGAAAAATATATGTTAATTATTACTAAGTTAAGTTTGTTTGGACTATTTGAAAGGTTCTGTTTTATATAGAAATGAAGGTTTTTCTTTAATTATATATAGTCTTCTAGATATACCCTTTGAAAAATAAAATAAACCAGTTATAACGGTTTTCTTTAATTACTCACTTTCTTGTTTTGGGCAAATTTACTTCAATTTTGCAGGGAAAGTGCAAAGTTTTTATTATAAATCATAATTGCATGTTCCTTTAAAATACATGTGTTGATATTAATGTGCACTATACATACATTATTTGAAATTAATCTAAATAAAGTTTGTTGATCCATTTTCTCATTTTGTACACAATAAAATGAATAAACAATTTCAAAGAAAAAAAAACAGCAATCAAAATTGAGTTGACTAATTTACACACATGGAACACATTTGTTCAAATTTTAACGAGTATTAACTATCCATTAAAAAAAAAGAAGTTATTATGGTAATTTTAGATAAAAAAAAAGGGCATGCACTTCATAAATGGTTCAATTACAAAGCCAATTTAATTAAACATAGTAGAAATAATCAATTGTGTTGGTTAATGTCGACTATATCAAATAAATGTATGATTTATTTCCAAGATAAATTAATAATAGAATGCATCATCGATCAAGAAGTAATAAGTTCAAATCTTAACTTTCAAATATTATGTTGAACTAAAAGAATGACAATAAAAAGAGTAAATTATGTATCTTATAACTCGTGAAGTATATTTCATCTTTTTATTAAGAAAAAAACTTCAATGTACTTAACACTTTATCAATAAAAAACAAGTTCTATGTTAGTATGTTGACCCATTACGTTAACACATGAACCTCAATGCAATGTATCTCGAATTTTTATGACGAACACTTTCCATTGGCTAGCGACATACAATATACGACAATTTAAAGGGTCTTAGGTCATATTTTTTAATCACCAATCAACCATTGCTCAACCATAACCATCCACATTTACATAGTGATTGAAAATTCAGACAATAAATCTTCAACATTTAATATATATTCAGAAGATTAATAAAAAAAAAAAACTACAATTCCACAATAAAATGACAACTCAATCAATAACTTCAATAAATTGCTAAAAGAAAGAGGAGCAATATCATAATTGCAACGCACTGCCATGAAAAAAGCAGTGCACGGAAAATCTGTAAAACAAATAATTAAAATTGGGTCACATGCAATATCAGCGCTGGCCCATTAAACCAATAATAATTCCAATAACGCAATAACTCGACAAATGTAATATTTGGGTATTTATTATTCAGCATTTAGTATAAATTTACCATCCGGTAGAATTATAGTTTACGACATATTTTTAAATATCATTTACATGATCGAATGACATATTTTTAAATATCATTTACATGATTGAATGAGTTAATGACACGATTAATTATCTATTTTGGTATTAATTTATTTTCATTCAATTATCATGGAATCAACATTTATAATTTTCTTCCTCAAATTTGTACTAAAAAACACATTTCTCTTTCATTTGTCAAATTATTACCTTTTTTATATATATATATATATTCTTTAATACATTTTTTTTATATATTCCACAAATAGTAAGAGCTAAAGTTCAATTGAAGTATATATGATTGAAAACTTGACCTCTTTAGTTCATGAGTTTGGGTTTTAACTAAACACTTTGATCTCTCTACACAATTATAGCATTTGAGTACCTGCTATACTTATTTAGTTTCCTCCTAAAAGTTAAGTTAAGGTCAAAATTAAATGTACGTGTTAAATTTTAAATTGGTATAGTCATTATTTTAGTTAACATTTTAGTATGTAATTAATAGTTTTGTTATCTTAAAGACTATAATTAGAAATTGTTAAAATATCATGGTTTAAAATGTCTGCTTTTGAAACAAAAGACCAACATTGAATTTCAAAATAAATAAAAACAAAATTATATTGATATAACATCCATTTGTTGCTAGTTAAAGTGAGTATAAGTCAATCAACACATGTAATACTTAGTTTTACTTAATTATAATAAGGGAATGGGGGACTCAAACCTATGTTCGAATGATTTCTAATGCATGTATGATACTCGTTGGACTATGTTCATTTTGGCCGACGTCCTCCATCTCTCTTGGTACTTAGATTTTAATGTCATTTCAAACATTAATATTTTAGGTTATTTTCTAGGGTTACTTCCTTCAATTACACTCATCTTGTTTGTAATAATGTGACATTCTCTCGCTCATGTGAAGAAAAATGAAGTAGGTTTATTTTTTATTATTATTAATATATATTTTTTTAAAACTTTGAATTTCTCTGAAAACAGAGTTATTTTGTTGGTTGAGTTTATCAGCCGTTTCTTAAAAAATCAGGTGGGAGCTGTTTGTTTGACATATTTAGGTATCAGTTATATGATTTATTAATTTTTTATCAGAAACCTACATCCAAACGAATTTTTATTAATTTCTTTTCATAAAAATGACTTTCATTTATAACAATTCATTTAAAATCACTTATTTTTAATCATTCGTTTCAAATCAATTAAAATAACTCATTTTTAGCAGTTCATTTTTAATCATTTATTTTTTTAAGTACTAAAAATAACTCTACTCATTTTTAAATCTACATTTAAACAAAGTTTTGACTCTAATTTCTTTAGACAAAAATTACATACGAACAAGTTTTTGACACAACTCTCAATTTTTAATTACTCAATATAACTCTTTTAACCCAAATACTACATAAATAGGTCAAACAAACTCCCCCTAGTGTGAGTAGTTGAGTTTTTCTAATGCATTAATTTATTCCCCCAAAAAATCCCCAAGTAAGTAAGTTTGACAACAGTCAGAATTGAGGAATTAACATAATTTTAACACAGCCAGGTGTTTATCTTCTTGTAATTATATATTTACCACTATTAGAAAGATTTGCATGAGGGAATTTTGCATTTGTAATAAAAAAAAAAAATTATTATCATTTATGATATAAAATCAAAACAAAACTAATTTACTCATAATAGAAAATTAAAATTAAGTTTAATCAACAATAAAATTTTATTATTGATGAGTTTTATTATGGATAAAATTCCATCAATAATAAATTTATTATGTCACATATTAAGTTATGCTAGTAATAAAAATCATATATTATATAAAAATTATTTTAGAAATTGTGTTACAAATATAATAAAAAATAGAATATGCAAATTTGCTTTCCATAACAACTTAGTTACTAATTTAGTCAAATTTATTCGAAAGCAATTTCAATGAAATGGAGTAAAAATAGTAGTAAATCACAAATCAAAATTAGTTACTCAGTTAAAAAAAACTAACAGCATAAATGAATTGATTTTATTTCCACTTAAAAATCAGGTCGTGTAGAACACGCGCTCAGAGCAAGTAGGATAAAAAAGTGAAAACAACGCCGGGCAGGAGTAAAAGCCACACGGAAGCTAAAGCGGGCAGGGAATCGGGCAGCGGGCAGGAGTGTACGCCGTCTTCTCAAAGGAGCACCGTTTTTACGCCGAGGGGTTAATAAAAACAGGAAAAAGTAGAAATGGAAAATCCGATTCCGAAAAAGGGACCGAGCCTCAGGCTCGAATCACGAGGCCGAGGGTCGGTATTAGGTTCGGACGTCACAGATGCCTCACGAAAAAGCCCAAGCCAGCATCGAAAACAATGTACCAAAGCAGAAGAGTTAGAGAGAGAAAGAGAGAGAGAGAGAGTTCTAGAGAGAGAAAGAGAAAGGGATGGGTCAGATCGTGAAGCGGAAGAAGAAAGGGAGACCGTCGAAGGCAGATCTGGCACGGCGGTCCGGCGGAGGGCTGGCATCGTCGGAATCCGAGCCACGGCGGAGCCTCCGCCGCCGGAATGCGAGGTACAACGTCGATTACGACGACTTTCTCGAGGAAGACGACGACGAGGATGAGGAAGACGACGAGCGAGGGAGAGAGAAGAAGCTCAAGCTCGTCGTGAAGCTGAACCAGGGCAGAGACGGTGAGAATCTGTCACCGGTGGCCGCCGGACTTTCTAGGTCAGGGGCGCGTGGTGCGCACGCGTCGGAGTACGGCTCGTCGGCGTCGGAAGGGGAGGATGAACCGGAGAGGAAGCCATTGAAGAAGAGGAGGATTGGCGGCGGCGAGGATGATGATGAAGATGAAGATTACGACGATCAAATTCGTGGAGATGGAGATGAAAATGAAGACGATGACATTGATGAGGTACTGATAATAATAGCAAACAAATAGCTATTTGTGGATGCAATAAACAAAGAATGATGAACAAGAGAGGAGTGTACAGCTCAGCTGAGATCACTGAGAGTTTTATGCAATTGGTCCATACTTCAAAATTACTCTTATCCCTTTTTTTTTTTTTTTTTTTTTCCATTTCTTAAATTTCCGTTTCACTTTCACTTTCTCTGGATCTTTGGAATGTGTCGGGGATTTGAGAGGTATTAAGGAATTTGAGGTCAACTGTCAAAAACTAACACCCCTACAGAATCTGATCACGCTCTCCCACCTTTCTCTCTCCACCATTCACTCTTCTCTTTCCTTGTTGTCTGCCTTATCTGTCTCTGTCTCTGTCTCTTTCTATACATGTTAATCACTCGTGTTGTATGCGAATTTATGAGTTTGTTTATATGCCTTTTTGTTTGACACAAAGGATTTTGACAGGAAAGGGGAAGGAAGGTGGGCTCTAAAGGGTCCGACTCTGTTCCAGGTTTGTGTGTTCTTTTCAATTCAATATGTGATTCTAGTATGTGGGTTTATTCCCAATTTGTCTTTTTTGAACTTTTAGATTTTGTATTGTTTAATGTGTGATGTTTGTTTGATCAGGGACTCCCTCAGATCGATCATCTGGGCTTCCATTGCCGGATAAGAAGACATTGGAGTTGATTCTTGACAAACTTCAGAAGTAAGGGGGGGGGGGGGATTGAGTCTCTTTCTCTTTTGGATTTTGTTATGATGTGAAATTCCAACTTTCTTGAATTAACATCTGAATTGGTGGCAGGAAGGATACTTATGGTGTCTATGCTGAGCCAGTTGATCCTGAAGAGGTCTGCAAATTTTCTTCTCTAAGTGGTTGTTTCAGCGTTCCTCGGCATCCGAATTTGAAATAATGTTTGTTGTTGTAGCTTCCTGACTATTTCGATGTCATCGAGCATCCTATGGACTTTGCTACCGTGAGGAATAAGTTGGCCAGCGGATCATATTCAACTTTGGAACAGTTTGAGGTGGGTGTTCAATTCTTTGGTTGAAGAGATGTGTTCTACATGCACGTGCCTTTGAGGTTATCACTTGCTGAGTTTTGGGAATCAAAACTTCTCTTGGCTTTCCCCAACCTTTGGTGATCCAATGGTCAATTATGTGTGGAATGCCGCTTAATTGGGGGCCGACTTAGCTACAAACATGGTGCCAGGACGGATTCATCCCTTCATTGGATGTGTTAATGTGCTTGTCAGTTCTATTTTTCTTTGTCTCTTTTGGGTGAGGGTTGAAACAGTTGTCAGAATATCTTTGCTTTGTACTTTGACGGCTGATCTTTTATGTTTTCTTTATTACTCTTCTCCTTTTCTTTCTTTTTTATGGATTGGGGCATGGGGAGGGGGTGTAACTATAAGTTTCCCAGGCCAACTGCCCCAGATTTAGAGGAGCCAAGCTCCTAGTTTCTGGGTCATCATAAAAAAAGTTTCCTAGGCCAACATGAAAAACCACCATTGATTGCACAATGGATCGTTGGTTTTCTATGGTCGATGATAACATACCTGCTAATCTACCAACCAGGTGAATTTCATCTAGTCTGTAATGCTCATGTCTAGATCTCAATTCTGAGTGGTTTTAAGCTTTGGCTCATCCAGCCAAGCTTAGAATTTCCAAGATGTTGGAAATTCATTTGGTCATACTCTCTTTTAGTCCTATCGAAGCCTCCATACTCCTGCAACATCATCCATCGCCCCAGATGAAGTTTACGTTTCTCTTTCATATTTATAGTTTAGTTTCAAATAGGACTGTCTCTGAATTCCAACATTCTTAGGCAAGTTTGGAAGTGTCCTTTTTTCATTCAAGAAAAGTAGTCAAATGATTCTGCCATGTTTCACTTTTTGGAGTTGTTGAAACTTGAAATGAAAACCTTTTGACCACAGGAAGAGAGTGGACAAGGAAACTTGGGATTTAGTATAGATCACGATTCCTAGTTGATTAGTCATATAGATAACCGTTCTAGCCTCTCTCTTCCCTCCCTCATTTATTTAAATTAATTGGAGATTTTGTCAATCTTCTGCCTTGCTTGTTTTAAGTTGGGTTTCTAATTACTTCTCTTTGCGTTTATCTATTGGCCATCTAATTATCACTGCTTCGCCTCTATGCTGCCATATCTCGCACTTTGTTCTAAATGTAGTTTTACTATTTTGGGTCAATGGAGGCTCATTGCCTGATATGTTATTAGTGATTTTATTTTTCTTTTCAAGGGAGGGAGGGAGGAGTTTCTTATTCTAGGTTTCTTGATAATGTTGTTTTTGGTATTGGTGACTATACAGTTGGCTATTGCCTACTAATTTAGTCAATCCCTGCTTCTTGAAATAGTGCTTGACGAAGGGCTACTATATTTTGTTAATTATTGAGCATCTTGGATGCAGAATGATGTTTTTCTGATATGCTCAAATGCGATGCAATACAATTCACCAGAAACAATTTACCATAAACAGGTATAACGATTCTGATTTTTCAAACCTCTTTATCTTCTGTCTTCTGAGTTAGTTAACATGCTTGATTTTTTTTGCTAAGGCACGTTCCATTCAAGAGCTAGCTAAGAAGAAATTTGAGAGAGTAAGAATTGAAGTTGAACGCTCTGAGAAAGAGCTGAAGGAGCAGAATGCAAAATCCAATTCTCTTTTCAAGAAACAACCAGCAAAGAAGCCTTTTTTCAGGACTTTGCAGGAACCCATTGAATCTGATTTTTCCTCAGGTGCAACACTTGCTGCTGCAGGGGATGTACAGAATAGTGCCAATCCAATCCAAGGTGCTAACTTTGAGGTACCTAACAATATTGATGGACAAGTAGAGGGTTGTTTCTCCCTCTTTGATTCTAGTAATCCGGACAAGGCTGAAGAACTCTTCTCAGGTATTTTGAAGAATCAACACCCCCATTTTTCCATCTAAGCATAATGTTTCCCCTGTATTCTTTTAATCCAATCCCCAATAAATCTACTTGATTCATGACCACTCTACCAGCAAATTATTTTGGCGACATCCAAAACAGTTTTTGTTACTGATTTTTACAGGAAAGGGTCTTCTAGGCAAATTAGGGAGAAAGACATCTGTGTTCGATGACAACCGACGTGCAACCTACAACATTTCGAATTCACCAGCGCCAAGATCAGAGTCAATATTTTCAACCTTTGAGGATGAAATAAGACAGCTTGTTGCGGTATTGTCACAAAAAATTACAACTCTACAGTCACTTGTGGGTGGTCTTATCTTGTGATTTTCACGTTTTCTATTTCTTTCTATTTTGGAAATTAGGTTGGGCTTCATGCAGAGTATTCCTATGCTAGGAGTCTGGCTCGATTTTCTGCAACACTTGGTCCTGTTGCTTGGAAAGTCGCATCCCAGAGGATCGAGCAGGCCATACCTGTTGGATGTAAATTCGGTCGAGGTTGGGTTGGAGAATATGAGCCACTTCCAACTCCAGTATTAATGTTTGAGAACAACCAGAAGGAACCTAGTCTTAATAGTAACTTACATTCTACCAGCGAATTAAGAAAGGACGGAAAGTCTTCAGACACTCTTTTGGCAAAGAAGGAACATCATTCTCTAAGTGGACCAAGTACAGAAGTGAATGGTCTTGCTAGAGGATCCACCTTAGATAAACCATCTTTCTTTAGGTCTGCTACCCCAAGTCCTGGTCTATCTCCACGGCAAAACCTACCGACCAAGAATCGTCCCGAGGGAGAGAAGGTTAAAAAGCAAGTTGAATTGAATTCCTTTCCCTCTCCAAGACAAAGCAAAGTTGATCTTGGCGTAGAAAAGCAACTTCCAGCCAATCCGAATATGACTGCTTCTAGGTCTAGAGATATGGCGTCGGTTAACTTAAATCTTGTCCAATCTGCACCTTTTAAACTGCCCAGTGTTAACGGGGTTGTAACTGGCGGATTGCCGAACGGAATACTCCCAAGCAATTGTTTAAACAGTCCAAGGGCTGCCTTATCATCTTCTAGCTTACCTTCCCAAACAGTACCAGTGGCAACTTCTCATGGACAGGACCTAGGTCCTGGTAAGCCAGTGCATTTGATGAGGATGATGTCTGAAAGAGCCCCAAAACAAGAGAGCTCATCTAATCAATCTTCATCCGATTCTCCACGTGCTTTGTCATCAGCTCCCTCTGCCATGAGAGACGATTTGAACAATGCTGCTGCAGTAGCTTCTCGTGCTTGGATGTCGATTGGGGCTGCTGGAGGGTTTAAGCAAGTCAGAGATAATCCCTCACCTAAAAGTCAAATCTCTGCAGATTCACTATATAATCCAGCTCGGGAATTTCAACCGCAAATGACACGAGCATGGGGAGAGTTTCGTGCTGGAAGCAATCAGCTTCAGTCTGAGAAAAACGCTTTCCCTATGCAGGCATTTGTTCCACAAACCACTCTTGTACCAAACGAACAACAGCTGCACAACCGGTCCATGATTTACCCTCAGCTAGTACATGCTGACATGTCTAAGTTCCAGTTGCATTCGACTTGGCGAGCTCTCAGCCCGCATAACCAACCAAGGAAGAAACAGGAAATGCTTCCTCCCGACTTGAATATCGGTTTTCAGTCGCCCGGGTCTCCCGTGAAACAATCCTCTAGTGCTCTGGTGGACTCCCAGCAGCCAGACCTGGCTTTACAACTTTAAGTGAAAGGCTACAACTCAGTCGAAAAAAAGATTCTTATTAGGAAGGAACCTGCAACCTGAGGATAAAATTGAGACGACTTCTTCCATGTTGCAACAAAATATATCAGAACAAGGTACGCCACAGATTCAAACTCCTAAACGCCAAATATTTATGAAATGTTTGAAATTGTCATGTGTATGTATTCTAGTTTCAAAGAACTGTGGCTCTTTCCTGATTTATGAGTAGATTCTTTAGAAAGACAGAAGAATGATTTTAATGATGATAAGCAGAGTCTTTTGATATAGAACAAATCTTAATCGGATATAAAATTCGAAATTTATTGTTGGGGTAAAATAGCCTTATCCAAGATGTATTGATTGATATCTGATCAAATTTGCCTTCTTTTTTTTGTTCTGCTGTTTTTTTTTTGTATATATATATATTTTTTAAACCAAGCTAAATTTTATGGGTAACTTTAAGTGACTTGTCAAATCTAGAATATAATTACAAATATGATCACTTTTTTAAAAAATTAACAAATATAGTCATTGGATAGTAATGAATATTATCACATTTTCTTATGATATTGTATTAATGAGTTATTATAATACCTAATATTATATTGATGAATATTTATAATACATTATTAAAAAGGATTAATGACTATGAATAATGATCAAAAAATATATATTTAATCAATTAGTCTAGGTTAGCATGATCATCAAAATATATATATTTCAAAGGATATCAAGGCCTAAGACTTTACAAGTTTGCTTTTAAATAAAATAGCAGTCAAACACCAATTTAAATTAGAACCAAGTTACACGCGACCAATTCAATATTTCCAATATTCTAACAGTATCTCAATTAGTGCTTACCTTTTTCTATCTAGTCTCAAAACTTTAAATAGAAAATATTGATTAGTTATTCTTGTCTTCGTTTTCTACTTAATAAAAACTAAAATGTATCTTGATATTGGATATCTTACCAACGAGATATGGTTTCATAAACATTAATTTACCGAATGGGTCAGTGATGCAATGGTTTCAGTGTTTGGTTGTAAACCAATTCAATACCAGCGTTAAAATGATTAGAGTTTTGTTAAATAATTTATAAAAATAATGCCGATTCATAGAGCTTCTTAATGTAAAGTTTAAAAGGCTTAGATAAAATCTATCAAATTTTAAGGATTAATATATGATTTAAACTCATTCCAGTATACCTCAACTAATATAATAGGTATATTTATGAGTTCGGAGTCACGTGTTTGAATTTTCTATTAGCGATAGAATTTCAAAATGAGTTATATCACTAATTGAGTTATATCACTGATAGAAATTAATATGTTATAGATGAAATTATTTTAGAAATTGTGCTGCAAATGTAATACACGAAGTAAAGATGTTATAAATGTCGTCTTACATTTTCTTTTGTTGAAAAATGTCTTCATGTACAACAAAAAAAAATTTCATAAATAAGATGCATTTTATAACTCCTTATGATATTGTATATATATATATATATATATATATATATATATATATATATATATATATATATTGAGAACAACTCCTTATGATATTTATTGCATTCCTATTTTGAAGAAATTAGAGTTTCCAAATTCATATCGAATTAAAATTTTCCAAAATTAAATTTAAGATTTATCAAATTAAAAATTGGCTTAATTCATCCTAGCATTGCCTTAGTCTATCAAAAAAAATTAGAGAGCAAGTATTAAATTAATTTTTTTAAAAATAAGTTTCATAGATAATATTTCATTTTTTAAACTAAATATTTTTTCAAATAACAATTAGATATGAATCATTCTAACTCATGACTATGTTTAAATTTTTAGTGGAAAAATACAATATTTTAGTCAGAAACTATGTTTAAATTTAAAATCGCAATAAATTTTATAAATAAAAATATAATATTTAAAGGAAAATTTATTAATACCAATCAAATCCAAAAAATAATTATGAATATGATTATTTAAAAAAAAATAGCATTCATATTTATGAATAATATGATATTAATGAATATTTATGATACATATGAATATTTATAATATACGCTAACTCAATATTACAGTACACGACTAAAACATATTAATAATATCAAATACAATTTCTCTATTTAAAGATGTATAGTTTAACCTAGAATGGATAAATAGTTCCAAAAAAACATAAGGGATCTAAAATTGAAACTTTCAACATTTCAATTTCAATTAAAAAAATCTTGTAATTAAAAAAAAATAAAAAATCTTGCTGACTCCATAGTTCTACTGGTTCCACGTGGCCATCAATGAATGGAAAGGTGACTTTGACTGACAACACCGGCCAACCTTAATAATAGACTTTGGACTGTAGGCACTAACTTTTTTTTTTTTTTTTTAATTAGTAAGCACCTAACTTTTCAATGTTAAATAACAGTGCTACATTTCAATCATACCAACCTTAATATACTCATAATTGACCTAGGTCTTAATATTCGAATCATAGGCACCTAACTTTCACCGTTAAATAACACTGACACTTTTTTCTTTTTCTTTTTTTTTTAAATCAGGAAATTGAACTATACTTAAACTGTGTTACCGGGATACGTTTTAATTATAACAAAAATGTTATATGCTAAAAAAGATTGTCATTTTTGCACCATATAATTTAAGGCAACCAAATAACTTATCTATAAATAGGTAAGTTTAGATTTCATTAGAATACATGAAACAGAATACACTAGTCTACAAAATCTATTTTGAAACTAAGGAATGTGAACTTTACAAGGTTTATTCTGCTTTTCACTTTCTTTAACATAGACTCTAGACTTTTGGTATCAAATTGGTTTGGTAGTAATTCCTTATTTAATTTTGTATTTTTGTAAAAGAACTGCATATAATAACTTTTTTTTTTTTTTTTTAGATAAGTTGCATCTCAAGATTTTTGTAGAAGAATTACCGGAAGTCAGTGGTTATAAATGAGTACACACTTATATCAATTATTTTATGGAACAAACTTTTTAAAATTAGATGACATTAACATATGTTGTACATGTTAATATCATATTATAATTTTATTTTTATAATAAGTTTATTTAAATATGATTGGTATGCATATAAAAGATGATAAGTATATAATCTCAACAATTATTTTTAGTATGATAAAAAGGTGTTTAGTTTTATTTTAAAAATTTGGATAAGAATTTGCATAGGTGAAGTGAAAACGTATATATATAAATAAGTGCGGGTAAATTTGATATAAAACCTAAAAAATCTTAATAAATTTTATGGTTATTATGACTTACATATTTGCAAACGTCACAAAATCAATTAATATAATGATAATAAACATATTCTCAATTAAGAGGTTGTATGTTCGAATTTCGTCATCTTCAAATATTGTTGATGCCTACCATAGGTATATATATAAATTAAAAATTCTGTAGTTCTTTTTAAAGAAACTAAGAGCAAAATACAAAATTTAATTTGTACATTATGTAGTTGAATACTTATTTGTTTGTTTTAATTCACTTTAAGCTTTCTTACATGTTTTTATTGTTATTCGCGAGTTTTTCTTCTTCAATTAATCCATCTGACTCTTAGAAAAAGGCATAGCATCCCTTTTCATTTTTTTAGGAAAATTACGGTCAATAATTCAATTTCACAAAATAATTATATATCTAGGTAAATTTGAAAATATTTGTATTTTATACTAAATTTTTTTTATATGGTTAATGCTCCTTCTACAATATAATTTAAGATATTAATATAGTATTTTGTATTATTAATACAATATTATGTATTTTTTAAGACAAACAATATTATGTATTATAAATGCAATATTATATATTATTAGTACAATATTTGTATTAATATAGTATTATATATTAAAATATTGTATAATGAGTATTAATTATATTATATGTTTGACTATGATTGCTAATTTTTTTTAGTATTGTAAATATTTTTTCGATTTAGCCTATTCCTAAAAAAACCCATTTTTATGAAATTATTGAGACAAAATATTTTTTTTAATGAAATTGAAGCATAAAACAATGTTACATTTTATTTTCACAGTACAAATTATGGGGTGCAAAAAAAAAAATCGAACCAATTAATCCAATCCAATTGATCGAATTTTATCGATTTTTTAGCATAAAGTTGGACATATTGGTTTATAGTTTGAAAAAACTAAAAAATATTGGATTGGTTCCAATTTTCATTTTAAAAAACCAATAAAAACATAATCAAACCGATATATATATATATAGTCAATAAATTATGTAAAGTCATCTTCCGTCTATTATTTAGAAAATTTAGTATTGAAGATCAATATGTTATACAAATGTTTTTTATCCTTCAAATATAAATATATTTTCCAAACAAAGGTACCTTAACAATTTTAATTTCACTCCCATTTTAAAAAAAAAACATCTTCAAATAATTTTTAATAAGTTCAAAAATAATTCCGACCTTTAAAAAAACTATTGTTTATGAGAATTTTTTTTAATGGAAAATGTTGTTTTTGATACATTAAAAATCGAAAATATCGGTTCGGTTGTCGGTTTGGTACAAAAATGGAAAAAAAAACCGATTCAAAATCACCCTTAATACAAATTGAGAGAATAAGACTATAAATCTTATTAAAAAGTCGTTACTGCTCTCAAATAAATAAGAGGAGGATACCAATTTTGATGACAAACATGCTCTCAACACAAGCCTCTTCGACAACCTTCTTCTCCCCCGTGTGTTTTAAATAATCAAAAGAGTTATAAAAGTGAATGGATGGAATATTTAATACACACGTTTTTTTTACTATACACGCGTTTTTTTAATTTCCATTACAAACCCACTTTCACACATCCATTACCTAATTTATCAAGCAAAATGTATAAAAAGGTTCATATAAATGAGTTTATGTGATCGCGTAGGTCTATTGGATAATAATTTGGTTTTTTTTATTTTTTATTTTTGAAATCTAAACTTATTTTTATTCAAAATTTTGACGTGTTATATCTTTTCTACTATATATCTGTCTTCCCTTTAGAAAGCATATGAATGCAAGCCAAATTTAAAAAATAAAAATAATTTTTTGGAAGTTACTATTTTTTGTTTCTAAATTTTAGTTTGGTTTATAAAAATATAGTTAAGAGGTAGGTATCCATGTAAAAAAAAATATATGATAAAATAATTGTTGTATGTTTAAATTTCAAAACCAAAAACTAAAAGTAAGAGCCCCATTTGATAACCATTTTGTTTTTCATTTTTTGTTTATGAAATTTAAGCCTACAACAACTACCTCATTATACATTTTTCCTTATTTAGATATCTACATCTTACCTATATTTTAATAAACAAAAATCAAAATTTATAAACAAAAAAAGTAGTTTTCAAAAGCTTGTTTTTGTTTTTGAAATTTGATTAGTCTTCACCTATTTTCTTAAAGAAATATAGATACATGGTAGGAAAGATGGAACACATGGTAAGAAATTTGAATAGAAATAAACTTAAATTTCATAAACAAAAAATGAAAAACAAAATGGTTATCAAACATGGCCAAAATAATTATCAAATGAGACAATTTTTTTTTTTTTTTTTTTTTTTTTTGGTATTTCTTAAGTAATTAATATAGTCGGATGTTATATTTGTAATTTTTTCTAAAACTGTTATATTTATAATTTAAAGGTAAAATCGTTCAATTTTTTATTTATTTAAATTATATTTTGATGTAGTATGCTATGATTTTTTAAATATCAATATTACTATTCATTTAAAAAATGGGACACGTGCTGAAATAGAAACCAGTTGGAAATTGAAGGATCTTGGTTTCTCCTAGATTTATTTATTTATTTATTTAAATCACTTCTCCTAGATTTAAACTTAGATAATTGAGAGTGAAGTAGACTCGAACCTAAGATTTTTAAATCATTAAGTGTACATTGATGTCGCTTAAGCTACTGCTCTATCGGCATTTAAACTTAGATAGTAGCCTCAAGCTTGTATCATATTCACATAATAATTGGCCGGCAAAAGTATAAAAAAGAAAAGATTTGTTTTTTTAAAATAACATTTTAATTAATATAATTTGAATTATATTGTATTTTAATGTCTGAACTTTTAATATTTAACTTTAATCGGTATGTTTTTTTTTTTTAAATTAGCTTAAATTGATCCGTAAATTTTTGTTCGTTTTATTTTATTTTTCTAAATATTATCTTCTATAAATTTTAGAAATACGTTGATATTTTGTTTTATTTTTATTGATCGATATTAACTTTAAATTTTACCAATTTTCTTTTAAAATATAATTTGGCGTTTAGCTTGTTTGTTGGTTGAATTTAAGAACTTAAAATGAGTATTTACTATTTCTAAAACAATTACATCGAAACACTTTAGTGTAATTAATCAAAATAATTTTTCATTTTTATTATTAAAAATAACTTTTTAATTCTAACTACTTGTTTATAATCACTCATTTATAACTATTTAGAATAGTTTATTATTTATAACTACTCATTTATATATTTTTTCTTTGGAAAAACTATAATCATTTATTTTTAATTATTCAAAATAATTCATTTTAACTACTAATTTTTTATTATTATTTAAAAAAAAAATCAAAACTTACAATATGAAAAATGTGGTAATCGATCGCTGATCATACAATCACAATTAAACAGCAAATTCTGTCGATGGCCGACCCTACACACAAATTTTTTGACAACATATATAAAATGTCCCAATAACCCATTACATTGTTTCATCTCTTTCTCTCTTTGATTTGGTTTTTCTTTCATAATCATCTCTAATGGCGATTTCTTTCAATTTTCTGCAAGTTCGTGCAAATTCAATGTTGCCCAATTTCCCCAAATCGGACATGGCCGTCGCCCGGCCGGTGGGTTGTTACAGAGCTCCGGCGAGGGCCACCGCCGACATGTCGCAGAGTCCGTCACACTGGGCGGCGATTAATCAAGACATCGACGAACATCTCCGGCTGGCCATTCCTGCGAAGGACCCGCCGGCGGTGTACGAGCCGTTGGGCCATTTCGCCTTCTCGGCCCCGCCGACTTCAGCTCCGGCGCTGTGTATTGCCGCCTGCGTGCTCGTCGGCGGCCGCCGTGATCAGGCCATGGCGGCGGCTACTGCACTCCGGCTTCTCCACGCTGCAGCCTACACTCGGGAATACCCTCCAATGACGACGCGTGGGATGTCACGCGCCCCACGCGCCGCCGTGGGTGACTTTGCATATGGCCCTAACGTCCAGCTTCTGACTGGAGACGGTATGGTTCCGCTGGTGTTTGAGATTCTGGCGGGGTCGTGCGACGGGAGCGAGAGCGGGTCGGAGCGGGTTCGGCGCGTGGTGGTGGAAATGGCACGCGCCATGGGGACGGAGGGGTGGATTGGGGGGAAGCTCATGGGATTGGAAGAGGCGGCGACGGCGGAGGCGGTGAGCGAGATGACGGAAGGTGGGCTACACGCGTGTGGTGGCGCGTGTGGGGTGATATTGGGAGGTGGAAATGAAGAGGAAATAGAAAAGATGAGGAAGTTTGGTAGGTTTGTGGGGGTAATAAAAGGATTGTCAAAAAATGTGTTTGGAGTGAAAGAAAGTGAGAGAATGAGAGAGAAAATTGAGGAGTTGAAGATTTTGGCTTTCAAAGAATTGGAAAGTTTCAATGGAGAAAAAGCTCTTGAGATCTATAGCTTCCTTCAATTTGAAGGACTTCTAGAAGAAAGTGATGAAAATTAAAAAGGTAGATTAAGATCATCAAAGTTGGAAGTAAATGCAAGTGAGTTTTATATAATTGTAATTCACTTTTACTCATTTATTTTAGAAGATTATGGATTTACATTTCCTTATAACTTTTTTTAATACAATAGTACTGAAGTAATGAGAATTCAAATATATAATTTCATAGTTATTAAGTTAAATAATATATATATTTTTTGAAATTATAATTGTAGAAAGATTCAAACTCAAGACTTTTTTATCATTAGAGATACACTAGTACAATTAAACAACTATTCTTGTAGGCGGTTAAATAATAATCAAAGTACATTTACACTCATTCGAATATTCATCTATAAAAGAAGGCATACTCAACATTTTACAAGTTTCTCTAAATTCACATTGTTTTGTTGAGTTGAATTGATTAATTTTTTTAACCTAATTGAATATCTTTCGGATCTTCTCTAATTATTTGATTTATTGAATAATAATGACTTTTTTAATGAAAATAATCGTGAATTCAATTCAGCAGAAAGAACGTTTTGGTTTAATAATTCGAATTTTGTAGATAACTTATTTAAAATTTATATTTTAATCTCCGACTATTTATTCACTTCTTTTCTCTAACTATTTATTTACTTCTTTTCAAATATTGAATTAAATTAATGTTTAGATTTTTTGTTTGACATGGTGTTAACTACCACCAAACAATTAAACTAATAGACTAATATTGGTTTCTCAAAAAAAAAAAAGACTAATATTGAATTAAATTAATATTTGGATTTTTTGTTTGACACATGGTTCATTGGATTACCACCAAACAATTAAACCAATATGCATCAGTTATCTTTTTGATGCACTTGACAAAAAATTTAGAAAGGATCTCTCGTAATATATTTAAATTATTATGAATCATAATATAAATAATTTTAACATAAACATGGAAAACAATTGAACATATACTTCAAATTTTTTCTAAAGATGATATCAATTTTCACGATAAAATTTGTGACCTCGTGAAAAATATGAACATATTCAAATGCGGTCCATGTGCCAACCACAAGGTGTCGAGATGAGGTGTTCGGGCTAACATGAAAAATATGTTCATATTAGTGTGGTATTGTTCCTGATATTCAAATTAACTTTTAGATATCTATTTTGAATTATAACAATATTTCATATTAATGAGTTATAAGATTTGTGATATTTATTAGATCTCGTAGAAAGATTTGTACCTAACTTGCTCAAATGGGTTGAAAGGAGAGGGGTTGGGGGGCATGACCCCCAATTTTTATTTATTTATTTATTATTGTCATTTTGCTATATTTTGTATTGGAAAGTTGACATCTATATTTAATACCATTTATAGCATAGATGTTCCCCTAAATTATTGTTTATTATTATTATTATTATTTGTAAGTATATTACATTCATGGTAGCCCTTAAATCTTAAATTTTATGATTTTTTTAATATTTATTAAAAAAACAAAATTATAATAATCTATACCAAATGTAGAGCTTCTCTATGAATAAATATATAAGGGAGATTTCTCAAAAAAAAAATATATAAGGGAGTTTTACTTTGTTCCATCGTCTATTATTAATTATAAAGTAAAATTAAATTGAATCAAAATCAATTAATTTTAGCAAAACGATTTAAAGAAATAGAGTTTAATAAACATCTTGTAAGGAAAAGAGAGAGAAAAAAGTGTAGATTTATAACAAATTCTCCTTAAAAAAAACTATGACAGTGTGTATAAAAAATGAAGGGCTTTTTTCATAAATAGACTCTATTTGAAAAATATTTGCAAATATATATATGTACAAAAATATGAGCAAAAGTAGATTTTGTTTTAATACATTATAAAATCCGAAAATAATGAATTACAATCATACCCTCATATTGGTTGTTTTTTAATTTTGGAAAAAATTTTCAAAAAAGGAAAACTATCTCACATTCCAAACCACAAATCACAATTTATGGGCATTAATTGTAGAAAAACATATCCTCTAAAATCACATTTATTAGAGATGTTTTATCTTCCTTTTTTAATACCTTATAAATTTAAAAAATAACGATTAAATTATTGATTTTTCATTTGGGGAGTAAAATTTTAAAAAAGGAAATTCATCTCACATTCCAAACCAGAAATCGCCAATTTATGGTGCATTAATTGCAGGACGAGAGTGGCGACAATACATTGTTAGATGTACTGTGTTGTGATTTACATACAATATAGTTCGTAATGTACATGTTATTTGATTCTAGTAATTTTATTTATAAATAAACTGTATGAGCGGTTGAACGTTCAATTTCGTTGATTGAAACCAGAACACGTTTGATAACCACACAGTATTGAAACAACTTAGTATATACGGTACAACCATAATATATCATGTACCATACCGTATTTTTAAAACTTTGTGTTTCTTTTAAAGTGTTTAATTTGCTGATATGAATACTTGTAGTGTGATTTAATATGTTTGCGATAACGAACAAGTAATTTTGAATGTTCAATACCGTATAGTAAAACATTGAGAAATAACATATGTAATATTTGTGAATTGATAGAGACTCGTACTGTTGGAACAACTTCACATAAAATTACTATTCAAAGTGAGATCAATAGTAAATAAAAAAGGTCTCATAGGTTACAAAATTGAAATTGAAAGCGTTAGACATAAAAAAAAAGATTGTAATGTAAAATCATCATTGAGTGAATGTATTCCTCAATATTTATGCGACGCTCTTTAGCTACTTGATGATTATGGTACATCTCACTTTCATCCTACTGACCATTATGTGCAATACAGATTGTGATGTTTGTGAACCTATAAGGAAAAGTTGTATAGTATTACAAAAATATCCAAATAATATTGCTCTATATTATAAGTCGTATAATATACATGTATAAACAATACCGTATTGCGGAATGGAAATTTAATGAATAGTAATATGAGTACGAAAAAATGTATTATACATGAATAAAATGAATAATCAACCATAAATGTATTGTGTAACTTATACAATATGTATAATGAAATAATGAAACATATAGAGTTTTGTATAGTTTATCTGAAAGAATATAACGTGACGCTGTACACATGGAAAACTCTGAGAGATAATACTCAAGTATACAGGACTTGGACATTTTAGTATGTAGATAATACTGTTCTACATATGATTTAAATACATTTCTAAACAAAAATATTGACATTGTACAGAACACTATGTGCAATTTCAAATGGAATGATTAATGAACCTATAAGGAAAAGATGTACAATATAACTAACCTAAAAATATAGTATGAACATACGGTATATAGTCAATTATACAATTTCTTTGACTATATAGAAATCGAGGACGTGTGAACATACAATATATACTCAATTATACAGTTCTGTAGATGTATATACAGTCAATTATACCACAATATGAATTGAAAAGTACGAAGATACAACTGTTCTACATATGATTTGACTACATTTTCTAAACATGACTTTTGACATTCTAAAGATTGGAATATAAATGAATTAAATGTACAAAACTGACATAAATAGAAATAAACATATCATACTAAACAATATGAGACATATCGAATCACGACTATACTGAAAATAAACAGTAACATGTTGATGGTGATAGATAAGTAACAAAAACGTGATACAAATACTGTGAAAAATGGAGATTATTGAGAGAAGATGACTTAACTCGTATGATTATACCATCCGATCGGAGCTTTGTGGTCGACGAAAATTTACATTTTACGTGGTGGCCGGAATGTGAAAAGAGAGAATGAATAGAGCTGAAGAAACGAAAATGGAGGAATGGAGAATGGAATAAGAAGAGTGAAACAGAAAAGGAAAAGGAAGAAAGATGGAAGATAAATGAGAAAATGAATTAAAATCTTTTGCATTAAAAGAGTTGACAATTAAATATGGTATGTTTTAAAAGAATGGGAAGTATGTTTAAATGAGTGTTTTAATTCAAAAATTTAGTATTAAATGTAATAACCCAAATTTTACTTGCAAGTTAAATGGTGGTTTTGGTTAATAAATAAATAGGAAAGGGCAAAATGGTCTTCCAACCCTTGTATTTAAGTGAAAATGATGAGATTGTGGATCCCTAGGTCTGAGAGGTCACTATTCACGCCCACTATTCACTTTTCCCCTTCGTTTTTCCGACCAGCATGTTCGCCATGAGTTTTCGCCGGGCTGAGAGTCGTCATCGTGGGTTATTTATGCGTGTTTACGTTTCAAGCAGGTCACGGGTTCGAGGCATCTTGAGCGAGGTGGGTTTTTCGGCTGTGTCGTCGCGTGGGTCTCGTTGTCGACAGGACTTGCGTGGCTGTTTGGTTGGGGTCGAAGTGTCATGGGTCTCTCTGTGGTGCTGCGTCGCCGTCGAGGTCGAACAACCGTGGGAGTTCTGTCACCGCGCGTGGGTTCGAAGGTTGCGTGTGTCGTCGGATTCGTTCAACTCTCCTCAGCCCCACCGCTCATTTTCGAGTTCTCGTCTAGTGTGGGTTCGATGGAGCTCGAGTTCATGTGTCGTTGAAGAGTCGCGTTAAACTGCCATTCGTGTTAGCCGGGCTGCTGCCGTCCAACCAAGGTGAGTGGGTTTCATTTTTGTGGAGTTGAAAAGATCCCAAGGTTGAAGAAGACCCATGTTTGGATTGGGGTTAGAGTCATTTTAAGTTGGAATAAAGCTATTTAAAATAAGATTAAGAGTTGTTTGGTTGTTGGTGCTAAGATATTTAATTGGAGAATTAAACATGTTTGTTTCCTAGTTGATGGTTATTCAAGTGATGGACAAGTGTTGTTTGTTTATAGGCTCTAAACTATTTAATTTATGGATTGGTGGTGTTTGTTTGCTGGTTTATGGCTATTGTAATAAGGAACAAGAGTTGTTTGTTGCAAGTTTAAAGTTATTTAAATCTTGGATAAATAATGTTTATTTATTGGGTCATGGATACTTAAATGATGGTTAAACTTGCTTGGCTTGTGGTTTCACTTCTTTTAAAATGTGGTTAGTGGTTGTTTGGTTATGAGCTTAGTGGTTGTTTGGACTAAAAGTAATGGGTGTTTGGTTTGGGGTTTAAAGGTGTTGAATGAGATTTTATGACACTGTGGATAGATTGTGACCCATTGACTTTTATTGACCAGATTTGACCCGAACCATTTTCCGTTCTTCGAGCCGAGTTGGTGAGGCACGTGTAGCTGTCGGGTGTCTTTGGGACACGTTTTTTTGAGGTTCTTCCCGATTTGATAAATTCGACATTCTAAATCCGTTTTTGATGGTCTAAGGTGCTAGTTTTGACCGGTTTGTCGTTTCAGGGCTCAGAGTTGTGTTTGGTTGGTTGAAGCTTCTAGTGGATTCATGGAGAGCCGTTAGTGGCTTGGCCAAGGTAAGGGACCCGTTACCCCCTTCTCGAGGCCCTTGGCTATTACATATGTTAGATTGACTGTACCCACTTACTTGTTTGATTTGACATACCCGTTGTGTGTTGTTGCTTGCATTGATTTCAACGAGAGCATGCACTATATGATTGATATCATGTCTAGGGCAAGCATGTAGATTATGTTGATTATCTGGATATGCAGGAACTACCGTATGTTTATTGACAGAGTCGGTCTTGCATGATGGTTCTTATGTCCCACTAGGGACTTGCATGATGTTTGATGCACAGCTTGGTGCCTCGTTTGGACGCAAACGAGACACGAAGACCGGATAGAGGATGCTAGTAAGCGGACGTGCATGGTTTTTGGCCGGCACGTTCTCGGCGGGGGATTTGTGGTCCCTTGCCGTCGGGTTCCCATGGATGGTTGGCCCACCAGGCTCACGGCCCCGTCAGCATTTTTACTAGTAGCCTAGGGTGCTCTCCAGGTATGTGGTTGGGTTTATGGCCCTTTGGTGAGCGTGATGGATCCACCCTCACCGTGAGTATGAGACCTGTGGGATTTGTGGTCCCTTAGCTACCAGGCTTCTCTACTCGCAGGATCCCTCGGCCTGGAGCAGGTATCCCATATTGCCTTAGAGATTTGTGGTCTCTATTGGCCTTTAGGTCTTTGGTTTGTGGCCTCAGACCGCTCTGCGTGGCATGGATCTTGGACATGGTTCCTAACCATTTTCGCCCAGGAGCTCGGGTTTTGTGGACCCCTTGAATAGGTTGTTATCTTGCATGTTCGTGATGCTTTTGACCTAATGCATGTCTTTACCCCAAGGTGGGGAATCCTTACTGAGTTGCAAAACTCACCCTTTCCACTGTGGAATACCACAGGTACTACGAGATTGTATCGGGATGGGTGATCGGACGAGCTGAAGATGACCATGGGACCCGCTGCATTATTCTGTTTAGAGTCTCCTAAATTCTTTCTTTCTGCATGAACTATTTAAGGGCGTGATAACTGGAACATGTTTTATCGAGTTTTTATGCTGTGACTTTAGGGTACCCTAAGACTGTTCTAATGAATTTATACTCTTATAACTTTGTTCTCCCGAGTTGTTTTAAAAAAGTTTTGTTTTAAATTTACATGTCCGAGATTGCGAATACTATTTTCATGCATTTTGAGTTAAGGACTTAGGTTTAGACCCTAGTTTGGGTCGGGTCCTTACATTAAATGTGATAAAGGGCAAAATGGTATTAATGAAAAATTAATAATTACGAATTTTAATAAAAAAAATTAACAAAAAAAACTTGAGCGCCTATATTTACAAATACGTTTCGGATGTGGTCTAATTACTATAATTTCCCAAAAATGAAACTAATCAAATCAATCTCATTTTAACAAAATAAGTTTAAAAATAAGTTACAAACGATAAAATCTCGAAATTTAGTAATCATAATGGGATCTCTTGATAAATATAATAAAAGGAAAGAAAAAGGAGATCGGATTTTCATTATTTAAATAAAAGAAATCTGGTTCTGGATTCGGTGTGAGATTCATAGATATTGTTGATTTTTTTAAATTGATGTTATTTTGTTTTATGCACTCCAATTCCATAAATAATAATTCCATTGGTTGTTTTTTTTAGAATAAATAATTCCATTTGCCTTAGTTTCATTTCAATATCATAGTCACAAATTTGATTTTGAAAATTGATATTTTATATTTTATTTTTTCAAATCAATAGTACCCTTTCTATGTAAAATTTGTAATGGACTAATGATAGCTTCATTTGTTTTTAGTATCACCTTACTTATTCTCCATTTTAGTTTTACTGATGATAGCTTCATATATTATTGATTACATATTGTTTTTTTTAATGGGACATTCACCTTAGACACCTCTTTGTCATTGCATTCTTTTAATATTGGCACTATAAATTTCACTAGGAAAATGGCAAACATAAAGTGAAGCAAACTTTTCATTTGATTTTTCTATGAATTGTAGGTATTGGGTTGCTTTGACCATTTCATGACCAGGTTGGTGTAAACTTGGGGAATAAATTAATATAGCATATTGAAGTGAGAGCTCTCAAACTTAGAATTCATTTTTTTAATCATAAAATTAGTTGGCTCATTTACCGACTTACAAAATTACTGTTTGCATGAGTCGGTGACACGATTGATTATCTGGTTTGATATTAATCTATTTATATAAACGGTTGGGTTAGTTATAATAACTCAACCGATATTTGTCTCACCGTTTATTATAAAGGGTGGTTATTTAAATCTAGCTATGTGTCCATTTATCTAAATCTTATAATAACTTGCTTCTCAAACACCATTTATAATAACTTTCTGTCTATCATAACTAAACTAGTGCTCCAAACACACCCTAATTTTTTATAGTTCAATATCCTAAACCAGGCTACAATGTTTTTCATTTTTAGTATTATGAAGTGTAATTTAATGATCTTCTAAAGCTATCCTAGAAGGAAAAAAAATTATATAAAATTAATAATAAAAAATAATTTTGAGATTGTATTATGCCAGTAAACTTTTTTTTTACAATAAGATAAAGACAAAAGTGGAAGGGTCGAGGTAATTTCCTTCCCGCCAAACAGCCCACTCGTTTGCAACTGCAGGATGCTTTTTTATTGTTGAATTTATGAAAGATTTAAAAGGAATATTTACAAACTATTTTAATAAATTACATATAAATGAATTATTGTAATTATTAAAAGCAACTCATCATTTTAAATTATTCATTTTTAATTATTTAAAATAATTTATTTTTAATTATTTTTTAACTACTAAAAATTACTATGAAATTCACATTCAAACAAAATATTGCATAAGTTTCTCAAAAAAAAAAAAAAAAAATATTGTATTTAACAATTTTACAAAAAAAAAAATCCAAACAAATTTTAAGTTACAACTCATTTCTAGCTCTTCAAAATAATTCATCATCCAAACACTACAATTATTATTATTATATAAATTCTTTTTTTAATTCACATTTTATCGTTGTTCATCCAAAGGTCAGATTTATTTTCATCCACTTTGTTAAGATTGCCAGTGTGAGAAACCTTCAATTATTACGACATATACATTGGATAAAAAAAGGTTAGAAATTTGGGTTTTTTTATGCAACAATATTAGGAGAGGGAGATTCAAATGTGTAATCTCATAACTACTAAATTGTATAAAATGCCGATAAAACTCTTCTCTTGTTGGTAAAAATTCGAATTTCTACAATACACATTTTTTTAAGACTCTATTGTTGAATTAGAAAAGAATAAAAATAAAATATTTGGATGTTGTTACTTTTTTTAAGAGAAAATTAGAAAATTGCCCTTAATATATATTAAAATTTGAACTCACGATTTTGTTCATGCAATAATATTATGGAAGGAGGGATTCAAACATGCATTCTCGTATTTACTAAGTCATACAAAATTGAATAATCTCAACCCAAATATAGAAAATGTCGATGCTCAAAGATGGTCATTTGGGATCAATAATAATTTTATAATTTTATTGGACATGAAATACCTGCAAAACACAGGAAGTCTAAACAGTAGACACGTATAGTGTATAGTGCGAGACATGTGACCTTTGATAGCTACTTCAAGAAGATATTGTTATTCAAAACTTTAAAATAGTTTGCAAGTACCCTTCTTTTCCTTGGACTTTTATTATGAAGTTTGTTGCAACCATTATCGGCATTCGCTCTTCACCTAGTAGCGAATTCACGGTGAAAATGCGATGCTCGGTCCACTATCGGAGATTGTGCATGACAACTCCCTATGTACACATCGCATGGGTCAAAGAGACTCGACTGGCTTTCGAGACCTTGGATCGGGCTATGTCTGACCCTTCAGGGGCTCGAGATCGAGTTAGGCCCAACCCTTTTGAGGTCTCAACTCTCACGACCCTTGGCTGGGTTTGACCCTACTCTTATTGGGCTTGGGTTGTACTCCATTCGGCTCCTCAAGGTTAGTGGGCTTCATTGGCCCTAACACGCGAACTTCCCATATAACAGAAAATACAAGGGAGAGTTTGGATTTTGGTGTTGAAAAGAGGAGAGGAGAGAAAGTTGAAGAGAAAGAGGAGAAGAGAGAAAGTTGAAGAGAAAGAGGAAGTAAAGTGATTTGAGTTATGAAGTAGTTGTTTAGAGATTGATGTTTTGGAGAGAAGAGAAAGAGGAAGTAGAGTGATTTGAGTTATGAAGTAGTTGTTTGAAATTGATATTTTGGAGAGGAGATGTTGTAAAAGTATTTATTTTATATTGATTTTTTATAATGTAATGATTGTAGATTTTGGATTGATTGATAAATATAATATATTTTATTTTATATTGTGTGGTTGAAAATTATAGAAAGTTTGATGTGATATTTGATAAGATTAGATAAAAATATATTTATATTATATTATATGGTTGAAAATTAAAAAAATATTTGATGTAACATTTAAAAGATAAAATAAAAAATTTGATGTGATATTAGAGGAGAGGTTGAGAAAAAGTTGATGTCTTAAAAACAAAAGAGTTGAGATTTCTCCTTCTCTTCTCTCCTCAACACCAAATCCCAAACACCCCCAACTTGTAGCCTACAAATTTCTAAATTTATTCTATTTTACTGTGAAAAGTTCTTTTTCTGAAACTAATTTTTTTCCCCTCTTTGAAATCAAAAGGATGGCCGTATGTATTGCATATAAGTATAAAGTTTTTTTTTACTTTCTTGAAAGTAAATATAATACCAATTTTTATGTTAGACTTTGTGACCTTCCACCAAATAATGAAATCATCAAGTCAATAAACCTTTTGATTTTTTGACGTATGGTATGTTAGATTTTAATGAAATGTACTAAATTATCCATCGATTAGTATATTCAATGCTAAACACTAGTTTATATGTTGTAAATATAGAATTGTAGTTCTAAAAAAAAACTCCAATTATAATTTTTTTTAGAAGTATCCTAATTCTAATTGAACTAAAAAATATATAATAATAACAACAATATTATATGTTAGAGTAAATCTTGTTCAATAATTCTTCTCAAAAAAAAAAAATCTTGTTCAATAATTTTCATGTACTCTCTCTATTAAAATTGAGTAAATAAATTCTTAGGAAAAAAAAAATCATTATTCTATATTGAAATATATAATATAAATCATTATTCGATTAATGTATTAAATGTCAAATATATTCTGTCTCAAAAAAATATAGTCAAATATATTCATTGAATCTAGTCCTGTCTTTTTTATTCATGGTTTCGTTTATTACTAAATAAACTTCAATATTGATTATAAATATGGCTATTAATTCAATTGATTGATTGACTTCAATCAATATATCTTTCAATAATATTGTTGATTTATTTTAATTAATGTTGTTAAACTTTGAGACTTTTTCTTTGATCATCCCCCCTTCTCTCTTGTATTTTGAGATTTATAGAACTTTTTTACTAAAAAAATCTAGCAAAATCCTCTTAATTTGAAAGTATAAGAAACACAAAAAAATATCCAACAAAATATTAATGTGAACCAAGTAAGAAATATCTTTATTGCAACCAAAATAAAATAAAGAAAAACAAAATATTAAGCAGAATATTGAAATGTAGAAAAAAGAGAAAATTATATACAAAGTCCCTGGTTAAAGGTAAAATGAAATGTCATAGCGATTCGAGAAAACCAGTTTTGGTAAGAATGGCATTCCTTACTTTGCTCAGATCTCTCCCTTTCAGTTTTCTCCCAACTCCTTCCAACACAGAAAACGACGAAATCTGTGCCCTAGCCATCCTCTTCGCTATCACTTCATGCGGCGGAACTCTGTCTTCAAATCCTTCCTCGTCGCCGCCGCTCGAATCCTCGTCCTCCGCCGAACCGGCCTTCCTAGGGCTTTTCCCTCCGATGCGCGGCGGAATGGATCTCGGAGCCGATTTCGGAGCCGCGATGGACGAATCGCCGAAGAACTTCGAATCGTCGAATGATTTGGAAGCCGCGGCTGACTCCTCGTGGAGGACGACGTTCCAGACGTCGCGTTCTTCGAAATCGCCGTTTCGGAATGACCGCCACAGAGCGGCGCTCTGCCTGCTCACGCCGCCGCCGTCCATGGCTACAGAGATGGAGATTAAGGAGTCTGCGAGGAATTTGAGAGGTTTTTAAAGAGGAAAAGGGAAATGGGGGTCTGGACGACGTCGTTTTTGAGTGATTTGTTTGTTACAGGGAAGATTCGTGTGACAGCCAAAGTATAGAGAACAATTGGAGGGTTATTTGCTGTGGTGCGTTAAACAAAAATACTTTTTCAAAATTTAACATCATATTTTCCAATAATATTTTATTTTAAACAAAATTATTATTACACTAATCTTAAATTTTAATATATTAAGAGATTATTTTTAGAAGAAAATAAATATAATATAGTTAACTAAAAAATACACAAAAAAAATTGTGTATTTATCAAAATATCAGGAATAAAAACAAACTATACTCTAATTTTATGGACTAAAAAGATATACATCAGTCTTTTTTATTCTACATGTTAATTTTTTCTCTTTTAAAAATTATTTTTTCTATTCATATCTTTTATTATTATCTTACTCAATTGAGTTTTTTTTTTCCTTTCTATATCAATGAAAGTTAATCTAGATATAATTTATATGAGATTTGGAAAAACCACCTTATTTTAGATTGAGTTAACTATATTTTTATAGTGATTTCAAAACAAAAAAAAACTATATTTTTATAGTATAACAATAATATTTGAATGTGGAGGGATTGAAGTCTCCATTGTTCCACTTTAACTTATGACTAAGATGTTAGTAAGCTTTCGTATGAATCAACTTAACACAACTCAAATATAACTTAAAAAGATCAAAATGACATGAATTGATGTCCTATAAGTATGAGACTACTATTTACTCGACTTGGTACCTAAATTGAAGGTGAAATCTATGCTATATGAATTAAAATTTATTACTTCATTTTCCCTAGATATTATGTTAATATTTAGATTCATCACTTTTACCCTATCTTAAAAATTAGGGGTGCAACAAAAAACCGAAAAACAGAAAAACCGAACCGAACCAATGGATCAGATCGGTTTTTTACCTCAAAATTGGACATATCGGTTTGTAATTTGAAAAAACCGAAAATATTGGATCGGTTCCGATTTTCATTTTAAAAAACCGATCCAAACCGATATATATATAGTCAATAATTCATATAGAGTAATCTTCTTTTCATTAATATTTCTTTAATTCACCCCTATTTCAAGTAAAAAATATCCTTAAATAATTTTAAATAAGTTAAAAATACTTCTAACCTTTAAAAAAATAGTTGTTTACGAGAATGTTGTTTTTATATGAGAAATATTATTTTTGATATATTAAAAACAATTGGACATTGGATCGGATCGGATCCATTTTTGGATATTGAAAAACCGATGTGATTCTATACTTTATTGGACATTGGATCGGATCCATTTTTTGAAAACCGAATATATTGGTTCGGTTGTCGGTTTGGTACAAAACCGACAAAAACCGAACCGAAATTACCCCTATTAAAAATAATGAGCATCCGTCTTTCAAAAAAAAAATAATAATGAGCATCCTACATTTAAAAAAATATGTGAAGCAATAGTAAACAAAATATTAAAAAAAATTGGATTTTGTGAGACTGTGTCAAAATTGACATGCAAAGCGCATAGCTCCAACCCAATAATTAATGAAGGGAGGTAAAGACAAACATTAAAAAATAAATAAAATAAAAACACACAAACGTTATAAATATAGGCTAAAAATACCATTTTATTTTCTAGAATTTAAAATTTATTTCATTTTGATCGGTGGAGTTTCAGAAGTTTAATTTAGTATATAAAAACTTCAAAAGAAATTATGATTGATTAGTATAATAAATTTGAAGCTAATATTAATCAAGATTTGTTAAATAATGTTAATAATTTCAATTGAATTGAACATATCTTTAAACTTTGTAAAAGAAAATGATAATTTTTAATGAAAAATTAACAAATTTTTTGTTCACAAGAATGAATTTTAAGTTTTTTTTTTAATTTTTAAATGGACAAAGATTATAATTGGAAATTAAAAATTAAAAATTGAATAGAGACTAAAACAAAATAAATCTAAAAATTTATGTAGCAAAATAATATTTGAAGTGTAGTATATTTATTTAAGTGTTGAAAATGAATTTTGGAAGTTTTATCTTCTTTCTTGTTTGAAGTGCACGTGTTACAATTTAGGGCAGCCGGCATTCAACGCATCTGGATGCCCAAACATATTACTATGTCTTTTTCTTTCTACAGTAAAAACCAAATTCCTTTGTAAAGGAACACTTTTTTTTAGATTGAAAAATAATACTTCTAAATTCATATTGTTTTGCTTTAACCATTGAAGTTCAAAAAAAAAAAAGTATATTAATGCTTAAAAGCATTGAGTTTTGCTTAAGCTGTCGTTTTAATATTGTTTTCTTTTGGATTATTTGAACATCTAAATTTGTTATATTTGTGTTTAAATTATTTTTAAACAAAGAATTAATATTTGTGGGTCTAGTTCCAACTTTTTTTAATTGTGTGACTAGTGAGGATTAAACTAATCGAGAATATTTAATTTGTTGGTTAAAATTAAAAAATCTGTAAGGATGACGACAGAAGATTCCTTATTATTCTTTATTGTCGGGTGTGATTCTTCTGCAACTTGCGGCCGACAATACCTTATACTAACAAATTGTTCTAACTCTTTTTTTTTTTGTCCCTCTTATTTATTTATTGAGTATAGAGACGCCAAATATCGATTTATGTTCGAACTTGTGATACTGTTGTTGAACGATTTATAAATAAACAATAAAATTATTGTGCCAGTTTTTTTTGTCCCTATTAAAAATTGTCAATAACATTGATTGAAAATTATATAGTCTTTTATTCATATTTATGATTGTTTTGATCAACTTTAGCACACGACTAATGTCATAAGGCATATCACTCTGACTCTTTACTTTGTGCCTGTCCTTTTTGACCAATTTAACAACTCCATGTTGGTTGAATTTATTTTAAAATGTTGGTATTTATAAATCTTTTAATTTTTTTTTATTAATATTTATATGAAAAAACTCTTGTCGTATATATGATTTTTGTGAGCAAATTTGTTTTTAATTTCACTTTTCTGTGATCATTTTATGAATTTAGTAATCATAATTTAGATTTTCTTTTTTAAATTCAACGATTGCGGTTGGAGCTCTACCCATTAATATATAAATAAATGGATTTTATTAATCAAAATTGGCTTAACAAGTCTTTCCTTTTCACTTTAATAAGAGGCAGTCGAATTTGACTATTTAACCTTCGTTTTCTCACTCATGTACCAGAATCACGTCATAGGCATATTGGATAATTTTTTTATTATTATTATATAGGTAACTATCTAAATCAACTTACACACCCCTTCTTTAATGTCATAGAATATATTATCCGATTCAACAATATTTAAATGTAAAAAAATCTATAAAAAATTAATTATAAGTAAATGAACATCATAGATTGAATCTATCATTTTTTAGTTCTCCAAAATTTGATTGACCATTAGGTCACTCTAAGATTGATTTATTAGATAGAATAGAGTGAGGCGAGCTTGGAATACAAAAAGGGAGCAAGATATATGGAGGATTGAAACTACTTTTTGTCTTGTACATAATATTAATCAATCTTGAAGCAGTATCTCATTATCTTAAGTAAAACCTTGTATATTCTGAATTATGAAGGTGTAAAGAGAAACAGTAGTGGCTAATAGCTACGTGAGACTCTGCAAAGATTTACTTGCTTGAGAGGCCAAGGCCAGTGCCTTTGCTCTCGTACTCGTCGACACCCACTCCCTCTCCGCACGCCTTTGGCGTTGCCTAGCATTTTTAGCTCGTTTAGGAGCTAACCGCATGTCCCTTTCGACAAATGCAAGCCTGAATTTTTCAGCCAACGACAGTTCTGCGGGGTTTGATGGAGAAGGTGAAGCCCTTGATGTAGATCTGGTCACTGCCCATGTTTTGGGATCGATATCAACTATGGCGTGTTCATCCGACGTGATATTTGGCAACGCTTCCCTCGGAACTCGCCTCCCTCCAAAACCAAACGGTGATGGCTTTGGATTTACTGTGATGCGTGGGCATTCTGTGGAGAACATCTCCAAGGAATCTTCGTCTATTTGTGGCTGCGAAGTGAAGAAGATACAATGAATGATCAGAAATGGGAGAATCTTTTAAGGATGCAAAATTTCCCATTTCTTCAAGAACAAGACAAAAAGGCACTGGATTCCATGAAAGCCATAGTCCTCAAACTTGCACCCAATTCATGAAAGTTAAACCATTTTTTATATCCATAAATGTCGGTCAGTTTACGTCCACATCTACTATTCTAGCAACAAACCAACAAACTATACAACATTTGGATGCCAAAAAATTCCATAGAAAATGATTTTCTAGGTAAGTGGCCAGTGGTCATCATTGGTTAAACCCATTAAGTCTTGGATCCCCGAAACCCTCTTTCATCCTTAGGGTGACTCATGATGGTTATGAAAATTAACACTTCCCTTTTACCAACTTAGCAAAATGATAAAAGTAGTCACCTACTTGTTGGGATATGATTCCCAAGCAACAGATGCACGATTACGTGGTCGAGAATACTAATTAGTCAGGTGCAAAATGAATGAGACATTCGAGATGAAAGTTTTTATTATAGATGATTAATCATAGAATTATGCTTGGCCTAGGGACGAGCGTGATTACCTTGTTTCAAAAAAAATCATAGAATTATGCCATTTTATAGAACTTTCTCATAATCCGAATGGAACAGTGAAATTGTTTTCTTATCTAAAGCAGGAAAAACAATGAAAACAAATATCAACTTAGGGATAGAAGGTACCCTACCCAGACCAACCACCGAAGTGATTGTGCCCCATTGGCAATTTCAGCTGTATCAAGTTCTTCCCATGAATCTCCCTCTATATTCTCCAACCTTGGCTTAAATATACCCAAGCACCTCCGTGCTGTGCCATCGCTCCTCGGACACCCTCTGCAACATTTTTGTTCATATCCTGTTATGAGGTTATTACTCCTAGTCAAAAAATACATATATCCCAGAACGACGGCACGATGCAATAAAAATAGTAAATCAACATGCTCATGTGTTGATCGATAAGTAAATAAAGACTTAGCAGGTCTATGTGTCAAGATTGAAAAGGGTATTAATCTACTACACGAATCCAGAAATTTTGTTATTTGCTCAAATTTATGTAGATGAGGTCGCTAAAAGTTTCCATGGAGATACTTTGAAGGATAAGCGGAAGTGATAGCCACTTCTTGGCAGCAAACTACCTACACTAAATAATCTCACAGCTATCAAATTGACTAAATGTGAAAGGCCCAATCATATATGTTTAGAAAGTGTATCAATAGCAGGGATGTAGGCAAGTACCCGCAACGCAGTGTCTCCAAGGAGCAACAATGCTGGACGATCTCAGAAACACCAGCAGCTGTAATCTTGTTGCATCGACTGCATTAAAACTCGTCGTAATCAAAATATGCTCAAACAAAAGAAAGGGTGAATTGGCAAGTGGCAACTACGAGAGAGACCTTCCTAAGTTAACATAAGTAAAAAATGCATTGAACAACAGAAGACAAAAGAACAAAAGAAATTCATTCATCAATGGAACTTATGTCCTACACACCTAATATCCACAACCCTAAGAGATTTGCATATCTTGGCAACTTTTGCCAACCCAAAATCAGAAACTTCTGAACCAGAAATGTCGAGGGTTGCCCATGAACTGTCTGCAAGGGAGATCACAACATCATCGTCCAGTAATTTCCTTCTTCGGGCAACTGCTAGTAGAGAATGCTGCGATTCCCGAAAACAAATTTAGAACACATATGACATGATAAGTTTATAAAGCTTGATAAATTGCAGTAAGCAAAAGCCTTCCAAGAGAAAATGGAAGTATTCCTTCATACAAAAGCTCTTAAAATATTTCTCAATTAAATCATAAGATTTTGCCTTAATACTTATAAATTTGCGCCAATTTTGTCTATTCGGTACGTTTAGAAGTCTCAAATTCATATCTATACTCAAACCCTTTTTCTTTCTTTCTTTTTTTAGTTCAATAATGCATGTTAGGTAGAGATTCGAACCTCTGACCTCCTAGCCTAAGATATATGCCAAATCAGATCGACTTGTGCTCAAGCTGGCTCTCTATACTTCAATTTATCCATCATTAGTATGGAAGATAGTTGATGTCAAAAAATGGTGAGACCAAGATCAGCCAAACATCAATTTACTGTTGCACACTTGCATTTAACACGTGCTCATAATGACAAGACTAATAAGGTTAATAAATTCAAGTGGAGAGATGAAACTGAAACCAGCATCGAAATAGATGTAATTTAACCACATTTTGTCTTTATAAACTATAAGCTAATTGGTCACCGAGTTCATCAGAATTTTCAGCAGAACACAAACACAGCCTCTTTAAGAGCTATAATTTTCAACCCCAAATCCAAACGAAGTTCAAGAGTGCGAGGAAAAATCGAAAACGCCAACAAAACCAGCTCAATTAATTCAATTTGGTCTATTTATGAACCAGATTGAACATAAAGAACAAATTCTAAATCAAACCAACCTTCACATCTGACGGAAAGTTGGCACTAATCTCATCCAGATCAGGAATTATATCCTCCAAATGCTTGCCAATAACTCCAACGCACAAACTGACTAAACTCGGAGTTTTCTTCCTCTCAAAGGGAAAAACCCCCGTCCCTGTAACCAAAACAAAACCTCGAATTACAAAATTACGGAACAAAATTCAAAGAAACGTTAATAAAATACCCAGTATCAGCAAATTGGCTCAACGATTTCGAGCTTGACACATGAATTTCTTCAAATATTCAGAACCGATCAATCCACTTCAATCAAAACTATGAAAAAAAACAAAAAAAAAAACCCAATAATTCCCTCAAGTTGAAATTTCAAACCCAAGTTCCAAAATCGAGATAGAGGGATTTACCGGAGGATTGAGAAGTGGTAGGGTTGAAACTGGATTTGCGATTCAAATCGAGAGATAGAGATTTAGCGAATGGATCGGAAGAATTAGGTTTGGAAATGGATTTCTGATTCAAATCAAGCTTTTCGAAAATTTTCGAAACGATCTTCGCTTCTTCGACTGTTTCCATCAAAATTTGTGAGAGCTTCAATTTTCAGGGATGGGGAAACGAGCAGAAATCGGGGAAAAAAATAACGAAAAACACAAAACAAATCAAATTTATTTATTTATTTATTATTGTTTTAGAATAAATCGAACCAATTTGATTTTAAAAGAACAGGCACCACAATAAAATTGTGGAAGATTTTACTTCATTTATATTGAAAAGAAATTTGATTTCAAAATAGAACTAAAAAAAGTAGTATGTTTCAAAAACAAAAAAAAAATAGTCAAAATATAGTATATACATACGAAACTTATTAGATTGGTCAAAATAATTATAAATATAATTATTTATAAAAATTAGTAAGTATAGTCATAATTATTATTAATAATGTTATGTTAATAACACAGAATAATATATTTATAATAAATAATATTATATTAATGAATAGTAGCTATACAATATTGAACTATGTTAATGACTATAAATATAAATAATATTAAAATTTTATTACGTTTATAATAACTTATCCATTATAATGGATAACTATATTTAATTTCCCTAAACAAATATTAAAACTTTCTTTAGTAACACAAAATATTAAAACTTCCATTTGAACTATTCTAAAAAAAAAATAACCATTTTGAACAATTGAAAAAATCAAAACTTTCTTGCGTTTTTAGTACAAGGTGGAAAAAGGGATCACAAACTTTGTAAAGAGAGTATAAGTGTTCTTAAATTATTTAAGACTCAACTACCGATTTTAAAGAGCTAAATACATAGCTTAATTTGAGATATATATTCTAAATATTGTATTCATCTCTAAAATATCACATATTAATTTGAGTTTTAATATCCTTAAAAAAAATACGAGAGACTAGTTGATCTAAATTTATTTTTTGCGGCTAGAATGACATATAATGAACCAAAATAAAATGTGCCATAAATTTAATAGTATTTTTTTAGTACAAAGTGGAGGAACCATACTTATTTTTCAGAATTGACCTCGTAATTGTGATGTTAAATTGTTTTTTTTTTTTAACAATTAAATTACATTAACATCAAACAATAAAACCACCCTTAACACTTTCATTCAAAATTGAAATTAGTCTCTAATGACTTACTTTTCATGCTTGCCTATGTTGCTTAATTTTAGTCGTATTTTGTTTTGTTTTGGTTAAATTTATTTAGGTTAGAGAACCACAAAATGCTAATCTTATGTAAATGAAAAGATAGATTAATGGTATAGAATTTATCCTCCATAGCATATTTTTTACTATTCATTATAACTATAACACATTTTTAAAGATAATTTCATCCATAGCACATTTTTTTAAAATAATTGCATCCATAGCACATTTTGCCCAAAATTGCTATTTTAACCTTATCAGATTTATATCAGTTCACTGATAGACTTTAGACTTCTATCAATTTAATTGATAGACTTCTATCGCTCCAACTAATATACTTCTATCAGTTTAACCGATAGACTTTAAACTTCTATCGGTTCAAATTATAAACTTCAATCGATTTTGAGTGATTGAACAATGCAAATTGGCAGACTTCAATCATTTTTGTGCTATCAATGAATAAGTTTGAAAATTGTGCTATACACTGAATTATTTTGTTTTTTTTTAATATACATGCAAAAACCCATTAATGGTATATGATCTAAATTAAAAATGTGGTGATTTTACCGAAAATAAAAAATATATTTTTATGAATAAGTTAAATTGGAAAAATATTTAGAATATTAGAAAAAAAATAACCATACAATACATAAATTATTTTAATACATAAATACACAAATATTCTACTTAAAAATATATAATATTAGATTAAGAATACAAAATAATAGTGTATGATAAATATCAGTAAAATAGTATATTTGATTAGATTTATAATCATTTTGTTAAATTATACCCGAATTTCCCTAAATAAATAATAGTGTCTAAATTTTTTTTAGAAGCACCGGTATTCGCGTCCCGAAAAACAGTTCGGTTTTGGTTTTGGGTGCTGCAAGAGCTTCAAGTTTCAGGCCGGCCGGAGAGCCGTCTGCAAAGAGATTTCGATACATTGCCGCGCCGGAGCTCCGGCGAAGGTCTCTGGTTCGATCCTCTCATCATCCATGGTAAAAATCTTACAGGGCGGAGGGCAAAACCTTCCGGCGGAGGTGTTTAAAGTGACTGATCACTACGATCTACAACTCCTATTCTATCTCCTCCTCTCTTTCTGCGTTCTATTGATTACCGAGGAAATGTAGGCTGAATCGAGCGATCTAATTTGACCTAATTTTGTAATCGAATTCGTTTAGGTTTTGGCGTATTTACTCTTTACTGATTACCGAAGCTGGATTTCGTAGGCGAGGGAAGAAATATGTCGAGGGAGAGATTGCGTTATTTGGAAGCCATGGTGGGTGGTTTTGAAATTGATTCTTTAGTTCTGTGTTCTGTGACGTTTTTCAAAATTGATTGAGTTTGTTTTTATTGTTTTGAGTGTTTGTGTTGTTGCGTTTCATACAGGCAGTCTATTCTGAAGCGATTGCAATGGTGGAAGAGTACCAACAGGCTTTTTCGATGGCAAACCTTGGCGGAGTTCGAGATGTTCAAGCTCTTTATCCTCAGCTAGGCTTGAAGAATTCGCCTCAGGTTTGTCATTCGAATCATGGATGGTCGATTGTCTTCCAAGATGGCTAGTTATCTCCCACAATCAAATGCGAATCATTCGGAACCTCTTTCTGCAATTCATAGTCTCAGCGACAATAGTTCAGTTCGGAAACATTTTTTATAATGTTACAAGTTATCCTAAGAAGCTTATGATGATTGGAAGTATTATTTTTGCCTCCTTGGTTGGGACCTTGGTGGTCCCAGGTTCAAAACTCACGAGTTAATAAAACTCTTGTTGTCTTTCGAGTCCAGGCCTTGGCACGGTGCGGGTACCCCAAGTATGTAGCTGGTTATAAAAAAAAAGAAAAGAAATTGGCCTTTTAAGTATTTGTATGACTATACACTACACAATGTCTACATAGATGGAGTGATAGCTTTCGAACCTTGTCTCAGGTTTATGAGTCTCTTGAGCATCGAATGGTTGTAGCAGAAGCATTTCAAAGATTGAGGCTACCTCTTATATCAAAGGATGGTGAAATCCATAAGGAAGAGATCAAAAAGTCGAGTGTAGTGACTCGATACTCCCTTGATAGTACAGGCACCAGTGTCACAATCAGCTCAAGTGCTAACTCATCTAGCTATGCGAGTGCAACTGCAAATAGTGCTGGAAGCATTGTGAACTATAGCCTTTCGGTCAGCTTAAATGATAATGCAGAACCTGGAGTAGGTGGTGTTCTGAATTGCTTTCTTGGAATCACCCTTACGTTTTTATGGCAAACACGGCTCCATCAAGCGCCTTCTATGGTATGTGATCTATGTGGGAATGGGGGGTGGGAATCAAATTAGTGAATTTACTATCAGCAGTACATTCTATCTCTTATATTATATTTGCAGCAAAATTTTAAAAATAATTCATCTACAGCACATTGATTTCTATCACTCAACTAGTGATAGAACTCAATTTGGATTTCTATCACTGATTGAAAACTCAAACAATGATAGAATGAATCTATCATTGATTGAATTCTATCATTAATAGAACTCAACCAGTGATAGAACTCAATTTGAATTTTCTGCTACAAATAAATTAATTTTGATTTTGTGCTATAGATTGAAATATTTTGCTCTTTTTTGTTATACATGAAAAATCCCCATCAAATTATCGACTATATTTCGCTTTTTTGTTAGTTTTCATTGAATTGAATTGTTTCGCAAACTTCCCAACTAAACATTTTTGTTCTAAATTTGTGTAAGCATCACCAAAGTAAATTATCTGCTTATATCTGCAACTTCTTATGTTATTATAGAATATGACCGAATATCAAATGGCTCTTTCCCGTGACATTGATGCTCGTTTGAAGGCTAAATGTGACAAGGTTGCTGATGCCTTTGTGATAGATGATATTGGTAGGTCTATTTGTTCCTTGCCATTTTTGTATAATTTTGCAAGAATGTATTATATATGTAAGTTTGATTATTTTTTGGGGGGGCTTTCTAGCTTTAGTTATATTTTCTTGATTTTATGCATCAAAATGTTGATGTTTACTTAAATTTCCATGTTAAAATTGTGGATCGTCCTTTTAAGTTTTATCCTTAAACTGTTGAAAGGTTGGATCCTATTTCATACATGTGTAAATGCATTTATCCACATGAAGAATGGCCACCTTTATGGCTAGATTCAGGAATATGTAAATTTTCGGACTTTGCTTTTAATAGGAAATTCACTATACGATGCATGATCATTGAGGAAACTGCAAGGGAAGAAGAAGCTTTACGGCAAGATCTTTACTCAGCAGACCGAAAGTTCGCTGAATATTACAATGTACGTGACAGGAAGTTCGTTATATTGTCTGAGTTTTGTTTATCCATTTTGTCAAAAGGTTAATTGCGTGAAATTTTTAATATTTTGTTTAAACTAGGTTCTTGAGCAGATATTGGGAGTACTAATTAAGCTTGTCAAAGATTTGAAGCTGCAGCATCAACATAAATATGTAATCATTGATTTTTTTTGCTTTTTGAGAAAGAATACGTAATTATTGTTTTTTTCTAACCTAATGGATGGAAAATTTGCGCGACAGGTTTCAGTTATTAATTTTGTTTGCAGTTTTGTAACTATAGCACATATAACCTGATTGAACTCAAATTCTGTAGGACGATCTCCAGAAAGCATGCTGTGCAAAAGGTGTGAGGCCATGAATGCGAAACTGAGGTCTGTCATCTTATAACTTAATGTTCATTGGATCCTCGTGTTTATCAAATAATTGGGTATTCATATAATCTTTTTCATGCGTCAAATACGTATTAAACGCATTCCGAGTGTGTCCATGTCTGACATGTGCACACTTTAATGTGCTCAATACGTATGGCGTATTTATACATTATAGTCCGTACTTTATACTTTAGAGTTCATATTTGCATGTGCTCTGTTTAAATTTAATGATGATGGGAATACGGCGGTTGTTGACTCTACCAAATTAAATTCAACCGACATAAGATCAAAGACCACCACCCTACAATAACTTAAAAATATCCATCTCAAACTTCGTGGCTCATTCTTATATACAAGTTCCAAACTACTACAATAAAATATCCAATACATTCCATCATGAATGATGTTAGTCTATTTGTTTGGATATCCTAGCACCTATGAAAAAAAAAAGGAAGAACGAGTAGAAAACTAATCGTTCATGTTCAAAATATCAACTAGTAATTCTTTTTTTTTTAAACAAGGGTAACCACGCCCGTTCCTAGGCCAGGCACCGGGAGACATCAAAGGAGTAAATGTCACAGCAAGGGAATCAGAATCACAACTAGAGGCAAAGAAAGTGAAATAATATGACAATATATGATAAACATGCTGCAAACAGAAAGAAAAAGTTCAAATTTGGTCCATATATCCTCGACCAGAAGGTCAAATATTCGAATCATCACCCAAACATGGTAATCAACATAAAATTAACCGAGAAGCTATTACATTATCACATCAACTGTTAATACAGCAAGACAGTTAACCTCCTAGATATACTTTTCATCATTAGCCGTGGTGCCAGTGAAAGTTACAAATCTATCAAACAATTTAAAGTACAAAAAGAAAAAGAAAAAAAGGAGGTGGTGGTGTTATTGACAGCAGGTTTCTCTGCTGTCGACATCGTCTGTAATCCCATCATCATTCATATCTCAACACATCATTCATATCAGAAAATCCTAACTTATGGCGTTGGTTCAACTAATCAATTAGATTAATAGGTCAGGCATACCTAGGCTGAGCTCTTTATATCATTGTGGAAATTTTCCTTCATTTCCCCTTCCTGAATCTGTTTTTGTTTTTTGGAGCAGAAAACCATGTTAACTGCGAATTCCGTTATTTCTCTTAATATACATTGCTAACACCGTCTTAATTATGTACTTCGTTTTTCAGTGTTTTAGAGCACGTTCTCCTGCTTGAGACATGCGCTCAGGAATCTATACCAGCCCTTCATAAAATAAGGTATTTGTCGGAGTACATTCTTTTTAGTAGACCAGCAGTTTATGATTTATAATGTTCTTTCTTACAGAAAATATCTCTTTGAAGCCACGGAGGAAGCTTCTATTTCTTATAATAAAGAAGTAAGTTTCTCTCTCTGTCTATATATAATAAGTATTGAATTATGTTTTTTTCTTGAGTAAAAGTATTGAATTATGTTAGATCATCAATCAACTCAAAAATATAAGTCGTTAGATTAAGGTAAATTTAATTATACCAACACTCTCCTATTCCTTTACTTATAAGCTTGGAAATTGGAAAAATGGCCCACCGAGTAAAAATCAATATTAGTGGAGTAGAAAATGATTTTACAGAAGTTTAAACACTCTGCTTTGTTATCATATTGAATCACGTTGAATGATGTTAAATCATCCAAAAGCTTAAGTTAGTAAGTAGGTATTAATTTAATTATATCAACCAACCTCTAAAAAAAGTGAATATGTTCCGGGGAAGTTGAAAATAGTCAAACTAACCACCGAGGATAGCGGTAGAGAGTTCTGCTTGGAGAAACCTATTACATAGTCAAAATAACTCCGGCAAAAATGTAATTAATGATTTCTTTCTATCTTGGAAGGTTTTGTGATTTCTTTCTAACAAAAAAAGCTAATAAATGAGCTCTAACCGCATTCTTTCTTTGCACTTTAGCTTTGTTTTTCAGCCACCATGTTTATCGATGGCATTGATGTGTTCTTCAATCTCTATTTTTTGGAGTACATCAACAATGTTTGGGGCTGAGGAATGTGTTTTTCGATTACTATACCTCATAATATTCCTGCATTCAGATGTCAAAAAAAAAAAAGATCATGGATTGTCCTAGTGGTCAAGAAGACCTTAAGAGTCATAAAGTTATGGTTCGATCCCTAATGTTCATGGTCACCTACATAGAAATCAATTTTCCACAGGTTTTCTTGACATCCAATTTTGTAGGGCCTGTATACTTTCAAATATTAAAAAAAAAAAAAGAGTATAGAAAGAAACAAGGAAACCACTTCTCAGGCAATCATGTCATGGGTTTCAGTCTTCTCAGTTAAACTCCCACAACATAGGGACAATGAAATATGCAATAAGTACTCTTTATTATTCAACTGGTTTTGAAATTTGACCCCATTCTGAGATCAACTTGCAACCATGGTTTGCTTTTTTATGTTCACACTTTGGACTTGGCTGGTTCGTGCAGTATTGTTAACATCTACGCTTCTGCCAGGTTACTTGTCTCCGTGAGTATCAAGGTGTAGACCCCCCCATTTCGACACGATTGTGTGGCAGTACCACGATATTGTAATGGTAATGCCTTGTGAACCATCTTATCACTTTCATCCTCTGTTGAAAATGTGGAAGAAGAGAAAACTCATCAGTTTTGCACACTTTTATTTTGCAGAAACTGGAGAATATGCAATGGACAATTCATCAAGTTGAGATGGACTTGAAACGCCTGCCAGAGCAGTCAAGTACATGATATATTTTTTCGTAGAATTTGATTCATTTGTCTGTTTTTCTTCTTTTATTGCATTATAATGAAGATAACTATGATGGAATAGCTTAATGAAAAATGGCTCGAGTAACTAAGAGATGATTGGTTGATGGATGACCACCTACTTAAAAATTAATTTCTTACAAATTTTTTTGACATCTAAATATTATAGAGTCAAATGGTATGTCATGTGACAAAAGTCAAAGTGTGCATAAACTGACTTCGAGAGTCACAAATATTTAAAAAAACAGGTTGAAGTTATTATTTTTTTTTTCTTTGGATCTCCAGCATGTTCATAATGTATGGTTTGGAATTGGAAGGATGAAATATGAAGTGGTTTTGCCCCACTTTTGTCTTCTCAAGTGATTAGTTTAGCAAGAATCTCAAATTCCAGTTGTTTTTTCCTTGCCTCGTCCTCCTATAATTATAACTTTTAAAATAATTAGTTACAAGTTTTTTTTCCTTATAAATTAGTGTTTGATAAACTTGAGACATATACTCAAAAAAGTAAGAACCAATGTTTGACAAAAAAAAAGAGTTCAGTTTTTTGGTATTAGTTTAAATCTCCAATATCATTTGTTATACTAAAAAAATTGTTAAATAGTTAGTATTAGCTATAATGACTCTAGGGAACCTGTTGTCCAAATTTACAATTTTTTTGGTTCACAATTTCTAGATTTAAAAACAATAATTTAAAAGTTATTTGGTTTGTTTCAAAGTATATGTTGGTTTTGTTTGTTTGTTTTTTTTTTCGTTCTTTTTAATTCAACAACTATGGAAGTTAAGATTCAAATTCGTATTTCTTTTAGTCATGAGCACAAGTAAATTGAATTGTTGCTTTTCTTGAGTATTAAAAGAAATAATTATATTTTTATATGAAAAAAATTGGTATTGATTTTTAGGACAAATTGTTACGTTAATGAATTAATTTGAATAATTAATATATATATGTGTGTGTATGTATTGATAATCTTGAACATTCTAAATTATCTAAAATCAAATCAATCCAATTATATCTTTTGGGTTTCTATTAATTTTTGGGTTTGAGATAAATATCTTAAAAATCAATTTATTTTTTTACAAGATAAAAGTAAACTTAAAATTGATTAGACATTTGATTCTATGGGAATCTAAGTTAAAGAGTGATTATACTATTATTTTTCAAAAAATAGTATAGAACACTTTTTTTTAAAAATAAATCATAATGAATTAATTTAGTGATAAAAAAAACTTGAAGAATATGAAGTCAATTAATAATAATCGCCTACGTAAAAAGTAATTTCGTAGAGCTTATAGAATAAAATAATATTCAATGGGTAGATTAGACTGTTATTTCTGTCCTTTAGAGTCTCTTTTAGACTATTTATGTTGAAGTATTTGTCTTGTTAAAAATAAAAACAAAGCCTATCAAATCTCATATCTAACTTTATAGGGAATTTTCCATTCAAACCCTCAGCCTTTTTATCCTTTTTCAAACTTTAAATTTTGTTGTACTATCTATATCTATGCATATACTGGACAAATTTAAAAGAAATTATTATAATTAAACAAATAGAAAAAATATTTTTTTTTCTCTCGACATCAAATTTGAAACTAGATTGTTAATCTAATCTAAAAATAAACCAAATTTTTTGTTTTTTTTGAAATTCAACCATATTTAAAGTTATAAGTAATATAAGTAAAGGTGAAGTTGGTAATAAAAAAAAAAAAGAAGATTTTTTAAAGATTATTTTAACCCAAAAAAATTGAAGTCATTCTAAATTATCTAAAATCAAATCAATCCAATTAAAGATAGATTATTGACTAAACATCAATTACCATTCCCAGATTTGTGATTGTGACCACCAAATTGATAAACTCCAGATATTGATCCAAGTCCAAAACCCAAATACCAAAAGTGGAACAGTGTGGATTGAATTGAATCAAATTCAATTAAATTCGAATCTCCATTTTCATTTTCATACCCTTTTTCTGTCGCTGTTGCCGATCGTGGGGGACAGTTTGGATTAGGATTCGCTTCGAGCCGCTTCGACTGTAATTTAATTAGTAATTTTGGCGTTAACAAGCAATTTATCCACGAACCCAAACTTTGAAACGCCTTCTTTATTCAACTCGGCACCGTACTTCTATTGTTTCTTCCATTGATCCAAAAGGGGAATAAAGAACGAAGCATTTCTGATTCTTTTCTTTCATCCATCCGTTATCTTCTTTTTGGGCCTTCGCCTTTCTTTAATTGTTGGTAAAGCTCTTCTCCTTCTTCTGCACACAAATTTGGATCTTGGGTTTTTGTTTAGGTGAAATTTGATCTGGGTTTTGCGATTTTGTTTCCACTTTTTTATAGATTGTACTTTGGTTGAATCTGGGTTTGATTTAGTTTTGTAATTTGAGAAGTGGGTTTTGGTAATTACATGTTTTGTGTGAGTTTATAGCTGGAAGCCTTGTAAGCTTTGTTTTCTGTTTGATTCTGGACTGAGTAGGTTCATTTCTCCATGTTCTCTTCATATCTTGACTTTCTTTTATGTATATTTATGGGATTCCTTTTGATATGAACGTATTTGATTGCTGTTAGGAATTAATTGTCTTGTGTTTGTCCCGAAGGGCTAGCCTCATTGGTTGGGGATCAGGGCTTCTAAAGTATGTTCCTTTGGAGGTTCAAGTTTAAGACCCACGAGTTGAGCTTAATTGTAAAATCCTTTATTGTCTCTCGGATTCGGGTCTTGGAATGGGCGTGGATGCCCTCGGGTATATGGGAGAAAAGCTCCGATTCCCTGTCATAAAAAAATGTCTTGTGTTTTTATTTTTGATGATGTTTGTGCTTTTGCATCTTGTGCAATGAGAAGTTCTTCAGTAATCTTGTTCTTGGTTGATCTTCTGCTAGTGATTTCATTGCTTATTTGTATGGAATATGAAGGTGTGAGAGTTATGTTGGGAGAATTAGTAGCATATCAGCCATGGGTATAAAGGTTATTCAATAAAGGGGTATGGATTATCAATAGGAGAGTTAGGGTTCTTAGTTGTGATGTCTGGTGGGATTAGGAAGAAAGATAACGTTATCTAAAGCCTACAACTATATTGTAGTTTCTGTTTGATATTGCAATATATCGGTTACTTGTGTGTTCTTGATATTTGGGTTCCTAACAAATTTTAGTGTATGTTCATTTTTGTTAGATATTGAAGCACCCATTGATTGAATTGATTTCAGGTAATATTTACACATACGATGGAAGGTACAATTCTTAGAAGGGTTATTCCATCAGACAACAGTTGCCTCTTCAATGCTGTTGGGTAAACTTCAAATTACTTGTCCAGACATTTCTTTAGATAAGAGTCTCTATATATTTTATTTTTTTTGGAAATTGAGAAATCGGGGCTTTGCTCTACTATACATGGAGTAACTACGGCCGTCCCTTAGCCAAGTACCGGGAATAAGAGTCTCTCTTGTTTGCAGTATGAGTGTATTTTAGTTGTGATATATCAATACACAAGGGAGCAGATTACGACCTTATTTGTTTCAAGGCTGCGCAAATGTATCCTTGAGTTCTAAATATGAGGGAGCAGATTGAGAGTAAATGTTCCAAGACTAAATAAAAGAAAGATTATTAACTTCTTTACATACCATTCTATAGGCATTGTCCCCAAGGGTAGTTGAAGACTTGTTTCGAGGATATGCTCCCCTCAAGATCTCGGATTTGAGACTCATATGTGATATTGCTTCTTCGATGTCTCTGGTGCTTGGCCTAGGAATGGCGTGGTACCCTTGTTTCAAAAAAAAAATAATTCTATAGGCATTATTTTGCTTGATTGTAGACTGCATATATAAGGTCTCCCTTTTTTGTGGGCTTTCTTTTTTACGTCTTCTCTTGTTCTTGTATTTTCTTTCATTTTTTTCAGAGAAAGCTTGGGTTTTTATAAAAGAAAATAAAAACTTCTTTATATATAATTTTTTTTAATAAAGAAAATAAGAATCCCCCTCTTTTTGAAATTGTGGCTCCACCATGCAAATAATGAGAGTTTAAAGACACAAACTATAGATTTCTTGACATCTAATTTTTTTTTTAAATATGGGTCCCCTCTCTGGTTTGTGTCTGCACCACTGCATGTCATGTACCAAATTAAAATTTGTTTAGTATGGAAATCACTGAAATGTAATGAGCATACGGATACATTTGAAAATATAATGTTGAATGGTTCCTTTCCATTTTCATATTTTGGTCTTCTAGAATATTCATTGTCAATTGCCCATGTCTCATGTACAAATTCATGTTTGTATTTTTTCTGTTGCATTTGGTCTTGTTCTTTATCTTTGTTGTGTAATTTATGTCAGGTATGTTATGGACCACGACAAACATAAGGCCGCCGAGCTGAGACAGGTTATGATTCATAATATTTTTGTGTTCTACTTCTTGGAGCCTGATTTCACTGTTTTTTGTATCATGCATCACTTATTCAGGTGTTATTTTCAAATTCTAAATCCTTTCAAGGAAGGTTTATATCCAACCCGAACAACTTGCATGTATTCCCTTGTAGTTTAGATCAATATAATCACAGAGCTGAAAGAAATCTTTGATTGAACCCAAATCGAACCATAATAATTTAGAAATATTAAACTGAAAGATCAAACCATCATTGGCCTAATGGTCAAAAAATGATCCAAAATGTTATAGGTTCAATCCATGGTAGCCACCGTCTTCCATACTTCACCCCTTCTCTCTCACTCTATTTATAATGACACGACCTAACAACTTCATTAGCTCTAATAGCTAACATACTTTCAAAACCCTGATCATATTCCCAATCCCATCCTAATAACATTTCTATCAATCTTCTCATTCCATAGGATAGCTACTTTTTGTAAATAATCACATTTGTATTCTTTACCTGAACATCTAGCACAATGGATTCTATTGAAGGTCATAGCTGCAACAGTAGCTAGTGATCCAACAAGGTATTCTGAAGCATTTCTTGGAAAGCCAAATGAGGAGTACTGTTCTTGGATTCTTGATTCAGAGAAGTGGGGAGGTTTGTATCTATAGTACCATTGATAAGTGGAAAGGTCTTTATGATATTTACTCCTTGTAAACTTGTAGATCTTTAAAAGTATACCCTGTTGTTTCTTGTTTTCTAGCATTAGATGATGAGCTTGGTGTTTTGTTGAACTTCCTCATGGATTTCTTGAATGTGTTGCTTTGCATGTTTGACACTATGTTTTTGTTCTTCTAATAGTGAAATTATAAACCAAATTCAAACATGTGAAACCTTTTGGTGTAGCTGGAATATATGAACCATGTTTGGGGGGTTTCCTATTTTCTTTAAAGTTCAAAAAAATTCTGCCATTATGCATAAGCTGATGCCAAATCTATATTAATTGAGAGGAAGTACTTTTGGCATTTGAACCTGCCAGTGCATCTGATTAGGCATTGGTAGTATGCTATGCTCGGTACTCTCTTTTCTTATTTTCAAATTTGTTTTCTCCTACACAGGCGCCATTGAGCTTTCGATACTATCTGAATATTATGGTCGCGAAATTGCAGCATATGATATCCAGACCACTCGATGTGATTTGTATGGTCAGGTTTGGAATTATTATTACAGCCCATTGCCATGAGGGATTAATCTTTTCAACTTTCTGACACTGATTATCTTCCTCTTTGACAGGAAAAGAAGTACTCGGAAAGGGTTCTACTGATATATGATGGACTCCACTATGATGCTTTAGTTGTATGATTTTCTGACTTCCTCATCTTCTTTTTTTTCTTTTTTGCTTTTTTTTTTTTCTATTTAATGGTTGTAATTAGAAAAACAAGTATGGGATCCTCCTTATAGGGATAAACTTGTTTCAGAACATCTGTTGACTGGGATTCAGGTCATGTTAGATTTGTATATTCCAATGTATTTAGAAGGCTACTAGAAGGAAATAAGGGATATTATATTACGAGAAAAGTTTAGGTCATGCCCACCTATGTAGTCTAATTTAAGTTACATTCTATTTTATTTTAAACCCCGAGAAAATAGAAAAAAATAAATCAAGAAAAATAAAATGTTGCTCAAATTGGACACATAGGTGGCCACGGAAATCAAGGCATGACCTAAAATTTTCATAATGGTCATCTCGGCAGTTTTTATTTTTTACCTTTCAATCAGTATGTTGTATATATTCAGGTTTTTTAGTTTATTGTTATTTTGCGGGTGGGGGACGGAGAGAAAGCTGTTTACAACCCACACTATTGGGTTTTTCTGTTTGAACTTGTGATGAATATGGATAGTATTTTATTTATAGGCCAGAATACACATATTGCTATTATATGGTTAAGCCATTTCTTTTGTTTCTCGTTTGTTGGTTTGTGTATGGAAGATCTTTGACTACATATAATGCAGCAAGATGACTTTGATAATATGTTCTTTTGCATGAACTGAAACTATAGAAACTCCAGTCTTAGTACGATCGTGAAAGCTCCGTTTTTTATTGAAAAAAAATGATTATATCGTCGTGATTTCGCTCTGCCTGTTACGCTTCTACTGTCTTTGAATGTGTCTGATATATGAATGTTTGGCTTCCTGAATCTTTATTTTTGCCAGATGTCGCCATCTGAGGGAGCGCCAGAGGAATTTGATCAGACCGTATTCTCTGTTAATAGGGACAGGACAATTGGCCCCGTTGAGGAACAAGCTCTTCATTTTACAAAAGAGCAGCAAAGGTAGGATTTTATTTCTGGTGTCATGATGAGAGAAGTTTGTGTGTGTTCAAATATAAAAGAAATATTGTAGGTTGACCTTAACGATGTTTCAATATAGGGTTTCTATGTGTCTCCCGGTGCTTGGGCTAGGGACGGACGTGGTTATCTCGGGTGTAGTAGAGTGAAACTTTAAATTCTCGGTTTCCAAAATAAAAAATATAGGGTTTCTATGTAACACTTTCCCATATATTTGAAGGTCATACAACTTGATTCTACTAAGCCTATAAGCTTGACTGGTTTATTGAACTTGGCTTGAACTCTTCTCTCTTTGAATCTCTATTAATACTAATTTAAGAGAAGTAGGCTCAAAGATAGAATATGAAGAAATTTGATTGACTTTTTTAATGTTTCTTTTTGTCTCACTTTGTAATGTATGATATTTTCTTGATTTCAAAAAAAAAAATGTACGATATTTTCTATCCCCAAGGGATGGTGAAGTTGGTCGAAGGCTTGAAGTCCCAGGTCCGAGACCCGCTTGTGACATTGATTTATAGACACTCTTCAATTGTGTCTCCACCCTTCCTATGTATCTCAGTGTTGCAGTCTAGGGATGAGTTAGGTGGCGCCCTAATTAGGGGAGCACAACTCCAACTCCCGGTCATAAAACAATGTATTGATATTTTCTTCTATACATGTCAATGTCTTAATCCGTTCTCGTACGATTCAGGAAAAGGAGTTTTACCGACACCGCCAACTTCACTCTGCGCTGTGGCGTTTGCCAAATTGGAGTCATTGGCCAAAAGGTATTCCTTATCCAAATTGATCTCTTCCTAAAATCATCTCTTCCAACTTTTATAACTCATTTGGAAAATCCAATGTTCAGGAAGCTGTAGAACACGCAAAAGCTACGGGTCATGTCAACTTCCAAGAGTATAGATGACATGAGGAATGTTGGGAGAAATAATTGAGCCGATCAGTTTATGCTTTATCCACTATTCAAGTTTTTTTTTTTTTATAAGAAACCGAACTTTCACTGAGGAAAAGAAATGAAAGAATTAACTTCTCCGAGTTGAATTTCTTTGGCATTCTGATTGTTGTATGCTTGTATTACTACCATTTCAAAATCTTGTTTATACTGGAAAGTGTCATATTTACGGACCAGAATGTTGTGTGTATTTTATTAAATAATCACAGTTGATCTCTCTTCTTTTATTTGGCGTTCTGAATCTAAAGTTATTGGTTCAATCTATGACGGTCACCACCTGTTAATAACAATCATATGAAATATTGTATTCTATATACAATTTCTAAACTATGGCACTTCCTAAAATATATTGAAATGTTAGGCAGATCTAAGGTTCACTTAACATATTTGATACATCTAGAGAAAATTAGAGGCAGAAATTATTTCTATTACGAAGCCTCATGAGTTTGAATCATACAGTACAGTAGGAATAACATTGTCGCCGAGGCACGATGAAAATTGACCTTTACAGATGCGGAAAATAGACCAGCCTTGCTCTCGATCATTTCATTCATCCCTAGTTGCAATGCCATGGACAGCCAAGAAAGCAAAATTATGATTACAGCTTGATTGTTAAATACCATGCCATGAACAAATCTCAGGAAGATCTATATCTTCTGTTTAAGGACATGCCGCAACTGTAGTTTCTGACTTTCCTTCGCATTAGCCTGGACTTTCCTCGATCGAGCTATTAGACCGTCACTCAAGTCGAAGGAAGTCCACTGATCTATAAAATCTGGATTAGAACCGCCATTGCCGGATTCTGCTTCTGGTGACGATGCTATCACATTTGGTTCCTTCACTGTTATCATCTTCTTGTTGTCTCCGCCATGGCCAGATTTCCACAGCCTCTTCGTTAAGTTTGATACTTTCTTCGATTTCTTTACAAGTTCTGAATAGACTTCACTGATGTTGATTGTTGCTTCACCGCCTCCATATTCTTCGAAATCTGTTCCACTCACCGAGCCTGAGGTGCAACCCTTTTTGCTATTCTTATTATGGTGTGGTATTGCGCATCCTTCCGGTGAACAATTCGAGTCCTGCTCCTCAACTTGGCTAACTGTTTCCCATCCACTCTCGTCGTCTATGTCGCCATTATGATCAATACAGGCACGTGGGGCCATCAGGGCACCATCCACTCGTTTTGCTGCATCCGTGTTTACATCAGGGGTTGTTCCAGCTTTGGAAATCTCAGTGGCTGGACTGTAAGAACCGTATGGAACTTCCCTCTCATGGTTTCCATCAAAGTTAACTTCTTCAAATATGGAGAAAATATCATCTGTTTTAGAAGGTTGGTAAGATAACTGCTTTATGTCTACAATATTCACTGCAGAAGCAGCCTGTCCTAGTAATACAGCTTCTCTCATCTCCTTAATGTCTGAGATTGCTCCCCTTGATCTTAGAAAACTTTCAAGATCTGCAACAAGCCTATTCATTTGAGAGTACTTTTCTTCTACAGCCACCTTGGCATCAACCAGCTTCATTTGAACGCGTTCTTCGCGCCATACTTCTGCCATCTGCAACATCTTTCTCTCTTCCTCTGCTTCCTCTCTAAGTCTGACAGATTCTCTCTTCGACGCCTCTATTTCCGCCTTATCGTCTCCAATTTCTTTAGCAAGCTCTTCACACACTTGTTCAACCAATACCCTTTCCTTCCTTTCTTCTTCATAGTCCTGCATCAACTGCTTCACTAATGACTTGGCATCAGCCAGCTCATGAACCAGTTTTGAATTGAAATGCTCTGCTCTTCTTCGGTTCTTCCTTTCATGGTTCAACTCAGTTTTGATGCTTTCTATAAATACGCGAATTTTATCATGTTCCCGCATCCGCCATACTGCCTTCTCCTCATCGACCTTTCTCAAGAAACTCTCAATCTTCTTTTTTGATGCATGGCGTTCGGTTTCGAGTTCCAAAATGCGAACTCGCGCCTGCTTTAGTTCAGCTTCAAGTGCAGATATAACCGAAACCAGGCTCACTTGTTGGTCAAGAAGCTCCGTTTGGTTGTAAATATGGCCCCTTTCATCCGAAACTTTTGAGCCAATAGGGTCCCACTTGGTTGCCCCTTCCATAACTGAGTTGGAGAATTGAAAGAACTGCTCAAGCTGATGACAGAGACGGGCGCAGAAAGCAAATCAAATTTATAGCAATAAATGAAAATTGAAAGATAGGAACATGAAAGTGATGTCACATTACCTTGCACAGAACGCCATTTCTCATACCAGAATTTGAGGGTTGGCCCTGTAACAGATCCCTTGTTTCATTACTAAATATGTTGTTATTGTAATGGCGGAGAATTGGAACTCGAATATGGCCAGCAACTGGCTGCAAAGTGAACAATAAATGATCACAACGATGAACTGAAACTGCAGAACTAGAAGCCAAATTACATTGAATGCATGCTGTGTGACTCATTTCATTTCTAAAACGCATCTAATCAAAGTTCTTAGCAACAATTTCAGAAAAAAAAACAAAGATCTACTCTACTCCCAAACAACACAGGTGAAAAGGCACATTCAATCTCCATTCAGTGCAAATCACAAAACGCAACAAACAGCAATTCAAATTTCATAGAACTTTTCCAAATTCAAGCGAAATCGAGATTTCCGTTACCTGAAAACCGATCCCTAGCTCCTGCGTTCGTCTTAAACCGCTTCTTCCTCCCTCAGCGCTCGCCTCCGGCTTCTGAAACCGCCAAAAACCAGCAGCGAGCTTCCTCGCCGACACGGTCACGTCTCTTTTCCTACTAATCCGCCGGAGATCTTTCCCTCCGTTCTCCGATTCCGACTTCTTCTCGTCCTCATCCTCGTCTTCTTCACCTCTCTCCTCGACCTTCCACTTCAGAAGCGGAGTCTGCGGCCGGCTCCTCCGCCCGGACGGCGCCGCTTTCCTCTTAATCAACGAAAGGTTTCGGATCCTCCGCCGAGAATCCCTGCGCGAACTTGGCGTCTGCTGAAGATCCAAATCCGGCGATTGGTTCACCGACTTCTGGTAGAGTGAAGAAGTGAATGTAGGAACCTGTTGAGACTTCGCCGGCACCGGCATCTTCATCGTCGTCTTCCCCGTCGTCGTCGTCTTCATCCAGTTGGAAGATGGAGGAGAGAAATCACAGTGAAGAGAATCGATTTTCCAGTTTTCTGAGCGAGGCCGTGGAGCTATGGCATAGAGGAATTGACCAAAATACCCTTCCGAAGATACCTTACGATGAGATGCGTATTTAGTTTAATGCTTTGATATTTGTCAATTATTGTTTGTCAAAATTTTCTTTTATTTATTAAATATCTCTCACCTTCATCTATCTCCTTTTTATTTATTTATAAAATTATAAAATAAAGAACAATAAGGTGTTATAATCATTTTTAAAAGCTTTTAATACACTTTTCTTTTCACCTTTTTCTATTCGCTTATCCCCTAAAATAAGTAATTAATATTTACTTATTTTATTAATAGAATGTGTCTAAGGTTATTAGATGATTGCCATAAGAAATAAATCTAATATTTGAATCTACTAAATAAAACATTTATTGAATGATTAATAAGAAGGAAGAAACACTGAAAAAAAAATGATCTCTTGAATTTATCTTATACTCTCAATTTTACATTTAACCAATTCTTAAATATACTATCCATAATTTTTAAGAGTTAGTAGACTTTTTTTAAGTCAATATTATGGTATACAAAAAAAAATGCAACACAAACTATCCAAATCAATTCGTAATAATTGAATTGGGTTATAATTTTTGTTAGATTAAATTGAGTTATAATTTTATCATTTTTAGTAAAAAAAAAATTTCTGGTTAGCCAATTTTTAACTTGTTCAACCAAATACAAATTGGGAATAATAATATATTTTTATTAGTACATTGATAATAAATATGCACTAATAAAATAGGTAAATTATGTTTTTTTTTTTAAATCATAGGTAAATTATGTTCGAATATAGTGAATTGAGTTTTAAGAATGAAATAGAAGATTTTAAAATAAACCACAGTTGTGTTGAGGTTACTCTAAGGGTTAGCTTATTGAGAGACCGACCAATAAAGAGCAATAAAATTTTTTGAATTTACCTAAACTCCTAACTAAAACCCTACTCAAATAATGTAAACTCGTAGTCAATACCCTATTCTAACAACTTACAACTAAAATAGGATGTTTTATTTTAAGGCGTTGGAATTGAAGATGTGAATAAAGTAGTAAAGAAATAAGAGCCCGTTTGATAACGATCTTGTTTCTTATTTCCTGTTTCTTAGTTATTGTTTCTTGTTTCTCGTTTCTTGTATTTTAAAAATAAGAAACAAGAATATGTTTGATAACTGTTTTTGTTTCTTGTTTCTTAAAAAAAATACGAAACAGAAACAAACTTGTTTGGTAACAATTTTTTGTTTCTTGTTTCTAATTTTTTTTTTATAAATATTACATTCATTAAAATCATTATTAAAAGGATAAATATTTTAGCATAAATATATAATTTTATTTTAGTAAAAAAATACATGAGTTTTAATATGAATTTAACAACAAATTTGATATGTTGTAGTTGTAAAATATTAAAGTGAAATATTGTTACGGTAAAATATTAAAATAATATAAAAACATTCGAAAATTTTAAATACACCTATTACAAATTTTTAAAATCAATTCATAAACAAATTTAAATAAAATATAAATACATATATAAGTTAAGAAATGAAATAAAATAATTTTTTAAGCATAAATAAAAAAAATTAAATATATGAATAAATATAAACGTTATTTTTATATTAATTAAGATATTTTATAAATACAAAAATTAGTATATATTGGAACTAATAGAATACAAATATAAATATTATTATTTAGAAAAGTTAAATTAAAAAAAAACATAAAATTGGTTATAAATTGAAAATAAAACAATAAATGATTTATATAAAAAAAGAATTAAAATAATATATGAGTATATATTTAATGAATTAAAACTGAAAAGTTAATTTAATAATAAAAAACTGAAATGAAAAAAAAAACAATATTTATAATGGACTCAAACTTCAACATACCTGGGTTAAGATAATAGACTCAAACTTCAACATATCATTGTGCTAAAGATAAGCTATTTGTTTCATTATAGCCAAATTTTAGAAACGTTTCTCATTTATTTTATGAACAAGAAACATGAACAGTTACCAAACAAGTCTGTTTCTCAAAAATTAAAAACAGAAATGAGAAACAGGAAACGAGAACGTTACCAAACGAACCCTAAATTTAAAAAAATAGTAATGATAATAATAATAATAATAATAAAGAAAGGGTATAATTGTGAAAAATAAAAGGTTATTTGTAAGTTGTATATGAATTGATGGACATTTTGACAAAATGCTTCAGAATTTTGTAAATGGTACTAAAAAAAGGGGGTTTGGCAGATCCTTTTATGGATTCGTTTACGTGGAGCAAACAACACATGGGTTGCAGACCACGCGCCTGAATAAGCGGTGTCCAAACGCGCGTACAAATCCGAACGTTACGGCTCAAATTACGACGCCGTTTCTGGCGGTCAAAAAGCCAGACTATTGAAATACGGCGCTGTGCGTGAGAGTCACTCTCCTAATCTAAAGCAATAGACAACAGAGGTGGGCCCTGCCAGAGGTATGGATTTCTAATTTCACATCCAATCAAAGGTGGATTATTATAAATGGTATTTGAGAGACAAGTTATTATAAGATGGATTATGATAAAATAGTATTTGAGGGACTACTTATGTAACAAAAAATAATATATAAGGTTTAAATAAATTAGCTCGTAGATTTAGGTAACCATTGTTTATAATAAACGGTGGGACAAATATCGATTGAGTTATTATAACTCATCCGACTATTTATATAAATGGGGCCCAAACACTCTCTTATTTGTTGGAATTTCATTTTTTTCATATATTTTAAAATAAAATATTTTTATCTCCCATTTCAATAAGACTTAATTTATTTTTGAGATAACATCATTTTTAATAAACGTTGTAGAATATTGGCTAAGATCATTCTCAAAAAATAAATATATATATAGAGAGAGAGGGGCTAAGATTGCGACTAGATTAGTTTGTATTTTTATATATTAGTGATGTGGTTATCTTCACATTAACATAAGTAAGAGAGAACAAAGTAAAATATCACATCTAAAACACACGTGAAGAATACAGCACTGTTTAAATGTAAAAATATTTGATTTTGAAATGCTAGAAATAAATAAAACTCTACTCAAAATTTAAGGACTAAAGATATACTTCTCCCTATTTTTTAAGTACATCAACAATATTTAAAAGTTTGAGTTCAATCAACTTTTGCAGGTGAAGATGGAATATAAACTTATTATCATAAGAAGAAAAAGATTATCATGATTTTATGATTAAGCTTTCTTTATTAATTTTTATTTAATTAAACAACTTTAATATATTATGAACACAAAGTGATTATGGGTGGAACTTTTTATTACTATTATTATGGGTGGAAATTGAACTAAAACAGACTAAAACGATCACAAAAACTAACGATAAAAAACATGGCTAAGAACTCAATAAGAGCCCAAATCAAGCAAAAATTGGGCTTGGGCTTAGGCAAAAGCCCAAGAACATGGGCCCTGGGAAAACGCCGACCCCACCACAACTCACACTCTGGGCCTTGTGGCTTATGCGTCGGAACTCTATTGCAAGCACCACATAAGTTCTCATGGTCTCTGTTTTTTTATGACCGGGAATAGAATTTTCGCTCCCTATATCCTCGGGGCACTACTCACCCATCTCGAGAATGCAGTCTTAAAATATATCTGGATTGTAGAGATATATTTTGGAGGGTCTAAAAATTTAATGTCACAAGTTGGTCATGAACCTAAATATAATATATAGATATTTTCAAATTTTAAATTTTCCACTAAGTACACTCATTAAGGAAGAAATCCCCAAGGTTTCTATACATTTATGGATTGTATTTTTCTATGAGAAAAATTTAAGTCATGCTAATGCCTGAACTTCCTTACCTATATTTGGTTCAATTTTGACTTTTATTTTTTTATTTTTTTGAATTTAAATTAAATTAGAACGTGTTTGAATTGAATCAATTCATGCACAGTCATGATTTAGACTTTTTTTTTCCCTACTGAATACAAATTTTATGAATGTTGTAATGTTTTTTTTTTCTTTTAATATAAATTAAAGGGAGGAGGCACACAAACCTCACTACATGAACTACAATCATAATGATTTAGCAAGACAACAATTAAGGAATTATACTAAGATACACATAATAAGAGAAGTTGAGAACCATTTAGATATGATATCTCAACATCATTTATATTTTTAAGTTTATATATGTTCTCTAATTTGAGACACATTTTATTTTTATATTTTTTGAATTAAGAAATAATGGATCAAATCTAGTTACATATGTTGGTTTCACCTCACAATATTAAGTGATGTATGCTCTAGAAAAAATGGTTAAGAAGCTCGTGAAGGGCTTTTTCCCTTTTTTCAAAGTAAGCAAGCTTGTGGAGGAATTAGATTAAAAGTTGCCATTCATATTTCGAGAGCCGTTAAATTATAAAAGCTAGATCTAACTCAACTCATATATAAAATATAAAGTATAAATTATTGATTGTGAAAATGTTTTGAATCTTCACTTTTTATTTTTTTTGAAATTAAATCTTTATATTTGATTGTTAAATTGTCAAAATGATCCATATCTAATGATATTGTATATGACTTAATAATTAAAGTCACTTATTCGAAACTCTTCACCTTTATATGTGTTGAACACAGAAAGTTGTTAGCTGAATATATATATATATATAATCCAATAAACTAAATTAAACTCAACTACGCTAAAAAAAAATAAACGGGAAAAAACAACAAACTGATAATCTAAAATATATAATTAATCATTAACATTTTAAAGTCAAATAAATATATTATAACAAATAGTTTCTTTGATCCACTATAACAAATAGTTTTAAATTGAAAGTACAAAACCATTATTTTAAATATGAACCTGAAAATATATTGAGAATTATTGTCTTCCCCCATCATTTTGGTTGAAAAAATTAACAAATGCAGTACTTACAATTTGGAAAATATAAATAGAATTTAGTTCCATCAATTTAAAAAAGTTTAACATTAATCTTTATATTAAATAAACCTAATAAATGGTATTGGCGGGTATCTTGTCGTGTGTGTTTTATTTTTTTGACAATATACTTGAAATATCAAACTTCTAACTTTAAAAACGATATTATAAAATGCTCGTTAAATTATGTTCATTTTAACTGGCTCTTTCTTGATTAACCGTTTGATTTTGTCACCTCATTTTTTAAAATTATGTAACAAAAACATTAAATCAATACGAAGTAGTTTACCAATATCACCATTTTCTTATCTAAAAAGTCATATGTAAAGACAAATATAACTGTTCAAAGTTTTAATACAAAATAAATAAATGCATCTTACGATATTGACATCCAAATTTTAGGTTTTTAAAAATCAGACATATTCCAAATATCAAAGCATTCAAAATAGTATTTATCATCCAAGTGTAAACCCTGTCCATTATTTATTATATCTATATAAACAGTAAGTCTATTTTACCCTCTTTTTTAAAAAAGAAAGTAAACATATTTTACATTGGATTAGATACATACTACATTTAACAAGGCCACACAATATTTAAATGAAATATGCCCTTTCATTACATTGTTGAAGAAGTAAAATATTTAATTTAATTATTAATGATATGACATATTAGTTGAAAATGGGATATTTTATAATCGACGAGTAACGATTTTGTCATAGACATTTACCTTTTGACAAAACCTAATTACAAAATAAATATATATTTTAAAAAAACAATTTGTTGTAGTATATTATATTAAATTGTTGAAATATTCAAAAGATTCGAATGAGATAGATTCTTGTCGACAAAGAGGATACCTATTAAATAAATGAGAGTCAAATATTGATTCTTCGGATCGTAATTGTGACCATAATATTGAAGTGGATTACCGCTAAACAATGAGGTCATCAGACAACTCTCTCTTTCGGTATAACTATTATAGATATAAGTATTCTAATATTTATTCTATTGACCAACATTCACAAAAAATAAAACTCATGGAGTGTCACTGTCAAATGCTTGTAGTAATCAAACATTGAAATTAAACTAAGAATTTAACTCATTTTCAATGCATATCATAAACCATCACTTGACTTTAAACATTTGAAAATGGATACGTAGTTTTTATTGAATCTCTCATCTCTCTTAAATTTCTTCCATGGCTAGTTTTTTTTTTTTTTTTTTTTTGTGTGTGTGTATTTGATAGAAAATAAATGAAATAATTGTAAGTTCTATTATTCTAATAGTATTAAACGAAATAAATATGACGCTTATTTCAACAACAATCGCTATCTATGGCTTCATTTATATCTTCAATCAAACAATTGTATGTTTGGATTACTAAAATCTAAAAATTATTGTTAAACTAACAAATGAAATAAGTTTATTAAAATAATAATAATAATAAGTTTAGCAATTAAGGTGTTTAGGCTGATTGATTCCACTACGGATTTAGAATTAGCATTTAGAATTAATTAAGTCAAATTAACAGGCTATAATATGTGCATTTAATGGGGCCATGCAATAATTTCTCATAATATTATTGTTATTATTATTACTAGTATTTATTGTGGTCTAAATTATTTAATACATTCTCACAACATGTGTTGCATTTGCATCCAACTTGATGGGATTGTGTTTGAAATATTTCAAGCCATTTGACTATAATTGTTGTTTCCTTGATGTGTAGATAAATGGCCCTTGAGATTTGGTTGGTTTCTTGACTATTCTTCTAGTCAACCCTATCAAGCCAAGTATTCTTTTTATAAAGTTGGTATTCCAATTAGTATAGATTAATTTCTTTAATTGATACTTTAATTAAAATAGGTTTCATCAAATTTTTTAAAAATGTACTCAAATTTGTTTATTTTGGTTTTAGTTTAAACTATATAATTGTTCCTAAAACTTAAAATATATCAAATGATTTTTTAAAATGTATATTGTTGTATGAAGTAGACCTTTCAACTTAAAAACCACCAATCCTTGAATGTGTATAATAGATATTTGATTTCTCGTTCTATTAGTGTACTTAAGAGGTCATTGGTTCGAGTCCTTCGCTCTTATATAATTATTATAAAGAAAAAAAAATTGAGTTACAAGATAATCTTAATAAATAAATAATATAATGACACAAAATTGAAAGTTTAAACTCGTTCGATAATTTTTTTTTTAATTTAAGTATATTTCAACTATTTTACCATATATTATTTTTACTATATTCACACCTTACTTATATTTTTAAAAATCAAACCAAATTTAAAAATAAAACAAAATAGCTCTCAAATTTTTTTTAGCGAGCATTCATATATTTTCTTAAGAAAAGATAGATAAATGGTTAAAAAATTAAGTAAAAATAAATTTAAATTTGAAAAACTAAAAACAAAAAATCAAATAAGGTTATAAATATTTAATTACTAGACACTTTTTAAAATAAACAATTAATAGATATAATATTGAAATGTTAACGACTTGTATATTTTGAAGTTGAGATGAATGGAACTCGAGGTCATATAATTGGATCAAAACTTAATTATATATATGATAATTGATATGTAACTCTAAAAATTGTTATTCTACTAATAAAAAAATATATTAAAAAAATCTTCCGATTAATCCAATCAATTTAGTTAAGTCAATTGTGTTAGCCAATAAGATGAAGTGGAGAAACAAAAGGATCTTCCACCACATATTAGTCGAAATAAACACTCTAAAATTCCTCCATGAACGTCTAAGCTGTGTCTAACAATTTAACTTCTATATTCTTATTCCACTCTTTTATTTTGTTTTAAGTTTAAATATCAATCGATATTCTCTCAATTTTGGTGTTGTTTATTTTTATATATTTTCAAATATCCAATTTTAATATTTATACTTTTGATCAAGCGTAATAGCATAGATCTTACGATAAATTTGACGTAAACTATTACTAAAACCAACTTACAAGGAAAGACATGATAAAACTATATATGAAAAAAAATAAGACTTTAAATAAAGAATCTACGCTCAATCTGAATCTATTCTCATTCAATAATTCTTACTCTACAAATTTCTTCGAAACTTACTTACCATCGAAGTTTTTGTTGAAAGCATGTGATTATTGTTCAAGTCTTTCTAGTAATGTCCTTCTTTAAAAAATAAAAAAGTATCATCATTATAACATGAAAAATCATGTGAATTTTAATTATTTTGGAGTGATTCCGTGGTTAAAAAGGCTTTGAGAGTTTTTTTTTTTTTAAGATTTAAAAAATTAATAGGTTATGGATTTCAATCAATAGTGACAACCTATTTATAAATTAATTTTCCACAAATATTTTTTATATCTAAATATCGTAGAGTTAGACAATATATTTTATAATATTAGTCAAAGTGCACGTAAACTAGCTTTTATAGTCAAATTAAAAATAATATTAACAATAATAAGATCATGTGGATTTTTTAATTGGATTTTGGCAACAAAAGAAATATAGTGAAAATAGACCATTTAAACTTTTATCGTCAAAATATAATTGTAAAAATGAGCATAACACGGATGAGATTACGTATGATTGAGTTACTATGAGGTTATAATTTAACACGTTTAAACCATCCCTTAAAAAATAGAATTAAAAAAAAAATCAAATAAAACGAAAAAAAAGAGAGTAAGATGTCATAACTATTAAAATGACTCTCTAATGCTAAATAATATCATAATAAATCTGAAAAAAAAGGGGACATAAACAAGAAACCCAACCCAAAATAAGAAAATAATAATAATTAATTCAATAAAAAATAAGATAATAATAATAATAATGGATAAGGTTTATGATTAAAATAATGATGTAATTGAAGTAGGTAACTCAAATTTGGAAGCTTTGGGTAAGCATCGAAGGCACGCGGGAATCACGTGAGAATGTGCAGGCAAATGGAATAACTGAAACCGCGATTCCTTTTACAACCACGCGTTCACACCTAACCATAATTTAAAAAAACTTAAATTAAAAATAAAATTTATGTAAAGATTCTGCTTCATAAAATGCGTTCACACTGGGTATTGGACCCGGATATTCCATGTTACGCCTTGTTCACATTGCTTTTAATATTATTTATTTATTTTTTGGCTTTTGGCTTTTATTTTATCTTTTTGGAAAAAGTGGAATTTGCTTTTGTTTGGCTCGCTCGGCTTAATTGCCCATTTCATTGCTTGAGTGCTTCTTGTCAAATCTGTTTTTTTAACGTAAAAAAAAAAACAATTAAACTTATCGAAAGGTATTGTGGCCTAATGCTTTACTTGCTTTATCACAAATTTGGTCTTAAAAATTGATATTTGACTCTATAAAATTATACTTATAAAACTTATAATTTTGAAACCTTGTGCTTACATTAGGCCGTACCATTGTTTGGTGCTAGACGAAACTTGGTGTCTTTTATTTTTACTACATAATGGGAGAGCGGGGACAAATACCGATTATTGAACTTATCATGTTGGTGTTTAATTGATTTACAATTAAATAATGAAATTATTGCGTAATTGACCCATTCAATAAGAAAACTTAGTCTCTAATTTTTAGTTTCATTTAAAACTTTGCATAGATCATATGATAAAAAATACAAAAATAAATAAATAAAACTACCTCGGCAATTTATTAAGAAAAAAAAAGTTGCAGCATTACCTATAACTACAACGAACGTTTCAAAATTAACATGGTTCATTTGATCGTGAAATAAAATTGAATTAATACCAAATTAGATAACTAATCGCGCTACTGATACATTCGATTCATAAAAAAATAATTATAAGTACAATCTCTTAAAAAAACAAATATAGTTGTTGATGATATTAACGAGTACTAATCATTAAATGTTAGGAATTTGATAAAATATTTTTGTAATTAAGAATAAAATATCATTAAAATACTAACTATAATTGATCGGTAAGCTCTTGAATAATATGTGAACCAAATATTGATTTTTGAGCTCGAACTCGTGAAGTTGAAATTGATTAACACTAGACAAGATAACCAACTGTGTCACTGACACTCGGTAGTTAAAAGATGTTTTTCAAATTTATACAAGGTCATGCTTTTTTGAAGCTTACCATTATAGGATACAAATACTTAATAATTTATATAATTCGGTGAGAATAGCAGTACAGCTTTCGTTATTACAAATTTTTAGAGTATAATTTTCTAAAAAATAAAAGTTTTACTTACTTTTATAACTTAGCCTATATTTATTTTAGTAAAAGAATAAATATGAGAAAGAAAAAGGAAAAAGATGGGCTAATAGAAGCCGAGCCGTCGACGCGGCGCACATTAAAATGAAATGTATATGATTTGAGAAGCCAATGGCTACCGTCACTCGCCGCTTTAACCATTGAGCCAATTTGCTTTAACTTTGAACTTTGAAACCGACCAGTCCCTTTCCCGGTCAAACCACTGCCACGTGTCTTCCATTCTTCATCCTACGTGGCACTCCCAACCTCCACCGCCCCTTTATATAACCCTCACCAAATCCCCCGAATTAATATTACCCAAAAATTCCCAAATTTCAATTTCTCTCCAAATTCACAAATTTTAATTTTAAATTTTCATTAATCCAAATCCGATTCCATATGGGCAACTGTCTTCTGAAAGACGGCGCGGCGGCGGCGCGGTGGGCCGGCGAGGAGTGGGACTTTCTCGCGGGGGAGTTGGAGGACGGCCGGACAGGGCTTCTGGCCGACGGCGAGAAGAAACAGAGCCACACGGCGGCGGCGGCGAGGGAGGTGAAGATTAAGATCACGAAGAGGCAGTTGGAGGAGCTGTTGGGGAAGGTGGATATTAACGAGATGTCCGTACAGCAGGTTTTGGCTCAGTTGATCGGCGTCGGCGAGCAGTTTCAAGAATCGCGCCACCGTCCCTGGCGGCCGGTGTTGCAGAGCATACCGGAAGTTGACTGATCGGCGATTAGTTTGATCGGATTGTTTTTTCTTAGTGGTTTTTTTTAGTGAGGATGATGGGATTTGTCGGCCGGAGCGAGGAGCCGCCGCCATGGGAGAGAAGCTTGGAGAAAGTTTAGGGAAATTAATTGGACATTTTTGTGTAGGTGATAGATTTTGTATATTAAATATAAATGGTTTTAATATATGGAGCATATATTTAGACTTGCAAATTGGTTTTTTCTTTTCAAAAATTATTTTCTTGATACACTTTTCATAATGATATAAAAATAATAATCTTGAAATCATGTCCCAATGATCAATCCATGTGACTAACCACCTGCCTTGTGGTTTATGCAAGTTAACTGGAACAAGTGGAGATTAAATGTTCATGACACATTAGTGTGCTCTTATGGTTAAAAATATATTACTTTGAATCCATCTTCAATAACATTTTTAAATAAAACAATTAATTAAGCCAGATATAGAAAACCATAAATCTAATCATAACCAAAAAGCATGGTTCGAGTTATATCTTGTAGAACAATTTGAAAAATTGTATATATTAAAGATACTTATTAACAAAATTATATTTTCTATTATTTGACAGAAGAAAATTATTCAACAAGATTAAATATGTAGGTTCATGGTTACAAAATTGTATTTTGGTTGGCAACTCCATTATTGATACCACATTTGATTTTTTAGCTTTTTTTATAATAGTAAGGTGAAGCTTTGATGTTGCATAGATGTAGTTCACTTTTGAGGATTGTTTTGTTTGTTGGCTTTTTTTTTTTTTTAATAAGAAATTCTAAAGGATTGATTATGGTAAAAGATAACCCCACGTGTTATTTCTCCCACTCATTCAATGCAAAGTCGAATTTGAATGACGATGTGGTCTATAGGTGTTGTATCTTTCAATTTTTATGTGTGATTTTGTTTTGCTTAAGGAAATATGTGTAATAATATAGAATGCTTAAATATACCCAAAGATTCGTGTTAGTTTGATCGATTATAGTAATCTTAAACAACGATCACAATCACAAATTAAATTTTAAAAATCGTTATTTATTTCTTATATTAGTTTGATTTTTTATTTGTTTAATACAAGTGAGAGAAGAAAGTACCATCAAGCAATCATATTAATTTGATTGATAGCTTTTTTTATATATAAGATGCCTAAATGTGCATAGCGAAAGTCAAAAGATAAATTCATAATTAAATTAATTGTATAATCATCATTATCTTATAGTTTATAGGAGTTTGAACTCTATTTTATTTTTTTAATTATTAAAATATTATTATTCAGTGATTTATTAATCAAATTTAATATTACACAAGTTCTATATTGAAAATTGGTATTTAACTTAGATGTATTTGAGACCAATAACATTCTCAAAGTAGGGTTTGTAGTGCCCTCCCTATTGTTGGATTTACTTATAGTGATCGAGCCCAATAACGATTAAAAAAAGGCCCAGCCCATATAATTCACAGGCAGAGAGCCCATCTCATTTCAGGCGCTAAAAAATTCAGTGTAAATTATTCTCCCGCCATTTTCTTTCGAATTCAATCTGAATTATCGCCGCCTCTATAATCGTTCATCTTTCATCTTCGGCGAGTGTTCATGTTCGCGTCACTTTTGATGATTCTTGAGATTCTTGGAGCTCGATTCGCTTCGGATTAACCTTTTCCGGATCGCACTTTTCTGTTTTGTTCGATCTTATGGCGTTCTATGAAGCTCCATCCTTCTCTCTCGGCCTCGATTTCGATACCGAGCCACAGATTCCTGTACCGAATTGTGCCACTCAGAGGCCTAGTTCGGGTTGTTCAGTGGGAGTGAATGATTCGTCGAAAGCGGACGATGATCGGGCGGTGGGGATAGGGGTTGCGGATTTCATGGCTGAAATTGAGAATGATCCACCTAGAGAACTTAAGCGGCTCAAGCGTGGGCTAGTTGGATGTTCTTCGGTATCCAAGAAGAAAGAATCATCATCTTTGTATTCTATTGTTGATGATGACATTGAAGAGTTTTCATCACAAGAGGATTCTCCCAGAGGTAATTGATCTTTCGCTTCTCGAGTTTTTGCTCGTTTTAATGGAAAATTAGAATTAGAAAGGATAATTTTAGAATTAAGGCTCTTAAGATTATATAAATGATGTTTAGAGTATAAGAGAAGCTTTTATTCAAATGCTTGATGGGTTGGATATTATAGTCATAATCTTAGACGCAGGACATTGACTTTTAACTTGATTATGTACTATTGGAAACTTTGGGATCGTTGTATTTGCATCATATAAGCTCATAGTGCTTACATTTTTTTTCTTCCTATTTGTGTTTCAATAATATTTATATCGAGCTCGATTGTACTCACTTGCCTAGAATTTAATATCTTACGAGTGTACTTGACAATCAAAATTACTTGTTGTGGTGAACTTAAGCAAATGCTTACAAATATGTTATATATGTGTTATGTATAATTTATGTCTATTTCGAGTTATGAATCTAATGTTTATTGTTTGTATAATATACAAATTGTTTGAGAATTGCTGCAGAAAGATGTAAAGACATTGTAACATACTGTTTTACCTGGTTTTATCTTCCCGAAGACCACATCTTTATGCTTTGTTTCTGACTTGGATGAGTTGTTGATGGATACATTAAATGTATGAAGAGTTGTCAATGGCAGGTTTAAAATTAAAGCCATTTTAAGATTATGGATTCAACTGGTTAGATAACTACCAGCTCTTGTGGCATGATGTATAACCTAGTAATCAAGAGGTTATAGATTCAAATTCTCCCATTTCCAAAATTTTTCTAAACAAAAAAAACGAAAGAGAAATTGCCAATAAGAGCAGTAGCTCAACAACATCATTGTACACCCAATGACTATGAGATCATGAGTTCAAATTCTCCACCCAATTGTAGTAATCTTAAAAAAAGAGAAGAAACTGGCTAGATACCTAAGGTCCCATTTGATATCCATTTTATTTTTAAAAGTAAACTTCAATTTCAAAAACTAAAACAAAAAACCAAATGGTTAACAAAGTGGTCCTAAAATATTTAAGTTTCTTTACTTGAAGTGGCTCATGGGGGTTTATGCGTTATGAAGTTAACATAATGTTCAAATGTCCCTCAGTTTCAGCAGACTGCCATCCACCATCGCTCTTCCAATCTTTCTGCAGTAGTTCAAAGGTCCCTCCTTTACATGGGTTCTTAACTTCTCCCACTTCCAATCAGCTGAAGGCTAAGAAAGACAAACAGACTATAGATGCATCAACTTCTGCTGGTTTGGAAAAGCAAAATAAGTCATTTTTTCCTAATTTAACCATCAGTCCTCTTCGAAAGTTCCAGTTACTTGAATCTGATTCAGATGATCCTTCTAGCTGTGAAAATCGAAGCAGAGAAGAGCACGAAACTGGTACATCTTTGAACAAAAAAAAGTCTTCATTTGGTAACTCTGCAACTACGGATGAGACAAAGAAAAGTTTGACAGGGCATACTACTCAAAAAGATGATCTATGGAAAGAATTTTGTCAAACTAAAAGTTTTAATTTGCCAACTCCAGCCTTTGATGAAATCTGTAAAGAATTTTCGCAGTTAAAGAAGGATAATAAAGTGGCTACTGAACTGGGAAGTAGCGCTTATATAAGCTGCATGGATAGTTACACTAACAATAGTAGCTGCTCAAACAAACTGGTGGATAAGCTCAGCTGTCAGGCTCATTACTATTTCTTTCATGATGATCCAAGGATTCAGAAATTAGTTCGTGCTCGCTTACCGAATTTTTGCCCATTGGGAGTTGATGGTAGCAGAGCATCGGTGATCGATTATATGTTAGTATAATTTCAATCAACCCTTACATTTAATCAGATTTAGCCACTTTTCTTCCTGTCCTTTAGCTTAACATGTTTTATTGCTGCATTGGCAGGAGACAATTTAGCAACGGGGAGGCTTCTACTAGCCAACCTTCACAGGTTAACATGGAGAAAAGTTCAAAAAGATCAACAGATATACCAAAAGGATCCAAGAACATCACTACCCAATGGTGGGTCAATGAGAAAGCCGTTTCACAATCAAGCAGTAAAAAAGCACCCAAAAGGGCGGCAACTCAGAAAAGTAAAATTGGTAGCAGTTCAAGAAATGTTAAAAGTAAACAAGAGGCATCAAACTACGAAAAACACCTAAACGATTCTGGAAGCTGGATTGACCCAAAGAGCTCTCTTGGTCTTCCTAGAGATGCTGGGAAAAGAAGGGTTCATGCAGGTGGCCAATCAGCTGGTCACTGGTATACATCCCCGGAAGGGAAGAAGGTATGGCACAATATTGTTCTGCAAAGTCAATATCTACAAATTTTTCGAATGCTCATGACAATAAGGTTTAATAGTTCCCAAGAGGTGGCATAGTGGTTAAAGACTTGGGTTTTGAGGGTATGCTTTCCTTGAGGTCTCAAGTTCAAGACTCAACTATGACATTACTTTTTTGATGTCTCCCAGTGTCTGGCCCAAAGACAGGTGTGGTTACCTTTTTTTCAAAAAAAAAAAAAAAAAGTCCCCAAGGGGTGGCACAGTGGTCGAAGGCTTGAGCATGCTCTCCTCAAGGTCCCAAGTTTGAGATTCACTCATGACATTAATTTGTAGACATCTCTTGTGTCTCCATTTTTTCGATATTTACTGGTGCCTTGTCTAGAAATGGGTGTGGTTACCCTGGGTATAGTGGAGAGAAGTTTCGATTTCCCAGTTTTCAAAAAATAGAAAAGATTCAATATATTTTATTTTGTTTGCCAACAATATGAATAATATCTTCACGGTTTCAGCTATGAAAGGTTGTTTACTTCTGCTGTAAAAATTAATCTGAGAGTGAATCCTTAATTTTTTTTCTTCGATAGCTTTTCCAAAAGATACTGAATGTTTTCTTGCTGTTTATTATACCTTCCATTTGTTTTGATTGTTCGACATTACAATTTACATCTTAAATAGAGATTTTTATAGCAAATTATTTATTACTTTGCCTTATTACATTTCCAGGTATATGTCACTAAAAGCGGGGAGGAGTTATCAGGCCGAACAGCATACAAATCTTACAAAAAAGTAAACACAAATTCTATTCCTTTAGCTTTGGCTTTTCCTATGCTGTTTATGGTTTTCTTACACATTCAACACTTCTATTCTTGCCTATAGGATAATGGAGGCTTTAGGAAATCAAAGAAGAAAGAAGCAAGCAAGAAGAGAAAATGATCGACAGTTACAATAGCCCGGATGGCGAAACCGCACAAACGATCAGAACCGAAGTGTTTGGTTACATTGCCTTCTCATTTCTTCCTTGCAATTGCCATTGGTTGTTTCATTAATATCATCTTCCTTAGTATCCAATGCCCCTATGCGTGCATCTTGATATTTGAGTGTAAATCTTCACTTCAAGTTTTCAGTTTTCCCCTACCCATTCTATGTGCCCCTTTGTACATACACTTCATTGTTTTTATGATTAACATGATAAGTTTAACAAGCTTTGATTTTTTTTTATTTTTTTATTTTTTTCTGAAAGAGCCAGCTTTAACTTTCTGTTATAACTTTTTGTTTTTCGTTTTTCGTTTATGAAATTTAAACCTACAACAACTATTTTACTATATTTTTTTCCTTATTTGGATATCTACATCTTACTTATATTTTAATAAACAAAACCAAAATTTGTAAACAAAAAAAGTAGTTTCCAAAAACTTGTTTATGTTTTTGAAATTTGGTTGGTGCTCTCCTACTTTCTTAAGGAAAGATAAATATATTATAGAAAAGATGAAGTACATGCTAAGAAATTTGAATAGAAATAAATTTAAATTTCATAAACAAAAAACAAAATGGTTATCAAACGGGAGTCTTAAATCTTTGTTTATTTAGTTTTGGAAAAAAACTCATTTGGTTGCTATGCATTGAAATAAAGTAAAGAAGATATTACCATATCAAGGAGAAGCACTGATGACCATGGAGATATACTATCCAATGCCTCTATTTTAGTTTTTTTTTCCCTTCTGGGTTAAAACACCATTTTGTCTGTTCCATTTATTTTAGAAAAATGTTTTTATTTCTTGTTCAAAATTATTAATGTTATTGATCTAATTTTGAAAAAATAACTTCAAACTTACTTATATGGAACAACTTTAAGCATTTTCGTTAAGTATATAGATTAAGATTAGACCAAAGTAGTTGGACCAAAATATTATTATTGTTATTATTTTGTTCACATTCCCATTTTTTTGCCTTCCCGTTGGTATTTGATATATTTTTTATTTTATGGAACCCACGTTATTCTTAAATGCTTTTTTTTAACGAAAAACAATGAAAAAAAGATAATATAAAAATTTCCATGCTAATGTTTACCAGTACTAAAAAAAAAATAATCACGGTTATATAATCTCAAAAATTAAAATTAAAATTGAGCATTATTAGAAGGCCAAAGTGTTCAGATTTTGAAGCATAAGAACCGAAATTATGGATTAAAAGGATGATTTTTTTCTGTTTCCCTTTTTCTTCTTTTATTGACCACATTATTTAGGTTTTGTTATTAATCTCTTTACATAAAGTTGAAATTTTGATCAAAGACGAAAACTAATGGATCAAAGTTGTACGCGCTTTCATTTCAAAAGTTGCTTTCTTATATTACTTTGTGAAGGGTGTGTATCATTGTGGTCATCTTTTAAATGTGTATAGAAATCAAAAGTTGTTTGTAATCACGTGGGTATTAGTTTAAAATTATGAAAATTGTGCATATTTTTTTTTACCATTATTATTTTTTAATTAAAAAAAAAACCCATTTGAATTCTTAGTCAAACTTAAAAAAAAAAAAAAACCCAAAATAACATAGCCAAATAATCCAACAAGGGCTGCCTTCAAATGGTTACAAAATTGAGAGACAATTCTCATTAGAATGATACAACAACACTCATGAAGGTTTTATAAGTAAATTTGAAAAAAGAAACAAAAATCAAAGACAACATGAAGATGAGCTGATTGGTCAATACTTGGATCTGTCATCACCTACATTTGCTCTACTCTTTGACCTCATCATCTTCATTCTGACAAAAAAACAGTGGCAAGAAATATGATCCACTTGAGTCAGAAGAACAATAACCATAATCTTTGATCAACCTTAAGAAAAACCAATGTTGTCTTTTAAGAATGATTATCAGAAGAATTGTGATGGTTTGGTTCCTTGGAATCTCCTGAATGTGTCTGAGCAGACATAGGTCCCAAGATCCTCTGGCATGTCCTGAAATGCAGTTTATGCAAAACATAAGCAACCCACAATATAAAATAAAAGGCTCCAGATACCAAGCAAGCTTCATGAGTTAAATAGAATCTCTTTTTCGATTTTAATCGAATTATAACGGTTTGGCATGATCAGAAAGATAAGGTTAGTTAATAAGTCGTGCTGTGTTAATCGGAGCAAAACTAAACAGATTAAGATATATGAACGTGATAGAAACCTATCTTGATAGAGTTCAAATAGAGAGGTTTCGAGAACCCTCCAGTCAACGAGGCCAAACTTTTTACCTCGATACATTTTCTATCTATTTACTAGACCAAGCATATAGGCATTTAGATTAACCGATTCTATCTAACTAGGTTACTAACTAATTGATATTGTCCCAAAAAGACAACCCAGTCGGGTTGAGATTACGGACTTCGATATATGCTTCTTCGGACATCCCTGGTTTGAAACTGCTAGGAAGCAACTAAACTAGAAAGCCCTTCGATGTATCTCGATACCACAACCTAAGGACGGGCCAGTTGTATCCCGAGTATATGGGAGCAAAGCTCCGACTACCGATCATAAAAAAAACTAACTAATTGATAATAATAAAGGGTCTAAAAACTTTTAGATTTTTTTTCAAAAGAAAAAATAACTTTTAGATTTTACAAAATCAAACAAAGAACTGAGAAGCATCATACTTATCGAAATCCTCTTCCCGAGTTTTGATATCACTTGACCACAGTAAAGGGTCAGTATATTTTGGTAACAACTCCTGTTGATGACTTTTCTCTGTTAGCCACTGCTCGGCTCTGTCGCACTCCTCGAGGATCTGTAGGAAAAGTGAAGACTCATAAGAAAGAAAATTCAATCAAAACCAACAATGACTAGTATTAGTAGAGGTCATTAGTCCTTAATTCATTACCAATGCTCGAACTTGAGACGAAAGTGAATCCCCCGTGTTCCTATAATCTGAAATACGCTTTAAAAGATGCGATTTAGCTTGTGCTCTAGCCTCTTCATCTTCGTATCGGTTAATTAAAGGATACACCAACTAAAAACAATGGTCGAGTCAGAGTAAGCAAGGAGAATAAAAGTTGAGAGCCAGGCCTCAGGTTCAGAAAAAAGAAATAACTTTGTATCACAAACAACAGAAATAAAAATAACCTTCTTAAGGTCATCTAGCTTAGAAGAATAAGCACTCTCTGTCTCATCATCTCCATCCTCATAGAGCCACTCCTCTGTTTGTTGGAGGCTCGAGGAGATGCCTTCTCGCTCTTGATCACTAGCGAAACTCCGATATGTGTCGAAAAGCTATTATAAACCCATTAAAGCATCGTCATTTTTAATAATATAATACAAATAAAATTCGATCTGCAACATTAGATTTCTATAAAGATCAAACATTTGTAGGAACAATCATCAGAATGCAAGTCTCCCTTAAGATACCATCAACATCAAAAAGTCAAATGTTAACTGAGCTTTACCTAAAAGGGAAAGTCGTACAGATCTGAAATTACACGATAAAGTGAATTTTCATTGAAACTAAATAATGCTTGATGCTCACATGATGACAATCAATAATTTGATAAAAAAAAGAGGTGTGGCAACAACTGAAATTCTTACACCCTCTAAGTATTCAAGAATTTAGCAGTGTAGTTATAAGATTGAGTTCTATGTTTGGTTCACAAACCCATTGAAACTAGACCAAACATATAGATGTAAAAAGTGAGCTGTAAATAACTTTGTCGCATCGCTCGAGTCAATGTATTTACCTTATTCCTCGTGTCATAGACATACGACTCCAAAGCATTCTTCTTATCTTTGGCTAGTTCCATATTTCTATCCTGTTCCGCCAGTTGGAGTTCTCTTTCTCGTGCTTCTGCAAGCTCAGCTTTAGTCATTCCACCATATATGTGTTCACTAACTGGTATCTCAACCCTCCTTGTGCTCCTAGCTTTTCTTGTAACATCAGACTGAAAAAATGCAACTAATTAATATATTTGAAGACTCTAAATCTATGGGAAGTACAAACAAAGAGATAGAGACATATTTCCAAGGGCAAAAAAAAAAAAAAACTTGGGAGATAAAGGCCATGGTATAAGGTTTTCTAAGAAAATAGATAGTATAGACATTTCCAAAAGAGGAAGATATATGCTACAAAATTAACTGCAAACAATCTTTTTAGTGCATATGAAGCTTTTGAGTTCTGTGAGGGGTTGCCCTCAATACCATCTACTAGCTTTACCTCGGAATGGGAAGAATCGACAAACTCGGTCTCCATTTTTTCTGTGTTTGAATGAGCAGCATCTTTCTTCAGTTCATCTACATTATCCTCTACGAACTAAATTCATAATTCACATAAATACAGAGAGAAAACCCTTAAATAGGTAAAAATCTGATGGAAAAAATAAATAATACTTACTGTAGCTGATTCAACAATAAAAATGCCGTTCATATTTAATTGGACTCTGACTTTAACCCTTCCATTTGAACCTTGAACAGGACCAATCTGCATCTCGAATTACTTGATTTAAGAATCATTTCCAATCCACCATAAATAGAAACTTAAAAAGGAGCAGAATCAAGTGAAGACACTCTCTGAAAAATGGAATGTTCTTTACTGGGACTTCATTTTCCTATGCCACTGTATTTCCTTTCATGTTTCTCAATGAAAGCACAATTTCTTATCTTACACACAAAAAAAGAAACTTATGAACACTGGGGCAGTTCAAAAGCTTTCCAGCTCCACAAGAACAACTGCTTCGATAATAATAAAAAGAGTTTAAAACTGAACATACCGTAAAGCAACCAATTTTTGAAGACATGCCAGGGGGCAGTTCATCCAGATTAGTATAGACTGCTTCTAAATGGAACAAATTGTTGCGCTGAAGTGACAGAACTTTAGTACTTGGAATGTGCTGGCCTTTGGGAAATAGTACACTATTTAAACCCAAGCTAACTGGGCCTGCATCTGATGAGAAGCCAATGGAGAAAGGGTATGAATCCTGAACCTGCATTTCGTCATCGATATATCATAGCATTCATCAAATACAACCCAAGAAAATAGGGACATATAAAGAAGATGAAGAACATGTAGCTAAAATTTGAAAAATCACTTAAATCATGCTATACAAGAACATGAACTACCATGTTTCACCCTTTTTACAGGAAAACAATTGGGCAGTTACTTTACAGGACTACTTGTTTATAATTAGGCCAAGGTTGACAAAAGGAGAAGGATGCAAGAACCCTAATAGTCTCAGTAAAAAGAAGCTTGAAAAATAAAGAGAACCATGGAAATTGTCTTTCATTCAGTCATTGTATGAAGAAAGCTTCGAATCTATGCTAGGAATATAATATGTTCTCAAGTCTCAACTCCCCATCACATGCCAAACCCATGCAAGCTATAGAATTCTCAAGCAAAGTACACACCTCATATTCTCTGACCCGGAAAACTGGGCTAAGCATCGCACATTGTAGAGCGCAACCACGAGCTACACATTCACTAGCATTGAGTTTGCGACTGGATTCTTTTTCAAATACAGAAGTCAACAACCTAGTTATCGCAGGGATCCTTGATCCCGACCCAACAAGCTCAACAGAATGGATTCTTTCTACAGTTAATCCTGCATCAGCTAAGGCTCTGGTACAAGGAATGCTAATCCTCCCCAATAACCCAGAAGCAAGCTTTTCAAATTCTTCTCTATTAATAAATCCCTTAACGTCTTTCTCGTCCATCAGACATTCTATATTAAGAGGTGCCTCAAAATTTGCACTCAAAACTTTCTTCAGCTTCTCACAAGCTGCCCGCAATCTGATAGAAGCCTTGACATTTGAATTTACGTCTATATCATAATTCTTTTTAAATTCTGCAACAAAGTGGCTGAATAAAACCTCATCAAAGTCTCTACCTCCCAAATCTCTATCATAGGTATGCGACATGACCCTCATATGTCCAGGCTCAAATGATACAATAGAGACCTGGGTATCACAATGACCAATATCAACAAATGCAACATATATAGGACCTGTATTTGAGAAATCTGTTTTATAAATTCCATAGCTAAGTGCTGTTGCAGTACAATCATGCATGAGCCTCAAAGGCTTTAAACCAGCAATAGCAGCTGCATTCCAATATAAACGTCTCTGCAAATCTGTAAAATACGATGGAATGCCAATGACACAATCTGAAAATGGTGCTCCCAAATTTTTCTCGGTTACATCTTTCAAATGAGCAAAGAGCATTGCTATGATCTGAACTGGAGTATATGTATGAGTCTCCCCTAAGTATTTCACGTGAACCAAAATACTGCCATCAAGGGCTTCGGATGTTTTGAATGGAAGCATTTCGAGATCCTTTTGAACGTCTGGCTCACCGAAGTTACGTCCAATCAATCTCTTTACCTGAGATATTGTGGATCTTGGGTTCATTATTGCAGATGCAGCACCTGCAGACCCCAAAAACCTCTGTTTTTCCCCAAAACATATCACTGCAGGGGTTTCTCGTTGTGATTCCTCATTCAGCAGAACATCGATACCACGTTGCCTCGATACCGCAATAACGCAATTCTCATTTCCAATATCAAAACCTACTATGCTCATCTTTGCTTGACAGGTAATATTAACTTTAAAAATAACTGAAATAATTAACTCTAAAGCCCAATCATTTGCCCAAAAAATATCAAGTTATCAATTGAATAACTGATAACTGCCAAGTTCTCCAAAAGAATGCTTCAGAAACCAATGAACAAACAAATAACTGCATAAATATGAGAACAACCAGTCAGTAAAGAAGCTTGAGTTCAACTTGAACACAATTAAACTCAAAAGAAAAACAAAAAACGAAAAATGCCAGGGAAAGATAAAAATGACCTATAGTTTGTGAGTATCAGACCCATGCACTATGTGATGTAAGAGTCAATTGGCTGGTATTTAGTAATTATGGTTAGCTGAGAGGTTTGTTCTTTCTCCTTTTTTGTACTATTCTCTTTTATAGGGATACTTCTCTCTTGAAAAAAAAATCAAAATTAACCACCATGAGTTGGCCTATGGTCAAGAATGTCTCGGAGAATCAATGGTAACCACCTCCCTATAAATTAATTTCATGGGGTTTCCTTGACAACCATATGTTGTAGGGTCAGACTATTTGTTAGGTGAGTGTTGCATTATGCCTTGAACGCGCTAATGCCCTACAATTAGTAGTCGGGGGTCTCGTTGTAATTCGCCTCTCTGAATAAAACTCGTTCTCCCTCTTTGCCCGTGGACTAGCCAACACAACGTTGGTGAACCAATTAAATCCTTGTGTGTGATTTCTATTTTTCCTCCTCTTTTACGATTTCTTTATCTTCGTTATTGATTGTTGATTGTCATTTTAATAACAGTGAGAATAGTCGAGTTGAGAGCGTGTGGGCTGGTCTGGACACTCACGTATATAACAATTAAAAAAAAATCAAAATTTATTTTGTAAGTAAGAGTGACAATAGGTCAGGTCAGGACAGGTCCCCTGTTTTGACCTCTTAAGGCATTTCCATTTATAGAAAGATCAGAGATGGAGGCAGCTTATCACCACAATATTCAAAGTAAAAGAAAATCCAGGTCCAGACAAAAAAACACAATTGATTCTGGGATCAAATGACACAGCAAAGAATCTTAAAGATCCAAGTTAGTGCAATCATCATCATCATCAAATAATCTCCAAATTGTCAATTTCAACTAAATTGGAATCAACAAACAATTTAACTCTAACAAACAAACAAAAAAAAACCCCCACGTCCTTCATAAAACACATCAGATTCTTGATCATTAATCACATTGGCATGCTATTGTTCCATACAACAAGATTCTACAAAAAGGGTCGCCAATAAATTCCTAAATCGATGCAGCAAACGAAATTGCATTTGTGACGAGAGAATCAGAATTCCAAAACGGCGATAAAAAGAATTCACGAAATGGTGAGTCAAACCAATCGAAGGATAAGCATCAGAAGAAACCCACCAAGACCCACCTGAGAACAGCCTGTCGGAAGGTGACGGCGGCCGGAAACACCACCGGCGACGGCGATTGGAGACGGAAAAGGGAAATGAGAGAGAATCTTTTCTGGTGAGTTTAGAGAGGTAAAGGGGGAAATTCGAGGGAGGGTTGTGTTGGAAAATTGGATGGTTTGAGCGACAATTTTGGGAAATTTATATATAAACATACGGCTTTGAGATTACATTGTCGGACTCATATCAGGTCTTGTTTTTCCGATTCTCGCCAGGTTTTTTTCCATTCAATTTAACTATCAATTTTTCTTTTTTCTTTTTTCTTTTTTTAATTTTAAATATGACTTTCTAATTTTTATCTACTTGCATTTTTCTCTTTCTCAAAAGACTTTTTTTTAAATATTAAAAAATAATATTGTTGCCTATCTATTTGGCTTAATTTGAACCAGTAGTTTTTTTTACATAATTTTTCATTTTTTATTTAAAGAATAATAAAATATAGCTAAAATTATATACATAATAGGCATTAATATAACACTTAAGTTCTAGATCCTTACAAATAAGGACCTAAATCCTCCTTACTTATATTTATGAGCACGAATTTAAGCTTTCTGTATGCATATTTTTCCTAAACCCAAAAAAAAAAAAAAAAAAATTATGGCCATAAATGTAGATAAAGAGTGCACATGGTTTTTTGTCGGTAAAGATTCAAGTATTGCTCTTGTTATCTAGGTATGTTCAAACATGACCTAAATTGCTCCATTTTTTCTCTCAAAGATTTTTTATTTTATCTTTGGTGCATATTAGAAAAGAAAGTCATAAGTTAAAATCGTTTATCTTTAATTATGGTTGACCTCATTAAAAAATAATATATAGAAATTAAATTATTTCGATTAAGTTTAAGAGTATTAAGAATGGATCAACAAAAGATTTGTTATGATAATAGAGGATTAAAAGTTTTTTTGTTCTATTAATTTCATAATTATTATGTATGAAAATGTATTAAGCTATTTCAAGTATAATAAAAAAATCGGAGGTTTAGAATCATATACCTCGTGGTTACTAGGAGGTTGAGATGAGCTTGATAGTGAGCTCATGTGGGGTCGAGATAAGGCCAACCCTGAGCCCATGCGGGGTTGGATCAACCCCCTAGAGCCAAAGCAGTGTTCGATCCCTAACTCTTATAGGCACTAGACTTTGTAAACCCTGATTAATACACTCTTCATATGCGGTCAACTTCCTTGCCTTCTTGAACGAATGTTCCGTTCCATCTATAGTTCACGAGCATGTGGAGAGGAAAAAAGAGGAGTGATTAAGCATAACCTCCAATAGAAGGTCTATATGAAGAAAAAGATAGATAAGCTATTCTCATCTTTCGAATTACTATTCTATTTCCTTCTTTGTCATAATTTGTAAGCATTGGAGACCACGTGTCTCACACCACATTGTTGTTCACACACACATATATTATTATTATTTAAAATTGTGTTCATTAATATATATTATCCATTGCATATCATTCCCTGAGTTTAGTTATGAAATAAAATCGAATATAAACCAAGTAGTCCATTGAAAATTGGAGATATTTACATATAATAAAAGACCAATGACATTATGGTCTTCTTCTGTTTTTTTTTATTTTTTTATAACAACATTATGGTCTTCATATTGTTTGCTTGTTTTTTTTTTTCTGAAACATATTGATTTTTTTTAACCAGAATTTCGGTCAAGTTGAAATTAATGTGACAATAATATTTGGTAGATTGTTCCGAGTTCATCAAATTGTTATGAATTCTTAAGTACCAAAATTACATTGTATGAGTTTTTTATTTTTTAATTTATGAATTAACATTTTTACTTCCAAGAATAACCGGTGTCCAAGTATTTTCAGATTTTCAAGTTCATATTCTATCTGATTAAACTATTATTTTAATTTTTATATTTGTAATAAAAATTAAAAGTAGTCCCTAAATTTAGTTTAGTATTTTATTGAGAGATTCGAACACAAATATCTTAGTTTAAGATTCATGTCAATCTTCACTAAGATAAGTCCACCTTGGTACAATTAGTCTATTATTAAGTTCCGGGTTCTATTAGCATAAAACTGCAATATATTTTCTTATCTATTTTAACAATTATGATAGATAGTCAAAATAAATAGAGGTTTAATAATAAATTGTATGATCTAATATAAAAAGATTATAAATTTGAAACTCCCGCCTGAATCATTGTCATAACTCTAACACACACACACAAAATTTAATTTCAATACAAAATGGCTTTAATAATAATTGGAAGACTTGTTAGAAAACATATAAATTAATTTACAACATATCAATATCCCATATTAAAATAGAATCAAATCCATAATTAAAATGATATTTTAACATTTTCAAGACTGCCAACCTATAATAGTTTTTTTTTTCAAATATAAAAACTTTGTTAATCCAACTACACAAAAAAAAAGAAAAAAAAGAAAAGAAAAAAGAAGCTTAGCATCACACTAATCAATACGAATGAGATATCTCAAACTGAAGAGAATTAACAAGTTGGTTTTCTTTCTATTAAAACAAAAAAAACCAAATTGGTTTTCTTTTCCAACACACAAACAATTTCAAAAAGGCAAATTGAAAAAAAATAAAAACAATTTAAAAAAAAGAAGGGGTTATTTAATAATTAATAGTTGTTCATGTTGTCAAGAAATTTGAGGAGCCAATCCAGCGAACACGCGAGAGGATGGAAGCGATTTTGGTCGTCGTTTCAATCCTCTCGACTCTCAGAGCTGAAGCTGATTATGTTCGTCCTCACCCACGCAACAATCTGCATTTTCCATGGAATTCGAGATCATCTTCTCAACCTCAGCAGGTTTTTTTATAATTTTTTTTTTAGGGTTTCTTTGTGATTTTCTATGGAAACTGTAAAGATTTTACCGTAGTTGTATTGGATTTTTCAACATCCTTTGCGAGTCCTTGCTTGATTTTGCATTAGTTCATTCGTTCGTTCGTTCTAGGTTAATCGCTTCGAAATCGTATTCTCTCTGCATAACAAATACCAATGTTCAATTATGCTGCTATCATTCGTTTGTAACTGATAATTGATAAAATGTGGCTGGATTTCCAGGAGTTGTGACTTTTTTTTTTCCTTTCTTTCTGAATTTGGTAATTTTTAAAGCTTTGATCATTAGCCAAGCCTCATGAACAGTTTGAACTTGAACACATGATTAAATATTATTAACCTATTAGATTGAGCTTTTAGGTTTAGCAGTGACATAACTGATAACATCATACCAGAGTTTGTTTAAGAAAAAACTTGATATCAAAATCAACGTAGGAAGTTCTATTTTCGGACCCCTTTATTGTCATTTCTAACCCAATGAAAATTGATATTCACATTTTGAATTTTCTGTTGATTTCTAATAATGAAGAATGTTAAGAATATGGATAAATGGTTGAGTACAATCAAACTCTTGGGCTCATTCCTATTAGTGATAATAGTAGTGATGTTAAAGATATCATTGAAGTTGTAGTTGTTGGTGTGATTATTTTTTTAAATACTTATGAACTCTGGAAACATTGTGCTTAAGTTGCATTTTTTGTGATATAACGCACTATTCCTTGCAGGTGCATATCTCCCTAGCAGGAGACAATCATATGAGGATCACATGGATTACTGATGATCATTCTTCTCCCTCTTATGTTGAATATGGGACATCACCTGGGGTATATACTTCAACTTCTAAAGGAGAAAGCACCTCATATACTTATCTTTTATACAAGTCTGGAAAGATACACCATACGGTAATTGGGCCTCTAGAGGCTGGCACAGTTTATTACTACCGATGTGGAGGCGAAGGTTCCGAGTTCCAGCTGAAGACACCTCCTTCCTGGTTGCCAATTACTTTTTCAGTGGCAGGGGATCTGGGTCAAACTGAATGGACCAAATCAACATTAGACCATATTGGTCTGTCCAAATATGATGTGCATCTGCTTCCAGGTGACCTATCCTATGCCGATTACTTGCAATATCGGTGGGACACATTTGGTCAGCTTGTCGAGCCTCTTGCGAGTGCGAGGCCATGGATGGTAACTCAAGGGAATCATGAAAAGGAGGGTATAATGCTATTTAAGTCTCCATTTGACTCCTATAATGCAAGATGGAAGATGCCATTTGAAGAGAGTGGATCAAGTTCGAATCTGTATTATTCTTTTGAAGTTGCTGGAACTCATGTGATCATGCTTGGCTCGTACACGGATTGTGACGAGTCCTCAGATCAATATGCATGGTTGAAGGTTTGTAAAATTTTTAACTTCTTTTTAGAAGGAATCTTCTAGTAGTTGATAATAAACATGGTAAGAGAGAGAGAGAGAGAGAGACAGACAGACAGACAGACAGACCGAGTATAATTAGTTCAGAGAAAACTGTTTAATGCTATTAAAACGACTCTTTAGGTAAGATTCTACAATTATTTGAGAGTAAAATTCTCCTTCTTTTTTGGAGTACAGGAGATAATAGTTTAATTAGATTGGAATACCCTATTGAGAAGAAGTTTATGATACATTTTAATGGGATTGCATGAACATTACTAAAAACACAATCAGTGTCCAAATGCAACTAGTCCCACTGGACTGGATTTGACCAATCAATTCAACATCTTCTTTCGAGTCCATAAACCATCATGAATACGTTAAAGGCCTATTTGAAATGACTTTCTGTCGAGAATTCTACATTAGAAACGTGAGGAGATCTCTTAACATTTATAAGATAGATGAGCTATTCTATTTCACTCATTGCCAATTGATTTTAATTTGGAACCACATATTAATCTAATATGATATCAAATCCTATTCAACATAAACGAGCATTCGGTTCTATAAAAAAAATTGAGATCTGATCCAAGAAAAGTGAACCTAAAGAGTAACCATCTTCAGAATGCATGTTAAGAACCTCACATTGGAAAGGTGCAGAGATCTCCTAACATTTATAAAATAGTTGAGTTGATCGAATTATTAATTGATTTTGAGTTGAAATCCCATACTAATCTAATACTTTTTGTCCCCAAGGGGTGGCGCAGTGGTTGAAAACTTGGGCTTTGAGGGTATGCTCCCCTCAAGGTCCTGGGTTCAAAACTCACATGGGACATTACTCTTTCGATGTCTCCGGTGTCTGGCCTAGGGAAAGGCGTGGTTGCCCTTGTTTCAAAAAAAAAAAAAAACTTTCCATATGCTTAAAAACACTTTTTTAACAATTAAAAAAAAAAAATCCTTTTCCAAGAACTTAAAAAGTCATTCCAAACATGTCATAAATTGATTGTGAAAAATGATTTGACTTCATTGTTTTTTGTTCAATAGGCTGATCTTGCTAAGGTGGATAGGGAAAGAACACCCTGGCTAGTAGTGTTATTCCATGTGCCATGGTACAATAGTAATAAAGCTCATCAAGGTGAAGGTGCAAGTATGATGGCAGCCATGGAACCATTGTTATATGAAGCTGGTGCAGACATAGTAATTGCTGGCCATGTCCATGCTTACGAACGCTCGGTATATTCTCTTGCTCCTATTTGAATATTTGATGATTACTTCTTCCCCTCGAGCATCCTTTGATTCATTTTCACTCTATGGCAGAAACGTGTGAATGCTGGAAAATCTGATCCTTGTGGTGCCGTGCATATAACTATTGGCGATGGAGGAAACCGAGAAGGTTTAGCTCACAAGTAAGGGATCACTATATTTCCTCAAACTCTTAATTGATTTTCATTTGTCCCCAAGCAGTACTACAATGGTTGAAGACTTGGGCTTTGAGGGTATGCTCTTCTCAAGATCCCAGGTTCGAGACTCAATTGTAACATTACTCCTTTGATGTCTTCTGGTGCCTGGCCTAGGGACAGACGTGATTACCCTTGTTTTAAAAAAAAAAAAAAAATTGATTTTCATTTATTTACTTTAACATACTTGCAGCTTTTGATTCTCTATTTCAATCGATGGCTCAACTTTTGTGCAATTCATACTTCTTCATAATCATTCCTAATTATTGTTTAAATCGTATCTTGAAACTTTCACACTAATTAAAGTGTGTTATATCAGTCCTGAATTTCTATAAAAATTCAATTTTGTCTCTATTGTTTAATTTCTGAAACACAATTTAGAAGTTTAACCTAAAAATCTCATACAATTTAAAAGTTTGGAAAGTTTAGGCCCCGTTTGATAACCATTTTGTTTTTCGTTTTTTGTTTATGAAATTTAAGTCTACAATAACTACCTTACTATACCTTTTTTCTTATTTGGATATCTACCTCTTACCTATATTTTGATAAACAAAACCAAAATTTATATAAAAAAAAAAGTAGCTTCTAAAAACTTGTTTATATTTTGAAATTTGGTTAGAATTCTCCTACTTTCTTAAGGAGAGATGGATACACTCCAGGAAAGATAGAGCACATGGTAGGAAATTTGAATAGAAATAGGTTTAAATTTCATAAAAAAAAAACAAAAAACAAAATGGCTATCAAACGGGCTTAGGAACCCAATAGACATAAACCTCAAATTTCAAGGACTAAATTTAAATTTAAGCTACATATTGTCTAAAAGGAAAAACCTCATTGATAAAGGTTTGGAATCTCTTAGGGTGTGTTTGGGGCACCGGTTATGTTATTGTAGACGATAGGTTATTATAAACGGTGAGTTATTATATACGGAGGTTTATAATAAACGGTGTTTGGGGTACAAGTTATTATAACATGAGTTATGATAAATGATGTTTGGGGTGTAGGTTATTATAGCATGAGTTATGATAAACTGTGTTTGGGGTCTAGGTTATTATAGGAGGGTTATGTTTTTTTCTTCTAATTTCTTTTTGTAAAATCTTCAATTTAGATTTTTTTTAAATGTAGAAATATTTTTACATTATATATATTGAAAAAAAAATCTTTCTCATTTATCAAAAAAACATTTTTTTTTTATAAATAGTGTTTTTTTCCTTCATATTCTTCAACATATAATATATATTGGTATAGTTATATATAAAAATTTAATATTGAACTTTTTTTTTTTAGCGTAAAAAAAAGTTCAATATTAAATTTTAATAAAAACATATTTAAGTTAAAAAAAGTAATTTGAAGGGTACTGATAAATTATTATTTTTTAATATTCAAATAAATCATAATTTTGAAAAGTAACTCAATATGAAATAAAATATATTCTTATTAAAGATTTTATTTTTCTAAATTATACATAAAAAAGATTTTATTTTTTTCCATTGCATTAAGAAAAACATAGATTAATTTTAGAAAAATAAAACTAAAACTCCACGCCACAAACGTGGCAATGAAGGTGAAAAATTAAATCCTCTTCTTTCTTTCTTTCTTCTTTTTTTGTTCATCTATCCTCTTCTGCAATTTAATTTAATAACAGTGGAATGGAGCTTTTTTTTTTCTTTTTTCTCAAATTACACATAAAGGACCGATGCAAAGAAAATCAACCTCTGGCTTTTGCTTCAAAATCAAAACCTCAAACAAAATGGAATGTGGATTCTCTTCTGCAACAATAAATAAATAACTAAAAATTGAGACCAGAGAACGAAAAAGAAATCCATGAATTGAAAGAGGAAAATAGAGAAAGTGGTAGCTTTTCCGCATGAATAGTGGCGGCGTTGATTTAGAACCGGCATTTATTTAAATCAGGCTCCTCAAACGCCGGTTGAATTTTCATAACCAACCCGCCCGTTTACATCACGGAGGCCCAAACGCACCCTTAGTCATAATGATTTAGTGGTCTCAGGTTCCAGCCATTAACCATTAAGTGTGCTTAAAAATAAAAATCTTTGATATCTTTCAGGTTCAATACCCCATATATAGTGGAGCAAAACTCTAACTAAAAAAAAGAGGAAAATAACGTATATATTAAATATAACATGAACATTACTTCCTTTCAAAGATAAGGAATAAGAGGTTAAAGCAAATGTATGGTTAACCATCTTGGTTGGCCTAATGTCAAAGAGGGTGTTGGGGAATTAAGAGAGTTTTCTTGACCGTCATTGAGGTCTGACAGTGTTCCGTGAGTTTAATCGAGATGCATGTAAGCTGACCTAAATACTCACGAACATAAAAGAGAAAAAAGTATGGTAGAGCAAATTGGGCCGAGTCTTATCCTTGCTTGTATTTGATAGGTACAACTCACAACCGGAATGGTCAATCTTTCGGGAAGCTAGTTTCGGGCACGGGGAACTAGCGGTAGTGAATTCAAGTCATGCATTTTGGAGTTGGCATAGAAACGATGATGATGAACCAGTAAAGTCCGATGAAGCCTGGATAACCTCATTGGTGGGTTGTGGTTGTGTTTCTGATAAGAACTATCTACTGAAGGAGTTCAGATGAAACTTTGGTTATCACAGTTAATCCTTTCTGCTCCAATGTAAATAGTTGGTAACAGCATGTATATGTGTATCATCTTAGTTACATGTAATTTGACTTCAACTCACTATATTCTATGTTGTATACTATATGCTTTTATATTATAGCAAATCAATCATTATTGTTTTCTGTTAATTAAATTACAAATTTGGTCCATTTAATTTAGAGAACGTTAGAATTCAACCTTTATAATTGGATTAAACCTCACCAATCGGAACCATAGTTGCTCATCCTTTTATGATATATCTGTCATTTTGAACAATATGTCGCGGCATTTAGGGTTTAGAATGATTTGTACAATTTTTCATTAAGTTTTTAAATTTACATTTTTTGTTTCCTTTTATTTAATCCTCAACCTTTATTGCTATTAAACTTTTTTTTTTTTAATACATATTGGAAGAGGAGGGACAAATATCGATTCTAAGATTCGAACCTGTGACGTTGATGTTGAACTAGTTTACAATAAAAAAAATGAAACCATTCTCCACTAAAAAAAACTTATCACAAACATCATCAACAGCTTTTTTAAGTTTAAATTTAAACTATTCATAACAAATAACAAATTATAATTTTAAATTTAAATTTTATTAATAACTTAAAAACTATAAAATATGGTTAAAAGTCAAGAAAAATATATTACAATTAATCCATATTGTAATTTAAGAAATTAATGTCTAAAAAGGTTAACATATTAAAATAGAAAAAATATTTGATTTTGAAAGTAATCTTAATTAAAACTTAGAGAGAGAATAAACATAAAACTAAAAGTAGAATATATTAAACCAAAAATTGATAATTAAAATTTTTATTATTTATTTTTAAAGTTAGAGGTAAAATTTAAAAATCTAACGATCAAATTAGTTAGCTAAACAAACAAAAAATACTTTAACAAAAACGTAACTCAACTAACGATTATATTTATACATAATTAAAAGATTATAAATTATAAAGGGAATTTGCGCTGCAACTTTTTTACCACAGTTTACAATTATAGCACATTTTTAAAAATAATTCTTTTATAGCAAATTCTGCTATTTAAAAAAAAAAATATTTACCTTTTTCATAGAAGACTTTGATAGAATCTATCATTCTGATAGATGTCTATCAATTTTATTAGTGATTGATTCTATCGGCTCTTATTGATAGATTCTTGATAGAATTTGATGGGAGTCTATCAATTTACTTTATTTATTAGTAATTGATTATATCACCCTTTATCGATAGAATTATCAATATGAAGTCTATCAATTTACAATTTTTGCTACATGTGCAAATATTTTCATTATTGTGTTATTCATGTAATATTTTATCTATTTTGTAATATACATGCAAAAGTCCCAATTATAAATCCTTATTCTTTTGTTAATGCCATCGCGTCGTTTTCCAAGACAAATTAGGGGTATTATGGTAAATACGTTTCGATGGCGTGTGGACAGTCAATTTTGACCAGTGCCATCCACGCGCCATATAGCTCAATACGCAATATAGACTCGTTAAGAACTGAAAGATTCGTCGTAATTCCTCTTTGATCTGTGAAATTAGGGACGAATTCACTCAAAATCTGATATTATCTGAAAACCCAATTGCCCAAAATGCACGATTTCTGCTTCACAATCCCTTACGGTTTGATTTTAGTGGGTGGTGGCATTTTTGGGTTCCTCAAGAAAGGCAGCACAGCGTCGCTGGCTGGCGGTGCGGGCACTGGATTGGTTCTGATTCTTGCTGGATATTTGAGCCTTGGAGCTTTCAAGAAGAAGAAGAACTCATATTTTGCTTTGATTCTCGAGACAGGTATTTGGGTTTGTGACTTTTGTTTTCATGTTCGGTTGTTTGTGTTGAATCTTGTTTTTGCTCTTCTGGGGTTGAAGATTTTGTTGTAACTCTTGATTCTGGTAGATTTTTTCTTACAGATGTAGAGCTTTGAACATTGGGATTCTCCCCTTTCCATGTGTTGACTATTTTTTGGTTTTATTTTTGCTGTTTCAGTGTTCTTGTTTCTGCAAATTTGAGACGTTTGTGAGCAAATTCCTTCGATGTATATCGTGGGTTTTTGGCTTCATAATCTATAGTGATGAAATCGATCATACCATTCATTTATATGTAGAGAGAAACTTAGTAAGAATTTATGTTATGAATTTGCTACTACAATTCATTGGATGGAACTTGCTGAAGTCGAACGATTCATTGTTCTTCTTTCCGAGCATACCTGATTCACTTTCATGGTTTCTTTTGGGTATTATTCTGAGTTCATGTAATGGGTGGAGTTTGATGGCTGTCAATTTTGAAAATGTCTAAAAGAGATCCATGTTGGGATGCAATCCTTTTCAATCCAATGTACTTTGAATTTGTGTTGATGTGCCTGCATTCGTTTATTAGTTGGAGTAGAGTCATCACTAGCACGTTCTAAGCTGTCACGAACATGCTGCCTCTGGACTTCGTGCTCAAAGCGCCAACGTAGATAGCACTGCCACTCCCTACCGCCCCATCAGGCAGGTTATGAGGGTTGGATTTGGAGTTATCAAACTCTAGACGGTTTTGCTTTGATGATGCCTGACTGTTTGGTCACTCGGTTTTTAGAAGGATAAAACAAAAGAGTTGTGGCTAGCACATTTGATCCATTGAATGCAAGTTACTGATGAGCAAGAATAAAGGAGTTGCTGAGTAGCTCTTCCGAGCATTCAGTTGTGTCCAGAATTTGTAAGGATCAGATGTTCAGATTGCTTGTTAGTGCAGGAAGGATGACAATGGAAAGAGATTTCACTAGAAGTATACACTTGTACTCGATGTTTTGGTTTAGTTATATATTTATATGTTATTATCCTTCTCTGGACTGCATTGGCGTGTACAGTTTCTGTCAAGTGAACTGATATGGACAGTGATAGTGTTCTCCATCTTTGTTACTTACTCTATCTTCCCGGATCCTTCATCTAGAGGTTCCATTCACGATCCATTTTTTATGATTTAGCTACAAATACAGCCTGTTTTTCTTTTAATCTAAATGGATCTGGAAGATTATATGCATACTCTTCTAAATAAGTTCCTAAGTTCATTCAATTTTTCTTTTGACTGATATAGTTTTCAACTTTGCTCAAGTTGTAAGAAGCCCACTAAACCACCAAGCTAACTTGCTAAGAATTATTTGGGCAAAGTCATCTTACAATATGGTTGCCTTTCCTGAACTTGGGCATTGTAGAGGACGATGTAAATTATATACATGTCTAATGTTTGTCTATTGAAGAGTTCAGTCTCAAACAATCCAGATCATTTGTTTAATAAAGTAAGGGGAAAGTTTCCCAGTTAGGACTTGTCACTTGAGCTTTCTCAGTGTAGGTTCCTCGGAAAACACAATCTCTTATCTACCCTCCTTGTCTTTCATCTCTATTGGTCGCCCACTCTGATGGATCTCTCTTCAAAAGGCTCATTGCCTTTTGCATCATTAAAAATAAAGGTGTGTGCCTGTGCCATTAACCCAAAAAGTTCTACAATCTACATTAGTCCAGGTGGAATTAGACATAAATCAAGTCTAAGAAGACCAAGGAGGCCTTGGGTGAGGTAGCTCACTGATTCAATTCTCTTTTCTTGCTATTAGGGAAGAATGTGCTGTGGTACAGCTAATATTTTTGTACTTCTCTTTTTATGGTGGAATGAACTCCTACGCCTTAGAATTTATTTTATTGCATTGCTTCCTTCTGCCATGGTCAGTGCTCCTGCTTTCTGCACCTCCAACTTCAACAGGAATTTTTAGGATACGCTGAGCTCAAGTTTTAGTAATCCAATGACCAATTTTTTTTAGGATTTTTTAGTTTGAAAGAGATCTGAGCAATTTCTCAGAATGGAGGATGTCTCCTCTGTCTGGAGGTGATGGGTGTACTTTTTTAGAGTCATTTTATCCATCCGTCAAACAATTGCCTTTCTGTTTAGAATTTCCTGTTGTATGGTGAAGTTCTAAGGAGCACGATTAATTGTCTAGGCACTAATTCTGGGAACATCCTGACATGGCTGGAGCTCTTACTTACTTTGGATCATTGCTACATTTTCTTGGGAATTTGGGAGTTTGGGCAATGGGAACTTGAGGAAAAGAAATGTATCTCTCCATCAATTGGTTGTGGAGATTTCCCTTGGAAAGGAAGGACTTTATGGCAAGGTTAGCCAGCTTCTCCCGGGGATTAGTGTTCAGCTTCATGCATTTTACTGCTGTCCCAGAAGTCTTGAGAAATGCCTACCAGAGTAGTAGCACGACATCAGTGCATTATCATGACCAAGAAAGAAGTCATGGGTTCGAATTCTTGTTGAACTCAAAAAGAGTCTTGGGAAATCTATTTAAGGTTTTAGCCGTTTGCTGATAGAGAGGATTAACTTTATGGTTGGTAATGAACGGATCAGAGTTATGGAAATCAGTTATGATGGCAGATCGGACCTTTCTCTATTTCTTTTCCCAGGTTCTTTGCCTTATTGTTAATTGCTTGGATGACAATCTGATTGTGAATTTCTGAAACCTCAATCTTAAAACGAGCATGAATGGCAAAGAGGCCTTTTGAGTTCAGACTTGTGCAAATGCAGGAAAATTATTGAATTTAAACTCGCGGTACAAGAAGCTGGATGTGTGGCATTTTGGGATTTTTATTTTTCTCTTCAGGACCTAGGTGGTGATCCCTTCAATACTCAGGATAAAGTTCAATTTCCCCTTATAAGAAGGCAGAGGACCACTTGTTCCTTTGGTGCCCTGTTTTGCTTTGTCTTTGGACCAAGCTCTTGAATATTTTTGGCCTCAACATGATATTATCTATTGACACTTAAAAGGTTCCTGTTTTTACTGATTTGAATCATCTTTTAGAAGAATAAGGCCAACATCCTTCTCGTTTACATTACTAGATTAATCTTATGGAGTGTTTAGCTTGAAAGAGAAGGTTCTTCTTAGGAGTAAATTCATTAAAATTATTTTGTACAAGAGCTTGCTGTTTTTGTAGTGCTATGAACCGAAACTGATAGGCCTTTTTTTGACAATTAGCTTTCTTGCACGTGTGTCAACTGGAGGAAGTTTTTGTAATGCATTGGCTATAAATGGTATTTCCTGATGTCATAGCCATCTGCATTTGTTAAAGATTTTTTCATTGTACTGATTTAAAATTTGTGAGCGCTTACGTCTCAACTAATCACACTGAACAACCGCATGACCCTACTACATTTCACCAATTTTCCTTGTAAACAGTATGTGCCGCTGCACTCACGTGGGTTATGGGACAGCGATATTTGCAAACTTCTAAGATCATGCCGGCTGGAGTTGTTGCTGGAATTAGGTAACACGACCTACTTCTAAATTCAAGCCATGTATTTCTTTTAATAAATGAAACTAAACTCTTCTTCTGCTTTTTATATCTCAATAAAATGAACATTGCAATGCTGTTTATGGTAATTGTTTTTCAATGAAATCACATTGAATCAAACTAGTAGATGGATTTTTTTTAGTCAATAAAAGAGAGATAGATGTTCTCTTACTGCAGGAATATTATAGATTCGTCTCTCTCCCTCCTTAAGCCTATAATTTTGTACAAGACTTGGGCTTTGAGAGTATGCTCCTCTCAAGGTCTCGGGTTCGAGGCTCACTTGTGACATTACTCTTTTGATGTCTCCGGTGCTTGGCCTAAGGACGGGCGTGATTACTCTTGTTTAAAAAAAAATCATATAATTTTTGCACCTTATAGAATCTCCATAACCAAACTCATATTTGGACAACTCAATTGGTATGATGCATGACTTGATAACCCAATACTTTTTTAATTACAAAAAAAACCCATATTTGGACATCCAAACTTTTAAGTGCATCTAGTACTTTGAAGTCAATTTTGGTTTTCTTGTATAGCACAAGATCAAATATTGAAAGTTCTAGAGAATAAACATTTTACACTTTTTTTTTTTTTGAAAAAACATTTTACACTTCCTTTTTGTTATTATTGCAGTTCTCTCATGACTTTATTCTGCTTGTACAAGCTCGCAACCGGTGGCAACCATATTTCTCCCAAGGCCGAGTGATGATTTCGATTATTACTTTCAATATATATGATAAGGAAATGCACTGATCACACGAAAACTCAGAACAATGTTTTGATATTTACTGATTTGATTTCATTGCTAACTTTGCACATGTTGACTTATGGACTGATTGTAAACAAATTGGGGTTGAAGTTCACAGAGTTCTTGGCCGAGCTCCGAGTGGATGTCTCGCTTGACGAGTCGTGTCTCTTTTACTCGTGTCATTTCAAATATACCATTACAAGTTTTTGTTGGTTATTTTCGTGATCCGCTTTTGTCTGATTATGCTGCTCTGAACTGATGACTAAAGAACAAATTTTGCTGACAGTTGCACATTTTTATTGATATTTACAAGGTTTTTTTGTTTTCGGTATCGTCGGATGGTTATTTATTTCAATGTCTAAGAATCAAGGACAGTCGTATTTATTTACTATTTTGAAGTAAGCTACCTTTCTATGATGAGCATTTTGGTCGACTTTAAAGTACTTTAAAACTTTAAAAATAATATAAAATAAATCTAACAGCTCCAAACTTTTAGTTTTGAAGTTTAGTTTTGTATCTAAATAGGTTGCTGATATATTTGATTTAAAAAAAAAACTAATTAGAAGAATTTTGTATGTAATAAGATATTAAATTTTTGATTTTATGTTTTAGTAAGTTCGTGATTATTTTTTACAAATGTTGAGGTTCAAGAATTTATTTGATCCTAAATTAAAAGTCAATGGATAAACTTATCGATACTTTCTGAAGTTTGGGACTATGGATACAAAATTGAAATTATATATTAGTAAATTTTTTCAAATATTTTTTTGACGATAGAACAACAAAATTTTGAAAAATGTTTATGTAAGCCTTTCCATCAACCACTAAATTCCAACCAGAGGAATAAAAATAAAAAATAAAAAATAATAATAAAAAGACTTTTGCACTTAATGTCATGTAACATACAAATATATACTGACATACTTGAAAGAGAACAAATAAAGGAAAAGACAAAAGAGGAACAATATGGCAACAAGAAGCAAACACAGCCATTGCAACAAGTAAACAGAACAAACAGTTCTGATAGGATTATATGTTTTTTTAGTTCAACATCAATTGAGAATAGTGGATTCGAACTTATGACCTCTTGATCAAGTGCATGCACTTACACCGATTGAGTTATTACTTTGGTTGGATTATTTGTTAGAGACATCATACAAATAAAGTTTATAAGATGCCATTTCAAACTCTCCTCTATAAACCATCTTTCTCAGTCTGAAACCTCAACAAGAATCATGACTGCCATCTTCTTCCTATTCATCACCATTTTCTTCTTTCTGAGTAGGATAAGAAAATCCTCCAAAAAGCTTCCTCCAGGGTCGCTCGGAATCCCCTTTATAGGTGAAAGTCTTGGTCTTCTTCGTGCCATGCGCACCAACTCAGCAGAAGAATGGCTGCTCAACAGAAATGCAAAGTATGGACCAGTTTCTAAGCTGACTCTCTTTGGAAAGCCTACGGTTTTCATTCATGGACAGGCGGCAAACAAGCTCGTCTTCACCAGCGATGACCGTACGATTTCAAACCAGCAAACGAAGTCTCTAAAGATGATTTTGGGAGAACGAAATCTGACAGAACTGAGCGGGGTGGATCACAAACGGGTTAGAGGCGCGCTTGTTTCGTTCTTGAAGCCTGAATCTTTGAGGCAATATGTGGGAGAAATGGAAGAGGAAGTCAAGAGACATCTCAAGATGCATTGGCAGGGAAAGCAAGAGGTCACTGTAAGTCAATGCACACAAAATTTTCTCTAATTTGCTTTTGACTTCAAGCTGTGGTCTATAGGAAACTTATCTTGCATAAACTGGATGTAAGGCTTAGGCAGGTGATCCTTAATTGATGAGGACTTTCTCAGTAGCTCCTCACTAAATTGGATTGAGCTTCGCTTTGCATATACTTAGGAAAATCTTGTAGTTGAACTAACTTGGTTGGGTTGGATAAAGTTACACTTAATTCAGAAGGGAATAACTGTTTGACAAGAATTATTTTGATTGGATCAGTGTTTGCGTGACTTGAAAATGTGACAGATAAAGAAAAATGTGTCATGTAACACCCTCGATCCAGGATTCGGATTTCGAATTCAGCACCTAATGATCCATACATTCTCCTACGGGCTACACTGTCTACTTTAGTGAAGCCTATCCCTACAAACCAACACACGCACCCTGACTGTTCTCATCGGGCAATGTCTGAGTCTACAACATTTGGAAGTCAAATAAATTTATAAGAAATTCATTCATGAGTAAGTGACCACCATAGATTAAACCCATAACCTTTTGATTTTCCAAAGCCCTTTTGACCGACTCATGATGGTTAGTTGTTGTTCGATATGTGGAAACAGGTATTCCCATTGATGAGGACTCTGACTTTCAACATTGTATGCTCTCTTCTCTTTGGCCTTGATCAAGGGACGAGAAGAGAGAGATTGATAGAATCCTTTAAAGTAATGGTTCGAGGAACATGGTCGATCCCAATAAACTTGCCATTCACGAGGTATAATCGAAGCCGAAAAGCAAGTAAGAGAATCCAAGAGATGCTGAAAGAACTTTTAGAAGAAAGGAGGGTGGAAGTGGAAGAAAAGGGTGCTTCCTCACACCAAGATCTAATTACTTGTTTGCTCAGCATCAGAAACGAAGACAAGGAACAAGTATTAACTGAGAAGGAAATTCTGCATAATAGTTTATTGGTAATGGTTGCTGGATATGATACTTCAGCTGTTCTCATTACATTCATGGTGCGGCTTTTGGCTAATAATCCAACTGTTTATGCAGCTGTTCTTCAAGGTATGTTTGTAAACTATCTGTAAAATTGTCGATAATCTTAGCTTCAAACAGAAACTTGGCAATTTAACCAAAAAGAAAAAACAATAGAGTAGAAACAAAATATAAGTTCATTAAGGACCCCTAGACTGAAAATGGATGGAAAGGACTTTGCCAACACGAGCATAGCTCAACTGGACCAAAAAGTCAGAGGTTCGAATCTCCACCCTTAAGTATTGCTAAACTTAAAAAATAGAAAGCACTTCGTTACCGGGTTGCTTGTGGTCTGTGGTTACAGAACAGGAAGAGATAGCAAGAAGTAAGAAATGTGGAGAGTTGCTTACTTGGGAAGATCTTGCCAAGATGAAGTACACATGGAGAGTTGCTTTGGAGACCTTAAGGCTAGTGGCACCTATATTTGGAGGGTTCAGAAGGGCTCTGAAAGATATTGAATTTGGTGGCTACCTCATTCCTAAGGGATGGCAAGTAAGCAAAGTTTTCAAATTCTTCTTCTTTCTTTTGGTTGAACACACATATGACCAGGTCCATATTCATTCAAATGTGCTTTGACTTCAGATATTTTGGGCATCACCAATGACCCATTTGGATGATACAATATTTGAAGAACCACTGAAGTTTGATCCAAGTAGATTTGAGAATCAAGCATCAATTCCACCTTTTTGCTTTGTTGCATTTGGTGGGGGTCCAAGAATTTGTCCAGGCTATGAGTTTGCAAGGGTTGAAACTCTTGTTACAATCCATTACTTGATCAGCATGTATACATGGGAGCTACTTTCAGATGACCTTTTTGTTAGAGATCCAATGCCAATTCCTACCAAAGGATTGCCTGTCAAAATCTTACCAAGAGAAAATTCCATGACATTGTAGCATTTGTACACATCAAAATCATTATAAGCATTGTATCTCATCAGCAAGAGCTCACATCTATCAGTACCAATGGACTACAATCTTAGTAACTCAGATGGTAGTTAATCAGTGATTTACATCTTTATTTATATTGATCAGGGATTTATCTCTATTAATGACAAATCTTTGATAGAAATAAGACTAGATCTTTAAAAAATCATCAATTTACCTAATGAAATGATTAGTAGAATAAATATAGGTATATCTATATCATTTAACCTTTTATTTTATAATCGTGTGTGCGTGAAGCTCAATACTATCTATATCATTAAACTTCAATGCCTCATATGTTAAAAGATAGATTATTAATTACGAGGTTTTAGAGCATAAAGCTCCATACTATGTTTTTATTTCACAACAATGACGAAGTTATTTTGTATTATTCTATAAATGTAATTTTACTGTTACTTTTTTGTGGATTTTTTTTAGTTCAACAACACTTGGGGGTGTACTTCCCAAAAAAAAAACAACAATTAGGAGTCATGACCATACATTTATGCCATGGAACTCTTGTTGTTGTTTGCTTCTTTAGTTGAGTTTATTTTCATGAACTTGATTTTTTTTTATGTTCATGTATTATTTCCTCTTTTTTTCTCAAACGGAAGCTCATTTCTTTATAAAGAAATAAACAAATATTATAACTATGAAAGTTTGGAGGCCTATACAATATTTTAAAAAGTAGTTGAACTAAATAAATGCAACCCAAAGACCAAACTTATAATTAAATCAAAATAAAATGAAAAAATAAATAAAACATTGTTTGAACCCCATCGGTCCAACTTGAACACCACAAACACTCTGAGATGATGAATCTTGTATATTACAAAAACAAAAACTATATACAAAAAAATTAAAAACAACAACAAACAAAACAGCCATGCTTTTGAATTTACTAACATAAAAGGTACAATACAATCAGTCAAAAGTGAGCATAGCTCATTGAATAAGAATTTTAAAGTTTAAATCCCCACCCTAAATATTAAACTCACAAAGAAAAAAAAGGAACTGTAAAATTAAATCCATACTTGAAGTAATAAATTTTAACTGGTTCCATACCTCACCGTAAACCATCTTTCTCATCCTTATCTTCCTCTTGCTTACTAGAAGATTCATTCAGAAAGCTACCTCTGGTTCAGCATGGGATTCCCCATATGCTTTACAGGCCTGAGCCTTGCCCTTCTTGATGTCATGAGCTGACCAACCTATTAACAAAAAATGACTCCTGCAGAGAATCAGAAAACATGGATCAATTTCGGGCTAGTTTTGTCTACAACATTCATTAATGGGCAGCCAGGCAGGTTCCAATGAAGTTCTTCAGTCAGATAGTTTGTTGAGATTGAGTAAGACTAACCATTTGGCCTCGATGTGCTTGTGTCGAACCTCGCAGTTTTACACTATCCACTTATAACATTTTAGCCTATGAGAGAAAGGCTCTTGTTCCACCCTAGTAGTGTGTTGGAAGAATGTGTGAAAAAAGGAAGCATCTCTGATGCATTAGTAGGGCAGCCAACAACCAGTATCTTCATGGGGGGAAACTGTTGATGCTTATGAATTCAAACCTGGGTTATCTATTCAGACTAGGATGAAACTCAAACAAAGCTAAACAAAAGTCCAAACCAACTAATGTTGAAGAGTTCGTGATTCTAAAGGCTCATTGTGAATCCATGACATCAAATACAAAACTGAAAGTCTTTATGCACGTAGGAATTATAATACGGGTGTTCGTATACGACTTGTGTTGTTGTGAATACAAAAAAACTATATTTCATAGGAGGCTAACGCAGGTTATTTCTCAGAGCCTGATCAATTGGAAGCAATGGCTGGCACTGGCTTCACTGAAAATTACCAAACATCAACTACAACTAGGCATGCTTGAATTTTCTATAGGAATGACATAAAATGGAAGAGAAAAGAAGCAACATTAAGTGCTACAAATTACTACATAATGCTTCAGATATGTAGAACTTCAAAGGCTACAACAGAACAACCAATGTTACAATTGAAGTCATCAGACATACTTGAAATTTAAAACAGACATGTATTGCTCATTACCTTAAGGCATATAATAATGAACATTAAAATTGCTTTTCAAAATAATTACAATAGTGTGTTAAATTAACAGCTGTTTTGCACAGGGAATTGTTCAAGTGTATTTACAGTTCATATTATGAATATTTAACGGCTACACTGATGAAGTTAAAAAAAAAAAAAAGAGCTACACTGATGAACTACTTATATCATCAAATATTACAGCCTACCCACAGGAAAGAAACTTTCAAGAGGCTTCTAGCAATTCTTTGGGCGGAAGTACTCGGTTGGAAGAGAAGGGCACCTTTCGTTCATATTACGATATGGATCGATGCTATTATAACCGGGTAAGTCCATTCGATATTTTCCAAGAATCTGGCAATATGGAAGCTTGACATGGTCCCCTCCATGACACCACTTTGGAAGGCGACTTGAATTGTTCTCATAAAAGTTGAGAGTGTATGCATCTTTTAGCTGCATTTTAGATGGATAGTACATTCAAGACTCAGAAACACATACGAGCAGATAAAAAACATTCATTATAAAATGTTACAATCTGATTGCATATCAATATTTAGTACATATGTTTCAGCAGAATTATTTTTCCAACATGAATAAAAAACGAGAAGCAGAGAAATGTAGACAAGACAAGGAGATATTTTTTTTGTATAAAAAATGGAAAACCCTCTCCAGTAAGCAACTATAGAAGAAATAAATAGGTAAAATTTTTAGATAATGGACTATAGGAGGAAACTACAAAGAGAATAGAATCTCCCACGATGCCCCAATCGGTCTACCTGCACTTGCTGAGTTCTTCTATTCTTCTCGAGCCCAAAGTTCTCAGTTAATAGTTTGAAAAGCGTTAATCTAAAAACCATTAACCTCACTAAAATATTATCCAATAATTAACAAAATGCAGGCTAGTCCTACTCCAAGGAATGGTTATAAGCTTATATTGCCTATGATGAAGGGACATTAAAATATTCCTCTGCCATCAACTTTTAGTTTCTTTAATGTCGCTTGTCCACAAACAGAACAAAACGAAAGGATGACACAAATCGGCTCATTTTTTAACATTGTAAACATTTAGCAGAACATTCTCAACAAACTTACTGTGAACTCTGTAACTTGAATTGAGCTTGAAAGTGGATCAAAAAGCCCAGCCGCCTTGTACATTTCCAGGACAAAAGCAACACAAGAAGCTGATTTCCCATCAGCATAGATCCAGTCATCCTGTTCAGGAATGGCCAGTAGTTCGCCAAAAGATGATCCTTGCTTTTCAACTTCAACTAGAATCTCAGGAAGGTCAAGGCCCTGCAAGGTAAGAGAAACGGCTAAACAAAAGAACTTTGTGAAGGAAAAGTAGGGCAAAATTCATGCAGCGGCGCATTGGTTATAGAACTTTGAACCAATATCGTTCCAATTTTATTGGATGTTTCCCAAAACGCCAACTTTGAACCAATATCATCAATGATAAAGCTAAATATGAAGGAGATGCAGCAAGAGGAATCTGATATGATTCAGGATCTAGATTATATCAAAAGTAAAAGAATAAAGATAAGCCAAGTTTTGATAGGTCTTGGAACCTCCCCTCTCAAAAAAATCTCTTGAGCGCTACAATAAATCACTCAATAACTCAATAATTTTGGATGCCTAAACCCTAACCTAACCCACTTTATTTATAACCAAAACCCTAACTTACTCTCTAAGTAATTGCTAACATAGAGTCCTAGGCCCAACCTTATCAGAATCATGCATTTACAGGTTTCAGAACCAGGTGCAGTTGGAGGATGAAGAATTGGATCACATGAAAAGTGGTTTTTCACAGAGAGTGATCCAAGTCCCCTTAACACTCACTATCTATTCATATTGAATCCAACCAAAGGAACAAATTTGATTCAAGGCCTCTAAGAACCAGTTTTGGTGGTTATTCCTCTACCACAAGGAAATACAAATGCTATTACACCAATTAATTATGAACACAGAATGAGAATACAAAAGTTCTCTCAAACTGAAAGTAAAAACTTTTCCGTCGTTGATCATTTCACATTGATGAGTATGAAGAAAGATAACTAATTCAACTCCACAATCTGTCATCGTTGATCATTTTAACCATACAAGCATCATAATTACCTTTGTTCCAAGTCGTATGTTCAAAGCTTCATTCCACAATGTGGCCGCAAGGGTTGGCCTCACTTGTTTCCATATTGTCATAGCAGAAGCAACCTGTAGTCCAATAGAGCCAACAAACAAGTCAAAGAATTAAATTCTAAAATTCTTTAGCAGCTGTCATGGCAAAAGCCAAACTGATCACCAAAGGTAAATATATAACCATCCTCGAGACAAGTTTATGTGCATGTATTTTTTCTAATGAAGAACCAACTTTCATCGAATAAAACAATGAAAGAATGATAAGTTTGTGTGTGTATTTTTTTTACAAATAACCAACTATTGTAGAGAAAAAAATAAACAATACAAGGGCATCCAAGAAAAAACTAAGCACAAAAAGAAAGTGAGCCAAACTAAAGGAAAAGGTTCAATCAAGTAAAGTGAGATGCAATAGGTAACTACAACAGAATTCGTCATAGAACCCCCACAGAAACAGACGAAGAACATATAGGTTCTCATTGGCAGATTACGCAACCCCTTTCACTCACATTGATAGGATAAATAGAACCATTAGAATCTAGAACTACCACTACAAGGAATATCATGTCAAGTCAAGATTGTCAGGCACGCCACTTAAAAGAGTATGGAAAAGTCAAATAAGTATTCCGATAAACAATGAGCTAGAAGCTGACATTTACCATATGTGAAAGGTTAGTGTTAGTGCTACAATAATAAGGAATGGCATACTGGAGAATCGTGCATCATTATTAACAGCTCCAAACTTTGAGATGGGGAAAACAGTAAAATAAGTAAATAATTATACCACATGGGCATCCAAGGGAGGTGGATAGTTTCCATGCGTGGTGTCGATCCAGCTAAATATCAAGTTATGATAACCATACGGTTTCCCAACCATGCTCCTTACATACTCCCATGCAGCAGTCTCATTAAACTTTGCCCGCAAATCAGGATGCAAGGGAAGAAATGCAATGTGCGGATTGGATAGATCGCTGTTAAGTTCGTAGTCCCACCACTTATCCCATGGTAAGACATCAATAATATCATCCTCCTTCAAATGGAATAAAAGCACACATTAGCTTTAAATTTAGCAACATTTGTAACTGACTGAGGCTTATTTGAATCATTCAAATATTATATCAAAAAGAAAAAAAAAACTTAATGAAGATAGTTTAATTATGGGTAACATACAAATTATAGGAGAAAGTTAATTACAATTAATTAAGAGAAAAAGACACCCGCTTAAGCAAAAATAACATACAAAAAAGCAAGACCACCTAGAATACAACATGAAAACTGAAAAGGACAGGCTAAATCTTCGAAGTGCTCAGTCACATGTATGTCAAGCAGATTTAAACAGTATCTTCCATAAAAATGACTCATGGGACATCGTATATTTTTCTTAGACCCAAAATAGAAAATGACTATTCCTCGCAATGTTATTAGAGTTTTCATCATTATAAATCTTCAGAGCACTCACACGTGTATCAAGAAGATTAGGATTAAAAAACATACCACTCCATTTCCACGCCCAGATTCAGCAACCCACAACTTTCCTTCAGGGTCCCTTAAGCAAACAGCAGAATGACCGGCATATGATCCAGTTACCCACTTCTGCAGAGTCTCAAAACCGCCCCATGGACCACGGATTTTGGATAGTGCTAAAAAGTCTCCCGATTGAATATCATCAACATCAACATCCGTACTCCATGGATGAGGACGCTCCTCAAAGGTAGCACCCATATGATTCTCAAGAAATTTAATATTAGATTGCTCGCCCCAGTCAGATTTTAAGATCAAAGGGAACACATCATACAATGCCTCGAGGGTTTTCAACACTCCAGCTTGCAAGAGGAAAATTGAAACTCCTGCCTTTTTAACCTGATTTCAGAAGTAGATAAAACAAAGTTAAAAAAAGAAGTTGCTAACGAATAAAAAATCATTTGTTAACCAGCATCATATCAGCAACTTACATATTCAAGTTCTTCCTTTCCTACCCATTCTGCAATCTCAAGTGTATGTTCTCTGGCCCGGAAATAGTAATCCCATGTCACGCGGTATGGAGTTGCAAAGAGATATACATCCATACACGTCCAACTATGTCCATCGCTAGCCTGCATAGTAAACATAGTAATTATTGAAGCTACAAGTTATATCTTGGTGTAAACTAAATTCTCTATTTACTGCTTATAGTTTTGATACACTACTTAACCACCGGAGATCGCTTATTTAATCTCTAGTTGTCTATTATGCTATATTATAATTTCATGTATTAATGAAATTGTTTCTTTTCCAAAAAAAAAAAGACAGTCATATCCTTTTACATCAAAATTGTATAAAAAAACATTGCTAAAGAGCAGCATCTGAATAATCCTAATAAAAGTTGACTCTTTATTATATGGCAATCACTAATGTAAAGAGAAACGTCAAACAGGACACATCTGAAAAATGCACAACCCTCATTTGCTTAACAAATGAAATCAAAAGCCAAACAACAGAAAAATTACAACTTAAATATAGATGAAACAGTTTTCTACAAAAATCAAACACAAAAAACAAATAAACAACGGATCGCCTGGATATCCACAGCTCATAAAAACACAAACAGACAATCCAAAGAGGAAAAATCTTTGTGTCGATCAAATTAGGACCTCACAGCCACAGTAAATTTTGAGCTCAATTCTACCAACTTACTAACTTCCAACAAACTCATCAATCAAAATTTAAAACCCTGAAACTCTAATTGCACTTATCTCATCGATTTAACAGCCCTACACTCACCCAAGGGTCAGTGGCGCAATAGTTTCAGTGTTTGGTTATAAACCAGTTCAACACCAGCAACACAGGTTCGAGCCCTATAATCGGTATTTGTCCCCCTCGCCCAATATGTACTAAAAAAAACAGCTAGACTCTCGATAAAACAAAAATTCAGCAACAGTACAATAAACAATCAACAAACAACACAATACTTCTTCCGCAATACCTTTATATGAAGCGTACCACCGCCAAATTCAGAGCCAGATTTGTTATGAAATTCCAGCCAAGCGGTGTTCTTATAGAAGCAAGCCCCTTGCCACTGAATAGAGTTTTCAGGTGAGGACACAGCTCCGACGAACGTCGGAAGAATATCATCGGCGCCGTTGAGATAGTTGAGAACCGGCCATGAAACCTGTCTGGGTAGCAATGGAAGCACGTCCAGAGGATCGAACGGCGATTTCAGAGAAAAGGGTTGCGATGAAAGAAGAAAACCCACGATGAAAACGAGAAGAAAAATTCTGGGTATCAAAGAAGAAGCCGCCATGGATGCTTCCGTTTGAGAAATTAGAGAGAACTGAGAGTGGGTTTGAAGAAATTGAGCAAGAGAGGTTGGTTGAAGAACACGCAAAGGTTTACAACAGATTGAGCAAAGCGATTACGCAAATTTTTTAGATTGGGTTATGAAATTGTTAACATTGCTTTATTGGGTTGAGATTTATGCAAATTTTTGTAGTGGCAGCTGATTTTGATTTTGGTTGTAATAACGGGGAAAGAAAAACGAACAAAACAAACTTTACAATTAACCTCCCAATTTAGTTTTGTTTTTTTGGGATTCATGAACTTTTTTTTGTTGATATTAGCGTGTAGGTCTCTCGATATAGGATCATGCCATCTCATATGTATGAATATTGTGTTTTGCAAGATGTTGCCTTTCTTTATTTTCAGTGGATTTAATAACTATTTGGATTTTTTTTTTTTTTTTTTTTTAATTTAAGTTTATTTCTACTAAAAAAATTTACATTTGCTTTATATTTTCTTAAGAAAGTAAGAGAATACTAACCAAATTTTAAAAATAAAAACAAACTTTTGGAATTTACTTTTTTTTTATTTCTAAATTTTGGTTTTATTTTTTAAAATATAGGTAGGATGTAGATATCCAAATAAGAAAAAAAAATTATGGTAGAGTAGTTGTTGTAAGCTTAAATTTCAAAAAAGAAAAATAAAATGGTTATCAAACGGGACGTTAGTATTTGGTTTCAAAATGGAAAATTAACAAAACGAATTAAAAAGCGTGTAAAACGTTTTTCTTACTCCCTTTCTCAATTTTTTGTTGGTGTATGTTTGAGTAAAGAAGGGATACATGAATAAATAATGACTAATTTTGAATAAGATATGCCTTTCTTTTAGGTGGATCAATGTTATGGGCACTTTATTTGATATGTGGGGATAGTCTCCACACTTAAAAGTGTTTAAAGATCGGCGTGTTTGGGTCGCAAGAGTTGCAAAGAATGTTGGAGATCATAGTAACTTCATGGGGGAAGGAGGATTGGAGGAAGCGAGTTTTAAACTTATAACTTCGTGGTTACTAAATTGTATAAGATGTGATTAGAGCTATACTCTTATTCATATATGAATTTTCTTATTACCGTTTCTATTTTGAGCCTACATTTTTAAAAATCAAAATCACATTTAATATAAAATTAAACTAAAAATTTGTCTAAAAATGATAATAAAAAAAAAGATTTAAAACTTATTTTTATTTTTAAAAGTGAGATAGAACTTTAAATTTTTAATGAACACAAAAACTATGATAGAAAGTTATGAAGAAAAAAAAGGGCTTAATTAAAAGATAGAAGAACTAAATATGTAGCAAATGACTAAAAGGATTAATTACGTATTAACTTGGTTGATTACTTGTAAATCCACGGTCATCAGTTCAATCATGAAAATTGATATTTGGTTCTCATTTTATTTGAGAGCAGTACTGCCTTTTATATAGGGTTTGTGGTCTTCATTCTCAACTTCAACTCAAAAAAACAAAACTACCAAAAGAGGAAATCATTCGAGAAAAAAAAAAGTTTTTTTTCTTCCATATATTAAAATTTTGAAAATATTATAAATGGTAAGTAGTAATAGAAAATCATAAGAACATATTCTCCGTAAACAATGGATAAACTATCTTAACATTCTTTTACCATTTTGGTTCTGATCCACAAATCAGATTGAAACTTACACCATTCAGGAGAGTCTAAGATTAAGAAAATTTTAAAAGAAGTAATATCACATTGCGAGTTGATTTTTTTTCTTTTTTTACATAGGAGAATGAAAGAACCCAACATTAAAGATAACAAATAAATTTCAACGCTACAAAGGTTGAGTTTTTTTATAACCTTTGAAGGTTAAATCAACAAGCATAAACTTACTTGCATACACGGACCCACCAAAAAAAGAGAAAAGAGCTCCCAAACTATAAAGGAGTAAAACACTTTTAAAGGTAACACTTGTTATATCACTGCATTAAAATTTCCTTCGTCAATCAAATTTTCTCCAAAAACGATGTTAACAAAATCGAAACTAGTTTAAGTTCTTGCACTTAGACTATTAGTGTCCTTGCTGACAATAATAAAAATCAAAATTAAATACAAAATAAAATTGGAGTAAGAAAGTGTGATATTTTGGATTGCCCAAAAATTACCCAATCTTAAAGGACCCCAATGAATTATTTTCATGGTGAGAACATCAAAGCTGGCCATTGGAATACATGGGACACACACCCCATCAAATTTGAAGTCATCAACATGTTCCAATTTCTTTTGGTATTGAACCCAATTTTAGAGGGGTTTTCAACACTTTAATTGGCCCATTTTCAACTTTTGATTGACCTTTTTAATAATATTGAAAAAGCAGTAGCCAAGCAGTATACAATATTAGTAAAATATATGTTATGAAAAAATAAGTTTAAGTCGAGAAAATGAGTTTTATTCACATGTTTAAATTTATAAACGTAGTCATTCATCTAAAATCAATTGGTAGTGTAGAGAATAACTTATATATTGAAATTTTGAATAATAACCATAACAACATACACCTCAATATGATACCATATTAGATAATATAGAGTTTCACCTCAAAACCAATTGGTGATGAGAGGAGTAGTCCACCTATCTTAGATTATGTTTTTTCGACTGTCCACTTTTCCAATGTGGGACACTCGTGGGATCCTAACATGCCCCTCAAAGATGGTGCCTTTTTTGAGCTACCAATCTTGAATCGGATCTCAATTTTATTTTTATTGGACTGAATATCCCATTTGGGCTTAATGGGTATGATATCATATTAGATAATATGAAATACCACCTCAAAATCAATTGGTAATGAGAGAAGTAGTCCACCTAAATCTTATAAAGATGGTGAAGACTTCTCATGTTTCTAACATGAAACGATGTACAAAGTAAGTATCTCCAACACCTATTTTCATACTCTTGAATAATGGTTATAAAAATAATTTTTTTTGGTAATTTACATCCTCGAAACTATTATTTATATATTTATAAAATAAACTGTGATATAAATTTCAATAAATCAGAGTGGCACAGCGGAAGCGTGGTGGGCCCATAACCCACAGGTCCCAAGATCGAAACTTGGCTCTGATAAATATATTTTTGCTACTTTTTATTCTTAAAAATATAAAAATAAATTGTTGAGAGTGGGATTTGAACCCACGCCCTTTCGGACCAGAACCTTAATCTGGCGCCTTAGACCAACTCGGCCATCTCAACTTTGTTGTTTTATCTAATTTCTAAATTTATTTATATTATTCTATGAAAAAAAAAGGAGTCAACACAAAAATTTTATTAATAAAAGTGGAAGCTAATAATTTGATTAATGTTATCAAACCAGACCAAAATTATTACAAAATCAAGAGTACTCATTTATCGAAAGTTTAAGAACAAGAAGATGTATTAACCTTTTGATCGAAAAATCGAAACTGTTCCACTATACTCAGGATAATCACACATGTTCCTAGACCATACATCAAGAGATATCGAAAGAATGGTGTGTCTACAAATTAATGTCACATATGAATCTCAAATCTAGAATTTTAAAGGGAGTATACCTTAAAAACTCAAGTCTTCAACTATTACGTCACCTCATAGGGACATGTATTAACCTTCATTATTATTGGGTTTTTTTTTTTTAATAAGAATTGGTTGTTTTTATTTTATTATTCTTCTTTTGAAACTTGCATTTTTTTTTTTTTAATAATAGCTCAAGGCACAATTGTATTTAAATTTACAAATTATTCGATCTTGGTTCTTAAAAATAGTTTTGAAAAAGAAAAAAAAAATCAGAAATCGTTTATAAACCAATGTCCCATTTTCAATTTATTTTGGATGGGGAAAAACCTTTCTTATACAAAAGATTTAGTTCATCAATTCAGCAAAAAAAAAAGTTACAAATAAAATTCTTTTGAAGTTATCCAATATCAATTCTCCAAGCAGAGGCCAAATGTGATAAAAGTTGTTCAGGTAAATCACCTTCCCAATCTACAGATAGCTCCATATTTGAGGAAATTTCATGAAAGTTTAACAACAATTCTTTCTTTACTTCCATGGGGATCCTCACACAATCAACTCCATTGTCCAAAACAATATCTGCCAACTGAAACACCATGCCAAGTATAATAAAATCAGAAGCCAGTTCCCACATGATCTAAATATTTTAACAGGTTAAAGGATGAAGTGCGCATGGAATATGTCGAATAACAAAATACGAAGTCGAGTAAGAGCCATACCTGTTGAATCCAAGATAAACATAGGTCGAACAAGTCCTCCTCAAGTAGAAATTGCCCCACGGCGCGGAAGATCTCAACGGCTATTTCATTTGAGACTTGGTCAACCACAGGTTCAGATATTTCCATCAGTTTTATGAGCAGCATGTCATCACCTGTGGAGAGAACTTCAGCATAAGCAGTGTCCATATCACCTGCCTGAAGGGCATCCATTGCATTAGTCCAAGCAGTCCGTACTGGATCTCGTTCTTGACCGACATTGTCGTCTGCCAATGCTTCTGCAGTCAATTCAGGAATTGCAACTTTTGGAGTACTCCTGGATATTCCGTTGTCTTCCCCGGCTACCCGAATAGCTTCTAAGGTTGCTTCGTCTTTTGATGCTTGCCAAACACTTCTGGCAGATGGCCCCTCACCACGCCTTAAAGGTCCAGCACCTTTATCCCAAGCTCTTCTGCTACTTCCAACTTGGTCGCTTTCATGTTCTGATTTCGATAACCTAGTGTCGATTCCACCATCTGTAGATCTCTTAGAGCCCATCTGCCCATTTCTCGACACATAAGCAGGATAATCCCAATTCGGGTTCATGTCAGATCTCCACGAAGAACTCCTTCCTCTTGTGTTCGAACCAATTCCTTCTGATTGGACAAACCTCTCTCCAACAGAGACTCTACCATCATTATTTCGTCCAAACTTGGTACCAGGATAGTCTGTAAATCCACTATATTTGCCTAGATGTCTATTAGACGATCCTTCAAATCCCAAAGAAAAATTACCTCTCCTGCCTGATGACCCAGATAAATCCCGGGCCATGTCTTCGACAACTCTCTCGAGCCCACGTACTCTATTTTCCAAGGTTATCATGCTATCATGAGAGCCTCCCATGAAATCCTGAGATATAGAAGTTTGAAATAACATTTTAAAATTCAATCATGATAACTAACCCCACAATAGTATTATATTGAGCATATGTACCTGCAACATGTTCATCAAATGTCCCTGTTGCCTCTCCAACTGCAGTAGCTGCCTCTGGATAGCAGACCAGCTTCCTTTATTATTTATGATGGCACTTTCTGATTGGGCGTCCATTTTGGAAAAGTCCGAATGAATGCCAAAAGATTCCCGCTGAGATATATCATTTTGATCATTCACATTGTATGCTCTTGTTCTGGAGTCTCTTCCATTTATTTTCCCCTCATGCCATTTATATCGATCAAGATCATCGTAATCCCGCAGCTTAGAATGAGTAGTTGTTTGACCTCTTTCAGAATCTCGAAACTTGTTGAATGCTCTGTGAAAATCATCAGAGTGAGTGTTTTCAACATGATTAGATCTTCCCCCAGTATTTGCATCATCTTGCTCCGATTTCTCGTCGTTTGTGTTTGAAGAACTGGCCTGTCTTCGAGGAAGAACCACCTCCACGGGCAAATCCCCAGACGCCCTCGTTTCAAGTTTCTGAAAGAACTCTGGGTTCAACTCTTTGTCAGTTAAAGCAGGTACTCTCTTCTTCAATATTACAGCTGCTTTATCTGAAATGCTATTGTATTTGGTTTTCGAAGCTGAATTTGAAACAGGAACAGAATCCTTCGATTTATCTTTGTCAAGTGACCTACCTCCCTGAGGGGAATTTGCATTTTTGGGGTCAGACTTTTCTGATGCTTGCGCCCGATCATTGTTTTCACCATCTGAAACATTTATAGCAAGGAAATCACATCGAAATGGCACCAGAGAAAAATAAGGTACTCCAGAACAAAATAAAAAGTAAGGTATACCTTGAGATGCATTCTGGCTTTCTACAGCTCCATCTGTTTTCTCAGAAAGTTTTTTCCATAGCTGCAGTGCCTCTGTCATGCTATCTCGAACCAGTTTTATCTGTAAGAATAAAGTGGATACCAGCAAATGCAAATCATAATTTATTTTAACTTAGTATATAAATCAATGAGATTCAGAAAAGCACTCCAACTAAGATCAGAATCCTCCCTATTATCACATATCATATCATTTCATTCTCCATTCATTGTAGTTCTTTGTTCACAAAATATTTACTAAATAAACTAGAAAAATAAAAATTGAACACTATACAAAAAAGAACGGAAAACTTCGATAAGCTTTCGAAGAAAATAATTCTTCAAATCTATAAAATGTGAACATTACTACCAACTCCTAACGCATTTGTATTTGGAGCAGTCCACACTCCATATTTGACAAGATCGTTACTAGACATTTTCAGAACCAATGAATCAACCTAGAATCTTTCGTGCTAAATCCACGTTATGATGGGCCATCAATTCTGCATGCTAAAGTTTTTTTTATTACCTTAGATCTGTGATATTGGGCCCTATCCTACAACTCCATGGGGACACTTAAACACCGAAGAACAAGATTTAAATATATATATATATATACAGCTTCCTGCCTCAGAGTTCCAAATCCATGACCTCAAGTACCTTCCCCTCAAATATCTCAAGTTCTTAACACCTCCACGGGAAAGAATCACCAAAATGTGAACCCAAAGAAGATCTACAAGACTTTCATTCGAACAAATTGAGTAGATAAAAACAGCCATGCTTTTTGACCAAATTGCACCAAAGAAAGACCATGATCCCAATCATCCAAAAAGATCAACTGATCTTCACAAAGCGCGGTCGAGCAACCAGTAAAAATATGCCCAAGACCTTCAAATGATCCAGCTGTTTTGCCCCACAAAGATTTGAAGAAGTTTACTCCATAAGCTTAAAACAGAAGAAAGCGATCTTCAATTATCTTCCTTTTACTAAATACAAATCAGCAGTTTGTGAATTCTAAATATAGCTGTGAACTCTTTTCTATTCCTCATGTTTTTCACTTGGCTACTTTCCTGGGACATCTTAAAGCTTAATTTAAGAAAGGATGCTAGCTTGCACCGAGAAACCAACAACATTCTAACCCATTAAAGCGTGTTAGAAATGCTTCCATATACCAATTGTTACCTGAATTTCCTTCAACCCTTGACATATTCACCTGTTTCAATCTTAGATTCTCCTCTCCTAGATTAGGTTGGTATGCGTTACTGGATAATATTACCATTGAAGGCTAAATGTAGATACTTGACATTAGTCTAGCAAGATTATGATATGATCTACCACACTATTTTATTAATCTAAGATAAACCTCTCGAGAGAATCTCTCAAAGAGCCGCAATACAATGATGATAATTCAATGGATGATTAATAAAGACCTAACCTCTCCTATTTATAATGACTCTAAACCCTAGCCTTTCTACTTGTTCTCCAAGTAAACCCCTAATTAAATAATAATCTCTAATAAAGCCCAAAAGCCCAATACAATTGAAATAACAATTAATTAATCAATAATAAATACTAATACTACTATTCCTAAAACTCCAAGGTAGGTCCGGATCGTATCAATACTTTCCCCCCAAAGAGCCACCTTGTCCTCAAGGTGTTCCATCTCCGATGCCACCTTCTGCAGCTCCATCTTCTGGCAAAAAATCAGTCACCTCAACATCCTGGTAATCGTGCGCATCCCGAACGACCCATACATCCAAATTCTGAAGTTCTTTCTTCTTACAACGATGTCCTGGGACAAATTGTTCATCGCAGCGGAAACATAACCCTTTGTCCTTCCTAGCTCGAATTTCGGCTTCAGTGAGTTTTTTACAAGACGTCGGGTGAACGGTTGTAGTTCTGTGGGACAAAATCTCTGTGCTTCCCGTTCCTGATCCAATCGTTCCTACTTTAGCCTTAACTGTTGCAGAAGTACTTCCCTCATTTTGGGTAGCCTGAAAAACAAAATCATCCTCAATCACTTGGGCCATAAACATTTTCTCTTCAATGCCCACTGGTCGTAGTTTACGCATCGCGCTCCGTATCTCCTCTTTCAGTCCACTTTCCCACTTCCCCTCCAATGCACTCATACTGATATCGCGCATTCCCTTAGCAAAGCGCTCAAAGCTCCTGCGATATTCCTTCACCGTTCCTATTTGCTTCAAACTCATGAAGTTGGCATACTTATTGGCTTGGGCCACCGGTTGGAAACGCTCCAACAACCCATCTTTGAATTCGTTCCACGAACGAAAAAGAGCACGGTCCTCCTCATACTGAAGCCACTCCAATGCCTCCCCTTCCAAACATAACCCTGCTGCCTCAACCCCTTCATATTCAGTCAGCTTGTTTACCAGGAAATAACGCTCGACCCGACTCAACCATCCTACCGGATCCTCATCAACAAGACCCTTGAAAATCGGCATCTCCAATTTTCTAAATCTCCTATCACATCCCGGTCCCTCCCTTTCTAATGCTCTCTGTCCTCCCCGTTCAAATCTTTCTTCTCCCCTCCGCTCAAATTCCCGTCTCGTATTTCGGAAACTGTCACCCCATCCACGATCGTTCCAACCATCATGTGCTAGCGGCCTTTCATAACCGATGCGCACCCTCCTCTCTTCTAACAACCCATCTCCTCCCCAATCACCTCGGAGAACTCCTCGTCGATCACCATCTGGACCGATGCCCCTATTTCCGTCAGAATTCCCCTGAATATCCGTCCTTCGGTCCAACCTGACTGGCCCAGACCGACCCGGCCCGACCAGCCCGCCCCGACCCGGTCCTCCTGAGCCTCCGCCCGGCCCCGCGCTTGACCCGAGCCCACCGCCCCGGCCTTGCTCGGCCCCGACCAAGACACCCCATGCTCGCGCCGGCGCCTTGAGGCCTCGGCGCCGCTTATGCCCGGCCCCAACCCGAAGTCTGGTCCCCCAGCGCCCGCGCGTGCCACACGCGCCCCGAGCCGCGCGCGCGCCCCACCACGCCCACGACCCGCTCGCCCCGGCTCCGACACACCCCACGCCAAGGCACTGGGATCCGGATTTGCCGCCGGACGCGCCGCCCAAAGACCGGCTCGTTGCCGGACCCCCATCGGCCAGTCGCGCGCGCCGCCGCCCCGCCCACGCCTCTGAAATCCCCGCTTGCCCTCGTAGCCTCACGCCCCGCTCCTCCCGGCCCGACACCCCCGGCCCGGTCCCCCCCCAGCCCGACGCCCGGCGCGCTTCGCACCCTCGCGCCGAACGCTACCCCAAGCCACCCACGCCACTGCGCGCGCTCGCGCTACCTAGCCCCTCCGAGCACGAGTGTGCGCCCCGACCCCACGTCGCTCGCCCTCGCGTCGGCCCACCCGCGCGACCTCTGCGCCGCCGCGCCACGCCGCTCGCCGACCGCCACAACCCTCGTCGCGCAAGAACCCAAGAAGAGCCGCCCCGCTCGATCCCTCCCCCGTAGCCTCAGGCATCGAGCCCTTCCCCTTGTCCGCTCGGATTATCTCCACTAAAAGTTCCAGATTTCGGTTCATCGTCTCGAGCTTCGAATCCTGCAAATCCATCCTTTTCCCTAATCTTTCTTCCATCGCTTCCATCCTCGCGTTAGTCTCTCTGTAATCTCTGGCCAAGTCGGCCGTTCCTTCTTCACACTCTTGCATCCCCGGATTCCATCTTAGTAGTAACCATTCCCGGATCGGCAAATGGCTCTGATACCAAAATGATATGATCTACCACACTATTTTATTAATCTAAGATAAACCTCTCGAGAGAATCTCTCAAAGAGCCGCAATACAATGATGATAATTCAATGGATGATTAATAAAGACCTAACCTCTCCTATTTATAATGACTCTAAACCCTAGCCTTTCTACTTGTTCTCCAAGTAAACCCCTAATTAAATAATAATCTCTAATAAAGCCCAAAAGCCCAATACAATTGAAATAACAATTAATTAATCAATAATAAATACTAATACTACTATTCCTAAAACTCCAAGGTAGGTCCGGATCGTATCAGATTATGAGTAAAAAGTTGGTAATTTGTCTTGAATTAAGATAATTATCTAAAGTTCTTGAAGAAAAACTAGTGACAGACAGTTGACATCTAATTAGCACAATGTGGTTGATAGGGAAAAGAAAACACACACCCAGAGATAGAGCAGGGTGGATGCAAAATGGAAGCAGGAAATTACCTTATCAAAACGGCAAGCCTCGAGTACTGCCAAAGTGGAAGCACCTCCGCCTGTGATGAAATTGCTTGAATGCAATGCCAGTGCACATAGTGCATCGGCTGCTGCCTTCCGTGTGGCCCAATCACTGCTCCCAAGTAATTCATGAACACTTGGTAGCAAATTTTCCAAGCTCTGTTGACCTATAGCACCAACCTAAACAAGTTCCACATACCTATTATAATTGTCCTGAATATGAAGATAACAGTAAAATGAACTACAAAGACATAAGATCATCATAAATTGCTATTGGTTTCTAATAAAAGCTATACAATCCATCATATGCCCATCTTTCAAACCAGCAAATTTTTGTGTCATTTTTATTTTTCTTCTTTGGTTGGAGGATTACTCATTGGCTTCTATTCTTACTACCTGTTCGTTAGTCTTTGTTGTCTTAAACACATGAATAGTTTGTTCAACTTTTTCACATTTAAGTGACAGATCTTGATATTTGAACTCAACTAGGCTAGGTTTCGATATAGCATCTCACTAATTTGCTATTTTTCCTACTGTTTTTGATATATTTACATTAGCAAATGAGCGTTCGACTAAACTATCCTCTTCTTTCTTCCAATATTGTCATAGAAAAAGATAGATTTACACCCAAATTTGTACATCATGATCACATAATTACAACATCCAAATATACATCTTAAAATTTCATGCTCTCTCCTCAACAATAAGGATTTCAGAGGTAACTGACCTCGAAGTTCCTTTCGCCCACCAAAAATGCTAAACTCAATCCTCACCGTACACTTCACTCAACTAACTTCCTTTTTATATCTGTGAGTGACTAGCTCTTGATATCCATGAATATTCGGACTAGTTTAAGCGCACCTTGACTATTCTCACGAGATAAATCTGATGCTACAAAATTTGGTTAGGAAATCGTAGGAGATGAATATCTAACGAGGTTGCCACCATGAATTGAACTCCTAGCATCTTAGATTTTCAAGACCCTCTTTGACCGTTAGGCCAACCACGATGATTTCACTTAAATAACTTCTAGGACAAAACTATAAATATCCGTCCACAAACCTCTAAACACCATCAATTCTTCATGAATCTAATCTTAAATACAATACCATGATGAGGAAAAAAAAATCTAAAAACAAGAAGATTACAGGCAAGAAAATCAACTCTACACGAACCTGAGACAAATTGGATACCACAGGCATGAGTGAAGCCTTGGCCAAAAAATTAGGATTGTTGAGCAACTTACAGATCCTGGGGCAAAGCTTCTGAAACGCCGTAATGGGTGGAGTAGCCGCACACTCCACCATCTTAGCCAAACACAACGCAGCACCAGACTGAACCCCTTTGTTCTGTTCTCCCATGGCCTCAAACAGAGGCTTAACAAACAGCGCCACAACCGAGCCAAGCCCGCCGCCATTGTCACCACCACCACAAGTAGCATCCTCTTTCAAATACAGCTTCGACAGTGCTCCAATGGCGTCTCTACACGCATCCTTCACGCCAGAATCCGAATCCTTAACCCTTTTCACGATATGGGCTATGATTTTAGTCAAATGGGTCGAAGTAGAATCGTTATGTGAAGCACAAACCTCCGTCAAAAGGCGCAACGACTCTTTCTTCACGGCGGGTTTCGGGTCGGCCGAGGAGTCGTAAAGGCAATTGAGGAGCATGGGAATGGCTTCAATGGAGATTGAGTGGATGATTTTGTCCAGGTCTTCAATGGCGATCTGGTGGGTGTCTCGATCGGAGAGCTTGGAGAGAGCGGTGAGGATTCTTTGCTTGAGTTCAACCATGGCGAGATGGGAAGATAGAGAAGCGGCTGGAGATCTCGATTGATTTGGGGGTTTCGAGGGTTTGGACGATTTGGGTGCTTGAGAACTCATTTTGAAGCGCAACAATGGCGGAAACTCGATCCAGAGCTTCAATGGAGGTTGGGAAACAAGAATGCAGGGTGTGGAAGCTTGAGAGAGACGGAAATGGAGGAGAAGTGAGAATCAAGTTTGGAAGGTCAACAATCAAAATTGAAATGGGGGCTATAAAATCACAAAGCTTTTCTTTTTCTTTTTTTTGAATTCAAAGCAAAACGAGACCTGTATGACTGTTTTAACTGCCTCTTCTTTTTTTTTTTTTTTGTTCGGCAAAATTGAAGGTTTTTTAATGGATGAATTTTCTACGTGAAATGGTCTCATTATCGAATGAGTCAGTAATACAATGATTTCATTGTTTGGTTGTAAACGAATTCAATACTTGTGTTATAGGTTTGATCTCGATAATTAATATTTGTCTCATCTATCCCGATATGTATTAAAAAAAAAAAATTGGTATGATTTTATGTTATAACCAAGAAAGAGACCCATTAAGCCTAATATCGAGTCGTTAATAATGGAAGTGTTGAAATAAGGAAGAACAAATGGGTGGAAAGTGGAAACCACGTTCATGTTCAAATATTTGTATAAAGTTTATAAATTCGTTGGAGAAATTTCTATATGTTTGGTTTTCAATCTACCAATGAATGATAGTGAAGAATCTATAGATTCTTTTGAAATTCTCTATTTATATTTATTGTTTGAATATGCGACTTTTTTTTTCTTAATTCACTGGGTATGTTATTTGTTATTGGTTTGGAATCTACATATCTCTAGTGTTGGGAGTACACTCCAACTACTTTTATGAGAAAATTTTTATAATGTTTTGATGTCAACAAATATTATAAAAAAAAAATGTAATAAAAATATATTTTAGGATTCTTTTTTATTAACTTGGTGATCATTATGAATTTAATCTAAAATTTATTTATGACTAAATAACTTTTAAATGATTTAGTGGTTAGGACTCAAAATGGGCATGATTACTAAGACTCCGTTTGATAAGCTATGTAGGGAGTACAACTATTCACATATAATATGCAAATTAAATACCAACTGTGCGCCACTAATCCTCGTTCTTATATATTGGGTTAACAAGTGCATAACTACACTTATTATTTGACCCTTATTTAATTGAGAGTAGTGATAAAGAGTTTATGGTCCCACAACTTATACTATAAAAAAAATCCATAACTTTAAGATATGATGTATACTTTAATAATCAATATATGTTCAAAATTTCCATTTCCAAACATTATTTAATTAAAAAAATCAAATTTTAGTTTAATAAAACCATGTGACTTAAGAGGCGTTGGATGAAGTTTTGGTTGATAAGTTATTTTGAATAGTTATAAATTGAAAGTCGTAATCAAATACTCGTTTGGATGTAATTTATTTGTAGAGAAATTAGAGATATTAACTTGTTTGAATGTGAATTTATAATGAATAATTATTTTAAGTAAAAAATAATAATTATAAAAAAATTGTTAAAATAAATTATTTTGAACAACAAAATTTGAATTATTAGAAATGAGTGACTTATAAATAATGAATTTTTTTTAATATTAAAGATGAAAAGTTAGTTTAAATAGTTACAAAAAAAATTTTATTTGAATGTAATTTTTTAATGAAGAATTGTTAAATTCTCGATCTAAATCTTCCTTAAATATTACAAACAAACACCCCCTTAACAATCAATAAGATAAAGATTTTGATAATCAAAAGTTAATAAATTTAATCCATAGCTACTTGATACCGTTCATATATTAACATTTAAAATCCTTGTTTTTTTGTTTTTTTTTTTAGAAACATTTTAATCATTGTCAGTAGAAAATATAAAAGCGAGAAAAAGTGAACCCAATTGATTTTTACTTATTGTGAGGGAGAGACAGCTAATATTAGGTGACCAATCTTCCTCCTCAATATTTATTTTTTATTTTTTCCTTCCTCCTTATTTTACCTAAACAAATATAAAAGTTTATTTATATCCTCTCTTTTTTATCATGATGATTATAACTCGTGAGTTTACAAATTGGTTTAAATTATTGTTTTCAAAATGACTTACATAATTCTATATATTCTCTTAGAATTTTTTATGTGCATTTCGTTGAGGCTCAATTTATGTGTATTTGGTTAAAAATCAATTTTCGGTGAATTCTATAGGAATTAGTAATTACAGTTAAAACAAAAAAAAAGTAAATACAGTTAAACTTTAAAGTCATATTTAAATGTCGAATTTTTTTTAATAATTTAAAAGCTTTAGTTTTAGGAATTTAAGAGGCATGAATGATCTTCTCAAAAAAAAAAAAAAAAAAGGCATGAATGATCATTTTATTTCCAAACTGAATGTTACAACGACATTATAAATAATAATAAAGTAGTTATTACTTATTAGTCGAAGATCTTTCATTCAAAAAATTGTTGAAATAAAAAAAAATGGGATCTTATTTTAAACTGTTTAATATATATTTGATAACTCTTTACAAATATATATAATAAATTTACCGAAAAATCAAGTGTTTAAAAAGAAATTGACATTATGGAAATAAAATATATTTATAGCTAAGCCAGAGTGTGAATGATGATGAGAACCATAACCAAACTTTTATGACAAAAGGTTAGCCGCGTAATTAATTATGTTATTTGGTATTAATTCATTTTAACTTTGCGATCACAAATTTTAACGTGTAAATCGGTATTTGAATCTCATATTACTTTTAAAAAAAAATAATAATAACCAAACTTTTATGTAGCCGAAAAATTGCAGTGAGGTTGAAGTTTGACTGTTTGCTGGAGAAAGCAAATAAGACAGAAATTGTAAATCTAATTTCACCCCATTCTTCTCTGGAGCTCCACCTTCACATCTTGTTTCCCGTTCATCTCACTCACTCAAGAATTTCCACATTAAAAACCCCTTTTTTCCCTTTGATTTCCCTGTTTCTGTGGCTCATTTTGTTTCTCTCCCATTCTTGGCTGCAGATTTGTTGATTTTCTCTTCTGGGTATGCTTTATTTCTCTCATTTATGTTGATTTTTGAGTTTCTGCTGATTATTAGATCATGATGCTGATTCTTTATGGATGTTCTTTGTTTTTTGTTGCCTTTTGTGGTTTCTTTTGTTTTCTGGAGGGATTTATGGTTATTTGATTATTTATATTTTGGCGAATCTTTTGAATGGTTTTGTTGTGTAACCTTTTGGATTATCTCTTCCTTGATTAGGGCTCACTAACTCTGGCTGTTGATGTGATGTTTTATTTTAAGTTTGATTTGAATGCCTTTTGAGATTTATTATTGAAGTGGGAATTTGTTTATGTTTTCTTTATTATTGTTGTGGATAACTCCTGATTTGAATTGAATGATACCAATAGTGTGACATAGGAAACTTGAGAGTTGAGAGCAAGCATTAACACTGTCCTTTCAAACGAACTATGGCGTTTTCCTTTGAGACCGATGTCTTATTGTTACTAACTATGGTCTCCTCGCAAATGGATAGAGGCCATTTTTGTTGGCAATAGCACAGCAGCACCTACCGAAAACAATGCATGTCAAGTTTCAGTAGGAGATGTGACTCATACTCATATATGGGAAGTTTGATGGATTTGAAACAGACTCTTTGGTGAATGCTTTTCAAAGAATTCCCTCATGTGCTCACATGATATCCATTTTAGAAAGGACTTTGTCTGATTCTAAAGCATTTGAGCTTTATTCTGTTGTCATCCATTCATGGGGTTCGTTTAGATCTATCATCTATCTTCAAGGATAAGCTGATCTGGTCTCTTGAATCCTTAGATATTTTTTCTGTCAAATCTTTATATAAACCAAAGTTCTATGCTATAGAAATCTTTCCTTTTCGTGTTTGGGCCTCAATGGTGTGTTCTATGATGGGAGAATAAGGATTTTGCTTAGTTTTTGAAGATGCTTCTTTCTGAAGAAGCCTTGGCACAGTTCTTCTATTTATAAAAATGAGAAAGAATTGAGGATTTTTCGAACCTTGCCCAGTTTAGTTCTGCCATTTGGGCTTTTGCTCCCAAATACTTTTTCTGGGATTTTTCTCTTTGTTTCATTATGAGCTACTGGAACCCCTTCTAGTTATTATTATGGGTTCTGTTTATATTTTTGAAGACTCCTTCATTTGACTTCATGTTGGCATTTTTCTATCTTCTCTTGAATGTGCTCCTGTTTTTGTATCTTCTGGTCTTCCGTTCCCTGTATAATTTTGAGGTTAGCTCCGTTTCTATATATATAGCTTAGATTTAGATTTTATCCACTTGCAAGTCACGAGTCTCATGCTGTTGCATTAGAAAATTTGCAGTTCCGATCTGCAGAGTCGCAAGTGTTGAATACTTATCATTCTCTTCCTTTTCAGGCGATGATACGATAATGAGCTGTTAGATTGCTTAGCACTTTTCGTTTTTCAAGCCAAGTATTGAAGGTTTGCCTCTTCCCTCTTTAGAGATTACTTGCTCACCTAACAAAAAGATGGTTCAGAAATTGCAATCAGTCAAAGGTGGTGGAGGGCCCGTTAAGGTCGGAGCTACTGGAACGATAAGTTCCCTGATGATGAAGGAATTAGAGACAATGAGATCCGGCCCCCAGAAGTCGGTAGCTTCCAAAAACAAACCTTTATCTGCTACTTCAACTGGTTCATCTGCTGCTTCCATTCCTAAAAGACTACATCAAAGTAAATCGTTTGATGAGGTAAACACTGGTAGAAGATATAACAGTGCTAATAACAGAAGTTTTGGGAACTCACATAACACGACTAAAGCCGGTTCGAGGGATGTCCACCGAATGCCAATGCTTGGTTCTGATGATATTTATACCAATGGAAATAGCTATAGAGAGAAACCAGAAAGGAAAGGACTTAGAGCTGTTGCAATTGTGGATGTTAAGTGCAATAGCCCAGATAGAGCATGGGGTAGCCGCCCTCTATCAAGTCGACTAAGAAAACTCGGTTTTTCAAAGCTATCAGAAACCTTTGCTTGACTCTACAAAACTTTCACCATTTTCTTCACAACAGGGCAGATCTATAGGCTGCTTTCTATCTGAATATTTGTAATTGTAGGATTTCAAATGATGCATAGAAGGATCTACGGGTAATTAGATTATATGGGAGCTGTGAATCTCATAGGCAGACCCGAAATCGACGATTGGTTGTATTGTAGCATATCAAACTCGGCCCTTGGTCCCCCTTCATCAGGAGGCTGCTCTGATTCAAGTGTCTTCTCTTGTAGGCAATTTAGCTGGATTGATCACCCGGTCGTCGCGCTCTGTTGGGAGGCAATACCGTTTTCTGGTTAGATGTTTTGTTCTTTAATCTATAATGAAAGAAAGCTGGCCTGGCTTTGTAATTTGACATGTTTGGAACCTAAACTTGTAGGTTGTAATAGTAAAGATTGGGTTGCCAGTTGCCACTTGGATCTCTTTTTTAGTTTATGCAGTGTATTTTGATCATTTCAGTGTGATTATAATTTGCTCCTCTTTTTTTTCTTGGCTGGTGATGTAATGGACCAACTTATCAAATTTACCATTGATAACCTGAAATTTTGGTTCACTGTCTCTAATAAGTGCTAAATGATGGTGCTAAATTCAGAAGGAAGATTCAGTTTCTGATATATTCCATCATGAATGATCCGTTGCTTTTTTTTTTTTTTTTTCTGTTGATATCTTGAATGGCAAGGAAAAGTAGAAATTATGATATTTGGTTTACCTACAGCACTTGAGTTTTTTTTTTTTTTTTTTTTTTTTTTTCTTTTCTAGAGAGGATGTTGTGGGTCTACCTCATTTTATTCTTAGTTTGGTCGTTTTTAACTGGGCTAATTAGCAATGAGAGTAAGAATTTCTAGAACCATTTTGTATCTGACTGGAAGAGCCATTTACATTTTCAAATAATATTTTATTTATAGTTTGGATAGGAGGGGTCTCAATTCTTATATTATTTGCATAGTTTACATCTACCAATTCTAGAAATTCTGTCCTTTTTATTAAAGAGAGAGAGAGAGAGAGAGAGAGAGAAATTCTGTCCCTATTCAACTCCAAAATAAAAACATTAGTTTCAATAATTAAAAGTAGTTGCAACCTTATTTAAACAGGATTGTACCTGTGTCTGTGTCTTGGAGGCAAATGATAGAACTCATAGATTTTAATCCATTTTGGTTCTTGAATTTTTAAATGTCACATTTTAGTACTTAAAATATGAGATTTGTTCCAATTTAGTTCTTATATTTTTAAATGTGGTTACTCCAAAAAGATAACAAAAATAATCATAATCTTTAATTAAAGGTTAACTAAAATTTGGTAATTAGAAAAAACTCTTTACCCCATTCTTCTCTCTTCATCCCAGGAGAATGAAGGGAAAAAAACTATTTTTTGCAAGTGAGATTAAAACTAGACATTTAAAAGTCTATGGATCAAAATAGAACAAACTACATCCTCTAGAGTCTAGAGATTAAAAATTAGACATGTAGACCAAAATAAAACAAACCATATAGTGTAGGAACAAACTTCCTTTAATCATGCACATGATGGTAACAAACAAGAGGGTTGGATAACTAATATTCCCTTCAAAATTCAATTTTCCCATATTTTTCTACAACTCCCTTAAAGAAAGTCTGTTTCAAAACCTAAACACAAAAGTAAAGGAAGTGCTCAGCAATAACAGAACCACAAAACTGCTTGAAATAGAGCTATAGAAGCTTTTTGAAAGCATAAAATACACTAGTAAAAGAATGGGTTGAAATTCAATAATAGCATTTAGTCCTAGATCTGGAAATTTATTTTTCAAAGCCTCTTGCAATACAGACATTGTGACATCAATGCAGCTAGCTGGCTGTTGGACATTACTTCACAATCTTGAGAAGTGTCCTTGATTTGTACTTCTCTATGAATTCCGGTTCGGGTTCGGAGTTCTTGAATAGATCTGTTAGATTTTAAGAATCAAACAAAACAGTTAATATATATAAGATGGGCATGTGATGATGTCAATGTTATTGTTAGTTGCTGCTCTCTGTGTAAGTAAGAATGAAACTGATCATGTTTCAAAACTGAAGAGTGGAAGCAATTTAAGCTAAGCTGCTACCATGTGAAAGTTCAAAATTTAATCATTCCAAGCTGAATGGGGTTCTTCAAACATTGAGATAGAACAGCAGAGTTGAGGCTATCTCCAATGCACACAGAAAATTTAACATATTTCTCAAATGTCTTTGTATTTTATTTTTTTTGATACGGGGAAATTAGAGCTTCGCTCCACTATATCTAGAGTAACTATCAAACATCTTTGTAAAATTAGCAAATCATACTCTCTAATTTATTTATGTTGGTTGATATAATTAAATTTATCTCAATCCATGAGCTTAGACTTTTGGATTGATTGGTAGTTTAACATAATTCAACCTAGTAGAAGAGTAGGAGGTCATGAGTTCAAATTCAAGCCACAAGTGAGAGGGAGTGTTGGTTGATATAATTAAATTTACCCCAATCCATCGGCTTAAGTTTTTTGATTGATTGGTAGTTTAACGGAATTGTTACATATGGCACATAGAGAATAAGAGCTACACATCAAATGGGTCAGTGGCGCGATTGGTTATCTGGTTTGGTGTTAATCCATTTCCCCTCTACGGTCACAGGTTCGATCCTTGGAATAAAAGAATAGTACAATATGGTTTTATAGATCTAGTTTTAAAACATGGGGAACTGATTTGCAAACTAGACCAACTGTAAGCTTATCTTTTCTTTTTTTTTAATCACGACTCGAAACTTTGCCCCACTACATACTTGGGACACCCGAGTCCGTCTCAAGGCCTGACTAACTGTAAGTAATTAGTTCTTTATTTATGAGTATAAAGGTTAGAACTAAGCTTTTAAAATAATGAGTGATAGTATCTGGAGACCGAGGTTGTATTTCAACCAAACTAGAATATGAACCGAATCTTTGAATTTACCTGAACAGAACTAAGGTCTTTTGCTCCAGAAACAGTAGCAAAGTTGTCATAATAATCAGTTGCAATGGCATCATATGGCAGGTGAAATTTCTCCTTGATAATCTCCTGCTTCTTCAGCTTGTAATGCCGGTGTTGCCATAACAAATGTGTATACGCCCTACATGTCGATAAAAGGCGAAACATCTTATTCATCAATATGGTTACTTTGTTACATTGACTTAACTGAATCATGTGAATCATATGGCTGTTTTTTGAAACAAAGTAACCACACCCATCCCTAGGCCAGCTGGCCAGGTACCGGAGACATCGAAGGAGTAGTGTCACAGGTGAATCTCGAACTTGGGATCTTGACTTTTAAGGGGAGAATACACTCAAAGCTCAAGTCTTCAACCACTGCGCCACTCCTTGGGGACGTGAATCATATGGTTGTTTGTAGGAGTGAATGTTGAGATTCCAAGAGACAAAAAATAAGTACATTGCACTAACCAGTCAGCTTCACCAGGGTATAGTGGCAGTCTTCCTAACCTTGCCGAGAAAGTCCGCATTTAAACGAAGAAACTTCGAACCATCTTCCTGAATATCATCCCTCACATCATCATCAACCTCCCTCCATGAGAATCATTGTCAAATGGGAGCCTTGCTGCATTCTCTGCACTTGCAAGCTGCTCGAAGTTTTCGAGGCGAGAGAGATCTGCGGAGACAGCCTGATCAAGAAAAATAGTGTAAGAGACAGGAACCTTTGCTTCTATTCATAAAGGAATCCCATTTATCATTTGCATCTCCAAGCATTTGAAACTGTTAATAAAGGACTCCTATAGTTTGAAACAACAGGACTGAACATTGTAATCCAAGCTTTTAAATGGAGTCCGAACTGCTGGCATCCTGATGCCAATGGTCTGTTTCCTTTTAGTTCGATAGCAACTGGAAGTGGAAGAATTCGAATTCATGGCCTCTTAATCATAAGCACATACGTTAGGTTAGATGAAACAAAATTTAACGACATTGGATTGGACCAAAAACTACTGGTGGTTGACTACTTAGCTAACGAAAATTCTTACGCATTGGATTGGACCCATTAACTTGGTTTGTTTGAGTGAGAAATCTCAATGAAGCAGCAAATCCAGAAAGTACTTGCTGGGATACAAGCTTTTACAGAGAAGGTCGCTTAAAAGTGCTAATCATCATGGATTGACCTATAGTCAAAGACAGTCCTAAAAATCTATGAAATGATTAATTCAATTCAAAGTAGTCACCTTTCTTAAAAGTTTCTTAAAAGTTTTTTTTAAATAAACATTTTATTATTTCTTATAATAAATATTTTATCAACCTTCTATAATTATTCTATTTCTTATTGAACTAAAAAATAAATAAAAACAATAATCCCCTGTAATTATTGATTCCATCTCAAACATTGATTTTTTTTTTTTTTTTTAAATATCTCAAACATTGATTTTAGTCTTATTATGTGGACACTAAATCATCCTATATATGATCATATCGAGCAATCATTTTTTTAATAAATTAATATTTAATTTAATAATATTTTACTTGGTTTGCTCATCGAGTCAATAATAGTGTCGAGTTAGAAAATTTTGTTCGAATATATTTGAATATAATTTAGTTTAGTTTAAGTTATGATTTTTTAACAATGAGATAATGGAACAAAGGTAACTTTCATATCTCATTCAAGTCTTGATGACAAATGTCCCATGTTATATATATGTATATAAATATAGTAAATTTCATATTAATATATCTATATACTGTAATTTCATCGTATTTTTTGGCAACTGCCTTGGTCCCTATCACCTACTATGTGACCAAATGAATGTTAGTAGGATATCAATTCAAACAAAATCTAGAGGCAATGCCATAATTTATTTTATTTTATTTTTTTACAATATTACGATTCAAATAAATTTATGAATTTTTTGACATGAACAAAAAAAATTTGTGAATTTTAATTCATATCATTATATAAATTTACTAGTATTTGTCTTTTGATTACGTACTCTTTTTTTTTATGGAGAAGTTTTTTTTATTTACAAGTTTTAGAAACAAAATGTTAAACATTCTTGTTCTTATTTTTTTATTTTTAAATATTATCGTTAAAAATATTAATTCGAACCTAACTAGACATTATATTTTATTATCATAAATCACATGTTATTTAATTTGAAAGAAAACAAATAGTGAAATAATCTATTCTTTTTTAAGATTTGGACCAATAATTTGTCTAAGCTAATTGTGTACGAATTCCACATTTTTTAATTAAAAAGTAATTGATTAACTATAGATTTTTAAAAAATTTATTTAATGCATGTATTTACCCAGTCAAGTTTTTTTTTAATGAAAACATGGATATGACGTGCTCTTTGTTTTATCTTTAATTTAATTTAATTTATATTGTTAGGAAAAGCATGCTATTGTGACGATTAAAAAAAATAAGGAAATGGTATTGATATATGCATGGAAAAGGAAAGCCAAATTTTGTAAATTATGAATAATGAAAAAGTCAAACATTTGATTGGAACAGACTTCAAAATTGGTAAATAAAGGAAGAAATTTCTCTCCTAGTTTTATTTTATATTTCTTTTTGTTGCATTGACAATTTAAATATTCCAACTGGATAATGAAAAAATATTATTAGTTTACTACCGATTAAAAAATATGTCTAGCAATTTTAGTAGTTTATATATAATCTACTAAGATTAGCATACATAAATTTACGATCGTAGTTTGTGTAATTGTTTTCTATTTTATTTTATTATTTTTTATTTAGACTTTATCATAAAATTATATTTCAGTATGGTCACATATTGTGTCAGTTTTTTTAAAGTCATATATTGTGTCGTTCAAATTGATATGGTAGAATATACTTTAATTATTACAAAATATATAATTATGTGTTTAATAAGTTATTTATTTGAATTTTTCACCTGCATATTTTTTTAGTAGAAATTAGAAGAAGGTAACCAACAAACCTATGGTACAAACTGCTCTAAAATAATATGGAAATAAAATACTGATTTTTAGATTTAAAATGATTTAAATAAATTAACACCAAACAAAATAATCAACTACGTCATCCATCCATTTGATTTTACCTAATACGTTGATATATAAAAATAAACTATTAAAAATTGAAAGATTTGCTATTGTATATGGAATAGTTTTAAATGTTAGTAGATTGTAAATTTAGTTCTTACAAATTTTAATAAATTGTATATTTGTGTGTGTTTTGACTTTGATTGGTATTTTTTTTATTCGTTTTCTTCTAATTGACATTTGTGCGTTGATTAATTTCTTTTAATTCAACAATTATTTAAAATGAGAAATTTAAAATTGTTATTTTAGATGTATAAATATATTTATGTCAATCGAATTATTATATTTATGGTTAATGTAGTAATTGATTAATGAAAATATTAATATTGGAAGAAATAATAAGTCGATGTTGAAATTAAATGAAATAAGAAAAAAAATTAATAGATAGATATTCATATGTCAAAATTTAATATGAGTGATTGAATTTAGAACTATCCAAGCCAATGCTTTTTCATACCCAAAAAAAAAAAGTTTATAAACACTGTTTTAAAAATAGATTATAAGGCATTCTCAAAAAAAAAAAAAAGAGAGAGAGAGAGATTATAAGACAGAAAATTGTCAAGTCAATATTAAACAAATAAAAAAGCTAATATTATTTCCAATAAATGGTATGATCAACAAGTATATTTTTAATCTAAAAAAATTATACTTTTAATTGAATACAAAATAAATGTTTTTAGGAATAGAATCTTGTAATCTTGTAATCTCTTAATCATATTAGTCATGTATCAAGTTAGTTTTTTTGTTTGAAAAACATATATCAAGTTGGTTTTTATTTTTTTGAGTACAATATAAAGTTAGTTAAATTTTACTTTTATTGTTACTATATATAATAATAAGAAGAAGAAGACCACGAATAAATAATAATAATAATAAATATATATATAGAATATTGAACGCAAATATAATATCCAGATTGATCTAAAATATATATATATATATATATAATATCCAGATCCAAAAATGAAAACACTAGTATAATAATCCCAAGGGCACCTAATCATAAATTATCATTGAAGCTAATTTACAAGAGATTAAGAATATATGGAAGATTCATCATTATCTACACAAATATTTTAAACAAAATCTTTATTTAATCATTTCAATTTAATAATCCAGTAGGATATAATATCATAATCAAACACAAATATCTATCATATGTCTTAATTTCATTGTAAGAGACAGATGGGGCCAGTGTGATATTTTATCAAAACAATGCAGCTTTTCTTTTTCTTTATTTCTTGTTTCTTTTTCACCTTTATTCCAAAGGCATTGTATTCATATATTCCTTTTGATCTAGATCCACCAATTAAAAGAATACCCTTTTCTAATCACTGCAAGTTCTATTATAATTTTTTTGGGTAATTAAGCTGCTTGAGTCCAGTCGTAAATAAAATGTATTTTCAATTAAAAATTGTAAATTTGAAATCCTCATTCTTCATTGAGTAAAAACAAAAAAAAATCTTACATTTTTTTTTTTTTTTTTTTTTGAGTTCGAAGGGACCACAAATCATACTTACATATTATAGTTTTCAAATAAGGTGAGAGCAAAAATAATTTTTTCAAGATGAGAATCGTAACGGTTGAATTAAATTACAATCAATCAAAACAATAAACTAAAACCTTTTCAAAAGAGATTTAAAAAAAAAAACCTTTTTCAAAAGAAAAAAATTAGACCTTTGATAACTATGACAATTTTTTTAGTTGGGGGAGAAGATTACAAATACTAATTTTAAGATCGAATTTGTGACAGTTGAATGGAAATTGATTAACATCAAACTAGATAATTAATCTTGTCATTAACTTCATTAGATTAAACTTCTACTTGTTTAATAAACATTTGGAATAAGTCTATTGTAGCGTTTTAAAATTTTTTAGTATAATTTTAAAAATTAGGTTTATATCAGTTTTAGAAAAAGGTATTAGATTTTTAGGAATTCCGTTTCATTGGAATTGAGAATTTTTAAATAATTTACTTACCCGTAACCCTTTACAAGATGTATAAATCGCTATTAATTTATTGAAGATTTGTACTAAACAAAATAAGAAGAAAAACAATTTATTGAAGATTTTGTTGATTTTTCGTGTGAAAATAAGTTTGGGCTATTGCTTCTTCAACTTTGTCTGTTTCTACATTTTCTATATTTTCTAACGATAACCTATGTTTTCAATCAAATAATTTTGCGTGTTTTTCAACAAATATTTTTTGTTCGGGTGTTGCAGTTCAAACTTCCCAATGTGAATTTGAATTTGCAAGATTCAAGCAATATTGTTAGAACAATACAATTTAATGACTATATTTGATTTTTGAATAAAATGTGTGATGTATTAATTGATTCACTTTTTTTTTATTGAATCGGTGGATGCTGCAGATAAACTCATCGATCTCAAATATCAGTATTTGGTTTTCATATTATTTGAGATCAGTTAGACATCTATATAAAGTTTGTTGGTCTCCCTCCTCTAATTATACTAAAAAAAGTTTTTTTTTTTAAATGTACCAACTAAGATTCGATCTCGAGACCACCAACATCAAATTAAACAAAAATTCAATGTGTTGGTCATCAAGCTACAATCATGTTTGGTTACTAAAAAAAGTTGATTTACTTTTCTTCTATTTTATTTATTATACTTCTCAGGATGAAAATTTTAATACATAGAACTTAGAGAATTTACGAATGTAAGACCTACGTGAATAAATTACCATTATCAATTAAATATATTTAGCCTCATTTTCTTTTTGATATTCGTGATTGTTCCAGCCAGTTTGCGCGCACCTCGACTATTGTCACGTGACATACCATCTGAGAAATTAATTATTAAGTAGGTGGTGAGATTTAATTCATCACTTTATGCACCACAAAGCCCTAAATCCTAAACCTTAATATGTTTAGTCCTTAAATTCTTAAGTTTAATGTTATTTCATTTTTTAAAAAAAATTAGTCAATAAATCCTAAACTGAGACCTAATACTTTTAATCTAATAGGATATTTAGTCCTTAATATTTTAATCTATAATACTTTTTTTTAGTATATAGCTACTAAATTCAATATGAGAAAATACAAGTTTTAATTACTATTGAATAAGGGTGTACAAAAAAACCGGTAACCCGAGCTACCCGGACTACCCAACCCAAACCGTAAGGGTTGGGTTGAGTTATGTTTTTTAAAATTTGGGTTGGGTTAGATTTTTAGTAAACCCGGATTTTTGGGTCGGTTCACGGGTTTTGGGTTGGGTTCAACCCGGAACCCGAATATAAATATATATATTTCTTAACATATTTTTATAGTATAAAGTTGTTCATAGCCTAGTGGTTGTAAATATTTTCTTGTTTTATGTTTTCTTTTTCTTTTTTTGCTTTTTTTCCCTTCTATGAGCAAGTAAACTTCAATTTTTCTCAAACTTTTTTTCTTTCAAGAATTTATCCAATCTTTTTATCTCTTATTAGGTTAAATACAATATTTTTAAAATTTTTAAATTAATTCTTATCTTTTTAAAAAAATCTCATATTCTTTACAAAATTAGCTTTATATTTAGTCAAATTTTATACCGGTATTTGACTTCTAAATATTTAAATAATTAGTGTTTTCATCGAATTTGTAATCTCTCCTTCCAACTTTTAATCCTTTTGAACCGATGAACCCAACCCAACCCAACCCGAAAGTATAGGGTTGAGTTGGGTTGGGTTGAAACTCTAATTGGGTTGGGTTAAAAAGTTGACCGACCCAAATTTTTGGGTTGGTCCAAAAATTACCCTTAACCCTACCCAACCCAACCCAACCCATGTACACCCCTACTATTGAACTCTAACCCATGACCAAATTGTATAAGATGCACCTAAAGATACTCATGTTGTTTACAAATATTATTATTTTTAGATCAAACAAATTTCCATTAAACAAAAAAATAATATAGAAAGCAACCTCAAAAACTACAAATGACTGATTTTCACAACGTTCAAAATTGAAATCAATCAAGAAAATAAAAATCAAGGGTATGAAAAATTCTAAGAAAGATAAATTTTTTTTAATATTATTTGACATAATGGAGTGTGTTTTTATGACAATGATGTTAAATTATGTTCTTAATTAATAATTAGTAGGGTAGAATAGAGGGGCAAAAGTATGAAATCAATATATAATGTAATGTAGATTTCGTAGGACAACAAAATTGAAGGCTTATTGAGTATGTGTGTATAATTTAGGGTGGACCCTAAATTTCAATTTCATTGATTATATTCGGTAAATTTCACTTTCATTCTTAAACATAATAGCTAATTAATATTGTACAAGTAACATTTAATCACGACTCAGAAATTTATTTATGTCTATCAACTTTAACATAAGCAATTAATATTTGTGTTTTTTTTACAGCTAGATGTCATTGACGTACCACGGGTCCTATTATTATTATTATTATTATTTAGTTTATGAAAATGTTTTTTTAGTCAGAATAGTAATTAGAGAGGATTAAATACATATGATTTCCATTGAGTGATCGCTCTTGCTGGCAAATGGTACTTGTTTTCATGCTATTTATTAACAAATTGTTTTTTATCCTAATAAGTAAGCATTTTAAATTCTGAGTTATTTCTTGGTTTAATACAATGATAAATGAGATGGAGAATTTGCACCTAATTTTTGGGTTTAAGTACACTTGTACTAGTTGAATTATTGTTTTATCATTCATGAAATGGGATAGCTTGTTAAAAACTATTTTTAAAAAATAAAATAAATAATAAGCATAAAACTTATAAGGATGTTTGTTTGACGTAAATAATGAGTTTTTTTAACTACTTTTCCAATAATCACATTTAAATGATTTATTCCAATTACTCAAGATAATTATTCATTTATAACTTATTAAAATAATTATTAATTTTCAACCACATTCAAACAAACCATTGTTAATAATCCCTTAGAAAAATCGAGGTAAAAGAGAATTTCCAAAAAGCAAAAATGTAAGGGGATTTTTCATGGACAATAAAAACATTTCTTACAAAACATCTATAAATTCCAAAATGTTAAGAAAACTATAACACAACTTCTATAATTTGAAAAGAAACTAAAGTTAATAGAGTATCACAACTCTTAGATAAGTGAAAGCTAAATATCGACTTTTAAAATTAAATCTATTACCCTACATAATAATGAAATTATCACATCAACCTCCCTTTCATTAAGATTATAAATCTTAATTTTATTCTAATCATTGAAATTGAATTTATATTTTAACCAATTAAAAATAACTTAGTTTTGTGAGTATATGGTGTGTTTGGACTCCGTTTATGTAAATAACTGGGTTGGTTATAATAACTCAATTGATGTTTACTCACCGTTTATGATTACTTAAACTTGCGTGTCAATTTATCTAAATCTACGTGCTTGTTTATTTAAACTTTATATATATATATCATTTTTTATTGCATAATCAATCTTTCAAACACTGTTTATGATAATCTATGTCACGATAACTTATCCCTCAAACCTCATTTATGATAACGCACTATTTATTATAACATTCCGTCTATTATAACAAAATTAATGCGGTAAACATATCCATAAAAATTTGGAAAATATATATACAAGGGAAACGACAAGACAGCGAAGTTGATGCAATAAACTGGTTATTAAAATTAAATAAAATAAATAAAGAAATTGGAAAAGGGAAAAGGCGTGGCCGTTGGGTTGTGTCAGCTGTGGTTTTCAAGCCTGCACTTGCAGTCTTTAAAGTCTGACTCCTCAATTACCAAAACGTCGCCGTTTTCGCCGACCATTTGGACTCACTCAACTCAGCCTCCAGTTTTTTTCCTATCATTTTTAAAACATGTTTTTTTACCCCACAGCTGAGGGATTTCAAAAAAAAAAAAAAAAAAAAAAAAAACTAGATTTTAGTTTAAATGGCATAATATTTAGTTTTTTTTAATCAGTATAATATACAATTAAAAAAAGTAAACTCTCTCGATTTAGGATTTAATTTTAATTTATTTTCATATTTCAAGAGTTAATCAAGTTTATTCATAATATTTTAATACTACTCACCGAGGTGCCTAAGGGTTGACATATTTAGGTAGGAGTTATCAACTCTTCCTTAAAACCTACGTCCAAACGAGTTTTTATTAACTCCTACTCATTTATACTTTTAAAAATAACTCTAATTTCTAACAATTCATTTTTAATCATTAATTTATAACTCATCAATCATTTCTAACAACTTATTTTTAACCATTCATTTTTAATCGTTTCTTTTTTAACTACTAAAAATAACTACTCATTTTTAAATCTACATCCAAACAAGATTTTGACTCTAATTCCGCTACACAAAAATTACATCCAAACGAGTTTTTGACACAACTTTCAATTTTTAACTACTCAATATAAATAATTAACCTAAATATGTCAAACAAACAGCCCGTAAGAGGCCATGTGGTGCACAAAATGAATTCTCCATCCCATTTTTATTACAAAAAAAATTATTCATGTACCCACAAAATATTTAATTTATTTTCTTTTGAAAAAATTAAGTTTACGTGAAAATTAAAATAATCAGCTCGATGATATATTAAAATTTAAAATTTATCTAGTCATTATTTTAGTCAAATCAATATTACTTTGTGTAACTATGAGTTTTGAGTGTCCAAAAGATGACAGTTGAAGACTTGGGGTGCACCCATTCGATATTACTCGACATTGTAAGCCTTGCTTATGAATGATAAATCAAATATTGAATGAGATTTTAATACTAAAAATAACATTTTTCGAAATTACACATTATATTTAAGAGAGTAGAATTATAATCGCATGTGACATTTTCGAATAAATTAAAGATGTTTTTAGCTATTGAATCGTATTCACATTAGCTCAAAATTTATACTTTTATTCCTATACTTTTAGATTTTCAGTATATTTTTGTGTGCATATTTCAAAAAGTGCTTGTTTTATTTTCCTTCTTGTTTAAGTAATACATTTTGTGTTTCTTTGCAATGGACTAATGTGAATATGTATTGCAGTTACATTGATCGGTTTAGGTAAATAATCTAAGATAGACATTAAGTAGTGCAATGAAAATGTACTAAAAAAAGCAATGCAATTAAATAATTATTTATAAATTTGATGGACATAAATAACTTGTTTACAATATCGAGAGAAACGAAAAATGTGGAGCATATTAGTTTTAATCAAGGACATACATATACATATATACACACATTTTTTTTAATCGAAGTGATATGTTCTTCTTTCTAGTATAAATTGGGAGAATGTGACCAATATAGAGTATATTACTAACCGTGGTGTTGAATTGGATTGCCACCAAATTATGAAATCATTTGAGGTACGCGACATAGTAATTTTATTGTTTTGTGGTAATCTAGTTCAACACCGCGAGATTCAATCCATACAATCAATATTTGACTCTTATCTATTTGTGAGTAGAAGTATTCTACGTAGAGTTTGTGATTCTCCTTCCCTCATCAGATAACATTTATTTTTAGTCTATACTTTAAATCTACAACTAGATTAACTAATTAATAGTGCCTTAATGGTCGAAGAATTGCTTGATTACAAAGAAGTTATGAGTTTAACAAATAGTGACTCCTACTTAAAAATTAATTTTCACGTTGCCGAGCTATAATCATTTTACCCCAATCTAGGAAGACCATCTCCCTAAGAAGTGTTTGGATGAAGAATTATTTTGCGTGATTATAAATTGGAATCCTAATAATAATTTGTTTGAATGTGTATATTTTTGTAATGACATTGAAGACAATAATTCGTTTAGACTTTAATTTTTGTAGATAAATTGTAATCAATGACTTGATTGGACGTAAATTTTATAGAAGAATTAAAAAAAAAATAGAAATTAATGATTTTAAAATAAAAAATTATTTTAAATAATTATAAAATAGGATTTGAATGAATACTCATTTTGTAACTCAAATCACGAAATCGAAAATCGAAAATCAATTATCATTTAAAAAAAAAAGTGAAATACTAAATATAGAGAATCCACACATGATTTTAATATGTATATAAAAAAAAGAAAACCCAAAAAACCGGTCAACTGTCCCTTCTTGTTGCTGGTGGAGACTCCCATTTTCGCTTCGTTGAAATTTGTTGAAAAAAAAAAATCGCCAAATGCCCACAAAATGCACCACGACAACAAACCCATCGATGCCGCCATTAAAATCAATGGCAAAATCAAGAACAAACTCCGCTATTTCCCTTCCCTTTTCGCCTCCAAACTAACCCATGCATCCGCCGCCGCCGCCACTGCCGCCATGACCAAGCTCTGCCGCCGACTCGTCCGGTGGCGGCTCCTCGAACGCCTCTCCCTCCTCCGCCACTTCTTCCGCTTCGTCTTCCACTCAGTTTTCGCCTGCCCTTCCCCCAAAAAATACCGCCGCCTCTCCCCGCCGGCCGCCTCCCACGGCGGCGACTCCACGGACCGGCCGACGACCAGCGGCGGGTTCGATTCCGATTCGGAGTTGGTTCCTCTCAAGATTAGTCTATTGGGTGATTGCCAGATTGGGAAAACAACCTTCGTGGTAAAAGAAACCTAAAACGTTTTCTTCTATTTTCTAATTAATGGTTTGCTCTGTTTTTTAATCTTGATTTTTATAAACCCTTTTGTTTGTTTGTTGATTTGGGTTTGATTAGATCAAGTATGTGGGTGATGAACAAGAGAGAAATAGCTTACAGATGAGTGGGATTAACCTAATGAGCAAAACCCTAAGTATCCAAAATGCTCTGATTTCGTTTAGTATTTGGGATGTTAAAGGTAAAATTTAACATCCCCTGTTTCTTGATTCATTTTTCCCATCTGGGTTTTGGAGATTTTTGAAGAAATAACAAAAACAATTATAATATGGGTTGTTATTTGAAGGTGATAGAAGTTCACAAGATCAACTTCCCTTGGCCTGTAAAGATTCAGTGGCAATTTTGTTCATGTTTGATCTCACCAGCCGGCAAACTCTAAACAGGTCTGATTCTTTCAAATTCTTGTGTTCTTGTTTGAAATGGGAGATTTGGGTTCGTTTTTTTTAAATTTGGTTCTGTATTTGATTCTTGCAGTGTTGTTGATTGGTACACAGAAGCGAGGAAATGGAACCAGGTAAAGTATTTGATTCTATTTTTGGCCATTTGCGAGTTTCTGTGAAATTGATGTTGTTGGGTTTGATTTGGATTTCAAATTTGAACTGTTTTTCCTTTTTTTTCTTTCCTTTTTTACTGAACCTATGTCATGAAGATGCTTTTATTGCTCTAATAATGAGTGACCCATTTAGCTGTTGTGGGTGAAAGTTCTTTTTTGAGCACCGAGTGTTTGATAAAAGTCCTGTGAGAAATTGATGACAAAGAAAAGTGGGCCCTTTTTTTTTCCTTTAGTTTTTGAATCCGTTAACCGCTAGAAGATGACTTCTTCTCTACCTAACTTGTTTGTGAAGAAAAATGGTTTGTTATTACTTGTTAGAAAATGTTTTTCATGTCGGTTTGACAAGTCCAAGTTTGTTTTCTATATTTGGATTGTGTAAAAAGACAGGGTTTTATATTCTGAGTTTGTTTGGTTTTGAGTCTATGATCAAAAGTAGGTTTCACGAGTCTTAACTCTTAAGTTTTTATAGCTCGATGAATTGGAAAGACAAATCATATTACGAACACGGGCTTGGTTTTTTTGAACCCTGTTTACGCTAATGTATGAAAACATGTTTAGTTAACTTTGGTTTCAATTATTTGTACAACCTTGATCATTTTTTTTACTATTCTCACGGGAGATATCGTCTCACTTTAGAATATTTGAATGTCAAGAAAATCTGTCAGAAATCAATTCCCAGTTAGGTGACTACCATAGATTGAACCTTTTGTTTCCCCAAAACTCTTTTGACCATTAGTCCAACTCATTTTGATCTTAAACTTATGTAAGTTACATGAATCGTGGGGTATCCTTGGGGCTTTTCAAGCAAAAAGCAGATAGTTCAACTAATTGAGCATAGTTCAACCAAGAGGTTAATAGTTTGAATTCCCACTCCTGCGTGTTAGAATTTAAAAAAATAAGTGAAACTAATGGTAGTTGTTAGGTAAGTGGATTTGTTTATCTTAGGCTACATGAACCATATTGCACGATGGAAAGCCACAAATTCATAAACTTGGACATTGAAATTGTAAGACACATGAGTATGAGTCAATTCTTAAAACATGTTTTTCAAACGCAACTGTCGACAAACACGGAGTAATTCTCGGGTTTGTTTCTCGTTTATTGCAGACAGCCATTCCCATTCTGATTGGAACCAAATTTGATGACTTTGTTAGACTTCCTCCAGATTTGCAGTGGACAATTGTGAGCCAGGTAAATCTTAATCAATCGACATCTTGAAAATTCCATTGAAAAACTTTTCTCACATGGCACTGTTGCCTCTTTTTGATGGCTTAATGGCAAGACTTTTGTTGCCATCAATGCCGCGTGGAATCTATGCTTAAAGGGACCCTCATTTGTTCATCAAACATTTTTGCTGTTTTTGTGTTCACAGGCAAGAGCTTATGCAAGAGTAATGAAGGCTACTCTGTTCTTCTCCAGCTCCATTCACAACATCAATGTCAACAAGATCTTTAAGTTTGTCGCCGCCAAGCTCTTCGACGTCCCGTGGTCCATCGAGCGGAATCTCACCATCGGAGAGCCGATCATCGACTTCTAACTTTCGTCACACTCGACCTGATTCCAATGTACATACAATACGACAGAATAACACGAAAGAAAGGCAGAAAAGTGAAGAAAGTAGGAGTTTGTTTTTTCTTTTTTCCCTGCAGGTTGATTGATCATCTGTTGGGATTTGTTATCTGAAATCTTATTGTAACTTTGTTTTAGTGGGTTTAAAAGAACTGATTCTTGTTTGAAGGAGTAGAGGAAAGATGAAAAGAATGGAAAAGAAAAATGGAGAATCAATCTGGTTTTCTTTTTACTCAATGTCAGTTGTTTGCGTTAAAGGGAGGGTTTGAAAAGGCAGCACTTGGAGATTCTTGTGGGATGGGATTATTATTTTCTATGGCTGATGGAAAAACTACCCCATGAAGTTTCCTTGTTCATAACTTTTGGGAAACACAATCCAAAGAGAAAGCAAACAAATGTTAGTTAAGTCCAAGTCACATGTGATATGATGTCTTGGAAGTTAACATGTGTTTTCTTCTTCTTGAAAGTAACTGGAAACGTAACGATATTCGGCAATATTTTAGAGTTGTATTTCAGTTTCCAAGGTTGATGTTACATGTTAATCAGTATCGAGTTTAGTTCACTTTGACATGTTCGACAATATCTAGTTAGTTGGGTTTGGAATATGAAGGGTGAGTACTTTTAAGGTATGAATTTGCCAACAATAGGGTTGCATCAATTCTGGTTTAGTGTGGACGATATAAGTTAGTTAGGTCTATGCATTTTGAAACTTTAAGATTGAAGTCTATTTTTAGCGTACAACTGAGATGGCCAAAAACTAAAAAGTGCTCGTATATAACGTGACTTTTTAAATCACGGTGGGTTTAGGACAACAAGTAAATTGAATTATTATAGCGAAATGAGTTATTATAACATAAGAGTATATAGTAACATGCGTTTGAGATTCTAGTCATTATAAAAGAAGTTATGATAACTTGTATTTGTCTCTCGTGCTTGGTCATTTGGGACGCCAAGCAACTAATTCAAAAGCATTTTAACACTAGGATTGAGAAAACATATCCTTGAACTTGCCATAGTCTCACCATCATCATCTTGTGTTGGCTCTCAACAAACTTCCATTAGTGGCGAGCATCTCCTTTTAGCTTAACAACTGCACTTAATCTTTCATCAACCCAAAACTGCAACAAATCAAATATAGACTCAAAGATTAGGGAGCTCCACGTAGAGGGGCAGGGCTGGAAAATGCATTTTTCATATTCATTCGCGCAAAATTCACCTTTTTTTTTTCTTGTGAAGATAGAGGCAAGGATTCTCTATAAAGAATTGACGAAGATCGAGTTCATCTCAAATAATTTTTCCTATTTTTAATATTTACAAATATTTTTTTAATAAAAGTTTTAAATAGTTAATTTTCTATAGAAAAATAGATATTACCTAGATAGTTAATTGTTAAATAAAAATACTTATTTTAATAAATATTCTACAAATAAAAAAATATATCTGAAAATGAGAAAATAAAATAAAATATTACAAAAAATTATAAATATGTATATAAACGACCCATTTATATCGGTGATAAACAAAATTTTTCTCCACTCCTCAAAACATGTCATCTCTACTCAAGATCCTTTATATTCCCTATGGGCTTGGGCCTTGTAGGCTTCGTGTCGAGCCCATTGAGCTGGGCCGTAGCTTATAATCGGACTATGTAAAAAATCGATCCAAACTTGATTTTTCAATTATGACGTGTCACCGTTCAACTGGCTGCTTGAAATTACACATCGAAATCGAAAACCCCCAAAATGTGGCCTAAACCCTCACCGTTCTGATTTTGAATCGACGGGAAATTGCTTTCTGACGAACCCAAGCCCTAACCTAACGTGGAGCTACTGAACTTTCAGGGACTCTAATTTCTCCGCCATTGAACCGGTAAGCTTACTGTTCCGCTCTTTTCCGGCCACAATTTTCCCGGAAAATCATAGTATGCTCATCGTTAAAACGGAGCTCCTTCGATGCTCTTTAGAATCCAGAATTTTTGTTGTTCTGTAAAGGAATGGAGGTTTTGGAAGTCTTTTCGATCGTCTAGGCAAGGCATGGATGTGAAGACGTTTTTTTTTTCTTTTGGATTTAGTTGCGCTCTTGTGAGTTTTGTTTTTGTAATGCTGCTTTATGGAAATTTTATTTTTGCTACTCGGGGATCATCTCTTCTTGATCTTAAGTTTTCGGAGGTTTTATTTTGCCTTCTTTTGACCTAGGAATGTTGTTTAATGAAGTGGCTTTTGCCAATCAGCTTCTTTTTGTTTTGTTTTTTTTTTGATATCCATGACTGTTCAGGCAGCTTTCGCGCACCGTGACTAATGTTGCGGCGCATATTGCCTGACCCTACAACATTTGGATGCCGAGGAACCTGAAGGAAATTAATTCCTAGGTAGGTGGCCACCATGGAACGAACCCATCATCTTATGTACCCCAAGACCCTCTTTAACCAATTGAGCCACTCCATGATGGTTTTGCGAATCAGCGTATTGAAATTCGAATGAGCTTGTTTTGAGCTTACTTGTTGAGTTAGTTAGATGAGATTCACACTCTTGCTCTATCTCATGGTCTCATACAATTCATATCCAATAATTGACTAATTTATTTATTTATTATTTTATATATATATATATATAAAATTGTGGATTATATTATGCATGTTTAACAAGAATTTCCTTTTAGGTAGATTTTTATTTGTTAAATTTTTAAAGTCAGTTGGATTGATGCTTCATTAATTGGTATGGTGGTGTTGTCTTTCAGGAAAGAAATGGGACGTTATGTATCAGATGAATCAGAATCTCCAGTCAGGGTGCGACGCTCTTCTCCTAGAAGAAGTCCCTCCCATAGAGGAAGATCACCTACTCGGCACAAAAACTCCCACAATGGCAGTTCTCCAGCAAGAGACAAGCAAACTAGTCGTGCTAAATCTCCAAAGCATGGGAGGTCAAGTTCTCCACGACAACGGTCTCCTTCTCCGAGGACAAAACGGCTGAAGAGAGCTGCCGAAAGAGGTCCTGAGAAATCAAGTGATAGAGATCATGAAAGAAATCATGGCAGGGATCATGAAAGAAATCATGGCAGGGGTAATGATAAAGAAGCACATCGTGAGAGAGTTTCTGATAGGGAATTAGGAGGTGGGAGAAAGGAGAGGAGCTCTAGACAGGATCTTAAGGATGGAAAATCTTCCAGGTCAAGACATGGGAATTCTGCTTCTCCATCAGAACGCCACCATAGGAGCCGCCATAGGTCCCCGTCACCCCAGCCAGGCTCTGATGCCGAAAACTATGATGAGGTGTCTGGTGATATTTTCTGCTCAAATTTTGATCTCTTAATTGCGTGTTTATTAGAAATGTGTACTTTCGTTATGATTGTTAAATAAGCTAAATTTTCCTTTTATTTTTCTTCTGTAATTTTTAAAATAATTATTTTTTATAGGTATAGTAAATGTATCCTCCTAACATAGCCTTTGATGCTCAACCAATAATTTTACTACTAGATTTCTGTTGGTGAAATATTTCTTTTTTTTGTTCATCTTTATTGAACACAAAAAGAAGAAGAAGAAATCTTCACAAGGTGTTTTGAGTTGTTAGCATGTTTATTTGTCTTACTTAGTTGCAGTTGTCGTTGCTTTAAAGTTTATTTGGAGCCAGCACCTAATTGTCATCTAACTTTCCAGGGGAGAAATTCAAGAAAAGCTGAAAGCCGGTGAGCTACCCTTGCAAATTTTTTTTATAAGTTAAATATAATGTTTGGTTTTTTAGGGCAATCATAATTTCTCTTGATAGTGGAAATCCTCCAGCCAAGTAAGAATAATGTTATTATATGCTTCAGAATTTGGACATATATGTTGATTTTTTCAATGTAAACACTAAGAATATAAAGAATTACAAATATATAATGCTCTGCTAGAAAATAGTTCAGAGTGTAAAAGTTTAAAAATTATTGATCAAAACAAAAGATTGATGCTTAAGTCTTAACTAATTTCCATTCAATTCCTATGTCTATATGTATCATTCATCTCTAATATAATTGTCTGGATCTGTTAGAGGATGTTGGAAAACCTGGTAACACTTGGCCTAGTTTACAGTTGAGTCAAGTTACTGAATATATAAAAAAACTGAAAGCATGATGAAATTTAGGTCTTGATTATTTGCATGAGCAGGAATGATGAGGATGATTCAGTGTCAAAGATGAAGGCTGCTGAGGAAGCTTTAGAAGCTAAGCAAAAGGTGTGTTTTGGCCTTGCTCTTGCTTCTAGGCTCTTGAAGTGAAGAGCGAGAGCATGCAATTTGTTGTCAGCATTCTTTTCTTTTATATATTTATTCTTTATCTGCTCATGTAAATGTCGTCACGGCTCCGAAATTTCCTATGAAGGCTGCCTTCAGTGTGCAATATTTTCTTCAAATTGTTTGTATCTCATTAGTAGATTAACTTCTCTCTCCCTCTCTCATTGTTCTTTGTAGGACAAACCTTCTTTTGAGCTATCAGGAAAGCTTGCAGCAGAAACTAATAGAGTAAGAGGTGAGATAATTGTAAGTCTTTACCCCTTTTAAATTTGTGTTGTAGAGACACGTTTGCACTGGATACCATAAAAACGCAATTGCAATTATTTCCTGTGTCCTCTTCATTGAGACAAATTAGAGAAGCTTAACTGCTTTCATTTGATAGGTGTGACGTTGCTGTTTAATGAACCTCCAGATGCAAGAAAACCTGATATAAGATGGCGGCTTTATGTTTTTAAGGCTGGAGAAGTGTTGAATGGTAAGTTTATAAAAAAAAAGTGCCAAATGATAAGTGGAAATCAATATTATTTGGGAATAAAATAACTTGATAGGGGTAACATAGTATCTTCTCCTGTGTTTAATCATGCTAAATTACCAATCAACCCAAAAGCTTAAGCTGACAGTGATAGGTTAGGGTAAATAAATCATATCAACCAACAATTATGCCTTCAAATTAATGTAGTCAAATTTACTTCATTACAATTTAAATACTTCCACTTTGGTTTCATCTTTTGGTGTTAAATTTTAAAGGGTAGTGTATAAGTTCCATTTTATGGGTAGTGTCAAATGTCAATTGAAAGCATACATGTCTTTTATAAGTTTTCATTCACGTTTATGTTTCCAATATTAAAAATAAAGCATATTTCTCTTTGTTCTTTTTTCTTGCACTTAGTAAGAGATATATAATTTGTTACCTTTGTGATTCACAGAGTGTTTAAATTGCTGAATGGTTCTCAACATACTTGATAGGCTTTTCTATTTGAATATGAGTAATTGAGTATGGTGCGAAGCTAGGTTTCTTTTATTTTGAGTTAGCTAGAGGTTTTTAGTTATTATTTATGATCATTGTTTAATGTTTAGGTTTTTTCTTTAAAATTGATGTTGTGACAAGTATAGGGGCATTATTATTGTGTATGGGTAGGTATGAGGAAAAGTTATTATTGTGTGAAAATATTTGAAAGAAAACTTCATTAGAAAAGAAATTGCTGTAAGAAATGATGCCATGTTTTGTACTAAGTTAGATGCCAAAGTTGGGAAGTGATTATTATCAGACAAAGAACATAAAATTAACAAAGGAAAATTGATTATTTGCTTTATGTTTGAGTTCTTTATTTTAATATGTCAGAATGCCTTTTAGAACCTCTGCATATAGTATATACAATGTTGAAGCTGTTAACTTTTCATAATGAATTTTAGAGCCTCTTTACATTCATCGTCAAAGCTGTTACCTCTTTGGGAGAGAAAGAAGAGTTGCAGACATTCCCACCGATCATCCATCCTGCAGCAAGCAACATGCCGTCATACAGTTTAGGTAGATCTGTTGTTGACAGTTCTTTCCTTTTTACTTGATGATGTAGATGGAATTTTTGGTAATCTCCCTTTCAAACAATTTTGTTTTGGTATGTTTTAGGCAGGTAGAAAAGGAGCAACCTGATGGTACAATGTCAAAGCAAGTAAGGTAAGAATAAACCATGATCAAGTGACATGAAATTTTTCAATTTAAGGCGAGCCTATTTTTATGTATGTTTGCATTGGTAGGCCTTATTTGATGGATCTCGGAAGCACAAATAAGACTTATATCAATGTAAGCTAAACGTTTTCATCCCTTTTTAAAAAAAAATTTAATTTTTTTCTAATCATGACTTCAATAATTCAAGTCTGACTTATTCTGTGATTCCTTCTATAATTCCTTTGCAATTGCAGGACACTGCAATTGAACCTCAACGTTATTATGAACTTATTGAGAAAGACACTGTGAGATTTGGCAATAGTAGGTAAGATGTTACATAGTATCTTGAATTTTCATTTAGTGTATGGTTGATGAGACATAAGAGGTTATGAGTTCAATTCATGGTGTTCACCTACTTAAGAATTAATTTCCTACGTGTCGTAGGGTCAGGCGGTGTGTCTCGTGAGAATAGTCGAGTTGCGTGTTAATGGGCTCCGACACTCACAAATATTAAAAAAAAAGAGTAGTAAATATGTTCTATGATCTGGTTTTTCCATCTGCATTGCTAATTTAGGCAATTAGACTAGATAACATCGTGCTAAACAGTTCTGCTTATTTCCCTTTATCAAAGACATTGTTTCCTCTGAAATGCCGTTCTTTTCATGCGACTCTTTGCTAAATCTATATTTTATTTTATCGTATGACTTCTTACGTTAATTACATGTTTATCATATTAGCTTGTTAAACAGTCCTTTTTCACTGCATCCATTTTATTGTTTTTTTCTTCTAATTTTTGCAGCCGAGAATATGTAATGTTGCATGAGAAGTCAACTGATTGATGAGCCTCAAATTTGCTTTAGCTTGTCACAGTCAATTCATTCTGTAGGGGATATGTTTGGTTGACGCTTCAGAGACGTTCCCATCATCAGGATGTCGTGAGTTATTTGCAAACCATTCTAAATTTATCTTTGTAAATCATATTTTTAAAGAAAGTATTTTTATGCTATCTGTCCTGTTAAACTCATTAAGCATGTCTTTAACTGAACGTCGATGCATTTTCAAAACTAGCAAGAGTTGAATTTTGACTGCTCTAAACTAGCAGCATGTTTGGATCTCGTAGATAATTTATTAATAGACTAAGGCGCACGTTTTACAGTGATGCACTTTGAAGACCTTTCATAATCTTTTTTTAATCTAGTTATCTGAAATCCAATTGCTTAGCCCCGTTTGATAACTATTTTGTTTTTAGTTTTTGGTTTTTGGTTTTTGGTTTTTGAAATTTAAGCCTATAATAACTACTTCTATCATATGTTTTTTCTTCCTTGGATACCTTCATCCTACCTATATTTTATAAAGCAAACCAAAATTTGAAAACAAAAAAAGTAGCTTTCAAAAGTTTATTTTTGTTTTTGAAATTTGATTAGCATTCACATACTTTTTTGAGTGGAACATATTCTTGAAAATTTGAGTAAAAAGTAAGCTTAAATATCAAAAACAAAAAACAAAAAACTAAGGCCCTGTTTGATAACCATTTTGTTTTTTGTTTATAGTTTTTCATTTTCTATTTATGGATTTTTTTTTAAAAAAAATAAAAACCGTTTATAAACATGTTTGATAACTCATTTTAGTTTTATATTTTTAAAAATGAAAAACCAAAAACATGTTTGATAACTGTTTTTTGTTTTCAATGATCACATTTTGTTTGTATTTTTTTTGTTTTTTACTATTTATTCTTGTTCTTTTCATACCTTTTTAAAAACAAAAACAAAAAACAAAAAATGAAGTGGTTATCAAACGGGGCCTAAATGATTATCAAATGGGACTTTAGTTGTAGATTTATTCATTGTAATTAGGGAAAAATGTACTCTTGTTTTGATGGTTTCCTTCAAGTCTATATTGGTGAAGAATAATAGAGTGTGTTTAGGAGTGGAAAGTTCTTGTTGAGGCTAAGGTCTTAGCTAGCTAGGTTATTTTATATAAATCAAATAGTTATTGAGCTTGAGCTCTAGAAGAAGGGATGGTTCGGAACCTCCAAACCGGCATTACCATCGTTTTGGTGACTATTGAGGGTCTCTAAAAAAAAAAAAATTATGACCAAGCATATCCTTCAAGCTTGTCTTCTCCTAAGCCCAAAGCTAGTTTGCAGCATCTTTTCTTTGGGAGGGGATGGACAGTGGGAAGGGTGCTTATATGGTTAATTGGGTAGAGGTCTCCAAGGATTCAAGCCATGGGGGGTTAAGAGTTGAGAACTTGATACTTCGCAATAGGGCTCAACTAGCTAAGGGGTTATGATGCTTTCCTATTGAGTCTAGCTCCTTTTGGCACAAAGTTATCGTGAGGTATACTAGTCGAACCTATTCGAGTGGGCTTTGGGTAGGGGTTAGGGAATTTCTAGGAAGCATTGCACAATAGTTCCCATCTTTTTCGAGGTTCATTTCTTTTTTTGTGGGGGACGAGAAAGACACTTTCCTCTTGGAGATGGGAGTCTTGTTTCTTCGGTTATGAGTTCAATTTTGGGTGGTCGCGTATTTAAGAATTAATTTGTTCCGTGATGCGTATGAGGCCGCCATTAACACTCATAGATTAAAAAAAACTTTTGTTTATATTTTTATTTTGTTACATATTGGTTATTTATACCATAGGTACTTCTAAAGGGAATTAAAAGGATTGGGGAGGACGTCACTAGATGGGCTAGATGGGTGTAGGGATGACTTCTCCGTCTCCATCCCCATTTTAGTCTTCATCTTGGCAAAATTTCGTGGATTGGTGATTGGGTGAAACCCCAAAAGCAAGGGTAAAATTCATTGAAATTGCTCGGATAGAAGTCTCATTTGGGGTATTTGGAACGAAGAAACCCGAATAATCTGGAGGCTATTGTATCGTTTTCTCCTTTTGGTTCTTTTTGTGATAGTTTGAAAGATAAGGTGTCTTGGTGGGTTTCAATCCACCCCCCCAAATTCTTTTATAATTAGATTACTGCTAAGGTAGGGATTCTCTCCACCCTACCTTCAAAGCTGTTTTGTGTGGTCCTTGGTTTGGGTATCTTTGATACAATTCTTGGGCCCCATTAAAAAAATAGGCTTATTAAACAAAATGAATTCAAGATATGGTAGTAGCTGGCGTTCCTGCTTTAATATCGTGTTAGCCAAAACAAATGCCGTAGGGTTAGACGTTGTTGGGAGGTATTGAAATGGTTGGAAGAAGGAAAACTCTCATTTTTGACGTGCTTAGCATCGAAGATAAAAGCTTGTTTGGCCGGCAAGGATGTTGAAGCGATTTTCCTCAACAATCTTTATTTAGTTGTTAAGAGTACGATGAGATTTCTTTCTAACATTTTAGATTGACTCATTATAACTTAATAATAACTTATGAACATGTCGAAGTTTGTAGTTTAGCTGTGAAGCTGTAGGTTTGATCCTCAAACTCCTTAAAGAAAATGTTGTCAAAATAAGGAAATAATTGCAATGACATCTTGTATAACATCGTTACTTAAAAGTTACGGTTTGAAGTAAATGGTTATTTTTAAAAAGTGAATCAAAATTAAGTTAAAATCTCACATTTTATTATTGCAGTTAAATTTCAAACTTATAAAATACTAAATTTGCACTTTTAGTGTTATATATTAACTAAAAGATAAAATTAAGAAATCATTACCAAAATGGGCTAGTATTTAACATTCATCTTAGTTAGAACTCTCAAATATTTTTGAACTATACCTTACAGAATAAAAACAGAATCATGATGAATTAGGTAAATTGAAAACGTTTAAAAAAAAGGAGGAAAAAAAATAATAAATTGATTAAGCAAAGATGATGTCAATGCAACCGAGCATAGACTTAGGGACAAATTTGGTCAAAATTCTGCCACGAATGCAGCAGTTTTTAATCTTTTAAATTGCTGACTGTGTAATTGTTTATGGTCATATTTCGGCCATCTCAACACATATCTTACCAACTCACTTTTGCTAAGAATCATATGGGCCCATTGAGACCATACCTTTATTATTATACTACTTTTTTTTATATCATTTAAAACCACTTGCACTCAAATTAGAGATTAAATTTATACATCTAAAATAATAAATAAACATTTATATAATATAATATATTATTTTTATTATTATTAATTTTTGAGTACATATAATATATATATATATTTGAAAAAAACATTCATTAACCAAGAAGCAAACATATAATATATTATTCAACTATATATTATTCAACTTTACTATAATACATTTTAAATCATATGTACTTGTTTCATCATATTGTCATAATGTTTGAACCGAGAAAATGAAGTACATATAGTATTTTTAATTTTTAGCATGATAAATAGTTAATCAAAATGAGTTTTGTTTAACTATTATTATTGTAGTATGTAATCACAAATTATAATGCACCTATAAATATAATGTATAAGTATACTTTTGCAACTATAAAAATAAATTAGTCATCAGTACTTTAATCCATTGAATTAAGTCTAAGCCTATAAAATTTTACATGTGATAGACAACATTTTTCATTTTAATTTGTATCTTAAAAAAGTTATATTATTCATTCCAATTCCTTTCATGAATGCTATTCCCCCTATAATTTTATAAAAATATTTAATGAAACATATCAACTTATAAATTGAATAAGATGTAATTAGGTCAAAATATCTAAAATTTGTCAGGACTAAAAACAAAACGAGAGGCCGATTAGAAACATATCGGAAGGATTAATATTGTATTGATTTTATTGTTGGGTGATATTATAGTTGAATACAATTTTAGATAGAAATTATAGCTCCAGCTCTCAATTTATGGTTTTGAAAAAAACTTTTAACTCCAAAAACATAATAATAAACAAAAGAAATGAAAAAAAAGAAAAAAGAAACAGAAAATCAGTCTCGAAAATCGGCAAATTACAACTCGTAATATAAATTCGTCAAAAACCAACTCCTGAATTTGAAGAAAAAAGCAAACAAATTTAAAGCCGAAAAACAAAAATCTCATCCACTCTGTTTTCTCTCTAGAAATGGTTTCCTCTACAGCGCTGAGCTGCAAAATCGCCACCGTTTCGCCGTCGTCTTCACATTCAAATCCCAAGATTTCTTCATCTTCCTCTCCGTTTCCGGCCCATTTCCGGCGACTTTTGCCCAATCCATCTCCGATTCTCCGGTCGAGCGCCGTCACCTGCACTTTAATTCGGGAGCCATCTGTTGCCATGGAAAACAACAAAGCCCAGAGTCTAGGTCTGAATCAGAGACCCGATTCATTTGGGCGTTTCGGGCGATTTGGAGGCAAATATGTCCCCGAGACCCTAATGCACGCCCTCGCCGAGCTCGAAACTGCTTTTCATTCCCTTGCTGGGGACCTACAATTTCAGGTTTTCGGGAATTTTGTTTTGTTTTTCTTTTTCTTTTTGATTTTGTGCCGTTTCGTTTTGAGATTGTTTGTTTTGTTTAGGTTAGTGATTTTCGATTTCATGAATTGTTGTGCTTTTTGAGGATTTTCAATATCATGGATGGTTATTTGGATTTAAGTGAAAATGGTTTCTTAATTGATTGATTTCTTCTGGGAATTCGGTTCAATGGACGCTATTTGTTGCATGATGGGATAATGAATGCTATATGGGAATGGAGTTTATTGATGGATAATTTGTTAGTTTTTAGTTTTTAATATATATATATATATATATATATATATATATTTTAAATTTTTATTTCAGTTGGTAAATTAGTCGTTTGAGGATTTAGAAACTTGTGAATGCTTGTTGTTTGAATCTACTGGTATTCTCGTATTTGGTTAATTTGGGTGAAAATGGTTACTTAATTGACTAATTTTTGCTGGGAATGAAGGGATTTTAATGATAGAAATGAGAGATTGTTTCAATGTCGTGTGAGTATCAGAATCAATGTGGATTTTGAAAAGGGACAAACGTGCTTGAAGATTAACATGATCCTTTCTTATCTATGTTGCCGATGTATCCTTAACTTTTTGTTAAAATTGAAGAACTGAAACTCTTTTTATGAAACTGTTTTTCTTGAAAATTGGAAGTGGAAAAATGTGAACTGGACATTAATTAGCTACAGTTACATGATAGAATCATTAAAAATTTGGATATTATTTTCAAAGAGAGGAAAGCTTTGACATAGTTATTAATTCCATTGCAATGTTCATGATTTTGAAATTCAGTAGTTTTCCAATAGGATGTCTAGTAAAAGATTGTGTTTTTTTCACCCTTTCTTTTTAATAATTGATTTTTAATCATCAGAAAGAGCTGGATGGGATTTTGAGAGACTACGTGGGGAGAGAGAGCCCTTTATACTTTGCAGAGAGGCTTACTGAGCATTACAGACGTCCAAATGGTGAGGGGCCTCATATTTTCCTGAAGAGAGAAGATCTTAACCACACAGGGGCTCACAAAATTAACAATGCTGTTGCTCAAGCCTTACTTGCCAAGCGTTTGGGAAAGAAACGGATTATAGCTGAAACAGGTGCCGGTCAGCATGGAGTTGCAACTGCAACTGTATGTGCTAGGTTTGGACTAGAATGTATCATCTACATGGGCGCCCAAGACATGGAAAGACAAGCTCTCAATGTGTTCAGAATGCGGCTGCTTGGGGCTGAGGTTTGTCCATTATAATTTTGCTTGTTTTTCTCCTTTATTAATTGCTGTCTTTGATTTGGAGGACCCTAATTTCATCATCCAAACTGTTATGATCAATTTGCACCTGCAAAACTGTGAATAGATATTTCTGTTAGAGAATTAAGAACCTCAATACTCCGTGAGTGTAATCTTATCCTATCAAAATAATAATGATCGTCTTTATTACCAAGTATGTGATACCACTGTTAGTTATCACTCCCTGAACATATGGATTGAACTTTCTCTTCATTTGAAGTGCATCTTATTTAGTCAAGGAAGTTGTATGGCCTGAACTGTAATTTGTTGCCCAATCTTCCCATCATTGTTGTTGGTAGAGAAAGTTTTGCAATATGGTGACAGTGTTTATATTTCCTCCAAGACTTTTCATGAATTGGCATTTAGCAATGAAACGTTTGTCTTAACAATAGATCCATGGTTGGAACTCATCCTAGGTTTTCTTGTTGATGCCTTATATACATGTAGTACTTGCCTTATAGGGTTTAAAGAACTTGTCCCCAAGGGGTGGCACAGTGATTGAAGACTTGGGCTTTGAGAGTATGCTCCCCTCAAGGTCTTGGGTTCGAGACTCACCTATGACATTACTCCTTCAATGTCTCTGGTGCTTGGCCTAGGGACAGGCGTGATTACCCTTGTTTTAGATAGGGTTCAAAGAACTTCTCTTTCCCTGTTTGGTCAATAATCCTTGGTTGTTTCATCTGAAGATGAATGAACAAATTATAAATTACGCTTGCATCGCAGGTTAGACCAGTTCATTCTGGAACTGCCACGCTGAAGGATGCTACTTCAGAAGCTATAAGGGACTGGGTGACTAATGTAGAGACTACCCATTATATCTTAGGATCCGTTGCTGGGCCCCATCCATATCCCATGATGGTTAGAGATTTTCATGCAGTTATTGGTAAAGAAACTAGAAAACAGGCCTTGGAGAAGTGGGGAGGAAAGCCAGATGTTCTAGTAGCATGTGTTGGAGGAGGTTCAAATGCTATAGGTCTATTTCATGAGTTTGTTAATGATGAAGATGTTAGGTTGATTGGTGTAGAGGCTGCAGGTTTTGGTGTCGATAGTGGTAAGCATGCAGCAACTCTAACCAAAGGGGAAGTTGGAGTTCTACATGGAGCTATGAGTTATTTACTACAGGACGATGATGGACAAATAATTGAACCTCATTCAATCAGTGCAGGGTAGGGATTTGCACAATCTTGTTCTATAACGCGGTTAGTCTTTTGTTCCAATCTTGCTCCTTTCTAATTTATTGCATGTTTTCTTATTTGTTGTTTGCAGTTTGGATTACCCTGGGGTTGGACCAGAGCATAGCTATTTGAAAGATCTAGGCCGTGCCGAGTACTGCAGTGTCACTGATGATGAAGCTTTGGAAGGTACTGGATTGCATTATATTCGTTTTTTGGTGTTTTCTTTTTGTTAGATATGCCATCCATATTTTGAAAAGTTCTCTTTTGATTCTTAAAACTGCACCATGCATTTAGGTATATATTCATACTCATCAACTACAATCACTTTTCTCTGCAGTCTGCACTGTTCAATATTTTTCTTTCTTTCCTTTCTCGCCCACCTTTTAGATAGAAACTGCTATGCGTTCTTTTCAGCCCTTGCCAATTTTGTAAACTGTGGTTTTGCTGATACTCGATCATATAAAATATCTGGGTTATTTTCTAGGTTCCTGATGTGAAATGCTCTGTTTTTTCGTAAATTTTTTTATAAAATTTTACTATATTAGTTTGACATATAGGACCTATCTATTACCACAATCTGAGCTCTGTTTCACCCAGTGATTCTCTAATCAACAATCTACTGCAGTTGTTGTTGTTTTTTTTTTGGTGTTAAATTTTGATAATAGAGTTGGCCCTGGGGGAGGTTTATGTTCCTTGTAGTCACCATCTCTTGATCAATATTAATTATTATCATAAATCAATATGAGCTGTTCTTGATCACCAAGGGCTGTCCTCATTTGTAGAGGTTTGGGGTCTCCAAGGTGAGGTCTCAGGTTCGAAACCTACGAGTAACCTTAATTGTCAAATCTTTGTTGTCTTCTCGGTTTAGGCCTTGAGACGGGTACAAGTTCTCTGGATATGTTGTGTGACGAAACTCCAATTCTCGTTTATCCAAAAAAAAGAGAGGAGTTCTTGATACTTGGGCAATCAATTGGAACTAGAATTCAGTCCAAGTTCATTCAACTAGAAGTAACTAGTGAGACAAAGGCCTATAATATCCATGGTTGTCAAGCTAGCATTTCCCAATTTCTAGTTGCTTCTTGTCCTCCTGATCAGTAGAGGCTAAATTCACAATCTGGCTCGTGACTGCAGCTTTCAAGAGATTGTCACGACTAGAGGGCATAATCCCAGCTCTTGAGACATCTCATGCACTGGCTTATCTCGAGAAGCTGTGCCCGACCCTCCCGGATGGAACGAAGATCGTGCTTAACTGCAGTGGTAGAGGAGATAAGGATGTTCAGACAGCAATCAAGTATTTGCAAGTTTGATATTGAAATGTCATTTTCCCTTTCATGATAGAAGAAGCTTGGTTTGAATTGAGTTGCTTTCCAACATGAAATCTCAGCTTGAAGACAATAAAGCATACATTACATACCAAAGTTTTCTTTCCTTTTCTTTTTTCTTACAAAACTACATGTATTTATTCAAGCGAAGTTGGATTTCAATAAAGATTCTGGCAAAAATAAAAATCTTTGAGGCCTGATGAGGATATATATTTTACTATTATTGAATCTTATTAGTTATTTGACTTGACAGTTTAATAAATAAATATGGAGTCTTTATCATGTGTTTTGGAATTTTATAAGAAAATAAGTTATACCAAACTTGAGTTTGTGTATTTGTGTTTGGATCAATGTGCTGTATAGAAAGATTGGTTGAATTGGTTGAATTTCCTAACATTTTTAGGCCTTGAAATTATAATTTTCTATATGATAGAGTTTCAAAAGTGACATACTTGGTCAATTGAAAGATTTTTAATTGATATTTGAAGTTTGAGATGGTTATTAAAGACCTGGTATGATAATGTTTTGATTTTTGAAACAATATCATACTGTCCTACATTTTTTATTTTATTTTTATATATTATGACTTAAGCATTTTTCTTCAAGAAATATAATAATTATTATGACTTAAGCATTTTTCTTCAAGAAATATAAGCATTTTTCTTCAAGAAATAGATAACAAAAAGAAATAATCTCATATCTCATAGATAAAAGTTATAATAAACTCAATTGGCCGTCAAACATTCTATGATTGCTTTTTGATTTAATAAAATGATGAGTGATGATGTGACACTAAAATATCTATTAACAATAATTTCTAAATGGATTGGTTTTATCTTTTAATTATTTATTTTACTTTTTTTTTTATTTGTAAAGAGTTATTCATGGAATTCAAATTTTAATATTTTCAACTGCAACATGTCACTTTTGAAGAATCTAAATTTCAATATCAAGGATTAAAGATATTAACTGTCAAAATTTAGTAAAAACTAACTACAAGGAGACCAAAAATATATTTAACCCTAAATGATACTAAAGAATCTAAGTCTGATATTAAACATACAAACCTATAACACAAAAGCTCCAAGATTTTTCTGACAGAATTGTCCACACAACAAAATCTGAAATAATAAAATGAAAATGGCCCTACCTTGGATTGTCTGGTCAATTTTCATTTAAATATAAAGTACTGCAAAGGGGCAAATGCTTACCTAACTACTCAACTGTGCTTAGCAAACATAAAATCCACCACAATCATCATATCATACACCTGCAAACAACCACATCCACAAACAGAAGAAGAGATATTTGACATGAAAAGTAGCAGCCAGTGGGCAACAAGTGGGAGGGAATAATCCAAAGAAGATGCTTGTCAAACTTTAAAGCAAAATATGAGAGGTCCACATTGTAATTTATGATTCAAAATCAAATATAGGTAAGGAGGCAAAAGACAAGGAGCTCTTTTGACATTATTCTCAACTAAAAACCATTTCCCTCTTCCATTCATACCATAAATATTTTTTTGTTTTCCTCATCTTTCAGAATAAAGCTGCAACAAAATGTTTAAAAACTTACTTGAACAACCTACATGGAACCCCCTTATCAATCTAAATATTATTTATATCTACACCAAGACAGCATGCTCTTGCTTCATTACAATCCGAAACGACCTCTTTGGCTCTTTCTTCGCCTTCTTTATTGTTTTTTTTTCCTCACCTAGAAGAAGGTAACATAAGACACACTACCCTCTTCAATATGTTTAATGTTCCGTTATCGAAAACCTAAGTCCGTGGTTCGTTTCTTGTCTCTCCTCATTGCTTTGCCTGCAAAGTGCAAATAGAGAAAGAGGTTTGGTCAACTAATTGTGTTGGTTGAAAAAGTTTATTATAGAAAGAAGCCAAGCATAAGCATATTCCTCAGCATTGATGCATTGAATCTGATGTAAAGAATGCATAAAAAAAATCTGATGTAAAGACTTGATCAAAGATTGTCAAGAATTTAAAATGAATATAAACCTTCTTCTATTTAAGAAGGGTAAAAAAAAAATGTCGACAAAACATGTTCTTGCAATCTGTAAAGGAAAAATGACCCTTTTTCGGCATTTTCCATTCCCGAGTCCGATTTATGAAATTCTGCGAGAAATAACGAGTTTGAGTATCTTGTGACTGGATATCACAGAGATGGCAGTTCGGTTACTTTATTTTTCTTACCCCATATCTTTTTTTTGTTGGGGGTTTGTCATGAAAATAATGTGAACACATAAATCTTATCTTATCCTAACATAGCAAGTAGGGACCAACAGATTATCTTCAAGATCCATACTAATATGATGTGATGAATCTGATGATAGATTTACCAAAGAAGCCATGAGAAGTAATCCAGGTGCGAATACGAAGAACAAGAAATCACCTGCGAGTATATAAAGGTTCCGAGAACTGCAATGGCAGCTCCTAGAGCATTGACTGGCTGCACGGGCGTGCGGAAGATGATGATGGAAGAAACTATGACCGATATACGTTTCATGGTGTTTCCAACGCTGAACGTCAAGGGAGAAATCTCATCCAAGGACATGTAAGACACCTGGTTATAGAGATGGTAGAATATACTTTGTGCTGCAACCCACCTATATTTCATATAATTACAAAATTATGTAAACAGAAATTATCGAAACAATAAAATCCTACAACGCAAGAAAAAGCAAGCATTTGGTTCATACTCAAGGCAGCAAAACAAGAATCCTTCAGATGAAAAACATCATATAACTCACTAAATTTTCAAGCTTATTCTAGAAAAATCCATGTTATTATAACCAGTCAATTATGAGATTTGGCACAGAGTTTATATCTTTACTACTGTAACTAGTAGTTATCTCTGGTTTAATCGAATAGGGTATTCGAACTTCCATCAGGGCGCTCCCCTGCATAGGATTAACAGGACACTTTCTATTTCCGTTCCATGATAAGCAATCCCTTAAGCAAGACATTTCCAACAAATTTTTTTGATATACGTGACTGTTCGGGCAACCTTGCGTGCACCTCGATTAATGTCATGGAACATACCATTTGACCCTACAACATTTGGATGTCAAGGAAATCTATAGGAAATTAATTCCTAAGTAGATGACCACCATGGATGGAACCTATCGATTCTTGGCTCCCCACAACCGTCTTGACCACTCCATTGGTTAAGACATTTTCCAATATTAAGCAGCATGATTTTCCTTGAATCAAGTACAGTGCTCAATAACATCATACTTATATATTACTTAAACCAAAATGAGGATTTGCCATATGGGCGATCAGATATGAAGAAAAGATGAAAAAATTAAATCAATAATTGGTTCATAACTTCTCAAACAATGGCAATAAACGAATAAGTAAATCACATTACCAAACGAAATTAGGTCCGATCTGAGATATGGCTGTTTGCCATCCAGCAGCCCATAACTGTGGTCCCTCCACAGCAAATGCAAATGGTGTCAGGATTATCAAAGATAAAATTGATAAACATGCATAGTAGTTCATCCCGCTAACAGATTTTCCCTTCATGCCCCTTTTCGAAAATATGTTACGGAATACAAATGCCAAGTTTGATATCATGGCACCCATGAAGCCTGAAGGCATAAAACGACAGGAAAGAAATAATATAAGAATTGATATAAACACAACTTAAAGGAACAACATTATCCCAAGGCATGTCATTGTCGGCAAAACATAAATGGAACAAACAAATACAAAAATATTGGAGTAATATATCAACTTGAAGGTAGTAGAGAGATAAAGCAGACTTAAGTTAAGGAATGCAATCAAGAAATTAAACATTTGAAAATATTATATCTGTTTGATGCAAGCTGCAAGCACATTAGTGTGTGGTTAATGTGATACTAAATAAACTTGCAAAGGAACAACATTAGATTCAATACCATACTTCCTAAAATTGCACAAAGCAAGTATGATTTTTATAATGGGAGGTTGAATTTATTTACCGGTCATGTTAAAGTTGAGCTCAGTCACAGCAGCGAGAGCGCATCCACCGATAATTGGAACAAGCGACAAGTAGACAGAAAGTGGGAAGGTCTCACCCAACAAGAATCTCGAAACCAATACGCTAAAAGCAGGTTCCCCACTCTTGATGATGTGAGTGAACGAAACTGCAACCTTTGACATACTCACAGTTGCAGCAACATGTCCAATGGTATGGGCAATAGCAACCTTAAAACAAACAACAACATCAACAGACATCAAAATTATCTGAAACAAAGAATCCGGTACAAAAAATGGATAATAATTCACAAATACTAGAACTCAGGGAAGAATCTCTAGTTAGTCTATCCTCAATCTATTAGAATGAAAACAGAAATTAAAAGTGCTTAGTTAAACATATATTTTCAACTATACTAGATTTGTTTTTTCCTATGTAATCGCTTGATTTGTCAAGCTTTCCCTATCCACAGCTTTATCCTCAACCAAGAAATGATATTCAGTGGCTGAAATATCAACCATTAAAAAACCACAACATAACAAATAAGAAACTTCATCTTTTTTGTCTTCTTCATCAAACGTTACCATATCACAAACCAAACATATCATGGTACAACTTACAGGGAGCAAAGACTTCCAAAACTCAAGATCGGTTTTCGGGGCCTCGGCGATTCTCGTCATCCATGAGATCAACATGATCAAAGATCCAGCAGCGAGCGACAGAGTCGAAGTCAGCCATGGAAACGGGTACGCATTCAAAACCTTCTTGTTATAGATATTGAAAACAACGTTCAAAGCCCACCAAAGAGCGAAATACGATCCGATCTTCAACTTCTTCGCAGCCTCAGAAGGAGCCTGACTCTTCGGCAACTCAATGCTCGATTCGATCGGCTGCGATCGCTCAGCCTCGTAAGCTTCGCATTTGATCAAATTCGCTTTACGAACCCCAAGTGATCCGAAATTCTCAAGCGAAGAAACATGAACAGCCTTACGAACAGAAACAGCAAAGTTTCGAGCTTTTTGCAACGGAAGAGGAGGAAGAAACGAAGATCGCTGAAAGGGAATCGAGATTTTGCTCCGAATAACACAATCGGAGCAATGAATAGCCCTAGAAGATTGTTTCACAGCGCAGATCATGGTAGAGATCCAACTGGGTATGCAAAATTCCAACAAAAAACGCCACAAAATCAACGATTAACCTTCTGGGTTCGCTCAAAACGATCAGAAAACACAAAAAATCAAAACCCCAGATCACAAAGCTCAAGAATCAACGACTTTTGCACCAACCCAAAAACCCCTTTTGAAAAAAGCGATCAAAACGAACTGATCCAGAAACGATATTTCAAATAGAATATTTGAAGGAATCGAATAATAATCAAATGAGACGGCGGCAATCGTAGGAGGGTGGGTGGGGAAATTCAAGAAGGGTGGCTTTGGATCGTGGAAATGGAAAGAGTAAAATATTATTCGGAGAAACCCCACCAAATTCTGATGGGAAATAGGTTAACTTGAGAGGAATATATAATGTGGGTTTGAATGTAGACACTGTGAAATGAAGAGAAGTTCATGTGAATTTTTGGTTCATTTTCAAAAGTAAAGTATTGGTGAAACAGTTTATGTATGGCAAAGTTGGTGTGCCATGTTTCTCTTTGTAGGAATTTGAAGCTTTGTTTTGTTGTGTGATTCATCAAAGTTTGCCCATACTATCCTATGTAGTATTATTTAGAGAAACCCACCAAAATTCTCCTATCATTTTTACTTTAGATCCTCAATCAATCCAAACTCTCCATTAAAGCAACTCAATAGCTTAATTTGATATAAATTTATTTTTATAGCTAAAAGATTATAAATTTTAAAAATGATAAATTGTCAACATTGAGAGGTGGGAGGTCAAGACTATAATTTTTTTATTTTTTAGTATATGGTTTCTTAATTATTAACCTGTATATGATATCATTAAAATAATTTGGTTTGACCAAATAAATTAGTGGTTTGTTGGTTACCTTATTTGGTGGTAGTATATTTCAAGTTCAGGATTACAAACAAATGTAAGGTTTACTGGTCTCCTCTCTAGATTTGTATTAAAAAAATGGTTATTTTGAGATGATTTTAATGGTTATACTTTAGTCTCTTACTAATTTTGGGTTAATTAATTAACATTTCACTTATATATATATATATATTTTGGAGAAATTCCACTTATAATTTTTTTTTTTTTGAGACACTCCACTTATAAATTTTGATAACATATTTACATTGGAGACTATTATTATTTTACCAATTTTGAATAAATTACAAACTAATAAGGATTTTTTCAGGATTTTTTTTAGGATAATAATGAGCGTTAATTTTAAGATACAAACAACGTATTATCGTAAAATTGTAAAGATAAAGGTATTTTAAAAACTTTTTTCAAAGTTGTTAAAAAAAAAAAAAAAAACTTTTTTCAAAGTTGGACGGCATTTTTAAAACGAACTTTAACATTCATAGTTTACAAGTATTGTAGATAATTACTCCATTCTCATTACTACTCTTCGAATTTTCTTACTCGGATCTTGAAAATAAATCATGAAAAATTATAAACTTTGCTTAGACAACAAACTATATTAAAATATTACGATCAATCAACACTTTGCTTCACCCCAATAAAGTTGCATCCACCCAAAACAAAATAATGTTTTTATTTCTTTGTTTTTAATGGGTTTCTCGTTTGTTTTTTTTTACCTGGATTTTTCTAAAAAATAAGCTCACACTCACTCCGGGGGTGTTTGTTTGACGTTTTAGCTAGGAGTTAGAATTAAGATTTATTAACTCTTCCGTGAAAACCTACATCCAAACGGGTTCTTACCAACTCTTCCTTAATTTTACTTTTGAAAATAATTCTCATTTCTAACAATTCATTTTTAATCATTCATTTATAACTACTCAATCATTTATAACCACCCATTTTTAATCATTATTTTCAAATCAATCAAAATAAATTATTTTTAACCACTCATTTTTAAGCATTTATTTTTTAACTACTAAAAATAGCTACTCATTTTTAAATCAACATTCAAACAAGGTTTTGATTATTAACTCCTCTACACAAGAACTACATCCAAACGAGTTTTTGACACAACTTTTAATTTTTAACATACTCAATATAACTCATTAACCTAAAAACTACTTAAATATGTCAAACAAACACCCCCTCACTATTATTATGGTATATATTATTTAACCGTACTACATTTTTTTTGAAAAATAACTTTACCTTAACCTTACAGATTCGAATGTATTAATAGATGCAAAATTGATAATGAATACGTTTCTTATATATTTTATATTTTTCTATTTAAAAAGTTATTATCTAAAATATGAAGGTTATAATTTACCATTTATACCTAGAAGTTTCATTATTTGGAAACTAGTTTAACACCAACGTCATAATTTTTTTTGAAATTAATAATAAATTTAGATTAATTCCAACTAATTTCCCAACTATTATTTTTTTAAAACATTTTCCTATTAATAGAAGATTGGTTAATTTTTCTCTATATATATTGAGTAAATGGAAGGGTCTCATTCCGTGGAAACACAGCGTCTTCACTTGTGATTTGTAGCGGAATTTGATTGAGGAAAATGAGGGATGGTGACATGGATTGGGATTTTCATCTCAGAAGCTTCAATCCGTGAGTTTTGTTGTTCATTTCTGTTTGTTTTCTCACAAAATCATGCAGGATAGGCATAGGATAGTGTTCTGATCTTAGTTTATGCCACCTTAATCTTTATTGGGTTTCCGCTGAATCTCGTTCCAATCATTCCATAAGCGTTTGTATGTGTTTTGTCTTTCATCCTTAAAAAGCGACTGCCAATGCCAATGTTATTAAGAAAACCGAACAACAATCAAACAAAAACCGTAAACAAAAACGAGAGACAAGAACACACATATTTACGTGGTTATGTAGGTTAGCTACACCCACGAGCAGAGGAGAGAACCGTTTATTAATTCAGAGATATAAGACAATGACTAATAAAGTAAGCCTAGAGTTCTAAGAGTTTTAAGAGAGATTTTATAGTTCACTACCTTATAGATGACCCAAATATATAAAAGTCCAATTACGAAAACATAAACACAGTTACATATTTTGTCTAGGTTTAGGGAGTCTTGCTCCCGAATCACCATTAGGGGTCTCGCCCCTGGAACCCGACTCCACAAAATATGCTCATTTGTGTTGGTGCATCAAATGTATTCATCTTGACCCAAATTTTTTTTTTTTTTTTTTTTTTTCAAAGAGATTCATACAAGTCTGGTTTTTCTCAGATTTTGAAAATAAGCATGTAAGTATTTGAAAGATTTCGGATTTGAGGAAAGGATGATTCGGAAACTTTGCAATCAAGCATTCCTTTGCCCCAAGAACCATTGCATACTTCAGTCAATTTCTTTTTTGATATCCGTGAATGTCCAGGCTAGTTTGCGTGCACCTCGACTGACCCTATAATATTTGGATGTCAAGGAAACTGGTAGGAAATTGATTCCTAGGTAAGTAGCCATGAGTTCACGTCACCTCTTAGTTCTCTAAGACTCTCGTGACCACTAGACTACTCCATGATGGTTTGTATACTCAGTCAATTAGAAATGAAGAAGAGTTATACATATGTTTTGGCTCTTGCGGATTTTTTTTGATGCGTTACTTTTTTTAGATATCTTGATTTTGAAGATTATTTGTGGAACATATCTTTTACGTTGTGTCTTCGAAGAATCAGATGCAAAGATATCGTTATCACTTGTTTCTAAAGCTGATTGCATGGAATGGGGAAAGGTAAGTTGTTATGCAGAATTGTTTTTGTTTGACTTCTATTTTCTCAAATGTTATTTTATTATTTTTACTCATGGATGAACAAGTTCTAGAAACACAAACTTTGTTCTGGGTCAGAATTTTTGGACGTTGGTAATTATTTAAGTGGATGTAATTTGAGGAAAACAGCTAATTGGTGCTTGCTTGCTTGCAGGTTAGAGAAATCATTTCTGAAAATCTTTCCAGCATTGATTTCTCCTGTGTCTTTCCTTGATTACAGTTTTGGTAGTCGTTAGGATCCGCATCGGAAAGAGTGGAGATCTCATTGCAATATATAAGAAAGGTAAACTACTCGTCTCATCACCAATTGGTTATGAGATGGATGTCCACGCTATCTAATATGGTATCAGAGGTCATAAAACCCAAATGGGTATTCGGTCCAATAAAAAGGAAATTGAGATCCAATTCAAGATAGTTGACCCCAAAAGAGCCACCATCTTAAGAAGACATGTTAGGTTCCCACATCGGAAAGAGTGGAGATCTCTGGCGATAATTCCAGTGGTGAAAGCTTCAGAAAGTCATCACAGTCGAAGCTTCTCAGCTATTACTGTCATAGCAAAATTTGCAACTTACCATCATGAATTGATACCGTGAGCACGAGTCTCATTGGAAAGGTATATTTCTCAGCTTTTAGCATTACTATCTATAAGTTGGGCTTGAAAGGATCTCAAAATTCTTGTGATTGTGTTTGGACAAAAAATTTATGTTCTTTCATTTTTTTCTTGCACGGGAATTGCAGGGAAGACAACACTGACACGTTATTGGCACTGCTGAACTAAATTGCATAAACCTGTAGCTCGATCTCGAACCTCAGATGCGAGAGTTTGGATTCGGACTCGAGCTCGTAAGCAAGGTCTTGGATCTCTAGCCTTCTTTCATCTGTCTTTATCTAGACTACAATTACAGGAGTCACCTTCATGAAATCAATTTGAGACATTGGAATCTCTGAACTCCAGAATATTAACTTTAAGATGAAATATAAGGATAAAAAGAACGAGAAAGAAAAAAAGAGTAACCAACATTAACATTAATGAACGAAAGTGGCCTAGTTGTCAAGAGGACCTAGGAAAATTAGGAGGTGATGAGTTTAATCCATAGTGATTATCTACTTAGAAATTAATTTCCTACGGGTTCTTTGAGGATATGCTCCCCTTAGGATCCCGAGTTCGAGACTCACCTGTGGCATTACTTCTACGATGTCTCCAGTGCCTGGCCTAGGGACGGGCATGGTTACCCTGTGTTTAAAAAAGAATTATAATTTCCTACGGGTTTCTTTGACATCCAAATGTTGTAAGGTCATATGATATGTCCCGTGGTAATAGTCAAGGTGCACGCAAGCTGCCCGAACAATCACAGATTTCAAAAAAAAAAAAAACGTTAACATCAACGAGTTGCATATTTACAACTTGACTGCTGTCTTGCAGGTCCTCCTTTCCACGATTTCTCATTTTCAGAGATATTCTTCAAAAGAGATGATGAACCCTGAGGTTTCCGAGTGTTCCAGAATGAAGCCTTCTGCATAAACCTCTAACTCATCTCGTATCGACATCACTTATCAACGGTTGTGATCGCCTCGAGCGGGTATCACCAAAAAAATTCAGATCATAGTAGAGGTCAATCAAATTTAATACTTTCACATGAAAAATTTATGAGAATTTGTCCTTTTTGAATTTCTTTCTCCCCCACTGATACATCAAGGAAAAGGGGTGAAACCTGTTTGTAAGTTATTACATAACGGGGCCTAAAAGCCCCATATTACAGCCAGCTCTGAAGTCTTAAAGAAAAGTTTTTCACACCAAATATTTCATTGGCAGTTATTACAATTTGCTTATTATTCAAACTTGTTGAATTTGAATATTGAAAGCATGTTTGATTGAGGCAACAGTTTCAGTCATAATCCTATGCAAAGAAACCATTGAATCAAAAGGGATTCTTTCAGTTATTGAATGATCAATGATGTTCAGGCCAATAGTCACAATGCTTCCATCACTTTCATCTTCTTCTCCATTCATTCTTGGGCTATCTGGAAGAATTGCAAAGCCTGAAGACAATATAGCCATATTATCCGGGTTTCCTCCACGTAGGAGGACCGACATGGCGAATACGTCAATAGGTGCAAAGACTATATAGGATCCCGATGCGTCGAAGAAACTCTCTTGCAGGTAATAGATCTCGACTTTTGCTCGCGACTACAAATTTGGGAACTTTTCAGATTAAAGTTTGAACAGTAAGGAGGTGTTGGTGTGCGGAAAAAAATGTATTAACAAACTTACTTTCACTTGAATTATCGACACCCGGTTTCTTGAATCGTCGCCGTTGATGAAGCAAGTAAGTTCCGAAATGAGGTAACCATACGAAAGGATGTCCCACTGTAACATATGAATGAATATGATGAGAGTCAGCAGCAGATTTTGATTAGCACATGAAGTATAAATGGAGATGATGTATGTATTAATTATCAATGTCATTCAAACCTATTTGAAGAACTTTCAACCCAAGTTTCAAACTCTAATTTGATCATTAGAGTTGTGTAAGGATTAACCTGTTCATGGCAAATCATCCATTTTCTCTATGTTCAAGATACACATATTGGCTAACAAGAACATATGTTCATGATCAAGAAGTTGTGAGTTTGAATTTTTCATAAATTATTATTAATCTCAAAAATAAAACCCATAATGAAATTTGTACTCAGCTATTACTATAATACACCGATTTGATCATTAGAGTAGCTTCAATAAACATAACATCAATTTTAATGTTAGCTCACTATCTGGTGTACATGATGTTAGATTTGATTTTTTTTTTCTTTCTTTTTAAACGCAAGTACATAGCTCATAATATGTAAAATAATAAAGAAAATTTGATTATTACTAAATTTAAACCCAATTATTAATCTTCATCTCTACCAATATGCTAAGAATCAATCAATATTATTCTTAATATAAGTTGAGTTGGGTTAAATTGAGCCAAAACTTGGCCAACCTAAAAACTGACTCAACCCAAGAAAATTATCAAACTATAACACAACTCAATCCTTATTGTTTTTCTCTCAACTATTCACATTCTCACAATCTTTCTCTCTAGTTTGCATATGGTAACTCAACTCTTAGATACGTCTCCGAGATTCTATTTATCTCAAAGACTATTGTAGTTATTGTTATAGGTTGAAATGAAGCTGTACATATATCAAGATGATGAGGCTCAAGCCGAACACCCGCATCGGGCAATAGTACCAAACCAAGCCGATCCGGTCCATTAAGACATGGCCGGCCCAAATCGAATCGACTAAACTGTTCCGGGTGCTACACAACTCGGAATGCACTCCCTCAAAATTAGTCTGCCTTCTATAAGTAGAAAGGACTATGCCTCCAATTGATACTCACAGAACCCCAACTCTCACTACACCTCGACATCCAAATGTTATAAAGGGTAAGATAGTGTCTCGTAAGAATAATGGTAATGCGCATAAGATGGTCCAGACAGTCACGGATATCAAATATTTACCTTCTCGTTCGAGTAAAGTCTAGATCATGTCATAATTATTCTTTAATACTAGAGCAACGCATAGGGGCAATATCACATAGAGATAACTCAAGAATTTTCTTAGTGTGATCCAATATAGAACCATTTTATTATATTATTGTTATCTATAATATCTGGTTCATCATGGAATTAGTTCCTTCTTCAGCACAACAATGGTTTAATAATTTTTGTGACATTAGAAATAGTTCATGTGTATAATAATCTTGATCCTTTGTGTATCTACAATATCATATTATATGGGTAAATAAAGTTGAAAAACATAACTAACGATGTAAGTTTGAATAATGTACCTTGTTTCGAGCCTTCTCGTGTCGAAGATATTGGAAAACTATTTTCGGGTCGATCGGCATGTGAAAAGAAGTGGCAAAAACGACCGAGGTACATGGAGGTCTTCCGGGATCATTATCTTTGGGTTTCTGAGTCATGACCATAACGTCTTGAGGTCCATGAATGGGAACTCTGAGCCATGGATTTTCTTTAGAAGCACTCACACTACTATAGAAACTCCTTGTCATTCTCTCAGCCAACTTCAACACACTAGACCTTCCAGCTTGTGTTATTGAGACTACATTAACATCACCAAAAAAACATGTTATGATTAATAATGCATGTTCCATTCTAATATTTACTGTATATTAGGCAATTTATATATTATGAAGCTAATTTAAAGTTATTTGGATTAATTCATATAGGTTCTTATGGTGGGCGTCTTCTTTAGAGATTTTAGGATCGAAGCTCATGTATGAACTTCATTATAAAATCTCTTGTTGTCTTTTGGGTTTGGGTCTTGGGATGAGCATAGGATGCTTCAGATGTAGTGGATTGAAACTCCGATACTTGATTATCAAATAATAGATTATATACATATATATATAGAGAGAGTTTTGTGTTATTTCTAAGAGATGACCTCATTTATTAGAGCTGGCTTGGAGTATCCAAAGTATGTTTCTTTAGAGGACTCAAGATTCGAAGTGCCTAAATGAGCTTAATTGTAAAATTTCTTGTTGTCTTCTATGTCTAGGCCTTGAAAGAAGCACATATATCCCGAATATGTAGTAGGGGCAAAGCTCTGATTCTAGTTATACAAAAAAAGAAAAAAGAAAAAAAAAAGGGTCCATGGTATATAGGGTGGATGCTCTCATTTACTTTACAAATATATTCATTTGGGGATTACAAAGAACATGAACACAAGTGAGAAGAGTATAAAGACCAAAAAGGGAATAGGGAAAAATTGAGTAGTACCTCCATTGATTGTTGAAGTGCTCATAGACATTAAAGTATATTGCCAAGTGCAATATCTAACCAGAGAAGAAATCCATCTCCTTGCACCAAATGCTAAACCAGAATTAATGTATGGTTGAAACATTTTATGAACCAATCTGTTGTCAACTTCCACATGCTCAACCCATGTAACCTACACAAATAAAGTAATAATATATAATAATCAAAGAACAAGGCCTAAAATGTTTAGTTATTTTGTATAACAAAAAGAGAGTAATAGTATTTTCATAAAAGTATTTTCCCATCACACTTTTTTTTTATTAAGCACAAATGTTTTTACCAAGAAAGTGAGAAAGAAGTAACAAGAAAGTATACGTATTACTTTTTTTTCCTTTTCACAAAAAGAGAAGTAAGAAACACGAAATAGCAAAGCATAAGTAATAAATCCAATTTTTATTTCAATATAAAGAGAAATAAGAACTAATAAATAAATAAAATAATAAACAAGATATACTAAATACAAGTTCTACTTTTCATAAAAAGAGAAACAAGAATCAAAGAAACCAAAATTAAGAAACATAAAACAAGTACTTTCCATAAAGAAAAAAAAAACAAACAAGGCACATTTTTTTTCCTTTCCACAAAACGAAGCAAAAAATGATGAAGAAAAGAAACAAGAGGCACGATTTTTTTTTCTTTCCACAACAAAAACCAAAAAACAAGAAATAATTAAGAAACACAATGTACTAAAAAGTTTTTTCTTTTCACAAAAAGAAAAACGAGAACTATATTTATGAGAAAAAATGTTAAATTATGTTAAAAACCATCAACCAACCAAAAAACTTAAACTTATGAGTATGGATAAATTTAATTATATCAACCAACACTTCCTCTCACTTGTTGGGTTTTGAAATTTGAGAAATGTCCTACAAGTAAAATTCAATTTTAATTTGAGATTCATTGACTCGACAGATACTCGAACTCAGGACTTCTTGTTCTGATACCATGTTGAAAACGTTATGAAATTATGGAGTTTTGAATAGAGAATAAACCTTAGTCATTCCATCAGGAGATGGTTGGATCAAACAGCCAGAGGGTTTTTTAGAAAAGCCAAAGGATGGATAAGGGAAGAGATCTTCCAAAGAAACATCAACAACTCCCCATGTGCATGGAGCTACTTGTTTGCAAAACCTCCCAAAGTAACATTCTCTTGTCTCCACAACAGGTGTGGGGATCTGAAACTCAGCTGTCATCTTCAAAACACACACAAAACACAACCAACATCATTAACAAAACAAACACATATACACATGAAACATGTTACATATATATATATATATCATCTTCATGGGAAGCTTATAATATAATTCATATGCATAAAACCCTAGAAATTTTCTTGGTGACATGTTTTTCAAAATGGACAATATTTAGCTCTTGAGCAAGGTACGAATTTCGTATTCAAAACATGCCAATATAGATCTCGGCAAAGAAATTGCTTAATATATATAAGAAAAAAAAGTTTCTAGGAATATAATTTCCTTTTTTGATTACGGGAAGTCAAAGCTTTGCTCCACCCGAGAGACATCACTGGCCCGTCCCTAGACTCTGCTATCGAGATGCATTTTCCAACGATCTCGAACCAGGGATATCCGAGGAAGCATACCTTCAAGTGTGTAGCCTCAATCAACTAGGATGCCCCTCAGAGTTATGAATGCAAAATTTATTGTAAAGAAATTGCGAGCAAATAAATACAATTCTTAAAAATAGAAAATCAAATGGTTAAACCTTACCATACCCGATTAGCATTCAATCAAGAAATATTCTTAAAATTCTCACTTATGGTAAAAAAAAAAAAGTGTTACCACTTGCAAAGTTCCATGGTAGGGCCCTCCAGGCTCCATTGATGTCCAAATTTGAAGAATTGCTGCTCTTGAAACAATGTCAGCAAAGACAACTGGCCATTGTTCCTGATGAGAAAAACAAAATTAATCTCTCAAATTCTACAAACATGAAGAAAAAAAAAATCTCAACTTTATCAATAACCCAAAAAAAAAAAAGAAAAAAAACACACCAAATCCATAAAAAACCCAACAACTCTAAGTGGGTCCATTCTGATATATTCAGTTTGTCTTGAAAACTCAGTTTGAAGATGCTGTTGATGTTGTTGTTTTTCTTTAGGAAATAAATTTGTGTTGTTCCATTGACCACTCCCAAATTTGTAGTTGCCAAAATCAAGGTCTAGAAGTGCACTAAAATGAGGATCTTCATCAACCTCAACCAATTTCATAATATCCAACATTGAATAGAAGGATTCAGCTCCTTCAACTTGTTGGGGTTGCCATAGAAGATCTCCATCAAGGGCGGCTTTTGTGAGCTTTTCCATGGCCGCGTCCGCCAGCTGCGTGATTCTCCAGCGGTTATCATCGGTGCACACCGACACCGCCATGAGAAGGTCGCTCGCTCTATAGAGCTCATTACCTCTTACATTATTGGAGTTTGATGATGATTGATCTAAGAGGTGAAAGTTTGAGGCACTTTGAGGAGAGTAGGAATTAGTTTGAGGAGAACCAACTTCTTCATTGTTTTCTCGGTTATTATTTTCCATCTGGGATTAAGAAATCATAGATAAACAAATTGACGAAGCAAATCATACTAAAATCACTTAATAATCAACAATAAAATGTTCTTAATTATTAGAAGAAAAAAAACACCAACTAGTCGATATGTCTAATATAGCAACACATACTAATCACAAATAGATGAACACAAAGAAAAAAATTACTAATATTACTAATTACTAGTTAGTAATAATCAATAACGCATTAATTAAGAAAAACCACTAACTAGTTAGCATTAATATATACTAATTATTGGATCGATGAACTCAGTTCGTAGTAACAAATACTTATTATTAAACGTGTTAAGAAAAATAATTACTAACTAGTTAGTAATAATACATATTCATCAAGAAATAGAACCTATAACATAAAAAAATTACAACTGAATGAGTCAGTGACGCAATGTTTTCATTGTTTGGTTGTAAATTAATTTCACACCAGCGTCACAAGTTCGATTCTGAAAATCGGTATTCGTTCCCCCTCCCCCATATGTACTAAAAAACATGAAAAAATTACTAACTAGTCGATAGTCATACCTCACTACCTATGAATAAATATCACAAACAAAATTTTGATTTTATTTGGATCCATATATGACTAAAATCAAATAATTTGGAAGAAGTCTTTGGTTTCCACAAGTTTTTTTGTTCCCTCTCTCAATTTTAATAAATCTTCGTTTTTCAAAACTTTTTTCTCAATGATATATCATATATATATATATATATATATATATATATGCCTTTGATTTTTCTCAAAAAAAAAAAAGCCTTTGATTTTGTGTTGAATAAAGAAGAAAAAAAATTGACTTCAGATTGAGATCTTAGTTTTATTATTGAACTTTTTTTTTTTGAGAAGATTTATTATTGAACTTTAGCACTTATAGATCTCTCTATTTAAATCTTATATTATCATTTCGTTCCTAATCTTTTTAAAGTTTTATTTTGATATTTGTTGATAAATCTCCTTTTTGTTTGGGTATGGATATACTCTAGGGTAAGTTTTATTTATTTTTAAGATTTTGTTTAGGGTTTTGAATCCTATCCATATCACTTTTTTTTTTTTTTAAAGTTGATAAAGATTTTAACTATAAATAAATTATATACGTAAATCATGTTTGAGGATGTGTTTTTAACTCATAGATATCAAGTTTATTCATATCCAATTCTTTATATCAAGTTTATTCATATCCAATTCTTTGTTTCAGATTTCTACTTTGATAAATACCTCTTCTTCTTTTTTTTCTTTTTTCCCTTTGAAATCTAGAAAATCTTCTCTTTATTCTAAAACTTCTATGAAAATAAAAAATAGAAGTTAATTTTTCATAGAAGTTTTATTTTCAAAAAATAAAAAATAAAACTTCTATGAAAAATTAACTTCAGAATTAGTTCAAAAAAAAAAAAAAACTTCAGAATTCAAGAGAAAATGGAGATCTTCAAAAGTAATATAGACAATTTTAGAAGAGCAAGCTTAGGAGTACAAATAGATGATGAAACCATGCATGTTATACCATAATCAAAAATCAAAATTCTCTTCAATTTTAGGAATTAATCCATCAACTGCTTAGAGATTCTAGGTCAAATTGTGAATATCCAAACAGGGTTTCCTCCCTCTTCCTTTTCTGTTATGATTTCTGTGGGAAATTGCTTCCCAATTTTCAAAGTTTTAGTTAACAATTCAAGCATGACCAAAGTAAAAAAAAAAACATGCAAATTGATCAAAATGGATTTGAACTTTTAGGATTTTCACCAAAATGAATTATAATCAAACCAAGTATTACTTTACAACCTCTTATCTTGAATTGAAACCCTAATTTAATTTGTAAATCCCTGAGAAAGATCAAAATCAACTCAAGAACAAAGATCAACAAAAATAGCCCAACTCTAAAAAATCAAACTTCCCTTAAATTTTAGGAATTGGTCCTTCAATTTCTTAGAGCTTCTAGGTCAAAATATGAATATCAATAAATGGTTTTTCCCCCTCTTCCATTTCTATTCTTATTTTTGTAACAAATTGCTTCCCAATTTTAAATGTTTTAGAGAATAATCCAAACATGACCTAATTAACAAACATGCAAATAGATCAAAATGGGTTTTAATTTTTAGGGGCTCCCCCAAATGAATCACAATCAAACCAAAATTTTACCTTGACAATCTCTTGAGCTTGAAAATCCCTAATTTAACTTCTTCCTGTAAATCCCAACTCTAAAAAAAACAAACTTTTCTTAAATTTTAGGAATTAGTCCATCAATTTCTTAGAGCTTCTAGGTCAAAATATGAATACCAATATATGGTTTCTCCCCTCTTCCTTTACTATTCTTATTTTTGTGAGAAATTGCTTCCCAATTTTAAATGTTTTAGAGAACAATCCAAACATGACCTAATTAACAAAAACATGCAAATAGATCAAAATGGGTTTTTAACTTTTAGGGTTTCCCCCAAATGAATCATAATCAAACCAAAATTTTACCTTCACAATCTCTTGAGCTTGAAACCCTAATTTTTTTTTTCTTCCTGTAAAGCCATAAAAGAGATCAAAATCAACTCAAGAACAAAGATCAACAAAAACCCAACTGTTAAAACTCAAATCAAATGAAAACCATATAATAAAAAAAATAAAATCAAAATACCCTTTGAGAATTATGGATCGAATTGTATGAATTCTTAGTGCATACAACAGCTCTTAATATATAATGAAAAATCTCTTTTTTATTCGGAGTATTCGATGAAAATGTTCAGTTTGTGGACTGTGGGTTTCCATATATGGATTTGATTTTTCAGTAAGGGTTTCCAGATGAACTGTACTTTCTTCCACGTGTCAAAACGGACGTGGCTGTTTACTTCATTTTGATAGGTTTTTGGCGTTTATAGACTTTCAAAAATTCAGATTTTCTTTTGATGATGATGGATACACGTTTTGCTTGGTTTTCTGAAGAGTGATTTCCGGGACTTTCTCAAATTTTATGAAATTATATATATATTTATTTATTTTTGTTTTGTTTTGTTTAGTAAAATAAAATACTGAGAACTAGAACTTAGGTTGTTAATACATCAACATATCTTTTTTTTTTTTTTGAGACAATACATCAACATATCTATACTTTGATTTTTTTTTGTTCAATTAAATATTGAGTTAAAATACCATTTATTTATTTATAATTTAAATTCAACACCATGATCATAAGTTCGATTGTAAAAATCAATATTTAGATTCATGCCTTCTATGTAGGATTTGTGGTCCACTTTCCCCAATTCATACTAAAAAATATTATTTATTTTGGTTGAGTATTTATTCTTAGGTTCGAGTTCTCAACCATATTTATACTAAAGTTTCATGATTAAATTATTAAGAATAGGAGGTAAATTAAGAAAATCCTATTAGAGGATTATTCTCACAAAATAATTACTTTTTTTTTAGTACATAGTGGGAGAAGGGGACCAACAAACCCTACATAGAGGGCACAACACTACTCTCAAATAATATGAAAGTCAAATATCGATTTCCGGGCTCGAACTCGTGACCGTGAGGTTGAAATGGATTAACACCAGACAAAATAACCAACTGCACCACTGACCCTCAAATAATATGGTAAATTTTAAAATATTTGCCTCCATATATATTTTGTTATATTATAAATATTCATTAATACTATTATTATAAAAAAAAGTGACAATACTTATTTAATAGAGATGACTATATTTGTTAATTATTTTGAAAGTGTTGACTAGTCTAATAAATTACTATTGATTGTAATATAAAAGTTTGTGACAGTTAAGTATACCTCAATTATTCTAACCAAAATACTATTAGCTCTTACAATATTTGGATGTAAAAAAAGTTCGAGTCTCAGAATTTCTCTCATGAGTTTTGTGTTAGAATAATTTTTGGTGGTAGATTTTACATCTTATAATTAATTCTAAAAGTAATTTTTTATATCGTGTTTTACTCAAGCCTAGCCCCTTTTTATTAGTTAGATTCAACACTTTAAGGGTGTGTTTGGAGCACCGATTTGATTATTATAAACGGAAGGTTATAATATAAGGTGAGTTATGATAAACGGTGGGTTATTATAAATGGTGTTTGATGGGTAAGTGTTATTATAACAGAGATTATGATAAACGGTGTTTGAAAGACTGGTTATGTAAGAAAAAATAATATATGTAAGGTGTAGATAAACATGTACCTAGGTTTTGATAAACGGACACGCAAGTTTAGGTAACCACTGTTTATAATAAACGGTGGGACAAACATTGGTTGAGTTATTATAACCAACTCGCCGTTTACATAAACGGGGCCCAAACACACCCTAAGTCTATTGAGTCACAAACTCAATTTGAGCCGTCGAAATAAATACATCTTGCTCAAGTAAAATTAAACTATTAATTAAGAACTTTACCGGCATCTTGTACGACCTAGTAATCATGAGATTATAGATCATGAGTTCATTATCTTCTCCAATGTTAATTACTATAGATCAGCCGTACGAACTATTAATTACTCAAGAAAAAAAGAAAAGTGGTAAGGATTAATTATCCCATATTCCTAGAGTATTGACTATTGGCTGAGTTATTATAAGAAATAAAGATTATTAGTTGAGTAATTTTTGTGCGTAGCTAACTAGATCAGGCGTTCATTATCATATCCAAGGTTAAAAATCAACCTTTTTTGTTAAAAAAAAAATCAACCTTTTATTCAATATTTTCTTAACGAAAAAAACAAAAGTTCATGTGCTTAATTAAACTTTTTTTTTTCATCTACTTTAGTTTGTTTCATTTGATTATTATACTTTGAGCGTTTAATTTTAGTTTTTGCACTTAAAATTAGTAATTAATTATAAATAATTTTTACCAACAATAATAATTCAACGATATATATAGATTTTTCTTTTTTCTTTTTTAGATTAAAATAATTGGGAGTGGGGTACTCGAACTCAAGACTTCTGGTCATTGGACATACACTAGTGCCGTTGTGGAACTGCTCATGTTGGCCTAAAAGATTATGATTTTGATAGTCTATTCCATTATTAAATTCATAAAATTATAGAAGATTATATATATATATATATGTGTGTGTATGTATATATGTATATATATAAATAATGAACAACTTTTTATTCAAATTCGTTAGAAAAAAGATGAAAAGGTAAATTTTATTGAAATTAATCTAATAAAATAATAATTTAATACAAAGAAACAAATTGACATACATACCCATAAACTTGATCGAAAGGAAAGTTTTTTTTTTTTTTGAAAGCTGATCGAAAGGAAAGTTAATACAAAAGTTAACAAAAATAAAATTTTAATAAAAAAAAACTAATTTTGAACTTTATATTGATTAAATTTGGACATTTAAAAATATATAAACTAATAAATTAAATTTAAAATACAATAAATAATTTCTTTTAGACCAAGCAATAAGTAATTTTTTTTTTTTTGAAATGCAATAAATAATTTTTTAGATGGGAGGATTCGTATCTTCAAAAAAACAAGGGGAGGATTCGAACTAAAAATTGAGTAATTATTAATATATCAGTTGTTTTTTAGAAATATTTAATATATCAGTTAAGTTTTCTTTACTCACTTTAATCTAAAATATAATAACTAAAATAGTATTTAACCTATATGTAAAAAAAATTATTTTTTTTGAAAAAAGGCTCGAACTCGTGACTGTATAGTTGAAATAGATTAATACCAGACAAAATAACCAACTGCGCCACTCACCCACGGTTAAAAAAATTATTTTAATAGCATAGCCTCTATTATACTAATGTATTATGTGAAGCACCAATTTGGAGAAGTATTAATACGATTCTTGAAACTTTAACTTTTTTGTAAATTATGGTCAAACAATAAACCATCAAACTAGGCTTTTTGGTTCACAAGAGAATTTTTTGTTTAGATATTTTTGGTTGTTGATTAATAAAATGGTGGACTTTGCACTCATAAACTTATCTAGTTTGTAGTTTTTTAGACTAAAATTTTAGTGTCACCCACAATCATGATTGTATTCTCAAAAACTACAAACTAATTAAAATTCACCTAAGTTAGGGAATTATATATATATGTATATAATTTAGGACAATTTTGATAATTTGTCCTAATTAAAATTAGATGCGTGAAATTCTACGTATCAAATAAAATAAAATTTATTAATCTTATAAGATTTTAAAAAAGTTATAAGCTCAATTTATAATAATTAATAGGAAATTTTCATTGAACATTTTATTATTCAATCACTTTAAATTGATAGTCATAAAATCAATAAGTTTCAAATGCAAAATTGATAAGTTTGAATGAGCAAAACTTGAAATGGATAAATTTCAATCATCTCAAATATTTCATTTTTTTTGTTATGTATGAAATAGCCATAAAAAACAAATAGGAGAGCGAGAATGACAATGATTTTTAGGCCATGATTGCAATTTTTCAAAATCACTTTTTTATTCTTCTCATAACTACATTTTGATTCTTCCCGTAACGATTTTATTCTTTTCATAGCTACATTTTAATCTTTCCATAATTTTTTTTTCTCCACATCATTATTTTATTCTTTTTGTAATTATCATTATTTTCATAATTATTCTCTTCACCCAAATATAAAATAATATATTTTTTTATAATCATTCTCTTCCCTATTTTCTCATAATTCTCATTTTCCTCAAATTATTATCATCCTCTTTTTTTTCAAATAAACCTTAAAAATTGAAAAATGATGAATTTAATCTATGACCGTGTTTATTGAAAAATTAATATTCTATAAATATTATAGGTTACTTAAAGTTGAGTTGCGCCTAGAGATGTCCACGGGGCGAGGCGGGGACGAGGATGGCTTTACCACCCACATCCTCGCTACTCATTTGCCTCATCTCCGCGAAATTCACCATAAAATTTAGCGGGGAACGGGGGCGAGAATTCACCGCGGGGAAATCACGGGAATCGGGTTCCCCACGGGAAATTATTCTCTATTTAAGTCTTCATCTTTTCTTTTTTTATTCTTGAACTTTTTCAAAAAAATTTGACTTTTTTACTCAATTCATTGAATCTTAGATAATTTTTTCAATATTAAAACAAATGTTTATTGATTTTTAATTAAAGAAAATATTAATATAAATAAGTATTTTTACTATGTATATAAATGTATTATATATATATATATAATATGAACGGAGTGGGGAACGAAAAAACGGAGATGGGCAATACATTTCCTGTCCCCATCCCCATTTAACTCGCAGAGAATTTTACATCCCCATCCACCACCTATTCGAGAATTCACGGCCCTTATAAAGCGAGTCCCCACGGCACCCCGGCCCCGTGGGGAAAATGGACAACTCTAGTTGCGTCTAATCCCCCACAAAAAAAAGTCACAGCTATATAAAAAATATATGTTAGAATTTTGGAAGGTAATTGACGTATAGAGAAACGTGTTTGGAAGAGACGGGACTGGACATTTCTTTTTACAAATTCCTCGATCACCTCCTTCTCTCTCTCTCTCTCTACACCTTCCTTCGAGAGTGAGCCTGTGGAGCAGATCTTCATTTTTGCAGCCATGATTTCATCCACCAAGCTCAAATCTGTCGATTTCTACAGGTCTGATCTCTCTCTCTCTCTCTCTTGGCCTTCGTTCACCATTCCTTCCTTTCCACTTTGCATTTGCGTTATTCCATGGAAGGCTCTCTTTGCATTTGCCCCCCGCTTCTGTTTGATTTTTGTTTCTTTCAATCGTTGCTGTATTTGCGCGTGTTTCTGTGGATTTCATGGTTGTTTGATTGGGAAGGCGAGGCGGGGCTGAATGGTGATCTTGTTCGAGGATTTGATGGCCTTGGTTTTCTGGGTTGTTTCTATATTAGGGTTTTGCTTTCTTTATTTGCAGATCAAAGTGAAGTAATATGGCATTCTTGTGGAGTTTGATTCTGATTTGTTGGTGTTATCGCATGATTAAGAGGGTTGATCTTTTTTGAAACTCGAAATCGGAGTTTCGCCCACTATACGTTCTTAGGCCAGGCACCGAGAGACACGGGAAGTGTCTACAAATTAATGTGTTGAATTTACTGGATTGCAAATGTAGTTAATTACGGATAGTAGGTATAATTGGCTAAGCATGGGTAGTGGGATATGTGATTCGTGCGAGAGATGGAGATATTGTTGCATAATTGAATTACATTCCTATAGGATTTCTAGTTTTCTTGTAAGAAATGGTTTTGCACATGGTGAAGTATGATCTTCTTCTCATATGTGGGTGATTCCTTTGTCTGTAGGAAAATACCGAGAGATTTAACGGAGGCGACATTATCAGGTGCAGGATTATCCATAGTAGCAGCTCTGTCCATGATGTTTTTATTTGGAATGGTATTTTACTTCTATCTCTTTAGTTATAGATTTGAAATAAACTTATTGTGCATGAAGTTGCGTTATGGTTCAGTTCCACCCAATCTAAGAAAATTAGTTCGACTAGCTTGCATTTCTTACGATGAATACGGTTTGCAGCTCACTCCTTGTGTTTGTTTGTTCTGTTTCATCTTATCTTTCTTATTTACCTCTGTAGGCTTTTCTTGTTCATGATTTTCAATTTTATTTTTCAGGAACTTAGTAATTATTTGAGTGTTAGCACGTCTACATCTGTAATTGTTGACAACAGTAGTGATGGAGACTTCTTACGGATGGACTTTAATATCAGGTACTGTATGCTTTTCTACAGAACACGTTATGAACGTCCTTAATGAAAGTCGTTTCCATGGAAAGGAATATTTCCCCACATGTTGTTTTGTTTTCTACATCACCAACAAAATAAAATGCAGTTTTTGGTTGACTATGTAGTTTCCCTGCTCTCTCATGCGAATTTGCTGCTGTAGATGTGAACGATGTGTTAGGAACTGTAAGTTTTTGCCCTTCATCTCTCCAGTTGTTTACCTATGCAACAATGTGTTTGTAGATATGGTTGAATAATGCTAATACAACACTTTAGTGGCCACGCCACCAGAAATTAATATGAAAAAAAGTTAAATTTATGTTTGTTCAAACAATATCATTACTTGTTTCTGCATTTAATTCTGAGTGCGTTCGTTAATTTTTTTTAAAACTTTATTGTGGCTTATAGTAGGCTAAATATTTTTCTCCCCTACAGAATAGGTTGAATATTACGAAAACAGTCCGTAAATTTTCTATAGATTCAAATTTGCGGTCCACTGGATCCGAGTTTCATTCAGGACCACTATCAAATTTGATTAAGCATGGGGATGAAGTAGATGAAGAAACCAATGAAGGTTCCGCTGTGTTGAATGCTCGGAACTTTGACAGATATGCTACTTTGTAAGCATTATTATTAATCGGGGGCTCAGAGTCTTTTCTTTTTTGAGTTTCCATTCGTAATTTTACCTGATTTACCATTATGATCAGGACAGTTGTACCATACGACTCATTTTAATTACACTCTGCAGGCATCCTATTATGGTCGTTAATTTTTATGCTCCTTGGTGCTACTGGAGCAATAGGCTGGTAAGCTTGATTCTGTTGTGTGTGTGCTTGTCTTGTGTATACATATAGTATCGGTATGTATGCGTAAAAAGATCCCTAAAGTTATTTGGAGGTGGGTGTTAATATTCAGTTGTGATTTTTTTTTTGAGTAATTGGTTCTTTGAATTTTAATTTTTATTCTGTATACGGGTTCTCTTTCATCCAAACTATTTAAGCTGTCCATTTCAGAACATATATTGTCAATTAATAAAAATGGAGTCTATATTATTTTCTCTTAACTATCAACTTTTTTTTTTAAAAGAAAAAAATTCATTGATGAGTGAAACTACCAAAGAATAAAAAAAACCCTTGAGAGTACCCCGAGGGAGAATTACAAAAGGCCACTCCTATTAGATAGGACTCATAGGGGAGGGTAAAGAAGCTATAGTGATGGAAAATGGGAGATCGTCTACACCTAAGTCATAACTAAAGCAACCACATGTAAATACGAAAGTATGAAATCTCCTTATCTTGGAAGTTTCTTCTATTTTTCTCATTCCTAAGCTACAACAAAAAGTTAGGAAGCTTAATCTTGGGCTTGCCATTCTCTTATCACGTTGGATAAGTGTCTTCTTTTCTATTCACACATTTTTGCACGTGAGATTCTGTCTTATCACGTTTTTTTTATAATTATAGTGTTAGGGATATGATTTGATATAATTTTGATTAAGATGAAACTAGGAAGCTTAATCTTGGGCTTGCCATTCTATATCTTTGAAGACCTCGAAGTATCATGGATTGTACACATTTTGGACAAAAAACATAAGCTATAGTTGGTTCAGCATATGACCATTGAGAAAACAATATATTATTAGACCAGGCACATGAATTCCGAAAAAATACTATACTATCTTCCATTTTCTTACCAGTTCTGTTATTTTCCAGAAACCTTCGTGGGAGAAGGCTGCCAACATTATAAGAGAAAGGTGCTCTCCTTTTGGTATTTTTATTTGATTGAAGATAAATAAATTTAATTGTTTTTTTAATTGTATCACAGTTACATGTATGTTACCCTTCTTTTGGTCACTGCTGCCCATTTATAATGAAGAAATTGTTTGTCTAGATATGATCCAGAATTAGATGGACGAATTATCGTGGGGAAGGTTGATTGCACTGATGAAGCTGATTTGTGTCGGCAGTAAGTGATGATTTGATTAATTTGGCTCTCTAATTAAAAAAAACTACATTGGTTTCTATGGCTTTTGGGAGATCTGGTTCTAACTTCTTTTTCCTTTTCATTTTAATCTTCCATGGCACCACTCTAATTCTTTGGTTGCCTGAATTAGTTTATATTCTGCTAACCCTGCTTGACAATGAAAAATTCAGGCATCACATACAAGGTTATCCATCTATTCGCATTTTCCGTAAAGGAAGTGATTTAAGGTAAGCAAAGTGATTGTTGATAAATTATTGCTTCCATCCGGTTCCTATGATAGATTATATATAGTTTTCGTTTTCATTGATTCTAATTTCATCCACGGAGGGGGTGAGGTTAAATTTTCTTTGTCCATAGCCGCAACTACATCAGTTGTAGAGAACCCTCGTGATAAGCTAGTAATTTTGTCCATGGTGGCTGATTACTCATGAATATATTATATAACTGTACAATGAACAAATTGGTTATTTCTTTCTAAAATTTGGAACTGTTTGTTTGCCCGAATCGAATTTGAAGGAAATATAAAATACAATTTTGATCACAAAATATTAGGTATGGAAGGCATCCAAGGTTTCTATGTGTGTTCGTTGATATAATTAAATCTACTCCAACACATGAACTTAAGTTTTTGGGCTAATTGGTGATTTAACATAATTCAACATAATATCAGAGTAGGAGGTTCTGAGTTTAAACCCTTGCCGAGCCGTTTCATCTCAATTAATATTGACTTTCACTTGATGGGTATTCTCAAAATTTCCAAGCCCACAAGTGAGGGTAGTGTTGGTTGATATAGTTAAATTTACTCTAACCTATCAACTTAAGCTTTTGGGTTAATTGATGATTTAACATAATTCAATAATATGTATGAAATAATTAGTGATGCTGCATGCAAACAATAATCAACAGGAAGAAGCACGGACAAATAAAAGGTAGCATATTTAGGCATGCATTATCAGAACTTCTCTCTCATTATTTGAATTTGGAAATGGCTAATAAAATGTGTAAAGTTACAGGTTTATTGATAAATTATGAATTAGAGTTTCTTTTCCCTTCTTCTTTTGCATGAGTACGCGCAAGCGCGTAGCTTGGGTCTAAGCAGATATGAGCTAAAGTAGCCGAACTAGTTGATGTGCAAGGAAATAGGAAATATCTTTTAGTAATATCACGAAAGGATACAGTCGTGTACAAGTCTTAGTTTCTCCAAGTTGAGCGAAGAGTTTCATTTTGAGTTTCTTTTTCTTTTTATATTGAACTTTGTCTCTACTTCTCTACGTTCCTACTTTCCTTGGTTCGAGCTGCTTCATGTTATCAAATTATTCAACAAAATTGTCTTTGGTAGGGATGACCATGGACACCACGACCATGAATCTTATTATGGGGATCGAGATACAGAATCTCTTGTTAAGGTACATTCAACTTTGTAGCACTATTTCATTATGCTCAAAATTTTAGCTGGATTTTATTATTATAATGAAAAATTGAAAATAACGTGCTTGTTTATTCTTGCTAGTAATTTTAATTCTGCTGACATTTTACGGTGCATAAATTTAACAATTGCACCACCTGAACTCTGAATTCTATTTATCTCAGACAATGGAAGATCTGGTTGCACCTCTTCCAAGGGAAGCGCAGAAACTAGCTTTGGAGGATAAATCCAATGCAACAGAAAGCGTTAAGAGGCCCGCTCCATCAACAGGAGGGTGCCGAATTGAAGGATATGTTCGTGTAAAGAAGGTAAAGTTCTTATTGAAATGAAAAAAGGTGGGAACTTCTTTTTGCATGTACTTCATTTAAATAAAGAAGAGCCAAATGTTTCAACTTTCAACTTGTCCCTCATGCTATCTATTATTCATGTTTACTTCATTATGCTTGGGTAAGATCATTTATCCTTGTTTTGGACGTTTGTTGCTGAAGTTGTTTGCTTTTACAGGTTCCGGGAAGCCTTGTGATTTCAGCTCGTTCAGACTCTCACTCATTTGATGCGTCTCAAATGAATATGTCACACGTTATATCTCACCTTTCTTTTGGCAGGAAGATTTCTGCCAAGGTTTTTAGCGATGTTAAACATTTAATTCCATACATCGGTTTAAGCCACGACAGGTTGAATGGACGGTCATTCATTAATCCGCACGAGTTGGGTGAAAATGTCACTGTAAGTTTTTGGATATGATCTGCAGGATAGTTTCCATTTTAATGTACATCCTATGCATGTCTCTTTTGCATTAGTGATATTAACTTGTGTATCGTGAGCATGTTTTTTGTTTGCCGAGTCAGCAATTACCGCATAGAATTACGGAACGTAATATTGAGTGCTTTTGAACTAGTGAATTTTTCCATGTAATTTTATTTTTGCATCATTTTAAAGAGAGATTAGCAATAAGTTTTTAACCGGCTGCTTCATAAATACACTTACTCTCACTAGCCTCTCTATGCTAGTTTCTCTTATTAATCCTCGTTCTGTACTTCTCTCTTCATATACTTCCTCTCTATTAGGTACCTTTTTCCCCCTTTGTATCGTTGTTTTTAACATTACTATGTTATAGTTCTTATCCTGCACTTTTTTTTTAATACAAAAGACGAAGCTTTTCTTGAAAAAAAGAAAAGAACTAATGCAAGGGCAACTATTAAAACCAAGCCCATAAAAGGGAACCCAATTACAGGAACGAGTTCCAATCATGTAAAATATGACCAAGTGAAGAATTATAACAAACTTAAACCCCATTTGATAACCATTTGGTTTTTGGGTTTTGGTTTTTGAAATTTAAGCTTAGTTTTATTCAAAATTCCTACCATGTATTTTATCTTTCCTTCAAAAAGTAGATGAATACTAACCAAATGTCAAAAATAAAAACAAAGTAACTTTTTTTTTTGTTTTCAAATTTTGGCTTGGTTTGTAAAAGCATAGGTAAGACATAGATATCTATGTAAGAAAAAATATATGGTAAAATAGTTGTTGTAAACTTAAATTTCAAAAACCAAAAACTGAAAACAAAATGGTTCTCAAGCGGGGCCTTAGGAACCGACACCTAAAGAGAAACATAGAACATGGTAGTGGAACAAACCTCGTAGTTTTCTTTTCCTACCTCTTTAAAAATTCTATTATTCCTCTCTCCCACAACTCCAACCCCGAACAATCGCACAAATTCCTGTTGCCACCAAAAAACTCCCCTTAAGAAGCGTCATCTCCTTACAACCTCTTGGTCCATCGAACTGAAAGTCAAAAACACATTTTTTATAAGCACTTATTTTGAATGTACTTTTGAACACACAAACCTTCATAATTTGACAAAATTTTCAATGTCAAGTTTTGGAATGGTGTGAATATTGCTGAATGTGCACTAAGCATACTGTTTTATGGCTGTATTTTCCCTTGCAGATCGAGCATTATCTTCAAGTAGTTAAAACAGAGGTGCTGTCAAGTAGATCTGGTAAATTACTTGAAGAATATGAATACACAGCTCACAGCAGCGTGGCCCAGAGTCTACACATACCTGTTGCAAAATTCCATTTTGAGCTCTCTCCCATGCAGGTTTTATACAACTGAAACATTTTATCTCTTGATTTATCTTCAAATAATATATTTTTCTGCTAAATCCTTCCTTTCTTTTTATTTCCTTCCATCTTTTTATTTGTATCAAAAGGTTGTGGTTACGGAAAACCCAAAGTCCTTCTCACATTTCATCACAAATGTGTGTGCCATCATTGGAGGTGTTTTTACGGTCAGTATTACACGCATCCGTTTCTTTTCACGGCTCTTGTTGGCGAGCATCGTGGTCTGATAGGTATTCATTTCTGTTACAGGTTGCCGGAATATTGGATGCACTTCTGCACAATACTATTAGATTCATGAAGAAAGTTGAACTAGGCAAAAACTTTTGATAGTCTTATTTTTACCAGGAATTTTTACTACACCGTGCCTTTTTGTAGAACTCACAAAACTTTAGTTAACGTATGTTTTGTTTTTTTTAGACAAGCAAAGAAGCTAGGTGTGGCTATTGAAAAATTTTCCTGCTTGAAAATTGATTTTGTAGAATTTGAATTCCAGAATAAATTTAATTTCTATGCTTCCACATTTTCTGATAATTCAGAACTTGTGATCTTCCTAATTGCCAATAGATCTTTACGCAGAAAGGGTGAAGACTTAGATATGAATCTCCAATTTTCTTTGAATTCAAAACAGATTCAAAGCCACCAAATAATTCTTTTGAGGAGGAAGTTCAATAACATTTATACAGATTTGAAAAGAATATTCATCAAAGATTGTAGATAAACTCTGTACTTAGAAAGCTAAGATAACAGCAGCAACAAATGCTCCAATGGAGCCAATGCTGCTTGGGATGATCAAAGGTCCGAAACTTGGAGGCAGTGATACCGGAGGGGCAGGGCTGATAACAACCGTCCCCGGAGTTGAAGGTGGAGACTCTTGCCCAGAAGGCACGGGAGATGGATTGACTTCATCAGCAGGTGGGGGAGGTGGGATGGTTTCCTCAGCAGGTGGGGGATATGGGGCGATTTCAGTCGATCCCGATGGTGTGGGAGAAGGTGCACCGGTTTGATCATTTACTGGTGCAGGAGCCGGAGACGGAAATGTAGACGGGGCCGGAGATGGAGCAGAGGTTGGAGGCGACAGAGTGCTCGAATTGCTTCTATCAGCCAAAACAACCACCACCAGCTTCTCATTTTTTAGGCAATTGTCTTTGTTTCCACTGATAAAATAGTAAGGCCCAGATTTGTCAAATTGGAAAACAGTATGGCCATCAGAATACTGTTGAAGTGGTGATTGGAGGATGCAGTTGTTGTAGGCATCTTGGGTGACTTGAAGCACTGAGTCTTGGTCAGCAGCATAGTTGAAAACTGCAAAAGATAGGCCTCTTAATCATGGTTTCAAATTATAAATTTTAATGAATGACAATAGTTAATAATAAGCTAGATATATGTTTTAGTACTTAATGTTTGGATATCCTTTTCGATATAATCTTATATGTTAGTGAATATTAACCTTCTTGGTTGATGATAAACTTAAATAACCTAATCACACTTTTGCTGAAACTTCAATATTTGTTGATACATTTTCTTTCGTTTTAATATTAGTTTGTTAGTTTTTCATTTCACTATTCAAGCAAATCTATTATATATATAAAAATAAGGTATGCTGATGTAAAACAGTTTCTTTTTTAGTTAATCATATGTAGGGATGGGGATTGTATAATTAAGTTGAGTGCAAAAAAAAAAAAAGTTTTTTTAGTATAATGGACTGGAGAATTTGACCATGTCAATTATTGCTAGGCTTAATCTATTTTAGAGTGTAAAAAAAGTTTGATCTGTAAGAAAAAAAGGGTTTGATATGTAAGGCACAAACTTTGGTTGTCTTTCATTTGCAATAATGTTATGAAGGATTAATTGAGAAAAAAACATGAGATTTTTTTATATATACCTAAAGAGTCTCCAATTTGAAACCTGTTTGCTTCTGCCCATTGATTATAGCTTTGTGGCACCCAACCCTTTGCTCCCCCAACTATGAACTGAGTGCCTTCACTTTTGTGCAACAACATCATTACACACATCAAAGCCCCAAATGCAAACCCTAATTTGGCCATTTTGAACATCACAATATTATGCAAGGTATCCAAAATGCCAAATAAATGGATTTGAAACAACTTGAGAATGCAATCATGACAAAGGGGTATTTGTAGGCCAAAGTTGAAGAATGAAAACCTTGCAAAATTGTGGCATTGAAGCTTTTGGTACTGAAATTGATGATCTGTTTCATTTAGATTTCTTGATTTCAATTGAGTTTATGCTTTGCTTGACTATTTTTGGAATATTCATATCTTAGGATTAGAGTTTGAAGGAAAAAAGAAAAAGAAATACAATTATTCTCTATTGACCTTCCAATAATTCAAGAACAATTTAAAATTATCATTGGAATATTATAAATTTTGCTTTAAGAATAATTCATGGATCATTTTTGTTGTTTCTTCCTTCATGCCCTTCAAATATCTCAATCTTCATTCTTTTTATTGGTCTAGATGCCCTCATGTTTTGAACATGAAATATTGAAGATTTAGCTTAGAATTGAAACATATATCATTTCGAAGATGCTGCTTCACGGCGCGGAACCCATACGGCGGTGTTTCGACTCCGGCGAACCGAGACACTACAACTCTTGACAAAGAAGAAGGGGGCTGTTGCTCAAGGGAAGGGATGAACGAACAGTATCCAAGCTCTCCTAACGGTTTGAAATGGATTTAAATACCAAAGTGCCCTCTTGCTCCTTTAGACTACAAATCCCATCAAGGACAAAATACCAAAGTGCCATTAACTAATTATTTCCTTTTTATTCCATTTCAAATAAACATAAGGAAACTATGGGTTATTGCATGTATGTAGATTTCATAGTATGAGATTCTATCTCAAAATTAATTGATAACGATAACGAGAGATAAAGAATTGCGATGCATTTTCTTATGTGGGATCTACAATTGGATTTCAATTTTTCCTTACAAAACCAACAACAATGTTTTAACACCATCCCTTGCAACAATTAATTACCTTTTATCAACATGTGAGAAATGGGATTTCTTAAACCAGAATCAGTGTTACCTTTCATATCAACATGTAAGAAGTGGGATTTCTATATATTTTTTAAAGAATTATGGATAATAAAAAGGGAAATTGATATGAATAGCATATTCTAATTTCCATATATATAGAATGAAGACTGCCAACTGCCAACTAAAAACTTATTGAAGCATGAAAATTTTTGTTATTTTACAACAAACATCACCTCTTTTTTTTTTTTTTTTGCTATTTATGAAATATTTTCAAAAAAAATGTTATCGATATTTAAAATCTCCCAATCAAAAAGCCCAAAACAATAATTAAGAAAAATATTTAAGTATATATAACTACCTTATAGGTGAACAAATATTTTTTAATATAAATGATAAATTTGAATTAGTTCGAGCCAATCAAAGACCAATTCAACTCATGAAATTTTATGAAAAAAATAAATTTTAAATTCCTAAGTTTATAGTAGTTTTACTTCGATCCCTATATTTAAAAAATGAACACTTTTATTATCGATATTTTCATAGTGCTCACTTTTAGTTCCTATATTTCAAAATTAACATTTTTAGTCCTTAAATTTCAATGCTCATTTTTAGTCTTTGTGTGTGTTTGTGTTTTTTTTTTTTTTAATTTTTAAAATCACTTCAAAAGTAAAATAATAAATCTATCAATATATTAAAATTTAAAATTAGTACAGTTTTTTTTTCCAGAAATAAAATTAGTACAGTCAACATTACATTATATATCTAACGATTTTGTTATCTCAATGACTAAAATTGAATATTATTAAATTCTATAAAAATATTATGAGTATAACAATTTGATTTTAAAACATATATACCAAATATAAATTAGACCGCAAACTTAAAGACTAAAAATATTTCTTTTCTTAAAATACATACTTGTTTCAAAATTAAAATAATAATAATAAAATGCAATGGGAAAAATTAACGTTGATGATCATTTAACCTAGTTGCTATCAACTTATCATAAGAACCATAATTAAAAAAGAAATCATAATAAAAGAAAAGAAATGTTTTAGGTATTTTTGGATCAAATAAAATTAATAAAAAAAATGTCCCTTTTTTCTTTCTTTTTATTAATAAAAAATTTGATAAAATTAATGGTAAAATATATTTTTAATCCTTAAATTTGATGTATAATTTCTGTGGAAAACATTAGTTACATCTAAAAAAACACAAGTACCCTTTTAGAGACCAAGCTGAAACTTCTAAAGAACAAAAGAGAGTATTATTGAAATATCAAAAATAAAAATATTCATTTTTTAAAATTAAGTGCCAAATCTAAGGATAAAAAGAAATAATTTTCCCAAATTTTATTTACTTGAACCCAGACTTGACTAAAATAAGTTGGAGACCCAATCCAAATTGTCAAACAAAATTGGATACGTCATGCTATTTGGGTTGTCAAGTTTTTTAAGCTTCAGCTCAATTCAAAATAATTTTAAAATCTACTCTTATTTTTTTCTTTTCAAAACTTAATTTAAATTTAGAAATTAATTTTAGACAGCAAAGTAAATAAACTCATGAAAAGCAGTAGTTAAGAAATTAATTTTTAAAAACAAAAGAATTCACAATTTATGAATTAAGAAGAGCAAAAATATGAAGCTTTTAACCATAGAGATGTCAGAGTATTATTACTCCGGTAATGACGGGGAGGAGTGAGAAAGCTCAAATGAGTCAATCTGATTGTGATTTTTTTTAAGAGTATATTTTTATAATTTAAGCTAGATAACTATTTTATTTTTTATTTTTTATTTTTAAAATTAGAAATGTTTGAGAACCAATTTAGTTCTCAGTTTTATTCTTTTAAAATATCATTTTTATTCTTTGACTTTGAGACTTTGAACATGGTTCAATTTTAATCTTTCAACCCAATTTTAATTTTTCAATTATCAATATTAACTTTAAAAATAGTCCCTTGAATTAACCATAATTAAAATATTAATAAATTAATATATTTTCTCGTCATTCTTTTTTATTTTTGAGTTTATCTCAATTTGACTCATTTGAGCTTTCTCACTCCTCTTTTGTGAATATTAGGAAACTTTAACGTACTTGTTTATATTTTGAATTGTTTTTTTACTTCAAACAATATGTATACATGATGCTACTTGAATACCTTTTATTTATTTATTTTACATATTGCTACTTGAATACTAATCTTTCTAACATTTAAAGATAGTTTTATAATTATACAAATATATATATTTAAAGATAATATTTATATTTTGCAAATAAATACTATTTTTTAAAGATACAATTAGAAAAATACAAAGTATTGAACTTCTTTTTTGCCAAAAAAAAATAAAAAAAATTGCGTGAAATGATTTTTTATACTTTTTTGTCTGATTTAATAATGAAATTTTATTATCATTTTCATTTTTTTTTAGATCATCATTATTATAATTTTAATTTTGTTGCATTAATGTTTTTTTAAAATCAATAATAATGACATTCATTTACTAAAAAACACAAAATACTCAAAAAAATAAAAAAGTGAAATATAATATATAGAGAAATATGTAAGTTATTTGGGTATTTTAGTTTTTAATCAACTAACTACAATAAGTACCTAAAAAATTAGAAGAACACTAACTAACTACAATAATTCAGAATTAAGAACATTAATCAAAATTAGAAAATTAGAAAAGAACAAAATAAAATAATGAACCATGAGAAAAAGAAATAAGTGTAAATTGGAAGAACATTAATCAACTATAATTATAAGAATTACAAAATTGAGGGAACAAAATGAAAGAATGAGAAAAATTAATAGGTCAAAACTGGAAAATCACTAATCAACTATAATTATTATAAGAATTAAGAATCTTTACAAAATTGACAAATAACGAAATGAAAGAATGAATCATAGAAAAAAGAAATACTTGAAAATTGGAAAAATACTCATCAACGATAAGTATAAATTCTTACAAAGTTACAAAATTGAGAGAACGAAATGTAAGAATGATAAAAAGTAAGAGCTCAAAATTGGACGAACACTAATAAATGACAATTATTATAAGAATTAAGAATCCTTATAAAATTACAAAACTGTCAAATAACAAATGAAAGAATGAAAAGAAATCCCTGAGAATTGGAATAACACTATTCAACTATAATTATAAAGAATTACAAAATTCTTACGAAATTACAAAAATGGGAGAACGAAATGAAAGATAAACGAATGAGAAAAAGTAACAACTCAAAATGGACAAATAATGAAATGAAAGAATGAGAAAATGGAGTACCTCCAATAATTCATATTTGGAAAAGAAACATAGCCTTTTATATTTGTAAAAAATCAAAAGAGGCTACAAAACTTTTGACATTCTAAACCTTTAATCAATACTAAATATAATTAAATGATGATAAATAAATATACAACATTTTAATGACATTTAGCAAAATTAAATTAATGAATGTTTTAAATGAGAATATAAATGGGTGGAAGAAAGAAGTTTAATGAGTTAATATATGTGAGTGGTTTTTTTTAAGAAAAAATATAATTAAATTGGTGGAGGGTAAATTAATGTTTTTTGTATGTGGTGTGCTTTTTAGTGGTATATTTATAATTAATGATGTGGCTTAGAGGTAAAATTGTCTTAAAAAGATTTTTCTTCTGAGTCACATTTTAAAGATGTTAGATAAAACCCACTAAATAAATGCATAGAATTTTATTATTCACATTTCACCTACATATTTAAAAGAGGAGAGAGAAAGCTCAAATGATGGGCCAAATTGGACAAAAATTCAAGCTTTGATTCTCCTTGTTCATCTCCAAATTACTCAAATTATATAATCCTTTCAGTACCAAACACCACTGGAATCAAGTTTCTAGATATATGTACATAAGCTTCCATATTTTCGATATTTTGGTAATTAACTAAAGAGCATCACTATCAATGGCTTACCATACCTTCTGTGGTATTTTTTTAAAATCAACACACAAAAATTAGAATAAATAATTTATTTCAGACATAATACCTGATAGTTGTGGGTCAAACAATATCCGAAAAGCTTATGCATTCACTTGGCCCCAACCCTACTGGTGTTAGATTGGCTCAAAAAGTTTCCATTTTTCAACAAACTGCACCATAAATTAGAGAAATAAATTGCATTAAATTTTTTTTAAAAAAAACTATTAAAAAAAGCTTGAAAAGAATGTAGATTCATTGTGGTTGAATTTGATCATTGATTTCTTAATTATAAACATTAGTTATTCCCAAAAATAATTTTCTAATTAAATAATCACATAAGCAAGTAGAGTTCTTTTTTAGACCCAACGTTTTCTTTAACATAAGTGCATTTCCAGGGTCTGCTGCCAAGCATAAACAGAATAGATGGTTCTTTTGGTTAATATACACTACATTTTTCATATCATATTCATAAATTTCAGTGTTACATTATCTCTGTTATTAGTTCTAAGATGAAAAAACAGATCAAAAAAGAAAAAGATTGCAAATCTAGGTTTGAGCCTGCATAAATGATCAACTGTGATCGGTAAATAGATACCTTGTGAACTTATCCATAGTTCACAAGGTAACCAGACTTTTACAACTACGAGTATATACTATGATATTTTGGTAATTAGCTAGAAAACATCACCATGAATGGCTTACCATACCTTCTATGGTATTTTTTTTCAAATCAACACAGAAAAATTAGAGTAAGTAATTTATTTCGGACATAAATATCTGATAGTCGTGGGTCAAACAATACCTGAAACGCTTATGCATTCACTTGGCCCCACCCTACCGGTGTTAGATTGGCTCAAAAAGTTCTCATTTCTCAACAATCTGCACCATAAATTAGAGAAATAAATTGCATTAAATTTTAAAAAAAAAAAACTTGAAAAGAATGTAGATTTGTTGGTTGTTGAATTTGATTATTGATTTCTTAATTTCAAACATTAGTCATTCCCAAAATTAATTTTCTAATTAAATAATCACATAAGCAAGTAGAGTTCTTTTTTAGACACAACCTTTTCTTTAACAGAAGTGCATTTCTAGGGTCTGCTGCCAAGCAGAAACAGAATAGATGATTCTTTTAGTTAATATACACTACATTTTCCATATCCTATTCATAAATTTCAGCGTTACATTATCTCTGTTATTAGTTCTAAGATGAAAAAATAGATTAAAAAAGAAAAAAATTGTAGGTTTGAGCCTGCATAAATGATCAACTTTGATCGGTAGATAGATACCTTGTGAACTTATCCATAGTTCACAAGGTAATTTATTTTGTGAACTTATCCATAGTTCACAAGGTAACCCGACTTTTACAACTACGAGTATATACTATGATATTTTGGTAATTAGCTAGAGAGCATCACCATGAATGGCTTACCATACCTTTTGTGGTATTTTTTTCAAATCAACACAGAAAAACTAGACTAAGTAATTTATTTCAAACATAAATACCTGATAGTCGTGGTTCAAACAATACCCAACACGTTTATGCATTCACTTGGCCCCAACTCTACCGGTGTTAGATTGGCTAAAAAACTTCCCATTTCTCAACAAACTGCACCATAAATTAGAGAAATAAATTGCATTAAATTTTTAAAAAAAAAACTATTAAAAAATGCTTGAAAAAAATGTAGATTCATTGGTGGTTGAATTTGATCATTGATTTCTTAATTATAGACATTAGTTATTCCCAAAATTAATTTTCTAATTAAATAATTACATAAGCAGGTAAAGTTCTTTTTTAGACACAACGTTTTCTTTAACAGAAGTGCATTTTCAAGGTCTTTTGCCAAGCAAAAACAGAATAGATGATTCTTTTGGTTGATATACACTACATTTATCATATTCTATTCATAAACTTCAGTGTTACATTATCTCTGTTATTAGTTCTAAGATGAAAAAACATATCAGAAAAGAAAAAGATTGCAAATCTAGATTATCCTATTCATAAACTTCAGTGTTACATTGTCTCTGTTATTAGTTCTAAGATGAAAAAACATATCAGAAAAGAGAAAGATTGCAAATCTAAGTTTGAGCCTACATAAATGATCAACTGTGATCGATAGATAGATACCTTGTGAACTTATCCAATAGTTCAGAAGGAAATTTATTTCGTGAACTTATCCATACTTCACAAGGCAACCCGACTTTTACAACTACAAGTATATACTACGATATTTTGGTAATTAGCTAGAGAACATCGCCATAAATAATTAAAAATAAATTGTTAAAAAATGTGAAGTTGATTTTAGAAAGTTAAAATGAAAAGTTGTTCTGAATAGCTATATATAGTTTTTTTTAGTAGTAATGAGTAAAATACTCAATATAAATCATTTTTAAAATCGGCAAACAAAAACACCCCCTAAAGAAATTGTTCCTCATCCGGATTTTGATTAGAAATCACCTATTTGATTAAGAACTATAAACATAACTAAATAAATAAAATAAAAAATCTGAAAGGCAGACAGGTTAAAATTTTAAATTAAAAACCGAACGAGACTAAATTATAAACGTTTTAGAAAAGTTATAATCTTAAAGATTATTAAACAATCATTCATTCTCATTGTTATTTTAATTCAACGATATAGAGAGATTCAAACTCCTCTTAATCACACTTTAAAAAAAAAAATTAAAAAAATTAAAAAAAATAAAAAATTATTGCTTGTAAGACCATCCACCATGTGGATGAAGCTATGCTCATGTCTACACATCCATTCTCATGAACTCAAACAACTATTTATTTTCCTTGCTCTAAGTTCAACTATGCAAATCTTGAACTAGAACAGCTATTTCAAACTAAATTCAAAAGCAAAAATGTTTCAATAATTTTAGTCCAATTCCCAGCACTATAAACACAGTGATGATTGATGAAGATCAACAATTCTGTTTAGTTGCTCAAAGGCCAACTGCCCTGCTACCATTTCACCAAACAAGATCACTAAAATATGCTCCCATATCCAAACATCAACACTATTTTTCCAAAAGAAAACTCAAACAAACATCAATGGTTCCAGGTCTCAACTAAGGAAAATAAAAAAAAGGACTGTCAGAGGGATCTTCTTTCTATTTCTGGGAACGAAATGAATCCGACCGAAATGCAGGGCATGAAAATTAATATAACAAGAGCAGCTCAAGAACCTGCAGAGATGGATAACATAGTCTACCTGCACACTATCGCTGCATCGATCATTGAGTAAAATATATACTAGTTGTTGCTTATGATGCTTTGATGTCACATTTCTCTCCAAAATTAACAAGTGTGTATATTAAGATACAGTTATTTCCTCAACTTGTTGGGCTTTTGGTTCCAAATCAATGAACTGGTTGGACTTACTAGCTAGATGTGAAATGCTTACTCTTCCCTGCCGCTGGATGTAGTCAGCAACTGCTTGCATTTCTTCCTTTGATATGTGTATATATTTTCCTCTATCATCCATAACTCCAGAAAGTCGGCCTGTGAAATTCATGCATTTTTTCAATTAGTGTCGTGTTTAATGTTACACGTGATTTCATGATCAAGGTGGCGTCTGGTGACTATAGGGGAATGAGCATACGGAGGAGAATGATTATTTGTGTTTGAGATGCAAGAAATTACTATGGAAGAACCATTACCTATGTTTAGGGTGGAAGGAAGAATTATGAGGGAACCATTACATGTGTTTGTGGTGCAACGAATGGTTATGTGAGAACCATTACATGTGTTTGGAGTGCAAAGAATGATCATGGGAAATAAAATAGTGAATATGAGGGAATGAAAAGTGTAGGTTATGAGGGAATGAAAAGTGTAGATTATGAGGGAGTGATTGATTGTTGGTGGCTCCAACATGGATATGAGAATTATTGCCCACAATCATTATCATTCTCCTCACCCCCAAACACTCCCAAGTGTTCCGTAACGGAAAAGCTTGCAAGAAATCACGACAGATAAACTCGAGATGAAATGCATTAAAAAACAGAGATAAAATAATGAAAAGAGACATACCCATACTCTCCAGGGAGGTGATCCGGTTGATACATTCCTGCATTAGTGAAATATGTCAACATAAATAGGGAGAATATTTGCACAAAAGTAAAAGGTACCGGGAGCAAAACAAACACAAGATTGAAAGCCACAGTCAAAGAACAGAAACCCAATCTTCTTGAAACTCGTTGACTTTGAATCATTTCGTTTTACAACTAGGAACACAGCTACTCTTCTTCTTTTTTAAACTCGTTGACTCATAAATGTGCCCGTCACAGATGAGTCTCGAACCCGAGACCTTGAGGGGAACACACCCTCAAAGCCCAAGTCTTCAACCACTATGCCACCCCTTGGGGACAGGAATGCAGCTAATCTTGAATGCATACTTGTCAACTACCAGTATAGGGTTACCTGAGTTCTTAGTTTAAATTCTGCAGCAAGATCTTCCAATGGGACACATTTATGATCCTGTGAAATAACATAAAATGGGTTTTAGAAATAGAGCTACAAGGAAAGGGTAAATTTTTTTTTCGAAACAAGATAACCACGTCCGTCCCTAGGTCAGGCACTGGAGACATCAAAGGAGTAATGTCACAGCTGAGTCTCGAACCTGGGACCTTGAGGGGAACAAACCCTCAAAGCCCAAGTCTTCGACCACTGCGCCACCTCTTGGGGCAAGGAAAGCATAAATTTAACACCTTTAACCAAGAATAGTTAGACTTAGACATCCATGGGCAGATCTTACTCCAAGCCAACACTAAAGTATGTACATGAACACAGTAAGGAATCATAAGGTGAAAAACTGCAGATCTCACTACAACATGACAGACTTCACCTTAATATAGTCCACAAAAGCAGAGAGCAAATCTTGACTTCCGCCTTCTACTTCAGCTTCAGTTGTACCTTCAGCATCAACTGAAAATTCCCCTTTCCACTTCGCAAACTCAAGTGCAGCCTCCTCCTCCTCCTTGGCCTTCCGCTCCTTGGCTTCTTCTTCCTAAACAAAGAAAGGTGGTCATTCAACCACAGAAGTTCCAGCCTACATTGCACTTGTTTACAACCAGAGTTCTCAACAGAAAATGCTGTTGGTTAACTAACCAGTAATCGTTCCTGTTCTTCACGCTCCTCATCTTTCTTCCTCCGTGCTTCTGCATAATGGTCTTTTTTTGTCATCCTCGAGTCACGGGAAGCTTGTTCGGCCTTCAAAACAAGAATTTAACTTGAATACATTTAACCAGTAGAATATTAAAGAGAACGAAATGTAATCAAATATGATGGAAAAAGGAAGACTATAAGAGCCACACAGTGAAGCTAAGAGCCCAAGACGTCTGTATTTTTGCAAGTATAGTAAAATAGTACATATGACCTGTATTTTCAACACACAAAGATGCAGTTGTTAACATTTTCAAGAAAAATAGACTACAAACTGGCTCTCCTAATATTATGGTCCGTCCCCATAAATGTGCAAAACTTCATAGATAAGGTACCTGTCTCTGTGCTTCGCGCTCTTGCCGCTTCTTTTCTTTCTTTTTTGATACTCTTCCATCATGATATTCATCGGCAACAATTTCATCGTCACTTCCATCATCACTTTCTGTCCAAAATTATCAGGAATTTATCGGAGTTGAGTGGTCATATTCGATCAAATAAAATACTGATTTAAAATCACATATTGGTGGTTCCAACTTCCAAGCATTTCAAAACTTCATCCATATTGGCTACGTATTACAATTTACAAGAATCATTAAAAAAACAATAAAGTTAAAATATAAAAAGGAAAAAGGGAAAATTATCGGTATTCCAGTGCTTTTTTTTCTCAATACACCAATAACGAGGGATCAACAGCCTTCAATTTCTCACTCTCCTCCTTTATTAGTACAACTTCTTCACTACTCGGTAAGGATTGACAAGCTCATACTAAACGTGTGCACTGGATGTCTAAATTAGAGAACAAGGGAAAATAAATCCAAGAACCTGCTGATTTATCTGTTAAATATACCATATAAGAGAAATAATTTAGGTTGACAAGACAATTAGGTAGGCGATCACCCTTTACTTTTAGCTATTTGTTATCCCAGATTGTTTGTCACTTCTCTAGAGTACAGTCTTTTGTCATGTTTTTAACAGTGAATCAACATTTCTTTTCTAAACCAAGAGTCAGAGTTTCGCCCCACTACATACCCAAGGGCAACCGCATCAATCCTATCACCCGGACTCAAGAGACAACAAAAGATCAAACGATTAAACTCACTCGTAGATTTTGATCCTGAGACCTCCAAGAAAATATACCAAGGAGAAGCATCTTCCAACGAGGCGCCCCTGGGAGATAAAGGTGAATCTCAAAATTGAAATCTAAATTTATAAGGAATCTGGAAGAAGGGAAATTGAGAAGCCACTATTCTCAATCCTTAGTCAATTCATGCCTTTCGTTGGAACTAAAACACCAGATATTAGGGGGTGTGGCAGTTCATTGATTCTCGCTGTTTTTCTTGTAGTTCCTTTTTGCAATCCTAGCAATTTAGAATGAACTCTCTAACATCACCTACCTGAAAAACTAGGAAGTCTAAAATCCTGAAGTAAAGCTCGTTTGTATTTGTGGACTCTTGTTCTAAGGAGGTTAAATGCCATAGACAACAAACAAATTCAGATGAGGCACGCAGTCATAAACGGAGAGTTAGTTTGTGATTCGAGTTTGGACTACTTGCCCTATACTACCTTGCAATTGATATTTGGAATAACATAAAGAGACTAATAAAATTAAAAATAAACCACAACACAAAATCAAAAGCTAATTCATATGAACCTTCAAGAGATGCCCCTGCATTCGACGAACTAGCAGCCGAAGCAGGTCTCCGACGCATACGACGGCCACCGCCAGTGGCACGAACCACAGTCTCCCTCCGAAGAACCTAACAAATTCCAAAAAACCATGTAAAACCCCCAATAACCTTCTTTGAAACAGATAAATAACCACAGAAATTCCATTTCGATAAAAAAAATTCAATAAACCCTAAAATAACTTATCCGAGATCTCCAAAAGCAGACCTGATCCTCATCTTCATGCGCATGATCGGAGCGCGAATCCTGATAACGCCGCCACAGAAACAGAGGAATCAGTGCTGCAACAAGCAGCATTGACAAAACTGCCATAAGAACTTCCTCCATCTTCCGATTTCTCTACACCTATCACCGCAGAATCCACCGAGCAAACTCGTTAAATCGCTTGAAAAAGCTCAAACGAAACAGCTTTTGAACCGATCTAACTTCAAGAACATAACAATTTCGGATGAAAACAACATCAAAGGCGTTGGCGAGCGTACCTTCAGAAGAGGAGTTAGAAATTTCTGCTTCGGAACTGAGGATCGTGCGATGAGAATGAACAAAGAACGCGAAAGAAACAGTAACGAAGAAGTCGGAGGTGCTGTAATATACGACGGCGTTTAAAGCTTTCTGCAAGTCCTCCTTTCTGGACCGTATGAAAACCGGGTCGAACCGTGGTTTTTGGGTGATCGTTTTCGCTTTGGATATGCCCTTTACTGAAGCCGTATTTACAGATTGCCATTCTTTAGTTGGGGTTTGAACTTTAATTTTAAATTTACTAGTGAGGATTTAAATACATTAAAAAAATACTGCTCACTAGCACTAATGTATATACGTAATTCGATGACTATGATTATGCGTTCAAATTTTCGTCTCTAGTAATTTTACAATACTCAAGTGGAAAGAATTGGACCTATAACCATTGTTACATTTTGTTGAAAAAAAAACCATTCAATTAAAGACTCCGAAAAGGTGTTTGGATGATTTTTTTTTAATGAATAATTGTTTTGAATAGTTAAAATTTTAGAATAGCTAAAAACTCGTTTGGATGTGATTTTTTTTTTGTATAAAAGTTAGAGTCAACACTTTGTTTGGATGTAAATTTAAAATTTAAAATGAGTGGTTATTTTAAGTAGTTAAAAAATAATGATTAAAAATGAGTAGTTATTTTTAATAACAACAAACTCTAGATAGAATCCACCACTGCTCTTTAAATAATATATGAGATCTGAATACCAATTTTCGGAGTCGAACTTTTGACCATGGAGTTAAAATAGATTAACACAAAAAAAGAAAAACTCGGTATAAATTATCTATCTAAATTCTTTTTAAATATGACAAATAAACACCCCAATATAGTATAATTTTTTACCTTCTTTATTATTATACAACATAGGGGAGTGAAATTCCGATTTCCCAAATTTCAAAAAAAAAAAAAAATTATACAACATATGTATTTTTTTTTCAGTTTTTCATTTTTATTTGCGAATAGTGTATTTTTCAAAATTAATAAAAAAATTTAAAAGGAAAAAAAAATCCCTTTTTTTTTTTTTTTGAGAATATCCCCATTTTGTTTAATTAAACGAGCCATAGGCACGAAGGCCATTTGGATCTTGTAGCCCCATAGACCACAAGTCTAACACTGTTCTTCACTTTCTTTAGGCCATTTGGATCCATCATGCCTCCTGCTGGTCCTCGATCCGGCGACGCAATCTTCGCTAGCGTTGAGCGAGTGGTAAGCTTCTCAACCTCGATTCTCTCTGTGATTTGATTTGTTTCTGCTGAGAAAAATGTTATCAGATGTATCCGAATGATCTAGATGTGTGTTGTTGTTAGGTCTTGATTTCATTTCTGTTTGTGGATTACCTTCTATTGATTAAGAAGCTGAACTTGAAATCGATGTAGAATGCGGAGTTGTTTACCTTGACTTATGGAGCGACTGTTCGTCAATTGCTCACGGATCTGGAGGAGGTTGAGGAGGTCAACAAACAGCTCGATCAGATGTAAATTTACTCCAGCTTCATGTGATTTTTTAGCCATGATTTGTTTAGAATCCTGCTTTTTCCAGAGTCGACTTTTGTTTTTTGTTTGAATGATAGATGGGTCTGAATTTGATTGTTTTGTGTTGTCTTTGCTCTGTGATTTCTGTGGTTGTTCATTGGCTCTTATTCTTGCCTGGTATTGTTGGAAGCCGAATGCTTTTATATAACGAGTCCTTTCTAGTATACAAAGCTTTCTAACTTTAACTGAAAGTATTTTTTTTTTTTTTTTGTGCCTGACCTAGGTGTGGTTACTCTTGTTTCAAAAAATTACATTTTTGTTTTACATCAGTGACCACTGGGCCAGTTTACGGGTGCTTCAACTGCCACGAGACATGCGATCCCACAATATTTAAATGTCAAAGAAAATTTTTAGTAAATTAATTTTTACTAGATAGTCACCATGGATTGATCCTATTACTTCTTAATTACTTAAGGTCTTGTAGGTCACTCCACGATGGTTTTACTGAAATCATTATGCAAATCTCTGTACATTGAGGCTTAATTCTTCTCTTTGTTATTAAATGTGCTTGAATTTTAGTTTGAAAGTTTACATATTGTGCATGAGAACCACTATGGGCTGACCAAGTTGTGGTTTGGGGCACATTAAAAAAAAGGAACTTAGGGAGAATAGATCCGTACTTTATAGTGGTCACCTATGTAGGATAGTATCGAACAAGTTTATTGATAACCAATTGTTGTAGTGTCAAAATGGTTGTCCTGTGAAAAATATGCCCGAGAGTCGAGACTCGAGAGTTATGTTCTCTTATTTTGTTGGGTGTTTTTTTTTGTATGACTCTTCTTGTATTTTGTTCTTTCTTTTTCTGCACGGAAGTTGGTTTTTAATAAAAAAGTAATAGTATGCATGAGCATGACAGATACATACTTAGTACATTATTTCTTCAATACTTCATACGTTAAGTATTAAGAAGTATTTTGTGTTTGAACTTAATATCCTTGCGAAAAACAATAGATTCAGTAATCAGACTGTTTTTTCAATTGTCTTTCAGGGGCTATAATATTGGAATCAGGCTGATTGATGAGTTTCTAGCAAAATCTAATATTTCGAGATGTGTGGACTTCAAAGAGACAGCTGATGTGATTGCAAAGGTAGGTTGTAGTTGAATATAGGTGCCAAAGAATTTTATTCTTTCTGAAAGCCATCATGAGGCTGTTTTTTTTTTTTTGATAGGAAACAAAAACTTTCATTGATATTTGAAAAGTTACAACCTATCGAAACATATGTATAAGGCTATGCCATTGAGATAATAGAGTGGTTAAATCATAGCTACGAAATGGGTGGATAGAGTGACACCAATACAAGGCCAAGTATATAATAGAATCGAAAAGGGCTGGATAATCCTTGTTCTTGTGCTCCATGTTAAAAAGTCTGCCATTTCTCTCCTTCCATATACTCCAAAAGAAAGCATAGATAATGCTAAGCCAAAAAGTTTCAGCGTCCCCTTTGAAAGGATGCCCCATTAGAAGATAACAAATTAGATCGGCAGACTTGTTAGGCAAGGGGGTAGACCAGTTAAAAACGGTTAGAATATGTGCCCAAAAACCGGATGAATAGCAGCAATTTAGAAACAAATGATATTGCAATTCAGTATCAGAGCAGCACATGGAGCAAAAAGATGGTTGGAGGGCTGTCTTGGCACATCTCTTTTGGAGAATATCATTGGCGTTGATAGCTCCTCTACTAAGCATCATGAGGCTGTTGAAGTAGCTATGCCTGTCAAACCTATTTTTAGACGAGAAAAATATTAAGCCTATGCAGGAAAAGGAGAACGATTATAATATGAAAAAGTTATTTACACTTGCACCAATACATAGCATAAAAAAGAATTAAATCCAAAAAACTGTCGAAAGTAGAGAATGAATGTCTTAAAATTCTTGCATTCCTAAGTTCCAGAGACACCATAAGAATTGCCAACAAGAGTAGAGCTCTATTGGCATGGTATATAACCTAGTAATCAAGAGGTTACAGGTTCAAATCTCCCACCCCAAATGGCATGGATTAGAAATGAAAACCCTTGTTGATAGCAAGTCACAAAGCTTTCTTCACCCCATGGTAAGGATGTGCCACAAAAATGAATGCCAGGCAATCATAAATATCCCAACCAAAAGCATCAAGTATTGTGATCCAGTATCAAAAAGAAAATAAGCAACGAACAAAGAGATGTCCAAGAAACTTAGAATTTGAAGAACACATAAAACACCACGATAAAGAAATATAGGTGGATCTAATTCATATGCCTTTGCAGTCTCTCCACCCTGTTCATAGCCCCCAAACTAACTACGGTTCCACAGAAGTATTTAGTCTTCTTAGGATAAACATCTTTCCAAATTATCTCATATAGGAAGGATTAGCAACACCCAACAGACCTTTCGTGAGCGATTTCACTGTAAAAACTTTGGATTTGTCTTAGGGTCAAGACCAAGAGTCAGGTGAATTTTGATGGCAAAATGCAATGAAAAGATAAGATAAGCTTACCCATTCAGTAGCTTATGAATCATTAAAATTTCAAAGAAAAATCCCAAGCATCATTAACAACATTTCAGGAAGCAGCAACCATACAGTTAGGGCGATTAATTAGCTGATATAGCTGAGGGAAAGCCGATGTTAGAATCCCTTATTTATCCAAGAACAATGCCCAAAAAGACGTTGAAAGACCGTTACCAAGGCATCTTTGGGCACGTGTTGCAACAATATCAATAGTAGATCAAATAAACCGCCAAAGTGATTTATAAGAACCTCTCTGAATGGTAGCCCATAACAGCTTGAATACTTTAAGACAGATTGCAAAGAAGACATCCTCAATGGCTCTTTCCCCAAATATGTTCCTCCTTTGCAGCCAAATTTTTTAATCCATTAGCCACCTCTTTCTTCATTGTCCTTTTCCTTATAACGGTTGGTGTTTCATACTGAATACTTCCAATTTGGCTTGGTGCTGCCCTTAAAATATAGGCTGGTGGTTCAAGAGAGCTAAGATTTTGTGGATGAATGCTTGCAAAGCTCTTCTTTGGTTATTATGGAAAGAAAGGAACAAATTATTTTCAGATAACTCTTCCTCAAACATTTTTTATAACGAGAGTATTCAGTTTACTGCCTTCACTTTGAGTGCTTTACACAAATCTTTTTTAATACACAACTAATGCGATAGAAGTTTTGGGAAATTTAATAAAACCACCATGACAAAATGGAATCATCCGAACGGACAAAATTGAAGCTATGCACAAAGGAAATAACAGGACTAAAATGTTAATATAGTAGTCCCCAAGGGGTGGCACAGAAGTTAAAAATTTGGGTTTTGAAGGTATGCTCTCTTCAAGGTCCCAGGTTCGAGTGCCACCTATGACATTACTCCTTCGATGTCTTCCGGTGCCTGGTCTAGGGACAGGCGTGGTTACCCTTGTTTCAAAAAAAAAATGGTAATATAGTGTGACATTGACCAGACTCTTTTTCATTTGAAATGGATTTTTTTAATAGGTCGGGTTGAAAATGTTTTTGGGAGTGAATGCAACGGTGGCCAACTGGGATGCTGAAGGCACATGCTGCAGTATTGTTCTAGAAGACAATCCATTGGTAGACTTCGTTGAGCTGCCTGATACTTGTCAAGGTCTACATTACTGCAATATCTTAAGTGGAGTCATCAGAGGAGCACTTGAGATGGTGAGTTCTCTGCATCTTTATTATTATCATTCCTAATCATCATGGGTTGTTCTAAGACGTCAAATAAAAGTTTTAGAAATCATCAAAGGTTTAGAGGTTATGAGCTCAATCTATATCAGCCATCTACTCGTGCATTCATTTTTAATAAATTACCTTGACAACTAAATGCAGTAGTATCTGATGGTTGTTTCGTGAGAGTAAAACTATGATAGTTAAAAAGGCATTAGAGGATTAAGAGGGAACATATTCAATCCATGATGTCACCTACTTAGCAATATCCTGACATATTTTTTATGAATCAAATGTGATCAATAATATCTAACACAACCGACCACCATTAGTAGCTTAGTGATCAAAAGGACAATAGAAAAACCAAAAGGTGTAGGTCCATGGTAACCACTTATCTAGGTAATATTTTCCTACGTGTTCCTTTTTTTCATCCAATGTTGTAGAGTCTGGCGATGTGTCCTACGGGTATAGTCGAGTTTCTTTTGACATCCAAATGTGATTAGTAATATTAACACACAACCAACCTCGTCCCCAAAGAGTGGCATAATGATTGAAGATTTGGGCTTTGAAGGTATGTTCTCTTCAAGGTTTCAGGTTCGAGACTCACATGTGACATTACTCCTTGGTTGTCTTTCGGTACCTGGCCTAGGGACGGGCGGGATTACCCTTATTTCAAAAAAAACACACAACCAACCTCCATGGGCAGCTTGGTGGTCAAAATGACAATATAAAAACCAAAAGATTGTGGGAATAATCCAGGTGCGTGCAACCTGGAGACATGAATTACGTTGTTTTTCTGATTATATGTTGTTGTGGTGTTGGTGTTGGGGTCAGGTGTCAATGAAAACAGAAGTAACATGGCTACGAGACATGCTGAAAGGAGACGACACATTCGAATTACAAGTAAAATTGCTGAAGCAAATCCCTGAAGAGTACCCATACAAAGACGACGAGTAACATAATAATCTCATTCTCAAACAAACCCTCTTTTATTTCTACTTATCTGCCACTGTTTTTCGTTTGTGTTCATTTGATCTCATATATATAGCTACATTTTGGATTTCTCCAACTAATATCCATTCTATATTATTAAAAGGCAATGAGTCTTAAAACTTTTTTAGACTAAAATATCATTTTAAATTTTAGTTCGCCTTAAAATATCTTCTTTTTTTCTTTTTTCTTTTTTTTTTATCTCTGTGACAAATTTGAAGTGAATACTAATAAAAAAAAAAAAATTGATTCAATAGTTGGAACATTTGATTACCTATCTCTTAGACAAATGGATAAATAATATGATATTTGTTTCTTTTCTTTTTTTCATTACAAAATCATTAACGATCTTTTTTTTTTCTGTTTAATATTTACAGCATTAGTGTGTGTTGATTAAGTTTATTTTGAAATACTTTAAGTAAGATAACATTAAATTATAATTTTCGTTAATACTTTTTTTTTAAAAAAAAAAATTGTTGATATTTATTTAATTTTAGCTGTGATTTCTGTTGGTTGATTAATTAGGTGTATTTTATGCTAAATTGTTTGGGGGAAAATGATTATAAAATATTTTAGTTACTATTATAACTCTATCGATAGCTAAAATAGTAGGTATTGAGTAGATGAAACATTAAATAAAAAAGAGAAATAGGCATTAAAAATGAAAAAGGTTTTGTATAGAAAATTATTTTTGTAGAAACGATTATTTTAAACATCTAGCTTTATCCTAAACTTTCTAATTCATCATTTGTACTCTAAAACTTAAATAATTGTTATAATCTTAACATAAACTTGAAATGGAGTTACAATTTTGCCCTTCTAAAATTTATAGCGTATATTAAAAAAATGCATGATTTAAATTAATTATAAAATATATCTTTTAAAAGAACTATAAAACATATTAAGGGTACAAATTTTGTTAAAAATCGTTATTATTATTATTTTGAGATTTAATAAAGCTGTGAATTGTTAGTCTGTAACTTAACTTAATTTTAGAGAGGTTCAAATTTATAGCATCTTATTCGATTAAAGCTATACTTATTTTGGCATTTTAGTTACACCTAAATAAAAGTTATCTCCCTTTTATTGTTTTCAACACAAAAGTTTGTTCCCCTTATATTGATTTCTATTATATTTTTAGATTAAAATAACAGAAGTAAAAATACCTTTTCATTGAACATGTTCATTCCAGATATTTTAACAACATTTAATCTTAGTCCTTAGAGTGTTTTTCTAAATTTTTTTTTATACTTATTTTCTTAAAAAAAATTATGTTCACATAAAAAATAAAATAATTGTTTTATCAATATATTAAAATTTATAATTAGTTCAATCATTATTTTAATCAATATTATGTTGTATCTAACGATTTTATTAATTCATAAATTAAAAATGAGCATTAAGTATTAGAGGTAAAAGTATTCAATTTTGAAAGATATAAACCAAATCAAAATTGAACTCCAAAACATTAAAAATGTTTTTTTTTTGTCAAAATAAATAATACTCTGATGACATTATGTATAAAATAATATATGACCAAAATGAATAAGTTCGAATAGCAAATATTGTTGATTTTTTTTTTTTTTTTGAATTCAGAAAATATTGTTGATATATATATATATATATATATATATTTCCAATAACAAATAAAACAAAACAAAAAAAAAATCTAAGACCAAAAACGTGTGATTAACATCCCTCGCCCTCGATAACCATGAATTCAAAACCTCAAATAATGCAAATCCAAAAAAAAGGAAAATTCAAAACCCCACACCCCACTGATTCCTCTCCATATTTTTCGCAACGCCTCCAAATCCCATCTATATTTAGAACACTTATTTCAATAAATACACAATCAATAAAGAAAAGCCATAAGAACCAAAACTAAACAAAAAAATAAAATAATAATAATAAGAATGGCCAATTCTATTGCAGCCTTAAGCTTTGTCCTATTCTCATACACCATAATTTCACAAACAACACCCACAAATTCACAAGTAGCAGCACCCACAATTCCACCAGCAACATCCCCGAGTTCATCGGCGACATCCGCAAACATCGATGTCTCGAGCATTTGCCCGAAAACCAGCAACCCAGAGTACTGCGCAAGCGTGTTGAAAACTGCAACCAGCACCACAGATTTGAAAGAGCTAGCCGCTTACACGCTCAACCTTGCTCTTACAAACGCTCAGAAATCTGAGAGCCTTGCCAGCTCCTCGGCTGCCACGGCGACCGACCCGAAACTGAAGGAACGGTATACGTCTTGTTCGGGTAATTACTATGATGCCATTGGCAACATTGAAACTGCCCAGAAGAACTTGGCCTCGGGTGACTTTAACGGCGTCAACATTGTGACTTCTTCTGCTATGACGACGGTTGGTAACTGTCATGATAGCTTCGAGCAGCCGCCGTTGGACACGTCGTCGCTTTTGAAGGATGGGAAAACCATGAATGATATATGTAGTATTGTTTTGGTCATATCTAATCTCCTCCCTAAACCCGTGTAATTGATCGTAACATGTCAAAGTGAGTATGGCTCGATTGATATTTTGTAGAGCTTCGATTCTCCTTTCCATATATGGTCGGAAAATAATGTAACCTCTTGTCAAAAAATAAATAAATAATATAACCCATATATTTGAAAGTTGTCATATTGACGAATAATATAAAATTTTAAAGTATCATTTTTGTTTGTTAATAAACTAGTATTATTTGAGATTTAGTTTTATTATCAAGTATTTTTACTTTTACCTTTTAAAAATGTTCAATTTTACTATTTGACATTTAATAGTGCTTAATTAATTAGATTTGAAATCATTGGATATGTAATGTTGATTACGACAATGACTCACCCTTTTTAAATTTTAATATATTGATAAATTTATTATTTTGATGTAATGTTTTAAAGAAAAGTAAATTCAAAAGACACACGAAGATTAAAATTCAATATTATTGAAGCATAAAAATAGATGTAAAAGCATTTTATTTTGAAATGACCAAACAAGAACTAAGTCCAAATTTTATTGCTAAAAAAGTATATTTTCCATGATTTTTTTAATAACTACAAAGTTAATATTGAAATTTATCCATAAAAGAAAGTGTGGGGGTATTGCAAGTGTGGGCATGTTTGTGGCCTCACGTGCGCATTTAGGTTGAGGAATGGGTGGTAAGATTGGTAGATGTTGCAGGGGTGTTTATGTGCTAAATTTAATGATGATTTAGATGGAGAATTTAAAAATTCTAGTTTGAAAAATTATATTCAAAATAAGTTTTTTTTTTTTGTAACTATTTAAATTAACTCCTCATCTTTATTACTAAAAATAAATATTCATTTCTAACCATTCATTTTTAATTTTTCATTTATAAGTATTCAAAATAACTTCTAATTTCTAATCATTTGAAATAATTAATTTTTAACCCCACAATTCTAATAATTTTTTAATTACTAAAAAATAACTATTCATTCTAAATCTAAATTCAAACAAGTTTTTCACTCTAAAATTTCTCAACAAAAATTTTACATTCAAGCAAGTTTTTTTGTTATAACCTTTTTAACTACTCAAAATAATTTATCAACTAACATCAAAATAACTATTCATATAAGCACCTCTTATAGAAAACAAGTCTAGCAATTTTATGGTGAAGATTATATGCTCATTATTTGACGCTGTTAAAATGGTTTACTAATTTTTATTTATCTCTCTATAATTATGCAATAAATATATATTAATTCAACCATTATTGTGATAAGGGTTTAAATACATGTAATCTGCAAGTTAATTACTCATACATGATACTACCAATACTATGTTCATTTTTTAAAATAAAAATAAGTTGCATGGCTTAAAAAACAAGTACACAATGTACCACACATCATATCCACAAGTCGCATACACTAATTAGTGACCTCGTAAACTTAGCACGATTTAATCTCTCCAAGTTAGATCTCCTCCATTAATTTCCCATATTAATTGGTGATTAAAGCAAATTCCTACAAATCTCATCTATATTTAGATGACAAATTTCAATAAATAACACAAGAGAGGAAAAGCAAAAAAAAAGAAACAAAAATGGCAAATTGCAAGGGACCAGTCTCTAGCTTTATTTTCTTAAATACCCTTTTCTCATTTATGATCACAATTTCACATGCAACATCCACAAGCAGTGAAATCAACACCATTTGCCACAGAACCAGAAATCCACCCTACTGCACAAGTGTACTGAAAAGTGCAGGCAACACAGATTTGAAAGGGCTTGTGCTTTACACTGTCAACCTTGCCTTTGAAAATGTGCGCAAATCTCAGAGCCTGGCCAAATCCTTGACAATTGCAGCTGCCAACCCTCAACTCAAGGATCAGTACTCCTCTTGTGCCCTAAACTATGATGAAGCGATGGGCGACATTGAGACGGTAAAGAGGAATTTGGCCGTTGGCCACTTCGGCGGCATCCACACGATCGTTTCTGGCATCGTCACGACGATTGGCGACTGTCAAGACAGCTTCAATCAGCCGCCCACCGACACGTCCACGCTCGTGAAGGATGGAAGAGTTTTGACTGACATATGTAGTACCATCATTGCTATATGTAATCACCTCCCTAAACCTGTGTAATAGTTAGAGATGTCCACGAGGTGGGGTCGACGAATGACTTCTCTTGTCTCTGTCTCTGTCACCTCGTATTGACACTCTTTTTTACGATGATTGAGCCAGGATTTTTTATAGTAAATGCAAGGATCAAGTTCTTTGCATAAAATTTTGTTTTTTCATTTTTTTTTTATAAATATATATTATTATAATATTCTCAACTAATTGGATTTTCATGCAAAAATATCTATTAAATTTCAATTATATAGTTAATTATTAAAGAAAAACACGTAGATATTTTTACCCACTTTTTTTTTCATTTTTTATCTATCTAAACATTAAATACGCAAAAAAAAAGAGTAAAATATTAGGATTGTAGAAGAGAGAATGAAGAGTACATTATCCGTTCCCATTTAACTTGCAATAATTTTTTCCTGCTTATATGCCCATTTACATATATATTTGAAAATTGTCATTAATGATGTTATGTATAGTGAACATTTTAATAATGTTCACTTTAAAGTTTTGTGTATAATTTTTTAATCTATGTGAATTTTATAATTTATTTTAATTTTTATTTTCTTTTAGAATTTAAATTAAATATTCATTTCATCAATATTTTAAAATTCAAAAGCAGTCTAATCAATATTTTAGTCAATAACGAAATTCTCAATACTAAAAATAAATATTATCCAAAGATCAGAAATAAAAATGTTTAAATTAAAAACGAGAACGAATTAAAACTAATTTAGAAACGGACTAAAAATGTATTTTACTACAATTGGTTTTTAACTTGGAATAAAGCTCAAACCGATTCAATTTCTGTTCCAGCCCACGAAGCTCAAACCCTAGAAAAAAAAAAAAAACCAGACGATTTCCGATCTTCAACGACGATGAGAGCTTCCGGCCTGCGATTTCGTCAAAGAGTAATACTCTCCACGGCCCCCCAATGCAATGAGCTCACTGTGCGTTCCTTGTTCCACAACTCTCCCGTTCTTGATTACCGCGATGGTGTCCGCCTTCTGAATCGTCGATAATCGGTGAGCCACGATGATGCAGGTTCTGCTGATCATCATCTTCTCCAGCGATTCCTGCACCAGATTCTCAGATACGCTGTCCAGCGCGCTTGTTGCCTCGTCTAGCAGGAGGATTGATGGGTTCTTCAGCATTGCTCGAGCTAGGGCGATTCGTTGTTTTTGCCCTCCTGATAGCTGAGCCCCTCTCTCTCCACAGTATGTATTGTATCCGTCTTTCATTCCACTGTTCGAAATGTAGGGGGGAAATGATGAGAGGAAAGTGTAATGTAGTTGATTTTGAAATTTGTGTTTTTTTTTCTTGGGTAAATTATAATAGAGGCCGTATGGTTTTAAAGAAATTCAGAGTTTTTCAAAATTCTAGTTTTTGAAACCATGAGGGCCAAACCTATAATTTACCATTTTTTCTTTGATGTCCGTGAGTTTCGGCTAGCCTATGCGCACCTCGATTATTTTCACATGATATACCGTCTTATCCTACAACATTTGGATGCCAAGGAAACTTTAGGAAATTATTTTCTAGGCAGGTGACTACCATATATTGAACCCATTATCTTTTAGATGACACCCTTTACCACTAACCCATCCATGATGGTTAAAAAATTTGTTTCTTAGATGCTTGATTCGTTTTCTCTCTCTCCTGGTAATTGCAGGAAGACTTAAGCTCATTTCGATCTTAAAACTTTTGAATTTCTTTTGGCCTTTGAAAGTTCTAAATGCCTTCGTTTTTTTTTTTTGAAGTAAAGTTTATTTCGCTTTGGTTCATAAAATTTCCAAATATGTACTTTAAGAATAGATATTTCAAATGTTTGGAGAGCCATTTTAAGAAAAAAGTATCGACACTAAATAGATATTTTGGTAGAAGGCCAAAATAGAACAAACATGATGGTTTAAACATCAAAATTGATTTATACCTTTTTTAATGAGGAAAGAGAAGGAAGTGAATTTCGGAAGAAAGTAGTTGTATACCTTATAAATTCATGAGCATTGGCAAGAACAGCTGCTTTTCTGATCTCTGATTCCCTTGCCTCTTCTCTTCCATAGGCAATGTTTTCTCTAATAGTTCCACCAAAAAGGGTTGGCTCTTGACTAACCAATGCAATTTGTGACCTTAACCATCTCAAATTGTAGTTTTTAATGTCGTGTTCATCAATGTGTATGGATCCAATTGAGGGATCGTAAAACCTTTCAATAAGTCCAATAACAGTAGATTTTCCAGAACCACTTTGACCCACTAAGGCAACTGTTTTTCCTGCAGCAATTTTAAGGCTCATACCCCTTAAAACCGTCTGCTCTGGTCTTGTTGGATATGAGAAGAAAACGTTCTTGAGCTCCACTTTACCCTTTATCCTTCTTTTGGAATCTCGCCCTGACTTGTTATCCGGATCGATTTCAGTCTTTCTGTCTAGGATTGCTAAAACTGATCCAACGGCATTGCTTCCTCTAGATATATCAGAAGTCATACTTCCAGCATCGGCTATGATATATGCGGTGAATAACAGTATTAAGAATGCTTGAAAGATGTGTTCTGGTGTTATCATATTTTGTGTCAGTAGCCTCCCACCATACCAATAGGCCAAGGCTGTAGCAGCAGTGTTAAAGAACTGAGAACTGAATAGGCCAAAGCCAGATATCCAAGATTGTCTAGTACTCTCTTTCTTAGGAGCTTTAAGAGTGGCAACAAAGAGCCCAAGTATCTTTTTCTGAGAAGAGAACGCAACGATAGTTTTATGGTTTATTACTGCTTCACTTGCAACTTGACTTCCTTCTCTTTGTGCTTTTCGAGATTTTTCAGCCATGCTCTTCATCAATACACTCCTGGCATAGAAGCTACCAATGACTAGTGGCTGAACTGCAATCATCACTAGGGTTAACCTCCAAGAGAGCACAAGTCCCACACTGTAAGCAAAGATTGCGCTGAAAATTGCTTGGACCAGTAATGACATTCTGTCTCCAACAAGAGAACGGACCATGTTGGCTTCAGTTGATAACCTTGCACAAATGGCTGCACTTGTGTTCTCATCTTGATCATACCATCCAATTTCAAATGTCATAAGATTTTCAAGTATTTTCTCGCGCACCCGCTTGGTTAGTCGTTCTCCCATGATAGAGAAATTGTAATGCTGCAGGATATTTGTTAAGAAGTTGAAAAGGCCTATGCCTAAGAAGATAAGCGATAATTTTCTAGATTTAGACTTAATGTTGGGCTCATTAGTGTGAAAGTAAACTGATATGAGTGCTCCTACACAATAAGCATTAATGGGTTGCACTGCCCCTGAGCCGAGAGCACCTAGACATCCAAGCAGTGCTCGTCTCCATTCAGGTGCATTCATTTTCAGCAAATGCCACTGGGAAGGAGATGGATAAATGGAGTGTTTTTTATAATCATCAAAGCTTTCATCATCCGGGTCGAACTGAATGGAGTAAGAGTAGGGTGTTCCCATGGAGACAGACATTGCTGTGCTGAAAGGAAATAGTATAGGGGTACTATGTCCACTGGATTTCACACTGTTTGGGCTTGTGGGAGTACTCATCCTATGTCTATATCTTCTATCCATTTCAATGTTGGAAACATTGAAAGTTTCATTTTGCATTGCCATTTGCTGCAACTGCACCATCCATTGATACTCTCCACCCTGTCCATTGTTTAACTGTATCAACTCATCATGTGAACCTGATTCAATTACTTTTCCATCTTTAAGAACTACAATTTGATGTGCCGTTCGTATTGTTGAAAGACGATGTGCAATGGTGATTGTTGTCCTTCCTTTTGTAGCCTTATCAATTGCTTCTTGTACCATTTGTTCAGATTGTGCATCCAGGGCACTTGTTGCTTCATCAAGTAGCAGTATTTTTGGGTCCCGAAGTAGAGCTCTTGCTATTGCGATTCGTTGCTTTTGACCTCCAGACATTTGGAAACCAAACTGACCAACCTGAAAAGAGAAAAAAATTCACAAGTGTTGATACATAAGAAAAAAAATTATTATAGCAAACTAAATATGTTTCCACTTCTTTTTTTGAAACAAGGGTAACCTCACCCATCCCTAGGCCAGGCACCGGAGACATTGAAGGAGTAATGTCACAGGTGAGTCTCGAACCAGGATCTTGAGGGGAGCATACCCTAAAGCCCAAGTTATCAACCACTGTGTAACCCCTTGGAGACAAGTATGTTTCCACTTTTGAAGTACATCGTAAACACTTTTTTTATTATAACTTTTCTTTTTGTTCCAGTCTACCAAAGAGGGCTACTTATTTCAAATGCATCTTTGTTTTGCGCTTGATAACTAGTCTTCAAGCTTTAAAGTCTTAGAAAGCAACCTACTTCACTAGGTTTATGTGTGGCAAAAACTTACTTGAGTATCATAGCCTTCTGGCAGCTTAACGATGAAGTCATGTGCGTTTGCAGCTTTAGCTGCATTTATAACTTGTTCCATTGAAGCTCCATCTTTTCCAAACATTATGTTTTCTTGTATTGAAGTTGCAAATAGAACAGGTTCCTGATTCACCAGCCCCATCTGAGATCTAAGCCATTTTAGCTGTAGTCTTTCTATTTTATGTCCATCCAAGAGGATTTCTCCATCAGTGGGTTCATAAAATCTTTCAAGCAGTGAAATAACTGTGGACTTGCCAGACCCACTTCCTCCTACAATTCCTACCCTCTTACCTGCTGGGACCTTCAGATTGAATCCTTGTAATACAAGAGTATCTGGTCTTGATGGATAACTAAAGTATACATCTTGAAATTCAATTTCTCCTCTTACGTGTGATAGAGCTTTCTCCTTTATGTCTTCTCTGTCTATCTCGGCAACACGATCAATCATTTCAAGAATACGAGTAGTTGCAGAAGTTGCCTCTGTGATGGAGGTTAGATTAGGAAGTGCACTCAATATACTCCTGAAAATGTTGAATTTACAGAAAAGGAATTAGTTGAAGTTGGCTAGTGACTGGAATAGTGCAACTAAATGTAGCCATTAATGCACCGGATATAGATGGTGAAGAGAAACTCACAGTCCTCCCATTAGAACATTGAAACCAGCTATAAAAATATTGCCTCCTTTTTCTCCTTTCTCAGTAATCAAATAAGTTCCAATCCAAGCTTGAAAACCCCAACCAGCATAAATGACTCCCATGCTTCCAAGCATCAATCCCTTCACCAAACCGGACTTAATCCCAAATTCCATACTTTTTTGTAGTGCTTGGCTGAAGTTTTCCAGTGTTTGACTTTCACCTACATATGAATATACAGTTCTTATAGAAGATACTGCTTGCTCTGCAATCCCCCCTGCAACACCATAAGATTCAATCATCTTCATTATCAGGTCCATCATAATTTTGCCAAACACAAGCCCTGGACCAATGAACATGACTGAGATCGGGATGGCTGCAAGTGTCAATCTCCATGATAGTATAAAGGCAAATATGTGGCAGAAGAAGAATGTTGACATGTAAGCAAGGCAATCGGGTATCTGTACAGAAAGAAAGAATGAGATTTATTGGCATGATGAAAGATGAAATTGTTCATTACTTTAAATTATCGACGTCCCTTGAGCTATCTTTATTGTTCACATTTAGAGTTTATAGTAGTTGGCAAGATATCTATCTCTACAATGGATGATCCTTTTTGTTAACTTTTCCTCAACATTTCAGAAAATCTTGTCTGCATACATTGTTGTAGTTTAGACACCTTGCTGATAATTTCTCTAATGTAGTCCCGGGAAATTAGTAGTGTTCCAAATTGTGAAATAAATTCCCTCATTTCCTCTGATAGTTTCTGTAGGCTATGTCACCATTTTGTGGCCTTTCCTTTTTATATGCCTTTATTTTCATTTTTTCTCAATGAAGTTTGGTTTATTATAAAAAGTCAATAAAAATATGGATAGATATTTGGCACAAAGAGTGACTCTGAGACCAAACCTTTTCACATAAGGCAACTTGGATTGAACTGGCATCAGAGGAAATGAGGGAGACAACCTCATGAGTTGTTGAACCAGTTTGTGTATCAAAGAAACTAACTTCTTGTCTAAGCACAGATTTTAGATATTCCATTCTCATCCTAGATGTCTGTCTCTCTGCTGTTCTTGCCCAGCACAATCCCTCTGCAAAGTTAAATTTGTGATAGCTCAGTGAGAAAAACAGAGACTATTATCCTCCTACCCCAATCTGAATACATTTCCAACAAATATGCTCACCCACAAAGGCTGATAGTCCGACTCCAACCGCAGCGTAAAGTAGACGCAGTGCAAACTGAAACATATTAGGATCAAGTTATCCAGTTGTTGTACATAATCCAGAATAAAAGATCCATAAGACTAACAACATGTGGGCTGTGTGATAAAAGACAAAAGTTATAAACGCAGTTTCTGATACTTTTCCCCCGTACCAGGAAGGCATCTCACTGTTGTGGAGACCGTTTTGTTTTCTGCCTTCCATTTGTTGCCTTATTATCAAACAATATATGATAGGGAACTGTTAGCTGTTTGTTTTGTGGTTTGATGTTTGAACATTGTGTTTTATGATTTGACATTATGTTTAGTTCAACATATCCTTTGTTTCATTCTGTCGGTAGTTCTCTCTCTCTCTCTCTCTCTTAAATTGTGTAAATAGTTCGTTCACTTTGCCTTCTGTCCTATATCTATCATTATTGGTTTACGTATTTTCAGTTAACTTTTTCCTAATCAAATCAAGGATAGAGTTTTTCATTAGAAAGGAAACATAACTAAGTGGAGCAAATAGTAATAATAATATAATTGAAAACTGTTTAGAATAAAAGGTAGAGCTTTATTAAAAAAAAAGTATAAAAGAAAGAGCTCATTCAGTTCTTCTGATAGTAGTTATTTCCTAACCCTTTCTTCGTATTGGTTTCAGGGTTGGAAAAGCGGTACCAAATTGATGCAAACTATGAATACTAGATGCCACAATTGGGGTGGATATCACTGTGTGGAAATATAGAAGGAGCTTTGATTTGTCCACCTTCTCACTTGCAAAAAAGGCATGGTGAGAATGATAGATATCCATGGACAGAATTTTCCACAAGGAAAGAAACATAACAAATAGGAGCAAGGGTTACCTTGTCAACCATATCATTTGTCAAGCCACTATTTTGATCTCCATAAGCATTGATCACATCCTTAAGAAGGAACATCGTGAGAGGAATCTGCGATCCATCTCCTATGCTTCCCAGAGTCCCGAAAAACATGAGCAATTTGTCGATGCCATCCGCATAGCGAAACATGCTTTTTCTTGCCATTTTTCTCGCCCTCTGGTCTAGAAAAGAGAGAGGAGCAGCAGATTTGTAGATTATTCGAGGTATGTAGTATTTCTAAGCTATTTAGAAAAACTAGCAGGCTAAATCTGTTGCATTGTTTCTTTCGTTTGCTGATATAGCCAATGCCAGGCGAAGTGAAAATGACTTTATATTTGAGTTTAGCCGGCAGCCACGGTGATTCCTAATATGTCAATGTTTTTTTAATGATAAGGTAGGTTGAGTTTTTTTTTCCTATTTCCTTTTCTTCTGCCTCTGGACTGCTTTGTATGACTGTTGTTTTTTTTTTTTTAAACAGAGAAATCGGTGCTTCACTCCACTATACACTGGTGCACGCCCAAAACTCAAGAGACAACAAGGAATTTTACAATTAAGCCCACTCGTAGCCTCAGGAAACATGTCTTGTGAGCCCCGAGCCTCAACCTATCAGGCTGCCATTTGGGGACTCTTTGCATGACCATTGTTATGTTTGTGTTTGGTTTCTTCTGGTTGTTTACTTCTTCAAAGCTAAACTTTTCTTGCCTGCAATCTTTGCTCCCTTCCTAAAGCATAAGGCCAAAAGGACTGCACTTTGGAGACTGAAACAATTGGACTTTGATGTTTTAAGGCTAAATGTTAAACTGCCATCTTTGTTTAATGACTTGAAACTAATAGAAAATGGGATCAAAATCAGATGTGACCACTCAGAGGGAAGGAGAGACAGGTAAAGAGAAGAAAAGTGTATTATATTCCATTTTCATTGTTTTTCTCTAGGAAGTTTGTTGTTGGATTTGACCAAATAAATTGGGTATCCTTGGCAACTTCCTTGGGTATTTGCATTAAAATATGCCTTCCTGTCTCTTTGGGGCTATTTGTTCCTGAGGATTTAGATGAAGTTTTTATTAACTCTTCCACCTTTTTACTTTTAAAAATAACTCCTCGTTTTTTATTATTCATTTATAATTATTCAATCATTTCTAATTACTCATTTTTAATGATTCATTTCAAATTAATAGAACTCGTTTTTAATCATTTCTTTTTTAATTATTCAAAATTAAATTTATATCAAAACAAACTTTTGATTTTAACTTCTTAATATAAAAAATACATTTAAATGAGTTTTTTTGTTACAATTCTTAATTTTTAACTATTCAAAATAACTAGTCCTAAAGTTAAATTCTCCTTAAATACGCCAAACAAACTGCCCCGTTCTCTCTCTTATTCACCCACATTACAGAAAGTGTAGAATTGTCCAACATACTTGCCTTCTAATTTTGTGTTGTCAAGTATCTTCTTAATCACACTTATCAGGATGAAAATGAAGTATAAGAACAGAATTTTCAAAAATAATTCTGGTGGCTACCTATTAGGGGGATTAAGATTTAACATCTTGTGAGTTATTTTCATTGGCAACTAAACTTTATAAAGTTAGGTAATAGTAATGTAAGATAAGAATGCTTGAGTCAAATCATGCACTCAAGCTTGGTCTCATACTCCCAACTAATAATAAAAAAGAAGTTATCTCAGTTTGTTTTAATAAGAAAATTTTCATTAAGGTATGAAAATACAAAAGAGAATAGCATTGAAAGGAGAATCACAAAAGAGATCTTCAACTATTTAAGAAAGAATCGTAATATTATAGAGTTGTGAAATAGGGGAGATTGTTTACCTGAAGTCACAACAAGAGAAGTGACCCTATCATTAAGATGATTGTAGGATGATATTTTGTCGTTGAAGATTTGTCAATATGTAAAAGTTAGCAAGAAAAATTTTCAAAGAAAATATGACCGAAAAATTCAATCATGCATGAGGTTCAATAATACAACATGACTACTTGTGATGAAACACATAAAAAGTAATAACATTTAAATGGAGTAAGACATGTTTCTAACTAATTTTCTTTGAGTAGGGTTGGAAACCGACTCAATCCAAATAAATTGTGATATCATAATCTAACTTAAATCAAAGAAAATTACAGCTTGTATAATTCAAGTTGTTGAAAATATTAGTTTTTTTGTACACCCATGAATTTAGGACCAATTAAAAAGTTATCCATGTTCTCGAATTGAATTAAAAACATGGAAAATTGGTAAATCAAATAATGTCATCTCTTTAATATTGATCTACCAATAAATTCAAGTTTGTTACGAAAAGGGTTGGTGGTTGTTTGACTTGATTGATTTTTTATACTTTAATTCAATTTCACAATCAAGTTTGATTCTACAAATTTACATTTGACTTTATCTTATTTAAAATTATTTGAATCGCTTTCTATAAGACTTCATAAATATCAATAAGTTTGTAGACTGACCTAAGAACATAAGTCATAAAGTATTCCTTTTTTTTCTTCGAATCTAAATTAAGTTTTTTTCAAAGAAAAAACAAAAAAATTCAAGAATGTTTAGAAAGAAGAAAATTTAAATTCCTAACTTATATGTAACTATGGTTTAGTTAGCAAATTAGAGTTTTTTTTTGGTTGAAAAGAGCAAATTAGGAGTTAATTGTACTTCAAAATATTGATAAGTTAGTTAGCCAATAGAAAATCAACACGGAAGCCCAATAGGCCGACAAATGAACGAGGTAGAGACATACTAAAAAGATGAATCCAAGAATAAAATGTGAAAATGAGATGCTAAAGGTACTTTCATTTTTTTTATAAACAAAAAAATTATAAGTTTAATATTTGAAATTTGTATCTATTTGGTGATTGAACTTTTAGAAATGTCTATTGATTTTTTTTACTTTGAAATTTGGATATTAATGAACTTCAAAAAAGTACTTAATAAGTGTTAAACTTAAATTTAACGTTCAATTTTCTATCACAATCCATTTTTTATATATATATAATTAATTATTTTTTTAAAAAACTAAATACTTCAAATACTTATTTAATTAAAAAAATAATAACAAACTTGCAAAAGACACCAACCTTTAAGTTTTTTTCCTTTTTTTTAGTTAAAATTATAAGGAAATTTTCACGACAGTTTTTTTTCTTAATTTTTATTCAAAAAAAAAATCAAATATTTCTAATGGACAATTTCAATAAAATCTGTTAATCGAGAATTTTTAAATATAACAAAGACTTTAGTTAGGTAAAATTGGTGGCCATTTAGAGTGTATTTATAAACGGTGTTTGAGAGACTGATTATGTAACTAATATACGTAAAGTTTAGATAAACGGTAGGACAAACATAGATTGAATTATTATAACCAATTAGATGGTTTACATAATCTGGGATTCAAACACTATCGAAGATATCCCGTTAAATGATTAAAAAATGAAATTGAAATATTATGAGATGATGTAATATATATTTTTTAAGTTGTTATAATTAAAATTTCTTAATTTTAACTTTATTTTCCTAAAAAAGTGAAAACCCAGCAATTATCGGAAGTTGCCGCGCCGGTGAGCCAATAAACACATAAACCCCACAAACACAGCGGCGCAGCCGAATTCGCCGGCGATCGGGAAAGTTTCCGTTGCAGAACCTCTCGGAATCCATATCTCAAATGCGTTCCAAATCCAAATTTCTAAGCTCTCTATTCCGATCCGCCATTGAAGCCTCAAGACCTGCACAGAAATCCGAGGATGCAGCTCTCAAGAACTACGTCTCCACCATCGATCCCTTCTCTCCTAGCTCCTCTCTCTCTAACGCCATCGATAAACGATCCATCAAGCTCTCATTCTCCAAGAAGCTTTCTCAGAAACTCCACTCCGACGTTCAATTTCCTGCTCTCGTTTTAGATGAGTCTTCTTCAGGTTCCGGTATGCGTTTTTTACATTATGATGGTTTTTTTGTTATGTATTCATGTTGTTTTGGTTGATTCGGATGTAGATAACCTCCAATCGAAGTTTGATTTTGCCTTAGGTTAGGTGGTCTAGGTCTAGCGTTTTGTTGAAGCTGATGTAGTAGTTATTACTTATTATATTTCATTTGCTTTGAAGGGACTGATATGTGAATGCTATTTGATTTTTTGAGTTTTACTTATCTCCAACGATCATTTTTTAATGCAGGGGATTCTGTGATGCATTTAACCAAGGCCATATCTTCAATTCTGTGTGGTACGTGTTATTGAATGTTTGGTGTTTTTAAACAAAAAACTGAACTATAAACTAATACTCAAAAGATACAAACTCCATAAGAGAGTGTACAAAAAAACTTTGTTGTAGGAATTGCTTCTGGTTTTTTTTAGAATTCATCATACCATAGTTTTTCTTTTTTCTTTTTTTTATGCCCGTGAGTGTTAGAGCGAGCTTGCGTGCGTGCATCTTGACTATTCTCACGAGACATACCGCTTGACCCTACAATATTTGGAAGTCAAGGAACCCATAAGAAATTAATTCATAGGTAGGCGGCCAATATGGAATGAACCCACAACATTTTATTTTATTTTTATAGAAAACATGAGAACTTTCATTAATGAATGAAAAGTTACAAACAAAAGCCTGTCGATAATTACAAAAGACCTTTCCGATACGAAAATAAAGTAACAAAGCTATAATCTTTGAAAGGATTAATAGTATGAGCCCATGACATAGCTAAAAAAGTAATTGATTCTATGATATTTACTTCAAGCTTTGGTGAGTCCGAGAAAGTAGGATCATTCTGATAGTTCCCATTTTTCCACTAGAAAGCAGAAAGATATAGCTTCCATAAGACTCTCTTCTCATTTTTTAACAGGTGACCTTTTGGTTTCTTAATGTCATTTTGGCCCTAAACCCTAAACCCTAAATCCTAGGCTACCCATGGTGGTTATCATGCCAAAGGATATTGGAACCTTGGAAATTTCAGATTAGTTTCTTAACCATAGGGACTAATTCTAGTGTTTTTCTTTTGAGTTTTACAAGTTACAACAAATGAGGATGAGGAGATTTGAATCTATGACCTCATGGTCATTGGGTACTCGAATGATATTGTTGATCATTGGGTACTAGATTGATATTGTTGAGCTGCTGCTTTTGTTGGCGACTAAATTCTAGCTTTTAAATTATAAAAACTAAATTGTTACTTTCTTCAAACCTTAGGGACCAAATTTATAATTTACTCTATAAATTATAATAACTTAATCATCATGAGTTGACCTAGTGGTCAAGAGGATTTAAGATACTAAAATGTTATGAGTTCAATTCATGGTGGCTATCTAAACATGAATTAATTTTTTTTATGGATTTTCTTAACAACCAAATGTTGTAGGGTCAGTTGGTTTTTCCAGTAAGTATGTGTGCATAAGTTGACCCGAACACTCGTAGATATCAATTAAAAAATACAATGACATGTACTTGAATGATCTGACAGCATACTAAAAAAACTTGATTTCTTCAATGGGCAGATTTCATCAAAATACAGGTTTTACATATTTTTTTAATATTTACATTTATTTGGCTTGTAACTTTCATATACATTATTTTAAAACGAAATAACAGGAAGCCACAGAAATTATTTCATAAATTGTAGTCTTGCCTTCAATTATGATTTTATCTGAATGTAGTTCTTCATTTCCTTGCCGAGTAGCCTGCTTTTGCCAACCCATTGTTTTTTTTGCAGAAGGATCGTCTAGTAGGTCTCCTGATCCACAAGGAAATGGTGACGAGAACTCTTTGGAGAAATTAATTGACATACCGTGGTTTTCCAACGTATCCAATCATAGCTTATCATTGCAACGCAGATTAGTATTGCGTGATAGAAAGCAAAAATGGATATTCAAAAGTAGCCAAAACAATAGGTTTAGACAATTAGTTAGAAATTGTGCACGGAAAATGGGGACTGATGTTGCTCTAGAAGTCTTCGGTAAATTGGGACGAGAAACTGGTGTTAAAGAATACCATGCACTGTTAGATATATGCTTAAAGAAGGCTAAGACAAGTACTGACTTGGAGGTTATATTGGAAGAGATTGCGAAGGTTTATCAGCTATTTCAATTAATGAAAGAACATGGTTCTCAATTAGAAGATGAAACTTATGGTCCAGTGCTTACATATTTAATTGACATGGACATGATGGAAGAATTTAATTTTTTCTGTGAGGCAATACAAGATGGAAATCCAGGTTCAAATTCAAGGTTGGGTTACTATGAGATGTTGTTTTATGTTAAAATCAACGATGCAAAAAAAATTCAGGAGCTTTGTATGTATGCTACAGCTGATGATGGAGTGGACAAGTACAGTTTACAAGGTACGGCCTACAGTTTCAGATGCATAAATTTCTCTGCTGCACTTTTTGTCTTTTTGCATTGAAATAAACGATTAGGAAGTTCTGCTTTTTATGGAAGTTCTTGATGCATTTTTCTAAGATAAGAAACAACCTCTTGATAAATAGCATGAATAAGACGGGAGGTTGGGTCTTTTTATGGCAAAGAGATAACCAGAAGGCTCTCTAATCAGCTAAAGTAAAGAGCAACAGGGAGTAACTAAACTCCTTGGTATTTGCAGACTAAAGAGATGATAGTCAGACTCTCCCAAATTCCCAACTCTCTCTATACCTCTGGAAAAAAACCTAAAAGATCAATGTTCCTAACTGATAATATAGTAGAGGTTATTTACAGTACCTTAGCATTTTTTTTATAAGAACAGGGTCGTCAATGACATAAAAGTTAGAACAATTACTGGAAATTTCTATTTAATTTTAGAGTTCAATTTGAGAGTTATAAGAATTTGAACGTTTTATGGACCGTGAAACTTGAAGTTGCATTCTTATCTAGTGTTTGCAATAAAAAATAATAAGCTATGTGAAAGAAGTATATAATAGAAATTCTATATTGACTATCTAGTGGTCAAATAAGGGTCTTGGGAATCATAAACTGTTTAGAGGGAATATACTCACTCCATGTTGGTCACCTACTTAGAAATTAATTTATTACCTTGACTACCAATGTAGTAAGGTCGAACAATTATCTCCTTCTATGTTAGAGTATAGAAATAAATTTACAAGAAAAATTGGGACCATCTCTTTTCCGAACATGAAGGTAAGGAAGGGCTGCTATAGAAGACTTGGATCCTTTTCCAACCAAGTCATTTAGTGGAGGAAGTTCAATTGTCATAGGACGGGAGTCATTTATGAGTGTAAGAATTGGGTTCAAAATTGACGGGTAAGAAAAAAGGCTGTTGTATTGGATTGAGCATTGAAAGCTTGATCACTTGGAAAAAATGAACCGTTTCTCCATTTATGGATAAAGGTTAAATGCTATAGCTGATTTAAAGAGAATGACAGTACTTATCTTTATTTATGAACAAGATCAGAAAGTTTCCCACTTTTTAAGCCTCTGTTACCCATACTGTCAAAAGCATAATTTCTGTAGATGCTTACTTAACACACAACTTCTCTTCTCTCCACTCATTCATAAAATCACTTGGGGGTATTGGGACAAAGAGATCAAATGAGGAGAATGGAAAGAAGGATGATTCTTTGTGTTTGGACTACGGAGTATCATTCTCCCCATAATCTCATTTCTCCACAACTACCTTTTTATTCTTCTTCTAACCTCTTTTTATTCTCCTAAATACAAATTTTTTATTTTCCTCCTAACCACTTTTTCTCCTATCATACTCATTATTTTATTTTCCTCATAATTATTTTCATTACCGCAAAAACAAGTTATGATTCTCCATGTAAACATTTTCTTCACCCAAACATAGATAATCCTTCTCTTACATATACTCCCCCTTATTCTCATTCTCCCCATAATCATTCTCATTCTCTTTGGCCCAAACATCCCCTTAGCCATAACTCATGATTGGATATGGCCCTTGTAAATTAGTTCTATAGGTGGTAGCGGATGCGTGTTTGCCATAAACATTTAGAAAGTTGTAATTTATTCACCATTTTTTTTACTAGCTATTGTTATGTTTTTGGTGAAGCATTTGGCTTGCACTGAAATCGATCAGTTTCGGAGATAAATTTGTTTGGTTAATAATTTGAAACCTGTGGTTACAGAAAATTATTTGTTGGCCCTCTGTAAATGTGAGCAAAAGGAAGAACTTTTGCAGATGCTGGAAATCATAGACGTCACCAAACTTTCATCTACTGTAGTGGTAGCCAAAATCTTCAAATGCTTAGGGAGGCTATCACTTTACTCTTTTGCAGAGAAGTTTCTTGTGGCGTTTAAAACTTCTGGTATGTTCATAATCACCATAAACTTTTTTGTCCAAAGAATTTGAAGCAGTCGTATATTTGTTTAGGCAAGAATTGTGTTTTTGGTTTAATAGTCAATGCTGGGCTCATCATTATTGCCTAAAAAATTAATCATCTTCATGCCCATATTGTGTTACTGAATTGAAATTGCAGGGAATGGAGCAGAGAGCATCCCTTACCTTATATATAATTATGCAGTCAGCATTCCAAATATAGCGGTGAGGTTCCCATGAACAATGCTGGTAATGTCCTTGAGTCTACAAATCTCCCACGTGCTTCTGCTTTTCAGCAGGTTGCTTGTTTTTTGAAGCGGTTGCTTTTTATCTTTTCCAAAACTTTATTTTGCAAGTTATGTTTTGTGTTTGCATATTGTCATACTGCTCTTTAAAATTTATCAAATTATCATAATAAAGAAAAAGAAAAGTGTTGCTTTGAATAAAAAACATATTAAGTTTCATACCAGTTTAAATTGTTTGTTCTCATTATATATTCATAAGCAAGTGACTTTTTTTTTTGCAGAATAACCACCATTCATACTTATTAACAGTGTAAAAGCTCAAGCCTAAAGTAAAAAAGAATTCTAAAGTGAAGGGTCACACAACTACAAAAAAATACTTAGGAGGCTTAATCGTGAAGAATTTAAAAATTGGGATATAGGGTTATATTCGGTTGTGATCAAACTACAATCACATCTACAAACTACTCACGTGACCAGTCAAACCCTCAATCAACATAAAAGGTTAAGCTGATATATTGAGGTAAGTTTAATTATATCAACCAAGACTCTCTCTCATATGTAAGCTTGGAAATTTGAAAATATCCAACAAGTGGAAATTAATATTAATTAGGGAGGAAACAACTTGACGGGAGTTTGTACATAAAATCTCAATAATTCTTATTAAAAAATTACCCAATATTGAGTTAAATAGCTTACAATATAAAATCTAATAATTAAGCTAATCATAAAATGAAAAGATAATTAACAGATAAGATCCCTAATATTTAAATAAACATAAATCTACACATTTGTTGAATCATGTTAAATCACCAATCAACTCCAAAGCTTAAGATGATGGGTTGGTGTTAATTTAATTATATCAACAAACACTCCCCTCACTTGTTGGCTTAGAAATATGAGAATGTCCATCAAATGGAAAGCAATATTAATTGGAGATAAAATGACTCGATAGTCGTTTGAACTTGGGATCTTTGGTTTTGATATCATGCTGAATCATGTTAAATCACCAATCAATCAAAAACTTAAGTTGATGGGTTGACGTAAATTTTATTATGTCAACCAACAATATATAGGTATACAAGGAAAGCCTAACTAAATGATGTACAATTACGATAAAGGACAATTACACCTAATACTACAACTATTTATTCTTTTCAGTCTTTATAAATGTGCAATGCAATGTTGAAATATTGAGACGAGGACTTTTCTTCATTCAAGTTATCATGAAGTCTTATTAGGGATTCTACATGTTCATTACATGCATGTAAATCTTTCTGCAGTAGTATCGCTGTGTATTTGTCTGGGTGATAGATAATGCATAAGAATTTTGATGGATGCTTAAGGCTTTATTAAAGGAATGTCCTCTTTCATATCATATTATTGATATATTTCACAATTTCTTTTGTAACGTGGAAGATTGAGGATATGGTTTCAAAGTTCAAGAGCATGCACTTGGAATTGGATGTCAAACCTTCATCTATTTCATATGAGAAGCTCATCTGCTTTTGTTGTGATTCACTGAAGGTATGGACCGTATGGTATTGTAGAAAAGATTGATAATCATAAATTTCTTTTGAACTATAGTGATACTCTTCTATGTTTAGAATTAGATAATTTAAATCTGTTTTTCTTATTATTATCTTGGGTGCAGTTTCGACAGTGCCTTGAAATTAGCCTTTTATTTTTAAATCTGATGTAGGTGCACATGGCTCTTGATATAGCAAACGAAATGTGTGATGCAGATTTCACACCATCCACCAATGTACTGCACTCCATTTTACATGCAATGGATGACGGCTGTGAGTTTAATTTGGTATGTATTGTCTGTTCTGTTTTTAACTAATATTTGAAGTTAAAAATTAGTATTGTATGCCATTTGTTTGCTTCCGTTCACATTTTCTTTGGCTTTTGCTTTTGCTTCTCATTATCTTGATATTTTCACTTTATGTATCTTGATGAATCTATGTCAGAAGTTTTATTTTTTTGTTTGATAACCTTTAGGTGAAAGAATAAGATTGAATTTTAAGGATGTGTGATTATATGGTTTACTGAATTTTTGTTTTTGTCCTATATGGTAAAAGGCAGTGTGGACACCTGCCAAAGGGCAATGAAAAGAGGAAGTATTAGCAAGAAATAAATAGAGGGAAGACTAAGTTGAAGACTGATTAGCTCAGACTTAAAAAGTTTTCTATACACCAGAACAATTTAAAACCTCTATGTTGTTTTTGCCACATATCATTATTTATTTGGCTTTTTATGTAATACTCTATATATATTGTTTATTTTTATTGAAGATCTTAATGAGCGTCAATGAGATTGTATATTTTTTCATCCATTTTTGTGTTAACAGATATGCAATTATGTTTCCCTTTTTGTCTCAAGTATAACTCATAGAAGGTGTTTGGATGTGGAATTGTAGAGTGATTATTTTGAGTGATTATAAATGAGGGTTATTTTAAGTGATTATAAATTTGAGTTTTAGTAATAGCTCGTTTAGATGTGGTTAGAAATGAGTGATTATTTTGAGGGGTTAGAAATGAGTGGTTAGAAATGAATTATTAGATATGAATGATTAGAAATGAGTGACTAAATTATTTTGAGTGATTAGAAATAATCGATTACAGTAGCTCGTTTGGATGTGATTACTTGAAAAGAAATTGTAAAAATCCATTTATAATAGCTCGTTAATTACGTAAAACAAACACCCCAACAATAATTATTATTGAGTTTTTTTTAAAACCAGAAACGAGTTTTTCATTAAGGCAATGAAAGGAGGCTAATGCTTCGGATACAAACTCTTGTTTTTCATATAGTTTTCTGTTTCTCAAATCCCTTTTCTGCATTTATTTTCTTTCCTGGTTTATATATATTAATATTGTTTTAACATTTCCCTCTTTTTTGCTTATTTCCTAGGTTCATCAAGTCTATTCACTTGTATGTCGCCACAACCTAAAGCTGGATAGTGAAACTTTCAGGAAAATGATAACTCTGTGTGTCAAGATGAAAGACGTAATTTTTTACTTAAATTTTGTTTTTTGTTCGTTATAATGCTATTTTATGTGCTCAAATGTAATACATTTCAAAAGTTGAACTTTTATGAATGCCAAATTTTAATTTTGCTTTATGCAGTTTGATGGTGCCTATGACCTGCTTGAGGAATCCAAGAAAATGAACTTAACTCCTACAGCTAATATGTATAATGCTATTATGGCCGGATTCTTCCGAGAGGTACCCTACCTTCTTCAGTTCTATGGTCCCTTCTCCCTCTGTAATATATATTTGACATGTGAATGTATTTTGTGCATTTGCTGTTTCTCGTAATTAAAATAAATAAAAATTTCGCACATTTATCTCTTATTTAATATATATAAACATTTGATGATGTTATGTTATTTGAATTTAAAATCATGGGTGGCTCGTGCTATCTCTTATGTTAGGACTCCTATAATTAACTCTTCCAAGTCCTCTGCAGAAGAATACGTCTGATGCATTGAAGGTTCTCGAGCAAATGGAACTTGCGGATGTAAAACCAGATTCCATGACTTTCAGCTATTTGATCAGCAATTGTGAATGTGAGGAGAATATTATCAAGGTTACCACAGAATTCTTCTAACTTTATTTCTAGTTTTACATGCAACAAAAATTTAAAAAAAAACACTTAGGGGGTGTTTGTCTGCCATATTTAAGGAGGATTTAGATTGAGGATTTACTAACTTCTCCTTGAAAAACTACATCCAAACGAGTTTTTGTAACTATTCAAAATAATTCATTATTTTTACTATTAAAAATAACTCCTCAATTCTAACCACTTATTTCTAATCATTCACAATAACTTATTTTTAACCACTCATTTCTAATCATTCTTTTTTTAACTACTCAAAATAACTACTCATTTTAAATTTACATCCAGACAAGATTTTGACTTTAACTCCTCTACAAAAAAACGACATCCAAACGAGTTTTTGGCTACAACTCTCAATTTGTAACTACTCAAAATAACTTCTCAAAATAGCTCCTCAATCTAACTCCTCATCAAAACCTCATCCAAACACCCCCTGATATTTATGCCTTTCAATTTTCATTTGAAAGTGGCTTGCCCCAACAAAACAATTATTACTTATTATAGTCCTGTTCTTGAGTACAAGATTAGTGAGACCTAGTCTATCACCGAAATATTTAACATATTGAGCCTCCCAAAAGGGTAGGGACAATAAAAGTGTAGAGGAAAACGCAATCTAACATCTCTATCCGTTCTTTACTTAGTTTGAGTAAGGTCAAATTGACATCTTCAGAAAGCATGCTCCAGTTTTTTAATGTTATGATCATTGCTTGCCTCCAATGCTGTTTAACATATGTCAAGACGCATTGAAATCAAATTTCATTGGTTGAGGGAAGTGGAGAAAGAAGGTGATCGAGAATGTTCATTCTAGTTGTTTTGAATCACAACTAGCTCGCATTCCTCCCAAAGTTTTTACGTTATAGATAATTTGAAAATTTTCATAGCAAGTTTCGTTTGACAAGAAAATTTTGGAGTATTAGGATTTTGATTTTTATCACTTATTCGATAAAGTTAATTCAACTCAACTATTTTTCATTTATCTTTTGTTCAATAATTATGCATAGTAAGATAAGTTTGTCTCTCAAACAGAACAATATTCTTGGGCTTATGTATGTGGCTTGTGTATGTGTTAGCTTCAATGTGAGTTTTCCATTGTGGATAGGAAATCGCCTCTCCTTTGGAATTCCTTCCCTCGTATTTCTAGTTCTCTTTTCCCCTTTTCTGTTTAATAAATATTGAAGTTTTATTATTGCTTCTGCAATATCTATATCATTTTTTAATTCCTTCGAGCTCTTCTTCCCTTCCCTAACCTAAATGCCTAACAAACTATGCTTTATTAATCACTGAAGACGTTGTTCTTCTTAATCCATTTATTATTCACCTTACTCTTTTAACTGTAAAAGGAAAGCATAATATGAAATTAATTCTGAAGCCATTTATCTTCCTATAGTATTATGAAGAGCTGAAGAGTTCTGAAATTCAAATGACAAAGCATGTTTTCATAGCTCTTATAAATGCATATGTTGCTCATGGACAATTTGAGAAGGCAAAACAGGTACTTGATCTGGATCTCCATGTTTTGATTCTTATGAAGATTTCCATTAGAGTTGGTTGAAGTGTCTGTGGCACAATGTAAGAATATTTACATATCATTTAATCTTGTAGGTTCTATTGGATGAAGGAATACCAGTCAAGAACTTGAATGTAATTAGAAGTGCACTAGTCTATGCTCTTGCTTCAAATGGGGAAACGGCTGATGCCCTGAAAATTTATGATGAAATAAAAGAATCTGGATGTGATTTGGAGCCCATAGCTATTCTCAGTCTTATTGTAAGTTGAACGTTTGCAATGGATGATTATTGCCTCTTTTGTCTTTAGTTTTGCTTTAGACATGGGAGTATTTTATTAGATTGTTGAACATTCATCTCAAAACCAATTGGTGATGAGTAGCCCACGTATACTTATTAATACTGGTTGGACTCTCCACTTTACCAATGTGGGACAATTGTGAGATCCTAACATGCCCCCTCAAGATGTGCCTCTTTTGGATTTCATCTATCTTGAATTGGATCTCAATTTTATTTTATTGGACCGAATACCCGTTTAAGTTTAATGGGCTCTGATAGTATATTAGATAGTGTAGACATCCATCTCATAATCAATTGGTGATGAGACTGAGAGTAGTTCACCTATCTTATTAATACTTGTTGGACTCTCCACTATTTCAATGTGGAACAATTGTGAGATCTAACACATTACCCTTGTTTCCAGGTTCACTATCCATTTGATGGGCCGTTGAATAGAATGTTTCAGCTACTTGATGAAGTGCATAATGAGCTTGACCACTGGATCTTTTGTTGCCGCAAAATTATCGTGTTTTCTGTAAAACACAACGATCTGAGGTTCATCTATGGAAATTCTTTGTATACTTGGATAATTTGATTTAAATTTATTTTTCTCCAATGAAAGAGAATTTGATATATTTATATATTCATGCTCATTGTTTTTTTTTTTTGTTCCTTTTTTCCTGTCATTTTTGGTAGTTCAACTGCTGATCTATTGAAGCAGCTCAGTTACAGATGCTGTGATGATGCGAAGCTGATGGGAGTCGTTTTTGATGAGGTTTGTAAACTCCCTTTCCATTAAATTTGTTATGCCAGACTTTCGTGACATTTCAATAATACTCAATTTTAGTCTCTACGTGTCAATTGAGTTTTCTTTTTTTACTTATTTTCTGTTAATTATAAAATTTATGTCAAGACTAAAATAACCATATTGATAATCTATTGGAATTTAAAGTTAGTCTAGTCACCATTCTTGTCAACATTTCAGTGTCTTTAACGGTTTTGTTATTTAAAAGACTAAAATTGAGCATTATTGAAATATCTTAGAGGTAAAAGTATTTGATTTTGAAATATAAGGATTGAACAAAAACTTCACCCAAAACCAAGGTACTAAAATGTATTTTTCCTTATATTCCAAAACATAAGAATTGGAATTTAAAGTATTTGGTTATTTTAGTTTTGGCATAAATTTTATAATTAATAGAAAATAAGTAAAAGAAAAAGAAAAAGAAAACTCAATTGACACATAGAGACTAAAATTGAGTATTATTAAAATGTAAAGAGTAAAAATGTTTAATTTTGAAACATAGGACCAAATAGAAACTCTATCCAAAACCTCAGAACTAAACAAGTACTTTTTCACTTTGCACTACAAAATACTTGGGGCACGTTTGGCCCTCCCATATCAGCCCGGGAAGGGAAGGGGAGGGCCCTTCCCGGCGTTTGGGCCGTCGGGTTAACCCAGCGCGTAACCCGGCCCAACCCGGCGCGTGATGTTCACACTTTTTTTTTTCTCTTTTCTTTTCTTTCTTTCGCTGGCTTGCTTCTTTTCTTTTTCTTTACTTTTTTTTTTTTTGCTTTATTTCTTTTAACAAACTTTCCTTTTTTTTAATTTAAAGTATTATTCTAAAGTAAAAATTTATATAAGATTTGAATTTTCCATCTTTTAAAATTATCTTAAATTAAGTAGATATCCTTTACCAACTCTACCACCTTAACGTTTTTATTTATATTAACTTATTATATATATATATATATATATATATATATATTTATTAGTATCAAGTTTTTTCAAAATACAATATTTATCTATTTTTTTCTTCTAAATACATCCTATTTTTTAAAACATATTTGTAGTTTGATGTTTTGATAATTATAATTTGATGCATTTGATTTAATCATAAACTTTATTTTAAATAAAATAATAAGCTTGTTAACTTTTACTAATTCATTCATTTAAGTTAATGGATTTTTTTTTAGAACCACTTAATTGATTAAATTTATACTATATGCTATTTATTTTATATTTTATTTTAAAATGCAACAATTATTATTATTATTATTTTTATAGATATATCAAGTTCTTTAAACAATATTTGTAATTGTTTATATATTTGACTTTTTATGGACAATGTATGCATTTAAAATTTTTTTATATACAAATATATATTAATTTTATTATTTATCAAAAAAATTTAAATTCATACATTTTATAAAATAAATAGAAATATATATTTAAATAATCCTAAAATAATTACTCAAAATAATTAAAATAGTTATCTTTTTATTACATCTATCTTGATTTGAATTTCTAAACTTAATTTCATTATAAAAAATTATATTTATCTATTTATTTTGATTTATTATTTTTAAATAATTATTATTTTTAAATAATTATCATTTTTTATTATTGGAATTTTTTTATTTCATTAATTTAGTAATTTTGATTGACAAAATGTATTAATTTTTTATTTAAGAAATAAATTAAATAAATTTTAAAAAATAAATTTTATGAATTTTATATTAAAATATTAGATATGTATTAGTTAAAAAAAGTCATCTCATCCCTTTCCAACCCACCAAACACCAATTTACAATCACATCACTTTCTTTCCCTTCCCACCGAACAATAATTTACTCTCACTTCCCTTCCCTTCCCATCCCATCCCGCCCTAGCCAAACAAGCCCTTAAATTCTTTAGAGGAGAATTCGAGGTGCACCTCCACCATGATATCATTCATTTGAAGCCACACATCTTCTTTTTTCTTTTTATTTTTTTTTATAATAAATATAAAGTAAAAAAAGTGAGATGAAATGTGTGGCACCAAAGATGCCACATGAGTGATGTCATGGTGGGGGTGCTACCCGGGGTGCACCCAAATTTCTTCTCAATTCTTTAGGCCCCGTTTGATAACCATTTTATTTTTTGTTTATGAAATTTAAGTCTACAACAACTACCTTACTATACATTTTTCCTTATTTGGATATCTACTTCTTACCTATATTTTAATAAACAAAACCAAAATTTGTAAACAAAAAAAAAGTAGATTTCAAAAACTTGTTTATGTTTTTGAAATTTGGTTAGTATTCTCCTACTTTTTTAAGGAAAGATGGAGCACATGGTAGGAAATTTGAATAGAAATAAACTTAAATTTCATAAACAAAAAACAAAAAACAAAATGGTTATTAAACGGGGCCTTAGTTATTGCCTTTTCCAGAAATGTTGAGAGAAGATGGTGTTTGTTTAAACATTTCTATCAAAATTTATCTCAAATCTCAAGCTCACCCTAAAGTGGTACTAAAACTAATGAATTTGGGTTATGGGCTTCGGTGCCTTTTTTTTCAAGAGGAGGAAAACACACCAGATGAATCCATACAAATAGCAAATTCTTCTTTCACAATCTCACCCTAGTGTCAAAAGACTACAAACCAGATTACAAGTTTCAGATCTAAGATAAATCTCCAAGCACTAATTTTGTAATTCGCTTTCGTCTCCAGATTTTTTCCCTCATTGCAGAGTCCGAGCCTACAAATTTAGAAACAGGCCTGCAATTGCTTCAATTCATAAAGAATGATCTCGGTCTATCACCTCCGCGTAGATGCCTCGATTTTCTCCTTGGTGCTTGTGCTAATGCCAAAGATGCAGACAGCTCTCGTGTCATCTGGAAAGAATATGAAAAGGCTGGCCTCCCTTACAATTCTATTAGTTACTTAAGGTAAAATTATGATGTTATTGCTTGTTATGGTACCTCTCTACGAGTCCTTACTCGAACTTGTTCGGTTTTCTTCAAGCTTAAACGATTTGGTGTGCCTGACTCTGTCCATGTGGCATTTTTGCAGAATGTATCAAGCTCTCTTAGCATCAGGGGACAAAAGATCTGCGGAAGTTTTGGTCGGTAAAATTCCGAAAGACGATGCTCATGTTTGCTACATTATCAAGCATTGCCGGTTGGTTTATGATGCCTCTTCCTCGGCGAAGAAGAAAAAAGGAAAAAACAAGAAAAAGAGCAGAAATGAAACAAAAGTTTGAATAGAGATGTAGGGTTAGTACTTAGTATTAACTCATTTGTGGCTTCTAGGAGTAAATTAGAGTATTGACCAAGCCCTTTTAATTATAGAGTCAGACATCATTTTAGACTGAACCATGTGGAAAAATTGGAGTAGCTTGCAAGTCTCTCTCCTAAACTATTGCTACTTAGTCACCCTTTAAAGTGTGAAAATAAATTATTAATGGTAAAATCTCATAGTGATTAGGGAGAAACATAGAACATCAAAGAAAAAAAAAAGTAATAATACTCACCATTACATCTTAGAATTTCCTATTTATATTGTTTGATATTCGAGTCATCTCCTCTTTTTGTAACTACAATCTCTCCACCTTGATCTCTTAATAAGAAAAAAAAAAGTTAACTAATTTGGATACAAGTTTTGTAAATATTCATATATGAATGAAAATTATTAGTAATTTATCAAAAAAAAAACAAAAAAAAGTTGGAGTTGGTGAATTGCTAATGAGATGTTTGGATGAAAAGTTATTTTGAGGAGTTAGAAATTAAAATTTTTGCAAAAGCTTGTTTGGACGTAGATTTTTATGAAGTTATAACCAAAATTCGTTTGGATGTAGTTTTTTTTTTATAGAGCCAGTGACAATAGTTTGTTCGAATGTTGATTTAAACCAAGTTATTTTGAGTTGTTAAAAATGAATGGTTAAAAGTAAGTCATTATGCTATTTATAAATAAATTATTAGAAATGAATGATTATAAACTAAGAATTATTTTTTAATAATTAAAAATAATTTTTTTTTTTGAAACATAAAAATAAATTATTTTAAGTAGTTACAAAAGCTTGCGATAAATTTAATTTAATTTGATAATGATGGTCGGGTGCGTGTAAAATTGGTTTGATTACTCCCAAATCATTTTTTTTAAATAAAAAAGAAGACAATAATAACATGTTCAATTAGCTTTAAAAAGCATGTTTAATTAAAATAATATACAAAGAAGTATTTGTTAAAATGATATAAATTGGGCACATGTACTAACGATTCCAAAGTTGATCTTTCATTCACTCATTCCATTGGGGATGTTTGTTTGACATATTTAAGTAGTTTTTGGGTTAAGGAGTTATAATGAGAAGTTGTATTGAGTAGTTAAAAATTGATAGTTATGTCAAAAACTCGTTTGGATGTAGTTTTTGTGTAGAGGAGTTAGAGTCAAAATCTTGTTTGGATGTAGATTTAAAAATGAATAGTTATTTTTAGTAGTTAAAAAAGAAATAATTAAAAATGAATGGTTAAATATGAGTTATTTTGATTGATTTGAAAGGAATGATTAAAAATAAGTTGTTAGAAATGATTGAGTGATTATAAATGAATGGTTAGAAATTAGAGTTATTTTTAAAAGTATAAATGAGGAAGAATTAATAAAAATTCGTTTGGGCGTAAGTTTTGAGGAGGAGTTGATATCTCATAATTCCAACTCCTACCTAAATATGTTGTAAAACAAACAGCCCCATATATTGTAAAAATACTAAAATTAAAATTAGACATTTAAAAACTCATATCTAAAAATAACGGATCAAAATGGGGTTTTATGGTAATTATAATTATTTTAAAAGGAAATCTAAAGTAAAAATAAGAGATTAATTTTAAAAGAAAGATTTTTATCCTAATCTAAAAATAATTTGACATTACAAGTTACAACCCAAAGTCCTCACATCAGTTTCTCAAAAAAAAAAGTCCTCACATCAGTCCCTCTTCTTGCGGCCTGCGTCTAAAAGAAGTCACTTTTCTGTTTGGCATTTGGCGGCTATGGCGAAGTTCGCTTTAGGGTCCGAACCAGTGGTGGGTTCGTTAACTCCATCGAAGAAGAGGGACTACAGGGTCACCAATCGCCTTCAAGAGGGCAAAAGGCCTCTTTACGCTGTCGTTTTTAACTTCATCGATTCTCGCTACTTCAATGTCTTCGCCACTGTAGGCGGCAATCGGGTCAGCGCTTCATTTCTTTCCTTGCAATTTGTGGGGAGTTGAATGCAGCATTCTAGGATGAATTTCGAGAATGACCCATGTTTTTTCTTTGAAGTATTTGATGAATTTCGATTGATATTATTGCCTTTTCGGTGTTTGAGTTTGTGGGTTTTACTTGGAATGCTTTGTCGTATGACTTGGGATTTTGTTTCATTTTCGTGGGGCTTGTTTGGTTTTCAATGACTTGGGTTTTTATTTGTGATACTTGCAAAATCTGCCGCTTCAATAGTCATGATCTTTATTCACTGCAAAATTCAATTGGATTAGGTTAAAATGCATCCACCTTCACTTGTACTCTTGTATAAAGAAAGGAATAGCACTTTTCTTGTGTAAAATAAGGTTTACTGGACAGAAACGTTGTTTGCTAGTCCCAAGTGACGACTTCCTCGGTATAGACTTCGGACTTCGGATCTACTACTAGAAGGTATGCTGCCTTCGAGGTCTTAGCTTTGAAACTCATGAGTGAGCTTAATTCTAAAATCCTTAATTGTCTTCTGGGTCTCAACCTTGGGATGGGCTCGAGTGCCTTCGAGTGCATAGTGGGGCAAAGCTCTCGTTCCCGGTTATAAAAAAATGGTGTTTGTTACCTTTCCCATTGTCTGTTTTTCTTTTTATGTTTGTTAATTTACCTATAATTCAGGTGTTAATTACTGTGAAATAATCTTGATGCAATTATATGGTTGATGAATTTCAAAATGTGGTGCTGTTTTAATGATGCTTAATGTTTTTGCAGGTTACGGTATACCAATGTCTTGAAGGGGGTGTGATAGCCGTGTTGCAGTCTTACGTTGATGAAGATGTGAGTGACTGTGTTGTAGTTGAACCTTAGTTCTGTTTATATTCTCAAGTTACATTGAGTTCTGTGTACTTTGTAGATCAGAAGGATGAGTCTTTTTACACTGTAAGCTGGGCATATAATGTTGATGGATCCCCATTTGTCGTTGCTGGTGGAATCAATGGAATAATCCGTGTAATTGATGCTGGGTGTGAAAAGATATACAAGGTATCTTTTTGGATCATATTCATCAGATCTTAATAATTTCCTTTTCAAGTGAACAGTACCGAAAATTAGTTTTATTTATTTATGATTGTATAGTGATTTTTCCTTTCTAGTGAACAGTTGGAAAATAGTTTTATGGACAGTAGGAAAATCCTGGCTCAGTTATGAGATTTCTTATTTTGCCCTCCATTTTTATGTGTTCATGCCATCAATAAATCTCTAATTGATAAAGATTAAAAAAAAAAGAGAATGTGACAAAATTGAAGATTACAAAGAGGTGGACGAGTACTCCAAGTTCACTCTCTGAGCAGCATGAGCCAGCAGATCTAGAAGGTGGACGAACAATTCACTCACTGTGCAGCATCCTGTCGGTTTATGCAGAAAGAAAATGAGTAATCCATCAAATTCTAAGCACCATCCAATTGATGGCTAAGACAAAGGGTGAACGTGAAACTTGGAAAGGGAGACTCATAAACATGGAAATGGTTGATGGTCATGAAAAAAGTTGAATCTGCCCAACATAATTTTCATATATTGTAGTCAGGGGATGGTGCGATGGTTGAAGGTTGGGGTTTTGAAGTTGTGCTCCCTTCGAGATCCCAAGTTCGAGACTCACCTGGGACATTAATTTATAGACACCTCACATGTTTTCATTGCTTTGATGTCTCCTGGTGTCTAGCCTAAGAACGGGTGTGGTTACCATTACCCCGGTATAGTGGAGCGGAGCTCCGATTTCCTGGTTTCCAAAAATAATAAGTATATTGTAGTCAGCTAGAGAACTTGTCATATAGTTTAGCTTGCATTGCTTATTATTATTAGTGGGTTGTAAACCATTTTAATATAAAAATTACATGGTTATGACTGATTTCCAATTACTTTGACCTGCTCTTCTCTGCAGAGTTTGGTTGGTCATGGTGATTCAATAAATGAGATCAGGACTCAGCCGTTGAAACCATCACTTGTGGTCTCTGCCAGCAAAGTACGGTGCCAGACTATATCTTCAAGACTTTTTTTGGATAAGATATATCCTTAGATTCTCTACAAGTTGCCTTGATTAATGGTTTACAGTATCCAGGACGAATCTGTTCGATTGTGGAATGTTCATACAGGTATTTGCATTTTGGTATTTGCTGGTGCGGGTGGTCATCGTAATGAGGTCTTAAGTGTGGTAAGGATAGACTATATACACATCTTTCTTCTACTTTTACCACTTCCTACTCGACCCTCCAATTGTATGTTAAAGTGGATTTATATGCACCCATCTTTGGGTTGGGTTTGAAACCAAGGATGTAAATTGACATTATTTTTTGTTGTAGGATTTCCATCCATCAGATATGTATCGCATCGCAAGCTGTGGAATGGACAACACCGTCAAAATTTGGTCAATGAAAGGTAGGGCATTTCATTTTATTTTTTTGCTTAAACCAATTACCCATACCGGAGAGGGTGAGTTCACGACAACGGTTTCAAAGACGGGAAAGGTTAAGAAAGAATATTCCATGAAGATTAAGTAGTGATGTTTGGTCGTCTTACCGATTCAAGCATGACATATAAGTAGTTAAAATACTATTTGGTTTCTGTATTTTGGGACTCATTCCATATTAGTTCTTATACTTTCAATTGTCTTAATTTAATCCTTGCATTTTTTTTTATAAATCTTAAAATTAACCCTCACGTTGAAGTCAAAATTTATCAAACTTGGTAAAGTGATAACAACTTTCATTCAAGAAAAAACACCATGTAGAATACTTTTTACTAGTTTTTAAAACAATTAATAATAAACTAATCGTATGAATTAATTTAAAGATTTTTCAAAAGTAGGAAGACTATATTTGGACATTTGAAAGTGCGAGGATTAAAGCAGAACAAGTTCTAAAGTACAAATATCAAAATTGTATTTTAATTTATAAAATTCAGCATCATTTGAATCTTTACTGGTAGCCAGGTGTATATAATTTTTATGGAATCCTCGTTGGATTTTTATCTAAATGAAAACCAAGGGTTGAAATTTGGAAGATGTATTTTTTTTCTTCTAGTAATCAATCTTCTTGGAATATCTCTTCTAGTGCTTGTGGCTTCATTCCATCTGTTCTAATTACAGGCCAAGTAGCTCAGTTTCTGTTGACCTCACTTTTCCTGGTAATTTTTGTTTCTCTCTTGTTGATTCTTCAGAGTTCTGGACATACGTGGAAAAATCTTTTACATGGACAGATCTTCCATCAAAATTTCCCACGAAGTACGTCCAATTTCCAGTAAGTATTATACACTTGTATGTTTCAGATTCACATTGATCCTCTGATTCTAAATTTACTTTGTTAATTCAGGTGTTTATAGCATCAGTTCATTCAAATTATGTTGACTGCAGTAGGTGGCTCGGTGATTTTATTCTTTCGAAGGTTAACAATCTTCTCTTTCCATTGATGTTTTGTTTGCCAGTTGATATCAAGACAAGAATATGTATGGGTGCGTTTTGGCCAATGCTGAAGGCACTTTCTCCTAGCTAAATAGCGCTTCTCTCTCTAATCATCATCATTTTTAATAGTAATATCAAAGTTCTTTTGAAAAAAACTTAAGGCACTCATAGTTTAGAAACTCTCAAACACACACTAAAGATGTTATGCTTTTTTTTTTTTTTACTCAAAGTGATTTCTTTATTATAGAGAGTGAAAGTTTTTAGGAGAAATCTAAGATTTTCTAGTTTAGAAACTCCCAAACACACACTAAATATATTATGATTATTTTTTTAGTCGAAGTGATTTTTGAATTGTTGGGAGTACATATTGTAGGAGACATCTAAGACCCCGTTTGATAACCATTTCGTTTTTTGTTTCGGTTTTTTTTTTTTAACTTTTTGAAAACAGTTTTGTTTGATAATCAATTTTGATTTTTATTTTCAAAATTTTAAAAACGTTTTTAAAATATTAAAGAAATGTAATAACTAAAAAAAGTAGCTTTTATAAACAAGAATTGGTTTTGGTTTTTAAAAAAGCATGAAAATATCGAAAATAAAGAGTAAAAAACTAAAAAAAAAAAAACAATGAAATTTTATGTCTTTTTGTAACTGGATTATCCAGCAATTGTAAATGAAATTGTTTCTTATCCAAAAAAAAAAAAACTAAAAAAATCAAAACTAAATTTGATATCTGTCAAACATATTTTTTAGTTTTTAATTTTTAAAAACAAAAAACTAAAATCATACTGTTTTTATTATTTAAAATAAAAAATTAAAAACCAAAAATAAAAAACTAGAAACAAAAAACGAAATAGTTATTAAATGGGGTTTAAGATTTTCTAGTTTTCTACTGGGATCACTCCTATGGATCTAGAATTTGGACATGTTACTGGGCTACTGGCCATACCCATGGGGATAAACTGTTCTGCTATAGATTTTTTATTTTTTTGTAAAAAGTACTTTTTTAATTATTAACAATGCCTGTAATGAAGATAATATTTGTGAATTCCAGAGTGTTGACAACGAAATAGTGTTATGGGAACCTAAAATGAAGGAGCAGTCACCTGGAGAGGTCTGATCCTCAACCCTATTTTATTTCTGAAATATCATTTTGATAAATATATTTCTATTTGGGCTGAACATATCAATTTCTAATAGTCCGTGTTACCATCTCTTTATTCTGAAAATTTACCAATCTTTTCTTATTTAGGGTACAGTGGATATACTTCAAAAGTACCCTGTTCCTGAATGTGATATTTGGTTCATCAAATTTTCCTGTGATTTCCATTACAATGCAGCTGCTATAGGTAATTCCATGTCAAGTCTCTCTCATTCCTTTTGTTTCCAAATTCTATCAACTTACTCATGCCAATTCGCTGCAACACATTCTTTTTTTTTTGTTTGATTGTTTTATATCCACGAGTATTTGAGTCAGCTTACGTGCACTTCGACCACGAAATACCATTGTTCTAAGCAGTGTTTTCAAGGCCCGCCTTTCCTCGCCTATGGCCATCGCCTTGCACGTAGGCAGGTATTGCACCTCTAACGTAGCTAAGGCGAGCTCCTTCTATCAGGCCCCGCCTTTCCTTGCCATTTTTCTCCCTGCATCGTCTTCGCCTCAGGCCAAGGCGTGCGCCTTATTAAAGTTTTATTTATTTATCAATATCCTAACTTAATATCCACAAAAAGAATTTAGAATTAGTTTATGTAGAAATTCGACAACTATGCGAAGTCTTTATTAAGGATACTGAATTTGTTTAATTGATATTTCAAATTTATGTGTTCGTTTATTCAAGTTATTTGACGTAAAATCTTTGTTTTTTTTATACTTTCAGTTAATTTCAAATTTGTTTATATAAATAATAATTTAATATTATGGTATACCTTATAATAACATAATTTTTTGTGATTCATTATTCTTTTATTTTTACTTTTTAGTATTTTTCCATATGAATTTGAAATTTTATGGGAATATACACATTTTTTATTATCAATTTATAAATGCGCCTCTCTTCACTCGGGCCTCGCCTTTTTATCGCCTCTCACTTTGAGGCAATCAGGGAGAGTATCGCTTTGCGTTGCGCCTTGCGCTTTGAAAACACTGGTTCTAAGTTTCTTTTACCAACTGATCCACGGAGATCTCTTTTCTTTTTATTTTTTATAACTGAAAATTAGAGCTTTACCCCCGTTATATACTCGGGGCACCCACGCCTGTCCCAAATTCAAAAAAGGAAAGCACTCGCCTGGACCAAATTTTAAAATTAAGCTCACTTAAGGATTTCGGACTTGGAACTTCCGAAGAGTGCATACTTTGGAGCCTCATTGGTAGAATTGAGGCTGCCATGGAGAAATCTTAATGCAATGGAGCTCACTGGTTCCTTTTTTGTGCATCAGGAAACAGGGAAGGGAAAATTTTTGTGTGGGAACTTCAGTCAAGCCCCCCTGTTCTCATTGCAAGGTCTGTTCAACTTCTTTTATATTGGAACAATGGTTTCTTCACTCTTCTATGACACAAAGTTTCAATGTTCATTTTCTCATCTAGGTTGTCTCATGCCCAGTCGAAGTCGCCCATCAGACAGACAGCCATGTCCTTTGATGGAAGGTAATTTTCTTGTAAATTTTGAATCAATGATTCATATTTTGCTGATATCTTTTTTTCATTTTAATTGACATCGAAACATGTAAAAGAAAACATCGGTTTCGTTGTTTCAGTATAATTCTAAGCTGCTGTGAAGATGGGACAATTTGGCGCTGGGACGTTGTAACAGCCACTTAGAGCAGTCATTCAGAACATGTACAGATAACTTTATCAAAGCTTATTTTGCATCTAATTACTAATTAGTTGATTATGTGTTAGTATTATTATATGCTGACTTATGGAAGCAGGAAACCCAACTTGCTTATGAGATGGAAAAATTCTATTAAACATTGCATGCTGCTTAATTAGACAGAGGAGAATTTTCAAACATTTTTGTCCTTTCTACAATGTAGTTCATGTTAGATTTTTTTTTATATCAGCACGCACCTCAACCATTGTCACGGGATATGTTGTCTGACCCTACAATATTTAGATGTCAAGAAAATCTATAAAAAATTAATTATTTGGTAGATGGTCACCATGGATAGTTCATGTTAGATATTAACCATCTTAGCCTTGGATTAATCTTTCCAAGGTCTCCTTTCTTTTAAAGTTTTTGATGTTCAAATATTATAGGGTTAAACAGTGTCTCGTGAGAATGGTCAAGGTGTATATATTAAGCACACACATACATAAAAACTTTTGGGATTATATAAAACCAACCTATCAGCTAGTACTTTTTTAACCCCTTTTTGTCTGATATGTGGATACTGATAACTACATCCTTATAAACAAATTTATTGCCTCCATGGTAAACAGATGTTCCTGGATTGATACTTTGCTTTCAACAAGTGCATTATTATTTGTCAACAAGCAAGTTGATTTGTTCTCTTGGTTAGCTTTGACATTATTCCCTTATAGTTTATCCAGTCATGTAGCTTTTGCAAGTTGAGATTTGAAAAAAAATCTTAAGTTGGTATAGTTTAGCCAAAGAAGAAAAGTGAGAGAGTTTAGAAAAAAGGCTGGGAATCTGTTCTCATCTTTTGAAATTGGATTAGATTGGCATAATAATCACTTGCTTAGAACAGAGCATATTTACAGATATTTTTTTCTAAAAAGTTGGGGAACAAATGCTGCCTAAATGAAATCCTTCCCAACTGATGATACATACATGCATACATATATACACATACACACATACATATATACATATACACACATACACACATACATATACACACATACATATATACATATACATATATACACATACATATATACACACATACATATATACACATACATATATACACATACATATATACACACATACATATATACACATACATATATACACATACACATATACACATACACATACATATATACACATACACATACATACATATACACATACATATACACATATACACATACATATATATATATATTCCTTTATCAGAGAGCTTTTTTTTTGTGGTTGGTATTGTAATGTATTTCTTGATTTTTTATTTTTTTTTATTTTAATTGAGATTACAACAATTGGGGGTGGGGGGATTTGAATTCAAGACTTTCGATTATTGGACATATAACAACTGCTCATGTTGACTCTGGAATTAATTTTTTGAAAGGGCCTTTCTATAGAAACTAAAATAGAGAAAATTATTAGTTACATCAGTCACCTATGTGTTATGAATTTTTGCCAAAAAAGGAACGCATCTTGTACCTAGTAACCGAGAGGTAAAAAAAAATTGTTGCTTTTGTTTTCTTTTTGAAATATGAATTTTGGTTTTCAGAATCATAAAACTAAATTTCAAACACTCAAAATGCTAGTTAGGACTCAAAAAGAAAAATTGGGATTCAAGAAATAAAAAATGCTATCAAAATACTCTCTTTTTATGAACGTTACATAATAATGAAATTGAATGGTTCACCCTTATAAAAATCCAAAGTTGGAATGTTATTTCATAATTATTTGAATATAACTCCAACCATACAATATTGAAACTTTATGATTAAAAAAAGAAAACTAATAAGGTTAATCAAATCTAATAATTATTTGAATATAACTCCAACAAATATAATAATTGGTATTAAGGAGTATTGTAACTTATGTTCTTACAATAGTGTATTAGTGAATATTTATAATACATAATATTGAAATTAATAGGTAATACACTACTAAAATGTATTAATGATCAGTACTAACAAAATATATATATATTAATGATTACCAATGCAAATACTTTAAAATTTTCCAAAACATTTCAAATTATTTTGTGATAAGAGTTTATCCAACATGATTTCTCTTTTTTTTTAAAAAAAACATATAATATTAAAACATTTTCATGTCAAAAGAACACACATACTTAATTGATTGATTGTAATTTAATTCGACAATATTGTTACAAATTTAATCTTGAAAATTGATATTTAAATCTCATCTGATTTGAGATTAATAATACTTTTTAGGTAAAATTTGTGATCTCTCGTCATGATGTTATGTAGTGAGAGAAGATAGAAAAGTTTGAACTCATGAAAGAAATATTGTTGTGATGTTTTTATAATAGAAAAATGAAAAAGAAAGTGAGGAGATCACATTCACATTCACATGAGAAGATTGATAAAGTCACGCAGCTGTGAGTTGTGACTTTCAAACTCCACTTTTTGTCTCATCTAATCATTTAACCCCCCAAGTCTCCTTAACTAATGGGCTCCTTAAATGGCCCAAATTCTCTTCCTAATTGGGCTTCTCTTGGCCCATATGAGCATGTCTTTTTTTGTTCTGACTACCATTATTATCTAAAATTCATTAGTAGCCCTTGTCATTCACCTTGTTAGTTTAATTGTTTGGATATGATTTACTAATTGGATTACTATGTGATAATTTCACATATAAGGAATAATAGGAATTTCTTAGGTCCCGTTTCATAACCATTTTGTTTTTTGTTTCTTGTTTATGAAATTTAAGTCTATTTCTATTCAAATTTCCTACCATGTGCTCCATCTTTCCTACAATGTATTCATTTTCCCTTAAGAAAGTAGGAGAATACTAACTAAATTTAAAAAATATAAACAAGTTTTTTTAGCTACTTTTTTTTGTTTATAAATTTTAGTTTTGTTTATTAAAATATAGGTAAGATGTAGATACCAAAATAAAGAAAAATGTATATTAAGGTAATTGTTGTAGGATTAAATTTCATAAACAAAAAACGAAAAACAAAATGGTTATCAAACAAGACTTTAATTTTTTATTTTTTTTTTAGATTATAACTATTGATAGTGGAGAGATTTGAATTCTAAGACTTTTAAATTATTTGATATACATTAATATCATTAAACGGTTGCTACTGTTAGCACATATATATATAATATTCAATTAATTTTGTTTGTGTATGTTTGTAAAAAAAATCTCAACCCCAAACTCACTCTCAAACGAGAAAGCATCGATAATGAAGATGTGACCAAATACATTCAAAATGATAGGAGAGAGAGAAGTTTTCCTATAAATATTAAATACATTCTCAAAGGGAAATATATTGGAAAAATATCAAAGCCAAATTCTTTGATTAAGTCATCCCAATATTTTTGCACAAACTTTATAAAGGAGCCAAAGTTATTTATTTATTTTGAACAAAAGGAGCCAAAGTTAATTGACTATTATTAATTGAAACAAATAGCTATTGAAAAATTACACCAACACATTATTTCTCTTCCCAAAAATAGCTCATATAATGTGATCCAGTTGCCTTCAAATTAATTAAATTTATCAACTATACACAAGTTTATTTCTTCCACTCAAGATTATTATTATTTTTTAATTTTTAAATTACAAGAAAGATTCGAATTCATGATTTCAAGATCATTAGGTTGAATTACTGGTTGACTATTCCAATCATTTTTTTTTAGATTTCTTCCATTCAAGAATTAGTAATTATAAACACCAAATTAGGATTAAATCCTAACTATTAATATAATCTATGACTTATAGAATAGGTTAGTGGCGTAATGTTTTCATTGTTTAGTTGTAAACCAGTTCAACATGAGCGTCACAGATTCGAACCCAAGAATCGATATTTGTCCCCCTCCCCTAATATGTACTAAAAAATAAAAAAATCTATGAACTTTTGTCTACCGTTTATAATGTCAATTCAAATATGTTCCAGAGATGAAATTTATTACCATTTAAATGATAAAAATTCATTCTCTATTCACAATTGTAGAGCACACAAATGGGAAGAAATAATTGGCTGTTGTTTAAATTACATAGTGGCTCCTAATCTTCTATGCATTTTTTAAATATTTTTTTGTTTAACCATTGAGTTTGTATAAAAAATAAAAATAAATAAAAACATTCTAGCGTTTGACTTCTATTTTATTTTTGTGAGTAATTAAAATAAACCTAATACATGGTCGATGATGTTGAGGTTGGGCTTCATATTCCACATACTAGGAGTGCACTGTCTAATTATATGACGTGGCATTACGATTCAAAACATATTTTTAATATTAAGTCGGTTCATTGGTTAACTTGTAATATTCAGACAATTTCGAAACAGTAGAATTCTCTTTGAAAGTGTGAATTGCGGAGTAAGGTAAAATATTTAATGATTTTATCTTACGTTCCAATAGAAAATTATACTTATATAGGGATACGAGTGACAATAGTGTTGAACTACTGAATTATCACAAAAAAAATGAAATTGCCACACTATTTTTATATTTAAAATTTAAAACCCGTAATTAACTTGTTACTATTTGATACATGATGTTTCGAGTAAATTAGTTTTTATGTTTATAAACTTTGTTTCCTATTTTAATTTAGAAAGAAAACCATTTAAATTAAACCTAGCACGTTTCCATTTTGTTTCAAAAAAAAAAAAAACCTAGCACCATGCATACATTTTGAGTAAAAAAAAAAGTGTAACAAACTCTAATTTAAACATTTAAAAATTATTTAATTTTTTTAATTTAAACTTATTTTTACTCAAATTCTTAATAAAATAAATATCATTTTCTCTTTATAAAATATTAGAACTATAACCAAATTTCAAAAATAAATAAAATTTTGAAAGTTACTTTTTTTCAAATCAAATTTGTTTTTACAAAACATTATAAATTAGAGTAATTGTTATAAGCTTCAAATTAAACTTTTTTTTTACCGAGGGGCAGTGGCGCAGTTGGTTATCTTGTCTGGTGTTAATCCATTTCAACTCGATCGGTATTTGGCTCTCATATTATTTGAGAGTAGTTATGCCTAGGATTTGTTGTTCCCCCTTTCTCCACTATATACTCAAAAAAAAAAAAATTAAACTTTTTTTTTAGATAATTTTATTTTTTAAAGATGATTTTTTCTTTTTAAAAAATTCATCAATCTTATATACCTCTTCGCTTCAAATATTGTTATCTTCCTACGAATATCTTTTCTAATCAAATAATAATACACCCAATCTTTTTTTATTTTTTTTTTAAATCAACCCAATCTTAATTCTTTTCTCAAATAAAGATTCAAATAAAATATTTGAATTGAAATAGTTAATCTAACGTATAAGATTCACTTATAATTGGAGTTTATCAATTTTTTTTAATCAAGCTAAATATTCTCAATTTAACCTGAAATCAAAAAAAAGAAAAAAAAATTCAATCCAACTCATCATTGATTAGACTCAACCATTATTCTCTTCCCTTGGACAACAAGTAATTATTGTTTTAGATAAACAAAAAAAAAAGGAAGAGACGTGCTACGAAATTGGGATTCAGCAATTGGTTTTCAAGATTTCGGCTATGAAAAATAAAAATTCATAATTTCCAAAAAAAAAAAAAAAAACCCCACAATCCGATTATGCAAATTAATATATAAAATTTGTTTTCGATGAAAGTGGGTCGCTTTTATTTGGCAGACAAAGATAAATACATGTTCTCTCCGTTATCCAAGTAAACCATTTTTTTCCTCTTTATTCTCTCCTTTTTCAGATATTTTCTGGTAATTTCTTGGTTGTCCCCGTTTCCAATTCGGTTTTTTTAACCCAAGCTTCTGGCCCCATGTACTATAATCGCTTGATTTCATTGCTTTAACTTTTGGGATTCATTTTTTTGGTTTAAATTGCAGCCTTTCTTTCTCTTTTGATTTGATTATTTTTTATATTCTTTTGGCAAAGTTTAAAGGAGTTCGAAAAGCTCGTTTCAGGAAAAGGGTGATTCCAGTTTCGTATCTTTGTTGCCTGATTTTTCGTTTTTCCCTTTGTGGTATTGCGATTTTGTTTACTGGGTTTGCACTTTTTGGTTGTTTTTTTGTGTAAAACTGGGGTTCTGCAAATGACCCATGATCAAATTTGAGGCGATTTGGTTTTTAATTGATTTGGGAATTTTATGCTTTCTGAGATGGGTCTGATGATTATTTGAATGTGTTGAAATTTTGGGGCTGTTTTTTTTTTTTTTTGTTTTGCTTCTAAGTAATTGGTGGGGTTGAAGAGAAAACAGATTGGGGGTTATGATTAGAGTTGAAGGGAGGATTAAGGATTGTTGTGTTTTGGGAATTGGGGATTTTGGTAAGTCTATTGTGGGATGAGGAATGGTGGTGTAAAACGACAAGGAACCATAGCCCGCTCTGGGCGGGCTCATGGGTTCATATCAAGTTCCTTTCGAACCTTTTCCAGTTATGTGAAGATTGTTTCTTCTGGTGCTTCCACTGTGGCTCGGTCGGCTGCATCTGTGGCATCTTCCTTTGTGGATAAGGATGATGAATCAAATGGCTCCCAGGTATGTGCTGGACTTTTATGATCCTTGATCAACTTTAAATACTTGGAATTGCAATGAGTTGCTGTTTTTTAGCCTTTTTTTATTTTGTATTTGTTGGAACTATGGTGATTTTTTCCGGACTCATTTGAATTTTGTGATTTAAGTTGTGTTTTTGAGATAGTGATTGTGGTTTAGTTTATGTGATTGAGAGAAAGTTATGTGAGTTTCTTTGACAGCCAAATACTGTAATCTCAGTTTGTCTCATGAGGATAGTTGAAGTGTGCGTAGGCTTGACTCATTTGAATTTTGTGATTGAAGTTGTGTTTTTGAGGGAGTGATTGTGGTCTAGTTTATGTGATGGAGAGAAAGTTATATGAGTTTCTTTGACAGCTAAATATTGTAGGGTCAGTTTGTCTCGTGAGGATAGTTATGCCAGACACCCATGGATATAAAAAAAAATGCATAGTATACTGATGCGTGAATAGAAGGTGCGAGGTTTTAGTTGTCTTATATTTGAAAGAAAATTGTTTATCTTGCATGAATATGGCATAAAAGAAATGAAAACCAAACTTGGGCTGCTTGACCTTTTCCCAAATTTGCAGACTTGTTCTTCAATCTAATTGCTTTGTGGAATAATTGTGCTTCTCTTTGTTATGTGCGTTGTAGCTCATCCTTGTACTGTTTTAATTTTGAAAGTTTATTGGGATAATACTATCCATGTTTATGATGGCCTTAAATTGGGAAATTCTTCTTGTTCATGAAAATCCCATTTTCCTTATAGTTTATCATTTATTAAACATAAGCTATTTAGCTTTTTTGTGAATCAATTGCTGTATTAAAGATTGGTTTACCAGGCAATGGAAGTATACCTTGAGTATAGGGGAGCAATGCTCTCACATCCTAGATATAAAAAAAATTAGGCAATGGAAGTATCCTTTGTGGAATTATTCTGTGAATTAAATCAGTTTTGCTTTAGTATCCTAGTTATTTTTTCCATCTATGTATGATAAATGATCTATGGTTTTTTGTTTCCGTAATGGTCTAAAATTGAACTGTAAGTAGATTCATTTATTAGTATTTGTAGATTTTCCCAAAATTATAACACCCTTTCACTTTACTCTTGCTTCTCTTTTAACAAACGAGCAATAATTGATTCATAATTTCATTCCTAAATGATAAAGGTGAACTGGGCTGGCTTTGATAAGTTAGAGTGGGATGAAGATGTCCTTCGATGGGTTCTTCTGTTAGGTTTTCGTTCCGGTTTCCAGGTTTGGGATGTCGAGGAAGCAAATAATGTCCAAGACCTTGTTTCTCGATATGATGGTTCTGTTTCATACATTCAAGTTTTGCCTAGACCAATACCGTCAATGAGATCAGGAGATAAGTTTGCAGAAAGTAGGCCATTGCTGGTCCTCTCTGCTTATGGTTCCATTGCAGCTGGTTTTAACATTCAGGAACAATTAGCCACTTCTGGCAATGCAGCCATCACGAAAGGCCAGGAACTAGCCGATGACAATTTAATGCCTACTTTTGTTAGGTTTTATTCCTTGAAGTCTCAAACTTATGTACACGAGCTCAAATTTAGATCAGTTGTCTATTCTGTGAGATGCAGTCCTCTGGTTGTTGCCATTTCTCTTGCAACTCAGGTATTTTTGCTTACACAAAGCAGTTGCTGTCTCTTAAAGTATTTTGTTAAATGGTTGGAAGTCCAAAATTTGAGTCCTTTTTGTCACAGATACACTGCATCAATGCCACAACTTTGGAGACTGAACATATCATTCATACGAATCCTATTGTTTCTGGTTTTCCTGGATCTGGAGAAGGTATCGGTTATGGACCTCTTGCAGTGGGACCGAGGTGGCTGGCTTATAGTGGAAGCATGATCATGGCGTCGAATACAGGACGAGTTATTCCACAACATTTAAAACCAGCCAGTCTTTCACATTCTTCTTCGAATGGAAGTGTAGTTGCTCACTATGCAAAGGAATCGAGTAAACAACTTGCGGCAGGCCTTGTTACCCTTGGTGACAAGGGTATTAAGAAGCTATCAAGATATTACTCTGACCTCTTACCCGAAAGCAACAATTCTCGTCAATCAGGCTCTCAGGGTTTGAAGGGTATTGGAACTCTTAATGGCCATGCAGCAGATGCAGACAGTGTTGGAATGGTTTGTATTGAACTTTAGTTTGTTTCTTACTACATTAATGTCTTATTTTAGTACTTTGATGTATTTTCCTTTCATATCATAGTTTACGTGTTCAATACTGATTCTTTATCATTTCACTCTGATGAAGTTTCAATTAAAAAAAACTCTGATGAAGTTTCAATTATGCAGTTGAACTGATTCAGCTGTGTTGGTTAAAATGGACTAATTTTTCTTCTTGCCAATGCTTGACCTTTTTTTTCCCTTCTTTTGGTTATCAGGTTATTGTGAAAGACATCATCAGCAAAGTGGTCATCACCCAGTTCAGAGCCCATAAGAGCCCTATTTCAGCTTTATGCTTTGATCCAAGTGGCACCATCTTGGTTACAGCTTCTGTTTTGGGTCATAACATAAATGTTTTCAAAATTATGCCAAGTTCTGGTTTGAATTCGCCTGCATCTGGTACTGGTGCATCTTACGGCCATATGTACATACTCCAACGAGGCTTCACTAATGCAGTAAGAACAATGCAATTTTATTTCATTGTTGGAATTTCTCAGCTGTCATCTTATTTCTGAATCCTGTATCAGGTCATACAAGACATCAGTTTCAGCTATGAAAGCAACTGGATCATGATAAGTTCTTCTAGAGGGACAAGCCATCTATTTGCTATAAACCCTTCTGGAGGACAGGTGAATTTCCCATCTGCTGACACTAGTTCTATTACCAGAAATGGTGGATCAGTAGTTTCTGCAAGACGAACCATCCGGCGGCTTGATTCTGGTTTACACATGCCTAGTAAACAGAACGAATGCGCTATGGAAGGTCCGATTACACTGTCTGCTGTTAGTAGAATACATCATGGAAGTAATGGCTGGCGAGGTACTGTTACTAGTGCTGCAGCTGCTGCTACTGGTAGAATGGGTTCAACTTCTGGAGCTATTGCTTCAGCTTTCCATGACTGCAAGGGAAACGCCTTGCACATGAGCCATGGATCGTCGGATGCTAGGTACCACATCTTAGTTTTTTCTCCATCTGGCAGTATGATACAATATGTGTTGCGAGTGGATTCAGATTCTACTATAGTCTTGCCAAAATCTAGCACGGCTCATGAATTAGAGCCCGGGTTGGATGGACGACTAGTAGTTGAAGCTATCCAGAAGTGGAATATATTTCAGAAACAAAACCGAAGGGCTCAAGATAACAGCAGTGACATATACGGTGACAATGGAGCTTTAGATTTCCATCATAATTATAGTGGAGAAATGAATGGAAAGCCTATTTTTCATGAAGCTAGTGGCACTGTCTTGAAGGCAAAGACTTGCAGGGAGGAACAACACCACTTGTATATCTCCGAAGCCGAATTGCAGATGCATGGTGCCCGCTCTCCGCTTTGGATGAAACCTGAGGTATTTGCTGTTTTGACTTGTCTTTAAGAATTAAGTCTCGTTTGTTTGATATTTACATGCCTGCATTCCTCTGTCTTGATGATGGTCAGATATATTTTCAAGTGATGACAACATTTGCTATCAAAGGTGATGAAATAGATCATCCGGGAGAAATCGAAATTGAAAGGATCCCGACTCGTATGGTTGAAGCCAGGTCAAAAGGCCTAATTCCAGTTTTTGACTGTCTTCAGACACCTAAAATCTCACAGACATGGTGAGTTAGTTCTAGAATTTCTCAATCTTCCTAATTTTAATTGACTCCTAGGAAACAGATAGATGCTGCTGAAAAAATCCTCGATATAAAACAATCTCTTGTCCCTTGAGGGTTGTACTTGTTTGTGCTGATTTTCATAATTTATTATTCTCATAACAGAATGCTTTCTATTATTACTATTGCACACACAAGATTTTTGCTTCTCATCAAATTATTCCTCTGAAATTCAGGTCTTTGAACAGAAACAAAGATCACCAGAAATCTGGCCTATTTGAAAATGGAAGGCAATCGAGGAATGATTCGAGTCCGCCCGGCTCTGTCATCAACAATGAACCTGACCGAAATGGTAGTCATGTTCACAAAATGGTGACAGAAGAAACCAAGGGCATTGTAAATGACTATGAAGGCTCAAGGTCACAGACCCAACACAACAATGTAAATAATTGTACAGAGAGCTTAAGCATGGAGTCTACTACTCAAGCCAAGTCTGTAAATAACCATGAAAATGGCATGGAGGTGGAAAATCATTTTGAAGACATGGGTGATGTGTTTGATTAGAGGTAAATAATTCTAGAAACATTGGTCAACTTTCATCTCTATAGTTAATACTCTGTTCTGCTGTTGAAGTCTTGGCTCATAACAATGGTGTTTTTATCAACACTCTGGTTTGCAGTTTATTCTTTTATTAATGTGGGTGTATATGGGTGAATTAGAGAAGAGTTAAAGATGGATAAATGGGGATACAGTGTTTAATGACATTTCATTTAATGGTCCCTTTGTAAATAACACAGTTATAAATTCTCTCCTCCAACCAACAGTTTTATAATGTAAATGATAGAACTGCCATTATAACTGGCTTGTTATGAAATTATGATTCATTTGAATGTGATTCACTGTGTGGCAGTGAACATGAGCATTTATGTCATTCACTTGTCTACATCTAGAGGCTTCTTAGCTGTCTCATTTTCTCTATGAATTGAATTCTCCTTTTCATACTGTCTGAAATGAAAACTTCTGTTGGATAGAGCCTTCCATATTAAAATATGTTAACTTATCATAACTAAACAAAATATAATGTTTCAGTTGAAGGACCACCCTTTCATCATGAGTTGGGCCACTTGAAGGAACCCACTAACCAACAATGTAATATCTTCATAGATGTCTTTTTCTTGTTAGTTTCTCTTTAACTTCAAACTATTAGTTTTATCATACCCAAGTCTTGAACTCACAAGACAAATTCAAACTTGAAATATTCAATGTAGCATATTTTGAAAACCTCAAATCTCTATCAATAAGGTCGTTCTTTAGGAACCAAACAAACATCCTTTAACCCGAGTGTTCCACACCCCCAAACCAACAAAATACCCAAAAATAGCCATCCAACTAACAGATGGGACTCAATTTACTGTCAATATTATAGAATCCCTGATCCACTCTTCTTTCCTCCCTAGCCTACACCTTTTTCTTTTGTTGAATTCTCCCATGAAAAGAGTCGAGTCTTTATATATTTAGTTTAGGGGTGGTGGTTAGGTTTCAAATGGCTTCCTCTTTCAAATGACTATGGCTACCTCATATGAGTGATGCACAATTAAATGCCAATTTTATGAAGAGAAGAATTTGAGTGCAGCCCGGGCTGCACCTCCACCTTGATGTCACCCATGTAGCACCTTTGGTGCCACACATCTCTTTTCTCTTTTTTTTTACTTTATATTTATTATAAAAAAACTTAAAAGAAAAAAGATGTATTGCTACACATAGGTGACAATCATGGTGGTTGCACTCAAATTCTTCTCTTTTATGAGTGGATAATTTGTTCTATTTCTCAAACACTTCTTGCTTTGTTTGGTATTTCCACTCTTTAAGAGCATTGTTCCTAATCTTTTTCTCATTAAATGTAACATATTTACTTCAAATACCATGGATTAACTTAGTGATTTAGTGGGTATTGGACAACCAAAAGATTGTGGATTCAATATATGATTGTTGTCTACTTGAAAATTAATTTTGTACAAAATTTTTTTACAGTCAAATGTTGTAACGTCATGTTGTTTCTCTCATAAGAATAGTTTAGGTGTGCGTAAACAATATGAACACTCAGAGATATTAAAAAAAAAGTTTTAAACATGTTAACTACAAACTAGCATGTCGCAAGCTTCATCTCAGTAGAACACAAATCATTGTTTTTCTACTGTATATTTCTTTTTGCCTAAAAATGTTTGACTGATGCATGGAACTTTGTCAAAACAAAACAGCTTAGTGGGTAGTTTAGGGAAAAGACTAGCTATGGAATTGATGGAAGTAAATTTTCTAATTTGAATTGGTAGATACTAAATAGTGGATATAAACCCAACCTATGATGAGTAGAGTTGCTACTTCATTGGCAGGTAGCAATCTCTGACTCAGTCTTCCCTAGAAATGACCTTGTGGGACTTGGTCTCTCAGTGATGCAATATTGGCTTGGGTAAAAATAACAAAACAAAACTCATTATCCCACAATTCTTAGTTGCTTTTTTCCCCTCTTTGGTTGAGTATATTCTTGCACATTTCTCTTGCAGTTATTTTACATTTACAGAATAAACCCTATAGTGATATCCATGAGTATCCGGACGAGCTTAAACCCTTTAAAAACAGTTTCAACACACAAATCTAAGAACAATAGATAAACTGTCATGAAATATAATATATAAGAGCATACAAACTAACTACAAAAGGGTCCTAAAATGAGGATGCAAAAGAACTTCTTCCAATTGAGAACACCATCTATATTGGGCACCCCACTAAAATTGAATGAGCTTCTCCATCAATCCCACAAGTCAATAACAAACCTACCCTTCAAAAGCAAAGCAAAACTTTTTTGTTTTTATATGAGATACTACTGTCTAACCTTATAACCTCTTGAATCTCAATTCTTTTTAACGACGGTCTAATATAAATAATTTATAGACGGAATGAGTGAGTTCAAATTAAAATGATTATTTAAGATTTAAAATTATGAACTACCTATAAAACATGAACTACCTGTAAATGAAAACGTGGGTTTGGTATTACAATGTTTTTCTCAATTTTGAATGGATCCTCGTGATTGTTCTTACATTCTTATCCCATTTGGATTACTTTTCTCGTACGTTTAAAAGAGTTGGCAATAATGGAAATCCATGTTTGGTTTTTCTTTTCTTTTTCCAAACACATGGCCTTGTCATCCAATAAACTAAGAGAAAAGTATTAATAATAGAACTTTTGTGGTGTGTAACATTTTTTTGCCTCGAATTTAAGTTGCATCAAATTAAAATTTGAATTTATAAAAATATTGTAGCTTTTGTCTTACAATAAATAAGATAAGAATTGATAAAACCCATGAATAATTTTTTCAATAGTCACTTTTCACGATTTATTGCTGGTTCTCAATATTTGATAAGATCATTATTTTTTTTTTTTTTTTTTTATCATAAGTAGTTTTATAATTTTTAATTCTATTTTTGTTTTTAAACTTTCAAAATAAATATTCTAGTACTTGGAATTTTCAACCGAAAAAAAAAAAAAAAAAAAAAAACTTTTGTCCGTGTTAATAGCATAATTTTGAATATGTATATTAGTATGATTATGATTTCAAACCATGATTAACCGCACTAAATTGGCCTAGTAGTCAATCAGGAAAAATCCAAAAAATTCTGATCATAATATTTATTTTTTTACATATTGCTTTATTTATTGTTTGTTATATTAGGTTCTTTATTAAAAAAAAAAATTTATATGGAGTGCACTAACATTATAAATTATTTATAAACTAAAAATCTATTGGAATAAGAGTATAGTACTGAAAATTTTCCAACAATCATGTAATGCTCTTAATTATTTCTTGCTCATAAAAAGAGAGTCTCCAAGTTATGGAAGAGATTCACACCTTTGTCAAGATGGCAGTAGAGGGATTCAATTATTAGGGTGAGTGTCCTCTATGAGGAGGGCTTAGGCTTGGGGTATTAGTCAAGTTTCCTCTAGGTACAGAACAATGTTCATCAAAGGGTTATTTTGATGAAGCCTCAAGGAGTAAATGCTTAAGCCAAGCATAATTAGAGGTCGTGAGACATCTCGTTACGTAAGGTTGGCATCTTCGAGCATGTTACTATGAGAGTGGCATGCATTGTAATAGTATTTATACATATGCGATTGCCTGACATGACTTTGATATGTGTTGGTGCTGGCCTATTACTTCAACAAGGGTTGTGTGTACTTTGTAGAAGGTTGTTGCAAGTCATGTTCCAAAGAGAGGCTTGGAAGAGTTATTTTCACACTATCATAGGGAGTCATTGGGGCGTTCGCTCGAAAAGGCTCCCTACATTCATTTCCGAAAATCGAAAGAAGAAAACATGAAATGTAACCTCCTAGGTTTCCTATAGTGTTAATCTCACAATGTACCTGCCTACAAAACTTCTGAATCTGGCACTCCATATAAGTGCAAGGCAGACTAAGTAGGAAAAATAGTAATAATAATATACTGTCGAAGATTGCGATAGCTCAGCATTAACGCATCAAAGTACTTTCATGACTAAGAAGTCGAGTTCGAATACTATCTGGGTTGAACTAAAAAAAACCTATTTAGAAACCAATTTATTATTCTCATGGTTATAGCCCCTTCATAAAATTGAATGGCTATAAAGATGAGTGGAAAAGGCTCTTCCAACTTAACCATTCACCACCAGAAGAATTCTGAAAGAGCATGAAATAGAGTCATAACCAAATCACTCCTTTATTAACATTTACAATTGCAAAACAGTACGAGTTCTGTGAAGTATCCAATGACAAATAAGATAGTCACAACCCCTAAATCAATTGACAAGCCTACTAACTATAAGTACTAATACATTAGTCGACAATGGCAGAATAAAAATGGAAGGAGCAAAAAACCCCAAGCAATAATCTTTCAAATGCTGCCGGTGGAATCATTCGGGCAACCTCAGTTGCCACCGAGTTAGGCGACTGGTGGACGGAGTACATGGTCCTGTGATGTGTCCACCGCAGCGGGCGGCATGAACTGCCACATGGCAACACCTGGGTGGTAGCCCATGAAAGGAACTAACTTGTTGCCAGGAGCTGGACCCTGAGCAGCAAATGTGGGGATTGGTTGAGGTAAGAAGCCAGGGTGAGGGTGAGCATGCATGGACTTCACTTGCTGCTCTAGCTTCTCCTTGTCTGCCTTGAGCCTCTGCTTTTCATCGCGAAGCTCATTCTTTTCGGTCTGTTCAAGATTGGAAGAAATGAAATATTGTTATAATCCAATCACCAAATTAGACTGACTTCAAATGCATAAAAAACAAGCAAAGCAGTTACAAAAGCATTTATATAATAGTCCCCAAAGGGCAACTTCTTCATTCGCCAAAATATGTTCTCTTGGAGGTTCTAGGTTCAAAACCCATGTGTGAGCTTAATTGTAAAATCTCTTAGGGTCCAAACCTTAAAATGGATGTAGGTGCCCTCAAGTATGTAGTAGGACAAAGCTTTGATTCCCGATTATAAAAAAACCACACTTATGTAATGGCACGCACGTCTTTGGCTAGAAAGCGAAGGAGACGTACCTTTAACTCTTTAATCTTATCCTGTAGACTTGAATTTGATTCCTTTAGTTTCTGGGCTTCGCTACGTAACTGATTTACCATTCGAACGGCATCAACTAAAATTGCAGCCTTGTCAGTTTTCAGGGGTCTTCCAGGATCCAAAATGGAGCCCAGTTCCAGAAACCTGTTTTGAGATAAACATAAAAATTATGCTTCGTTGAGGTAACATATAATCTTAATAACCATAGATGAACGGGAAAATGTATGTTGGTTGTCCAATGGTTTGGGTTAAAGGAAGTACTTGTCATTGAGCCTATCTCTCCGCAATTTCTCCCTACATGCTTTGGAGCTTGATCCACTACATGAATCAGGTCTGGCCCTGCAGCAGAAAACGAGTGTACTTTATTTGATGACATATTATATTGTTCTTTCCCCTTTCAAATTCATTTTTTACTATATCTATCAAAACTTACTTAAATCAACTAATCATCTTTACATGGTTAGCCAAATTTCACATCGGAAAAGAAACCTTAAATGAATCAAATGCATCCTCATCCTTTACAAAATCATATTAATTTTTTCGAAACCACCTAAAAAACTATATCAATTAGGACACTAGATTCAATTCCAGCGTGAATAATCAGCTTGATGTAATATAATAAAAGCCAATAACAATCAATGCATTGAAGCTTAAATAAAGGAAAAAATCATAGCTTCATCACTCCCTCCCATCAAAACCACAAAACTGAATGCTCCAGTTAGCTCACAAGTCATAACTGACAAGTTAGCAACTATGAGAGACTCAAATTTCATTGGTCAAATCAAACAAGCATACCTCCATATATCAGCCCCAAGCCTAGCCTACCACTAAATATGTCAATAGGATTAGGATCTTGCCTATAAAGTGAAAAAATAGTTTCAAGGCCATAAATCATAAATCTTATAGTGATTTGTAGAAATTTTAAATTAAAAAGAAATTCAGTACAAGTATTGAATAACTAAATTGCTTCTGGAAAGTCAATTTCAAATTTGCAGGAAATCGTGAAGTCTAATGCACGGTCAAACCATGCTGCTAGTGACAATAATTTTTTATTTTTTTTTATATCAGTGATTGTCGGGGTAAACTTGCGTGTACCTCGACTAATGTCACGAGATATAGTGCCTTACCCTACAATATTAAAAAAAATTATCCGTGACAATAACAATACTGCTAAGATATTTCCAATGAACTCAATTGACGTTATAGAAAGTTCATTCACATCTGGAATATTACTAAGATTCAAAAGGCAATTCTATTAAACAGACAGATTAAAAAGTAATAATGGGTTCCATACCTTTTCTTGGAGCCAGATTCTAGACGGCCATCCAAATCGGCCGATGATCCATCAATTCCCACACTAGAATCACACGTCCAAGGAAAGAGAACCAAGAATCAACAAAATTTACAACACATGTCCAAAAAAGTAAACTAACAGATAAATCAAATCATTCTGCAGGCACAAGGATTCAACATAACACAAGAAAACTTTCCTGACACAGAAACCACCATCTATACAAATTCACATAAACATAGAAGCCAAGACAACCTTTGCTAATCAACCCAACAATCTCACAGTTTCCAATACACAGCAACAAAGAATTCTTAGTATATTCACGCCATCAACCCCGTAAACACTAAACCAATACGGTCAAAGACATAATAGGTCACCAAACAGAATCAAAAGTATAGTATCCACAAACCATTTTGCATCCTATCATAACTTGGGTATCTGAACCAATGACTAATCAACCCAAAAATACTCAAACCCAGGTTGAGATCTTGCTCAAAAAAGCCGGGAAGAATCATGTTTCCACCAAAATACGAAACACACAAAGCAAAACAACATTCAAGGCAGCAAACCCAGTTCAATTTCAATAAGAAAAAAAATGAAAACAAGTTAAAAAAACATAACCAAAAGAGATCTGAAGAATACCCAACATCAGCGGTGGCGTTAAAGGGCTGAATCGGCCACAAGAAGCTGGAGCTCGTGACTGGGAAATTGGCATCCGATACAGGGATGTCGTCGATCAAACCATAATCAAACAACCAATTGGGATTTTCAGGGGATACCATTTCTCAAAGAATGAAAATAATAAGCGCTAGATCGCCGGGAAATTGGGGATTTACCGGCCGGAAAAATTGGAAGAAACGAGGAGTGATTATTGAAGGGAAATTCCTGGAGCAGAGTCAAGCGAGATTAGGGTTTGGGCGATTGAAGAGGAGAGAGAAATGGAAGAAGATGATCAAAATTTGTTCAGAATTAGGGATTGTGGTGTGGGGCACTGTTGGTATATCATCGCCCATATTGTGGATCAAGTGGGAGACACACGTCATCCAAACGCCAAGTTATATTAATTGAGCATTTTAGGTTTTTTTTTAAACAACAATTGTTTGAATGTGTTTTTTTTTTTTTTTTTTTTTGTATAAAAGTCAGATACAACTGATTATTGGGAGAGGAGGGACAAACCCCAATTCCCAAGCTTGAACCTATGATGTTAGTGTCAAACTGGTTTACGACCAAACAATTAAACCATTATATCATCGACTCATTCGGTATGAGTAAAAAATTAAAAATAAAATTATTTTAGAAAGTTAAAAATAAATTATTAGAAATGAAAAGTTATTTTAAGTAGTTATAAATTAATGATTTAGAAATGAGGAATTAATTTTAGTAATAAAAATGATGAGTTATTTTGAATAGTTATAAAAACTCGTGTAGATCTAATTTTTTTTAGAAGTATTTAGTAAAATTAATTTTTAAAACTCCATAAATATACCAGACAAACACCCCCTTAAGTCATTTTTTCTAATTTACTTTTATATTTATTTAAAAAAAATAAACTCACATAAATATTAAAATAAGATAGTATGTGGTCTATATTGAAACACATAAATAGATATTATTATTTAAGTCATATCCGAACGTAACTTAAATATTTCTCTATTAATATATTTAAGGAAAAAATAACTTTGAGATTTAAAAATGAATTTATTCTTGAATATTACATTAAAATAATATCAACTAGAATATGGTGATGAATCAAGATCCAGATGCCCAACTATTTAAAAATTTGTTTTATTAATAAAATGAACAAGAATTATTCTAAGGTCAACACTTGACATGGATATATTTTAGGTTAATTAAGTTTTATTTTTTATGAAATATTTATGTATATCTATTGATTTTTTTAATAGCTAAACTTTTTTTAAAATAATAATTTTTTTTCCTTCGAACATGACCAAAATAAATAAATAAATAAATAAATAATCACATTTTACATTGGGCACTCCAATTTCACATTTAAAATTTTTAAAATTTGTTTTTTAAAAAAAACTAATTTGAACATGATAAATGAAAATGATGGGCATTGACCTAAAGGAACTTACAATCATTCCCAACAAATAAGAATCTAAAATTTTTATATATAAAAAAGTTGATGTTATAGAATGGGATTAGTACTTCGCATTCTTTTTTTATATAGTACTTTATATAATCCATGCTAGCTGGTGAATCATTAGTTGTCATTCAACTTGTAATTATATGTCATAAAGTAATTCTATTGTTCAAAGCGTTTAAATTTTCGTCCCTAATTTGAATTGTATTGTCCTAAACAAAGAAATTCGAAAACCAAACATTATTATATTATGCATGTAAATTAGTATGCAAAAATTGACTCTTTAATTGATGTTATTAGACCATCTTAACTATATATTTTGAGGAAAAAATAGAATAAATATATTAACTGCTAGTTAGCCCAAGATAGAATATCTATGTTCCATTCATGGTTGCACTTCTAAGAGATGAATGTCAATTCAATTTTGTTTGATAACATTTGATTTTTAGTTTTTGAAAATTGAACTCATAAAATTACAATGAGAAGCAGCCTTTCGACGACTTGGCAAACAGATTATTCGATAACTTCGAAAAGGTAATGAAAAAAACTCACAAGTTTCTGCATAAATCCTGCAAATCTTCAAACTGAAGTAGCTTCTTTTGTGTTTTGCAGCTTGAAGATGCAGCAAAGCAGAAGAATTTGAGTGAAACCGAAGCTTACAATGAACAGACAACACTTCATAAAGTGTGCAAGTTCATAAGAAGATTTCTTCTGTTCTTGTTCATAATTCGTTTTGATTTTGCATCCATATTTAAATGTGGCATGAAGATGCAAAATCAAAAGTGTTTTCGATTGTCGAATTTGAGTTCAACGATCTAGATTTTGTCTTCAAAAGGAAAATAGACGATATCGATCGAGAAAACAAGAATGATCATTTGCAGCACGCTTGGCGCAATTTGAGAGATTTGGTAATAAAAAACAGGAGAGAAATCTTACTTTCATTAATACAATCAGATCTCTTTTGCTATACAAAGACTAAGCCTAAGTCAGAATCATTCTCATATATCATTATGAAATAGTTGATTTGCCAATGTAATGAAAAAGCTCAAGCATAAATCTTAAGGTCGAGTATTGGTTAGACGTCGAGGAGTACCGATCTCACAAGCATTGACCCGGGCAGCAAAGCGAAGCGAGCAGAGTGACTCATTGGCCGAGGTGGAATCAGGAGAGATATTTACAAACATCAACGTCTTTGAATCTCCACCAAGACATGGCTGGTTAACCATCCATATTCAGAAAGTTAGAATGATCAAAATGAGAAGTTGAGATTCTTAATAGAGTCCAAGAAACCAAACTAATGAAGAAAAAATTAGTAATCTTTGAACAAACCTGAAGAAGATAGGTAAGCTTGGAGTTTCTAAATGGAACATGCTCTTCCTTCTTTGCCAAAGCAAATATAACATCACTTAAAGATGATAAACTTCTATTTATAGCCTGATTTGATGAAGAAAATCAAGGATTAAGAGCAGAAATTTGCATAATAAAACAAAGGTGGAACAAAAATATGATAGTAGAGAGCAATTACTTGGGTTTCTTTCAGTCGATCCCCAGTCGACCCGCTCTTGGAAAGACGCTCGCTCCCAGCAAGATCGATTAAGTTCAAAATTCCTTGTACTTGTTGATCAGTACTCTAGCAAATGCAAACATCATTAGAAGTCTATGGAAATATGGTAGTAGAGAAGAACCAGAATATTTTCAAAATATAAATCAACAAGATTTTACCTCATTGACACCCGATATTTTGAGAGTGAAAACAAAATGACTTCTTGATGATTGCTCGTTCATTTGGGTTTTGCCAACGGATCTAAGGGGAAAATGCAATGCATTTATGAGGAAAATTAATCAAGTGAACACAAAATCTTTACTATCGTTACTCGTAATCGAGAAGAATATAACTACGTTGACAACTCAAGCATTGAGCATTGGTGCAAGTCCATATGAATGAAAATGAGGAAATTGTTGGTACCTGCTCCGAGAAGCTTGCTCTAATAAAAATGAGACCTCCTTTGCACTACGAACATCCACAACTGTAAGATCAGAAACTTGTGTATTTCCACTTGCATCGTGTTTGATCGAATACGGCTTTAGAGGAGAACCATTTTCTGCTCGTAGAACATCTGGAGCTGATCGATTTGTTGATAGTAAATCACGGATCGTTTCATTGTATATTTCCAACATCGACACCTACAAAATGTTCAGAAGTTCAACAAATATGATTGAGAACATGAAAAAAGAAAAGATGCACACAACAGATGGTGAAATATACAACTTCGGTGTCCATTCTCTCACCTGCATTTCATATTTCCAACCTTGAGGTTGAAGAGATTGTCTAGTTTGAAATATTTGTTCCAATGAACGAGGTATCAGTCCCTTCTCATCTAAGAGCCCTGGTCTACCCATCATCGTATAAGTTTTGCCCGAACCAGTTTGACCATAGGCGAATATGCAAACCTAAAAGAAGTAATTTATTAACCAACTTGAAACAGTCTCTAAACAAATAACTCAATTGTCTTATCTTGAATTCATATCCTGCGGAATGAACTCTTTTAATAGGGGAGAATACATGTTTAGGATTGCATGTGTGAGCGGATACATCAACTGTTTTCGTAGACTATTCAACAGAATAGTGTAGAAATTTCTCCACAAGTAAATAGTCCAAATTATGGGAATAAAAACTATGGTGCCATGTATTACCTTATAACCATCAAGGGCACTTTGTACAAGCTGGGAAATTTCTACAAAGACGTCTTCTTGTGTCTCTTCTGGTGCGAAAACCTTGTCGTAAGTGAAAGAATGTCTTTGCCCTGACAATATAAAAGCATGGTAGAAATTAGTACCTTTCGATATCACTTTGAATAAAGAGTGCTGGAGGGCAATGTATCATATAGAAGTAATTTGGCAAGCTTGAATATTGTCAGTAATAAGTATACCATTTTGCACTAAATCAATTCCTCGTCCAAGAGATTCAACTGATGACGGGTAGGAGATAAAATTTCCTTCTGGACTAGCACGTTCATCGGGTAACAGAGGTCGCACTCTACAAAATACTCGAATGTTTCCTTTTAGTTCCTGTATTACAAAAGAGCTCAGTGAGTAAAAAAACAGCACGCCAGTTAATGTAATGTTTATGCAATAAGGGATTACCAAGATGGTATTGTGCAATTTTTTTCGAAGCTTCTCTCCTTCCATTAGCTTATTTTCTGAATCTGCCAGGCGATCTAATAACTCATGTACAAGTCTCTTTTTATCTTCAAATTCATGCATTGTCTCCATTGCAGTTAGATCAGAGACCTGACACAAGAAAAGCATGTCAAAACATTTATCATCCAGCTATGATCACTTCATTACTTAATTCACAAACCCACTTGACCATCTTAATGTCAAATACGACATTTGCAGAGTAAAATAACTATTTTTATGTCTTTAAAGTTCTTTATCATCACCTGAAGCTTGCTTTCTGCAACAGCCAGATGATTTTGCAATGTCTTTAGTTCAATACTTTGTGAAGAACATGTTGCCTGAAAAAGAACCCCAAGATTATCATTGGACTTCTGAGTATTGACAGGTTATGAGATCTTTACAACTAAGAAGGGAAATAACAAGCTAACATATACAAAATTAAAAAAATAATAATAAAAATAAAAATAAAAAGATCAATGAACATCAATCAATGTAAGAACCTCTAATTCATTTGTTTTTGCCTTCATTTCATCCAGCTCCCCACAGTACTGTTCTGCAGACTCCCTGCACTTCTCTACTTCATCTGTCAAAGTATGCACCAGAGAAAGTTGACGATCCCGATCGTCTCTAACCTGTTGTATTTCTCTTCTTAAACACGCAACTTCGTTGACCATAGCATCCTTCTGCTTTACCGCTTCATCTTGAGAAGCCTGTAATCACAATACAGCCAATGATGATTCACAACAGGCCGATGCTCATCAGTACAACTCTCGCAGAAAAGAAACTCACTTTAGACAGAGCAAGTTCACCCTTGATCATGCTTAGGTCCTCCACCATGCCAGCCTTTTCTTTCTCTACACGTTTGAGGTCATCCTCAGCAGTCGAAAGCTCTGTATGAAGTTTGCCATTGTACTGCTGTAAACTGGTAATGTAATCCTGCAACCGCTTGTACATCTCATTAAGAGACGATATCTGCAGAGTTCATACGAGTCGAGGTCAGAACATTTGTCGTGTTGGCACACCAATGATCAGTTCATTTGCAATTCTACCTTTTGAGTCGCACTCGAGAGCTCACGTTGAGCCCTTGCAAGCTCCTCAGTGATTGAAGTCTGTGACCTCTCCATAATCAACCTAGCCTCTTTCTCCTTGGTGAGAGATTCTACTGCAGCCTGATAACATACTCAAATTCTAAGCTAACACGACGAGTTCCCATTTCTCATAACATTCATACACGACAACACGAACTAATGCTTACCAATTTATCTGATTCTTCTTTTGTGAATTTATCTTTCAAAAAAGCGTTGTTCTTTCTGAGTTCTACAATGATAGAATTCAATTCCTCTTCCTTCTTCTTCACCATCATCTCTATTTTTTAAGAAATCATAACAAAAGAAGAGTAAACAAGATGCAAAATGGGTTGGTAATCATAAACAATACAAAGAAAAACATGAGATCTTAGAGATACCCATTTCACTGGACTTGATCTCAGAAGATTCCAGCTCATCTTGTAGCTTCTTCTGCTCTAACAAGTAACTATATTCAAGCTCTTGAAACCATTTGATGCAGAGTTTAAGCCTCTTAATGTATTCCACCATGTTATCACATTTTTCCTGAAAACCAACAAAAGGGTCTCACCAAAATGCAAATCCAACCAAAAATTTCCCAAATTCCAACAACCCCATTAACTGATCTAACATTTTCCAGCCATCTCCTAATATAATAAAAAAAAACAACCAATCATACCAAAAAAAAAAAAAAAAGAAAAATGGTCTCATCACTGAATTACCTTAACTGCAGAAAAGGAGGGACTGACCTTTAGATTGAACCTATCCTTCCTTTTAATTTTCTCATTCAACAAAGCCTCAACATCTTCTTTAGTGAACTCAATGCTACCACAGTCAGAACCGGCAATGCTCGTCGGAGTACTGGTGAGACAAAACTCCTGTCCGCCATTAACGACCGGAAAGGACAAACGCCTCCCATTAGTTGCAGTTCCAACCATTGTAACCTCTAATTACAGCCACACCCACAATCTACAACCGCCAGTTCATCACCAAATCCTCAAAAGGGGAGAAAACCAACACACAAAAACACAAAAAAAAAACAAAAAAACCCAGAACAGGGAAATCGCTCAAATCTTGAAAAATGGAAGAAAAGAGTGAATCTAAGACATGGGGAGGGGGAAACACAAGGGGGAGAAAAGGCAAAAAAGAGTTAAGAATGCAGTTGTGGGGCCATTGATTGCATTTAAAGCTAACGATTATGTAAATGCATTGCTGCCTGCCGATTGCTTGAACGAACAGGAAAGATTGATGAGCTTTGAGAGAAAAAAAGAACAAAAGGGTTTGAAGGTAATGTAATGTACAGAAATGGGGGCTCTGGAAAGAGCGATTTTGGGAGGATTTGGAGCAAAATGATGGTGGGATTTTGGAGTTTTGAGCAGAGATTTTAATGGGTTGGTTTTTGTGTTTGTATTGTAATGGAATCCTAGCCCTATTTTTTACTGTTATCGGAGTGTGAAACTTGTTTTTAGAAATGGGGTTTTTGGTTTTGCGGAATCAGATGGGAACCATGTGACTGGTTCTTTACAGGATGAAGATCATGAAGCCACGTTTTGTTTTCGGGTCCCTCTTTTTTTTTTCTTTTTTTTTCTCCTTTGAATCTTGCCGATTTCATTAATCCATTTCTCTCAAGTTTTTCAAATAGATCTTAGAATAAATATATGTCCAAAATGAAATCTTTTCTTTGGATAAACATTCTGTTGCCAAATGTATAGTTTAGTGTTTTCCATGTTTTTTTTTCTAATTTATTACTATTTTTTCCAGTTGGAAAAAAAAACTAATTTTTTGAAGTTTTCTTTGAGGGTCTGGGCTTATTATTATTAGTTATAAGGTATTTTGAGACAGTGATCAATGTTTTATCTGCTAAATTATCTTTAAGGTTGGTAAATGAAGTATAGGCTTTTGGTGTTGGAAAAATAATGAATTTTATTTATGGATGATGTGATGTTGTACATTTTAGAATAAAAATGATAATAGTTCACTATGTATCAATTTGATATAGTTTGTGGAATTAATCACAATAAAATGGTGTATAAAGTAAATAAGAGGTGGTACGTTTAATTTATGAATAACATTATTTAAGAAAAACAATAAATTTTATGTATGGTTATACATTTAATTACTACTACATTTAGGAGAAAATTTGAAACTTTCAATGAGTGAAATCTTTTTTTTTTTTTTTTTGAAAATTGGATTTTAGACTAAGATAAGTATCCCTGAACTTAAACTAACAATCTTTTTCGAGAGATTAGGAGCATTTGGTAACAATCTTTTTCGAGAGATAGGAACATTTGGTGGAACTAATGAACCGCACTTGCTTTTGGATAGATGTGCAGGTGACTTTTAACTACTTAATCAATTGTGCAATCTCAATTACAAATTTACAATTGTACTATACTTATTTTACAAAATTGGTTCGCTACAACATAATTCATATGCTATAAAAATCAAATGTTCATATACCCACCGTGGTTGATCGAAGGAAAAAAAAACTATAGCTACATTTACTTCCATTAATTTAAATAATAATAATAACCTCTCAAAAAAATTAAGCTTTCCTCATACAAAACAGATTAAATTGTAAATGACAACTTTTGAAAAGAAATCCAACAATAATCTTGCCAAACTGAATTGGGCTGTATTTTTTTTATCAAAGAAAATTGTAGTCTCTCAATTTCACCAATATTGTGTTGAAGGGTAAAAGATTATATATGTATATATAGTGTAACTATGTCAGCACCAAAAATGTAATAGTTTTTTTTCCCCAATTTTTATGTCCATTAAAAGAAAAAGGGAAATGTTTCTCAAAAAAAAAAAAAAGGGAAATTGGTTGGTGCCCAATTGATGTGGGACAGAGTTTTTAAGACCTAAATGAGTGTTAGGTTGGTTAATATATAAGGTGGGGAGAAACAAAAAATGATTGGTGTGTAGCCATTTAAAATAAACAATAAAAAATAGGTGTAGCCATTGTAATTAATAAATAAAAGTAAATAGGGTTGCTAACTGAAAAGACAATATCACCTGAAAAGAAATACCAAAACTACTATATATTTATATATAAATAAAGACAAAACATAACCATCTCAATTCTTCACCCACCTACTAATTGATTGAACAAATTAAAATTACAATATAAATATAAGTATTATTATTATTACTGTTACTTTTATTATTCAACAATGTTTTGAACCAATAGGTTTAATAGTCCTTCAGTTTTAAACATATGTTAATGGGATTATTATCTTATTTACATATATAATTAACAATCATCATATTATTGTTGTAATTATTAATATCTCTTGTTGAGATCTAACATAAAAGCCTGCGACTAATAATTACTTTACAATTTCATTAATCTTTGTATTGATTAAACAAATAATTACTTTTTGTGTTGCGTCGGTTGGAGGACAAGAATTTATTTTACTTTTATTTTGTTTTTTTGGTTGAAAATAAGAAGTTGTTGGCATCTCAATTCAATTTTTGGTGCTCTGCTGCAACTCTTTTTTGCCTGTCTTTTCATTTAGAATCCTTTTTGGAGGCTTCTTCTTTACCCTTTGATTATTTACCTTCTCTATAAAGTACAAGATTAATGCCCAAGATTAATTAATTATGGTTTAGTGCTTTGTTAGAGACTAAATCTTTTTTAATTTAAATATATTAGTTGAATCCACGGTTAATCTGTCTATTTATTTGCTTTTTGAGTACCGATTTCATTATGATAGATGAAAGGTTATGATAAACGGTGGGTTATAATAAACGGTGAATTATTATAAATGGTGTTTGAGAGACATGTTATTATAATATGGATTATGATAAGCAGTGTTTGAAGAGTTGGTTATGTAACAAAAAGTAATATATATATATATATATATAAGATTTAGATAAACGGGCACGCAGGTTTAAGTAACCACTATCTATAATAAATAATGGGGCAAACATCGATTGTGTTATTATAACAAATCCGATCGTTTATATAATCAAATTTAGTTTATTTTATTGAACTAGAGAATCTTTATTATTATTATTAGCCAAATTGCAATGAATAATCTAGTTTAACAAAATAATTATAAATCTAGTCAAATATACGCTATTAATGATATTCATCACACCGTATTGTTTGGGGTATTAATACACTATTTTATATTATTAATACACTGTTGTGTGTTAATTATGCAATATAATTTTTGTATATGATTGCTTTTTATTTTTTGTATTGTAAATATTTTTAAATTTTAGCCTACTCCTAGAAGTACCCTTTTATTATTATTATTATTATTATTATTATTATTATTACTATTATTATTATTTCTTCTTCTTTTTTTTTGTTATATAAAATACGAGCTACAAAAAATTATTTTGATAATGTATACTCAAGCTTTTAAAACTCATTGATTCACATCAACCTCAATTTGTTGCGGTTAACTACAACATCAACGAAGGTATTGATAGTTTCTTGATGAATATTTGAAAATAAATTGTTCACAATTAATGTGCAATACAAACCTAAGGAAACAAAAAATTATTGTAAGAGATTTAAATAATGCGACAAGTAGTTTTACAATATTGGATGGATATTAGAGAAACTATAAATTGTATTATGAACTAGAAATTGGATTGTACTAGTTTCTAAAAGAAAGAAAAAAAAAGAAATTGGATTGTACTGTAGATGTTTTATTACTAATAGATTTTTAAGTTATATTCTCAAATTTATTCGTTATTCCAAATTTAAAACATCATTATGGATAGATTTTTTTATTTAAAATTATATTTAGTTTAAAAAGTCAAGTACATATTTATAAAAAAAGACAGTAGAAATTCTATAAATACTAAAACTCATTCTACTTTTAAGGTACGTAATATTATTTTATACCGATTGAATTTTACTTCAACAAAGTATTTATTTAAGTATCAAAATGTTGGATATTCATTCGTAAGATTAAGATATGAAAACAATATATTTATCTGCTGATCATCTTTTTTACAAGTAAATCAAAATGATAACTTACATTATCTTGGACAAAAACTTTGGTAGATCTATAACATAATTCTTGGATCAACAAAATTAATTTCATAAGAATTCAAAATTTGGCATTCACCAACAAAAGCAACTATATAAAACTATTATGATATTATCAAAATGTAATGTAGAGTGAGATTGAATTCTACCGACACTAATGTATGAAATTCCAAATAGAAAAACTCAGAACATATTTTTGGTGGTTTTTTTTTTTTTTTTTTTTTTGAGAATTATTTTTGGTGGTGTTATATATTTTAAGGATATTGAATTGTATCCTTGTGTAAAAACATCAACTCCACCTTTCCTCACCAAACCAGACAAAGGACAGTGACGTATTTGTTGTGTCTTATTCTTTGACGTTAATGGATTGCCTTTCTATTGCTTTAAATTACCACAAGCAACTAATTTAATTTAATTTGCTAATTCACAATCTTTTTTATTGTCGGTTGCTTATTATTACTTTAATCCCTTTTTTTCACACCTAATCAAGGACTTGTCTGTAAATTATTTGAACTTATTATTAAATTTTGTTAACAATATTATAAGTGAATTGTCCCACATTCAAATTATCAATATGCAATGTAATGATGTACTACTCTAAACATTATAAAAAAAGTATGTGACTTTAGTTTCATACCATCTCTCTTAAAAGCATTTCAAGTTTGGTATGTTGATTCAGTTAAATTCCTCTTTATATTCTATTGTGGAGAGAATGGTAAAAGGTGTGAGTATTATAAGTTGAAGAGACAACTTATGTAACTAGGATCGGAGAGAGAATTTTATATGGTTGCTACAAATTTTTTTTACGTATTCATAATTTTTTATTTAGTTTAAAGTTTTTCTATTAGTTATATTTTTGTTTATTCTTGTCATTATTAAAAAAGGTTGTTCCCGACACTTACTTTCAAATATATAAATAGATTTTAAAATAAGATGTTGATACCAAAAGTTGATGACGTTTTGTAGTAATACTATGTTGTAATTAGAATACCTCTAATTTAAGGTAAGATTTCAAATTTTCTAAATTCAAAAAAAAAATGATGAAAATATATTGGAAGTAAATTACCATGTGTGTGGAAGTATGTTCCCCATATTTATAGTATGGTGCTAGGGCTACACATTCCTACTCGACTCAACTTTCAAGTCTTAGAGAATATGTTTTGTTGTTTTGATAATTTAGAATATTTAGATCTTTATCATTGTATTAGGAGAGCCACACTTTATATAGATCATCATTTTAAATCGATTAACAACTTTTAATGATTAATTGTATTTAAATGAAAACTTTTTGTGTTTACAAGAATATTTTGCGTTGAGTCTATGAATATGAAAAATGTAATCCTAATTTATCTAACTGAATTCAATCATTTGATTTAAGTTTGGAATAAAAATTAGTTTATACCCTTGAATCGATGTAGAAGGGTTGGATATTTGATTGTATTTTTACATCTCGGCTTATGTTAATTTCATTTTCAACAAAAGAAGTGCAACAAAACTTTCAAACCTCACACTAAATCCAATATACCAAACTTTAACATAAAAAAACTATAGATGGATAGTCAAATTTGCTAGTTTAACTCTTTGTTATGGTTAATTAAAAATATAGGAAATCATTATTGTTGATGGTCAACCATGTAACAAAATTATCAAAATAGTATACTTTAGGGTATTAATACATTATTATGTATTATTAATACAATATTATTTGTTATTAATATAGTATTGTATATTAATACAATATTATATATTAATTATATCCTATAATTTGTGTTTGATATGACTATGATTACTTTTTTTTTGTCTAGTATTGTAAATATTTTTAATTTGTCCTATTCCTAAAAATACTCCTTACATAAAATGTAATTAGTACTAATTTGTGTCTATTTTGTGGTTAAACTCTATGAAATAGACCTAAACTCTTGCATCTTGGTCTTGGTGTGGTAAGAACGATGAAAAGTTTAGCAAATAAAAGATAAAAAAAATAAAATTAAGGGAAATTTGTCATATATAATAAAAAAAAAAGTGAATAATACTTATATTTAGAAGAAATTTGTGCATAACAAAAGAAAATTGGAGTAAATGTAATAAAAAGACCGAAAAAGAAAATCATTACATATAATGACTTATAACAGATACTTTTTGATTAGTGCATGTATAATTTTAAATAATTTTTTATTACTAAAAGTGTAGGGTAAAATTAATATATGCAAAAAAAAATAAAAAAAAAAATAAAATAAAATAAAAAAAAAAAATAATAATAATAATAATAAAATAAAAACTCTGTTATAGATGAAATATTTTCTTTGAGTCTCCCACCCCTTGTAATCTCAAAAAAAAATATATATTTTTTCTTTAAAAAAATGTTATAATTAAAATAAACCAAAAAAAAGAAGAAGTTAAGAAATAACCTTCTTTCAATCTTTTAATGCAAACCAAGGAACAAATAAAATCCTACGATGGGCAATAGGAAAATGCACCGACTTAATTTCTGGATTTGTCAATGTCTGATTTGAAAATGTAAATAATTTTTTTTAATGATAATAATATTAAATGAGATCGAGATGGAAAGGCTCCATCAAACAATTTACAAGGTCGGCAGGCATTTTCTTATATATTTTTTTTCTAATCTTGATTTAAAATATTGTTTATTGAAAATTTTCAAAAACTAGTTATTGAAAAAACAATAATTTTGAGCACTGTCAATGATATGTGTGTGTCAATTGATGACAAGTCATAAATTTGTTGAACTTCAAAAACCATGAATTTAATTAATTTAAATTATTATTGATAAATTATTGACTTGCTCGTTTTTATTATAATAAATTTGTCAATATCAACCATTTTTATATTATCTTTTAAGTAGAGAAAATTGAATAACTTTTTTTTAGCATGAGAAAACTTAATAACTAAACCTCTTTACTTTTACTTAAAACTTTTTTTTTTTATAACTGCTTAAACTATATGATAAATCTTGATGAATGAATAACTTAAAGAGATGGTATAAATGGAATGTTTAAATTAACAAAAAGATGCACTAGTTATTATCATACAAATAAAATTTTTAACATGATTAAAGTTATCCATCGGTCATCATCGATGAAATCAATTAATAGTTTTTATAAAAATATTTATCGAATAATAATGATAATATTTTAGAATATTAAAAGAATTTAAGATTTTTTTTAGAGGACCTAAAAAATATTTTTAAATAAATATACGAATAAATAATTGAAGCTGATCGAGCAGACGCATACATAATTTTAATTTTTTTTATAAAAAAAATTACTTACCTGTAAAAGATATAAATTGAAAAAGAATGGAGGGATAGTTGGGAGCATGATGGAGATGGTCTCATGTCTACCGGGCCGAAAAACGGCATAATTTGAAACAGGCCCAAATCCAAGTTTGGGCCGAGAAGCGACATAAATTGGGAGCTGGCCCAATTCTGTTCAAAACAAATAAAACACAGAAACACCAAAAATTGGAGATGCGGGGTATCGATCCCCGTACCTCTCGCATGCTAAGCGAGCGCTCTACCATCTGAGCTACATCCCCATTGTTGAAATAGTCATATATTTTTATATTTTTATCAATGTATACGGTATTATCTATAAAATTCGGAAAATATAAAAAGAAAATAGTTTTGGAGAGCTTAATAAATTCAATAATCCTTGGCAGGTCAAAAGTACAGTTATGAACATATAATACTTGGGAGGGAAAGCTCAGCTCATGAAATATCGTCATTTAATCTCATTTGTATGCCTGTTGATTTTGTTAGTACATGAACGACATTAGACCCAAAGTATATTCTATGAAGGTAATTATGAGTTAGGAAAAGAGAGGAAGAAGGAAATTGTAGTTTAGATTAGTAGTTAATAGACTATTTTAAGAAAATAGGCAAAATTGGAAATGGGAAATGGGTAAGTTTTCGGTAATGGATTGAAGAAGTACATGAAAGAGAGAAAAAAAAAAAGAGAGAAACCCAATTGAAAAGTATGGTGTACAAAAAAAAAATCGATAACCCAACCAATCCATCTATAGTACTCAACTCAAATGGTAAGCGCTAGATTGTAACGTTATTTGAGTTGGATTTGATTATAGCTTTGTGATTTTCGTTGGATAATTTTTTGGGTTTGTCGATTTTTTGCTCATTCACCCTAACTCGACATGAATTTAAAATATTATTATGTAATATATAAAATTAATGGATAAGATAGGTTTTTAGCATATTTGCAAGAAACATATACTAATAAGATTGATAACATAAAGATTTATCATGTATATTTCTTTATTATTATTATTATTATTTGTCCGGCTATATTTTTCTTGACAATAAGTCAAATGATTTTTTTTTATATATATATTCTTGAAAATAAACTCTACTGAACGACTAACCTCAACTGTAAATAAATTTCTCTCTCTGTTATTTTCATTGGACTAACGTGTTAGAAGTGCAAATTTGATCATGACCATAAATATATAATTGAAAACAATTATATTTGAAGGAATTAGGTATTTTGAGAATAACTATAATGTTTATGCTCAAAGTAAAGATCAAAGATTTGTTTTTATTAACTGAGGCCAATGATTCGCTCTTTAGACAACGCTAAATAATCTTGGAGATTTTTGTCGAAATAGTTTACATCAAATCTAATGCAATAATGACTCTCAAAAAATATATATATGTATATTTAAAAACAGGAAAAAGTGGAGATGCAGGTATCAATCCCCATGCCTCTCGCATGGCTAAGCAAGCGCTCTAGCATCTAAGCTACAACTCCATTTTCTTTCATTAAAATGTAAGTATTTATATAAATAATATGTTTTCTATCATCAAGATCATACTCTTTGACATCTGTTAAGGTTGTTTTTTTCTGTAAATAAGAACAAATAATTAAGTTTAAATTGAGGTGAAAACCACAAACTGTAAAGAGCATTGAGTTCACATAGATTACCAATAAATAAGATAACCAACCTATTTGGTGTGTTTAATTGTATTTAAGAACATTTTAAATGTTTCCACATTAATTATGTATGTATCTCATTTTTTAACAACATTTAAAAGTTACTATATTCAACCCAGTTAATCTGTTAGTTCTTGAGTTTTATACATGTTTTAAAAAAAAAAAGGTACTACATATATTCTTGAGTTCTTTTTAGATACCTTTGAGTTATTCTCTTGTTGGTGAATTATGCATGTGTGAGCTGGATAATTTTTCAACATGAACTGTTTTTGAAGTTATATGTAATAAAAAAAAGGGAAATTTGCATGTATATTAAAAAAAATAATAATAATTTCATGTATAGCACAATTCCCAAACTTATTCATTTGTGGCACAAAAATGATTGAAGTCTATCAATGTGCATTGTTCAATCACTCAAAATCGATTGAAGTCTATCAGTTGAACTGATAGAAGTCTAAAGTCTATCGTTTGAACTGATAGAAGTCTATTAGTTGAAACGATAGAAGTCTATCAATTGAACTGATAGAAGTCTAAAGTCTATCAGTTGAACTGATAGAAGTCTGATGATGTTAGAATAACAATTTTCGACAAAATGTGTTATGGATGAAATTATTTTAAAAAAATGTGCTATGGAGGATAAATTTCCTAAAAAAATATTAATTTTTTTAAAATAGTTATTAATTAAATTTGTATGTTCTCCATAAACTAAAAGAACCAAAATTATAATTTAAGCTAAAATTATATTTCAAATGATAATACTATATAAATTCATCATGGCAAGAGATTAAATCATTTCTGTTAGCCATATATTTATTATTAGAAATCTCTGTGACGAATTGAATGAGTTGGTGATGCTATTGGTTATCTGATTTTGTATTAATTATTTTCCACTCCACAGTTACAAGTTTAATCTCTTAAATTGGTATTCGTAATCTTTTCTTTCCAACTTATACTCAAATAATAATAATAATAATAATCCGTTGATGAATAATGTAAGCGGATGACTCTAATTTGAAATATTGCCAAAATTATTCGAGAAAAATAGGTGTAGCATGTGTCATGCAATATTATACTAATGGATCAATTGCCTACAACTTATTTGAAATGTGAGTGTTTGAAACTGTTTAAGACTATTTTTAAGGGAAATTGTATGATTATAATACGTCTGTTTGTAAAAAGAATTATATGAAATTAATTTTTAAGGAGATGATTAACATAAATTGAATCTATTAACTCTTAATTCTCAAGATAATTTAAAATTATTGGTCAGATTTACAAATACTTCATAGGTGGGTCCAACAAGAGAGGTATACACAAATTGATCACATTATTAAATATAAAAAAACTTATAAGATTAGTCAAACGTGAAAATAATTAAAAATAAAGTTACTTTTTTAAAAAATAACAAATAGAATCATGGATATTAATGAATATTATTGTATACTATTTTATAATATTAATGAATATTCATAATATAATATAATAACATATTAATAATTATGAATATTTTATAATATTAATGAATATTCATAATATAATATAATAACATATTAATAATTATGAATGCAAATACTTAAAATTTATTTTCATTTATAATTATTTTGTAAGAAAAAGTTACAATAGCAAATTATAAATCATAATGTATGGAGTATTTAAATATATATCTTATATTGAGGTAGTTCTTTTCTCTTTTTTAAAATTTTCCCATAACCCATAGGCATAAATTATAATGTTTGGAGTACGAAATTGGTTTCCGAGAAATATTCAAATTGATCAAATTGGGGACTTTTTTACAATGTGTGGGCCCCAAATCTAACGTTGTAGACGCGTTTTTTTTTTTTTTTTTTTTTTTTTTTTTTTTTTTAATTTTAAATAGTACGAAATAGGTTTAATTTCCCATCCACATTTTCTCAATGAAATAAATATTAAACCCATATTTAGCATAATTCATAGTAGTAATAAAAACTGTGGGAAACATGTTGCATTGATGGTAATTTAATGCATTGATGGTGCCAACGTGAGCAGTTGTTCAACAACACTAATGTATGTCTAATGACCGAGGTTTTGGATTCGAGTCTTCCACCTCTAATTGTTGTAATTTAAAAAAAAATGTTAATTTAATTCAATTATACCAAGTTTGATCCCAAAAAAAATTGTATATGAGATAGTGCTGGAGAGGATATAATTGGAAAAAAAAATCACTTAAATCTGCTATGCATCTAATTTTTTTTAAATGTTATAATTATAATACAGGACTAAAAAATTACTATGGAGAATAAGTTTTTTTTTTAATTTTTTTGAAACAACGTAGATAACCACACTTGTCACTAGGTCAGATATAAATTTTTTTATTTAAAATAGAAGTGTGTACGAGAAATTAGTAACAAAAAGAAACTATAGTTAAATAAATGGCCACAAAAATCATTTAGGTCTCATTTGATAACTGGTTAATTTTTTATTTTTGAAATTTAAGTTTTTTTTTTAATTTAAATTTCTTATAATGCGTTCCATTTTAATTATCATATATTTATTTTTCCTTAAGAAAGTATGTGAATGTTAACTAAATTTTAAAAATAAAAACAAAATTTTAAAAGTTGTTATTATTATTATTATTTTTAATTTTGGTTTTGTTTGTAAAAATATAGTGAAGATGTAAATATACAAGTAAGAATAAACACATGGTAAAATAATTGTTGTAAATTTCAATTTAAAAAACAAAATGGTTATCAAACGAAAGCTTATGCCCCGTTTGATAACAATTTTATTTTTCGTTTTTTGTTTATGAAATTTAAGACTACAACAACTACCTTACTATACATTTGTTCTTATTTGATATCTACATCTTACCTATATTTTGATAAACAAAACAAAAATTCGGAAACAAAAAAAAGTAGTTTCCAAAAGCTTGTTTTTATTTTTGAAATTTGTTTAGTTTGCACCTATTTTCTTAAGAAAATATGGATATATTGTAGGAAATATGAAGCACATGGTAGAAATTTTGAGTAGAAATAAGTTTAAATTGCATAAAAAAATAAAACAACAAAATAGTTATCAAATGAGGTCTTCATTTTCCGTTTTTTATTTTATAAATTTAAATTTATATTTACTTAAGTTCTCTACATATAGAGCTTGATAATTCCTCCAATAAATTATAACAAAATTTCATAAACCAAACGAGTAGTTTTGGAAACCGTTTCTTTTAATTAAAAATATAAGTAAAATATATATGCAAACATAATTAAAATCATACGTTGAAATAGTAATTTTAAACTTAAATTTCATAAATAAAAAAATCAAACAATTATCAAATGAAAGTTTAGTAACATGCTTATTATCAACAAAAACACAACTTTACTATCTTGTAACTTAAAAGTTACAAGCTTCGATCAATCTCTCTTAAAATCCTATTGAATAAAAAAAAAAAAAAAAAAGACATGCATCAATTGTGAACCCGATTGATTGATTATCTATTGTTGGCATAAATTTTCCTCTAAAATGGACTACGGACTGACGGATTACAAGTTTGTGAAGTGTTAAAAAAGGATATTGTAAGAATTTAAAAAAAACGTCGTAGATTTTTGGATGGCAAAAATTTAGCTACGATATGGAAATGGAAATGGAAATGGAAATGGAAATGTTCAAGGGAGAAACGAATTGAATTGAATTGAATATTCAATTTCATTTCATTATCATCCTATTTCTTCTCGCAAGCAGCTTTTGTCCAAAAAAAAAAAAAAAAACTCTCCAAGAACGAAATTACGCCTTTTCTTTGTAACGCGTTTGGTCAAAATGTGTCCAACGCCGGCAAATTCTCCGACCTTCTTTTGTGGGATCTGGTCAGAATCCAACACCCATTGGAGCCCTTTACACTTCTTTTGATTCCCAATTTGTGTTTTCAAAAGGGTTTATCACTATTTCGTTTCTCAACCCTTTTCGATTTTGATACGGATTTGTCTTAGCTGTTTGCTTGCTTGCTTTGCATTATCCGATTGATTCTGTTGTGGGGTTTTAATCCCACCCTTTTCCCTGTTTCTGGGTTTTGTTTGAATCATCCGATTCATCGTCTTTGAGTTCATTTTTGTGATTTTGACCAGAAATTCTTGCTGGGTTTGGTGTGGATTTTGAGGAGAATCGTGTTTCTGCAGAGTTTGAGTTGTATTGGCAGTGATTTGAAGAGCTTTTTCTGTTTGAAGGGTGGAGTTATTTGGGTTTTGGATTTTTTTTTTCACTTGGGGTTGGGGAAAGATGAATGGTTAGAATCTTTTGTTGTTATAATGTCATTTCGACGACTTATGGGTGTTGCAAAAAGGGGATGTTTGGTTGTTCTTGTGATTCTGTTCTGTGTTTCTTTAGCAACTTGCTTGAAGGACCATGAAGAGGAGGAACTGATTCTGAGTCAACTAGCTGACCCAATTACTGGGGATTTCAACTCAGAGATGGTGAGCAATTATGGCTATGATCTAATGTCAACATAAAATTTTAGTTCTTATTCTAGCTTCATCTGGCTTAAACCTTGTGTCTTAACCGTTCTTGTTAGATTCAGAGTTGGTTCTGTTTTATGTATTTGGTTTTGCAACTCTAGAATGAATTTTTTTACCAGTGCTGAAATTAAGTTTTGGTTTTGGATATCATTGATCTTAAGTTTGTGACCACGTTTGTGCTGAAGTTATTATAAGGCTAGTTAATGGAGGAACTAATTTGGAACAATGAACAAAGAGGAGAGCATAATGTGAAGGGAATTGGCTTGTGGTGACTGATATGATTAGTGATAAAAACTTATGCATTGACACCCTTAATTACAAATCTGTCTCTGGCTTATCTTTAAAAAGAAAAATGTTCAACACTGAGGATATTCTTGTTTTTTTCTTTCCATCTTTTCTTTGCAGTTATCAATTCCTAGCCCCTTTTTTCCCTAAGAAAACAAGTTTTTCAAAAACTAGAAGCTGTTTTGAACCATTTTTTAAGATAAAATTGGGTAAAATATAAGTTTAGTCTATATGATTTGATGAAAGTTTGAGTTTAGTCCTTATGGTTGCAAAAACTAGAGTTTAGTCCCTATGATTTGAAGAAATATAGACTTTAGTCTCTATGATTTTAAAAACTGGAATTTAGTCCTTATAGTTTAATGAAATCTAAAAAATAGTCATTGCCGTTTCTAATCGTTAGTTAATTAAGTACTTGAAAGTTAGTTATTCATGTGTCAATGATGAAATTATGAGTTAAGTGGCTAATATAAAAAAACCATATCATTTATGCATGAATAGTGAACTTCATATATTTAATATGCTAGTGATTACATATGCTAAGGACTATATTTTAGATTTTTAGAAATCATAGGGACTAAATTCTAATTTTTAAAATCATAGATACTAAATTCTAGTTTTCTTCAAACCATAAGGACTAAACTCTAGTTTTCGATACCACGAGAATTAAACTCTAACTTTCTTGAAACCATAGGGACTAAACTTATATTTTACCCATAAAAAATTGTTTATGTGATTGTTTTCTTAAAAGACATTTTTTTCATAGATTAGTAGTTTTTTTAAGAATAACTAAAGTTCTTATTCCTTTCAAAAGCAGGATCACATGGATAGCGATTTCTAACTGTTTTGTAACCTTTGCCTTAAACCTTACAATTACTCAATAGATCTGCTTAAAACATTTTTGAAAACATAACAAAATGCCTCTTTTTTTTAAACACCTATGTCGCTTTTGGGATCTGTCTTTATGCTGATTTTTGAGGTCTATGATCTACACACATGGTATATTATTATGCTGAAGTTACCTCATTTTAATAAAAAAACGTACTGCAGGCCGAGCTGTTATTGGTTAAGTGCAACCTGGATTTATTTCAGTTGAAGGAAGCAGTAGATGGCACTGACTCATGCTATGATGAAAGACCTTGGAGCATAAATGGAATTGCTTTTGATTGTGGGATGCTTGCAAAAGAAAAGACAAACATAATGCTAAGTTCCATGAATCCTCAGATGAAGCAGGCTCTTTTAGATTGTTTAAGAAAGAATTTTCATGTCTCTGGGAAAGACTACAATTCTGAAGCTTGGTACACCAGATACCTGGGGTCCTTGCTTTTTATGCCTGATACTCTTAGAAGGAAATTAAGTGCTGAAGAAGTGCCTGCTCCGGCACCTGAATTTCCACCTCCTAAATCTAAAAAAACACCATTTTTCCCAACAGATTCTGTAAACTCAAGTCTACCACCTTCAGCAGATGGAAATCCTTCAAGTAAAGCTTCGAGCACAAGTGGTAAAGCAGAGAAAAAATCGAATAATCATCAAGCAGTTGTCATCGCTGTTGTTGTAACAGCATTGGTGACTTTTATTCTTGTAGCTCTGCTCTTTTTATGCTATTATAAGAGGGGCTCCAAAGTGAAGAAAAATGATGAAAATCATGAAAGGCCTCTCCTAAGCTTGAGCTTAAGTGAGTACTCTATTCTGTGTTATCACAAGCATGTTTTGGAACTCTATTTAATTTTTTTCTTAGTGCTTTCTTAATGTTGATATAATTCATAACCTTTCAGGTTCTTCGCCCAAGTATTCTGCCTTTGGGAGCTCTACTAAGGAAGACATGCTCATGAATCAATCAACTAATTTGAGTCACCACCAGAGTGCTCCATCTTTGGATAGCAGCCTGCACGTGGTCTCTGATGGTGCACGTGCCTCGATGCAGGGACGTCCATCATTTGGAAATGCTGGAATTGCTACTAAGTCATCTTTTGGATCAACGAATATGGCTGGTGGTACTAATGGCTCGGTGCCACCTACTCCAGGAGCATTGCCAGTCACCTCAGAGAATACAACTCCTCTGAAGCCTCCGCCTGGCAGGGCTGTTCCTCTGCCTCCTGAACCCCCTTCGTCTTTTAAACCTCCATCAAGCATGGCTAGTCCTCCTCCTCCACCTCCTGCACTGCCATCAAGACCTCTTGGAAATTCAGGAGGGCCAGGTCGCCCGCCTGGACCTCCTCCACCACCACCATCTGTACCAACAAACAAGGCAGGCCCTCGCCCACCACCACCTCCTCCCAGAAGTGGTGCTGCTCCCCCTCGGCCTCCTCCATTAGCACCCAAAGGTGCAAATCCACCGCGACCTCCAAAACCTTCTGGCCATGACGATGAAGGTTTAGATGAATCGGGTGCTCCCAAAGCCAAATTGAAACCATTTTTCTGGGACAAAGTTCTTGCAAACCCTGATGATTCCATGGTCTGGCATCAGATAAAAGCAGGGTCTTTCCAGTATGTTTTAAGTTCCACTCCTTTTGTATCACCGTTGCTTTTACATAATTTTATTAGTTGCTGAAAGCATTTTATCTAAATCATACAGATTTAACGAAGAGATGATAGAAACTCTCTTTGGATATACACCAGTTGATAAAAACAAAAGTGACGGCAAGAAGGAGTCAACATCACAGGATCCTGTGCACCAGTTTATTCAGATCATTGATTCGAAGAAAGCACAAAATCTGTCCATTCTTTTGCGGGCACTAAATGTGACAAAAGAAGAAGTTCGTGCTGCGCTCCAGGAAGGTAACCTTACCTGATATTGACGTTCTTGCATTTTCTTAAGATGACATAAAGAGAAACATGGATCTGAATGGAGGCGTGCACTTTGTTCCCTTCAACTTTTATTTTGTTCCAAAGTGAAGAGTTTAGTTGAGGGCAGTTGCTAAAACCTCAGGAGTTGGGCTGGTCGAGATCCAAATAACATGGTTTTCAGGAAATAGGCTCAGGAGAGCTTTTTAAGCCTAGAAATGGTAGCAACCTCTCATTTTCTAGCTCGTTGAATGATTAAAACAAAAAATAAGAGGAAGAAAAGAAAGTAGGCATATCTTAGACAATACTCAAAAGTACTTCAACAAGACCTGAGTTGAGTTGAGAATCAATTTGCTAAATGGTTTAGAGAATAATAATCAACCTCTCAATTTGCTCAAAGTACTTTAGATCATTATTGCGTAACAAGTTAATGTCCCCATATGATTGAAATTCCAAGTAGCATAATTTAGAACAAAAATTAATTTTCTGGAAACATGCAAGTATGGTTTTGCTTCAGAAGATCTCACCTTCACAACCACTATGTGCCATTAAGTACAACTCGGAATCAACCTCTTAGAGCCCTGGTTTAGAACAATAAAAGGGTACTTCTGACATTGTTGATGTGTATTTGCTTACACTCACATATATTTTTTCCTCTTACTTTCCCCTATCTTTATTGAGTGAACTGTAAATTACGGCTCTAGGGAACATATACCTTGGACAATGAGTGACATATACATTCCTTTTCCATATAAAATGCGTCTTTATTTGCAATCAACTATATTTGCTCTTCGTTGGGTGATGAAAGGCCAGTAATCTCTGGTAAATCTATGATGGAAATTTGGAGTAGTTAATATTTGTTTGTAGCGATTTCTGCTGAACTTTTCTTAACAATGATTCTAAGCAATATTTCTTTTTCCAAAATTAGAATTCTAGTTGACACTCCTGTTAAAAGATAACCGAAAATATTTTTTTATATGGTGTGGTAAATCATCATTCAAAATGTGCTAATCAAGCATATCTTTAACGGAGATCATTACTGTTAGTTTCATTGTTATTGAACAAAAACGTTACCATGTGGGTAAAAAGGGGTCTCCTTAATTTACATTATGTATCTAGTCATCATGAAGTAATCTAGTGATCTAGAAGAACCTTAAGTAACAAAGTGGTGATGAGTTTAATTTATGGTGACTACTCCCTAGAAATTAATTTCCTATAGGTTTCCTTGGCATCCAAATGTTATAAGGTTAGGCAATATGTACCGTAACATTAGTTGAGGTGCGCGTAAGATGTCTCAGACACTCATGGATATTTTAAAAAAAAATGACAAAAACATTATGTATCTATCTTGTTTTTCTGCCTGTTTTCAGAGTCATTTATGTGCATCTTTCATTTCCATGATATGATGATTATGAGCATATTCTGACCTGTCTTGATTGGATCAGGAGCTGAACTTCCTGCTGAACTACTTGAGAATTTGCTGAGGATGGCACCAACACCAGACGAAGAACTCAAGCTTAAAATGTTTAATGGGGAACTTTCTCAACTTGGAAATGCTGAACGATTCCTTAAATGTTTGGTTGATATTCCATTTGGTTTCAAAAGGTTGGAAACTCTGCTTTTTATGGGCACTCTTCAGGAGGACATCACCATCACTAAGGAGTCCTTTGTTAACTTGGAGGTAGAACACTTGCCCCTGTATTACTTTTTAATACTCGCAACTGTCACAATATCACAGTTAGGTCAATATTAACAATTCTGAAGCCAATAGTGCATGAAAATTCGAGCAACCGATTGGTAACGAAGCCTTGTTGTCAAGGTTCGTATATGCAAAAATGAATTCCCATAGTTGGGAGTTATATGATGAAGTCACGCCATTGGACCTATTGCATGTACTTGCCTCTGCCCTAAAGTATTTCATCCAAATACAAGCTGTAATGAAATTTCAGCTTACCATGTTAAATTATTAGCTACAGTTCTGGCTCTTCAGATGAGTGGTACACACGATGGATGTTCTTTAACTACCAAAGTTCGAATCTTTGTTCATCTTGTTTTGTATACTCGCATGTCTCTAATTTGTATAAGTATTATGTACAAGTAACTACACAAGGAAAAATTAGTTCTTTTGTATTAAACGAGTTTAGATTCATATTGAATTTATATTGTAACTGGACAGGTTGCATGCAAGGAACTTCGGAGCAGCAGGCTGTTTCTCAAACTTTTAGAAGCTGTTCTCAAGACAGGCAATCGGATGAACAATGGAACTTTTCGAGGAGGTGCACAAGCATTCAAATTGGACACTCTTTTAAAGTTGTCTGATGTGAAAGGAAAAGATGGCAAGACTACACTGTTGCACTTTGTAGTCCAGGAGATAATCCGTACGGAAGGGATAAGAGCTTCCCGTAGTGCCACAGGAGCCCGAAGCGCCACAGGAAGCCAGAGCCTTTTGAGGACCTCATCAGAGGAACTGCTGGACGGAACAACTAACGAAACAGAAGAGCATTACTGTACCTTGGGTCTAGAGGTCGTCTCAGGCTTGAGTGATGAGCTTCAGAATGTGAAGAAAGCTGCTAGCATAGATGCCGATGGCTTGACTGGAACTGTTTCCAAGCTTGGACATGCACTGCTGAAAACAAGAGACTTTTTGAACAAAGACATGCAGGGTCTAGGCGAAGAGAGTCGATTTCACGAAACCCTGAAAAGCTTTGTGCAGAATGCTGAGGTTGATATCATGGCACTCCTAAAAGAAGAAAAAAGAATCATGGAATTGGTGAAAAGCACTGGCGACTACTTCCATGGAAGTGCAGGGAAGGACGAGGGCTTACGATTGTTTGTAATAGTGCGCGATTTCTTGATAATGATAGATAAAACATGCCGAGAGATAAAGGATGAACAAAAGAAGCTGGCAAAGGGACACAGAAAGGCAGCATCGACTTCTGATGTCAAACACCACCCTCCAACTCCAGTTGCTCCTGAACTACGACCTCCGTCTTCTCCCGATCTGAATCAGCTGATCTTCCCAGCAATTACTGATCGTCGGATGGGCGACTCAAGTTCAGATGAGGAGAGTCCATAGGTTAATTGGACTGAAAAGGTGCCCAACCTTATGAATTGTTAGGCTCCATTTTGGTCATAGGCAAGTTATTTAGCAATATGATGAAGGAGCTCCATGAATTGCCACAATGTGCTCAGGATGCATTTAGACTCTTGACTTTGATTTGTCTTACCTTTTTTCATTCTTTTTGTAAAAAACATAGTGTTGACATTTTTGGCAGTTGGATGGAGCATTAAAACAACATAGTTTGTAGATTAAAACAACATAATTGTACTAAAACAACAGTTAAAAATGTCTGCCAATGTTAAAGAAGGTTTCTACATTAGTTGTCTTCTGCAATCTTCATTCATGGCTGCCATATGAACTCAACATGACTACCAAAATTCTCATAGGTTTAAATATGTTTCTAATGGCGTTTTTATTAATGAAGAAGACGTTCGGATGCGAACATCTTCCACTTGGCACCTAAAATATAAAAGGGCCTTTTAAAATAAGTATAATAATTGCAGTTCCTGAATTTTCATAAATAATGCTTTAAAATATACAAAAATCTTGAACATTGGATTTGCTTAATACCTCCCACGTAATTTAGAGAAACAAATATACATATATGGCAAATAAACTCGCTTTTCATTTTCTGAGATGACAAAGCAAAATTCCATAATGATCACATTTACAGCCAAATGTTCACAACAGGAAAAAATAATAACTTTATAAAGACATTACCAACAATTCAACTCAGAAAATCATAATAATTTGAAATACACAATGAATCTGGTTATTAATATAAGAAAAAAGCAAGCCAGATCCCTAACAATTGCTCACAAACATATTACATTTCGTACCACAAAAGACCTGCAAATAAAACAGCAGTTTTCACCAACTCATATCAAAATTTGAGATTTCAATTAAAAATCATAATTAGAGCCAAACCCTTTTGGGTTTAACTTCAGATTACTGATTTACAAAATCATAATGTTCAAAAACAAAATTCCGAAATCTCAAGCTTGAAGAAGTAGAAAGTGATATCAATTGATGATGAAGATGATATACACAACAAGAGGTGAAATTCTAGCACTACTCATTGGGGAACAATTACAAATTCCATAAACAAAAGATTCGTGGACTATGAATAATAGCAAATGTCAAAAAAAAAAAAAAAAAAAAAATCTAACAACAAAGTAAGAAAGTACACTATCTTGAATTGAAGTCACCTTACATCAACATTCAGCGATTAAGTTTGATTCGTTAATCTTATACAAACAAATCTAGGGTTCATCATCACCGCCAGTGTTCTTCGATGAAGTCCCTGCCTTCTTGGGAAGAAGCAGGTTGTGAATGTTGGGCATAACTCCACCGTTCGCAATCGTCACATCGCCCAAAAGCTTGCTCAGTTCCTCATCGTTACGTACAGCGAGCTGAATATGGCGAGGAACAATTCGCGTCTTCTTGTTATCCCTAGCAGCGTTTCCAGCGAGTTCCAAAACCTAAACAACAAAAATCCCTCGATTCAATCCAAATATGGAGCAATTGAGAAAGATAACCAAAATTGGGGGAAAATTCGAAACCCTAGATCCACGAGGAGGGTGAAATTCACGAAACCTAGCATGAAATTCCAATAGAACTTGAAATTGATTACACATACCTCAGCGGCGAGGTATTCGAGGACGGCGGCGAGGTAGACCGGAGCACCGGCGCCGACACGCTCGGCGTACTTGCCGGCTTTGAGGAAACGAGCGATACGGCCGACGGGAAACTGCAGGCCGGCTTTACTGCTCCTAGAGGTGGCCTTCTTGGCGGCTCCGGATCCTAGGGTTTTGCCTCTTCCGGCCATTAATTGAGATCTGTTGGACGGAAAAGATGAGCAGAGAAGATTGGGGGCGATTTTCCGGCAAGTGCGCGAGAGTAACAAATAATCACGAAAGGATGAGGACAGTATTTGAAATATTTATAGTGAGATGCGTCATGTGATATGAGCCAATGGAGGGAGAGTACGCGGATCGATGTTTTTGGCCGTCGGATGGGTGACTGATGGGACGGTGCAGATTTAAATGAGGATTTGTTTTCTTACTACATGGCGCGATGGGATGGGTTACGTCAGCGTGCATGTGAATTGGCGGGAAGGCCCCTGTTTCTTTTTTTCTCTTTAATTATTAGATTATTTTTCATAAATAATAATAGGGCTGCAACAAAAAAACCAAAAAATAGAACCAAATCAATTTAATTTAATGGATCTGATTAGTTTATGTATTGGTTTGTAATTTGAATTAGCTGATGAAGTTAAATGGACGGCCACTCATTTGAGTAGATATTGAGGGAGGAAAAAAAATATCGATTCTCGAAATCAGACATATAATACTGGAATTAAACTAATTTACAATCAAGTAATGAAATCATTCTAGTATTGACTAATTCGAGTCCCAAGTTTATCTCAATACTGACATGTAATGGATTGGGATTCGTGAGATTGGATCCATGGGCTGGTATTGGGCTTGTGAAACCCATAGCCCATGGCATCACCGTCAACCAATAACAAGCCTTTTTAATTGGGGAAGCGAATAATTGTGTACATTTTTTAAACTAATTAAGAAATTGTTGAAGTCTTTTAACTTTAAATTAATGTTTATAACAAAAATTAGGTAAGAAAGATAATAATTTTATCCCCAAATTACCCATGGATAATTTGATGAGCTCTTGATTTAATGAATAACTTGCTTACAAGCACCGTTTATCTTAACTAAATTAATGTTTCAAACACGTGCCATTGTTTAGGGTTCGTCTTACTGGTAATTTACTTTATTGTTTTTCCCTTGTGAGCTTTTTGTTGAAGAGTTGGTTGACAAGTAATTTGCTGCCGGTGTATATTTTTTTTTTTTTTTTTTTTTTGTGGATTCATGTTCGTCAATGAGGAAAATGTATGTTCTGTTTAAAAAAAAGCAAGATGAATGTTGTTTAATCTTGAAAGTATTCAAAACTCAACATTAAGAATCTGTTTAATAACTATTTAGTTTTGGGGCTTTTGCATGTATATTACAAAATAGATAAAATATTACATGAATAGCACAATAATAAAAATATTTGCACATATAGCAAAAATTGTAAATTGATAGACTTCATATTGATAGATTCTATAGATAATGGGTGATAGAATCAATTACTAATAAATAAAGTAAATTGATAGACTTCCATCACTAGAGAATGATAGATTCTATTAAAGTCTTCTATAAAAAAGGTAAATAATTTTTTTTAAATGACAGAATTTGCTATAAAAGAATTATTTTTAAAAATGTGCTATAATTGTAAACTGTGGTAAAAAAGTTGCTATACAGCGTAAATTCCATCTAGTTTTTTGTTTCTGAAATTTAAGTCTACAACAACAGTCTTATCATATATTTTTTTGTTACTTTTATATCTATATCTTACCTATATTTGTAGAAACCAAACCAAAATTTGGAAATAATAAAAAGTAATTTCCAAAAGCTTGTTTTTGTGTTTTGAAAGTTGGTTAGTATCCATATACTTCCTTTAAAGAAATATGAATATATTGTAAGAAGGATGAAATACATTGTAAGAGATTTGAGTAAAAATATGCTTAAATTTCAAAAACCAAATAATCATTAAAGGAGATCTAAAATATTGATAATGGGATGTTGAATGGTTACTTTGGGTTGTTGCCATCCTAAAGTGTAAGAATATCCAACTTGCACTTGCCTACACTTAAAAAATGAAAAGCAGTGCATGCATTTAATTTAATTTACAAAAGATCAAAACCTTGGTAGACATTAAGATGGATACCCCCACAATGCATTCTCAATTTTAAATAACATTGATGAGCATAAACATATTGAAAGATAAGTATACATCTTAAAAGCACAATTATGCATGGACTCTTAATTAATGAACTCATAATCTCTACTTAATTATAGAGAGTAATTTTGAACTCTCAATCACCAAAATAATTATTGAGTTTTTTAAAAGGAAACTACTATATTTGTTTCATTTTAGTCAATGAATTTTCAAACATTAATTTTAGTCTTTAAACTTTGAAGTTTATTCTTATTTGATCCATGAACTCTAAAAAAAAACTTAAAATTGGTCATTATATTTTTTTTGTTTGCTTATTTATTTATTTTTAAATTACAATCTTCCTCTATCAATTTTAAAATTATGTTCACTAATTATTTTTTATTATATTAAAACTATTAGTATTATTTAATCAACTTCGATTAATATTGATTTCAAGTTTACGATAAAGATCAATTTTAAATTTTTCTCTAAAAGAAAATACAATGATTAATATTAATCAAAATGGAAAAAATCTCAAAATCTAAAATGGAATAAATGTCAAAGTTTAGGGATAAAAAACAATATTTTACCTTTTAATTAACTATTGAAAAAATATGAACAGAAAATTATATGGGCCATCCTAACAGGTAAGCCCAACCCAAGCATGAACACAAAAGTGTATTTCCTTCCTCTTTTTCACTTGACAGAGCTGAAAGCTTGCATTCCAATTCAACCATGCTCCCCCAGCAAACAGAAAGCTCAACAGAATCTTTCAACAAAAACTTAACACAACCAAATTTTTTTTACAATTAGACAAAATATAATTCCATTGTTAGGTTGATTCTAATTCATCATCATCTTAAGCTTGAAAAGTCTTTTACAAACCAATATTTTGGACAAAACTTTCATAATTCTATGGCTTGCTTGAGTTGTTGTAAATGAAGAATGGCTGATGTGTAATGATTGAAATGGTAGCCAAAGTCTTAGATTTTTTTGTTCTTTTTTATCTTTCTTTGTTTCTCACTGTTCAACCTTTAGTGTTTTCTATATATATACTTGCTTTCTTCTATATCTCTCTCTGTTCTCTCCCACCCATAGTTGCTTTGTTTCCTTCATCTCTGTCGACTTCTCGGTCTCGACCTGTTTCGGTATGAAACTGTCGAGATGTTAAGCCGTGGAGGAGCGTAAGAAGGGCGGCGGATAGTGTGTAGAATGGTGCAATGATATGAAAGATTTGAAGTTTGTAAGGAGAGGAAAAAGGGGAAAATGCCAACAGTTTGGTTTTCTTTGAAAAAGTCCTTCCCTTGCAAACCAGAGCCATCAGAAGTTTATGATCCAAAGTGCAGGAAACAACTCAACACAATCACAACCAAGAAAGCAGCCAAAAAGTCAGGCTGTTCTTCTGGAAGGTCAGGCTGTTCAAGGTCCATTGCAAATCTCAAAGATGTCATCCATGGAAGCAAGAGGCACATGGAAAATCCGCCAATTTGCAGCCCGAGGTCGATCGGTAGCAGCGAGTTCCTCAACCCGATTGCTCATGAAGTAATACTCAGCAACTCAAAGTGTGAGCTCAAGATCACTGGTTTTGGAGGCTTCCACCAAGAGGGTGTGGGAAATGCTAGCTTTGGCGGAGGCGGGGGCGGGAATTCGCCGTTTTTCGGTACTCTAAGGCCCGGAACTCCCGGTCCGGGGGAGAACTTTGTTAACAACTCAAATTCTCCTTTTAGTACTACCTCCATGACTTCTGCAAGAAAGGTTCCTTCTCCTTTATCATATAGAGATGGCTCTGAGGCTGGGATTACGGCTAAATCTAAGGGAAGTGGGGAAGTTCATACAAGCAGAAGGTTCTCGCCGCTAACCGAATCTAATGGGAATACGTTTTTGGCGGTTACTTGCCATAAATGTGGAGAGCAGTTCTGCAAATTGGAAGCTGCTGAATCTCACCATCTCTCCAAGCATGCAGGTTAGATAGATGTCCTCACTAATATTTCAACTATAAGCTAAGTTTATGATTTTGGTTTTCTCTTCATGTTCTTTAGACATGTTTAGGTGTTCAACCAAACGCTTGCAAAGCTCAAACAGAAGACATGCTAATCTTCTCGTGTTTGAAGTTATCCATTCTGTTTGTTATTGATTTCAATGTTTGTTGTTTCTATTCGCTCTATAAAAATGGCTACTCTGTATGAGTTCATGCCTTCATGGAGTTACTTGTTTCACTTTGTCAGCAGCTGACTGTGCACTATTCTTTTCTCAGTTACTGAGCTTGTGGAAGGTGATTCGTCGAGGAAAATTGTTGAAATAATCTGTCGAACGAACTTGTTGAAGTCCGAGAACAATAGCAACCGCATCGAGCGAGTTTTCAAAGTTCATAATATGCAGAAAACATTAGCTGGATTTGAAGAATATAGAGAAATGGTGAAGATCAAGGCAAGCAAACTTTTGAAGAAACACCCTCGATGCCTAGCCGATGGGAACGAGCTACTGAGGTTCTTCGGGACAACTTTAGCCTGCTCTCTTGGGCAAAACGGCTCCTCCAGCCTCTGCATATCACAGAAATGCATTGTCTGCAGAATCATAAGGAATGGTTTCTCAGTGAAGAAGGATATGAAAGAAGAAGTAGGAGTTTTCACGACTTCAACGAGTGGAAAAGCTTTCGAAACCATCGAAAAGGAGAAAGAAATCTCGGTGAAGAAAGCATTGATAATCTGCAGAGTGATTGCAGGGAGGGTTCATAGGCCATTGGAGAATATACAAGATATGGTTGGCCAAACAGGGTTTGATTCTTTGGCTGGCAAAGTGGGATTACATTCCAACATTGAAGAACTTTATTTGCTGAATCCAAGAGCTTTGCTTCCTTGCTTTGTTGTTATTTGTAAACCATGAGGATAAAGAAAGAGAAAAAGAAAACTTGTTTTTCTCTTTGTAGAACCATTCTTCCGAGGAAGCTAACACAAAAATCGTGGTTTATCATGTTGTTGAGTTTAATGATGTTATTTAATCCAATTCGATTTCTTCTTCGAATCAGTGCTCTCATGATACTGTATCCTGCGATTTAGCTCTAATATATTTAGAAATATCGAGGGCGTTTGGAGTCACCACTTAAGAGTGTGTCAAGTTGAGTTATGATAAGTCAACTCGTGTTTGAGCCACCGATTATGATAATGGTGGGTAAGCCTATAATCCTTCATCTCAACTATAATAACCCTTCAGTCTTGTAATAATACCTCAAATTATAATAAAACTCTATATCATAATAATTTTTTATTATAATAACATGCACCCCAAATATAGATTATCATAACCTGCACCCATCTCTCCTATTATATAATAACTCGTAGTTTGTAATAATTCAACGGTTAAGTCAACATAGTAAAGATTTCATCAGAATTTGATCATAAATCAAGTACATGAAATACAAGCAAGTGAAGGAAACTAAGTTTTTGGATCTAAAACCAAATATGAATTCATCATATATCTGATTGTAATTTTCATATGGGGGTGTGTTTAAGAAAGGCATCTACCTCCAACCTCCCTTCTTAAGAAACACTTGAGGAAGGTAGGCTATATGGTAACTAATTTGGGTAAGCCTAAACCATATCACAGCATTAACTTTTCACTGCAACATCAGGGCAGTGCAGCTTTTAAAGCTCCATTGCTGCACATGGACCTCACCAATACATTTGAGAGAAAAAAGAGGATAGATTTCTTGGACAGACTGAATTGAATGAGCCTTAAATGTTGGAATGGGGTTAGTTTGAGAGTAGATGAACCCCAATTCAAAATTTGAAACTTTTGGCCCAATTTTTGACTCTGAATTGTGTGGGGGTAGACTTCCACTTGTCGTAACGATGTCGATTTCATACAGAGGAGGGAAAGTTCTCTGTTACTCAAGGGATATGAGGACTTTCATTATGCTGATAAACCAACATTTCGATGTTTTTTACTGTTATTAACTCGATTTCATATTAGTAGACATATAAGCTAAACTCCAGTTCTACTTCGTGCCAATAGGCTTCTCGATACAAAAACTAACCGAAGAGACAACAACCAACTATAATCATCATACTCATGGTTATCGTTTGTTCCCTGTTACTCAAGATTTGCCACCATACAAATGAACAAACTATAATCACCAAGAGGATGCTATAGACTGTTTTAATTACTGTGGCCCCAGTATTCAGCCAAAATCTAGGTGTGGATGCATTTAGGAAATGTCTGCTCAAGTTTCATTTATTTTCCAACACCTATAATCAGTTTCACTTAGGTTGTTGTTCTTAACTGCTATGAAAATCTCTCGGTCATCTTATGGCGCGATTGGCGCTCTCTCTCTCTCTTTCTCTTTCGAGCCAGCAAAGTCCACGTTGATCATTAATGGTGCATATAGATTTTTGTGGACAAGAATACCAGAGAAGAAGATGGTTGCTCTCAAAAACTACTTACATCATACAGAAAGTGACAAAAAGAAACAATGTTTTGATGCTTTCTTAGAACTCAAGGACACAGTTGTACAGCCAAAAGAAAAAAAAAATCCTGCTGAAGGTCGTATAAATATTTCGATACTTTCATTCACAAACTACTTGAGAAAGCTCTCTTTCACAATTGAGATCATTACAGTGAAGAAACTTTACAAGCTCTCTATTCTGAGTAATATACAAAATTTCAGTCATTAAAAAAAAGTGAAAGAATGAACTATCGTACACAAAATCAAAGAGGAAATGAATCACAAGATAGACAGTCAAGAGAAAAGCCAAAAAAGGGAAGCTATGGTTTAAATTTCATGGGTATCAGAAGCACTGTCCATTGAGTCCTTTCTAAAGTGATCCGGGACATGGTCAATATCAATAGAAACTTCATCTGTTGTGGCTGACAGAGACTTTCTATGATGCTTGTGCTCGAGCCTCAGGTTGATAATTCGAGAGATTACTTGTACGATGTCTCTCATGGTAGGCCGTTTTCGGGGGCTACGGTTGACACATCTATATGCAAGAGCTGCAATGTCGTTCAGCTCTTGTACGTTAAAGTTTCCATCTAAACGGTCGTCCATAATTTCTTCCCACCCAACTTTCCCATCTGAAGTCATTGCAGCCTAAACATCTCATAATGAAAATACAAATAAGTTGGGATTTGTGAAAGTAGACGAACGTTTCTAAAAAAGAACTTGGAAATTTACTATATTCTATAATTATGACCTTAACTTGGCAGTTACTATTGTTGAGAAATAAACAAGCCTCTTGTTTCATAAAATGTTTTCACTCAAGAAACAAAATCTTTCGTAGAAAATATAGATGACTGATGAAAAAGAGAGGTAACTTACAAGTTCAACATACTCAATAAGGCCTTGTTGTGGGTTTCTACCAGCTATAAGCTCGAAAAGCAATACTCCAAAGCTGTACACGTCGCTTTTCTTTGTGAATTTCCTAGTAGATATATATTCAGGATCTAGGTACCCAAAAGTTCCACGAATGTTGGATACATGTTTATCGACCATCTCTTCTCTAGAAAGGCCAAAATCGGCAACCTGGCTTGATCAAGAATAAACAAACAAACATGAGGCGTAGATCTAACAAGTGGTACAAATTAGTATTCTTCATATGGAATCTTTCTGCATACAGTTTTCACCAAATTAGAGATGAGCATACCCTAGCCCTCATGGAATCATCCAACAAAATATTTGCAGACTTGATATCACGATGTATTACTGGTGGAACTGCCTGTAGTATATCATAAAAATACGACAAGAAATATGTAAGATTGCAAAAGCTGGAAAGTTCAGCGTCCATCAAGGTTATATCTTAACTTACACCATCATGGAGATATTCCAGTCCCCGTGCAACATCTAACGCCACACGAACCCGCAGTTCCCAGCTCAGTGGTTCATTCTTCCCACCTACAAACCGAACAAAATGTGTCACTTTCCAAGAAACAGATGAATAAGTATATTGCATTGCTGTTTTAACAAAAAAAAAAAAAGAAGATGTTCCTTCTGGAAGGAGACGTCCCCATTCAAGAAAGATGTTAGTTAGTTTACAGTAATCTATGTTTGATTTTTTTTTGTTCCTACCGTGAGCATCCGGGCTAGCTTCACCGCATTCGACTAATCTCACAGGATAACTGCTTGCATTTGGTTGTTAAAGTAACCTATAGATATTAAACCCTAGGTAGGTAGCCATCATGGCCCTTACTGACCACTATGTTTTGATTCATTTTGCAACAAGTTAACTAATGCTTGAACTATATGTTTGACTTCTTACCATATAAGTGAGAAGCCAAGCTTCCTTTGCTCATATATACGTATATAAGTATATGCTGGCTTTTTTCAGCACAGTACCCAACCAAATTTACGAGGTTCCTATGATGCAACCTTCCAAGCAACATAACCTGGTAAACAGAACAAGGTTCAATGAGTGAATTAGATAAGAAAAAAGCATGAAGCTGTAATGAATGAATCAGCAAAGAATAGGTGATTGTTTAAAAATAACGATGCATCAAATCTGTCACAACAGAACAGAGCACCTTCAATAAATTTTGTCAAATTGCCTATCCAGATGAAGGCTTTGAACAGCATTTTATTAAGGTTTTTAAAAAAAAAAACCTTTTCTGAGTGATGCCCATGATTCCATTATATTATGATCTTACCAAACAAGCATTAGATATTTTAGTATTTCTAAATTATTTTGAAATGTGGGGTTTCGTGTAAGAAGTTCCTTCTCCAATTCTCTCTTTTATTTTTTTTAAACCGGAAAATTGGAACTTCGCTCCACAATACCTGGGGATACCACGCCCATCCCTTAGCCAGACACTGGAAGACATCAAAGACATGGGAGGTGTCTGCAAATTAATGTCAAAAGTGTGCTCGAACCTGAGACTTAAGAGGAGCACACCTTCAAACCTCAAGCCTTCGACAATCGCGCCACCCCTTGTAACACGAGGAATGCATTTTTGTGGCAACCTAGAATGTGTGCTATCTTGTGGGTGCTTTGGAGAAAGAGATCTATATAGGGCTGGCGAGACTTCCGAGTGAAGTTTGATCCTTTGTTAGATTCTATGTTTCTCCTTGAACTTCAGTAACAAAACCTTTTTGTAATTATCAGTCTTATTTTTCTTGATTGGATTCTTGTAGCTTCCCTCCTTTTGTATGTTGTTTTTTTTTATGTACAGTATTTATTTTTTCAATGGAAGCTTGGTTATTCATTAAAAAAGATATAAAGCTGTTTGACTCAATGGTATTTAGACAATAACAGTGAAAATTTAATGATCACCTCTGTTTGGAATTCTTTCTCCCCTTGTTTGGAATTAGTTGCAAGCACCTTAACCGCAACCGTTTCGCCACTCGCCATTTGAGCTCTATAAACAGGACCAAACGCTCCTTGTCCAATTACGGTTGTGAAATTGGATGTAGCCTTTTGCAGATCCCTGCCAGATCCAAGAATAAAACACTAAGGTCCTAACGTGCTAGTAGTTTTCAAGTTTTCAAGATATCTCCAACAATAACATCAACTTTCATCAAATTCAGACACACATCTGGCAAACTATCCAGCCACTCTTTGTTCAGGTGATCATAAAAGATCATTCACCAAACCTGTAACTACAAAGTTTTCAAGAACACACCTGTAAGAATACTCAAGTATCCCAGAAGCTGCAACCACATTACTCTTCCTGAATCCATCAAGCCAGTGAGACATGCTATTGTGGCCAGATTTGACAGGTGACTCTGGAGCCAAGGTTGAATCTGACAGAATAGTGCAAGAATCAGCACCATTGACCCGGATAGGAATCGTCGTCGCCCTCCGGGAGCTGCTATTTCCTATCTGCGAACGTTTCCGTTGGTACCTAAAACAAAAGAGAGCTGAAATCGCCAAAAGAACACCAATCACAACTCCTATTGAAATCCCAATAATCAGGCCAGATGACTCCCCTTTCATCTCCTCCTATTTCTCTTCCCAATTCTCAAAAATCAATAGCTTAAACCATTACAGCCCTGCAAGAAAAAGATTCATAAGTCAAACATACACACACAAGTTGAAAAAGAGAAAACTCACTGTAAATAGAGCAAATCATTTCCTGGGAAAGAAGAACAAGCACTGTTCATTTCTTCTCCAAAAGCACATCAAACTAGACCAACAAGCCTTATCATAACACCACTTAGAATTCACAACACCCTCTTTAACAATTCATCAAACACTTGATCTGCATCTCACTCCTATGAAATTCTCAAGCATAACAATCAACCTCTATTGCTCAAACAAACAAAATCATAAAGTCCAGCCAAATGGGTCACAGATTTCTAAGCCATTATTCAAAATCAGAACAAACCAAACCAAACCCAGAGAAGAGATCAACAGAAAACAAAGCAAAAACGAGATTTTTCCTCTGAAATTTTAAAAAATACAAAGTGGGTATTAACAGAGTTGACGTTAGAAGTGAGAAAATACCTTGAAATCGAACTGGGTGGCTTTGAAATGAAGCAAGAAAAGAGAAGAGAAAAAACTGGAGTGAGATTCGAAGAATGGGACTCGGAGAAAGGAATCAGAGACAGAGAGATGAGAAGGCAAAAGAGACGAAAATGGTTAACTCCAAAATACGATGTGTCGTCTACTTTTTATCTCAAGAAGTTGAATTTCAAGTACGAATTTCTTTACGACAACACAACTGCAAAAAGGGTAGGAATTAACAAAAATGCTTTCGTCTTTGCTGGAACTTTGTTTTATTTTTAATTTTCTAAAAGAACTTTGTTTATTCTTTACTATTATTCTTTTTTTGAGAATGTTTTTTTTTTTTTTGAGTATATATAGGGGGATTGGGAATGGGGACCATTTCGAGTTCGAACTTGTGATGTTAGTGTATGAAGGAAAATAAATTTGATTAGAACGGAAAGTTTGCCCCAAAATGGCATCGGGCTTTGTCTTTTTTTTTGTTTTGTATATATATAATTTTGCTCAAGTATTAATTGTGTTGACTTTTCTTTTTATTTTTTATCTTTTAATTTTCAACAAAAAAAAATAGAAAATTAAAAAAATAGGTACTTCAAATAAATGAAAGTTAAATACTAGAATTAAATTGCATTACTACTGAATAATGAAACCAACAAATCATTACTTATCTATCAATATGAGCAGTCAACACTAATGTATACTCAATAACCAGCAAATCATAACTCATTTAATGGAAAGTTAAAATATTCAATCAATAATTACTTTGTTAATTTTTTTTTATTATTACTCGAATAAATTTACTTTCGCTACTGTCCTTGTGATTGAGTTATACTTTTGGTCATTTTGACTTTGGATTATAGTTCATACTTGGTCTAATATAATATAATGTTACAGATATTTTCTTCCTTTAATTTTTATATTTTTCAAATTTGTAAGATTCTAGCCCATGAAATTTTGTAAGTAACAATTTAGTCTATATATATATAATTTAATAATTTAGTCATTGTACTTTTAAATTTGGGATAATTTAATATGTACTATTAAACGATTTTATCAAAATTGATTATTTTTTATTATTTAACAATTTAGGTAATCGTGTTTTTTTTTAGACAACAATTTAGGTAATCTTGCTCATAGACATGTTGAACCTCGAATTAAATAATTTATATATGTAAGAATTATATTAAATCTTAGTTATGAGACTCACAGGAAGATTAACAAAATTTAAACTGCGCATATGCATTCAATTATTTCATACTAAAATTTTAAAGAGTATATTGACACTAAATCGTTATTTTCATGAAAGTTTAACAAAACATTATTTTAACCAAAGTTTTTATTTGGTCATAAAAAAATATTTTGAAATTTAAATAGTTGTAATTAATTGATCAATATATATTACTTGATCCATATAATAGTAACCTTACTTGAATGGTAATTTTATTTTTTATTTGTTGAATAGAGTGAATTTTATTCTTAGTTATATTCTTATCGGAATACATTATGAACATTTTTAGGATTGAATTCATAAGAGATTTTAAAATTAGATGAGCATGCATTTGTATACATTCCAAAGATTGAATGAACTTTTAACTTATATTCTCGTTGACTACTTGAGTGATGATAGTATATATATATATAAACTTAGGCTAATATGTCATTTGATTTTTAATGTCTTTTTTTAATCAAATCTCTAAATACATAAACTTTGTTGGAATTGAATATTCAAATGCTATATAATAACATTTAGTGAGACCTACAACAATCATTTAATCAAGTGAGATTTTCTTTTAAGAAACAAGATGATATTATAAAGTGTAGACAATGCTTTATTGAATTATTGTTTAATTAAGGTAGAATGAATTTAACAAACAATTATTAAAAACTTTTATGACTACACATATTAAGCAAATATTTTTAGAGCAAATAACATCATTCCTATAAATAAAATAAAATAAAATAAGTAAAACATTAATACTACTTTCAAAAGTATTTCTAAAAAATATTTCACTTGAAAGCATTGGTTTTAAAAGTAATCTTCAACTTAATGTAAGTTGATGTCTAGTATTTTAGTAGGTGAAGTAAATGGGTTAACTTGTCAAGCTAAAACATCTCCTTTTTTTTCACCAATGTTTTTATGGAATTAAACTCTTAATTTATCCATATATATTTGGTAAAAGTATAATTTTCCTAGAAAAAGACACAATATTAATTAAAAATTATAAGAAAAGAGACCAAGTGGAGATTAACTAATGGAACACATAAAAGGGGGGTTAGGGAGAGTGAAGTGGTTGTTAATTTTGGGAGTTAATGGGTTTGAAAGTTTTGAAGATGATTAAGAAGGGGAACTATTGCAACTATCTACCAAACACACCTAATTTCATTTATTCATTACCCACTTTAAGGTTACCCCAAATTAATTTTGTTTGAGAGATAGGCCCCTCTTTCTTTAAATAAAGATGCAAAGCATACATCAATTAGTTTTACTTTTGAAAAAATAAATAAATAAAGAAACTTTTTGAATGAGAGAAAAACATAATATTATTTCTATTCCAAAATAATAATTATAGTCATTGCTAAAAAATGTTTCTTACTTTTGGGATTTTAATAGTTTTTATTTAGTCTTAAAATTTGTAGAACAATACTTATATATATATATATATTTATCTATACAATTTAACTATGACATATTTAATTTATAAAGTTCAATTTGTTTTTTTTTCTTTTTCTTGAGTATTTTAATTTTTTTTTAGATGGTCCTCAAGTTTTCAATTAGTTTCTTGATTTGTTTATGTTAATATTTGAGAATATGACTACATTACAATTGATTAAATGTTGAAATTTTAATAATATTTTTTGCTAGTTCAATTTTGAAAATCGACTCTCATTTTAATTGAAAAGAATAATAACCATTGAGTAAAATATATAATTTTCCTCTTTAATTTAAAATAATATATATATATATATATATTTAGTTTAAAAAAGCGAAGAATTAAAAAAAAAATGATGGCAAGACTTCTTTTTTGTTTTCCCTTTTTGTGTATGTTTTATTTAGACATTATTTTATTATAATAAAAGGGTATGACACATTTTGTATGGATACCCACAATGAGCTATTGTATTGAGAATTGAACTTGATCAATTATATTCCACTCCAACCCCAACCAAATCCTCAAAAAACTCTATTGTTGTTTTCTAATTAGATTTTATTTTTTATTTTGGAAAATCTAATTAGATGTTAATTTAATACTGATAAAACATGAATATTCTTGGTTATAATTTAGAAAGTGTACATAAAATGGTTGAAATCCTAAAAAAAAAAATAGAAGACAAATGGATGAAATATAATTGAGTTGTTTATTGATTTGTATTAATCCATACTTAACATTTTGATTAGTTAGTATCAATCAATTCAACTTTACATAGTTAAAATTAAAAATATAAAGTATGTTGCTGATTCAATTTTAGAAATTTTCTTAAAAAATAATTATGAATCAATTTTATCCAGTTACCAGTGTGATTTTTCTTTTCTTTTCTTAAAAGAAAGAAAAAAATGTTAGTTTTGAGGTTATTTCAATTTTTTTGAATTGATGTGTGTTTGTTTAGAAGCATAATTAGCTTATTTACATTCTTTAAAAAATATTTTAAGTTTACATCCTAATTTTGAACACTATAGAAACAATACTGTGAAGAAGTAGATACAAAACTAATTTGATCCATAAATAATAATTTAATTTTTTTTTTAACAACAATTAAAAATGAATAATTTGAATCTATAACTATTTCGTCTTAGACATATTTATACTGCTCAACTAATATTGTTAGACTAATTTATTAAACTTTTGTTACCGCTACAAACTTAAAATTATATTAAGGTGGGATGATATCAGATGATCAAAAGTGCTAAAATTCAGATAATAATGAACTATATATCAAACAAATAATTATCATATAATATCATTTTATCGTAAATTTGTTACTAAGTTTAGTCACGGTTTAGTTAAGAAAAAAAAAAGGAAAGTTTTTCTTGTTTTTCCCTAGTCTTTAAAAGGAAAGAGAAAAAAAAGACTCCATATATATATGTATATATTTTTAGAATTTCTTCACAATAAAGGTAAATTTTTATAATTTTCAAATTTGAGGAACCAAAATTGCTTTCAACTAAAATTTATGGATTGAATTATTGCAAGTAGAGTGCAATTAAGTTAACGAATTCAATCTATTTTAATAACCAAAAAGTCATAAGTTCAAATTTTAAGTTTAAACCTCCACGTCTCTAATTATTAGATAACTCAAACAAAAAGTTACAATCTACAATTGCACCCACTTCAAACTCTCTACATTATTTCCCAATTTGTATTATAAAGTAATTGAAAAAAAAATTGTAATATATATAATTGCTAACAAGAATAATAGCTGTGTTTTTTTATATATAATTTTAATTAACGATTCACAAATCTCCATCTTAACTTTTAATTTAAATTTTAAAAAAGTGCATCTCTCTACATAAAAAGAAAAAAAAAGTTTAGATAAAAAAATATATAGAACCATAAGAATTTAGTATACAGTTAGCCTAGCTCAATTTCCATATTATTATAAGAAATGGGTTTTAATTAATTATTAAATCAAAATAATTCATAGAAGTAGGAAACTAGAGTAGTAGTAATAATGTATATAAGGGAGTTGAATTAATTCACTTATAGAATTATTGAAAATAATTATAAAAGATAAATATATAACATGTGACAAGTGAGGCATATTTCTTGGTAATTTGCTTCCCTAATTTAAAGTCTCAACCAACTTGGAAAGCCTTTAATTCTAAGGGCGGTGGTCCCTTCATGGAGGCCACCATCAATTTAATGTATTAATAAATGCTAAAACCTAGTGAGAGAAAAAACAAGAAATGGAGGAATGTTTTTTATTTTTTATTTTTTGAAATCAGAAATAAAGGAATGTTGGCATTTGATAATAGATGAAAAATATATATTCATTTTTTATTAGATGAAAAAATATATTGTATGTTTTTTTTTTTTTTTTTTTTTAAGAATAATACTATATCATTGTTAAAATGTCTTGGGCAATGCAAAGAAAGAAACCATGCATTTAAATAATTAAAAGTTAATAAAAAAATAATAATTTCTTTTATTATATTCTATTTTATTTGACACTCTTTATATATACATACGAGATTGGGCAACATATTGATTAGGGATTAGATACAAACTCTAGTATTTTTTATAATGGGTCTAGTTCAATGTCTCATAATTTAGAAAATGTTTGAATTTTTTGGATCATTATAAAATTTTTCTTTTGAATTCGATGACGGTTGAGAATGACCTAAAACATGAAACAACAAAAGTTAGAAATTGATGAAAAGAACCACGAAAAATATAGTTTGTTGTGAATGAAATTTGAAGGTCAAATCTCAATAACGACACAAAATCAAAAGGCAGTTCGAGAACCCCAAGAACAACCTTGAAAACTCAGGCCTTTCTAAAAAGGGTCCGACCCTAGGCCCAAGCCAATAGCTCGACCCCAAGTTAAGCATAGGCTCGAGTAAAAGAGTCGAAGCTAAATGGCCTACCCCAAGTTTGGATTCAGCTCAAGAAAATGGGGGTCGAAGCAAAATGGCCCATGAATAGCGAAGTGTCTGACCCCTCTTGGGTCAGGCGTTAACAAGGAAGAATTAAAAATGTTCTTTCCTTCTAAATCAACGCCTGAGCATTCCTTCCTTGAGTCGGGCAGAAACTTCTCTAGTTAGGTAGGTCCAACACTATCTGTTCTCCTTTTTCAACTCTCGATCTTCCAAAAGTCAAATATTTCTAACTTTGGGAAGGCCTAGATCCCAAAATAGCTGCCCCTACTGTGTCGATTATCAATCCACATCGACATACATATGCGTAAATATGGTTAGAACCAAATTGGACTCGACCTGATGCACGAATGCTCTCCTAAAATGACATGAAAAAGGTTTCATACAACATATAAATAGTCGTTAATGGACCAAAGAGGTAAGCGATTCTGAAACTGTTTTTATTTCCAACAATTCTCCCCTCATTTATATTTAAATATTCTATTTTGATCTTTTTATACATTACTAAAAATAAATTAGTAATTCTTACCATTAAATTGTATATTGCACTATACAATTCATCCACGAAGTAAAATTTGTGTTCTAAATCAAATGGTACTGACCATTGCGTTCGGAATAAAATTTAAAATTATACCTATTCAAAAAATATATATATTCAAAGGTTTTTATTCAATACTGAAAAGAGCTATAATGATAAATATGACTGGTTTAGATAGAAAAAAAAAACGATTAAAGCAAGCAAAAGGTTTTAAATATAAAGTCCAAAGCAGTAAAATAATAATAATAATTAATAAATAATATATATATATATATATTTTGAATTCATAAATAAACCTTTGACTTAAGAATGAATTAATAAGGATGGTCCTTTTACTTTATAGAAAAAAAAAGTAACGACACCGAGGGTCAGTGGCGCAGGTGGTTATCTTGTCTGGTGCTATATAAGGTTTGTTGGTTCCCCTTCCACTATGTACTCAAAAAAAAAAAAAAAAACCGAGAATTAGGCACTTTGTTGCAAATAAAAAGAGTATGGTGTGCCATTAAGTTCCCAATCCCCTCTCTTCAAATAATTTTCTTACAAAAATGTAATCCACATTCTTTTTATATATTTATTGTAAAATCAAAGCCAATAATTTATATACAGTATCAATTTAATATTACAGTTGACCCTATTTATATATGAGAGCACTCGACCCATTTTAAAATGTAGACTAAAAAATTATGAAATAGTTTACAATTAAGTTTGTTTGCAAACTTCTAAACGTGAGATTTCTCCCCAAAAAAAAAAAAAAATAATAATAATAATAAATAAATAAAATCTAAATGTGAGGAAAAAAAAACTTACATTATAAACCTCTAACTTCTACGAACAAAGTGTCTTTATGAACAAAAAAAAAAGTGTATTCACCTAAACTTTTAAATTTATAAAGAATTCTGTATAATGTATAATGAACAGTTCTCTTAAAAAAGAAAAGAAATATTGAAATTTTAAATTGGATTAAGATTATTCAACCAAATTAATATGTCTAATACTACTTTCTTCCCTTTTTCAATTCTACAAAATTGTGGCTGTTTTTTTTAATGGTAAATATGGTGGAAAATTTAAGCCTATGAAACTCTTAGTTATTGAAGATATATTGATTGATAAACTATTATTCTTGAGGACCTTTTTTTTTCTCACTTGTTGACCTAGTTTCCGGACTATTTTTTTCACTCCTTTTTATTTTAGAAAAAAAGTAAATAGTTATTATTATTATATATATATATATAAATAAAGTTAGATGTACCTTCAAAATTGAAATTTACTTATTTATTATTATTTTTATATTTAAAAAAAATAGAATTAAAAATAGTTTTTTTAATTCAATAATATTTGAGATTTTTTTTACAATAATAATATTTGAGATTTCAATTTTAATTAATTTGTTATTATGTGATAAATGATATCACTAAAATATTATTTATTTTGACACTATATATTTCTTTTATTCAACAATAATCAAGAGGAAACGTTGGTTAAATTGAAATCTGAAACATCTCTATCCTAGAACCTCTTTTTTTTTTTTTTTTTTTTTTTTTTTTTTTTTTTAATGGAATGATTTTGTCAAGGAAGAAAATGAAATATTATATTGGAAGCAATGGGGCACATGGATCCATGCCATGAAGAATTAAATGAAAATAGGGAGTGGAGCACCAATAAGGTACACTTCCCCCACAATCCCAATCCATTTGATTTTGAAATAATAAAGAAAATAGCTTGGAGTCAAAGATTTCTACCACACCCACACACTATTCATTGTAGCATGAATTTGAAGCAAAACCCCCTTTTTTTTTCTTTTTTTTTTCCTATGCTTTCTCCATTTCTTTCCCTATTCGATGGGTCAACTTTAGTATTCAATTATATTGACTTTAATTGATGTGAAATCAAATGGAATACAACTAATGGTGCATATTATGGAGATGTTTGTTTGTTGAATTTAGGGAAGACTGGAAAAATGAGTATTTACTTACTATTCTTAAAAATGTTATATCAAAACCAATTATTGTAATTATTCAAAATAAATTTTCAATCTAAATATCTCTAGTTTAAATAAACTAGTTAAATAAGTTAATTTTGTTATCTATCTTTGGGTTATGTAAAACTTCTGAAGGATTGTTTGACAGAATTTTAAATATTTGAATCTTATGAATTTTAGTGTCCTTAATTTATGTAGTTTAATAGTGTATGGTTTTAATAATGTAGCTAGAGTTTAACATGTTTCATCTTGCAACAAATTTTGGTACGTAAATTAAATTCATGTAGCTATATTTTTTTAATACATGGTCAAATAAAAAGTTAATGTACATTTTAAATATATTTGAGTTTATGGAGCTTATGGGTGAGAAGTTTGAGATTTTGAAATATATTATGTACGCAATCTTTTGTAATTTGTATTTAGTTAACATGTTTAGTGTGATTAGTATATAATTGTTTCATAATTTAAGTTTATATCACATATGCAAAAGATTGGATTAATAAATTCATAATATAGAATAATCAAATTCATATATCAAATATAAGTTTGAGTTTTGAATCTTAAATTTCACCGAGTATAACTCGTGAGCCAAACATTCTATAATTTTTACATGTTCAAATTTTTTAGATTTGTGTGATAAGTTTTTGTGCAATTTTAAATAGGAAAATTAAGATATAATAAATAATAAAGTTCTGAGTAAACCATTTTATATTTTAACTAAAATGAAACTTTTTTAAAAAATAATAATAAAATAAAACTATTAATTATATGAATAGCAAGTAACGCTACTGATATAATAGTTTGCGGTAGGAACAACAAGAAATCCAAAAAAAATCCCAAATTTACAAAAACGCAAACTAGGCAAATGTCTAATTTTAGGAAATTAATTGGGAAATTTTATAAATAAGTAAAATTTAAATTCATGTCTAAAATTTCATTTATTAAATTCCAATTTAATTATTTTTATGTGAATTAGTCCAAAATACCCCTATCTTGATTTTTCTTTGAATTTAAAAATATTTATATTAAGATTTTTTCTTAACTAGAGATTGTAATGAATTTAAACTGAAAAAAATAATCAAAATTGATAATGTTACTAATTTGAAAATTTGAAAATCAAAACAACAAATCCAGATTTAAACCATATTTAATTCTTTATTTAAAAAAAACAAATATAAATATATTGTACATCGTCTATACTTCGTGGGTACATCCCCATTAATACTTGAAATCATTAAGGAAAAAGTACCTGCAGCCGCTACTATCATTAATGCACTCCACCTAAAATTTATTTGGTAGTCGAGCGATCAAAAAAGGGTTTCATTTCCTTTATCCCTCCCAGTTGGCCCCGAAGTGCATTCTACCTCCATTTTTGTACACTAGTATACAACAGATACACCTTTATATCTGTTGTATATGACATTATTAACACACATAAGATGTATATGTGCTACACTCGAACTTTATGTGTTGTCTAACCCTATATTGTACATATGTACATGATACGTGATGTACATAATGTGTACGTCCTTCTTCACTGTCTTGTATCGGAAGTTTGGTGCAACTGCTATGTTGCATAAGACCTTTTCCAATTCATCTTTGTTTTGTAATATTGCACATGCTCTTAACATAGGGGACCCCTGCTAAATTCTGGATGTACATCTCGGTACGTGTTTGGGTGATGTCTGCCAAGATACAACAGTCATTGTATATACAACCAGTGAACTCGATGTACATCTATTAGACGTCCCAGTCATCCTTCAGTATCCTCGACTTTTCTTTTCGTGCCCCATCTTTTATACAATGATATGCTTATGACTTTCTCATTTTCGTCCACCCCTAGATTTCCCTCGATATATGATATCAATATGGATAGGGGTGTTGTGTGTGAAATCAACCACGACAGTTTTGTAGTTCGAATAAATATCTTCCTCATTCCAACTGCCATTAAAAACGATCGTAACATATGTGACCTTCATTGACAATTTTAACGGTTGCTTCCAACACCTTCACAAAAGACAAAAACAACCATAATATGAGAATTGGTCGTGAGAATCAGAAACACTTTCGTGATTTATGGGATTCGTAGCAGACTTGGGGATTGAGGATGAAACACATGGAAAAAATGTGTAAAAATTACACATTGTTAATGAAAAGAAATATAGGAATGATGATGAAAATGGTGATATAAGTTGTTTACGGTGAAATGAAGTGGAATAGAGAAATGGAGAATGCATGTTGTGCAGTTGGAGAAAACAACTTAATCCTAAAATGGTGGGAGAATACTATATTATTATATTTAAAAAGAATTACTAAAATAGTGGGGAAATTCGATTCTCAATGCTAAAATGGTGGAATGATCTTTTTTATTTTGTTTAATCATTAAAATATTGATCAAGTGATAAGAGCATAGATGGTATGAATATTTTATGTATCCGCTCTCTAATCAAAATTAGACATTTATTCTATTTCTTTCCTTTTTAGACATTTTCTTCAATAATTTGTCAAAACTAGACAAATACTATGTTTTCTCTTTACAGAACTTGGCACACATATGGAAAACGGGCTTTGAAAATAAGCCCAAAATTCAAATATACAGAAGAACCAAGCAACTGGCCCAAGCCCATATAATGCCCTAGAAATCAGCCCACAATTACCCAATCGCAAGAGGAAAAGGAAGAATGATGATTTCTTTTTTCTCTGAAAGATTTAAAAAAAAAAAAAAAAGAAAAAAAAAAGGAAGAATGAAGTTTTATGAAATGTTAAAAATGAAATATGGATTGCCATGGTTGTAGTATATAGACAAAGGTTCCTATATTAATAAATTGAGTTCTAAAACTACTACAATTAAAAAAATAAATAAATTTTACATTAATAATATTAAATCAGGTGATTTTTTATTTTACAGTATTATGTTATAAATGAGAGATATAATATGAAATTATATTATTAGAAGAGTCATTAATAATATTTGAATACTCTAACTATGTTCATGTTTGCATAAGTACTTTTTGCATCATTTCGAAACCTATTATTATACATATTTTTACATTTTTACTCACTTTCTCTTAACATCATTTTAACATGGAAGAAAAGTTAGTGAATTAATTAATTGAATAACAAAAAAAATTAAAAACAAAATTAGCTAATTGACAATTGATACAAATGACCTTCGTATAATGTTGGAGGTAAATGTGTAAAATGGAAGCATATGGATCAAATGGAGTTAAACTCTTATCTAAAAAAATGGAATTAAATTTAAAGTTCAAAGATTAAAATATAACGTTTTCGAATTTAAGATCCAAATAGAAACTAATTTCAAATTTTAATATTAAAAAGTAATATTTTGAAATATAATATAAATTATATTCAAAACACAAAAGATAAAAAATGTGTGTTTAAAAAAAAAAAAAAATACTTGATTTTGCACAATTAATTTGGTCTATGGGCTATAATTAGTATATAAGACAAGTTCATAATCTGTAACATGAAACTCATGGGATTCTCAAAAAAAAAAACATGAAACTTATGATCTGCGGCAAGCAAACTCATATACCAAACATGAGTTTGAGTTTGAACAAGTTATATACCAAAAAAACAATGATAAAAATAATAATAAATGACATAATGTAAGATCTTGTGACTATGAGGTTATTAATTCAAATGCTCACTTTTAAATAACGTTGAATTGATTGAAAAAAAAAAATAACAAGTCAATGAAATATTTTTTCTAAGTATCTATGATCAAAAGATCAATAGTTTAGTTTTTTGATGAATTAAAATACATAAAACAATATGTTGGATAACTAAAATAAAACAGTAACAAGATCATAGTTCACGATTGTATGTATATACACATTTTCTTTCATTAAAAAAAAGTGAATTTAAATCCCAAATTATGTTGAGAAAAAAAAATATAATAAATAATAATCAAGTTTCAGTCTTTTCTATTTACATTATTGCACTGAGACAAAACATAGAGCGGGAAACTTCAATTGAATTAGCAGACACCTTTTTTAATTTTGTAAGATAAAAAAAGAATCCTGAAACAGACAACACATTCACAAGCTAAAAAAAATTCCCTTTCTTTTTTCTCCCTTTTCAATTCAATAAAGCTTTTGCAGTACTCAAAACTCTACAATTCCCGATTACAGAAATTACATCATCTGTTGCTAAATTCTTACGGTAAATTTTCTTCTTTTTTTTCTTTTTTGATTTTTCCTTCTTCCCCTTCACAAATCTATACTCTTTCCTGCCACTCGCCACCGGACTGGCTCTCGGTACCACCCTGCCCGACGAGCACAAGCACAGGGTAACAAGAAACTTAATTCTGCTTACATTACAAATCTCACCCAACACCTCTGTGTCTCTGTACATATATATTCCAATCAGTGGGGAGGAAATGAATCAATGGCAAATGGCATTGGAGTTTGTTGCTCTTACTCCCCCTTACCCCATTTGGGGCTGGTTTCAAGAGGCTTCCAATTTCATTTCACACTTCATTAAATCTTCACAGGGAATCCAAAATTTTGGTATGTCCTGATTTCGCCTCGAAGACCGGCAGTTACGATCACCATACCCCATCCCGAAGAGCCTTGAAACATTCCACTGGCAATGTCAATACTGGAATGAGGGCTACGGTTGTTCCGAGTATTCATAACGAGTTTTTCCTCTGGCCATGTTGCTGAGATTCTGTCAAAGAAGTAGCTGTTGGTTGCACTCGAAAGAGTTCCATGAAGGGGGCTGTTTGTGCATCCAGATGCCGATAGTGAATCTTCGCTGCCAATTGCTGCCTCCACAGGTGAAGGGGGGTGGTTAGCGGAGGAGACTTCGTCGAGATGGTTCTCAATCATGTTGTCATCTCCACAGTATTCGTCGTGAAGTCCCCATGCATTGCCCATACCAGGCCAAGAAATAGCCACAGAGACATCGTGGCAGTGGAAATGCTCGTACGATCGAACGACCGTCACTCCTTTGCTCCTACTAGGTCGAGAATCAGCTTCGTGCTTCCATACATACACATGAGAATCCTCGCTGGCTGATATCACATATCTGCCATTCGACGAAAGGCAGGCAGAGATTTGGCTGTTCGTGTTCCGAAACCCTGTTACAAAGTTATCACTCTTAAACAGTTAACATAGATATAGGAATGAAAATCCTTAGATCCAAGCCTGGGAGATGAGCAAATTTAAACAGCATAAAAACTGGACTTTGAAGAAAATGAATCAAATCCCAAGGTCCTTGCCATGCTTTAAATATACATATTAAGATTCCTCATATGCAGTATACACAATCCAATACTATCTGTTCATAAACATGAGCTCGAACTTTGAAATTGAACTGGTTTTCTTGACTGTTTGAACTAAATATTGTAATAAACTGATGCCCAACAAAGTGAGTTTTAGCGGTTCAGTATGGGTTTTTAAGAAAATTGAACCCAAGAGCAAGGTATAAAGGCAAAGGAATCAAACTGGTGATCACAAAAAGTATGGTCAGAAAAATAATGTGCAGTGAGAGACAAACATTTGTTGGCAATGATCCTATGCTAGAACTTCATTTTTTAAGTGTGGGTTAAGAACTAGGATATTCAACTTGTAAAGCTATGCGCTGGAGTCGATTTCTACAAAGCAACGAGTCGATCAATGGTGTATAATTAACCAACTTTTCGAACTGTTGGCCACGAGACATCAACCCCACACTCTAGGAGCTTACCAAAAAGCCAGTCAAATTGGCTGGACCGTTGGCAATGGTTTTTTACTCTTCACATTCGCTAGCATTTTATTAACGGTAACCATAAAAAATTCATATTAGTGTATGTCAATCAACCATACCTTTAAACCTCTGGACAAGATCAACACCATCGACCACTCGGATGCGTGAATCTGCTGACGTAATGAGCACTTCTGACGAACTTCCTGGAGCAAACTGTTAATTAGAAACGATCAGCAACTGAAAGAAAGTTCAGGAATCCACAGGCTTTGGTTGTGTAAGTGGAGGCAGTAACAATAACAATGCATATGGAAGAAAAAATCACTGAAATAACACATCAAATTACCTGGAATCCAGTAATTTTCTTGTGACTGGATTTTTTCTTCTTGTTCTGCAGATTTATCTCACTTTTTTGCTGCATCTTATTCTCTGCAAAAAAATTTGAAAAAGAAGATTATCATACAATCATTAACTAAGCACACAAAAGAATTCAGTCGATCATTTGATTCACAACCATCTACTTTTCGGATTTTTAATTTTTTTTTTTTTCAGAATTGAGAGGAAGGAATGATTGATTTAACAATGAATAAAATATACCAGAAGTACTGTACAAACGGCAGCTTCCCTTGTAAGAACCAACCAATGCACCCTTTAACAGTGGGAAAGAAAACCTTTTTGAGCAATAAATAGGACTAAAGAATTGTATAGAAACAAGGCAAAGTTATCAACTATTCAACCTTGCCATCAGGCGTATAGCAAGCAGCGGTCACCATCTCATGCAAGTCGCTCCAATCAACGACTTGGCGATCTGGGATACTCCATATACGGACTTTAGCATCTAATGATCCACTAATGAAGTATCTGTCGTCAATAGGATTAAACTGGATGCAAGTTACTGTGGCAAGGTACACATGAGAAACAAACTTGCTATTAGAGACAGTTACGGAAACCAAAGAAGAAATGAAAAGTTTGGAATTTTAGCAATCAAATTATGAAACTTTTGTTTTCATTGTTATATCATCTTAGACTTGCCAATTGTCACAATTTTAGTTGAACTAGGCACATAGTTTTATCACCTAAAGCTGGAAAGAAAAGAAATGAAAAGAAACCAAAGCAAGAGAAATAAAAAAGTGAACTTACCATAATCACTGTGGGAAAAGACTTTCAAACAAGATTTGCTTGACAAGTGCCAGAGTCTCACAGTTTTGTCCATTGAAGATGAGAGCAAATGCTGGAAAAATGAAAGCAAAGATTTAGACTACAATAATAGGGATAAGAATGAGCCTGAAAATTAATTCAAAGGAATATTAACTTCATATACTGTCTAAGAAAAACTTCAAAATAACAAGCGTTGAGAAACCTTTCCGCACCATTTTTTATGCGGATGCTCTGTTCTGCCGAAGGCAATCCCCTTTTATATTGGGAATTGCAATTGGTATATCCACACAAACTTACCTCAACCAGAATACAAGTTTTCAAGTTTTAAGTTCTAACCAATGAAAACTCTCACTCAAAGAAATAGCAATATACAACATTCTGATTTCCATATAATTAGGTGACACCACAAGTAGGGGATCTCCTTATTCCTTCTCGCAGCCATTTTTGTTGTTCCACAGTGTTAATCCTAGATCTACTTTCCAAGTCAACAAAGTATAGCTTGCATAAAGTATGAACTTGAGATCAAGAGGTTGAAATCCCCCACCCTACCAAATGTTGTTGAACTAAAAAAAAGTACCTAATGTTTTAACAGTTTCCAACAGTATCAGACTATCCGTGCTCTTTTTAGTCATTTTGCATACATTTTGACTAATCTCACGAAACAACTGCCTAACACTATTAGATTTGGTTGTAAAGGAAATTGCTAAGAAATTAATTCTTAGGTAGGTGACCACCATGAATTGAACTCGTTCTATTTTAGTTCTGCAAGACCCCTTTGACAACTAGAGCAACGTTAGAGTTTGATGGCTCATAAAGGAAAATGAAATGGATCTCGAACGATAGATTTTAGAGCAAGAAACGCAATAGTTCCGAAGGCTGGGAAAAAAAGTGGAGCATGTAAATTACAAATGTCCTACTCAGCAAAAATCTAAACTATTGTTTCCCAACTTGCATAGGAGCACAAACTGACCTAAAAAATAAACTCCATTATACTGCAAACATACACACCGGTCACATACGGCACACACCGGTCAAACAAATGCCAATGAAACATGCAATCACATTATACGTCACACACCAATGCTTTTATTTTTATTTTTACAGAGGGATTATTTTTACAGAAGTACACAATATAAATATATTATTATATAAATGAAAATAGTTAAACATTAAAACATGACATCATCGTTTTTATAAAGACTGAATAAAATATAAAGGGTTCAAACTGTTTTCTTCCAATGTAAACAAAGGGAAAAAAGGTTTCAGAATCACGAGGTGTGCCGCACCATACGCCCTCCAAAGGATGCATCGCCTCCCCTGGATATTGCCCCACATCTAGATTTGGCTATGCGTGCATTTCAAAACTCTGCACCAGAAGATGCAGGTGCAGCCTCTAACTATCCAGTACCATACAAAAAAATATTCTCATCCAAAGTAAACCTAAAATATGCATCTAAATGAAAAATGTCCATAGGCGCATACTATGATTATCTATAAGTATAACTATATTCCTAGATTTAAAAAAAAAAGTCTAACTATATTTGAGTTTAAAAAATAAGCATGCTCAAAGAGCATTGCAATGGAAAGATGTTTCAGCCGTCTCTAATCATCCACTCAAAAGTATGTTCCAGAAAAAGTTTAAACATTGACCATCAAAACAAGGAAAAGTTACAGAAATAAGGTAGTTATTAAGAGCGCTTTTTTCCCCAGATGTAGGCACTTATAGAGAGAGAAAAAGAGAAGGCCCCCATTTTGAGGTTGTCTCACCCCACGTGTAAAAGATTCTATACTCTCCAAAAATACTGGAGATCACAAAAAGGTCTCCAAATTAGTTTGAATAAGAAGAAAAGTAATACTCTCCAAAAATAATACATTATCAAGCAATCAACTTCAACCTCACTCATTTCTTTACTCCTTTTTTGTATGCAGGAAACAAATATTTCATTGACTCATTCTTCAACTTTTTTTTCTCTTTCTCTCTTCTAATAAACATTCGTAGCCTACTCAATTTTTACTACTTTCAAGAGAAAGAACCTAAAGCATTGCACCCACTGGAATTTAGTCTTCCCTTTCAAATTGCAGCCTATAAATATTCACATAATGCATTTCTGGATACTAAATGGAGGCCACTGGTAAAAATTGGAAAGGAAAAACTGGTCTGGCAAATAAGGGTTTGATCTTCTCCACTTCTATTGCAAACACAGATCATGGACAAACTGTCAAAAGAAGGATCTTCTCAACATCATCAAAGTAGTTGACTTTGTCAAGGACCTCCTAACATTATGGCTCCCCATGACCCGATCCAAACATCATGATCACTTATTATATGGTGATTAGTTTCACCCATTTAAATAATATAATATATTGGCCTAACGAAGAAGCAACATATAGCAATATAAGTGCCATAGGCATCTAAAATTAACATGGGAGGAGAAACCGTGGCCTGACCAAAAAGCATTCTTCCCAAACTTGCTGAAGTGATTTGTACCATAAAGATCTCTATCTTCCAAAATCTCGAATATAGATAGAGGCCACATTCTTACATCTAAGGTTTTCTATACCAAAGGTATGTTAAACATCTTCCAGTTCATTAAGAAACTATGCTCCTCTTCGTCAAGAACATTGCAAAAAAAAAAAAAAATCCCTCAAATTGTCTTTGAAGACTTCTGACAATATTCCAAGCCCTTTACCCGAGAGTTTTGTTTCACTTTCTTTTTAATATCTCACGGGAAGGAGATATCATTCCTAAATGCAATGAGCTTTACAGAAAACTCTCCAATTGGCATAAATAAAAAAGAGGAAGTAAATACAATTACAGTTGATTTTAGAAAGACCTCGCACAAAAGCAAAGCCAGAAATCTAATACTTGTGGTCGGTCTCGATTGAAAAAAATCAGCAGCCTTCGAGTCAAAGGAGGAATCTTATTCATTATTCTTTAATATTTTTTTTTTTAAACCAACTTATCATACCAATTTCATGGGACAATTGTGTTACTCTACTACTTTTGGTTGTTAAAGGAATTTATAGGATGTTAATTCCTAGGTAGGCGGCAACCGTGGATTGTACTCATTTGGATAGGAATGCTCTATCTTATTGGGAGTAGAATAAGGAATGTCTAGTCCTATTGGGAGTATGATAAGGATATAAGTTTAGAAATAAGAGAGAATGGAGAAGGAAGAAAGCATGGTTGATTTAAAGCTTGAGAGTGATCTCAAGAGAGAGAATCCAAGTACCTAGAAGCTAGAAGACTTGGTTTATCTTATTATTTCTTTTTTCATTTAAATACATATTGGTTTGTATCAATTTTGTATCTTAACAGTTCGTATATCTGATTACTTACGACATGAAAAAAGTTGAAACAGTAAACAATATTAGATAAAAGGGAAGTATAACTATAAGATGAAACAAAAACACCAGATTTACACCAAGATATAGCATGATAGGTAACAGAGTTGATGAGTTTGACAAAAGGAAGTTCTTTGCCCGAGGAGACTCTTTGGTTTTGCCTTAATATATTTTACAACTCCTTATGGAAATTGCTATTTGAAATCAGAATCTCCTATATAAAGATACATATTCAGAATACCATTCTACCATGTCTAGGCCCTGCTGCCAAGTAAATTACCACAGCCTAGAGGCTTCAATTATCACCTGGAGGGCTCAATATATGTACAAAAACTAGGTTGAATCCTCCTCTCATCAATGTAAAGTTTAAACCTTTCAAAAAATTACCAATTAGATGACAAATACAAAAAAAGCACGCCTCACATCCAAAATATTGATACCACCGAAATATAAAAATACAGCAATAGATATTCAATACAGACTAACCTGAGATTTGGACCAAGAGAGATCAAGCACAACATCAAGATGCCCCTCGAATGAACAGATGGGTTTTTCGGAAAGCCCAAATACAGTCTCGGGCACTATAACATGCTCCAAGCTCACTGATTTTCGGCTAATGGAAGATCTCCCTCTTCTCTTCTTCTCATAATGGCTATCCACATTTGGAGATAATGAAGAAGGCTCTGGTGACTCATTAGCTGCAAATAAGAAACTCAAATTCCCTTCTTCTGATTTCTCCACAAGTAAATCACCCTTCTTCTCCGACTCGACTACCTGCCAAACATGAATGATCCGGTCCTCTCCTGCACTTGCTAGGTACTTCCCATCCAAACTAAACTTAATGGTCCATATCGACCCGCTGTGGGCCTGTATCTCTTGGCTCTTGTAAAGTGCAGACAATTCTTTACTTGATTTTCCATACTGCCGAACTCTTACTCTCTCCGGTCCATGAAATGAAACATCTTGGCTATCATCCGTTGCAGAGCTCGACCTCCTTCCGCCCTTCTCGGATGAAGTATCCCTCTCATCGCTGCTACGTCTCTCCTTTTGACCCTTCACTGTGCTAGCAACACTCTTTATACTCTTAAACCAACCTCCTTTCTTTTTCAATTTTGAACTGGTGCCGATATCCCCATTCACATTCAAATCAATATTTTCGATACAACCATCCTCCACATTCTGCCTCCTCATCAGTTCTTGAACAATGGGTGAATGCCCCACACAGATCTCAAACTCCTCCATGGTCAACTGTCTCCCAGTGCCCACTTCCTTGAGCTTGTTCCACATACCATTCTCACTAATCTCATTCACAACAAACTCTTTCCCATTGTCAAGATCTTTGATAATGCAGGCTTCCTCATCGACCTTTCCACTCGTAGAACAACCCGAATCCTCGCTAACCCCTCGTTTATTCTCACCATTCTGCAACATTGAAGATGGATTAGGATCAGAATTCGAATTTGAAACAATCGAATCGCTTCGAATCTCATCTGCCCATCTACAGTTCTTCCCAGAAGGCGGCTTCAGCTGTGAAGTTACATAAGCAACCGACGAAACTCCTTCACTCTTACAGCTTCTGGACTTAACAACTACACGATTACGGTAATTTGCAAATGAAGTAGTGGTGGTGGTCTCATTGACCGAACAAAACGAAAGAATTGAAGGAGAATTAATAGACGAAGAGTAATTACACTGATTATCCGCCGAACCATCCGATTTCGAGCGGACTATAACAGGACCAGAGGGCTGCTGTTCTTGACGAATCAAATAATCCGACGACACCGATCGGCCAAAATCAGCAACACCCATTTCTCTACGATCCAATTCCAAATCCTTACTAGACCGAGCGAGAGAAGGGTCGCCGCTAAGACCCATTTCTCGAAGCAGCCGGCCGCGCCGCTCCAACACGGAGCCGGGCTCGGAGATCCAAACATCATAGTTGGAAACCGCCATTGGGAATTTGGGTATCGGAAAAGGGTGGTCGGAATCGGCGTTGGAATCCGGATCGTCATCGGAATTGGAAGTGGAACAAGAACATGAAGAGGCAATGCGATCAAGGGACTCGTAGAAACACTCTTCGTCGTCGTCGTCGTGCACGGATTTGCTCATCATTCAAAGGGCATTGCCATCTCAATGGAAAACGCCCAGAAAACGATCGGATCAGAGATGGGGTTCGGTGAAATCCGACGCCAGAGCAGAATCAATCAACAAAACCCTCGAAAACGAAAAGGGTGCCCCCAAATCGGAACCGCAAACACAGAAAGGGGAAGAAAAATGGGGGAAAAGGGATCGGAAAATAGAACAGTTGGAAGAGAAAGGCTTTATATGGTTGGTTTGAAATCAGATCCAACAAAAGAGCGAGAGAAAGGAGAAGGGGTTGGGAACGAAGCCCTATGCTGGGATTTTGCGCTGTGGTTTGTTGTCTGTGTTTGGAAATTTGGAGAACAATAACAAACCCAGAAACCAACACACAAAAACACAGAGAAAGAGAAAGAGAAAGAAAATAAGAGAGCAAATGGGAGTTTGCCAGTGGGGAAAATTGGTATATCAACAACTGGGTTTGTCAAAGAAACCATAAAATTGTAATTATGGAACAAGAACATGGAACTCTCTTTTAACAATTTTTACAATTCCCTTTTTTTTAAATCAAAACAAGAAATTAGAATTTTGTGTATTAAACAAATTGAGGAAAGATGTCACTCCCCCAATAGTTTTACTGTACTCAACAAACCAAGGCATAACTTATTATTATTATTATTATTATTATTTAATAAAATTTTGTCATTCACATATTTTATGTTAATTAGCTATACTCACTTCACTCATGAACATTTTTTTTTTGTCTTTTTTTCACACACCAATGAAATATCTACTAATTGATTCTCTCCAGGTTTAGTTATCAAACTTTTTTTTATATATATATATATATATATATATATATATATTCTATTTTATTATTTTAATTCTAACGGTTGAGTCATGTTATAAATTTTTGGACTAATTAATAAGACTTATGATCTAATCTTGTAACATTTAAATTTTAAGGAAATTAATTTTTAGTTGAATCAACTTATAAATATTTAGTTGACCTTTTTCTTTTCAAAGTTTTAATTTATCTTTAATATTTTTAATTTATTATTAGAAAAACTTCTATCATTCTAAATTTTAAAAAACAAGAAGTGACTTATAAATTTTTTAAAAAAATTAAAACCTAAAACAAATTTAAACATATATTCAATCCGGTTTATTAATCCCGAAAATATATTGAGACCCCAATTACACTCTTTAGTCTTTTATTAACATATTATTCATCTATTTTATATAGTTAAAGTATATATTCTTGACTAACAATATCAAATAAGAATATAAGAAATTATTACCAAATAATGAAATTAAAATAAAGTAAAAAAAAAAATGGTGCATGTTTGTGCAACCAAAGAATTTGTCATTCACAATTTATCACAGTGAAATTATTATTCTTCTTTTTTTTTTTTTAAGAGTAAGGTTCAATTGAGCTCCACAAACTTGAGTGCAGTTTAAGATGCACTTATGTTACCTTACTAATAAAAATTATAGTATATATGTTTATGCTTTTTAATTTATTTATATCTTCCAACAACTTTAAAAATTTTGAGATATCGTACAATTTACTAACTAAAAAATCACATTGAATCAAGAAGAGAAATAATGTGTATATATATATTCTATACTATTTTATTAAATAAAATTTGTCTACTTTTCAAGAAGTACCATGTATAGTTCTATATTTAATATATGCGGCATATTATATGTCACAGAAATGAACCATCTTTTAATTTTTGTTTGTAAAATAAATTTATATGGCAGCTAATGTGTACAACATGTTTGAGCTTCCATACACGTTTATGTGTACAAAAGTTTTGGTTGAAAAATATGTATGGTTTTATATAGTTGGGAGAAAAACGAAAATCATGAAATTAAGAGTGAGATAGTAAAAAGAAAAATAGAGGAAAAAAAAAGGGTTGATAAATGGGCTTTTGGGAAGCCCAATAAAAGTAGAGGTGGAAAGAGCAGAAATGTAGAAGCTAATATGGACAATTAGTTACTGTACTCCTCAACAGTCCTCAAGCTGTCCAGCCCATTACTGGTAACTGAGGGTGACACCCCAAAGGCTATAACTCCTTTTAGGGACCATCCCCTTATCAATGCTTTCATGCAACATTTCTCTCTCTCAAACTTGTCTTGGTAGTTAGAGTTTTTAAAACCAACCCACCATTACTTTCCTCTCCCTCGATCCCGAACCAACCACTCCGAGATCGGTTTCATACACCTCTATTCATTAAACAACAATACAACACCCCCCTCTCTCTCGAAAGAAGAAAAATCTTGAATTTAAAAGTCCATTTCGATCATCAAAAGAAAGATATATTAGACTTCATCTCAAAATAAATTGACAATAAACAGAGTAGTTCGGCTATTTTATAAGTTTTTTTTATAATATTTGTGGTTGTCTCCTATATTAGCTTACGTGCAACACTAATTATCACGGGATATAATGTATGACATACAAAATTTGGATATTAAGGAGACTTCTAGGAAATTATCTCTTAATTCTTTAAGACCCCCTTGACCCACTAAGGCCACTCTTTTTGATGATTAACATTACATTTTTAATTGAGATTCGAGTTCATTATATTTAGATATATTTTTTTTTCTTTCCCTTCTTTATACATGTTTATCCTTTTTAATAAAGATGAGAAACCCTAGATTTGAAATCGAACTAACGAGAATCGAATGAGACGAGGAATGGTGAATTCGAGAAAAGGGGTTAGGTAGGAAAGAGGGTATATTAAGGGAATGAGAGTAGAGTACAAAAAATGAAAGGGGTTAGGGGGAATAGGTAGAGTGGGGATGGTAAAAATGTTGTCCATACATAGAAATAAGTCAAAAGCATTAAATTTGATTGGGTGATGTTTCAATCCCATCAGATATTTGTTTGTACCATTCATTAAAAATGCACACACAATTTCATCTAGGGAATCTTGATTGATTATGTATAAGTTAGAATTGCCAAATTTCCATTCACATTTTTGTATGAGATATAATATGTGGCCAATGAATGCAATTTCTTGTGTCAAGTGCGATGGTTGATGGAGTTTTATATATAGTAAGGTTTTGGAGATTATTTTTGTGAATGTGTTTCATCTAACCAAGTTATATTTATAGAATAGGTTAGATAAAGACTATAGGGGTAGATTTAAAGAAAAAAAAAAAGACTATAGCGGTATCTCATATAGGAAAAATAATTGATGATTCTGTTTTTTTTTTAATTAAATTTTTTGTTAGTTTGTTGCTTTTTTTGTGATTGATGATGTGTTTGGTACCATAAAATAATCCCATCATTTCTTTTTTGGTATAAAATGAATGATATAATTAATTCATTAATATGACGGGCAATTCTATGGACTGAGATAAAAATTCAAATATTTGTAAAAAAAAGAGAGTATAGTTTCCGTCCTTATTGAATAATATATATATATATATATATATATATATATATATATATATATATATTTGCTATAAATAATGTTTTTTTTTTCAAAATTGAACTTTGTTTTTAGTAAAATCAATTTAGTTTTCAAATTAGGATAAAATCAATGCAATCTTATTGTATATTTTGAAATCACTCTTGGCAAATAAGCATTTGTTCTTTTCTATTATTATTATTTTTAATGAGAGTAAACTGATTAAAATTAAGAGCATTTGAAAAACTAGTCTAATTGAGGGTGTGTTTGGGCCCCTGTTTATGTAAAACCTACGTGCCCCTCAAACACCATTTATAATAACCCACCGTTTATCATAAAAATCCGTTTATTGTAACCTTCCATTTAACCTGCGACTTGAACTGATTTACAACCAAACCATGAAACCATTGTGTCACTGACTCATTCCGTACTTGAAAATTAATTTAATACATGAAAGATACTTATTTAGATATTTAATTTTTATTATCGACAAAATAGAACTTAAGCAAGCATCTTGTATAATCTATAAATTTAGATTTTTTTTAGATAGAAATTTAGATACTTTAAAATATATATATATATATATATATATATATATATATATATATATATATATATATATATATATATATTAAGCAACACATTTGTTACTAAAAAAATTGAGAGTTAAAGAATTTAACTTGCAATTTCTTATGGAATACACAAAACTAAATTAGATAAATCATTACACTAGTATACAAAGAACTAATTGACCAAATGCTAAGGAACATTTGAATATTCATATATTCCAACATTTTAAAATTGCACTCTTCGAAAACCAATATTTATAAAGGTATATGCACTAAATCGAAGAAAAAAAAATATAGAGTTTGAAAAACTTACAAATATTTATAAAAGTAATTTTATTAATGAAAAATGATGGTACATAACAAATTATAGCATTCATATTTTAACTATAGGAGTCTTTACAAATATTTCATACATAGTAAAATATTTCAACTTCATTATTTATAATCAATTTTACTTCATTATTTTCACATTAGTTTAACTCAACTGAAGTGATCGATTTCACTCAATTAAAACCATAAATTTTATGCCCGTGTATTTAGTTCCAACTATTTTCTAAAATTTTGACATCGACATATTTTTTTTCCCTTTTTTGTTTTTAAAAAATTTTCCAATCTTATAAAAAGAAATACAAAGTAAGGAAACATTATGATATATTGTTGACCATTGGGAATAACATAAACCAAAAAGTGAAAAAAAAAATTGAATGAGTATTGAAGAATCTCTGAAAAAACTCATGGGTATTGATAGGGTTGTTTTCTCTTACAAAAATCAGTGATAAAAGTTTCTTTGTGTTGTAATATGGATGGTCAAGTTCAAGCTCAACCATACTACCCATAATAAAAGCTCACACCATAGTTATTTATTATTATTCTTTTTTAAATTTCTGTGTTCAACATGTTAAATCAACCATTAATTATGAATAAAAATTATGCTAAGAACTACAAATAAAAATTAATATTAATCCAAGATAAATAATTTAGTAAAAGTTTAAAAACATACTTTTTTTAAAAAAAATTGAAGTAAATTTATTTATATCCATCAAACATCTATTAATCATTAACGTTTTCATTTAAGCACACAAAGAAAATTAAAACTAAAAAGTATAACCAATGAGCTTTTTTAAAAGAAAAAATATTTGAATTATTGGGATTTTAAAGCACACGAACATAGGCTTTCTGTTATTGTAATGGCGTTTCTTGATTGGTGTGATACTGTGATTTATTTTGGTGGAAATGGAGCAGCCTTTTATCTCATTGGTGAAATAAATCATCGGCCAGATTAGTTTGTATAGTTTAATTTCACAAAATAATTATAAATTTAGATAAATTTGTTTTTTTATATATACAGTTAAATATACGGTGTAATTAATATTAATCATATGGTATAATTTAAGATATTAATACAATATTTTATATTATTAATACATTATTATGTATTATTAATACAATATTACATAGTATTAGTATAGTATTCTATCTTAATATAATATTATGTATTAATTATACTGTATATTTGTGTACGGAATTGCTAACTATATATATTTTTTGCTAGTATTGTAAATATTTTTCTAATTGGCATACTCCTAAAAATACCTCATTTTCAATTGATTTTTTTTTAAACAAACAAATAATTGTTGGTTGATGTTGTGATTTCCCTCTATTTTGTGTAATTACATTTTTGTAAGTATTTCTAATTACATTCCATCAATCCATTTTTTTAGAATCAATATAGATGAGATAGAGATTTGAATACATATGCCCTTTAAACATGAGTTAAAATCGAAGGGACACAACTTTAAAGATGAATGAAATAGATTGTGTGAACATCTATTTCAAAATCAATTAGTAATAAAAGAAATAAATCACATATCTTACAAATTGGTCAGGGGTCTCGTTACTTTATGATGTAAGATCCTCAATACAATTAATAGGTACCTAAGTTTACTGTGTGTGTGTTTTTTTTTTCATTTGGATTATGAAGTTCTAGCTGAAATCACAAAACTTAGAATGGTTAAACCTAACATTAGCAACAATTGACTTTGAAATACAACAAAATGATGATCTAAGTTATTTTTATTTTTATTTTTTTTTTAGGAAAATGATGATCCAAGTTGAAATTAAACAATTTGATGTCATTCTAAGAGATTGTCCAAATCCAAAGTAAAGGATCACGTAATTTTCCTAAAAAAATATTTTTTTAAAAAAAGAAGAAGATATGTTTCATTTAGTTGTAGCTTCTGGAAGAATCAGTGATTAAATATTTTTAAAATTTAAATACTTTTTTTCTGGGTTGAATTAGAAAAGGCAAAGGAAAATCAATTGTGTAAGAATCCTCCTCCCCACTATCTATAGACATTGTCTTTGGATGCTTTTTAATTATCAATAATTAATTAATAAACTACGATTAATAATTCAAATATATATTTAATATATTGCAACAGAAAGATTATTTGATGGCAATAAAACCTCGTGCCTTGATTCCTACAGCCTGTATTAGCATTTAAATATGAGGATAAACGAATTTACTTTTTATTATTTTTATTTATGTGGTCAAGCTTTAATTCTATTTTATTTTTCTATATGGACTTTTTTGGGCGTTGAGGTAAAAATGCAACAAGTTTTATTTGCGCCAATTTAGTCTATTAGGCGTTTGTTTGATGTGCACGTAGAGATGCCGATTTATCGGAATCCAGTATTGTAATCAAATATTCTCAAATTTTGGTTATGGTATTTGATTTGTTGTATTGATACTCTAAAATAAAAATAAATAATGTCGATTGATTTGTTTAAATTTCTAAATCCCTCGATACCAAACTCAAGAATCAAATTCCACAAATTTTATATTTACTAAATAACGATTTCAAATTTCTTGGAGTCCAAATACAAACCCCCGTATTCCAAATGGCAAATCAAACAAGGCCTTATAACTACGACAATGAAAGTGTTAATTCAATTGACATAAATGTTTATTCGCTGTCAATTATTGTTGAACTAAAAGGAGTTATATCAACCATTAATAAACAAGTTTAATTGAAGAAAATAAATAGTGGTAGGTCCGTAGAGATGTGATACTGCAAATATAACTTTCAAAATTAAAAGACAACTAGCAAAAAAAAAAATTACAATTAGGAAAATGACTTTCAAAAAGTAAAATTTTAAAATAGACAACCAAACAACCACCGACATGTGTTTGGAGTTCAAGACAACTTTGCATAGAAAATTGTTTTAAAAAGTCAATAAAGAGTTGTTTAGCAATATATTCATAAGCAAATGCCAAAATTCTTGGGAGGAATGATTTGAGAGAAAAAAGTTTCTTTACTAATGATATGAAATGTCAATGGTAAAACTAAAATTTCAATAATTGCTACTATGTAACAAATTTTATTTTCCTTTTTATATAAAAAACCAATATAGCAAAGAGAATGTCTTTATTTAAGTACGATTTTAAAATATTAAAATTTAGGACACAATAAACTTGAAACATCATAATTTAGGTCATTTAGGATTGATTTCGAATTTAACGAAAAGAAGGGTGAAAAAGAGAGGTGAATAAAGATAGACAATAATTGAAATAATAATTTACTTATTAAAAAGAATTAAATAACTATTATAATATCACACAATTAAAAAGAGAATCGAGAGAGATAAATAAAAATGTAAATGAAAAGAAAAAAATAGAAAATCTATGACAAGCAAATTTTTTTTTTTAAAAAAATACTTTAACAATACTTAGAGTAAGTGATTTAAAATTTTGTCATTTTGGTCATGTCAAATTTAGCTATAATCTAATTGACATTATGCTTGTTTCAAAAAAAAAAAACATTTGACACTATGCTATTTTTTTAAAAAAAATGATATTAGGCTTCTTTTTTTTTTTGTTGATAAAGTAACATTGAGCTAAAAAAATCTAAAGTCATGAAAAAAAAATCCCAAGTAATAGATTTTGGTACTAACTAATTTTTTTTAATGTATTATTGACATTTTCACAGTTGAATTATTATCATGTTTCCATAACCATTAATTATTGTAAGAGAGTTCTCAGGTTTATTATACCGCATTTCGGTACCTAACACTTTTAACTATATTTTATATTCATTTTTTAAATGTTAAAATGCATATTTCAATCTTTAGAAAGATTTCATTTTTTTGTCTTTTTTTTGTTTTGTCATTAATTATTTAACGCAGGGATAACATGTCTTTAACGATATACATAAAAAATTGATGTGAGCTTTTATTGATAACATATGATGGCTGAAAGTCTTAAACAAGTATTGGATAGGGTAAGACTTTACAATAAATTAATAGCAAAGTCATTTTTTTTTGTTAGGTTAGCGAAGTCTAAAATTGAATAAATATACTACAATAACAATAACAAGAAATAGTTCATCGACATCAAAGTTTTTGAATATCTCATTATCTTTTTTTTTTTTTTATACGTCCATAAATGTTTGGGCTAGCATACCGCACCTCAACTATTGTCACGAGATATATTGGTTGACCCTACAACATTTGGATGCCAAGAAAATTCATAAGTAATTAATTTCTAGATTCGGTAGCTACCATGGAAATTGAACTCATCACTTTATACACCCCAAAACCTTCTTTGAACAATTGAGCTACCCCATGGGGATCGAACATCTCATTCTCAATTTCTGAATTGGATAAAATTTGGGAAGCTTAAAGATAAAATCTAGTTACAATTAAGTTATTTATTTATTTTTAATATGGAATATTAGAGTCTAAGCATCACAACTATTTTTTATAGAACAACCATCAGCTCAACTATATTTTGTTACAATTTTTTTTTTGGTTAAATAATATTTGAGGGTTGGCGAGACTCAAACCTGTAATTCAATACTCTTCTTTCATTCTCCTGCAAAAAAAAAAAAAGAATAGTATGTCATTAAATCTTAATTAAGTAGTTATTAAGCTCAAACTCATTGTTTTACTAAATCTTTTACTATTTGCAAAAACACTTTTTAATTATTGGGCTATAGTTTTTTGTTTCACCTTTTTTATTAAAAAACATTTTTAGAATGAAGATTCAAACATAATTTCATAGTTATTAAATTATACAAAATGTTCCCTAAAACTCTATTTTATTCTTCTACTAAAAGAAAACAAAGTCCAACAATATCAAAAAGTACAATTGACAGCGTTGACTCACATCAACACAATGAATTACAACGAACCAAATGGGAAGATACACAACTTAGGTCAAGTTCATAGATTTGACTTTCTCAAATTCAAAGCCAAGAAGAAAAAAAATAAAAAAAATCCCAAGCCAACTTCTTGCCTCATTATACCAAGACAATGAATCTTTTTCTCAACCCCAATTTCTTGTCCAAATTCAAAGAGCAAGAATCTATGACAGACCCTAAACCCAATCATTTCCCAAAGCCCCTTAACATTAGGGTCTGTTCTGTTTTATAGCTGCCCCCAAATAGTCACACTTCACAATGCCTTAAACAAAACACTGTTCATTGGCAAAGCCCCAAGTTGTAAAAGAAGAGAAAAAAAAAAAACCAAATTTTGGTTGAGACATTTCATCAAACATGTGGTGTGCACAGCGGCCATGGCCAGAAGTAAGCGTGTGAAAGAAACACGATATTCAATTCAAAGCTGTCCAAATCCAGCCCTGCATAGTGCTGTACAAGTTATAGAAGCCAACCCCATTGAGCTGGTTTTTGAAATTCAGACAATCCCACAGAAAATTGAGCGAATAGAAGCTAATTCCATTAAAAAAAAGGGGATTAAAGAAACATTACCCACGTCCATGAATGGGGAAAAGATTCAGCAATTATGTGAAGGGAATATAGAAATGGAAATAATAAGGATTAAAGAAAAGTGGGGATTTGGAAAGTTGAGGGGCTGCGCCATGTGCGGTTTGTGGTTGGAGAATTATTGTTTGCTGTGAATGAAGGTCGGCAAGTTTTAGAATCTTGGCTTTGCCTGTTCTACCTTGGTTGGACTATTAAGTTTTGTTATGGGTTCCAAAAAAGTGGAAACCTTATAATAATATATAAAAAAATATGGTCTTCAATTCGGTGGCGTAGTGATTAAAGAATTGAGTTTTGAGGTATCCTCTCCTCAACATAGGTTCGAGACTTACCTGTGATTTTACTCCATCAATCTCTCTAGTGTTTGATTTAGGAACCGCTGTAGTTACCTTGTTTCAAAATATATATATATATATATATAAAATATATAAATTACTTTTCTGAATATTAATTGATTTTGAAATGTCTACACGATTTAATAAACAAAATTGGAATATGCAAAAGTACCTAAAATTCTGCTATTGATAAAATGTTTTTAAAAAGTAATATAATTGGACCAAATTCTCCTCTATTTACATAATTACAATTGATATATAACGAGTTAATTATTACATGTGCTTTTGGTTAAGAACAATCACCAATAACTCATAAGTGATCAGTTTAATTAATTTTTACCTAAGTTAATCAAGACAATCACAAATATATTCTTTTAAAAATCGTGTATAACAAGTGATGAAAGCAAGCATAAATCAATTAATATACTAAAATACATTAAAGATCATAAGGTTTGTAATTCAAGTCTTCTAATCATATTTTTACTAAAAGAAAATAGTTATGATTTAAAGACGTAATTGTAAATTGTAAAAAAAAAAAAAAAAAAAAAAAAAAAAAAAAAAAAAAAAAAAAAGACTATAATTTTTTAGTTCAACCATAATTAAAAATTGAAATTTCAACTTGTGACTTTTTAATTATAATTACACTTATATTGGTTGAATTGATTGAAGTGGTGCAAACCCACAATTTTTTGGTCTTTTGATGTACACCCATCTGTTAGAACTATTGATTTCGTTGGCAATTGTTTTAAAGTTTTGAAGCCCAATTTTTAAGAAGAAAAAAACAAAGTTTGAGAGATACTTTCCCTTTGCATTTAATTATTTGTTTAGAATTTACAGATATCAAAGAAATTAAGATCTAATAACCATTTATACATAAAAAAAACGTAAATGTTTTGAAATAAAAGTAACATGCCACCAATAAACCTTATTATTTAATTTTTTTTTTGAAATGACCAATAAACCTATTCAATTTACAGTATAATGGTTCATACAAGAGGGTTCAAATTTATGACTTAATTTTGAATAAAATTAATTTTTTTAAAAAAACTATGTTCAATAATATTCCATATATATGGTTACACCCTTTGTTTCCTTATCATTATTATCATCATTATTGTGATTATTTTATTTTTAAGAATATACTACATTATGCCAACAAGAGCAGTAATTCAGTGGTATTAATGTAAATTTAATGATCAAGAAGTCATTGGTCCACCAATTATTGTAATCTAAATACAGTATTATGTAGCCATTTATTGCACCACCAAAAAAATTGGAGTTTTTCCGTTTTTTCCAATAATATTTGTCATCATCATCCCCACAATTTTTGTACTACGAAATGCATATTTGCTTATCTTTTTTTAATGTATTTTTTTCAATAAAGTTAGAGTTGGTGGCAACAAATTGAATTGCACCTTTATAAGGCACATCATTTTCTACATTAGTTGTTCCAAAACAAAATTGAATGCTATGTTTTGCTCTCTCACTAAGCCTTATAAATGTTTCTGTTCCTTCAATTATACATTCATTTAAAATATTAACGTTTTTCTTCGCTTTTATAATTATTTATATTTTTCTTTTCTAATCGAAAGTCGTGACTTCATTTACCTAACACAGGGAACATCACTGCATCATCTTTCAGAGACACATTTATCCGTACTATTATTTAACTTTAATGAAGGATCTCATATGTTGTAGATAGAAAACGATGTAATAGTGTTTATATGGCTAAATATTTATTATTGGTTAGCAGGCGATTAAGATAATCAGGATTGATAAATGAAAATGTACATGTTAAAACTCTAATTCTCATATTTTCTTATGCACTTTGATTTTATTTCCATGCGGGAGGAGCATTATAGTTATTTCCAAAAAAAAATTATTAGGAGTGTTTGATTCATTGACGATTCGATTCACATAACTCTGATTAAGAAATATGGAGCTTGTGAGTTTTTTATTATCCTATATCACGAGATTGCTAATCCTACAAACGAATACAAAACTCATATTAGGTGAAATACACTCTTGGTATTATCCAAAACAAACATTGAATGTTTTAAAGGAGTTTTTGAAAACATAAAACCTTATTTGATACGAAAAGTTAGAGTCATTAAGACAGAAAATCCTTGTTTCATGTAAGAAGTTACAAATAGTTGTAGCACAAATCTTTGGTTGGTATAAAGAATATAATTGTGAAGGTAGGAGTTTATGAAGTTCTCATAAAGCGTTTGTGAGAAGTTTTATGTGTACGTTTTGAATTATTTTTGCTAAACTAAAAAGCTCCTCTTCTCATTACTATTTCCTTTTATTGGGTGCCAAATATAGAGCCAAACATTACCATATTTCCTTTCATTGGGTGCCAAACATTATATTGGGCCATGAGAAAAGCTTTAAAACAAGAATAAGTCACATTACCATACCCATCTCTATGAAGTTGAATAGATCAAAGAGAGGAAAAAAGAAGAAGAGATTTTGCTATAAATTTTGGTTAATTTGAATGTGAAAAAGGCATAATTTTCTAAGTTCTCTCTGTAATATGATCAAATACCCAGTGGTAAAAATAGAAATACATGAACATATAATATGCCTGAGGTCTCATAAAAGATACAAATATTTATAGGAATACAGCCAATGTTTCTCTTATTGTCAAAACAAATGAAACAATCCACCAAAAAGAAGAAAAAATTAGAGAAAAGCCCAGCAGTGGTTAAAAGGGAGAGAAAACAAAGAACTTCACAGAGTAAAAATTATGATATTGACTGATATTTCTCCCTAACTAAAACCAGTACTTGATATGCAAAATCATCTCAAGAGAAGATGAAGAAACCTATAAGACTTAGCTACACATACACTCAGTTGAAGGTTCCAATGCCAGTCTATCCGCTGTATCAGTATGGAACGACACCTTCTTTTGCCTTGGAGTAGAATACATAGTAGAGTTCAGATACAATGGCATTGAGGAAAACGAAAGCTGCACCTGCACCGAAAACTCCCTTCCTCAAAGTTTCGCACGAGGGAGGAACATCACTGAACATGGTTCGGTACTTGGTGTGGTAGGCGTTCCTTACCGAACCAGCGAACAAGCAAACCTCAGCAATGAAGAAAAATACCCTGCAAGATTGTGTGTGTTGGATTGGAACCCTTTAGATTGAAGTTTTCTTCTCGAGCCTAAACTGATGGAGTGAAGATCACAAATAGGTTCACTTACCAGCAGATTATGAATAGGATAACAGCCCAGGCCCTTGAACCACCAGGATTCAACGACTTCCCGCAACAAAAACATCGGCTAGCTGCCATTATGAGGGCCTGGCTAGCCATGAGAAGAAGAAAAGCACCAACGCCATAGCCTGTTGAGACGTCGGAGTCGTAGACACAATAGTTGTAGTTCTTTTCTGAATCTGTCACAATGGTGGCCTGTTAACAGATGATAAACACACAACAAGGTTATTTCTTAAAATATCAACCAATTAGCCGACAAATTTTTACCAACACTAAAAAACAATGCACCATTATCAGTCTAAATGAATCAAATCCAATGTAATTATATCATATAAGCATTTGCTAATCAGTTGAAACCATCTCTTTGACCTTTGAAGTAGAGAAGAAACATAAGGGTACGAGACAAAAGCGGTAATCGAGTTTGCAATCTTCACCTTATTCTAATAAAAAATGCATGCTTCCATTAGATAAACCTTCTCAGCAAAGTTAGAATCATAGCAATGTGGATCAGTGAGAGATGGTGGAATGGAAACACAAGAGAAGAGTTGTCCAAATTTTAAAATTGTCTAGATCGAAAACAAACACCTCTACCTTTTCGAAACCTTTCAAAAGTTAGGAACAGGGAAATTCCCTTGTACTTCATTTCAGAAAAGTTAAGAACTCCATTTTAGAAAAGCCAAAGCATAGTCGTTCTTGAACTATATTTTCAAGTTCAACATGTAGGTGTTACATGTTAGAGGATTTGAATTTCCAAACTCTTAATCGAGGCATGTCTTAAATAGTTAAACTATGAAATTATACATATTAGATAATAAAAATTTCCATCTCAAAATCAATTGGTATTGAGAGGAATAACCTATATTTCTCATAAAAATGGTGAGAACTCCTCACCTTTCTATTGTGAGATAACATTGTGAGATAAGATGAGGATCTCCGTCATGCCTTTTCGAAATGGTGCCTCTTTGGGTTCACCAATCTTAAATTGGATTTGAATTATACCCACTTAGATTGGATTCAATTTTGTAGACCATCTGGTTGGATCCGAATACTCAATTGAGTTTAATGAGTTTTAAGACCATATTAGACCGCATGCAGTTTTATCCCAAAACTAATTCGTAACGAGAGTAACCTACATGTCTTGCGAAAACTCACCTTTCTATTATGTGACACTCTCCAACATACATAACAACAGAAAATCTCCATTTTCAATTTCCATTTTCCTGCTTTTTAACAACTAGATCAACAATTCATCGACTCTAATGAATTAACTAAACCACATTATCAACAATGAACAAACGAATTCGAAGCAGAAACCCAAAATCCTTGTTTGGTCGCCAAGAAAAAAACTCAGAAAACGCAAGATTCTTCTCTCATCGATTCACGATTTTGCAATACCAATTTCAGCAAACCCAAAACGACCCACAAACAGAATCACAGAAACTAAAAAGACCCAGAAAGCAAAAACCCCAAATCGGCAAAATTGCAGTATAAAGCACAAAAGAAAACGACAATGAAGCGAGAAACTGAAGCTTACAGTGCTTCTTCTTTGCTCAGCGGCAACGGCCAGGCCAAAAGCAATAACATCGAGCACAAAAACGACAATGAGAATCAACTTGGAAGCCATTGATTGACGAAATGCTCTGTTCTTGAGCAGATTCGGCCAAGTTTCTGGTTGTGTGCGTATCTTTTGTGGATGGGGTTTATATCAGAATCACAGAGAGGAAGCTTTGTTGCGTTGAAGAACAGTGAAGAAGAAGCAAAATTAGAAAGAGAGAAAAGAACGTCTCAACATCTTCCTCAAATCCCCATTATGTCCCTACCGTTTTCTGAATTTTTTAAAACGGTTCACATTTTCAGAAATTTAATGGTTTTAAGTTTTATTTTTAAAAACTGCTTTTTTTAACAACAACAAATTCATAGTTTTTAAATTCAGAGAATAATACTATTTCTTTTAAATGCAGTTTTATCCTCTAAAATTGAAGTGTAATTTTAATAGGTGGGGTTTCAAAATCAAACATTTTTATTCTTTATATTTTATTAATACTCATTTTTTTTGTTTGAGTACACAGTGGAGAAAGAGAACCAGCAAACCTTAGGGCACAACTACTCTCAAATAATATAAAAAACAAATATTAATATACGGGCTCGAACTTGTGACTGCAGAGTTGAAATAGATTAATACTCAATTTTAATCTTTACAACAGCAAACTTATTAATTTTTTTGATGTTGTGTCGACTAAAATGATAACTAGCTAATTTTAAATATCTATAGCTTTTAATTTTGATGTAAATTAATTTTTTTAAAGAAAACAGATGTAAAAATAAACTTAAAAGATAAAATGACATTAAAACTAAATATTATTAAAATATCAATTTAAAAATATTTGATTTTAAAAATTTAATATAAAGTATAGATTTTTTTTATTTGCCATTTTTTAAGTACAAATTAGGAGAGGGGAATAACAAATTTTACATAGAAGACAGCTGCTACTCTCAAATATTATGAGAGTAAGTATCAATTTTTTTTTCGAAATTGTGACCATGGAATTAAAATTGATTAACACCAAACAAAATAATCAATTATATCATCCACCCATTTGATTTTTTTTATTTACCATTAATAATACGATATTTTTTTATTTTTTTGAAATCAACACGAACTAAAATACAAATATATATATATACCTTTAATTGAGATTCATAGGTTAAAATGCAGAGAAAAAAAATTGAAACTTATATTTTGTACATGTGAACAAATTGGATACAATCCTAAAAATTGTTTACCCACCAAATTTACAAATGTGCACCACTTCAAATAAACTAGCACACATTTTCAACTAATAAGTCATTATCCACTTGCCTTGAATATTATTTGTCCTCCAAATCATGCTTGTTGTAATTAAAAAAGAAAGAAATTCAACTTAAAATAAAAGCAAGAAGTTAGAGAAAACAATTAATAAAGAAAAAAAGAGGGGTAAAATGGGGATTTGAGAGGAAGAATCAGATGCCTCACCTGACTGTCGGTGGGGAAAAATATGTGTAGAAGAAAAGGAAAGAAGAACAAAAGCTTCCAGAACAATTACAGCCCACCAGCTTTCATTATTTCCCTTTTTGACCCTCAACCTAAAAATTCAATTTATTTATCAAAAATATAAAACCCCCAACAAATCCAACGGCTGATCTGACTTGACTCGTGATCGAACCAACGGCTAGGATGCAATGAAAGCAGCAAAATTGGAACCTTTGGTTTCAGTTGTATTTTCACTATCTTTTGTTTTTGAGTTGGGGTGGCAGTTGTCAATATTATAAACTCTCTGTCGACAGATCAGTGATACTAATCTTCCAATCACGTGGTGCCATGTCATCGTATTAGTGAAAGGATGTGGGCCCAGACATGAGTAGATCTAGATCTTTGGAGGATGTTTTGTTTTTGTGGTGTTACATAGACTTTAGACTCATATTTTGATCTTTGTTTTAATTTGTAGTGTAATTCATGTCTAGATCTTCATTGTTGTTAGTCTCGTGATTGTCTGAGTTAGCTTGCGCATACCTCCACTAATATTACGGTATATATCGCCTGATTCTACAATATTTAGATATCCAGGGTAGCTGTTAGTCTTCGTTGTTGTTACTCTTCTTCTTCTTTTTTTATCTTTTTTTTTATCTTTGTTTTAATTTGTAGTGTGATCATGTCTAGACCTTCATTGCTGTTAGTCTAATTTTTGGTGCAAGTTTATTGTACACCATTCATTTCAAATTGATAAGATCGAGACTGCAAAAATCATCATCTTGCATCCCCTCTACAAATAACTACTTTCAAATGAGCTATTACTGTAACCCAAATTTTTAATCAATTAAAATAATCCCTCATTTATACCAAATAATCGGTCTACAATTCCACCTACAATCACCTTATGGAGTATTTAACTTAGAAACTCTGAGGGGTTGTTTGTTTGACATATTTAGGGAGGAGTTAGTTCTAGGATTTATTAATTTCTCCTTAAAAACTACATTCAAACGAGTTTTTATTAACTTTTCCTCATTTTTACTTTTAAAAATAACTCTCATTTCTAATCATTCATTTATAACTACTCAATCATTTTTAACTACTTATTTTTAATCATTCATTTCAAATCAATCAAAATAACTCATTTTCAACCATTCATTTTTAATAATTTCTTTTTTAACTACTAAAAATAACTACTCATTTTTAAATTTACATCCAAACAAAGTTTTGACTCTAATTCTTCTATACAAAAGCTACATCCAAATGAGTTTTTGACACAATTCTCAATTTTTAACTCCTCAACATAACTTCTCAATATAACTCCTTAACTCAAAAACTACCTAAATATGTCAAACAAACAGCCCCTGAGGAGAACATGAGAGGAAGAGAGAGAAGTGTTGAAAACAACAAAAAGTACAAGGGATTTCTGCAAATAATAATGTATTATACAACAAGGGAAAGAATGCAGTTCAAAAGTGCAAACATAATTATGAACAAAAAAAAATATTACACTGTATAACATTATACAAACGAAATTATTAAGAAGCATTGCCTTTTACAACTCTGAACTCCCTATAGAAAAAAAAAAATGAGGAAACTTTTCCTTTTACAACTCCAAAAGAAAAAGAAAAAAAAAATGAAACAATATAAATTACAACACAAATACACAAACATGGCTGCAGCATCCACGGCCTTATTAAGTACAAGGATCATCCTATTTGCTTTCATCTCAGTCATCACTCACGTATTATCTGCAGAATAATCAAACAATTTAAGCACTACACTCAACATGGCTACTCAACAACTCAATCTCAACAAAGAACTCAACACAACCAGAATTTAATTAACTAGAGAATAAAGAGATCGATGGATCAATCTGTGGTGTTGTTTCGGCTTTTACGTCCGAAAAACAGCAGCTTTCTAAACCCTTTCGGTGCTTTGGGGGAGTTTTCATCACTCATCCATTTCTTCCTGGAGTGTGTTGTATTCTCCGAGACCATCTCGTTAGTCGAGGGAGGAGTCGAGATTTCAATCTCAGAAATTTTGGGTGTGACTGCACCGTGATCAGCTGCACCATTTTCTCCAGTATGCAAGACTGAAGGACCTAAGGCTTTATCGGACAACACCGCAGAATCGACCATCTTTTCAGAAGCGTGTTCGGTGTGAACATTAGAAATGATTCTTTCTTCATTTAGAACTAAAGTTGGTTTAGATAAATCAATATCATCATCAGCTTTAAACTGGTTTTGTTCAAGTTTATCTTCAATTGGAACAGGCAAAACCTTGTCAACTAAGGCATCTCCTTGAGTAATAAAAGTTTCATCAATTTTCTCGACTGAATGGGTAGTGTGTACCTCCTTAATATCTTCCATATCATCAAATACGTTGTCGACTGGTTGAGTTGTGTTCGGTACTGCCGACTCAGCTACCAATGCTGCTACGTCTTCCTTGCCATCCGTTGTTGTCTGGCCATAAGAATCAGAAGAAAGTGCCTTACTCAATTTCTTGTGCCCGTTTTTTAAATCGGAAGGTTTTACTTTGTTTGAGATAAGTTTCTTACTGTCAGATTTAGGGAGCTTTTCTGATGAGGTAGGAGTGCTAATGCCGTTCGCTCTTGAGATCGGCTTTTTTGGTTGACCTGATGGTGATTGAGTTGCAGATAAATTCTGAGGAGTACGAGCAGTTGCAAGTCGATCTATGGTCGAACTCCTAAGTACAGGCTTAGGTGACTTCTTGGCTTCTTGGACCTGGGATTGGCCTTTTGGCTTCTCAATCCTAGTTAAACCCGGCTTAGAGCTCACACTACCAGATTTTCTTGAAGCACTCCTTTCAGCAATTCTTTTTTGGCGTTCAATCGCCAAATCTTCCATTCTCTTTCTGGTCTCTTCTTCCTGAAACATTGGGACGAACACGAAAAGAAAACAAAAATAATTAAAATTTGAAAATCATCCACAAAAGTGCTAGTATTGATGTTGTCAAGGGAAATGAAAAATGCAGCTTCAACTTAATCTCTTCTAGAAAAGCATCACTAAATGAGATGAGGAAAGTGAAAAGGTGAAGCACATCCAAAAAAACTTGACTGCAGAAATTTACAAGACCATATTTAAGCCAAAAAGATTATGAAGTTCAGAATTCTAGTGAGAAAAGAGTTTAAGAGAATGAAAAGATTTAAAGAGAATATCTGAAGAGAATGGCCATGCTCAGTACATTTTGATGGAAGCTAAAAGGGAGGTTGACAGAGAATTTCAACCAAATGCAGGTGCAAAAAGGCAAAATTACCACATGAGAAAATATAAACATTGGAGCTTGAATTTATATCCAAATACCTTCTCGAATTTGCTCTTAGTAACTGTAGTTCTGCTTCCAGAAAGCGGTTTCTTTGTTCTTGATTGAACATCATATTTGCCCTTAGCAAGAGATCCTCCCAAAGATTTGGATCTTGCATCTTTACTTGGAACTTTGCCTCCAGATTCTTTATTTTTGTTGCTCTTCTCTAAACTAGGTGACTCATTATCACCACCATTTTCAGCTTCAAAATCATCGTGCTTACTATTGGCTATGGTTGAAAAGTTACTTTCATAGTCCATTTCTGGTGTCCAAGATGCTACTGTATGCTCTGTCCCTATATCACGATCAAGCATCATGTAAAGGTCATCTGGTTCGCTGATGCCAAATGCTGCAGGCTTATCGTCTTTAGCGGTTTCTTGATTTACATATTCATTTTCGGCATCTCCAACAATGTCCGACACCATGCTTATGTCTCGTCTAGACATAAAGTCAGATTGGTCATCTACTAATGGTCGAGGCTGAATCATGAAAGAGTCATCAGCCAAAACATCTTTCTTGTTTTTCTCTGCATAGAAATGGTCTTGAGCCGATGAAGAGAAGTCTGTGTCATAAACTCTAGGACCTCCATTTTGATACTGACTTTCTGATTTACCAGCTGGATTGTTGACAATCCAATCATCTTCTCTATGGTTTTTCACTCTGGAAGATGCGTTTGTAAAATCGGGCACGGTTGGATGCCCATTGTTACCTGATTCTCCACCTCTTTGTGAAAATAACAACTCTTCATATGTGCTTTCTCTCCTTCTATTAATTGGGTTGGCAACATCACCAGCTTCGAAATTATCAAAGTGCATTCTCCCTTCATTGCCTGAGTTCCTGTCTGTCACAACAAAAGAATCACTTGAAACTTCATGCTTTCGCGGTGCTCTCTCTGATTCCAAGTTAAGCATAGGCGACCTTCCCTCCGGTTTGACTGTAAAATGGCCATCTCGATCCTGAACTGAGGGCAGTTCACTTGAGTTATCGGGCTCCTCTTCTCTCATAATAAGACTCTGGAAAGCATCCCATGGGCTACTGATCTTTTTTCCCTCTGAATTGTTTGATACCCCGTTAGTTTCCTGTCCTGTAGAGTCATCTAAGCCATCAGCATTTCCATGGCCGTTTTGTTTCTTTTGGTGTCGAGAGGTCGATTTATTTCTTCTCTCCAATGTTCCAACAGCTTCCTCTACCTGCTGTTTGATGGAATCTCCATCAATATATTCACCCTCATCAAATGAATCATCCTCTGAGTGAGTGCCTTTTTCACCGTTCCTCTTCGAGGTTATGTAATTGATATTGCGTATAACGACCGTTCGTGAGGATTTCTTGCCATGCCTTTTCTTACGTGTCTTTTCTGCTGAATGTTGCTTTTTATCATCTGCGGATTGTTCTTCTGATTCACTATCAGCACTGGATTCACCGGATTCTGTGGTTGCTTCTTGCTCTGAAGTTCTTGAAACCTCCTTATGTGAATGTTTCTTCTTGTTCCTATGAGATTTAGAACTCCTACGACCATCGGGTTCTCGATCAGAAGCAAGACTCGAGTCTTCAGCATTCGATTGCCACTGCATATTCCCTGGGTAATATGGTGGTGGCATCTGCATTCCGGGGAAAAGATATCCTTGATATGGAGGATACAAAGGACCTTGAAAGTTGTGCATATATTGAGGATGATTAGGCCATGTCATTGGCACTTGCGCTTTCCCATTCATCGACATTTGTGCTGATTTCGGAAGGCTACCATCTGCATATTTTTCAACCATATAAAATTAAATTGATCCAAGTTCCATCTACACAAGCATATCTTTATTTCTTTCTTTCTCATCATAAAAGAACACTCTAAACCCAAGAACAAGTGTTTGGAAAGAACACTCTACACAATCATTGTACTAAGTGGGACAAATCGAATTTCATACAATGTACTATAGAGTATAGTCTGTATGTGAATTCAGGCATCAAAAGCTATACATCTGCCGAATCATATTATACCATACCTTGATTGTTTTCCAAACTTCCTTGACTTGCAGACGAATCAGATCTTGGTGCTTGAGCATTGATGTTAGTTTCGATGTCTTCACCGGCTAGAACAATACCGGAAGTTTCTGAATAGGGAAATGCAGGCTGAGAGAAGGCCTGCATAGCTGCTATTTCGTCTATCCAGAGTTTATCTTCATTCTTTCGCTTGCATAAGTCCATAAAGTTTATACATGCTTCCCTAAATCAGGCAAATTATAATACTTATAATTTTCTATCTAATATTCAAAATAAATCCTCCCTTGTAACAGGAAAAGGGAAGCCAAAGAGGTGAAGGAAGAAACAAACGTATATTTATCTATATTGATCTGAATCCTGAATAACTGTGAAGGATAATGATCCGTCTTACTCTTTTCTAAGAGTAAAACAAGACGATAGTATCATATGTGAAACCATTAATAACTACAAAGCTATAAAAGAAAGAGAAGTGACAAAAATCAATTTAAACATCAAATAAGTAGAAGCACAAAAAAAAGTACATTCCACTCGTCGTCAATCAAAATAGTGGATCGCTTGATGTTCTCTATTCATCATTTGAATTTGAATTTTGTATTCAGGTTGACACATAATCTTTGTCAAATGACAAAAAAGGTTAAATAAATATTGTTCAAAACCTACCTCATCAACCTTAAGTTGTTCACTCATTCAATAATATTTGTTTTGTCGTGAAAAAAAAATGGGCAAAAAAGGCCTATATTTTGTAATACTGAAGTAGTGTTCTTTTCTTCCAAACAAAAAACGAATGCTAAACCCATACCTTAAACGTGAAGCTCCAAAAGCATCAGCAAAAGATATAAGATCATCAATATGATCCAGCTCATATCCTGCAACTAATGCGCGGGCATAAGCCATTGCTTGTTCTTTGTGTAGCACAGCCTTTCGAGTTTCTAGAACACGTTGAAGGCGGATCCTGTAGAGTACCCATAACGAAAAAACAGTGCATTAGAGAATAGACATTATTAAATCTAAAAGAATACTAAATTATCTATGAAAAATTCAAATACTGATATTACTTCGGATTCTCCTTTGATTCAACATCGTCAACATTTTCATCGGAATCACCCTTCACCTGCTTGCCCCATCACAAATAAAAGGTTCAACATTACTGCATGCACAACCATATGGCATTGCATCTCCAGGGAATAAAAAAACACATAACTTACCCTCGGTGTTGGGCTAGACCGTTTCGAGTTCCAATCAGCACCTGTCGTGTTTCCTGTACATTCCATGTCAAACACCATAAGATGCATCAAACATAGAAATTAAAAGAATCCATTATCCTAAATCTAAGTCAATGCATCCCAACAATCACACAAAATCCAAATAACTCCAATTATTCAAGCATCATATCATACTTGAAGTGTGAAGGACAAGCCCATTGCAGTACCAATTGACACTATATAAGCAAGAAAATCAATTCTACAGACACAAAAAACCAGAAGAATCAATAAACAGAAGTCCTGAACATTACCTTCTGCATCTATGGACATAGAATCCTCGATCTGCACAATCTCCTTTTCTGTAGTAACAAATCTCTCAAGAACCTCGGGCGAGCTTACAAATCTCACGAATCTGCATCAACAAATCCACAAAAGAGTTGCAATGATGCAAATGAAAACCCCCCCTAGAGCTTGGATCCAGCACAAAAAACTCTCAAGACTTCCAAATCTAATAATCCCCAATGTTCGAAAGAAAAACAGAGTTCAAGACAAGAACAAATCACCTCTGAAGAGTACCCTTGGTGAACCATGAAGCGTTTGATCCAGCAACAGGGCGAAGAGTAATGGAATAACCCCCTTTAGAAATCTGATCTTTCGCACATTTGAGATGAGAAATAAACGGCTGAAGAAGCCCAGATGCCAGTTTCTCAGTAGCACCTCCATTAGCAGAGATAACCAGTTCACACCTTCAACAAACAAAGAAAACAAAATCAAAACAAAACCCAGATAAACACACAACAAATCCACAAACCCCAGAAACACAAATCACAAAGTACACCAAAACCAACCTCGTTCGAGTGGGAGTGAGCTGAAACAGAGCATGATCCAAACGGGTGCGAGGATCCATGGAAAGGCAACGAAGAGAGAAAAAAGAGAAATCCAAACAGAGAAAGATAAAAATTACAAAAGGGTCATCGATTCATAGCTTCAAAACAGTAAATCGGTCGATGCGATGCGATGTTTCGCTGAAATCACCACGTGGAAGGGTTGAAACAGAGAGAAAAAAGAAAAGATAAATGGAACGGAATGTTATGAATGCCAGCAGAAATCAATGGGGTTCGCACATGGGACAGTGAGTGGGAGAGTATAGAGAATGAGGAGAAATGGAGGATTATTGAAGGTGGGTCCAACTGAAATTGCCGACAAATTCGTAGTTTTTCACTGAGACCCACTAAAAATTTTCCCCAATTTCAAATCTAGGGTTCTTCGGAAACAATGAGAGAAAGAAAGAGTGAAGAAGTGGGCAAAGAATAATCAGACAGACAAACACCAATTGCAAGATTGGATTCAATTTACAGGCAGAAGCTATGGTTTTTCACTTCACAGAGAAAAAGGGTTTGAAGGGCTTTCAGTTTTTCTTCTGCAACACTACTGGTTTTCAGAGTTTTTGAGATTATTATTATGATGATGATGAATGGATGGTGTTTTTTTTTTTTCCCAAAAATACCATTAATAGGTCCTAATTAATATGTGATTTGGACTTTGAGAGGTACTTTGGTTTTTCCAATTTTGTGTGTAGCCTTTCTAAAAAAGTTTTGATTTTGTTATTTTGCAAGTATAGAGTATTTTCGATTAGATTTAAATCATTTGAGGGAATGATTCTAAATTTTAAGTAAGGGTAATTAGCAAAATTAGACAAAATACGGAAAAATATTACAAAAATAGTTATATTTAGAAAATTTTGCAAAACTAAATCATCCGCATTTAAATAAATTTTTTTTATATAATCAAATGACATAAATACCCTCCCACCTTAAATTAACATTTTAAAATAAATCTTTCATGAATTTAGTCAACTTTCCTATGAAATATCCCGGTAAAATGACCTTTTAAAAAATCTATGGGTTTAAAGAGTTTTTTTTTATTTATTATTTTTTTAAATGTGATATATGGTTTTTATTTATTTATTTGCAGATAGTTGTTTCAATTTTGTCTAAATGCTTAAAAACTTTAATAATGTATTAATAAATAAATACGAGTTTCTAACTCTAAAAATATAAATAAATAATACGAGTTTCAAATAAATAAGGATTAAACCATTCTTGTTATATCGAGGGTCAGTGGCACAGTTGTTATTTTTGTAGTATTAATCATATTATGCTTGAATACTTTTAAAAAAAAAAAATACCGAATTAGTATCATATTTCACAATAAAATGCATTTATATCATATAAGAGTATTAATTCATCGAACATTATATTTATTTGCATTATTTAACAATAATTTTGTAAATATACAATATTAAACGAATTATCATGATTCTAAAGTTTAATACATTAATACTTCATAAATAATGTGTCTATAATAAACTTTGATAATGAACTTTCTTTATTTTAAACAAAAAATGGTTATTAAAAATAGTTTATTTAATTATTCAAATACATTGAAAATAAATGGGTAAAAAGGTGATGATGATTTCATAAAATCTTTAATCATGTATTAATGAATAAGTACATGTTTTAAATTAATAGGGATTTATGGATATTATTTTAAATTAAATAAATACAGTATTAATAATGAAGAATATTGTAATGAGTATTAAAATATAATACTCAACCATTTTTGATGATGTAAATACTTTCAAATTTCACTACATTTATAATTATTTTATTAAAATAAATCATCCATTTCAATTCCTCTTTTTAATATTGTCTTGTAAATACAATATCAAGTCTATCGAAGTTTTTAGAGAAACTTGCAAGATTAATTAAATTTAAAAAATAATCGTAAACTTAACTAATTTTTTTTAAAATAACAAATATAATTATGGAATATTAATAAAAAAATTATATTAATGAATATTTATAATACATAATAAATACTGTATTAATGAATGTTTGTAATACATAATAAATATTGTATTAATGAGTATTTATAATACATAATTAATACTGAATATATTAATAAAAATATTGTATTAATGTGTATTAATTAGTTTTCTAAAAGTAAATAGTTATTACAATTTCCTAATAAATAAATGAAAATTCAAAATTATTTTTCGAGAAATATATATTAGTGAGATCAAATTTAACCAATATTAAAGTTTAGAGGATAAATGGATTAAAGACTTTTTCTTAATTCAAAGTTTTATTTTCAATGGAACCATACGAGAAAACAATTTAATATAGTACACAAACTTTAAAAAACCTCTAAAAAAATACTTTAAAAAATTGGAATCATATGTTTAAAAAAAAAATTGAAAAAAAAATTATTAAAAAGAAAATTTGGTCGTTAGAAAGACAAGGAAAAAAATGGTAATAAAAAGGAAAAATAAGTTCTAAAATGGAGGAGAGATAATGGACAAGTGGTTGATAATTAACGAGAAAAACGACCGCTCTAATTAGAAAAGGGTAAATTGGTACTTAATGAAAATAATTTTTAATTAAAAAAAAATATTTGCTAATACTTTTAAAGTTGAACACGCTTGTAAATATGTTTTTAAAAGTGAACGCTAGCTACAATTTCCCTTTAAGTAATAAATAGTGAATTTGCTATAGGTGTTAATTTTTTATTGTCTTCCCTCATTCTAGCAATTTTAAGAAATATTTCATTCATGACATAATTTTGAGTTTTTTTTAATTTTATTTTTAATTTCAATTATGTCTTTCACTATGTTTTGATTGAATACCATATATAACATGTCAATAAGAGTAGAGTTAATATCTTATATAATTTAGTAATCATGAAGTTATATATTTGAATATGAGATATATAGACTTTTTTGTCTTTTTAATAGTTCATTTCAATTTTATCGTTAGACGCGAATTTCTTCTAAATTTTCTGTTTTAGACAATCTTCTGCTGTTATTTATAATTTTTTTTTTCTTTTTATCATACATGAAAAATCCTCTAATAAATAATGGTCACAAAAATATGGTGTAATGATTTGAGCAAAAGAACAAAAGTTTAAATCTTGACCATCAGTTACCATCTAAAAGTTTGAATATTTCCGTCAAATTGGTTGGTTAAGGCCAATGTATTTTAAAAGTTGTGATCAAATAAGTGTTGACACTCATAAAAGCAAAATCTAAAAAAAAGAAAAAAGAAATAAAGCAAAGTATATGTAGAAAAATTATTGTGAGTATAGACCATGACCTATAACAAAAATAAATAAATGATTGATTACAATTGAAGGGTTGATTCTACTCCGGCGTCCAAACAACAACTTGTTAGTTTTCATAATTATTTATAACTTTTCCATTAAAATAAATATTTTTGTTGAGTTCAATTTTTCATAAATGAAGATTAAAATAAGCACATTCTCAAAAAAATAATAATAATAAAATAAAATAAGCAATTTTCATGTAGACCTAAAAGTTACTAATACACATGTCAAAAAAAAAAAGTTACTATTACGTGAAAATGTGCGAGTTAAAAATAATAATAAAAAAACATTAAAATTTAGTCGGATATTTTTTCGTAAAATTAAATAATAAAATATCATGAGTTTGAATTTTCATTTTAATCGTTGTGATCTAAAAAAAATAGAAAACCTAGTATCCAAATGTTATTTTAAGGTTTTTCATCTTTAATTAAAAAATATTTTTTGATTGAATTTATAGATGTATTATGTTGTTGATAATTTCTTCTATTTTTCGTTTTATTTTTGTTAGGGAAATTATTTGAGTTTTTTTAACATCTTTTTATTTTCATGACGTTATTGATTTGCTTATTTGACCACTAAACAGCTTTATAATAGTTAAAATAAGAATGCTATAATTTATTACCCACAAAACAAATATATATCATTTGAAAGTCATATAGTGATATCATGTTACCTCACATTTTACATGCAATGTGTATGGATAGTTACCATAAAAGTTTGAAATAAAAACAAAAAATACATCAAAACTAAAATCTCATAAACAGCCTCTCGTAAAAGTCTAAAACTGTAAAGATTGGTTGGTTACTAACTTTATATATAGTTAAAATATGATGGATATAGTTAGATTTTGATTCCCCCATAGGGATTAATTAAATTAGAAAAAAAGTTGCAAGTTGTAACAAACTATAGAACATAAATATTCAAATCAATCAAAAAATCATAATTGATTTGTGATAATTGTGATGATATATTTTACTCATCTATGCTCAAGGAGATATTCTAATTATGTTAGATAAAATGTCACAATCACAATGGACAATGAAATTAATATTATGGTTTCTTTTGTTTCCAAAAGAAAAATAAAATTTATTTTTCTCTTTTTAACTTTATCAATTGTCTCTATCTAAAATTAAAAGAAGTACATTGCACCTTCTCTTATCTCTGATATAGATTTAAGCAAAACTTTCCTTTAAAAAAACAAAAATTAATAATAATGGGTGATTTCAACTTGCCTCTCCATTGAGGGTGCGGGCACCGATTTGGTTATTATAGACGAAAGGTTATGATAAATGGTGGGTTATGATAAACGGTAGGTTATTATAAATTGTGTTTGAGGGACAAGTTATTATAACATGGATTATGATAAACTGTATTTGAGGGACTGATTATGTAACAAAAAGTAATATATGTAAGGTGTAGATATACAGGTACGTAGGTTTAGATAAACGGACACGCATGTTTAGGTAACCACCGTTTATAATAAACGGTGGGACAAACATCGGTTGGGTTATTATAACCAACTCGGCCGTTTACATAAATGGGGGCCCAAACACACCTTGAGTCATTATATTCTTAGAGTTGTAAGTAAAAACAAAATGATTCTTTTTCTTTGCAGTTTATGGGAGAAAATGTACCATACTAATTATCATAATTATTAAACTATATAAAGGATTATATAGTTTGAAAGTAATTTTATAAATACAACCAATAATAGTAAAATTGTGAGTTAGTTTTGTAAAATAATGTATTTGTATAAAAATTTACAAATATATTATTTTAAAATATATTTATATTAAAAACTGTACAAACTAAATATTTAAATACATGGATAAATTTTTATAATTTAGCAACAAAAAAAGATGGTTTCCTTATTTGAATAAGTTTGACATCTGAATATCTAGTATTTTTTTAAAAGATATTAGTCTTCTTTCTATAACAAGTATTTGTGTAAAATACCTTGGTTTGACATACTAATTAAATAGACAATATCTAAGAAAATTAATATTTCAATGACATCACATATCAAATAAGAATAATTTTGTTTTTTTTTTTGATATTAAGGAATAAATTTGTTAGGTCGTGTTTGATAACTATTTGGTTTTGGTTTTTTGTTCTTAAAATTTAAACTTATTGTTATCCAAGTTTTTTACCTCCATTTTTCCTACAATATATTCATAAAGTAGTGAATGTTAACTAAATTTTAAATAAATAAATTTTTAGAAACTATTTTTTTTTACAAATTTTGATTTAATTTTTTAAAATATAGATGAGATATAGATATCCAACTAAACAAAAAAAAACTTTTGATAAATTAATTGTTATAGACTTTAATTTCAAAAAAATAAATAAATAAAAACATAAAAATTCAATTCATAATTTAATTAATTTAGGGGAAAAAAAAACAATGGCAATATGTTTATTTTTTCATTGGCCACGTAAAAGGCATATTCCCTTGAAAAATTGACAAGTAGCTTCATTCAAAATAAATTGTACTTTAACTTTGAGTTAGAAAGTGATTGTGTTGTTCAAATATCCAAAAAAAAAAAAATGGTGTATTTGACATAAGAAAAAGGTTTCGTTTTTTTTTTTAATAATTTTTTAAGAGTTGTTGTTTAGTGGGAGAGATGAGATGGAAGGAGAGAACACCAAATTGACGGTATAAAAAACTTTGTTTGAAATGTAGGTAGATGGAACGAGATTTTTTTTTTTTTTGAGATATAATGAGATAAAATGACAGGATGATTTTTTTTTTATTTGGAATGTAGAAAGATGAGATCTCTTACAAATGCAATTGCCTAAAAAAAACCTTTATCGACTAAAACTTTACATTGGAGTTATTTTATGATAATAATTTTATTCTTAACTAAACTTTTTATACATTGTTTGAACATGAATTTGAGAGGAAAAGAAAGTTAAATTTTGGCAATTGAATAGTGATTAATGAATTGAATAAAATTATTAAGTTACATATTAAATTCGAAAGAACATGAAAATAACAAAAAGGGTATAGTATATATTTCATTAATGTAGAGTTTAGAGTGCAACAATTTACCTCACATTAGCTGGATATATTGTGACAATTTGTCTTTGTGATTGCTACATTGTACCAAAAAAACACAAGGCCCCATCAAAAGATTAAAAAATTTGTATAATAGATGATGACATGAAACTGTACCAACTTTGTGATAATTCTAATTATCAATCAAGACACTTTTTTTCCTTCTTAATTTTAAGTAGCCTTAAAAAAAATAGCATCACTTAGAATCAAGAGCAAAACAAAAGGTGATAATAAAACTACCATTAATTTTTTTTTTTTTGATGCATGTATTGGATGATCGTGACCAACAAATCCTACCTAAAAAGTATTGATACTTTCAAATAATATGAGAGAAATAAAATATTGATTTTCACACTTGAACATGTGACCGAAAATTACCATTAAATATGGCATAAGAGAAAAAGATTATTTACTCTAAATCATCCAGTTGCTATGGATTCAGTTAATGAAACCTAGTTTATCTAAGTTTACACCTAACAAATTAGAAAATAATTGAGAGGGTAGTGGCTTCCACTTAGTCCAATTGATTGAATTAATACAAATTTCAAAAGTCTTGTTAAATAATTATTATACTCTTTTTTTTTTGTTGTTGTTGTTTTATTAAGAAAACAAATTGCTGACAAGAAAAGTTAGCTGGCTTTGATTTGAAGCATAAAAAATATTCATTCATTATATTAAGTCTTCTTAACATGTCTACATATAGTATTTCATATTAGGTTTCCTCCCACACATTTAAATATCTCCATGCTGAGTATCAATTTTTTTTTTTATGTCTATGAGTACTTGAGTCAGTTTAAATATATTATCGACTATTTTTATGGAATAAATTGTTGGACTACCGTATTTAATTGTCAAAATTAAAGATCACACCAAATTAATTATTACTTAAATGTTTCACATGAATTGAGCACAAAACTTGACTTTAAGAACTTGTGATTATTAGATCAACTCCCCTTAAGTGATTACAAGCTAAATGTATAATTTTATTCTAAACTTATACTACTTTTTTAAACTTTTTTTTTATTCAAAAATTAAAATTCAAATATTCTGGTAGGTTAAAATATAAAATTGGCTTTTATATTTTAGGATTTATTCTAATTTTAATTCATGGACCTTCCAATGTCTATTTTTTGGACTTTTAGTTCCACGTTTTTTTAAAAAAACTTCTATTTGAAGAAATTTCCCTTTTGATAATCATTTTAGAAATAGATTCACATTTTTTTATAAACTTTATAATTATCATTATATGTGACATTTGACATATATAAACTTATTTTGTACGTTATGAAATTACAAAAATCTGGGTAGAATTCGTTCGATTTCTTACCAAATATAAGATGATTACTCAAGTTTTGTAATTTGATAAGGCGATGTAAATGTTTAATAAAGATCATATACTTAGCCATCTCAATTTAGCCAACATTAAAGTTCTATTGATTTAAAGTACCCATTGTAAATTTACTTCTAATAAAAAAAATATCTAAAAAAATGAAAAAGAAGTGGATGAAAGGATGAAAATATGATGTTCATGAGAGGGATAAAAAAATATTGTGAATCCCATCTAAAGGCACTTGAAATTCAACCACTTTCATGTGAGAAAAGCTTCAAACTTTTCTTTGCAAGAGATATAGAGAATGTGATATATTTCAATGTCCACCTCATTTTAACACTTTTTTAACTTGTTTACAATAATCTGAGTTAAATAATAGATATATAAAATAAATAAACAAATATATATATACACACACATTATTAGTCTTTTTTTTCAACTCACAATTTTCTTCCTTTTCCTCAATTTCTATGGATGGGAAATTTTATTTTCTTAATCAGCTTTTTGAAAGCACGTCTTGGAGTCCCTTTTTTTAGTATATATTGGGAGAGGGGGACAAATACCGATTCTCGGGCTCAAACCTATACCGCTAGTGTTGAACTAGTTTACAACCAAGCAATGAAATCATTGCGTCATTGACCCATTTGGACTTTGGAGTCTCTGGCGTTAGCTTTATTCGTTTGCTTTCATGATTAATCACTTTTAGAAATGTTCATCATTTATTAACTAGTTTAAAAGCGTTACTACACTAATAAACAATTAAAACCACCAACAAAGTGATATAATCATCCTTTTGCTGTTAAATCTCATAATAGAACAATGGAAGTTGTTAAGCATCCATGGCAAAATCAAATGCCTTTGTATGAAGGTGGCCGCCGAGGAAAGAAGAAAACCAGTGGGCCGAAAGTTTGGGCCGTCGCTCAAGTGTTTTAAAGTCCACATACAAAAGCCCAAATCTTATGTCGTACCCATCGACCCATTCGAAGTTGTCCATTAAGGACCATACAAAATACCCTCTCACATCAGCCCCATTCCTGTCAATTAAATTGAATTTATTTCTTTTAAAAAAAAATTAAACATAAGGTATGGATAACATACCAGAATTAATCATATTAATTCGAACATATAGAAAAATATTAAGTTGTTTAATCAAGATGGCTCATAATCCTAGAAGTTAAATACAATCGAACTTGTGTTACAAGTTCGTCCAAGAAAAAGCTTACCTTATTTGAGATATTTAGGCTTCGTTTGATAACAATTGTTTTTTGTTTTTGAAATTTAAATCTATAATAACTATGTTTTTTGTTACTTAGATATTTGCATCTTATTTATATTTGTAGAAATCAAAACCAAAATTTGGAAATAAAACTTGTTTTTGTTTTTGAAAGTTGGTTAGTATCCATGTTCTTTCTTTAAGAAAGTATGAATACATTGTAGAGGTAAAACACTATCAAATTTGAGTAAAAATAAACTTAAATTTCTCAAACAAAAAACAAAAATGTAAATAGTTATCCAACAACACCTTAGTTATCAATTTGAAACAACTTTCTCATGAATAAAAATAAGAATGTTCTTCGATTTATTAACACCTTCAAAATAAAGAGCTATGGTGTTGTTTGTTTGACGTTCTTTAGCTAGGAGTTAGGTTTAAGATTTAGTAACTCCTTCTCGAAAACCTACATCCAAACGAGTTTTTACCAACTCCTCCTCAATTTTATTTTTGAAAATAACTCTCATTTGTAATCATTCATTTGTAACTACTCAATCATTTTTTAACCACTCATTTTTAATCATTTCTTTCAAATCAATCAAAATAACTTACTTTTAACCACTCATTTTTAATCATTTCTTTTTTAACTACTAAAAATAACTACTCATTTTAAATCTACATCCAAACAAGATTTTAACTACAACTCATCTACACAAAAACTACATCCAAACGAATTTTTGACACAACTTTCAATTTTTAACTCATCAACTCCTTAACCTAAAAACTACCTAAATATGTCAAACAAACACTTTCACGCAGATTCATATTCAAAATAAATGATATGGAATAAATCTGAAAGTTCAAGAATTAAATTTGAAATTTTAAAAGTTTATAAATTAAAATGGAACAAAATTTTAATGAGTAATATTTCATTCTTTATGACTAAGGAAGGGAGTCATCTTTAATGTATATGTGGCACCATTTGGTGCCACAAATTTTTTACTTTTTCTTTCTAATATTATTCAAACAAAAACTTTGTGGCACCAAAAGGTGCCACATATGCATATAAGGATGACTCCTCTCCTTAGTCAGAAGGAGGAAAGTATTACTCAATATTTATAAACTCTTCTAAAAAAAAAATTTATACACTAAAATAAAATAAATCTCAAAATTCAAGAACTAATACTATTCTACTTTTGAAAATTCACTGAGCAAAATAAAATCAAATATAAAGTTCATCGACCAAAATGATATTTTATTTTACATCAAAATTCAAGAACTAATACTATTCTACTTTTGATAATCATTTGATTTTTTTTTTTTGGATTTTTGAAATTTAAACATTTTTTACACAAATTTCATGCAATATATTTCACATTTTCTATAATCTATCATTCTTTCTTAAAAAAATATGCGAATAATAACTAACTTTCGAACAAAAAATTTGAAAGTTATTTTTTTTTCTATCCTAAATTTGGTTTGGTTTCTATAAATATAGGTGAAATATAGATATCCAAGTAAAAAATTATGATAAAATACTTGTTGTTGTAGGTTTAAATTTCAAAAACCAAAAATCAAAAATCAAATAGCTATCAAATCTCATCTAAGTTAATTAGCAATTTCTGGAGTGAAACTTAAAATAAAATTTTGTGTGGATTAAAAAAAAAAAAAGAAAGAAACAAATGGGAGTAATTATTTACCTGATTGCCCTAGCCAATGAAGCGAGGTAGTTTTTGTGGTATTCAACTCGTTTGGTGTCGTTTACTATGTCCTCAACTTTGTGACCATCACCTGGTGGGGCAGAGTATCCTGGGAAAATTTCATTTTAATTAATTTAATTATACTTCTAATTTTATTCCAACTACAAAAATTAAATAATCACAAACACAATTAGTTGAAGAAACTTACCATTTTCAGTGACCAAGATAGGCTTGTTTGGATACCTTTCTTTAATATAGTTAATGGTTTTTTCTAAGCCACTTGGGACAACAAAAAATCTTTCTTCTCCTGTCTGTCACATAAAAATATAAATGATCAGAAAAAAAAAAGATAAACATGATTTCTTTCTAAACAATTTTGAATTTACTTTCCTTTCATCAAAGCTACAATTACTTAGCTGAGAATACATGTTCTCAAAGACAAAATGTTGGACATTGAAAATCAATTGGTTTGAGGACAAAACTCTATATTATCTAATCTAACATAGAGTTTATTAAATTTAAATGAATATTCAATTTACAAATTCAGATCCAATTCAAAAAAACATCAAACGAACATGTTGAGGGTATTGATTTTGAAATAGAACTTTGTGTTCGGTAGGAGTATACATGGTCCGGATTGAGTTGAGTTAAGTGATATTTTGTATGAATCCAAATTTTTGGGTCGGCCAATTTGCCCAACCCTAAATATTAGAACAACCCAACCCGTATACTTTGGGTTGGGTTCTCGCAAATGTCACTGTATATAATAAGTAAAAAATAAATAAATAAATAATACATGACATTATACTTAATCATAAGTTATCTATCTTACTAGTGTATATTAACCTATTATAAAATATTATTCTTAATTTGAGAAAAAATCATAATTCCAACCCATAACTAAAAAACATTAATTATAACTCATGTTTTAGATAATTCGTGTAGTTTATGTTATCACTTTTATGTACTACCCCAGTGTTAGAACACAAACAAAATTGTCTCATATTAACTGGACGAGAGAGAAAAAAATTATAAATATATAAATGATGACGACCATATAGAGGAGAAAGAGCATACCGGATCTCCAATAGAAACGCCATTCCGGTAGCCTGTCGTGGCGAGAAATCCCATGATCGGGCGATCTCCACCGTAGGAACATGCAGAATGTAAACAATCTTGCGCATAAAGTGTGGTATAATGGTTCACACAAAGGTAATCTGAGCTTTCCTTTATAATATTCTTCTCCTCTTCGGAGAAACTTGGAAGTTCATTTCCTAAAATTTCTCGCATTTCTTTTGGGTAATCTCCGTATATTATTGGATCATACACCCTGTTCATTCCATAAAACAAATTACACCAATCAAATCGTGTACTATATTAGTGCTCTCAAATTATACTACTGACGAATATCAATTTCTAAGATTGAACCTGTGATCGTGATGTTGAATTAGATTACCGCCAAATAACGAACGAAACCATTAAAGCACAAACTCTTTCGATAAATTACATTTGTTTCTTTCTTGATAATTTATTTGGGTTTGATATTGAAAATTAAATATTTAAAAGTTTAAATATGGATATATTTTTTTTTTTTGAGTAGATGAATTATAATAGTATTTTAACTAAATTTGTTTCCATCTTTTTTTGGTAATGAATTTTAATGGGAAACATTAAAATTTTGTTGGAAAATAATTAGAAAATGGTACATGAATTTTAATGGGTTTGAGTCTCAAATATAATGTGGTTGAATTTAAAATAAAAAAAAAACATATTCATGTAGTTTAAAATTAGTTTAATTTTCCTATCTAAAACATTATCTATCTAATTTTAATCCTCAGCTTAGAATTGGTCCTATTATATAGTTTGTAATTAATGTTGATTCAAATTAGTCTTAAAAATATCGATAAATTAATACAAACAAAAAAGAGTGATTTTTTAAAATGAAATATCAAGAAACATTTATCTAATTAATTTTAAAAAAATGAAAAGTACATATACAAAAATGATATTTAGAACAATAAAGGGAAAAGATAGAGAAAAACTAGTTAAAAAAAAAAAAAAAAAAAAAAAACTGACCAAGCAAAGTTGAAAATCAAGGCTCTGTCCACAGCTTGTCTATCGAGTTCGTTGTCTGTTAGCGGTTCATACATGTGCCCAAATATCACAATTCCTATGGACCCACCTTGTTTAACCTGCAAATAAGTTTTTCCAAAAATAAATGGAAAAAATTATATACTTGAAAGATTTAAATCTTTAATCTTGATTGAAAAAATATATCTGACCTAATTCAAATTAATATATATATATATATATAAAAATGTAATAATCATTTTCAGATAATAGAATATAAGATGAAAAAAAGTAGTTCATAAATGAAGTTTACTATTCAAAGAAAAAAATGTTAAAGGGGGCTTAATGATTTTTTTTTTTTTTGAGAGATGATGTTACCAAATTGGCTCATTTACAAAATATTTAGAGCATGTTTGGAGTGAGTATTAAGTTAATCTAGATTAATTTAATCCTCTCAATTCGTGTTTGGTGGAAGGATTAAGTTAATCTCTACAATAATCCTCATATATTCTTTCTCTGCCTCGTTTTCCGAAATCATCTTTAATTCTATTTTTCAAACAATTTATTCAACTTTAAAATTTAGATTTAAAAATTTATTCAAATTATTGTTTTAGATTTTGTAGTTTATTTAATATATAATTGTATATTCTAAATTTAATGTTAAATGTTAAATAATTAAGGAAATAAATGATTCAAAAGAACAAAACAACTATATTTGAATTTCAAAAGATAATTATTTGAATGTAACAAAATTTTATTATTAAGATATAATATGAATCTCTTTAAATTTGGAAGGAATAGATATTAACAATATAATTAACAAATAATTTGAAATAATGGATATTAACAATTGACTCTTTTTATTGGAGAAAACTAAGTTAACCAATCTTCAATTTATATTGGAGAAAATTTTCGTACAATATAAAATGCATTCTTTTTACATTTGTAAAATATAAAATGCATACATCTAATAGAATGTTAAGAAATTTGTTTTGCTATTTTTTTTTATGGTATTTAAAAATGGTTCGAATTCCCTTATCCTAGTTATTGTAAAAATAAATTTAAAACTATATTCATTTTAAAAGGTATTAATGAGTTTTATTAAATAAAAAATCAAATAAAACATGTTACATGTAAATTTTCATAAATAATTTGAATCCATTTGGATACTTTAGTTTAATTAATTTAAAAAACAACATTAAATATTTTAATTGACTATTTTAAAATTATGTTCAATTGAAATCAATGGTTGGTACATAAAATATCACAAAAATTGCTAAATTTTAAAACTCATTTTACTACTTATAATATAATTTGATTTATTATTATACACATAAGAAATTTTACTTGTGTTATTTGATGACTTCTTTCTTAACATCTAAATAGGTTTTTATGTTTCTCAAAAGAAAAAAAAAACTTTTTTTATTATATATACCCATATATGAATGTAATTTTGTTATTTCTATATTAACTACAACTTTAATTTGAATGAGTATTAGGTAAAATAATTTAAAAATGGATGAAAATTAGGTTTACACTTTTAGGGTTTAGGTTTAACTTTCATCAACATATTTGAAGTTTGAACTACTCTTAAATACGAGTAAAATTGAATTTCAACTTAAGGTGTACTAAATTAATTAAATTGTTTTTTTAAAAATTTAAATTTATACCAAACCTTATAATTAAGCAATTAAATTAAAATGATTTTTACATAATTTAATGTCTTTCTAAATTTTTTTAATGAATATAAAATTTGTTATATATTTTTTAAATTTAATATAGATATTAAGTTAAAATTGAAATGAATAATAAACATATTTTTTTGAATGAATATTATATTGTTACTATTTCTAATTAATGTCATTTTGTCATTTATTTATTATCTAGAGAAAACAAGTTTTAAAAAATGTTAAATAAAAATTCAGTTTAACTTAATCGTTGCACCAAACAACAGTCAGCTTAATTTAATCCAGCTTAACATAACATGTTCACCAAACACAGATTAACTTAATCATCAGCTTAACTTAATACCGACTAACTTAATCATAATCCCTGCACCAAACACGCCCTTATGTATTTATGGACAATGATATTTCAAAGATTAGTATTTCGTATGAATATTGAGAAATGTAGTTATGAACCTTACTTGAAAATGGGTGCGGTAAAGGCGAACGGCCTTGGCATGGGCGAGCAACATGTTGTGCATGACAATGAGAGGCTCGACATCAGAGTTGCCGGCGGAGCAGTTTCCGAACGGCGGCGAGCAGCGGGCTGGAGGGTAAACTCCCCTTACATAAGCCAACAATGTTACTAAATTTGGCTCGTTTATAGTGATCCAATGCTTCACTTTTTCTCCAAATTCTTCGAAACATACTTTGGCAAGGTACACAAAATCTTCCCTACAATCATAATATCTTATAAAATTTACTTTAAAAAATCCCTTTATTAACTTTCTAACCATTTTCTTTCTCATTCAGCTAGTCTGATTACTTTTTTTTTTTTTTTGAGATATGAGTACCCTTTGTTTTTTAACAATTTAAACGATATTCTGTTTTTAAAAATTAAATTTATGGGTTTTATCTCACTCAAAAAAGTATTCCATTTTTTTCTTTTTTTATAAGAAGTATTTGAACCAATAAAAAACAGTATAGTCACTCAAATTGATTTTTTCTTTTGAACCAATATTTGGGAAAAGAGAAACCAAACATTTAATTTTATAGTTACTAAATCATACCTGACTAAAATCATTACTAAATAATATGTTTAAAAACTATATATATATATATATATCAAGTTTTGATGAATTATTATATGGTAAGAATTAAGTTGTTAGGAATTTGAAAATTCTATGATTAAATGGTTAGAAGATAGATAAAAGGAGAGAAATTACTGCATTTGAGAGCTCATCCAACTGCCATATCTTTCGTCCAGTTCAGCAGGGAAGTCGTGATGGTGAATTGTCACAAATGGCTCAATTCCTGTCCCATTCATTCACTTAGCTTAATTACTATTCTAATTTGTGCTAAATATTTCTTTTATTCACCAACATTCAAAATAATTTAACTCATATTCTACATAATCAACAAAGATTAGTAGAACCTAGCTGGATTAGTGGGAGTTGTTAACCAGTTGTAATTTAATTAACTAATAGGACCCATATAATTGTTATGTTAATAAGTCAAAAGGGTAAACTTTATTTTTGGACTATCGATTAATGATTGTAAAGGAAATAGTTTTTTAATATCTTTAACATAGAATTAGAATACACTCAGTTTGATTTCTAAATTTTAAAATTCAAACCTTTTTTTTTTTTGTATGTATTTTTGTAATTTACTTTTATAATTGTTTTATCTTAAAAATTAAATTTAGGTGAAACTACAATAATTATTTCATAAATATATTGAAATTTAAATATAGTTTTTTAGAGGTCGTTAAATATAATTTAATCATCATTTTAGTCAATATTATACTATATAATAAATGATTTTATTATCTCAATAATTAAAAGTGAACATTATTGAAACGTTAAAGATGAAAATATTTCCTGTAAAAAAAAATGAAAATATTTAATTTTAAAATTTAGTTAAATTTATTAAAATTCACATTTATGCTAAAAAATAGTTAATATTTTATTTTGAGCTTAAAAAATAATAGGTGTTATTATTTTAAAAAAAACTTAATAAAATTTATTGCATTAAAATTTAATTTTATCTCTAATTTTTAAAATCGATCCTCTTTAATTTTTTTTTCAATTTATCTATTAATAGACCAATTATTCTTTAATTATAAAATTTATAAGAGTTATATCATTATTATAATTATAAATATAAATAAGCTAAATATATTTATTAGTATACATCTATGAATTTAGTTTAAGTTGAAATGATAATTTTATCATTCTTAAAAAAAAAAAAAAAAAATCCACATCTCCAAGTCAACATATAAGCAACAAAAGATCTCTACAAAAATAGAAAAGTTGGATGAAAGTTAAGTAAATAATCTAACAAAAATAAGATAACTAAATTTTTTATTATAAAACAAAAAAATAAAAAGAAACCAAGAAAGGTAACCCAAGAAAAGAAAAAGTTTCAAATGTTTGTAAACAAAATATAGTGAACTATAAATACATAGTAATAGTAGAAAATCATTGTTACCAAACTTTTGAAACTGAAGAATTCATGCACTTTAACCTCATATGATAATCTTATCATTCTTCAAACTTTTTTTTTTTAGATCTACAAGTCTTTTTTGAAGACAACAATTATGCAAAAAAAAACCCCACAAAAATTATTGGAACAAAAAAAAAAGATGAAACTTAAGATAAATAATCCAACAATAATGAGATAACTAATTATAAAAAAAAACAAAGAAAAGTAAATCCAAGCAATCTGTAAACAAAATGGAGAGAACTATTTATTGGATTGGAAAATTCAATTTATTATTTTAATTAGAATATAAAATGTCAAATAAAATTTGGTAAAAATATCTTATTTTCTACTGATGAAAATCTAAATGATATCGTAAATATTTTTATTTATTGTTGAAATCTCTTATCTTCTAACTTAGTTATAAAATCTATAAGATTTGATAAAAATATATTATTTTTATGGATGAAAATGTAAATGGCATCGTTAATATCTTCTACATTATTTACATTTAATTTTTTTTATATTCCAATAGATGACATGTTTGTAATTTAAAATATGACTTAAAGGATAAAATCGTCTAAAAATGATTTTTCTCTTAAGTCACATTTTAAGTAATATGATAAGCCACACCTTAAGTAGTAAGGAGATTCGATAAACTTTAATTATAAATAAAACGATAACAGGGCTTGTAAGATTACATAAATATAGATTGTTGTATAAAAATTAGAAGTATAACATATATATATATATATATATATATATAGACACAAGGAAATGAGAGAAATACCTCTTAGCAACAAATGATTAAGGATTTTGTTGTAGAAAGCGACCCCTCTTTTGTTGACTTTACCAAATCTTCCCTCTGATCATAAAATTATTTTAAAACACAATTATTAGTGTTTTCTTTTACGGAATCAATCGATGGTTTGATTGATTATTTGGTTTGGTGTTAATCATTTTCACTCTTCGATCACGAGTTCAATCTCAAAATTGATATTTATTTGCGCAAATGAATATATTTTTCTCACCATAATTTTATACCCATTACTAAAATTATAGGGGTTTTGTATGTATATTGCAAAATGATTAAAATATTCCATAAGTAGCACAACAATGAAAATATTTGAAAGATTTTTACTAGATTCTATCAATAAAGGCTGATAGAATTAATTATGATAAAATGACTTCCATCACGAAAGAATGATAGATCCTATCAAAATCTTCGATAAAAAAGATCTATAGAGATTTTTTTAAAAAAAATGCAGAATTTGTTATAAATAAATTATTTTTAAAAAGTTGCTATAATTATAAATTGTGGTCAAAAAGTTGCTACAAAGCCCAAATTTCCAAAATTATATACTTTATAACATTATTCAATTTCCTAACACCAATAAACGCCGATGTGTCTATATCAAAATAAATGAACAAATAAATGCTAACGTCACTTTTGTCTTTCTTCTTCCATAAATAAACAACAATAATACACGATAATGTTAAAACATATATCTTAACTTCTAAAAAAAAAAAAAAAACATATATCTTAATTTGTGGAATTAAGAATGATAATTTTCAATTAGTCTTAGAAAACTATTAGTTTAATAACATCCTAAATTAGTGTCTGAATAATAACCTAATTCAGTTTTTATAGTTAAACAATATAGCTAACTTTTATAAACACTCTTTCATGAAATTTTTTTTGTCCTAATCACTACTTTTATATCTCAAAATTATTATGCACGGTTGAAGTGTTTTTATTTAGTTCTTATCTTTTCAAATCATACATATTTATTTGTTGACATTTCAATAATTTTTAATTTCAATTTCTTCAAATAACAAAATCGTTGATTATGTTATGAAATTTTGATTATCAAACAAATTTTAAATTATAATATTAATGAAATAATTAGTTTGTTCCGACATAAATTTAACATCTAAAGTAAAAAAAGTAAATAAACAAAGTAAATTCAAAAGAAATTAAGTAAATTATAATTGTTTGATTTTCAAATATAAAGAAATAAAAACTACACCCACATGAAGTGTTTCTTTGACATATTTAGATAGTTTTAAGGTTAAGAAGTTATATTGATGATTTATATTGAATAGTTAAAAATTGAAAGTTATGTCAAAAATTCGTTTAGATATAGTTTTTATGTAGATGAGTTATAGTCAAAATTTTGTTTTGATGTATATTTAAAATGAGTATTTAATTTTAGTAATTAAAAAAAAATTATTAAAAATGAGAGATTAAAAATAAGTTATTCTGATTGATTTGAAAAGAATGATTAAAAATGAGTGGTTAGAAATGATTGAGTAGTTATAAATAAATGGTTAAAAATGAGAATTATTTTCAAAAATAAAATTGAGGAAGAATTACTAAAAACTCATTTGAATGTAAGTTTTGAAGAATTACTAAATTCTAAACCTAACTCCTAGCTAAACACATCAAACAAACAACCCCACCTTGTCTCACACACACACAAATAAAAAAATAAAAATAAAACCTACCTATGGACCAAATTATCAATTTTATTCTTATAAAACGAATTTAGCCGATCAAAATTAGTAGAGAGAAGGGCAAATTACTTGGCAAAATTCTGGTCCAGGAAATGGAAAAGCGATAAGCATTCATCCCCATTGAACCCATCAACTCAATATCTTCCTGCACAAATTTCCCCATTCTCAGAAGCAAATAAACCCCAACAATCCAACTCCGGTGACCGGAAAATGGGTGAAACAGAGTACCAGAAACCGGTGGTAGTGATCGTCGGCGACATCTCCGGTGTCGTTGTTCTGGGTATTTCCTGCAAAATCACACATTTTTAAGCAATTTGGGGAAATGGGTTTTAATGGGAATTCGATTTTAGCAAATGGGTTGACCTGGAATATGGGAAAAAACATCCCAATTGCTCAATCCTTTCCCATCTTCAAGATAAGCCCCTTCGACCTGCCAAAAAAAAAATCCCTAAAAATGTTGAGATCCAGAAATTGAAATGAAGATGAACAGAGAAAAGGGGAACCTGATAAGATGAGGTGGCAGCTCCAAAAAAGAAATTGTGTGGAAAATCTGATCTTTTGATTTCTTCATCTTCATTTTGGGCAAAAGTTTGAGCTGAAAAGAGGATGACGACGACGACAAGAACAGAGAGAAATTGATGGCTTTTAGTGGTCATTGTACCAACTTATGAGGGCTCTAATTGGCAAGTCAGATGTGCAACCCAAGCATGGGGCAACCATGATTTAATAGGCAACTTTTTTTTATCAAATTTAGTTTCCTAAATTCAAATTTATTAGATTTCCTTTTGGACATTTAATAGGTTGGGTAGGTAGTGTAGGACTTTTAATTTCACTAGAATTTTAGCACGTGAAATTTTTTTAAACAATAAATTATATATATTTATTTATAATTATAAATTATTTCTTACATTTTTATACTAAATTTAATCATCAAATAATAATCTCTCAGTCTTTTTTTTAAAGCAACAATTATGCAAAAAAGATCCTACAAAAGTTATTGCAACAAAAAAAAATTACATGAAAGTTAAGGTAAATAATCTAACAAAAATAAGAGAACTTATTATACAACAAAAAAAAAAAAAACAAAGAAAAGTAAATTCACGCAAAGAAACTGTTATTTGTAAACAAAATGTAAAGAATTATTTATAGAATTGGAAAATTTTAATTTATTATTTTAATTAGAATATAAAATGTCATGTAAAATTTATAAGATTTGGTAAAGATATCTTATTTTCTAGGTTATAAAGATATGAAAATTTAAATGATATTGAAAATATTTTCATTTGGTTGTTGAAAGCTCTTATCTTCTAACGTAGTCATAAAATATACGAGATTTGATAAAAATATCTTATCTTCTACGGATGAAAATCTAAAAGATATTATAAATATTTTCTACATTATTTGCATTTAATTTTGTTTATATTTCAATAAATGACATATTTGTAATTTAGAGTATGACTTAAGAGATAAAATCATCAAAAAATGATTTTTTCCTTAAGCCACACTTTTATATATATATATATATATTCGTTAGCTTAAAGTGGCGGTTGATCTTAATGCTTGGTTTTTATAATTTCAAATTTAAAGTTCTTTTGATTTTGTTGGTATATTTTTAAATTAAAATTTTGTGGTAATATGGTGATAAACTTTGGGTGTGTTTGAGCCCCGTTTATGTAAATAATCGAGTTGGTTATAATAAACCAACCGATGTTTGCCCCACCATTTATTATAAACGGTGGTTACTTAAGCTTGCATGCTCGTTTATCTAAACCTTACTTGTATTACTTTTTGTTACATAATCTGCCCCTCAAATACCGTTTATCATAATCCATGTTGTAATACCTTGTCCCTCAAACACCATATATTAACCCACAGTTTATTATAAACTTTCGTCTATCATAACCAAACCGGTGCCCAAACACACCCAAAGTTGTCTTGCATTATAGTCATTTTTTCCCCCCAAAAAGTAGTACAGTGGTTGAAAACTTGGACTTTGAAGAGACATCTGCTTTCTTCAAAGTCTCGGTTCGAGATTCACCTATGACATTATTATTGTCTCTGATCCCCGACTTAAATATGAACGTGGTTACCCAAATGGCAGTCATTTTTAGATATTTTTAATGTTTTTGGTTGGACATTAAAAGGGTAATAATAGAGCATTTATGTTTTACAAAAGTACATATTTATGACTTGAGCTTCACGAGGAAAGGATCAGAAGTATTTGAGAACAATAGATGAAGATTTAGCAAATTGTTGTCGGTGGCAGCCGATGAAAGAAGAAAATTAGTGGGCTGAAAGTTTGGGCCGTCGCTCAAGTGTTTTCAAGTCCCCATATTAAAAGCCCAAATCTTGTGCCGTACCCATCGACCCATTCAAAGTTGTTCATTATGGACCATAAAAAACACCCTCTCACATCAGCTCCACTCCTGTCACAAAATGGCATTATTACAATATTTATAACAGAATAACATTTTTACATTATTTTATTTATGAAATAGATTTTAGGTATGTGAGTTGGATGTTGAGTGTTCAAACACTTTTTTTTTTTTTTTTTTTGCAGTTTAACATCAATATTTATAGTTTCCGGGCTAGTGGTGCAATAGTTTCATTGTTTAGTTATAAATCAGTTCAATATCAGCGTCACAAGTTCGTTTCTCCGATATATATAGTTGACGAATTAGAATTTGTTATCTTTCAATAAAAATACATGTCAATTATTGTTTATAGCAAGATTCATGTTTTCTTTGAAAAATTACAAAAATTAAAAGTGGTGACTCGAATTCAAAATCTCTTATTATTAGTCATAGATAGATCCCGCTAAGCTACCACAATTGTTTAGCAAAGCTCACTTTGAGTAAATAAGTTTATGTTGATTATTTAACAATGAAAAAAAACCATGATCTAAAACAAAGGACAATGACAAAAATCTTTAAAATAATGTCAGATACTCTAATAAAATATATAACTAAACTCTAAAATTAAGATTTAAAAAAAAAACTCCAAAATAAAAAATGAAATGAATTATTGAAAAAGTAAGCGGGCTATTAATTGAGGTAAAATAAAGCTTTTTTAAAAAATAAATGTTAAAAGTAGGTTTCGTTAATTAAAAAATCATCTAGGATAAAATCAACGAATCGTATAAAATATATAAAAAAAGGAAACAAAAAAGAGGTAAGCCTGGTCAAAGTCAGTCAAAATCATATGATCAAATATATATATATATTCCGTAGCAACCCCTCATGGAAACAAACCATAGGCTGTATAGAAATTTGGAAATCAAAAGAAACAGAAGAAGCAGCACCATCAACTCTAGACAAAGACCATCCCGAATGTGGTAACCGTTCGCGGTCGATAGCACAACACGGAATCGAGAAATTGGAGCTTAGCTCTCCACTACGTCGAATGGTTTGGACAATTGAACTGCAAATAGGAAATTAGGTTTTTTTTTTTAAAATTTAAGCTTATTTTTACTCAAATCTACAACAATGTGCTTCATCTTCTCTACAATGTCTGCATCTTTCCTTAATATAGTATATCACTGCTAACCAAATTTCAAAAATATAAACAAGTTTTTGGAAGCTACATTTTTTTCCCCGAATTTTGGTTAGTTTCTTAAAATATAGGTAAGATGTAGATATCCAAGTAAAAAAAATCTATGATTAAATTGTTGTTGTAGGCTTAAATTTCAAAAATAAAAAATAAAAAATAAAATAATTATCAAACGGGATTTTATCTTCTGAATCTTTTATACCCAATAAGAGAGTTAAGTTATTGCAAGACATAGCTTGCAATTTTTAATCAAATTGGATTCTGTGGGTTTTGAGAAGAGAATGTCTAGACCTCTAGCCCGCATCTCATCTCCTTATTTTATTGAATTCTCGAGTCCTTATTTGATAATTATTTTATTTTTTATTTTTGAAATTTAGTCTACAACAACTATTCTAATCTATCGTTTAAAAATGAGCCCAAATTTTATTCTTGTTTTTAATATTTAGTTAGGATACAAATCCTTTCTTAAGAAAAGATAAAATCATTTATAGAGAATTTGAGTAAAAACAAGTTTAAATTTCAATTATCAAATGGTGCTTGTTTATTTAGTTTAACGATAATTACGAAAAATTTAAGCACAGTGACTTTTTAGTCGTTATGTATACATTAATGTTGATCACTCTTGTCGTTAAAAAATATTGCTAATTTCATCCAATTTTCTAAGCACTTTTTAATTTATTAAGATTGCAATTATTATTATTATTATTATTATTATTATTCTTTGAGATTATATTAAGATTCTTAATTTATCTATATAATATGTGTAATTTGTATATCTTTACTTGAAATAGGAAATTTCTGCTATGAGACACACGTATCCTATTAGTATTAACACGTTAGTTGAAACTATTTATAAGACCACTAGCTATGGGTGAAAATTTGTAAGATAAGGGTTAAATCATAAGACATCAAGTTAGGAGGCCCAAAGAGAACGGTTAAAGCAGGTGCATACAAAAAAATCGACAACATGAATAATTCAGATGATCCAATTCAAATCATAAGGGTTGGATTGGATTGGCTTTTGGACTGATTAATTTTCTCAAGTCTCAAACGCTAAATCAAAGTTAGAAAAACATAAGTTAATGTGTCTTATATCACACTGGTGTTAATTAATCTCGGTGCAATCATTTTCGGTAATATAAATTTGTTGTTGATCCTACTAACCAAATTTTGATATCAACACTATTATTAAAATTCATTTCAATCATGTTTGTAGTACATATTAGATAAAGAACGAATTTCAAATATTCTGAAAAAAGAAAACTTTAAATGATTCACTCTTTATAACTATTCATTTAACATGTTTTATCTCTTTAATATATTTATGCTTCTTCTTGGCTTGATATGATTCTCTCTTATTTATAATCTATTTAAGCTTTGTCTTATCTCTGAATTTTTATTTTATTTTTTTACAATAAAAACTTTTGTCATGCAAAAAAACAACGCTAATTAATGTAGAATATGAAGTATTATAACTTTGTTTAATTTTTTTTTATAAAAGATATATTCTATAGATGTCAAAATTTTTAAAAATAAATTAAATATAGCAAAATTGTATTTAATCAAGCAGAATTTGATTTAATAATTAAGTTAAATAGATTAATTCAAGCGAGTAAAAATTAATGGCTTCAATCAACTAAATCCGATTGAAAATAAAAGTGAATGTAATTAAAATTGAAATATTTTTAAAAATTATTATAACTAAAATAGGAATATTAAAATTTGCTTTTCTACCATACATTTTTTTTAAATGTCTATACTTAATACTGTACATAAAAGTTGAAATATGGAATTCTTTCTCTACTTTTGACTATTCAACGCCGTCCATACAGCTACAATTATATTCATATTTCACAAGTCCAAAATCCTTGCCCACATCTTCCAACAAAGACAGTAGATTTACATACAAAAGTGTGTGTATCTGATTCCTTTAATTGTAGCTAAATTTTAAAAATAACATAAAATAAATAAACTTTACCTACTCAATGAAGAGTATATTATAACTGAAATGATGACATGTTGGCTTTAATAATTGTAATTCAATTCAATTCCATAATTTAACTCTCACTTATTTAAGAGATCGTAATATCTATTTAGGATTTATTGTCTCCCTCTTCAATTTATACTAAAAAATAAAAATTAAATTTATATATATATATTTCAAAGACCAGATTGGTTGTTTAAGTCCATCAACCACCTTTATTATACTAACAAAAAGAGACTTAATTCTTAAAAACAATTTTTTATATACTGAATTTTTAAATATATCGGTAAACTATACGTTTTGTGTCAATATACTCTTGAACTTAAAAAAAATGTTCTTAAAGTATTCTTTAAATAGAAACCATTAAATTTTTATTTTGAAAATACTTTTAAACTTTAATTAAGTTTCAATAAGAATTTCTAGTCCTGTTGAATAATCATTTGATTTTTTGTTTTTGAAATTTAAGTCTATAATAAACATTTTATTATATGTTTTTTTTACTTGGATATACACATATATTTGTAGAAACCAAACTAAATTTTTTTAAAAAATAGTTTCCAAAAATTTATTTTATTTTTAAAAGTTGGTTAATATTCACTTACTTTTTTAGGAAAAAAATAGATACAGTATAGGAAGGGTGGAATACATTGTAGGAAATTTATAGAAAATTTGAGTAAGAGTAGAATTAAATTTTAAAAACTAAAAAATAAAAAATCAAATATGGCCTTACATATTTGATTACAAAAGATAATTGTTACTTTCAATTTTAGGGATATTTAATTTCAATTGTACCTCCATGATTAGAACTTTGAACATTTAAAATTTTCAGTTTTATTTTTTTTAGTTCCAAATTTCTTTGACTTTAGGGTAAGTCAAACACTTTGAATACATCATTTTTTGCCTACCATAAAAACCTACCACTCTTTTCTTCTATTTTAATACAATCTTCAGCTCTACTCTAATTTGCCAAGACATCAACGAACAAAAAAAAAAATATTAGTATAATATAGAGTTTCATCTCAAAATCAATTGATCATGAAGAGAGTAACTCATATCTCTTATAAATATTTATTAGATTCTCCACTTTTTCAATGTAGAATAATTGTGGAATCCTAATATACCACATACTACCTCTTTTTAGATTTTACTTATCTTAAATCGAATCTAACTTTTATTTTATTTGGTCAAATGCCCCTTTTTTTTTTTTTTGAAGAAAGGTCAAATACCCATTTGATACTATATTATCTAATAATTATGTTGTCATGTAATTAAATAAAAGTTTATAATTAAAATATAAAAAAATTCAAATTCGTAACATTTTAATCATTAACATGTTTATATGAATTGAATTGTTGCCCCTATTAATAAATAATTAAAGTTACACTAGCCTTTCATGAGAAAGATCATTCGTGATATTTGACCAAACTAAAAAAAGAAAAGAAAAAAAAAATCCATTCTAAATTCAATGTGAACTCAAATTGTAATTATTATTATTATTTTTAATGGGAACTCAAATTATAGAGACTGAATTGATAACTTTAAGTAGGTGCCTAATTTGTTCTTCATTTTTCCTTGGTTCGTTTGTTTGGCAAAAATTTAATAGCCGTCCAAAAATCCTATCCATTTAACCAAAGTTCCACGTGGCAAGAAAAGAAGCACCAAAATGGAGCACATTGTATTTTCCACAAAATAAAAAAAATCTCATCTTAAAAGTGAAATAAATAAATAAATAATTGAAACTTTGGGGTATTTCCATAAAGCATCCTCTAATAAGAAAATGCCACGTGTTGTACTCATTCTATCACACTAAATTGAAGAGTGAAAGAAATTCCTAACTCTCCTATCCATATCTCACCAATAATCCAAACACCTCTCCAATAGATTTATTCTCTTCAACCTATTGCATTTATCTATACGATTCTCTAACTTTTTTTCTCTCTTTTTTTCCAACTTATTCTTTTAAATTAAATTAAATTAAGTAAAAATAAATTAATTATACGCATCGTAATCTTATTAGAGTTTAATATTTTAAAATTTAGAAACTCGAGAGAAAACATTATAATGATGAGAGATGTTACATTTTTTTAATAAGATGTATAATTTCTTTTTCTTATTGTCATTTCTTTTTTAGAGATAAAATTTAATGAATAAATAAAAAGAAATACAAATCATGATTTTCATTATTATCTTATAATTAATTTTAGCAAGTTTATATATGTAGTTACTTTTTTTTAGTACATATTGGGGAGAGAGACAAATACCGATTTTTGAACTCGAACTTATGACAATAATGTTGAACTGGTTTAGTTACATATTTACATATTCATGTATCATTTATGAACATTTGATAGAGAAAATGAAATATAGCTAATCTCTCGATAGATTTTGTTTTTTAAAAAATATCTTAGAATAAAAAAAAGTAGTCTTTTGACCCAGCTTTAATCTCTTTGAAACGTTTTTTCCCTTTTAAGGAATTCAATTATTTAGTCTTTTTCGTTATTTAAATGAACAAAGACTTCTGTTAATAAAAATATACTTATAAGAATATTAGATATAATTCCATAACAATTATCTCTTCAACAAAGGTTGAAGTTTTTATTAGATAATATAACTAGGAATGAGATTAATAGATTACATATTTTAAAAAGAGAAAAACTTCTCTCCACATGAATAAAGATTGAAGTCTTTATTATATAATATAATTAGAAATGAGATTAATAGATTACATATTTTAAAAAGAGGAAAACCTCCCTACACATGCATGTGTAGGGGAGCCCTACATTTGAGGATACAACATTTAAAGTTAGGGTGATTTAAACATATAATCTCAACAACATTCGATGTACACTAATGTCACTTTAGTTATTGTTGGTGTTGGCACACAATATCATATTATTGTTTTTTTCTAACTCACTGTCTAAAATAATATGATTTGACATTACTTTTCTATAAATGTGATGGGACTTATTAAACTCTCATACCATTGACATAAAAATATAATGGTACAATATCGATGACATTTACTAATAATTAACGAAGATACAATTTCAAATACACTTTGGATAAGAAAAATTAAAGGTAAAGGTAAAAAGAAATAGAAAAACGCGTGACCAAAAATTATTGGCACGTAAAAAAAAAGGAAAAAGAAAATCCTCTGCCTAACTTTTGTCCTTGTGTTGCCCCTCCCATGTTACGCCACGTGTCACCATTCACTTTGCCGACTGCGTAGTTTTTATTTCATTTTATTCTATTACGCGCGTGAAAAACGGCCTTCCACAACTTACTCATTTCCTCTTTCTTATTTCTTTATTTTTTTAAATAAATATAAGTTAAACAAAATAAATGAATCACTCAATAATTTCATTATTTGGTTGTAAACCAGTTTATCACAAATATTACAGGTTCGATTATAAGAATCTATATTTGTCTTCTCCTTCTATATGAACTCAAATAATAATAGTAATAAATATAAGATAGAAAATTGACCAAAATCCGTCCATTTAAAAAGAAAAATATCTCGCCCTAAATAATGCAAGTATATAATAATAATAATTAAAAATTATGATTTGAGAGAAGTAATAGATTAAGAGACAAATGATAAAAAGTATGTAAAAGCCAAAGGTATTTCGAAGAAAGTTGGCAAACTTCGCTCTAAGATTTTTTTTTTTAGTATATAAAGGGGGAGGAGAGACAAATACTAATTATCGAGATAGAACATGTGACGCTGGTGTTGAACTGATTTACAATCAAATAATAAAATAATTGTGACACATACTCATTCAATTGCTCTAAAATCAAATTAGTATACTCATATGAAACCAGCGAGACCACACTAGTGGGAGATTTAATAATTTATCTTCGAAAAGAAAAGATTTCTCTCATCGAAAAGATTTGGATTGCTCCACATAAACGAATCATTTACAGCAAAGTTTAGGAAAACAATCAACACAAATGATTCCGAGCTTATTACAATGAGAACGAAACTATCGTAAAAGAAGAATGGCAACCTAAATTAAGATCACCGACAATATTCATTAATTCAAATTTTAATAAAAAGGTTATTTTTTTAATAATTAATATCACATCTTATTTTTCATTACTTTTTTATCACTATATTAATAAATAAAAAGTTATAATGTAGTTAATAATATTGTTCATTGATTGTGATAATTGAGTACATTTATGAATAATAATATTTTGAAGTGTATACTTATGAGATTAAAGATTATGAATTCTACTACCACTTTATTGAAGAACTAAAAAAAAAATCTGATACTTACAGAAAAAAAAACGAATAAAAGAATTTTGATGAAGCAGGTTTTCTTAAAAATAAATAAAAATGAAAAAGAAAAAAAGAAGTAATTTTATCGCTATCTGGAGGGTGCATGCACCTTGGCGGTATTAGAAGCAGATAAGTTCCAACTCCAACAAATTTCCTTTCCGCAAATGACACGTGTCGAAGTACGAATGGTTCACATCCTCAACTGGGTCCCACCCTCTCTCTCTATATAACCCATTTCCCACCCAGCCTCCAAGTTTCAATTCTCAGAAACAAAAAAACCCCATTTTAAAAAAAAAAAAAACCCCCAAATTTCTGTTCCATTTAATTTAATTTTGTGTGCAAGAAGAAAATGGGCGTCCCTGAAAAAGACCCACTTTCGGAGCTGAAACTGCCGCCTGGATTCCGATTTTACCCCACCGACGAAGAGCTTTTAGTTCAATATCTCTGCCGGAAAGTCGCCGGCCAACATTTCTCCCTTCCGATCATCGCCGATATCGATCTTTACAAATTCGACCCATGGGATCTTCCCAGTAAGTTTAAACAACCAAAAGCAAAACCCCCCATTTCCCAATTTCTGTTTTTTAAAATCAAAATTAAACCCCGTTTCGTTCGTTGTTGCAGGTATGGCTCTGTTTGGAGAAAAGGAATGGTATTTTTTCAGCCCCAGAGACCGGAAATACCCGAACGGGTCGAGACCCAACCGGGTCGGTGGATCCGGGTATTGGAAAGCCACCGGAACCGATAAGATCATCTCTACCGATGGGAGAAGAGTTGGCATTAAGAAATCTCTGGTTTTTTATGTTGGGAAAGCTCCAAAGGGTACGAAAACGAATTGGATTATGCATGAATATCGATTAATCGATTCATCCCGCAAAATTGGCAGCACCAAGGTTTGGATTCAATGTTCCTCTGTTCTTTTATGTTGCTCTGTTTTTGTGTTGCTCTGTTTTACGGTGATTCAATGTTGCTCTGTTTTTCATGATTCAGTTGGATGATTGGGTTTTGTGCCGAATTTACAAGAAGAATTCGAGCGCTCAAAAGGCTCCGGCGGCGACGAGCAGCATTTCGAGCATGGAATGCAGCAATGGCGGGTCGTCGTCCACGTGTTCTTCGTCGCACCTCGACGACGTTCTCGAGTCCTTGCCGGAGATCGAAGACCGGTTCTTCCACTTGCCTAGAGTCAATTCTGGTCACAGACACTTGGTCTCCGCCGGTTTTGACTGGGCCGCCGCCGCGGCCGCCGCCACCGGAACGTCCTTTGACGGCTTCAACTCTGTTGCCGAACTCCCTCTTTTGATCCAGTCTCAGGCTCAGCCTGGATTCATTGATTCCGGTATGTATATTCCGGCGAGGAGTACGGCGGAGCAGGAAGTGCAGAGTGGATTGCAACGGTTTCAGAATTCCGGCAATTGGTTGCCGCCAAATTTTCCCAACTCCGGCGACGATTTTGGGTTCTGAAAATGTCTGTGAACCGGTTTGAACCGCGGTCGGCCGGTTTAGAAGAGTTTGTGTATATAATTTGTTGGGCTAACATTTGGGATTTGTAATATTCACGACAACGGAAGGAACACATGGAAATTAAGTCCAAATTTTTATTACATATTTATTTTGTTTTATTTATTAGTTTTTTTAGTTCTATAATAAGGCTTATTACTTCTTGGTCATTGAATCTAATGAAGCTGAACTCGTTTTATTTTGTAGTTTTAGTATGAATAAAAAGAATAATTTTGTAGAAATGAGATTTTTTTTCCTCTCTCTAATTTTAAATATTATTTAAAAAAAACTAAAATTATAAAACACGGGACATTTTTTTTTAATAATTCATTGGTGTACAAAATTACTAATGGGGAGTGAATAAAAATTAGTGTAGTATCTAATAATCATTATGGTGGAACTAAATAATATATATAATTTATTTATATTTAGTTTTAGTATACAATTTGTATATCCTTGATTAAAAAGTTAAAATAAATGAGTATATTCGGTTGTAGTATACAATTTGTATATCATCGATTAAAATATTAAAAAAGAAAGAAAAAAAAGGTAGAACAACGACATAACTAAGATATGTTCAAGTAGCATTTGAAGGTTACAATTAATTCGTGGATTGTGCTCAATATTGAGGGCAATATGAAAGAACAGTGTAACCATATCAAGATATTAAAACTTGAATATATATATATATATATATAGCTCAATAGTTAATGTTAGAATATTAATATTAGACCATCGATATTGTTAATGTTTATTAATAATAATCTATGTTTATCTCTATTATATAAAAGCCAATAAATCTTTTAAGTTAGGTTAGAGTTTTATCATTTCACTTCTGTAAACTCTGTTAGTTGAGAGTTTAATAATAATTTTGACATTTTCTTAAAGCTTTGCGTATGTCTTAATCTATAATAGAAGTTAAAACAATATTGGAAAAATATTTAGCTTAATTTTCTATAAAATTAAAAAAATATTTAGAGACGTACATTTTAGACAATTTACTATCAGTAGCACATTTTACTTCTTATATTATATTTGCAGTACAATTTTTAAAATAATTCATCTATAACATTTGATTTTTTATCAATAATAGAACTCAATCAATAATAGAATAAAGTAGTGATAAAACTCAACCAATGATAGAACCTATCACTGATTAAATTTTATTGGTGTTAAGAATTCAATATGAATTTTTTACTATAAATGAATTAGTTTTGATTTTATACATGTAAATGTTTTACATTTTTATTATGCATGCAAAATCTCTTACATTTTAATTATGAGATCACACATTTAAAAGTGATTTTAGTCGATACTTTATTTAGTTGCACAAAATTATTTTACTGGCAAATTACCATTAAAAAGGAAGAGAAAAAGAGAAGCTTTTGTCAAGAAAAAAAAAGGAAGAAGAAAGAAAGAGAAAAAAGAGTCCATTTTACGTTCAAAAAATTGAGGGCAATTTTGAGTTCTTTTTGTGAAATTTTTTTGAAGTGATTCTAAAAAACAATAAGAGTTGTTTGTTTGTCATATTTAAAGATGATTTAGTTGGACGATTTATTAATTTTTCTTCAAAAATTTACATTCAATTTTTTTTTATTAACTTCTCATTTTTTTTTAAATAACTCTAATTTAGAAGGTCCAAGATTTCTTCGTCGAATGGGTAGACGGGCATCAATCTTCGTTTCTACAAATCCTTGTCGACTCACTGGATCCGAAGCCCCTTACTCTCTAAAGCTTTACCACCCTTATCTATTAGTAAAGCTCGAAACACTTCCACGACCTCCTGTCCTTGGCCTTCCACGATTCTCTGTTCAAGTACCTCACCTCTCTCAGAATAAATGATTCATTGGCTTCATTTTTAATGATTCATTTGTAATTACTCAACCATTTCTAACCACAAATTTTTAATCATTCATTTTAAATTAATCAAAATAACTCATTTTTAATAATTGTTTTTTTTAACTACTCATTTTAAATTTTTATCTAAACCAGATTTTGACTCTAACTAATCTACACAAAAAAAAAACATATCCAAACAAATTTTTGACTATAACTCTTAATTTTTACCTATTTACAATAACTCCTAAAGCTAAATACTCATTAAATATGGCAAACAAACACCTCCTAACATGTTGTCTGAAAATGAGATCACTTTAAGATCATTTTTTATGATAGCTTTTTTTTTTTTAAAACAATTATTAACCAAGATAATATTTTCCAAAGTGATTTTTTGTTGTTGTCAAATACTAAATGGATAATCACTCATAATGTTCACTTAAACACGCTCTAATTAGTATAGGTTTAAATCTCTATCCATTCCTTCTATTGGTAATCCCTATAACAAAATTGCATCTCTAAATTCACACATGAAAAATGCAGAATGATTAAAAAAAAGTGGGCGATACAAAAGTTTTTTTCCTTTTCTTTTCTTTTTTTAAAAGAAAAATAAGTGGATAGAATAGCATAAAGTCATGCAATAAAATTAAGTTACACATTTATGAAAACGTTGAAAATGATTATTTAAATAATAAAATGGACAACTCGCTGATAGAGATAGCATCTATAAGTACTTATGATGATAAATCAATAATGAGATGCTGAATTCACAATTAAAAAAAAAAAAGTTAATTAATTTGTGCGTGGCTCGAGCATACAAACATAAATTTATATAATGTGAACATTCATATAGAAAATTCGGTATCAAAAAAAGAGATTGGTAAAAGTATGTAGGAGTTATTTTAAAAAGTAGTAAGTTTAAAAGTATGTAGGAATTATAATTCATAGTCTAAGATAAATAAATTTACCCCAATAAATGTGGATTCCCTTTTATAATTTTATTGTTCTTTTACTAGAATAATAATATTAAATTATACAACTTTACTTCAATTATCAATAAATATTGTAATTGTTTTGATGGATTTTTCAAAATAAATATAGTTTAATTGACGTAAAACTTGTATAACATTCTTAAATTTACATATTCCACAAACCTAACATAAAAAAATATTATTTTTAATTGTAATATTAAATTGAATTACTACTGGACAATGAAAACTAAGCCCCACCAATTTTGTATGCCAATTTTAATATTACATACATACATAGAAATGAATATATATATATATATATATATACACATACTACGGGTTTGTGTCATGTGGAACGATGTGTGCCACGAACCGGGTTTTGTTTCTTTTGAAATAATGTAGTTTTTGTTTATTTCCATGTGTTTTCTATGTATTTGTTTTAAATTATTAATTCACATTTTTTTTAAATTGTGTTTTATTATTTATTATTGTAATTTGTATGTTTGTTGGGCATTCCTAGTAGAAATCAACGATTTATATATTTTTTTTACTAAAACATAGAGGTTGGAATCTTATTATTACTTCAGACACTTTTTTTTATCAATAAAAGTAATTTATATAGAATCAAGGTAGAAGTTAAGGGCATGTAATTTTTTTTTTTTCGATTTCAAAAAAAAAAAAAAAAAATCAAACCTTTTTATCTTCTAAATGCCATTACGCTCTTATAGTCTATTATATAGCAAAATTACACAACTAAATATAATTTAACACATATTTTAGTTCAAAAACACATTTGACCAAAGACTTCATAAATTGAAATCACCACCACCAAATGTTAGTTAAATTTAAAAAAGAAAACATAAAAACAAAATATTGAATCTAGCTATTCATGAACTTCCTCCAACTCTAAATTAAATAAATCCAAGGAGTAAATCAAAACTAAAATGTTTTATTTTTTAATTTTTAAATTTTAAATTACACCATACCTAATGTCCTAATCCTATTGGTTGATATGGAAAGCAAAGTTCAAAACAATTGGTGGGCAACCTTCATGATCAAATATGAGTCTAGTGCCTATAAACTATAAAACTCTTTTTTTTTTTGGACCACTTTCATAAACACAAAACCCTCCCCCTATTTATCAAATTTATTGGAGCGTTTATTATATCTTTGGTTTGAAATTTACACGTTCAAAATGATGTTAATCTTATTATTTGAGCTAAGTCAACAAATTTTATTGCCTATTTAATGTTCAAGAGCATCTATGAATAATAATTGGTATCAATTAAATACAAATTTAAGTATAGTAGTTGAATTTTAAGAAAAAAAAGATAAAAGAAAAAATTGAGATTAATACAACAACGTCAAAACCTTAGGATTGTCATATAAAAATTTGATGATAAGATCATACCCGAAATATGGTTGTCTATAAAGTCACATAAATAACCAAAAAAAAAAACATTAAATTTAAATTTTGACCTAATAAAATAACTTTGTTTTTCTTAGTTTATTTTTCAAAGTTCTTATAATTCAACGACGTAATTTTAATAACATCTTGTATAACTTAATAATTATGTGATTAAGTTTGAACCAATATTAAATAATAATTAAAAAAAGAGAATAGAATAGAATGAATGATTTAAATTCATAATTTTTCGATCAAGACATACGTAATGTTAATTAAGTTATATACTAATGTTAGAGTGATTTTTGTAAAGCCGTTCAACTTATATATTTTAGTTTAATTTTGAACTTTCAAACATTGTTTTCTTAAACTTTAAATCTTGCAATTTATTTTCTAAAAACAAAACTTAAATCCTGCAATTTATTATTTATTGAGTATAAAGTGGGGGAAGAATACTAGCAAATCCTACATAGAAAACATAAATAGAGTCGGATACTCTCAAATAATATAAAAATCAAATACCGAGTAACACCAAACAAGATAATCAACTGCTCCATCTATTTTTTAAAAACAAAACTTGTAGTGGTAAATTTGCATAAACAATTTAACCCAAATCATTGAACCCAAAGTAGGATGTCTGTGGGCCACTTACATGATGAATGAGTACTAAGTAGATAGAGATGTAAGCCGCAATTAATGAAGGTCATATTGTCACAATGTGGAAGACAATAATTTTCAATTTTTAATGAAAAAAGTACAATGATATACAAACCAAAACAAAACAGTGCTTTGAATAGAGCCACAAAACAATCATACAACATAGGCCTGTATAATTGTTTAAACTTTTAAACCATGCAAAAAAATAAAAAAAAGGAAAAAACACTAGTTCATTGTATACATTTTAAGAATTATTTAAACTAGTCTTTTAAATAAGAATTGAAAGGTAAAAATACTATTTATCACACATAATTTTAAAAACTAGGATTTAGTTCACTGAGCTTGATAAAATTTAAAAATAATCATTGTCAATTTACAATGCAGATTAAATATTTAAAAGTTAGATAATCCAGGTCAATAATGATAAGTGAATTAAGTGACTTAATAAATAAAATTACATTATTCTATTAAAAAAACAACACACACAGATATATATATATATATATATATAGATTCTCAAAAAAAAAAAGAAGTATATATATATATATATATATATATATATATAATTTATGAGCAATATGAACGATTATTTTTAGGTTTTATGAGATATATCTAGACTTGTTTCCACCAAACACATGTCAAGAACCAGACCCATTCAGTAGTCGTAAGAATATGGTATTTTTAAAACAAAATAAACGTTCATCGACTTTTTTTTTTGCAAAAGGAAATTGATTTTTTTTATTATTTTTTTTTAATAATATCCTTAAAATTTGAATATGAAACAATTTTTTAATATTTTTAAAATTAAAATTTAATTTCTATCAAATTAATCAAATTCATAAAATAATTATTGCTCTAAAAAAAATTCATAAAATAATTAAAACTATGGTAACTTTACCAAAAAAAAAAATAGCAACCATAATGATTGATATTAATAGTAATACTGTTTTTTAAAAATAAAAAGTAATTATATTGTGTTGATAATACATAAGCGTGTATTAATGAATATTTATAATACAATATTAAAATGTATTAAGGAATTATAGATGAAAATATTTTAAAAGTTGCCTGCATTTATAATTATTTTGCAAAAAGAGTGTATTCAATACAATTTTCCTACTTTTAATACGATTGAATCTCTTATTTCAGAGTTCCAATAACATATCATGAAACTGATAAGACCGACCATATGAAAGATGAAAGTTTGGAACCTGTAATATTAATTGTATATAAAGCTATTAAAACACTACTTTCACCTTGAGAGTTAGCATAGGAGAAAAGTTAGAAATTTTGAATGCAAGAGAGAATAATGACATAATAATAATAAGACATATATAATTGTAACTTTCTAAGATGCCCAAACAAGTTTTCCTTGAAAAGAAAAAAAAAAAGCTTTCTACAAATCTGTCAATGCAATTAATTGAAAAGGCTTTATTCTTTGATTCCAATTCTATTTCCTTTTTTTTTTTTTTTTTTTTTTTCTCTTTTCAAAAAAGAATTTTCTTGTGGGTTTTGGTTGGTCAACTTGTTTAGCTGTAAATTTATAATGAGTTTGATTTGTTCAATGTCCACTTTTTAGTTTGTTGCCAAACAGACTTTTGTTTTGAAGACAGGTACGCTGTTTGATCCGCACAAGTTACGGCTACCACCAAATTTTATGTTCTCGACAATTTTTTTTTCAAAATTTGTACATTGTATTTGTATATACTAATATTATTGTGATATGAATCTGGTTCAGTTCTAATTGTATTTGTTATACTTCTCGTATTATTAATAAATCGTACAATTTTATGTTTTTTTATATATAAATAAGTAATTAATTGATGATCACTCGGCTATTTCATAATAGCTAGTCATGAAAGTTTTAGGGAATAATTCAAGTACATCTATTGGATGATCTCTTCTCACAAAATAATTATATAGGTAGTCAAATTTAAAAGTATTTGCATTTATAATTATTAATATGTTTTATTGTATTACATTAATATATATATAATAAGAAAGTATATGACAATATGCTCTTTAATACCAATGACTATATTTATAATAATTTTTTAAAAATAACTATATTTGATTAATTTAATAAGTTTTTATTTATTTTTTATTCTTAATTGGAAGACTTTTAAAATGTTGATAAAATGGTAATATCATTGGTAAATATTATCATCTTAAACAATTTATGTTTTTAAACAATCTAAAGTAGGAGATTCTAATCTTTGATTAAAAAAAACATGTATTAATTGTTATTGGGTTTTTTTTTCTCCATTCTCAAGTACATATCATAAATAACAAACTTTTTTTTCCCTAATATATATCATTTAAAAAGGTTGTACATTCCTCTCATAAAAAAACCCATTTTTCTTCTCTACAAATTATTAAAAAAAAATGCAATGCAAATAATGAAAATACACCATGGATGGAAGGTAATCATATACTTCTAGTTTTAGAAGAATCATATACTTTTTTTAAGTTGGTTAACTTTATCCTTACGAAATTATCTTTTTTTTTTCTACATTTGAACAAAAAGAGTTGACTAGAAATTAAAATGTTGTAACAATTTATAATCATAATAAATAAATCAGGGTGTTTATTTTAAGAGGAGGTGAGATGAGGTGTTGAAACTCAACATCTTGTTTGGTTCAAGATCTTGTTTGGTTCAAGATGTTCTTCACCTCATTTCATCTCATCTTTTCTCTCCTTTTTTTTTCTTTTTTTTTAATTTAAATTTTTTTCATTTACTTATTTTTATATATATTAACTTATTTTATTATTTTATATCTGATATATTTTTTTATAATAATAATATTATTTTAATATATCAATATATAATTATAATAATTATACTATTATTATATCAAATGTTTATTTAAATATATTTGAATTTTAAAAATTAAAATAAATAGATATATATTATCTCTTAATATATGACGTTAAATTTTCATATTTTTATTCATTTTTTAATCGTCTTTATTAACAAAAAAAAAGTTATAAAATTTCAATTGTTTAGAGATAGACTATAAATATCATATTTAAAAATTAATAATTAAAAGTTATATGTTTATTTTTAATATTAACAATAAATATATCAATTTATTATTAAAATAAAAATAAAAATTAAATAATTTATACACATTGAATTTTTATTCGTAGTTTACAATAGATTTAAAAATATGAACTTATTTTCAATAAACTTAAAAATATTAAACTTATTTTTTTTGTTAAAAAATGATATTCAAATTTTATACTCTTGTATTCAGCGTTGCACCTTGAAATAATAGTAAGAGTGGATATATTTTTTTTAAAGGATAAATTAATTTAAATAATTTGGAGAGTCTTGATTGTATATACAAAAAACAACTATAAATTTCAAGACTTGTATGAGTCATAGGGATTGAGATCTATTCCACCTAATAAAAAAAACAATAAATTCCAAAATTTGAGGGATATTTTATTAAATGTGACCGAGTTCTCTTTTAACTACAAAAAAACAATAAATAAATTTTTTTAGGGGTGTCTATGATTCCCTATAAGTATCAATGACTAATAAGATAAATATATTTAATTTATTATTACATATTAATTAGTGTATTTTATTAACAATTCTTTGACCTTCGGTAATTATGAATATGAATATGAATGTATTAAAGGTATAAGAAAATATATATTTTTAAATAAAATAAAAATTTCTATCAAGATTTTATAATGACTAGTTTAACCAAATGGTTTTATTTTTATTTTTTAATAAATAGAATCTTGATATTTTTTTTTTATTATTTGAGTCTAACAAATCTTTTTAAAAAAAAGTTATTAACGATGTACAAATATTTTAGATTAGTCAAACTTTATTTTGGTGGTGTGAAATTTTTTTTTGAATAATTTTTTTTAATTAAACAATATTTAAGTATGAAAAATTAGAAACTTTTAATATCATGGTTATTATGTCGTACATAATATCATTGAAACTATATTTTTTTTAATAAAAATATTAATATGATTAAGGGTGCTTAATATTAAATTTATATTACTTACATTTTATTTATGATAGTAGTTATATTTACATACTTATTATATTAATAGCTAAATATTTGAGAATAATTATTTTTAAAAAGAAAAAGAAAAAGAAAAATTTATTGTTAAAAAAACAGATTTAAAAAAAATATATATCTTAACATTTAATCTCCTTTCCTACCACCTCAAACAAAGTTTTTCTGTTATTTCATCTCATCTCTCTGCACCTCAAACAAAAGTTTTTGCTATCAACATCTCATCCATCTGCAGTCAAATACCTTCTAAAGATTTTATGTGGTCTAAAATGTACGTATATTATTTTCAAGACGAAAAACAGAGCGAATGGGAGAGATAAGCAAAAAGCATGCATTGCACGTGCGGATGGATTAAAGAGAGAAACTATGAACCAACCTCAAAAATCGCGTATGCCCTTACGTCATATTACTTAAATTATATATATATAGATATATATAATTCACATTCATAATATTTTGTGATTCTTAACATTTAATTTGTGACATACTAACAACTAACTTATGAACGTTAGAATTAGTATAATTTTGAGATTATCAAACTCATAGAATTTTACAAAGTACAGTAACTAGTCCTCTTTAGAACAATTGTGTTTATAATATTTTTCTATTGATATATATATTTTTTCTTTTTACAGGTTTTTCTATTAAAATTCATATGAAAAATGAAGTGAAATTTTTTGAATACCTATTCCTTATAAAAAAAAAAAAAAAATTTGTGAGCTTTCATGGATAATTTGATTTTTATAGTGATTTGTAAAAACAATATATCTTATGAGTGAAATTTGGACTTTTTATGAAAGGGTAAATTAGGAAAATAGTTACTTTAACCAAACTTATTAAATAAATATCTATCTTGTAGAGAGTTAAAATAAATGTCTAAATTCAATTTTCTAGTTTTTTTAAATAAATAAATATATTATAATGGATCATTGTACCCTTGCAATTAATTACCTTTTTGGGAATTAATTTATTTTATTTTAGATATTTTTAATAACCACCTAAAAATCAAATCTACTTTGTTTTAATTTAGATTATCTAATAACCACCAAATCTAATTTTTGTTTTAAAAATTAAGAATCAAATATCTGTAATAAAAGAATCGTTCTATTTTTAATTCACAATTTTGGAAATCGGCCGCAAATTAAAAAAAAAAAAAAAAAAAACTATTTCAAGGTTCATTATAGATGATACTTACATCCTCTTACATCTTTGGATGTAGATGCAGAATAATGATAGAATAATATTTTAATTAAATAAAAACAAGAAATCAACATACCTGTACATGACCTTCCATCTAAGATTGAGAAAATTAAGCCAACATTCCACCACACATATCCTTGATTGAGAAAATTAAGACTACATTACACCACACATATTCTTGATTGAGAAAATTAAGACAACATTACACCACACATATTCTTCCCAACTAATATATTATACATTTTCATGTATAATGGTATAGTTTTTGTCAAGTTGTACATATGCTACTTGAAAATTTTATCTACATCCATGTACATCATTATCTTCTTCCATTGTTACTATACATCCATGTGTGTACGAGTACAACTTTCTATCCAGATGCAATAATTTTTGTATATGCAACTTGAAAAATCATTATACATCCACTATACATCTCTATGTTGCGAACAAAAATCCCATCAGGCAAAGTCAGGCTTGGTCGGTGATATGTGCATGGCACCACGAGTATAAGGCTGCTCCAACATAGTTGGTTGGAAGGACTCGGCGTTGAAGCGTCTTCTGGCGTGAGGTTCTATAGGGATGAATAGACGATTATGTTGAGAATGGAGAGGTGTCATTGAATTTCAACTTACACTGATGATTTGGAGCTACATAACCAAGAATATAACTGTTAATGAAGAAATATGACATGAATCTCAATGCAAGAGAGAGAATGAGTTTACCAAAATAAAAATCTAATACGGATTATAAATAATCTCAAATTCATTTTAGGAAAACAAGTTTGATGAAAAAAACAAATTAACAAAAATAACTTTTAAATGCATTTTTTATTTTATTTTTTCTGTAAACTCCTAAAATATGGAGAAATGATTCTGAAGGTATTCTAAATTTGGATAAACACGCCCCAATCAAAATCTTCCTAAAAATTAAGGAGTGAAATAGAACTACGAAGTTGAATCTAAATTTTTCATACACAAGAAGAAACTTACTTTAGCCTTTCTTCACAACATTAGACCAGTCATTGGCAGTTACACCCGTCCACGAAATTCATCTACAATGTGATTTAAGGCTGGTGATGGGGAGCCCAAAAATTTTCCATGAAATCCATTGACTATAAGGTTGTTGCACCAATTTGGAAAAATTGAAGAATTTTTTTTTTTGTATGAGAGGGATTTTAGATCGTATGTGTAGAGGAAGAGAAGAAATATGAGACATTTTAATGGAATCCAACCCAAAGTCTTAAAATACATGAATCATTGATGTGGAGATCATTTGTTTCAGTAATTAAATACTAAAGAAAATTAATTCATCCTTGATTTAGGGGATTATTTGATTTGACTAATTAAGTATTAAATAAAATTTATTTGAAAATATGGATAAATTGAGGACATTTTCAGAACAAAAAATTTATCTTTCCCACTCATTTTACGAAAAGGACAAAAATTTAAACGGTTGAATAATGGAGACATTTGATTATTTATTTAAAAAAAAGTAGTTATACACTACTATTTCCCTTTATCAAATATCCCTAAACAAGTTAAAACCATGAGCCCAATACAAAATAGACCATGAGAACCTTGAAGGCCCATATTCAACATTTTCCCTTTTTTTTCTCCCTCTTTATATATATATATATATAAGCCAATATTAACATTTTTTTAGTTCCCCATATTAACATTTTCAAATCATAGAAGAGAAATCATTTGCACAAGAAATATGAAAATTTTAGGTTGAATATCAAATAGATAATTATTTAGTTATAAACATAATTTTGTTTGCAATTAAGGGTTCGGTTCTTGTTTTTTTGTTTCTTATTTATGTTTCCCGTTTTTTAAGAAATATAATTGTTCAGTAATTATTTCCGTTTATGTTTCTAAAAAATCGAGAATTGTTTTAAATTTAGGTCAAAATTTGAGAGTTTCTATTTGTATGTTTCTTATTTATTATAAACTTGTTCTCGATTGTAATAAAATTTCTTTATGCTCTATTGGTCGTTGGTGTGCTGAAGCCTATTTGTTGGGCCTTGTTCAGTTTTAGGGGTTTGATCCACATATTACTCTCCATTGAAAAAATATATATAATTTCTTAATTTTGTATTTGTATATTTATATTATTTGTACTCTATTTGCAGGTATAATAAAAAATGATAAAATATTTTTATAATACAAAATCAAAATTAATTCATTTGTAACTTGATATCTAAATTGACTTCTATTACCGGTATAATTCAATCAGTATCATTAAATTGAATTCTATTATTGGTTGAGTTCTATCACTAATAGAAAATTATATACTATAGATGAATTATTTTAGAAATTATGTTGCAAATATAATACAACAGGAGAGGTAGAAGGTGGGCTGAGGATAAATTTTCTTATTGTTAATGTTTATAATCATTACATTATTTTATTTGAATTCAATTTGAATATTAATATAATATTTTAATTTTAAATTACGAATTTTGATTTTGTAAAATTTGTATTTATTGTGTAAAAATTTAATTTTAATTTTGTAGCATATAATTTATATACATTTAACCTCATTTGAATATTTTAATATACTTGGATTCCTTTAGAAGTGCCTAAATTTTGTTCTCTGAAACACAAATTTGGGCTCACTTAAATATTTTACAACCACTAGATACAAAGCAATGTACCTGAGTTTGATTTTAGTCGACATTATTTCAGAAGACAATCTGTCAAATTTATTATTAATTTAGAATCGAGATTCATTTTTATTCTGACCTCAAAGTCTATGGAAATGGAATATATCTTCCAGGTCTAAATCAAAAGAAAATGACACCCACTCATCCTTTAATTTTTGTTATTTTTTTTGTTCAAAAAATTGAGAGGAATCTAATTCTTTTACTTTTAGTCCTTCAAAATTTTATTAATCACATTTTTTATTTATTTAGAAGTGTGCATTCTAGTTTATACATTATCTTTACAATTTTCATATCATATATTATTTATTATGATTGAACTTGTAATCTTGGAATCCTCTTTAACTATTAGATTTTTTACTATTACTTGATTAATTTGCATTTGAAGATTTTTTTTTTTAATTTTAATAATGGATTTTAGTTATAATTTTATGTTTATTTTTTGATAATATTGATTGTTGAATACTTTTAGACATATTTATTTATTTTTTTAAATGTCGAAAACTTAAAAATAAATTCGTTTTTCTTTTTCTTTTATTTTATCTTATTGTATATGATAATTTTTTTTTTAAAAAAAACTTAAAATCCCATCTGAATCTAAAAGAAAATGGGAAACATAGGTTTTGAAATCATTTCTTTTATTTCTTTTCTTGTTTTCAATTTCACTACAATTTCATAAACAATTCTCAAAATAGATTTAAGAAATATTGAAAAAAAAAGATGTTTGTAAGATAACGCGATTAGTAAATCAAACAAAAGGCAATCTCAAAAAAAAAAAAAATCAAACAAAAGGCAATCATAATAATAATAATAAAATGCTATCATGATTCATGCAAATCCTTACAATTTTCAGATAAATTTTCAAAAAGAAAAGCAAAACAAAGAGCTAGCAATTAAAACCAAACAGATATTATCTTTTGGGAAGATTAAAACCAAGCATTTGCTTAGGCTAGACAAATGGGAAAGTTAATCCAAAGCATTTTTCAATGCTACCATTGGTGGATAAAAATGAACTATTTGGTCAGGTAAATTTCAAAATATATAAAATGTAATCATTTTGAAAAAAGTATAGAAATTATAACTTAACAAAATAAGCCAAATGAATGAATAGTAAATTAGTAATATATATATATATATATATATATATAGACAAAAAGAAACACAACAAAGTCTTTCTAATTACATGTCACCACTTTGAAACAAATGCATCTCCCATTATTTTCATAATAACAATAATCAAATAAAATTGGATTGCAAAATGCCCTCTTTTCACTTCCTATAATGACTCATCAACCCTAAGGGGAATATTAAAACAGAAGCGGCAAAAAAGTGAGTTAAAAAAAAACTTTGAACTTCATTTTCTAAGAAAATGGTTGCACTTAGTTTTCTGATTTAAAGTCAAATTTTGTGGGCCTAAAAGTTTCACACATGCAGCATCGAAATTTTTTACAACTTTAACAATAGAAGTTACTTCTAAAAGGAATGATTCTCTCCACTTACAATAGTCACTTCATTATTCTTTAAAAAAAAAGGGTCCTTACAATAGTCACTTTATTGATGTCAAATCAAATTATTTTTCTTATAATGTTAAGAATTATATATTACTTAATATTAGTAACTTAATACTAAATAAATACATCTTATGTTGTACATACACTAATCTTTTCTCTTTAGAAATAGGTAGAATATGACAACATGACTATGACTAATCAATTGACATAAAGTATAAAAAATAAGTGGAATATGAGATCATGTTTTTTTTTTAGTATTAATATGAGAACATGTTCTTATATTACCCATTAATGGGATATTATCCTCATTTTAATGAAATAATCTTATGGTATATGATATTGAATATTACTATATGATTATCATTCTAATTATTTTATTTTTTGACTGTGTTGAATTTATAACCTCTAAATTACATTTTACATTAATTGGATTGTATTATTGTTGAGATTTATTATTCCTACTTGCTTTTCAAATTTTCATCACATTAGTTGAAAAATGACGATTGGATCCAACAAAATTAAATTAGTGTAAAAATTGCATGAACAATTTTAGCCCTTCTTATTCTTTTCTTCTATTTTCTCTTTACTTTACCGGAAATGAAAACTTATGCGCAAGGATGAAGGAAAATGATGGATTTTGTTAGGACCTTCTAGGTTTTCTCATCTAATAACAAAATATTAATACAAATAAATAACTGCAAAAATTAGAATCAAACCATACTATAATTTTTTTTTGTCCACATATCTTTGTATAATAACATGTATGAATACAAGCATATATATAATAATGTCTAAACCCAAAGAAAATAATTAGGGTTATGTCAATCGTTGTTCTTTACACATAATCAGTACAACACTTTTGCATTTTCTTTACATATATACAAAATTTCACCATTGAGCACAAACTATCCTAAACATTAAAATCCCCAAAACATTTAAGAATATTTTCCTAAATATCATATCGGCTGCATCTTTTTTTTCTTTTAATAAAACTTTTAGGTAAGCAATCTATTTATTTTAAAACTGTCATCTTCTATTTTTCTTTTTCTTTTTTTGTTGGTACGTACCCACCAGTACTCCAATTTGTATGAAGATTAATTAATGTGTTGCTGTTATAAATACCAATTTGTCTCCGCCGGAAGTTGATACGGCGGCCGGAAAATCCCATCGCTTATGATACAACCTTGCATTGTCTGTTGCTGCAGCGGCGGTAGTTGGCTGAGTAGAGCTGCAATTGAGTTATCGCTGTTGCCACCGCAATCGCCACCATCCATTAACTGTAACCTCTTGTTCAGCGGTTGATCGTCGGTTGACCGATACCCGTCATCGTCCCACGACGATGATGGTTCTAGCATTCGTTTCATGGGAAGAACTAAAGAAGCTAACTCAGGATACATGCTAAAATTTGTTGTTGATGTTGTTGTTGTCGCCATTGTCGCCATTTGTTGGTTGTAACCGTTTATTTTTATCGATGGCGATATCGAACCAACTGTATAATCAAATCTATCTTCTCGCTCGTGATTCATCACCAGTTTGTGCGAGTTGGTTTTTTTATAAATTCGACACAAAACCCAATCATCAAGCTAAAAATGAAAAAAAAAAAAATCATTTTGGGTTGAAAAATGAATGGAAAAAGATACAATCTTTGTGTCGAATCCATACCCTCAATGATTTTTTCTTATTGCCCATATGAAACAATGGCGGCCTCTTGTTGTCGTGTTCAGCGAGGCGATACTCATGCATGATCCAATTGGTTTTTATTCCTTTTGGTGGCTTTCCCCCATAGAAAACCAAGGCTTTCTTGACACCAACCTTTCGGTTTCCTTCGGATGATGCTATCACCGGCTTATCGGTTCCGGTCGCCTTCCAATACCCCGAGGTAGCAGTGCGATTCGGTCGTGCTCCGTTCGGATACTTCCGGTCTCTAGGACTGAAAAAGTACCATTCTTGCTCCCCAAAAGTAGCCTTGGCTGAAATTTTCAACCCCATAATCAAAATATGTATTACTTGACAAATCAAAACAGCTTAAAGACAGTCTCCCCCTGCTCATTCTTGAAATTATTACAACATAAATAGAGGTTTCATTCAATATTATTCTAACAAATCAAATATATTATTCCTTCAAAAAATATTAGGAGATTTGATCTTGTTATTTCTAAATTAAGAATATATATTTTAATCATATTGACCCTACTAATTAAGGTCGCCTAAAATTTGAAGATAAGAGAATTGAAGCATATAAGTTTTAAATTATTAGGTTAATTGATTATGTGAATTGAACTCGACTCTTATTTTAAGGAAATGAAAGTATTTACTACCAAGCAATTAGCAAAAATAAAAAAAAAGATAAAACATTCACCGGAGATGGAATTCCGGCGAAAAACTCACCTGGAAGCTCCCAAGGATCGTACTTATAGAGATTAACTTCGGCGATGATGGCCACCGGCAACGGCTGAGAAGTTGCCTTCTTCTTCAGATACTGAACCACCAGCTCCTCGTCGGTCGGGTGGAACCGAAACCCCGGCGGCAGGTTCGGCCGCTCGGAATCAGCCTCCGGCGCCGACTTTGAATTCTCTTCCATCTACAACTTTTTTTTTTTTTTTGTAACCAAATTTCTCAGCTTTTAGTTGATAGAAGAAGAATAAAGTGAATTATAGGGCCACATAATATAATATATACATTAAAAGGAAAATTATCATTTTAATCTCTATACTTTCAATCTACTTCAAATTTACCGGTAAATTTTAAATTTGAACATTTTTAATATTCACATTTCCATGACGATCATCTAAACTTTTTTGTATTTTTTTAGTTTAAAATATAAAATATAAAATTAATGATTATTTTATTAAGAAATATAAAATTAATTTAATTATTATTTTGATTAATATTGTGACATTATGAAGTAAGTAAAATTTTATAGCTAAGATTTTATTATTTCAAAACTAGAAATTTATTGAAATGTTAAGAATGGAAGAAGCAAATTAATTTTTTTTTAAAAATTACACCATAAATGTAAGAACTAAAAATAATTTTCACTAAACTGAAAAATCACAACAAATATCTTTTTCCTTTAAAAAAAATCAAAATCAAAGATATTAGAGAATCATTAGGGGGGAAATCAACAACATCTCATTTGTTCAGTAAGGCTTTAAAACAACCAAATAGAAACGTGCCACGTTGCAAAGGTATGTTTTTAAATTACCGAGATAGCCCTGAATATTGTGGTGCCGCGTACTGGAACGTAGGCCGTTGATGAGGTGACACGTGTTGTTTTGTGGTGGAGAGAAGCCACGTGGGATAGTGCTAAACGACAAAAGATAAGATAAGTGTGGGACCCGCGTGGGGCCTTTGGAAAAAGAAGGGCTTAAGTTTCAGATGTAGCGTTCGAGATGGAGATTTTTTTTTTTGAAACAGGAAAAATAAATGGCCACAATTTTCAAACAAATATTTATGAGAGGGGTTTTTTTTTTTCGTTTCTATTTTATGCCCAACCATTTCATAATTATAATATGAAAATTGTGATGTATATTTTAATTTCATAAAATAATTTTAAATTTGGATAACTTTGCAAATATTGTATTTATAATAAAAAAAATATAGTATGAATAAGGTTCATAATTCAGGGTATTAATAAGTATTTTGTATAGTGAATTGGTCAATAGTCATTGTTTGGTTGTAATCTGGTTCAACACTATATCTGCAATTCTAAGAGTCGTTATTTGTCCTCATTCTCTTAAATATATACTTTTTTTAAAAAAATATTTTGTATTATTATACTATATTAATAATATCATATAATTAATTATACTATGTTTGCTAAATCTTTTCTTTTGCCTAGTATTATAAATATTTTTATAATTTAACCCATTTCTAAAACAAACCCTTAAAATATTCCTGCTATTCTATTTTATTTTTCCCCGTCTTTTTCATTACTCTAAACTGTTGCATAAATTGACATATTAAAAATTTTATAATTTAATCTCAGGTTATAATTATTCTTTTTTTTTTTTTTTGAAAATGGTTATAATTATTCTTAGGGCTTTATGCATGATTAAGCTAAATAAGGAAAAGAATTACAAAAATATACACAAGTAGAAAATTTAGCAAAACTAGACAACCGTGTTTTGAAAGAAATTTCTTTTTCCAAGTAAAAGACACATATACCCTCCCCATTATAAAATAATCTTGTATTATAATTTTTCCTACCTTCCTTACAATTTCACTATTTAAAATTACCTCTTACAAATCTCGTCAATCATGAAGCCAAATTTTTTGTTTGTTTGTTTTATTTTCATTTTTTTCTTTATATTTATTTGTATTTTTTATTAATTATTTAACATTACTTTTTTCAATAAAGAGTATTACATGAATGATCATGATTACACAGTTTCATAATAACAGTTTTCTATAAATGAATCAAAACTTAAAATATTGAACAAATTTAGAAAATAATTATAAATATCATCACTTTAAAAAAAAAATTAACAAATATAGTAATTTGTTATTACATATTTTCTTATAATATTAGTATTAATAAGTATTAATACACTATTAAACTGTATTAATCTTTAATGCAAGTATTAGTGAGTATTTATAATACAATATTAAACTGTATTAATAATTAATGCAGGTATTAATAAGTATTTATAATACAGTATTAAATTGTATTAATTATTAATGCAGGTATTAATAAGTACTTACAATACAGTATTAAAACGTATTAATCATTAATTAATACAGACATTAATAAACATTTGTAATATAGTATTAAAACATATTAATTATTATGGATGCAAATATTTTAAATTTTCCAATTCATAATTATTTTGTGAGAAGAACTTATCCAGTTCAATTTTTCTTTATAAAACTAAAAAATATTAATGAAAATGAATTTACGAATTAATTATTCGAATAATTTTTTTAGTACAATTATTCAAATACATTGACGTTTAAAACGCTATCATTATTCTCGACTTAATGAAAAAATTTGAGAGAAAGATAATGTTGATTTCATAAAATCAATAATAATGTATTGATAAATAAATATGAATTTCAATAAATAAGATTTATGGATTATTGAAAAAATGTGTAAGGAAAAACATTGTTGATTTCATAGAACTTGCCACATGGCCACTCAAGTCGTTGGTTGAAACGATTTGAAAAAAAAACATGTAAATGCCGTGAATAGATTTGGCTTCCAAACAAATAAAGAAAAAAAAGTTAGAAAGAAGGGTATAGTAGGTATTATTGAAAAATATTATTATTTAAATTTAAAACAAAAAATAAATTTACAAATACTTTAAGACATGACTAGATTTGTAATTATTTTGTTAAAAGTGACTACCTACCACAATTTTCCTTATTCTTATTCTTATCTCTTAATTATTAGAGAATTTGTGGTAATCAATAAGATCACTCATTGAACGATATTAATGTACAACCAATAACTAGTAGGTAATTGTTGTAATCTCAAAAAATTTGATGAAAGGTAACAAATTTTTATATTACTGTTTTAATTTTGATATTTTTTAAATATTTCTTAAATAATAAATTATTTCAATTTTTATTATTTTTTATTCAATTTCACTCTAGTGTTTTCAATCAATTTCAATTATCTCCTTATGAATTTAAATGTTTATTCCGATTTTTACTATACTTGAATCAATTTGGGTTATATTAGAGTTTTTTTTCCTTTAAATTTTAATATTTTATATAATTTTTAATATTTTTTTATTATTTATGAAAAATCCTCTAATAAATACGGCCGTTCTCAATAGCCATGTCATCTTAGGGTGATTCTGCATAATATTTAATATTGACAATTTCTTTAGAATTTAATGTCAGCATGTTATTAGACAGCCTCCTATGATATGATCGCTGAGCAATATTAATTTGGATTGAACTTAAGATATTTACAATTTTAATTTCAAAGCAAGTTCAGTGTAGGGCATGGCTTCTTATAAATACTTTTGGAGTATTGATCGAATCCGTGACTGTAAGATGGAAATGAATTAACACAAAATCAGATAACCAATCGCGTCACCGACTTATTCGATAAAAAAATTAGTTTTTAACTTAAATTAAGTTAATTAAAATCGACTAAATGATAATGACGGCAATATATATACTTTTGTATAATAATTATTATTTTACTTCTGATCAACTTTTACATTTTTGAACAAAAAATATGAATTTGTCTCCTAGTACATTGAATTGAATAGGCCGGTGACACGATTTGTTATCTAGTTTGATGTTAATTCATTTTTATTCCACGGTCACAAGTTGGATCCCGTAATCGGTATTTATAATTTCACTTCCCGTTCGCTAACTTGTACTCAAAGAAAAAAAAGGATTGACAAAGTCGATTCATAATTCTTCTAATTTTCACTCGATTAGGTAAATTATTAAAAAATATTCATCATGACTTAGTTGTCATTCATATAATAATCATTTGATTCGTGGTTAAAGCAGTAGCTTATCTTATTACACACATTTCTTAAATCCAAAAAACAACAAAATATCATTAATCAATTGAATATTTCTTTCTCTTTTTTTATGCACAAACAAACCTTCAAAATATGTAGAGAAAAAAAAATTGGTTGTCTAATTGATTAGTTAAGTCCTTATTAATGTGCAAATTCATTGGTTCCTCCAATATGAAACACTAGTTTGTTTAGGGTTTGTAGAGTTTTATTAAGTTTTAGTCAATTAAAATTTAAATAAATTTAGTTGGTCAATCTTAATTAATTCAATAATATATATTTGACCAGTCGACTAGAATAAAAACAAGAATGAAAATATATAACATATTAAATATAGTCTTTTTTTAATTGATAAGGTGATTAGATGTTAGTTTTTGACGAAAATCAAATCGAATGGACTTAATTATCGAATGGATTAAAGAAAAATGAAAAGGGAAAAAGAGAAGAGAGAATAAAGTAATTTAGAAAGATACATACTACCAAGGTAGGGGATGATGAAGAGGCATATAATAAAGCTAGGAATGTGTCCAAAATGAAATGCGAAATGATATGATATAAGAAAGATGATGGGATGGGATGGGATGGGGAGTTGCTAACAAAAGATTAAATTGGGGCCATACTCACTTTTTATATTTCTATCAAGTCCCTGTCTTAATTATCACCATTTTCTCGGGTTAATTGTAATAACGAGTCTTTTTAAAAAGTTTACTATTAAAATGGGTCCTTTTTTAAATATGTTGTCAAAATGGGTCGAATTTTTTGTCTTTATGCAATGGTGACTTTAGTAAAGACACCACCACCTTGAAATTTTCAAAAAATGTGACGGTGTTAAAAGAAAGTTTGTGGTGATGACTATAAAAGAGTCATCTTCTTCTTAATGTTTAAGATACAATATTGGGGGAAGGGGAATTCAAACCTGTAACTTCATGGTTACTAAGTTATACAAGATGCCGGTAGAGGTCTCCTCTTGTTGGCATCATCTTCTTAATTTTAAAAAGATGACTATACTAAAGTCATCTTCTTCCTTGTAAAAAATAAAACATAATATTAGTAAAAAAAAAAATTCTTTCTTCTTTAAGCTAAGGGCCCGTCTGGGAATGTCTCCACCAAAAGATTATATCACTGCTCATAATTTATTAAATAATTAAATAATCATACTACCCTAAAGTGTAGTTTAAGAGGAAAATCATTTTTAGACGATTTTACCCTTAAGTCACATCCTAAATTACAAACATGCCATAATCTTCTATTCAAATATAAAAAAAATGCAAATATATTCATAATATTATTTAGATTATTTAGATATTTAGATTTTCATTATCTAGAAGATAATATATTTTTAGCAAATCTCATAAATTAAGTTAGAAGATAAGAGAATCTGCGTAATATTATTTATCTTTATCTTTACTACTTAAAATGTGACTTATTATAATTAATATTAATTATTAAAATTTAGTATCTTCAAACTAAATAAGTATAAAATCAAATGAGATATTCAGTTTTTTTTTTTCAAATTTAAAGAAGATCTTGGGTTCCAACTTTTTCTATAAATACCACAAATTTATTGTTCTTCAAAATTCAAATTACTAATAATTCTTTTGATGTTGCATGATGATGTATGCATTTTGTTGGGTTGGGAGTCTTAGCATTGGTGCAATCGAGTTGTGTTCGTAGGAGCTACTGTCGTCGAAGGTAAAGAACAATTTTTTCAATCTGTATTTAATTCGTTGTACAGAACATTTTCTTCTTCTTCATTTATTTTTATTTTTATTATGTTTTATTTGTGTAATTATATTTATTTTATGCTTCAACTTTAATTTATAATTTTCTTTTAAATTTATGGAGTATTTAAAATTTTGAAGAAGTGTTTATCACATTCTTTTTTTAAGAAAGTGTTTATCACATTCTTCCATTAATGAAAGGTAATTTTTTCATATTTTTATTATTATTATTATTACAATAAATATGACTAAACAAGTAATTTGTTGTTTATTATGTGATACGTGATGTCATTGAAGTACTACTCATATTTTGACATACGAAGCTACTTAAATTTTATCAATTTTACTAATTATATATTTTTTAAATTTAAATATAAATCTATACACCATTATTATTATTGTAGAAAATAATAGATTTAATATAATTGTTCACACGAGATTTCCGGAGAAATTTGGTTTCGTGGAGTTGAACTTGAACTTGAGATGAGTTTGTGCGAAAGTGGTTCGATCTCTATGCTTGATCCTCTGATTCGTTCTCTCTGAATGGATGTTCTTGGTATGAAGAGCAATTTGAAGAACAAAATATGTGTTCTTCGTATACAACTGCTCGTTTATGGAACTATTTGTCTTTCGAAGTAATTTTAGCCTTCGAAACGGCGTTTGATCTTTAGAACCGTGGAGAGACCTCAACAAATGTGAATTCCCTCTCTAGTTCCAAAAATTTTCCACCCCTTGAAATGAAGAGAACTCCTCTATTTATAGAGTTCTCATGCATCGTGGGCTTGGGCCCTAATGGGCCTTTGGGCCTGACCCATGGGCTTGGCCTTTTGGGCTTGAAATTCATGGTTCAAGTTTATTTGGTTTGGTTTGGTTTTGGCCAAATTCAAGATAAACCAATTTATTTATTTAAATTAATTTTGAGAAATATTGTCCCAAAATTTAATTTAATTTCGCCATTAAATTTGAGATAACGACGTGGCAGCTTGTAATTGACCGAAATTTCTCAGTCAACAAATGCCCCCTTTTCGAGGTTTATGCACAAGTATGCGTGGATGAATCTCGAAAACTATAGTATCAAGTCGAAGCACGAGCTTGTTCATTCTTTGTTTCAAACTTCAATTCTATGAATTGTCAGTTTAACCGAAGTGTATAAGTTTAGGTCATAATTTCGATTGTTTCGACGTATTTTTTTTTCCATGCCAATCAATCACATTTTGGAATTTGGTCAAAATCATGATTTTCTATATTTGGCATGAAAAGATTGAAATTTTAGTAGAATTATGCTCTACTTAATTCCAAATTGTCTTTATGGCATTTCAACCCAACCTTATACTTGAATGGGTAGACTTTAGACTTGATGTACCATTGAATGGGTAAACTTTAGGCTCTGCTTGTACCATAGATAAAATCTAAATTCTATAATGTGGATAGAATTAATTCCATCAAATTTTGAATTGGGCTACGATTTGAGTTATACTCAACACTTTATCAAATTTTACTTAATTTAAGAGTAAAATTTGAACCTCAATCTTGATTCTAACTTGAGGAAAGTGAAGTTGTACTCAATTCCTTCGACTTACACTTGAGGAAATTTAGTGGCCCCAAAATTTCACTTGGCAAAACTTTAGCTTGAACCCATGCTAAAATTTGTCTTGGATAAAAATGAGATTTTGACTTGGCTTAATCAAAATTGGTTCAACTTCGTGTTTCTCGAATATGCTTGACTTGAAGTTTTACCTTAAAATTTGAAATAATTTGAAATTGAGGATGCACCTTGGAAAATAATTCAAATTGATCCGGACCGAAACTTGAACTTGAATCCCCTTGAATGAGACATTTGGACTGAAATATTGGCTCAAGTCATGAATTTAAAATTCGTAAGGTATTGAACTTCAAATTCGCCCACTTTTGAATTCATATTTGATTTTGTATTCCTCCCCCCTTTAATTTGATCGGAACCCCCTTTTTTTTTTTTATGTCCGTAACCGATTCTCAAAACGGTTTGGAATTAAATGAAACTTGAACTTGAATGAAACTCGGTTTCAACTTTTTTTTTTTGTCATGCTTCAATCGTTGAATCTTCAATTTATCATTATCAACATATCATGCTTGAATTTAAGCTTCTATTAACCTTTTTTTTTTTTTTTTTTGCTTGAACTTGATTGTTGGACATTTTGAAATGAGCACTTCCACCTCTAATTTGAAATGACCCCAAATTGGAATACAATTTGGCAACTCATGTTAGACTTCCAAATAATCTTGGATAATTTTTTTTTTTTAAAAAAAATTGCACAAATCCCATATTGGATGAACATGAAACCTTGGATTGAATTTGCATGGGCTATACGAATTTTATCATCTTACATACAATTTGAAATGTTTCTCAATTCTGTAGTTTGAGATAATATCTAGATGATGATAAAATCTACAAAAAAATTGACTTCAACTCATTTTTTTCTCAATTTCCTCGACTCAGATCCTTGGATAATTTAAATGCTCCATGATATTGGTGAGTAATTAGAATCTAAAAACACAATATAAATTAAAATCTAATTAAGATCTTAATTTAAATGATTTTTTTGGTTTCTATAATTATGCATTACTTTGAAAATCCTTTTTTTTTGCATTCCATCATCATCTCCGAAAGCAGTTGGAGATTTTTTTTGTACTTATAAACCCCAAATCTAGAATTGAACGGATAAGATTGGTTCGGAATTTCAAACGAGAATTGAGTCCTATATTTTTGGGATTGTGAGAAACAATTTTTTAAACTTGAAACCATTGATCAGATCCGGATTTTAAATAATGTGAGATCCAATATTTACTGAATAACTCAAACAATCTATTATGATCCTTCATCTATAAATAGAAAATTGTGAATTTCACCTTCTCCATTAAATTCAAGCTATGCTTCTCTTAGATTAGATACCCCATGAAAGGTTTTCGAGACCTAACGTGTATTTGCATTTATAGCCTAAGCCTTCAGCGTACTTCTCCATTAAATTCAAGCCTTTTTTTTCAGACTTTTGCCAATTATTTTACTATCATTCACACTTGAGAGTGCCGCTTCTTTTTTATTGCTTTTCTTCTGACCATCAATTTTCTTTTTTTTTTCTTTTTTTACTGTTCTTTCTCTACTGTGTTTAAACTGAAATTCCCTTTGAGAACTTGGTATTGCCATCAATGTGACTCTTGAATACACAAAAAGAATACTTGTTTTCTCTTTTTTTTTTTTTTTTTTTTTGTAATTCCAATGATATCCATTTTAATACTGTCTTCCAAATTGATTTTGTGCACACATTTGTAGAATATTGGCTCTTAAGCTTCTTGCCATCTCAATTTTTAATGGAATCGTGGTTGTTGTGCCTTTTTTTTTTTTTTGATGAAGCTGGAATCAAACGCTGAGTCTTTTTTTTCACCTTGGTTTTCTTTGTCGTTGCAATGAGTTTTTTTTTTCAAATTATTCTTCTTTCTTCAATGTTTGAGGCCTTTTTTTTTTTTTTTTTTTTTTTTTTCGTTCCTTTCTTTATCAAATTTTTTTCTCTCTCTTTAGTCTTCAAGGTGGAACTGTTGCTCAAATGCATCTATTTTCTCCTCCAATTTGTATTTGTATGAGCAAGATACTTTATTTTTCATGCTAAGAGAATTGATTTAAAACTCTATGAATTCTTGAATTGGAATTCCATGAGATCTTGAACTTTTGATTAATTTTCCTTGCATTTTAACTTGAAATTTATGCAATGATCTTGATGAAATTTGTAAATGGATTTCTACCTGCGCCTGTCGAGCCTATCAGTTTAGGGAAGAAGACAAAAAGAAGAATTGTCTTTTTTTTTTTTTTGCTCCAGGCTATTATTTGCAAATCTTTTTACTTCAATTCCACCATCTTTTTGGAAAATATTACCTGGAAGTTTATATATGTATGTATATATATATATATATATTTTCCAGCATATTCTTGTCCCAATCATTTTTTTTCTAATGATATTTGGCCATTTACTTGAAATTGAGGATGTGTCTTGCTTTGATGCTATAAAAGATCTTTGGTGCTTTACATGTCCCTTGATTCTTATGCGAGACCCTTGAGATATACGGAACCCTTAATGTCATACAAGACCTTTGATACTACAAGAGACCCTTGAAATGATATGAGAGACTCAATGGTATACGAGATCCTTTGTTTTTTTTTTTTTTTTTTTTTTTTTTTTTTTTTTTTTTTAATGTCTCAATGGCATATCGACAATGATGTTCACTATATTCCATTAAGTGATGTCACTACGACATATCGCAGCGATGCTCACTATGTCTCTTTAAGTGATGTCATCTGCGGTGTTTCAGCAAATGATGTTCATCGACTCATATAAAAGATGCTCGAGGTTGAGAAGTTGTAAAATAACTTCTCTTTTCACAGAGACAGTATAAATGACCCTTGAGAGGCACTATAAAGAACCTTGTCGCATTGGCGCTATAGATGACCATGTCGGACTGTTGCTATAAACGGCCCTGTCGGAATGGTGCTATGAACCGCCCTGTCGGATTGACGCTATGAACGACCCTGTCGGATTGACGCTATGAACGACCTTGTCGGATTGACGCTATGAATGACCCTCGCCGGATTGACGCTAAGAAACGACCACGCCGGATTGATGCTATGGACGATCCCGTCGCGGGATATGCTATAAACGTCCTTGTCGCAGGTGCGCTGCGACGGATGTGCTATAAACGACCTTGCGATGGGATGCACTGGAAACGACCCTGTCGCGGGATGCGCTATAAACGACCTTGTCGCGGGGTGCGCTTTGCGACGGGACGCGCTATAAACGACCCTGCGATGGGATGCATTAAAAACGACCCTGTCGCGGGATGCGCTATAAACGACCTTGCGACAGGATGCGCCATAAACGACCTTGCGACAGGATGCGCCATAAACGACCTTGTGACAGATGCGCGTAGAGCGTCCTTGTCGCAGGATGCGCTTTGCGACGGACGCGCTTATAAATGACCTTGCGACGGGATACGGCGTAAGTGACTCGTCGCATGGCGGCGCTATAAATGACCTTGTCGCAAAGTGTGCCGAATGCGCTACAAACGACCTTGCGACAAGGGGGCATGAATGACTTTGTTTCAGCAATGTGGTGCTCACTATGTCCCCTTTAAGTGACGTCATTGCGACATGTCGACAACGGTTCTCATTAACCAATAAAAGAGACTTTGAAGTCAAAACTTAATGGCCTTTTTTTTTTTTTTTTTTTTTTTTAAAATAAGTTTTGGCCCCCTTTATTATAGATTTTCTTTAACCCTCAGCGTACCATTTTCAAATTCCGCTTGTACTTATAGATCGCTTATGAAACCCCGTGATTCTAATGATCCTCATTTTTCCTAATGCGGGACAATGACTTATTTTCACAGAGATTTCAAATTCCACTGAGCATAGCCTAGTTGTTTTTTGAGCCACGAGGACCAGCGCCTTTTCGTGAAGGGACTATTCTTCCCATCGACGAACCATATAGAGAGATGAGGCTTGACTCTAGAGATTCGACTTTTCTATCGGATTGGTCAACAAAAAGATCCTACATAAACATGCATCCGCTTATAACCTGGTTCTTGGACTCCCTATACATACAAAGCAAGTCCATCTGCGTGAAACCAGAATCGACATTGGGCGCCAAATCATAGAAGGAAAGATTTGTTGGGGCTCCGCACTTAAGGTTAATGGTGAATTTTCTTATGTGGCTCTTTCTTTCGGGAATGGCTAGAGTTCACGGTCTCCCAAACATCAAGCATTAAAGAATCTTTGGACTCATTTCAGTGATAATGCCTCCTTGTATACTTATGATCGTAATAGTCACGTGATGCAAGCCTTTTTTGAAGCATGGTGTCCGTCTACAAATACCCTTCATACATCCTCTGGGGAAGTATCCATCTCACTGTGGGACATGTGGCAACTGGGCGGTCTTCCTACCAAGGGTGCATTTTATGATGAAGTCATTCTCGGCTATAAAGATGTGTTGAGACTGAATGGACGGTCTGAGTCTCTCCCCACCAGTTGTCAATACCTTTTTGATGCATACCATCGTCTTGCTTCCCAACAAAAAGACAGGCAAACGATTCCGATAGACTTCTGGATCACGTTTTGGTTCAAAGGGGCGAAAAAATATAATAGGCCTCCTAGTAGAAGATCAAAGAAGAAATCACGACCTGCTTCCACTCATAATCCTAGTGGATCCATTCCAGAGACCCGCAATTGGACGGAAAAAGAGCAAGCGACTTTCCAACTACTTGGTATAACGAGAGAATATGAGGATGAGACATACTTGGTCGCCTTTCTTTCATGTTGGCTATGCTTATTCGTATTCCTCTCCAAGTGGTCGTTTCATCGCGTCTGGTGTGTTTAAGGCGCGATCCTCATGGCCGTGAAGGAAGACTCTTTAATCTTGCCGTGCTACGGCTTTGTTTCGAGTATTTATTACGGTTTGGGCCAAATATCAAACGCGCCTTCCTCTATTGGGTGCTCGGATAATCGCTTTCCTATTCATTATGTTCATGGTTGGCTTGCCCGCTACTTGGCACTCATCATAAGGTCATAAACCCCGTTAGAGGTCCGGGATGGCTTACTTCGAGAGAAGGGGGTGCACGATACTTAAATGGCTTGAAGCTCGTCAATTAATCCATCGAGGTGAAGCGATAATGTGGCATGCGAACACCCTTCGAGAGTTAAGGCCGAAACTATCCATGATATCAAAGGATTATCATTTCTATCACCTCTTTCTTCATGAGTCTCCGGTCGTGCTACTTATCTTCTCGCCACGGGAAGTTGATGACTCTTGAGGCATATAACCCGCATGCAGATTTGGTCGTCGATTTGGCTTTTATCAAGATGTGCCCAACCAATCCAACGAAAGTTTTCTCGCATCAATCTCAACAACGTCTTTTTACTATTGGAAGTGTTGCAGTCAACTTTCAACATCCTCCAAAGTATACATTCCAGCACGTGAGCTAAACCCACATACCCAAATTACTGACTCTTACAAAGAATGGTGGGCGAAAAAGCATGGCAAATACATGGAAGATGGTATCCAGATTCTTGTGGATAGTTTTGGCTCTTCTTCTGCTAGACATAAAGTCCATAAAGATTTGAGTGTAAAAGGAAATGACCACGCACCCACGCCCGAGGTTGTGATTCACTCTAAACGCATTCGTGAAGGTGAAGGTAAGAGTAGCAACGAGGATCGTCACTGGAACCGTCGGAGGCAGGTAGAAGAATCTCCAAAAATTGATCACATCCCCTTTGAAGTCCCCCCAAGTGATGTAGAGCGCCCAAAGTTGACATTGCCCATGGTCAGCATCATTCTTTTTTTTTTATGTTTCATTTTTTTCAATTACATATATGTATGTGTATACATATATATTTTCTGTTGACTCTTTGATCTCCCTTGCAGATATCACACTCGGCTATCGGTCCTGCTCCTCCTATCTACAAGGAACAACCTAATATGCCGATTATTGAAGTCGATCAACCTACTAGGAGCCATGAGCAAAGGGAAAACGAGGACCCCGTCAGAGCAAGGGGACACAGACACTATGTATACGACGCCTTACATCTTACTAGGGAGACGAAATTGTTGCCGAGCAAACCGAAAATCTGCCATCCGCATGTGGGCTCAAGCCAAAACTTTGTTAGAGAATGCAACATTTGAGAATGCAGGCTCTCTTGAGTCAACCATGGAGACGATATTTAAAGGCATCTCAGATATTACTACGACTGATTTAACCCTTATCCGAACATCGATGAGGGAATACCTCGAGAAAATTTGCACATACAACGACTTAAGGCAGACGACTGCTCCCCAGCATGCTTCAACCAGTGATGATGGAGACCTATTAGAGCTCAAAAAAAATATGGAGAAGGCGTTGTCGGATATGCGAACTTCAAATGAGAAGAAAATCTCCTTCGTAAGCAATCTAAAGACTTGTCTCAAAGATAAAGGAGCTAAAACCGAGCGTAAAACCGTTTCAACTTATTTTTCTGTAAGAAGACTATCAGCCCAAATACAAAGAAAAATATCGAATTCGAGGAAGCGATAAGTGCAATCAAGAAGCTCAGCCGCCAAAGCAACAATAGGCGCGAGATACTAGCAAGGCTTGAAGAAACCCTTACAAGTCAGCGACGCAGACTGCTGGATTATAACTTGACGTTTTAGCTCCCCTTTTTTTTTCTCTTTGTCTTTTAGATTTGCTATATCGTAGGAACGACTTTATTTACCATATTTCATCTATAGCATTTTTTCTTTCATTGTATCTCGCGATTTCGCCTCTTTTATCATCAATAAAAATAAGAGTTTTTCTTTTGACCATTTTTTTTTTTTTTCTTTGCTTTATTAGGATTGAACTTAAAATTAATTAAGTTGCTACATGCACTTTTATAATGAAGGATCAAGTCATAACGTAGTTCAATTACATAACTTGGGAAAAATTTTTAATTGCATTGAACTTAAAATTTTTTTTTAAGTCGCTACGTTACTTTTTTATAATGAAGGATCAAGTCATAACGTAGTTCAATTACATAACTTGGGATGAAATTTTTTTAATTGTGACTGAACTTAAAATTTGTTAAGTCGCCACGTCCCTTTATAATGAAGGGATCAAGTCATAACGTAGTTCAATTGCATAGCTTGTAGTTTATACTCATACGCCAAGGAGTGTTACACTCTTAAGCATAGAACTTCTTAAGAAACTTTCCGTTAATCGGACCAATTTTTAGTCCGTCCTTATCCACAATCTTGTAAGCTCTGTTAGTGTAGACTTCTTGAACAACATAGGGTCCATCCCATTTAGGTGTGAACTTATTTCTGTATGTCGTGTCGTGATGATAGGTCTTCTAACAATGAGTACAAGATCCCCGACTTGAAACGAACGAGGCTTGATATTTTTGTCGAAAGCTTTGCTCATTCGTGCTTGATAACACCGCAATGCTTGGTTGAGCTTCAAGTCTTCTTTCATCCAATGCTTCTAACTCTTGGAGGCGGAGTGTTGCATTTTCTTCAATCACAACCCTTCTTGTACGGCCATTCGAAGTGATGGAATTTCTCTCTCCAATGGAAGCACGGCTTCTACTCCATAGACCAAAGAATATGGTGTGACTCCGATAGGTGTGCGATGCGTAGTTCGATAGGCCCACAATGCTTCACCGATTCTTTCCTGCCAATCCCTCTTTGCCTTGGAGACTATCTTCTTCAATAGGTTGCACAAGGTCTTGTTAAACGCCTCGCCAACCCATTTGTCTTTGCATTGTATATAGATGACTTGTGTTGTTTGAAATGGAATTTTTCACATAACTTATCTATCAAGCTATTGGAGAATTGCCTTCCATTATCTGTTACAATGCGATGAGGAATGCCATAACGGTAGATTATATGCGTTCGGATGAAATTTGCAACATTTTCTTTCTTTGCTTCCCGCAAAGGAATCGCTTCAGCCCACCTTGAAAAGTAGTCGGTCGCAGCCAAAATGTAAGAGTGACCTGCTGATGACTTTGGAGTTATAGGGCCTACAAGATCAAGTCCCCAAGCCTCAAATGGCCATGAAGCGATGGTTGGATGAAGAGGCTCTAGCGGTTGGTGTATAAAATTCGCATGGACTTGACAAGCTTCACATTTTTTTGCGTACTCCATCGAATCTTGGACCATAGTAGGCCAATAGTAACCCATCCTTTTAATTGAAAATGAAGCTTTGGACCCGGATGATGAGCACCACAAATTCCTGAGTGGGCTTCCTCTAGTGCTATATCTGACTCATGTTTTCCCAAGCATCGAAGAAGGAGTCCTTCGTAGGAGCGACGATAAAGAGTCTCTTTGTAATAGACAAATCGAGCGGATCTTCTTCGTACATCCGCCGCTGCGTCGAGGCTCAGAGGAGCTTCCCATGTCAAGGTAGTCAATGATAGGTTGGACTTGATCCTTCTCCTCAATCACATAAGCAGATATTGCATTAGCCTCACGATATTCATAATCGGTCGGTGGTATGACCCATTTTTGACAGAGTGTAATGCTCATATTTTCCTCATCAGAGATTGTCAGCTCAGTAGCCAAGTTAGCCAATGCATCACTTCTATTATTTCCGACCTTGGAACATGTTCTATGATGAAGCTATCGAACTTCTCCAATAATTTTCTAGCATATGTAAAGTACGGCTTCAAGTCTTCATGCTTGGTATCATATTGGAGTAGGACTTGACTTATCACTAATTCGAATCGCCGAATATCTCTATATACCTTACGCCGATATCGATGGCCATTTGGAGACCGATTATCAAGGCCTGATACTCTGCTACATTATTCGAGCATAGTTCTCCGAGTGTGAAGCTATAAGGCAACATATGTTTTTGGGTGAAATAAAGACAAACACCGTGACTCGCACCATTTTTTCGTGGCCGCACCATCAAAATACATTGTCCACGGGTTTACGACTTCAACAGTTGAATACTTCTTCATCGTGGAAGTCTTCACACAACTTCCACCACGAGGGAATGGGGTGGTCTCGCTAAGAAGTCCGCCAAAGCCTCGTCCTTTCATAGCTTTTTGCGGGACGTAAACAATGTCGTATTGTTGAAGAAGAACTGCCCATTTAGCCAGACGTCATGAGATTATCGGTCGGGACAAAATATATTTGATTGGGTCTGCTTTTGCAACTAAACGTACAGTGAACGCCGCATGTAATGCCTCGGCTTATCGATGGAGAAGAAAAGAGCCAAACACATCTTCTCAATGGGAGAGTAGTTTAGTTCTCGCTTCCCGTGAGAGTTCGGCTTAGGTAATATAGTGCTCGCTTCTTTTCCACCTTCTCCTTCCGGGCAAATAATGCCCCCAATGATCGTTCTTGTCTTTGTGATGTACAAAAGCAATGGTTTCCCACCTATAGGGGCGCCAAGACGGAGGGTTAAGCAAATATTTCTTTATGCTTTCAAGGCATTTTGACATGCCTCATCCCACTCAAAGATTTCTCCTTTCTTCATCAATCTTTGGAAAGGATGGCATCTACCACCTAGGTTTGAAATGAACCTTCTTATGTAAGCTAGGGCGCCTCAAGACTTCTTAGCTCGTGTAAATTCTTTTGGTGTTTGTGCATTTTTTGTATCGCATCGATCTTGGACTGATCTATCTCAATTCCTCTATGTCTCACGATGAACCCTAGAAATTTTCCAAGTAACTCCAAATGCACATTTGAGAGGATTCATCTTTAGCCGATACTTTCTTAGTCGATCGAAGACTACCTTAAGCTCTTCTAAGTGATCTCGCCGCTATGATTTAACGACAAGGTCGTCAACATAGCATTCAACATTTTTATGCAAGATATCATCAAAAATCTTCTCGCATTGCTCACGATAGGTTGCACCGGCATTCTTCATCCGAACGGCATGACCTTGTAACAAAGATATTCCCTTTGGAGTTCGAAAAGGCGATCATTTCTTCATCTTCAAGAGCCATCCTTATCCGATTGTAGCCCGATGATCCATCCATGAAAGATAAAGCTTCATGTCCGTGAGTGGCATCAACCATGATTTTCGTAATAGGCAATGGAAAATCATCCTTCTGACAGCATTGTTCGGATCGCGAAAATCAACATACATACAACTAAGTTGTCCATTCTTCTCTTTCATCGGAACAATGTTAGCGATCCATGTTGGGTATTTTACTTCACGGATAAACCCAAATTTTCAATCAACTTATTTACTTCGACCTCTATTTGTGGGATAAGTTCGGTCTAAATCGCCGAAGTTTGCTTGATCGGCCGTGATCCGTGTTTAATAAACTAGATGATGGATCGCAACTTTTGGATCAAGTCCCGTGCATTTCCTTGTATGACCAGCAAAGATGTCCTTGTATGTAGTAAGTAGACTTAGATACTCGCCTCTTCCTTGGGCGTAAGCAACGTGCTTATGAAAGTTGGGCGCGGATCGCCTGTACGTGCCAAGATTTATTTCTTTAAGCTCATCTACCGTGGAGTGAATGTCATCTTCTAACAGGAGTGGTGCTTCATTAACATCTTGTTCACCTACCTCAATCTCTCGTCTCTTCTAGGACGGTGATGTGGTGACATAAAGCCTTGCTTTCTTCTTGTTTTATTTTCTCTTTTCCGGATTAGTGAAGACAACATCACGCCGCTTTACTCTCAACGAACCTTCATTTCAATGGTAACAAACATCTTTCTTTTCATGCGAGACGGAACAACGCCGCAGATATCTTTGTTGCTCCTCATCTTGCTTGGTAAGTTGTCTTTTGTGACTTCTCCTAAGCTTTCATGAGAGATTCGGTCAAACACAGACTTAGGATGCCCCCGGTCTTTGTCGTGGTTAAGTTTAATCTTTGAAAAACCGATTGTCGGTTCAAATTTGCAGTTGAGCTTGTATCTTCTTTTCCCTTTACTTGTTCGCTTAACCTTTGAAAGATGGGTGGTCGCACTCCACCAAGTTGAGAATGTTCTCGCTCTCCCATGGCTTTATTCAATCTTTCAAAAATAGGTAATTGTGTCTCATTGGTGGTATGAGCATTTTATTCTCTTTCCTTTTTGATGGACCTAACCTTTGAAATGTCAAACATGAGATGTTGATGGTCCAATGCGTTTAAAGGCGGGTACCCTATGACCAACATTCTTATTTTCCTTCGATTCTTCAACCTCTTCAATGGTTATGTGGTTGGCATCTTCCACCTTTGTCTTCTCTCTTCTTGTTATGCGGACTGGTTCAGGTGACTTATATCCGAGTCCTTTTCTTGACGTTGGTAGAGCGTAACCTTTCTTCAACAAAAGCTTCTTTTTGCGTCAAGAAAGCTTGGCTTGGTCATCAAATATACTTAAGCGTTTGAACTCGGTATGTGTCGTGGAAATCATACCGCTTTAGCTAGCAACAGACGCGATTGGGGTCAAATCCATCATTTGTCCGCTTCTCAGGCAAAACCACATTCTTCTCATCTTCTTCGCTCCTCTGACTCCATTGCTTTTTCATCTTTGTCAAAGGAGTGGTGAAACTTTCCCTCAATACTTCAATATCACCTACTTTCAATTTTTTAGAACATTCGGTGAAAGGCGCTTCACCCTTTTTTCGGCGGGATATAGGGACATAGCGTAAGATGGGTGAAGTTGGAAGTTTCTCATCTTTTGGAGCCTTAGGAGCTACTAGACTCGTTGAAGCCTCAATCTTTACTGGGCATGACTTTTCTACCCATTTCTTTATGTCTACCTGGTTTTAGCTTAGCTTTTTCACTCTCTTTTATCGCAGGGACCTCATGTGGCACTATTTTCTCCACAGTCTCGTTTTTTGCATAGAATTTTGCATCGGCAAAATGAGACTCGGCCTCTAAGAACGGATTTGTGTCAGCTTCTACTTTCTTAACCCCGTCTTGGTAAAACTTAAAGCATTGATGCAACGAGGAGGTAACAACTCGATTTTCATGAATCCAGGGTCGTCCCAATAGTAGTCGATATGTTGTCCTACAATCTATAACATGGAACAAAGCATCTGCACTGAGCTCGCCAATGATGACCTCAAGCCGTATCATGCCAATCGCCCGTTGTCCGCCTTGGTTGAAGCCTTGGATTAATAACTTGCTGTCTGAAAGCTCTTCCATGGAGATGCCTAATTGCTTCAAGGTTACCTTTGGCATTATGTTGACAGCCGACCCATTATCAATGAGGATTCGTCCAACTCTTTGCTCGTGATATAGCCCGAGACATACAAAGGGCGGTTGTGAGGTTTTGATCCCAACAAATGATCATCGTCCGTGAAACTTATGGACATGCATGTCGAACCGCAGTTGCCAGCTTGGTGGTATTTTAACGTCCTCGTTACTTGAGTCTAATAATGCCTCAATCAGAGAGTTTTTATCTATTTGAGGAAGTGATATCAAATCTTCAATGTTGAAAGAGAGCGTAGCTTTAGGCTCAATGACAGCTTTTGAAGAGCTCGCTGAGTCATCACTTGCGCAAATTGCATGACATGTAGCAGTGTCTATCACTTCATTTTTTCCTTCACGTAAAAATTCCTTCGGGATGAAATCAGCCAACATTATAGCATGACGTGCTCGTAGAAAATCTTCGTTCTCCTCTATGACGGGCTTAGATTTCCTTACACATCTTTTGCCTCGTTTCTTAGGCAGTCTCTTCCTCTTTGACTCTTGAAATAAGCGTGATTCTTTCTGAGCATACGTTTGTTTTTGCTTCCTGCGACGGGTTACAACAGTCCAACCTTCATTCTCATCTACGGTTGGCTCTAAAACACATCTTTCTTGAATGGAAGCTTGTTGAATATTTTCCCTTTGAAAGCTGCGATTTTGACATTGAACAACAACTGGCTCAAAGGAACCAAATTGAACAAGGCATTGAGACCAACGCGGTGTTGCACCATTTGGTGGTTGTACTTTAGACCGAGGGACCACAATGGCATGATTTGCTTGAGCTATTTCTTCTAAGTCCACTCAATCTTTTTTTCTCTAGCCAACCTCGTAATCAACTCTTTTCAGACGAAGCATTTCTCGATGGGATGGTCGACAACGCGATGGTATTTATGATGAGTTAGGATCATTTACCTTGCCTAACTCCTGGGACGCTTGCATTCGGGCAACTGGATGAGTTTTGCTTCGTGATGTTGCTCTAACATGTCGCCTACATCGAGTCCGGAAATGGATAGACTTTTTCTTGTCTTTCCCGGCGTTAAGCGACGTCGTTGCTCCACAACCTGGTCGTTTCTCACTTTTGTTCCTTTGCTTTTGAAAGGCAAACTTTAATGGAGCCGCATCGATGGTCATTGACTCATTTGCCACATTTTTGTAACTTTTTCTGTGGGCTTGAAATCCTTCTTTTCCTTACGGGTTTCTAAGACCAGCGAATCTTTGTTTCCCTTTGCGTCAATGCTCAGCTCCATATCATGAGCTCGGGTGGCCAGCTCCTCAAAAGTGCGAGGCTTGATTCCCTTCAGGATGTATAGAAGTCCCCAATGCATGCCCTGGATACAGATGTCGATCGCGGACGTTTCAGTGAGGCGGTCTTTGCATCCGCACTTAGAGCTCGCCAACGGTTAATATAGTCGATTTACGTGCTCGCCCCTTCCACGCTTTTCGCATTTGTTAATTCTATCATGCCGACAAATCGTCTCGTGCTATAGAACCGATTAAGGAACTCTCTCCAACTCTTCCCGGCCTATCTATCGTTTGACTTCAAGATCGAGATACCGGGCCAAACGCATTCCCTTTAACGTTCGGACAAACCGCCGACGACGAGAAGGTCTCCTCGAGTTCCAATGGTTTCACAAGTCTCTACGAAATGAGCAACATGTTTGTTTGGGGTTGCCTTTTCCATCAAATCTTTGAAACTTAGGCGGTTGGTATCCTCGCAGCATCCTTAAGTTGTCTATTCTCTTTGTGTATGGCTTGGAGTACAAAAGAGAACTTTGAACTAGCCCACCACCTTGAGCTCTAATAGTGTTCGTGATCGCAGTCATGTAGTTGTTGAACAGACAAGGAAGCGGCGGCGAGGCCGAGTGCGCTTGTGGTTGTGCCTCAAGGAGAGGGTTCTTTCCTTTATCATTGACTCTCTCATGTGGACTCGGCTTGATTCACCGTCTCTCGGTTCGTGATTTGATTTTTGAGGTAAGCGATCTCTAAGTCTCTTTCCTCAATTGTTTTCATCATCCGCTCGAGCTTTCTCTCAAACTCGCCATTCGATCATCGCCTCCATCACACCAGCCATCATAATAGACATTACATCGATTAGATGTCTCCTTTGGTTGATCAACGGTAGGACCGACTTGGTCGAACAATGGGTTATTTTTTACGACGATTTCATCAGAGGTCCCCTCTAGTAGTCCTGCGATTCTTTTTGCGATCGCATTTGGTGTTACTTGAGGTTCATTGCTCTCGACGGACTTGGAACGACTACGGCGTGATAGGTCGGTGTAGTTTCTTGGAGCAAGCACCTTCGAGGTAGTGTTTCTTCCTTTGATCATGCCTTCTGAGCAGCGGTCTTTGATGTGGCTTTTCCAGACATGGTGGCTTGATTTGTGTGAGAGATTGAGATGAGAGGTAGAGATGGTCCCACTGGGCGTGCCAATTTGTTCACACGAGATTTCCGGAGAAATTTGGTTTCGTGGAGTTGAACTTGAACTTGAGATGAGTTTGTGCGCGAAAGTGGTTCGATCTCTATGCTTGATCCTCCGATTCGCTCTCTCGAATGGATGTTCTTGGTATGAAGAGCAATTTGAAGAACAAAATATGTGTTCTTAAGTATACAACTCGCTCGCTTATGGAACTATTTGTCTTTCGAAGTAATTTTAGCCTTCGAAACGGCGTTTGATCTTTAGAACCGTGGAGAGACCTCAACAAATGTGAATTCCCTCTCTAGTTCCAAAAATTTTCCACCCCTTGAAATGAAGAGAACTCCTCTATTTATAGAGTTCTCATGCATCGTGGGCTTGGGCCCTAATGGGCCTTTGGGCCTGACCCATGGGCTTGGCCTTTTGGGCTTGAAATTCATGGTTCGGTTTACTTGGTTTGGTTTGGTTTTGGCCAAATTCAAGATAAACCAATTTATTTATTTAAATTAATTTTGAGAAATATTGTCCCAAAATTTAATTTAATTTCGCCATTAAATTTGAGATAACGACGTGGCAGCTTGTAATTGACCGAAATTTCTCAGTCAACAAATGCCCCCTTTTCGAGGTTTATGCACAAGTATGCGTGGATGAATCTCGAAAACTATAGTATCAAGTCGAAGCACGAGCTTGTTCATTCTTTGTTTCAAACTTCAATTCTATGTAACGTTTTGGCTCTACAAGTTTTTATTAACAACTTAATCAATCTATCATAGTACCGAGGGTCAGTGGCGCAGTTGATTATCTTGTCTGGTGTTAATTCATTTCAACTCCATGGTCACGATTTCGATCTCATATTATTTGAGAGTAGTTGTGCCCTCGATGTAGGGTTTGTTGGTCCCCCTTCCCCCACTTTGTACTCAAAAAAAAAAAAAAAAAATCAATCTATCATAGTTGTAAAGTCATTTCATATCATTCATTTGAATTATGATGATTGAAATTAGGTCGTTCTTGATTTCTGTTTTGGGTTTTTTCAGTATTTTGAAATGAAGTATAAACACTGAGACCAATCATTATTTTTATAACTACACTGACATTTCCATAATCTAATATTGGAGCTTCCAAACGTAAATATGTATAGAATCTCAGATGTTGTTGTTCAGTTATTCATAATAATAATTATTTGGAACTTCATATTGTTAGGTTTCGTGAATATTTAAGTCAATTTACAAGTCATTTGGCTAAATTTTACGAGATAATTACTTGATTCTAGTAAGTAAAATTATCGAGGAAACTCATAAAAGAAATTAATTTATAAGCAGCACTTATGAATTTTACTTATTTCTCTTGGTTCTCTAAGGCTATTTTGGTTGACTTTGACTTTTAACCTTTTTTAGTAGAGGGAATCACAATACCGATCTTTAGGATCAACTCATGACGATGGAGTTAAATTGAATTATAACCAATCAACTAAACTAACGCGTCTATACTCTTGAAAACATGCTTTGTCATTAATTAGAGATACTGCTCCCTGTTCTTTAAGATACTGTTTTTTATAATTGTTTTCTTAGCTAGTAATATATTCCATGAAAGATACCACCAGATCTTAATAGAGTAAGTTTAATTTCTCTAATCCATTAATTTTCGACTATAGTTGTTACAAAAGCATTACTTTTGGGGTGGATCAATCAACATTAACAAGCTGATGTTTTGTCATTAATTAGAGGTGTACACACTTGATCAAGAAGTACTTATCATTGCATTTAGGAAATAAATGCTTTTTCAATGTCCCATCTAATATTGCAATATGTTAATTTTGAGCTTAATGTATAGAAACATAAGTCTATAGTGCACATGTTGTTTCTTCCTCTCATTCACTTTTATGTTAAATCAGTAGAGAATAATGAAACTATTTTAGCTTGGAATTAATTTCTTGAAATTAATGAGGAGCGAAATGACAAAAATTGACCTTTGTGTTGTTAATTTGTACTAAACTAAGGGTGCATTAGTAAGTTTTTGATATAAATTTTTTGATAGTTCATTAATTAGTTAATTTGTACTAAACTAAGGGTTACAAAAACGCTTTGGGGGTAAATATGTAACATGTCATTATTACAAAAAAAAAAAACTTATCTAAGGGTGTACTAAGTCGATGAGAAGAGTGGCAAAAAAATAAAATTCTAACGACATCTTGAATAGCTTTGTAGTGAGTGATTAGTTTTGAACCTCTCTTTCTCAAATGTTCAATAAAAAAAAGTTATCAAAATTCTTCAAAGCTGATTTCCGTATCTTTAAAAATTCGATGATTTCTAACCTACAAAAATGTAACTACGTTGTATTTATCCAATTTTTCCTTGATTTTCCTCACAAAGGAGGGTCGATCCAGGATCTCGTTAATAAGATGTTGAATATAATCAACTAAAAAATGTATAATAAATTGAAATAAATTTGACTATATCAACTAACACTATTTTATTTGTGAGTTTGAACCCTTTGAAATTGTCTAGGATGTAAAAGTTAATTTTAATGGTTAAAAAAAAAAAAAACTTAACAGAAGTTTGAATGCAAAACTTTTCTACTTTAATATTATGTTAAAAACAAATTTAATTATACCAACGACCAGCACCAGCTAATTCCAAAGGAAAACAGCTTTAAGAAAATTAAAACTTTAGTTAGGAATGGTTAGACATTTTATTAATTAATGTAAAAATAATAAGTAATCATAATTAAATTAAATTAACTAAAGAAGTCTTCTTACTTGGGTTGCATCAAAAGCATTTTGTAGGTAGTGATTAATTATGTCCCTCTTGTCAGAATTTAGTGTTTTCTAAACTCCAACTTGAAAAAAAATAATAATAAGAAAGAATTTATATGTCAAGTTGATATTGAAATTATATGTGTACTGTATAGAACAAATTAGAAGATGGTTCAGATTGTTGTAGCTAGCTAGATAACAACGCTTATTTCAAATTAATCTATGCTTTTCTAATATGTTTTTTTTTTAACGGAGAAATGAGAATTTCGTTCCATTATATTAAAATTAGGATTAAAATGATGTATGAATTAGGTGATGATTAGTTTAGATGGATAATAATGAACTCTTATATATACAAAAACTGGCAATCAACTTCCTAATAACAAACTAACTGAATAATTGAACTAATCTATTCTAACTAATTATAAACTAATTCATACATAATTTAATCCTAATTCTAATCAACTATAATCGGGGGCAATTGTGCTTGTTTCAAAGTCATGACATCACTCATCAGACAATAATAAATTTTACAATTTGGATTTTTTTTTTTCATTATGCAATATAATAATAAAGTTAATGCACAGTCTTTTTTTTGTTTTGTTTGTTTGTTCGGTTAAAATATCACAATAAGTAGATAGAAGAAGAAATTGGAATTGATTCGTTGAGCTTATTATGTAGGTAATGGATACATATTTGTTTTTTGTATTTTTTTTTTCATTCAAAAGATTTCATATAAATAAATTACATATTTATGTAGATAAAAGAGTGATTTTGGTTGGGTATTTATCAATTTTGTGCCAAATTAACAATTAGAGCTGATATCCTCAATTTTCAATAATTGGGTTGGAAATAATGCTTGCTATATATAAAAAAAAAATTATTGGATCGATTTTAAAGCTGGTAGAGCTCTGCTTTTGTTGGTAGGTTGATTTTTATTTACTTCAATTATATTTTAATTTCAATAAGAATTTGATTTATTTTTCAATTGGTGGTCTTATTTAATTTGATTATATGAATTTTTATTTTATTAACCAAAAACAAAAATTTCCATAAATATCATAATATTTATATTAATTTTTTACTCATTTCACATTTAAATTTGTTTCTATCAAATTTTAATACCAGTATATTTTAATTTTCTTTTAAAATTTATATGTTTGGTTTGTTTTAGGTTGGCTATTCCATAAAAACCGAACTTACCTAATATATTTCAATTTTCTAAAATATTTAATTGAGTAAATCAATATTGTTATAAAAAAATGAACCGATCCATTGATTCGATTGAATTTGATCGATTTTTAGTTTTTTCTTTCGCCTCCAGAATATACATACAATGAGAACTTCCAAGAATTTTCTTATAAAAACTATGATAGGAGTATAATTGAGACATTTCCAATAAATTCTTTGGTCAAACAGACCGGCTTATTCTTGAAGACCAAGCATGGAACTAAAAAAAAACCGAGTAAGCCATCAGCCAATCAACCCACGACACGTCACCCAAAATTTATTCAACTTCTTTGAAAATTCTTCCCCCAATTCCAGTGTCTTAAATATTTTTTTCCTTAAATACCCCTTCAAAATAATTCAAACCCCAACATTTTTTTTTCTCCAAATTCAATCTGGGTTTTGATTCTACTCTCCAAAAATGCCTACAATTTTTCAGTCCCAATCGCAGCTAGACCAACGGCCGTCGCTCCCCCCCGCCGGCCGGGAACCGAGCCGGAGCCGTGGCTTTAGATCGACTTGCAGGAGCTTGAGTTTTGGTGGCTGGAATTTCACAGCGTCCGGAGATAATCACCGGCGGCTTCAGGGCAGAAGAGAAGTGTTGAGAAGGGCGTTGGCGCCGCCTTGTCGGAAACCTACTCTCCGGTGGTTGAATTTCCGGCCGACTCCTAGTCGGCTTTCGAATATGTCTATGGCTTGATCGGAAGACTTGTTGTTTCGATTTTGAATTTTAATTTTTTCGATTATTCTTTCATTCATATTTTACATAATTTTGTGATTTGTTTTTACTTTTCGGCTTTGTTTTGTACAATCTGTGGATGATTCAATGAATTGGTTGATTCTGTTCCTAAATTTGGCTATAATTTTTCGTTTCTTTGTGGGTTTGTTGATTAAATATTCAAAAAGTTGAAACTTTTGATCCATTCCTGTTTCTTTCTTGCTTTTTAAGTTTGTTGTATATTTTCTTTCTATTAGATTGGATCGGATTGAATTTCATAATAAATTCATTTGAATATAGTTACGTATAAATTGAATCTTTATGCATTAGATTTGTTCATTCTGTTTTTCTAAAATTAGTTTGTTGAGAAAATAGACTAATTATGAGTTTTATCGTTACTTTTAAAATAAATTTTATCACGGGGTTGATAATTTTTTAAATAATAAACTATATATATAAAATAAAATATGTCAATTGAGTACAATAAATAGTATATATATTTATTTATTTATTTATTTATTTATAATTATAAATAGTTTCTTACATTTTTACATTAAATTTAAATCATCAAATAATAATTTTAATATTATATTGAATTTTATAGGAGATTTTGCATGTATAAAAAAAAAAAACAAAATATTTTCATCTATAGCATAAAATCAAAACTAATTGCAAAACATTCAAATTAAATTCTATCACTAGCTTGTTAAAAATTATGGCCAAAGAAGATGAAAAGCCCAAAGAAAATTCTAGATTTCACCTCTTTATCTTAGATGGTTAAAGAAATCTCTAGAACTTCTTTTGGTCAAAAATATCTAGACAATCTTATCCAAAGTGAAGTGTTGACAAAATCCTAGCCATACATTTTACTTGATCAAGGCAAATTTTGGACCATTGGATGATGCTTGGAGCCCAAGTTCATGGACACTATAAATAGGTTATGTCATTTGTTGGCAAACCATCCCAAATCATCCCAAGACTTCCCACATTTAAAGTGAGGTTGTGAGATAAAAATAGAGAGTGTTTTATCCTTGCAAGAAAGCTCGTTGTTTTTTTGTAGAGAGAAGTTGTAACTCCTATTTTTGTAATAAAGTTCTTCTATACTTGCCAATGGTTTTTACCCTAATTTGTTTAGGGGTTTTCCACGTAAAATCATTGTGTCGTTCTTTCTCTTCTTCCTCTTCATTACTATTGTAATTTTCAATCTCTCTTTAGGTGCGACCCTGCTCTATTCGTGTAAACAATTTTAACATAGCTGAATTCTATTAATGATAGAACTCAATCAATGGAAGATTTCTTCTATCACTGCTTGAATTTTCTACTAGCGATAGAATTTCAAATTAAGTTTTATCACTAGTTGAGATTTATCATTGATAAAAATTAATATGACATAGATGAAATTATTTTAGAAATTGTGCTGCAAATATAATACAAAAGGTAAAATGTGCTGCCGGTGATAAATTCTCAATTTTATAACTATTTTTTCACGTTAATTAAATTTATTAAAATTCTTATTTATGTAAAAAAATAGTTAATATTTTATTTTGAGCTTAAAAAAATAGGTGTTGTTATTTAAAAAAAATTAATAAAATTTATGACATTAAAATTAAATTTTATCTTTGATTTCTAAAAATCGATACTCTTAGTTTTTTTCCAATTTATCTATTAATAGACCAATTTCTATTGAATTATAAAATTTATAAGAGTTATATCATTATTATAATTATAAATATAAATAACCTAAATATATTTATTAGTATACATCTATGAACTTACCTTTAACTCAAATGATAATTTTATCATTTTTCAAAAAAAGAACTTTTTACATCTTCAAGTCTGAACAATTAAGGAACAAAAGATCGTACAAAAATTATTGCAACAAAAGAAAAGTTAAATGAAAGTTAAGCTAAATAATCCAACAAAAATAAGATAACTAAATTTTTTTTATTATAAAACAAAAGGAAACGAAGAAAGGTAACCTCAAGCAAAGAGAAAATGTCAAATGTGTTTGTAAACAAAATATAGAGAACTATATATATATAGTAATAATAGGAAATCGTTCTTACCGAACTTTTGAAACTGAATAATTCATGCAGTTTAGCCTCAATCTTCAATCATTTTTTTCAAGATCTACAAGTCTTTTTTTGAAATGCAACAATTATGCAAAAAAGATCCTACAACAAAAGAAAAATTAGATGAAAGTTAGTTAAGGTAAATAATCCAACAAAAATAAGATAAATTATTATAAAACAAAAAACAAAGAAAAAACAAAGAAAAGTAAATCCAAGCAAATAGAAACTACTATTGTAAACAAAATGTAGAAAACTGTTTATTGGATTGAAAAATTCAATTTATTATTTTAATTATAATATAAAATTTCAAATAAAATCTATGACATCTGGTAAAGATATCTTATTTTATAGATTATAAAGATGATGAAAATTTAAATGATATTGAATTTTTTTTTCATTTGATTGTTGAAATCTCTTATCTTTTAACTTAGTCATAAAATCTATGAGATTTAATAAAAATATCTTATCTTCTATGGATGAAAATCTAAATGATATTATAAATATTTTCTACATTATTTGCATTTAATTAAATTTTTTTTATATTACAATAAATGACATGTTTGTAATTTAGAATATGACTTAAGGGTAAAATCTTGAAAAAATGATTTTCCCCTTAAGCCACATTTTAAGATAGTATGATTTCTTACTACATATTTCGTAGCACGTTGGCTGCTGGGGTATTGGGCTTATGCTCATGATCTCAAACGTTGTGGGTTCGATCCGTTTTGGTAACGAAAAAAGGTAGTATGATTTCTTTTGAATCAGTGCAATACAAATATATGGTATCTTATTTGCAATTATGTCACGAGTAAAATTGGGACATAAAAAACAAAAAGGAAATTAAAAACAAACAAACAAACAAAATATAGGTTAAAGAAACGATTGCAAAAAACATGAAATAAAGATTTAAGAGTTAGGTACTCGAGAGCCCGTACAAGTGAAGGGAAGATGAATTGGGAACTATATTTAGTTATTTTCTTTGAATTCAACCATGTTTGGTAAGGAGAATTTCAAATAATCAGAAGCTAAAAACAAGTGGTGACCTCCAAATACTATAAATAAAACAATTATTGCAAAAAATCTGAAATAAAGATTTAAGAGTTAGGTACTCGAGAGCCCGTACAAGTGAAGGGAAGATGAATTGGAAACTTTATTTAGTTATTTTCTTTGAATTCAACCATGTTTGGAAAGGAGAATTTCGAATAATCAGAAAGCTAAAAATAAGTGGTGTGCTCCAAATACTATAAATAAAGTAATCATCTTTGATTTCAAAGCATATGCACTTTAAATTTATGGTATATTGACTCTGATTAAATTCATTTTGTATTCTTTTGTAGAGAGTGAGACAAAAAGTGTGAGCAGTATAAGTTATGAAGAGAGTGTTTTATATGAGTGGAGCCGGGAAGAGAAATCTGTGTGATTGTAATATTTTATCATATAGTGGAAGTTATTTCTGTCTGTGGTTTTTTCTCCAATTGATTTTTTTTTGTAAATTCACTTTAAATTTGTGGTTTATTCCATGTAAATTCTTTGTTATCTTTTATTATTTTTCCTTTTAATTCCTCAATTATTTTCTACTATGGTATTTAGGGAAGTTTTTCCGAGCTAGTGGTATTAGAGCTTCAGGTTCATAGTTTTAGTGGTGTTCACTATTTGCGGATTTATTAGAATTAAAGCAGAAAAGTCAAACTTTACAAGTGTGGTGAAGATTGAAGTGGAGAAGTTTGATGAAAGGATGATCGTTGGCTTGTGGCAAGTACAAGTTCGAAATGTGTTGATACAATTTTGATTGCACAAGGATTTGAAAAGAAGACCAAAAAATAGTGCTTCTAAAATAAATAGTTAAGCAGTGACGATGATCTAGTACAGTCCAATTCCAGCGGAGGTTCTAAGAAGTCAGGTAATCTAGGGAAGAAAAAAGACTTTATGAAGAAAAAAGGTTGTTGGAAATGTGAACAATCTTATCATATAGAAGGGAATTATCCTAACAAAGAAAATTCGTCAAAGGGCTCGAGTTCGAATGCTGACGTGGTCTCTCTTGCGAGAGGAGATGACTTCCTCTGAAGAAAGAAATAAATCATTCTTATGGTATGTCCATTTTGCCATGGTAAAGGATGTAATGTCAGTGGTTCTTCAAGTTTGCACATGGGCATTGACTTGGCAGTTATGTAAGGTGTGTGGTGGAAGTTATGTTGATGGTTGAAGAACTGGTAAGCCAAGTATGTGGAAGTTGCACCATAATGATCAGCAGGGTGTATCAACATGTGGCGAAGAAGAGAAATCTTGGAATGTGATATTTCAATTGCTATACTTTTATTGTGGAGTATATTATAATTTTCAAATTTGATTTTAATTGTCAAAGAAGACAATGTTGCAACAGAAGATGTGAATTTTTCAAGTATCTCGCAAAGGTGGAATTTGTTAGATAAGAAGATTTTCTAAATCGGAAAGATTCAAGGAATCATAGAGGTTTAAGGAATCGGAAAGATTTAAGGAATCAGAAAGTTAAGAGGAAGTGGTATGCTCCAACACTATAAATAGAAAAACTAGCTTTGGTTTCGAAGCATTTCTCGTCAATAGAGCTTTAAGCTTACGGTGTACTGGCTCTAGTTAAATTTCTTTTGCATTCTCTTGTAGAGAGTGAGACAAAGGGTGTGAGTAATATAAGTTTTGAATAGAATGTTTATGTGAATGAGGACGGGGAGAGAATTTTGTGTCATTGTAATATTTTATCATATAGTAGAAGTTCTTTCTATTTGTAGTTTTTTTTTTCAATCGAGAGTTTTTCCATGTATTTTATCGTTTTTTCTTTTAATTTCTCAGTTATTTTTTATAATGAGAGAAGGTTTTTCCCAACAATTATTAGGTCATACAAAATGTCACCAAAGTTCTGCTCTCTTTTTTTATATAGATCGAAAACTTTATAAACTTTTAACGAGCTAGTTAAAACTACTTCATGAAAGTTACACACAAAAAAATAGATAAAGAGTTGTAAAAAAATATCTCAAATTATGAACAATGTCTTGCATGTTTCTCTTTCGTAATAATGATATAATTTATGTTCATGAGAATTAGAGTTGTGTTGATAAGGATGACAATTCAACTCAAATTCTATATTGATATTGATATTGTTTATTTTGAACATAACATACGCATGTTTGTTTTTTGTTTCATCTAAAATATTTTGTACCGATAGAAATGATCACTATACATTATAGTGTTGAACTGGTTTACAACCAAACACTGAAACCACTGCGCTACTAACCTATCCGGTATAATTTTTCCTTTATCTAATTAATGTAGAATCATTTATTTTTGTTTATGATTTTTTTGAATACTAACAACTTTAGTTTAGGAGTATTTGATAGGATTCATCACTTTGAGTCTTTCCAAACGAATCTATAATTGCATGAAGACAAGTTAAGTTATGGGGATTTTGCATGTATAACAAAAAAAGGCAAAATATTTCTATCTATAGCACAAAATCTAAAATAATTTTATTTGTAGCAGAAAATCCAAATTGACTTCTATCACTTGTTGAGTTCTACTAGTGATAGAATTCAATCAATGATAGACTCATTCTATCACTCCTTAAGTTTTCTATCATTGATAGAAAGCTAAATTGAGTTCTATCACTAGGTGAGTGATAGACTATCACTAGGTGAGTGATAGAAATAAATATGCTATAGATGAATTATTTTAAAAATTATGCTACAAATATAATACATAAGGTAGAATGTGTTGCTGATGGTAAATTCTCTTAAGTTATCGTCCTCACTAAAATCTATGAAACGTTTTAAAATAAATTCTAAGAACAAAAAGTGAAAATTGATTATAAAAGAAAAAGGAAAGTGAAAATTAACTAAAAGAAATGAAATTTGTTGTCGATATGAGCACATTATTACCTCTCTATTTAAATAGCAACTTTCTAAAACTATTTATATATAACAAAATATTTTATATATGATAAATATTTTAACTTTCATTCCCTTTGATTTAAGTTATTAATTTCACTTGATTTAAAATATATCAATTTTACTTTTATACCCTTTACTTAATTATATGACAAATGTAATAAAGTTAATGTGATTCTTTGTTGTTGGTTTGTGTAATCTTTTCGAAGACAAAAACAATTAATTTTTTTTTTTAATTTCTCTCTCTTTAAACCTTTTTTCCAAGTCTAGATAAAGAAGTTACACTTAATCATGCCAACTACATTTCATTTTGTTCGACTGGCTTTTTCGTCGGATTAGAGCAAGTTTCGCACCGTCACTATTTTACTATTTTTGAAGTGCAATTTTGACAAGTAGATAGAAACCATAAATTTTGTGACTACTCATACAAATTTTTACTATATTTGAAATTTTCTAAGACTTTGACATCGATAGAAATTTGTAAAATTAATAGTAACGTGAAGAAGAAAAAGGTATGAATCAATTATCCCGAAAAGAATTATAGTGGAGATTGATTTTAAGGATCTGAAGTCGTAAAGTGAATATTAGTGGCTAAAAGGAAAATAATTTATACCGAGTTTCTAAAAAAAATTAGTTATGCAATGGGTTTTGACAATTTTTCATGGTTACTTTCTATTCCAAATATGGACAAAATTCACTGCTTTATACCGAGTTCCATCATTCTTAAAATTAGTTATGCAGGTATATACAAGATTCATTAAAAAAATATATTTTAAAATGATAATTTGATTAATACAAAAAAGATATATTAAAAAGGGGATTTTGCATGTATAACAAAAAAAGGTAAAATATTTCCATCTATTGCACAAAATCTAAAAAAAATTCATTTGTAGCAGAAAATCCAAATTGACTTCTATCACTTGTTGAGTTCTATTAGTGATAGAATTCAATCAATGATAGACTCATTATATCACTCCTTAAGTTTTCTATCACTAGGTGAGTGATAGACTATCACTAGTGAGTGATAGAAATAAATATGTTATAGATGAATTATTTTAAAAATTATGCTACAAATATAATACAAGAGGTAGAATATACTACTGATGGTAAATTCTCTATTAAAAATGTGACATATTATTATTTTTAAATATAAAAAAAAATATAAGAAAGTAACAAGTGGTAAGCATTGGCTTCAAATATTGCTTGAATTTGTCTGCCGTCCGTGAATTTGGTCAAAAAGCACTTATACTTTCAATGTGGGGAAAGATAACAAATAATAATAATAATAATAATAATAAAACAATTACGTGTCAACTATATTGGATATACAGATACACATTTGCTTATGGATGGGATATACACAAGTGTTTGGATTTTGTACAGAGTTTCGAACTACGAGTCTGAAATTCAATGGACTGATAATATTTAAAACTCGGTGCATTTTCAGTTCATTGAATTGATTTATATTATTTTATATAATAGCATTTTTAGAATTTTGTTTTCATCTTTTTTTTTTCAAGAATATAATGCCTTAATCAAGAAAATAAATAAAAAATACCTTATAATAACATAAATTTGTTATAAATAATACTGATTTGAAAGCTGTCTTTAATTTTTGTTTTTTTTTTGGTATGATATATATAAATAGTACTATGTTATAAATATTCATTAATAATACTAAAAAAAATATATACATTAATATTATATTATATTATTAATATTGTATTATATATTATTAATAAGTAATACCATTAATATTCTCAAAAAAAAATTACCATTAATATCAATGGTTAGGATTGTTAATTTTTTTAAAAAAAAGTAATCATGTTTATAATTATTTTTAAATTTGACTAATCTCTAAGTTTATCTTTTGTTTAAAATTATTGGTAAACATATTCTTTTTGGGATGTTTGAGTTTTGTTCTATTTTAGTGGATGAACTTTTAATTATTCATTTTGAATTTCTACCATCTTAATCAAGCTTAAAATTGATATTTGAGATAAATTTTTGTTTTTGACCACTTTCTTTATAAATTTGACTAATATTATTGAACTAATTTCAATTGATATTAACTTTTTTTAGTGACTAACTTTAAATATTTTTTAATGAAAATGCAGTAAATAAAACTGGTCAATTAATTTTTTAGGAGTTTTCTTCACATCTAAATATTATAAAGTAATATGTCTGGTTATAATAATCAAGACATGCATAAATGGAGCCAAATAATAATTGGTATCAAAAAATTATTGTTGGATTATATCCTTTCTTTATTTCGTTCGTTTTTTTTTTCTGAGATCAAGAGTTATATTCAGGTTGATAAGGCACCTAATTAGTTTTTGGGAATTTTGGTTTATAGATCTCATAATTAAAAGAATAAAATGATCCAACAGAGATAAATACTAATTCAAAGTCATTTTATTCAATATTTAGATGAAGAGGAAAAGATATTCCCAAACTCCTAAAAACCATACATATATATTATAGATCATTTTTCCACACACTTACATAAGTAAAAAACACACACACATTAGTTCAGAAATCAAAACTGAACCTTTTTTTATTTCATGGATGCGATAACACAAAAGTTTAGAAGAAAAGGAAAGATAGATTGTTTTATGATAGGATTGTTCTTCATGGTTTTTCAACAATCGAAGTAGCAAAAACAAACCCTTCCTCGAGGTCGGGAATGGCAAGCTCCATGTTTTGCACCTTCCCAGTTCTTGCATTGCCTGTCGCAATGGCTCGAGATCCCGCACGATCCCGACCACGTCTTGCTCCACCTCTCGCACAGCTTTGCCTCGACCATCACGTGCTCTTCTATATATGCCCACGAATCATGAAATTGAAAAAGAAAAAAAAAAGTCTTTGTCAAATATACGATATAAATAGGTTTATATAAACGAGGGCCTCTTGGAGTACTTAGAGTTGATGAGTTCAATCCATAATTACTACTTATCTAAAAATTAATTTCCTATAAATTTTCTTAACATTTAAATGTCGTAGGGTCAGACGATATGTCTCGTAACATTAGTCGGATATGGCCCGGACAGTCACGAATATATAAAAAAAAAAGTTCATTTAAATAGATGCAGTAAGGAAGGAAGTTGTGTTTGAGAAGATAATGTAACATGTGACTATTAAAACATGATAATGAATAATGATAATTACCATTCATGGAAAGCATGAGGGCAAAAAAGAAGAGCATAGCAACAGCCATGTTGGTAGCTTTGGCCATTTCTTTTGTGTTTTTAATTTCTTTATGAAATTTGAGTGTGTAAAATTGCACATGAAGGGTTGGTATTTATAGCCAGAGTTGGCTCACTATGAATACTAAAATTTCCAATCGGTGGGACATGGACTGGATGACTTTCCATCCCTGCCCTCTATTTTATTCTACAAATTCTTCGACAAATTTTGTGAGAATCGAGGTGAGATTTTTTTATTTTTTTTTTCAATGAATGATTTTTTTAAAAAAATAAAGTTTCTAGACAGTTTAATTTTTGTAGGATGAATTTCCATTCATTTTCAACTAATTTATTCATGAAAAATGTTCATTTAAATAGTCATTTCTAAAAAATTATTAAGAGATAAATTAAAATTTCTTGCTGCTATGAAGTTAACATTCTAACCTAATAGCACAACATGTTATTTCATATCAAACTGTTTAATTATATCATATTCAATTATTTAAATCATTAATCAATAAAACTTAATAATTAAAATTAAAAAAATAAGTGGGCTGAAGAATGGGTAATGATTCCTCATTATATGGGTTCTCTTGCTTGTTACAATCGGTGGTATACTAAAAAACTAACAACTCAGAACAATTTGAGTTGAGTTATAATTTTTTTTGAGTTGGGTAGGATTAGGTTATAATTATATATATTTCATTAGGTTAGTTCGGTTCTTGGATTAGATTTGTTAAATCCAATTCAACCCGATCAATGTGAGCTAAATATAATATATATATATATATATATATATATATATATATATATAAATAATTAATTATTAATATAAGTTGTTAGCTTATTGATAAAGAGCATATATTAATACGATATATAATTTTAAGTTCAATTATATATTATATATTTTTTTTCCTTTATTCTTCTCATATATTTATTGACTATTAATTGAATTTGGCTCAAACTCAAATTGAGAATTCAATCCAGAAATATATATATGTTGGATTAGACTGCATATATAAAGCTGAACATGCTCAAATATTAACCGATTCAAAAATTCTGGATTGATGCATAAAATTTCACTAACTAAATTCAACTTATCCATGCACATTCATATTTATAGGGTCCTTATAATTTGTTCCTTACACGTCATCATTAAAAAGTGGTGGCATAATAATATTAAATCATTATTTGCATGTATATATAATAGAAAAGAGCAAAATATTTCTATTTATAACACAAAATCAATATTAATTTATTTGTAGCACGAAATTTAATTTAAATTCTATCATCTATAAAATTTAATTAGTGATAGAATTCATTTTATCATGGAAATTATTTTAAAAATTGTATTATAAATATAATATAAAAAATAGAATGTGTCGTTGAGGATAAATTTTTTTATTATTTATGACAGATCCTGCTCTTGCCATATTGATCACTTAAACAACAAATGGTTGCGGATGTAAACATCATTTATGACATTTAGAATTAGTGTATATTTTTATTTTTATTTTGTACAGAAATTTAAATACAATTAGAGGTGGAGGGTTACACGATCATATGAGATGTTATTTTATTTATAAAAAGAACACCGAAATGTTATTGAAATTCTAGTGTTTAAAAAAGTAGGATATAATTTGTAATAATAGACGTAAAAAAGAAAGAAAAATAACATATTTGTAGTGCCCATAGAATTGGTAACCGAGTTCATGTAAACCAAAAAAGAAAAAGACTTGTTTTATTGCCTTATTTTGTTGACTATGATTGTGTAAGTGGGTCGGTGTGAGATAGGGTTAAAAGTGGTAAGAAAAAGGTGAAAGCTCACCAACCAACTTAATCTTGTGCAAATACACAATTAAGTTTCTTGTAAGTATTTATTTTTTTAATTGTTAGCCTAAGTTTGAGAAACTTTGTTGTAGCTTTTTTTTTTTTTTTTTTTTTGAGTTTGATGGTGAACATTCAAACTATCACTCTTAATTATTAGATGTACAATAATATCGTCGATATGTCAATTATACTTCAATTAAGTTAAATATTGCATATCAATATGCAATATTTAACTTAATTGAAGTATAATTGATATATATATATATATAAAGAAACTTATTAAATTAGTTAAATTCAGAAAATAATTATAAATATAGTTATTTTTTAATAATATATAATATTGTAGTAATGAATATTACTAATACAATTTTAAGTAATCGTGGGTCAGTGACGCAGTTAGTTATCTTGTCTTGTGTTATTCCATTTCAACTCCATGGTCAAGAAAGCCGGTAGTCGACTCTTATATTATTTGAGAGTAGTTGTGCCTTAGGTTTGTTGGTCCCCTACTATGTATTAAAAAAAATACAATTTTAAGTATTAATGATTATAAATGTAAATTTTTAAAATTTTGATTATAATTTTTTTTTTTTTTGGGTTAGAATAGCACACTCATTATAATTTTCTTATATTTAATAATTAATTCTTAGGAAATTAATTGCATTTATGAATTTTAAATTATTTTTTGAAACATTTTTGTTTAATTCTTACCAAAGAATGGCGAAACACTATATGCCAGACCTATTAAATGAAGTTTGACTCTATCACAAGTGATGGGATAAACAATTCTATAAATAGAAAATATTATCATATTGGGAAATTTCTAGAGTGATGATAAAGAGTTATCTTGTTTTTGTTTTTTTGTTTTAACTTTTAATAAGGTACAAAACTGATTCAGATGATTACAGAAATTGTCAATTTTCCTCAAAGAAATATTTTATAATTTTTTTAAAATCAAATAAAATTAACTTCAAATTTATTGTAAAAATAATGACTATATATATTTAAAAATTTGAAATGATATATATTGTATAATATTTATGGAAATTCCTAAAAAAAAAACCTATTTTAGCCTAAACATAACGTATACTAATATAAAAAAATTTACCATATTTTGATAATAAATTTTGATCTATACAAAAATTGATAATAAATTTTGAAAGAACCTATGTAAGAAAAAATGATTTGAATAATAATTTGTAGACCACATATTTAAACTATAACATTTCTTTTCAAAATTATTTGGAGTAGAATTTATTTTCATTTTTCTATAACATTCATTCTCCCTTCTGTTTCTCAAATTAATTGAATTTATTAACAAAATGTTTCAACGAACCATAAATTAATGGAAGACTATCAACTTAAACTGAAGTATGGATAGTTTGGTCATTTTATAAACACCATTCAGAATTGTTCTTTTTTTTAATACTAATTCTTTTCTTTTCTGTTTTGTTACCCTACTGCTTAAAATGTGCCTTAAAGAAAAAATCAAACCTATTTTAGCCTAAACATAACGTATACTAATATAAAAGAATTTACCGTATTTTGATAATAAATTTTGATCTATACAAAAATTGATAATAAATTTTGAAAGAACCTATGTAAGAAAAAATGATTTGAATAATAATTTGTAGACCACATATTTAAACTATAACATTTCTTTTCAAAATTATTTGCAGTAGAATTTATTTGCATTTTTCTATAACATTCATTCTCCCTTCTGTTTCTCAAATTAATTGAATTTATTAACAAAATGTTTCAACGAACCGTAAATTAATGGAAGACTATCATATCAACTAAACTGAAGCATGGGTAGTTTGGTCATTTTATAAACACCATTCAGAATTGTTCCTTTTTTTTAATACTAATTCCTTTCTTTTCTTTTTTGTTATCCTACTACTTAAAAGGTGCTTTAAAGAAAAAATCATTTTTAGCCTATTTTCTCCCTAGCCAAATCTCATATTTACAAACATGCCATTAATAATAGGTTTCTTTTTTAAATAAATAAAAATTAGTACTTCCTAAGTTTCTATTTTCTTTACATTTATTTACTTATGATTAATTATATAATAATGATTTAATCATTTATTATGTAAATTAAATATATAACACATTTTCAAATTCATTAATGAATGAGTTAGAAAATTTAAAAGGCACGTCTTCCACAACTATATAAATGAATGAGTTATAAATATGTGATAATAACTTATTTTCTTTTATGATTTTTTTTAAATAAGTAAATTTCAAAGGTTTTGTAACCTTCATTATATAAAGAGCTCTTCTTTATCCATATATTTCTCTACAACTATTTGAATTTATATTATGTTTATGTAAGGTAATTTTTCTTCTTTTATTTTACTTATTATTATTCATGTTCTTGCTTGATCTTATAAAAAAAAATTCATATGAGATTTGTTGGATTTCTTAATTTAACCTCCATTTTACTTTCTTTTATAGCAATGTTCATATTTTGTATTTAAAAAACAAAAACAGCTGAAGATGTACAACAATGAAAATATACATTCACTTTCAATTAAGAGAGTTCTTCTTGAATACATTAACATATTGATGCTTCAACCCCAAATCAAAGGTTTTCTTTATTTGTTATAATTATTTTTCATATGAGATTTGTTGGCTTACATAATCTAACATCCACCTTCTTTTGTAGCAATGTTCATCATGTGTGCTTAAAAAAAACCATTGAAAATGTACGACAATGAAGATGATACATTCAATTTCAATCGAGAGGGCTATTCTTGAATATATTAACATATTGATGTTTCAACCAAAATCCAAAGGTTTTTTTATTTGTTATAAATTTTTTTCGTATGAGATTTGTTGGATTAGTCAATGTAACCTCCATTTTACTATCTTTTGAAACAATGTTGATCATTTATAATTAAAAAAAAAAAGTGGAAGATGTACTGCAATGAAGATGATACATTCAATTTCAATTGAGAGAGCTCTTCTTGAATACATTAACATATTAGTGCTTCAACCCAAAATCAAAGTTTTTTTATTTGTTATAACATTTTTTCATATGAGATTTATTGGATTACTTAATGTAACCTTCATTTTATTTTCTTCTGTAGCAATGTTGGTCCTTTGCAATTTAAAAAAAACAGTTGAAGACGTACAACAATGAAAATATATTCAATTTCAATCGAGAGAGCTTTTCTAATATATTAATACTTCAACCACAAATCAAAGGTTTTTTATTTGTTCTAAGGAGAACCTAACAAATTTTCCATCAATTTCATATCCTACTACTTAAAATGTGGCTTGAGAGGAAAATCATTTTTTTCCGATTTTACCCTCAAGCTACATTTTAAATTACAAATGTGCCATTCAAATTAAATCAACTTAATTAGTTTTTTTTTTTTTTTGAACAATTTAATTTCATATTTAACTTAAAACTTTGAACTACATGCTAACAACCGTGCATATAAGGCTATAAAACGACTTTGTTTAATTTTCTTTAATTTGGTTACTCTCTCATTTGTTAATTTCATAATTATTTTAGTTGATCAAAGAAATCTTCGACATGAGTGAGAGGTAATTTTTTTTTTTTTAAGAATGAGGAGTAAATATATTTGCAACTAATATATAATACATGTACATACAATTATAACAATATATCATCTCTTTAACAATTATTTATAATTTTAATTATTATTTTATGATACATGATTTTTTTCATTAACTAAATAAATTTTAGAAAGATAAATAAATAAGATACCTGAGTTCTTTTCATTAATTAGTAATAAAGGTGTAAATAAAATATGAAAATTTGTGGATTAGAATGAATAATAATACTAATTTAATGGAATGTTTGAAATTCGAAAGAATTGGAAGGTAAAAAGTTCTTTATAACTTACAATTTTTGTATTAATTATATTTTATAATGAGATGATTGAATTATATTTTTTTTTATTTTACTCTTTTTAAATTTCATAACAAAAAAAAAATCGTTGATTTTATTTTGTTTCAAATTGGTTGACGAGATTCTCAATATGAACATAGTCTTCATGATGAAAATATATTTATATGTCATAAAAGTTCGAGTTTTTCACCACTAATATACTAAAACAAAATATAAAAACTCTCTTAATACTTTGTTTTTTTTTATTCAAATCACATCTATTATTTTTTTCATAAGATGATGCAAAGTATGATGCCTTATTTTCATTTAAATTTCTAACTTTTTTTTTAATAAGTAGGATGGGAGATGGAACCTATCGAGGTCAATTAGTATAATATGTTGTTAAACTATGTTTATTTTGACAATTTTTACTCACATTTATATATACCTATTTGACAAATACTTTTTTTTTTTGTGAAATACTCTTTTTTTAATATTTCATAGCAAATGCATATCAAATATATTAAACAAGTTAATTGCATAAATTTTATTAAAAAATGAGTACGCTACAAAAGCTCAAGAACATGCATAAATATTTAAAAATAAATAAGTCAAATTTCAATTGCATAATATCTTAATTCTTTTTTATTTTTGTCAAAAAGAATTCTATTTTTTTCTTCTAATTATTATTTTTAGATCAAATTTTCTTCTAATTGCAAAAAAGTAGATATAAAAAATATATGTTAATTCAAAACCACAAACATACATATAAATAATAGTTTCAATACAAATATTACTAAGCAAAAGTTGTAATAAATATGATCAATCTAAAAAAAATAAAAAGTGTTAGAATTCTTATCCTATTAAAAAAATCTACATTTGTGTATTAAAAAACGAAATTTTATTTTATTTTATTTAATTATTCAAATTGTGTTTATTTTAAATAAATATTTAATACTAAACATTATAATCACTAGTCATATACATGTCTATTCAATAATTAAATTAAGATGATATTTTTAAAATTTGAACATTAAAAAATAATTTATATTAAAAAAATACGCGTGCAAGGCATGTATTCAATTTCTAGTACATATAAAATTCTCTTAAAAAAATTGAAAAGGTAGAAAATGGTTCTGATTGGTTGCCCTAAGTCGCAGAGTAGGCCGCGAAGCACCAGATTTCTGGTCGCCGGAAACTTTTCCGCCGCCGTTGACGGTGACCACCACAGTTAGATTCACAGTCACTGAACCATTCTGTCTTAGTGGCGAGCTTGCTCTCCATGGATCTATGATCTGCATTTCTTTTCTCACAGATTGAATATGGCAATTTCCTCGCTCAGTTCCAGGCGACCAAGAATTCCTTCAATCGCTTGGTAATTGCAGGTGAATCTCAATTTCCCCTTCCATTCCGCTTCCTAATTTCAGCTTAATTATCAATTTCTTTGATCTGCTTTATCTAAACTGAGAGATTTGAACTACAATTGAATTGAGTATGTTAGCTTCAGAAATTATAGTAGATGCTTGCTCTGGTGTATTCTAATCAACACATTGTCAATTTCATTGGTTTTGTGATTCATAAGCTGTTATTATAGCTGTTCCCAAGGGTGTCTTCATTGGCAGAGGTTCGAAATCCAAGCATGAGCTTAATTTCTAAATTTCATGTTATGTCCTTGTTAAGGACCCTACGTCAAAAAGAGTGGAGATATCATACCAATATATAATATATGATATGGATGGACTACTCCTCTCTTCGTCCATTGATTTTGAGATGGATATGTATAAGGTCTAATATAGTATCACAACTCATTAAGCCTATATGGGTATTCGATCCAATAAAAATAAAATTAGGATCTGATTCATCATGAGGGAGTGTGTTGGGGGCTGTTTGTTTGACATATTTAGGTAGGATTTAACTTAATGAGTTATATTGAAAAGTTATGTTGAGTAGTTAAAAATTGAGAGTTGTAGTCAAAAACTCGTTTGGATGCAGTTTTTGTGTAGGGGAGTTAAGAGTTAAAACCTTGTTTGGATGTAGATATAAAATGGGTAGTTATTGTAGTAGTTAAGAAAAGAAATGATTAAAAATGAATAGTTAAAAATAAATTATTTTGATTGATTTGAAAGGAATGATGGAAAATGAGTCGTTAGAAATGATTGAGTAGTTATAAGTGAATGATTAAAAATGAATGGTTAGAAATGAGAATTATTTTCAAAAATAAAAATGAGGAGGAATTGATAAAAACTAGTTGAAATGTAGGTTTTCGAGGAGTTAATAAATCCTAAAACTAAATTCTAACTAAATAAGTCAAACAAACAACTCCTTGAGGATTCCACATTGGAAAGAGTGGAGACCTCATAGCGATATATAATATAGATGGACTACTCCTTGCATTACCGTCTGGATTTTGAGATGAGGTTTGCAAGCTAAGTGAACAAGCTTGATGTGAGTTTGGAACTTCTGCAATTTCTTTATTTTGAAGGTTTGTCATTTACCAATATGCATCACATAGAGGTTCCCGTGTTGTTTTATTATGACATTTGTTTATTACTTTAGAGCACCTTAATGGCAACTTTAGAGGTTCCCAATATGCATCCCCTTGCCTCCTTTTGGCCAAGGATGTCTCCTGTTTTAGGCAGCCCTTTTTTACTTCCATTCCTTTTAATACAAATGCTGTTTTCTACTCACACATTCACGCATGTGCATGCTCCACGACCCTTGCAGTGATAATCTGGTTTAGAAAGGCTGTACTTGTAGTTGGTTGAAGAGGAAGTTGGTTTCCGTTTCTCTATAAGTCAAGGAAACTATATATATATATATATACAAAATACCAATTTTTTATTGAGGTAAAAAAACACACACACACACAAGGACATACTAAAAAATAGCCCACAAAAAAGAAAAGGAGCCCACGAGAACGGTTTCCAATATAGAAAATCTCAATCTATTGTATAATTACAAAATAGCTTAATGCCAACAAGAGCAATTGTTCAACAGCATAAGTGTATACTCAATGACCAAGAGGTCTTGGATTCGAATCCCCCACCCCTAATTTTTGTAATCTCAAAAAATTACAAAACAGTTTAGTCACTAAAGTCTAGAGAGAAATATAACGTCTTTCAGAGCTCTCTTGATTCCTTGGGAGGTTTTTGCAACACTCTAGGTCCAGGATTGGGCTCCACTCTTGTTGCTTCAAGTTAAGAAAACTTAACTTTGGAATTCTTTATGGTTGAGCTACCGAAAAGGAAGGTTTACCTTGTTGGTAAAGGTAGTAAATGAGATCTTGGAGCTGCCATTCATGGATGAGGAAATTTGGTCCAGGATTCTTGTTAATCCGAAGATCTAAGAGAAACATTCTTATTTATACTCTTTGGATTTAAGACAGAATTTTGCACAAAGTTGGTATTGGTAAAACAATATCCTTCTGGACTGATCATTGGCTTACAGGCGCTCCTTTGCATAGAAGCTTTTCTTGTCTTTACAACTTCGTTTGCAACAAGAGTGGCACTATTGAAGATTATAGTAACCAGACATGGAATTTTTCTTTTAAAAGAAGCTTAAAAGATGGTGAGATACCAGATTATGGGGCCCTTCTGCAAGTCATCTCTGATTTGACACTTTCCAATAGGAGAGACACTACCCTTTGGAAACCAGAACATGAAGGCATTTCTCCATCAAATCCCTCATGAATGATACAAATACTTCGTTTGATGAACCAACCAGTGTGTTATTCAACATCATCTAGAAAGGCAAATACCCCAAAAACATTCAATACAAATGACAGGCTGCAAAGAAGACTTCCCCACATGACCCTTCAGCCCCTATTTGTCGAAATGGGTCTGAGACTCAACGCCATCTTTTTGGAAAATGCAACTTTGCCATGGAGTTCTGCAGTCAGATTTTGCCAGCATTCAAGTGGCAGATTATCCTTCAACTTAAGTGAGTTGATTAGTGATTTAACATGATTCAACTAGAAAGTTTTGTGTCAAATCTTGTCAAGTCATTTTATCCTCAATTGATATTGATTTCTACTTGTTGGACATTTCTCTAATTTTAAGTATACAAACGAGAGCAGTGTTGTTGGTTGATATAATTTTAAGTATACAAGCGAGAGCGGTGTTGTTGGTTGATATAATTAAGTTTTACTTCAACCCATCAGCTTAAGCTCTTAGTTTAAGTTGATTGGTAATTTAATAAGGTTCAACCATTTGTATTTCCCATTCTCCTGAGCATGAGATTGAGAATATGATTTCTAACCAACCTATTATTTTTCACAAAAGGGAAAAGCATTTTTTCAGTCTTTCTGCCAAAAATGTATCAGATGGAGATGCAGTGACAAGTCTGGAAAGCATATTAAATATTAGATATGGAATCTATGGGGACAGAACGCTCGGTGCACACCTGCCTGTTGCTATAGAAGCATCTGTAACTGAATATGATAAACAGAACTTGCTCTTCAAGAGCGCTCTAGTTTTGCAAAGGCCTGTACTTCACCCTTTCCTGCCTGTTGGATTTGTTCCTCTTTCTTCCAAGGGGCTAAGAGTCGGACAGCTTATTACTATGAAATGGAGGATTGAAAGGGTAATTACTTTGCAAGAGAATGAAGATTCCACATGCAATGTAAGTCACGGAATTATCTTGAACTCCTTGAATAAAATTGAGTGTTAAAAATTCCACACGTGTATATCTATTTCTTTCGTTTATCAACGTTGCTTTTTTTTATCACAGGTATTGTAGTGTTGCACCTTAAAATGTAATTCTTGATTAAGTAAAGCTCCACTTGATAACCATTTGGCTTTTTATTTTTAGTTTTTGAGATTTAAGCTTATTTTTATTCATATTTCCTACAATGTGCTTCATCTTCTCTACAATGTATCTAACTTTTCTTAAGAAAGTATGTGAATCCTACTAAATTTCAAAAACAAAAACAAATTTTTAAAAGTTTTTTTTTTTGTTTCCAAATTTTGGTTTAGTTTCTACGAATATAGTAAGATGTAGATATCCATGTAGAAGAAAACATATGATATGGTAGTTGTTGTAGACTTAAATTTTAATAACAAAAGACAAAATAGTTATCAAAGTTCAAACTATGGGGAAATGAGAGCTACCTAACAAGAATCAAGTATGACAGTTATTTATCTAAGAAATAATTTTTTACGAATTTCCTTGACATCCAAATGTTGTAGGGTCAAGAGGTATGTCCCGTGAGATTAGTCAAGGTACATATAAGCCGGCTCAAACACTCGCGAATATAAAATAAAGCATTGGAATAAATTGAATGTAAAATAAGAACAAGAAGATAAACCAAGTATAAGGTACTTGGAACCTCCCTTTTTGAGTATGCTAACTCAAGCCTTAAATAACTAAACAATTGTATGTCTTCTCTTACTTCCCCCTCCTATTTATAACCAAATATCCTAATTCCTAAATAATTCCTTCATCTAATTATCCTTACTCCCCTAGCTCATATACTACCAATACTCCTAATATAATCCCTATTCATACTCTCATGGCATGATATAGCATCTTTCTTTTCTCTTATTTTCCTTTAACGATAGTTTGATTTCAGCTCTTCCAAATCAAGTGAAATGAGTTCTTGCATTCGACTGTGTTTTGTGATTTTTTAATTCCATAGTTCTGAGCAGATACCATAGTTCCCTTGTGCCCAGCCGCTCATTTGGTTGTTTGGGAGCATGACAGTCACCTATAAGCCTATAATTTAAAGTAGAAGATCACAATGCTTGTTCATCCACTCCTACTTCAACGATGCTATATAACGTTTATTGCTTGTGCAGCTTGACGATGTACTTTGCGAAATTGATGCTAAATCCGAAAACTGGATGATTGCCGGTAGGAAAAGAGGGCACGTTTCACTCTCTGCCAAGCAAGGTTTGTTTACCCTTTTTACCACGCAAAAGAAACTGAAGATGATAACTGATAAGTGACCTGCAGCCTATTAGAAGAAAGAAATCATTAAGAAAAATGAAACCTATTGTAGAGAAATAATGAGAAGAAAAAAAAAACACTTCAAAAACCTGGTTATGTAATGGGGCCTGCCTGATCAAACTGAATGCTATTCTGCTGTCATTTTTAAAAGAAATGTTTTATGATGCTTTTTCAATGACAGGGTCGAGAATGGTGATCTCGATATTATGTATGCCTCTGGTGGCTGGTTATGTTTGTCCACCTAAACTCGGTTTGCCAAATATCGACAAGGCGAATATAAGTTGCAATCTTGTTGCTCCACACCTGGTTTGTGTCTTACCTCCAGCACTCAGCTCCTCATTCTGTATTCCAGCATGATTGTTCTTCACACATGTTTTTCATTACCATAGTTGTTATGTTTTCCCCTCTGAATTATACAAAAGGATTCCGTCCCATCGTAAATTCGATTTGTAAAGATTCAAACTAGCTGTTACTGTTGAATCTCTTCCACTCTCCTCGGGTCAAAGATTTTTAGTCATCCTATGAGTGATTCTTGACGGTTAGTTACTTTGGTAGTTATAGCGGTTTAGTTCGATGAGCCTCGCCAATGTACAGAACATCTTAGTATAACGACACGTCGGTCTGCAAATATAGAAACATCCTTTTTTTGAAAAGAAATGGTTATTTGTGTTTGTTTATAGGGTAGTTCTTTTGGGCAAAAACTCACATTCTTATTGGAGTGTTATACCCCAAAGAACATCATCCTATGTGAGTGTACGGTCTATTGTTTATTGTTGCTTTTGATTTGTCTTATTTATGATTTGATACCTCTATTTTGAACTTTTTGATTTTATGGCCCCTTTGTCCCCACCATACCACTTAACAGTTGAATGACCCTTTTTGAGCAAAATGAATTGTTATTACATCCGAATGAGAGAGGTTCGAAGGATATGTAAGACATAGGTAAGAAATATTTGAAAGAATGGATAAATACTAATTATATAATACAATAACTCGATCATAAGAACGTCAAAATGTACCATGTTGACTTTGTTCAATACTTTGTTCAATAATCGACTTATAATTTTTTCTAGAAGGCATGTGAATGAATAAAGTATACCTTAAAAAATTGTTGATATGTGAGGAGAGTCTTCACTCTTAAAAATAGTTCAAAACAGGTAGGTAGCATTGTCAAGTCGTAAGACAGGTAGAAGAATGTCGGGATCATTAGGGCATACTAGATTTGGAGTTTTTTTTTTCCTCTGTATTTATAAAAATTATTGCCTAATATTACTCTTTTTTAATTAATTTTTTGTTATTCGTTAAGTTTTGTAAAATATTTTCATGTGAAAGAAAATCAAATGTAACAAAACAAATGCTCATATACATTGAATCTTCAATCTTCAATTTGAAAAGCCGTCTTGGACCGCTCGGATTTTCCACGGGATAATTTTGTTGATTTTCAGATGCAAAATAATACTTTTTGTATAAAATTGCACAATTTTACTGTAGTTTGTTTGAATGTTGCTCTTATAATGTCCTTTTCTCACGTTTATTTTGTATTTTTGTATTATATTTCTTCATACTACTTCAATTTAGTTCTAATTTTATCGAAATATTTCGAGATTAAACTGTAGTTTATGGGCAGCTATTTTCAAAAAAAAAAATTTGTTTGTTTTATAGAAATGTAAATATAATTAGTAAAAAAGAAAACACGCTTGAAAATCAGAAAATGGATGTTTTTCTTTTGTTTAATTCTCCATAAAACAAACAGTGATTTTTCCATAGGTTCCTTATTAGAGTGATCGAAGTTAATTCTCTTATGAAAAGCGAGTTTGTAAACAGTGATTTCAAGAAAACAATAAAATTTATAAGTCATCGAGAAACTAAGAAAAAAATTGATTTAAAATAATTTTATAGGTCAAGCCTATTTTCCTAGCCAAGCCAATTTTCAATGTAGATTTCTATATATATATACATATATATATATATATATATATATATATATATATATATATATATATATTAATTGACAATATAGGTTATCGAGGTTAGTGGCACAATTGCTTATATTTCAATTCTACGGTCACAAGTTCTAACTCGGAATCGGATGAGAGCAGTTGTGTCTTTTACGTAAGATTGTCCTTTATTTAGGATTTGTTGGTCACTCTTTCCCCAATTTGTACTAACAAAAAATTTATAAAAAAAAATTGACAATATAGGTTTGTGCAAATGATTTGTGTTCTCTCTCTCTGTTTTTTTTTTTTTTTTTTGAAAGGCATCAGTGCAAGTGTTCGAATTAAAGATCTTTATATATTTAAAAACAATTGAACATTTTGAAACTTAAAATTATGGGAGAAAACTGACATTTCAGCCCCTTCGTCTTTGAATTTCCATGCAGCTCATGCTCTATTAATTACATTGAAAAGAAAAACTATCTTATTTTTCAACACAAACCTTTGAAATTTATGTCCAGTTAGATGAAGATTTCGTTTTTTTTTTTCCTTTGTTGAATATTGTGCTTGTTTCTTATTGATTTTTTTAACTATAGTTTTTACTCTTAAGGAAACATTAAATTCTTGCAAATATTCTATAAAAAAAACAAATTTTGAAATATAACCATCTCATTTGATGATCAGCTTTTTATTTTATTATCATTATTATTAAGCTTTAAAATACTTCCAACTGAGGATTATTATTATTATTTTGATATATTCTTTTTTGAAGTGTTTCAAAAATTCAAGTCAAGTTTTGAAAATTAATAAATAAATTGTACAGATCTGTTTGTGTTTTAGAATTTGGGTAATAATTCAAAGGTTTATTTAAGAGATGTGTGAAAAATCATAGTAAAGATCTAACATTATAGATTCATTTGTGTTTTGTTTAAACAAATTTTGAAATATAACCATCTCATTTGATGATCAGCTTTTTATTTTTAAAGATGGTGTTTTTAAAGCTTGGTTTGGATTTTGAAACTAATTTTTGAAGAAAAGATGGAAATAATTTTTACCCAGCTTGATTTTAAAAAAAATTATAAAAAAAAAAATGAAATGGTTAAAATTTGGATGTTTGATTTTTATTATTATTATATTTTTCATGTCAGAATCCAATTCAACATATTATTTGGGCCAGGAGGCAGGAAAGAAAGGTTGATTAAATCCGAATGTAGTAATCAAAATAATGGAAAAATAAACAAAAGAAAAAGAAGGTCCCACCGAGACTTGAACTCGGGTTACTGGATTCAGAGTCCAATGTCCTAACCACTAGACCATGGGACCTTGTTGTTAAAGTTTTTCCTTTAATTGTTAATGGATTTTATAACTTGTTCGCTATCCAACATAATCTTACACTAAATTGCAATAAACAAGATAATTGAAAATTATTTTTAAAATAAAATAAAATATATTTTCCAAAAGTGTAAATTACTTTAAAGAAAATTATTTGATTTTAGTTTTTTTAAATTTTAAATTTTTTTTCATTCAAATTCTTTAAGAATTTCATTGTTCATTAAAAGTATTTGAATCTTAATTCTATTCTAAAACCTAAGCAAAATTTTTATAGGTTACTTTTATTAATTTTTTAAATTTTAGTTTGGATTTTAAAAGTATAGATAAAATGTAGAAATTAAATTTAAAAAATATATAGGTTAAAATTGTATGCATAATTTTCAAAATTCTAAATTCTAAAAAAAATAAAATAATTATCCCATTCAATTATTATTGAGCAAGTTTGTTTTATCTATAAAAATAAAAATGAGCGAATGAGGATCATTTTCCTTATTTTTGTTGTCGATGAAAAAACAAAAGTATTTTCTTTCCAATATTCTCCGAGACAAATAATTTGCACAAAATTCCACTATAACTCATGTTTTTCTCTTAACTTTCAAAAGAAAATTTTATATATCATCTTAAATTCAATTTTCGAGCAATATTTAAAAGGTTCATAAATTTGATTTTTTTTTTTTTTTGAATTAAGGTAACCACGCCCGTCCCTAGGCCAGGTACCGGAGACATCGAAGGAGTAATGTCACAGGGAAGACTTGAACTCGAGACCTTGAGGGGAGCATACCCTCAAAGCCCAAGTCTTCAACCATTGTGCCACCCCTTGGAGACTATACTTACAAGTAATTAATATATCACTTTTTTAATTTAAATTTGAATCACAGCTAAAAGTTTATCCATCTAATCATCTTAAGCTAACTTATTCTCTATATATATAAAAAAAAAAAATGGTCCATAGTTGCTAGACACTGAACCAACCCTACAAGAAATAGGGTTACACTATGATAGAAACATGTGGCACCAAAGAAGTTGACATTTTCATCTAAATGGAAGAATCCAAATTTGAATTGACATTTTTTTTTCTACAATTCTCTAAGAGCAAGAGCAAGTTGAGTTCAAATGGAAACAAAACTAAAGATACACAATGATATTTCAAGGAAGATGCACAATAAAGTCTTTCACATTTGAGTCAACCAAATGAGATCCTAGTCAAATATCAGCTCTTATAGCAAACTAAACTATGGTCCAAGCCCATTTGATAATATTAATTACAAGTCTTGCCTTTTGAACTTTTAAATAGCTTTTAAACAAAAAAAAAAAAACAAAAACACTTGTAAATAGCTTTTAGTAGGTTCTTAAATTGACAGTAAGAACCGTTGGTCAATAATATTTGTGTATACTTAATGATCAAAAGATTTCGATTTTAAATCTTTCCATTCCGTAGTTTTGGACATTTTTATTATACATCATTTGAAAATCCATTCTAATTTTTTAAATTTGAATTTTATATTAATAGGTTCTTTGTTATATTATTTTATCTACTATTTTTATTTTATAATATTAAGAATTGGGGGATTTAAACCATTAGTTACCAAATTATATATTATGTCTTTTTTTTATATATATTATGAACTATGTTCTTGTTGACCTAAATTTTCAAATTTGTTAGGTATAAAATTGAAAAGTTATGGTTAGTATAAATTTGGTAAATTCTTTTAGAAAATGTTGAATACACATTTATTAACTTGATATGTAATTAAAAATTCAAGCAACTATTAAGCACTAAAAAAATCAAAGAAAAAATCCGTACTTTTTAATAGGGGCGTACAAAAAAACCGGTAACCCGAGCTACCCGGACTACCCAACCCAAACCATAAGGGTTGGGTTGGGTTATGTTTTTTAAAATTTGGGTTGGGTTAGATTTTAGTAAATCCAGATTTTTGGGTCGGTTCACAGGTTTTGGGTTGGGTTCAACCCGGAACCCGAATATAAATATATATTTCTTAACATATCTTTGTAGTGTAAAGTGTTGATAGTCTAGTGGTTGTACATCTTTTTTTATTTTATGTTTTCTTTTTCTTTTCTTTTTTGCTTTTTTTTCCTTCTATGAGAAAGTAAACTTCAATCTTTCTCAAACATTTTTTCCCTCAATAATTTATACAATCTTTTTATCTCTAATTAGGTTAAATACAATATTTTTTAAAATTTAAAGTTAATTCTTATCTTTTTAAAAAAAATCTCATACTCTTTACAAAATTAGCTTTATATTTAGTCAAATTTTATACTGGTATTTGACTTCTAAATATTGAAATAATTAGTATTTTCGTCGAATTTGTAATCTCGCTTTCAACTTTTAATCCTTTTGAACTGATGAACCCAACCCAACCCAACCCGAAAATATATGGTTGGGTTGGGTTGGGTTGGGTTAAAAAGTTGATCGACCCAAATTTTTGGGTTAGTCCAAAAATTACCCTTAACCCTATCCAACCCAACCCCATGTACACCCCTACTTTTTAAAAAAAAAAAATTAAAAAAAAAAAATTTCCCCTTGAAAATTTACATGTTCTAGTTTTCAGAAATTGGGTGGAAATTTCTCTTTTACCCCAAAATTTATTGGTCCCAAAATTGGAAATAAAATCTAGTTATTTCATATTATCTTCACTTTAGTATTTTTATCTTTAATAAAAAAATCCATCAAATAAATGAATAAATATATGGATAGAAATTGAACTTAAGGGACCTTGAACACATTTCCCATATATATATCCCCATCCAAATTCTATGATATTGATTTGACTATAGACACCATTCACCACTCATTTTCTCCCTCACATATATAATTTATTTATATTGATGTCTATATCTATAAATATCAACTTCTTTCCACCTACCTTTCTCTTCTTATTTATTATTTGCTTTACATTTTAGGTGGGTTTAATTGACTAGTTGCCATCAAATTCTTTAGAGCTATACTTCTGTATAAATTTCATGGGGTATTTTTCCATATATCAATATTTTATACTTAAAAAAAGACATACATGCTTATAATTTTTTCATGATTATTGAACTATTTAATTTTTTTCACTTGTAAATTGATTTCAAAATGCTCACTATTTCCAAATTATAAATAAATCTAGACCATCTCCATTATAATTCCAGACAACTCATCATAATCAATTATGTTATCCACAAAGATGAAAAGACATAAATACCCAAATAATAATAATACGCATTCTATTTTCATTCCTCGATACAAAATTAAAATCTGAAGGAAAAGAACAAATTATTTATTACCATATTATATTTTATTTCAATTTATATATTTTTCATTGAACCTCTTGGGTCTGCTTCGCCTACCCAGATTACTACATCCTATTAATTAATTTGTTTTTTTAGCATAAGCTTATAATTAAAATTAGAGTGTTTTTTTCTCTCTCTAATTATAAAGCTGACGAGGGCAACGAAATGATGCCAAATCAGCATCTCCAGTCCAGTCGGACTTCTCCAGACCCCACAAAGTGATGACGTGGCTTAGTAAAAGACACAATGTGGCTGCTGACCATGAAGGCCGTTACACCCTCAGAAACTCTTATGTCTTCCATCTTCAATTCTTGCAACCTCCGCACGTATTCTGGCACGTGCAATAGGTCCCACACGACCCCGGTTCCACCCGGCTTCAACACCCGCACCAATTCACCAACCACCCGCATCCGCTCCGCCGTCGCCTCCGCCGTGCGCGGCCCATGCTCCTTCCCGACCGTGTGCACGAACACACCGGACACAACCACGTCGAAGTAGTTGTCCCCGAATGGCAATCGCCTAGCATCACCCTCTCGGCACGTGACATACTCCCCAACACCCTCCATCTTTGCGGTTCGGAGTGTCGAAAGGGTTGTACGCTTGCTCTTGTCCAACCCCACAACCCGACCCGAACTTCCCTCCTGTTAAAAAGAATATAATAAGAATATTAAATTTACTGTAACCTATCCAACTTTTTCGTTTTTTTTAGTCAACAAATATAAAGGTATAGTCGAATTTTCAATATAAAGGTAAATCCATTGATTTGAACATTCGAATTTAATATTTAAAAAAAAAATGATAGCTAAACAAAATATTTCACTTAAATCGTTTATTTTATTTTATTTTATAACATTTGAGATTAGGATACCAACAGGTGACTTTTTCTTTATGAAATGTAATTTTTTGGGTTAATAAATTATATACGATCACAGCCTTATGTATTATTGCCTCTTCTCAAATTAATATAGATAAAATCTTTAAAAAAAAACAATTTAATGTTGTGATAATTTCAATATGGATAAATAATTGGGGTTTTGTATGTATATTTTAAAAAATAAAATAATTCTATGTATAGCACAATTTTCAAACTTATTCATTTGTGGTACAAAAATAATTGAAATTTATCAGTTTGTTGAATTGATAGAAGTCTAGAGTCTATCAGTTGAAATGATAGAAGTCTAAAGTCTATCGGTTGAACTGATAAAAATCTAAAATATATCAGTTGAATTGATTGAAATTTAAATAGGAATTTTGGACAAAATGTACTATGAATGAAATTATTTTAAAAAATAGGCTACAATTATAATGAAGAGCAAAAAAATATGCTATGGAGTATCAATTCTCAAAATATTATTATAAGGAAATTTTGAATGTATATTAAAAAAAACAAAATATTTTCATGTATAGCACAATTCTCAAACTTGTTTATTAGTGGCACAAAAATGATTGAAGTCTATTAATTTGCATTGATCAATCACTCAAAATCGATTGAACTTTATCGATTGAACTGATAGAAATCTATTAGTTGAAGCGATAGAAATCTATCAATTGAACCGACAGAAATCTAAAGTCTATTAATTTAACTGATAAAAGTTGATGACGTTAGAATAACAATTTTAGACAAAATGTGCTATGAATAAAATTATTTTAAAAAATGTGCTATAATTATAATAAAGAGTCAAAAATATATTATGAAAAATAAATTTCCTAAATAATACAAAAGAAATAAAAGATTAAAAGTGTGGCAGCATTATATACCACGTATTTTCCTATAATTGGAGGTTTAATTTTTCTTTTTTTTCTCAAAATGATATAAATGAAAATAAAAAGGGGTGAATTGAATTGAATACCTTTTTGAGCTGAGTGGCGACGGCGTTGAGGAGAATGCCGCGGCCGCAGCCGAGGTCAAGGGCGAGCTTGACGGTTGACCAATCGGCGACGGCGTTGAGCATCCGGAGGGCCATTTCGTAGTGAAGGGGAAGAGAGGAGTAGAGCATGTTCGCGGCGGCGAAGAAGAGGCAGAAGGCGGAGATGGCGGCGACGCAGCCGGTAAACCCGGCGGCGAACCGGGCCGAGCCGCCGGAGAAGAGAAGGCCGAACAGAGCACATATGGATTCGAAGTAAGAAAGGTAAAAAATGGAAAGAACGGAGAAAAAAACAGCGTGAAGAACAAGAAACGCTATCGTCTGCCATTGATCCACTCCATAAATCGCATACATCTGAGTCCAATCTCTGCCCGAATTGTTCATCCATTTACCCATTTTTTTCAACCAAACCCAAAAAAAAAACAGGATTAATTCAGAGATCTCGATTTGAAAACCCCATTTCTACAAATCAGATCTATCCGAAAATGGAAGATCGTAAGAACCGCATTAGGCTCGAAATTTGGAAGATAAATAATGGGAAAAGGGAAATTTGACGCGTTTTTGGTTTTTTAAAGAAGAAATTGTTCAGTCCCAATTTTGAAGTGGGATGAGTCTTAAAAGCAAAAGTGGGAGTCTAGGGGTGACCGTTTGACTGCCTTAGCCGGTGGAGGGAATTTTTCAAGCCCAAGGGACCATTTTTTTAATATTGGAAATTAAAAGGACTTTGATGTTGCATGGATATATATATATATTTTTTTTTTTTTTTTAATTGAAAATAAAAAAGAGAAATTGGCGGTTCTAATTTTAATGGATAAGAATTCTGATAAGACGGCATGGAATTTTTTCTTTTATTATAAGTCGTTTTTTTCTTTTGTAATTATATGTTTTTTATCTTTGTTTTCAAACCTACTTGGGCTTCTTTTTTTTTTGACATTTTTAGTTAGGAATTAGTTATAGAATTTATTAATTTTTTTTTGAAAATTTTCATTGAAATCAATTTTTATTGATTTTTTTTTATTTTTACTTTTAAAAATAATTTTTATTTTTAATCATTTATTTATAATTATTTAATTATTTTTAACCACTTATTTTTAATTATTCCTTTCAAATTAGTTAAAATAACTCACTTTTAATTATTTTTTTTTAATATTTTTTTTTAACTATTAAAAATAACTATTCATTTTTAAACGTACATCCAAACAAAGTTTTGATTCTAATTCTTTCGTACAAAAACTACATTCAAACAAATTTTTAACACAATTCTTAATTTTTAATTCATCAATATAACTCTTTAATCCAAATAGTACCTAAATATGTCAAACAAACAACCCCTTGGTAAAGGAAAAATCTATAGAGAGAGAGAATTTAGTAATTTAAAGGTGATTTGTTACGATAATTAGGCGGGTTTAAATTGAAAATTCAGTTCGGACTTAAATATTATAGAGAAACAAAAAATTTAAATGAAAGATCATGCAGTAGAAGCGAACGACTCACCTAATTCTGTAAATATTGATTTTCTTTAAAAAAAATTATAAAAAGTACATGTTTAAAAATATCAACTTTAAATTATATTCTTCATTTTTAATAATATAATACCTTTCATGTCCAAAAATATCTGAATACCTTAATATTTTTAAATTTTAAACGACGCCATTGTTGAAGAAAATAATGCAACTATGATTTTTTTTTTTTTTTTTAACAAATCCAACCATGATTATTTCTTTACGCTCTTTTTCAAAATTATTTAGGTATGGTTTTGAAAAATCAAAATTAATAATTCTCAAATATTGACAATTAGACTTGATTTTGATTGATTATTTCATTTTAAAAGTTTGACTAAGATGAAGTTAAGTTAAAGTTAAATTCAACTACCAAGAAGTTAGATGCAATTCGAATTTTACTAGTACTAAAAAAAATTCGAATTTTACTAAATTTCAAATGTTGTTAAATTCAAAGCAAAATCCTTTAATTTCCTTTTTTAACAACCCTTTAAAAGAATTATTTTAGTTAACAATTTTAAGCCAATTTTGAAAGAGAATTAAACAATCAAGTGCAAGTGGTATCCCTGATTTTGAAATGTTGTATTTAATATTTTAATTTGTAACCTTTGTTACTTGAAAAAAAATATACATGTACAAGAATGTCAACATCTTTCTTTTCTTTTCTTTTTCTTTCTGAGTGAGAGATATACATCTAATTTATTTATTGTAGTTTCAAATTTTTATCATACATAAACTTTATTTATAACATATATAAACCAACTTATTCTTTTGTTTTTTTTAAAAAAAACCCCTACTTATTCATTACGTAAATAAATAAATCAAAGATACACTTTTGTTAGGTTTTTTAATACTTGCATACATACAAAGTTCAAGTACTAAATAAAATATTCAAGAAGTTTGGAACCTAAATGGGATGAATATAAAAGTTTAGATTTTAAAACGGAAAACCTTATTTAATTACATTTTTTAAAATCAATTTTATCATTGTATATGTACTTATTCAATATAATTTCGCACATTTCATGATTAACCAAAACAATATCCTTTACATTACATAACATTTAGCATTGTTCAATATAAATCAATGTGAATAAATTATAAAAAGAAAATGTAAGTTTCTAAAAAAAACAGAGATATAAATTTAATTATTTTTTCCCAACATTTTATGTCATCTTTAAACTCGTCTAACCACCATGGGTAGTTCTTTTCAACAAAAACGAAAAAAAAATCAAAAGATTGTGGATTAAGCGAGATATTCTATGAGAATATTTAAATTGTGCACAAACTCGAATATATATATATATATTAAAAGATCTTTAAATTTATCTAGGTTGCTATTTATTTCATATGACTAAATATGAATAACAAAATACTAACATGACATGTTGATGAATAGATCCATATAGTATAACTTAACAGTCAATGAAAACTTAAAGTAGAAAATCAAATGGGATCTTGATTTCTATAATAAGATGATGTGTCAAAATAAATGATATTTTGATTGAAGAAAAAACAATGACCATGGAAAACTTTGTTTAAAGAGAGCGCAAATCATGGAGTGAGACCCCATGTGGTGGAGGTACAATGGGTCCCACTAATTTACATGTTCATTTAATTTCTTTCTTATTGAAAGCAATGTTAGATTTTGAACTCAAATTTCATTTCCATGCTTTGCCTAATTGCTCCCTTCTCATCATACTCTAAGTCAAATCTTTCTTTTTTCTTTTCTTTCTAAGCAATGTTTTTCCCCATTATGCCCCTTCACTTTTGTTTACTTTATTGTAAGCAACATGTCTTAAAGCTTCCTAAGGTTGTTTTTGTAATTTCATTTGATTATCATCACATTTTTCTATTCAAATAACATTGGGTCATGTTTTTAACCGATGTGCTTTGAGTATATTTTCTATTTGATTAAAGTGAGTTCATTCAACTATTGATTTTGAGCTATTTAAAATTTAAATATGTATTCATCAACAATTATTATGATTCATTATGATAAAATATAAATGCTTGAATCATATTTTAAATTATTATATTCATGTCAAATCACTATCAACTCAATTTAAACTCAATTTTAATTCTAAAAATAAAGTAGTTTTTTTTTTATAATGTTCGTGTTGAACTGGTTTATAATTATACAATAAAATTATTGCATCACTGGTTCATCCCCGCCTTTTAACATACCGAGTCATATGCAATAAGGTTCAATCATAAAGATTGCTTTGTTTTTTTGTTTTTTTTCTTTTTCTACTTAGATTGCAATTAAAACTTTTTTAAGTATGAAGATGAAAATAGCCGGTGATAATTGTTCAATATAAGAACTTATTGAAATTCAAAGTGATGTCATATGAAAAATACTTTCTTCATTGCTCTCATCCCATTTAAAGAACAAATTTAAAGTGGTGCTTCATATAATATCTTATTTATTGTTTTTCTTCCCATTTAAAGAAGATTCCATTTTTCCCATGAAATGTTCAATTGTGTCTTCCAAGTAACTACATTGCTTAAAGAGTACAACCATTAAGCAATTTACTTTAGATTACTTTATACCAAAATCAGTACTAAATCAATTTAATCAATATGAATTTTAAATTATAATTTGTATTAGCAATTTGGTCTAGTAACTTATATAGTTTCAATTGGTATCAGATTGCGTAGACTTCACATGAATTAGGTCTTTATTGTTTTAAAATATTCCATTCGATTCTTATAATTTGATAAACTTTACTAATCAGTTCCACAAATGGTTATCTATTCCAACATATTTTCTATTTATTGGATCATGAGTTATCATATTCATTTGGTAAATTATTTTAACGGTTCATATAATGTTTTAACATAAGTTTAATATAGTATAAAATAAACAGATTTTAGATTAATACATTTTCGTACAATACATTATTTGAGGATGGAGATTTAAACTACCAAACTCAAACAAAGAAATATTGTTTTGCTATTAAACTACGATCACAATGACAAGTAAAATTTGTTTGAAAAGATTAAACTAAACCATGTAAATTTATTTTATAAAATATTTAATTATTTGATGTAAAATTAGATTTCACATTTAGTAAGGCATTAAACCTTGTGTCTCTTTCCGTTTTTGGTTTTCATGTGAACTAAATAAAACCTTGTTATTACTATATAAACAAATAAATAATAATTAAAAAAAACTGTGTTATTAAGGCTTTTTTGATATCCATTTCATTTTTAGTTTTTTTGTTTATGAAATTTAAGTCTATTTCTACTCAAATTTTCTACATGTGTTCCATCTTTTCTATACTTTCCTTAAGAAAATAGGTGAATACTAACTAAATTTCAAAATAAAAACAAGTTTTTGGAACCTATTTTTTTTTTGTTTTCAAATTTTAGTTTTTTTATTAAAATATAGGTAAGATGTAGATATCCAAATAAGAAAAAAGATATGATAGGATAGTTGTTGTAGGCTTAAATTTCAAAAACAAAAAACAAAATGGTTATCAAACTTTACCAAAACAATGTAAATTTAAAAATGACACATAAGTTGAATGACTTATTAAATAAAATTTTGTTGATTCAAAAAATTCTTGGACAAAATTAAAAATTTGATGAGTTAATATTGGTAGGTTTGTAAAATTTTATAAACCTGTTAAATGCATTTGAAGTTTTCAAAATTAATAAACACAATTTGAAAGATTATGAAATAAACTTCGACCATTAAAAATTAGGCTAAAATATCAAACATACTCTCAAACTATCATATTTTTTTCAAACTTACTCCTGAATTTTGAAAAGTTTCAAAAGTACTCCTGAACTTTACAAAATGTTTCAAAAATATCCTTACCGTTAATTTTGGATGGAAACCATTAAGGTTTTGTTTAAAAAATACCCCTGAATTTTAAAAAGTTTCAAAAATACCCTTGATCTTGAAATATATATATAATAGAAATAATTTAGCTTTTCAAATATTTGAATTTAATGTGTCAAATTTTATGAGGGTAAACTATAAATTTTCGATGACTCATTAAGGATTTTAAATTGAGATGGTAGGTTATTGTTTGCGAAATCATGAGATTTCCCAAAGATGTGCAAGCATACACGACCTTGTTGTAGCAAGTTTAAAAGTAAGTAAGGATCGTCTCTATAGGGAATTATAATTTATTTGTCGATGTTACTATGTACGAGTCAAAGATAAAAATATAATGTAATTTGCTGACAAAATTTTAATTACTAAAGGTATCAATTAATTAAAATCATAATCCACAAGTTTTGTACTTCACTACATCTAAAAGAAAGCAGATTAATTCGTAGAGGTTCTCTCAAACTTGTCGTTCTTAATGCAAGCCACACCTTAGTACTCCTTATCTCTAAGCGAAAATGAATTGCAAATGCTAACTTACAAGACCCAGAAATAGATATACAAATTCGCTTAAACTTAATCTCTCGAAGCAAGTTTAAATTGCATGCAACCTCTCGGTCACTCAATAAATGGTATACACTTAAACTATTCTTTACACAGCGAAATACGATAACTTGTAAATTCTGATAACAAAATTAGCTACTCATACTTGAGATTGAAAGCACAAACATAATGATACATATTTCCATAATCGAAAATTAAATTCAAATATTTGAAAAGTTCAATTATTTAAATTTTTGTTTTTTTTTAAGACTAAGGGTATTTTTTAAACTTTTTAAAGTTCGGAGGTATTTTTTAAACAAAACCTTAACGGTTTTCATCTAAAGTTTAAGGATAAGTTTGAAAAAAATGTGATAATTTAAGGGCAACTTTGATACTTTAGCCTTAAAAATTATGTCAACAAAAATAATAACTCGAAATATTGATAAGAATGATTAATATATATATATATATATATTTATAACCAAAAAAAGGTCATCTAGTCCTCCCATTCTAATTTAACCGACTTTCATTCTTAAAAATAAAAAAAATTACAAAAAACTCACTTTTTTTTTTAATTATCTACATTTTAATACTTAAAAAGAAGTAAAATAAAATCCGAAAAATGGAAGACAGCATTAGAAGGTTAAAAGAATCATTTTTGTTTATTTATTTCTAAACCGTGTGGGTCCCACTTACTGGCAATTTGGTAAAAGCAGAGAGAGAAAGAGAAAGTGGGCCCGCAAAATTCGGGAAAGTGACCGAGCAGATCCGTCCGATTCTAACCTTTGGTAGAAACCAATTAAAATACACCGAATTGCCACGTCGGTTTTCATTTTAACAATTGTGTTCAAATACATATTTGGTCGCATAATTTAATGAATATTTAAATTTCATCTCCTTTTAGAAAATTACAATTTGATAAAGTCTTATAATCTGTTTCTCTGGCTTGTAGTCATCGTGGCCGTTAGTATTATTCATGTACCAATGATTTTTTTTTTTTTGTATTTTAATTGTAATATAGATTAAGTAATTGATTAGATAAAAATGATTTACAACTATTTACTTGGCTGTATTCAATATAGATATTAAATTATAATTTATTTTTTAAATCATTAAATTTTAATTTGCAAAATATGTAATGAATCAAATTTTCTACTAATTTTGAAAATTAAATTTTTTTTTTTTTTTTTGAGATTCTACTTTAATTTAAAATTTAAAGATAGGCTTGAAGCTCAAATTTTAATATAACATCTATACAATATGCCATGTGGAGGTGAGCCAATTCTGGTTTGACCACAAACTGCTGTTCAACTTAAATATTTAGATGAATGATAGATAATTTATAGAAATATAATGAATTTGTATTCAGTGATTATTACGGAAAACAAAATTAAAAATCTATAGTAACGATTGATTAATATGTGGATGAAGGGTTTTTTTTATCTACAAATTGAAATGGAAGTTGTATATATATATATATATATTAGTTATTTTTTTGAATTTACCACACAATTTTCTTTATGGTGCATTGACTTATTTATCTCAATACATTTGATTTTAGAGAGCCCAAATTTAATTCATAATGATTGTACAATTTTTTTTTATATTCAAATATTGTAGAATCAAACATATATTTTATAATATTAGTCAAAGTACGTGCAAAACAATCGTAGATATTAAAAAAAATGATACATTTTTTCTCAAAATTACTTCTGCACATGCCTCATAATTTATTACCAGTATTTTAAAAACTTACCCTATCCAAACAATAATTCAATACCATTACTATTGGTTATAGTTTAATAAATAAGAACTTATTACATTTCTCAGCCGACAATAATAGAACTCTAAAGATATCTTATACAACCTAATAACTATGAGAATATAAGTTTGAATCTTTCTTTCTCCAATATTAGTGTATAAAACAAAATTATCATCTTTCTCTAGATTTAACTTAAATGTCATAGTGTGCACAACCAAACTTCATGAATATGTGGGACAAAAGCCCTCTAAAATTTGGTAATTTGTGAAGCTTTGGGACTAAGTTAAACTTTTTCAAAATTAAAAAAAAAAAAAAAAAAGAAAGGCATCAAAATTGCATAAATACCTAAGAATGAAGAATTTAAAAACTAAAAACAGATTTTGTACTAAAGCAGGCTTTTCTTAATGGTAGAGTTACAGATATAAATGGCCTTCTTCTCTCACAATTTAGAATTTGCTAGTTGCATTATTGGTTAAAAATACTTAATTGTTACTTAATTATTTATTATTTTGCAGTTTTCTTATAGTAAGACTATGAATGTAGCTTGCAATTAAAAGATAGAATAGCTTGTTATAAAGGATGGATTATGCATCATCGTCATTATGATGGCCTCTAAAAATAATAAATAAAAACGGCTATTATTACTTGTTTGGGATATGGTCCCACTTTTGAGGGTATTTGTTTCTCAATTTTAAAAAGTATTTCTACCGAAAGAATACATTCAAACCATGTATTATAGCTACTCAACATAACTCTTTATTTCTATTACTTTATATAACTTTTTTATTTTTATATGTTCATTTGTAATCATTTATTTTTAAGTACTAAAAACAGTTTTTCATTTGTAATCATTCATTTCTTACTATTCAAAATCACTTATTTCTAATTATTCATTTTTAACTAGTCAAAATAATTTTTTATTTCAAATACACGTTAGAAACAAGTTATTATCTCTAACTCTTCTACAAAAAAAAATATTTAAGAGCTTTTTTTTGCTGCAAAACCTCATTAATTCATTTTTCCATCCAACGTGATATTTAATAATGTTTTGGGAATCATTGTTTAAAAAAAATGTATAACAAAATATGAGAGAGTTAAACTACTATCTCGTTATATTAATCAGTAAAGTAACTCAAATAATAGAGATATATATAAAAAGGCATTGTAGATTTGCGGCTGTTGAGCCATTTAGATTTTAAAAATAAATATATACAATATTAAACCATACTTTTAAAAAAGACCAAATATTATACAAATGGTTTGAAAAAAATAATTATTTTTCTTATAATATATGCAGACTTGGTCAAGTACACAAGTAAACAATTTTCTTAAATAAGCATGGAAATTTTCTTTCATCTATATATTTTTAAGAAAAAAATAACGTTTGGAAAAATTTTCACACATATATAACAATTAAAAAAAGTTGGTATCATGAGCTCATGCGTATTATCCTTCGTAACTGTATGAATGTAAATTTGTGGTGCCATTGACTTTTAATACTTTATAATTTGGCATTAACATCAAATCTGTCATTTATATATTCAAGAGATTAAGTAAATTTGTGGTGCCATTGACTTTGCTTGTTTGTGTCAATATCTTTATACGTATAAATAAATAGTGTTGTGTTAACATCTTTTCTTCTAAAAAATTGACAAACTCAACGGTAGAAAATATATGAATAACTAACATTTTGTTAACTTTGTCTATAGGTTGAGTGGAGATTTCCACTCGCTGACCGTACAAAGACTCCAAACTAAATAATCGTAACTAATATAATTTGAAACATTTTAATCGTAAAAATATGAAAGGCATCATCGAAATTTAATAAGAAAACATGCAAAAATTTCAAAAAATCAAATAATTATCAAATAAGTTTAAACAAACAAAATTAAATTCCCCAAAATTTAGGTTTAACATAAACATATTTACAACTAAAGAAAATGCTAAATTACAACTAATTAATACGATTTCTTCTTAATATTTAAGAAGTGTTAAGTCACTTTAATCGAAAATATTTTCATTATTTTACCTCAAATGAATTTAGGAAAAATTGATGGATAGGGCTGTCGAGAAAGAGTAAAAGGCTAGCTAGTAATTAAGGTATACATGGTCCGGGTTGGATTGGATAAAGAAAATTTTTTAACTCAAATTTTCAGGTTGATTCATCCTCCAACATGTCCAACCTGCTCAACTCTGTGTTAAGATCAATCCAACCCAACACATATATTTCGAATTAGGTTCTTGAGTGCTTTAATCTCCTTTTTCTTCTTTAAAACACAACTCATAATTGATGAATATGTTAAAAAAAAAATAAGCAAACAAGATACTATACTTGGAACTAATTTACCTATCTTTTTAGTGCATTTTACTTACCAATATGCTATCTTATTCATTAATCAATATATATATATATTAAAGATGAGTGAATAATTGTGGAATCATGTTGGGTTTTGTTTTTGTATACCCCAGCAAATCAAGTCACTGACATGAAGTTTTTTTTCTTTCTGTTTTTAAAGAAAAAAAAAAGAAGAAAAAGTCATCTTGAACCTCAACATAAGAATCTAGTCATGCTCTTGAAAGGTTGTGTTTGAGGAATTATATTTTTTTTTCAAAAAAAATGGTCTATCAAACATGGCAAATAAGAGAAGCTTCTTATTAATTTTGTACAAGAGAGAAAGAAAACCCATTCAAGCTTTTGTTTTTTTTTTTTTTTAACATTTTGAAAGGCCAAGGTTATAATTTAATAATGGTTAAAATACCATTTTGGTCACTCGACTTTGAAGTTTGTTCCATTTTGGTCCCTTAACTTTCAAATGTCCAATTTTAGTCCCTCAACTTTGTTGTTTGTCCAATTTTGGTCCCTCAACTTTCAAATGTCCAATTTTGGTCCTCAACTTTCTTTATTTGTCAATTTTGGTCCTCAACTTTCAAATGTTTTCAAATTTGATCCTTAGACTATAAAAAAGTTCAAAATTGTCTTTTAGTCAAATGAATTTTTTATCACTCCTAAATTATTTTCTCTCTCTTTCATCTTTCATAATTTCTCTCTCTAGAAATTTTACCTCTCTTCAATCCACCTCTCTTCCCTTCTTTTCTTTCTTTTTTTCTTCTTTATTTTCTTTCTTTTTCTTTTTTGTTCCATGGTAGACTATGAATTTTAGAAAATAAAAAGTGACAAATCAAAGTAGGAAAATTATTATTTAGAAAAATTATCTCATGTTAAATAATTTGATGAGATGGATTGAGGAGGAATAAGAGAAAAAAAGAAGAGAAGAGAATTAGAGATGTGGATTTAAGAGAGATAAAATTTTTAGAAGAGAAATGATGAAAGATGGAAGAGAGAGAAAATAATTTAGGAGTGAGAAAAAAATTTATTTGACGAAATGACCATTTTTGAACTTTTTTGATAATCTAGAGACTAAATTTGGACATTTGAAAGTCGAGGGACAAAAATTGGACAAATAGCAAAGTCAAGGGACCAAAATTGAACAAACTACAAAGTCAAGGGACTAAAAATGGACATTTGAAAGTCTAGGGACCAAAATTGGACAAATAGCAAAGTCAAGGGACTAAAATTGAACAAAATACAAAGTCAAGGGACTAAAAATGAACATTTGAAAGTCTAGGGACCAAAGTGGAACAAATTCCAAAGTTAAAAATGAACATTTGAAAGTCTAGGGACCAAAGTGGAACAAATCCCAAAGTTGAGAGACCAAAATGGTATTTTAACCTTTAATAATTTAGCCAAAAACAAAGTCATATGTACACCTACAATTTTTAGTTCAACAATAGCAAGAGTGGGAGTATCAATGTCGTATCTCACCAAGAATTTTAACCCAGGTATTCATCAAAAAGGTCAAATCAACCAATGAAGAAAAATCACATCTTTCAACTAACAAGAATCAAAGCCTAATTTCCTTATTAAATACAGAAATGACTCAGTAGGCCATAATGCAACAATTCAAAACTACAAACTAAGATGCATGTTATTAAAAATGACTAATTTAACAAATTTGGTTCTGTGGGTATTTTTTTGTTTTGATGAAATGACTCATTTTAAAGTGTATATAAGAAGCAAATACATGTTCTCTCACTGGGTTTTGCACCTCACAAAGTCAACAAAGGCATTAAATTTTTGCCTTCAGCAAGTAGATCTACCTAACCTATAAAAGATTATACACCTAAGATCTGCTTATTTAAATAATCATACTTTTCAAACTTGCCCACATAATTTTTTTAAAAAAATTATTGTTGTGTTGACAGTCATTTTATTATAACAAGGCACTGGTAGTTTAATAATAACATACAGTTTCAAACCACATGATGTTTAAAAGGTCAAGCTCACAATGCAAGATGAGGCTAGGAATATTTAGCTTCTAGTGTGTGGATTGAAAAGGGTGGAGCAGAGAAGGATAAGAGGAAAAAAACAAAAGAAATAATGTTGTTTTAAATTGTATGATTAGTTGGTACCTGGTCTTGTAATAATTTGGAAAGATCCTCCAAAAAGTAGGAGGTTTTTAAATGGATAAACATGTGTTAGTTTGGTTTTTCAGCTAAGGAAAGAGGAGAGTTTTGGATGAGAATCTTTCTGATGCATTTCCAAAGCATTCTGCTTTGTTTCATTGTGTATTTAATCAAACAAACAAAACAGTATACATGGATTACATCAACCAGATCTGTTCTACAAGAAGTCATATAGTAGAACAAATGCTCAAAAAATTTGATCACATTGCAGCCAGCCAATCAGAACATATAAACAAAGTTTATAATATGGATCTATGTGATAAGATTGTAATCAAATGAATCAGTTTTGGAAGAGATAAGTACCTAACGGCTGTGATGAGATTCTTTCGATCACGAATGCCAGTCAGTCGCGCTCATGTGTAGGAAAGAGGTTCATAGATTGGAAGAATCCCAACTGGCATAGACTGCTCCAATGATTTTCTCGTGCAAGATTGGCCCTGAGCAAACTATTATTCCTCGATCGAGACCTTCTAAGTACACTCCCTTCGAGAAATCCAAGGGGCAACCTCCGGCATCTGTTACCACACCTCCGGCTGCTTCTACGATGATAACACCAGCAGCGTGGTCCCATATTTTCTCTTGATAACCCGTCCGAGCAAACTTCATAAAAATCTCAGCATCGCCTCGAGCTATGGCAGCATATTTTACCATACTATAAACTCGCAACGGCTGCTCCCTGCCACACAAATATTACCAAAAGGGAAGTTTTATTACAGCCACCAGGGCAGTTCCGGTCACAGGGAATTATGTGTTATAGATATGCATGCCCTCTTATACTAGTAGTGATCATCCTAATGCAGTGTGACTAAAATCAACTGAATATTGACAAGCATATGATCCATTATGAAGTAAAGCTCTACACATGTTGTGCATAAAAGCACCAAGTTTAATATGTATAAACTGCGTAAAGAACCAAAAAGTTCATTCAAAAGTATTCATTGATAAAAAGAATTCTAACCAAACTTTTGGCAAAGTTCTTGTTGTTCTGTAACTAATGTATGTTATCAAGTTGGTTTTTCTAAATATCTAAACCAAAAACGTGAATAAGAAGATGCTTTTTTTTTGCAACATCATAGCATTACATACCAATGAACATTTAATGTTTACAACAAAAAATAAACAAATAATGAAACATCTGACATCATAGTTTTTATCATGTCTACTTCATAGTCAACTGAGTCAAAAAATTCCTCTCTAAATTTATCAACATAATAAAAAATGTAATCGTAGACAGCGCACCTAAGCCCTACACTGTGAGCCAGTCCTGCAGTGAACGAATGGTTCGAGTTTCTCTTCTCCACAGGTTCACACAAAGTTGCAAGTGCTGGGTCCTCAATTGAAGAAACCTGAATAAGGCTAGCCGAATTCGGCCACTCAAGCTTTTTATCGCCATGGACTAATGGCTGCATCCATGCCCCATTGCAGCTTCTATTTGCATATATTACACAACCTTTTTCCAAGGTATCAGAACACGGTTGTGATAACTTTGGCGATGCTGCCTTATAGTGATAATGAAAACATTCCTTCTTCAATGGGTAGTTAGGACATCCAAGAACTCCAAGAACTACTTTTCCATTTTCAATTAAGGCCAAAGCAACAGCATATTGATCCCCACGGACAAAACCTAATGTTCCGTCAACAGGGTCGAGCACCCAATGCTTTCCTGAGGGACCTCCAGTTGAATTGCACCGGCTTATAGCCTCGATAATTTCGTAAGTTTCAAGCGCTATGTCTGGACTTCGAAGACCATATTTTGGTGCTTCAGCTAAGCATTCATTTACAGTTTTTACCACAGCTGACAACAGACTACTCGAATCTGGCTTGGAAAGAGTTTGTACATCTTCTTCAGCAACAATGGAAACATTTTTGCTTCCGAAGTATTCGGTAAGAATCCAGCTAACAGTAGCTTGTACACTCCAATCTGTTCATGAAGTGACCGACCATAGGAAAAACTAATTAATGAAACAAAGGATAAAAATATAAACAGAGTAAAATATAAGGAAAATAACATCTAAAGACAGTTGAAAAGAAATTCTTTTAACTTCAACGCTGTTCGATTAATCAGCAGCATATGTATCCTAAGATATTGAATTTGACTTTCTTGAATCTATTGATGAATGAAACATAAAAAGAAGTCAAGGCCTCGACCAAACCACTCTATAAAGTTTCTAAGCACTACCAACTCTAATTCTTCTGAATATTATTTCAGAAACAAGAAAAAGATACAGAATAGAGAATAGAGAAGGTTGGAGTCATCAAGTGAACAGACAAGCTTGAATTTCAAGCATGAAAAAATAGATGGAAACATGCGAACATGCAATCCAAATTATCATTGGCAAACATTTCCATTCATCTGTGAGGAGTGAAATATGCCCAACCACTACTCCTCTCCTCTCACAGACACTCAAACTAATGCTACAGGCAAGCATTTAACATAATTATATAGATAGATAGGTAGATAGATAGATAGATAGATCAGAAAAGGTAATGAAAATACTTGTTTGAATGATCAAAAAAGTCATTCAAACAAGTATGATCGCTATGTAAAACAAATCCTATATATGTCAAAAGCCAAAAACGTTTTTAAATGAAAAGGTCAAAGGAATGACTGTAATATTTTAAACCCAACAAATGAATAATAATAATAATAATAAATGAAAATCAGTGCTAAAATCAGCCTTCTGTGTTACCAATATTCTTGACCAAGTTCCAACCCCAATGTAACTTGTATCCAAATTTTGTTTCCTCACTATCAGTTGACAAGGTTGAAGCTATTGGAGCTTACACTGTTCACAATTCCTATTCATCCTAACTGCATATAATATTATCAACCTCTCCTGCTTCCATTTTTCTTAACAGTTACTCGATATCGATGCATCACCAAATCACGTGAAATTTACTAGTTAGAATCATGTAACAACATGATAAATGTACTTTCAGAACCTCAACATTCACCATAAACTTAAATTCCATTAACACAACAATAATATAGAAAGAGAGTGTGTCATCTTCCTCATAATACATAAATGTATATAAGTTAATTACAGGGAAAGAATTGATGAATAAACCAAAAAGAAGCTGGATGTTTGAAGGCAACCATGCACATTTACTGCAAAAACAAACAACAGAGCACAAAAAGTCCTCAAATAACCTGCAGTTCAATTAAATTAAGGAAGGTCATTTTCAATAACCTAAAAGTAAAACTATAAAATCATGAATCTTTGTTGTTGTTGTTTTTTTAAACAAAAAATTAGAGTTTCGCTCCACTGTACCCAAGGGCACTCCCACCCATCCCAAGACTCAATTTCGGGAGACAACAAGAAATTTTACAATTAAACTCATTCATGGGGTTCAGGTTAGGAAACATGCTTTGAAAGCCTCAACGAGGCTGTGGAACACAATCGTGAATCTGAACTATAAAGGCAGAGAATGATGGATGAAAATAACCTCAACTGTTCCTGCTTGATTTCAACAAGCATTGAATACATTACATATTTTTAATTCCCCATCAGATAAACAAGCACAAAAACATACAACATGCAACTCCCACTTCAAAGTTTGAACAAACAATAAACAAAAGCAAAATAGAATCTAGAAGTGATATTCAGCACAAACCCCACAAAGAACAATGCACAAAACAAAAAAAGAATACCAGCAATTGTGACCGGAGAATCATCATCCTTGGTCTTAACCTGATCATTGCCGTCGGAAAGCAAACCCTCTTGAACTCTCCGGCAAAGGGCACAGGCCAAATGAACAACTCGAACCGCCATATCCAATTCCTTCGAGAACTCCCCGTCCTCCATCGCCAAATCCCCACAAGGTTTCCGCAAAACCCAGATGCTAAAACAGCGATTCCTGAAAACCCCAACAAAATCAGAAGATTGAAAACTTCGAGGCGTTTCGATTCATCGGGTTTGCAGTTGAATGGCATGTAATGGAAATGGTAATTTGGGTTGCAGGTTTGGAAAATTTATCTGGCACATGGAAGCCGATTGAAGACGAGAGTTCGATTTTTGGGCCACAAAAACCACAGATGTCACTTTCCCCTGAGTATGAAATCGAGAATTTTGGCCTTAGATTATTCCTTTTTTTCTTTTCTTTGATCGAAATTTCTTTGGGTTCGAACTTGAAAGACAGATGATTCGAATTGTGAATTGAATTCGATTCCTTTGACGATGTCTTTTCTCTATTTTACAAGTAGTTTTGATGTTAATGCAAAAAGTGGGGATATCGACAAGTATGAAAACAATAGGCATTGATATTTATTTTCAAGGGTTTATAAAATAGTTATTCAAAAATTCATGTGCTTTAAATTGCTATATTACATTGGTCCCCGGTCAGGTCGGGTGATTTAGAAAGTGTATTGGTAGGATATGAATGCATTCATCATGTGATAAGTTAGACATGGGTACGGCCTATGACAATATAGAATGATCATTTTTTACTGGTGATGATCAAGTTGAATTTTTGTGCATGGTGGGTAGACTTAGTTGTGGATTGGGTCCCTTCGATCAGGTTCTTAGTAACCCTAAATGGTAGAGCACATGGTTCTATTGCCCCACACATATAGTATGTTGTCTGGTGCTCAATGTACTTACCTCATTTCTAGGTGCAAGGTGGCTAGGAGAAGTTTGTCAATTTCTCATTTGTTTTTTTTTACGACGACAACTTGTTGTTCTACAAGGCAGCGACCCATGAGATCCAAGTGTCCTAGAAAATATTAAAGGTGTATGAGAATGGCTTTGGTCAAGTGGTTAAGAATGCAAAATCAGTGATTTTTTTAGTCAATGTTTGGTGTCTCACTATAGTGGAGATTACCGTCTGTCTTGATTTAGAAGTTTTGTCTAATTTGGGTAACTACTTGGGTATTCTGTTGCATTGCTCTAGGAAAAAAAGGCATAATGTTTTTGAAGGAACGAGTAACAAAGGTAATGTTCGATGAAATAATGAATTTTTTTCGATGGGTCGAGAGGAAATTTTAATTAAGGCGATTGTCCAGGTTGTTCCGACACAAATTATGTCATATGTGCGATTCTCCAAACAATTATGTGGGGATATGAGCAGCTTGACAGTCCATTTTGGTGGCGCCCCTTTCCTGGTAAAGGTAAAATTCACTAGGTAAGGTGGGACCATCTCTATAGACCAAAAGAGGTTGGTGGATTGGGATTTCAATGTCTTAAGGGCTTCAATCAGGCACTTATCGCTAACTTGGCATGGTGCCTTCTCCAGTCCTCTTCCTCCTTTGTGGAAAGATTATTAAGAGGTATATTTCTTGGATGTCGTTTTTGGGGTCAATCCATTTTTCACATAGCGAAGCATTTATGAGGGCGCAAGTTATTACATAAGGAATCAAACGAAATGTCCACTATGTTGAGGACATTGTGGTTTATTATACCCCTGGTTAACTAGAGAGAGAACTTTCACTATTCTGATTAATTCGCACGTTGGGGATAGAGATATGAGGGTGTGTGAGTTAATGACAAAGAATGTCATCTGGGATGTAGAGAATGTGGTGGAGGTGCTTTGGAGGGTTGATGTTGATGTCGTTCTATCTGTTCCTATTTGCATAACTACCCTTCTTGGCATGTGGCTATGGCTCTACACTCAGAGTGGTATATTTGAAACAAAGAATGGTTACAAGCTTTTCATCTCGGTGAAATTTTAAGGCTCTTGCTTAGGAAAAGTTGCGACGAGTACATAGTGGAAAAGGTTATTGAATCTTCATATCCTTGATAAAACCAAGATCTTTATTCTTAGTATTTTTCATGACTTCCTTCCTATTAACCAAACCATATGTCGAAGGAAGTTAGAGGTTAAGTCTTTGTGTATAGAGGGCACAAGAGAACCCAAAACGATTATTCATGTCCTAGACAGACTTTCACGTATTGTCTCTATATTGAGCTTGTTGTTCTGTTCGCTTGCATGATGTGAAAATAGACCGTTGAATTTCACCATACTTTTTTTTAATAACATATTTTAAGGCAGTCATTTGAATATTCTTGAATACTAATAATGAGATCATTGTCGTACACCTCAATCAAAGATAGTCTCAACTTCAAGTTTTAGTATAAATTTATAGGATTTCAAAACAAAAAAAAAATCCAAGTCTAATTTTTTAACATTTCTCTTATTGAGTAATACTTGGATACTTCCTAATAAGTATAAAGGACAAACGTGTCATTTATCTGTAATGTGTCAAATATACAAATACAATTTTTCTATCATTAATCAAATCATATATCGAGTGTTTTGGGTAATTTTTTACATATTTGAGGACAAATACCGATTTTTAGAATTGAACCTGTGACGTTGGTGTTGATTTGTTGAACTGATTTATAACCAAACAATGAAACCATTATATCATTCACCCATTAGCTGATTAAATAATTGAATGCCAAACCTAAGTTTCCACCTATTTAAAGTATTTGCCATCTTCCACGTTGAGCCTAAGTAACGAACGTATATTTTAAAAATCTAAAACATATTGATATTTTCGAAAATGTCCATTGACTTCTAGCCACAACTAGAAAAATGACATTGGGAGTAGGCCTCAACAGGCCCATTTTAAAGGAGCACCTGGGCTTAAATTGGATAGGTCCATGTTCCGGGCCCAGTGTGTCGATTTCTTGCCTCAACATTTTTAATAAAGGAAGGAAAGAAAATGAATACAGGACGCTTCTACATACAACGGTGACGTGTCACCCAGGTTTTTTAAAATTTAATTAATTGGTGGTTTAATGACGTCATCCACGTGTCTCGGCATTTTCTTGGGCAATGCCAGCCGAGCAGTGCTTGTTGGTGTACAAAATTCCTATTTCCTTTTACGATTTTTGTTTCTAAAATTTTAATTATGAGTTGTTTTTCTCAACCACACAATTAAAATACAAAGAAAAAGAAAAAAAAAATAGTACTCCTATAACATGTATCTTATACTTATAGCCTATTGGAGGTGTTTGGATGGGTGTTTCTTTACAATATATGGGAGAATTTAGTTTAACAATGATTTTGAATAGTTAAAAAAATGAGAGTTAGTAGTAAATATCTTGTTTGAATGTAATTTTTGTTTAGACGAATTAGAGTTAATATTTTACTTTAATGTTAATTTAAAATAAGTAGTTAAAAAATGAATAATTTCAAATTAGTTATTTTTATTGACTAGTAATGAGAATTTAAAAATGATTGAATAATTATAAATGAATTATTAGAAATAAATTGTTATAAATGAGAAGTTGTTTTTAAAGTAAAAACGAAGAAGAGTTTGTAAATACTCTTTTGGATGTAGGTTTTCGAGAAAAAATTAGTAAACCATCCATCTAAATCCCTCTTCAATATGACAAACAAACACCCCTTTAAATAAATAATTATAAATGAGTGGTCAGTATTAAAAAATTATTTTAAATAGTTATAAATAAATGATTAGAAAGGTATGGTTAATAAGGATGACTTATTTTGAGCAATTATAAAAATCTGTTTGCCTATTATTTTTTTTTAAGTATTTAATAAATACTTATTTTAAATCCTCTATAAATATAGTAAACAAAATCCCTAATCGGCCGTTACAAATACGAACCTCAAAACTGTTAATTAAGAGAGGAAAATAAGATAAAAGCTAAAATTTGTTGTTTTTTCCTGTTCCTGATTGCTTCAAATTCTTTCCGTCTTTAATTATTTTTTCTTACCTCTCAGTCAACCATATAAATGAAGCTTGATTTCTAAGTTTGCTTGGTCAAATTGGAAACATACTTTGGGCTGCCGAAAGGGAAGGGAAGAGTTCCTTCCCAGCATTGGCCCACGGGTATAAAAAATTTTGCCCAACCTGGCGCGTGGGCTCCACGCGCCCACTTATCCCGGCTCGTGAACGTTTTTCTTCTTCTTCTTTTTTAATAACAATTTGGCACTGCATTTGTTTATTTTTTCTCTCTTTTTTTTTTATTTCACTTTCTTTTTACGTTCTAGCTTTGATCATTTAATTTTATGCTTCAGTTTTTTTTCTCAATTTTAGTTATATGTTTTAATTTTTCATTATTTTAATTTTAATGTTTTTTATAATTACATTTTTGCTATAGTATTGTGAAAATTAAATTATTAAAATTAAAATTGTGAGCCCTCCCTCAAAATAAACAATTAAAGTTGTTGTTTTTTTTTATCAATACATCTATTTAACTTAATTGAATTTAATTATATTATATGTTATTTATGTTTATTATTTTCTTTTTAAATGTAATCATTATCATTTTTTTTAGATGTATTATGTTCTTTAAATAGTATTTATAATTGTTTAGACATTTGATTTGTATGACAATTTATGACTTTAAAACTAGTTATATAAAATAAATATCAATAAATATTGATTTTATTATTTATCAAACTTTCCTAAACTCATACATTTATTTATATATATATATATATATATATATATATAAGTCTCATATATAATTACTCAAAATAATTAAATACGTTACTTTTATTTTTTTTTAAATTGCTACTTATCTTGATTTGAGTTTCTAAACTTGATTTATATTATAAAAATTATGATGATCCATTTGTTTTAATTTATCTTTTTCATTTTTTTTTTGTAACAATTATCAAATTTAATTATTTGAATTATTTTATTTCATTAATTTGGTAATTTTTATAATCTATATTTTAAATTTTATAGATTTAACAAATCAATTTAAAAAATGTTATTGTATGAAATATTATATTAAAAAATATCTAATTTTTTTAACATTTTTTCTCATCTCATCCCACCAAACACCAATTAACCATCACATCAAATTTCTTTCCATCCCACCAAATATTATTTTACTCTCACTTTCTTTCCTTTCCTTTCCTTTCCTTTCCTTTCCTTTCCTTTCCTTTCCTTTCCTTTCCCTTCTCATTCTAGCTAAACAAGCCGTTTGTGGAATATATCAGTTGTGTCTAAAGTTATATTAAGATTGCATAAAAATGTCATTTTCAATAACCAAAAGAGATTAGATTAAAAGGATTTTTTTTTTTTTTTTTATAAAGAGAAGAAAAAAGTCAAAGCTACAAAAGTTGTATGTCAGATCAATTAGGACTAACTCAAACATCTCATTCACGTCTAGATATTGCTCCTTATTATTTTTTTTTCTTAATTCAAAAACATTTAAGCCATTTTAAATTTACTATGTTAGTAGAATTATACAATTTTTTTGTTTACCACACGATCTACTTCATGCATTTAATATTTATAAGATAAATGAAATAAATAAGAATTTATTATCACTTAGCTTTGAGACAAAAACCTATAGTGTCCAGTGCATTAATGCACTAGTATTGAATTGGAAAATGTAAGCATAAATATATCAATATCATTAAATCTAAAATATTTAAGAAAACATGTTTGAGAAGGAAGAAGAAGATGAATGGAGAAACGAGGTGCTGGTAGAATGTGAAGGATGAAATGACCTCATATTTCAAGAGAAAGAGAAAGGGCCGTATAGACGCAAATACATGGCCTTTTGATCAATAAATTTATATCGATATCGTTGAGTTATTACTCTCGTTGGAAAAAAATCATTTCAATTTGGTTGTATCTCTTTTTTTCTGTTAACTATTTACTTTTTGGATTTCATTTTCAAGCATAGATAGTTGGTTGTTCCTTGATTTTAGTTAAGGTTAGGTGTGTTTTGGATGTTGAATTGGGATGACAAAAGTGGTTTCTTGTATATGGTTGAGTATCCTCTTTCAAACAGGGTGTGTTTTTTCATACATCCAGAGCCTATTTACTTTTCAATTTTCTTTGTGGGTTCTTATGACTCAATGGGTATAATCGATGTTTAGTTATCTCCGAAGTTTGTGGAAAAGAAAAATCAACACTTAAGTTGTTGAAATGTGGTCGTTAAATCATCATAGTACCTATGATATATTTTAAGCTCAATCGATCCTCTTCAAAGGTGCATTCTTTTCTAGTTGCATTCTGAGTAATTCAATTCAACGGGATTTAGTTGAATCCTCTTCAATTTGTGGGGGTGATTAGGGGTGAACATGGGTTGGGTTAGAGAGGTTTTCAACCCAACCCAACCCAAAATTTCGGGTTGGTCATTTTTTCAACCCAATCCAACCCATGAATATTTCATGATTTTGAACTCAACTCAATCCAAAAATATATTTAACCCAATCTAACCCATTAATTTGAGTTAGGTTGGTTCGGGTTTCGGGTTGTTTGAACACTACTAGAGGTGATCCTAAATATGATAAGAAATTAAGGAATTTTAATATATATATATATATATACACATATATATATAGCATTTTACCAATATATTTTTTTTATGATAAAGAAATTAAGGGACTTGAATATGTATATTAGGAAAGAGTAGGTAGAGTTGAATATGTGAAGTTGGAAAATTATTCAAAAGTCAAAAGGTAAGGAGTTGAAATTAACTTTAAAAGCAAATAGAGCAGTAGTTCAAGCGGTATCGATGTACACCTAATGAATTTGAGGTCTTATGTTTGAGTTTTTCCCACCCTTTAATTGTTGTAATCTCAAAAAAAAAAAAAAAAAAAAAAACTTTAACAATTAGTTATTTTTCCTTAAAAAATTTAAATATTAATTTGTTTAGAAACACATCTCTCGGCGGAACTGACGGTGGAATGCGTCAACGGACAGCCGTTGCCGTTGAAATCCGCAACCCATATGAATGAGAGCTGATTTCCACTTTAGACTTTTTTTTTTTTGGTCTAAAATTTTCTTTCCAAATAAAGTGTATTTTCTTTTCATGTTGAAAGCGATTTTAATTGTTACAACAATCTTTCCGAAAAGAAAAAACCCGTTACAGCAAAATAAACTAAACTAAGGGGAAAAAAAAGACTATTCACTAGTTTGGGATAAATGGCACTTCAAATTAACTAGAATTTTAGAACGTATTTTGCACGGGAGATTATTTTTGACACGTGAGATTATATTTTTATTTATTAAAATACTTATAATATATATATATATAAATTTTAAATGAGTAAGTAAAATATTTATTATCTACTTTATTTAAAAATCTCATACAAAGTCGTTCAAGATAAAACTGAAATAAAAAAAATATACATATCATAAATTTTAAAGTAAGTTATGAAATAAATTAAACTTCTTTAAGAAATAAGTTTTCGTCATGCTAAAATCTTACTTTGTACACAATATTTTTTTTTCATTCATTTATTATTTTAGTTTAATCTACGAACATCGAAGTCATATTTTCAAAAAAAAAAACTCGAAACCATCACCTCTCTAAATTCTTAAAAATCATATTTGTGTTTTCTTATTTCATTTTATATTTTATAAATAATAAAAAATAAAAAAATATTAAAAAAAACTCATAAAATCTATTATCTACCTCTTCTACGAATTTTGATGAAACATAAGTTTTTAAAATATTAATTTAAAACATAATATTATATTAAATCTATTGTTCTCTACAATAATAATAATGGTGTATAGATTTATATTTAAATTTAAAAAATATATAATTAGTAAAATTGATAAAATTTAAGTAGGTTCGTATGTCAAAATATGAGTATTACTTCAATCACATCACGTATCACAAAATAAGCAACAAATTACATGTTAAGTCATATTTATTATAATAACAAATAATAATAATTATAATTATAATATGAAAAAATAATAATTATAAAAAAAATTACCTTTCATTAATTGAAGAATGTGATAAACATTTCTTCGAATAAAAAAAATGTTATGTACAACGAATTAAATACAGATTTTAAAAAATTGTTTTTTACCTTCGACAACAACCGCTCCCACGAACACAACTCACCAATGTTAAGACTCCCAACTCGAACAAAATCTGTACATCTGTACATATGTGCAACATCAAAAGAATTATTAGTAATTTGAATTTTGAAGAACAATAAATTTGTGGTATTTATAAAAAAAAATTGAAACTCAAGATCTTTTTTAAATTTGAAAAAAAAAACTCAATATTTTCATTTGATTTTATACTTATTTAGTTTGAAGATACTAAATTTTAATAATTAATAATAATAATAATAAGTCAGTAGTAAAGATAAAAATAAAAATAAATAATATTAAGTAGATTCTCTTATCTTCTAACTTAATTTATGAGATTTGCTAAAAATATATTATCTTCTAGATGATGAAAATTTAAATATCTAAATAATATTATAAATATATTTGCATTTTTTTTTATATTTGAATGGAAGATTATGACATGTTTGTAATTTAGGAGGTGACTGAAGGATAAAATCGTCAAAAAATGATTTTCCAAGATAGTATGATATAGTATTAAGGTTCATTTCATTAAAAAAAAAAAATCTAATTTAAAATTGATTAACTCAAAATTGCATCATTCCATGAAGATCGATAGAAAATTTCACATTAAAAAAATGAAAATATTTTATAATCTAAATAAGATATATAAAGTACTTCTTTTATTATCATTTAGTAGTTTAATATTATTTTATGTGGGAAACTAAATGAAAAATCAAGTTATACGAGATAGATTATTTGTGTTAATTAAAATGAGTTACATTTTTTAGTATAAAGTTATCTATGTTAACAATTTATTAATTTTTTATCTAATGAGTCAGTGACACAATGACATAATTCTTTAGTTGTAAATCAGTTAAACACCAGCGTCGCAGATTCAACTTCGCGGTATTTATCCCCCTCCACCAATATATACTAAACAACAATTTACTAATTCTTTCATATAAAACAGTGACATTTATAAAAGACATACTCTCTGGTGAATTTCACTTGTTAATACATATAATACCTATCAATTTTCTTTAGTCTTTTAACGTTCTTCAGATTCTTTCTCATTTGAATGTGATTTTAAGATCGCCCCTTCAAAACTCCAATATTATAAATTTAAATTTTGAAAACTATAATAAAAACTAAGAAAATTTTATTTCTTAAATTTTAACATGGTTTCTTAGATTTGTTTATTTGTAAAACAAGTAGTGGATGCCAGGGTTTAAAGTCATAAATATACGTGCTTTCAAAAAAAAAAGTCATAAATATACGTAGAAGGTCAAGTTTTAAAATTAAAAAAATGATCATAATAAAATTATTCAATCAGGTCCTCCGTGTGACTACTTTTATTTATTTATTAGAAATACAACTACATATTAGTAACAATTATGGTATGAATTAAAAAATATACGAACTCTAATAATTAATTTGATACATTAACAAAGTTCCAATGTTGTTTACTTATGATTATATTATTTGTAAATTAAAAAATATTTGAGAATCGAACATGTAACTAATTAATTACTATTTAATATATGGTATCCTTCGGCAACTATTTTTATTGGAACCAATCTTTTACTTTTATACCCATTATTCATAAAAATAAGCCACATTAAATTATATTCATGTTTTAGTTAAACTGCGTACGATAATAATATTAGGGGTGTATAAAAAAACTGGTAATCTCAGCTACCCGGACTATCCAACCCAAACCGTAAGGGTTGGGTTGGGTTATGTTTTTTAAATTTTGGGTTGGGTTAGATTTTGAGTAAACCCGAATTTTTGGGTCGGTTAGCGGGTTCACGGGTTTTGGGTTGGGTTCAACCGGGAACCCGAATATAAATATATATTTGTTAACATATTTTTGTAGTGTAATGTTGTTGATAGCCTAGTAGTTGTACATCTTTTCTTATTTTATGTTTTCTTTTTGTTTTTTTGTTTTTTTTTTCCTTCTATGAGAAAGTAAACTTCAATATTTTTCAAACATTTTTTCCCTCAAGAATTTATCCAATCTTTTTATCTCTTATTAGTTAAATACAATATTTTTTAAAATTTGAAATTAATTCTTTTCTTTTTTAAAAAAATCTCATACTCTTTACAAAATTAGCTTTATATTTAGTCAAATTTTATACCGGTATTTGACTTCCAAATATTGAAATAATTAGTGTTTTCGTCGAATTTGTAATGTCGCCTTCAACTTTTAATCCTTTTGAACCGATGAACTCAACCCAACCCGAAAATATAGGGTTGGGTTGGGTTGGGTTAAAAATTTGATCGATCCAAATTTTTGGATTGGTCTAAAAATTACTCTTAACCCTACCCAACCCAACCCATGTACACCCCTAAATAATATTACAACAGAGCATCCTAATTGAAATACTTAATTAGAAGCCAAGTAAGATCAATCTTAATCAAGCATAATTCAGAAAAGGAATAATTATATAATTTTTTTAAAAAGTATAATTATAAGATTTTAATATGAGAGAAAAAAAATGAAAAATGAAGTGATAGCGATGTTGGGAGTACGTGGCCATGTGCTTGGATACGCCAATTGTAACAAATTAAATAAATTTTATGGAAGTCAATTCCAATTAATTCTGTTATTATGTAATGCGTTTGCCTACATGATTAATTGCCTAATTTTAACGACAGCTCCTTTTGTCCGATTGTTCACCGGCTATTTTAGGTTTATTTCAGATTGTTTTTATATATATATATATATATATATATATATATAAATAAAGGTTTATTTCATATTCTTAAAAAAAAAAAAGTTTATTTCAAATATTAATTCTTGGGATCTAAAACTTGCAATGTTGCTTTGAATTGGTTTACAATCAAACACTAAAATTATTACGTCATTCACCTATTTGATAAAAAAAAAAGGTTTATTTCATAAAAATGTAACTTAAAAATTATTTCAAATTTTGCAACTGGTAAGTTTCGAATTATATGTTATTTAAATTCTGGTACACTTTTTGGCAATCACGTGTCTTTTCCCTTTTCTTTTATTTTTAATAATTTAAGTTGCATTACAAATTCAATGCTTTTATTTTAATTTTGTGTTTTAATATAGATTTTTTAGTAGGTCATACACTAGAGACATCAAAAGATAAATATAATAGGTGAATATCGAATCAAGTACCTTGAAGGAAGTATATTCTTAAATTTCAACCACTATGCCACTTCTTTTTTAAAAAACAAAATATTACGATTCGAAAATAGTTAAAATGTATTATCTATCTTTTTTGTATAATATTTTTTGTTATTCCTTATGATTCTTGTTTTTTTTAACCCTATATGATGTATATTTTAAATGATATTATATTTGTTAAATTAAGGTAAATTTACCAAATAAATATAGCAAATGTACTCTTTGGTTTTTTTCGTACAACATAATCTTTGGTATTATTGTATTACATACTTTATTATGATACTTTGTATTATAACCGAATGAATCAGTGACGCAATGACTTCATTGTTTAGTGATAAGTCGATTCAATCACACATTCAATTCCGATAATGGATATTTATTCCCCAATATGTACTAAAAAAATATTAATAATTATAAATATAATATTTTCAATTTTATTTACCTTTGTAAAAATATTTGTTCCATTTTTGCGTTATAAATGAAATGAGTATATCATTCTAAGCCCCAACGACGGATAGACGCATTTTCCAAAAAAATATATTGCACCGTCATACAGCTGTGAAACAGCTGGCAAAGCGTGTTTGTTTTTTATAAACAGCTAGCAAAGCAGGCATCTCCGAGCGAAGAATCGAATTAACGGCGATTTAACGCCGTCACCAGCTCTTCCGTATCTTATAGCCGCGTAAAGCGGGTCCTTGTTCAACGTTTGTCCATCCTGCACAACAACCATACCATTTCAATCCTTAATTAAATATATATGACAATTTTACATTTTTTGTTTTTACATTTTTCTACAGCAATTTAATTTTAGTTATATAAATACAAAATCATTAGTTACGTTTTTTTTTTTTTTGTACATATTAGGGGAGGGGGACAAATACCAACTCTAGAGAGGTTGGTGTTGAACTGGTTTACAACCAAACACTGAAACCATTGTGCCACTGACCCATTCGATATTAGTTACGTTATTAAGCAAGGCCATAACTAGACTATTTTTTATTTTTTTTTATCTATAAATGACTAGACCATTTTGAATTTTTTTTAAGATTCAATGATAATATTTTTTTTTGGGATCGATGAATAAATTATTTTAATGTTAAGGATAATTTATTTATTTACATCAAGCAATTTATATAGTTAAAATATCTTTTGCTCTAAGTATTTTATTTAGTTCAATTCCACTCGAAGTTTTAACCCAATGAAAATGGTACAACTCAATCATACTTGATATTTATTCTTTGTCAATAAGTCCAAACACAAGTCTATGTCTGAACCTCTCCATTCCAAATGTTATTTAAGAGCAAAAAAAAAAAAAAAAGAAGAAGAAGAAGCCTGAACTCAAAATTCTAATACACCAAGAACTTATGGGTATATTTGTTGTTTGATTATTTAATTTTAATCTTTTCATATTCGTGACGTGTGGCACCTTGACTATTGTCACGAGATATAACTTTACAACATTTGAATGTCAATGAAATTCATAAGAAATTAATTCATAGATAAATGACTACTATTAAAATTGAACCCATCATCTTATACATTTTAAGACCGTCTTAATTTTTGAGTGCACAAAATAAAAAATTTCAATCGAGTTAGAGCACTAACTCAACCATAAGTGAATATTCCTCTAAATATTGTTGTCCTTCGAAATAAAGAACAATTTCAAATTCATTGACTTTTGTTAGTGGAAAATAAAACAAACCCATCTTTTTTTTACAACCCCAAAACTGAGGGGGCGTTTGTTAAGGAGGATTTAAAATCAATATATATTGTCTACTCATTATAAATTCATATTTAAATAAATTTTTATAATTACTTAAAATAATTTTTTATTTTTTATAACTAAATTTTCATAATTCTTTTTTAACTATTAAAAAATAATTTCAAATAAATTATTATTTCTAACTTTTTCTAAAAAAATATATTCAAACAATTTAATGACTTCAACATTTAATTTTTATCTACTCAAAATAACTTTTCATTTATCTTAATACCTTCTAAAGGCTATCTATCTCATATAAGGTACTAACGTGGATAAAGTATATGCTGGGAGTAATAAACTTGCAATAAGATTTATCCATATTTATTAAAGGTAGTAAAACATTTTCTACAACCTTCGTCAAACACAAAAAAAAAAAAAAAAACTTTTCTCCCACACATATTTCCCATCCTTTGCTCGAAACATTTATACAAATAACTTTATTCAAATATAGTTTTCGTGAAACTACTCCTTCAAACCCAACTTTTCTATATTAACATAATTTTCGTACAATAATTCCTTCGTCCTCTATTCCACTGTGCTTTAAGACATGCATGGATAAAAAGAGAATAAAGAAGAGAATGATTAGGAGGGTAATAGTTATTTATGTTTGGAATGAAGGTAATGATTATGAAGAGAATGATTATTTTTATTTAAGATAATGGTAATAGTTATTTATGTTTGGAGCGAAGGTAATGATTATTGGAAATATAAAATAATGAAAATGATGTGAGTGTAAAATAGTGATGTGATGTATGAACCGTTGTTAGAGAGAGAATAAAAAGTAGTTATGGGGAGACTAAAAAAATTGATTTTTGGAAAGCGTGATTATGGGAGAATGATTCTCGGTGGCCCAAACACGGGAAATCATTCTCATTTCCATTCTCATTCTCTTCCTTATTCTTGGTGGCCCAAACACACCTTAAGGGTACATTCTATCAAACAACTTTATTAGTACAAGATTTTACTTTCTCCCTCATCCAGCCAGTTGTTCAACTACCCATTCAATTCTTTACTTCCAAACTTCCCCAAAACCAATATGCCCTAAGAAATTGATTGATTAAAGGGCAGTCCAGTTGGTACAGCAGGGAGGCGAGGAACAGGCAAAGAGGGTCAGCGTTTGTTCATGGCTGTCTTTAGCTCTTTTGCATTGTAATCGCTGTAAAGATTCTGGCTATGGAAGTCAGAAGATTATTGACAATTTAAAAAAATAAAAAACAAATCAAAACAAAGGGGACAAAGTTTTGTTCATGGCTGTCGTTTTTCTCTACTGATTACAGCCTGGAAAGTTTATTGTGGTAGCTGCACTAAAATACTCTTCATTTTCATGCCCAGATTACCCACAGATCTCTTCGTCTTCTTCTTCTTCTTCTCATTCCCTTCTTCAGGTTCCTTTTTCTCTCATTATCATATGTTCTTGTTCTTTCTCAGCTACTTTCTATTTCTTGTTTTCTACTGAATTTGTGTGTTCTACATTGTGAGATAGATCCTCAGGGAAGTGGGGTTTTGAGGGATTTTGGTTGTTATGTATTGGGTTTCTTTGGATTTCTGATTTTAGGTTGGAATTGAGGGTATTAGGGAAGATTGAGATCTGGGGTTGTTCAAAATGGTGAAAATGGAGGTTGTGTTCTTGGCTCTGGCTTTTTTCATGTGTGTTGGATCTTTTGCCTCTTTTACTCCCATTGATAATTATTTGATAGCCTGTGGTTCTTCCCAAAATATTACATTTCAAGGAAGAACTTTCGTTCCTGATTCTGGAAATTCATTGCCCTCCCATGATGGTGGGAGCTCTGTTGTTGTTGGTAGTTCTAAGGATACTGTTATTGCTCAATCTCCAATCTATCAATCTGCTCGGGTTTTCACCGGCATTTCTTCGTATAGATTTGGAATCAAGCAACAGGGTCGGCATTGGATTCGGTTGTATTTTTATCCTGTTCCGAAGTCGGGGCGAGATCTGGCATCGGCGTCGATTACTGTTGTTACTGATAAGTTTGTGCTGTTGAACAACTTCACTTTCAAGAACTACAATGGTTCTTTTATGTTCAAGGAGTATGCAATCAATGTCACTTTGGATTCCTTGACCATTACTTTTATACCATCTAATGGTTCAGTTTCGTTTGTTAACGGGATCGAAGTTGTCTCGGTGCCTGATCAGCTGCTGCCTGACCAAGCATTGGCTTTGAATCCGTCTGCTCCTTTTAGCGGTATCTCGGAACTTGCTCTCGAAACTGTTTACCGGTTGAACATGGGGGGTCCTTTACTCACTTCGCAAAATGATACACTCGGAAGGACTTGGGAGAATGATATGAAATACCTTCATGTCAACAGTTCAGCAGTGAATGTTTCTGCCAGCCCGAGTAGCATAAAATATCATGCTGGTGTTACACCCGAGACTGCACCGAATTGGGTTTATTCTACTGCCGATGCCATGGGAGACTCAAATGTACCAAATGTGAGCTTCAACTTGACCTGGGTATTTTCTGTTGAGCCTAATTTTCAATACTTTGTTCGAGTGCATTTTTGTGATATAATGAGCAAGGCTCTCAATACCCTGATATTCAATCTCTACATCAATTCTGATAATGCTTTGGGAGGCTTTGATCTGTCATCGTTAACCGGTGACTTGGGCGTGCCATACTACAAAGATTTCATTTCCAATTCAGTAGATTCAGCAGATTCAACTACTTTGACAGTTAGTGTCGGTCCAGATACGGTGACAGACATCGTCAATGCAACCATGAATGGCTTGGAGATTATGAAGATTAGCAATCAAGCCAAGAGCTTGGATGGAACTTTGTCTGTTGAAAGTATTTTCCTAAATGCGCCCTCGAAGAAGAACAATATAGTAATCATTGTTGGTTCTGTCTTGGGAGCTGTGGTTGGCCTTGCTTTGCTCGTCTTGTGTTATTGCTGCTTTGTAGGTCGCAAGTCGAAGACTACTCAACCAGCACACTCATGGCTGCCTTTGCCATTGTATGGAAACTCTCTAACCATGTCAAAAGGGTCAACAATTTCTCAAAAGAGTGGTGGAACTGCAAGCTTCATTTCTTTGGCTTCCTCCAGCCTTGGCAGAATCTTTACATTTCAGGAAATTCTTCATGCTACCAACAAATTCGATGAAAACCTTCTTCTTGGAGTTGGTGGTTTTGGTCGGGTTTACACGGGAACACTTGAAGATGGTCTGAAAGTTGCTGTTAAAAGAGGTAACCCCAAATCGGCACAAGGTCTCGCTGAGTTTCGAACTGAAATAGAAATGTTATCGAAGCTTCGACATCGTCATCTGGTGTCTCTTATTGGCTACTGTGATGAAAGATCAGAAATGATTCTTGTATATGAATATATGGCAAATGGTCCTCTCAGGAGTCATTTGTATGGAACAGATCTACCACCATTGTCGTGGAAGCAACGACTTGATATTTGCATCGGTGCTGCGAGAGGGCTTCATTATCTTCACACTGGTGCAGCTCAAAGCATCATACACCGGGATGTTAAAACAACAAATATTCTCTTGGACGAGAATTTCGTTGCTAAAGTTGCAGACTTTGGTCTCTCAAAAACTGGGCCATCTCTGGATCAGACTCATGTTAGTACTGCTGTCAAAGGTAGTTTTGGTTACCTTGATCCTGAATACTTCAGGAGACAACAGCTCACTGAGAAGTCGGACGTATATTCATTCGGGGTCGTGCTAATGGAAGTTCTCTGCACGAGGCCAGCGCTAAACCCCGTTCTGCCCCGAGAACAGGTCAATATAGCCGAATGGGCAACGACCTGGCAGAAAAAGGGCATGCTGGATCATATCATGGACCCGAATCTGGTTGGTAAAGTTAATCCAGGATCACTTAAGAAGTTTGGCGAAACAGCTGAGAAGTGCCTGGCTGAGTATGGGGTTGACAGGCCGTCTATGGGAGACGTTCTGTGGAACCTGGAATACGCTCTTCAGCTCGAGGAAACTTCATCTGCTCTAATGGAACCTGAAGACAACAGCACAAATCACATACCTACAATCCAACTGACCCCGCTTGAGCCATTTGATAATAGTGTAAGCATGATTGATGGAGGGAACTCTGACACCAACGATGATGCAGAAGATGTCGCAACAAGTGCAGTGTTTTCGCAGCTCGTAAATCCTCGCGGAAGATGAGAGAAAGAAACATTCTTCAGCTAGTGAGATTTATCCTGGATGACCTACAAAGGCATTGGCGTCCTTGGATTGGGTGAGTCTAATATATTTACAATGAACAAATGGAAAAAAAAAATATATTGTCCTGTGATTTCTTTCTCTTAGTTTAAATTCCATTCGCTCAATTCATTCAGATTGTAATATGGTTCGGTGGCGTCCGCGGATCATTTCAAGATTAATTGGTACAGTAAACAGTCTACTCTTTATTTTCACATTCAGGCTGCTAGACATTGGCTGCCCCAAGTTTGTTTTACACATTTACTCAGACAATGGATTGTATTAGCTGTATAATGTTGTTGTTTCTGATAAAAAAAGGTATAGTGAATAAAGCACAAGTTTTTGACTTAATATTTGCAAGTTCTGCATTACTCTGTCTATTACTTCTCTTAGATATATCCTTAATGTTTGCAAGTTCTATATCAGCTTATGATGTTATTAATTACTGTACTACCCACCAAGTTAGTTTGCTTCAGATTCCACCGTTTGGAATAACTACTTCTCTTTCGTATGCAAAATTCAAGTGATCGACTTCGTTGCCCCATGTTGCTATTCGTTTCGTCTCGAGTGAGAGTTGAAGAGGAAGCCAAGAGCTTGAATCAAGGTTAAGTCTGGGGATCTACCTGCTGGCCTTAATCCAATGAACCGCCCATTGATTTGCAGATCATGATCAGATACGGAGCTACCATGCTGAAGTGTTGGTTGATTTTTCCATGGAAGTAAAACGCGACCGTCAGCACCAATGAACCTGGGGTGCAGGAATGCTGAGCCGGGACCGTTCAGTTTGGTTTCTAAGCTGTCATTATGGCGCAGTAGCAAAAAAGTTATACTGAAATTTCATATCTTCATTGAAATCAGTATTAACCAACCTTACTTTTGCCCTCTGCTTTGCTTTCATTCACAGTTGATATAGCAAACTTTATCAGTATGGTTTGTTGGTGATTTTGATGGGCTTTTTCTTTTTTCTTTTCATATATGTGTTTGATCTTGTTTATGTCCTTCTCGACAATTCTCACAAAACATATTGTTTAACCTTACAATATGGAGATGGAAAACCGTAAGAAATTATTTGAATTCTCTAGGCAAATATTTTGTCTTTGTGACCTGGAAATTCTCTAGGCAAATCATGTAAGTTCTATGTTGATGTAGGACATAATTTTCACTTGAAAAGTAGAATGTAACGTGTAACCCGTGTTGGTTTAGATGTAGAGATGTCATAATTGTTCAAGATTTATGTCTTAGGAGAAAAACTCAACCTATGCCAATTTTTTTTGTTTGTTTGAATCTTTGGCTTTAAATTCCATTAGTTTGATTACTGATAAACAAGTTCAAATATATATCATTCATTAAATTCAATCAATGACTTCATTGATTGCGGTAATTGATTGACTTCAAACAATAATTTCAATCAAAGTCATGGATGGACTTCAATTAACAAAAATTTCAATTAGAAACTAATAGGCTTTTGTTACATTTTAGATTTCATTCTACAGTTTTAAAACCTTTTTTTTTAACCCCTTTTAATTTTGTTCATCTGTTAACACATTAAATTTAAGAAAAATTTAGGGTTTGGGCCTTAAAACTAGATTTAATGAAGCTGACTTTATTGGATGTCAGGATATATTTTGCATCAATTTATTCTATTGGGGTTTTTGAAATTTGAAATATGATTGTTTATTAGTTAATACTCCTTTATTGTGTTGTTTATCACTTAAATTTGCACTTTGTGACACATTTTGGAATATTAAAGACATCAAAAGGGCAGATGAAATTTTTTTTTAGTACAAATTGGAGAAATGAGATTAAAAATATTGATTTCAGGGATCGAATCTGTGATCGTAGGATAAAAATGGATTAACACTAAACCAGATAATTAATCACGCGTCATCCACCCATTATGTAATAATGGAAGCGCTTATATGTTTTATTTTTGGTTACAAATATGGATGTTTTGTCATTCAAGAAAACAATGTACCAAAAAAATTCATTCAATAAACAAATAAATAAAGCCTAAAAATATGCATAAAAAATAAAAATAAAATAAATCCTAAAATAAACAAATCTTTTAAAATAAATAAAATATCCCCCTTAAATAAAAATAAATAAATAAACAAAAGGTCAAAATTCAAACGATTTGTTTAAAATACATCCTACAAGGCGATTTAAAATACGAAAATTGGAACCGTCTGCTACAGTAATTTCTGTTCCTCAATTTTCCTGCAAATCAAAAGATTTCCCTTTTTTTTTTCTTAAACTCGTTTCTCGTAAAAACCCTAATTTCTCCTTTCTTCTCCGTTAATCCTTGGCCTTAAACCCCCATGCAGGCGAGTTTCCCTAATTGTATTCGTCGATTCCGTTTCAGACTCGGCCTTCAGATTTGACGAATTTCGAATGCCCCATTTCCTTAACTTCATCGAGATACGTTTTCTTGCTTCTATTCTTTTGTAATTTCATTGTTCACGTCAAGGGCTGTGCTTTTCTTTCGTATTTCGTGAAGGTTCTTATCGATTACGAGTTGTATTTTGAGAAATTATACCCCCGGAAGTGGGTTATGCGTTTAATCTTTATTTGTCTCTTTGAATGTTTAAATACTCGAGCAGAGGCTGCAGTTTTGTTTTTGAGATTCTGAGGCCTTTCATGGCGTTTCTGGATAGTTAAAATTCGGCCTAGTATGTTAGGAGTAGTTAGCGAGATGGGGTTTCTTTTCTTGATGGGATTCTGAAGGTTAATTGTTTTATTTTAAGAACGTGTTGTAGAATGATGGATAGGAAGGCTGGTTTAGTTTTGAAGCGTTCTTCGCGAAAGAAAGCTACTGCGCGGAATTATGATGAGGATTTAATGGATGAGGTTGTAGAGAAGCATTTAGTTTCGAAGAAGAAGAGCAAAACGGCTGAGGATATACAGAAAGAGACTGAAGTTGAGGCGATGATAGCGCTATCGGTTGGATTTCCGATTGATGCTTTGCTTGAGGAGGAAATTAAGGCTAGGGTGGTGAATAGATTGGGTGGGAAAGAGCAGAATGATTACATTGTTGTTAGAAATCATATCATTGCGAGGTGGCGGGGTAATGTGCGAATGTGGCTTTCCAAAGGGCAGATTAAAGAAACTGTGAGCAATGAGTATGAACATTTGATTAGTGCAGCATATGACTTCCTTCTGTACAATGGATATATAAACTTTGGGGTTTCACCAACCTTTACGACTCAAGCGTCAGAGGAGGGGTCTGAAGGATCTGTGATTATTATTGGTGCAGGCCTTGCCGGGTTAGCTGCTGCTCGGCAGCTATTATCATTTGGTTTTAAGGTTATTGTTTTAGAAGGTAGGAATCGACCTGGTGGAAGAGTTTATACTCAAAAGATGGGGCAGGAGGGAAAATTTGCTGCTGTTGATCTTGGAGGCAGTGTCATTACTGGTATTCACGCTAATCCTCTTGGTGTTCTAGCTAGACAACTTTCCATTCCACTTCATAAGGTCAGAGATAATTGTCCTTTGTACAAACCTGATGGGACACTGATCGGAAAAGATATCGATGCCAAGATTGAGTTTATTTTTAATAAATTGCTAGACAAGGTGACTGAACTGAGAAAGATTATGGGGGGATTGGCTAATAACATTTCTCTTGGTACAGTTCTAGAAAAGCTCAGGCAGCTATATGCTGTTGCTCGAAGTAAGGATGAAAGACAACTTTATGATTGGCATGTAGCGAACTTGGAATATGCAAATGCAGGCTGCGTTTCAAATTTGTCTGCTGCACATTGGGATCAAGATGATCCATATGAAATGGGCGGGGACCATTGCTTCCTAGCAGGCGGTAATGGGAGATTGATAAAAGCAGTATGTGAAGGAGTTCCCATCTTTTATGGGCAAATTGTTGATACTATTAAATATGGAAGTGATGGAGTAGAAGTAATAGCTGGAGATCAAGTGTTTCAAGCTGATATGGTTCTGTGCACTGTTCCTCTTGGGGTTCTGAAGCGAAACCATATCACATTTGAACCAGAGTTGCCTAAAAGGAAGCTGGCAGCAATTAAGAGACTGGGTTTTGGATTATTGAACAAAGTTGCAATGGTTTTTCCTCATGTTTTTTGGGGGGAAGACCTAGATACATTTGGATGTCTTAGAGAGCATTGCCATCAGCGGGGGGAGTTCTTTTTGTTTTACGGGTATCATACTGTTTCTGGAGGTGCAGTTCTTATTGCTCTAGTTGCTGGAGAAGCTGCTAAAGCGTTTGAATCCACAGAGCCAACCACTTTGCTCCATCGGGTTCTCGGAATTCTTAGAGGTATGATCTCTCTCTGGTTTTGGTCTTGAATTACCATTAATATTTCATAAGACTTCTCGTTTAACCTTCTTTCCTCTCTACCATACAGGCATATTCAATCCTAAGGGGATTGACGTGCCTAATCCAATACAGACAATATGCACAAGATGGGGCAGTGATCCATTTTCTTATGGCTCATACTCTCACGTTCAAGCCGGGTCCACTGGCAACGATTACGATATTCTTGCAGAGAATGTGGGGAACAGGCTATTCTTTGCTGGTGAGGCCACAACTAAGCAATATCCAGCCACGATGCATGGCGCTTTCTTGAGTGGCCTAAGAGAAGCTTCACGTATTTTCCAAGCAACTAGGGGACGAGCAAACAATTCAAGGAAGTATATGCCGAGGAATCTCAGACCTGATATTCTGGCGGATCTTTTCAGGAAACCTGTTATGGAATTTGGAAATCTGTCGTTTATTTTCGATTCCTTGGTAGATGATGAAAAATCAATGGGGGTCATGAGAATCACATTCGAGGAAGAACTGGCAAACGACTGTGAAGATCCCTCACTCCAACAGCTGGTGCTTTACACAATTTTGTCCCGCAAACAGGCACATGAGCTGCTACTTGCGGTTGGAGAGGATGAAAGTAGACTGCCAGATTTAGTGAAAGATTTTGGCTTGAAGCTGATGGGTCCCAGTGCCCTGGCTAGTATTGGTAACTCATTGATTGCTAGTATTGCTGGTGCTCGAAGAGGCCGGGGCAGGTATCGGTTGTCTGCTGGACAACCACAACCACAACCCCAACCCCAACCCGAACTCCTGCCTCAGCAGCAACCAGAACTACAACTGCTAGATCAGCCTCAACCACAACTTCTACCCCAGCCCCAATTGCAAATGCAGCTGCAACTGGAACCCCAGCCTCAACTGCAACTTCAGCCTCAGATCCAACTGCAACCTCAGCCCCAACTTCAACTGCATCCCCAGCCCCAGCCCCGGCCCCAATCACAACTGCAACTCCAGCCCCAACTGCAACCGCAACTGCAACTCCAGCCCCAACCACAAACCCAACTGCAATTCCAACGCCAACCCCAACCCCAACTACAGCTACAACCGCAACCAAAAATTTAATAGATAATCTTCTGCTGCTGTGGATTTATGAACCAACCATACCCGGAACATGTGGGAATTTGAATTATAGCCCAAGAGATGATGAATTGGTTATTTCATTATTTTAGGATTTGGAGAAATGCCATTTTTTTAGCCTTGCAAGGAGTTAATCGAATCTGAAGCAAACTGACCTTGGTGGGTAGTACAGTAATTAATAACATCATCAGCTGATCATGTGAAAACTTCTTGAGTAGATCAATGACCGTAAGTAATCAATTTGGTGTCGAGTAGGAAATAGGAGTTACGATTCTTCCATGTATTTTTTGTAGTTCAATACGACTCTATGTTGACTGATTGTCTCCAAAGAAAAAAAGCTGTACTCTTAGGCAATCCATAGTTTTTTATTGCTACACATTTTGTATCTGTAGTATACAACTCAATTTTTCCTGGAAAATCAGAACCTAGATAACCTTTTCCTGAGTTGTTCTGGTATTTTTTAGTCATAAATGTATAATAACCATGATTTGTTTTTTTGGGAATTTTGCATGTATAACAAAAAATGGCTAAATATTTCCATCTATAGTACAAAATTAAAAATAATTCATTTGTAGCAGAAAATTCAAATTGACTTCTATCACTTGTTGAGTTCTATTAGTGATAAAAGTCAATCAATGATAGACTCATGCTATCACTGCTTGAGTTTTCTATCGGTGATATAAATCCAAATTGAGTTCTATCACTAGTTGATTGATATAAATAAATATGTTATAGATTAATTATTTTAAAATTTCTGCTGCAAATATAATACGAGGTAGACTGTGTTGTTGATGTTAAATTCTTTTTTTTTTTTGTTGAGATTGGGGAGAAAATCACAAACCTTACATGGAGAGTACTACCGCTTTTACATGATAGTGGAGTTGAATTGAATTCAACCAATTAAGATAACCAACGTGTCACCAACGAGTCAAGATTGTTAACTTGTTATTTCGAGAGATGTTTTTTTTGAAAATTTCTTTTAATGTCTTGGATTGGATTTAAACTTCTTAGGTTGAAAACTTGATTACATTTTTTTTTTGCAGGAACTAGCCATGGAATTGGTGAACTGTGTTGAAAACATGTTGACAAGAGACTTGTCAGCTGAGGCAACATGGAAGAGTAAAATTTCTTCAAAATTTGTAACAAAGGTGTTTGGATGAAGAGCGAGCTTGATGAGTTATTTTGAATAATTAAAAATTGAGTAGGTGCAACAAAAAACTTGTATGTACGTAGTTCTTTTTCCTTTTTTTTAGAAGAATTAGAGACGATAGCTTATTTGGATATTAATTTATAATGAAAAGTTATTTTAAGTAGTTAAAATTAAAAACGAGTGATTAGAAATGAATGATTAAAAATGAGTTATTTTGAATAGTTAGAATCGAGTGTTTAGAAATGAAGAGTTATTTTGACTAGTTAGAAATCAATAATTAAAAATGAATGGTTAAAGATGAAAAATTATTTTAAATAGTAAAAATGATGAGTTATTTTAAGTAATTATAATAACTTCTTTGACTCTTGTGACTCCTATGAACATGTTTGTTGGAAGAATGGTTACCAGATACTCATTCCTAAATATCCATAAATTCAACAAACAAACACCCGTTTTGTAGGGGACGTTTGGCCCACTGTGTTGGCCCAGGACAGGAAGGGAAAAGTTATTTGTTTGTGTTTGGCCCATCGAGTTAAATAAATCAGACAAGATATTTTAACCGAGCGTGTGAAGAACAATCTCCAAAAATAACACGGCGCGTAAGTCTTCCTCATCCCTGCGAGTAAGTCGCTCGTTTTCTCCGTTTTCTCTCCTCCTTCTGAGTCGTCGCGCCGAACTCTATTGTTTGAGTTCGTTTCTGCATCGTCTTGGCGTTTTTGGGTAAAATATATGAGAGTTGTCTTTGAATTTGAGTTTCTTTTTTGGTACTTTGAATTACGTTTTGGGGTTTTTTTTGTTGTTGGAATGGAACTGGGGATTTAATTTGATGCAGGTGTTGGTGTTCCAATTGTTAGTGAAATCATGGATGTTGGCTAATTAGTCTGCTAAGGCTATATTGTTTAGTGGTGGCTTCTGTTTTTAATTTATGACGTTGATGCATCTAATTCTTATGAAGAAGAAGAAACTTGTGTAGATAAGTATTGCCTTATTTGTGCGTAACCAATCAATTTTTTGGAAAAGATGTTAGAATTTTGTGGATTTATTTCTAGATATTGTAATTGGGAAATTCTTCTTCGCGTTAAATTTGTAAGATTAATCGAATCTAGTAAAATAATTACAAATAAATAATATTAAATATTTATAATATTATATTAATAATTATGAATGTTAATATTTTACAATTTAACTACATTTGTAATTACCTTGTAAAAATAGTCCATCCACTACAATTTTCTCTATAAAATTCTCCTTGAAATGAATTCCAAAATAATTTTTGAAAAAAATATTTATACATTTGTAATTTATTTTTCAATTTAAAATTTTGATTTAAATTAAATTAATTTAAAAATAATGATCATATTTTTTTATTAAAAAAATATAAATGTTTTTCCTTCCCACCAAACATCAATTTATTGTCCCTTATTTTCCTTTTCTTTCCCACCAAACAACAATTTATTATCACTTTATTTCTCTTCCCTTCCCACCAAACACCAATTTATTTTCATTTCTCTTTCTTTCCCATCTCTTTCATTCCCTTCCTTTCCCTTTCCGCCCTAGCCAAACATACCTTCAGAAATTTAACGTGGGAGCTTAATGGAATGATGTTATTATTAAAAAAAACAAAAAATAAACTTAAAATCCCAAAAAAATCAACCAGATATTTACGGGAGTTTGTAGTCTTCATCTTCAAGCGCGCGCCTCTTTCAGCTTCTGCGAGTAAGGATGTGGGGCTTATCCTCCTCGTTCCTTTCTTATCCACCGCCGCTCAGTTTCAAAGTTTCAGCACCGGCGGCAACTCTTCACTCCGGCGCTTCTCTGCCTGTGACCGTCGACCGGAAACATTACACTTCCGACAGCCCTTTTGCTCCGGAGGTAACAAAACAACTTCTCACTGTAAAGCGCCGAGTCTAAGATGCCTGCAAATGTGATTTATCCATTTTGAATTTTGAACTGGCGGACTGCATTTTCATTTCTTGGAAACTAGGGTTTGCTCATGGAGTGGAAGCTCAATCTCTCAAATACATTACCTATCAGCATTAAGGGATGTGTCTGAATTTATCTGCTCAAGCTTTGTTTTTCAGTTTCATGGTAGTTTGTTGTGGTCTAAAGTTTCAACTAAAGTTTTTTTGGTAGTTTATTATGGTGTAGTGTAGAATGGTACTCTGTTTAAAATCAGGTGGAAGCATAACAAAACACAAGGAGCGTAATCCCGGTGGTCACTTACATTTTTTTTTTAAAATTTTTAAAAACCCTAATAGGTTACTTAATGTTCAAATAGCAGTCTTATAAATTATTAAAAGTGGTTAGAATTTATGAGTTCAATCTATCATGACCACGTATCTTGAAAGGTCAAGTGCAAAACGTCGATAAGTTTATTGAGTCTACATTATATCATGCTCTTTTTTGGTGTTATGGCACCCTTTGTGATTATAGTCTCACGTTATTTACTGCTCAATGGACATTTTTTTTTTTCAATAGGTTCTTATTGTAACTTTTCATTCCTCAATAAAAAAAATTGCTTTTTATAAAGCAAAGATCACGTACCTAGTAATTAATTTCGTATGAGTTATCTTGACAACCAAATGTAGTAGATCAGATAGTTTTTCGTAAGAATAGTCAAGGTGCGTTTTAGCTAGCCTGAACGCTCTAAATATCAAAAAAGGAACCCTATAGTGTTTTTTATGACGGGATGTTATAAGATATTGCAGTTGTCTAGATATTAATAAGATATGAAAAGTGAAAAAATATATGCTTTATATATAATGTTCTGAATCTCATAAATAGTTCTTTGAATTTCACATATAGTTTTTTTCTTCCTTTCATTTTCGAAACTTTCTGGCTAACAGAACCCTGTTTCCTTTCCTTCTTACATTTCTTATAATGTCATATTTTTGTAAGTGATAAAATGCAGATTTTTAGAATTTGATTTTGTTGGTAGGGTGTAAATCAATCTATAAGCATGTATTAGATTGTCACGTGTAATGTATATGCACTGCTCAGTTTTGATGTCTGCGCCAGCAGGTCGTGAAGGCGGTAGACTCCTTGCAGTATGAGTTCAGGGCAGTGGATAATTTGGTGGCACGTAACACTACTAAAGTTCTCAAAGCCTTTCAGAATGCTCGGTTAGGATCTCATGTTAGTAAATCAATCTTATGCACAAGTAAATAAATTCTTGCAAAGCAATGTTTTGGAATGTTCTAAGAATAAATAATCCATTTGGTTTTGTTGGTGCGTTCTTTTCGATAGAATTGATTTCAACAATCATGTCAAAATGTACACATTATTAATCTCTTAGTTCATTGATGAGTGTGTTTCTAAACATTTTACTCTTCAGCTTATGTGAAAAGTTCCATTATTAATCTCTTAGTTCATTAAGTATTTTACTCTTCAGTTCATTGATGAGGGTGTTTCTAAAAATTTTACAATCAGCATTTTGGAGGATCCACTGGTTATGGCCATGACGAAGCTGGAGGACGTGAGGCTCTTGACAATGCTTTTGCCGAGATTGTTGGAGCTGAATCGGCTATAGTTCGATCACAGGTTTCAGCAGTTAGTAACTTTATAAATTCATAGATATAACTGCTAAGTGTGGTGATTGTGATTTCTCTATTATCAGTTTTTCTCAGGTACTCATGCAATTACATGTGCTTTATTTGCGCTTTTGAGGCCAGGGGATGAGGTGAGTATAACAGTAATAAATCATTCTGTGCTGCTTCATATTTATCCCCATAAGGTTGATTATGGTTTAAACTAATTTGACCCTCAGCTTTTGGCAGTAGCTGGTGCTCCATATGATACACTAGAGGAGGTCATTGGAAAAAGAGATTCTCAGGGGCTTGGTTCCTTGAAAGATTTCGGAATCGAGTATCGAGAAGTTCCGGTGAGCTTCTAGCACCCATACAAATTAAGCAGGTTGCAAGGTTTTTGACCTTTCTCATATTTAATTTTTGGTTGCCTCCTTCAGCTTGCAGAGGACGGTGGACTTGACTGGGAAAGACTTGCAAGTTCTTTGAAACCTAAAACAAAATGTGCACTCATACAAAGGTCATGTGGTTATTCTTGGCGGCGAAGTTTAAGTGTTGACGAAATAGGAAGAGCAATAAAACTAATCAAGGTAAATCTTGTGATTGTATTTCGTAATGTATGGGGTGAAAAAAATTCTTTGACGCGTGATGTAATATGATTTATGAGCACTAGTTCATATTCTCAGTATTATCAGAAAAGACAACAATACCATCATCCAAGTCAAGCTTGGAGAAAGTATCTTAATTCTCCTCACATTTTCTTTGTATGCTTAAACCAATTAATCCAGTAAATAAAATTCATTTTGTAAGATTTTCAGATGCAAAACCCGGATTGCTTGGTGATGGTTGATAACTGTTATGGAGAGTTTGTGGAAACTACTGAACCTCCAACCGTGGTAAGTGATCTCAGGCTTCTGTCTCCTGCTGAAGAATGGCATTTCTATCTGTAATGGTTGGAAGGGTGCGGACTTAATTGCAGGAAGTCTGATAAAAAATCCTGGTGGAACACTAGCACCTTGTGGCGGATATGTTGCAGGTCGAGACAAGTGGGTGAGAGCGGCTGCAGCTCGTTTGTCTGCGCCTGGCTTGGACGTAGATTCAGGGTCTACCCCAGGCGATGTCATGAGAACATTTTTTCAAGGATTATTCCTTTCACCTCAAATGGTTGGGGAGGCAGTTAAGGTATTTTGATTCTTTCTTCCTAATTCACCTTCTAAGTTGAATCCTTTTGGAATGGGAGTCAAATTTCTTTCTTTTCTGATATCAGGGAATGATCCTAATAGCTGAAGTCATGGCATCGAGAGGCTACAAAGTGCAGCCACTTCCCCGCGCGCCACGCCACGACACTGTACAGGTCTGTTGCATTTCGCTCTCTTCATGTGTGGAAGACATTATATATCTTTTGAATTCTTATTCCATTCAGGCAGTACAACTCGGAAGTCGCGAACTTTTGCTTGCATTCTGTGAGGCCGTACAAAGAAGTTCTCCTGTTGCGTCGTTTACTAAACCAGTTCCGGGAATAACTCCCGGATATGCATCAGAGGTACAGCCGTAAATTCTCTACATTTCACGAATGGTCTGTTCTTTTCCTTCTCAATTTTGCACGCAAGTAGGTGCGTCTTTCATCAAACTAACATCACAATGTGGTTCAAACTTCCACAGTCCTAACAACCGTTGATTGTTATCTCTGTAAATGCTTCACATTGCCATTTTAAAGTATTTTGTGACTTAATTTTTGAACTCTCCATACCAAAACAACAGGTGATCTTTGCTGATGGAACTTTCATTGATGGAAGTACTAGTGAACTTTCTTGTGATGGACCTCTGAGAGAGCCATTTGCAGTCTTTTGCCAGGTTAGTGCCATTTTTGTATCATTTAGACCCAATGCTTGCAATTAATTTTTTTGAATAATTTTAAGGTGTGTTTGGGGCGATGGTTGAGTTATTATAAAATGAGTGGTTATTCTAGCAGATAGGTTATTAACATGGGGGAGTTGTAATAATCGCATTTTGAGTGCAGATTCTTATAGCATGGCATGGTTGAACTTGAAGGATTATGCTAACCCACCGGTTATTGTAATTGGTGGTCCAAACATAAGTTTAGTTATTATAACTCAATTTAACTCACCCTTAAATGGTGACCCAAACGCCCCTAAAGGTTTAAAAAAATTGGTATAAAATTGTTCTGTTTTAGTTCATAAACTTTTAGAATATCCCTTTTAAGTCCCCCAAACTTTCTGTTTATTTGAGCTGGTTTCTAAAATATCGAAATATCTATTTTATGCTTGTGAACTTTTAAGAAACAATTATTTTGGTCTTTTCTATATTACTTCTCTACCTAATATCTACTTGTTCAATCTTTATCCTTGACTGATGTAGTTGAAATCATGCTCACATTTACAACATAATCCAAGTTATCACTAACTTGTTAAAAACAAAATAAAAACAAAATAAAGATGAAGGAATCAAAGTGTACGAAAATGACAATTTTAAAGCTACCTTAAAAGGATAAAATATAGTTGCTATTCAAAGTTAGCTAAGCACAAGTCAAGTGAAACTTTTAGTTTAATTATCGAGGTTATGAGTTTGAAGCTTTCATTTTTTAATATTTTTGAATTAAACAAAAATAAAAACAAAAAGCACAAAACTTTTGGCTAGTGAACCCACCTAGTATTTATTCATGCATCGTGAATTCTTATGAAGTGGAAATTTTCTGATGCAGGGTGGAACACATTGGACCCAATGGGGCTTAGTTCTAGGAGAGGTTTTGAAATCTATTTAGAAGCTCAGTAAAGAATTAGGTGAGCACTGAAGGCCCACATCCACTTCACAAACTTCCTTTAAATTCTGGTTCTTAAAAAGTCACCAATTTTCCTTTTTTGGTTGTTAAAGCTTTTTATGATTTGTCAGTGGTCTTTACCAAAAGTTATTGTCTAAAATGGTTAGTTGTTTTTTTTTTTGTTTTTTGTTTTTTTTAAATAATAATAAATTCAAGTATTTGCCCATAACTTTATTGTCATAGATATACATTTATGTCGGTTGAGTTATTGTGCCTGTTGTTGGTAGTTGGTTGGATTATTTAGTTATGTTATCCTCACCTTACATTTGTAAACAATATTGTTACATGATTTATGATATGTTGGCCCTTTACCCATCTGTAACAAAAATTAGGCTGGAATTATAATGAAAATCATGCTTAATGCCCTTCATTTTTATTTACCAAACTGTTACGATTGATTGTGTTTATTTCACTCGGCTTTAAATTGGAAAGAACTACCTCCCCTTCATTTTAATTTATTGAAAATGTATTAAACATAAATTATCCAATAATCAAGAATGATAGTCAACGAACAAAATCTCAATTCCCATTTTGGATTACTATGTATTGATCTCAGAACAAATTTGCTATATCTCGACAAAATTGTCAGTCCCAGCCTAAGAAAATATTGGGAAAAAAAAATTTAAGTTTTGAGTAATTTTATTTTGTCTCAAAATATTTTCATATATAACTCAAAATCAAAATTAATTCATTTGTAGAAAAAAAATTCAAATTGAGTTTTAACACTGGTTGAGTTTTTATTAACGATAGAATTCAATCAATGATAGACTCATTCTATCGAAACATAAGTTTTCTATTAGTGTGATAGAAATCCAAATTGAATTTTATCACTAGTTGAGTAATAGAAATCAATATGCTATAGATGTATTATTTTAAAAAATTTCTTACAAATATAATACAAGATGTAAAATGTGTCGGTAATAGTAAATTCTCAAATTAAGAACTTTAAAAAATAAAAAAAAAATCAACAACATATAAATTTCAACAATGTACCCAATTCGATACCGTTTGATACTTGATAACATTCAAGCACTATTATTTTTACCAAAAATTAAACAGTTCTAACTAATTAATCTTTTAAAATTTAAAATTTGTTTAGTCATTCTAATCAACAATTAACTAATAGTTTTATAATCTTAGTAAGAATATTTGATTTTTGAAACATATAACCTTAAACTAAAGTTTAAGAACTAAAATATACCTTTTGATGGGTTAAGTGAAACTTTTCCCAAAAATATTATATAATTTCATCTAAATTATAATGGATGTTAACAGAAAAAAAAAATTGTTTCAAATGTGGCAAAGTATAAAAACCACAGATATTAATCCCTGACTCGTAAAATTCAGAATTAAAATTTAACTACACGCATTCTATATAAAAAAAAACAGAAAAAAACTATATCCGATCTGGTTTGAACTTTGAATTCTGCCATCCAAAGATTTTTTTTCCCTTTTAAATATCCAACCTCATTTTTTGATGTAATTAAGAAAATAGAAATATTTGGTCATGCTTGGTGCCTACATAAGCATAGTTAGAGTTGGAAACCTTGTACATAAATTGGATCGAGCCACATAAATATCAATATTTAAATTATGTCAAGATACCATCTAAATATTTCTTATAAAAAAATTCTATATATAAACGTGTAGGAGAGTTCTAACTTTTGTATAATTACTTCACGGTACATAAATATATATGGGCTTAATACTGCAAAGAAAAGTCTTTCTCTAGAATAAAAACGATATGAAATTGTTCAATTGATTAAGAGAGTTCTCAAATGTTTAAGTTGACGGGTTCAATCATGATAACTAATTATTTAATTTCTTACAAGTTTCTTTCACATCCAAATGTTATAATAACAGTCGATAGTATATCATGTGACATTAATCGAATTGTGTGCAAATTGTTCGGGCCAGTTAATGTACACACTACGGAAGGTATGAAGTTTAGTAGTTTGTCTCAAGTTTACGTCGTCGTTTCGACAGACTATTGGGCGACGCTTTCGAGACACGAGATTCACGAGCTGAAGAAATCCAAAACGCACTTATTATTTTTTTTCTTACGATTATTAAATTTCCATTGCGACGAACTTTCTCAGATTTTGTAGGAATCAAGCATCGGAATCTCCAAAAAGAGCACAGACTTTCAGGTTTCACTTTCCAATCCGGTAAGATTTCGATCCCTTTCTTGCTATTCAATCAGATTTTCAGTCTTGTGAGAGAATCGGAACAGAAATCATCGCTATGTAGTCGACTATGCCTTTATTACTTTCATCTTCTCTGTACTGTAACAGTAGCTTTAGTTTTTGTTCTCTACTGATTCTGATAAATCATTGTTTGTGGATGGAAAGTATCGGAGATAGTGATACATGTGATCGGCATTGATTTACTTTCTGAATATGATTTGAACTTAGATTTCTGAGATGCTGTATTTGTAAGCGATTTATATTTATTTAAGTCAAGTTGTGTAATTAAGCATGTTTCCAGTTGATTGTAGTTTCTGGAACACCTTTTAGATTTTACTATGACAAGTTATGCAGATGGTGTTAGATCTGATTATATAGGATATGGCCATTCCTAGCTCGGATCTGATTGGAAAATAATCCACTTATTTTAGGTCTTTTGTTTGTCTATATATATATTAGAACTCATTAACTAATAAGTGGTGGGTTGTAACTTGAATGTGTATGTGTATGTATAAGCTACCTACAATCAACTATATGTAAGTCCAGGAAATAAGCACTTCATTAGGAATAATTCATATTTTAAAAAATTTCGAGTTGTAACAGTGGTAGAGATGGATTGATCATCGGTCCTTCTCGATATCTTTGTCTTTTTGTAATAGTGATAGATATTGCTATTCTTTCTCTACTCCCCATGTAATTGGTTTTAATGACCCTCATTCCCCATTTGTAAATCTATCATTTGATCAATGAAATGGTTTTCGTTAAAAAAAAAATGGTAGAGATGGGATTAGTGAATGGAAAGCAACTGTGATGCTTTGATTTTTATTCAATCGTTTACCAATTTGTTTGTATTTGAGTTTTCTTGGTTCTTACTTTCTAGATTCTCTTTCCACCTATAATGATTGAACTCTTTTCTTTAGAAGTAGTGAGTTGATTGTGCTTTCGTATTCTTATTACGCTGTATTTCAGCTGCAGATTTCATTTCAGTTACCTCAGTGGTTATCATATTAGCAACCACAATGAATTTTGGAGAGATGATTTTTCTGGCGGTTACTTCCTCTGTTGTTCTTACTATGCTATTTTCGTTATGGCTGGTTGCCCAACATCTTTCCAACTGGAAAAAACCGAAGGAACAAAAGGCCATTGTTATCATAATTCTTATGGCTCCTTTATATGCTGGTATCTCCTACATTGGTCTGAAAGAATTTTTGGCAAGCAGTACTTTCTTTTTGTTCTTAGAATCAATTAAGGAATGTTATGAGGCTTTGGTAAGATTTTGATCCTACAAAACCTTTGCAAATGCATGAAAGATTGATTTCTTGTAGTAACTTTCTAGTTTTTCCTTGCAGGTGATATCTAAGTTCTTGAGTTTACTCTACAGCTACTTGAATATATCCATAAGCAAAAACATTGTACCAGATGAGATCAAAGGCAGAGAAATTCACCATACTTTTCCAATGACCCTTTTTCAGGTTCTTTTTTTTCTCTCTCATTTGCTGATTCATATGATATTGAAAGCAGGCACAACCCGAAATAAGTATAGTGTTCGTTCTTTTGATGTTCAATTAAATTCAAGATCGTTGGAACTGAAAAAATATTAATCAGAAAGATGGTACTAGAAAAAGTATCTTACTACTATTATTGTACTAGTAGGCTAGTAGCCCTATTAATATCCATCTACTGTCAAAGTTAACACTCATTCTGAAAGCGTTCACATTACATGTGCATTCACCTTGTGGAATAGGACTACTTTGATTTAATAATACTTCTGATCGGACTTACAGCAGGGGGCCTCAAGCTTACAGCTTAGTAACACTTCCTTTGAGTTTCATTGGAGGTCAAAGATTGACTTTGAATGTTGACTATCTGTCCATTGCAGCCTCATAGTGCTCGATTGAATCATCACACGTTGAAGCTTCTCAAGTACTGGACCTATCAATTTGTGGTGATTCGTCCCGTTTGTTCCATCTTGATGATCGCTTTTGAACTAATTGAAGTATATCCAAGCTGGCTCAGTTGGACATTTACTATCATATTAAATGTCTCAGTGTCGCTTGCTCTGTATTCCTTGGTGATTTTCTATCATGTGTTTGACAAGGAGTTGAAACCACATAGCCCTCTTGCGAAGTTCTTGTGCATCAAAGGGATTGTCTTTTTCTGCTTCTGGCAGGTAATTTTCTCATTTCCAGTTTCTCAGATTTTCCTTTAGCATAATCATCTGAAGATGTTCTTATCCAAAAAAATCATCTGAAGATGTCATCACGTTCCTTTGTAGTTATGATACCATTTTCCCAAAATTTAGAACGTGTAACCGGGCCATAGAAAAATATACTTATCAGTTATCAGTTGTATATATTTCTTAACTAATTTGGTGCTTCACTTGCGTGGAATTTCCTTACTCTCTTTATAGTATAGCCATTGTCTATTCTTATGCTGGCTCCCAATCTACTTGGATTCTTATGTCCAAAATTATGTTGCATTTCTCTCTAGAAAGTACAGACATTCGAACTCCTTGCTTTTGTATGCAAACATTATCTTTTAGGGTAGGGGAATGATAATATTGGGTTGCCTTCCATTCTCTCATAACAAAAATAAGATGCTACTGCACTTCCGTGGTGATACTGTATGCAGGTTACTGGTTGTCTGTCATGATTGATTGAAGTAGCTTAACAGACTTCTTCGTTGTTAAGTCGGTAATGCAAATTATAAATAAGGACATCGAGTTCGATTAATTAAGATAATGAAAGACAATATTATGTCTTTATTCTTATAAGTTTGCCAATACCTTTTAAAATCTTAAGTCTTAATAATCAATAATCCCTCAAGAATAATTCCCACCGATTTGAAGGCAACCTATTTGGGTTTAGGGTTAGTCGGTTAGAACTGATATGTCTTATTTGCTGATGTAAACTGTCCACGAGGGGTGGCATAGTTGTTCGAAAGCTTGAATTTTGAGAGTATGCTCCTCTTAAAATTTCAGGTTCGAAACTTGTTTGTGACATTAATTTGTAGACACTCTTCAATTGTATCTCTTCTCCTCCGATGTATTCCATTTCCAGTGATGTATCCTAGGGATGGCTAGTGGTGCCGTAAGTATTAAGGGAGCGAAGCTCCAACCAGTCATCCTTTTTTTTTGCTGATATAAACCCTATTTTTAAAGTTTGTGTCTTATTTGATGTTGCATAAATTTAGGCTATCTATCATTGAAACTAATATTTCAGACTTTGCCAACGAAAAAAAACAGAGCTCAAATGATATAAAATATGTGCTTATAATCAATAAGCCATGGATTTTAATTAAAATAACTTAAATCATGGTTTTCTTTTTGCAGGGAATCGTTCTTGAGATGCTGGCTGCAGCGGGCATAATCAAAGCGGAACATGCCTGGTTCGATGTGGAGCACATAAATGAAGCCATACAAAATACTTTGGTTTGTGTGGAGATGGTTTTCTTTGCGATGATCCAAATGTCTGCATATAGTGCCAGCCCGTATAAAGCTCAATCTGCAGCGAAATCTAAACTGGAGAAGAAGAAGGAACAGTGAGTTGTTGCTCGGTAACACGAAACCGAATAATAAATCAGCCATAAATATGGTACGTCTCAACAAACTTTCTTGGATGCTCTTTGCTCTTCAGCATTGCTTCCATGTCTAATATTGAGTATTAGGAAACTCTGTTTTCACTTCTACTCTCTGTTCTGTTCTTTCACTGCATTTAGATCTGGCTGGTCTATCTGCTTTTGTTGTTGCCAGTTGCCTGTTTTGTGTTTCTGTGTCTGAATATTCATATAGCATAAATGGACTTGCCTGTTTTGTTCGCGAGTTAGCTAAGACAGAAAAAGTAAAGGTAAAAAAGGGTAGCAATAATATGGGGATCATCTTTCATAATCTTCTATGATATTAACATTTTGCTGGGAATTATTGTGCATTTAATCACAAAGAAATATACACGTTGAAACATACGTAGAATCTAGGGATTGTTTTTTTAGATTAAAATATCATTAAGTTGATGTATTTTGAGATTGGTTCTACTTGTTTTTATATTTTTAAATATCTAAATTTAGTTCTTTCATTTACCATAAAATTTAAAACTATCCTCTTTTTCAATTAACTTTAAACTAAACCAAGGTAAAAAACTAAAAATCATAATTTCTCTTATATATCTTTTAATGTTTCTTAAAGGTGACGTGACACCATTTGATACCACAAATTTTGTTTCAATAATATATTTTAGAAAAAGATAAAAAATTTGTGCTATCAAATAGTGTCACATCAGCTTTAAAGAGGATTTGCCTCCTTAATCATAAGGAGGCAAGTATTGCTCTTTTTGCCTTAGATAATAGAGCCCAAATAGATTAAAAACCAAACTAAATTCAAGACTTTGTCATACTTAAATGTGAACCGAGCATGAGTTTAAAAAAATATATATCATGTAAGCTGTCCGATCAAATAAAGGTTTTAAAAATTACAATATATCTAGAAAAAATGGGTTGAATGCATGATTAAATGAATAATTCGAAAACCAACAAGTAAAATGGTCGATCTAGCATCACCAAGTCCGCTTGAGGCCAAGGTAACCATGTTTAAAGATATATATATATATATATTAAGGATTCAATACCCACAAAGTTAATAAAAATACAAAGTTCATTACACGTGTTACACTTATGTTTCTTCATTGAAATGACATGTGAATAAAGTAAAAAAAAAAAGAAAAGGATTTTTGAGCTGTGGTCGAGGATTTTACATTGGAAAGATGAAGGGATATGTCATAATTTGTAAGATACAGATGTTGCTTTTTTTTTATTTTTGATTGTCAATTAATTTTGAGATGAAATAATATATATATCGAATATTATTAATTTAAGTTGATTAGAAGTGTACACTTATGACCAAGTGATTATGTTTAAATTTTTCTTATCTCAAAAGTTGTTGAAGGATTACCATACATAAGATATCAATATATGTTACATTTAAATAGAAATATTTCAAACGAGACATGATTAAATACATGTGTAGTATATGGTACAAAGTAATGCTTGTCTAACAAATAGGCAGTTTCCATGCCTTTTCCTCCAATTGAAATGAATCTCAATCCCTTTCAAACTCCTTTGACCCCCTAATATTCATTAATTTTTTTATAGAAAAATTAAGCATGCTTATAAATTGAACAAGTTGAACATTACATAAACATTATATTACCAAGGAATATGTGATTATAAAATAATAATAATAAGCTAAGTGATATGTAATGATGGTATAATCTTTAATGGTCAAAACATTATATTACCAAGGAATATGTGATTATAAAATAATAATAATAATAAGCTAAGTGATGTGAAATGATGGTATAATCTTTAATGGTGAAACTGCTAAAATTTTATTTCATTTATGTTTTTTTTAAAAGAAAGTAATAAACAATCGCTCTTTTAGAAATTTTATTGTTTGTATTTAATGATAAACAATTTGTTTAGTCACCTACCGACTTTGACATTAAATTTATCGCTCAACAATTATTAATACCAAACAATGAAATTGTTGAACCATTAACTCATTCGGTAACTTTTTTTTTTAAATCAATAAATACCTGAACTTTTGCCAACAAGAAGAATATCTCAATATCATCAGTGTACATCTAATGATCAATAGATTATAGGTTCGAATCTCCATCCAAATAGTTGAAACTTCAAAAAAAAAGAAAAAAAAACTTCCAAACTAATGGCTGGTCCAGAGTGTATGTATATAAAAAATAGATTTTTCTTTGCTTGAGAATATATATATATATATATATATATATATATATATATATATATATATATATATATATATATATATATATATATATATATATATAATAGGTTGTATTTTAGTTTTCCAGCTTTAAAATGAATACATGTTTCTCCCTCTTCATCTGCAATTGCTTTCTTTCTTTCAAGTTTCAACCTAAATAATAATACAGTTGACTCTCGTAGGCCACAAATACTCGCATTACACAGAAAAAGCAAAACCAATAAATTAGGGGAAAAAACGGTGGGGGACTAATATTCCTAAAATAAAATATTAGGAAGAAAGTTGAGTTTAGTTTTTATAATTTAGTTCATAAATTCAAGAAAGTTACAATTTAGCCTTTATAATTTTAAAAATTAAAATTTTGGTAAAATTTGGAAACAGTTCTATCATTGGTGATTAGCAAATTAACTACTTAGAAATTAGTTGTTTATGTGTGAATGGTGATAGTGTAAGTTAAGTTATTGTTTTGAAAAAAAAAATCACATCATTTGTGTATGAATAACTAATTTCTACAATTATATAAACGACAAAACTATAAAAATTACATTTTTTTGGCTATTTGACTAATAATTTTTGAAATGTAACGATTAAAATTTCACCGTCTTTAAACCAACAAGCATCAAATTTATTATTTAATTGATAAAAATTTACAAAACGTATAAGAAATAATTGAAATTACTGTGGAATATGACCTAAATATTTTTCTTATTAATAATTCAAAATCCAAAAAAAAAGAAGAAGAAGAAGGAGAAGCACTTTGGGTGGTGTCCCTTTATTTTCCGAAAAACAAATAAAGTTAGAATGAGAAAACTAGAGAGGAAGGGGTAGAGAGAGAAAGCAAGAACAAAAAAGAAGGGGTTGAAAAGACCATTTTGACCTCTCCCTGTCCGGCCGCCTCCGCCATGAACGAGAAGGCCAACGTCACCAAGGAGCTCAACGCCCGCCACCGAAAGGTACCTCTTCCCCTTTCACTTTTTCCATACCTTCTTTTTTTCACCATTCAATTTCAATTTCGATAGATTTGGATTCCTTTGTATATACTCCAACGGAATGGTTCTGGATTTCAGTTGCGATTCGTTTCATCTCCTTCTTTGGATCCATTGCATTTCGTATCACGTACGCTCTTTTTGGTGCCTTTTCAGGATTTGATTGAATTCTCGCTGCTGGATTTTTTTTTTTAATTTATTTAAATTTATTTATTTACCTCGACGTATCTGATTCAGGTTATGACGGCGACTGCGTTTTGTGATTTTGATTGATCCTGTCGATTTTAGATTTCTTTAAACGTTTTTGTTCGATTGTAATTCGAGCGTTGTAGTTACAGACACGAACCATCTTTTTGTATTGTAGAAATGATAATTGGTTTAGTGAAGGGCCTGGGTGGGAGGTAGGAATTGAGCTCGTTATTTAATTCTTTTGGGAAACTGATTCTCTCTATTATGCTCGGGTAACCACACTCATCCCTTTGATTGGTATGGGGTGACATGGAAGGAATGAAGACGGGAGGTATCTACAAATTAATGTCATAGGTGAATCTCAAACCTAGGACCTTGAGAGAGTATACCTTCAAAGTCCAACGCTTCCACCATTGCACCACCCCTTTGATGACTTGCACTCATTATTTAATCATGTAATGAGGAATGCAAAATCTTTTCATTAAATTAGTGTCGGCTCGAGTGATTAGGATTTTACAGATTTCGCTTTACAAATTTCACATTTTACAAATTTTACTCGCAACCATTTTTTAAAAAGTTCTCCGAATGTCATTGCATCATACGTTTGCTTCATAACCATAGCATGGAACGAAATATGAAAAGATCTAATGACATCAATTCTTTGTTCACTCAAAATAATTTTCTTCATGACAGTGTGTCTGAAGAAAGATATTTCTTTCCAAACTTGTTCCAGTGATTTATCTAATCCCAAGCACTTCTGCACTACACCACCAAATGTTTTTGAACTCAAGAAACTGAACAGTACACATCACGTCTTTCTATAACCTATAAAATAAGTTGAAAGTCTATATACCCGAGTTAGAGCTAGCATGCTTCCCTTTACCCCCAAAGAATTGGTTTAGCTTTTATTTTCCCCCCAAAGTGAGTTCTTTCCATAAAATTTGGATGAGGATTTCTCTTTTCGTGTGGCTCCTCAACTGCCAATGTTTTCTCTCTCTCATAGTTGATAATTTGACACATGCATTTAGTATTACGTGTAGGTGTACTTGTGTTTGGTAATGATGTAGACTTATAGTTGAGTACGGGTAAAAAGTTTGTTGAGTATTTAGACTTTTAGCATTTTCTGTTCAACGCATCGCCATCCATATTTTGTTTAATAGTTGCTCCTCTACTTATATTGATTCAATAATTTGGTTCTTTGATGCAATCCTTACCTTTTGCACTCTTGTTACGAGCAGGTATTAGAAGGGCTTCTTAAGTTGCCAGAGAATAGGGAGTGTGCTGATTGCAAAGCTAAGTATGTTTTCTCAATTCTTTATGGTTCTCAGTGTTGTACTACTGAAGCAAGTCATAGCTGACACCATGAATAGCGCTATGCTTGGTTGAATAAATGCATGATAGTTGATTACTGTTTTGCAGGGGACCACGGTGGGCAAGTGTTAATTTAGGAATTTTTATATGTATGCAATGTTCTGGGATCCACAGAAGTCTTGGCGTTCACATATCGAAGGTAGTGTTTTGCTTTATATATGGCGAGAAAAAGAACTGCATATGGGTTGGTCGTAGTATTGAGTAAAGTGAAGATATGCTTGTTTCTAGCTTCTTCTTGAGTCTTGACCATGAGTGCTTGCCTTTTGGGTCTAGTTTTTCATATTAAATTTCAAAAATACATCTTGGCTATACATTTCTTGTCTTGACTGGCACTTATTCCCTATTTGTCTCTAGGACCCTGGTAATTGTTTAAATTGTTGCTTTGGCCTTTGAGTAACTTCACCTTGAGTAATATATTTGAATAGCCATCAATATATATTTCAAATACTTTCGGCATCTAGAGATCTACCTTTCAACTTCTGAGTAATTAATCCTTTTACCTCTCTAGCATGCGGGCAATTAGTCTTGAGTATGGAATGATGGCTCTTGTTTGCAGGTACGGTCTGCTACCTTGGATACTTGGCTTCCAGAGCAGGTTACATTTATACAATGTATGCGTTCCGACCTAGTGTGTATCTATTTCTTGGTCAATATCAATTTCTTTTCTTACCAAGATTGTGTCTGTGTAGCAATGGGGAATGAGAAGGCAAACAGCTATTGGGAGTCAGAGCTACCACCAAACTATGACAGAGTTGGGATTGAGAATTTTATTCGTGCAAAGTATGTTTAAAGTTTAAAGCTAGATTTACCAATTAAATTAATATTCGTTTACAGTACACTATAGCTGTATTAGGAACGTTTATCAGTATGAGGTTAAAAAGTACTCTACTTTATGCAAATTTTACAGGTATGAAGACAAGAGATGGGTTTCTAAGGATGGCAAGCCAAGATCACCTTCTCGGGTACAGGAGGAAAAGTCTTCTTTTCATGGACAGAGGCCTGCAGAAAGAAGTGGTTCAGGGTATTCAGGCCATTCTGAAAATTTGTTCGAGGAAAGGAAGAGAGTTCAAACTCGTAGTGTGAAAGAGAGTATACCTGCCTCAAGAATTAGTCTTCCTGTTCCTCCCAGAGGACCTGAACAAGTATGTTGGCTTTTCTTCCCTGTTTTATTGCCTTCCCTAATCCCTACATCAGAATTGGATTTTCTATTAAGAATTTTGTAACCAATTTCATCATGTAAAAATTGCTTTTGATTTAGGACATGTTGGTGGAAAAGAAAAGGGTATGGGGAAGCTGTGAACTGTAAATAAATAGCTAGAGGTTCATTTCATAATACTACTTCTGTATTAAAATGAACTTAATTGCGTTTATCTCAGCAGTTATATATTGAAAATTAAAGAGAATATGTAGGTGCTATTCTTTGCTAGGCCATCGATAATGTATTAAATAATGCACATTTAAAAATGACTTTCATCATGCATTTCCTTTCACAAATGAGTCATTTTGAGAACCAAGCTGGGGGCATGTTTTCTTCCCATCTGAGTAGAACCGAAGCACACCAATAACTAAATCTTTTATAGATCAACTCTGACGAGGGTAAGTTATGGTGCGATTGCCTTAGCTCATTCAGGGTTTAGTGAACAATGATTTAAGCTTATGTCCATCTTTTTCTTTTGACCTTTGTTAAAATCTAAACCTTGCAACAAAACGAGGTAAGAAATTTCTTATGCATTTGTTATCGACATCTGTATAGGTTGCTCCAGTCCCCAAACCACGCCAGGAGCCAAAACCAGAACCAGTTGTACAGCAAACTGAAGCAACAAAACAGACTACAACTGATTCCCCAGCTGTTTCTCCTCCGAAAGTTGATTATGCTACTGACCTTTTTAACATGCTATCCTTTGACAACCCCGCTGATAATGGTTCAGCAGCAGTTTCAACAGATGATAGTTCATGGGCTGGCTTCCAGTGTATGTGTTTTAATTTTTCCTTGCTCAAGAATTTTTAAATATTTCTGAAGTGTTTAGATGTGTGTTCAATGTTACAGCTGCTGAAGAAGTATTATCAGCAGAGAAACCTAGTTCAGCAAAACCAACTGAAGCCATTCCCCCGTCCACTTCTGGAATCGAGGATCTTTTCAAAGATACAACTTTAGTTTCACCTTCTTTAGTTCCTGAAAACCCCGTGAAAGATGTTAAAAATGATATAATGAGTCTTTTTGAAAAGGTAAATATTGCATTATTACTCTTAAGATTTGATATTTTACTCTTCTGCAAAGTTTGCTACTTTTTCATTTTAACCTATGAGGTGGAATTATTTATTTACATCATGCTATTTTCAGTTGAAAGAGCAATTGTTCTATTTAATCGTAACTTAATGAAGTTATTTTGTTGTACAAAATTTATACATGTTAAAAAACTACTTGATTAAAGAGGAGTGTTTTGGGCTTCTATTGACAACTGTATTTGATATTTTGATTTGATTACCTGTAGTCGAGTATGGTCTCTCCATTTGCTATGCATCAACAACAACTTGCAATGCTAGCTCAGCAACAATCACTTCTCATGGCTGCTGCAGCTAAATCGGCTGCTGGGGACACAAAACTTAGCAATACTCAAACCGGTATCCCCAATGGTAACAATGTTCCGCCTCAAAGTTGGCCAAATGTCGCCTACCCGATCCCTGGATTGATGATGCAAATGGCAGCACAGGGTGGGCCGCAAACGACAGTGCAGGTAGTTTGCAAGTGTTCTTATAGGGTTTATTGGAAGCTAACTTAATTGATACCCATCCAGTTGTATCTAATTGTTCTATATTTTGTGAGTTAGACAATGAACAGGGGGCTGGCAAATCCAGTTGGGAGTTCTGTTCCATATCCTACATCTAGGTATGCAATTATGTATCTTTCTTTTATGCTAATTACCAACTGATTTTCAAGTTCTGCAAGACCTTCAAAAGCTCCTACCCAGAAAAAGACTTCCAAAAGATTTTTCAAACCTATTTTAAGATTTTCGTTTTTCATGGCAAAACTGTGCTTATTTCCATTTTGAGAGATCTGTTCTATCAAGCATAATGATAATTCTGTAAACAACCAACATCTTAAACTCATCCATCATTTTCGTATTACGCGGCTGAATGAGTCTGTTTGTTCTTTATGGTGGAAGAAACCTGACGTTCGATATGTATCCCGAAACATTTTCGTCGGCCCCCCATGGCTCTTTTTTCCTACTGATGTGTTGACTTTTTTTATCTGAACCCCCTCCAATTCTTCCGCATAATCATCATTGTTAACAACAATTAGTTGGATAGAATATGTCAAAGGAGCCATAAAGAATAAAGATTTTGAACATTTATGGGGTGAATACAACCATACAAACTCATCGATTCTAAAAGATAATCAGCTAAAGTTCTCTCATATTCTTTCTTGCAGCATATATAGCCTCGGTCAAGTTTCTTCAATGCCAGTGAATGGTGTGACCCCAGCAGCAAAAAACAAACCTCAATCAACAGCATCGGTATCATCGGCTACTCCTTCGCAGTCGGGAAAAGAGTACGATTTCTCCTCGTTAACCCAAGGTATGTTTTCAAAACATTAAACTACTGGTGCTGGAATGTGGTTGATGGTGGGTTCTTAATTCCTGGTACTATACCAAGAAAGTTAAGCCGTTGAAAGATAAAAAAGTGTCCAATTTTTCCACCCGCACTGGGGGATTCTAAATTAATACTTGTAGATGCAGTCGCAGTTTTTCATCAGAGTGGTTTTATTTGTATGATGAGTAGCTATGTCTTGACCAATAAAGAAGAGATTAGTTCTAAATGATTTCATATATTCACCATTTTTTTAGTTGCTTTATGCTTGACTTTAATTTGTAGTTTTTTTCAATATTTATTTATATGACTTGTTATTGGTAATTTTTGTTGGATATTTATGCTGCATTGTGGATAATTAGTAACTGCATTTTATTAGAAATGGTTAGTTGTTTTTGGTTTGAAAGGGTTGTTCTTGAGAACTTTATTTAATTGACTTTTTATTTATATTTTTGTTCAATATCAATATCGATTTTTGTTTTTGGGGCCAACACGACCGACAACTTAACTGGTGCGTGTCCATCGAAATGTTATTAATTTTTTTGTTTGGAATCTAAGCTTGTTGAAGATGATACATTAGAAAAATGAGGACTCCTTAACCTTTATTAGGTGGGTTACTATTTATGCACCAATTAATTTTGAGATGGAATAAGCACATTTTTTATTATGATTATGATTTTCAAAAAATAAATGTATAATTTTGTATTAATAAATATTTATAATACATCATTAAAATGTGTTATCATGAAGAATGTAAATATTTTAAAATTTATTTATATTTATAATTATTTTATTAGAAGGAATCCTAATTATAATTGAAGTGTCAATGTCTACGGCAATTGTTTAGAAAAAAGAACAAAGAAAAGGGGATATTAATATCAATATTAATCTTGAAATAATAACTAAAAAAACTTAATATACTAATTATTAATTTGCAAAAAGCATTTGACATCTTATGACTAATCAATTAATCCATCTCATATGCGATGTAATATTGTAAAGAATAAAAGTACATTCTTCTACATGAAAGTTTGCATTCATTTCGTAATAATGTAACATAATATTGTAAAGAAAGTATTGTATTCTTAAAAGTTTAAGAATTATCTGGACTTGGAGACTCTCATAATACTTATTTATTTTATTGTTAAAAGCTTGACCAATTGAACTCATAACTTAGACAGAGAACAAATATTGCAGAATTACAAGTTTGTTTAGTCGGTTTGGTAATTCATGTGTTGGATAAAGTCAACCCATAATCAAGCAAACCGCCATAAAACTTCTAAATATTTTTATAATTTAATTCTTATTTAAATTCATGAATTCCTAGCTTCAATATATATATATATATATATATATCATGAATTCCTTAATTTATTTAACTACAGTTTTTAAATTTGTAAAAAAGAAAATGATTTATTTTGGTTTATAAACTTTTTTAATATCTATTTTGTTCGATGATTTTAAAAAAAAATTTATACAATGCACATACTATCAACTATTTTAATATTAAGGTGATGATAGGTTCGTTATCTAAATGAGTGATAATTTATTTCACTCCATAATTATAAATTTGATCTTAAAAATTCGTATTTATTAAAAAGTAATTGTCTTTATATAAAATTTGTCGTTTCTTTCTTTCCACTTATGTAAAAGAAAAAGTTACTTCTTTTCTCGACAGTTTAATGATGATGAGATTTAAAATTATATATATTTTTTTAATACACAAGTTTTATTTACTAAACATATAAATTCATCCAATCTTCCTTAATATTTTAAAATGATATTTTAATTTGAAAAATAAATGAATAAATAGTGTATAAATCCTCCCACGTTTTTGAAAACCAAAGCCCCTCTCGTCTTCACTGAACCGCCGATCAGACAAACAGAACATGCTCTCTGTAATGACTTCAAACAACCATCGGATTCTATCCCTGAAGCTCATACTCATCTCCTCCGCCGTTGCATCCACGGCGGCGATGCTCAAATTCTCCGTCCCGGTGGTTGCCGGCATCCTCGTCTCCGACGTTCCCGCCATCTGGAGCTCCATCGCTTTCTGGCTAAGGCCTCCTTACCTTTACTTGCTCCTTAATTTCATCATTATCAGTATCCTCGCCTCTTCCATGCTCCATCACGAGGACCTAGTCGGTCCTTCAAAGCTATCCGCTCATTCACCCGTAGATTCCACTGTTCACAGAGCCGTCGGGGATGTTCTTGATAATAGTTGCAACCGCAACGCGAGCGAAGACCTCGAGGCGGATGTTTCGGAAAATGATGCGAAATTGGCGAAATCCATGGCGTCCGAGAGAGAAAACGAGGCAGATCGGATCGGACTGCGAAAGGACGATTCGATGGAGATTTTGTTGCAGAAACACGAAAAGAAGCCGCCGATTTCATGGAAGATCGGGAATCGGAGAGTTGCAAAAGCTGCGACTCCTACTGGCGCAGGTACGATTCTCTTAAATTCATCGCATCGCCATGATTTAGGTCAGGAAACTGCAGAGTCTGTTATGCGGATGGCAGAATCGTAATTAACTTAACATTCGGAGGGCGAAATTGGTGCCGCAGGGGCGACGTGGAGGTGGTCCAATGTGAACGGTCACAACACGTTAGACGCGTGGAAGGCGATCACGGAGGGCCGTTCTCGAGACCGTTGGAAAATCCGCCATAGTCCGAAATCGCAGCCCTCTGAAAGTGAAGAAATCGGAAACTACCTGCAACGGCGGCGAGGGTGAGAAAAAAAGGCGTCGGTGACGGAGGAGGAACTAAACCGGCAGGTGGAGGCGTTTATAGAGAAGTTTAAGGAGGAAATGAGGCTGCAAAGGGAGGAATCACTGAAGAAGTTTGAGAGAATGATAAACCAGGGAGGAGGATATTATTGAATTCGCTGCATCAATTTGATCTGAATGGGTAAGTTGATTTCATGTTTGATTATGCATTTAGATTCAGAGTTTAATTTGGTTTTTTGTTTGAATTTTGGGTGGAGGCTGATTCTGTTGATATAGAGATTATGAAGTTGAAGTGGAGTAGTACTGGATCATGAGGTTCATGCGGCAAGGTTTGTTTTGGATAACGCTTTCAAGATTAAGAATGGGATTATATAATAATCGATTAAGTTGGACAATAATGGGAGTTTATGAAATTTATGTTTTAAAAAAAAAAAAAAAATATAGAAATTATGTTTAGGTTAATTAGTTGGGCTAAGTGTTTGAGATCTTGTACATATAGTTGGGTGAAGGTTCAGGTTTAGGTTAATTAGTCTTAGGTTAAAAAAAAGTTAATTAGACTCATGTGTGAGTTTTGTAAGTAAAATGTTGTAGCAAATTTAACCCATTTTTTTTGGAAGACAAAAGAACTTTGATTAATGGAAGGAGACACCCTCGAAAATTAACTTGAACTCGACCCATAATTTAGGTTGTGACCGACAAAAAAAGTAATCAAGAATAAAAAACATTCTATCAAAGAGAGAAATCTCTCATATAACGATTTTAACATACAAGAAATAATAGAATCTTAAGAAAGTAGATATGATAGACATTTTCAACACTTTCAAGGTTGAATTTTGAAAGATCGTATGATATAAGCCTACACATAAAATTCACCGAAGAACATGACCCCACCAAGGTAACCGAAAAGAACCTTTCCCATGAGATGAACTTGTAAAACCCTTGAAAAGATTGACCTTTATCTACCAACTCCTTTTTTGAATGGGATGACAACAACGCACTTGCCATCAACTTACTCAATGACACAAAAAAATCAAACACACGAAAAATTAAGCTGAATAACAATAAGATGAAAAGAAAAAAGAAACACATAAATGGGTATCACAAAACTCCCCCGACCACGGCGAGAGAGTCTCTCGGGCCACAACTATCCCCCAAGTGACCCACACAGACAACCAACCCCTATCTATCTCCCAAGGGCCATGGGAACTTCTAAACAAATGCTCAAAACATCTTCAAAAAAAAAAAAAAAAAAAAAAAAAAAAACTTCTAACAATGAGCGTTTAAGACCCAATGTAGTTCCTTCTTTATCTTCAACAATCTCATGAATATTCATGCCCATATCGTATTCTTTCCTCATCCCACGCATGTCTTCAATATTGTCATTTCTTTCCTTAACTCACAAAACTCAAATTTCCTCAACAACCATGACAATAATTTTGAAAGGAAATGTATCTTACTCTTGTTCTTTTCTTTTTATTTTTTTTAATGAAAAATCTTACTCTTGTTCTTAACTTTAACCTTATATTTTTTTCAAAAAATATAAATAAAAATAACTATTTTTTTAGTACAAGTTGGGGAGGAGGACTTCACAAACCCTAACAAGAGGGTGCTATTACTCTCAAATAAAATACCTAGCACTAAAGAAAAATTTACACCCATGAAATATTTTCACCGAGTTACAAAAATGTAAAAATGTTCAAATTCATATTCAATATTTTATTACAAGAGGAGTATCAAACTCCACAGCAATAAAAAAAGAAAAATTAAATATCTTAATATATATGTAATGAACAATATTTCCATTAATATGTGATATTTTAGGTAAAAATAAAAAACAAAATCTTGAAAACTTATACCCCATTAAGTAGACAACATGAAGTTATGATTTCAGAGAGATCTCGTTTTGAGTTTCTGTTTTGGTTAAAATAATTGACAATATATATTTGAGAATTTGAATATTTTATTTTATAGTATAAGCCAAAAAAAACATATTAATCTATATCTTAATCAATTGAATTATTTATGTTTTTAAATAAAGCTTTTTTTAATATAAAAATATTTGCTTTTTTTAGAGTGCGAAGATTTACCCTATAAATTTTAGGTCAATTTATATGTCAGTTATTGACAGAGTCCGTAATTTACATGGAAGTAGTAGCATTAATATCATAACAATCAAATCTATATTATTATTTATTTATCCTTTTTCTTTTAAAGCAAGCCATTTATACACAAAACACAAATTGATTTAGCCAAATAAAAAGTCTCAGCCACCGAATGGATTAGTAGCACGGATGAGTAGCTTGGTTTCATTGTTTAGTTGTAAATTCGTTCAACACTAAGTCATAAGTTCGAATTCGAGAATCAATATTTATCTCTCTTTTCTAATATATAATAAAAAATAATAATAATAAAAAGTCTCAGCCAACCAGACGTAATCATATGAGAACGAAATTCACGCGACAAAGAGACAGGTGGCATTTCCCATTGCCAAGAAAAATATTTGGTAGCTTTTTTTTCTTTTTTTGAATAATTATATTTGGCAAAAGCTTCAGCGTGCAATTATAATTCGATATGTGTTATGAAAATAAATTTTAAAAAAGGGAATTCAACGGGAAACGTGAAAAAAGAGTACAAAATACAGAGATTGGAGTCAGTTGTGTCTGACAAAGTAGAAGCCAAATTATAAATTAATTAATTAATTAAAACGATTTGGGTTACAAATTAAAAAATGAGGTCGTTTTTGTAAACCGGCTATGAATTTTGCAGTTGGGATATTTTACTCTAGTTTTCTTGTTGATCAACTAAACACTTTAAAATTTAGTTATTGCACGATGATTGAACTTTAAAAAATATATAATAAATCGTCTTAATAGATTTTTTCATCTTTATATGCATACATCCCCTACTTAGAAATGGATTTCTCAAGTAGTGTAAAGCCTCAAAATCCTTGATTTTGTCAAAAAAGAGTGCACTTCTTTGAGTTTAGAAGAAGTTCAAAGAGATTTATGTATATAGTTTCGAGGAGGTTTTTTCGAAAATGATTCAATTTGATCAATTTTATTTGTCTTGTAATTAAAAAGTTTTTTTTTATTTAAAAATGCTTCTAATAAGTTATCAATGTCTCAATTTTATATTCAATAAGTCTTTAAGCATTTAAATGTCTATGTAAGATCTTTACTTATTTAACATTTTTTCAATTCATGAATTTACTAGATCTTGTCAAGGTAAGAAGAATGTAAATGATTATATGAAGAATAAGAATTAGAAAGATGATAATGATTTATATTTAAAGTAAAAAAAATGAGTACAAAGATAATAAAATAATGAATATATGATGAAATTAAAAGTGATTACATACAGAATAAAAAATGATTATGAAAAGAACAAAAAGTGGTTGTTAAAAAAAAGTATTGGAAAAGTATTTCAACTTGATTAGCCAAACATGAATAAGATATCATTTGTATGTAATTATTCTCTCATATCTTTCTCCAAAGACCTTTGAACAAAAATCTCCTGACCTTCCCCTAAAAAAAATAAAAAAAATGGCAAGATTGAGTTGAGGTTGAGGCTTTTGGAAGATACTTTTAATTTGTCTTGGGCTTTATAAAGCTTTAAAAATAAACAAAATAATTGACATTATTCCATTGTATTTAGACAGGTGAGTGAGTTTTGTCAGAGTTTCATAGTTCCCCACAATTATGTTGCATCATTAAATGGTGACCAAAGTCCACATGACTTCTAATCCCCCAAAACCAAAACACTTCTAATAAATGCCCACCTATCTTTAACCTCTTTTCTTTTTATTTTTTTAGAAAACCTACATTTAACTTATTTACATTTCATCCTCACTACTAACCTATTTCTAACTTATGGGATTGAGATACGTTGTAGAATCGAAAAGTCATCTAGAAAATTAATCTTTACATTAATCTTGAATCTGAGATATCAAGAGACACATACCTTTAACGCCCAAACACTAAACCACTGCACCTCACCTTCACGTAACCTTTCTCTAATTTTCGATGACATGTGTAAAGATTTGAGTAATCAGTTATTTATATTATTGGTTAAATAAAAGGGTTTTTCTATATGGTTATAGCTAACGTAATATTATTGAAACACATAAATTAAATTTTGGAACTTTGCAGAAAGAATATTTTAATAGTTCAAACATATAAAATTAATGAAATAGATAAATTTAAATTTAAACAGATAATTCCATGATTCTTATATAAGAATAGCTCGAAATATTCATACAAAATCCCATAGGTCATTAAACTATTAATAAAACTTTATATTTGGAACTTAGAGTTCACAATAAAAATCTATTGAAATATATATAATAAAATTAAATGGAGGTGATGAATGAAGATGAAAAATGCATTTCTAGTCTCTTCTCTATTTAAGTCACCATAGAGTGTCACTAGGATAAAACACTTAATCTTATCTATATATCACGGACTATTCTCGAACCTAAACAGATTCCTCCATTAGATGAAGGTCTCATGCAGCACGAAATATACAAAGTTTTATCTCAAAGAACGTTACAATGTTTTATAAACTTGTATATAGTAAATTCATTTTAAAACATGGTATGAAAAAATTATTTCATATAAAATATATGGAAACAACATATGAAATAAGCTGTTGCTAATTTGGACATAAATCCACTCATTAAAACATAAACAAATCTTTTTTTTTTTTGAGCTAGCAATTTCAAATTTCTACCTAATTTACTAAAATAATTGCTAACGTTAACTAATTTGAATTTAAATAACTATATCTAGGAAGATCTTTGATTTAAATATATTGCCATATAAAAGGGTGAAATTTGTTTCCAATTGGACAAACAACATTTTCGGATGATGTTAAATTTTGACTAAAAATTTGGATTTTATAACTAACCCCAGTAAATAATTTGAAAAAGAAAATGTGAAGATGTCATCTTAAAATATATATAGTTGAGGGATAGGGCTACAAAGTTAGCTACATTCCAATCAAATTTCCACTTTGGGTAATTTTAAATATCTAAAACATCCCCCTTCTCCCAACCTTTTAATCTACTTTTTCTGGAGAGTAAATGTATCATAGAGTGAGGACCAACATCAATCATGTCATCCATCTTCAATTTTTATTTATGAAACTCACTGTAATAGTTAAATTCAAAAAATAATTATAAATACGATTATTTTAAAAAATTTAATATATGTCGTCATTTGGTTTAATAAATATTGTGACATATTATTATATATAATATAATATCAAAATATATTAATGATTGATACAAATATTAATGAATATTTATGATAAAATATTATTTGTATTAGAAATTATGGATGCAAAAAATATTTTAGAATTCGCGTATTTGTTATTACTCAAAGTCCATCCAAAATAATTTTAGTAATGATTATTAAGAAAAAAAATATATAACTGATTAAGTTTTATCTAATTATAAAAATTAGATTTTAACTTTTAAGATTATAAAAACTAAATTCTAATATTTTTTCTCCAAACCACCTAAATAATTTAACTTTTTTTTAATGAAAATTTAGTTTAACCTATGTTTAATTCAACGTTTGGAGGTAAAATTCGATTTCATAAACTTTTTAATCATGAAATCAGACATCATGATTTTTTTTTTTTTTTTTTTTTGAAACTCAGACATCATGACTATTGAGTTATAACAAGTAATTTAACATTTTAAAACACTCCTCTTCTCATTTTTTCTTAAAAAATAGAGGATATGAGATTGAATCTATAAATTGATGATTTATAAACATACATTAATATTGTTGAGTTATTGGTATGGTTAGCAAAATCAAAGTGATTTAGGATAAAGAAGTTTCCAAAGGAATCATCAATTTGATCTGGAGAATTGATATTTTTTCTCCTCCCCCAATATATATTAAAAAAAAAGTTTTCAAAAGATTTGATAGATTCATAATATCCTACAGGGATATATCATTATTTTCAAAAAAAAAAAAAGAGAGAAAGAGAGTATATGTCATGTTATTTATACATGCCGTTAAAATTGGTGTAGAATTATTTCAATTGACAATTCCAATATGAGCTTGTTACGTAGCTAAATGGAAAAAATATTTACAAAAGTATTCAGATTAATTTTTAAAATTTAGCAAAAGTATTTTGACATTCAAAATAAAGAAATTCGTTTTAATGTAAAAGGACAAAATTATCCTTCATCTTAATGGCAGTTTCTACTTTTAATAAAATAAAAAATAAAAATCTCAAAATTCTTAAACTCACGCTTTTTCGATCCCATCTTTACTTCACCTTCCTCCCTTTGTCTATTTTTTTAGGGTTTTCTTTTTTTTGAAAAAAAGAAATTTTATTGAATGAGTTTTTTAAAGTTTTAATTATAAACGGAGGAAAAATTTAAAATTATTCTTTTAATATTTTATTATAAATACTAATTATTATAAATATTAATTATATATTTTTTGAAACAATTAATATTAATTATTAATACTGTATTATAAATACGGTATTAATCCTACCAAATTTTTTTTACATGTATTAATAATTTATATTTTTCACAAAAATAAAATAAATACTTATTAGTACAAAAAGTATGATTATTATTGCCTACCTTTTTAATGAAAATTGTAATGGATGATCTATTCTTACAAAAATAAGTACAAATGTAATCAAATTTGAAAATATTTTAATCCATAGTCATAAGTATAGTTAAATACGATATTTATTGTAATTATTAATACAACATTATTCATTATTAATACATTATTTTGTATTATTAATACATTCGTATATATTGTTAATACAGTATTATATGTTATTAATACAATATTGTATATTATTTATTGTAATTATTAATACAATATTATTTATTGTTAATACATTCTTTTGTATTATTAATACATTCTTATGTATTATTAATACAATATTATATGTTATTAATACAATATTTAGTGTCATATTAATACCATACTAATATTATTAACTCATGACTATGATTGCTATTTTTTTTTAAATAACTATATTTGTAATTATTTTATGAATTTGACTAGTTTTGTAAGTTTCATTTTTTTCAATTATTTTTTAAAGTAGTCTTTGTAATTATTTTCTAGATTTGACTTAATGTTATAAATTTCTTATTATTTTACTTGGTATAAATACTGTATTAGTAGGGTATTCAAGTCTAAAATACCTTTTATATTTATCTCACAATATTAACTCATCAAATTTTATATTATTTATTAATTATTAACAATGATTTTGTGAATATACCAATGATCAAGATTCCAATAACAGATTTATTAAAATAGAGTATTAAAATATTATCAATATAATAATTTCAATAACATATTTTGTTTTCCTAAATTTAACTGGGTTGCTCGCACCAAAGAAAAAATATATCATAATCGTTAAATGCAATTACTTATGAATTGAAGGTTATTATTTTTCAATAAAAATGCATGAAACTGTGGCAGAAACTCAGCAATTTCATTATTGCTCAAATCAAAGATGATTAAGAAAATATACAAAGAGGGGTGAAATGGTACTTACGGAAAGTATTAATTAATTATTAAATAAGTAAATAAAGATGCAATTATTTTAACTTTTGAATACTTTTTGTAAATATTTTGTTAAAAGTAACTATTCATTACAATTTCTCTTCAAATATTGAAGGCAATATGGGCAATTCTTGAGAATTGAGTAATAGATGGATGAGTCTAACAACCATCCATATGGAACTATGTGGTAAATTGTAAATATTCCTTTTAACAAATTTTTTTATACAATAATAATGTGAAGAAGAATTCGAACATGTAATCTCATGTTTACTAAATTATACAAGATACTAAGTTCTGGTCTCATTGACAATATTTCTTTTAACAATTAACAAACAAATAATATAGAAAAATGATCAAACACATAATTACATATTGACTATATTTGGTCATTCAAAACTCCAAATAACCGATTCATAATATTTTAATATGTCATTTTTCAATAATACCAAATTTATCATTAATTTCATGATTAGTTTTCCCCTTTTTGAATTGTATAATAATTAAAAAGGTGAACTCAAACATTTGACCTCTTTATTATTAGATATACATTATTAATATCAACCATCATTATTTGCTTATTTTTTCCATTACAATATTTCAAGATTGGTTTAAAACTTTCTAGGTATGAATGTGTAAAGAAGTCCTATATTTAATATATGTGATAATCTTTGATGGCACATAAATTTATTTTATAAATAAAGATATTAAAAGAAACAATTATTTGTGTGACAAGTGTCACATATACCAAAGGTAGGACTTCTTTAATCTGTCTATTTTTTATATCAGCAAATTATAGTGGGTAGAAGTTTTTCTCTTTTTTACTTTTCAAAAATTAAAAAAAAAAAGTTTTTCTCTCTTTTATATCAGCAAATTATAGATGGTTATTTCCAAAAGTTTTATTTATTTTTATTTTTGTTCTACATTGATGGTGTGTTTGGAGCACCGATTTGGTTATGATAGACGAAATGTTATGATAAACGGTGGATTATGATAAACGATAAATTATTATAAACTGTGTTTGAGGAGTTGGTTATATAACAAAAAGTAATATATGTGAGATTTAAATAAACGGACACACAGATTTAAGTAACCACCATTTATAATAAATGATGAAGCAAATATCGGTTGAGTTATTATAGCCAACCCGACCGTTTAAATAAATAGAGTCCAAACAGAACCTAAATGTTTAATTTGAATCTTTTAGAATGAGTTGGATTGCATTTTATTTAGACACGTTTGTAATATTTTGAAAAACTACTTTTTTTTATTTTTTATTTTTGCATTCGCTTTTTTATATGGGTCATGTACGTATAGCTATCCCAAAAATAAAATTGAATAAGCTTAGGATTTTGGAAGTTATTGAAACCTTCACTAAAATACTTTTTGTCAGAAGATGTTGAATAATATTGGCAAACTGCAACTTTATAGAAATCACAACATGATGTCGAACATGCAACATTTTTATATTTATGAGAACATGCATATCTACCGTTTTCTTTGGGACCGCCAAATTCCATTCCATTATTTTATATTTTATTTGGGACTCGTTATTTATGTCATTGTTAATTCATAAAATTGTCTAAGTTTTCGTATGTCCAACGTTTCATGTATATATAATTTATAGTCTTTTGGTATCATTAAAAGTTCTACATACGTGTCTCAAAAAAAAAAAAAAAAGTTCTACATACGTTCCACATGATTATTATATTTTAGTTATATTTTTATTAGTTAAAATAATAGTAAACAATATTACGAAAAATCAAATTTAAATAACTAATAAAATATTAATCTAATTATATACTTTTATTCAAAAATCAATATATACATATATATATATATATATATTAAAAATATACAATAAAATTATGAAATTTTATTTGAAAAACATATAAAAATAATAAATTAACTTAAGCTTAAATTAGTGATGTGGTATTAAGAAAGATTTTTAAGTCTGAACCAAAATTTTTAAGGTATTAAGAAAGATTGAAATTAAGATTTAAGATTTAAAAAGATAAGATCTAAGATAATATGAAGTGGTTGACTTAAAAAAAAAGGTATTAAGTCATTATTTAATACCGACGTTTTTTTATGTTCATTACACAAATATTATTTAATATAAGTTTTTTTTATTTTACGTTTTTTAAGATTTATGAAAATAAGATTAAGATATATTTTTAAAACTACTAAAATGATTGTCTGAATTATAAATTTCAAAAATGATTTAAGCCAAATACGAAATGATGATATTTAAATTATAGTGATGTGTGGAAGAGCAAGACATGTTTAAGAAGTTTTTTTTTTTTAAAAAAAAGACATGTTTAAGAAAACAGATTAATACAAATTAAAATACTATTATGATTAATAAACCGTTAAAAAAACCCAAAAAAAATTTAAAAAATTTAAAATGTTGAATTTTAATTTTTTTTTTAAATAATATTTGTTCATATAGTAGATTTGTGGAAAGAAATTTTTCTTTAAAAGTGTTACACTTCATTAGCTTGTCCTCTATAAAATTATGTTAATATTTTGTATTTTCTTATACTAAAATTATTATTTATTAAATTAATTTCGATTAAAATTAACTTTAAATTTATTATAGAGATTAGTGCTATTGATATTTATTTTAAGTTTTTTGTTCTACATTAAAAAATTGAGGAGTTTTCATCGTCTAATGATACATGAACTACTGTCTCTTACTATTATTTTATCTAATATACTATTAGAGTTTTATGTAGGTTATTGGTCCTCTAAATCTCAATCCAATGACCCTAGTACGCCAAACTTAAGTCAAAGCAAGTATTTAAGTCAACAAATTTAGATTTAATTAATCCAATATATGATCTTCTCCATGTTGCACAGGGGTCCAAATCTTATAAAAAGAAAAGTTTCATTTGAATAACTCTATTATCTTATAAAGATTGTGAAGTTCACTTTTCTAATTTAAGACAAGATGACTAAAAAGAAGTAGATAGACAAAAAATTTACATAAATTCAATAGCCAAAATACAACAAATTACTCATATATGTGGATAAATATCATTAAAAAGTTAATTCTCAGCAAAATCCAGTCAATAAGTCACCCTATCATGCATTGTTTCAGTTAATTCAGCTCCACAAATAACAATTCAAAATCTATTCCTGTGTTGTTTTTGTAAACTTGAAGAACCAAACAAAACCAAGTCTAAATTACAAGATCCATTCTATCTTATTTTGGTATATACTTTTTCCAACATGTGAAAGTGAATGCAATACTATTGTCTACCCACTCTTTTGGTTTCTTTTTCTTTTTTTCCTTCATAATTCTTTGGTTTGAAAGAGACGTTTACCTCGAGTACTGATTGAGTGAACTATTTTATAAATACTAAGAAATCTCTTTACAATTTTAATGTGAAATCTTAACATGTCATCTTAAGATGGTGTTTCTTTTAAGTTTACTATTCGTGGATCGGATTGATACCGTATTGAAAAATTAAGAGGAGTAGTTTATCTATCTTATAAATATCAACAGATTCCATCATCTTCCAATATAGAATCCTCAACAAACATCAACTAAATTATAATTCAACTAACGTTATGTTAACTTCATATCTATTATAAAATAATTATTAAGAGTGAGAAAATTCATACAAATAGCCTTTTTCATTACCAAGATATAACACCTACTAATCTCGTATATTCAAATTAAAAAAAAAAAAAAGTCTAGAACGGAATTGAATACATTGAAAACTCTTTCTTATGCTAGTTTTTCTTCCGGGATGGAATTTTGTCTTCTTGAAATAATTAAGTCTAAGCTCACATTTAGCATAAAAATTGAAAATCGACTTACCCTTAAAAAACGAAACACTGATCACATTTAGCATAAAAATAAATTTAGACTTTATTGTTGTTACTATTTTCTAAAAAAGTTTCTTTTTTCTTAAAAGGATGTGATTTTTTTTTTTTTTTTTTAAAGTTTAAATAAATAGAAGAAAACAAGTGTGAAGTTCCAATTTTTTTTTTAAAAAGGTGTAAAGTTCCAAAAGAAGCTCCGGGGGAATTAGGTGGCTTTTTTTTATCAGTTTATATTTGTTTTAATGCAAATTATTGACAATCTAATTTTGAATTTTATTTTTTGTCCCTTAATTTAGGAGGGCCCCACGTTACCGTTATCATGAAATTCCAAAACCCTCTGATTTCCCTGCCAGCAACGACACCATGCATTACGAAACCCCTACCAAATTACCTTTTTGCCCTCTCATGTGCCCATCATTTATTTTATTTTTATTTATTTATTTTAATTTTGTTACATGTGCCCATAATCATAATCTCATTTGTTCACACCTTTATGTTTATTTTTTAAAACATTCACGAGTTATGCGATTTTATTTTCTTTCTATATAATGAGTTGTTTGATTTTATTAATCATAATCCATTTCGTTCACATCTTTGTATTTATTTAATTTTTTAAAAGATTCACGAGTTATGCGATTTTATTTTATTTCTGTATAATGAATGTTTGATTTCATTAATTATTCTTCCTAATATTAATTGTTTTTAATGTTGAAAGAGGAAACTCCCTAGAAATTTGAAAGCTAATAATTAGACGTAATGAAAAATATAGTTTTTTATTTTTTAAAGCAATGGAAAATATAGTTGCATCTTGTTTAGGGTGGAACCGTGATGGAAATTGAACTATGTACAACTTGAATTAAATGATATAAAATATCAAAATAAATAAATAACTTCAAAAATTATCATGAAAAAAAGTTAAAATAAGCTCAAAATTATCTCTCTTTTTCTTTTTGAAAACGCTCAAAATATTTTCTTAGTGTTGAATAATTACAATTGTTTTTTTTTTTTGAAAAAAATTACAATTGTTTATTAAATTAAAAGAAAATAATAATACAATAGGTATTTTTAAGAGTAGGCCAAATTATAAAAACAAATAAAAATTAGTGTCATACCGTAAATAAATTATATAGTATAATTAATGTACAATACTAAACTAATAACATGTAATATTGGATTGATAATATATAATAGTGTATTAATAATAAAAAGTACTATATTAAATGATATTGTAGGACTAATATTAATTATACTATATATTTGATTATGAATACAAATATTTTCAAATTTTGCCTAGATCTCAGATTATTTTGTGAAATTAGATTATCGAGCACAATTTTTTTTAATAAAAATTGACAGTTCCAAACATTTGTATTAGAATGAATAAATTTTTTTATATTAATATAATTTTATTTTTTGTTGTCTTTTTATTACCTTGAGTTGAAAATCATAATCAAAGTATAAGAAAACAAAGTGCTTTTAGAAAAAGTCAATTTCACCATTTAATCAATCTATCCATGATATCAAAAAAAAAAAAAAAAAAACTAAAATTCAATTTGTTAATTAAATCATGTTTGTTACTTCACTTCGAAAGTCAAATTTAAAAATAAAAAATAACAAATATTATAATCGAAACTTCAATATCCTTCTTGCATTAAACACCTTTCCCTTAAATTTCCCAAGTCAACATGCAGATATGGTTTTCTTGGAAGGGTAGAAATGTAATTGTATTATTTATTTAAATCAAAATTTATTTCAAAAATTTAAACGAAATGTCACATTCAAGAAACATTGACTAAAAGCACAATCATTTATTAAATTCTCTAATTCAGAAAAATTCCTTGTCACGTTCTTTCTAACAACAATAAAATAAGAAATAAAGAATAAACAAATAAATAAAACTTAGAGATATTTGTGGGCACAATTGGAATTCAAACAATGTCATGACAAAAAAAGTTTTAAAAAGAAAAAAAAACGCATTTATATCTTTCTTATTCTTTTGTAGACCATCAATCAAAGGCCACTTTTCTCCTTCCAAATTCTAAAATTATGCAATTGCCCTCCATCCTAATAATTATTTACATTTGAAATAAATTTGAGGTTTATATCATTTTAGTCACATTTTCACCATCTTATTTTTTTAGTTCTTTTACACCTTCAAGTTTTTATTGCAAGAAAATTGTTTTAGAATATATGGTTGTTTTTTGAATTAATAATTTAATAAAAACTTAGCATGAACACTTTTTCTACTTTTTTTTTTTGCTAACCACATGTTCTAGGTTTGTAATCAGATTCTAAAAAAAAAGAAACAGATTCCAATCATATTTGATTTTTAAATCAAATTTATTAATGAAAGATTAATTTAGAAAAAGATTGAAAAGTTATTTTTTTGGTTATATTATAAATTTATTCATTAAAGCTTTTTTTTTTTTAAAATAGTCATTAAATTTTAAGGTTGGTTGGTATCTGCTTAGTTCTTCAACGTGGTAAAAGTGCCCAATAAATTTTTAACATTTTTATTTAATAGTTTTTTAGTTATGAATTTTGTGTTAAAAAATTTCTTACCCATTAAAAAAAAAATCAAAATTAACTGATCCATTAGATATAAGTATATATTTTGTCTAGTGAAAGGTAATTTTAAAGGTGAGAGTCACACACCAACATTTCTCTTAGTACAACATCAATGTTTGACTAACAAGTAGTTTAACGATATTAATGTATTTTCATAATTAAGAAGCACAAGTTCGAGCTCTTCAGACTGAGAACTCCAAAGCAAATATATATCAATTATTTTTGGATTCAGTTCCTTTGACCTCACAACCCAATTACTTTTTTTTCTTTCTTTAAAAAAATTATATTTAGAGATTTAGTATACATATTCCTAACTTTTAATTATCAGATTATACCTTATATCCATTGAGCTCAATTATATTTGGCAAACAACCCTTTAAATTAACCTTTCTAAGACAAAGTTGATTAAAATATGGATGGTCCAAAATTAATATTTAAATCTAAAAAAGAATCAAAATTTTGTAGAGCTGTGTTTTATCATCATATATTTTTTTGAAGTTAGAACTATTTCATCAATTTAAGGGGCTCCAATCAGCCCTCACATTTGGTCCACAAAACAGTTGCCCTCTGATTTTAAGTTGTTTGGCATGTCTTTATGATGATGTGATTGGGGAAATGTGTTTGCTTTGTAACCAAGGAGTTATAAAAGGAATTCCTTTTTTTAAGAAAAAAATGATAAAAAGTTTGGAAGAAATTAATTGGACTTTACTAGTAGAAAATAGTAACTTAATAATAAATCTTTTATTATAGAAATTTGTGTAATGGTATGAGCCATTGGAATATTTAATGATTGTTCTATCAAAAGTAAGATTGAGTCTTTGACTATTAAATTCCCAATATGATTTGAATTATAAAAAGTGAAAACAGAAACAAAAAATGGGAAGAACCAATAAATCCTAAAACAATGCATAAAAATAAAAATAAAAATGGGAAGAACCAAACAATGCATAAAACCAGTTTCAATATCATCCCTAGCTGTGTATAGTTGATAAATGAAGAAGGAGAAGGTACTACATTATCTGTCATTATAACCACCATTTTATACTAATAATAGATTTTATTTTTCAATTAACTAATTAAACTATCTACTTTGAAATGGTAATAAAGATTATCTTTATTAAGCTATTTTTGAAGTAACTAAACAGGTAATATCTGTTACTTATTTGTTCATATAAATTTAGAATTTACTACCACCTTTTCCCCCTGTTTTAAATTAAAATTAGCTTAAGTAGCACATTTGTATACTATTTACAAATACAAATTTTGTATCCTAAACTTTGATAATGTATATACTTAATCAATAAAATTAAGGGAATTTGGGGTGTATAGCAATTTTTTTACCACAGTTTACAATTATAGCACATTTTTAAAAATAATTCTTTTATAGAAAATTCTGCCATTTAAAAAAAAATGATTTACCTTTTTGATAGAAGACTTTGATAGAATCTATCATTCTCTAGTGATGGAAGTCTATCAATTTTATCGATGATTGATTCTATTTGTTCTTATTGATAGACTCTTGATAGAATCTGATGGAAGTCTATCAATTTACTTTATTTATTAGTAATTGATTCTATCACCCTTTATCGATAGAATCTATCAATATGAAGTCTATCAATTTACAATTTTTGCTATATATGCAAATATTTTCATTATTGTGCTATTCATGTAATATTTTATCCATTTTGTAATATACATACAAAAGCCCCTAAAATTAAAATAATTACTACAATTTTGAACTTTCAACTCAATCAATGTCAATAATATTAACATGATATATTGTTAAGATTATTGTGTAATAATTGAATAAAATAAATTTAATAGGTATCTAAGGTACATTTTATATCTACAAAATTTAATTTGGGCAACTATATTTTACCTAATCATTCAATGTTGAATTATGTAAATGATTATTCTTTGGTTTCAAATGTTTTTTATCTCTAATTTTTTATTCTTATCCATAACTTAAAAAAAAACACACACACACCTTTAGCAAGACAACTTGTGAATCCTAAAGTTGTAATTTTGCACAAAGATATTGTCCAAATTTGTAACCCCACAGCTTTTTACAATACATTTCAGGGATTGGTCTCCAAATTCAGAATATTTGCTTTTCATTTAGAACGAAGTTCACCACTTCCTAGAAAAGTAAAAAAAAAAAAAAAAAAAAAAAAAAAAAACAACAACAAAATTGCAAATGAATTTTGATTAAAAATTACATTTTTATTTTTGGGTATTTTTGAGAACCAGGCGGTTTCCGTAAGGAATTGTTACGGCTCCACCTACCTGAAACAAATTTTGAATTTTTTTTTTTTTTTTGTTGAATAGAAAAACTTAAAGCAACAACAAAAACTAAAATACCCCTACAAAGTTTTATCTCTCTATTTCCTTCTTTCTTTTTATATCCTTTTTTTTTGCGTTTTTTTTTTCAAAACAGAGTGACAGAGGGGAAGAAAGTTTCAAGATGAACCAGAAATGAAACAATCAAAATTGGTTTTGAATCTTCGTTACCCTTCATTTCTTTTGCTCCCTTTTTGTTGATTTCGTTTTGGTTCTTTTTAGCTTCTGTTAATGGAGTCTGTTTCTCATTGGAATGAATGAACCTCATTTGATTTGGCTATTACTGTTGCAGAGTTTGTTTTATGAGTTTGTTCTGTGTTTTTTTTCTTTAAAAGTGATTTCGATTTTGCCTTACCTTTGCTCTATTAGCTTCTGCTGTTTGGATTTTCTTTTCTCCTTTAGCTTAGTTGACCAATAGTTTGGTTGAATTCTGATCGGGTTTTTGGATTCTGGGTATATAATTCTTTTTATATACTCATCTGATATTGGGGTTTTTGGCTGGTTTTTGTTTGATTGAGGTGAATTTGTGGGGGTTTTGGGATTGAACTCTGTGGTTTTTTGGGATTTGCCGTAGTGGGGTTTGGAAAAATGATGTTATCTGCATCGCCGACTGAAGTTCGGAGTTCACTTGAGGTAATGCTTGATTCTCTTAGACGAAGGGATGAGATTGAAAAGCCTAAAGACTGTCCCCCTGCATTGCCGTCTCGGCCCACTTCGAAGGCTCGGATTCCTCCGGTGAGACGGGCTTTACCGGTCAATTTCAGGGTTAATGATGATGGTTCCTCAGGGTGTACTATTAATGGATTTAATGGAAGGGATGATGAAGTGAAAAAGGGGAGTGGTTTGGGTAGTTTTGCATTCAAGAGATTGAGTGGAGATCAAAAGGATGAATCTCCTTACATGGTAGCTTCAGAAAATGAGAATAGAGATCAAGTCAATGGCTCCAATGGTGCTTTGATGTCAAATATTCAATGGTCTCGCTATGAGGACAATATCAGATATTTTCTTCAGAAGGTAATTCTTTTTGCTCGTGATTTTCTTTAGAAATTTCAATGTTGAGCTTGTGGATTGACCTTGCATATTTGTTGTAAACAAGTTGATTTTCCATTTTATGTTTACTTGCTAGCAAAGGTAATTGCAACCACATGGGTGTTGGATGATGCATTTTGTATTTGATTTGCAACATACAAAGTCTGTGGCTGTATTAATACTGGTAGACAGCTTAATAGTTTATTAATCTTAGCCATCTTGAAGTCATTTGTTCTGGAGGCAGCACTTTCATTTTCATTTTGTAATGAATAGTGGCAGTGAATAGTTGCCTTCCATTATTGGCGTAAATGTTGCAATCTAGATCTTGTGTCTATGTTTTTCATCCCACCCTCCTTTTTCTCTCCCAGAAACTTCGTGTTTGGTGTCAACCTCCTAATGGACTATGGGAGTTAGGAACCATACAGTCAAACGCCGGAGAGGAGGCATCTGTCATGCTCTCAAACAAAAAGGTAACTTCAGAAGATTGGTGATTTGTTAGATTCTTGAATCTTGTTTTATTTAAAACTTGCTGATGATCAATGTACAATGTTTAGGTTATTAAAGTTTCGATCGCAGATCTCTTACCTGCCAATCCAGATATAGTGGAGGGGGTTGATGATCTTGTACAACTTGGTTATTTAAACGAGCCTTCCGTTATTCACAATCTCCAGCAAAGATTTTCTCAGGATAAGATTTATGTTAGTGTGATTTAGTTTTGATGCATGCTCATAATGTGATGTCTTCTTTCGAGATATTTTGGTTCTTCTCATGTTTACAGTTTTTGGGTTTCCTTGTTGCAGAGTAATGCTGGGTCAGTTTTGGTTGCAGTCAATCCCTTGAAAGACACTAAGCAGTATGGAAATGAATTTATTACAGCTTATAGACAGAGACTCATAAACAACCCTCATGTTTATGCTACAGCAGATACTGCCTATTCTGAGATGATGAAAGGTGGAAGAATTCATTTTCAATATCTTTTCTTCCCATGATCTTTGCATTTTAGCGGTTGTACTTTATATCTAACACCCACAAATATTGGCTATTCCTGTTGCAGATGAAGTTAATCAATCCATTATCATCAGGTTAGATTTCAATCTAGCATTCCAAATTCCAGGATATATCTGTGCATAACTTGTAGTCAATATTATGTTTAGACTTAATGATTTTGTTTTTGCTTTCTTCTAGTGGCGAAAGTGGAGCTGGGAAAACTGAGACAGCGAAAGTTGCACTAGAATACCTGACTGCTCTTGGTGGGGGCAGTGGCATAGTTGATAGAATCCCGCAGGCGAATGTTATACTCGAAGCATTTGGGAATGCTAAAACCTCCAGAAACAACAATGCCAGCAGATTTGTCAGTTTCTTTTCCTTTGCTTTTATCACTTAAACTTATTTCCCTCTTAGCTAGCCTAATTTTAAACATTTCATAGTCATGCTCATGGTCTGCTTCCAGTTTTTCAATATTGAAAAAGAAAACAGGAGAACTTTTTCTAATCTGACCAAAATATTTTGTTCGTGGTGCAGGGGAAGTTGATTGAAATTCTTTTTAGCAGAATGGGGAAGATATGCGGTGCTGTAATCCAGACTTGTAAGAGAACTTTTATGCTGCAATTGTTGTGATAATGATAAATTATAAATTCTGTTTCACCTTACTTTTATTGACTTTCTGTTACTGTACGTGTTTATCACATGTTGACTCACTGGACAAATTTCCAATAGTTCTGCTGGAAAAGGTAATTATTTCTGCTTTAAGATCTTTGAGAAAAGCTTACTGTGTAATATGCATCATCCTAAAGTTGCCATGCTTCTTTTGAGCAGTCAAGAGCTGTTCAGCTGGTCAATGGTGAAAGATCATTCCATGTCTTCTATCAGCTTTGTGCTGGAGCACCATCTACACTTAAAGGTATTTGTATTAGTATTTTTGTTTTTCGAATCAAGGGAAGTGTGAGTTTCTTAATCATGTTGCTGGGTTTAATTTCTGTTACCAAGCATGCAGAATCATTTTAAATTCTTTTTAAAATAGTAGTACATGCTAATCAATATGACTTGCTAATGCTATGATGTAATAAATTTAAAACCAGTGTTTCAAACGTCTTATAATTAGTTAAGACAGGGTAATCATTAATCAAATTACAGACTTTTTCTACCTACAGAATTTACTTATAAAGTTTGATCTCATTTATTGCCCCTTGTTCTTCTTTACAGTAGCTGGTTTGTAATATAATAATTTTATTGTACTTCGCATGTATACCACCTCCATTTCTCTACATGCTCAGGTCATATAATTTATATTTGTTGGCAATAACAAAGCACATCTTAGTTTAGGTTCCTCCTTTTCCTCATTTTTTTAAAATAAAAATTATTTATACTATTTATTTATTTTGAAAACTGGGACCTCTCAATTTTGTTGATATTAAACTATTGTGGTACAGTGACTACATGTAGAAGTTATACTTATTTTTTCGTTTTTTATTTACTCAGAGAAATTGAATATCAGAGTGGCCAGTGAGTACAATTACCTTAATCACACTGAATGCCTGGTTATTGGTGGCGAGGATGATGCTCGGAAATTTCAAATTCTTGTGGTAAAGAAATATAGAATACTTAAATCTGAGTGTAACCAATCAATTTTTTTTTATAGATTTTGTTCTATCTCGAATGTCTTCAATCTTTTTTCCTTCTTCCAACCAGGAAGCCCTAGATGTACTTAAGTTCACAAAGGAAGATCAAGAGCATGCATTTGGTTTGCTTTCTGCAGTTTTGTGGATAGGGAACATTACCTTTCAAACAATTGGTAGTGAAAATCATGTGGAGGTCATGGCTAATGAAGGTAAAGCTCGGACCAAGATTGTACTACTTTGTTTAAGTGTCACATACATTTATTACACCTTATGCTATAATTTGATGCTGGAAGCCCTTGTACTGTCAATAGGTAGAAGGGAACACTTTGATAAATAGGACCTGCATAATTTTCTCTTTACAATCTACAACTGATGGAGTGGAATATGTGGGGCTTAGTTTTAAGTGACGTCTTTCGATAATAATTAAAACTACTATGACATCCTACGAGGTTCGAGTCAACCTATGTATGTCTCGACTAGTAACCTCTCTCTAGACCGACCACACAAGGGGGTTGTGGCATCTTAGTCATAGTTCTCGTAACATAGTGTACCTCTCATTCTTATTCCATTCAATTGAGTATTTTATGTCATTGGTTGTAGAAAATAAATGCAAGTAATTTTTGGATGTTTCCTTGGGCATGCGTTTTCTTTTTTGAGTGTGAGTATCTGCAGATAACATAACTTTTGGTGAGACAAAAGGCTGTTTCATATACTTAAGGTGTTTTATAATATTTTTTCATGAATGATTTGATACAGCGGTTGCAAATGCTGCTAAGCTGATGGGCTGCAGTTCTAATGAGCTTAAATTATTTTTATCGACCCCCAAAGAGCAATCTGGCATGGATAGCGCTGCTAAAAAATTGACATTACGACAGGTTGCTTTTTACTCATTTCTGACGCCAATATATATATATATATCAACTCTCACAGCTGTCTAAGAAAACACTCTTCTTTGTAACACGATGTTCACGTGTCATTATACATACAGGCAACTGATGCAAGAGATGCATTGGCAAAATTTATCTATGCAAGCTTGTTTGACTGGCTTGTAGAACAGATCAATAGGTCACTTAAACCAGGAAGGGAGCATTCTGGAAGATCCATAAATATCCTTGACATCTGCGGGTTCGAGTCATTTAAGGCATGTTATTCTATCCATCTATGAGTAGTTTTATATGTAACAACATGTTATGGTGATTATCTTGTTGTCCCCAAATTCAGAAAAATAGCTTCGAGCAGTTCTGTATCAACTATGCAAATGAGAGACTGCAGCAGCATTATATCCGGCATGTGTTCAAACTTCAGCAGGAGGTGAGTCTGAAATCACTCATAACTTAAAATTTTTGAACTGTTATAGATAATTTATATCCTTGTCTGTGGTTTAGTTTTACTGTAGATCCGTTTCTAAAGATGAAAAAGGTAAAAGTAAACTGTTTTTATCCTCTCTGAGGCAATTGTTTAAAGAAAATATTGTGCTTGTTTTCCTCTTAAGTTCAGAAGTTCTCCATATACTTCCATAAATGAATGGGACATTCTTTTTCTAGTCTTAGAATTTCAGTTTAAATAAGCCTAACTACTTTATCAGTTGAACCTTAGTTATAGGATTTATTTTTCTTTTCTGCAAATTGTGTCCATTTCTCGAATAGTATATGTATGTTCTTGCTAAACAAAAATGAATTCTCTCGCTAATTCTATAAGCAATCCAAGGCAAGCTGCATCATAGGCATGCAAAAGTGAAAAAATTAACTTAATCATTGGTGATATATTTGAGGATGAGATTTTTGTAAGTAAGAAGGCTGTAGTTGATTGGTTTGTTTTTGGCAGGACTTTGAATTTAACAAGGTTGATGGTACAAAAGTCAACTTGGAAGACAATCAAGATTGTTTAAATCTTATTGAGAAGGTAATCCTGTTTTTTTTTGCTAGAATTCACTTGTGAATCATGATAGTTGTTTTCAACATAATTACATCAGGTATATTTTTAAAACTTATATCAAAATTAATGATCTTATATGCGAAAACATAAATGTATTCCTAAATAGTGAAAATATTGCAAACCCGTCTCTGCAAACTTGAATAAATTCACAAGCATTTGATGTGTGAGAATATTATTCTTTGCTGTGGCTGTATGTTGTAATCCTATCATATACCTACAATTTGTTGACATTTCATGAATACTCTTGGCCACCCCTCTTGGTGATATTAATTTACTTGATCTGGTGGAATTGTACAGAAACCGGTAGGAATTCTAGCTTTGTTGGACGAAGAGTTGACTTTTCCCAAGGCTACAGATCTGACATTTGCTAATAAACTTAAAAAACACTTCAAATCGCATCCTCGCTTTAAAGGGGAAAGAGGTAGGGCTTTTGGTGTTCGCCACTATGCTGGAGAGGTTAGTTGTTTCGATCTTTCTCTCTCTTTTAACAAAAAAAAGAGTCAATTATTGTGCACATTTTTTTAATCAGCATCTTGGTTCTCTACTGTAGGTTGTATACGACACAAATGGATTTTTGGAGAAGAATAGAGATCTGTTGCATTCAGATTCCATCCAACTCTTTTCATCATGTACTTGCAAGCTACTGCAGTTATTTGCCTCCAAACTGATTAACCATTCCCCCAAACCAACAGTTTCAGTGTGCTCTTCAGTAGTAGAATCCCCTGAACCAGGTGTTGGTTCCAAGTACAAGGTAAAATAGTTGTGAGCATTTCGGTTTTCTTTATTCGAAATTTTCGTGGTAACTCATAAAATAATTGGAATCATCTCTTTTGTTTGGATAGGCTCTACTATTTGACTTGTTTCGTAAATTGGAGAGCACCAACCATCACTTCATTTGTTGCACGAGACCAAACAGAAACCAAGTTTGTGGCGAATTTGAGGAGGACCTTGTCTTACAACAGCTAAGACACTATGGAATTTTGGAGGTTGCTAGGATTTCAAGATCTGGATATCCAATCAGAATGACGCACCAAGAATTTGCTGGAAGGTAGAAGGAAGTTTTTTCACTAGCTTCTTTAGATTTTATGCTATAACTAGACTGTTACTGAATTTCATGTCTGAATATGATGTAAGGTATGGATTCTTCCTTAAAGAAACGGGTGCATCTCGAGACCCATTGAGTACATCGATTGCTGTTCTGCAACTTTTTGACGTCCACCCCGAGATGTACCATGTTGGTTATACCAAATTATTTTTCCGAAATGGGCAGGTGAGTCCTGTCTTATTTTCTTTACTCGCTTTCGTTTATTTTTCCTGTTTAGATAAGAAATGATATTCCATCGGATAAATGAAACTTACAAGACAAGAAGCTGATATATGCTTGTTTTTCGAGCCTCCTACTTTCATCTGTTTTCTTGCTGCATGTTATTTAATGAGAACGTATATTTATCTTTTTCTTTATAACCTGATGACATTTGTTCTTTTCCCTCTTCCTTTGTTCTCTTGTGGTTATTCCACATTTTCTCATGAAGGATGTCACCTGGGGTGCAGTAAAAATTAAAATTTATAGCTGCATGAACTGAAAGTCTTGGTAGTTTGGAGAGTTGAATTACAACTCCTGACATTTGTATGATAATGAATGAACTTTTCTGTCTGAGATAAATCAAATTTGAATTAAAGTTCCTTATATCATGCTGATGAGTTTTTGTGGTCCTCAGATTAGGGCATTGGAGGAAAGGAGGATGCAGGCCGTGCAAGGCATCCTGGTGGTTCAAAAGTACTTCCGCGGTTGGCACTCTCGTGACCGTTTCCATGAACTCAAGCAAGCTGCCACTATCTTACAATCATGTATAATGTCAATCTTTATAGTTTGATTCTCGGTTGCTTAATATGTTGGTGCTTTTTTCAGTTTTTGTTTCAAGTTAGATTTTGATATATGGACCCGATCCTTAAGTCATTATCTTTGCATCTTTTTTTAAAAAGTTTGTCCCCTTGCTAGATCCTAGGCCGAAAACATGGTTTCAAAATAAGAGGATAGCTGCAATAAATGCTGATTAGTCCATTTATTTATGCAGTTATTCGTGGCGAAAAGGCCAGAAGGGCATGTAGCGGTAAGGTGAAGAGGTTCTCATACGTTGTGTACGCTTCCAATGTTCCTAAAAAGATTTATGAACTGCAAGCAATCATACGAATACAATCCGGTAAATCATTATTGTCGTGTCATGGTGCAACATTTGTAACAATTGATGTCATACTAAATCTTATATATATTTTTTTATTTTACCCCTCAGTAATGCGTGGTTGGTTGGCTCGAAAGCAACTTAAGGGCATGGAGGATACGAAGAGGGGTTTACCTGATAATAGAAAATCTGAACCGAACACGGGCAGTAGACTTTCCGAGGTAAAGGGGAAATCTATTGTACATTTGCAAAGTCATTTTTCAGCTGACAACTTTTCATGTGTTTGCTTCTTTTTAAAGTTCATATGATTGTTTACTGAGTAATAAGGATGCTCTTAAGTTTATATTCGCTTGTAATAATGGTTATGTGTATATGCAAGTGTTCTTAGCTGCTCTCTTCTTTCTCAAGCAGGATGCAGTTCAAGAACAAAGTCAAACCATGCCAACAATCCTGACCGACCTTCAAAAGAAGGTCCTCGAGGTAGAAGCAACCATAGAGAAAAGGGAAGAGGAAAATGCGGCATTGCGGGACCAAGTAAAGCAATTCGAGGCTAGGCGGTTAGAATATGAAGCCAAGATGAAGTCTATGGAGGATATGTGGCAAAAGCGGATGGAATCTTTGCAAGTAAGTTCACAAGTGAATAAATTTCTTGCAGAGTTGGTTTTTCCACCTCCAAACACATTCAACAGAACACCAACTAATTTTTTTGTCGAACTTTTTGCAAAAAGTTGGTAACAGAAAAGTGTCAATTGTCATGAAAACCTTCTCTGAATTGGAACAGTTTCGAAATGCCTCATTCGATTATAAGAGTTTCTAGATTGTTGATTTTGTACTTTTCTTTTGAACTAAACTGTAATACTTGATTGATGCAGGAGAGTCTTGCTGCTGCTAAAAGGCGTCTTGCTACTGAACATGTAGTCTATACACCTGGAAGATTTGATGCTGGTAACTCACCATATTATGATTCCGAAGATACGATATCCATGGGATCTCGAACTCCTGGTGCTACCACACCTTTGAAATTTTCAGGAATTTCTGAGGTTGGAGCAGGCCGAGAAATGAACGGCACTTTAGTTGCAGTGAACAATCTTGTAAGGGAATTTGAACATCGACGAAATGCATTTGATGATGATGCCAAAGCTTTAATGGAAGTCAAATCAGGTCAGGCACAGACAGGGGTTAACATAAATCTAGATGAAGAATACCGTAAAATTAAAGCCCGGTTCGAAACATGGAAAAAGGAATACAAGGCAAGATTAAGGGAAACTAAGACTAAGGTTCATAAGAATGGAGTGTTTGAAGTTGACAAAATTCGTCGAAAATGGTGGGGGAAGTTGAGCTCGAGAGCATGATAGATGTCTGTTTTGAAGAGTTGATTCAGTTCAGCCATGTGAATGAATGGAGAGCTGTTTAAAACATTGTTGAGTTTTCTTCTGACAACTTGTGGGTTTTGAACTGAAGCTTACGAACCGAGAAACGTATCGTCCATTTGCGGGATAGAGGGAGGAGAGTGTTCAGAAGTTTGTGTATAGCTAAATGGTGATTTCAGACACATCGTCTCTTCTGCATAGCTTAGTTTGTGTATATAGTTTCTATTGTCATTATATATCTATATATATAGTTTGATAGTATAGATGACGTTGATAGGTTGTAGCAAAGGAATAGAAGAAAGTGTTCATATTGTTTGTACTACTTGCTGAGTAGAGAGTGAATGAGTTCCATTATTATTTAATGGAAAGCTTACTTTAGTGGTATGTTCTTTGCTCATTTCTTGCCATATGTCTACTTGAAAAGCCTGCATCTATCTTGTCTTTCACATTATTCTTTTAACTCTTTAGGGTGTGTTTGGGCCCCCGTTTATGTAAACGGCCGAGTTGGTTATAATAACCCAACCGATGTTTGCCCCACCGTTTATTATAAACGGTGGTTACCTAAACCTGCGTGCCAGTTTATCTAAACCTACGTGCTCGTTTATCTACACCTTACATATATTACTTTTTGTTACATAACCAGCCCCCCAAACACCGTTTATCATAATCCCTGTTATAATAACTTGTCCTCCAAACACCATTTATAATAACCTACCGTTTATCATAACCCACCGTTTATCATAACCCACCGTCTATAATAACCAAACCGGTGCCCCAAACGCACCCTTATGTCCGAAAGTTATGGAGTGACGTAATGGTTATAATGTACCTTAAATAACTTAAAAGTGATGGATCAAATCCATGGTAGCCACATCTCTAATGTTTATTTTAATAGAGCGAAAGAGTAATTCCAGAAATGGCAATGGAGTTTGATAATCTGCTGCTTTGACCCAGAAATGGGGTTGATCTGAGAAGAGTGCTGGAGCTAGCAAAGGCCGCAATTGTTGTCACCTTCTAAAGCTTTCGGTTGAAGAATGGTGTATTTTTATAATGTATTTCATTTCGAGAAAACAGAAAATCGAAGAAATGTAATATGTGGTGGTTGTTCACTGCATACGTTGTCGTTTGAAAAAAATAAAAAATAATTGCGGTGAGCGTGGATCGAACACGCGACCTTCAGATCTTCAGTCTGACGCTCTCCCAACTGAGCTATCCCCGCAGTGATGTTTGTTGTTTTGAGAAATAAAATAATTAATATATAGTACTGTTCATGAAAAAAAACTTAATACTTAGGGAATTTTCCATGTATACAAAAAATTGGCTAAATATTTCTATCTATAAGCAAAAAATCAAAATTAATTCATTTGTAGCAGAAAATTGAAATTTAGTTCGATCACTGATTGAGTTCTATTAGTGATAGAATTCAATCAATGATAAATTAATTCTATCATTGTGATTGAAATCAATGTGCTATAGATGAATTATTTTAAAAATTCTATTACAAATATAATACAAGAGGTAGAATATGTTGTTGATGGTAAAATCTCTAATATTTAATTATTTAGAAAGGCATTGATACTGCATTAATCTCTCATGTGAACAGATTTTTAATAATCAATTATGCTTTTTACCTTTTCTATACACGGAAAATGGATGGACTAAAAGTATATATACATATGGTGGATGGTAAGAATGCATTACTTAAGTAAGTTTTCGGATCTTGATGAACTAAAGAGTGAAATAATCTATGGATTATGTACACATACTTAAATAGTTGAACTATTGCTCTGGTTGGCAAACATTGTGTTCAATTGTGCGAACAAACAAACCTCATAAAAAACCAACAATCCATTTCATTTAAAGAATTATTCTAAATATGGGACACAAAGTATAGACAAATAAGTATAGGTAAACAATAATTGATATCAAAATCTTCTAAATTATGATCCATATATTGAAATGTTTCACCAAAAAGAGACTGAAAAAAGAAAAAGAAAAAGAAAAGGTAAACAAGGCAGTAAAATATATATATATAGCTTTGTTTCTTCAAACTATATATGATCAGTGTTTAGTTCAGAGAATAGTAAAGGGAAGGATTGGATTTGGGTTGATGATTACATGATGGGTTTGAGAGTTTCCAAATTAGCAGCAAATTGGGTTGGGGCAGTTTGGTGTTCTGGGCCAGCAGAGCCCCTAAAGAGCAAAACTGCAAGGCTTCCAACACAAAAGTAGATGAAACATCCAAAGCAATGTGTCACAAATGACCCAAAATCTGTCCCCACTATGCATTGCCATCCTTGCCCATAGATCCTGTCAAATTCCTGCATCCCCCATTTTCCAACCCATCTCTATATTAATACCCATCTATCCTGCTTTACAAACCCTTTTCTTTTACTTCAATCATATGTAAACAAATCAACTAATAACTCATATCTTTAACTACTTCAATTATTCTTGGATTTAATCGATCTTGTTTGATAACAATTTTATGTTTTTAGTTAGAAGTTTTTTTTTTTTTGAAGTGGATTAGTGGTCACGAGGAGCTTGAGAAGCTAAGAGTTGATGAGTTCAATCTATCGCAGCCACATATTTAGGCTTCGTTTGATAAAAACCAAACCAAAATTTAGAAAGAAAAAAAAAATAGCTTCAAAAGTTTATTTTTGTTTTTGAAAGTTGATTAGTAGGAAAAATTGACATATTATAGAAAAGATGGAACACATCATAAGAAGTTAATTTGAGTAAGAATATATTTAAATCTAAAAAAAAAAAATCAAATAACTATCAAACAGGGCTTTAAAAATTAATTTCCTACTAATTTTTTTGACATTCAAATTTGTAAGATTAGACGGTATGTTTGATAGTGCATGATTAGACAATAGACCTTTTGAAGAAATGTATAAATCGACAATTTTCTTCAAGAAAATAGGGATAATTTATTTTTGTACTTTTTATATACAATATAATTATGTGCAGGAATCATAGTTAACCATTCTAAAATTAATAGAAAAACAAAAACTTTTTTCAAACCGCCCACCTGAAATATCTTAAATTTTAGAATCCTTATGATCGACTAAACAAACTTTTTTTTTTACATTAGTATTAAGGGAAGATTACTCTGTAGCATCAGGGTTACTAAGTTGTACGAGATGACGATAAAGCTTTGTTCTTGTTAGCAACAAACTCTATTAACTAAATATTTAGTTTCTATCCATAAAAAATGAAATTGGATAATGAAATCACTAACGGAATTTTCATTCTTTATTTTTATTTTCGGATTCTCTTACATGGGTTTATATTCAAAATCTCAATCAACTAAAAAATAAAAATTAGCAAAATTAGGCCATAACCATTTTGTTTTTCGTTTTTTGTTTATGAAATCTAAGCCTACAACAACTATACTTTTTCCCTTATTTGGATATCTACATCTTACCTATATTTTAATAAACAAAAAAAATAACTTCCAAAAACTTGTTTATGTTTTTGAAATATGGTTAGTATTTTCCTACTTTCTTAAAAAAAAATGGATACATTGTAAGAAAGATGAAGTACATGATAGAAAATTTAAATAGAAATAGGCTTAAATTTCATAAACAGAAAACAAAAAACAAAATAATTATCGAACAGAGTTTAATTTTTGTGAAGTTCAAAGTGAAAGTTTTACCTTCTTAATGAAGCGAGCGATGTCAGTGGGTTGAGTGACATCAAAAGTGTCAAGTGCCTTAGCCGCAAGGTCCAGAGCGTCCTGTTGCATGCTCTGCAGCATATCCGTCTCTCCCACGATTGCTTTCCCTTCCAACATGGTTCCAACACGACGGCTCGATGGCGGCGGCGGCTGCGGTGGCGGTGAGCGGAGAATGGAGGGAGCACAGATTTAGTTATATAGAGCTTTTAGGATAAACTTTGGCTGGTGCTATGCTACCTCGTGTGGGTCACCCACGACCAGATCCTCTCTATGTGGTCACCAACGGATATTGGCCAGAATTTTGCCAAATATTCCTTCATTTTGGTACTCCAAAAAAAATAATAATAAGTGGTCATGTTAAATCACTACTAAATCCAAAAACTCGATCGAGTGGATCTGGATAAGTTTCATCACTACTAAGTCTCTATACATTTTTTTGGTCTATTGATATTGTTGAAATAATTTGAAATTATGATGCCCTACAATTATTCTATCTTTAAACTTTAACTTACAGATGTCCATTTTTTTCATGGAGTGAGGTTGGGGACGGGAAAAACTTAACTGTGGGCTAAAAATTTCTGATCCCAACCTTGTTTACTTTTTTTTCTTTTTAATCTATACTTTATCCCTTTTAATTTTCAAATAAAAATATATTTGTTTATGAAATTATCTATGCATATAAATATTTTTCTTTAATAATTAATATTATAGTTGAAATTTATAGATATTTTCTAAAAAAATCTAATTATTTGAAAGTATTGTCCAAAAAAATATATAAAAAAAATTTGAAAAAATCCCTGTAGGGGAAACCGATCCCCGTCGGTGCCCCGCCACGGAATCTTCGCCTTGATCCCCGATAAAAAAATATAGGGATTTCTTCGAGGACGAAGATTAAATTAAGTGACGGGGAAGCTATTCCTTGGCCCCCGCCCCACTGACATCTCTACTTTAACTCCAGTTTTATCTATTCTAATTTCCTTAATTAAACAATTATTTCCATGCCTGAAGGTGTAGTTAACACATCATTAGTTGAACCTCATAAATTATTGTATATTGTCTCACATTCTTTGTCATTTTCTTTCGAATATCAATTTCATTTTTATTTGACCAAATATGAGTTTGAGTTTAGTGAACTTTGTTATCATATTAGATGATATCGACATTGTTGGAAATACAAATAAAGTGTTGCAAAATTCCATATTGATTAAATAAGAGGTAGATATTGAATTTATAAAGGAAGATAAATATTCTATTGGTATGAAATATTTTGGGAGATATCAAAAAACAAAGTCAGGAAGACTCTTAGTATTGAAATTTATAATTAAATTCGTATTCTTTTAAATAGGTGGACCATTTTTGGGCATGGCATTGGTTCCAAGAAGCTCGCCCACTAGTGTTTTTGACAAGAAACAAAAGGTGGCATATAATAATTTGCTTTTTGTGTGTTCGAGCATGGAATCCAAATTACCAGGAATTTCTGGTCCATGTTTAGCTTCTTGACACGTGCAATGTATACAGTGGCTCTTCAATCAGATTCTGACACGTGGCATTTGTCTGATTTTGAAGAGAAAAGAAACAAAAGACAAAATCAAATTCATGATTAAATTTCCTTCGGAAATGATAATAATTCGAACAATAATCTAAAGAAGCTAAGTCAATTCTCTCGTTTTTTTCTTTTTCATCTTAATATTCTGAATTTACTAAGAACGTAGAAATGTTTTCGTGTGGCCATTCACACCAAAATTGAGTAATTGGATCATTTTATTCTATTGCCGTGGAGACTCTCAAATTACATTTCATTTTTTCAAATTAAGTATACAAAAAAGAGTAAATTTTGTTTTTCCTCAATAGATTTCATCTCTAAAGAAAACATTTGATTTTTTTAGCATTATTTCAAAAACAAAACTTACTTGTGTTCTAAAAACATAGGTAAAAGGTACTCAAACCTAATACTTATAAACTTAATTTTTAAAATCTAAAAAGTAAGGCCTCCTTTCAAATTTATTTGATTTTTTATTTTTAAAGCCTACGACAATATGGTTTTTCTTTAATTTGGTGTCTTTATTTTACTAATGTTTTTAAAATCAAACTAAAATTAAGAATTTATTAGTTATTTCATATTTGAACCCTATTTGATAACCATTTTATTTTTTATTTTAAAAGGTAAGATTAAAATAATTAACTTTTCATATATTTTTTCCTACTTGGATATATACATTTTATCTATATTTTTAGAAATCAAACAAAATTTTAGAAGAGAAAATATATATATTTGAAAATTTGACTAACATTCAAGTAATTTTTATTGATACATTATAGGAAAGATGCATTGTATGAAATTTGAGTAAATATATTTAAATTTCAAAAATCAAATAGTCATCAAACATGGCATTGGTTTTTTGTTTTTAACTTTTGAAATTTAAACATAGAATTTTCATTATTTCAATATCTACATTTTATTTATATTTTTAAAAATCAAACCAAAATTTGAAAGTTAAATTCATTTTAATAATCCAAACCAAATAATTATCAAATCGAACCTAAAAATTATACTTACTTAAAAAAAAGAAGAAGATAGAACCATAGGTAAAACAATTTGAGTAAATACAAGATTAAATTTTAAAAATAAAAAATAATATGCTTATTCAAAGTTAAAAAAGTACTTCCAAAAAATTGAATAAAACAAGTTTAAATTTTAAAAAATTTAGTTATAAAACGAGTCTAAATAATTATCAAATATATTTTTTAAAATGTTAAGTTTTTTTTAAGTACAAATTGGAGGAGGATCGACAAAGATATTGGGGAAGAGGGACAAATATCAATTCTCGGACTCGAATTTGCGACGCTGGTGTTGAACTAGTTTACAACCAAATAAATGAAATCATTGTGCCACTGATTTATTCGGTAATATTGGAGAATACTAATTACTAGTCTTTCATGTAAATTTTTACCCTTGTTGGATTTTTTTTTTTCTTCTGAAAATAAACTTTAGTGTATGACTTTCATTATTCCTTACTTCATCCATAATAGAGAAGTGGATTCTCCCCTTCATTTTCTAGAATTCGACCAAATTCACTCCTAAAGGCGAATATCATTTTCCATTTTTCAAATGTTTTTTTTTCTCAAAATTGGAATCCTTTCGACATTTGACATGAGGGTTGCATGTGAGATAAATAATTTCAAATTTTATATTAGAGAATATAAGGTTCCACTTTAAAATTAATTGGCTTTGAGGTAGACCTTCATATTTTCTAATATATTATAGAATTCTATGTGGGTTAATGGGCCTCCAAATTCTGATCCTACTCAAAATACTTAAAAATGTAAGTGTCTGTGAACCTTATCCAAGCGGGCATAAGTTTTAATGAGTATTTGATCCCAAAATGTTCGAATTCGATCAATACTGAGTAAGTCAAAGTGGGTATTTCGGTCCACAAATTCAGATATTATTCAAGATAGCTTTCAATATGGCCGCCATCTTGAGGACATGTTATAAGAAAACTCACCTTGTAGTTCAATTATCCCACATTAAAAAGGTGAGGAGTCTTCAACACATTTATAAGAGATATGTTACTCTCCTTATTGTCAATTGGTTTTTAGGAGCTTCATATTCTCTAATATGGCATCAGAGCTTCATGTAAGTTCATGGGTTCCCCAAATTCATGGAACTTCATATGAACTTTTAACCTTCATTTTAAATATGATTGTTAGTTAATAGAATAACACACTTGAAATCAATTGAATTGAACTAAGTTCAGCTAATTGAAAATAATAGATGAAATATTTTAGAAAAAAATGTTATAATTAAAATTGTTGAAGTAAAATTGTTTTTTTAAAATAATTTTCCTTAATTTAGTTTTCATTTATTTATTAAAATGACATTATGTATCACTTAGTAATATTATTAGATTAGTCAACAAGAATAGTAATTTAAAAGTATCACTTAGTAATTAAGAAGTCTTGAAATCGAATCATTTACCTTCCTTTTGATGTAATCTCAATATATATATATATCGCGTTAAATTTCTCCACCCCATTATTATTGAGTTTTCTTTTTTTTTTCTTAAAAAAAGCATTATTATTGAGTTAAAAAAAAAAGTCTCATTTATTTTCTCTATTGGGTCAGCCATTGGCAAGAATGAGTGGACCACATTAATATTTCCGAAGTCTTTGGCGTTCTTCTTTTTCCATGTTATTTTCTCCCCCCACGCATTTATTCCCTGGAGAACGGAGACAGGATCAATTTATTTTATTTCCTTTTTCTTCTTTATGAAGAATTTGTCCATTATTCTTTCTTTTTGGAACTTGTATCAATTAAATTTGATCAAATTTACAGACAAATTTAAATTCCAATAATAGTAAATGCAAATTAGGATCGAGTGGCCAACAACTTTGCTAAATTTTCTAGGGCTTAAAAAAAGGATTTTACATGAAAAACAAAATAACTCCATATATAGCACAATTCTCAAGACTTATTCACAAAAATATTTGAAATCTATCATTTTGCATTTTTCAATCACTCAAAATCAATTGAAGTCTATAAATTGATATAATAGAAATCTAAAATCTATTAGTTGAACTGATAGAAGTCTAAGTCTATACGTTGAATTAATAGAAGTTTATCAATTAATAAACTGATAGAAATCTACTGATTTTAGAATAGTATTTTTGGGCAAAATATATTATAAATGAAATTATTTTAAAAAAATGTGCTACAATCGTAATGAAGAGTAAAAAATATACTAAAGAGGACAAATTCCCTTAATAGATTTAGATTCATGACTTTTTTAATATGTTTATTAAAAAAATATACAACTCATTGATGCCATTTTTTTTGGAGTGCAATTGGCCAGCTACTCTTCCACCTAAAATATGGATTTGCTGGTAGATTTGCTCATTTAATCATACTTTGATATAACATGTTATCAATAAAATATTTACTTTTAAAATCAAAAGCCAACTCCCCCCAAAAAATGAAGGTTTTCAAAATCATGAGTGTCATTAATCGGTGATATAGTTCAAGTTTTTTTTTTTAGAGTTCATAACTTAAAAAAGTTTCGAATTTATAATCGAATATGATATAGTTGAACTTCTTTTAAAAGACAAGTAGATTCCAATTTTCTCTTCCCACCCACTAATTGCTTAAATTAAAAAAAAAATCATCAAAATTAAAGGTTATAAACAAAATCTAAAGAGGTGAGCTGTCGGGCTGTAAAATTGGCACCCACTAATTGTCACCGACTCAACCGTGCCGGCAACGCAACCAACCTACCAGCTTAGAAAAACTGTATTTTTTTTAATACGCCAATATCATATATTACAAAAAATTTGAACCTATTAAGTCAAATTATATTACATTAAGGTGAAAACTGGCCATGTAAAATAGTGTTACTTTCAATTTATTCATTTTAGATCGAATCTTTGTTTTATTTTTTGTTAAATTAAATATTCGTTTTGGTTTATTAACTTTTTTTATTATTATAAATTTAGAGTAGGGGATCACAAACTCTACGTACTGCTCTCAAATAAATAAGAATTCAATACTGATTTTTGAGACCAATTCACATAATCATGATGTTGAACTCGATTACCACCAAACAATTAAATTATCAAACTATTGACCCTTTTTTTACTTCTTAACTTATATCATTTTAAATTAATATAAAATTTTATTTTAAAATTAATAGTTATAGTTGAAATAGTTCATCTATTTTGTAGATCTTAATCTATATCTTGAGAGTGTGATTACGTTTAAGCTCAATATATTTTGACAAACGTTATATGTGATGAATATTAAATGTTAATCTTGTTTTATTTTTTGCTTAATTTAACCACGATTATAAATAAGAATTTAAATGTATAATCTTTTGATTATCAAAACACATAAAGAGTACATTAGTGAAGATATACAAAAGCTAAATTGAGAAAACAATTGAGATCCAAAGAAGAAAAAAAAGATGAAACTCAAGAATTGTTTAGGTGAGAAAACACCATAATTTGCTCTCCACCATCCAAACGTGCAATATTATTACACACACACCATTTCTCACCTCTCCCTTCCCCCACATAATTTGTGTCTCCAAATTAAACCCTAATCAGCATGGTCCGCTGTCTGTTCACATGCTTCGGCAGGGGCAGGGGCAAGGACCCTGCCCCGACCGACAGACCGAGCAGCGCGACAGGGGACGTGACAGCGGAGGAGAATCAGCGGGGTGGGGCAGTGCTGGTGGAGCTATTCTCATCGCAGGGGTGCGCGGCGTCGCCCGAGGCCGAGGTGCTGATGTCAAGACTGGGGAGAGGGGACTTCGAGACGGAGGCGCCGGTGGTGGTGCTGGCTTACCATGTGGACTACTGGGACTACATGGGGTGGAAGGACCCGTTTGGACATAGCCAGTGGACGGTTCGCCAAAAGGCTTATGTTCAAGCCTTGGGGCTCGACACCATGTTCACGCCCATGGTCGTGGTCCAGGGCCGGGCTCAGGCCGTGGCTAATGACCACAATAGCTTGCTTGGCATCATTAAATCTGCCCCCACATTTCCTGCCCCTACTTTCCAGGTAATTTTCGTTTTAACCCCAACATCTGGCCATTAATTACATATTTCATTTATAATGTTTATTTCAATTTAAAATAACAGATTTGATCAAAATAGACATTAGCTAATTCATGCTTCTAATGTTTTCCAACATGTGTTTGATTATAAATTTGATACTTGTGATTTGGTAATTTTTAAGAGTTCCAATTTCAATCTTTGATAAAATCAACCGTTCCTATTTTTAGAGTTTTTTCAAAATATAAAAATTAATTCTAATTAATATTTAGTTTTGAAATATAAAGAGATTAGTCACAATAAGTTGAATTTAGTCCAGCGAATATAGGTAGGTTTATAGTTAAGAGAATATGAATTGAAAATTTTACTTCAATATGAGTTCCATTTCCAACCTTTACTCCAATTTTTGTTAAACTAAAAAACGTATACCAATATTAGGTGTCATTTTTTGTTAGATAACAATAGAGTTTGGTACTTAAAACTATAACAATATTTAGATGACAATAAAATTAGTAGAAAATTAATTTTAGATGGTCGCTATAAATTGAATTCATCATTTTTTAATTTTTTAAAATCTTCTTAACTATTAGGTCACTTCATAATAATTATAATAATTGGTTTAAATCAAGTTCATCTAATTGAAAATAATTAAATGTTGATTGAAACAATTTTTTTGAAATATTTTAATAATTTTAAAAAGTTGCCAAAATTAATATGAGAATTTTCTATCTACATGAAATTATAATTTATTTTTGTAGTTTCAAATGTTAGAATTTAGTTTTTAGGTAGATAAAATTTAATTTAAAAAGTATATATTATTAAAAATTACAACAAATTAAATATGTGGTAATTAACTATCCATTTATAAATAGCATACAAATATAGTATTTTGTATTTTGTTTATAGTATGAATTAAGTATGGTCAATCCCATAAAAATTGAGGTCTTTGTTTTTTAATCAGAAGGCTTTGTTTGATGAAATCGCTATTTGATTTCAATTATTTGAAACTCTTTTTAAAGGGTTTGTGACCCTCCTCCCTCCCCAACTTGTATTTTAAAAAAAATAATAAAAAATTTAAAAAAATCCAATTTTTTTTTAAAAAGAGAAAATTTACCATCAACACATATTCTACCTCTTGTATTATATTTGTAGTAGAATTTTTAAAATAATTCATCTATAATATATTTATTTTTATCGCTCAATTAGTAATAGAATTTAATTTGAATTTCTATTACTGATAGAAACTCAAGTAATGATAGAATGAGTCTATTATTGATTGAATTCTATCACTAATAGAACTCAACAAGTAACAGAAGTCAATTTGAATTTTCTGCTAAAAATGAGTTGTTTTTCATTTTGTACAATATTTTGTCATTTTTTGTTATGTCTGCAAAATCCCAAAAAAAAAAATATATTAAGATGCATATTTCCAACTTATTTTTAGTTAATTATTTAACAAATTACGAGACAAACATCAATTAAATTATTATATTATAAACAGCTTGAGAGTCTATACTCAAATACATCCTGAGAATCATCTTATTTCCATTCTCTACTTATTCTTGGTGGCCCAAACAAATATGATAAATAGAAAAGTTTTACCCAATTTCGTAAAAAACCCCATGACATATTCAATATTGTTGAGTGCTTGTCAAGTGATAACAGTCAAAATGCTCCTAAGCTTAACAAATTTTAATGTTTTGAACAGGCAACATTCCAGAGGCCAACAACGGAGAGCCTGCAAGTGACGGTGACCGGAGCATTGAGGACGAAGGTGGAGTGCGGCGGCGCAGACGTGATGGTGGCGCTTTACGAGAGCGGCCTCGTCACCAACTGCCCTGCCGGCGACAACAAAGACAAAGTCATGGCCAACGATTTCGTCGTCAGAAAGCTCGAAAAGCTCTGCTCCGGCAAGAAAACCCTCTCCGGCACCGTCACTTTCCCCCTCTGGGAAACCTTCAACCCCGCCAAATGCGGCGTTGCCCTTTTCGTTCAGAACAGCTCGCATCTCATTTTCGGCTCTCAGACCTTTCCATTGCCCCAACATATCTGAAATTCCTTTGCTAATTGATTTCGTATGGCGGCCGGTTTTGATTCCGGCCAATATCTCGCTTCTGGCGGCGGGTTTCATGTACAGGAAGGATGTGTTCACTATTTACTAGGGTTACTATTGTTTCATTTTTTGAAAAAAAAAAATAGTTGATTTGTGACTTTTTGGCTGTGATTTTTTTATTACGATCATTATTTTGTTTTTAATTGGGTATTTTGGTGTGGGAGTTTGGAGATCGAGACATATTCTAACTGAGAAATTTACTTATTTTGTGTAATATTTTTTGTTTTGAGGGAATTTAGTCCCTATGATTAAAAAAAGCTTCAAAAGAGAACTAAAAGGAAAGGTTGACGAACCCATGAAAAAGAAGAGAAGCTTTACTTTTCTCCAATGTAATTTGGATCTAAAAAATGACATGTTGGAAGACACCAACAACAAACCAGTTGTTTCAGAAACCAAACACCAAAAGATTTAAAATCAAATATGAAATTTCTGAAAGAACAAAACATCATACCTCAGCACAATATAATTGAACTATCCAAAAGTTCAAACAATCGAACCACAAAACCATGTATTCATCTATGATCATAAGCTGATGTGATTCATGTGTAGTACATTTATTTTCACAAGCAAAATTCATTATCTACAACGAGCACCATTTCGACTTTCGAACGTGTTCTTCAAGTTTCCTACTGCTCATTTCATACATCAAATGACATACACATCGACAATGCATTATTTTTTCACTCGATGAACTTTCCAACTAACTACTCTTTTCATCCTCCAGATATCCAGGGCTTGGAGATGACAAATACCTGTACAGGTTTATCACAGAAAAGAGTGTAGTGCAACAGTAAATGATCTAACTTTACACATTTTCGACAGCAGCTCCGACTTGTTGACGAGCAAGGTATTTCTCCCTCCGCTCTTTCTGAACAATCCAAAAATGAAAATCAGAGGATTGTAAGATGAACTCAACGTTGAGAACATGAATATGAAATCCAAAAAATGATCATCGTACCCATTCATCGATCACAAGACCTTCCCCTACAACCTGAGGACCTGTCTCTGCCGGAGGTTTCTTGCGTGCTTCAAGTGCGGTCTCTGCTTCAGCCAATTGACGTTTGAGTTTTTCAAGAGCCTAAAAGATCAAAATGTAGCTAAATTACACCTCTCGCCCTCTCCAATGCAAACAAGAACAAGCTGTGTTCATTGATTACTTACAGCACTAGGTCGCTCTGGATCAACATATACGACCCGCAAAATCCGCTCGACTGTTACTTGGTCCTTCTGTTCATCAAACTGAAAATGCAGAACATATAAAGCACATGCTAACAAAAAGTTGGACAATAAATTCAAACTTCTAGTATGTATCAAGCCGTGTCGAAAACAAATGTGGATTGAGTTATGAGTTCTTGAAGTGTGGTCATTAAGAGCGATTCTGTACAGCTTCCTATGATGAAAAACGAACTCATATTAACTTATTTCGGTGGCTACCACAGAAGAAAAATTCATTAACGGAGTAGTACAAGACCAGATGACAATATAACAAACTAACTGGAAATGCTGTTTGACAAAAATTTACACTAAACAGTAAACAACATTGACTACATGGAAGAAAACAAAGGATTCATCAAGTTAGCACGATGGAAACCTTAAAAAGTGTCAAATACTACACAAAAATGACAAAAAAGGAAAAAACGTTGGCCGTCTTACAAATGAATCAGAGAAGTTCAACCAATCTCAAACAGCATAGAGATAGGGAGGGAAGCAAAATCCAGTTCGAAAACTTACCAGCTCGGGTGCATATTCTGTTCCCGCTTTCACTTTAAGGCTCATGATTTTAAACTTAATTTTGCTCTTCTGGTCCGTTGGCTTTACATTATCCTCGGGGTGCTCCACAAATCTGAAAACTGTTAAAGAGATGAAGCAAATGAATATTTGTGTTGATATTTGATCATATATCAAAAGTGACAAAACTATTAAAAGGGAGAAATAAAGTAACCAATGAATTGAAAATACTAACATCACAACAAAAAATAAGTTTAACAGGAGATTAAAAAAATGAACATTACCAGTAGCAATAAAATTTTCACCAGGAGCCAGAATGCCACCAGGAGGCCGCATATAACAGCTCTTCGGGGCAGTAGTTTGAAACTGAAGAAACATACAGAAACCATTTAGAATGATACATTCTCGCTTTATTTAATCATAATAATGAACCGTCTATATTGGTTTGAAATGACATTCAAATAAGCATACAGTTCGACAGCCTAAGAAAAATACAGGAAAAGACCAAGAAATCCTCATCATTAAAGGAACAAATCTTCAATTACAACTTGACAAAATTTCACAGCTTGATTTCCGCAGCTCAACAACTTTACAAGAAGCTGAAAACAGTTTCATTACAAACCTTCACAGCTTGATAAAATCAAGAACACCCCCTGCCGGCTGGACTAACTATGCTGAAAGACACAATATATATATTTTTTTTTTTGAAACAAGGGTAACCACGCCCGTCTCTAGCCCAGGCACCGGAAGACATTGAATGAGTAATGTCACAGCTGAGTCTCGAACTTGAAACCTTGAGAGAAGCATACTCTCAAAGCCCAAATTTTCAACCATTGTGCCACCTTGGGACCAAAGACACAATATTTTGAAAGGCTGAAAGTTGAAACTATCGTTTAATAAAGTTCCCAGATACATTAATTACCAAAAAAAAAAGCCAACAGTTACTATTCAATATTCGTGAATCATGATATTTCAGAAAAGGTAGTTGGAAGACAAGGATAATCCCACAACAAACACGACCAGATTAAGAGAAAATAAAATAAAATAAAAATGATGAAAGAACAAAATCACATGCATTCATGTTTGAGTAAAGCGTTTGCCGTACGCTTGCCTTGTTGGGACTTAAAAAGTAAGAAACCAATATGGGAATAATGTAAAAGAAGAAAAGGTGAAAGTCGGCCGAGTATGGTATGGCAAAAAATTAAAGTAATACCTTGAAAGCTACAGGGGATCTGCTCGTATTCTTCAACCTGATGGCGCTCTTTACCTGCTTCCCGGGTTCATCTTCAGAAAAAAAAAACCATCAAACAATACAGAGTTAAAGTCGAATATGACCGAAAGGATTGGTAGCACATTGGTTTGATTGAATTGGTTGCAATCCAATTCAACTCCATCACCACGAGTTTGATTCTTTTTTTTTTTTAGAGGATATAACATTTGGGGTGGAAAGATTTGAACCTATGACTCAAGATCACTAGGTGTACACCGATGCCACTAGAGCTATTGCTCGTGTTAGTGAGTTTGATCCTAAAAATTGTTATTTAACCCTCGTCTGAGTGTGATCTTTGTCCACAATTTGAACTCTATAAAATTTGTAAGAAAAAGACGAATATGAAGAACTGGAAGCAGATTCTGAACAATAATTCCACACACTTATCCAAAACTGGCAAATCATCTGCTTCAAGTAATTATGAAATTCAACTCGCAAATGGCAGCCAACAAATCCAAAGACTCAACCACTAATAAACTGAATTGAAAATATTATAAAATTATAATCCAAGCGCAAACGAGTATAATTTTGGGTCGCATTATTCAGATGGAGGATCAAGAACTTCCTAACTTATTCCGCTCTGAATCAATTTGAAATTCGAAATAACAGCAAGAGACATCCAAATTCAATTCAGAAACCTAAACACCAGAAACAAGAAGAGAGAAGAACAACGACTTACAAGGAAAGAACAAGCAATTGTTAGGATCAAGCCGGAGCCGACGCCGAGGAGGCAACAGCGACTTCGCCACAGAGGACACCGTCCTGGACGGCGATGAAGCAGAGTTCCGATGGCGACTTTGGTGAAGATTCTGAGTCGACGACGAAGAAGACGAAGTGCTCCCCGATTGCCAAATCGGACACAGCCGGAAGAGCTTCACGTCGGCATTCGGCTTGTGACGGTCGGAAACGGCCATGGTCATTCACCACCGTCGCATCAACAGATTTTCCGGCCAAAACCGAACTTCGGCGGCGGGGGTGGCGGAGAGGGCGGATTCGAGAAGTGGATGTAAATACGGCGGAATATGGGTTTTGAGGTCCGTGGAGGGGGTGGACACGTGGCGCAAGGAGAATGCGTCTCGGTAGCCCACATGGCCGTTCGTGCAATTATTACGAATCCGTGCTTGCTCTGAGTTTTTATATTTTTTTAGAACTTGTTTGGAATATTTATCCCACGCGCCTTTAAGGAGCGTGTGTTACACGAGCACTTTATTGCCGGCTAAATTTCACTTCTTTTTTTTTTTTGTTTTTTTTACGAGCGCGTCAACAAACAAGGGAAAGAATAATACATTTGAACCTTTTAAAGCACCTGACGCTGTTAACGGGTAATTTTGATTAATTTAAGTACTTAATTAAGGTTGTTAAAAGTCAACTATTTTTTTTTAGTAAATCAACCTCTATTTAAAAATAAAAAAATAAATAGTAAATCAACCATAAAACTAATTTGGTGTTCTTTTTTTTCTTCAGTTAATTGGCAAATGTATTGACATAGAATAGTAGTTATAACAATTAAACAAAAGATTATGGGATTATTCACCCAATTGTAAAGAATTTCAGCCCAATTGTAATGAAAATTGTGGCATAAACGTAATCGTGTTTAGTTTAAGCACATTCGGAATTGGAATGTGAGGTATATGATTACAATAATGCCCTTAATTTGTATTAACAATTAAATCAAATGTATCATGTATAACACCAAAAATTATATTGCCCTTCCTCAATTTTATTTATTTATTTTTATTATTTACTGATTAAAATACCATTTTGGTCGCTGAATTTTTTAAAAAGCTCATTTTAGCCCTCAAACTTTGCACAAAACAATCCGGGTGTTAAAATGCATTAATGTGTGTTTGAGGGTTGATGACATGGCAAAAAAATGCATGGATTAAAATAGAATGAGTTTTATTGAGTTGGAGTTGGGTTATTGCGTGGGTTTAGGATTTAAAATCTACCAACCTTATTTTTATCACCAAACTACATAATTTTTGTTCGGGCAATTTAAAGACATTACTTTTTTTTTCTTTTCTTTCTATTCATAGCTTAGAACTCTCACACTATTTGAGCCTTTAAGATTTTCAATTTGTTGGACTCATCTTGCTTGATTCTTTTTCTTTATTCTCATTGTTGGCTAAATCTTGTTCATCATGTTTTTTTTTTTCAACCCTTTTAATATTCACTTCAATTTTTTTACTAAACGGTTGGTGTCTTTCTCGGGTATTATTCTTTTGGTTTGGAAAAATTGGAGGAAGAAAAATATACTATTGTTGACTTTTCTTTAACTAGTAGTTTCTCGGGTATTATTCTTGACTTTTGCTAATTAATTTGTATATTAATCAAATTGTACTTTGCAAAAATATACTTTTGTTTACTAAGGAAAGGAAGAATTTTGCAACTATAACATAATCATATTACACGATAGAATTACGTGAGATTCATAATTAATTAATTATGGTTGCAATTATAATAACATGGAACCACAATTTTAAAATTTTGCATTTGATTGAAGTTGGTGAATGGGGCCCTAAGAAAACGTGAGAGAGAAAATTGAGCAGGTGCGCGTGGTAATAAATTAATTTTAAAATTAATTTTTTTAAAAAAAAAAAGTGGGAAGGAAATATAATTAATGACAATAAATGATGACCAAATTAGGTAAGGAGTTTCGTACGGCAATTAAAATGGTCGGCTGCGCCTAAACTAGTTTGGTGAAAAGTTGTTGGTTCATTTGTTACGAATTTAATTGATTTTACAAACACAAAATTATTTGAAGTTGACATTTTTTTTATAAACAAATATCAGTGCCACCTTAATATAAACAAATCACTTTTTTTAGTTTTTTCGAAAAAGAAAATCGTTTTCAGGTAGGGATGGGCTCAAGCCTACGTCCGCCCCATGTTTTCCAAATTATTATAATAAAATGTTTATTATTGTTATATTGTACTCTTTAATAATTGTTTCATTTATTATTCCATAAATAAATTGTTTCCACTCATTTATTTTTTGTTTTTCTTATTTTAAAATTTGAAACTAATTTATTTTAAGACAATCTCGATTGTCTTACTTTATAGATATTTGAGAGCCATGTTTCAAAAGTGTCTTTGATATATATATAAAAAGGCAAGAGTTTCTGTTTAGTAGGATAAATTGTAAAGAGCATTTGAGACATTTGAGTGAGATTGTGATTCTAAGGATTAATCTTGCTCAGCTTGAAAAAAAGTAATAGAGAACAAAAATAATAATTTATGAATTTAGTATCTCCTGTTAACAACATAACCTTTTTAATCAAAATAGGATGGTCGATGGGGTCAAGAAACATTAAATAAGAAATGAGTTCAATATGGTATCTATTATAATAGGAATTTTCTAAGACAATTGTCATGTAAGAATTCGAAGTTTACAAAAAAGTCTTGCCAATAAGAACAATACCACAAGAAAAGAACATAAACTTTTAGCAAGAGAACAATTTGGCTTTAATGTGGAATCTATGATTTTTTTTGTTATATTAATCTCTTTCTTAATTCTTTTCCACAAATTTAGAAACAGAGGGTGAAGGAAACCATGGAAACCAATGTGAAAAATTTAGAAAAGGAAGGCCAGGCCAGGCAGCCAACATAGAACAACTATTACATCAATGAAATAAGTCCCAACGTGCCACCATTTTTCACAAAATTTCCATAAAAGTGCAGATCGAATCGAGATCATCGTATCAAAGCTCGTGAATCTGAACAATTTCCCTTTTCTCCCCGACTTGGCTTTTACCACATTTGTGTCAGCTCTCAACTGCTTATGTTATCTTCACGAAGAAATTGATCTACTACTCTTTGAGCCTCTCAAAGAAATACAAATATCCCATGTCCTTCGGCGGGTTAACCGAAACCCCGACCTTGTCGTCATTGAAAATAACCCATCTACCATCTTTAAGGATGTGAGCAACATAGTGACCACATTGAGTAGATGTCCCAACGTGGCTTATTATTCCCATCAGTCTATATCCTGAAGAAACAAATCATGCTCTTAAAAAATGGAAAGACATAAATTGAATATCAAATATTGAACAGATCAGACAGGCAATAAAAAGTTGTTAAAAGGTACGTAGATGAGATGAGGACAATGTAATCTATCTAAAGTATTCTGAGAAAAAAAAAATGCTTTTCAAAGGTATCAAGTAACTGACCAAGAAAATAAATATTGATAAAGCGAATAAAGGGAAAAAAATTATTTAAGTAGATAATGCTCACATATGGTAAAGTGGCATATACACAACATGACAAAACGAGATTACGTAGATTGGTATCTCCAGCTATACAGGCTATTTCAAACCCAATACGGTAATGTGTAAATCAACCAGACAAGTCATTTAAAGCCTCATTTAATGATGCAAGTTGTATTTTTTTTTAAGCCAAAAAACAAAATGCTTTAGTTATCGTTTTTAATTATTGTTTTAGACGGATATTTTAGAACAATTCTGAAAATATCAATTACAAACAAAAACCATGCAGGGCCCTTTGCCAACATATTTTTATTTTTATGAAAACGCGGGGAGAATATGATTCTCTTGAGAAAGGAGGTTCTAAGACCTATCAAAACTTACTTATCTTTATTATTTTATCTTTTGATATAATCTAGATCCATATCATATTATTTAATACCTGGATCATCCATGTGAGAAAGTAACCAATTCATAGCCTCTTCAACTCCAGCGTTGGAGGTATTAATTGCAGCTTTCTGACAGTGAAGATAGTTAAATCCCATTGACTCGAGTTGAGAAACAATATCCTCGTTGGCCGAAGGTTTATTTGACTGCAACTCGTCCTCATGACCTTACAACAATTAAAAAAAGTGGGCTCATATATCACATCATCAAGTAGAGAAACAAATATAGAAACCCAGGAAATTTCGGTGGTTCTTATACTTAAGGGGCAAACGTTGGCACATTATATTCCATAAATTAGAATATTCTCAAGATAGAGACACAAAGATCAGTATATATATACATTATACATATGCCAATCGATAATTTCATATTTTATAAATTATATTGATAGGTAAGCTAATGGATAGACAATTTATATTCTACATCCAATATTCTGTAGATGCAAATATCAAATAGTATAAATTGTATTACAGGAACTCAACGTTCTTCAACAAAAATCAGAAATCGAAGTCAATTTCCCACCAAATCAGTAACAAGGCAACTACACAAAACTAATGTTTTAAAAGGCTAAAGGTGGCCGCGAGACTTTCTCTCTTGAAGAGGCGAGATTGAGTTGTTTTATAAAACACTGAAGACACAAAATTTATAGGATTTTTGTAATCAATGTTTTAAAACACAAGTAGTGAAAGTAGTAATAATTCATATTGTTATGATTTAAACCCTAGTTATTCTATGAGGCGTAAAGACTTTTAAGCCTCAATATGTTATCATAGAGGCGTAAGCCTTTTATGATTCATCAAAGGCAGTATATTTGTGAAAGCAGCAACTGTAAAATGACAGTATATTAGTGAAAGCACCAACTGTTCTACATTAGTTCAAGAAATAACTGTAAAATGACATGAATCCATAAAGTAAATTAATAACATATAAACAGTATATTAGTGAAAGCACCAACTTCTCAACTGTGAGTGATTAGAGACTGAAAGAACAAAGAACGAGAAGAATCCACCTACCAGCTTCAGGAAAGAGCTCTTCCCCAGCCCAAGGTCCTTTACTAACTAAGATCAATGATGTCAGGGACATCGACATAGACATCTAAGTTACACAAAAAAAAGGTTAAAACATAAGAGAGAGAAAGAGAGAGAGAGAGAGAGAGAGAAAACCACATAAAAAAGAACAAGAAAAGCATCAGAGGTGCAGGTAAAAACACACAAAAAAAATTTCCACTAACAGTTCCTTCCCTTCTGAAATCTTTTGTGCCTTGAACTTATTGAAGGCTTCAACTTCATCTGACATTTCAAACAATGGTGTCATTCCGGGAAAGATCGTTGTACAAAAATAATGGCTAAACATCTTACCTTTATTAGTAGCTTCATGTAATGGAACGTTTAATGAGAGAATGTAATCATGTTGTCTGTTATAAGCAACTTTTCCAGAGGAACACACAATACGATCCTCAATACCAAATTTGAAGCTTCTTGCAGGATCACTTCCAGATCTCCCAGAATTCTATCGCTCAACTTGATCAAGAAGATGCATGAAGAATTCCAAGGCATCCTGTAAAATTCACTTTTATATAAAATAAAATAGACTAGCGGATTTTGTGTGCAAAACTTAATATATCAAAGATGAATGGTTTTCTTTTACTTTTATGACCATCAGACACAGACCACAGTTTAAGAAAACATCTTTGACCATCAAAACCTGTCAGGGTTAGTCATCTGAGTCTCTCGGCTTCAGTATATGTGGATGCATTGGATTGTAGTGTAGTTTTCAAGAGAAAACTTGAAGAAATTATAATCTAAAACAGTAAAATAACTAAACGAGAAAGAAAAGGAAGATATGGTAATAATAAAATAAATGAATAGCTGCAGCGGTTCATATTTCTTAAAAAACAGAGTCAACCCAAAAACTCTGTCCAATATTGGTCTAGGCTGCATTTTTAGGAAAGAACTCTCATAGATGCATGAAAATTTACCAAGTCCATCCCATCAATAATTACAAAAAACTTCTCCAATGAGAGTTAATGGTGACAAACCATAATCCTTAAATGGAGATATGGAGAGAGTGAGCTCATGTTGTAGCAAGGAAAGTGATAGATATTGGTCCAGGCTTTTGCAACAGACTAATAAAATATAATCAATGATCTACAAGTTCCAAAGGTCTAATACAAAGTCTAGCACTGAGACATAGCATTACTATCATGGGGAGGCACCTTTTTACCTTTACTTTACCCAAAAAATTCTTTCCAATCATTAGTTTTTTACTCTTCTCCAATGTTTTCTAATTGTTCCTCATTAAAGAAGGTTGATTGATATTGGTTTCTACAATGTTTTCTTCTCCAGCACCAACAACGTTGCAATCCAAAATCGCATATGTACATCATTGTTTTAGGTTTTGTGAATCATGAATCGAAATTGTTCCGATTCACAAACTTGACTCGTACTATTCATGAGATTTATGCTTAAAAATATTGGTCGAATCTTCATCTACTGACCCAGATCCATAATAAATTACTTGCAAAATTCAAATAAAGCACATCAAGACTTTCCATTAAAAGAACATTTTGCATAAATAATAATCTTACAATGTGAACATACCTGCTGTCTCATCGTAGAAAACTCGGGATGGTTGGTGGCAATAACTGCTTTAAACATCCGAGGGGGTATGCCTTTCTGTTTCTATAGTTGATGCATGTATATGACAATAGAAAGGCAAACAAGGAAATCTTCATATATATATTCAAACGTTTGAACGAGCAGTACAAGAACAGAGATTGAAAGAAAAATAAAAAGTGCAGCCACTAGCATCATTCAACAATTATGTTATCAATTTCATATCTTTTAGAACAAAACAAAAAATAAAGAAACAAATAGAGTAAAGAGCTCATCCAAGACTTACATCATTTACTGCTGAGGAAGAAGAATGTATCTGTTCGCATTTCTACATAAGAGATAAGAAAATGAAAATCAAATAATAGCACAGATAATAGATAAAAAGGGTTTGCCTACTATTGTTTAGCTACTTACTTCTGGTGAAGGAATGGAATATTTTCCAGATAGCAAACCATGTGCGAGCTTTGTTCTGTAAGACCAAAAAGTGATTATCATAAATACAAATACAAATACATCATCAGTCAAGGTTATTGAGAGTCGACGCGGCCCACCCCTTTCAAGTGGGTTAACTTAAGGCCGATGGCCTAAAAATCTTTGAATAGTGATTGTTTTTGGCTTCCCACCTTTTTCTTTGAATGTTAGATGTTTGTTAGAAACATTGTGTTTATATTTTGGAAGTTTATTGGGTGGGTGAAGCGCATCAATGAGTTGTACCTTTGTTTATATCATTTTTTTAGCAAGCAACTACATTCTTGGCTTTGATGTAACCATCTTGCTCTTTATCGTTGGGTTCCAATCCCCAAGTTTGTAGTAGAAATATTATTGATGTAAATCCCAATTCATTGTTGGGTTGCCCTAACTTCATCACTTGTTAAATAAAAGGACGCTCTGGCTGGGCTTTATATTTTTTCATCTTTCACACTGTCGACCACACGAACCACTGTAAGCTTCAACATCCCATCTTCCCTCTCAACTTTTTGCTCACCTAATCTTCCCTCTCATTCCATCGGTTAAATTGAGCCACAAGTTGTCAGTTTTATCACATTGCGAACACTTCCATCCAGAAGGAAATGGAAGAGTTGCATAAGTAGGCAGTATCACTATACATACTATAAGTTTCATCAACTCCTGAGGAAAACTAATATTAAGGATCACAAGGATTGAACTCAAATTAGAGGGTAGTAAGAAAGTTTATAATATGCATTCTAAGTGGTGCATAGTAGAGAATATTATTTCAGTGTGAACTGTAAAAGCAACACCTCTAATAAACAAGAAATAAGCACTTTGTCCTCATAACAACTCAGCTCCTCGTCACTGAACACCGAAATTCGAGCAAAGTAAAAGAAAATGAAGCAATGGTACGACGAGGAGGAGAAGTGATAGTAGGGAGAAAAGGGACAAGAGGTTACCGGAGTGTCGAAGGGGAAGCAGCATTCGTGCTTGTAGATGCGATGGGTAGGCTCCGGAATCCGAACACGCGAGAGATTAGAGCGAAGCAAGTCCATTGGAAGATGAGCATGGTTTGCCCTAAGCTTTAAGGAAAAGCAACTGAAGAAGCTCACTGCGAGTGATCAATCAATCAGGGGAATGGAACAAAGCTTTTATAGCCACCGCCATTTTTCCATTTTCCAACCTCTCGTCTTCTTCTACGGACGACTGACTGACTGACTGACGGAGACGGCCGCTACACGCAACGCAACCAATAATAATATAATCATTTTTTTATTTTTAATGGATTTAATAAAAACATACATCATTTATCAAAAACTAAAAATATAAATAATACTTGTCTTTTAAAATTTCCCTCCATATATTTAATTTCTTAATGATTATGGACTCTTTATAAATATATATAATAATAATATTCAACCAACATAAATGTGTGAATAATCAAAAAGTCTGTGAATTTTACCATTCTCAACTTTTGTTAGACTAAAAAAATTATCAACAGTTATGAATGATAATTATCATTTATCAAATGGTTAAATTTTAATTTAAAATTATATATATATATATATAAATATTTTTTAATTAAATTATAATTTTTCAAACCATTAGGTACATTAATCTGAATAAAAATTACATTAAAACTAAATTCTAATTTTTAAATCATATATTTATTCGATTAGAGTGGATATACTCACTCGCTCATTTATAACTAATCAATTATATAAATATGAAAATATTAATCTACTTTTTTAAAAAAAAAGAGTATAAACACTTACATTATTAGTTCAATAACTTGCTTACATTATTACATTTAAACTAGGTTCCATTTATGTAAAAAAATATATATATATTAAAAAAAATGTTTAAGATGAAAGACTTTTTTTCAATAAATTAACAACTACATATATGTGAGGGTAAACCAAAAGGAAATGGAAAAGAAATTGGGCTAATAAGGAATAAGACAAAAATTTTGGTTAATGTAATTTACATATTAATTCTAGGCTTTGTAAATGCTACAGTTGTGGGAAGTCTAAATGAAGCACACAACATCCATTTTCCTGGAGCGACAAGCCGGACCCTTCGCATATCCACATCAACTGCAACCTCAGTTAATGCAATTCTTATCCGCTGCATCAACAAAAAGTTACAGATTTATACATGTTATCAATGCAATTTGAGACTATAAGATGAAAGAAGCTCATGAGCACACCAATGTGGAAATTCAACATTTTAACATCAAACCTCGTGAAAGTCGAATTCTGGATCTCGAGCTCTTGAGAATCCGTAAACATGGATCATTGGCAATGTAAATTCTATATCTGGTTGGTCTCTAAGTACTCCTTTGAAAGTATCTGCGATACGGGTAGAGAGACGGTAATGCGTCGAAGAAATTTTACAATCTTAAACCACAAAATGATCCAAGGCAAAGACAAAGTGAAAAAAACATGGGATCCTAGCTTTTTTTTAAGTCCAACAACAATGGAGGGTTAGAGATTTGAATTTGTGACCTCTCATACTTATGTTAGTTGAGCTAGCAAACATGGGATCTTAGCTGATAAGCAGTAGTTACAATTGCATCGTAAACCGTAATCATGATTAAAAGAAAAGAGATATGATCGTAATTCTAGCTGAGTATATTTCCATGGCATGCGTGATTGATGGTTGTAATAAGATACTGATGTCTAATGTGAGTGATAAGGAATTTGGGTCAAACCTAGATATTCAGCAGCATCATTCGGCAAATTCATGACAACTTGTGTTATTTTAGGAGCTTTTTCACTTGCAAACATAGCATTGATGAATCTCCTCGCGTCCATGTTAAAAACCTTGAAAGTGGTAAAGCAGAGTAATGAATGAGAAGAAATGCTATCTTATAATCATTATACAGCAGAGATGGAGACTAATAATGAACGAGAATATCATTCTACCTTTTTTTTCGGTCGAGAAAGGATTATCAAAGTTGCAAATGTTACAGATTTCATACCTTTTTTATTTTTTATTTTCTTTTTTGTAGGAAACAAAAACATTTTTATTGATACGATTTCATACCTCAATCTTCCTCTCTAGCTTATTGGCTACACTATTTCTTTCCAGATACTCAACCGCATGGGGATTCAAATCATTGGCATATACTTTCTTTACTATTCTTGCGGCACCTATGGATATTGGACCAACTCCAGCAAAGACATCGCCTGTTGATTCCCAATTTTATAAGAAAAAAAAGGAGAAAAATGGTAACATTATTATTTTGTTCCTATATGCTATAAGAGTCTGTGCAGGCAGAAACTAACTTCAGGAAATGTTCAGAAAGCTAAAACAGAGAAATTCTAAGTGAATCTAAGGCAGACATACAAACAACATCATTGCAGGTAAAGCCACTTAGTAGCCTTTGTCTCTCAGTTGCAAGCCTTGAATTCCAGTACCTGCAAGAGGGGAGAGATTAAAAATCCTTCCTAAAATTTCTACTTCCAATTTTACAAATTCCTCTAATCACGAATCATCTATTCAAGAATCTTTTTATAAACATGTTATATTACTATTCCAAACATTGCTATTGATAATGCAACTTATCATGATACTTTGGATCAAAGAGAGAACTTTCAACTATTAATTTTTACAAGGTCTTGAGGAGAGGAGAACTTACACTGTTGCCAAGTCCAAATGAAATCGCAAACCATTCTCAACTACTGTGGTTACAAGGGAGTGATTCCCAGCCAAAACCTCGAGTTGCATCGTCCTGTAATCATTGTTGATGACATCAATCTTATTCACTACAGTTTGTATCTTTGGCTTATTTTTATCCAAAACAACCTGAATGGAAAGGCTGCTTTTTTATGAGAACAGATTGAATTGCATTATATTTGATAGATGAAATATAATCTACTTACCTTCGCTATAAGCTTCTTGTATGGGAGATGGTCATCTCTAAGGTTTAGGTGTGCAATATGTCCAACGGTTTCAAAGGCTGAAGGAATAATCATATCCTTTGGAAGCAAGGCCTCCAAAACCTGAAAGCAGCGCAAAGGACTTTCAACGATGAATCTTAAGATCCAACTTCTGCAATCTGACATGCATCAAGCAGAGAAGAAAATTTAACTGTTACAGCATAACTAAAACTATTTTCTTTAACATGAATAGAGTTTGTTAAACAGTCGAGTAACTAGAGAGTATACAAAATGTAGAAGTGAAGTCATCATAAGGGCTGATTCAGTTTACTCAATTCTGAAGGCTTTATTGAGTGGGTGGCTCCTAGTTTAATGTTCAAGCATATGTAAGTGTTTCCACTTCTAAGTTTAAAAAGATTCAGATACGGCCTGTGAATGGGATTTTTGACCTATCAATCAAATAAAGAAATTATTGAACACCAAGCTCGTTGGAAACTTTAATCTTTTGTAAAAACAAATTACCACAACATTGAAGACTAAATACACTTGAAAGCTCTTTTTTTTAGTTGAGAATGAGAGCTTCGCCAAACTACATATCCGTGCCACCATCCCTACAACAAGGGATTTTACAAGTAAGTTCACTCATGGGTTTCAAACCTGTGATCTCCAAAGGAGAACCCAAGCCTCTACTTACAAGCCCGAATTGAAACTCTTACTAAGCAGCATCAACAATGATTTTAAAAGCAATACCAAATCCCATTACAGTGAGAATGAGAGAACGAACTTAAAGAAAAAAATTCAACAGATTTTCTACAAAAATATACTACACTGTCCTAGTATCTCCTCAAGGATAAAAGAAATTAATCAAATTTGAGAAATGAAATGATAGAAAGAATTAGATACAAGTGACAAACAAGCCTAAATTTTCCCTTTTGTGAATACCTCATTCATCTGCCAATAATCATAAAACAAAGTAAGCCTGCACCTCACAAGCTCAGCTGTTGATTTCATGCTTTCTTGGGAATCTTCTTTCAGCAGAGCCTGAAGTGCAAGAAACCCAATTCTAAACTATAAATTCTTGTATAGTTTAATGAATAGGCATACAAGAAACACTAAATGCAGATAAATAAACATGAAAGAAATAAATCTTATATCAAAATGTTGAACAAGTAACTAACATAACAGCCACCTTAATCGCTGCCGGAAGCTCATCTACGCCTTTATCTGCATATCGTTCATCCAAAAGCAACAATCTAGTCGAACCCCTCCATTGTCCACCTTTAAACTCATCTCCCAACAATCCCTTCATATCCTCCACTTCCAGTTCATCACTTTCCACAACCTCCACAACTGCAAATTCACTTTTCCCCATTCTTCCCATCCCTTCATCCCTCTCTTCTTCCCTCTTCTTCTCCTTCTTCTTCGGCCTTGAAATTTTTGCCAAATTTCTAAAGTTCACATATCCTCTAGAATCAAAAGTTTTCACTAGCTTTTCCCTGTACAACACAGGACTCAAAGGTTCCCCATCCCCCTCAGCCCTCCCATAAATTCTCCGGTGCAGCGAAGCAAACCCAACTCCATCTCCATCTCCATTGTCCCAATTCTGCTCTCCCACAAGCTCCACCAATCCGGCCTCGACCTCGTCCCCGGGAACCCTAGCAATGTTGCGAACCCTAGGCCAATTCAAGAGATGGCCGCGCAGCCGATTCTCGAGCTCGAAACAGCCTTTGGAAGGAACTCGAAGCGCAGCAATGTCGAAATTCCGAGTGAAAGCATCTTCATCGAATGCAATTTCTTCATTTACCTCGTTCTTCCCCGGATTTGCGATTAGGGTATTGAGACCGGGTAATGAATGATCAAATGGCGGCTGTTTGGACAGAAATGGAGATGAATTGACGCCCTTGCGGAGAGAAGGTCCATAGGAGAAACTGTGATCGGAGAGTTGGGATCGGGAGTGAATTGTGGTGGTGGAGAACGGCGAGGCGAAGTAAATCGGGAGAAATTGCTTTTGGGAGAACACGAATTGAGGCTTCAGAAATAGCTTCGTAACCATAATCTCATCGGCGATTGGCTAGTCGGAGACAGGTTGCTGGTTAAGAGAGATGAAGCGACGGCGGCCGGAGATAAGAATGTCGGAGATGAACGAACGGGATGAAGAAGATTGGCTTTGGAGAAGGCTTCTGTGATTGGGCCGTGTAAATTTTACCAATATCTTCTAAAAGATGCTCATTATCCGATTATCCGGTTAGATTTAAATTTTTACTTTCAAAAAATTCAACTTTAGGTAGGAGTTATATTAAGTTTTATTAACTCCTCGTAGAAAATCTATATTCAAACGAGTTTTTATTAATTTCTCATCATTTTTAGTTTTAAAAATAACTCTTATTTTTAACCATTCATTTATAACTACTCAATCATTTATAATCATTTATTTTTAATCATTCCTTTCAAATCAATAAAAATAACTCATTTTTAACCATTCACTTTTAATCCTTTCTTTTTTAACTACTAAAAATAACTATTCATTTTTAAATCTACATCCAAACAATATTTTGACTCTTAACTCCTCTACAAAAAAAAAATACATCCAAACGAGTTTTTGACACAACTCTCAATTTTTAACTCCTCAATATAACTCCTTAACTCAAAAACTACCTAAATATGTAAAACAAACATCCCCTACGTTTAATTGAAATCAAATATATGGCATTTTGATACATAAATTCACACTTATACTATAGTTTTTTAATTTATGAGCTATACCAAACCTAATATTAGCTGTTTAATCAATTAAATTAATTTCTACATATATTTTAATCTAAAAAAAAAATCTACATATATTTTTCCTTTGACTGGTCTTTATCATATATTTGTGTTTTTTACCATTCTTACCTTTGATTTTCGATGTATATAGTGGCATTGAATGTTAATTAGTTGTAATGCACATTATATTTTTAAGTTTAAATATTATACAATAATGGATAAGAAAAAATATGAAAGTAATGAAAAAAAAATGGTCAATGGTGCAATGATTTTATTGTGCGTCGTAAGTTCGAGCCCAATAATCGATATTTGTCTCTAATATGTATTAAAAAAAAAAAGTACCAAAGGAAACTTAATTTAGTAACCATGAACATGTATTTTTTGTCATGAAGTCGTGTGCTTCAATCCTTCAATGTCATTATACTAGAAAATTAATCATTAGCACTTTGGATCCAATCGTTATTGCGACAATTGGACCATTTTCTTAGTAAAATAGTGTTCCTAATTTAATTTTAACATGTTTTCATCCAAAACTAAATAGTGAGGATTTTTTAACATTTCTAAATTATATTATTAAAAGTTTTTTTTATACAAATTGAAAAATGGGATTTCAAACTCTGAATTAAATGAGAACTAAATATTAATTTAAAAAATTGAATTGATAAACTAAATTACAACCAAATAATAAAATTATTACAAATATATATTTTTTAAATAGGGAGACAAGCCTTCTTTCTTTTTTTAAATAAGGTGGCAAGACTCTTTAGATTTAATGACAATAAAAATTTTGATTTTTTTTTCTGTGGATGGCGCAAAAGTTTAATGATTTTCCCCTCGTTCAATGACAATAATTATTTAAATTTTTATTTTTTTTAGTACATATTAAGAAATGAGATAAATATCGATTTTGGGGCTCGAACATGTGATATTAGTGTTGAACATATCCTTATCATTTATAAAATAGATGAATTATTTTTTATTATTAATTTGGTATTTATTTCGAAATTGTTAGTGATTTAATAATTTCATTATTTGGTAAATAATTCATTAGGGAGATTGTTCAACTCCACGGTATAAATATGATTACGAAAATTCCTCAATTTTTATTTAAGAAAAGAGAAAAAAAAAAGCCCAACAATGAGTGTTTTTTTTAATTCGAAGCTATTTATTAATAATAATAATAATAATAATGCATACATACACACATACAAATTCTCATGAGCAAATGGGTAGCAACCACAATAGACAAGAGTTATATTTCACGACCTTTTTTTTTTTTAGTACATAGTGGGAGAAGGGGGATCAACAAACCCTATAAAGATGACACAACTACTCTAAAATAATATGAGAAGCCAAATACCGATTTTCGAGCTTGAACTTGTGACCGTGGAGTTGAAATTGATTAACACCAGACAAGTAACCAACTGCGCCACTAACCCTCGGAGATCGACAATAACTAAGAATAATTAGAGTAAAAAAAATTATAAGGATCAACAATAAGTCACACACTTAGCTAGAAATAAAGATTATAAACATACAAAGATAATTCATGAATTTCAACAGGTTAATGATGTACTTGTATTCCCTAAAAAAAAAAACTCCAAAATCGTAGATGAACAGTATAAAGTATGAAGTTACACGTTTTTATAATTGTTGAATTTGTAAGATTATTTGTTTGCTTAAAGGTAAATTATTAGTCAAAATCAGTGTTAGTTTTCTCTCTCTCTATTTTCAAGGGTATTCAGTTATTTAGCTATGTTTACTAAGACACATTAATAATCCAAGTAACTCACTAATTTAAGGGGAAATATAAACTAACTCTAGAATTGTTATTATTATTATTACTTAGTACAAATTGGAAGGGGAAAATCATAAATTTTATAAAGGTACTACTATATTAAAAAATACTAATTTCTAAAATTGAACTCGTCATTGTGGTTGTGTTGAATTAGATTATCACTAAATAATAAAATCAATATACCACCAAATGTAAAATAAAACTATAAACAAATATAAATACAAGAGAATGAAGTTTTCAATAACAACAAAATGGATTGAACCCAATTATAACATTTGATTGAGACATAAATATTTGAACTTTAAAAGTTTTGGGTCTAAAAAGCAGCTAAACTTAAAAACGGCACTCTAGTTGCAAAATGCTTTTAAAAACTAATACATCCTTATATATAAATTCAAATATGTGGGAATAATAACTTAACCATCAAATTGAAGAGGGGTATTATAAACCCTACCTATAATATTTTACTTATTTCAAATAGAATGAAATATTCATTTTCAGATTAAAACCCGACACAAAATTGAGAACATATTATATTTAGAAAATTTTAATACGTGTCACTAAGGTGTTTGGGCAAAAGAGAATGAGAATGATTATGGATAATGAAGAATGATTATGAAGAGAATAATTATTTGTGTTTTGAGGAAATGAAATGATTATGTGAAAAATAAAGTAATGATTATGATGAAAGTAAAAATAGTAATGTAATATATAAAAGTTGTTGACAGGATAAAAAGTAGTTAGAAGAAGAATAAAAAAAATGATTTTAGAAAAATGTGAATATAAGGAGATGGTTCTCCATGGCCCAAACACGAAAAATTATCATCATTTTTATTTCTCTCATTATTCTTGATAGCACAAATACACCTTAAATTTACAACAAACAAGATATAAATCATCTCTTAAGATGTTTTTTTTTTTTGAGAGGATAGAAATAGTATTTATTTATATTGTACAATACTGGGTGTTAATTTTCAGAGTACAGACTTACAAAATTACAACAAAATAAAAACTCAAATATTTGATCATGATGATCCATAGGTTCTTACCAGATATTTCCCAGACATATTTCTTTTGTCTCTGACCAATTTGTTTTCTACTCATTTTCAGTCCAATTCCTCAACTAACACAAAACAATTGGTGGAGACATTTTTTTTAAATATTTTTATATTTTAAAAACAGTATATCTCAATTAATGCCCACTGCAAAAATTGGACGGCCCAGATTGATCCTCCAGATCAGGTCTTATGAATGAGGATCTCAGTTTTTTTTGAGATTTTATAGATCTAAATTGATAGTATCATTATGTCTAGTTTTTGTGTGGTCCTTTGTACACCAACACCAACTTCTCCCTCTTTCTTCCATTGATTCCCAAATTGAATTTGGTTACATAAAATGTTCTTTGAAACATGAAGTTGGTTTTGATTATACATCTCAAGATTTATTTTTAATTTTTTTTTTTTTGAGAAAGATACTTGAACAAAAAATGATCAAAATACATTAGTATGAAGTAACAAAAGCTCCTCTTCTAAAAAAAAAAGTAACAAAAGGTCCTCAATTTAGAGATATAACGCAAATATTATAATTTTTTAAAAAAACTTCAATTTCTCTAAAAGATAAAAGCATTTCTTTCTTATCAAATGCACCAACATGGCTGTTATTTTTTTTTTTACATCGATGCCGCTTGAGTCACTGCTCTATTGGCAACCAAATGATTGTTAATAAAGATTTATCAGCTTCTTTCAAGATTTTTCATTTTAACCGAGTGTTTAAAAAATAAATATCTTACATTGTTTTTTGACATGAGATTGCAGATATATGATGTAAGCCTATATTTATTTATTTTTTAAACAAGGTTAATCATGCATGTCCCTAAGCCACTATTGGAAAACATTGAAGGAGTAATGAGTCTCAAACTTGAAATTTTGAGGAGAGCATACCTTAAAAGCAAGTTTTCAACCATTGTACCATCCTATAATAAAACTCGCATTGTTCTTTCTTGAGTTTTATGCAATATAATTATTTTATAGGTTAATTTATGGCTCGTTTGATAACGTTTTTGTTTCTCGTTTCTTGTTTTTTAGTTCTTGTTTCTTGTTACTAACTTTTTTAGAATAAGAAACAAGAATGTGTTTGATAACCGTTTCTGTTTCTTGTTTCTTATAAAAAATAAGAAACAAAACAAAACTTGTTTGATAACAATTTCTCGTTTCCTTTTTTTCATTTTATTTTTATTTTTTTCTATTTTACAAATTTTTCTATTTTTAAAAAGTTTTTTTAAGTATAATTTTATTTAAAAAGATAATGTAGTATAAAAATATATAATATGAATTAAAAATTAATTAAAATAGTTTTAAAAATGTGTATGGTTTAATATAAATAAACATTTTATAAAAAAAATTATATTTTATGTTTACTTAATTATTTATATAGTTTGATGTTCACTCAAATATATAAGGATTTTATTACTTTGAAAACGGTGCTATTAATTTAAAATATAAAAGCAATATTAAATATATATAGATGGAGAGAAAAAAAAACGTAATAGAGAAAAAAAAATAGTAACGTTTTAACTAATAATGTACCATATGCATTAAACAAATAAAAATAATAAAAAAAATCCTAAAGTGAGATTTGAAGGTCTTGAGTAAAACAACTTGTTACATCACCACTAGGCCAAAACAACTTTTACTTGATAATAGTGCGCTTGTTTATATATAAATTAAACACAACGTCAGGCTTAAAGAAAGAAACAAAATGTAACGACCCGACCCGAATGGGGTTCTAAATAGGCCATTACCTCAATGCATGCATACAAATCTACAGAAAATTTGCAAGATGATATTTGGATTCTAAGTAAAAACTAAAACATAAAACATCCATTTAAAATCAAGATAATTTCCTGAAACCTGTCCCTGTTTCCAAGCACCTGTTCCAAGACAAATACATTTCCAAAACATACTCTGATCAGAAATTTATTTAAAACATACAAACTTTACAACAATGCTAGAATCCGGAAATACATTCAGAAAACACCCTAGGGCTCCGTGCCCAACTACATGCATTCAGAGGACATTTAAATCATAAACATAAACATAAGACTCAAAGTTGAACAACGGGTTCCATGATCATAGCTCCTCCTCCAGCCATCCTGTCTCGCACCATGGTTACCTGTGGAAAACCACATAATAAGGGTGAGTAACGAATTACTCAAGTAAGAATCCCCAACAGAGGGTACAATCGATATACATGGTCATCTAGCAGAAAGATATGCAAGCTATGAATATAAACACAGAATAGAGCACATAGCTTAGCCCACACTTGGGCCTCGGATGCCAACTCAGGGTCTTAGTCCGGAAATAAATCATCACACAAGTCGCCCTATACGAGAAACAAGTCCGGCCTCGCCACATCTCACATCAACGAAAGGTACAGCGGCTCACAATCCCGAGGAGCTCTCGATCGGCGCTATAATGAGCGTAAGCATGCACCGCGTGTGCTCTGCAGACCATGAAGTGCGCGGGTCTAGAGGCAAAGCTGCCCATGTCCGATCACCACGCCTAACTAAATCTTTGGATCGGTGTCACTAACATAGGGTGTGAGACACGGACACGTAAACTATGTCGGCTGAACCACCGCACCTAGGGCCGAGGCGGTCGTGGTAGGCTTACACCAGGAAGCCGTCCTTGCCTTAACATGTGGCAATCAGGGGCTACCGCCAAACATGCCGAGGACATGCCGCATTGCGGGGACGAGGCAATGCCAAGTCATCATCCCGACCGTTGGGGCATTAACAAGCGCCACCTCACCCAAGATTGCGGAGGCCTACCGCTTGGGTTAGCTAATCCCCTCACGGGGTCGGGGCGGAATGACTTGCTCGACGCCCCGCCATGGATGCAAGGTACTTTATGCATCAGGCCCGATGATGCTATCTACCGCAACTCTAACCCCGCCTTAACAATCAGCAAACAATCCAATACAATCCAATACGTGCTCAAAGAGAATACAACGAGCCTAGCATGATACTACGAAGCAAGGAACAGATACATGCATGCCAGAAAGGAACAACCTAGCATGGACTAACATGAGAAACAACATAGGAAATCATGCTAGTCGGGAATTCAGAATAGAGCACTTATCAGGAAACATGTCAATAAACACAAACAAGCATACAATCAGCAATCACATATAATATCGCAGGGTCCACACAACTCCGGTAAGAAATCCTTACTTGGCCGGAAGACCTCTAAACACAAGAAACCTAAGCTGCGATCGAACCCGAGCTACCTAGCGAGAACCTAACAAAAACAACAATAATTACAATCAAAAGGCCCAAATAATATAAAACAAACAGGGCTCAGCTCGGGAGCAACTCACGAGGCACGGCTGACACTCGGACGGGCGGTTGTTGCGGCGAGGCAATTGCTTGGCGTTGCACAGCACAGCGGCTATGTGGCGCACTGACACGGCCTTTGGCTGGCTTGTGGCAGCGGCGCTACTGACACGCCCTGGGAACAATTGGCGAGCGGCGAAGCGCGAACGAGCGGCGGCGAGCAAAGAGGGCGCGCGGCGCGACGACGCGCTCTGAGGACGCGACTTCGGAGCGGGCTGGCGACGCGACGGCAGACGGCGAGGCGCGCGGCAAGCGGACGGCAGATCGAGTGCGCGCGACGGCCTCATCAGTCGACGGCGAGCGGGGCGATCGGGCGACTCGAGGCGGATCTGGGCGTCTGACGAGGCGAGATCTAGCCGGGTGAATTTCTTTGGCGACAGTAGCTCCATTGGATCTGGTGAGTCGGAGAGAGAGAGAGAGAGAGGGATTTGGGGAAAAATAAAAGAAAAAAGAAAATAAAAGGAAAATGGGAAAATAAAAAGAATAAATGGGATTTTAATCCTTTTCCATCCTTATCCATTTTTTCCAATTTTCTAAAAATCCTTAAAATCCTTAAAATCCCATTTCCCGGCTTCCTCCTTCGAGACCCGACTGAAGCAACCTTTTCCAATAAATAAATCTCACTTAAACCCAACTCCCAAAGCAACACTAAGGGCCCGGGCTCGAATCCCAAAGGAAGCACACAACCAACCATCACTTTGCAAAAATCCCAAATCACAACCGAACTTCCAAACGACTAGCCCAAACATCTGGGACTGTGGCCCAACCCAAACAAGCCTCGACGGCGCAGAATTACCTCTCAAGCCACGAAAACCACAAATCCCGCCCGAAGAGCCAAAAGACCAAAATACCCCCAAGGGGCAAAACCGCTCTAACGACCCAACCAACAACCGAAACTTGACCCGAAGGCACCTCAAAAACTGGGATAGAAAACTGGGCTGTTACACAAAACCAAATAAACTACTTTTGGTAGTTTGTCACTTTTTCACATTTTTTGAGAAATGTTTCTCTTTTATTTGAGAAACAAGAAACGAGAACAATTATCAAACAAACCTGTTTCTAAAAAATAAGAAACATGAACAAGAAACAGGAAACATGAACGTTATCAAACGAACCCTTATGTGCTTTTTGACTATTTTTATATGACAACTCAATTAAATCCTACAATATTTATGTAATAAAGAAAAAAAAACGGTTAACATTCATAAATTTGTTAGTTTCTTCAGACCTTTTGATTATTTAACATACTCCATGGTGGTTTTTTTCGACAGAAACTGTTGGCTTTTTGGTCATCTCAAATTAATTAATTTTAACTAATTAATTAATTAATGTTTTGATGATAACAAACTTGAAATTTATTCACCAACAAATACAGTGTTTTGAAGTATACATTTTGTAGAACTTGAAATAATAATTCAAACGCATTTTGAATTACTCAAATCAAAGTTAAGATGAAAAAGTTATGACCTAAAAGATTTTGAATGGTAAATCCCGACATGATAACGTAGCAAAAATTGGTCAATCCAAGAGCAACATGTGGAGCCTTGGATGTTTGACATTTGAGATTTCTTTTTGTGTTATAAAAAGTCAAGGTAAAAGCAAAATAGAAAAGAAAAACAAAGGTATCCATTATTATATTATTATTTGAGGATGTATCCAACGGTAACTTTCTTAAAAGGGAAAGAAAGTTATATATTGTTATACTACTTTTATGTGTTTGTCCAAATGCAAATTTTTTAATATTATAATATTATTATGTCTTGTGTCTAACGGTAACTTTTTTAATATTGTAATATTATTATGTCTTGTGTCTAACGGTAACTTTTTTAATATTATAATATTATTATGTCTTGTGTCTAACGGTAACTTTTTGAATATATTATAATATTATTATGTCTTGTGTCTAATGGTAACTTTTTTTAATATTATAATATTATTATGTCTTGTGTCTAACGGTAACTTTTTTAATATTATAATATTATTATGTTTTGTGTCTAACGGTAACTTTGCATCTTCATGTTTATTTAAGCTTCATCTTCTCCACCAAATGTAGACACCAAGTTTCATATTTCTCAATCCTCCAAAATAAAGAAGTCTTCATTGTTGCTCTCTCCAAGCTTTCAATTTCATCTTATTCTTGAGAGAGAAATTATTGTATTTTGAGGATTTTTATTTGTGAGAGTTAAATTTGTAAATTAACTCTTGGAGAGAGTTTGTTCATCTTGATCTTACATTTCCAAATCATTGTACGGTTTTCTCTTGATCCATAAAAAGAGAGGTTGTAACGGTTTGATCTTGAGCCGTGGAAAAGATCGGGTTTGTTCTTGCTCCCGCATAAAGGAACGTTATAGTGGTTTGACTCTAAGCCGTGGAAAGAGTCTTCATTGTTTTAGTGGAATACCCAAGAGGAGCTTGGGGAGTGGAGTAGGCGCGCCGAACCACTATAAATTCACGGTGTCACTTTCTCTATCCTTAATTTCTTTTATTTTTGCAATTAATTTATTGTTATATTATATTAATTGTCCTTATATGTTTTGTTTGGTTGTTATAATTTTATCTTGACATATTATTTATCGATCTTAATATTAGAATTAAATATGGTACTTAAAATTGGTCTTTGGTAATTTCTATGGTATTCTTGATTAAATTGATTGTTTAGTCAAAAGTAAATTGACTTGTTTAATTGGGCCCACATTAAGCAAAAAAAAATTTATGAAAGTTTAAGAAACCCTATTCACCCCCCTCTAGGGTTGTCATACCGATCCTACAGAAACTAGATCATACTAAATTTAAAGCTACACAATTTAAGTCACTACATATTTTTTTCATAAAAAAAATCAATAGATATGAATAATTAGAGACCAAGTTCGTACAAAATATGCTAACCAGAAAAGTAATTCAACAACATCAATGTATCTTATGGCCAAAATGTCGTTGGTTCAAATCTTTCGCTCTCAATTATTGTTGAACTAAAACAAACTCCACAAGATCTAATTAATAAAAATCAAATTTAACTAAATTAAAATACATAATTTTTTTGTTCAATAATTATCATATATTAAATATTTGTAATAATCTTTTTCATTCATTAGTGTTATTGAACTATTGCTCTTGTTGGTAGATGAGAACTCTACTGATATTATGTATAATTTAATATCCAGTAAATGGTTCAGTCTCTCCTATCCTACAAATTGCTAAAATAAATAAATAAATAAAACAATTAATATTGACCTAGAAAATGCTTTTTTCTTTTTAATTTCGTATCACTCAGCTCATTTTACTTTTGTTGTAATGCTAATAAAAAGAATGAATCTTGGCATGTCCGGTTGGCTCACAACCATATACACTAAAGAATATTCTCACTTCACTTGCACCAAAAGAGAAATAAGAATATTCTCATTTCACTTGTTGCTACGTATGCACTAACAATGCTTATATATGCAAATGAGTAAATTGATAATGCACATGAAAATTGACAAAATAAAATCAAAATTTTCAACAAATACAATGTATGGATAAAAAACATAGAGAATGAGGAGAATGATTCTCACCATTTGGACCACCCATAATGATTCTCCCTATAATAACATGTCACAAAAATCACATATTTGTAATTTTACCAACTATTTATTATTATTTCCATAATAATTGTGTCTTATTTTCATATTTATTTTTCATTCCCGTCATACTCTCTATTATTATTATTTTTTACAATAATCATTCTCTTTACCACACATACAAGAAAAGATTTTGAGGGCAAAGTATTTTCATCTATAGTACAAAATTAAAATTAATTCACATGTAGTATAAAAATTAAATTGAGTTATATGACTAGTTGAGTTCTATTAGTGATATAATTTAATTAATGATAAACTACTTCTATTACTGCTCGAATTTTCTATCAGTGATAGAAATCTAAATTAAATTATATCGTGATAGAAAATAATATGTTATAGATGAATTATTTTAAAAAATTTATTACAAATATAATACAAGAGTAGGAATGTGATGTTGATGATAATTTTTATATAAAATATAATTATACTTATAATAATTTGTGTTCCTAATGATTAGCATGATTTTTAAAAAAATATATTTTGGAAATGAAATGGAGAGAGAAGAGGGAGTTTGGCATGGGTGGATCCAACCAATCATTCCTTACTAGGCCACAATCTGCTGTTGAGAAAGCAAGAATCCATCATGTCCGCCCAAACTCAGCAACCCTTTTTTTTTTGTGAGTCCTCTTTCTCTCACACGTGTCTACCCTCCTTCCCACGTGCCAAACCATCCCTTTCATGTTTGCTTTGCTTTCTCCCTCAGCCGCCTATTTCTCTTACTTACCCCACTCTCAACTTGGCCACCCTACGGACTAGGGACCACTTCACCTTTTTGGACCCCACCCTATCCAAAATCCCCCCCTTTTCTTAAAAACGAAAACCCAGCTATTCGAAACAATTTACTATACCACAATTATTTTTAAATGTGAGGTCAAGATAGTATGAGAAATTATTTTGAATACTAAATAATAAAAAATTATAATAAAAAATTCATGAAGTTTTTTGTTGTCGTTGAGGAATTAGAGATAGAGTAAGTCTTCACCACATGGATGTGTTGGCTCAGATGTTGCACCATTGTCTGCTACAAAAATTTATTTACCTTTTCATTTATGACATAGTTTTTTGTGATTTCGTCTTTAAGAGGCAACCCAACGGTTGAGATTAAGGCATGTTTCTTTAAAAGATTTTTAGTTCCAGACCGCTGGAAAACGTTTAAACTAGAATATCTTTCGAAGTATCCCGGTGCCACAGTCTAGGGGCAAGCTAGTGGTACCTCGGATATAGGAAAGCGAAGCTTTGATTTTCCAATTTAAAAAAAAAAAAGATTTGTGGTTTCAATAATGGCACACAAGCCAAATTTACAGCTCTCCTCTACACATCTATGTGAAGATGAGTTTTACTCTTGGAGATAATAACTTGTTTGAATGTTGATTTAAAATGAGTAGTTAAACAATGATTAGAAATAAGTGGTTGAAAATGAGTTATTTTTAATAATTAAAAATGAATTATTAGGAATGAAAAATTATTTTAAGAAGTTATAAATGAATGATTAGAAATGAGAGGTTAAAAACATTGACTTAATTTTAGTAGTAAAAATGAAGAGTTTTTTTTTAATAGTTAGAAGACTACTTAAAATAAATAAATAAACAGTTAAGATAGGAGGTGATAGGGGGTGTTCATACATTCTCCAAAAATTGATTGGACCAACCAAACCAACCGATTTAGGATCGGTCAGTCGATGTCAATTACAAAAATGGTTAACCGAAATTTTTTTGGTTAAGTCAATCGGTTAACCAAAAATTTTATTTATAAAATATTGATATTTTCATATAACTAAATATATTCTTTATTAAATTATTGTAAAATTAACTTAAATTTAAATGTGCTTCCGAAAAATTAGTCTATATACTCATTTTTTAAAATTAATTCTCAAATTTTCATTATAAATTGTATGATGAATATATATTTTTAATAAAAAACAAGAAAAAATTAATATTAATTAACAAACTCCTGATCATGGATTGAAATTGATTAATACCAAACAAGATAACTAACAACATTTCTAATTCTCGATGAAATTAAATGAGTTTATATTCATAATCATTAATACATTTTAATATCATTCATTAATACAATATTGTACAAAAAAAAGTGACAAAACTTGATAGTATTAATAATTATTAATTTTTTTTTAAAAGTAATCATATTTCTAATTATTTTTTAAATTTCATTAAATTTGACCTTGATTTTAATGTTTAGAAACCACATGGTCCGTACTAAAAAGTAAAACAAAGAAACCAAATGGTCTGCTGAAAAAAAATGAAATGGTCAAAGCGTTTAGAAAAGTATTATGAAACAAACTTTTGAAATAAGCTTCGAAATTGATCGTAATAAAACGACTCTTACTTTTTCTCTCTCGTATCATTTTGTAACGGCCAATATCCAGACGAGGATCTAGGTCAAGAAGAGTGGAGAGGTAGGGGTGGGATCCACCTGACACGTGGCGGATTTACATTTGTCCGTTACTGAAATTTGTAGGACAGGTGTGGGACGACAGCAAACCCCTCTTCTTCTTGTGTGTTAAAAAGATCCTTTTCCGTTCTCAAAAAAAATAAAATAAAATAAAAATGCTTTTCCACATCGTCTCTTTCTCAGCCTAATCGCATCGACGCGCTTCGGTTCGGTCACGCGGCTTGCGTGAAACCCTACGCTCCCCTCGTGACGTGTCACTCCTACTTTCGACTTGCTTATTATAAATTTATTGTTAAATTACCAAATTAGTTCAATATGTATATCATTTAATACCATCTAAAATATTTATCTCAAAAAAAAAATATATATACAATCTAAAATATAGTCTGTATTAACTTTGGATTACGAGGGGATTGAGCTAAGTACTTAAGTTGGATTATAACAATTTAACGTATGTTTGAATCACTAGTTATAATAATCGATTAATTGGTATGCAACTCATCATCTTTGGTGAATGTAATAACTTTTGTCGTGAGTATGTCGTACAATTTTTTTTTTCTTAACTGATCATAATTATTATTATACATATCCAAACACAATTTTTTTGTAACTAATTATTTGTTATAATAATTTTCATATTATATTAATTCATCGTTTATAATAATTGATTATTCATTTTCAAACACATCATAAATAGTTATTTAAGTATGAATGAGATGATGTTTTGTATTTTGTTGATGACATGTACATGAAATTAAAAAAGTGAGATTCCAATCATAAAAAAAAACCATATTAAATTATTAATTTCTAAAAAAAATTATCTAATAAAATATTTTATATTTTATAATCTTTGACATATAATAAATTATAATAATGTACTTTTTTTTTTTGAAGTGATTATAATAATGTACTCAATTAGCCTATATTACAAACGATAATAAATCTTTTTTATTTCTGTTAAATTACAAAATCTAAATTCTAATTTTTGTTTCAAAAAAAAAAAATCTAATTTTTGTAAAATTATAAAAACTAAATTATAATTTGTTTTAAATCTGGGAGACCAAAATTTAAATTCAATCAATTAATTTTGAGACTGATATTTATTTTTGTTTTGTTCTTTTATGTATGAAATTTATGCTTCTTTGCTAGCCTATTTTGGCAAAAACATAATTAAGTTGGAGTTACGTTTTTATGAGTAGTTTGTTTTGTTTTTGTTTTTTTTAATAATAGAAATCAACACAGGAAATAAAATCAAAACCTTCATATATATATTGAAACAGCAAAAACCTTCACAAGTATGTCAATTATACAAGTGTATTGTAATTACACATTTTTCTATTTTGTGCTTAATAAGTTTATAGTTTTTAATTCCATTCTAATGGTTCCATTTTTTTGTTTTTTAAGAAAATAAAATGTGCAAAAGATCAATTTGAAAGTTTAGAAACTTGTTCATATTTTAATGTTTATAAAATTTAAGAATTTATTAGATAAAGTTAAAAAATTGGAAACTTATCATACATCAAAAGTATATAAACTTATTAAATACAAATATAAAGTCCAGAGCGACAACTAAATTTTAGTAACTGTAATTATTTTTCTACATCCAATTTCATATTTTTTAAGACAGAATTATTTGAATGGTTAGCTAAATTTTAAAATCATTGTGTTTTGTAAACTGCATGAAAATAAATTTTATTTTTATTTTTATTTTTTTACCTTTTGCATTTTTGGAAGGCTGTTGGGCTGTTTTTGAGAAGGGTATTTTTGAACTGCCAAAAGAAGAAAAGCTGATTGATGATAATTTTTTAGTTCAATGGATTTTTTTTTTAATGAGGAAGGGAGCGTTTTATTAATGAAGCGATCTAGCTAGAATTTAAGTGGAGTTAATGAAAACAATAATTTTTAACAGGTTGTTTTGTTGTTTATATATATATATATATAATACCCAAACAGTTTTTGATGTTTAAAATGAAAGTGTTGTAAGAAATTTTTTTTATACAAATTCAACAATACAGTTCTCAAGAGGACTTAAGAGGCAGTTTAGTTATCAAAAGGGTCACGCGCGTTAGTTTCATTATTTCACGATAATTTAGTTTAACACTACGGCTAAGTAATACTAATTAGTCCCCCTCTCTTCTATAATTTATACTAAAAAAGACAGTTCAGTCGATCAAGGCCAAAAACTTTCAATGGTTCAAACATTGTTTGGTGAACTTAATATTTTACATTCTTGAATTATATTGGGTTTGAGAATTGAGGCATGGTATCTGATACTTGAACTTCGATTTCCCATTTAAAAAAAAAAAAAACAAACAAACTCAACATTAAATTAGCTTTACCAAAATTTACATTTCTCTAAGAAAAGCTATAATGTCCAAATTGCATCACTCGTTTGAATTTAAAACTAAGTTTACAAAACTTAAAAAATAAGATAAGAAGTGTAACTTGATACACTATTTAATATTGGATAAGAAGGGTGAGTTTAAATTTTTTTTTTTTTTTAAAAAAAAAGTGTCAGTTGAATTGGATAAAAGAACAGTTGCTCTTGATTATATGATCATGACTTCATTACTAAAAGTTAACATTTAAGTTCAAGTTCCATGAATTTTTTTAATGGTAAAGATTTAAATTATTGCAAATTTTAAAGTACAAAATATTATTACAAAATAATATATATATATATATATATATATATATATATATATATATATATATATATTCAGTTGTTACTTTCATGAGATTCTAGGGATCATCAAAAGTAATTTTAATCCAATTGTTTATGTGCAAATATTCCATCTGTTGTCAATCCTATTTTGTCATACTTACAATTTTGTTTAACCCATTTTAAACCCCAATAAAGGACAGGCAAAAATACTAAAAGATGGATCATTAAAGTAGAAATAGGTCTAGGTTAGAGCTATATTTACACACAATTTCTACATTAAAGGCTTCAGCTTTTTTAAATTTAAGAGTGCATATGAAGAAACTACATCATTGCAAGCCTATGTAGGTGTAGCTGCACCTCCAAAATATACTTTCTTATTTTTCATATAATACCCAAATTTTCCCTTCTCCAAGTTTTTTCCTCACTCCCACTATTCAAAACTTTTTTCTTTTTTTTGTCAAAACTTTATTCTCTGCATGATTGTTTAATCTATGGCAAGTTTTGAAATGATGTTTTTTTTTGTTGGTAAAAACAATATTGAGATTATTGTTGGAATTAGCCTCTTTGATAATTGTTGATCAAGAGAACTCATTTGACTCTCACAAGGCAAGGTAAATTTGTATAGTTAGCCATCACTTAACCTATGTGTGCTTTTTTAAATGTTTTATCACCAAACAATAATTAATTATCACTTATTTGTTTTTTTATGTTTTATAAAATAATAAGGAATAAATTATGACTAGATTGAATTCTAATTTCTTAAAAAATAAAAATTGGCAACTCTAATCTAACTGTGTTCAAATAATTTGAACTAAATTTATAATTGATCTCATATATATTAAAATGGTTGATTCAATCATGAAAATTATATTTGACTATATTTATTAGAGAGGAGTAATACTTTCTAGTTATGTAGGAGTTGTGGTCCCCGCTTCCATTTTTTTTAGTACATATTGGGGGAGAGGGGACAAATACCGATTCTTGGGCTCGAACCTGTGTAAGTGGTGTTGAACTGGTTTACAATCAAACAATGAAACCATTGTGACACTGACCCATTAATAAACGGTTTAAAAGTTAATTTCCTACTATTTTTTTGGTCTTCAAATGTTGTAGGATCAGACGGTATATCCCGTGGAATTAGTCAATGTGCACAAAAGCTGGTTGGGATAGTCATGAATATATATATAAAAAAAAAAGTTTAAACAATCTATTAATTTCTTTTGAGGTGAAGTATCTGGCAATAGTAAAAGTGTAAGTCTAATTAAACACATTAAAATTTTGAAGTCTAAATTTAATTTAATTTAGCATGAGTTAGTTAATGGTCAATAACATTTTTTTTTACAACCGATGATGGGAACTTTGTCTTAAAAGACACTAAGATGATTGGCACCTATCATAAGTCTATATATTCGAGTGAGAATAAAAGATTCTACAATTAAGCTAATCCAAAATCTCCAAGCAATGAACTTTACCCCTTTCAGAGTAGTCAATAACAACCTTAAGTCATAAGTTCATTATGTTATTAAAGTGAATAAATTTAATTTCTTTTCAATAAAATAAAATAAAATAAAAAAATAAATGTAATTTAATTTATGACCGATTGGCATTGAAGTTTGAATTTCAGTTTAATCATGTAATCTGATCTAATTCAAATTCTAGTAAGTACATTAAACAAAAGGCTTAAAAAGTGTTCAAACATGAAAACAAAAATTTGTGAAAATAACACAATAGGGGACAGAGATTGATAGGGGAGATGAAAAAAAAACACAACATTATCAGAACATGATCACAAAAACCATGGCCATGTCCATGTCCCATGTAATTCTGCATGTTTTATTTTTTCTCTCTCTCTAACCCTAAACATTATTCTCTCTCTCCAAAATATAAAAACTCACTTTCCCCAACCTTAAAACCTCAAAATCCAAACCCCAATCTCTCATTTTCTTCCAACTCTAAGAACACAAAGCTCAAACCCATCTCCTTCAATGGCGTCTCCAATGCACAAACCCGAACCCACGAAAACCCGACCCAAAAAAACCGCCCACAAGAACCCCAACCACAAAAAACCGCCGCAGAGAGGCCTGGGCGTCGCTCAGCTCGAGCGCTTAAGGCTTCAAGAACGCTGGGACAAATTGACCGAAATGCCCCCTCCGCCTCACCATTTCCAATTCCCCGCCCTCCACCACTTCTCCGCCGCCCCTCCGCCGGTCGTTGTTAGTGACGGCGGCGGCGGAGCCGCCATTTGGAGGTTTGACCACCCCGGGTTGCTCGGAAATGGAGGGTTCATCGGCGGGTTGACGGCGGCCGAAATGTATCCCCACGGCGTTGCAACGGCGGATCCGAAGGTTTTGATCGGAAATAGCATTGAGGCCTCGAGAGAGCTCTCTTCAATCCCAAAATTGCCGCCGCCGGGCGGTTCTGATCGGCGTGATATTTGCTTCAAGGTTCGCTGTAATTAGTTTTTACTGTACGATTTTCAAGACATACTTAAAATGTCGTATATATGAACTTGTTTGGATACCAAGAAATTAATTCCCAGCAATTAGAATCGTTAAACATTAATTTCGCTTTCCTCAATTTTTTTGTTGTGTGTTTTTTCAATATACCCAAATAAAATCAACGACGAGATTTTTGAGTTCTAAATTTCTCCAGAAGAAACGAGTGATCAACTTCAACAACAACCCCGCCGGAGAAACGACGCCGGCCAGTTTCGATTTTCTCGGATTGAACACGAATTCCGCCGCGCACGGCAGCGCAATCCCTCGAAACCAGCACACAGATTTCGGATTCAACTTCAATCTCAACCAGGCAATCACAAAAAAACCCACTAAATAAAATAAAAAACCCATTTCAAAACCGTAAAAATTAACCCGAATGGATTCGGATTTGAATGTTTACAGGGCGGAGCAGAGGTGAAGCAAATCCACCGGAGAGCGGCGGGGAGCGGCGGCGGCGGAGGAGAAGGGAAGGGTATATTAATGGAGTACGAGTTTTTTCCGAGTAAAAATTACAGAGGCTCGGAGTTCGAGGAGCTGGAAATGCCAAAGGAAGATGAAGAATTGGTTTCATTGGCAGAAGAAGAAATTGTACTGATGGATCATGGAGAAGGTTCTTGCATTACTACAAGCTTCACTGACATCATTAATGGCGGTATCAGTAATTCCAGTGCTCTTGATTTGTCTCTCAAGCTTTCATTCTAGATGCAAAAATGGTGGAATCCCATTTTTCTTCATCATTCCCATGTGAAACCAGACTCCATTTATAAATATCTTCCCATTTTCATCTTTCTTTTTTTGATTCATGTGTTTGTTTCACACACACAACAATTTATAAACACTCAGTTTATATTTTAATTAGTATATGATCATTGCTGTCCTATTAAATCCCTCAAGTTAATGTTTTTTTTAGTATAGGTTTAAATTTCTTTCCATATCTCAAATATTGGGTCTGTTTTTCTTCCATGTACATCTTTAGGGTTTAGTCAATTTGGATTGTTTCTAATTAATTTTTGGCTTTACTAAACTTTGATTCAAAGTTTGGTTTTGCCAACTATAATTGTGCATCCAATGAACAAGAGTTGGTTTTGGTACTTAAACTCTCCAAGTTTGTTTCCTTGCAAAAATATCATCATTTATGTCCTTGTTATGTTACTTTGCTACCTTAAATCTTCTTATCTCCATGTTTGTCTTTGACTTGCTGTTTGGCTTGAAATATGTTGTGTTAGTATATACACAATCAATTAATCAAAGCCAAATCATTAATTTGTTAGGATTAATATAGAGGCAAGAACCAATAGAGTACTTTTTATTTGATAGAGTTGTGTGACTAAAATAGATGTTTTATAAGTTGAATAAATAAAATGAAATAATCTAACATTTTTAGGGATGAAATGGAAGTTTAGAGATCAAAATATGATTTTAATAAACATTAAATTTGATTAATTATTTGACAAAAAATCCTAATCCGTTTTGTTCAAAGTGTTAATCCTTTGTTAGATGTTTATGAGTAGTCTATATCCTAAAATACATCTTGAAGAAAACAATAAAACCTAGGAAGATATATATTCTCTAAAATTTGGGAGTTTTTTGAAACTAAGAAAACACCAGCATGGTTGGTTTATAATGAATACAACATTGACAAGGTTATTACAAGAGAAAATACAGCTAACCAATCAAACCTACACCAAAAACACTTATCAACATTCAATTCCACAATCACAAATTTGATTTTGAAAACCAATATTTGATTCCAATGTTATTTGAAAGCACGAGTATCCAATATGCAGGTTTGTGGTCCCCCTCCACAACTTAAATTAAAAAAACACCCATCAACATTTTGAATGTCAAAAAAACCTTTTGAAATTATTTTTTAAAAGGTGATCACCATAGATTAATCTAATAACTATCTTTAATTTTGAAAAATAAAAAATTTACCCCTATTGATAATAGTTAAACTAAACCCTAGACTTGTAAAAATGCTATAAAGGTTTGGATGGAATGGAATTACAAATAGATTATTCCATTTTGAGAGAGTAGAAAAAGAGCTATCCTAGATTGAAATGTTTTATGCATCTACCATCTTTTAAATATGTTAGAACACAATAATTATCAACATATATCTACTTTAAGCATGAGCAGATTAGTGACTTTGCTTTATATTTCATCTAAAAAACAAACATAGATTGTTGTTTTTATTTATATACCAATATAATACATTTTACATATTTATGTGAGACTTTGGCTGCACTCATAGCAAATTACTGCATTAATTTATGAAATTAGTTGAAGTACCAGGTTGGATAGAAGATTTGTGAGGTTTTTGTCTAGGGTTTGACCCTTAATTATATAACAACTCACCTTCATAAACCCTGAACCCTCCAAGTACATCATCAAATTTCTACTATAATCAATTAGGGGATTTAAAATGAGTAATTACCAACTACGCTTCAACAAATTAAATCAAAACGAGTTTTTGTAACTACTCAAAACAACTTCTCATTTTCACTACTAAAAATAACTCTTGATTTCTAGCGATTCATTTCTAACTACTAGAAAAATAACTCATAATTTTTATTAATTTATTTCCAACTATTCAAAAGTACTAAAAAATAACCATTTATTTCAAATTTACTCCCAAACAAGTCATTGTCTCTAAGTCTTCTACATAAAAATCTCATACATACGAGTTTTTTACGGTGTAACTTTCGATTTCTAACTACTCAAAATAATTTTTCAAATAAGTCCTCATCCAAACAGCTCGTTATCATCTTGGCATCCAAAGAAGAGTTTTATGATAGAAGTACTGTAATTATTGTAAGGGAGTATTTGTGGCGACCACAAGCAGTTAGAAAATTAAAGGGATTAAGGGCGGGCGGGTAGAGAGAATGCGAGTGTGGGGGCAGGTAAAAAGGGTAAAATATAGAAAGAGGAATTTACCAGAAGTGAGGGTAAATATGGAGATACAGAGACGGTAACACAAAAGGGGTTACGCAGAAAGGCTATAACATCAGAATCAGAATCAGAACACACACAGCCCAGCAGTGGCAAACAAACTACGGCTTTTCTCTGCTTCTCCATTGCCTGTTCCACCATTTTTGTTCCCACTTTTCCTTCTTCCTTTCATTCAACCCTTTCTCCATTGCCTCTAAAATAATATAAGCCCTATAATATGAAATTCAACAAAATTATTTCTCTATATTTACTCCTCTTTTTTACAGCTTACACTTGTTATGCAAACCGCAATCAACAATCGATATGAATATGTGAAAACAGATAACGATAACGCAAGAGAAGAAGAACGAAGAACACACACATTGTGTTAGTTAGTCAACGGGCAGAGAGGGAGAACGATTTTATTAAGGAGAGGCCGATTTAGAATGAATGTCAAAATACGGCTAAGATTTAATTCGAGTTTATATAGACACTCTTATTAAATCGCTCAATGCGAGATGCATTTGCGCCCGGGATGCACTAAGAAAATACAAATACATTCGCTCATATGAAATGCGCAATGCGAGACCCCCGACTACTGATCGTAGGCCGGCATTGACGCGTTCAATGAATGTCTCAACAATGCATTTTACAAAGACCAAATACCAATTCTTACCTCATATAGTAGGACTTCCCACTCTTTCAATTTGGGACAATTGTGAAATCCTAACAATTTATGTAATAGAATCTCAGACTTAAGATTATATAATTGGATTGCAATAATCTTAACACTAACTACGAAAATTGTTGCAATTTCAACGCCCAAGTAAATTTTGAATAACTAATAAGCGATGAGTTCCATTCATGATAGCTCCCTATTTAAAAATGAATTTTTATAAATTTTCTTAACGTCCAAATGTTGTAAAGTCTGACTTATGACTCGAGACAAGAATTAAAGTGTCTGCAAGCTCGCTTCAACCATCACAGATATATATATATGAAAAATGTTTAGGTAAGTCACGATTTATAAACCACTATGTATACCACAAAGATGTTTTTTTTAACAACATTTAACCTAAGTTTATTTTTATTTAAGTATTTGGGTCAAAAATATATATATATATATATATATATATATATATATATATATATATATATATATATATATATATATATATATATATATATATATGTGTGTGTGTGTGTTATTAGACTATTTTTATGGAGCAACTCACGTGATCCTACAAATTTAGACGTTAGAAAAATAATTAATTCATAGGTCGGTGAATTTTGACATTGTTACTCAATGGTTAATTTATACATTTGTTTTAATTTTGAGTGAAACTTGATTTGTATTAAATTGTGTGGGTAAGTTATAAAATAAATTGAATAGAACGTAAAAATTACAATATTCGACTAAATTTAGGATTCAATTTGATGAAATTGTTGATAAAATTGAAAGTTTAAAGTGAACATAGATATATCTAGACAAGTGTGGGGGTCTAAACTGAAATTTCCCTCTCCTTTAAATTATTATTATTGTTTTTTAATAGAAGTCGGGGAATCACAATAATTATATATAGAGGGTACTACTCTTTTCGAACACGTGGTCGTAGGGTTGAATTGAATTATCACCCAACAATAAAATTAACACACCATCAATTCTTTCAGTAAAAACATTACAAAAGGTAGAATAGAAATAACCAACAGTTGCCATAGAAAGTTTGAGAGCAGGAATCTCTACCCATATGGTTAAATTTTATTTTCTACCATTTTAGTCCCAAAATATGGATACTAAATTTAAGTTGGGCCCAGGCCCAGACCATTAGGTCTCGTTCAAAGCAGTTCAATTTAGCCCATTTAAGCAAAGCCCATCCAAACATTTGTCTCCTCTGAACATTATTTCATATTTCAATTTCTTTTATTTTCACTGCTTTCTTCCATAATTTCCACTGATCTGTTCTTCCCTTTCGCAGAATTTTCTGCAACTCCAAATTTCTGATTTCTCCATGGATCCTCAACACCCGCTTCGTAATCCCGCCCTGGAACCTGACCCGAAACTACCCACCATTAAAATCCACCATCCAGCTTCCCCTCGCCACACCTCCTCCTCCACCCCCTCCGCCACCCCCACCCCCACCGCCGGCGCCCGCCGCAAGATCGGCGTCGCCGTCGACCTCTCCGAGGAGAGTGCTTACGCCGTTCAATGGGCTGTTCTGAACTACATTCGCCCTGGCGATGCTGTCATTCTCCTCCATGTTAGCCCTACCTCCGTCCTCTTCGGCGCCGATTGGGGCTCTATCGACGTTACTCTCGATTCCCCCGCCGATAACCCCGATGACGAAGACGCTGCGAAACGCACCGACCGCTCGAAGCGCAAATTGGAGGATGATTTTGATGCTTTCACTGCCTCCAAAGCTGCTGATATAGCTAAGCCTTTGAAAGATGCTCAGATTCCGTATAAGATTCATATTGTGAAGGATCATGATATGAGGGAGAGGCTGTGTCTGGAAGTGGAGAGGTTGGGGCTGAATGCCCTGATCATGGGCAGTCGGGGTTTTGGTGCAGCAAAGCGTGGAAATGACGGCGGGCTCGGGAGCGTTAGCGATTATTGCGTTCATCATTCTGTGTGTCCCGTTGTGGTGGTGCGTTTTCCGGAAGAGAAGGATTTTGGGATCGGTAGTGGTTCTGTGGCTGAGGGAGCGGAGTCTAAAGGTTAGACATCTCTGTTTGCTCTGCTTGTTGAGATTGGTTCTTACATTATAACTGTTAATGGGCTTTGTTTTCTTGATTTATAACTAGAAGCGGTTTTAAGTGGGGTGTTGCTTAGTTTTCTATGGGAGTAAAGTTGAGGGCATGTTGAATCACAATGTTAATATAATCTCCTAAGTACTTGAATTTCATGCTTATTTATATCTCCTAACTTGTACTTAAAGAGCATTGATTTGTGATTGCGGATTTACTCTCAATGTATGTGAAATTAGGATTTGGTGATGACTGATGCTGATATTTGGGATATTTGAAAATGTCCTTTTCGAGTAAAATAATAGTGTTATATCTCAATTTCTTCTTTTAATGTTATATGGGTGGTTACATTCTGATTATGACAGTTCAAACTTATAGTTCTTGTTGTCTTGAGTAATGACTGATGTTGATCTTTGGGATATTTGAAAATGTTGTTTTCGAGTTAAGTAATCGGGATATACTTGTTCTTTGTTTCTTTTAATGTTACATGGGTGGGGTTAGATTCTGATTCTGACAGTTTAGACTTAAAGTTCTTGTTGTCTTGAGTGATCCATGCTCCTTTGCCTGCCTCATTGGGAACGTGGCTGATTCCTCAAATGTGCATGATGTGAGTCTGATCTTAAGAAGACATTACTTGTAGTTGAAGTTGAATTTAAATACTAAAATTTTGTTAGGACTATGTATATGTAGAACTGCTAGCCCAGCTGCTCCTGTTTAATGTCTTAACCATGGTTATTGAAATCATACAATACATCTTTTTTATCATATGATTTGAAACGAAAGGAATGGAAAACATCGAAAATCAGATGAGTCGTACGATTCATCATACAACTCGTTTCAGAATCTGGATGGTTCCTATTTGTGAATTAGGAAAAAAAAAAAGAAGGAGAAGAAGAAGAAGAAGAAAGACATGCAAATACTTGAAAAAATTAGTAATCCAAACTTTAATTATGTGGTTTGATTTTTATAAGCAACTAAGATGAGAGGAATTCTTATAGAAAATATGCTTAAATTTACTTGCTTGATATCAATGCTAGTTTCTTCAGCCAAGGACATTCTGGGAGGTAATCTTATGAAAGCCAAAATTTCCACGCTATTTGTAAAGGTCCTACCTGATGGTTTTAATGCTAAGTTCCTACACAGAGGTCGGGTCATAGAGACTTGCTTACATATGCCTTATTCCAAAAAGTGATGATTCTAAAAATGGGATTTTTTTCAATTTCATCCGTGTTTCTACCTGCCCTTTTAAGATCATTAGTAAAGTCCTTGCTAAACATCTAAAGAAGATTCTTCCAAATATGATAATTGAATTAGATTCAACATTTATAGAGGGAAGGTAAATTATTGATTCTTTCCTCATTACCAACGGATATATTCATGATTGGAAATGAAAAAAACGGAGGGAGTGGTCTTTACACTTGATCTTGACTAGAGTTATCCATCAGTTGGCCTAGTGGTCAAATATAGGTCTTGTAAATCATAAAGTCCTTAGAGGTTATGGGATCAATTCCTAATGGTCATCTACCTAGAAATTAATTTCCTACGAGTTATCTTAACAACTAAATGTAATAGGGCCAGCTAGTTGTCCCATGAGAATAGAGGATAGCCAAGGTGTATAAGTTGGTTCAAACACTCACGAATATACAAATTAAAATAAAAATAATGGTGACTTGTGTTTTTTTTTTTATAGGAAGGTGACTTGAGTTTATTAGATGCTACCCTTGAAGCTAAATATTTTTTCCCTAAATGGAGAGGGTGGAATGGAAGAGCCCAATCCTTTCTATACTTTTTTAAGTATTAATATTTCTTTCGTCGTCCTCTTAAGTCCTAAGTTAATAGACGTCTACTTCTCTCATGCCTAAAAAATAGTCTTTAGCATTGAGAAGTTTATTAGTAATTTAAATTGGGATCGTAACAAGAAAGAAGGGGTGGAGAAGCTTATGCATGATATTCTCTGGAAAGGGGTGGATGAGGTGAAGGGGTCCCATTTGGTTAATTGAGAGGAGATTTCCAAGGATTTAAGCCATGGGGTTTAGAAGTGAGAAATTTGAAATTTTGCCACAAGTTTTTATTAATTACATGTGAAGGATGCATTATCTAGTTCACATTGGAAAACAACTATGAGTGAAGAGTATTCTGCACTTATGAGAAATCCTACCTGGGATCAAGTTCCTAGGCCAATGGGTCTACGATAAAAAGAATTTTGGCACTTACGAAAGCGACTAAGAAGATTTTTGGCTGCAAATGGGTCTATAAGATAAAAAGAAACTCAGATGTATCAATCTCATAGTATAAGGCTCGATTTGTTGGGAAGAGGTTTCATCCAACTCTAAGCATTGACTATGCAGAGACATTTAACGTTATTGTGAATCTCATAGCAATCAGAGTCCTTTTGACCTTGGCTTTGGCTAACAAGTGGGAAATTCTGACTGCTTGGCATAAAAAATGACCCCATGGTTTGTTGAATGAAGAAGTATTCATGGTACGACCTAAAGGCTTACGCAATACTCTCTCCTCTTTAGTTTGTAAACTAAAGAAAACATTGTATGGAATCTCGGGCGTGTTTTGATAGACTAAGAAGCTTCTTGATAACTCAAAGATTCTCCAATTCAAAGCCTGACATTTCATTATGCATGAGAATCACATCTACTGCCACCTGCTTCATACTAGTTTATGTTGATGACTTGATGATTAGTGTCTCTTCTTCCAAAGAAGTCCATCTTCTTATCTCTCAATTGAACCAAACTTTCTTCTTGAAAACTTTAGCAGACTTACCTTCTTCCTGGGAATCGAAGTCTTGTATCCAGTGGGACAGGTTTATTTCTATCCCAAGAAAAGTATACCATCACAAACAAAACAATCAAAAGAGAGAAAGGAGGGAGGGGGGAGGGGGCCATAACAGCGGATGCATGGAAACCAAACAAAAGCACACCATCACAAAAAACAATCAACAAACAAAGACCAAGACAAAACCAAGCAAATACATTCTGAAAAAGACCTGCAGAATTTAAAAAAGAACATAGGCATGTTCAATCCTAAAATCCAAAGTAGATAAATTAGTCTGCCAGGTTGGGAGCTGCCACTCACAGATTTTGACGAATCAATGAAGTGTTTTGTTTCTGTTAGGTATCCCCATCCGGTTTAGACGAATAAAATGGATTTCCGGCACTCCCATGCAGATTAGAATAACAGGGGAAAGGCTTTCTCGATTGATAACCGATAATGGTAATTACAGCCCAAAACAAGTCTACAACGATTGAACAACAGAATGCAACTAGACAAAATAAATTATAAACTAGGACAAACAAACTAGCTCCATCCAATTTGAGAGAGCATGGAAACTCTCCTTACTGCACCAAAACTCTGGTTCTTCTTGGCTGTCCATTCTTAAATTTCCCTTCCCTAATTTTATCGACTTCTCCCTTCTTTTGTGGTCCCCTCTCGCTTCTCCTCTGCTCCACTTCCAGCCCTTTTTTATTTTTTGGCCTTCCCCGCTCCCCTCTGACATATGTATGAATAGTAGGAGGATTGTCCACGCCCGTTCTTTTACACTCTTTCTCTCCTTCGGTTTCCTTATCTTTTGTCGCCTAATGGGGTCATTTGGAGATTCTAACAGTTTCACTTTCATTCATCAATGATAATTTCAAAAAACTTTCATTCATCAATGATGTGTTCAGTTTCGTACAAAACAAACTCACGATTGATTCCTGAGTGTGTTATCAATGAATAAACGTGTATGTGAGAATTTTTTCAGTCTTAAAAAATATACTTTCAGAAGGAAAATGCGTGTTATATGAGAAAGTTGCTCATTGAGTATTTGTCTTCGGTCCTTTTTGTATTTCAAATAGTTCCAGAGGCAGGATCAAGTGAGGGATTGGTTTACTGTGTCATGTGCATGCTAGAGTTTGTTCAGTTTTCTAATCTTGTTAAAGGATATATACACTTAATTGCTTGCAATATATTGACAATAACATCTTCTAATCTAGGATGGTGCATTCTTGGGCAATCGTGATAGGATTCACATCTTCCTATCTATCTCTGGTTTTAATATATATGTTAGAAGTCAGTATTTGAGGCTGCCTCTTTGATCTTACTTTTGAGGGACTTCTTCGTTTTTGAGGGGAGAAGAGAGATTTTCATTTTTGGTTGCGGTATTCTCTTTACTTGTGACTCTTCTTCTTCTTCTTCTTCTTTTTTTTGAAATATGTGACTCTTCATCGGTTTACTAAAATGCACTTTTTTATATATATAAGCCATTAATTCTACTTAGAAAGCTCAAAATACAGAGAAAATGAAGTTGGAGGCGCACAAAGGTTAGAATTTTTCGGATCTCTCCTAAAAAAAACTTAAGAAAACAGTCCATACATGCATAGAAGACTGAGGGAGCGTCGTGACTAAGTTTAGTCCGATCAAGGCTTTCCCTTGCAGAATTTTTTCCTCATACAATCGTTATGATGTTTTCCCTTAGAACTTTTTCAAAAATCAAAATAGAAAAGGAAAGATTACCGATATTATGTATAAGATTATTGCTATTTTGGATGTGCAGTCTACTTTATATTAGAATACCTCAAAGTGTATATTTTTTATGATACTCGTGATGATTACAATACAGCCTATATTGTTCAATGAAAGGTTTCTTATCCAAAAAAAAGATTACACAAGAGGACTGATGCCCTATTTATAACAGTAAGAGCACAAACAGTTTAATTAAACTAACTAAATACAACAGAATATAGTTCTAACGGCCTAACTATCTACAACAGCCTTAGGTTCACTAATACTTTTAACATGATATCCAAACTAATTTATGTATTATATTTGTGCTTTGTAGTCAACAAGACTACAATATCCTTGCTTTGTCGTATTTCATTTGAGTTTGTTAATTGTATTTCAACAAATATAAATTGTCAACCATCACAGATTGACCTAGTGGTCAAAGAGGTCTAGAAGATCTAAATGGTGATGAGTTCAATCTATGGTACTCATTTACATAGGAATTAATTTTCAATGGGATTCCTTGACACCTCATTGTTATAAGGTCAGTCGGTCTATCATGTGAGAATAGTCGACTCAAGGTGCTTATAAGTTGGTCCAAACACCGATATATTTTTTTTATATATATCTGTTGTCAATGTATTGGCCATGCCTCTTCTTCACCTAGAACTTGTATGGGTATCACTTCTCTATTTATTAGCAATTTTTTATTATTTATAAAAATTATATCGACAAATGACAGTATGTTGACTCTCTTTTCATAGGTGTTTAGCTGGTAATATCCCAATCAGACACTGATTTCCCCATGTGCAAGTAAGGATACGTAGCCAAGCGGTCTTTATATCTATGCAATTCTCTGGCTTATTTTACTTCTTCAAGTGAAAATTGTGTCTTTAATATTCATCATCTTACTGAAAATGAAGCGAAATGATGATATTCAAATTAAGAATATTATACCTGCGATCATGTTTTCAAGTTTCATATAATCTGTATTTCTTTGTTTAATTTTTCCTCGTATTTCTTCATGTAGTTTGTGTTGAGAAGCGTGCATGTCAACCTGATTAGCCGTGATATGAACTGGATTGTTGGTTTTGAGTTTGAATTACAGAGCCCCTCTTTTTCGAGACAAAGAAACTGGTGAATAAGGCAATAATGTATGGATGATTTGAAGTTGATGTCTGGCATTTTAAACTGCTTTTTTGTTTTGTTTGATATCAATAATATTTGTCTCTCTTCTGCCGTGTTTATTTATCTGGTCTATAATCGCTGACATCCTGGAACAAATTTGATATGTTGCATTGTGAAATATACACACTTCCTTTGTGCTTCAAAGTCAGAAATCTCCATTGACCTTGTTAAAATTACTCAGGAAAAAGCTCTCTTGTTTTCGAGGATTGTTAGGTAAATAGTAAGTATGAGGTTGGAGTAGCCTAGTGATCAAGATGATCTTGGAGAATTAAGAGATAATGAGTTCAATCCATAATGGTCACCTACGAGTTTTCTTGACATCCAAATGTTATAAAGTCAAATGGTATATTTAGTGACAATAGTCGAAGAACACACAAGCTGACATGGATAGTCACGGATAAAAAAAAAGCATGAGAGTCAGTAACCAGCATGGAGTGGCCTAGTAGTCAAGAGGATTTTGGAGAATTAAGAGGTGATGAGTTCAATCTACTGTGGTCTCCTACGAGTTTCTTCAACATCCAAATGTTATAAAGTCATACAATATATTTAGTGACAACATCCAAGGCGTGGGCAAGTTGGCTTGATCAGTCACAGATAAAAAAACATGAGGGTCAGCAAAACTTCTTCAAACATAGAACTAGAGTACATGCCGGGGGCTCTGAACTTCTAATCACTTTTCAACATTACGTCTTTTTATCGGTTGAGCTATGCTTTTTTTATCCACAAATGTCTAGGTCAACTTGGATAACTTGACCATTCTTACTGGAGTATAGGAAATATATAAGAAATTAATTCTCAGGTAGATGACCGGCCAACCATAGATGGAACTCAAATCTTTTTAAGTTGGCGTTGATATTCATCCACGTCGAATACTTTCTGGAATTTACCTATGTCATAAGAGGTTATGGGTTAGGAACATTAGATGAGTGAAATTTGATTCTGCATTTGCCAATCTCTGGAAGACTGCAGGTACTGGAAGGATAAACTTGGAAGTATTAGAAATTATGTGCTTTATTCTCACCCCTAACTTTCTATCTCTTTTTATCTTTCTTTTTCAGCCACTTATTCTTGTCTGTCCACCTTGCATTTAACTCTGACCAAGTATGATGACTCTTTTGTGTGGAGTTTTGGAGGCCATAACATCCTCTGCTCACCTGACTTTCATTTGAATAAGTTAAATGCTTGCAAGTTAAAAGCAAGCATAGAATAATTGACCTTGAACTAGATGATGGAGGACACTCCCAGTCGAACCATCTTGGTCGTAAGAGCGATCGACCAACATTGCGAGACCAACGAAATAAAAAGTAGCTTTTGCTACACCGTGTGCCTTAACGTTGAACATGGGGAAGAGAAGAAAGTAAAAACTAACAGATTGTGAACAAATGTTGAAAATAGAAGCTCCAACATGAATGAAGATTGAGTTGTTAGACATTTTCCGGTAATAGCTTGACCAACGAAGAGTTTCGATTCTTGTCTACTGCTCACTATTTACGATTACAGTGTCAAGAAAATGATTTATCTTAAAATTTAAGAGGTTATGAGTTTAATCTATAGTGGTTATCTATGAATTAATCTAATTGTAGGGACATACGGTACGTGGTGTAGGTTTGCGTAAGCAGTGTAGATCTGGATAAGTTAATTAGATACACAAATATTAATAAGAAACAAAATGGCAGTTGTTGGTCTAACCACTTTAGCTCTTCCAAACTAAAAAAAAGTGGACCCTTTGCATAAAAAATGTGGACATGACTGATTCTAAGCTTTTCATATAATTCTACATATATATTTGCGAAGAAAAACCATGATTCTTATACATTGTTTATGGCAAAAAGGGATTTCCTTATGACCAAATATCCCAATAATTGCAATAAATAATTGTAACTTTGTAGGAACAAACTGAAAAAAGTCTGGGAGAGGATTTCTTTTCAACAAACAAGGTTACAAAATTCTTGCATGATATTAGAAAATATTACCAGCTGTATTATTAAGAGTACCTGCCAATTTCTTTTCCATATTCCATGTCACAAAAAGAAAAAAAAAAAGAAAAAAAAAAGAAAGAAAAAAGAGTTACAAAATCATTTTGTTTTGATACTGGGAAGTTTGCTCCATTTTTGTTTTAATTTTTAATTTTAGTTTATGTATTTTTTATAAAGCTTAAAATTCGTTTTGTGTCCGTTTTCTTTTCTGCAAATATTTACCTAAATTTCTCTATTTGCTTTTATTTTAGTTTTGCATGTATTTACAAAATGTTTAAAATATTACATGAATGACACAATAATGAAAATATTTACACACATAGCAAAAAATGTAAATTGATAGAGTTTCATATTGATAGATTCTATCAATAGAGACTTAAAGTAAATTAATAGACTTTCATTAGATTCTATCAATAAGGGCTGATTTTTTTTTTTGAGTACATAGTGGGGGAAGTGAGACCAACAAATCCTACATAGAGGGCACAACTACTCTCAAATAATATAAGAGCCAAATACCGATTTTCGGGTTCGAACTCGTGACGGTGGAGTTGAAATGGATTAACACCAGACAAGATAACTAACTGGGCCACTGACCCTCGGTATCAATAAGGGCTGATAGAATCAATTACTGGTAAAATTGATAGACTTCCATCACTAGAAAATGATAGATTCTATCAAAGCTATCAAAAAAGTATATAGAGATTTTTTTTAAAAAAAAAGAGATAGAATTTACTATAAACGAATTATTTTTAAAAAGTTGCTATAATTTAAATTGGGATCAAACTATATTGTGCAAATTCCCTTTATTTTATCAATTTTAGGAATAGGTTTAAGTTGTGTTTTTTCTTATATTATAATAATTATTATTAAATCAATTTGAATAAATCTAACTTCAAACTTATGGTAGTGATCAATTAAAGATTAAAATGAGATATTTAAAAAATATATAACCTGAAATTGAACCAAGCATTCAATTGGCCAATGGCTTTCAGCCAATTTTTATAAAGACAGTGTTGATATAAAATTATGACAATTTCCCATCACAAAAGCAGGATGAAGCATGAAGTCAAACACTATAGAATTAGGGTTGAAATAGTTAAATATGTTTTGCAAAATATGTGTGCAATTGCAAATGGATCTAAAAACATGTGGCTAAGAAAAATGTTGGCAAAGCTATCATGATAACCCAAGAGAGACAATGAAAAAAGAAGATTCTTTTTTAAGCTGATTTTTAAAAAGAGAATAATGCCAAAAACATAAAAGATAAAAATGGATGACAAAAATTAAATTTGGGGCAGTGGTAATATCTATATTTGGGCATATCACAAAGGGAAAAAAAAAATTAGCTTAAAAATAGCCACACAAATTAACCCAATAATAGTATATTTTTAAAGGTTGGTTGGTTTAGTAAATATGGGTGCCAAGTCATAATCAATCCTTGAAATCCTTTGCCCAAAATTTACATTCAAGTCAAATCCATCTCTTCCTACAAGATACAAGCCATTTGCATTACTTTTATTTTTAGACCAAATTTCCTATTTACCTTTTAACAAAAATAAATAAATAAAATCCTATTTAGTTCATGTTTTTTAACGTCGTTAATTAAAATTACTATCAGAGTGTTCACGTCATGATATGCAATTAGATAAATATTAATTAAATTAGTGTGATGTGCCATATAAATAAATTAACCATTTTGAGCTACAGTTTTTTTAATCAACCAGATAAATTGAATGTTAAAAAAAAAAATGAATGCTCAAAATCTCTCTTGCAAACTTCAATTACTACATCCCAAAAGTGTGGTAACAATGTCCCAAAGAACAGTAATTCAAGTTAAAGATTTCAAGGCATACTTGTTTGAAAGATCACTTAGTTTGAATTTCAAGTTTAAAAGAAAAGTATAAATAATCAATAATTTCTTTTTACAACACTCTCAATTAACAAAAATTAGTTTCTCAAAAAAAAATAACAAAAATTAAGTCTGAATAACCTAAGAATCTTATTTTTTTTATTATTGTTTTTTAAAAGCGGAGATAATGGAGGGAATGTAGTTAGAATGACAACCAGAAGCATTGCCATTGAATTTTTATTCCTAAAGGCAATGCTTTACTTTTTGCTGACTAAGAATGGTTCTATGATGAATCTTAAACCACAAAAAAATTAGTGACCACTCTAGCGTTGATTAATTATTATTGGCTTTCTATTGGGATCTATCATTTTTTTTTGTAAAAAAATTGATTCCAAACATTGTTTTTGGATGTTTTTAGAGTTTTCTTGATCTCAACTTTTCGTTTTTTATTTTGTCTTGGCTTGATTTGTAGGTCACGTAGTTGTGCTTTTTCAACTTCGTTGTTTTAGCATTTTGGTCTCTTTGGTCCGAGAATTTTAGGATGTAAAATTTATTTCCATGATTAATGAAGTACTTTGAATTCAATAATAATAATAATAAATTTTATGATGAATGATTAGTGGGGATTAATTGATTATGGAAAATTTTTATATTTTTATAACTATTTGGTATATGTTTATATTTTTAAAAATTCAACTAAAATTTGAAAGTTTTACAAAATAAATTTTAAATATTTAATTTTAGTTATGAAATTTGATTAGGATTTACCTACTTCAAATAATTTAAACAAATTTTAATTTTAATTTTAATTTTAAAATTAAAAAAATAAAAAATAAAATGATTATTGAACTTAATGAATAAATAATAATTAATTAAGTTTAGAAAAATCAAAATGTTGTGTTCATGAAATACCTACTTCAAATTTGAATAGTTTGTTCTATGAAAATAGTTTAGAGCTCAAACATTCAAAATTATTCTTTTTTAAAAAAGCTAATATATTCAGGTAAATGCATGGTTTATTGAAATGTAAAAAATAAAAATAATAAAAATAAATAAGCATGGTCTATTAATATTTTAATTACTTATTCAGGTGAATTGAATTTATGCCTTTGTGATAAAGTTTTGCCTAATGTTTATCCAATATTTGACCCATAACTTAGCCTTTGGTCTCTTGGTCCCATCCCAATAAACACCACACATCCTCTAGAAGTTTTCTTCTCAACAGCACATATCCCCTAGTAGACATTATTGAAAAAAACAAATGCAAACAAGTGTGTTGCATTTAAGATGCAAGTTATTATAAAAGTGTTATGGTAACTTATATTTTGGATGTATAATTATTATAATGGAGCTAAAAGATTATTAGATGTATATTATTATTATTATTATTTAGGCCATTAGATGTATATTATTATAGTAGGGCTAAAAGATTATTATCATTTAAATGATAGATTGTGTGCTAACTACTAATTATTATACAAACACGGAGTTTGATTATTACACCCTAATCTAATCCACTCTTAGATGAGGTCCAAACATCCCTAAATCCAAATAGTTACTTCAATTATTTTGACAAAATATTATGTAAACTTTTATTTGAAGGAGTGTTTGAGATTCAGAAAATAATAACTCAAATAATTATTAAGTAAATGATCATAATATAAATCCTATATATAACTGAACTTTCTTTAATAACATAAAAATGAAATATCAAATTTTTTGTTCTAATTTATGACCATGAAGTTAAAAAGTAAGATAACTGACTGTTTCACCCAACAATTCAAAAACAATTTATACAATTTTTTTTTTTGAATACGTATTGGGAGATGGGAATAAATATCAATTCTCGAGCTCGAACCTGTAACGTCGATGTTAACTGATTTACAACCAAATAATAAAACTATTGCACTACTACTCATTCAATACAATTTATACGAGTATTACTTGTACTTAAAGACACAACTAAAATAATCAATTAACGATCAAATCCATCTACAGTAAATCACTAATATAAATCATTTTAAATATTGAACTCTATCTGTATAAATTTACCAACAACCTACTTTTGGTTTATAAAGTACAAAATATTTTTTAAAACTATGTTCGAGAAATTCAATGAGATATCGTATCGTATCTGGCAATAAATAGATAAAGCTGCCAAAATCTTTTGAATGGCTGAAAAACAATAGCAAGTTTTTATTTCCCTCCTTCTCGGAAACACCAAACTTCTTTCTCACCCCTATTTTCATTTTCATTTTCATTTTCATTTTCACAAATAAATACTTACACATAATTTTGAAATATTCTTCTTTATTCTCTTGATATTATTTAGGAATTGTTTTAAGTAAGATCAAATTAAACATTTCGTCATTGAGCTTATAATTGGGTTGATTATGTTTAATAATACCTCCAATTTAATACCGGCCCGTCATTCTTACATTAAAATTTTGTAACTATTCTGTTTCCTATCAAGCTTATATATAAAATTAATATATATAATTTTAGTACAAATTACTCTCTATACAAGATAAAAATAAATAATTGTGAAAAAAAATAATCAAGGGTGTGTTTGTTTTTAGTAGAAAAGAATGTAATGAAGTGGAGTAGAGCCAAATATAATAAAATAGTTAATAATAGTTTTGAGTGGTTAACTACTTGTTTGAGACTTAAATTAATAGTAGTTGAGTAATAATTCAACTACTTGTTTGGATATTAGGATTCATTGTGGTTAAATGATAAATTTAATATAAAAAAATCTAATAAAATTTAACGTGAGATTTGATAGAAAGATTGAAGAATAGTTAATTCGTGATTGTTTACTACAACAAAATATATTAGTAGTTATTGATCACTTTTTATTCTAAAAAATAAACATACCTCAAGGAATTGTCGCTGTCAAATTGAGATTTTTTTAAAAAAAGAAAAAAAAACATTCTAATTTCAAACGCCCCTATAATGAAAAAATTACCGTTGTAAAATTGAGATGTCTGAGTCTATATAGAAGATTATCCTGCAAAAACGAACAGTCTGAATTTTTAAAAAATAAACACCAACAAAACGGCAAGACCAGTAAACTTTTATAATTAATATCGTATTGGCCATTTGTTTTTACCATAAATAGTCATTTCTGTCTATTTTTGTTTAGGCAAAATTATTATTTAAAAAACCTTTGAACTAGGTAGTTTGTGTCAAAATATTCTATGAATTTTGAAAATTTTAAAAATATACCATTAATAAATAAAAATTAAATACTTTTACGAGTAAATTTATATGAAACCTATTAAAAGTTTAGTGTTAAAATAACTTTAAACTTTTAAAAGGTTTTAAAATATTCTTAAATAGATGTTGTGCATGTATCTACAGAACTTAAATTATCAATAGGCTATCTAAGCAGGTTGAAAGTTCGGCCTTCAAAATTATAAGAATTATTATTCGTAAAATGATTGTTTTTTTTTCTTTCATCATATATATTTTTCACGAAAATGAGTGAGAATAACTATAGTATAACAATATTATCTAACAAAAACAAAAATGACCGAATGGGTTTGTGATCTATTTGTTACGTTATTTAATGATAATCCAATTCAATAGCACATTCACATATTCGATCATTTTAATTGTTATTTGACTCTTATTTAATTAAGAGTTATAGTGTAATTTAATTCTGGTTTGTGATTCTTCCCTTCTTCTAAAAATGAAAAAAAAATAATAAATTATTATTGGGTTGAATTTTCTTATTCAAAGTTTCAAATTAATTTAATCATTGTTTTGATCCATTTTTAGCTTAAACTTGCTTATTTAATTAAGTTACTTATATGTTTGAAAACTAAATTAATCATACTACCTTAAAGTGTGGCTTAAGGGAAAAATCATTTTTAGACGATTTTACCCTTAAGTCATACCCTATATTACAAAAATGACATTTATTGGAATATAAAAAAAATTCAAATAACGTATAAGATATTTACAATATCATTTAGATTTTCATCCGTAGAAAATAAGATATTTTTATTAAATCTCATAAATTTTTTTACTAAGTTAGAAGATAAGAGATTTCAACCATCAAATGAAGATATTACAATATCATTTAAATTTTCATGTAGAAAATAAGATATTTTTACCAAATCTAATAGATTTTATTTGACATTTTATATTCTAATTAAAATAATAAATTGAATTTTTCAATCCTAGTTGTCTACATTTTTTTTACAAGAACACTTTCTCTTTGCTTGGATTTATTTTTCTTTATTTTTTTGTTTTGTTTTTTGTTTTATAATAAGTTATGTTGGATTATTTACTTAACTTTTATCTAATTTTTCTTTTGTACAATAATTTTTGTAGAGATTTTTTTTTGCATAATTGTTGCCTTTCTAAAAAATACTTAGAGATCTAGAAAAAGAAAAAATGTTTGAAGAATTATAAGATTATCATCTGAGTTAGTGCATGAGTTCTTTATATTTTGTTTACAACACATTTGAAACTTTCTTTTTGCTAGAATTACTTTCTTGGTTTTTTTTATTAACTTTTCTTTTGTTGCAATTTTGAAGGAATCTTTTGTTGCTTAATTATTGACTTGGAGATGTGAGATTTTTTTTTTGAAAAACGATAAAATTATCATTGGAGGTTAAAAGTAAGTTCATAGATCTATACTAACACTTATTAAGTTTTAAGTTCAAAATAAAATATTAATCGTTTTTTAACATGAATTTTAATAAATTTAATTAATGTGAAAAAATAGTTATAAAATTTAATTTATATTAAAATTATTATTTGATGATTTAAATTTAGAGAAAAAATGTAAGAAACCATTTATAAATATATATATATATATATATACTATTTATTGCACTCTATTGAAATATTTTATTAAATATTTATAATTTATTATTTAAAAAATTATCACGTATAACGCCGTGTTAAAAATTCTAGTTGATCGTAAATAGAGTAAGTTATCTATATTGTAAATGCTAAACGACATTATTTTAGAAACAATGTTAATAAATATCAATATGTGAATCTATTTCAAAATCATTTAACAATAAAGAAATAAATCATTAATCTTATTTATTGACATAAAAATATTTTAAAAATTAAGAATACAAAGGCGTAAAAGCTATCTTTTTCAAACCCAACTAAATATCTAAAATATTATACTTTCTTAAAAATTTAAAGGTTGTTTTCTTAAATGTATGAACACTAAAGGATATTTTAAAAAAATCAAACTATATAATTTCCATCAAAATTTAATATTAGTGTACATTAGACACTTGCTTCAAAATTTAGAGGAAGTTTTGAAATTTTGCGAAATTTCAGTAATTTAGCCTAAGAATAAGTATATCTAATCATGAACATCTAGTTGGGACCCCCAACCATAAAAGGTATCTAAACCTAATATGTTTTTTTTAATGACGAATAAATAAAGACAATAATTAAAGTGTGCTTCGACATGCCTGGCCAATTAATCACTCCTTAATTGGCGCAGTTGGTTATCTTGTCTGGTGTTAATCCATTTCAACTCCACGATCACAAGTTCGAGTCCGAAAATTGAAATCGGTATTTAGCTGCCCTCTATGTAGGGTTTGTTGCTCCCCCTCCTCTCACTATGTACTCAAAAAAAAAAAAAAAACTCCTTAAATTTTAAATCATTCAACACCGAATTAATTTAAAAGTCGTCGAGTAATTCATAATCCCATTGAAAACATATTAAAACACAATGAATAATTAGTTTCTTATTTCTTCAAAAAAAAAATTAGTTTCTTATTTGATAAAATAGAGACTGAAATCATAAATATAAGAATTTAGAATGAGAAAAATCTAGATGGAGCCAAATGCTGTAGCTGGTGTGTCACAAATAGTTTGAAAAAGATTTTTTTTGTGCCCTTAAAAGCTTTAAAAGTTTTGAGAATGACTGCACCCAAATTTTTCTCATTTAAAAATCAAATAGAGCAATTAAACCTAAATTCTTCGATCCGACCCTAAAAAATAAAACACATGATAATAATCAAATAGCAAACCTATGACAATAGACATACAAAACGAACGGTTCGCAAACTAATCCAAACATTCATCACTGTAAAAATAAATAAATACATCTTATGCACACCTCGTCCTAGATCTAACATGAAAAAAAAAATGTAAAAGAAACTGATCATCAACAAAGCCTGTTTAGATGACCAAAAATAAGATGTTACCAAACCCATCAAAGTTGGACAAACTCCTTTTGATCAATTCCAAGGAACAATTCTTAGTCTCTATTTTCTTCCACAAATGAAAAGTTTAGACCCAAAGGAATGACCAAAAAGGACAATAATTTCTCTTTCCAATTCTTAAAGAAAATAATTCATACCTAACATTTGACCAAAACTATCCACCAATCTTTCGCCTGCTGTCTCGTAAATCAAAGACACAGCCTTACAAATAAATACACAGCCAACAGCTAATACACACTCAACCACACAAATAAGGCTTGGCAGCCATGAATCAAGCCATCATTAAAAAACGAGTGGCAAAGCAAAATCCTATTCTATTTCTAAGTGGTACCCCATCTTCTTTCTCTCTCTATCAAAGCTTATGGTCAAGAAATTGGGTATCGTGGATATTGCTTACAATATCTGTTAACATCAAGGAATTGGAGTCAACCCATGGGCATTAACAACGAGGAATAGTAGTCATGGTTTAGAACAAGTTAGTCTAAACAAGAGATGTGAACCACTCCATTATCCAATGGACAATTACTTGACCCAACAGGAATTGGCAATACTCAAATGAGATATTGTCATAACCCTAGCTAAGCTTCCAAGAAAATGGATTGAAAAAGACCAAGGTTTTATTCTCCGCAGATCCATCCATGATACTAAAGGAGAGATGAATGAACCTAAGAGATGCTGAGTTTATAAAAAAGGACATGGAAATTCTTTATAACACAAGGTCTTCCATGATCTAACTATTATAATCCTGTGCAGAATAGTATCAAAATGAGGATTGAAGGGGAAAGAATAATATCAGGATATGCATGATGACTTGGTATTGGATTATCTTCTATGTGCAAAATCCAAAAATAGTGGCTTCCTAGACCTAAAAAAGATGTGGGAGATAATGATGATAACTCCTTAAAGAGATTAGGCGATATGGGTTGAAACATATTTAATACGATTTTGGTATAAAAAGAGATTTGAAGACCCACAAAACACAACAGTAAAACACGAGAATATCTCCATTAAACAACATAGAAACATGGACTGCGGATCTACAAAACACTCATGAAGTGTAGATAAATCAGTTAATAGAATGTGGTTTGGGTTAATTAATATCTGACTAAACATGACAAGGCTTCACAAATGATGACAGATTATCAAATGGAAACAGGTAATATAATCGTCGAATTAATTGATCATGGCAGGCAATTAGAGAGAAAAATGAAAGAACAAGATACTCAAAAAAAGGAGAAACCCAAAAAAAAAACCTTGCCATCTTCCATTGTGTTGTTAGAGAAGGATCAACGATTCTGATCTCGGCTCATTTTGTGTATCCCGAAAATCATTTCCGAAGCATCCTTGACGTCGGTGTTCAGACTATTCTGGAATCTCTCGATCGATCTAACCACAGCAGTAGATTTCAACTCCGCTTTGCAAGCTTCAATCTCAGGGATGATCCCGACTGATTGGATCGATTCTTCGACTCTGGCTTGCTTCATTGGCCTGAGAGAATTCGAGGATGTAACTTCGTCACTGAAAAACGGCCTAACAGCCTGCTCCGCGGAAGAACACTCGAATTCGTTCTGCATTAAATTAGCGAACGACTTATTAAAACCTGTTTCGATCACTAAAAACTATAATAAACTACGAAAATGATGATGATATTCCAGATCCACTTTCAAAAAGGATTTGTACCAAAATCTTAGGTCAAGAAAGCTAAAATTAGTATACGCAGTAGAACAGACAGATTCGGTTCTAATCTGAAATCGCTATTGTTTCTTGACGATGATGCTAGAAAATCGAATGAACGAACAAATGAAATCCGTATACTCGACGATTTCCTTCAGCACAAACAAGTTTAAGAACACAGAAGAGAACAAAACTTAAAATATACATACATCGGAGTCGAGATCTACGCCGCACTCTCTCCTCCGCTTTGATGCACCACCAGCGCCGGCTGAAATTTCGCCCTCGCTGCTAGAAGTCACCGTCGGAGGCGGTGGTGGTGTCGAAGAAGCATAAGACCACGGCACCACCTGGTTTTCGCCGTCCTCGTCCTCTTCTTCCTCCTCGTCCTCGTCCTCGTCCTCCTCCTCCTCCTCCTCTTCCTCGCTATCACCTCCCTCATAACTCTCAAAACCTTCACCGTCGTCAAAATCACCGACATCATCAACTTCCTCCTCGTTATCACCACGCTGCTCTAAACCTCCACCTCGCTCGCATTTACCAGCATGAACTTCCACACATCCTTCACACACAGAAACCGTCGGCGTGAGCTTCCGACCAGACGCCGTCCACGGAGTCGGCGACTGGCAAGCATTACAAAGCAGGCTCCTAGAATGCTTAGCAACAAGAAAATTAGCACAGTGAACCTTCTCGTCGCAGTCCCAGCACAAGTTCGCCTGATCGGACTCGCAGAACATCCTCGCCAGCTGACAACACAGCTCACACTTCTTCATTTCCTCTTCAAAAATCTCCGATCCACGCTTCTCCGATTTCACCGGCGCTGATTTTTTCTTCAGATTTTTTTTGCTTGTTCTTGATCTTCTTTCTCTTCCCTTTCAAGCTGTTCTTTCCGAAAGAAAATGTCTACGAATGAAAAAAGGGGTACAACCTCCTTATAATAGGAGAAACCGCCTGTTTTTACCCTAAATATTTCTCAGGGCTAGTTCCGGTATTTCACTCCCCCCAGCCCAAATATAAATATCTTCAACAGTGAAGACACTTCTCGTGCGCCATCAGCGCGGACGAATCCCGACCCTCCACTGCCTCAGATTCCATCCACCGCCTATATTTAGGCACTTGGCGTACTCGTGTGCGATTTGGGTAAAACTGGTTTGCAGGGGATTATTTCTCGGTTTCAATACTGACACTCATACGGCAGGCGTGTTACCACGTGTCGAGTTTTCATGGAGAGTAAAAATGTTTTTTTTTTATTTATAAAAATGAATTTGTTTTTCTTGGAATTATTTTAGTGACTCGTTCTCCGAGGAAGGGATTGGGTGAATTTTAAGATTTGAAGACGATCCTACGTGGCGGCTGTTGTCCACGAGGAACATTTGCCACGTGAATCCAACCGGAACGCCAACGTGGCAAATACTCCCTTCCCACAATAATTCACTTTCCTTCCTTTTTTTTTTTTTGAATAAAATAAATTTTACCCTAAACTTTTGGAAGTTGTCTGTTTGACATATTTATGTAGTTTTTAGGTTAAGGAGTTATATTGAATATTTAAAAATTAAGAGTTGTGTCAAAAATTCGTTTGGATGTAGTTTTTGTGTAGAAAAGTTAGAGTCAAAATCTTGTTTGGATGTAGATTTAAAAATGAGTAGTTGTTTTTAGTAGTTAAAAAATAATTATTAAAAATGAGTTATTTTGATTGATTTGAAAAAAATGATTAAAAATAAGTGGTTAAATTTGATTGGGCAGTTATAAAAGAATGATTAAAAATGAATAATTAGAAATGATAATTATTTTTAAAAATAAAAATGAGGAGAAATTAATAAAAACTGGTTTGGATGTAAGTTTTCGACGAGAAATTAATGAATCTTAAAAGTAACTCCTACCTAAATATGTCAAATAAACACCCCCTAGTGTTTTCGTGAAATTACAACTCAAATTAAATTTCTTTTATCATACATATATTTAGAGTGTTAATTGGCATCATATAAAAGCATACACATTACAAACATATCCAACATGTGCTAGCAACTCTCACCATGTATCCATCCACCTACAACTGATATCTAACGCACTCATGTGTATGGTTGATAACAACTTTTTAATGATCATTTAATGGAGACAGGTTAATTTCTCCAGGTTACTTGAATTAAATTATATTAAATTTAAAATTCACAATTTTTTTAAAGTACAAATTGAGGGGACCACATACCCCTACTGTCAAATAATGTAAAGTGCAGCATATTATTTTTTATTATCGAATAGATGAGTGGAGTTGAAATAAACTGTGGCCAATTAAAATAGCCATCACACAACCAACCAAAATTTACATTTTTTATTTATAAAGTATTGTGAATTCAAATATTTCCCACCACAATTGTTATTGAAACAAAAAAAACAGATAGCAGTTTTATACAATTTTTTTTTTAATGATTGTTTTAATTTCCTCTCTCTTCAGACACATACTCACACATAAAAGAAAATAAAAAATAATAACAATTACAAATTTTATTTTACTACATATTTTGAATAATTATTATTGAACTTATTAAAATTATTCTTGAATAATACATTTCTAATTATGTACTCCATCTAAAAAATAATTTTCTGATATAATAAAAATTTTATAAAAAATACATAAGTTCATCATCTAGGAGGATTTGGATAAGAAATTTGTTTGATAAATTATTTTGATGAACTATTTTTAGTAGTTAAAAATTGAGATTTTTGTAATAATTTGTTTTGAGCTAAATTTTGTATAAAATAGTTACATCAAAAAGTTTAATTGAATTAATTTTTTTTGTAGATGAATTAAAAATAATTTTTTGTTTGTATATGGATTTAAAATGAATAATTAAAAATGAATTACAAATAAATGGTTAACAATGAGCTATTTTGATTGATTAGAAATAAATTATTAGGAATGAGTGATTATAAATAAAAAATTATTTTGAATAATTTGAAATAGTTACACCAAATAAATTATGGAGCTATTTTTAGTAATTAAAAAATTTAGATTTTTACAATAGTTCATAGTTAAATTTTTTATGAAATAGTTACAACAAAAAATTTAATTGGATTAAATGAAATAAGTGGTTGGAAGTGAATAATTATTTTGAATAATAAAAATAAACAATTATTTTGTATAATAAATAGTTTGAATGTAATTTTAAAAAAATAAATAGTTAATAAATATTCATTTCTAAATCCTCTCTACTTTCAACAATCAAACGCCCCTAAAACCTTTTTCACAATTTATACTAAACATATATTTATAGTAGTTGTAAAATTGTTGTACTCGCTTCTATCATATTTAAAAGCATTAAAAAATCTTAATTATTTAAATTTATTTTAACATTTGTTTCTGCAATTTTAAGGAGGATTCTGATACCATCAACACTATTTTAAACAATTAAATGTATTTTAAAGTGATTTCAAACATGAAAAATGAATTTCAAATATATATTCTAGAATATAAATATATAACATTCTCTTCAAGTTTCATTCTTTTTCACATGTTTAATTGTACTGTATACTTTTAAATTTTTAATTTGCCTTTTTTACTTGAATACATTTTTGTTTTTTAAAAAATAATTATAAATATTTTGTTAATAAAATCACTCCCTATTAGTTTTTTTTTAATTATAAATTTAAATATAATAGTCATTGCATGTATTAAAATTTACTATTAAATCAATTTGTATGAGAAATTTGTGGCTTTTTTAATATATAATTCCAAAACAAAATATATACGTAAAAGTAGATATATTAAAATAAACCAGTATTTAACTCTTATATTATTTAAGAATAGTTGTGTCATTTTGTTGGTCCCCTTCCACCCCTTTATATTTAAAAAAAGATACATTAAAATAATAGCATAACATTAAAAAAATAATTTAATGGGTAATGATATAGAGGAGTATTTGAATAAGAAAATTAAAATATAAAAAAGTAGAAAAAAAGAAGAAGAGGGAATTGGGGGAATGCGGTGGAGAGGCAAAGAGGAATGGGAGCATTGTCGTGGAGCAACGGTGGCCATGTCTGAGAGGAAGAAATATATATAATTATTAAAGGGGCTTTCATAATAATAATAATAATAATAAAGGTAGAAAATGATGAGGTGGCAGAATCGGTCACGTGGGGTGTGACGTGGCGGAGAAGAGATCGTAGAAAATCAGAGAGAAATGAGGTGGAGATATGGTGGAGGGGTAAAGGAGGAATTGCAGCCACAAAAATATTTGGAATAAACACGTGGCGTAAACACAGAGAAGGAGGGTAAAATGGGGAATTTCCAATTCTTTTTGTGGTCTGGTGGCCATCCTCAGTACCGACACCGTTTTCTATGTCCTCTGGGCCCCACCTTACCCTATTTCCTTGTCTCCTTCCTCCTTTCTTCTTCTTTTTTTTTTTTAATTTTGTTCTCAAAATTACAATTGGTTTAAAACTTTTGTATACATGAATGTTTTTAATTTTGTTCTCAAAATTACAATTGGTTTAAAACTTTTGTATACATGAATGTGTAAGAGAGTCTTACAATTTGATGATATTGTATTATTAGTGTCACAAAAATATCTTTATATTTTATTTTTTTCGATTATGAGATGATTTTTTGTGGTATTCAACGGTGCCATATATTCAAAGTGTAGGGGAGTTTTACACGATTGTTGTTCTCATTCATATATTCATAATCTATTCCTTATTTAACAAATGTAAAACTACACTTTATTTATATTTTCGATAAACTTCCGTTGAAAAAATATATAATCACATGTGAGCATCATTATTGAATAGTCAATTTTCAAATTACATTTCAACACACCCGCAAAAAAACTTAACCATAGATCAATTTGATTAACATTTGAGTACACAACAATCCCCTATCGGATCAACATTCCATAAGCATCCTTCACACCAAACCATTTCCACAAACATTCATCACTTGAACATGTGGTGTACAATTACGAGCACATATCACCAAATAACTTTCATAAGCACCCCTTCATCGAAGACCTCCACTAAATTTTGTTTAAAAATCAATAAAAGTCATAGTTAAATCGACATATATATATGTGTGTGTGCGCGCGCGTGTGTGTGTATCCTTGATCGAGAGGCAGTCATTTAGTTGACACATATATGTGTCCTTGATCGATAGGTGGTCATGAAATCTAAAAACAAAAAAAAAACCAAATTTGACCTATTTGAAAAAAAAAAACAGGATAGAATTTTTTTTTTTTTTGAGATTACAACAATTGGGGGTGGAGAGACTCAAACCTAAGATTTCAAGGTCTTTAGATGTACATCAATATCGTTTGAGCTACTGCTCTATTGGTAGGATAGATAATTAATTTTATGAAATCAACAAAAGTATCCTTATTTTATTATAAAAACATGAAGAAGATTACTTCATAATTAATTATTCTTTTATTCAACCATATTTAAAAGAGTGATTTAAACTTTTAATATCGCGATTATTAAATTGTATGCGTGACTCTTAAATCATAGCGCATCAATTTCATTCAATAATTTCTTACATTTCTCCTCCTTTTTCAATTTGGATTGGTTGTTTAAAAAGAAAAAATCAATTTGGATGAGAGTGGACCTCTCCTTCGGCTCATAAATTAAGAAGAAAGAAAGAACCATCGTCTTTGTTTATATGTATTTATTTCTCTTGCTTTCAATATCATTTAATTCTTTGCTTCATAATAATATCCTCTATATATAAGAATAAGACAGAGACTCCTCATTCAAATAATAAACACGTTTTTATCATAAACTAAACCTTTTATTCGAAGTTTAAAAACGATTATATATATATATATATATATATATATATATATATATATATATATATATATATATATATATATATATATATATATATAATTGATTGTAAAAATAAATTAGCTTTAAATTCCATTGTTCAGTTTTAGTCGTTGACACTATTCATTTTAGACTACGAACCTTTTTTTTTTAATAATAATAATTTCGAAACAATTATGTGGTAGTCTTGCATTCTTTTTTTCAAAAATAATAAACCATTTTATTCATTGCTATTATTTTCCATCTTATGTTTTGTCCACTTAAAACTTGTCCAGACAAACTATGTAGCTTCAATTGATACATGAGAATCCTGCCTCTCTAAGGTGAATTTATGTTATTTAGTGACTAGTAGTTAAAATAAAAATAATGAAATTATAAACTATCAAGCTCCATTAAAATCAAGTTATAGTAAGAGTAGTAATTCATATCTTTTATATAAAGAAGACTTCTATCTTTTAACGTAGGACAAAATAAATATCTCAAATATGCCTCCTCGAATGGCGTCATACTTATGTTTTGAAATAAAAGTTTGATAAACTGAGCATAGCTCAACAATTAAACGTATCTATTATGCTCTTGAAGTTAAAGATTGTATTTATAGTAAAAAAAAAAAAAGGAATAATGACATTAACGCCCATTTTTCTAATGAGCTTTGATTCTAAAAATAGAGAAGGGACTAGATTGGGCGGCCATGTAGCTTCATTATAGGCCCAATGCAGCGGCCCAACTTCATTTGCTTTACAGCATTTTTTTTTTTTGACGTTTTAACGATATCAAAAATACTTATTGAGGACCATAAATTCAAATACTCATTTTTTAGAATCTATTTCGGGCTTCGATTATGATACTTTTTTTTTTTGAGTACATAGTGGGGGAAGGGGGACCAACAACTCCTATATAGAGGGCACAACTACTCTCAAATAATATGAGAGCCAAATACCGATTTTCGGGCTCGAACTCGTGATCGTGGAGTTGAAATGGATTAATACCGATTTCCGAGAATGTGTACTATCATAGTTAATAGATTATAGTAGACGCCACTAAAACATTAATTTTGTTATTTTTTTTCTGAAGAAATAGACCTAGAATTCTTCCTAATTTGATCAAAATTGAATACAAATAATATGAATAGTAAAATCGAGTAGAAAGAAGAGTGTGCACAAGAATTTATAGTAGTTCAAAATTAAACTCTACACCCCATTATATATTTTTATAAATATACTCTTTCGTAATTTGCCATATAAAATGGAGATCACCCAAAATAGCACACCTTACTCTATCAAGTTTGAATTCAACCTAAAGTTGTCTTATCTATGTTCCCAAACTAACTATGATAAATATATTTAACCGTAATTAAGATATGTGAGTACAACTATTATCATTTTTGTGTTAAGTTTAAAGCTACTTTCAATAAAAATTGACTCAAAGTACAAATTAAATAAAAAGTTAATAGAAAACAAATGAAATAAAAATTAATCTTTTAATAGAGATTTATTTTAAATTTTATTAAAAATACAAGACCCAACATAAAACAAACTTTAAAAAAAAAACAAAATGATATTTTTAACTAAATTAACGTTTATAACAACTACATTTAAATTTTAAAATAAAAATTTGCTAGTTTTTGAGATAAATATCTCTTCTTTTGACGATTGTTTTATTATTATTATTATTTGTTTGAAATGTTCTTTTGACGATTATAGCTGTCCCAGTCACACACTCCAATCAATTGTCCAAGCAACTATGCTTAAATTTCAAACATTTTCATTTCCTTTTTTCTCTCTAACTTTAACTAACAACCATTCTTTTCTCAAAAAAAAAAAATTAACAACTACTCTATTTTTATATTATTATTATTTCATGACTAAATAATAAATTAACTTCTTTTGGAGACATATTTTTTCATTTTTTCTTTTGTAGTCAACTTCTTTCGGCTTTTTTTTATTCGGCGATAATTTATATTTTTTTCGTCAAAGCGAATATAACTCTAGAAATGTAAAAGAAACCATGAAATAGGCAGAGTTTAAGTCCCCATTTTTAAAATTTTATTTTTTTAAAAAACGTATATTTTCATTCTTATAAAAATACTATTATTGTTTAAAAAACCATGAATATTCACTTTATTTTAAGCTCAATTGTCAGACTAAATAATAAATAAATTTGAACACTTTTTCGAATTTATATCTCTTTAATCACGAGCTCAACAAATGTTTAATAAACATTTAATTTTTTTATAAATAATCTGATAAGTATTCTAATATGATTTGTTCAATTTATTTAAGCATATACCATTGATAAAGATGAACATAACAAATCTTTATTTTAATAACACATTAAAATAACAATAAGTTAATAATATATGTTGGAATTTTCATTGTTCGCGTGATAGTTTATTTCTGCAAAGAACATCGTCGCATTAACGTATATAATGCTGACTTTTGATTGTGCCCAATTACCTTCCATTCATATAAAGCAGTTCTGTTTATGCCATGTTTATTATATTATATATATTTTGCTCAATTATCTTCCACTATGTGCCCAAACTTATAATTTTAATCCCATAATATACAACCTATAATTAAAGATGTCTATGAGGTGGGGGCAGAATCCAAGAAATGACTTTCTCATCATCATCTCTCTACCATCAAATCGATCTCCGTCCCCGTAAAATTCAATAATTTATTGGATATCGGGTTTCCAGTGAAGAATTTTTCCATTCAAACTCCAAAAGTATCATTAATTATAAAAAATTATAAAATAATTTTAATTTGAATTTTGATATTTTAAAATTTTAAAATTTTAAAGATGACTACTTTTAGGTTTACATTTGATTTTCATTTAATCTTTGAAATCTACGTTTATAATGTTGAGATTATTTTTTATTGGTCTCTAAATTTTGATATGAATTCCTAGTTAGTCAAGTATAAAAATTTTAAAAATATATAAAAAAAAAGTTCAAACACATTTAATAAAATATATATCAATACACTGTAAACTTAAAAAAAAAAAAAAAAAATTGAATGAGTCAATGACACAATGATTTTATTGTTGGATTGTAAACTAATTTAACACCAACATTAGAGGTTTGACATAATAATTTTATTATTTGATTGTAAACCAATTCAACATCAGTCTCACAAATTTAATATTTGTCCTCTCTCCAATATTTACTAAAAAAAGAAACTCAAGGATAAAAAATGTTAAATTTATTATTACAAGAAAAACCGAGACATTCTTTAAAAAAAAAATCAAAAGAAAAGAAAAACCGAGACATTAATGACACGTTGGGAAACTAGTGAGGTCGGACACGTGGAAAATTTAATTTCCTTGAAATTAATTCGAAAGAAGAAAAAGAACACTGTTCGTGGATTGAAATTAATTGTTGTGTAAATTTCTATTTAAGTTTTTGATATAAAAAGACGATAATTTTATTATTTGATGCTAATTTAATTTAATATTAGGATTAAGTTGTATTCCAAAAATATAGTAATAAAATACCTAAAATCAAGGGTGTATATAATTTCGACGGATTCATATGAGTAAATTTGTGGACTCAATTTGTATTAATGTGTTCGAGATACTCACATTGGGGTGTAATTATCTCACATTGATACGGAGAGAAGTCTTCAACACATTTATAAGTGATATGAATTACTTCTTTCATTACCAATTGATTTTAATGTAGAATCTCATATTATCTAATATAGACCATGCAACTAAATTCACATATTTGATAACTATTATATTAGGAAATAAACAGGGTAACTTAAAAACTATTTTGAAGAATAGAAAATTAAAAAAATAATAAATAAATATACATAAGTTTGAGTTAGTTTATATCAACTCAAACTAATTTTAGCTTAAACTTTGAACCAATCGAATTTGTGGATTTTTTTTATTCGAACTTAAACCAATATTTTATAATGCAATCTAATCCGTAGTTTGTTGAGTTATTTGAATTTTTATTATTTTTATTCTGTGGTAATATCCGTACTTAAAAACAACACTAACTAGAAATGGAATATAAATGGACATGAATGGATAGTTCCCATCCTTCTAAAATTGGAGATAAATTGTGGGTTTACAAAAATTCATCATAGATATTAACCTAAGTATTTAAAAAAACATAATCATGATTTAAAAGTACCAAATAATAAGAAAGTAATAATGTTCTTAGATGACAAAGATGGCACCAATATCATAAGGATTACATGTTTGGATTTTTTGTGTGTTTTTTTTATATTTTATTTTCTTCCCATAATTTCAAAGTCAAAGATGGCGTCTTCCCATTGGACGACTATACATCCAACAATAATAGTTTGAGTGAAAAATGCTGTTAGAGTCACAAATTGCTCCAAATAAGGACCTCATTTTCAAATGTGTTGACTTTGACTTGGAATTGTTCAATTTCATAGAGTGAAGAGGGGAATATAATTACTATATACAAATATTTGCTAGCGTTGTGTATTGTCATGGAAAATAGTTGTTGGTTCAATAACGATTTTAATCAAATAAAAATTTGACTTTTTAAAAGAATATTTATTTGATGATATGGTTTCAAAGTGTTTTTTAAATTCGATCAAGAGTAGGTAATAAAAGTATTTTTTTTAAAAATTAAAGGCAAAAATCTCAAAACAATATATATGAGTTACAATTTCATATTTTCTAACATCTTATCAACACATAAAATGAAATTGAGGTCTGATTGTGATTCAAGATTCATTTGAAAATGAAACCATATGACTAGGGAGAGAATAAATAATTATAGAAAAGATTAAAATATAAGGGACAAAATAATAAAAAAGTGGTTTTAAGAAAATGTGATTATGGGTACAATAATTCTATCATCTTTCCATTATTTATATGACCATTTGATTATGGGTAAATGATTTTATCATCTTTCCAATATTTCTATCATCTCTAAAATAATATGAGAGTCAAATATTGATAATTCGGCTCGAACTTGTGGTCATAGATTTAAAATGGGTTAATATCACCAAATAAGACAATCAAGAGCGCTATCGACTCATTCGATGGAACCACATCTCGATTAACTGAATTGATTATTAAATTTAAAATTTAGATTTTTTAACTGTATATGCATATATTTATTTTATTTAATAATTATTTTTACACTATTTTTAATTTTCCATTATACTTTAAAAATAATTTTAAGTTTTAGGAGGTATAATGATGATAAAAATATATAATTAAATTATGTCATATATTTTTGTTGGTTTTAGCTATCTATTTACAAATCAAATTGTATCATATATTTCTAATGTTTTAATTATCGATTTGATTTATAGAAGTCAAGTATATTTGTTGGTATGATTTATATTTGAGATTCTATATGAACGATGAATTTAAGATTTAGTGAGTGATTTTTTATTTAATATTTTGCATATTTAATATTTATATTCATTTCATTCCAATGGTATAATAATGATTGGCAATTGCATTTTAAAATTTGTTTATGTATAATGTATGACTAATTTGATGAAATAATATTTATATTTACAATGTAGAGATTGAACTTGATTACCCAACTCAACCAAACTGATAAAGATTGGGTTGGGTTGAAAAAGTAACCAACTCGAATTTTTGGATTGGTCCAAAATTTTCGTTGGCCCAATCCAACCCATCTCATGTACATCCATTTAAGGTTATTTTAGGGGTGTACATGAATTGGGCTTGGTTGAGGGGCATTTTTAGATCAACCCAAAAAATTTAGGTTGATCTCTTTTTTCCAATTCAACCTAACCCAATTAAAGAGACTAATCCAATCCAACTCAACCTTACATTTTCAAGTTGGGTTCGGTCGTCGAGCTCATAAATACATTGTAAATATAAATATATTTCATCAAATTAGTCATATACTATTCATAAACAAAATACAACTTTCAATAATTATCATATCAATGTAATGAAATAGATATAAATATTAAACACGTAAAATATTCAATAAAAAACACTCACCAAAAGTATATGAAAATATTTGAACTATAAAACATAACCATAAATATGTTTGACTGTTATAAAATAAATAGATATTAAAATAACAAAAAATATATTTGACTTGTCATGAAATAAATGGATGGTTTATATTACAAAATTTCAACTATAAAACATAACAACAAATATATTTGACTGTCATAAAATAAATAGGTAATTAAAATAACAAAAGTTATGACGTAATTCCGCTTCCATAAAAAAAATAGATAATTAAAACCATCAAAAGTATATGACAATATTTGACTTTGTTTTTCATGATATATATATTCAAAGATTTATGAACATTTTTAAAGAATATTGAAAAATAAAAATATAAAAATAAAATAATTATATATATATTATAGGTACAAAAATAATAATTAACTTTAATATTTGATTGGGTTAACTTTAGGTCAACATTTAACTCAACTTAACCCATAAAAATTACATTAATTTGAATCTAATTCAACTAAAAAATTATTTTAACCCAATTCAATTTGTCATTGATGGATTGATTAGGATTATTTGAGTTGTCATTCCAAATTCAAAATATAAATAGTGAAATAAGGGGACATTTAAACTTTTGGCATAAAGATACAAACTATGTTCCTAAAATCATATTTATATTGGCATAAGTTGAAGATTTGAAGATTATTATTAACATTATTCTTGAGTTTAACCACCATTTTTTTTTTGAAAAATTTAACAACCATTATTGGTGATGACTAAAACACTATATATAAATCCACTATCAGGTGGTAGATAATGTATTTTGTGGTGATTGAATTATAATTTTGAGGATTTTTTTTTTTTTTTTTTTTAATATATGAATACATAGGAGAGTCATATATATATATATGTGGAAGGTTCTAATAATGTTCAAAGTACAAAAAAGCAATCAAGTTAGAAAGAAAGCAAGTTTAAAGGAAAAATGAAATTTTCTCTCTCTCTCTTTCGTTTAGAGAGAGGTTTTTCTCTGGACTCAAAGATGTGGTCTGTGAAGAGCCATCGGAGAGTGTTCGCGGGCACCAAAAGGTGCGTTCTTGGGACCCTGTTGTTCCCCCCTCAGAGAGGGAGGAGTGGTCGTTCTTGGGCTCGAAGGAGAGCAGTGGGAAAGGAGCCTTCTTAGGGTTGTTCGGGATCGGTTCTAAAGGGGTTTGGTTCGAGGTTTGGGCCTCCAAAGATCCATCAAGGGCATGTTATTTGGCTGAAGTTTGGGGGGTTTTTTGGTGCTCAGTCGAGAAATGAGGTGAAGGAAAAAGGGGTCTTCCCTTTTGACAGAGGTAGATCAGAGTCGGGCAAGCTGAGGAAGTTTGGGGGCTCCTTTTGTAAGCGTGATCTTTGAGGAAGAGAGATCGAGTCAGAGGAAGAGTGGTCGAGAAGGGGCGAAGAAGAAGAGGAAAGGGGGTTCTTTGATGAGCCGTTTTGTTTCGGAGATGGTGTGCACGCTGGATCCGATCTTTTCGAAATAGTGAAGAAGGAACGTTGTGCCACGGCGGAGCTGGTTCGAATGGATACGAAAGACTCGTCGGCGACAGGGAAATCGAGGATCAAGGAACCAGGCGGTTTCAGATTGGGCTGGTGTGGCAGGAGAGGACATGTGTCAGAAAGAATAGTAGGGCAGGTGCCGATTGTTGGGCTCGAGATAAGGACAAATCTCCATCATGCTTTCTGGTTTGGTTGGTCCAAGGGGTGGAGCCCGAAGTTTAAGCTTCAACGCCAAATTTTTATGCTTTTAGACTTTTTACTTAGTTTTCTTAAGCTGCTTTTGGCTAGTTTTCATAGGATAGTAGTTTTTATTGTGCTTTTTGGTTCTTTGTAGCTCGATTCGTTTCTATTTCAAGTTTAGGTTGTTTTGTTTGAAGTGGGTTCAGTTGGTTGGGTTTAGTTTGTTGCCCATTTGTTGGATTGGCTTTTGTGGTCTTGGCCTGTGGTTGCCGATGCGCATAAGATTTGAACCAGTTGATAAATGTGGGTTTTATTGTAGAAAAGAGGTTGTTTCGAGAGAGGGGATATGATTTTTTCTTTTGGAAATTATCCATTTTCCACTCATTCTTCAGTCATGGATATGGATATTAGATTACCTCCCAAAATCTATCAAAAAATTCTTATGAATTTGATAGTTTGGTTGTCTTCTCAGGTGGAGTCTAGATACTCCCATGAGTTTAAGACTATTGTTCGAAAGGTTTATGTTTATGGTGGGATTGACTTTGTTATTGGTTCTTTTCTTATGGGTGGTCACACTCCAAGTTGTGGAGATGGATCAGTTTGTGGTTACGATGGAAGTTTAGGTTGTAATATTTGTTCTTTTTAATGAAAATTGGTTGTTGTTCAAAAAAAAAAAAAAAAGTATAAAATTTTCAACAAATCACTTTGAAGGCGTAAAACCATATTTCAACTTTTCATTATCTTATGAAAGAAAGTTTTAAGGACAAAATTTTCAACAAAACACATTGAAGGCATAAAAACCATATTTCAACTTTTCATTATCTCAGGAATATTTTTTAGGGTAAATTAAGAAAGTTAAAATAGACTCGGTCGTTTTTTTTGAAAGAATTTACTTGTTTTGGTTTGAAAATAAATAAATAAATTATCATAGTTTAATAAAATCTAAAAATGATTTATATGGTTTATAATGATAAACTAATTATGGGAAACTTAGTTAGAAAATTATTACAAACTAACAAAATGTCATTAGAGCTTTGTTATTGTTGACAATTTTTTTTTTTTAACTTTTTAAAATTTTAAGTCACAGATATTAATAATTAATAAAAAATAACATTATATAAATGAGTATCAATAATACAATATTGAAACGTATTAATCACTATAAATAAAAATATTTTAAAATTTGATTACATTTTAAAAATGATTTATGGTTTATCTTGTTAATATCAAGTATCACATATTAATTAGTTGATTATGAATTTTATTCTCAAATATTATTGAATTCAAAAAGAGAAAAGTATAATATCATTATCGAAACAGAAATAACCAACTTAAAAATATTTAGTCAAAATAGTAAATACTCAAATTCATTTTTTTAAAACCATAATTTTATTGGAGTTTTGTTAATTTATGCAGTTAAATTCTAACATTTTTATAACTATAGGTTTAAATTATATTTTCTAAAATAACATATTTAAATTAAATTATAAATTTCTTTTATTTTGCTTGACATCACTAATATTTTTGAACCATGGTTGTAGTTGTTTTTCAATCCAAAAAAGGTTGGAAAATAAAAGGATAAAGTACAAGGTTAGTTCATATAATTTTAAAAAAAATTAAAATTAGGGTTTAGCTCTCATAATTTTTAAACATAAGATTTGGAAAAAATTAAAATTAGCAACACCCATAAAAATGTTAGAGTTGGAAGAAGGACAAATACCAATTCTATGGATTGAACTTATGACGGTGAAATAGAAATGAATTAATACAAACTAGATAACCAATCGCGCCCATGTCTCATTCGATAATTCACTAAACCCTAATTTTTTTTTTTGCACCTTAACTCATAATTTTATGATTAATGCATGAATAACTTATTAAAGTTGCTAAAGATTAGAAAAAAAGGATTATTTTTAGGTTTTATCGACCTCTAATTTTTAGTGTGGTGAATATATTACAAAAAATAAATTATTTACAAGTACAAAAGCAGAGAAAAATTTGGAAATTAGTTGGGGAAGAGCAAGACCCAGAAGTCAATGGCCGCCCTCTTGTTTCTTCTTCCCTTCATTTCAAATTCAATCTTCTTTATAATGTCAGTATCCATTTCCCAGCATATCCCAAATGCAAAAATGGCGAAACCTTTTCTAAAATCCGCCGCTTCAACGCCTCTGTTTCTCTTCCTCTTCTTTTCCCCATCTCTCGCCGTCGATTTCCTAACCCCCACTCAGAATCTCACCGACGGCGAATCATTAGTCTCGGAAAAAGGGGTTTTCGAACTGGGTTTCTTCGCCCCCGGAAACTCCACGAATCGGTACTTGGGAATCTGGTACAAATCCATTCCCATTCGCACAATCGTTTGGGTCGCGAACAGAGAAAAACCCATCAACGATTCCACCGCCGTTTTCAAAATCAACACCACCACATACGGCCCCGTTCTCCTCCACAACGACGCCGTTCTCTGGTCTTCCGAATCGCTCCATCGAAATCGAAACGGGAATCTCAAACTCCAGCTTCTGGACAACGGAAACCTAGTTCTGAAAGACGCGAAAACACAGGAAATTTCATGGCAGAGCTTCGATTACCCAACGGACACATTACTCCCCGGAATGAAACTCGGGTGGGATTTCAAAAACGGAATCCAACGCCGTCTATCGGCGTGGAAAAACCCCAACGACCCATCTCCGGGGAGTCTAACATTCGAAATGTTGAAAACCAACTTCCCGGAACCGGTGATGTGGAACGGCTCGACGGAGTTCATGAGAAGCGGGCCGTGGAACGGGGTTCTATTCAGCGCAAAACCCACAACGGCGTTACGGATCCTAGTCTACAACTACACAAACAACAAAACAGAGCTCACGTACAGCTACAACCTCATAAACTCCTCCCTCGTCGGAAGAATGGTGCTGAACCAAACGCTATTCCGGCGAGAGGCTCTGCTCTGGTCGGAAAAAGAGCAAAGCTGGAAACTCTACGCGACAATGCCGAGAGATTACTGCGACACGTACGGGTTATGCGGGGCGTTTGGGAGCTGCAACATTGAGATGATGCCGGCGTGCCAGTGTTTGGATGGGTTTCATCCGAAGGATCAAGAGAAGTGGAATTTGATGGATTATACAGATGGGTGCGTGAGGAATGGGGCGATTAACTGTTCGGTTGACGCAGTCGGGTTCGAGACGGTGCCGGGGCTGAAGCTGCCGGACACGAAGGTGTCTTGGGTGAATGAGAGTATGGATTTGAGTGAGTGTAGAGAGAAGTGTTTGAGGAATTGTTCTTGTGTGGCGTTTGCGAACTCGGATGTGAGGGGATCGGGGAGTGGGTGTGTGATTTGGGTTGGGGATCTTGTGGATATCAAAGTTGTTCGTGGTGGCGGGCAGGATTTGTTTGTCAAGAGGCTCGCTTCTGAATTGGGTATGTGGGTTTTTGGTGTTTTGCTCTGTTTTTGTTTGGTTGGTTGCTCTGTTTTTTTGATTGTTTGTTTGTTTGCTCTATTTTGTTTTGTTTTGTTTTTTGAAATGTGTAGAGACGAAGAGGAGCGGGGTTATCGTCGGCGTTGTCGCCGGAGTTGCGGGTGTTGTGATTCTTGGGTTGGTTTTGGTTGGGCTTTGCATTATCCGAATTCGGAGTAGAAGAAACCTCCAAGGTAAGTAGTTGATGTTGACAATTTCTTCATTATGGTTATTGATGATATGAGATTACTTAAGGGGCTGTTTGTTTGACCGGAGTTAATTTTTGGATTTATCAACTCTTCTTTAAATATTTACGTTCAAACGAGTTTAAACTTCTTATTTTTATTTTTAAAAATAATTCTAATTTCTAACCATTTATTTTTAATCATTAATTTATAATTATTCAATCATTTCTAACTATTTATTTTTAATAATTCATTTAAAATCAATCAAAATAACTTATTTTCAACTATTTCTTTTTAATCATTTCTTTTTTAACTACTAAAAATAATTACTCATTTTTAAATCTATATCTAAACAAGATTTTGACTCCGAATTTTTTACACAACTCTCAATTTTTAGCTCCTTAACATAACTCCTCAATATAACTCTTTTAACTCAAAAACTATATAAATATGTCAAACAGACAGCCCCTAAGAGTGTTCCTACCTAAAAATTTATTTTCAATAGGAGCAATAACTCACTGTATTTGTGTATATTTAATAACTTAAAAGATCACGAGTTCAAACCTCTCTTCATTTAATAATTGTAACTAAAAAAAAAAGAAGAAAAATTCCATTCTTATTAAGGTGTGCAGGGATCTAAGTTGAAAATTTAGATCAATTTTCCAACCTGTCAATTATATATATTAGGGCAATCAATCCAATTCAATCCATATATTTTAAGTTGGATTGAGTTCTTGAGTTTTATTAATCTTATTTTTTTTCTCTATAAAGATTCTATTCATATTTCATAAATATGTAAAAAAAAATATATGATACTATACTTAAGTTTTAGATTATCTTTTTTATTAGTAGCATAGGTTTCTTTTGAATATCATAAGAAGTTATCTTATTTATTTATTTATTTTTTTGAATCCAAAAAGCTATCTTATTAGTTAATCTCACCTATTTTGACAACTAAATGTAATATTGAGGTGGTCAGATGTATTTAGTTGCTCTTACGTGAGAATAGATAGTTTGGTGGTTGAAAAAGAGCCTTGATAATGATTTTTAATGTTTTTTAAAAATAATAACAATAATATGGGAATATCGTAGATATTGATAAAATCATAATATCACTGTGTTTTCTTTTCTTTTTTTCATAACTTTCCTATCTATGGATATATTAGATGTGACATGTTAAAACTTAACTTATATATACAATTCAATGGTTGCTCATATTCAAAATTGGTACAATTTTGCCGTTTAAGCCGCTCAACCTCTCTATATATATATGAACATGATTTCTTATCTTTAATTATTGATGAAAAAAATCCAACTTATTAGCAAAGAAGAAGGAAAGGTAAAGATTTGAGGTCATTTCTCTGCAGCATTTTATGATCATTGACTATACAGTTTGATTATCTTATAACTCTCTCTTTCTTGAATAGTTTATTTTAAATCAAAATGAGATTTAACCATAAGTTTGGTATAATCATCTTGGTTCATATGCTTATATATTTCTTTCTAATTTGCTTTAAGTTGACCTTGAAGGACAAGCTGAAGACTTGGAGCTCCCATTATTCGACTTAACAACCATATCTAATGCCACGGATAATTTTTCGAACTCCAACAAGCTCGGAGAAGGTGGTTTTGGTGCAGTCTTTCGGGTAAAACACATGCATATACTATCGAAAATGACGATCATAGATTCTTTGTGTAGTTAAAAGAAGTTTGGTCCTTGAACTTTCAGGGTAGATTTGCAGATGGGCAAGAAATTGCGGTAAAGAGACTTTCTAGCTATTCGAGACAAGGGCCCGACGAGTTCAAGAATGAAGTGATACTCATTGCCAAACTTCAACATCGAAATCTTGTAAAACTCTTGGGTTGTTGCATCCAAGGGGAGGAAAAGATGTTGATTTATGAGTACATGCCTAATAAGAGTTTGGACTTCTTCCTATTTGGTTTGTACCTATCAAAATTCAACTTCATTTTTACCCTTATTATTTTTCTCTTTTAACTAACTTTGACTTGTACATTGATCAGATCCTACTAAAAGAAAGTTTTTAGATTGGTCTAAACGATTCAATATCATTTGTGGAGTAGCTCGAGGAATTCTTTATCTTCATCAAGATTCGAGATTAAGAATTATTCATAGAGATTTGAAAGCAAGCAATGTCTTGCTTGACGCTGATATGAATCCAAAAATCTCAGATTTTGGAATGGCCAGAACATTTGGAGGAGATCAAACTGAAGGAAATACCAGGAGAGTTGTAGGAACATAGTAAGTTTATTTTCTATAAAACTTCAAACTTGTGTAAATCTACAAGTTTTACTTTCTCAAGCTTGACACTTTTGTTTATGTTATTTTGTAGTGGCTACATGGCACCCGAATATGCGATCGATGGACAATTTTCCATTAAATCAGATGTCTTCAGTTTTGGTATTTTGCTACTGGAGATCATATGTGGAGAAAAGAATAGAGGGTTTTACCGTCCCAATCACGCTTTCAACCTTATCGGACATGTAAGTTACAATTTAGTTTGGTTTTTTTTGGTTCTATGGAAGATTGAGAACCGATCCGATTCTATCGATTTGACTAAAATAGAAAACTAATCAATGCATGTCCAATAAAGTGTAAAACCATTAGGTTCGATTTCTCTACAACTCAACTCCCCGTTTTTTTTATAGGAAACAAAACATTTTCATTGATAGTTGAAAATATACATCCTATCGAGACTATTATCATATAAGGCTATGTCACTAAGTGATTAATGTGGTTAAACTTTGAACTTCTATTTTAATATTTATTCAATTTTTTTTTCAACTTTTCTAATTTAGTCAAATTAAAATAATTATTCATTAAAATAAAAATCAATAATAAGTGACTAAAAAAGAAAACTAACTACCAATGAAAGCAGTAACTAAGTGACATCAGTGTATAACCAATAATTAAAAGGTCATGTTTTTGGAACCCTTACCCCCAATAACTGTAAAACTAAAAAAGAAAGAAAGAAAACAAATGTGATAGTTTGAGCAGCACCAAGAAATGTGAAAAAGCCATTGAAGAGTTGAGAGAAAATATTATTGAGAAGTAGAAGAAGGTGGAGGCTACATTGTGCCACTCCTCATACAACCCTAATCACTAACTATATATAGGCTACACTATACTAACCTAATCACAAGACCCAATGGGCTTACACTTTAACAACAAATAACGGAAGTCAAGATTAGTTCGAGAGTATGATATCCCAACTTTTATAAGAAAAGTGAGTTACTTGTATGTAACCAATTGGTTTTGAGATAATAGTTCTTACAGATGAATACTGAATTGAACCAATAAGATTTGTTACATACTTCTCTAAACCACTCCACAAATTGCAATCTTGTGCTAAGTAGTGACATTTTCAATTTTGTCCATTTGTAGGCGTGGAAGTTGTGGAATGAAGGAAAGCCTTTAGAGTTGATTGATTCAACCATAGGAGACTCCTATTCTCTATCTGAAGTGGTTAGATGCATTCATGTTAGCCTTTTGTGCTTACAACAACTCCCTGAAGATAGACCAACTATGCCCAATGTGGTTCTAATGCTAAGTAGTGAAAGTGCTTTGCCTCAACCAAAACAACCAGGATTCTACATGGAAAGAGATTCTCTTGAAGGAGATTCTCTTTTGGCCAAGAATGAATCTTCCACTACAAATGAGTTAACTATTTCGCTTATGGAGGCTAGATAATTACGTATATGTTAACCCGAGTTTAGCTTAATCGATGCTATTAGTTTAAATCCATGTATGTATAGGTTGGACAGCTATATATACGTCAACTAACGTTTAATTCAACCAACATGATGTGTGCATTTATGATTTAGAGGTTGTACGTTAATCTATCAACCTCTAAACATGGTTGAACTAAAAAATTATCGATATGTTTCACATGTTGTAGCTTTAACTTATTTTAATGTTTTGGATTCTTCAGAACTCTTGTCCTCTTTGCATGTTTGTGTTAAGTAACTTTTGTAATTTTTGGTTTGATCTTTTAGCATTTGTAGTGGTAAGATTTGTTCATAGCTGATATCTTTTTCAATTTAGGTATAATTCAGTTAGTTAACGGTTAGATTAGTATTCAGAAATTTGAACTTTTACTAGCATAAGATCATTATACTAATTGAAGTAACTCAAGCTATAATTACCTATATCTATAATTTAATGAGCCTAGCATCAACCGTGGAAGTAATTTACATTTTAAATTTAAAATAAAAGACCTAATTAGAATTTTTTGTAGCGTAAGTGATAAATGGAAGTAATATATATTTTTAAATTAAAAAAGGACCTAATTAGAAATTTTTAAGCTCTATAAACTCAATTGATCAAACCAGAGGAGTAATGGTTCAATCAATTATAATTCTACGTCTATGATTAGAAAGTTATGAGGTTGAATTTTTCACCTTCAATTAGAATTGACTAAAAACTCAATTAAACACTCCTCTTAACCTTTATAGAATGAACAATTTTTTTAAATTTAACATAGTCATAAAGGTTTAGCTTTTATTTTTATTTTTTCACATTTAGTTTTAATATTATTTTTCTAGTACAAATTTGGAGAAATAGACCATTAACCTTACATACATAAATATGGTTGCTTTTAAATAAATGAAAATAAAAATTGATTTTCAAAATCGAATCTATGACCATAATATTGAATTAGATCACCATCAAATAATAAACTGAATTATCTTAAAGATAGTTTATTACCTTAAACGTAATTCAAGGGTTTAATTTTTGCACTTGAAATTTTGACATACTTAGTCTAATTTGTATAACTTTGAGACTTTATAGGGTTTAATTTGGGGAGCAATATTATGACCACCACATTATTTGAGGGTTTACCTCCAAGTAAAATTCTTGTTTCTTAACTCACATTAAATACATTGTATAAAGTTACAATTTTTTCTTTTTGTTGAAAAAAGAGGAACAAAGTTTAGCAAGATATGGGATAGCATTACTAGAGTTGCCAAACGATTTTTAATATAGCTATGAATAAAATTTACATTAACAAATTAATAATTGCACTCATATTGTCCACAAATTGACAAATCCCTAATTTAATGAATTACTTAAAAAAAGTCTTCTTTCTTGTGTTGCTGAGATAAAGTGTGATACATATTATCGATACAACTACAATTACACATTATTAACGGTAATAAAAGAATTAAAAGTACAATGTACATAAAAGAAGTATAAATGTGTGATTATTTAAGCTTATCCACTCACATAATAATTACTGTTCTTGCCATAAAAGAAAGGATAAAATACTATTTGGGTTCCTGAACTATCATGATTGTTCTATTTGGTCTCTGAACTTTCAAAAGTCTTATTTTAGTTCCTAAACTATTATTTTTGTTCATGAGAAAGAGTTGAGAGGAGCAAAGAAGATGAAAAATTATATTTATTATTATTTTATTACCACCTCATCTACTTTTAATCATGGTTAATTTTTTTTGTTTAATTCAAGGACTACTTTTAAATTTTTTAGAAAGTTCAAGGACCAAAATTGGAAATTTGAAAGTTTAAGGACCAAAGTGGAACAAAAATGATAGTTTAGGGACTAAAATTGGACTTTTGAAAGTTCAAAGACCAAAATGTAATAACGATGATAGTCCAGAGACCAAAATAATATGTTACCCTAAAAGAAAACGTCCCAACACACATGATCCCAAAGGAGAGAGTTTAAAATTTCTTATTGAGCCGAATTCCTAAAGTAAATATCAATTTCAATATATGCTTAGTATGACACAAATGTACCGCATTGAGATTATCTCACCATACAATTGGATTGTGAAGATAAATTAAGATGGAGATATTATAGAAATAACAACTGTAATACTCAGTTTGAGTGCGGACCAGTGAATCAAGTTCCCACCAAGAAAACACATAACTCAGAGCTTGACTTGGAATCAGATGCCCAATCAACATCTATAAAGTCTTTAATATGTAAATCAATAGACTTAGAGAACACTAAACCCTGATGTAAAATACGTACCAAGTATCGTACAACCTACCAATGAACAATAGTTGGCTCCTTCAAATAATTTTTATTTGAGTTAGACTAAAAAAAATGTCCCTTGTGATAACAAACAACTAAATTTATATAAAATTTCGTTTAAAAAAAAAAGAAGAAAAGAATAAAATAATTAATTTTTGGGGATTTTCCATGAGTAACATAGAAAATAAATAATATATATAAAAAATATTTAGATGTCAAAAATTTTAGATTTTTTTAGTCTCTAAGTTTTGAATATAATTTTAATTTGGTTCTTATATTTCAAAACTAAAATTTATCTATTTTTTTTTCCTCAAAAAAAAAAAAAAATAAACTTATCAATTTTTTTAGTTTACTTCTATACATGTTTTTTATTAGAAATAAAATCAAAATAATCGCTCTATCAATATATTAAAATTTAATATTAATCTAATTATCATTTTAATAAATTTTATTATGTTAATAAACATTCTTGAAATGTCGTCAAAATTGTAAAATATACTAAATTAGTTTAAGAAGTAAAGAAGTATTTTTATCGATGATTTTTTTTAAAACAAATTGTTTGCACCTGCAAATGACGAGAGCATTATGGGTAATTTCAGGGCTATGTTGGTCGCCGGCCGGGGAAACTCCGAGCAGTTCAAACGAAGAAAAGCATAGGTACGGTTTTCTTCAATTATGCTTAGTGATTAATTCACATTGGCTTCGGGTAATAATTGAGTTAGGGCTAATCTATGCTTTGTTGATTATTGTGTTTATTGATATGTTTAATTTCTGGTGCATTAGCCAAATGTTTGACGGCACATTTCTGATGATTTGATCTATGCATCTTAATCCTTTGGTCTGATGTTTGATATTCGCAGTTTTGCAAATTTCGAATTGTAGTTGTTCTACCAGCATCATGATATCTTTTCATTGAGAAATGTAACAATGGATGCGTTATGATGTATGCATACACTACTTGTTGATACTTTCAATTTTAAGTTTTCTATTCTATATAATGTTGATAGAATCTACCACACTATTTTATTAAACTACGATAATTCTCTCGAGAGGATCTCTCAAAGAGCCAGAGTACAAATACGACAACTGAATGAATGAATGACAATGACCTAACCACTCATATTTATAACCCTAAACCATAATTTAACCTAATTAATAAAAGACTAATAATAGGCCCAAGCCCAATACAGTTAAAATAACAATTAACTAATAATTAATAAATACTAATATTCCTAAAACGCCAAGGCCGGATCGTATCAAATGTCTCCTTAGTTCTTCCTGCATTTTTTTTTATATTCGTGATTGTTAGGGTTAGCTTGTGCACACTCTGGTTCTTATTGCATTTGATTAGGCTTGATTATGTTTCTTTTTCCGAGTTCTTCTAATAAGAATGACTTAGAAGGTTGTCAGGGGTTAATTAGGGCAATTAGTTATTAACTTACTTACTGGCACAATAGTTAAAGGCTTGGGTTTGAAGGTTTGCTCCCCTCAAGGTCTCGGGTTGAGACTCACCTGCGACATTAATTTCTAGACACTCCATGTGTCTCCTTTCCTTTGATGTCTTCCGGTGCCTAGCCTAGGGACAGATGTGATTACCCAAAGTTCAGTGGAGCGAATCTCTGATTTCCCAGTTAAAAAAAAAAAGGTTATAAACTTACTTATTTGGGCGGTGTTGTAGCTTGTAGTACTTTTATATCAGTTACCATTTTGGATCCTTATCACCTTCAGAAGATGATGTGAAAAAAACGACTTGCTTCCCATTACTCTTTCCTGCTTCTGCAGATAGAATTAATGCCTTATTGAAGTTAATTCATTTCCCTGGAGCAAGATTTGGGCAGTTATGGACGACCAAATGTCTGAAGTACATTATGTTCAAACACTCCAACCCTTGTTTTTCTTGTTAAGACATGTTTTTTTTACCTGCCACTTCAACTATTTTAGTTAACTTGTTTCCTTTATCTTAACTTTAGTTTGTATCCATCCATGTTTAGACATTCTTTTAAGTTAAATTCTCCTACAAATAGAGGTAGAATTCATTGTTTTTTTTTTAAACAAGGGTAACCACGCCCGTCCTTAGGCTAGGCACCAGAGACATCGAAGGAGTAATGTCTTGAGTCTCGAACTTGAGACCTTGAGGGGAGCATACTTTCAAAGTGTAAATCTTCAACCACTGCACCACCCCTTGGGGACTAGTAGAATTCATTGTTGTAATTCATCGAGCCAAATGCTGAAAAATACAATGGAGATGAGTTACACAAATCTATTTATCTTTTTGTTTTTGGGTTCCATTCCTTCTCTATTTCTTTCTTTCCTCACATGTCAATGTTTTGGTTGTTTAAGGCCCGTCAACCAGACCAAAAGTGGCGGCGGATATTCTACATGTAAATAATTTCAAATTTTAGCTGCTGCCTAAAAGTGTATGGTTATCCCTTTTGGTTAGACTTCTAACCTTTGGATTTTCTTTTCCTGACATTACTCTTTTATCTTAATTTTCAAAGTTTTGCTAATGAGGGATTGTTATATTCACTGATGTTTGTGAAAAGAGAACCCCAGGTGGATTTTGTTCCTCTATCTCTCTCCAAATTTTTAGTTTAGATGAACTCGAGTTTCATTAATATGACTTTTTTTTTTTTTTTTTTTTTTTCTGTTTGAACGAAAGGATTGCTATCGTTCCTACTCATCCCTCAATAAAGTAGAAATTTGAGTTCTTGTACTTCTGTTTAATCATTACTTCTTGATATGAAATAACAATTTTGGATTCAATGTTTGAAGGCTGCACAGCCTTATTTTCTAGGAAGTATTTGTCATTTGAGAATTAATGAACATATTTCCTTGCAATCTCCTATTTTATGCTCTCCCTTGGGTTTAGTAGGTTCAGTTGCAGGCTGCACACGTTGAACTATGAAGTCTTTGCAACAGTTGAATTAGTCAGCGGTCAGCCATTCTTATTTGTATGGCTGGTCCCTTATCATTAATAGTGAAATTGAGTTCAAGTCCACCATGATACATTGGAATCAAAAGTGTTAATCAATTAGAGGGAGGAGAATGCGTTGGAGCAAGGCAAGCAGAGTGAAAATGACCTAACAACGTATCAAGTCAAGTAAAATTTATCCTTTTTTTCTTTCATATCTATTATCTTCTTATCAATCGTTTGTTCTTTTTCTTCTGAAATAAAAAGGTCAAAGATACTCATCAAATCATATCGCTGTTCACATTGAAATAGAGGGTTATTCTATGTCTTATTGTGAAGATTGGACAACCAGTTTGAAGATATAAAACGCAAGTTTCTTGACCTTGTAGGCATTTTTCTTTGGCATCTTGTGTATCACTTTCATGCATTAATGAAAAGGCCGTGCAGTGTTTTTCTAAATGTTTGGCAAGACAAACCAAACCAAATGCAGAATGGCAAATTTTTGTCTGATATCTTTTGTCACAACTGTGTTTCTTTATTCTGTTTTCAATATCTCTTTGGCTGTTGATTTCTTAACAGCTACTCAAAATCTCAGTGATGGAAATACCCTGGTCTCAGAGAAAGAATTTTTTGAGATGGGTTTCTTTAGTCCTGGAAATTCTAAGAATCGTTACTTGGGAATTTGGTACAAAATCATCCCAATTCCCACGGTTGTTTGGGTTGCCAATAGAGAAACCCCACTCAAATATACTTCAGGTATTTTGAGTTTAAGCACTACAACTAATAATATTGTTCTCATCCAAAATGATACCATTGTTTGGTCAGCACAGTTCTTAAAAGCTATGGAAAGTCCCCGGCTACAGCTCTTGGACACTGGAAATTTAGTCCTGAAAGATGAAAGCTCAGAGGAGTTTTTGTGGGAAAGCTTTGATTATCCAACTGACACATTGTTGCCAGGAATGAAGCTGGGTTGGGATCTTAAAAAGGGTATACACAGACAATTCTCAGCTTGGAAAAACTGGGACGACCCATCCCCTGGAACCTTGACAATGAAAATGGAGAATCATAGCTACCCTGAATTCGCTACGTGGAATGGTACCCAAGAATACATGAGAAGTGGACCTTGGAATGGGCTTTGTTTTAGCATCAAACCTGGTACAGGTTTCCCAATTCTGGTCTATCATTACGAGAGTAACGAAAACGAGCTTTATTTCAGCTACCAGCTCATTAACAACTCTCTGATAGGAAGAATGGTGTTGAACCAATCCAAGTTCAAGAGAGAGGCTTTACTGTGGTCAGAAGCTGAGAAAGCATGGAAGGTATACGTCACATTACCGAGGGATTACTGCGAGTCATACAACTATTGTGGTGCCTTTGGTTACTGTGACATCACAAATATACCTGTTTGTCAATGTTTGAAAGGATTTCGGCCAAGGGTGCAGGAGAAAAGGAGTGTCATGGATCATACAGAAGGGTGTGTTAGAAATAAGCTTCTTAATTGCTCGGAAGAAGTTGGGTTTGCCAAGTATCCGGGGATGAAATTGCCTGACACTACATTGTCTTGGGTCAATGAAAGCATGAGTTTAAGTGAATGCAGGGAAACATGCTTGAGAAATTGTTCTTGTATGGCATTTGCCAATACAGATATCAGAGGATTAGGTAGTGGTTGTGCCATTTGGCTTGATTATCTTGTTGATATTTCCGTGGTTTTAAAAGGAGGACAAGACCTGTATGTTCGACTTTCGAGTACTCGCTTCCGAGTTGGGTATGTTTCTTATTCTCTGCTATAACTTCCTTGGAATCGTTTGTTTTCCTGCTCTTAATTTTTAGTTCTGTTTCAAATATTTTTTTGTTTTCTGAATCACAAAATTGAAGAGATGAAGCAAACGAGTTCGGTACTCATCGGCGTTACAGTTTCAGTTGCAGTCCTTATATTTGTGGGCCTGCTTTTGGTTGGATTTTACATGATGAGAAGTAGGAAAAGCATCGAAGGTAATATTTGCAGTTGCCATGTCCTCATTTTTTAATGATTATGAAGCATTCTATCAGACATTTTTTCAATTCCTACAACTTATAGAAATGGGAGTTATAGCATTTAGAGTAAAATACTCTTCCTCTTAATTGGAAATTCCTATGAATAATCCTGTCACGACATGACATGCTGTGAACAGTGCGCTAAATTCAACCTCCAAATATTCTAGAATGCAGGAGGAATAGATTCATGATTATTCCCTGGTGGTGTTTTATGATCTAGTTCTAGTTTGATGATCTTAGCTTTCATTGTAGCATGCACATAGCTCATAAAACCATTTTAATCGCATGAAATCATCTATGACTATCCAACTTCTCTGCTTTGATTTATGAACTTTGTAGGCTGAGAATTCATGATAAAATTCGCTACAGGTAAGGAACTTAAAGGGAAAAAGGAAGACTTGGAGCTTCCATTATTTGGCTTATCAATAATATCAAATGCCACAGACAAATTTTCCAACTCTAACAAGCTTGGAGAAGGTGGTTTCGGTGCAGTCTTCCGGGTAAAGTTTATGGATACTACAGAAAATATAATAGAGATGATGATGACAATACAGTGTGATTGATGACAACTTTGTCAATGAACTCTTAGGGTAGACTTGCAAATGGACAAGAGATTGCTGTAAAGAGGCTTTCCAACCATTCAAGACAAGGGAATGATGAATTCAAGAATGAAGCTATACTTATAGCCAAACTTCAGCATCGAAATCTTGTGAAACTTCTTGGTTGCTGTATCCAAGAGGAAGAAAAAATATTGATTTACGAATACATGCCTAATAAGAGCTTGGACTTCTTCATATTTGGTTTGAATCACACCAGAACTCTGTAACTTTAATCTTGATGATTTTCCTTTTGAACTAACTTTCTGGCTCATTGTGAAATGTGTTAGATCCTGAAAGGAGGAAACTTTTAGATTGGTCGAAACGGTGCAATATCATACGCGGAATAGCCAGAGGGATTCTTTACCTTCATCAAGATTCTAGATTGAGGATTATACACAGAGATCTAAAACCAAGCAATGTTTTGCTTGATATTGATTTGAACCCAAAAATCTCAGATTTTGGAATGGCTAGAACTTTTGGTGGAGACCAAATTGAAGGAAATACAAGGAAAGTTGTTGGAACATAGTAAGTTTCTTTAATTTCTTGTTCTTCACCACAAATATCCAAATATTTGTTAACCCATGAGTCTTATGTACTAATGTTCTATTATTGTTTCTTGTAGTGGATATATGGCCCCAGAATATGCCATCCACGGACATTTTTCAATAAAGTCAGATGTATTTAGTTTCGGTATTTTATTGTTGGAGATTATAAGTGGAAAGAGAAATAGAGGATTTTATCGATCAAGCCTTGCTCTCAACCTTATTGGACATGTAAATTACCTACCTTGACTCGATCATATTTATTTTGGTTTGGAATGGGGAGAGATTTGAACTCAAAACCTTTTAGTTATTAGTTCATACTCCATCTATCATATGAATACTAGGAAGTCTACTCACCTTTTCAAGGTGGAGTCCTCAACATTCCTTCTCGATGCTTATGTAGGTTTACCAATCTTGAATCAGACCTCAATTTCATTTTATTGGACTGAATACGTGTTTTGATACTATATTAAATAGTATGTAGCACTATCTCAAAACCATTTGGTAATGAGTGGAGTAGCTCATCTATCTTATAAATGTTAAGAGATCTCTTCTTTTTAACGTTGGACCATCAACACATACATCATACGAGTTGAGCTAACCTATTATTCGCTTGAATCGATCATCTTAAATCATAATTCTCAACTAAGCAGTGTGTGTTTTCATGTTTAGGCATGGCAATTATGGAAGGAAGGAAGAGCATCTGAACTCATTGACACATCCATTGAAGACTCACATGCTCTATCCAGAGTATTGCGGTACATTCATGTTAGCCTTTTGTGCTTGCAAGAGCATTCTAACGATAGACCAAACATGTCGACTGTGGTTTTAATGCTAGATAGTGACAGTGCCTTGGTGCAACCGAAAGGGCCTGGATTCTACATTGAAAATAACTCACTTGAAGTCCATTCTCTTTTATGCAAAAATGAGTTTTCTACTACTAATCAATTAACTATTACTGATCTCTTTCAAGCTAGATAAGTATGTAGTTTTTAGAGATATTGTAGCTTAACTTTGTCAATGCTTTAGCTTAGGGTTCTTTCAAATTCTTCTTCTGTTGCATTTCCTTGTAAACTGAGTGTTACATTTTTGGTTTGGGTCATAGACAACAATTAAATTTGTTTAGGATTCATAAGTTAAAGGAATTAGTGATGGTTTTCATGTTTGAGGTTGAGAATTCAAATCTACCACCTTTGGATCGAAGATACACATAAATTATTGTGGGGTTCAACCTAGAGATGTCCACGGGGCAGGGTGGGGCCGGGGAATGGCTTTCCCGTCCCCGTCCCCGAAAAAATCTCCGGTTTTTTTTTCGGGGATCGGGTCCCCGTGGGGATTTTGACAATTTTTTTTTTACATTTTTTATATTTTTTTTTGGACAATACTTTTAAATAATTAGATTTTCTTAGAAAATATTTATAAATTTCAACTATAATATTAATTATTAAAGAAAAATATTTATATGCATGGATAATTTCATCAAAAAATATATTTTTATTTGAAATAAAAGAGGTAAAGTATATAAAAAATATTAAAAAAAAAAAAAAAAGTAACCGGGGTGGGGATTGGGGAATCGGGGACGGGAAATACATTCCCAGTCCTCGGCCCCGATTAACCCACGGGGAATTTTTCCCCCCGTTCCCCGCCTCGTTAGGGACGAGTCCCCGCGGGGAAAACAGACATCTCTAGTTCAACCTACTTTAGCAATTAATGATAGCTTTAAAAGGAGGCATAATTAATGCCTTGGTGCCATATAATTCCACAACTAAAAAACTAAACACCAAATGATGAATCTTTGCAGTGGAAAAAAAAAACTTAATTTAGAGAGAGAAAGAAAGGGGAATGAAGTTTTATAGAGAGGAAATGGGGAATCAAGGAGAAGAGAGAAACAAAGGAGGATTTGAACAATTATGAAAGTAGTGGAAGACCCTTGACTCGAGTGGGTCGGGGGTGGGCTAGCCAGCCCCAACCTTTGGGGCCAGCCCCTAGGGGGTTGGTTTGGCCAGCCAAACAAAGGTTCGAGGTTGGCCTTCTTTGACCTATGAAGCACGGATACAGATACAAATACGGAATACGAATACGATACAACACGGCGATACATTAATTTTTTAAAAACTAAGATACGAATACATATGAGATGCGACAATTTTACTAAAATAAAATGTTTGAAATTGAATATAGATTAGTCTTTTTCTTTTTATAATTTTACTAAATAAAACGTATGGCATAGAATTTATTTCTTTCTTTTTTTTTTTGAAATAACATAGAATTTCTTTTTAGTAGCAATAAAATATGTTAAATAAAATGAAAATGGTATCATGACTTGAGAGACGGAACCTTTGTTTGTACACGTAATTATTATGGTGGATTTCTAATGAGGGCCTGTAGAAAATGTTCATGAAAATATTTGTCGGTAGAGTCAGATGTTATATCTCCTAACATTAGTCGAGATACGAGTTCAATCAGTCATTAAAAAAAACTTTCATTCATTCAAAATTATATTAGTTGTTAGAAGTATGCTTCTTGAATAGAACATGGTAGCTATTTCAGATTTACATTACGAAATACATGGGCCGAAGACCGTCAACGGCCCAAACATTTTTTTTTTTTTAAATATCTTCCAAAATTTAAAATCACAAAATCACATTCCAAGAGCCTCATCTTCTTCTTCTTCGGCTATCCTCTTCGCTTCTCTGCAATGCTAATGGCTACCAATCTCTCCATTTCTCCTCAAACCCTAATTCCGATTCAGAAGCCATCGCTCTCACCACGCGTTGAACTTGGCCGATTTCTTCAGCTCAACTCAGTGAGTCAAATTTCGAGAACTCGCCTTCATTCCGGCTCTCGATCGAGGGTTTTGGTACCGCGAGCTGGTTTGGATAGCGATTACTCGTCGAAGAGGAGTAGCAGCAATGAGCAGAGAGAGACGATTATGTTGCCTGGTTGTGATTATAACCATTGGCTTGTTGTCTTGGAGTTTCCCAAAGATCCTGCTCCGACCAGGGAACAGATGATTGATACCTACCTCAACACTCTTGCTACCGTACTGGGAAGGTTCTCTCTCTTTTCCCTCTCTCTTTATGTTTATGTTCGTTTTCGTTTCCAATGTTTGTCTGAAATGGAATTGTAGGCATGTATGGGGTTTTGGTAATGGATATGTTATATTATATTGATATGGAAGCGTATGCATTACTGGGAGATTGAATTTGGTGAGGCCTGGATTTTCATTTTTAAAGTGAAAGCAATGCAATTATTTTCAGCTTTGTGAGAGATTTTTGTGCTTGGGGCTCTTCTTTGCCTATTTTGGGCGGGCACATTGTATAGGAATTTGGTGCTGATGTAATTGCTTCTCGCTCGCTCTGTTCGTCTTTCTTTTTCCTCTTCTAGATTACCTCTTATTAACGCGAGAAATCATTGAAGATTATTAGAGGCTAGAACAGTAAGAAGGTAGCCATTCACGATATATGATGAGAAATTATAATTTTACAGAGGTTCAACTTTCAAGGATCTATTCAGGGTGTGTTTGGATTGGAGGTGTAGTGGTTATGAGGGGTTTGAAGAAGATAAAACCTTGTTGATATGAGGGGTTAGGGGTGGTTGTGACAGAAAACCCTTGTTGGATTGAGGGTTATGAGTGGTTATGGCAGAAAATCCTGTTTGAATTAAGTGGTTGGAATAGATGCGATATTGTAACTCGAGAATTTATGGAGGGTTTATGTGAGATTTTTTTGTTCGGGGGGTTGGTCGAAGTTTTTTATGAGGTTATTTTGAGGCTGCTCCTGTTAAACGTGTGGTTGGTGAAACCCCTCTCTAACCCTTCCAAACACCCCCTTATAATTCATGGACCTCTTAGACACAATTCAATGTTCAAGGACTTGTGCCAAAGTGAACATAGCTCAGCATTCCCTTGAAGTAGGGAGGTTCAAATTTTTGTACTCCAAATTTGTTGTATTACAAAGAAAAAGTGAAGTTTAAGTTTTAGGATTAAAGTACAACCTATTGGGCACAATTCTTAAAATTTTACAAAACATGTAAATTTTAACTTTTATTTGTATAGTGTGGTTAATCTGAAAGCTAGAGATTTGAACCTTCTGGGATTTTGATGAGTCCGTCAGTCAAGGTTATTTACTTATTTCCATCTCTCATGTGTACATCTTCTTGGAAACAGCATGGAAGAAGCTAAGAAAAACATGTATGCTTTTAGCACCACCACCTACACTGGATTCCAATGCACAGTGTCCGAAGAAACATCCGAGAAATTTAAGGGTAAGTGTTAGTTTATAAATTTTTCTTGGATGTCCTATTCTGACAGTATCCTGAGAGAAGCCTCCTGAACCTTTTAATTGCAGGATTACCTGGAGTTCTGTGGGTGTTGCCAGATTCTTATATAGATGTCAAGAACAAAGATTATGGAGGTTGGGTTTACAATTACATCCTCTCTTTTCCTTACCCCCACCTTATTTCTTGAAGCTGTTGAGAATCCCACATTGATAAGGAGAGGATATCTGTAAGTGTTTAAAAGGTAGGTGGACTACTCTTCTCATTACCAATTGGTTTTGAGATGGATGTCCACACTATTTCACATGGTATCAGAGCCCATTAAGCCCAAACGGGTATTCGGTCCAATAAAAATGAAATTGAGATCCGATTTAAGATTGGTGAGCCCAAAAGAGGTACAATCTTGAGAGGGCATGTTGAGAATCTCACATTGATAAGAAGAGGATATTTCTAAGTGTTTAAAAGATAAGTGGGCTACTCCTCGTGGACTGCTCCTCTCGTTACCAATTGGTTTTGAGGTGGATGTCCACACTATTTTAGAGTATTGACAGATAGCAAAAATAACAGTAGGATTAGGTGCTTCTTTTCAATAGTTTTATCAAGATTATCATAGTTTCTCGTTGTTAACTTTTAGGTGACAAGTATATAAATGGGGAGATAATTCCATCCAAGTATCCTGTGTACGAACCAAAGAAACGAAGAGAAACAAAATACGAAAGTAGGAGATACGAGAGAAAAAGGGATGGCCCTCCACCCGAACAACGAAAGCCGAGACCGCAAGCAACCATAACAGAATCAAATTCAGAATAAGGTAGATAAGCGATTTTCCTTCTATTATTTGCAGGACTTGCATGGGAAAATAGAATGTTTTTGTTAATTTCCTTTGCATTCCATTAGTGTAGGTCTTAATAAGATTGTGCTTTGAACTGTTACTAAGAATGAATTTTCATGCTGTAATTGGAATTTGTACATTCTGGGCATGTTTGGCTAGGGCGGGAAAGGGAAAGGAAGGGAAGGGAAGAGATGGGAAAGAAAGGGAAATGAAAATAAATTGGTGTTTGGTGGGAAAGGAAGAGAATGAAGTGATAATAAATTGTTGTTTGGTGGGAAGGGAAAGGAAAAGAAGGGATAATAAATTGATGTTTGGTGGGAAGGGAAAAAATTTATAATTTTTTAATAAAAAAATATGATCATTATTTTTAAATTAATTTAATTTAAATCAAAATTTTAAATTGAAAAATAAATTACAAATGTATAAATATTCTTTTCAAAAATTATTTTGGAATTCATTTCAAGGAGAATTTTATAGAGAAAATCGTAGTGGATGGACTATTTTTACAAAGTAATTACAAATATAGTTAAATTTTAAAATATTAACATTCATAAATATTAATATGATATTATAAATATTTAATACTTATTTATTTGTAATTATTTTGCTAGATTTGATTAATCTTACAAATTTAACAAATTTAAATTATGTGATCTAATTCCTATTAATAAACAAAATCAAATAGCATTGTGAAAACCTGATCGATAAACTAGAATTAAATTGATGGACCGGTTATTTTACAAGAATGAATTACAATACATCTTTGTTATAAAAAAACAATCAAACTGCATTCTCTATATCCAAAGAAAAATCATGGTAAATAATTTTCATTAAAGCTCCACTCCCACATGTCAATTTATTCTTTGCATGTGTTCTCCTTCTCCCATCTGTCTTATTATCCTTCAAAATCAAACATTCTCTTTCACTAAAATTGTCACTAACTTTAACTAAATCCAAAAAATTGCTGAAAATAAGTTGCGAAAGAGATGGGTTGCAATTGTTTGAGAGAGGGAAAATTTCGTGGATGGCAATTTTGGTATCAATTATTTTATTATCTGCAAAGCCAAAATTTAAATGCAAATGCAAAATATTACATCGATGATGCATTTGCTTTGGCAGAAACCTCTTCTTCCTTCTATTTGGTGTTTTCGATAGAACGATTGCTTGATTTTTAAGTTTGAATCAAATTTTTCTAGGTAATTTGAGGGTTTAGGGTAATTGATTTGAAGTTCAAAATCTATCTATTTTTTCCAAGCTTTAATTGATCGGAGGGAAGATATGAATTGGGGGATAACGGCAAAGTAGCTTCACTGATCAGAGTAGAGATAAACACGAAGAAGAATTTCCCAATTACAGTATCTAGAAATAAATCCACAAAATTCTAACATCTTTTCCAAAAAATTGATTGGTTACGCACAAATAAGTCAATACTTATCTACAAAAGTTTCTTCTTCTTCTTCATAAGAATTAGTTGCATCAACGTCATAAATTAAAAACAGAAGCCACCACAAAACAATATAGCCTTAGCAGACTAATTAGCCAACATCCATGATTTCACTAACAATTGGAACACCAACACCTGCATCAAATTAAATCCCCAGTTCCATTCCAACAACAAAAAAAACCCCAAAACATAATTCAAAGTACCAAAAAAGAAACTCAAATTCAAAGACAACTCTCATATATTTTACCCAAAAATGCCAAGACGATGGAGAAACGAACTCAAACAATTGAGTTCGGCGCGACGATTCAGAAGGAGGAGAGAAAACGGAGAAGACGAGCGACTTACTTGCATGGATAAGAAAGACTTACGCGCCGTGTTATTTTTGGAGATTGTTCTTCACACGCTCGGTTAAAATATCTTGCCTGATTTATTTAACCCGATGGGCCAAACACAAACAAATAACTTTTCCCTTCCTGTCCTGGGCCAACACAGTGGGCCCAACGCGTCCTCTGTGTGCTGTAGTTCAACCTGAAAAGGAATCTCGTCTGTGATGTGACCTTGTGTAGCTCAGAATATCATTGAAGAATATATGGATGGTGGTTAGAACAGTATGGATTCATTTAGGCGCTTAAACCTGGTCTTTTTATCCTAGAATGATGTTCATAAAGTTAGGATTTTGCAAACTAAAGCATATTACTTATGAATTTGGTTATCATGCATTTCGAAGTCTTGATTTTTTACTCCGTGAAGAGTGAAATATGAAGACTTAACTTTTTATGGATTTGAGGGTACTGTCATTTTGTGCGAGTAACTAATAGAGGAGCTTCCATTCCCAACATAGCTTAGGTCTTTCCACATTTATCTAAATCTAGATTTGAGATCAAAGGGCTAGATCCAAGTTACCTCTTCATATGAAATTTCCTACTACATTTGGTTGTCAAGAAATTTGTCAAAAATTAGTAGGTGGTTACCCTGAATTGAACTTGTCACCTCTTAGTTAATTAAGGTTCTTTTGATCATTAGGTTACTCCGTGATAGTTGGCGGAAAGTTATTAAAATTCTAGAAAGTGACAATGAAAAGTAGATAAAAGTTGAGGGATTTGAGTTCATTAATTGTAACATTTTAAATATCTCATAACTAAGAAACCAGACCTTTATTATGAACTAAAAATTGTATTAAGGGTAGATTTGTGAGATTATTGAGGTGTGTGCAAGTGTGTGTGTGTATGTATATATTAGGAAAATTTATGTCAGATAGCAATTTGCATTATTGATAACCTTCGATTGAGATTATAGTAACTTTTTCTTTCATTTTTGGAATAAAGATTATAGTTAATATTAATTGAAGGATGTGTTCTCTTTTGAAATGGTAAGAGTATTTAACGATGCTTGTAACATAATAAATGTATGTATAACATTGCAAAATAACCAACTTAGACAAATATAAATATGGCCAAAAAAAACAATAAATAAATTACTAGAGATTATAGCTATTATTATTTTAATTAGTTACTTGATTGTTTTTTATTGGTTTAATTGACTTCAAACGTTTATTAGTTGTTTTCAATTTGTTGATGGAAGCCATTAGTTTTATGGGATTGAAATCATTCATTTGTGGGTTGGAATATAATCCGTGATGCAATGTCCTTCCCATTTTTTTGCTATACTTAAATTTATTCTAAAATTTTGTTGAATTTCTTTCATCCTTAATATTATTTTTTTTCAAGATATACTTTTTATTGTCAAAAAATTGTACTTTTTTCTAATATATACAATAATGAGTTATCACTTTCTCGTGTGTAGAGTAGGATTCTCCAATTTCAAGCGAGCTCTGACACTAAACTGACTCTGAACTTCACCTGCAGCCTTCTCTTCATCTTTACCTCACAATCAATAAATCAAATTATCAGTAACTTCTCTAAACCTAATCCTCCCCAAAAAAAAAATATTTTTTAAAAAAATCTAAACATCTCTTTCAAAGTCTGTTCTTTATAACTGTTTTATGTCTCTTCTTATTGGACTTATTTCTTTTAAAAAAATGATTATTTGACTCATGCTTTAGTTGGCTTTCTTGGGGTGTTTGTTTGACATATTTAGAAAATTATATTGAGTAGTTAAATATTAAGAGTTGTATTAAAAACTCGTTTGGATGTAGTTTTTGTATAGATGAGTTATAGTTAAAATCTTGTTTGGATGTAGATTTAAAATGAGTAATTATTTTTAGTAGTTAAAAAAAGAAATGATTAAAAATGAGTGGTTAGAAATGATTGAGTAGTTATAAATGAATGATTAAAAATGAATGGTTAGAAATAAGAGTTATTTTCAAAGGTAAAATTGAAGAGGAGTTAGTAAAAACTCATTTGGATGTAGGTTTTCAAGGAGAAATTAATAAATCGTAAATCTAACTCCTAGCTAAAAATGTCAAACAAACATCCTCTATAAGTATAATAACTCAAATCTGTATTTTTTTTAAGTATAATAACTAAATATAATAGTTTTTTTGGTTAAATTATAAGTTATTTTTTCTACATTTTCAACAAAAATTATAAGCTTTTAAATTTTCAAGTTACTTCAACATACAAAAATTAGTGGTAATGACAGTAATTTAAATATTATAAGGGTAAAAGCCATTTTCTAGTCAGTCTAGGAATTTAATGTTGAAAACATTCTATTCATAACAAAAATTATGAATCAGATTGATAATTCAGTCCTTACTAAAAGTATCGGACGCAATAGAAGGAATCATAACCACTTCCCAACAAAATTCTTTCATTAAGAGAAGTCGCCTAATTTATTCATGCAAAAATTATGAATCAGATTAACAATTCAGTCATCTTGATTGGTTGTGATCCATTTTTCACAGTCGCGATTCAATTTTAAAAATTGGAATGTGGCTATCATATTATTTGAGGGGAGTAATATCCTATATTTAAGATTTGTCGATCCTCCTCTCTCGATTGTATAGTGTATACTTTAAACAAATGACAATTCTGTTAAATTGAATTATACATTAACTACTATAAATGAAAGTTTTTTTTTTTTTTTTTTGAGAAAATTATTAATGAAACTAATAAATAAATAAGTTCACACTCTCTTTATATACCGACATAGTTTTGAATCTGAACTCAAAAAAAAAAGACATAGATTTGAAGCTCCACTTGCAAATGGTTCTTGAAATATTGCCTCTATATATATATATATATAATTTTATTTTTCCTGTACTTATCATATGGTAATGTCCTAACAGACAGATTATCCAAACCCTTAACATTCCTAACCGCCTTTTAGTTACTTTCACAACACGCGTCCAATTCAATTATTCTAATACACTCTGCTAAAATAGCCCGCTTCATTTATTTTCTTTTCTTTTTTAATTGAAAAATGGAACTACAAATTTTATAGAGAAGATGCTACTACTTCCAAATAATATAATCAAATCATGATTTTCAACATAAAATTCGTGGTCATAAAATTAAATTTAACACAACTAATCAAATCAATTAAATATGCCAATAATCTTTTTGTTCGTCGATATCTCAGTTGTAAGTAAGGATGAAAATATAGATATTTAGATATTTAAATTTGATGGATCATTGACGATTTTTCAAATATATATTTAAATTAATAATTAAGATGTCTTTTTCATTCTTGGTAATTAAGATGTTAATCATGGATCTGATAGCCAAGAGAGTGTCTAGAAAACATGAATTTTGGTTCAACTATAAATTTAGTCACCGTATTTTTCAATTGATACTTTAGTCATCTTGATAATATGATTAAACCCAAAAAATAGTTCATGTCAATGTAGGAATACTTAGATAAGTGAAAGTTAGTAACGGATAGCATACAAGTACAAATCCCCCACTCCAATGTTGTAGAATAGATCATGTGAGAGTAAAGTAATTGATTGAACAAAAATGATATAATTTATATATGAATAGTTACTTCCATATACTTAAATAGTTGGCGATTATAAACAATATAGATTAATTTTTAGGTTTCATCATATCGTAAAGGCTAAATTTTAATCTTTAAAATTACAGACTAAATTTTAATTTTTTCTCAAATGTATAAAAAAATTGAACTACATATTAATTTTTGAGAGTTTATTGTAGGTAAAAAAAATAAATTAAAATATTTTATATATAACAAAATATATTAACTCTCATTATATTTGATCCAAGTCTATTCTAAATTTTCGTTATATTTAAGTTTTTTTTTTTTTAATTTTGAGTATTTATAAAAGATTGATAAACATTATATACTCCTTAAAAAAAAAAACATTACATACTCCGTGATTATTTGAGTGTATATTTATCCTTGGTCGCAGGTGCGGCCTTCACACCGTTTGGTACACGTGGGTCAAATCAGTTCGCTACGGTCACGATCACCCGTCCACATCGGGTAATCGTATCATTATTACTCGCCTGGAATTATTTTTTCTTTTTCCCTTTTTTATTTTCCCTCACCACAGTAGTACGCGCGTGACTTCACAGTGGCACATGGTCGTAATTAATGTCCTTTACAATGTCCAGATTTGGAAATTCTTATCTCTCACGAGATTTTTGTAATAATCTTGTTGTGTGGTGACTTTACTGTTTTGCCCTTCCTTCAGATTTTTATTTCTGTTTAATTTTGTTACACGACAACGTTTGCCGTTCGCTCCTCGTGTCGTTTACTCTCTGCCGTTTTGGTCTTTATTTTTTTCTCCGTTTCCCACTAAAGTCTCGGTTTCGGTTCGGATTTTCATGGACCAAAATGCCCCTTTTTGCTATTCAATTTTGTAACTCGTAACACCAATTTTTATCCACGTTATTAAAATAAAAAATATCCTCTTTTTTTTAATGAATGGATGTGCATTTTTTTTCATTCAACATTATTTTAGATTACATGACCTATGATGTCACTAAAGTACTCTTACTTTGGCTAAAAAAATTGGTGACAGATGATTTCATTATTTTGTGGTAATCTAATTCAACACTGTGATTATAGGTTGAATCTCAAAAATTAATATTTAACTCTTATTTATTTGAGAGTGGTACCTTCTTTGTAAGGTTTGTAATCCCCTACAACATTTTAGATAAATTTTAAAGTATTTGTATCTATAATTATTAATAATGTGTTATAAATATTATCAAATAGAATATTATATATTATTAATAGAAAAGTATCATTAATACTAATGATTATAATTATTATTTTTTAAAAAAATAGTCATATTTATAATTATCCTTAGATTTGACTAATTTTATAATTTATAAATATATAGTTCGAATATTTGTTAAATTGAGATGAATTTTCTAAATTTGCTACCAAAATGGAACTCAACTCTAAAATGCTTAAAATGTGATTATGATTTTTTTTTTTTTTTAATTGAATCTCTTCTTTTTAGTTATTTATTTTCGATAGAAAAGAAAGTGAGGGAATTCTTCGAAGCTTGAACCTACTGATGAAGAATACACCTCAAATAATAAAGCATAAATTTGAAGTAAAAATTCAATTTCCCCCTCAATTTTAATAATCTCTGACTTCTTTTACTTTATAATTATTGTTTTGTTTCACTTAAAAAATAATGAATAGTTTGAGATGTTAGACCAATCTAACGGTAGTAATTGAATGCAAAAAGAATTGAGAAATACTTGCAAATGTTTGTATGTACTCTATGCGACAATCAAAAGACAAGGGTCGTCTTTATCTCTAGTGGATAAAGACACAATTTTTCTTAAAACATTTATGTATGTATTCTTAAATTTTATATTGTTATGTCCAATTTATTTATAGTGACAAATTTGTACTACATTGATGTTTTCATCAAAATAGTTTAATCATTTTTTCCTTTTTTTTTAATAGTTTGAAGTAATTTGATCATTTTATGCGCCCTTGACTATCGGGGCAAGCCATATAAATCTACAATAAGTAGATGTTAAGGAAATTATTTTATATATAGTTAGTCATCATTCACGACATTCATAACCTCTCTAATTTTTACTAAGTCAATCTATTATAGGTTTTTTAGACAAAAAACAACTTTAACAATTGCACCCTCACCTAAAGCAACCTTAGAATTGGCATCTTCATTTGCCCCTTGAAAGGCTGCAAAATAGCTCTTAACCTACATAGTTCTCAACATTTATAACAGCTTCACTCATTACTTGTTGCCATTTTTCAAAAGGCTCATAGACATTAGAATTTTCAGTTCAAGACAAAACCCAAAATAGGTTCTCAAGACTCGAGCCAATACATTAGGCACATCGAATAGCTCTGCGACACAAAGAGGCGACACGTGCAAAGTCTAAGTTTCCACATCACATGTCTTAAACGACGACATCACATTAACTTTTTAAAGTCATAACCTATTTAATCTCGATAAATTTGTGGGAAAATCTCAACAAAATAAACTCATAATAGTTATTTTATCTTCATCATTGTAAAATTGAACCTCTCATAATAATATTTGATTTCTATGAAACGCAAGCTAAAAGTCATCTCACAAACTTAACCCACAATCGGTAATAATGTCAAAGAACTCAATTTTGTCACCACCAAAATCCCAAAGCCTTGAAATTTACACCATCATAATGCTAATCAAATTGTCTCTCAAGGGCAATATCCAAAAGCACCCCAAACAAATGATCAACATAGCATTTTTGACAAACTACTAAATGCAAACAAAAAAAAAGAAAAAAAAAAGGCCATTTCCATTTCTCACAAACCTCAAAACACAGATGATACTAAAAAACAGTCCACAAACATTTGAGGAATCCCAACCATAGATACCCCCACAAGGGCAGAACCGTAATTCAACAAACCCACATCCACAAGCACATTTGATCCTTCCCCTAAAACAGTCCATCACAAAAACCACACTTCCCATAAACCTCAACAAATCTCTCTGAAATTCTGCAGCCATGGCTCTGTTTGGCAACAAGAACTTGAAAGTTTGGATCTTTATGTTCTTGATGATGGGTTTTTGTGGGTGTAATTGTAAGGATGATTCTTCCATTCACGAAGTTCTCCGATCGATGGGACTGCCGGCGGGGCTGGTACCGAAGCAGGTGAAATCGTACACGCTGGCTGAAAATGGGCGTTTGGAAGTGTATTTGGATGGGCCATGTTTGGCTAAGTATGAAAACAGAGTGATTTTTGAGAGTGTTTTTAGTGCAAATCTTAGCTATGGGAGCTTGAATGGAGTTGAGGGAATGTCTCAAGAAGAGCTTTTTTTGTGGCTGCCTGTGAAAGATATCATTGTTAATTATCCCACTTCTGGTGTTGTTCTTATTGATATTGGTGTTGCTCACAAACAGCTCTCTTTGTCCCTTTTTGAAGATCCTCCTGATTGTAGTACCCCTCAAGGTCATTTCTCTTAGATCTCTTTCTTTTTCTAGGATTTTGATTGGTTTTGATTCTTGGGTTTCTTTGGTTTTGTGATGTTCTAGTGTTCATGTTGATGGGTTCTTTCTGTTTTGCATCATTTCTCATGAATGCCTTCTTTTTTAGTCTGTTTCTTCTGTTTTTGTTTCTAATTTGATGGTGTTTCCTTGTTTCTGCCTTTGTTTTCTCTGTTTTTGCATTGGGATCTTCTTTTTACTCTAAATTCATGAGTTCTTCCTTTCATTCATCTTTTTTTTTCCCTCTCATTAATGCTTCCTTTAGTTCTGTTTTTTTTTTTCTTGGCTTCATTTTCTTCTTATCTAAATTGATGGGTTATCTTTATCTTGTATCATTTTTCTCATTGATGGTATCTTTTGGCTCTGTTTCCTCTGTTTTTTTTCATCAATGGCTTCATTTAGTTGTGTTTCTTCTGTTGTTGTTACATTGTCTTGTTTTTCTTCTTCTCTAAATTGATGGGGTTTCTTTATCTTTTATCATTTTTCTCATTAGTGGCTTCTTTTGGCTCTGTTCTTGCTTGACTGTTATTTCCTCTGTTTTTCTTGCATTGATGAGCTCTCTCTATCATTTTTTTCTCATTAATGGCTCTGTTTTTCTTGTTTAAATTCCCATCTATGAACTCTATCATAGCTTGTTCTTCAAGTTATTCTCTCTCTAAATTGATTGCTTCTTGCCATCTTTCAATAATGCCTTGTTTATCTCTTCATATCTCACAACAATCAGTTCATTTTTGCCCCATTTCTCATTAATAATGGTTCCATTAATTTATATTCTCAAAACATGGGGAACTTGCAGTTGCAAGCTCAAGTTTTTTGGTTTTGGAGTTTTGTAACAAATAGGATTGGTTTATTTGCACAACTTTTTAACTGGGTTTCTTCTTTTTGTTTCTGGTTTTGCAGTTGAATTGAGGAATCCTCTCAAGAAGAACCAAAGAGGCTTTGAATCTCTTAGATAAGAGGGTCAAGGACATTATAAAAAAAAAGTGTCAAATTCAAGTTTCCATCTTTTGTAGTTATATCATTTTTATTTTAATAATTTTTGTTTTTATTTTTTACTTAAAAGGAAAAAAAAACCCACCAATTTGAGTATATAATGAGAGCTTGTGTGGTGAAACTTTGGAATTAAGTTTCATTTTCTATTATTGTTGTTGTTTTTTTTTGTTGTTGTGGGAATGGGTGGTTTTGTGTGATATTGATTATGCTTCTATTTGTGGAAATAGCCTTTTTTTCCCTTGAATTAGTTTATTAAAATTCTGTTTTTTTTTTGGGAAGTTTTTGATAGTTTTATTTTTTAGTCAAACATAATATATATATATATATATATATATATATATAATGAAATCTAACAAAATGGAGATGTTATTCCTTTATCGTTATTATTATTATTATATAATTTATACATTTAGAAAATTGATTTGGAAAAAGAAATATAAGACTAATTTTAAAAAAGCACATAGGTTGTCATTTTTAAAAATTTAATAACATAAAATGGAAATAAATAAGTATCTTTTTAATGTAAAAAGTTAAAATATGAAAGTTACTAGACTAACCCTTCATAGTTTAGATTTTGGTGTGAATATATTTTTAGAAAAGTGAGAAATTTTATATCCTTATGAAAACCTTAACCTTTTTTGTCTCGGAAAAAATAAGAAAATAAAATAAAACCTTAAGCCTTCTATTTTGTTTTTCGTAAATTATTGTTTACAAAGAGAATTAACCCAAAAGGTTTAAAAAAAGATTAGACAAAGAACCAAAGCAAAGGATATTGTAATCTAATTATTGTCTTTTTTATGGCCATTAGTTGTTGTTGTTGTGTTTTTTTTTTTTATTTTTAAAAACACTGTGTTTGATTTTTATGATTCTTATTTGTCCTTAAAACCATCCACCAAAGCAAGGGATCAAATCTCATTATGCTCTATAATGGAGTTTGTCTCTTTCTTTTGTACCATATTGATATGTTAAATAATTATTTAAAAAAAAGGTCATTTTCAGTTTTATTTATTTTCTTTGGCATTTTTGTCAAACTCACATGCATGTTTTTCTTCTTAACGGTAAAATATATTTATTTTAAAAAAACAATAAAATATATACGTGGGTTTGGGATATTTTGTTTTTGTTCATAAATTTTGGGATTTTTTTTTCTTCACAAAATATATGTTCCAGTTGGCCAATTTTAAATTTCTGTTTGGTTAAATTGTTGTCATTGTCCTATCACCCAAAAAATTGATGTTTGGCTTGATTAATTTATTATAATTCAATTAAATTTCTCAAGACTTCATTCTTAAAAATTGTAATTGTTTATCATCTTATTTTAGAATCTTGCTATTTTCTATATAGGTTTTGTTTCATATTCACGAAAGAGTGATACTTTATAATAATATATAAGAGATTTGAATTATTCTTTTCATTATCATTTATTTTTTAATTTAAATTTCATATTATCTAACATGATATAAGAATCATTAATTTGTTATATACGAAATATTTTCAAAATGTAGTTATTCATTGTTTTTTTCATATCCAAAATTATATATATATAAAAATATCAAATGTATGTCCATTTTCAATCAATCAATACGAAAACAAAGATTTTCCTAAAAAAAAACTAAAATATTTATAAAAAAATTAATTTTAGAAATCAAAATAAAAACAAAGATGTGTAATTTCCAGCTATATTTAATTTTTTTTGGCCTTCTTCGCCGGTAATCGTGCGATTTTCCCTAGCATTATTATCAATAATGAAACATTTTTTTAAAAAAATTGTCAATAATGAAACAGTATTAATATTTTATTTATTCGGTATTTTTGTGCCAATAATTAAGCGATTTTATCGGCATAATTATCAATAATGAAAAAAATGTGGGTTTTGGAGGTTTTGTTTTACGCGAGAATGTGGTCCCACTGACAGATGTTAAAGAAGGGACCCACCACTCACATGCATAATTTCCAACGTGGGCTCCAGGTCATTACTATTATCGACGTGCCATATTTTGATCGAAAAAACTTGCCTACACATGACCTAATTTATTAAACATTTGTCACCATTTTGAATCACATATTTTTTATGTATATAAATAAAAAGGAAAAAGTAATGATTTGTGAGGTTCAAGATAGTAACACATAGTTAATAAGTTGGGTTTACCTATACATCTCTGTATAGCTAAGACTCTATTTGATAATCATTTTGTTTTTTGTTTTTTGTTTATAAAATTTAAGCCTATTTTTAATCAATTTTCCTACCATGTACTCCATCTTTTCTACAATCTATCTATCTTTCATTGAGAAAGTAGGAGAATATTAACCAAATTTCAAAAACATAAACAAGTTTTTTTAAACTACTTTTTTTTGTTTACAAATTTTGGTTTTGTTTATTAAAATATAGGTAAGATGTAGATATCCAAATAAAGAAAAACGTATAGTAAGATAGTTGTTGTAGGCATAAATTTCATAAACAAAAAACGAAAAACAAACCGGAACTAAGTTTTTCTCATTTTGATTATAGAAAATTTAATTAAAAATCATACGGAGTTAAAACATCCTTATCTTTAATAGGCCGATATTTGGACATTGTTGACGTGGACTGGACTTGTGGGAGACCCCACAAGAAAATTTGCTGAGATTTTCATTAGGTTTGTTTTTAGCCTCCAAAACTTTTTATTTGTATTTTGTAGTAAATAATTATCAAATTCTATCTTAAATCTCCCATCAAATTTTATTTTAAAGGCATCACTGAATCATTACTACACAAAATCCTCAACCGACTATTAATATTAATTTTCAAATGAGTATGAATTACTCAAACTATTATTAATACTAATTCTCATACAAGTAGTTAAATTCTCCAAATACTATTAACTCGATTTACTTGTACTACTGAAACTTTAATCGTAGAGATTTGATTGAATTATAATATTTTTCAAGTTTATTAAGTTATGATTTGATAATTTTTGTTAGGTTTGTGTTATAATTTGATTTATTTTTGAGTTATGAAATACATAAAATTTAAAAAATTGAGCGTTATTGAAATATCAACGTAAAAAATGTTTGATTGAGTCATAGAGACCAATAAAATTTACACCCAAATTTTAAGAACCAAAAAATACTTTTCCCGAACATATTTCACTCTCGACCTTGTCATAGCTCGATGGCCGGTACTTTGTTCTCACTGCAACAAGTCAACTTACTCTCTTTGGGTATGGTTGTGACCCTCTCCTCCATTTAAACTAACTTCATCTATAATGACATACTTGAAGTGCAATCCACTGCATCATATTTTAAGTTGTAACACTCTCTTTTTCGTTATACTCGTGACTTTTGTATGACGACCTAAATTTGAATTAAAAAAAAAGGATCCATTACTTCTAAATTAGGTTCAAAATTTTTAAAATGAAAAAAAAAAAAAGAAGAAGAATAGGCCGTTTCATAACTATTTTGTTTTTTTTTTTTTTACAAATCAAATCAAACTTTTTTAAAAACTTGTTTTAGTACTCTTGAAAGTTTAACTAATATTCATAAAAATGAAAGTATAGTAGAAAATTGAAGTAAAAATTTTAAAAATTTAAAACTAAATTATTGAGAGGACCGAGATAATTCTCAATGCCTTATATACTAATTTATTTTTAAAAAGTTAGATATAAATGGGGCCGAAAATTTATTGTTCATACAGGAAAATCATCAGTAGAAGGGGGAAATAATAAAATAAATTAGGTGCTTAATATTGGGTAAAGTTTGTAAAGAAAAATGATGGAAACTGGGGCCTTTGATTGGTGAGGAAAAACCAAATCATTGCTTATCCATGCACCAACACTCTCTTTTAAGTCATTAAAAAAAAAAAAAAAAAAACTCTGTTAAATCCACCATTGTTAGGTTTGGTTTGTCCTCTTCTAAAAAAATTGGAGAACCGAGGATCAAGTTTCTATTTCACTTTTTTTAAACACGAAGTATTTTTAAAGCCAAAATAATTAAAGAAAGCGAAACGTTGTCGTTTTTCATTTGACCTTTCTTCAACCTTAGCACCTCCAGTTTTTTAATTACTTTTTTATACTTATATTAATTATTTATTGAAAATGAAGATATTTTTTAGATCACCAAAAATTTAAACTTAGAATCTTTTTGTTCGAACAATTGAATTATTGTTATTGCTGTAAAAAAAAGTTGATCTTTCTGAATGGTAACAAAAAAATTTGACTGATAAATTTAATCATATTTAGATTTTAGACTACCGAGATGCAACATGAGAAAACTTTTCTACACATCCACGCTTATATTTGTCCTATGTGTACCTTTTAATGTCACATAAATTTATCATAATTAAAATTATTATAAAATAAAATTATTTGTGTGGCATCACTACAAAAAAAATAACTTTTCCCGACGGAACCTTTGGCGACGGAGCTTAATTCCGTCACGAAAAGTGACCTACGCAGACGGAAGCACCTTCCGTCGGCTTTGCTTTGGGTTTTGCTAACGGAACACCATTTTCCGTCGGCTAAAATTTCATTTCCCCCCTATTTTTTCGTTTTGGGGGGAAAATACGAACTAAGCCGACGGAAATTTTTCCGTCGCGGTAGGTTACCTGTTGGCGACGAAGTTCGATCACGTTTGACTACCTTTCGCGATGGAGTTCCGTCGCGATAAACTACCTTTTGCGACGGAACTTAATTCCGTTGGCGTTGCCTCCTTAAAAATAAAATAACCCTCGATTTTCCCATTTCAAAACACCCCCAAAATTCCTACTTTCCCAAAATTTTCCTCTTTCTCCTCCTCCCTACTCACCACCGCCGCCACCTTCGTCGTCTCCGGTCACCGCCCCCATCTTCTCCATCTCCGAACACCACAATCGCCACCCTTTTCGTATCTAGTGACCGTCGACGTCTCCACCACCTTTGTCGTTGTCCATCTCTTTCACTCCCACTTGTAAGTTTTTTTTTTTTTTATCTATTTAAACAAAGTTCTATGTATTTAGAGTTAATTTTTGGAGTTAAGGATATGAGTTTATGTTTGATTTTGTTTATGGGTTTGGTTTAGAGTATGTGTGTTGAAATTTGGGGTATTGGAATTATGTAGAAATGAAATGTATTGGGAGAAAATGGTATTAGGAGTTATAAGTTTTGAAATTATGGATGAGCTATGTATGAGTTTTGGAATATTGAGCTATGTATTTTTCAAAGTATTATGAGTTAAGTGTTTTCAAAGTTTTGTGTGATTTTTTTAGAGAAAGTTGGTTATTGAAATTATGAAGAAATGAAATGTGTTGGGAGAAAATGGTATTAGGGGGATTCATGAGTTTTGAAATTATGAGTTATGGGATATGAGTTTTGGAATATGGGTTATGTGTTTTTAAATAATTATGGGTTATCATGTGTTTTCAAAGTTTGTGTTTTTGTAGATAAAATGAGTTATTGAATTTAGGTTATGACATATGTGTTAGTTTTGGGCAAAAAGAAATTAAGGATTTGAATTGAACACTTAGTTTAAAGTTAACATTTGGATTTGAGTTATAACATGTGTTATTTTTTGGGCAAAAAGAAATTAGGAATTTGAATTGTACATTTAGTTTAAAGTTATGTAAGTTGTTTAAAGTTGACACTTAAATTTGGGTTATTACATATGTGCTAGTTTTGGGCAAAAAGAAATTAAGGATTTGAGTTGGACACTTAGATTAAACTTGATATTTGGATTTGAGTTATGACATATGTGTTAGTTTTGGACAAAAGAAATTAAGAATTTGAGTTTAAAGTTATGTAAGTGGTTTAAAGTTGATACTTAAATTTGAGTTATGACATATGTGTTAGTTTTGGACAAAAAGAAATTAAGGGATTTGAATTGTACACTTAGTTTAAAGTTATGTAAATAAATTGTTTGTTTTATGTTTTATCTTTGATTTGAATTTAGATTTGAGATTTAAATTTGTACTTGTATTTATATTTTAAACTTTGATTATGGTTATTGATTTGTTTTTATGTTTTATGTTTGTTATGTGTGATTTGGATTTGGATTATAACTTTGATTAAAGTTATGTCAATGGCTTTAAGTGATGTTTTTTAAGTTCTAGTTTGTTTCATTTGTTTGACATGTGAGCAAGCCAAGATGGAAGTATAGATGATGAGTTTTTAGGAAGATGAATGTCGGCAATGACACGTCAAAATAGGTACATTTGAAAACTTTTTCATAGTGTCAACCTTTATAAACTTAATTACAATGTTCATAAATATGTTAGTAAAATAACGTAATTTATTTGTTTGTCGCTATCCTGCAAAGAAAGATAGCTATAATCCATATTTTAATTATATTATAACAAGTTTAGGTTTTTGGGAATAATTCAAAACACGTCATTATGTCGAAATGTATATAGAATTCCAAGATTCTAAATTTGTAACTTGTACTTGAGAATGACTTAATATTAGTTTAGAAACCTTGTAAACTAAAGACTTATAGTTGTTTTGTTTGATTCGGTGGTCACCTACAATCGCGATCATGGGAGGCGATGTCGTGCATTCACATTTAATTATTTTCTTTGTATATGGATCTTTAAACTTTGTGTTCAATTATTGTTTTAGTAACATTTGTACACACTTTTGTGTTGAATTAGTTTGTATTGGATTAGTAACACTTGGCATTTAAACTTTGTATGAAATTTTGAGTTGAATGATAATGTTATTAAATTTATTTTGTATTCAAGTATTTTGGTAAAGAATTAAAAGGTATAGAAATTAAAAATATATATATAAAAATAAAAATAAAAAATCTAACATGCTAAGGGGCGGAAGTGTTCCGTCGCGATAGATACCTACCATGATTTAAACCAATTTCCATCGCGGAAGGGACCTACCGCGACGAAAGATATCTACCTCGCGGAACATTTCTCGGACAGAATTGAGGATTTTGGCCGAAGATGAAGCAATGTTTCCGTCGTAATAGGCTACCGCGACGGGCTTTTCCCGACAGAATTGGCGACGGAAATATTTCCGTCGCGATAGACTTTCGCGACGGAAAATGACACTTTTCGCGACAAAAAGTTCCGTCGCAGAAAGCCTAAAATGTTGTAGTGCATAAGATGCCACATAGGATAAATATAGTGCTCCTCTGCATATCTATAGAGATTTTTTGTTCTATTAAGATCTAGGGAGATTTTGAAAGTGACAATAACATTAAATTTGCTAATTTAGGTTCGTTATTTGATTTTGTGTGTGTTTTTTTCTAATTTAAGTTATTTTTATCCAAAATTCTTATAATTTGAATATTAACCAAATTTTAAAAACAAAATAACGTTTCGAAAACTACTTTTTTTTCTCTAAATTTTAATCTTGTTTCAAAAAATTATCAGTTAGATGTAGGCATCCAAGTAATATCTATAAAAAAAATGTAATTGTTGTAAGCTTAAATTTTAAAAATAAAAAAGTAAAAATAAAATGGTTATGAACGTGGTCTAGTAATTTACTTATATTTAACTAGGTAAAATTAATGCATCTTCCACTATAATGAGACATTATTTTTGGATTCATTTTTAGATATTTAAAAAAAAAAAACGAGGATAGGTATGTATTTATGTTCAGTTCGAATTATAGTAACGAATAAATAAAAATAGAACAAAATAGTAAGTCATTTCTATGAATTGTTATCCAACAAAAATCTGTCATGAAAGGCAACATCTATCGCACCAATTAATTGGGTAAAAAATATAATGTTAAAACATATTTTTGGTTGTCATGTGAGTAGCAATTTTAGTAGAAAACAATTTAGTTTTCGTTTTAGTTTTTAAATTTATTTATACATTTTTTTACTATTTAGTATCCAAAACTTAGCATTAATTATTAATTTAATCTATATTGTTTTATATTTGTAGCATTTTAATACTACCAAGAAAAATTGCATCAGAACTAATTGCTAGTTCGCAGTATAGAATTGTTGGGTTTTTTTTCACGTCGTGAAGGCCCATCAAATAAGGCTCATTAGGGCTAAGTGTTTTAAAGTGCATTTTGTCACTTTGGTAGATAGAACACACAAGAAAAAGGAGAGCTGGAAATCAGCAGCCAGAGAGAGAAACAACTTAGAGAGAGAAAGTAAATAGAGAGGAAAAGAGGTTTCTGCCCATCTTCGGTATTTTGGCGTTTCCAAGCAATTGCACCGTTGAATTGAGCTGAAATTTGGACAGCGTGTTCTTGACACGAGGGTCTTCAATCTGAACGGTGGAGATCGGGTTTGGAGGTTTCTACAGCCAGATTTCAGTAGCGATTCGGTTCCACATTTTTGTGAGATCTTTCTATTTATCTCTCTTGATTTGTGTTGTTTGTTGCCGAGATTAGTTTATCTTGAGTTGTTATGTGTTGTATACCTCTAGTTGTGACTAGAGAGAACTTGTTGTAGCCCATTATCGATTATAGTGGAGATTCGACTTCAGTCCGTGGGTTTTTTACTCCTCGCCTTGAGGAGGTTTTTCCACGTTAAAATTATTGTGTTGTGCTTGATATTTCTACCACATACTTTATGCTTGTTGTTTTTCATTAGGAACACAAGAGGAGAATAATTGATAATAGTGTTTATTCCCAACAAGAACAACTTAATTTTTGTAGTTTATAAATACATTTGATCTTAATCAATCTTATTTATTTATGTATAATATTTTAAACAATAGTCTAAAAGTTATGTGGACTAAATTGTTATAAATGTAAAAACAATAACTAATGTTAAAAGGAGGAGAACTAGAAGATATAATAACTAATCAATTTTATTTATTTATGTAAATTTTTGTAAATGTTGGTAAGTTATTTAGTTGATAAATTTTGTGAATGATCAATGAAGATCTCTCGAAGCACATGCAGTCATAGAGCTTCGTCGAACACCCAACATTGGTCACCGTCATAGAGATTCAAATTAATGGTTAATAGTCCATTTGTTAATATTGTGTACATCATTTATTAATTAAAATACTCTCTTGTACTTTCGTAATTAACTAATATTGTTGTATGTTGTTCATGACAAATATTGTACGAAATACGATAGTTATTATTAATACAATTTTTGTTTGAGTTTCCGTCACAATCAAATTTAGAGTTTTGATTTAGTCACGGTCTTCGACCATTGCAAATTTTAGATAGGAGTTTTGGAACCAAAATCTCATAAATAAAATTTTTTCGGTGACAAATAATTAGAAACCCAAAAGTGGAAGTTTCAAGAAGAAAGCGGAAAGAAAGGAAATGATAAAATTTCTCATTTATCAGTAAGGGGATGATTGAATTTTGGTGTTGAAAAGAGGCGAGGAGGAAAAGTTGAAGAAAAAGAGGAAGTGGAGTCATTTGAGAATATAAAGTAGTTGTTTGAAAATTGATGTTTTGGAGAGGAGATGTTGTAAAAGTATTTATTTTATATTGATTTTTTATAATGTAATGATGGTAGATTTTGGATTGATTGATAAATATAATATATTTTATTTTATATTGTGTGGTTGAAAATAAAAGAAAGTTTGATGTGATATTTGATAAGATTAGATAAAATTTGATATGATATTAGAGGAGAAGTTGGGGAGGGGTTGATAACCTAAAAACAAACATAGAGTTGTGATTTCTCCTCCCCTCCTCTCGCCAACCCCAAATACCAAACACCCCCTAAGAAATGAGCATGAGAAGACTTCCTAATTTGGAAAATCCGTAGGGATAGAATGGTACTACAAAAATGTAAATTCAATAATTAATTTCAGTAATTTTCTTACTTATGCTTCAATCTAGCTTATAGGTTACTACCGAATAGGTCAGTAGTGCGATTGGTCATGTGGTATGGTATTAATCGATTTCCACTTCACGATTATGGTTTGATAATTGGAATCAGTATTTGTTTCAATCTTTCTTCTTCGAACGTATTGATTTGACCCCATAAGCAGGACCGCCACCCCATAACATCTTGCCACCAGAAGCAGAACCCCATATTTCTTCTAGAGAATCTCCTAATTGTTCCAGAGCAACTAGAAAGAGATTCTTTAACCATAAAAGAATTCATTTCAGATGTGGGATACCTATCCAGAAGTTTTCGCAACTCAATCATGTATGATGGAATTATCAAAGATTTTACTTTTTCGAACTCTGTCTATAACTCACTATAGGCTCGAGAAACAAAGAGAAGATGTGTACGAACGAGATATACAACAACAAGAAAAAGGAAAAGGATTAATCTCCCTTCTCATAACTAAAAAAAAAGCTTATGGGTTACCAATAAAAACACTCTAACCTAAAGTATAGATGTATTACTAAATACCAAAAAATTTGGTGGGTGTGTTATTATTATTTGGAGGTAATCTAATTCAACCACACAAACACAAATTTCATCTTAAAAATTGATATTTGACTTTTATATATATATATATATATAATTATCGACATATTAATTTTTTTATTTGATGATAATTCATTGCAAGCACCTTAATTATAAGTTTTGATTTTAAAAATTGACATTTAATGCTCATTTAAATAGTTGTGTGATGTGTTGAAATGCATCCACCCAAGATGATTGAAGTAAGAAAACTCAGTTACTTATCAACTAAGTTATATATTGTTTGCTAAAAAAATGGTTATATTGTTGACTATTATAGTGGTAAAATTATCACAAAACATAAATCGTCATATATTCCAATCTAAGTGAACCTAAAGTTGCCACGTGTCTAAATATTATCGTTTGGATTTGATTGTATGCAACCGAAGTGCATGGAAACTACTTCATGATTGTCTACCTTTCCATTTTTCAACTACTAATTTTCATTTTTCTTTTTAAACTTAAAAATATACACTTTTAATTTTACATAGAAAAAATATTAAATAATAAATTTAGCAAAGTCAACTAATTTTATTGTTGATGGCATTTTTTTTAGATAATTGTTTGCATTTGACAGATATTACCTATGAAAGAATTTTTGTTGTTTTACAGTTTTGAAGTATGATTTATTTTTTTTGGTGTGTTTTTCTTCTTTAATGATTATTATGAGTGTTAACCTTTAAAACTTTTTTAACTTTGACTAATTATTATCAACTTTTTGTATTAAGATTTACTAATTTTCTATGTAAAATAGTTTTGTTCCACAGCTCAAATTACTTTAGAAATTTCTTAATTTACAAGTTTTTCATTTTTTGTTATAATATGACTTGAGTTGTAGGTTGAGTTCAATATGTTTTTTTGAATTTATTGGTCTATCGTTTTATTTTCTTCTTTAATGAGTTGGTTTGTTGTATGCATTGTTTAGTTGCACCGTTTACAAACAAACAATAACACTAATCCATTTAGATAGTTGGAAATAATAATATTTTGATTTAAAAAAAATTGGAAATAATAGTAGACGTAAGATTGGAAATTGAATCGGACGGTCGTAAAAAAATGTGAACAGCTTCGCGTAACGATATCGCAAGGCACCTTATTTTTTCCTCCATATTTTTACCACAGGAAAATTAAAAATTAAAATAAATAAATAATTGACAATTTCAAAACAAAAGTAAATTAGCAAAGGTTCTTCGATTTTCTATCATTCAGGCAAAATCCGATATCACCGCCATGGGAGGAGGAGAATTCGTTAGGGCAGCGGCGAAGATGGCCGGCGCCGGAGCCAGCGCTGCTAACGCCGGCGTCCGAGGATCATCGACGACGGTACCTCAGTTCGGGCAATTGTTTCGCGGCGCACCGAGGCCGGCGTCGGTTTTCCTCGGATCGTCTTCTCCGGCGCCTTCGGCAAAGGCCACCGCCGGCGCCGAACTAGAGGTGGCGCAGAAACCGATGTGGGAGATCGATGACTGGGAATTCGCCAATTTCGAGGACGATTTGGTCATGGAAACCGCTAGACCTAAACCTAGGATTGTATTTGGACCGGCTCCGAGTTTCGAAGAGGCGAAGGAAGCTACGACGGAGGTGAAAGAGGCTTTGGATAAGTACGTTATTAATTTCTTGAATTTGTGTTTTGATTGAATTAGTGAATCGTTTTGTTCTGTTCTCTGTTCTTTATACTAAACTTCAAATCGAACTTGCTGGTTTGCGTTTCATTAGGGTTTGAATAATACGTTTAGTTTTATGTTAACAAAAGCAAGCGAATTAGGGAAAAATTGGAAGCAAAATCAAACGAATTAGTGAATCGTTTTGTTCTGTGCTCTGTTCTTTAGGGTTTGCATAATATGTGTAGTTTTATGTTAAACAAAAGTTAGCGAATTAGGGTAAAATTGGAAGCAAAATCAACCAGAATCCTTCAAGTGTATCAAAGGAGGAAGAATTTTCCGCTGTTTTTTGGGAATATGTTTTGGGCTTTTTCGTTGTTATACACTGATGTTAATTTTATCTGAAAATCCAATTTCAATACTCGAGCTTACGTTGCGATTGCGATTTTCGCTCTAATATCATACACCTTAATTTACAATCAAAATCATGTTCTGGGGTAAGCTTGTGCTTGATGTTTTTAATTGATTTTGTTAGGGTATACTTATCTTCTTCATCAGAATACTGTGGATCAAAGTCAATTGTATCTTCAAACAGTAAACTAGAGCCTGAGTCTGGTTTATCTATTCATACAAGTCCACAGACTTCGGTGCCTCAGCAGGCAATTCAGGCATTTAGGCTGCTCAAGGAAAGTGCTGAAGCTCAGGTAATGAAACTGATGAGCTTTTTATTGTTCTTCTTGCCCCCAATGTTACTTTGAAGTATGAATACTTTTTTATTGCCCTGATGATGTTTGAGAAGTTTGTACAATATTGAACTCTTACTTGATTACTGCTTCTTTTCTTCTTATTCAGACTGTTGTTGCCTCGATTGCCTCTGACCCAAATGTCTGGAATGCAATGTTGGGCAATGAAGCGCTTAAGAGCTTCTTGCAATCGCATCAGAACAGTAAGACTTCGTTCAATGTTAGGTTTTGGTTTCGTAATGGATAGAACATAGTTCAAATGGTAGGCCGCATTTGATAGCCATTTGGGCTTTTGAAATTTGTGTTATATTCTCATCTGGAATTATTTTCATCTTCCTTCAGAAAACATTTGAATTTTTAATCAAAATCTAAAAGCAAATTTAAAACTACTTCGTTTAGTTTTTAAAACGGTTTTTGAAAACATGGGGGAAAATACCAAAACAAAGAACTCATGGGTAGAAGTAAAGTTGAAAACCAAAAACTAAGGCTCCGTTTGATAACCATTTTGTTTTTAGTTTTTTGTTTTTGAAATTTAATCGTACAATATCTATCTTACTATAAGTTTTTTCTTACTTGGATATCTACCTCTTACCTATATTTTAAGAAACCAAGCCAAAATTTGGGAACAAAAAAGAGTTGCTTCCAAAAGTTTATTTTTGTTTTTGAAATTTGGTTAGCATTCACTTACTTTCTCTTGAAAAGATAGATACATTATAGAAAAAATGGAGTAAATTGTAGGAAATTTGAGTAAAAATAAGCTTAAATTTCAAAAACAAAAAACCAAATGGTTATCAAACGAGGTTCAAGGCCTAAAAACTTCAAATGTTTATCAAAGGGTCTTAGTTTTGATAGTTCTGTATGCATTGCTTCTTTTATCCCTAATGGTGTGTGATTATACATGTTGTAGACAAGGCACATGAGTATCACGAATTACCTGAGGAGCTTGAAGAAGCACCAGATGCAACTCTTGATGAGGAGTCGAGAATTGAATCGAGAGATGTCTTTCACGAGACGCTAGAATATATTAAAACTTCAATCGATGACATGCTGGCCACTGCGTCCAGTTTCCTTCAGAAAATATTTGGATCCTCACCAGCGTTAGGTTCTGGAAATGACAAAGCCACCTCTGGATATTCCATAACAGAGATGGCCATGGGATCATCAATTATGGGACTGGTTATCGTTGTCATTGCCGTACTGGTTGCAAAGCGAAACTAGATGTCGTAACTATAGTGTTCTCTTGGATTATAATTTGTCGACGTTTCGGTCTATGAATCTCTTATACTGTTTGCTGATTTGAGACATATTACTGGGTCTTTTTGAACCATGCATGATGATGAAAGGAATAGTTGTAATTATTAGTTATTTCTCTTGTTGACTGTTACAGAACAGGTGAGAAGTTTTATGTCAATAATGTTTATAACACATACTTTGTTAGTTAAATCTTGATTCAACCTAAAGATAAGATGTACTTGTTTGCTTTTGTCATGTTTTCAGCTGTGACTATAACTTTGAGATTTGTCTATTTGATCCTTTTAACATTTTTGAAGGTGTGGAATTTTGTGGTTTGTTTCCCTTGAGAAGGAGAGATAACACTCTCTAAGTCGTTGAGTCTTGAATTGCTTTGTTCTTGTTTCTTGATATTTTTGTTGTTTTTTTTGTTGATATTTTAGTTGTTATACCTTGTTGAATATCAAAGAATTATTCATATCTCAACAAGGATTTTTCCATATTTGTCATTGTGTTCTTTGGATTTTGTGCATGTTTAACAGGTAAACAATATCACTACCTTGCAAATTATTTTAGAAATTCAATTCTGCAACTTGTAAGTTTTTAACTTCCAATTGTCATTCCTCAAATACTAATATTGTTCTAAGATGTTCGTTTTTTTTAATGTTTTTTTAATCTATTTCTTTCTAATTCTGTAAAGAGTGAAAGTGCAATTAGGTACAGGTCAGTAGTGTCCAAAGTATTAGGACTAGGGGTGCAACAAAAAACTGAACCGAACCAATTCAATCCAATGGATCGGATCGGTTTTTTAGAACAAAGTTGGACATATCTGTTTGTAATTTAAAAAAATCGAAAATATTGGATCGATTCCGGTTTTCATTTCAAAAAACCAATAAAAATCGATCCAAACCGAAATATAAATATTGTCAATAATTCATATAAAGTTATATTCCTTCCATTAATATTCCTTTAATTCACTCATATTTCAAGTAAAAAACATCCTTAGATAATTTTGAATAAGTTAAAAATACTTAGAAGTTTCTTTTTTAGATGAGAAATATTGTTTTTATATATTAAAAAAATTGGACATTGGATCGGATCGGATCTATTTTTAGACATTGAAAAACCGAACCAATGGTTCTACACTTTATTGGACATTGGATCGGATCCATTTCTAGAAAACCGAAGATATCGGTTTGGTTGTCGGTTTGGTACAAAACCGACAAAACCAAACTGAAATCACCCCTAATTAGGACAGTAAAATTTCGAAAAGTATTCGTCACTGGGTCCAAAAGTTCATCAAATGATCAGATCCAACAGAAATTTCATATATTGCAGGCAGCTGATATGCTGAGTATGGTTCGGAATTAAAAAAAACTTACAATAATACAATGCTGCATTCTATGTATTAGATAAAAATTTAAAAATTTATCTAATGAATATTAAAATGTATCTATGAATTTAGAGGGGGAAAAAATCAAAATTAAATTTGTAATTTTGAAAGTTTGAACTAAATTGATAAAAATATATACAAACCTCGAAGTTCGTGACAAAATTTAAGAAGAAAAAAGACATTTGTTTATTCCAACTCATGTAAAAAAGGCCATTTATAACAATTCCAGAAAAACAGACTACGTTTAACAAATTTGTTCTATAGATTGGCATAGAGAAACAAAAATTGGCAGTAATAATCTTACATTTTATTCTTTGTTATAAAGATACAAAATTGATCAGCAATATTCTACATTGAAAAAAAAAATCTAAATAGATGGTTTGGTGGCTGAACTCAATTGCATTCATTTAGCCAATCAGCTTCTTCATTAGATAAACCCTTGCAATTAGAAAGGACTTGGTGAATTAATCAGTTGAAATGTACATTATGTCTCCCTTTGCTATTTGCATTTGCCCCCTGTCTCTTCTATCCGGTGCCTGCGTCCGGTCAGGTTGGCCTCGCTGATAAACGAACAGACACTCGACATCAATACTCATGTATATTTGTAGAAATCAATGTTATTCTACTGCTAAACCGAAAAACACAAACAAAAACAAGGGTATTTTTTTGGGTGTTGCAGACATTAATTCAAGTGATACCTTTTTCAAAACAAATGAAAGGTACAGATATGCCACTTCCCACTCGTCCGGAGATAATGTACCTGCATTCGACAACACGAGAATGTGAACATTTCTGCACATCGAAAAGCCCTCGTAGAGCAAATAAGTTCACAGCCGAAACTTACTTTGATCTTGGTTGCCATCACCCAGGGCTCCAAGTCGTCGCATTAGATCCACGAATTCTGGTTTTTTCAAGTACTCTTGCACGAATTCATGTGAGTTCTTGACAAAAACCAACTCTAAGTCATACTGCACATTAATTAAGTTTATGATCAGTTGAATTTAATTGAAAAGAACGAACAAGCAACCAAACTAAAAAGAACTCAAAATGCAAGAAACCAAATAAAACAATGAAGAACAAAGCGCCCAATGGAGAAACAGACACTAATCCAAGAAGCAAAAGCATGACACTACAGAGCCACTGACAAAGAAATTGCCACTGTCGATTAAATCTTCTAAAACAGTATCAATCCATATCAGATCCAGATAGTTTTATTTTAATGACCTGGGAACTAGGAGCCTTGCTCCTCTAAACCTGAGGGCACCACTGGCCCGTCCCTAAACTGTTGGCAATGGGATACATCGTATATCCAAATAGATAGAAAAAAAAACAAACTGTGTCTTATAAAAGACCATTTTTCAATCTTCAAATGGCAGAATAAGTAGTATTAGATTTCCAGCATCCATCAAGCATAAATGGAAGCAACTAGGAGATGAGGCAATCCGAGGTGATTGATGTTGAAATACATAGTTTGTATTTATTGCAGTATGGCTAAGTTCCCAAATAAAGAATTTGAGTTTTATTTAGTCGAGGGCCCTTCCATTGAGCTTAAGAACCTCGTTTACTTTTTAAAACCAACAAGACTGAGGTTGGAATTTCATCCCCATACACTCAGAAACCACAGACTTCAGACTTTATAACTTGGCTGGAGGAAAATTCCTTGCACTACAAAATCTTCCCAACTTATCACAGTCAGACTTGCCTTTGGGAATCGACAATTCCCCATATACTTCAGCAAAGTTCCCTTAATTATTCCCTAAATAACAAACGGAGGCTTTTTGTTGATTCCAATAGGGACTGCAATGCTTCTTAGTTCATGGAGATGAAAATGCATTCAAAATTCCAACCAGGCTGGTTATACCTCTTAATAAAAAGGCAAATTCCAGCATATTCCATATCTTGCATGAAGAAATTCCTACCTCAGTCTGAAGAAATTTTCACTTAATGGAAGTTGCATAAAATCAACCTAGCATAGCCTATTCAAACCATTGAAACTGATCGTCTTGAAGCAAAATATAAAAGCTGACATTACCTCTTCTTTCTTCCAGATAGAAATTCGCATTTACCGAAAAATGAAATCTTTATTTCCCATGCTACAACTACTTAAAAACCATGATGCAGAACAATGAAAATCACTCTAAAATAACCAGACTAAACGGAGAATTGAAGAAACTTGAACACGCATGACTTATTCCATACTGCATTTATTAGTTAAAAGAAGCAACTTTTTGAGTAAACAAAGCAGAAAGAATTTGATAGTTCATTAGCTAGAAACTAGACATAGTTATCTTAGGAGTACTGAAAAGGCGAGAAGAAGAAAAAGTTTCCATATAAATATTTCTCAAGCTTTAAAGCTTTGCAAGACTTCCAAGTTTTTTGAGTAAGTTGTTACCTCTTCAGCCAATGACTTGAAAACATGAAATGGGACAATCCATTCAGGGCAATCAACAGCATCCTGCAACAGGGAGATACCTCCATTATAAAAGCAAAATCACAGAAACATAGCCAAAAGGCCAAGAACAACGACACCTCTCAGGAAAAGAACTGCAACACTCATATATTAGATATTGTACCTCTAGATGAAACAAGTATTTTATACCAAAGGGGCTGGAAGCGTTAAATTTCTGAGCCAGAAAGAATAAACAATTGTCACTAGCAATTTCAATGTAATTACTGAAGAAAGTTCTTTATCCAAACAGGGGACTAATTGTAAAACAGGGTCGGTTTTCACCTTTTCGGCATATTCTTCGTCAAAGCGTATCCAATAGACGCTATTTCCAAACATCAAGCCTTCAGCTGCAAATTTACAACAGAAAAGGCATCGTTGATCGATCTTTTTTTGGATAAGAAACAATTTCATTAATGATATGAAATTACAAATTACATATAGTCATTTATAATAGGGCATCGTTAATCAATTCAATAATATCAAAAAGTGATGAACCGAACAGTTGTACATTTGTATAATCAAAATAGAGAGAGCAGAACACCGCATCACAATCTAGCCAGTCTGGTTTATAGGAGTTCATGGAAGTTCATCTCAAACCAACGAAAAAGTGGGGGGGAGGTAGCATGCAAATCTTCTCACATCAGATGCTTCGGATTTGATGCAGAAAGAAGAGATCTGTCTTCCCTTCAATCTTAACCACAGATCCTTATCGTGTTTATTTAAGACTTCAAGAAATCAACTTCGACTTTTAAAAGTAAATACTATTTATAACTTACCTTAAAAGTCTTTATGTTTGTTATAGGGGTATTCATGCGCTTTTGATTTTTTGACAGTGGCAGATATAAAAGTCATTAATGTAATGATATGTTACTGCTAAGGACTATAAAGTCATTAATGTCATTAATGTAATGATATGTTACTGCTAAGTACTATAAAGTCATTAATGTATTCTTTTCCGTTAATGCTAACGTGTTAACTTCAGTAGCAGGTAATATGGGGGTACGAATGGTAAACAAAGATATCATGTGGAAACCAAGGTACAATAAAGATTTTAACATATGCACATCTGTAAACCAACGTTGAACTTATACAACACTGCCCATTTATCTGTCAAGTTCATAAATTAATCCTTAGAGCAAACATTTCCATTGCAAGATGATTTAACATAATGAAAGTCTTACCATATTATTCGTTCCTAGAAGAGTTTGAGACCGCAATGGTATTTTTCTGTGTAAGATGAAAAGTCAAAACATGAAAAATACCTTCTCTGAGCTTTTTGACGATCACATTAGCATCTGGCATGGTTCCAATGAGAATACCTCCTGGGCGGAGAAGAGCTGATATATTGGCCAAGGCACGTCGTGCACGGGCCTCAGTAGACCAAGAATAATGCAACGCAAACTGCAGGTTTTATTCAATGAAGGATTCAGAGTTTATTCAATGAATCTTCTGATTTTTCTCCAATTGTCTAAAATTTCTATAATTACATGTACGGGTGTTAACCCCATCAATCTGCCCCATATTATAGTGCATCTATATTTTTCTTTAATCAGATTGAATGATGCTGACTGCAAGGATCTTATAGCAGAAAACATATACCAGAGTGAAAAACCATTTACTTTACCCTAGCAAGAAGGGCATAAATCACTGATATCACTCACCTGGCAACTACAAATGTCGAATGGAGCATCATCTTCTAGGACGTGATCCAACCTTACCTAAAAGGCCAAATTTGCAGGGTCAATCAAACAGTGTTCAACAAAAATCATAATTATATTCACACGATGTCAAGTGAACAGTTATATGTGAGATCTGTTTCAAGAATGTGGCACAGATCGAGGATGTGATTTTAACACGTTAGTTTTTTGTCTGTGTTCCTACTACCTCATAACAATCTCCACATATGAGGCGGGCTGGAAATGAGAACTTTTTACGACGTTGATGATGGTCAGCATCACCATTGTAACGAGTACGACAATCTTCTATCTGCAGTAAGACACCATAATAACCTTAGACAACCAATTCTGTCACAAACACAACACATTTAACAAAGCCACTCACTTGAGAAAATAAGAGGATAACAATCCAAGAGCATGTTTACTATTCAACTACCAAAAGATTATACAACCTAATGAAGCAGAGATACTCTAGAAATGAATTCAAAACAAATAACTCTAACAAGAAACTTTCACTTACTGATCCTTCAGCTATATCAATGCCGACATAATATCCAATTTTGGCCTTATCCCATTTGATGAGATCACCACCCTAGAAAGTGCAAAAGAAAAGTGTTCAAATCAAGAGCAAACTATAGCAACGCTCATAGATTAAAGAGACTTATTACCTTGCCGCAGGCAAGATCAAGAACAGCATCACTCCGGCGAGCATAAAGCTGAACCAAGACACTTTTAATCTACCGAACAAGAACATGGCATGGACAAACCATTAAGATGATATAGGATTGAGAACCAAACATAAGGTCAAAAAGTACACCAGTCAAAAGTACAAAACATACCCAATTGTTAAGCTTCTTTAAATGGATGATAACACTATTTTCACGCTCTTCCAAAGTCTGATTCGTCCTAGCACTATAATGATCAGCCACTTTCCGAGCAAAAATCTTAGTGCTTTCATCTTCTAAGAACTCAGCGTCGCCTAAAACATAAACTCCAAAACGATCACAGAAATCCCAAACTCGAAATACAACAAACTATACATATTCCAGTAACTCCACTCGCAATCAGCAAACAAACTTGAAATTAAACATCAAACCCACAAAAGAAACAGATCCAAAAGTGCAAAAATCGAAGAGTGTTACAAATTGAAACCATATAGCAAACCCCATTAGAATTTCACCTTCTGGGTTGAGTTTGGATCTGGATTGAGGAGGCCCCAAAGGCGCCGATGGGGATTCTGAGTATCCTCGTTTCATAACCACAGAAGGGAAGGAAAACCCTGAAATCAGCTGCTGTAGATTATACAATTCAAAAACGAAAAAAGGGGTTTGTGTTTCTTGTTCCTGTAATCTTCTGGACAGTTATACGGCTGCTGTGGGATTCAGAATCGAGAGAAATCGATACGAGGAAACCCCATTGGGAGTATGTAATTAGAATTTCTGGTGAATTAAAAGGGGGAAGTGTTGAACAAAGTTGTAATTCTGTGAGGGCGACTCGATGTCGGGGAAGAAGATGTAGCGTTCGATTCGATCCGATTTTTTACCAAAGACCGAACCGAATCTCTCAGCCCGTCAAGTTTTCTAGATTTTGGTTTAATACTGAACCAGCCGCTTTTATTTTGGGGGTTTACAATACTTTGTTTATAATTTATTTTAAATATTTTTGAACACTTGATTCTCCAAATAATAATAATAATAATTTTGTTCGTTTTGAAATGCAATATTTTTTAAGAATTTGGAAGTTATATATCATAATATTAATATATTTTGAACTTTAATTGTTAAAGAAAATTATTAGATTGATTTTATAAATGTAAGATAGTAAATAAAATAATTTTTTTTTAAACAAAAATATTGGAGGAGAGGAAATTCAGTCAAATAACCAACAGAGCCACTAACTCTCGGTTGGAAATTTGAATCTGTAATCTCATATGTACTAACTTGTGTCGGTAGATCTCTGTCGGCCTAAATAAAAAAATTTATATATCATGATATAATTTGAAGTTTAATTATATGTTAGTTAGGATTTGATGAGTTATAGGTTAATCAAATGAGACTTTGATTTTTAGCTCAAACCTAACTTGTGTACGCTCTGTTTTTGTTTTTATTTTTTATTATTATTTTGTATTTTTTCGTAGAATCTAACTTTTATTTTTAAAAAAGTAATATATATTTTCCAATCTTAAATTTTGGATGAAGTTGATATTTAGTTAATAAGTTCGAGAATCAAATACCTTGCCAAAATGAGCTGATCTCAAATGTGTCGTGTTTAAAGTTTTTTTTAAAAGTAGAATTCATAAGATATATATATATTTTTTAGTACATAGTGGGGGAAGGGGACCAACAAACCCTACATAGATGACACAACTACTCTCAAATAATATGAGGGCCAAATACCGATTTCCGAGCTCGAACTCGTGACCGTAGAGTTCATAAGATTTTGTTTGAGCAGTAGGTTGAAATTTAATTTTCCACGGATAAAAATTCAATTATGAAAATTAGTATTTGATTTTTAAATTTATGGATGAAATTGAAACTAGATATCAACCTAGAGATGTCCATTTTTCCCCGCGGGGACCCGCCGCTATCCCCGATTAAGCGGGGAACGGGGCCGGGGATGGGGGAGAAAAAATCCCCGTTGGCTAAACGGTGCCGGGGACGGGGATTGTACTCCCCGTCCCCGATTCCCCAATCCCCGCCCCGATTATTTTATTTATTTTATTTAATATATTTTTTTTAATTCTACTCCTTTAATTTTCAAATAAATATATCTTTGTTGATAATATTTTATATACATATGAATATTTTCTTTGATAATTAACATTATAATTGAAACTTATAGATATATCTATACTTTTAAATCTAATTTTTTGAATTTTTTATCCAAAAAATATTTTTTAAAATGACAAAAAAAATTGTAAAAAATCCCCGCCCTGATCCCCGAAAAAAAAACCGCGGATTTTCCCGGGGATGGGGATTGAATTTTATGGCGTGGACGGGGACGGGGAAGTCATTCCCCGGCCCCGCCCCCGCCCCGTGGACATCTCTAATCAACCCAACTTATAATTGAAAAAGGAATTTATCCTCCATAATATATTTTTTTGCTTTTCATTATAATTATAGCATATTTTTTTAAAAATAATTAATTCACAGTACATTTTGCTCAAAATTCTTATTTACCATTATTAAACTTTATATCAATTGATATACTTTAAACTTGTACTAGTTCAACTAATAAACTTTAAACTCTTATCAGTTCAATTGATAGACTTCAATCGATTTTGAGTAATTGAACGTGCAAACTAATAGACTTCAATTATTTTTACGTTAAAATGAATAAGTTTGGAAATTGTGCAATATATGATTTTTTTTTAATATACATGCAAAATCCCCAATTAATTTTCCGAACTTTTTTTTAATATGATAAACAAATTTATAAACTTCTCCAATTTTAAATCTCAGGCACAATCGATAAGATTTATCATTCTAACTAGGGGTGCAACAAAAAGTCGAAAAATCAAAAAATAGAACCGAACCAATCCAATCCAATGGATCGGATCGATTTTTTAGCTCAAAGTTTGACATATCGGTTCGTAATTTGAAAAAACCAAAAATATTGGATCGGTTCCGATTTTTGTTTTAAAAAAACGATCCAAACCGAAATATATATATTGTCAATAATTCATATAAAGTCATATTCCTTTCATTAATATTTTTTTAATTCACTCCTACTTTAACTAAAAAACATCTTAGATAATTTTGAATGAGTTAAAAATACTTATAACCTTTAAAAAAACAGTATTGTTTTTTATATATTAAAAATAATTGGACATTGAATCGGATCAGATCCATTTTTTGACATTGAAAAACCGAACCAATGGTTCTATACTTTATCGGACATTGGATCGGATCCATTTTTTGAAAACCGAAGATATCGGTTCGGTTGACAGTTTGGTACAAAACCGACAAAAACCGAACCGAAATCACACATAATTCTCACTCACTTTCTTGCCACAAATGAATCCTGTAGATCCAATCCGCAAGCTTCACATCGAGTCCGTTTCGAATTCTCAATCATTCGATCTGCATCGATTTGCATCCTTGAAGTGACGGAACGGAAATGGCGGGTTCAGTAAGTAAATTAATCCACGTCTTTAACAAATTTGTGTTCCTATTTCATCATTTTGTATCATTTATTCGATTTCAGTATTTTGGCATGTTGTACATCGCTATGCTTGATATGAATGTACAATAGAATCACAAGAAAATATCAAGTTTGATTCATCTGTTTGTGTTCTGATTTGAGCATTCTCCGAAACCATTGAACGGATGCCTTTGGAATCCTCGTGAGATTGTTCTTGTAGTCCACATAGTAGAGTCCGAATCGAACGGTGTATCCCATGTTCCACTCCCAGTTATCGAGCAGCGACCACGCGAAGTAGCCTTGTACATTGCACCCTTCTTGCCTGGATTCATTTAAGTATATAGTTGAATCATGTTAAATCACTCAACAATTAGAAATTAGCGTCGATGGGGAGGAATCGACTTTACATGCGTTTGAACCCATGAACTTTTGTTTTGATATCATGTTGAATCATGTTTTTTTTTGTTCAACTACAAATTAGGGGAAGGGAGATTTGAACCCATGACCGAAAGATTATGGGGATACATTGATGACTTTGAACCAGTGTTCAGGTTGGCATTATGTTAAATCCCCAATTAACCCATTTTATTTTTTATTTTTTTATATCCGTAATTGTTCAATCTAGTTTATGTGCATCTCGACTATTATCACAAGACCTACCGTCTGACCTTATAAGATTTGGATGTCAAGAAAATCGGTAAGAAATTAATTCCTGAGTAAGTGGCTTCTATGGATTGAACCCATCATCTCCTAGTTTACTATCATCTTGACTATTAGGTCACTCTATGATGGTTTCAATTAACCCAAAAGTTTAAGCCGGTGGGCATGTGTAAATTTAGTTATATGAACTAATAGATACCCAAAGAATTAGTTGTTCATGTGAGATTTCATCAAATAAAAGATTAGGAGCTAGCATCTAGAGTTATTATTACCTAATAGCTGAGGATAGATTTGAGAGATAATCTCTGTGGTATCTTATTCTCTTATCATCCTGTAATGCCTTTTCTAAAGGTATAGTCCGTTTGTTTGGATCATCCATGCCTGTCAGAATGAGTAGAAACTTGTGTCATTTTGTGAAAGTTTGAGCTCAAAGTTCGAACATATTTTTACTTACCGTTCTCTGTTATAATCACTGGTGGGTTCCCATACTTGTATTTCAAATAAATTGCCAATTTCCGGATTCCCCATGGAACAATGTGTAACCAGTGGGAAGCTGCCTGGAAAAGAAAGTACATATCAGCTCACTTCAATTATAAATATATACTAGAAACTTTGGGGTTTGGATTTGTTTGAGACATACCCTTTCTCCAATGGTAGAGGCACCTTTGTGTGCTGCAATAAAGCATTTGTAGAATAAAGATAGATTACCTTCTAGTTTTATTTATAGCAATGCATGCAAAGTTTTCAAATTTGTGTTCGCAAGTAATGGACAATAAGATTGGGGTTAGAAGCTTACGGGTAGAAATGACGTAAGAATCTGTCGAAGCGTCATCAAATATCAGTTTTCGAATCCCAATTCTGTCATTTCGAGCATATAAGGACGTGTAGTGGTTCATGCCAACAAAATCCAGGGTTCGTGATAGGAACTTTGCAGTTGTATGTGATATTTTTGGTAGTTTTCCCCCCACGAGCTTTCTCATTGAAAGAGGATATTGGCCAAAGAAAATTGGATCGAGAAACCTGAAAATTGTCAAGGTCGTTAATCAAATTCCTGAAATTCAACAGCTGGACACTCGCGGTCATGGAGTGTCCGGATGGTCAAAGATAATTTTGGTAATCTAGAGATGATGAGTTCAATTCAGTCATCTATCTAAAAATGAATTTCCAACAAATTCCGTAAACATCTAAATGTTGTAGAGTCAGATGATAAGTCTGTGCAAAAGCTGTTTCGGAAACTCATGGATATGAAAAAGGAAAAGAGAAAAGACAAGTGCCATCATTTAATGAATGGAGATGAAAATTACCATCCAAGTTCAAAGTCAAGGGCTCTTTGTGCTGCTTGTCTGTTCTCGTCATTTTTAGATATTGGTTCATACCATATGGCATCTAATGCTATTCCTATCTGACCTCCTTGTCTTTTCTAGGAGACGAAAAACAGATGAACACATTAAATTCTTAGTTTACTTATGGCTTTGTTTGTTCGATCTTGAAAGTTAGGAGTTAAAAATGTTTGTATATTATAGTACCTTGAAATGATTTTGGTAACTGTGATAAGCAGTAGCATGAGATAAGAGAATATTATGTGCCACTATATATGGTTCAGAGGATGAATTTCCCTTCTTGCATATTATATGACCCAGAAAAGAACATCTGCCAGGAGCTTGAATTCCTAGGTCATAGCTTTTTATTGAGTAACCATGTGGTTCATTGAAGGTGATCCAGTGCTTCACTCTATCTCCAAATGCTTGGAAGCATGTAACCGCATAATGTTCGAAGTCTTTTCTACGAGGAATGGAGCTTGTTATCAATTGATCATCATTTCCAGCAATGGTATGCCATTTAATTTAGTTGTACTTACACTATTCTTCTGCTTAGCCATCCTTCGTACTCGTCTTCGAGCACTTGTGGAAGATCCCAATGGTAAAGAGTTACAAAAGGTTGAATTCCTTGTTAAAAGAAAAAATCTACTTCAGTAATATACTATGGAAAATTGAATTCTGAGTAATGATTTCATAGATAACCTTTTTCTAACAAAGCATCTATAAAATTGTTGTAGTAGTTGATTGCATCTACGTTGGGTTTTCCTGTTCCATCTGTTAAGAGTTTCTCAGGGGCAGATATATTATTGGGAAAGAAATGTAATTGTTTGTTACTTTCAATGCTTGAACTATTTCTTACTTGGAAAGATTCTTGGCCATGAGATTGAAAATCTGTAGGCGTCCATTCCCATATCTTTCATCAGCTGTATATCATCCTATAATAAGATCACAATTGTTAATTTGTTAGCAGCAAGAAATGGAATCCTAAGCTGACTAATAAATAATTTTAACAGCGACAGGTGTTTATCCTCCTATTATTATATTTTACAGTTGGTTGGTCATTAATGCTTTATTTATTTACTTTTTAATAGCCGGAAACATATTTGAAAACCCGCATTCGGAGACAATAAATGATTTTATAATTAATCTCACTCGTGGGTTTCGAAAAGTATATTTCAAAGATCCCACGTATCTACTAACAAGATCGTCATTAATGCTTTATTTTACTTAGTAATAAGTATAGGCACTCTTATCCCTGCTTATTTTGTCGTTCATTCTCTTCGCCCTTCTGTTGCATATGTTGATTGCTCAAAATACTTATCTCTCTCTTCACCTTAAATCTGTGGTATTGGTCAACTGTTCTGTCTGCATTGCTGAAGTCTAATATTCTTCCTAAACATTGCACCAAAAGAAATACAATTTTACTTACTACTAATATGAACTATACTTTATTTAAAATGTATTTCATAAATCCTAAAAACTTGCCTGGTTCCTTCACAAATGTATCCCATATGCTGAGACCCCGATTCCCTTCATCTACAGCCCCTTCAAACTGCATAATTTTTGTTACAATATCTGATTTCTCTTCCTCTCTCTTCATATTGTTAGAAACAAATCAATGAAAGTACCAACAAAATTCCTCCTTACCTGATATGCAGACGCCGCAGTTCCGAAAACGAAGCCGTCTGGAAAGTCCGCCCTGCTTAGACATTCAGAACCAGTAAAGAACTGAAGAATCAGAAACCAAATCAGAATGATTCTCATGGGGGAAAAAAGTTTGATGATGAGGAGAAGAATTCCCAGGTTGGTTTGTTTTTATTCCTCAAATCATTCTTTAGTGTTCTGGCTTGTTGGGTATTTTGCCCTTTGGAATAGGAAAAGATATTGGCTGATTAACTTGGTTGAAAAGGTGAAACAATATGATGGAAAAATGGATGGATTAGCTTAGAATCAAAGCAAGTTGCGTGTAATCTGTCTCTCAGTTTCTTCCTTTTCTTTCTCTTCTTCACTTTTTGGAGTCTATATGCAGTTGTTGATATTAACCAAATATGTTTTGATCAGAGAAGAAAAAGTGATAGGAAGGAATATGGAGATGACACATCAGGCAAGCAAATGATATTAAAATATTGCTTCAAGTTGGCGTGTCTGTGGGGAAGAAACTCTCGTTTGAACAGCTTTCAAAGCTTGTTATTTGATCAAGCCAAGCCAACAACCACAAGAATTGGGCGGTTTACTTTGAAAGATAAGTCTTTTTTTTTAAAAAAAAATAATTATTATTATTAGTACTCATTATTAAAAAGTTTCTCTTTTTATTCAACAATATTTGTGACAGAGCGGGCTCGAACTTGATACTAGTTACTAATCTAATTTTTAAAAAAGAAAAAATTAGATTAATATTTGTAACCTCCCTTAAATCGGTATTTGTAATCCTTCAGTCTCATTGTTTGGATGTAGTTCTAACACTAAAAAAAATTATAATATAAATATTGCATCTTTGTTTTTTCTTTTTTCAAAAGAAAAAAGAAAAGTCATTTTCAATCACCAGTCTCCTGATAAATGTGTTTATGATTAAGATTATAAATCTAAATATTTCTAAACGTTATTGAACTAAAAATATTTAAAAATTAGAAAGGAAACATCATAATATTAATGGAGGCAAACAATTTCTCAGCCCTTGGCTTTCCCCTTGATAGATATACGACTGCAAGGAGGAGTTTGTACCATTTATTTTGTAATAGATTCTTATTATATATTTAACAAAAAAAGTATATCTTCTTTTAAAAAAAAAACCCAATAATTATATCTTATCAATAATTTTTTATTGGCTAAAAAAGGATTAGCACCCACCCTCCTTATAGTGTTTTTTTTTTCCTTTAATTATTCTCCACCCTCCCATTTTAAATAAACAGAAAAATTAAGAAACATATAATAACAAAGGGACAAATACTCATTCGTCAACGGAATGGAAAATGCGCAATCATCTAATTGGTCGCTCATGTTTACAATATTTTTTTTATAACAAAAAATTATTTTAAATTTATCATTTGAGATTGGTATCTGCAGTTACCAATTGATTATCAGTAAAAAAATGAGATCGATTAAACAAAATAAATTTTGATCTAATTCCTAACCTATTCAGCTTTTTTTTTTTTTTTGAGAATTCCTAACCCTTTCAGCTTTAGATGGTGTCTTCACATGCAAAAAATATTATTATTGTTGAATAAAATTATAGATTCCAATCTTCCAACCGACTAATTAAATTAAAAAAGACGATCTTTTATGGTTCAATTTTACCTATTTTTAAGGACAAGAATGAAATATTGACGAAAAAGATTCTTAATTATCCACATTCCCATCAATTATGCTTGTAATTATCTTTTGGTATGAAATTATTTCTTTACAATAGATGCATTTTGTCGTGAAGATATGTGATTCTTTTTAATTCGCTGAAAAACTTAGGTTAGGTTTCAAATACATAAGATTAGTGCATGATGATGACGACAACAGAGACAGCACTAGCGACGACAACTCCAATTATCCAAATCCAATTTGACCGATTGAATATTTATATTGATATGATAGTGTAGAACTAATTTGAAGAAAATATATTTATATTTGTAATTATTAATGAATTTAATGGTACGGACTAATTTAATTTGAAAATATAAATGTTGGATTGTTCTATTTAATTGAATTAAATTTGGTTAAAAGAGTGACAAACACGAATTTTTTGCGGGTCAACAAATTTTCTTCAACCTAATCCAACCAAACTTATGTATACCCCTAACACCCATGGTGATTTGTTTCAAATAGTAAACAATTAGTTTCTTAGTAAGATTTGTATTATTATTAATATTTATGTGGTATTTAGTAGTGGTGAAAAAAAAACAATGATCAATTCAATTTTTTAAAATAAAGATAATTCGATTTTAGAAAACCAAAATATACTGATTTGGTGTTGGTTGTTGATAAGAGAGTTAGTATAAAACTGAACAAAAAATATAAATTCCAAAGAAAACAAAAGCATATTTATACTTAAATTTGATGGAAGAACAAATTTAGATGTGAAATATTGAACAAACCATTATAAATATTATGTTATTCATTGAAAATATATTTTTCGGTACGTAAAATAAATAATTTTGAAAATCAAATTGAATTCTCGACAAGAAATTGAAACATAAATTAAATTCTAACGAAAACCTAAACTGAAAACCGAACCACTAATTTTATTATTTATTGGACATTAATTTGGACTCAATTGTTGAAAACCAAAAATATTGTTTCAGTTGTCGATTTTGCATAAAACTAACAAAAACCAAACTGAAACCACGTTAAGTATTTAGAAATTTTTAGAGCAAAAACAATTGTCAATTTCCAAAATTCATGGACTAAATTTGTAATCGAACCCAGAAAATTCGTTATAAATGGGTGTTATTTAAGTGAAAAAGAGTGTATATAATATAATCCAACAAGGAATCATAATATATTCTTAGGAAGGCCCAACCCATCACGAATCCAAATAGCGGACAGGCTCCACCTGTATCCAAACACCATCTTAGGGCAACCCAAATTCGCCTCTAAAAACCCTAATCCTCTTTTACATTTCACTTCTGAATCACAGCGCCACCTCCCCGACCCCCAAATCCCCGAAACCCTAAATTCCTCTCCTCCAATGGGACGTGTGATTAGAGCCCAACGTAAGGGTGCCGGATCCGTTTTCCGGTCGCACACCCACCACCGGAAGGGCCCTGCTCGTTTCCGATCTCTCGATTTCGGCGAGCGAAATGGTTACCTGAAAGGTGTGGTCAACGAAATCATCCACGATCCCGGCAGAGGCGCGCCGCTGGCCCGTGTCACCTTCCGCCACCCCTTCCGCTACAAGCACCAGAAGGAGCTCTTCGTCGCCGCCGAAGGTATGTACACCGGCCAGTTCGTTTACTGCGGGAAAAAGGCTAACCTTGTGGTCGGTAATGTCCTCCCCATTAGAGCCATACCTGAAGGTGGCGTGATTTGTAATGTCGAGCACCATGTTGGTGATCGAGGTGTGTTCGCTAGGTGCTCTGGTGATTATGCTATTGTTATCAGTCACAACCCGGATAATGATACCAGCAGGTAAATTTGTATGTCTGTTATTTGTTTTTGGTTTTCTGAATCGAAGTATCGTTTGGTTATGTATTTTTTTGGACTTGCGATTTATATTTCTATCATACTTGGGATGTTTGTGCTATAGTTTGTTGAGTGAAGCTTTGACTTGATTGTACGATGACTTTTGTTGTCTCAGAGTTTTGGGATATAGTTTCTGTTCCTCATTATGTTGATTTTCTATCGTAATATTATTTTCTTCATCGATAATGATTGTCTATTTTATTGAATTTTTCTTTTGTTTTACTAAAAGTTCGATTTGTGCTCAAATTGACCATAAAAAAATAGATTGCTATGTGGGTGTAATCTTATTGACATTAGGAAGCAATTTGGAAGAGAAGGATTGGCAAGGAAGGGATAGTTTGGGAATTAATGGGAGTAGAAAGTTTTATGTTATGAGACTGTAATGCTTTTAGCTTTTCTTTGATTACCTTGTTAATAAGTGGATTTTTTTTTTCATACTCCTTGACGATCCAATTTCAAGACTTATTTTTTATAATTTCTTATGTTTGACAATAGAGCTGTACTTTGTTACAAAGATTATTGTTAGTCTGTGCCAATGTAGATTTTAGTTGTGTTATTGGAGAGATGCTTAGAGTTGGAAGCTTTATTGATTTTCTTTTTTATCCTGAAATCGATCCGAACCGGTCTTTAATAATAGGAAAACTTGTACTTGTTTAGAACTAATACTCTCCATATTCTGTATTCCTTTTCTATCAAGAAGGCTGAGTGAGCATAGATGATATGTTGATCTATCATCTGTGTCAAGGAAAAAAAATAAAGCTAAAGGAGAGGTTTTTTGCAGTTAATTGCATCTGGGTTTATCAATACTTGGCTATGGTGTTTTTTTATTCATTCCTACCCTACCCTTCATCTCATAATTCTGTCTTTTGTAGGATTAAGCTACCATCTGGAGCCAAGAAGATTGTACCAAGCGGGTGCCGTGCTATGATCGGTCAGGTTGCTGGGGGAGGAAGAACAGAGAAGCCTATGCTTAAGGCAGGTAATGCTTACCACAAGTTCCGCGTCAAGCGTAACTGCTGGCCCAAGGTTCGTGGTGTTGCTATGAATCCAGTTGAACATCCTCATGGTGGTGGTAACCATCAACACATTGGTCATGCCAGTACCGTCCGCCGTGATGCCCCACCTGGTCAAAAGGTTGGTCTCATTGCTGCCAGAAGAACTGGTCGGCTCCGTGGACAGGCTGCTGCTTCTGCTGCCAAGGCCGACAAAGCTTAGAGCAATTCAACCCTTATTTTGCCTAATGCTTAGAGCTTAGCTCCCTTTGTTATGTTTTGATTGGATTTGCATTATGTTGAAGACCATATTTAGAATTTTTGCACCAAGTTTTGTGACAGGATCCTTTCGAACATAATCTTCTGGCTCCCTTGTTTCTGGTTGCTACATTGAATTTTTTATAGCACGAACAAGTAGTATCTGTTAAAATTACCTTTTACAGGTTTTTGAATGACAGGTTTTATGACTTCGGAGAACTATTTCCCAGTTTACTATGGTAACCAATTATCTTAATAGTTAATCTCTTAATTTAAAGTCCGTTTTTTAGGTTTTTTCTGCAACATTATTGGTGTATATTATGATATTAAAAAACATGTTATGGTTTGGTTTTTCATGACTAGCTAGAATTCGGATTGATTTCACTTTATTTCTTTTATTATGAATTCATCCATTTTTTTTCCCGAACTTTCATCCTTTTGTACAAGTAAACTACAAGATCAAAATTTTTGCTCTTGTATATGGTTTATGCTCTTAGGGGGTGTTTGGGATTTGGTGTTGGGGAGAGGAGGGGGAAGAGAAATTACAAGTCCATGTTTGTTTTTAAGTTATCAACCTCTTCCCAACTTCTCTTCAAGCTCTCCTTTAATATTATATTAAATCTTTTATTTAATCCTTTAAATGTTACATCAAACTTTTTCTTTTTTAATTTTCAACCATATAATATAATATAAAATATCTTTTATCTAATCTTATCAAATATTATATCAAATTTTCTTTAATTTTCAACCACAATATAAAATAAAATATATTATATTTATCAATCAATTCAAAATCTATCATCATTACATTATAAAAAATTAATATAAAATAAATACTTTTACAACATCTCTTCTCCAAAAAATCAATTTCCAAACAACTATTTTATATCCTCAAATAACTCCACTTCCTCTTTTTCTTCAACTTTCCCTCCTCTCCTCTTTTCAACACCAAAATCCAATCATCCTCTTATTCATTTCAAATCAGAATTTTAATTTGAGTTAAAATTATTGGGAGTTGTAAATCTAGGTCCAACTTTTAAACAAGCCTTAGTCAAATCAGAATTTTAATTTTGTTCTTGGTATGATGTTCAAATTAGGCTTTAGTCAGGCCTGGATTAACCTTATTGGCCGGTGCTTATCTTCGGTTTCTTATGCGGTTATCTTCGGTTCCTTATGAGAAAATTGTTCCTCAAAGAGGTTTGAGACAGGGGGATCCTTTATCACCGTATATTTTTCTTATTTGTGCTGAGGGGCTTTCTCTTCTTCTTAAAAAAGAAGAAGAGATGAATAAGTTCATGAGCTTTAAAATTAACAATCGGTGTCCCTCGGTTTCTCATCTCTTTTTTGCTGATGATAGTTTGTTGTTTTTCAGGGTTAGTAAAGATGATTGTATGAAGATAAAAAAGATTCTTATGTGTTATGAGAAAGCCTCAGGCCAAACAATAAATTTTTAAAAGTCAGCAATTCTTTTTAGCGGTAATGTGGGTGATAGAGCAAAATTTGATGAGTAGTCTTTTTGGGGTAAAGATCAATGAGAACCTTGGGGTTCATCTGGGAATGCCTTCGCAAAACAGTAAGAATAAGAAAGCTTTGTTCCATTCTATCAAAGGAAGGCTTGAGAAATGTTTACAGAGTTGGAAAGGTAAAATGTTGTCTAGAGGTGGGAAGGAGGTGATCATTAAAGCTATTGGCCAAGCCATTCCTACTTATATTATGAGTTGTTTTCGCCTAACAAAGGCTTTTAATGAGGATCTTCAAAGAATGTGTGCTTGTTTTTGGTGGGGCGAAAATTCTAATAAGGGTAAGTCTCATTGGTTGAGTTGGAATAAGTTGGGAAAAAGTAAGGATTCGGGGGGCTTGGGGTTTAGAAATCTTAATATCTTCAATCAGGCGTTATTAGCTAAACATAGTTGGAGAATTCTTAGAAATCCGGATAGTTTACTTAGTAGATTGTTAAGGGGGAAGTATTATAAACACGACGATTTTTTATCGGCCTCTCTTGGCAATAATCCTTCGCTCGCCTGGAGAAGTATCTGTTGGGGTAGAGATTTATTTTTAAAAGGCTATAGATGGAAGGTGGGGAATGGTCGAAAAATTACTATTGGTAAGGATCCTTGGATTGATAGAAAAGGCAACCCTTTCATTGAGGGAGTTAGATGGGATTGGAAAGATAGAAGTGTGGCAGAGTTGATGATTGGTGATGGTTGGAATAAGGAGCTTATTTTCAGTATTTTTTGTAAAGAGGATGCCAATATCATTGTTAACACTCCTCTGAGCAAGATGGGTACCAATGATGAAGTGATGTGGAATGAGTGTAAAAAGGGTACTTTTTCTGTTAAAAGTGCCTATCATGTTGGAATTAATTTAGCTTCTAACGAGGAGGAGTCTACTTCTGACTCTAAAATTACTAGATTTTGTTGGAAAGAATTTTGGAAGATTGATATTTCTCCTAAAGTTAAAATGGGAGCTTGGAGTGTCTTATCAAATGCAATTCCGACCAAGAGTAATATTTATTTAAGAGGAGTGGATATCAATGTGTTATGTCCTATGTGCAGGAATTGCAAAGAGTCGAATATGCACATTATTAAAGATTGCAAGATCGCTATTCGTGCTTGGAATTATATTTTCCCTTGGTTCACTAATTTCAAATTTTTTTTCAAGAAAGTGGATAAAGGAATTGACTTTTGGAAAGGATTATGTGATAAAGTTCCGAAGGAGGAGCTTTTTAAAGGAATTGTGGTTATATGGAGTTTATGGAACTTTAGAAACCATGGAATTAATGGGAATAATTCTTTTGAGTTCCATAATCTTCAGACTATGATGGAAAAAGCTATTAACTCGTTTTCTTTGCCTAATGCAGGTCCGATAAAGAAGACCCTTATTGATGTGAAAGAGAATATCAAATGGGTAGCTCCACCCCATGGCGTGTGGAAGTTGAATGTGAATGCATCGATGAGACCAAGTTCGGGTGATGGAGGCATTGGATGGGTCATTAGAGATTGGAAAGGGCAGGTGAAGATGGCTGGTTGGAGAACAAACTTCCAAAATATGTCCATTAAAGTTTTGGAGGGCATTGCTATGAGGGAAGGTCTTAATCATATTTTTGAGTTGCAAAATACACTTCTTCCTCCGATTATGGTGGAGTCCGATGCTTCAGAGGTTATTAAAGCTATTGTGGATGATTCACCAAACATTTCTGAATTCAACAACATTATTGTTGATATCAAATATTTACTTGCTTTGTTAGGCATTGTTAAAGTGTCTTATTGTAGTAGATTATGTAACAAAGTAGCTGATGTTTTAGCTAAACAATATGATTTAGACTATTTTTGTTGGAAGGATCCAATCCTCTATTCTGAGGATAGGCCTTGTTTTTGGAGGGGGAATCTTCCCCCTATAATTGGCTCCGCTTTAGAGAAGGATTGTATGGGTTTGGTTTGTTTTTGAATGATATGGTCTTTTTCAAAAAAAAAAAAAAAAAACTTTTAAACAAGCCTTCTTTTTCTTTTCTTTTTGGAATATTTTGTAGATGAATTAATCAAGAAAATATATGATTCTGTGCCACAAATACGAACAATGATATTGAGATTTATAAGATAAAAATAACTGCTGTATTCATGTATCTTATGTCACTAAGCTGTTGTTCAAAAGCCTTGCCTTGACTCACATTGTTTTCCTTTTGATAAGGAGCTTATCTTGATCACCCTTTAGTCAAACAAGTCTGGCATCAAGAGGCGTAATATACTACTGTAAAGAAAAAAAAAACTAACTCACCATAATCAATACAAAAGTACTACAATTCTTAAATAATATGGGATGGAAAGCGGAAATAATTTTATCACCAAACAAGATAATCAATATGCCACCTAACCTAAATTTATAGACTCAAAGAGTAAACACACTATTCTAATGATTTTTTTATAAAAAAAACTATATATCAAAAAAAGGATAATTCGGAGTATATGGAAAATATACTTTAGCACATTTATGATAAAATACATTTGTATAAAAATGGTAAAGGAAACTTCCAAAGTGGCCATTTAATACAAAATTTGTTTAGAAAATAAATTCAAGACACACGTATTGGGCCGGTGATTACAACTAGAGGCCCAAATGTATCTTGGGCCTCTATTTTGTGCCCTAATTATCGATAAAGAAAATTTGCGGAAATGGCAGAAAGACAAAACTACCCTCGAACATTGGAAGATTTTCCCCCAATCCAGGGCATTTAAGTAATTTAGAAAACAAACCCCAGTTTCTATTCGCGTTAAGGCAAAGTCCTGGTTCGCCCAAAATCTCAGCATTTCTGTTTCCAAGGTTTTCATCGTCTGTTCTAGAAAGGGTTTAGTAGCTTAAACCCCAAGGCCATGGCTCTCAGATCGGCGGCGGCGGCTCCTCGGAGTTTTAGGCGGTTCATTACAGGTACTTCAACTCGTACTCTACCGATATTCTTGCAGGCTATTCAGAACTGGGAGAAGCCGGAGCCGAGCTCAAATGCCTTCGTTTCTGGCCGCCTTTTCTCTAGCGCTTCAACTTCCAGCTTCATTCCTCCGCCGCTCCCTCCGTCGGCTCACCAGCGTGAGATGCCGGAGCCTAGTACTAACCTTTTCGTTTCTGGTAACTCGTTCTTTCTCAATCAGGATGCCTTCCGTTTATTTGCTTTATCAATATGCGTTTTGTCATCGTTAGCTTTCTAGTCGTGAATCTTCTGATATTGTTGTTTTTCATGGCTCTATTCCCGTTGACTTGTTTCTATGGGTGGCTGTTGGTGTCCGTTCATATTGGAGTCTGGGAGATTTGATTTTCTGTTCTTTTTTTGGCCCTATTTTAGCAATCTTGAAATAGAGAAGTATTTAGTTTCATTTATTCACCCTCAATATATATATAAGAAACGAAACCTTTTCATCGATCAAGTGAACGAGTTACAGGGGAAAAATGGATTATAAAGTCCATTCAGGGGGAGGAAGATAGAAATACCACATAACAGCAATACAAAGAAAGCATTCAATAATTGATTTTTTTTTTCAACGTCTTTTTAGTTATTGTTAAGACATCATTTTGAATTTTATATATTTTTCCACTTCCCATTCTTAAGATGCATCCGTGTGTATTTATCGAGTTTTTGATGGGGAATTTATACTTGACCAAATGAGGTGGGGCTATCCGTGCTCTGTGAGGGGCGTTGGCTACTCTACTTTCATTTATCTTTTTTTAATGATCTATTCGTGGAGGCTGGAGTTCAAATTTGGCTCTGAATGTATTGATCTGTCCTTCATTACATTTTCTGTTTCTTTCGAGTTGATGAATTATTCTGGTTTTCAATATAGATAAATGAATTATTTTTATTGCTCTGAAAAGATCTCTGTTTGTCATGTGGTGTTGATGATTGACTTCTTTCAGGCCTCAGTAAACGTACTACTACTGAAAAACTTCATGAAGCCTTCTCAAAGTTTGGAGAAGTTGTTCATGGTCTGTACAGTCTCTTTGCATTATTATTATATTTTTATTTTATTTGTGCTTAAGACTGAAGAATTTCAGTCTCTAACTTCTGTTTTCTCTTCTGTTTACAGCGAGAGTCGTGACTGATCGAGTAACCAATTATTCTAAAGGATTTGGCTTTGTTAACTATGCCACTTTGGAGGATGCAGCTAAAGGCATAGAGGGCATGGATGGAAAGGTGAGTTGGCATTCCTTGTTTTCTAATTTTATATGTTGGAGCTTATCTGGTATGTTGTGATTTCCGCATTTATGTAAGATCCCATAAGAACTAAACAAATGGAATTGTATTAAGATATCAAGAAAATGGAACTACACGATAACTCTAGGAGAAAGACACCTAGAATCTCCCTCTTGGACAAACCAATCCAAGCCCCAACACATTTCCTCACAATTTTGATGCCCCTCCCAATACCCCTTCCTTATTTATAACCATAATCCTCTAACTAACTAACTCTTCAACTAATTGCTGACACCTGTATAATATTCTTAATTCCTCTAATGCCCAAACCTATAGGATCCCTGAATCTCGTACTCATGTGTTGCAGATGTGGTAGGAGAGAGGGCAATGTTGTTGAATACTCTTCAAAAACACTCTAAGAAATGAAAAAGGAAAATAAATTAGAATATGCCTTATTGTGTGACCTTACTTGAACATGATATGTTCTATAGGTTGTCTTAATGTGTCCTTGAGTTCTAAGAATATGCCTTATTGTGAAATAGCCGTACTAAATATGGCATGTGGTAGGTGTATACCACATATGCCATTCTTGAGCATTTGATTGGCAACATGAAGAACATATTACCTCTTGGCTTGGCTCTTACAATACTCAGCTATTGACTATCATACATGGATTGAAGTATTGTATTTTAATATATTTGGCTTGGGGCCTAGGGACATGTGTGGTTACCCTTGTTTCGACTCCCAAATGTTGAATTCACAAAATTAATATATTTGGCTTGGGCTGATAAATTTGTTGATTGCTTGGGAGTGTAATTTTTATTTTATTCTCATATGCAACGGTCTTTGCTTGATGTAATTCTATCAAATATAGTACTATTCTCTGGGTTCTATTATGCTTGACTACAATCCGTTTTTTAGGAAGAACTCCACTTCTTTGGTGGATATTTCTTTTTGTTTATCCTCTTGTATTTCCTTTCATTTTTTTTTTTGAATTAAAAACAATTTCATTGATTGATGAAATATGAAAAAACAACTAAAAAATGTAGTGGGAACTCCATTTTTTAATAGCAATTAGCAATGGATGTTCAATTTTAGCTTCTTCCTTTGTCTAATTCTATGACATATCTACTTTACCACATTAAGAAATACATTGTAGGACTGATATCCATATTAATGGTAAGTCATATGCTCAAAGCTATTTGGGGTGTAATTTGACTCTTGGACTTCAACCTATATGCAGTGGTCACATTTTTATTGAATCTGGAAGAGATTACCTGTTGCCAAAATGATCGTGATTGTCATAAATTTTTAGAATGGTTGTCATTATGTTGCGAAAGGTTGATGAGTCTTTGGTTGTTAAAAAGGGCTAGAAAGAACGAGCTTGACAATGCAAAACGGTTGTCACTAAACAATTAATTGATCTAGGTCTCTTTTGAATCCATTTGTCAAACTATGTATATGTAACTTCCCTAGACTCTTTTTTTTTTTTTTTTCGTTGAACAATAATATTGTGGGTTGATATAACTGGAATGCTTGGAAATAGGATTTGAGAAACCAGTTTGATACATGCTTTTGGACACATGTTGCAATTTGTTTATTTAGAGCTGAATGATGACGAATCTCTGTTTGTTTTTCCCTCTTAATGTTTTCCAGTTCTTGGACGGTTGGGTTATATTTGCTGAGTACGCAAGGCCAAGACCACCTCCCCAGAACAATGCAGCTCCTCCGTATGGCCGGCAACCTTATTAAACTTCTCTTTGTCTGCTTAACCGCATGCAACATTTATATATGATTCAAGCTCTTTCTTCAATGGAGGTTCGTGGTTCTTCTCTTCCATTGCTGAGAACTTCTTTTGTTCCGCGGTACTAGAGATATAGCCGCAAGTATGAGAGTATATTTAAATTGAGACAGTGCATTTTATACGTACCGTATATGACCTATTTTTGAACACATTTAGTCAAAACTAATTTATATATATGTTTGCAATTAGACTTGTTTTGCACTGCATTTTTATTAATGATAAGCCACCATTTGGTCTATATCTTCTATGTTTGTGGATTTTGAACACACCTCCAGGATTAATTTCTAATTAATGGCACATTCAATTAGTAAAAGTGGATTAACATTTTTTTAATTATGTATGTGATCTCATAAAAGAAAGAAGTATTAGACTGTAAAATATTAGGTGAGCCCTGGTGGTAAGGAATTAAGGGTTATAAATTCAATTTGTCTTGACCACCTATTTAGGAATTAATTTCTTAAAAGATTTTTCTTGGCAACCGAATATTTAGGATCAAGGTAGTTTGTGCCTAAAACTAGCTCGATCTTTCACATGATTCAAGATTTAAAAATGCTTTTTCAATTTTAACTTACGATTTAGATGTATAGCATTTTTTGCTTGCTTGATTGTGGGATAAAGTTACACAAAGAGCATGTTTTTCTACTCTTGGTAGTTCATTATTGTTTAAATTGAGTTTTTGACGTTTCTTCGATTGTTCATTGATTAGTACTCTTGATGATTCCATTGATTATTCAACTATTCTGGGATTGAAATGGAGTTTCTAAGAGCTCTCTAAACTATATAACAACATACATACCAGTCAGTAGAACACATTGGTATCTTTAGGCATATGCTGAAATCCAAATCAAGTACCAATAGAACCTCTTTCTCCATACTCCATTCCATCTATTGTGTCATAGAGAGGCTTATTCACTGTCTCCGGCAAGAAAAACAGCAAAATCCCTCCCACAAATCCACATCCAGCAAACACCCTGAACGCGAAAGCCCCTCCTAAAGTCACCACAAGTGGTGCCAAAACTGCACCCGTTTGGATCGCCAAAGTAGCTCCACCCATCGCTTCGCTCCTCACCGATGTCGGAAACAGCTCTTCCAAGTACAAAAATAGGAAGTTGTAGTTCCCAGCCATCCCAAATATTCCCAAAATCCCACATACCATCCTTGCCACCTTCCACTTCCCATGGCTTTTCATCAAGCTCCCAATGAAACAGAACCCCCCACTGAACCAGAACGTCCCTATACCTATGTCTTTCCTTCCAAGCCTACCCATTAGAGCTGCAGTTAATGCGAAGGCTGGAGTTTCCGCAACTGCGTTGAGGAGGACGTTGAGGTAGAGATTCATCTTCAGGTTGGTGACATTTAAGCTCAAACCGTAATATATAACTGCCCCTACAAAGCTTATAGCCATTGCTAAAAGCAGCCGAGTTCTCGTCATTGGCGAGCCAATTAAGACTAAAAAGCTATCCTTTTCTTTGTCTTTGAGCTCGGATCCCTGATCATCTTTGTTAAATGCTTCTTGATCGAGTCGAAGGATGACTCCTTCAGGGAGGTGTTTGCCATTGCATTTAGCTATGGACTTCATCACGTTCATGGCCTCGTCCAGCTTCCCACGAACTAGGTACCATCTTGGGGATTCGGAGATGAAAGGCAGCACAGCGACGAGGAAGATGAGAGAGGGAATTGAGGAAGCTATGTAGAGTTCACGCCATGGTCGAATGGTGTATCCCATTCCTGATAGTATGGCAATTCCAGCAGCAAAAAAGTAAAATGCAGACATTCCTGCTGCCCCACGCTTCGTCGGACCGATGGGTTCAGTGGCGAGGACGAAGGCGCTTACGGCATTCCCACCGGTGCTGATTCCGGTGAAAGAGCGGAGAAGGACGTAGGTCCAATAATAAGGAGATGCTGCTGTTAATAAGCCAAATACGGCGTTTGATGAAGAAACTAAAGCAAGTGTTCGTTTTCTTCCCAATGCAGTGTTTGAGAGGTACCCGAACAAAGCAGATCCTGATGATATATATTCATCGAATAAGGTTAAATTATGCATTTTATCTTCATGGGAGCCTAATTTCAATTTAATTATGTTTCAATTTAATTTCTATAATTTTCCTTACAAATTTGCAAATAATCCTAACAACTCAACTGTTTTTTGATTTATTGATGATAGATTTAACCAAATAAAAAATTGAGGATTATCAATCTATTGTCAACTTGTCATGGTTTCAATTTTTTTACTGGGACGAGCATTATAATTTTACCTTTTACTTAATTTTCATTAAAGTCACTTTTTTTTATAGGAAACATACGATAGGATCAGTCTCAAACTAATTGGATTTATATTAAGTTTTTCTTTTTTGACTCAAAACTTAATTGTCACTAGAGTTATATTGTTGTTAGCGGTTTTAGTATAAGTTAAAACTTGCACCTAATTGATCAAATTTTGAGTTTTTCTCATTATCGTTAATTAACAAAAAATAAAACTTGAACCAAATTAAACCAATGATTACACAACTTTAATTAAGTAAATCTTTAAGGTGTTTTTTTTGATAAATTTTTAGAGCTTGTTGATTTCACAAAAAAAACCAATTTTTTCTTTCAAAAGCTTAATGTTTGTTGTTATTTTTATGTTATATATAGACATATTTTGCAAAGAAAGTTTTATAATATATTAAGTACACGTGAGAAAGAGACTAACCGATCATGCAGCCAAGAAAGAACATAGCCTGGGCCAACCCAACCTTATACTTCTCGCCACAGACCAGTCCCCACTCGGCCATTGTCGAGCTAGTGCTGCCTTCGACCCATTCCCACGATCCAGGCTTCAACCCGCAAACACTCTTCGCAGCTCGGTCACAGGTCACTCCATCAACGCACCGCCATTTGGGCTCACGGTCGGTGAAGATGACGACCATCGTGTGTAGGGCTTCTAAGGTCCATCCCAAATTGGCCAACACGAAATTCTTCCACTGCCATGCCCCAAACTCCCCACAATACTTCTTTAGCATTTCGTCGATCGTCAACCTCTCCTTTGGCGTTTCGACGATGAGTTCGGTTGGCAGTGACAATGGCGGTAGATGTTCTTGGAGCTCAACTTGACTCAATGTCGATGACAATGTCGCCATCCCTGAGATCATAGGGGTGGAGTCAAACTTCTTATAAAGTGATAATATATAATTTGAATTTGTGAACCTTGTCTGTTTACCTTGAAACAAAACAAATACAAAAAAGAGTGAGGAAATTGGTTTTTTTTTTTAATCCTTGAAACTTCAATAGAAATATGATGAAATGGAGAGAGGGAATGGTACTTCTTGGTTTTTCTTCAATTCTATGAGCTTAAAAGTGGTTTGGATTAAGCCATTTGAGTTGGTGAGTTTTGAAGTAGACAAGTGAAATATGCCATTTTTTTTCAGAAAAAAGTGAAAGATGGCAATGGGAGTTTATGAGTTGTTGGCAATATAGGAAGCTTTAAAGAGGCAGCTGGCAATATTAACTCTTGAATAGCTTTGCAACTTTGAGACCTTTCCATCTATTTTCTCAAGAAAGTTTGATTAGTTAAAAAAAAGACAATTCAAATACAACAACTCAATGTCTTTTGAAAAATGGGAAAGAGCATTTTTCTAAACAGAATCTTTAACTATCATTGTGATGAAAATTCTCCAAGATTCACACTTCTTGTCCACCGAATAGGTGGGCTCAAAAAAAGGAAGTGCATTAGGAACCATTAGATTGATTCAAATAACTAATCTATGAGATTAATTAAGATACATAGACCCAGGCTGATAATCATTTGGGCTCCATTTAATAATTATTTTTATTTTAAAATTCAAGTCTACAACGATTATTTTAACAAAGGTTTTCTTATATGGATATATATATATCTATATTTTAAGAAACCAAACCAAAATTTGGAAACGAAAAAAGGTAACTTCCAAAAATTTATTTTTGTTTTTAAAATTTAGTCAATATTCACCTACGTTTTTTAATAAAACATAGATACATGGTAGGAAAGATGAAGCAGCTGCAGAAACATTTGAGTAAAAATAAACTTGCATTTCAAAAATAAAAAATCGAAAAAGAAAAAGGGTAAATATTTGATTCTATGATTTAAAAAAAAAGGTTAAATTTTAATCTATTTAGTTTACACGATTTAGAAAAAGTTAGAAATGAATCTCTATATTTTATTTTTGGAAGTGGGGAAGTGACAGCTTTAATCTCCCATATTCAGTTTAGAAGTTCATTGTCTCAACCAACTTGTTTGGCGTTTAGATTTTAAAAATTAATTTAGTTTTTATGGTTTTAAAACCCTAAAAAAGAGTATGTCGTATGTAATTATTAACAATTAAGTATGTGAAAATAATTATTCATATGTATCTGATGTAATTTTTTCGATCATATACTTAATTCACAACGTCATTATTAACACATGAATATTTAACTTTCACATATTTAATATTTTGATAATTATGAACGACAAAAATTTTATATTCTAAATTTTTGTTTTTAAAATGATTGAAGCTAAGTTCAACTCTAATTTTATTTTATTAAATTTTAACTTTTAAAATTATATGGATTAAATTCTAAAATCAAAATTTATGATTTACGAACAAAAACAAAATTTTCGTGATCGAACTGCAGCTATTTTTGTCCATCTTACTTATTGGTCTATTCACAATTGGCTACGTGGGAATAATTAATTTTAAAAAATATCTTCTTATTATTTAATTGGAGTCCACAAAAATGAGTCAATAGAGCAATAGCTCATGCGATATCAATGTATCCCTCACCCCCAATTATTGTAATCTCAAAAAAAAAAAAAAATCCACAAAAATGAATGTAGCTTAGATTGCACCAAGTCTTAAGCCCGAAAAAAACTCATTACATACTCAAAAAAAAAAAAAAAAAAAAACTCATTACCACAGTGATGAAATGATAATAAAATAATGGTGAAAATATTATTTTGGTGCTTTAACATTCAAATTTGTTCTATTTTAATATATGAAAGTTTGTTTTATTTTAGTTCATAAATTTTGAATTTCATTCCAACTTAATATTTAAATTTAAAAAAAAGACAAAAAATTGATCTTTAGAATTTTTTTTTTCTTTATCTATTCTTCTATAAAAAAACCAACACCTTCACTTATAAAAATACATTTACATTTTACTTTTATTTAAAATTATTGAAATCATTTCAATTAAAATTAATATTAAATTTATTATAAAACTAACTTCATTTAAAAAAAAACAACACGAAAAATAAAATTTAAAATTTAAAAATTTATAGACAATTAAATAAATATAAAAATTTAGAAATAAAAATTGAATTTTTAAAATTTAAGGACCAAAATAAATAAAAGTTCCAACTTTAAGACCAAATAAGTGATAATAAAAATAAAATTACTTTTTTTTCTTCAAATAAATGAATAAAAAATTTAAAGGAAATGCAGTTCTCAAATTCTGATTGGTTGCCACAAGTTGATATGTAAGAATCCCACACCACACCAATTATCTTATCCTCTCTGATTTTTGATATCTTGAAGCCATGGGTGATTCCTGTTTCTATTCTCTCCCTTACAATCTTTCTTCCTATATATAATCACTCACCAGATATTATCTTCCCAATTCTTGTGCTTATTTTAGCTTCCAAAGCTTCCATTTTTACCTCTTTTCTCTTCTAATGGCTCTCCAAGCTGTTTCTCTGGTTTCCCCTGCTCTTTCTCTTCCCAAAGAGGTCTGTTTCTTCAACAATTGAACATCTTTTCTTGAATTCTTGACTTGGGTTTCATCTTGATTTGACTTGCATGTGGGTTTTTTTTTTTTTTTTTTTTGCAGGGGAAGTTTAATGTTTGCTTGAAGGATTCTAGTTTGTTTGGAATTTCATTCTCAGCCCATCTCAAATCTGAATTCTGTTCATCTACATTGAGGAGTAAGGTAATGGGTGTTTCTAGTTTTGTGTTCTTTTGCTTTAGAATTGCTGTGAGAATCTGTTTATGTGTTTGAGATTGCATGTGGGTGGGATTATTTGGTTTTGTTTCACTTACATTTAAGCTGAATTGGGGTGAGCTTTATGTGTTTGATAAAATGCCAGAGAGAGTTCAACCAGCAGGTTGGTGCCATTAGGGCTCAGACAACTGCTACCACAACTCCAGCAGTTAACAATGCTGCTTCTGAAGGGAAGAAAACTCTGAGAAAGGGCAGTGTTGTAATTACTGGAGCCTCTTCTGGGTTGGGTCTTGCCACAGCCAAGGCTCTAGCTGAGACTGGAAAATGGCATGTCATTATGGCTTGTAGAGACTTTCTCAAGGCTGAAAGAGCTGCCAAAGCTGCTGGCATGACCAAGGAAAACTACACCGTTATGCATTTGGACCTTGCCTCGCTCGACAGCGTTCGCCAGTTCGTCGAAAACTTCAGGCAATCGGGCAGGCCTCTTGATGTGCTGGTGTGCAATGCTGCTGTTTATTTCCCAACTGCTAAAGAGCCTACATTCACTGCTGAGGGTTTTGAACTTAGCGTTGGAACTAACCATCTTGGTCATTTCCTCCTATCCCGTTTGTTGTTGGAGGATTTGAACAAGTCCGATTATCCCTCGAAGCGTCTCATCATTGTTGGATCGATAACCGGTACATTATATATTCAAGGGTTGTTTTCAATCTCTAAATTGGCTTGTTGTGATGCTGAACTTTGCCTTTTTTATCAGGGAACACTAATACCTTGGCTGGAAATGTACCTCCTAAGGCCAACCTTGGAGACCTCAGGGGACTTGCTGGAGGACTAAGCGGTCTAAACGGGTCGTCCATGATTGACGGTGGGGAATTCGATGGTGCCAAGGCATACAAAGACAGCAAGGTGTGCAACATGCTCACAATGCAAGAGTTTCACAGGCGGTACCACGAGGAAACCGGCATCACATTTGCTTCCCTCTACCCGGGATGCATTGCCACGACCGGCTTGTTCAGATCGCACATTCCCTTGTTCAGAATACTCTTCCCTCCATTCCAACAGTTCATCACCAAGGGCTATGTTTCAGAAGAAGAATCAGGGAAAAGACTGGCTCAGGTAACTTAACTCCACATAAACAACCGAAAACAACGTCTAACACACCAATCACGTCGGTTCATGAATTTGATTGGTTGCTTGTAATGCAGGTCGTGAGCGATCCGAGCTTGACAAAATCAGGCGTGTATTGGAGCTGGAACAAGAACTCGGCTTCATTTGAGAACCAGTTGTCTCAGGAAGCAAGTGATTCGGAGAAAGCTCGCAGAGTTTGGGAGCTCAGTGAAAAACTTGTTGGTTTGGCTTAAAGTCTGGAGCCTGAAGTTTCTTCTGTGATGTTCTTTGGTTGCTAAAAGTGATGTGTTTTTTTCCAGTGTAACAAAATTTCAGTTGTAAAAGTAGTTGGTTGACTTGAGTTTAGTTGTTAATAAAGTTCCAAACATTCTGGAATCTTGGTAGATTTCAGAACTTCTCAATTCAACCAACATCCAAATGATGCTTTGTAGGTTACCTCTCCTTCATTTTTCTGTTTTTTAGTAATTTAATTTTTTAGATTTATAATTGAATTAGATTTAGAAATGGAATAATGTCACACCCACCAGTCGTCTATTTAATTCAATTGGGTAAAATTTTTACAGAAAGGTTTTAGAACATTGAGAATAACATTGAAACTTATAAATCAACATTGACAAAAAGAAAGTTGTAAAATAGTGTATACATACAAAAGAATTATTTATTTGAAAAGTGGGCATATCCTAATTGAATATACGAATGATCACATTCGAATAAGAGGAATCCTAAAGTTATGCAAGGTATGATTAAGAAGATTTAGAAGATCTTTCTTAATCGAGTTTGATTGGGAATCATAGTCACGTTAACTGTGAAATTTTGAAATTAGGTGTGTTCGATTAGGAATAATATTTTGTTAAGTGAGGGATTTTCATAGAAAACATGCAAGTGAGAACAAAACTTGCTACAAAAACCGTGTTGGTCATTGGGGATAGTCGAGCGAGTAGGTAGGTCGCACGAGATACAGTCGAATGCTGGAGCCTTCAGATGCCAAATTTGAATTCCAAATATTGTATCTGGAGCGTTACAAGTAGTTTACAATGGAAAAGGCCAAAAGGTATAACTGTTACAAACTTTACAATATCTAAAATGTTGTCAAGGTTCACCTGAATTTCTTTGTACATTCTAGCTGTCTCGGGTAAGTGTCAAAAAGATTTTAGTTGATAGTGATTGAATCTAGCTTAACTGGATGATATTTAAATGGAAAGGAAATAAAAATAGAAACCCTCTTTTAAGGTTAAAATACAATTTTTTCCCATATACATCTTTTTACTTTTAAATGTCCATATTTCTATTAAAATTATTCTTTACCAAATTTTGACCAAAAAAAAAAAAAAACCTTAAAATTTATCCTTAAGACCAGATTTAAGTTTTTTTTTTGAAAATATAGAGATTAAGGTTAATTTATATTTATGAGAAAAAAAAAACACATAGAGGGACGAATTCAAACTAACTTATTGATCAAGAATATGGATTCATCAATTGAGTTATGTTAATGTCAACTATCTAGTTTTGGATTGTTTTATAGTATAAATTAGGAGAGAGTGAATCACAAAACCTATACGGAAGGTACTACTTTTTTCAAACAAATGAGAGTCAAATAGTGATTTCCAAGATTGAATATGATATTATGGTGTTAAACTGGATTAGCTCCAAACAATGAAACAATAATTGATGATCCTTTCGGTAGCTTTGGATCTTAACAATGCAAGGATGTGCAAGTTTTCTTGCATTATATATTGAAGCACTCCTACACAAATTCCCAACATGAGTCCCCAAGGGGTGGCGCAGTGGTTGAAGACTTGGGCATTGAGGGTATGCTCTCTTCAAGGTCCCGAGTTCGAGTCTTTCCTGTGGCAGAACTCCTTCGATGTCTCCGATGCCTGGCCTAGGGACGGGCGTGGTTACCTTGTTTAAAAAAAAATAATAAATCCCCAACATGAAAAGTGAAAACCATCCCTTTCTTTTTAGACTCCTTTTGGCTAATATGTTTTGTGTACCTTTCTTAACTTTTATGGGTATAATCCTAGGAAATAATATACAACAATTGACAATAAGTTTTGAACCTACAATTTATTATTATTATTATTATTATATATATATTCTATCATCGACACTACTTTATACTTGATGCTGGTTGAACTAAATTCATGTAGGCAAAATGCAATATTTCTAAAAATATTGTAAATCTAAGCCACCACGCCAAGATTGATATGGGCCATTCTTATATGGGCCTCTTGGGTTGTGAACTTCTCAATTAAAACGGGCCCAACAGGCCCAGCCCTAAAAGTTTACAAAGCTCTCGTATCGGATATAATTCAAATGATAGTCTTAAAATTAAATATAATCAAACTTTGTTACAAAAATATTATTATTATTATTATTATTTTCAAACTTTCTTTTCAAATTAAGTAAATTAATGTCATGATTCTGCTAAATGGTAGCTGGTTAACCGATAAATTTTAATAACCAAGGATTTTTGTATATTAGTTCAAATTTTTTGTTTCCAAATTTAACTTGTCTTTAGAAAGTGTACATGTATCTCATGAAAATATTTCCCCTTCTTCAACAAAGAAAATAATTATTGGAGATGTTCATCAATAGTTTTAATAAGCTTGAGTTTGTATAGTTTTGCTTGAAAATCCTATTTCTATAGTTCGAATTTAGTTTTTGTAGCTTATATTGGGTTTTGGATTCCAACCTACAAAGCTAAGAGGTAGATTTCAAAAAGTGAGGTTATATTTTATAACATTTATTTTTATTTTTTTAAAAAAACAAGTTTATAATTGTAGATAGTTTTCTTTGGGGTGCTTGTTTACATATTTAAGAAGAATTTAGCTTGAAAAATTATTTTGGGTAGTTAAAAATTGAGAGTTGTAGCGAAAAAAGTCGTTTGGATGTGGTTTTTGCATAGACGAGTTGAGTCAAAACCTTGTTTGAATGTTGATTTAAAATGAATAGTTATTTTGAGTAGTAAAAAAAAGGAATGATCATTAGTTTTTTTATTGATTTAAAGAAATGAGTGGTCGGAAATAATTGAATAGTTATAAATGAATGATTAGAAATGAATTATTTTTAAAAGTAAAAAAGAGAAGAAATTAGTAAAACCTTGTATTGATTATCAACCTCGACCTTAAATTCATGTATTGACAATTGTATGAATTTATAAAATAAAAAAGTAAATGTGGATAAATTTCCAACCTTATTTCCCAAGATAAACTCATGCCACACAAAGTGCTAAAATGACTGTCCCAAAGAAAAGAAGACAGCCAAAGCCAAACACTTGGTTTTTGTTGAAAGATCAAATGACTTTGTGCATTTTGTTGTCCTTTGTGTTCATTCTAGGAAGCAAAAGTAAAGATGCCTTTCCTTTCACCATAAATTTTTATGGCAATCTTTGTCTTCCTTTTTTTTTGGTTAAATTATAAATAAATAAAAAAAAATTATGAAACTTTTTTTAAAAAAATTTAAATTAGGAAGAGAGATCATAAATAGTGCATATAGATGATAAACAAAAGGAGCATGACATTTTGTATGATTTAAAAAAAAGCCAACAAGAATAAAGTTTTAAAGATATTTAATATAACCAAGGAATCATGAAATTACATGTCCAAATCCTTCGTCCCCAATATTATGTATAAAAAAATGTAACTAAAAAATTTATATAAAAAATATTATTACTCTCAAATAAATTAAAAGTCAAATATTGATTTTTAAGATTGTACCGGTAACAACAAAGTTAAATTAATTTACAATCAATTAATCAAGTCAAAGTCAACAAGTTCCATCGACTAATTTTTTTTTTTAGAATTGGTTTCCATTTTACTCTACAATTTAACTTTGCAAGATTTTTCCGTAAAACTTATGGATAATAAATGACGTATTTATATACATTTTGATTTTTTTTTTCTAACTATATATTTGAATTTTGAATATGTTTACATAATCGACAACACAAATGTCCTTTTGTTTCAAAGAAAAAAATAAAATACAAATGTTCGTCATATTTACTTTTCTGTTTATGAATTTAATGGAAAAGGAAAACCAAAATTTAAAAATGAAAACGAAACTTTTCAAAATTTGAAGCACAGTTGAAACCAGCTACTTTTATGTGTATTATTGCTTGGTTGTTGTGATTAATTGATGTGAAATTGCAATCATATTAATAATTTATGAGACAACGATTATTTTTTCTAAAATAAAATTTAATGATATTACCTTCTAACAAACATTAGGTAGTACAAGTCAAATCTGCATATTGTTAAAAAAACAAAATAATATATCGAAGATGGAGTGAAAAAAGAAAACAAAATCAATTGTCTCCCACTAATATGAATTAATTTGTACTAAAATACTAATACGATTTTTTTTTTTAAATCACAAAATTTCATAAATCAAACCACAAAACATCCGAACAGAAGAAAAATTAAAGAAAATAACCGTCTATCAAATAAGGAAGCCCTCGTACAAAAATCTTAACACACAAGAAGCCCGTCGTAAAAACTAATACGAATTAATTACCAGTTCAAGACAACATTAATAAATAATTAATGAGCGCATCGATCATAGATTTAAATTTACATTCTAATTATTAAGAAATTAAATTTAAAATCACTTCTTAAAATTGACTTTGAAGTTTGGGTAACTTTACCACGGTCCAAACCCTTAACAATGTGTTTGGATGTAAAATTGTAGATTTGATTATTTTGAGTGATTATAAATGAAATATTATTTTAAGAAATTAAAAATTTGTGTTTTAAATAATAGCATGTGGTTATTTTGACAAGAGTTACAATTAATTAGGGGTGCAACAAAAAATCGAAAAATCGAACCGAACCAATCCAATCCAATGGATCGGATCGGTTTTTTTGCTTAAAGTTAGACATATCGGTTTGTAATTTGAAAAAACCGAAAATATTGGATCGGTTCCGATTTTCATTTTAAAAAACCAATAAAAATCGATCCAAACCGAAATATATATTGTCAATAATTCATATAAAGTCATCTTCTTTCCATTAATATTTCTTTAATTCACTCCTATTTCAAGTAAAAATCATCCTTAGATGATTTTGAATAGGTTAAAAATACTTCTAACCTTTTAAAAAACAATTGTTTACGAAAAAATTGTTTTTATATGAGAAATATTATTTTTGATATATTAAAAAAAATTGGACATCGGATCGGATCCATTTTTGGACATTGAAAAACCGAACCAATGGTTCTATACTTTATTGGACATTGGATCAGATCCATTTTTTGAAACTGAAGATATCGGTTCGGTTGTCGGTTTGGTACAAAACTGACAAAAATCGAACCGAAATCACCCCTACAATTAATAGTTTGTTTGGATGATGGTTTTTATGATGAGTTATAAACAATAGCTCGTTTGAATATGATTGAAAATAAGTGATTATTTTGAAGAGTTAGAAATAAATGATTAGACATGAATGGTTAAAAATGTGGAATTAAAAATAAATGATGATTTTAAGTGGTTAGAAATGAGTTATCATTTTGAACGCTGGAGATGGAGTAATTCTTTTTTAATATTACAATAACTCATTTGAATATAATTGTTTAAAAAAGAGTTATTCCTAATAGTTCTTTGACTACTTCAAACAAACACTCCTAAGAAACTGAAGCATAAAAGTTAAGGGAAAATCCATCTTTTCAAATGCATGCATTTTCAATTGTTAATTCATTTCAATTCCACGGTCACGAGTTCAAGTCCGAAATTGGTATTTGGCTCTCATGTCATTTGAGAGTAATTGTGTCTTACGGTTTGTTGTTTCTCCTTCCCCACTATGTACTAAAAAAAAAAAACGCAATTTCAACTCTATTTTCTTGAAATGAAAATTTTAATAATTTTTTTTTTCTTCACTTCCTTAATTAGTTTCAATTTAATATTTGTATAATAATTTGTTTAGGTTTTATTTTGGTCATATGCATTATAATTTTTTTTGTAAAAGTCATACGCGTTATATTTTCATCTTCAATTTAGTCTCAGTATTTTTAATACAATGTAAAATTAATCTTGAAGTTAACTTTCATTAAGTACTAAAAAAAGTTAATTTTCATTCAGAAAAACACAATATAAATGTATTTCAATTTCAAAAAAAAAAAAAAAAAAACTATTCAAATGTATTTCTAAAATATGCGAAAGAAAAGTTAATAAACAAATACTTACTTTGTAAAGAAAATTAATTAACAAGAACTTAGAGTTCCGGACATTTTGAAGCAAGTCAACCAAAATGAAAGAATTCAATACATGGGATCAAAATGATATTTCAACGAATTTTGAAATTACTGAACATTTTTTTTTTTTTAAAAGAGACAAAATATAATCAAATTGAAAATGTGTGGAGCTAAAATCATGAAATACATAAATGGGTTGGATTCAAAGTCATGAAATTTTCAAAGATTGAGTTGGGTTAAGAGTTACCTAAAATCAACCCAACTCAAACCCACCAACCTAAATATATTATTTAATCATTTGGATTATATATATATATATATATATATATATATATATATATATTTATTTATTTATTTTAATTATTATTGCTACACCTTTTATTTTTTAATATCTTTTTAAGTCTTTATAATTTATATATCACGATAAAAATATATAAAAAAAATTATTTGGTATATTTTTGCTGGTTTTAATTATCTATTTATTTTAGGTTACATAGTTGAAATCTTTTGCATGTTTTTTTTTAAAAAAATAGAAATCTTCACCTGTTGGTAGATTAATAGAGAGTGATTTTTATTGAATATTTTGTATATTTAATATTTAAATTCTTTTCAACTTGATATGATAATGATAAGAGATTGTATTTGTTTATGATATGCCTATTTTAATTAAAAAAAATATTTATATTTACAATCTATTATGAACCCGATGACTCAACCCAATCCAAAAAATAAGAGTTGGGTTAGGTTGAGTTATCTCTTGAGTTGGGTTGAAAAAATGACCAACCCAAAAATTTTAGTTTGATTGAAAACCTTGTTCAATCCAATTCAACCCATGTTTACTCCTAAATTATAATGGAGCAAACTCTTTTTAAATTATGTGATTCAAATAAGAAAATTATGAAAATAATATGATTTTTCATATCCAAATTTTGAATTAAAATTTTGCACACGATCATCAACATATTTCAACTCATCTAAATGGTAAATGAATTAATAAAGAAAAATCTTACATTCTCAAATATAGTTGACTTTTTTTTGATAAAAAGTATCGTATTTTGTATTATAAACTTAAAAAATAATGTGTATAATATGATATATTATAAATGATATGATATTGTGCACAGTAAATATTATACAATGTTAACATATTAGTTAATAATAGTCGATTTATACATAACTAAACTGACTAACGAAAATATAAAACATCAACAAAAATTTAAAGGTTCAAATTCTCATATTTTATACAATGTTAAAAATAATACTTAACAAATTTGAGAATCATTTAATGTTTCTATTTGTAGCTATAACATTTTTATGGTTCATAGGTGGTTAAAATTTTGTTTTAAAGTGGATAACTTAGAGTTTGTTCCATCTTAGTTCAAATACACTTAAATGACCAATTTAAGGTTATGTACTTTAATTCTTTTCTCAAAAAATAAAAATTATGTACTTTAAAAGCTTTAAATTGATATTTATTATATATTTAAAATTTAATTGGTTCAATGTTTTGATATAAAAAATAACACAATATAAATATACTTATGAAATTTATAGAGGAAACTAATAAATAGTGTGTTTTGAATGAAAATTAAAAAAAAAAAAAAAAGTTATAAAAGTCAAGTTTTATTGAAAGCACAAAAGATTTTTAAAAAAAACAACTAATATGCCAAAATATAACAAAATTAAATGCAATATAAAAAATGTACTTTTAAAAGAATTTGAAATTAGAATCTCGTTTCTGAATTGACAATCAAACACATAAAAGTACAAATAATATGAAATAAGGGTAGGAATCGATAAAAGCATGAAAGTAACCAAATGAAAAGGGATGGGAGTCATAGAATGTGATAAGTATGACTTATTTTATTTTATTGAAAATTAAATAATATAAAGTTAGAAAATTGAGATCCACTTAAAAAGAGCTAGGGTGATTTCATTCAATTTTTGTTGATTTTATGTCAAACCAACAACTAAATTGATGTACAATAAGACACAAAATTTTTGGATCAATTTTTATTTGATTCGGTACTATTTTAACATTATATTAAAATAATAATAATAATAAAAACAAAATTAGTGAATTCAATTTTTTTTTAAGATAAGAAATAATTTTATTATAAATATAATAAGTAATAGGAAAAAAGTAAAGTTGGAGAAAGTTAATCTTGGACCTAAAAAGATGGTTTTTAGAATTTATTAACTATATATATATTACTTACTATTTTGGATGAGAAAATATTATTTTACTTGTTATTTTAGTTCCAACCCCAATTTAAATGTTGTTCTTCTAAATTTTTTTCTAAATTTATAATTAAATTAAATAAAAATAATTAGTCATTTACTAATAAAAAGTATATTTAAAAAAATGAAAATAAAAACATTAATATATTTTTATTAGTTTTTTAAAATTTTGAATCAGTACTTTTGGCTTTTTTAAATTACAAACCAATATATTTAATTTATGCTAAAAATTGAATCAAACCCATCTGTTCCATTTAGTTTGATTTTTGAATTTTTCCATTTTTGTTACACCTCTAATTTATAGCGAGGATTTGAAATGGGAAAAATATATTATAAAATATATATTTGAAATGGGAAAAATATATTATAAATGTTGCCTCGTTAACATGCATCTGCCAAGGTGATAAAAATTTTAGCTATAAATTTTTTCTTTTTTTATTTTTTTAAAATTATATTTTAAAATTAATAATAAAGTATGTGGTTAAAATTTTGCACAACATTTAAATATTCCTCGCGTATATATATATATATTGTAATGTTAGTGAAAGTGGATTCGAAGTCCTACTTGTACTTATCGGTGTGCATGGGTGTGCATGTGAGAGGTACGGCCATGCCTCACACTCATTCTTTTGTTTATTACTTTTTCTTACTATCCAAACCACGTGGCACGTGCCCTTTTCCTTTATTTTTTTCCCCTTCTTTTAACTCTCTATTTCAATCTATTTTCTCTTATCATCTAATCAAAGCTTGCTTGATAACTATTTATCTTCTAAATAATAACTATTTGAGCTTTATTTGATAATAGTTTTATTACTAAGTAAACAATTAAGTTTGATTTCTTCTTATTTTCATCTTCTTTTATTTTAAATTTTATAATGGTTGGAGATCGAATTCATAACTATTTAGTTCATAAATTGATAATATATATTTATGTGATTGAACTACTACTTTTATTAACATTTTTACTTATCTTTGAAAGGACATGTTAAATTAAAATCACTTTTAAATAATTATTTTGATTTTGAAAATTTGGCAAGGCTGAAAACTTTTGTAAAAGAATTATGAAAAAAAATGTAGAAAACCCGTGAGAAATAGTGAGAAATAAGCAAAAAAACAAAAAAAAAAAAAAAAACAAATAATTTTGAAGTTAGTAGATTTTTTTTTAAAAAAAAATCATAACTTGATTTTCGAGAGTGTTTTAGAAATGAGATAGATAATAATAATAAATCTAAAACTAAAAGCAATTTTTATAAGTTTAATTATCAAAAAAATAAACTAAATGATTTTTTTCTCCAGTTATTAAATTTTTATGTTTATTTGAGATAAACTAAATGATTATTAAATAAAGTATGAATAATTTGTTTTTATTGATGTATTTTAGTGATCACATGGGGATATTGAGTTATTAGCAAGAGTGAGAAAAGGAAGAAAAGTCGAACTTGGCTTCAAATTTGGTAAGTTGAGAATCGATTCTCTGTCACGCATACACATGCATGAATATAATTGACTTGAAGACAAGATTGAAGTTTTATATTCACTTAAACACAAGATTTTGAAGTTTTTTTTTAAAATATTTTATTTTATTTTTATATTCATAATTATATAATTTAGGTATATCTCAATTATTCTACAACAACAAATTACTTACAGGAAATTCAAGAAATTAAAGTATAAATATTTGTGATCACCCTATTGTTGAATTCATAATTTTTATTTTTGTTCAAGAGGGCTAACCATAGTGGATTTTTTTTAAGTACATATATTTTCAAAAAATACAACCATTTACATAAACTTAAGTGAGTTGGGGTTTTGTTGGCCTTGTCTTGTCTTTAAGGGAGTGTTTGTTTTAAGATGAGGTGAGATGAGGTGTTAGAAGCCCAACACCTTGTTTGGCCCAAAGTGTTCTTCACCTCATCTCATCTTCTCTTTCATCTTTTTTTTTTTTTTTTTTTTTATTTTAACATTTTTTCATCTTTATATATATATTATACTAATATTATTATTTTAATATATCAATATATAATTATAATAATTAATTATTATATCAAATGTTTATTTAAATAAATTTGAATTTTAAAAATTAAAATAAATAGATATATATTATCTCTTAATATATTACGTTAAAATTGTATATTTTTATTCATTTTTTAATCGTCCTTAATAATAAAAAAAAAGTTATAAAAATTCAATTGTTTAGAGATAGACTATAAATATTGTATTTAAAAATTTATAATTAAAAATTATTATAATAAAATAATATGTTTCTTTTTAATATTAACAATAAATACATCAATTTATTATTAAAACAAAAATTAAATTTAAATAATATATACTCATTGAATTTTTATTCGTAGTTTATGATAGATTTAAAAGTATGAACTTATTTTTAATAAACTTAAAAATATTGAACTTATTTTGTTTGTTAAAAAAATGAGATTCAAATTTTATACTCTTGTATTCAGTTACACTTTGAAATAACGGTAAGAGTGAATTTTTTTTTGAAGGGATAAATTAATTTAAATAATGTTGAGAGTCTTGATGGTATATACAAAAAACAACTATAAGTTTCAAGACTTGTATGAGTCATAGGAATTGAGATTTATTCTACCTGAAAAAAATAATAATAAATTCCAAAATTTGAGGGATATTTTATTGCTTGCATGTAATAATTATTATCAAAATGTCACAGATTTCTCTTTTAACTACAAAAAAATAATAAATAAAAATTTTTAGGGGTGTTTATGGTTTCCTAGAAGTATCAATGACTAATAAGATAAATATATTTAATTTATTATTACGTATTAATTAGTGTATTTTATTAACAATTCTTTGACCTTTGGTAACTATGAATATGAATATATAAAAAGGTATAAGAAAATAAAACTTTTAACTAGTTTAACCAAATGGTTTTATTTTTATTTTTTAATAAATAGAATCTTGGTATTATTTTTTTTATTATTTGAGTCTAACAAATTTTAGAAAAAAGTTATTAACGATCTATAAATATTTTAGATTATTCAAATTTTATTTTGGTGGTGTGAAATTTTTTTTTCTCATAATTATTTTTAATTAAACAATATTTAAGTATGAAATATTAAAAACTTTTAATTTCATGGTTATTATGTCGTACATAATAAAAACATTAATGTGATTAAGAGTGTTTAATATTAATTTTATATTATATAGTGGTTATATTTATATACTTATTATATTAATAGCTAAATATTTGAGAATAATTATTTTCAAAAAAAGAAAAAGAAAAATAACAATTTTATTGTTAAAAAAAATATAAGAATAGAAAAAAAAAAAAATCTTAACATCTCATCTCTTCCCCCTCCACTCCAAACAAGGTTTTTCTGCTATCAACGTCTCGTCTCATCTCATCTCACCTGAAGCCAAACACCCCCTAAAAGAACAATATGCCAAAGGGCATGTGAGAATATTCCCTTTTAAACTGTTAAACTAATTTTATTGATACTTGCTATGGATTATATTTCTGTTGTTTAACATTCAAACAGAGATCTTATTATAAGCACCCAATTTTGTCTTGATAAGTAATAAGCACTTCAATATCTTTATTATTATTATTTTACTCAATTTGGAACCTAATTAAAATAGTTATTTCATTCGTATTTAGATATGAACTTGCTAGAGTTACTAGTTCGTTATGGTAAATTCATCTCTCATTGTCAAACTAAGTTATAGTGGTTATTCTTCTTTCATAATCGATTTCAATAGAAGTTGGCCATATTGACCTCTTAAAAATATCTTACATTAAAAAATGAGAAGATTTAATTACAACTTTTTAAAAATAAATAAGTTATTCTCAAGTTAATAATTGATTTTGAGATAAAACTTTATAATATTTGTTATTATTACACCCAATTATTCTACGTGATAAAGAAACGAGAAAGACCATGAATATAAATGGGATGTAACAATTTTTATTGATATAAAACATTTTGAGAAAAATCCAAAAAATGAAGTCATCGGTTCCTAAAAAAAATTAATAATAACAAACAAAACAAAATCATAAGAACTATGTCCAAAGTTACAATATCACACTAATATGGAAGATTTCGGGTAGGACAGTTGTTCCCCGACAATATTATTATCTAATAAAATTTGCCAAGAATACAATGGATAAATTAGATACCGACCTAATAGTTAAAGAGTATCACAACTAACCTAAATGATCATAAGTTGAAGGAAAGAAGAAAAGGAACAACATAAAAAGATATAAAAGAAAATAGGGAAGTATTGAAAATAAACCGAAGAAATAGAGAAGAGCCGAAAAATAAAAAAAAAAGAAAAAGAAAATGTAATTCTTTTTCAAATAAAAAGAATAACATGTTTTGAGATTAAACATATAACATAAAAATAAGATTTTCTATGCAATATTATATGATGTTACAAGAGTGTTAATAAAAAAAAATATATTCATGACTTCACGACACTTTATTTATTTATATATTATATTTATAGGTCGGATGGACTATTTTTGTACAAATGAGTGAACCGCACCGACAGCCAATCTTGCCGCATTATAAAAAAATGTGACCCAAATGAATACATATAAGCATAAGTATTTAAATCATGATCTAAATTGCTATCATATTGTTGTCATATATTTTTTTCGTTGGATTCATTCGATTTGATTGGTGGAAGCGATTGTGAACAAGAGTAGTAATTTATTGGCATCAGTCTATACTTATTATCATAATTTTTGAGTTCGAATTCTCCCACTTTTAATTTTTGTGTTCTAAAAAAGAAAAAAGTCAAAGCCATACCACCCTTTATTTATGAAGCATTAGGTTTAGACCTAAATTTGTGTAAATTGTTTTAAATTTAACATCAATGGAGGTAGAGATTGAAATCGTTGACAATTTTACATTAAAAAGATAAATAATCCTTAAAAATTAAGAGTTCAAGAGTCAATCTATGATGACCATCTAAAAATTAATTTTTTAATAAATTTTCTTGACATTTAAATGTTATAAGGATCAATCTATGGTCAGACAATATATTTTGTAATAATGGTTGAGATATCCACTAACCGCTTATATAGTTATGAACATTGAAAAAATAAGTGAAAATCTATTTAACATTGATAAAATATGTACATTATTTCTCTTATTATTTATTGATTTTGAAATTGAAATCTCATACTCTCTAATGTGATAATAGTAGACCTAGCTCAAACAAAATACTCAATAAATAAAATTAAAATTTGATTAAAAAATTTATGAAATCATTTCTTGAACCAAGCTAAACTTTAGTCCGTATAAATTTACACACCTATGTTAAGAATAGGTATAAATATCATTTTGAGCTTTTATGTTTCATTTTTGTCTTTGTATTGTGCAATTTTTAATTTTAATCTATATAACTTTCTTTATAAATTTCATAAATATATTTACATTATGTCTTTCTATGTTAAACATATTTTTATTATCAAATAATTTTAATTAAAATTAAGCTAAAATTTATTTTTTTAAAAAAAATATACATAATTAAAATAAAGATTTGAGTGTACATAAATAAAATCGATAATTTAAACAAAATAATAATGTTTTCGGACCCTCTCTCTCCAACACTTTTCCACTTTTCTCATTGTGAACACGACAGATCCTCAAATCAAATAACAAAACCGACAAAAAACCAACGATAATATGTACAAAATGGTCCCATTTTTCAAGATTATAAAAAAGAAATTAATAAAGAGTATTACAAGAAGAAGAAAAAGCCTACCACCAATTTAATATTATATATAGACTAAAATTGAAATAAAGGACCAAAATAATATCTATTTAACCTATTCTACAAAATCATACAATATTTGAACTAAATATCCATATATACTAAAAAAAATCTGAAACACCTTTTTTGAATGAGAGAATTGTTAAAATTGTTTACACGAATAGAGCAGGGTCGCAGCTAAAGAGAGATTGAAAATTACAATGGTAATGAAGAGGAAGAAGAGGAAGAACGACACAATGATTTTACGTGGAAAACCCCTAAACAAATTAGGGTAAAAACCACGGGCAAGGATAGAAGAGCTTTATTACAAAAATAGGAGTTACAACCTTCTCTCTACAAAGAAACAACAAGCTTTCTTACAAGGAGAAAACACTCTCTATTTTTATCTCACAACCTCACTTTAGATGTGGGAAGTCTTGGGATGATTTGGGATGGTTTGCCAACAAATGACATAACCTATTTATAGCCTCCATAAACTTGGGCTCCAAGTATGATCCAATGGTCCACATTTTGCCTTGGTAATCAAGTCAAATAAATGGCTAGGATTTTGCCACAACTTGGATTTGGATAAGGATGTCTAGATATTTCTTTGCAAGTTGAAGTTCTAGATTTTTCTTTGACCATCTAGGATAAATGATAAAATCTAGAGTTTTCTTTTGGCTATAACTTCTAGATTTTTCTTTGGACCTAAATTCTCTTTTGTTGGGCCATAATATTTAACAATCTCCCACTTGGAGATTTGATTGATCCATCAATAAATCTCCACACCGTTCTTTCTTCCTTGCCATCTCCATGTTGCTTATGTTTTACGCTAGGCCATTCGCGGATCGACACCAATCAAACTTGTCACCATTGATCGCCTTGGTGGATAATCTGCCAGTTTTCTTTTGTATGAATTTTACGCATATCCATTGTTCCTTCTTCCACTTTCTCACGAACAAAGTGGTACTCGCACTCGAATATGTTTTGACTTGGAATGGAAAGTGGATTCCTTGCAAGGTACAAGGCACTCTGATTGTCACAAAAAGAGAAATATTCTTACTGTTCGTGCCCGAGTTCATCCATTAACATTTTTAACCATCTTTGCCTCTTTACTAGCTTGTGTAGCGCAACATACTACTGCTTACGTTGTCGAGGTAGCCACAATCGATTGCAGATTTTGAAACCGACTTATGACTCGCTTAGCAAGAGTGAACACATATCCAGTGGTGGATTTGCTTTTATCAAAATCACCGCATAATCTGAGTCAACATATCCTCTCGACAATAAAGTCGATCCTCCATAACATAATGCAACATCTATCGATCCTTTAATGTATCTAAGGATCCTTTTACAACATTCAATGCTCTCGACCGAGATTCGCCATGTACCGACTAACTACTCCCCTTTGCATGTGCAATGTCCAGTGCAGGTACAAATCATGGCAAACATTAAACTTCCCACTTGCTGATGCATACGGTACTCGAGACATCTCCATCCTCTCCGCTTCTTCTGCTAGGGCACATACTAGAGGATAATTTGAAATTAATGAAAAGAGGGGTAGAAATTGGCTTACAGTCTTCCATGTTGAAGCGTCGTAAGACTTTCCTTAAATAGTTTCTCCGAGATAGCCAAATCTTTCTATTATTTCTGTCTCGGTGAATTTGCATCCCCAGAATCTTGTTTGCTAGCCCCAAGTCCTTCATTTCAAACTCCTAGCCAATCTGAGCCTTCAATTCTTTATTAATACGATCTTTGTTGGGGCTGCTACCAACATGTCGTCAACATACAACAAACAAGATAATGAAATCTTTTCACTAAACCTCTTGAAAAATGCACAAAAGTGCATTAAGTCTGTTGTATTCAAGGCTCATGATGAAGGAATCAAATCTCTTGTACCAACATCTCGGCGCCTGTTTGAGACCATACAGAGATTTGTTCAACCTGCAAACCAAGTTCTCTTTTCCTTGTTCTTCAAAACCTTACCGTTGGAGCATATAGATTTCTTCTTCAAGATCACCATGAGAAATGCGGTTTTACATCTAAGCGCTCCGGATGTAAATCAAATGTAGCACACATTGCTAAGACTATTCTAACAGTAGTAAGTCGAACTACTGGAGAAAAGATTTCATTGAAGTCGATACCTTCTTTCTGAGCATATCCTTTTACCACCAATCTTGCACGATACCGCTCCACTTGATCATCATTGTTGCGCTTGATCTTATATACCCATTTGTTACCAATGGGCTTTCTTCCCTGTGGTAGCGTTACAAGTTCCCAAGTCTTGTTCTTATGAAGAGCTTCCATTTCTTCATGCATAGCTGTCATCCACTGAGCAGCATCTGAACTAGTCATTGCCTCTTGGAATGTTAATGGCTCTCCATCCTCAGTTAGAAGACAATATGCAATGTTACTCTCCATAATATAATCAGACTGCCAACTGGGTGGTTTTGTCGTTCGGATAGAACAAGCGAGTCTCTTGTGACTCAACTGGATCTTGTATCTCGTGTGTTGGTTGACTTGAGTGGTCATCTTCATATTCTTTCTCCACATGTCTTGTTGTAGTCTCGAGCTTTCATTGTGAGTGCTATCATTTGCTATCCATTTCTTATCTTCCATGAAGATCACATCCTGCTTGATGATAACCTTGTGGGAAGTGGGATCCCACGGGCGATACCCCTTCACACCATCAGCGTACCTAAGAATAAACATTTTCGGATTTTGGATCCAGTTTTGTAGTTTCTTGGGTATTGTACATCACGCATAATGGACTTCCAAATATATGGAGGTTTGAATAATCAACGAGCTTACAGTCCATCTCTGCATTGGCGTCTTCAACTCAATTGCGGTTGATGGAGCACGATTCACTACATAACAAAGCGGTATTGATTTATACGCTGAGAATGATTTGTCCAAGCCTGCAGCTCCTAACATTGCTCTTGTTCTCTCTAACAAGGTTCTATTCATCCGCTCTGCCACTCCATTTTCTTTGAGGAGTGTAGGCGATAGTGAATTGTCTTTTAATGCCTTGTTGATTACTGAGTGCAAACTCATTGCTTGTATATTCTCCTCCATTATCTGTCGCAAGCACTTGATCTTCTTTTTTTTCGATCGTAGTTCAACTTGCGCTTTGAATACTTTGAAGACCGAACACACATCGCCTTCTTCTTGATTGGATACACCCAACACCTTACGGAGTAGTCGTCGATAAAGGACACAAAGTACCTTGCTCCTCCCAAGGATGTGGCTGGTGCTTGCCATACATCAGAATGAACCAATTCTAGAATATTTTTGCTTCTAGAATTTGATGTCTTGAACTTTAATCTGTGTTGCTTACTTGTAACGCAATGCTCACACAAAGGTAGAGACACCTTAGAGAGCCCGGGAGTAGATTTTGCTCTGCAAGAACTTTAATTCCTTGCTCGACATGTGTCCAAGTCTCTCGATGCCACATCATTGAAAGTTGTTCACTTGAACTACTTGAGGCAACCGACGCCTCTCCCTCTTGCAAAGTCTCCCCCATCGGCATGTACAAGTTGTTGTCAACTTTTTCTCCTTCATAAGTACCAGCGCTCCTCGAATCACTTTCATGACTCCTTTCTCCACCACGCTTTGCAATCAAGGTCATCAAGGTGACCTAATGAAAGCAAGTTCTTTTTAGGCCTTCTACATGTCGCACATGTTGAATTGTGCGAAACGATATTATCATGGAACTTCAACTTGATAGTTCCAATACCGACAATCTTCAAGGCATGATCATTGCGGTGAGCACGGACCCTCCCGAGATAGGTTCATAATGATGAAACCATTCTCGGCGTGAGGTCATGTGATAAGTCGCTCTGAGTCGATGAACCATACATCGCCCAAACTCTTTCCGCCTTTGATAGTTGTCATTTGCTTCACAAGATAAAACATCACCTTCATTTGAGGTGCTTGCTACATTTCCTTGAGGATTGGAATCCTTTTGTTTAGATTCCAACAATCCTTCTTCATATGTCCTTTCTTGCCACAATGGTAGCACTTCATGCTCTTCTTACTTCTTGATTTTGACCTTCCTTGATTTTGGCTCCCACTGGAAGCCACGTTCCATTGATCTCCCTCTTGTCACCACCAGAGCCTCTATTTGTTGTGGTGGCCAACTTGTCTTCTCTGTTCTTGCGCCGATTTTCTTCTTCAAGGACAAAGCGGCTCCAATATCATCAAAGTTTAGACGATCGATCGAATATTATTTGTCGGGTTGATGACAAGTTGATCATATGAATCGGGAAGACTTTGAAGTAGAATTTCAAAGACGTTCATTTGAATCTATTTTATAACCCAACGATGTGAGTTGAGAAAATAGAGTATTCAACGTGCTCATGTGCTCCGTCATTGAAGTAGATTCGACATTCGAAGAGTATCTGATTTCCTCTTAAGGAAAATCTTGGTGTGAAGTGACTTGGCCTCGCATGCGACTTGGTGAGATGTTCCCAAATCTCAAAGTGCGATTTTCTTCTCCTCTATGCTTGATAAAAGCGCATCGCTAATGCTAGATGTAAATTTGCAATAGCATTCCCGTCCATCTCATTCCACTTATTATCATCTGTGATGTCCGTCGGCCTCTTACCGATGGTACGCAAGACAATTATCTTTTCTCAAGATAGCCTTCATCTTCATCTTCCACAACGAGAAATTGGTCCCGTTGAACTTCTCAATCTCGAACCTTGCCGCCATTGCTTCTACCACGAGCGATGAAACAATCCACAACCCACGTACTGTCAACAAAGGTGAAAGTATCTAACTTATTTTCTCGATGTGGAGGATCCACTTTTAGTGGCAACCACAGAGCATACGATAAGTAGATAGTTACACCAAGAAACTAGGCTCGATACCACTTGTTAAAATTGTTTACACGAATAGAGCAGGTCGCGACTAAAGAGAGATTGAAAATTACAATGGTAATGAAGAGGAAGAAGAGGAAGAACGACACAATGATTTTACGTGGAAAACCCCTAAACAAATTAGGGTAAAAACCACGGGCAAGGATAGAAGAGCTTTATTACAAAAATAGGAGTTACAACCTTCTCTCTACAAAGAAACAACAAGCTTTCTTACAAGGAGAAAACACTCTCTATTTTTATCTCACAACCTCACTTTAGATGTGGGAAGTCTTGGGATGATTTGGGATGGTTTGCCAACAAATGACATAACCTATTTATAGCCTCCATAAACTTGGGCTCCAAGTATGATCCAATGGTCCACATTTTGCCTTGGTAATCAAGTCAAATAAATGGCTAGGATTTTGCCACAACTTGGATTTGGATAAGGATGTCTAGATATTTCTTTGCAAGTTGAAGTTCTAGATTTTTCTTTGACCATCTAGGATAAATGATAAAATCTAGAGTTTTCTTTTGGCTATAACTTCTAGATTTTTCTTTGGACCTAAATTCTCTTTTGTTGGGCCATAATATTTAACAAGAATTTTTATAGCTTATTTTGGTAAAGTGTTACATAGTCAAACAAAATAAGCTTGTGTTTTTCAAATGGCAGTATAGACCCATGTTCAATCATTTAAAGCATGACATTATTGTATGTGTATTTTCTTTCATTAAATAAAAAAACCATTTTTACTTCACCTAATCATTTTATTTTTATATTTATTTTGTTTTCTCTCGTTGAAAGATTTTTTTTCTCTTTTATTTTTATATTTTTTTAATTTAAAAATAATTTGAGATTGAGAAATTCAAATACATATATATATTTTTTTACTCAGGCACGATTAATCTATTATTTTTATCGATTTTTATCTTATTCTTAAACAAACAGTTTTCTTTAAAGTTGTTTAATGTTGATGTAGATCTCTTTTTAAGAGTATAACCTTATAAAAATATGAGACATTTCAGCTTAGATAAAATTAACTAAATTCAATGATAAGAGATATGCATTTAATTTTTGTGTGTATCTTTTTAAGAGTATAACCTTAAATCAATAATAAGAATAGTTTTTTTTTTTTTTTGAAAACCAATAATAAGAATAGTTGAACCATATAAATATGTCAAATGAATTAATGAATCACGCATTTCAATCTTTCCATCTCTAATTGATTTTGAACTATAAAACACTTTATTTTAAAATTATTATTATTATTACATAGAAAATTAAGTTATCGTCTCATAACCATTTTATTTTTCGTTTTTTGTTTATGAAATTTAAGTCTACAGTAACTACCTTACTATACTTTTTTTTTTATTTGGATATCTACATCTTACCTATATTTTAATAAACAAAACTAAAATTTACAAACAAAAAAAAGTAGCTTCCAAAAACTTGTTTATATTTTTGAAATTTGGTTAATATTCTCCTACTTTCTTAAGGAATGATGGATATATTGTATGAAAGATGGGGCACATGGTAGGAAATTTGAATAGAAATAGGTTTAATTTCATAAACAAAATACAAAAACAAAATGGTTATCAAACGGGGTCTAAAAGATTCAAATATGTGATATTGTGGGCTGTTTGTTTGACATATTTAGGTAGTATTTGAGTTAATGAGTTATATTAAGTAGTTAAAAAATGAGAGTTGTGTTTGTGCACATGAGTTAGAATCAAAACTCTGTTTAGATGTAGATTTAAAAATGAATAGTTATTTTTAGTAGTTAAAAAATAAATGATTAAAAATGAACGGTTAAAAATGAGTTATTTTGATTGATTTGAAAAGAATGATTAAAAATAAATGATTAGAAATAATTGAATAATTATAAATGAATTATTAAAAATGAATAGTTAAAAATAAGAGTTATTTTTAAAAGTAAAAATGAGAATGAATTTATCGAAAAATAATTCATAAATCCTAAAACTAACTTCTACCTAAATATGTCAAACAAACAACCCCATAGTGATATTTCCTTTTAATTCCCATTTCATAGATCCAAATTGTAATAAGTTTACTTGTCCACTAAGGGCTGTTTACAACATTAGACTAAATGAAAAAAAAAAAATTGCAGCCATGTTCATGGTGAGAAAAATTAGCAAAAGTAGTCAATTGCTTTAACAAATAATTCGGTTGAGAAGGGAAATTACATGACTATCCTCGGTTTTTTTTTATGGCTAAAAATCCTCCCCTCATTAAACCAACATTCGCATTAAAAAAAAATTTAAAAATTTAATAATAATAATAAATCTTCTTAAATTGTCGTCACTTTTCAACTAGTCAATCCAAAATTATTTCCTTAAGAATCTCTCACCATAAATAATGTTTATATATATAAAAGATGAATCACTATTGTTTTATAGTATCTATTAAATGAAGTAATTTGCAATATATTAATAATTCTAAAATATATGAATATTGTATTTTTTTTATTAAAATGTCTTGTATATTTATGGTAAGTATTAATATTTTTTTAGTACATATATTGGGGGAGTTTTTAAATATATATATATATATTTTGAGGGAGTTGGACCAACAAACAAGATAACTAATTGTGTCATTGAGCCATTCGATGATTCAATTATTTATTAGTGCATAATATTATAAGGTTAATATGTCACAACATGTAATGACTTTATTTATTTATTTTATTAAGAAACTAAATAAATTAGTGAAAATATATGAATCATTTATATTAAAAGATAGCTATATTATTTATAATAAATACGGTATTTATTTTATTTAAAAATATATAAATACAATATTTATTTAAAAAATATAAGTACAGTATTTATTTAAAAAATATAAATACAGTATTTATTTGAAATATATAAATAAAGTATCTATTTAAAAATATAAATATAGTATTTATTTTAAAAAAATATAAATATAATATTTATTTAATAAAAATATAAATACATTATTTATTTAAAAAATTATAAAGACAGTATTTATTTTATAAAAATAATTACAGTATTTACTTTTAAAAAAAATATAAATACAATATTTATTTTTAAAAATATAAATACAATATTTATTCTTAAATATAAATACAATTTTTATCTTTTTTTACATGAATTTTTATCTTTTTTTAATATAAATACAATGTTTATATTTAAATCGATAAATAAATATCGTATTTATTGATTTAAGATTGAACATACGCAAGTATTCAAGAATTATGTGATTATAACAATAAATATATAGGGTATGTTGTATATGATAAAAATGTAGCATATAAAAGTAGTCTATTCAATTGTTGTTTGATTCATAAATTTTATATATGTATTATTAATATTATTTAATAGTAATATTAATTATATGTATGAAAAATATATTTGTTTCCTAAAGTATAGAATAAATGATATTTATTTTTCTAAACACGTTCAATATTCTTTCACATTATTTTTATAAAATGTATTTATGTATTAATATTCGTAATCATTAAAGAAAAAGAAAAATAGTATAAAAAACCGAATTAGAAGTAAAGAACCTATGTCTACTCTAAATAAGTTAAAAGAAATTGGTAATTTGCCACGTGGTAACAAAAAGCAGTCCAATAAAACGCAAATGTCATTTGCAAAAAAAGAAAATGTAGCAGAATTGGGGGAGCAATAAAATGGCCAAAGAAACGAAGAAAAAAAAAACTATCAAAACAAGGGTATAATAGGTATTATTGAAAATTTTATTAATTAAATTTAAAACAAAAATTAGATTTACAAATAGTTTCAAAGATGACTAGATTTATAATTATTTTCCTAAAAGTGACTACCCACCATAATTTCCCTTTAATTTTCCCTTTTTCAGTTATTACCATCGTAGAGATAGCCGTAGAATGATAATTATTTTTCCTTTTCTAATTTTAATTAATTTTGTTGTTAGTGGTATGCAAGTATCACTGTTATGTTTTTTTTTTTAAAAAAGTGTCATTGTTATAAGATGAGTGAAATGCTCACTCGAGAAATGAAGTTGAATAAGTGGACATTTTAAAATCAAGTGTTTTTTTTTTATTTCTTTTAATAAAAATCTCTTCTTTTTTACTATATTTTCACAAATTAAGTCACATTTAGAAAATTAAATAATAACTTTCAAAAACCTTTTTTAATTGTAATAATTTGACTACAAATTTAAATGTTTCCTTCAAAGATGAAACTATATATATTGAAACTGAAATGGAAAGAAAATCAGTTTAATTTTCAAAAACAAAAAAACTAAGACACGGTTTAAATGTCGTTTGATAACTATTTTGTTTTTAGTTTTTGGGCTTTGAAATTTAAGTTTACAACAACTTTATAAGTTTTTTCTTACTTGAATACCTACATTTTACCTTTATTTTAAGAAATCAAATCAAAATTTGGGAACAAAAAAAGTAGTTTTCAAAAGCTTGTTTTTGTTTTTGAAGTTTGGGTTGACATTCTCCTACTTTTTCAAGGAAAGATTAAGGAAATATGAAACACATGATAAAAAACTTTGATAAAAATAAATTTAAATTTCAAAAACAAAAACAAAAAATAAAATGGTTATCAAACGGGCATAAATTTTTAATTTCTCAAATTTTTATTTGTATTTCTCAAATTTTCTACATATATACTTTCTTCTTTCCTTAAGAATTTTCTAACCACATTTCATAAAGTAATATATATTTATATATATATATATATATTAAAGATAAATAATGTAGATATCAAATTCATAAAAATTGTATATTGGAATAATGATTGTATACTTAAATTTCAAAAATCGGAAACAGTTATATTGATTACCAAATAGAAGTTTAGTTTTTGATTTTCAATTTTTTAAAATTGATCTTATAAATATTAACTGTTTTTAAAAATAAAATAAAATTTTGAATACCATATATATATATATATAATAAATGAAATTAAAAAATGAAATTAATCCTAAATGTTAAAATTGTTTACACGAATAGAGCAGGGTCGCAGCTAAAGAGAGATTGAAAATTACAATAGTAATGAATAGGAAGAAGAGGAAGAACGACACAATGATTTTACGTGGAAAACCCCTAAACAAATTAGGGTAAAAACCACGGGCAAGGATAGAAGAACTTTATTACAAAAATAGGAGTTACAACCTTCTCTCTATAAAGAAACAACAAGCTTTCTTACAAGGAGAAAACACTCTCTATTTTTATCTCACAACCTCACTTTAGATGTGGGAAGTCTTGGGATGATTTGAGATGGTTTGCCAACAAATGACATAACCTATTTATAGCCTCCATAAACTTGGGCTCCAAGTATGATCCAATGGTCCACATTTTGCCTTGGTAATCAAGTCAAATAAATGGCTAGGATTTTGCCACAACTTGGATTTGGATAAGGATGTCTAGATATTTCTTGGCAAGTTGAAGTTCTAGATTTTTCTTTGACCATCTAGGATAAATGATAAAATCTAGAGTTTTCTTTTGGCTATAACTTCTAGATTTTTCTTTGGACCTAAATTCTCTTTTGTTGGGCCATAATATTTAACAATCTCCCACTTGGAGATTTGATTGATCCATCAATAAATCTCCACACCGTTCTTTCTTCCTTGCCATCTCCATGTTGCTTATGTTTCGCTAGGCCATTCGCGGATCGACACCAATCAAACTTGTCACCATTGGATCGCCTTGGTCGGATAATCGCCAGTTTTCTTTTGTATGAATTTTACGCATATCCATCGTTCCTTCTTCCACTTTCTCACGAACAAAGTGGTACCGCACTCGAATATGTTTTGACTTGGAATGGAAAGTTGGATTCCTTGCAAGGTACAAGGCACTGATGTCACAAAGCAGAGAAATATTCTTCTCGTTCGTGCCCGAGTTCATCCATTAACATTTTTAACCATATCGCCTCTTTACTAGCTTGTGTAGCCGCAACATACTCGCTTCGTTGTCGAGGTAGCCACAATCGATCTGTAGATTTTGAAACCCGACATACGACTCCGCTAGCAAGAGTGAACACATATCCAAAGTGGTGGATTTGCTTTTATCAAAATCACCGCATAATCTGAGTCAACATATATCCTCGACAATAAAGTCTCGATCCTCCATAACATAATGCAACATCTATCGATCCTTTAATGTATCTAAGGATCCTTTTACAAAGATTCCAATGCTCTCGACCAGATTCGCCATGTACCGACTAACTACTCCCCATCGCATGTGCAATGTCCGGTCCGTACAAATCATGGCAAACATTAAACTTCCCACTGCTGATGCATACGGTACTCGAGACATCTCCATCCTCTCCGCTTCACTGCTAGGGCACATACTAGAGGATAATTTGAAATTAACAGAAAGAGGGGTAGAAATTGGCTTACAGTCTTCCATGTTGAAGCGTCGTAAGACTTTCCTTAAATAGTTTCTCTGAGATAGCCAAATCTTTCTATTATTTCTGTCTCGGTGAATTTGCATCCCCAGAATCTTGTTTGCTAGCCCCAAGTCCTTCATTTCAAACTCCTAGCCAATCGAGCCTTCAATTCTTTAATACGATCTTTTGTTGGGGCCTGCTACCAACATGTCGTCAACATACAACAGCAAGATAATGAAATCTTTTTCACTAAACCTCTTGAAATATGCACAAGGGTCTGCATTAAGTCTGTTGTATTCAAGGCTCATGATGAAGGAATCAAATCTCTTGTACCAACATCTCTCGGCGCTGTTTGAGACCATACAGAGATTTGTTCAACCTGCAAACCAAGTTCTCTTTTCCTTGTTCTTCAAAACCTTCTGGTTGGAGCATATAGATTTCTTCTTCAAGATCACCATGGAGAAATGCAGTTTTTACATCTAATCGCTCCAGATGTAAATCAAATGTAGCACACATTGCTAAGACTATTCTAACAAAGTAGTAAGTCGAACTATCGGAGAAAAGATTTCATTGAAGTCGATACCTTCTTTACGAGCATATCCTTTTACCACCAATCTTGCACGATACCGCTCCACTTGATCATCATTGTTGCGCTTGATCTTATATACCCATTTGTTACCAATGGGCTTTCTTCCTTGTGGTAGCGTTACAAGTTCCCAAGTCTTGTTCTTATGAAGAGCTTCCATTTCTTCATGCATAGTTTGTCATCCACCGAGCAAAGATCGAACTAGTCATTGCCTCTTGGAATGTTAATGGCTCTCCATCCTCGTTAGAAGACAATATGCAATGTTACTCTCCATAATATAATCGATCGCTAACTGGGTGGTTTTGTCGTTCGGATAGAACAGCGAGTCTCTTGTGACTCAACTGGATCTTGTATCTCGTGTGTTGGTTCAAACTTCAGAGTGGTCATCTTCATATTCTTTCTCCACATGTACTTGTTGTAGTCTCGAGCTTTCATTGACAAGTGCTATCATTTGCTATCTGTTTCTTATCTTCCATGAAGATCACATCCTCGCCGATGATAACCTTGTGGGAAGTGGGATCCCACTGCACGATACCCCTTCACACCATCAGCGTACCTAAGAATAAACATTTTCTCGGATTTTGGATCAGCTTTTGTAGTTTCTTGGGTATTGTACATCACGTATAACTGGACTTCCAAATATATGGAGGTTTGAATAATCAACGAGCTTACGGTCCATCTCTGCATTGGCGTCTTCAACTCAATTGCAGTTGATGGAGCACGATTCACTACATAACAAGCGGTATTGATCGCTTCGCGCGAGAATGATTTGTCCAAGCCTGCGGCTCCTAACATTGCTCTTGTTCTCTCTAACAAGGTTCTATTCATCCGCTCTCGCCACTCCATTTGGCCGAGGAGTGTAGGCGATGAGTGAATTGTCTTTAATGCCTTGTTGATTACAGAACTCGCAAACTCATTGCTTGTATATTCTCCTCCATTATCTCGTCCGCAAGCACTTGATCTTCTTTTCTCGATGTGTAGTTCAACTTGCGCTTTGAATACTTTGAAGACCGAACACACATCCGCCTTCTTCTTGATTGGATACACCCAACACCTTCTCGGAGTAGTCGTCGATAAAGGACACAAAGTACCTTGCTCCTCCCAAGGATGTAGCTGTGCTTGCCATACATCGAGAATGAACCAATTCTAGAATAGTTTTGCTTCTAGAATTTGATGTCTTCGAACTTTAATCTGTGTTGCTTACTTGTAACGCAATGCTCACACAAAGGTAGAGACACCTTAGAGAGCCCTGGGAGTAGATTTTGCTCTGCAAGAACTTTAATTCCTTGCTCGACATGTGTCCAAGTCTCACGATGCCACATCATTGAAAGTTGTTCACTTGAACTACTTGAGGCAACCGACGCCTCTCCCTCTTGCAAAGTCTCCCCATCAAGCATGTACAAGTTGTTGTCAACTTTTTCTCCCTTCATAAGTACCAGCGCTCCTCGAATCACTTTCATGACTCCTTTCTCCACCACGATTTTGCAATCAAGGTCATCAAGTGACCTAATGAAAGCAAGTTCTTTTTAGGCCTTCTACATGTCGCACATGTTGAATTGTGCGACACGAGATTATCATGGAACTTCAACTTGATAGTTCCAATACCGACAATCTTCAAGGCATGATCATTGCGGTGAGCACGGACCCTCCCGAGATAGGTTCATAATGATGAAACCATTCTCGGCGTGAGGTCATGTGATAAGTCGCTCCCGAGTCGATGAACCATACATCGCCCAAACTCTTTCCGCCTTTGATAGTTGTCATTTGCTTCACAAGATAAAACATCACCTTCATTTGAGGTGCTTGCTACATTTCCTTGAGGATTGGAATCCTTTTTGTTTAGATTCCAACAATCCTTCTTCATATGTCCTTTCTTGCCACAATGGTAGCACTTCATGCTCTTCTTACTTCTTGATTTTGACCTTCCTTGATTTTGGCTCCCACTTGAAGCCACGTTCCATTGATCTCCCTCTTGTCACCACGAGAGCCTCTATTTGTTGTGAGTCGCCAACTTGTCTTCTCTGTTCTTGCGCCGATTTTCTTCTTCAAGGACAGCGGCTCCAATATCATCAAAGTTTAGACAATCAATCGAGAATATTATTTGTCGGGTTGATGACAAGTTGATCATATGAATCAGAAGACTTTGAAGTAGAATTTCAAAGACGTTCATTTGAATCTATTTTATAACCCAACGATGTGAGTTGAGAAAATAGAGTATTCAACGTGCTCATGTGCTCCGTCATTGAAGTAGATTCGACATTCGAAGAGTATACGATTTCCTCTTAAGGAAAATCTTGGTGTGAAGTGACTTGGCCTCGCATACTTGGTGAGATGTTCCCAAATCTCGGTCACGATTTTCTTCTCCTCTATGCTTGATAAAAGCGCATCTCGCTAATGCTAGATGTAAATTTGCAATAGCATTCCCGCCCATCTCATTCCACTTATTATCATCCGTGATGTCCGTCGGCCTCTTCTTGCGATGGTCGCAAGACAATTATCTTTTCTCAAGATAGCCTTCATCTTCATCTTCCACAACGAGAAATTGGTCCCGTTGAACTTCTCAATCTCGAACCTTGCCGCCATTGCTTCTACCACGAACGAAGAAACAATCCACAACCCACGCACTGTCAACAAAGGTGAAAGTATCTAACTTATTTTTACGATGTGGAGGATCCACTTTTAGTGGCAACCACAGAGCATACGATAAGTAGATAGTTACACCAAGAAACTAGGCTCGATACCACTTGTTAAAATTGTTTACACGAATAGAGCGGTCGTCGACTAAAGAGAGATTGAAAATTACAATAGTAATGAATAGGAAGAAGAGGAAGAACGACACAATGATTTTACGTGGAAAACCCCTAAACAAATTAGGTAAAACCACGGGCAAGGATAGAAGAACTTTATTACAAAAATAGGAGTTACAACCTTCTCTCTATAAAGAAACAACAAGCTTTCTTACAAGGAGAAAACACTCTCTATTTTTATCTCACAACCTCACTTTAGATGTGGGAAGTCTTGGGATGATTTGAGATGGTTTGCCAACAAATGACATAACCTATTTATAGCCTCCATAAACTTGGGCTCCAAGTATGATCCAATGGTCCACATTTTGCCTTGGTAATCAAGTCAAATAAATGGCTAGGATTTTGCCACAACTTGGATTTGGATAAGGATGTCTAGATATTTCTTGGCAAGTTGAAGTTCTAGATTTTTCTTTGACCATCTAGGATAAATGATAAAATCTAGAGTTTTCTTTTGGCTATAACTTCTAGATTTTTCTTTGGACCTAAATTCTCTTTTGTTGGGCCATAATATTTAACACTAAATAGTGATGAATAAGCACAATTTAAAATAAAAATGATTATCCAACCAAATCTTACTTTATCTACTATTTGTTTTTTTTTAAATATCTTTATCTACTAATTAATTAGGACATAAAATAGTATTAGAGTGAGTATTAGAGGGAGTTGTGAATAAATGAAAAGTTCAATTTCGTAAATGAAAAATATTTAAGTGGTGTCTTGGCTGTCTACATTTATTAATGTGTCAATTTTTTTTTTTTAAGGGATTATTTTTCATAATTAAAAATAAAGTAAATGGTTAAAGTTTGACACGATAGCTTGCTGACAAGATAACATTTATATATTTCTCTTTTATAAATATAATACGATAAAAGAAACATTCACATTATTCTAAAAAAAAAATATTCACAATTTTTTTACACGATTTGAAATATATCCTTTTAGACAATTGCAAATATTTTGTAAATCTAATAGTGTTTTCTTTAATTAAAAAAAAAATCACTCACTAATACACTCATCGATAGTAGTGAAATTGAAGCATGTGCTTACTTAAATTTAATGATATAGTGAAAAGTCCGTAACACATCACTTTAGTGCTAATGAGTTTGACTAAAATGAATTAATTAAATCCATCCATTTCCATTTCTATTAAATTAAATTATTTCCATCAACTTCTAACAATTCAATATATTTTAAGCCATCAAATATTTTCTTTCAAATTTATTTTTTATTTTTTTATTTTTTATTTTTATATTTATAGTGTAATAATTCTGAAAAAAAGTAAGAGAAACATTCTCGTTATAATTTAATTTTTAAAAATACCATGTTGGATAACTTTTTTTTAATTAAATCTATAAATCCTACTTTTTTATTATGTTATTTTGATTTTTTTTTAATTCGCGTTATTTACTTGTTATATATGTTATCAAATTAATGTTTTTTTTTTAGAAATCAAATTAATGCTATTTTCAAAAAAAATAATTTTGTCTTTTGAACTTTGGTCAAGTTTTAAATACTTCCACTGTCAAATATTTTTTTTTATAAATACTTTCTTAAGTGAGAAAAAATTCATATTAAAAAATGACGAGAAAAAGAACACCGTTTTAAAAAATAAAAATTAAATGATTATTAAATAAAATTTGATTTTGTTGTTTTATTAAGTCCAACAATAATTGGTGGAGAAGATTTAAACTAGTGATTTATTTATTTATTTAATAATCGTGAATATTTAATTGATTTACGCGTCCTTCAATTATAGTGGTCATTTTTAGTATTTGTAGGTTCTTTAAATTTTTTTAAACATCCTTTATTTTATTTTTATACTTATTTTCTTTTAAAAATTAAATTAATTAAAATAATCACTTTATCTATACATTAAGATTCAAAAATTAATTTAATAAGCATTTTACTTAACATTACTTTAGGTAAACTAATGATTCTATTATTCTTAGATTAAAAGACCAAATTAAAACTAATTCCAAACTTATGATATAAAAAGGGTTTTTTCCCCATTAATATATCATAAACAAAAAACCTCAATTAGTAAACTTTGATTTCATCCATTCAAACTCTTGAAGAAAAACAATACTCAAATTCATTTTATTTCTTTTAGAGTGACCATAAGAAAAATAAACAAACAAATAATACGGTGACATTTCACCGATAGATCTATTGGTCAACGATGAATATTCAACATTATATCAAATATATATATAATCATATTCATCTATAAATTTTTATATTTATTTGTATTAAAGTTAAAACAAAATTTTTATGTGTAGGAGAGTCTTATAATTTGGGAACCATTCCAACTATATAAATTTATTTTATAAATAAAAAATATATACATAAATCTAATGATGTCACATAAGTAAATTACTGGTGTCTTATACACATTCATATTTAAGGAAGTTTACGCTTAAACTTTTTAATATCATCAACCAATTTTGATGAATATTGACAAACCAATCTAAGTTTTATATATATTAAATATTTAAAAGTAGAAACATATCCAAAAACAAAGTCCACTACAAAATTGAAATAAAATGGTATCTTAATAATAATAATAATTATTATTAATGTGTTGGTTTTATTTTTTAAAAATAACTCAATTTAAGGTATGAAAAATGGTATCTTGCTCTCAATTTATTATTATTTTTTTAGTACAAGTTGAAAGACCGAAATTACAAATATTGATTTCAAGAATTGAAGTCGTGATGCTCGTGTTCAACTGATTTATAATCAATCAATGAAACAATTAATTGAGAGTACAATAAGTTTTATGATATCTCTCTCCCAATTTGAAATTTAAGGAGAAAAAAATGATATTTTAACTAAAAATAAATAAATAGGTTTTAAAGAAATAGAAAAGGCGAACTAAAAAAGAAAAAAGAAAAAAAAAACAGCGGGCCCTACCTATTTCAGTACCGTACATCTCTATTACATTTTTCAGTTTCTTTTCTTTTAAAAGAAACTCTCATTATAAATATTCCATTACAGCGCTTCCACTTTTCTCCACCCTGTCCAATTTCTCCGATCAACCACCACCGCCGACCTCCGCCGCTCTCCGATACTCATTTCCGTCGGGGTTTCTTCAAACTCTTCCCTCTTCTCTTTTGTATGGCAGTGAGCTTCTTTTCGCATGACGTTTCAGACCTCTGTCTCGGCAAGCCTGCGCTGAGGCCGCTGTCCTTGTCCGCAACCATCGCCGACGCCTTGCTTGCTCTCAAATTCTCCCAAGATTACTTCGTCAGTGTCTGGGACTGCCGTTTCGCCAAGAACCCTAGCGGCGGCGGCGCTGGCGACGGCGATTTTGAGTGCTGCCGATGCGTCGGGAAGCTGTGTATGGTGGATGTGATTTGCTATCTCTGTAGGGACGAGAATCTTCTGTCCCCTTCGGATGCATTGCAAGCTTCTATCTCTCAGATTTTGCCTCAGATTACTGGAATCGTGATGCATTTGGATCCGTCTGCTAGGTATACAAATTGTTCTGATGAAATTTGGATCTACATTTTCCTTTTTTGGATTATTTTCAATTGATTCTTTAATTGACTGGCTTTTGGTGATTTTGTAACTGCTGCTGTTCTATTGATGTTTGCTTTAGATATTGAGATTCTTCGTTTAGGTTTCTGAAGTTTTGTCAATTACTGATATGAATTGGGCGTTACAAACCTTTTTGTTTGATTGCTGTTATGAATTGTTTGTTTCTGTCATTATCTCTTCAGGGGAAAAGTTGGTTTTCTTTTCTTTGCTGTCTTTTGGTTTTATTCTATAGCTTTATATGATTGTGCATTCATAAAGAGAATATTAGGGTTCTGTAAAGTTGTTAAAGATGGAAGTTAGTTGAAGTATCTGTGTTGATTATATTCCAGCTTGTTAGATGCCATTGATCTTGTTCTTCAAGGTGCTCAAAATCTTGTTGTCCCAATCAAGACTAAGCTAGGAAGTAATTTAAGGAGAAAACAGCTCAAGAACACCACGAATGCCATCCATGGCGGCCGCGAATTCTGCTGGCTGACTCAGGAAGATATAATCAGATATCTTCTTAGCTCAATTAGCCTTTTTTCCCCAATTGCTGCTCTCTCCCTTGACAGCCTTGGCATCATTTGCACCAATGTGTTATCTGTTAACTATCACTCCCCTGCCTCCTCTGCCATTGAAGCCTTTTCTCGCTGCATCGCCAACCAAACCTCGGTTGCTGTTGTTGATGCCGATGGAATTCTGATCGGTGAGATCTCACCCTTTGCCCTTGCTGGATGTGATAAGGCCATTGCAGCGGCGATTATGACCTTGTCGTCCGGAGACTTGATGGCCTACATTGACTGTGGGGGGCCTCCGGAAGATCTTGTTAAGGTGGTGAAGGCTAGGCTGAAAGAGAGCAACTTGGAAGGAATGCTTGAGGAATTCACTAACTCTCCATCCTCAATTGGATCTGTGTCTCTCACTTCTTCATCATCTGATGAGGAGTTCTCGCCATCTCCGAGCTCAAGAAAGTATAGGAGATCATCGAGCTACTCGGCACGGATCACTCGTCGTGCTGAAGCCATTGTTTGTCATCCAAGGAGCTCCTTGATAGCTGTTATTATCCAGGCAATTGCACACCGTGTGAACTATGTTTGGGTCATCGAAGACGACTGCAGTTTGATCGGAATTGTTACATTCCTTGATATGTTAAAAGTTTTCAGAGAACATTTAGAGACCAGTGAGTAGACTTTCAAGCCATTTGGCTTAGAAATTTTGCACCCCTCCCCCCTTCTTACTATGTTTAGAATAAAAAACTGAAAAGTCCAAAACTGGTGTTCCCACATTGAGACAATTTGGGACAGTAAATCTATTTGGTTTGTGTTGTTTGTTTGTGATGTTATGTTTGTCTATAAACTTTTGCGGTCTTCATTTTTCAGCTGTGTTAAAAAAGCTTAGAAGCAGTGTGCAGATGTGGTGGATCTTTCTATGCAAGCACTTTTCGCCTATATTGTGCTTTTAATTATTGATGAACTTGCATGATTAATCCATTCAAACAAATCTTGAGTATTGTAGTTTCAAAAATAAAATAAAATCTTTATTGTAAAAATGGTGGAAAAGTAGTCATTTTCTTTTATTCCAAAAAAAAAACAGCCATTTTCTTAAGATGGGATGACAGCCATGACTGATGAACTGTCAAAAGTGCTTACATGTCACTTGAATATTGGTCAACTGCCTGTCATTATCTGTCAAATAATACCAAGATTCAGTTCTTCTGTTCATCTGTCCCTCTCCTTCTCCACTCAACATCTGGTAAAGTATTAGATTTGGATCTTCCTTGTGATCACAATGATTCTTATATTCATGGGAAATCAAAACTATTCTGAAGAATTTATTTTTTATACATCTGATGTTATGTTAGGTTGAGTGTAATTGGGAATACTCATTTTGTTAGGTTTTATATTAATAAATTAATATACTGTATTTTAAAAAAGATATTAATCTACTGTCTCTCTTTGCTTCTTTCTACTTGAAAGATCCATTTTTACTATTAAGTAGGTGTGTAAATATGGTCCCCGAACCAACCAAATAAAGGTGGGGGATCGATTTTCAAGTATATGTCGTTTAGAAAAATATTTAATTGAAAATTTATCATTTAAAAAAGGGAAATTATAGTAACTAGATCATATCCGAAAAGTATTTGCAAATATAGGTGCTCAAGTTTTTTTTTTGCAAAGTTAATTTTTTTATTAAAATTCGTAATTATTAAATTTTCATTAATACCATTTTGCCCTTTATCACACTTAATACTAAATTTTTGAATTAAAACACCCATTTAAACATATTTTCCATTTTTTTAAAACATACCATATTTAATTGTCAACTCTTTTAATGCAAAAGATTTTAATTTATTTTCTCATTTATCTTCCATCTTTCTTTCTTTTCCTTTTCTGTTTCACTCTTCTTCCTCCATTCTCCATTCCTCCATTTTCGTTTCTTCAGCTCTATTCATTCTCTCTTTTCACATTCCGACCACCACGTAAAATGTAAATTTCTTCGACCACAAAGCTCCGATCGGATGGTATAATCATACGAGTTAAGTCATATTCTCTCAATAATCTCCGTTTTTCACAGTATTTGTATCACGTTTTTGTTACTTATCCATCACCATTAGCATGTTACTGTTCATTTTCAGTATAGTCGTGATTCGATATGTCTCAAATTGTTTAGTATGATATGTTTTATTTCTATTTATGTCAATTTTGTACATTTAATTCATTTATATTCCAATCTTTAGAATGTCAAAAATCATGTTTAGAAAATGTAGTAAAATCATATGTAGAACAGTAGTATCTTTGTACTTTTCAATTCATATTGTGGTATAATTGACTGTATATACAACTACAAAACTGTATAATTGAGTATATACCGTATATTCATACGTCCTCGATTTCTATATAGTCAAAGAAATTGTATAATTGACTATATATCGTATGTTCATACTATATTTTTAGGTTAGTTATATTGTACATCTTTTCCTTATAGGTTCATTAATCATTCCATTTGAAATTGCACATAGTGTTATTTACAATGTCAATATTTCTGTTTAGAAATGTATTTAAATCATATGTAGAACAATATTATCTACATACTAAAATGTTCAAGTCTAATACTTGAGTATTATCTACTGTAGTTTTCCATGTACCGTACGTTATATTACTGTATAAACTATACAAAATTCTATATGTTTCATTATTTCATTATACATATTGTATAAGTTACACAATACATTTATGGTTTATTATTCTTTTTTATTCATGTATAATACATTTTTCGTACTCATATTACTATTCATTAAATTTTCATTCCGCAATACGGTATTATTTATATATGTATATTATACGACTTATAATATAGAGCAATATTATTTGGACATTTTTGTAATACTATACAACTTTTCCTTATAGGTTCAACAAGCATTCCAATCTGTATTGCACATAATGGTCAGTAGGATGAAAATGAGATGTATCATAATCATGAAGTAGCTGAAGAGCGTCGCATAAATATTGAGGAACGCATTCACTCAATGATGATTTTACATTACAGTCTTTTTTTATGTCTAATGCTTTCAATTTCAATTTTGTAACCCATGAGACCTTTTTTATTTACTATTGGTCTCACTTTGAATAGTAATTTTGTGTGAAGTTGTTCCAACAGTACGAATCTCTATCAATTCACAAATATTACATATGTTATTTCTCAATGTTTTACTATACGATATTGTACATTCAAAATTACTTGTTCGTTGTCGCAAACATATTAAATCACACTACAAATATCCATATCAGCAAATTAAACACTTTAAAAAAAAACACAAAGTTTTAAAAATACGGTATGATACATGATATATTATGGTTGTACCGTATATACTAAGTTGTTTCAATACTGTGTGGTTATCAAATGTGTTCTAGTTTCAATCAACGAAATTGAACGTTCAGCCGCTCATACGGTTTATTTATAAATAAACTTACTAGAATCAAATAACATGTACATTACGAACTATATTGTATGTAAATCACAACACAGTACATCTAACAATGTATTGTCGCCACTCTCGTCCTACAATTAATGCACCATAAATTGACGATTTACAGTTTGGAATGTGAGATTTAATTTCCTTTTTAAAATTTTACTCCCCATATAAAAAACCAATAATTTGATCGTTATTTTTTAAATTTATAAGGTATTAAAAAAGGAAGATGAAACGTCTCTAATAAATGTGATTTCGAATGATATATTTTTCTACAATCAATGCCCATAAATTTGCGATTTGTGGTTTTGGAATGTGACATAGTTTTCCTTTTTTGAAATTTTTCTTCCAAAATTAAAAAACAACCAATATGAGGGTATGATTGTAATTCAATATTTTCGGATTTTATAATGTATTAAAACAAAATCTACTTTTGCTAATATTTTTGTAGATATATATATTTGCAAATACTTTTCAAATAGGGTCTATTTATGAAAAAAGCCATTTAAAAAAAATATTTATGTAATATTAATTATTTTCTTATAAGTAGATTTCTTGTTAAATTATTACAAAATTAACTTAAATCTAAATGTATTTCAAAAAAAGTTATTGGTTATGTTCAATTATTTAAAAATAAATCTCAATTTATTAAAAAATTGTATGATAAATATACTTTTTTGATTAAAAAAAAAAAGAAAAGAAGAATTAAACGACTTAACCAACCGACTAAAGCAATAGGTCAATTTCGGCGTCATTTTAATGAAAATCGACACCAACCGATGAACACCACCCCGTATTAAGGTATCATCTTAATTATGAATGTTTTCCGAGGCATTACCTCCGTGATAATATAATGTTTATATGAAGAAAACTAGTTTTACTTCAGTTTCAAGCAAAATTTATGAAAATTAAAGTGGAATTAGTTCTTTACCCATCTACTATCCTCTAAACTTTTCCTATTTTTCTTCTGTTACTGTAATCAATCTATCTGTCCTACCTTAACTTATTGATCAAGCATTAATCTATAGTACCATTTTATTGCTTTCCATCTCATATTACATTTGATTTTTAATTTAATTGAAATCTTAATAATGTCTTAGCCAAAAATGTATAGATAAACCATTTTTTAAAAATTCCATAAAATAGTGATTGAAACATAATGTTAATCATCTGGCTTCATGAACCTCTAATTTTTTGTGGAATTTTGTTAAAATCAGATGATTAACATTTTCTTCTATAAGTGACATGCTTACAATTATATTGGAGAATGTAATTAGGTGACATTTTGACTTTTAGCACCCAGCCCATTTTCTAAAAATAGCAGAAGAAACAAAAACAACAAAACGACAAAAAACAAAACAGAAAAACAAAAGGAGATTAACAAGAAAAGAAAAAAGACTTCAGTAACCAAAGCAGTAAAACTGAACTAAAATTGAACGTTTTCAGTCTTTATCTTTCACAGAGAAAATACTGCAAATCCGTTACAATACAAAGCCAGAATAAATTGACAATGGTGATTTAAATGTTAATAACAAACATAAAGTTACAAATATCTAAAGTAAAGATAACAGCCAGGTTACTATTTACCCAGATTCTGAAACAGTACTCTCATCATCCAAATCTTGGATAAATATTTCAGTGGGTTCAAGGCAGCTTCTCAGAGATTCATGCCCCAGTTGTCTTCGTTCATTATCTCCGAAGCCGAAGATTTTTCCTTTGTCAGTTACTACGACGGTGTGATACAAGCCGGTGCTGATTTGCGAAACGCGGTGAGCTCTTAAGCTGTCGAGGCTTCGAGGTCTCAAGACTTTGTCAGATACTCCTCTGTCCAGAAATCCAAGGCTGCCAAACCCCATCCACCCAAAACCATAAACAATACCAGTGTCAACTAGCACAAAAGTTTTCCTCTTTCTTGCACATACCTGACACAAAAACGTTTTCAAACGAGCCCTCAGTAAGACAATCCTAATGCAGATTATGCAAGATATGCAGCATCTAATCTTTCAAGCTAATGCTATGAGCTATTTCATCAACTCTTGGAAAAATAGACACTAAGGGGATGTTTGGAGGGGAATGAAAATGATTATGAGGGAATGAGAATTAGATGGGGATAGGAAAGAGAATAATTATGGGAAGAATGATTATTTGTGTTTGGAACGAAGAGAATGATATTGGGAAGAATAATTATTTGTCTTTGGGGTGAAGAGAATGGTTATGAGAAAAATAAAATAATGAGTATGATGAGATTGAAAAATAGTGATGTGATGTATAAAAATTGTTGTGAGAAGAATGAAAAGTAATTAGGAGGAGAATGAAACAGGTGATTTTGGGAAAATGCGATTATGGGAGGAATGATTTCTAGTGGCCCAAACACAGGGTTCATCCTCATTCTCGTTCTCCTTGTTTGTTCTTGGTGGCACAAACACGGCCTAAATGGAATCAACTAGAAATCTCACAAGAAATCTAAACAGATTTAGTTTGGTAATGATCCAGACCTGCACTGCAAGGTGGTTCTTAAGACTGCTCAGCAGTTGAGGAATGGTCTTATCAATTTCATCTCCATGGCCCAGCGCACCACAGTAGCCTTTTCCCCAAGTATATACCTGTAGTAATGAGAAATCACCAATATAGATATCATAACAGTTCTTGCAATGATTGCACTAAACTAAAACCTAAGATGTTAATAAGGTCACTATGCTCATATTGAGTTTAGGAACTAACAAATCCATTAGAATCTACTGCCACTGCATGCTCGTCGCCAGCAGAGACGGAAACAATATGAATATCCTTTAATCTAAATGTCTGGAGAACGCGAGGCTGGAACTCATTGTGCTGCTCCCCATGGCCTAGGCAGAAATTAGACCCTGACCCAAAAGAGTATACACTCCCATCATTAACTACGGTCAATACATAGCTTGGACCAGCAGCAATCTGAATTACGGATCCAATTTCCACTAGCCGTTTGACAACCTGAGGAGTAGATTTCTCAAGAGAATCACCATGGCCAAGCTGACCATATGTGTTTGTTCCGCATGTATAGACATGGCCTTGTCTTGTTAAAAACACTGAAAAGTTATGCCCCACAGAGACCTGAAAAAAAACATGCCATAATTACCAAGTAGTTTATCAGTTTAAAAACAACCAATCACGAATACATGTGTATTAAGGGAAGCAATTGTTAACTTGTTAGCTACAATCCAGTTTAAACTTCAGCCTCTAATTCTCTTAGCACGTTTATTTGCTGTCATCCTTTCATTTTCTTTCCTGCTTTCACTTTCTCTAGATTTTTTCTTCTTTTCAGCAGCATGTGTTTCTTTACTATACGTCTAAAATTACTCGTTTGGAATTTGAACAGTTGTACATAACACTTCTATGGAGAAACTTAAAAATAAAGAGGTAGCAATATGTTTAGATGGCTGGTCTTTGTGGCTTTTGGCCGTATCGACGTGTTAGAATCTTTAGATAGTCAATGAGGTATCCCAAAGAATATTAAGCACATGGGCCTCATTGACAAATCTCTATTTTATTACATTTCTCTAAGAAGTTGACAGTTCACTTTGTCTGATGTATAACAACATGTCTAAATCTTCTAATAGATCTCAAGATTCTAGAGCCATCATAGATTCCAGAACCCCTCTCGAGATTCTCCCGTTCGTCTTAAATTGGAATCCCTTAAATAAGACCTAACCCATCTGGGAGGGCTCGTGGGATAATATGGCTGCAGAAAGTCAAGCTCGTTTTTGTTTGAATTTTTTTGGGATATCAACCCCCAAAAATGACTGTCACCAGCATTTATCATCAACTACAAATGCAACTACATCAATTCTGACACATATAAATAAAAAATACACCAATACATTGATCACAATAGTGAGGAAGATAAAATTAAACCCGAAAGATTTATTTTCAAGGAAAAGACAAATTTTTGCTAGCCTTGGCAATCTGTATATATGACGTACAATTAATATGAAATTCAAACAAATCATAGATGCTCAATATATATGTGTCAACTAAAACAGAGATTATAAGCAATTTACCTGCTTGCAAGGAATTCCATTTAATGCATCAACAAGTCTAGGTCTAAAGATTTGACAGCTTGTATCTCTGTGCCCACAAGAAAATGATGAATTATCTCCACAGGTGTAAACCTATTGATGAAGACAAGCCAGACCGTACGTGAGAGCGACATCCATGAAACTATGTACTACAGTTTCAATGAGTAACAAATAACTATTGCAAAAAAAGAAATAAAAATCTAGTTATCAATGATCTGCAAGTACTTGATGCTTTTATACACTAGTAGGCATCTATCTATATACCACATAGTAGGAATTAGAACCATAAATTTAAGTCCACAAACGCAAACCCAAGCAAAGTTTGAATATTCGGCACAGCTGTTTAAGAATTATTACGATTTATAAGATGAAAGTAGAATTATGGAGAATAAAGAGGCTTCAAAATCAGTTCCAATTTCCAACATGGTACTTCTAAGAGTTCGAACTAAGAGCTCAATCAGGGATCAAATTAGCAACAAGACTGTAGGAATTCTATAATACAGAAAATCATAAACATCAACTTTTTTAATTCACTGACCAAATCTGTAGAGCAATTTAGACAGTTGGTGTGGTCTATTTGAGATTACAAAGATATTAAAAAAATATTCATCTACGGAAAAAAAATCTGTATCAAGGAGAGCCAAAAATATTATATAACAGATCAAACATAGTAAGTACTATAAGATACGCCAACATAAGATTCAATGGTTTACCTGTCCTGACTGTGTGACAAAAGCAGCATGATTGTAAGAAGCAGAGACTTGCTCAACATATACAGAAGATGGAAAGTTAATTCGGGTAAATGATACACATTGCTTGGTCTCAGCGCCATGACCAAGAACACCACATAAGCTGGAACCACATGAGTATACTGATGCATTGCTGATCAGTAATGTATGATATTTTCCAGTTGCAATCTGCATCTGCTATAAAATAAATAGGAAATAGCTTCAAATCCTCTACCACAAATCAGAAATATATAAATAATAATAATAATAATAATAATAGCAAACAATCAAAACCCTCCGTGTCTAGCCTAGGAACGGACGTGGTTACCCTTGTTTAAGAAAAAAAAATCAAAACCATATCATTGACACGATGGATCATTTTTTTTCATCTTATAACTTGAGTACGTGATCAGACCCTGTTAGCTATTATTTTTATTCAATAGAACAAATTCAAGTCCATTTTCTTTCCAAAGAAATTTTAGATCCATATAAATAGCTAGATATTGAGTATACAAAATCAAAGCACACTCATAAATGCACTCATTTCAATAAAAGAAAGGCAATAGTTCTAGAAGAAATAATACATTGCCTTCCGAGGTCTCAATGATGTTGGAAGATTTCTCCACCAATTGCAAGAACCTAAGAACACGTTTCCACTTCCCTTGACAGCGATCGAAGAGTTGTTTCTGGGAATCCCCTCCCATTCTGGAATAAATGCCGTGTGATATACATAATTGAAATGCTGCAAAATCAACTAATGATCGAAACTTGAGAGGGTACACCTCATGGTTCCCCCCAAACATCTTGCAAGTCAACTCCAAGAAAACAAGATCATGAGCACTAAGCCGACCAGAGGTTAGAACTTCTAAAATCAAATGCGAAGGCAAGTCCACAACTGAGGTTGAATGAAGCCATTTATCCATAATTTCAGCCAAATTTCTGACTTTACAAGCTTGAATGAAACTAAAATCCCACTGAAATACAGTTAATACTGCTTCCAGGCTAATTACAGAAGCACCAATAGATGTAACCAATTGCGGCCAAGACGCAAGGGTTGTCAAATTTTTAGGCGAAATCTCAAGCAATTAAAGCAACATATAAAGAACACATCAGAAGGGAGGAAAATATGGGAAATAGAGTACAAAAAAGGCGTTCCTGAAAAGAACTTCAGCCGTAATGAGTAAAATGATTGGAAACAAATCATCAGATGGGACAAATGACACCTGCACAATGTTTCCAAATTTGAAGAAATGCAATTCTTTTTCCTGCAAAAATCAATAAAGCCAGTACAAACAATTATTACCTCGAAGATAACAAGAAAATATCATCTCAATAGCGCTAAAAAGATTTCAAGTTGACCCAATAGTAAAAGGTGAATCATGCTTAAAATTAGTGGAGACAAGTATAGTTAATTGGTTGAGACAACCAATATTAATAACAAAAAGAAAAAGGGCTGAATTTGAAAATGAACGATGATGTTCAAGAGAGATGAGGCTTCATGATTGCAATGTCTGAAAGGCGACCAAGCATGCAGAAACAAAAAAAAAATGGAGGATTAGCAACGGCATAAGAGGCGAGAGTGATAATTACAAAGTTTTCCAGTGCCGGACACTTATAAAAAATAACTTGATGAAAAATGAGAGGGAATGTTAATTAGCAACAACTTTGGTCCTTTGGATTCTCACGGCCACAAAGAGAGAGGATGCAAGAGTGGTGATTTCAAAGTTTTTTTTTTTTTTTTTTTTTTATAATCGAGAATGAGAGCTTCGCCCCACTACATACTCGGGGTACCTACCCCGTCTCAAGGCCCGAACGATGGTTTCAAATCTTTTAAGTGCCGCTCACTTGGTTTTCTGCAGATTAAAATAGTTCCATGACAAATGGAACTGCAATGAGAGAAGAAGTATATTGGAGACGAAATTGGATTTTTGTGAGAGAGATGAACAAATAAGTAGTGTTGGTCGATATAATTAAATTTACCCCAATCCATCAAGCTTTTGGATTGATTGGTAGTTTAACATAACTCAACATGGTATCAGAGGAGGCATGATTTTGAATTCCTGCCAAGTCACTTCCTCCCCACTTAAAATTAAATTCCACTTGTAGGGCATTCTCAAACTTGAAAGCCCTCCGTTTTTGTTTTTTTTCATCTTAAGGAAGGGAATTTCAAAACAAAGAATAATTCGCAAAAAATAAAAACAATTTCCCACAAGGATACCTAAGCAAAAGTCCACGCACTATTTATTATAATTTTGAAGTTGGACCAAACATCCGCGTCTTCATTAGTCTAACTCCAAAAACTAAAGAACAACTTCAACACAAATCACCATATGAAAGTTCTTCGATCCCTAAAAGACGCTCGCACTTTCAGAAATTGAAACACCCATATATCAAAATTGAAACCCCATTAAGAATTAAGAATCATGATTCCTAAAAGAACCCCAAATTTCCTACTTCTATCCACACCCATGAACAAAAATAAATGCACCAACCACAAAATTGACAACGGGAGAGAATTTTAACCTTCACCGACAAATGAACTGCTCGAATCCACTCCAAAATTAGATTATTCAACCATCCAAAACAAGATCCTCCGGTTTCGGGTCAGACATTACGCATTATAATCGATTTCATAACAATTCAGATCTCAAATTACGTCAACAACAACAGAAAACAGATAACACAGTAAAAGAACAATTAGAATGAACAATACTATGCGCTGACTGAGTATAGATTGAATCAATAAGGAAGAAACAAAAAGGAAATTAGGGAAAAAAAAAAAAAAAAACCTGTGAATTGAGATGCTTGGACTCTGAACTTTTAGAAGAAAGTGCAAAATCGTCCTCGATTTTTGGAGAAAATAGAAATTGGCTTTGTCTGAAATATGAACAGAACAAAAAAACTTCAATTCTGAGAGAGAATATGCTCCCTATATATAATTTTATTTAAAAATTATTTTCTAGCTCATATTTCATTTTTTATTCTAATTTTCACAATATCAATTTCGTAATCTCTAAGTTTTGGGCGTAACTAACCATTTTTTGTCTTTCAACATTTGACCTTACTTTTTATAATTCATTTTATAAACTTGTGATGTGACCAGGAGAATAAAATAATGTGAGTATTTTTTGTTAGAATAAATAATATAAGTATTTTATACCAACTTTTCTCAATAAATGGTAATAATATGACACATTATTCTTCTCGCATCGCATATGTTAGAAAATAAGAACTAAATATCTATTGGGTAGTAAGGAAGTTTTTGTTCTTACATAAGAAAATATAAAAAGAATAATTATCTATAATTATATAAGAATCATTATATGTACGGGATACAATGAATTATTATTAAATGACTATTACATATATTTAAGGCCTATTTCAAAAAAGTTATATATTTAAGATGTATGAAATGATAAGAGGAATAAAATATTGTTATTGAAAAGTTATTATTATTATTTTATTTTTTTTGAAACAGAATGCAAAAGAAAAAAGATTAAACATGACTTGGATAAATTAAACTCATGCACGAGTCAAAAACTCGAGGTTTTACTGAAAGAAGTCCATTCTGAAGAGCTTCTGGAACGTCCTCCATCACATAAATATTCAAATTTTCCACCGCAGCCATCTTCGAGAGAGAATGAGCCAATGAATTTGCTTGACGATTACACCAAGAAAAGGACACAGAGAGGAACCTCGTTGCAAAAATCAAAGATTCATCAATAATCCCCCCACCTCCGTTCGCCCAAAAGATCGTGATTGAAGCATAAAGGCAACCGCTTGATTATCAGTTTCCAACTCAACCCGTCTGAACCCCAACTCCCACGCCATCATAATTCCATCACGAACAGCCACAGCTTCTGCAGTTTCAACAACTAACTCGCCAATGATAGGTTTGCAAAAAGAAAACATACAATCCCCATAAGAATTTCTTGAGATTACCCCGATTCCGGTCCTTCCCTCCTGACTACAAATTGTTGCATCAACATTAACTTTAACTATATCACCAATAGGCGGGATCCAACCCATAGGAGGATGACGCCGAATAGCTCTCCCACCCAAGCCCATATTCAAATTCATTTGAGCCGACTTATAGTCATTAAAATAGTGCACACAAAAATCCCAATCTTGCATCGGATCCGAAAGTAGATGACAATAAGTATCATTGCTATGCTTTGCCAACAAACCACTTCTTCTACTCCAGATTCGCCAACACATAAGCCAAAAGAGTTCCAACTGATCTGCACTAAGTTTCTCAAAGAACCAAATAAAAAGGTTTGCAACATCATTAATCTGATTAGGTAACTTAAAAGCAAATAGTGGGGAAGCCCTCCAAGCAACTTTAGCCAATTTGCACATCCAAAGAGCATGAAAAGTTGAATCCTCTTTAAGATTACAAAAGGGACAGAAAGAATTGCAATTCACATGTCTCTTTTTAAGGTCATAGTTAGTTGGAAGGAAATTATTGTACGCACGCCAAATCAAGTAAAAAACCTTACTTGGTAAATTATTGAAAAGTTATTATAAATTCTAAGAGAAATAAAAAATTATTGTAAGGTAAGTAAGATAGTGGAAGATATAAATAATTATTTTAGGGAGATGAAATGCTATGGTAAAAGAAAACTAATAGTGACCATCAAAATTAGAATTTTTTGTAGTGTGAATATGGATAGATGAATTATTCCTATCTTCAATTTAATCCATTTTGCCGCAACACACCCATGTTAGAAGATTCACACATAGTTGTTTTATACAACCAAATAGTTTAAGTATTAAAAAATAAATTTTATATATAATTTGAAGATGGCTTAATAGATAAGTCTATGAAAAGTTGATCTCCATTTCATAATTGTTTACTAATAAAATATACTGACCATTTTTTTTAGATGATATCCAATTTTTGGCAGAATAACTAATTAAAAGAAAGAAATTCTAGCGTAGTATTAGATGCAAGTTATAGGAACTAAAATATGATGTTTAAATTATCAAAATTGAAATAGAAAAAAAAAATCACAAAATATATTTAATGCTTTTGATTTTAAACCTGTCAATTTTTCTAATATTTGACTTTTGAATCAATAATTTTTTTTTTTTTACAAGGAATCAATACTTTCTGTTCGAATTATTATTCATCAATGTCCAAAAGGTAAGAAAGGTTAGCTTTTAAAAAAAAAAGTTTTTCAAACTAATGCCACATTTCTTGATGGCTAAGATTTTTTTTAAAATTGATGGCCAAGAAAGTTATGTCATATGAGAAGAAAGAATCCAATGTCACCTTAGCTTAAGATGTAAGAATGTTCTATAAGTCCAACCATAGAATTTGGGCTTTGAATTCCTTAACTAATATAATATTGACTTTGTTCTTTTCTATTTGGAATTTTGTATTGAAACAATCATTGTGAATGTGCACAAAAAATTGCCAACAATCCTAGGGGGAAATAACTTAGCTAGTTGATGTTTTTATTTTTTGGATCTTAGTTTGTAAGGGAGTGTATGTTACCTAACTACATATAATATTATTCAATTATTAATTATTTTATGGGTAAAGTAGCTAGGTGGGTATAAAAAGAACATAGAGTATTAGAAAGTGAGATTTGGATAAAGATAAAACATTGATTATTTAGGCCATATCATTTTCTTTTAAAATGTAGGAAGAAAATAGTAAAAAGAACAAAGAGTATTAGAAAGTTTAGAATATTTGTCTTAAGGATGGACTACCTCCTTATTCATAAGTAGACAAGTTTTTTTCTATGAAGAATACTTGGGTTCTTACTAATAAGGATTCAAACTAACTTTTATCCATCATTATGACTATATATTTGTTGGGTGTAGAAAAATATGGAGAAAGAAAAATGTAGTCATAAATGTGGGTAAGGATGACACGTATTTTTATTAGTAAATAAAAAAGAGAGGACAATTTGGGTATAGTCATGGCTGCATCCCACTCATGATGTCACACATACATTTTAATATTTTTTTATTTAAAAAAAAGTGAGTTGGGATGTGTGGCACCAAAGGTGCCACATGTGTTGACATTATGGGTGGGGTGCAGCCATGACTGCACCCAAATTGCCCTCTAAAAAAAATACATCACATACACTCATATCTCATCTCTTCTCTTCGTATTGTCAAACAAGGTTTTTTTTATTATCTTATCTCATCTTCTAGTGCTGTCAACAATTCCTCTCCTCCCCTCTCATCTAAACACTCCATCATTAACTTGGAGGTCGTGAATTCTAACCTCTGAACTCTAAAAAAAAAAAAATTAAGACTCTGTTTGATAACCATTTTGTTTTTCATTTTTTGTTTATGAAATTTAAACTTACAACTACTACCTTACTATACATTTTTTCTTATTTGAATATCTACATCTTACCTATAGTTTAATAATCAAAACAAAAATTTGGAAACAAAAAAAAGTTGCTTCCAAAAACTTGTTTTTGTTTTTGAAATTTGGTTAGTATTCACCTAATTTCTTAAGAAAATATGAATACATCGTAAGAAAGATGGAGTACATGGTAGAAAATTTGAATAAAAGTAAACTTAAATTTCATAAACGAAAAACAAATGGTCATCAAACGGAGCATCAACTTGATGTTGAAGATTGCGAGCCAAATTGATTGATGAGGCAAAACGCGGAGTCGGGGATGGGGATGGGGATTGAGCATTCAATATATTGTATGGAAATGGCAACATCAAATCTTGTATGGTTGCAATGCACAAACCAGGAAGCGAAGAGCTGTTGACCCTCAAACCCCATCACCAATCAACATCGCATTCAATTCCCTCAATTATTGCAATTTCCAATAATGCACTATACTATTTTTCTTCTATTATTTTCTTCATTTTTATCACAAACCCAAACCAAAAAGCTCCCATTTGATCTTCAATCACGTATTTGGATGAAGGATTAGTTTGAGTAATTATTTTAAAGAAATTTTCTACGCATTTTCTTGACATCTAAATATTGTAAGGTTAGGTAATATACAGTCACGAATATACAAATAAAAAAAGAGTAGCTATTTTAAGGAGTTATTTTGAGTAGTTGAAAATTGAGAGTTGTAACAAAAAATTAATTTGAATGTAGTTTTTTTTTGTAGAGGAGTTAGACACAATAGCTTGCTTGAGTGTAAATCTAAAATAAGCGATTATTTTGAGTTTAAAATGTGTTATTTTGAAGAGTTAAAAATGAATGATTAAAAATGAATAGTTAAAAATGAAGAATTATAAATAAATGATTTGAAATGAAAAATTATTTTTAGTCATAAAAATGAAGAATTTTTTTAAATAATTATAAAAATTTATTTGGATATGATTTTTTAGGAGCAGTTAATAAATACTCGTTACTCATTTTAAATTCTTACGCAAACAAACACCCCAAAACAAATAAAATTAAGGGTTTGTTTTACATTTTACTGGTTCCCCAATTTGTGAGAAATGAAAAGCATTGAAGGTTGTTTTCACTGTGCTATTCCATGCTGGGAAGAATGCAGAAGAAAGGTATATTATAAGATAAATGGTGTCATAATCGTATTGATGAGATCTCTCCTGGCACGTGTGTGCTTTTTCTTGCATTTATGTCATTTGGGTATTTCCTATTTGGTTCCTTTTCTTCATAAATTTCATTGGCTTTATGATTATGCTTTGGAAGATGCCTCTTTTTCTGTTGGGGAGTTAATAATATAGAACTAGGAAGCTGCTGCTTTGTCAACCCCAAGAAGTTTTTGCACATGGGGTTGTTACTTGTCTATTAATAAACCTTGGTCCAAGGCTTTTTCCTAACCCTGTGGCTCTTCAGTCTTCATTTATGTATATATATACATTGTTTCTCTTTTGGAATCTGCTGTCACTTTGAGTTGGGTTTGTCTCTTCTGCTCTGCTAGTGGTATGTACAGTGAAAAGCAGCTGAAAATGCTTGATTTTTCTTGTGAATGTCAGTAAGATTTCAAAGGGATCTGTTAGGAAAAGTTGAGTACATTGGATTCAGTGTCATCCAGTTCTGAGAGATTTGAAGTAGAAGTTGATGGTTTGTTCTTTCAGGAGTTTTCTTCTGTTGGATCCATTTCATGTTCAAAGAAGCTTTTTGTTTGTGGGGTATATCCAAGCTCACTTTCTCAAACTGGATTTTGCCAGAAAGGTTGCATTTTTTCTTTTAAAGGAAAAAAGGAAGAAAATTTGTTGGAGTATCACACTTTCTCTCGAGGGAAGATTTTGATCTGTTCTGATATTGATTCGAGAAGGCTGGAAAGTTAAATTTGTACTCATCCTTGAGTCATCTCTTCCATGAGGCTTTGTTAATTGTTAACGGATACTCCCTTTTCTATATTAGTAACAGTGGTTCATATTTCAGGAGTTTTAACTTCTCTCTTCTATTGTAATCCTTTCACTATAGTTCTGGTGAAGTCTGCTGATACTGGTATATAGGGCTGGAAATTTTGTGAGTTTATCTTTCAGATTGTAGTCTTTCAGATTTGTTGGAAATGGCTGAAAATGGCTCCCCAGAGGGACGATCTCTGGCTTTGACCCCGACTTGGTCTGTTGCCTCCGTGTTGACAATTTTCGTCGCGGTTTCGTTGCTTGTAGAACGCTCTATTCATAGACTAAGCTCTGTAAGTATATTTCTGGACCCTGCTTGTTATACTTTAAACAAAGAATCTGGCCTGTTAACTAGTCAAAATAGCATGCTTTCGAATCTATACATCTTTTGCCAAAGTGAGCTTAGCTATGTTGAAGAAATATCTGTATATTTGTGCATATTTGTGTGATTCGAGTTTTTAAAAGATGCATAATCTGGCTAAATAAGAAGTACTTTAGATTTTTTTTTTTTTTTCTTTTTTGAGACTACAACAATTAGGGGTGGGGAATTTGAACCCAAGACCTTTTGATCATTGGATGTACACTAATGTCGTTGAGCAACTGCTCTTGTTGGCAGTTACTGCAGTTTTTGTTCTAATCATGATATGATATGAGTTTGTTCCTTTTTCTCTTTCAGTGGCTGGGAAAAACTAATAGAAAACCCTTATTTGAGGCAGTGGAGAAAATGAAAGAAGGTAAGCCAGACTATGTTATTTCCTCAACCTCATAGAAGAATGGCTCTCATTTAAATTTAGTAGTGTATTCTTTATTCTGCTGATTATAAATGCAATTGTTTGCCTTTCCAGAGTTAATGCTGCTTGGATTTATTTCCTTGCTTCTGACAGCGACATCGAGTGTGATATCGAATATCTGCATTCCATCCAAGTTTTACAGTACCTCTTTTACTCCATGCACCCAGTCGGAAATCGATGAACAAAACGAAGATAATTCTTCATCTGAGAAGCGAAAACTATACATGGTTTCTGCTTTCCCACATTTGTATAGGAGGATGCTAACTGTGAACAAAAATACTTGCAAAGAGGCATGTTATGGTTTTTTACTTTTCTAAAAAGTAGATTTTTTATACATGGGCAAGAACCCTTTTCTTCTTCCATCCTATTAGTCAATTGAAATTTGAAATTTTGTCATTGTGCAGGGTCATGAGCCATTTGTTTCATATGAAGGTCTTGAGCAATTGCATCGCTTTATCTTTATAATGGCACTAACTCATATATCTTATAGTTGCTTGACAATGTTGCTTGCAGTTGTGAAGGTTAGATATTCTTTCACAGTCATTTTATATTAAACCTTGCTGAGAAATTAATCAGTCTCCTAAAAAGTTATACAAGAGGATGTTAGGGATAGTTTAATTTTACTTTTTTTTTCTTCACCTGACTCTATAGTTTCAACTTTCAATCATAGATTTCTTTTCACTCAAACAGTTTACTGCATTCTATAAAATCATAGAGACTAAATGGTTTTGTTTTTAGTACTTTCGGAATCTTATATTTGGGGTTGATTTGGGAGAACAACAATAGAAATTAAACTTTGATTATTTAGCTTACAGAAGTATATCTGTTTATGGGCATAATGAAAAAATGCTCTTCTTTTTTATGATCCAAGTATAATAGGAATCATTTTGACTTCTATCCCAAGGGGTGGCATAGTGGTCGAAGACTTGGGTTTTGAAAGTGTGCTCCTCTCAAGTTCTCAGGTTCACGACTCATCTGTGACATTAATTTGTAGGCAACTTCCGTATCTTCATTCCTTCGATGTCTCCCGATGCCAGGGACAAGCGTGGTTATCCCGGGTATAGTGGAGTGAAGCTTCGATTTTCCAGTTAAAAAAAAGAGGATTATTTTGACTTCTATCTTTGTAAAGTGAATTGTATTGTTTGCCGTATTCGCATTCATAACTTACTTCCTATCAGATGAATGTGAAATAGATTTATCTGATATTCAATACAATATCTACTTGTGTACCTCTTAGTGTTGAATGTGAAATTTATGTTTTAATTTGAGGCATAGAATATGCCTCTATTATGAAATAAAATGTTTGCATTAAAAAAAAATCATAGAAGATATATTTATTTTAATGTGTGACATTTGATAATTTGACCAGATCCACAGTTGGAGAGTATGGGAAAATGAAGCTCACATGGACCACCATGATTTATTCAATGGTGAGCTCTATGATTATGTTATGTGTGATTCTAGAATTTAACTCTAGTTAAGTTATCTTCTCTTAGTCCTTAGCCATTAAAAGAGTTCACAACCTATCTGGGAGTTACCCAGAACTTTGGAGAGTATCTCCAGCCATGTAAAGCCCTACCACAGAGATAAAATTTTAGAGTTAGTAATTTCTTGTGGCCACACAGGGTGTGGGAAGTGTTTTTTGCTTCAGTGGAAAGTATGAATTTTGCTACCCATGTAAATCAAAAGAAGTTTGAAGAAAGATAAATGGGATGCAAAAAAGATACTCATTGAGTAAGAAGATTTACAAGGGAACAATTAGAATTGTTGTACCTTAATCTTCTATCGACAATAAGAGACAGAACCATCATGGAGTGGCCAATGTTAAGAGGGTCTTGGAGAACTTAGAAGTGATAAGTTCATTCTATGGTGTCTACCTAAGAACTAATTTCCGACGGTTTCTTTGACATTCAAATATTGTAGGATCAGGTGGTATGTCACGTCTCACGTGACAGTCGCAGATATAAAAAAAAAACATAATTGAAGAGGATCTGTTATATAGGTCGTACAACTGTGTCCTTGAGTTTTAAAGTTGATAGTATGGTATTTAGCACTTTGCCTTCTCTTCATGGTCCAGATTTAGTTTTGGTGAATTGATACTTATTTCTCTACTGTTATTATAGATACAACGAGAGAAAAGATAATGCAGAGACAATCTACCTTTGTACAATATCACACCTCCAATCCTTTAACCAGGAATGGTGTTCTTATTTGGATTGTAAGTAATCAACTTCTTTTTATTTAGACATTGCTGTATGGCGCATCTATTCGTAGACCCACCACCACTTTGGATACACATATTCTTACTTAAACCGTGTATACCTGCAATGGACTACTTTTGTTTTGAATTTTAAGCTTATTTCCTCTCGAATCTCTATAAAGAATTTCTCCTTCCCTTGAGAAAGTATGTGAATCATAACCAAATTTTAAAAATCAAAACAAATTTTTGGAATGTACTTTTTTTTCTTTCAATTTTGATTCAGTTTTCAAAAACATAGGTAGATATCGAAGTAAAAAAACAAAAAATCATAGGATGATTATCAAACGGGGCCTAAATTACTCAATGTGGTGGATGATCAAAGAACATGCAGTAACTATAAATGCTTTTCAAAGTTATGAGTTAATGTTTTCGTTAAAAATTAAATATAATATCCAATGTGATTTCTGAACATAAATATAGTGGGATCTGTCTATAGTTCCTTAAGATTATGTCTCCATAATCTGGTGGAAACACCCTTGTAGTTGAAAAAAAAGTGATTTTGCAGTAGGAGAAGCATTAGCATCCCCTTTTTTCCTTTGAACTTGGAATTCATAGTTCCCAAGGGGCAGTCAGCGGTTGAGGCAAAAGACTTCAAGGCATGCTTCCTTGAGTGATCCTTGGTTCGAGGCTGCTAGAAAACCGTTTAAACTAGAATACCTTTCAAAGTATTCCGGTGCCACAGTCAGTGGTGCCCCGGGTATAGGGCAGCAAAGCTCCGATTTTCCGGTTTTAAAAAAAAACTTGGAATTCATATACTCCTGATAAAGTTTAGTCTAACTTTTTCTGTTATTTTAAAATTATACTGCTATTGACATACATATCGACATTAACTCTTCTTTGAAATGGTTAAATGATATCTGTAGACATGTTTCTTTCGGCAATTTGGGCATTCGGTTGTTCGTTCCGACTACCTCACACTTCGCAAAGGCTTCATCATGGTACATTTATATGTTAAAGCGCTCTATAATTTTGTAGTCTTATATTCCTCACCATCCAGTTATAATTTTCTTTTTCTTTTTTTCTTTGTTCATCTTTCTCTGTTGCCAGTTCTTAATTTGAGATGGAAGATTTTGAAATAGTACTAAGATAATTTTATTTCATGTGTCCACCACTTAACATTTCAGTTTTGAGCTGTAGCATTTTACAACTTTCAGCGCCTTGTTCACTAATATAAATTGAAAAAAAAAAAAAAAATGTCATCTTTTAGTTATAAATATTTACAATTTTCCTGCATCTTATTAATTGCAGAACCACAACCTCTTGTCAAGATATGATTTCCATAGCTATATGGTTCGTTCAATGGAAGAAGAATTCCAAAGGATAGTTGGTGTGAGGTAGTTGAAGTGTCTTTTATTTTCGAACATTTTTTTTTCGAAAAAATAACTTAGATTTTATACTCATGTTTTAATTTTGTTTTTTCTTATCATTGTCATCAAGATAAAATTGTTCAAGTTCTGTTATTCTTTGCCTCTCTTCTGTTCTTTGTTGGGAATTGCATTTTGTCCTCCTTAAACAAAGTAATTTTGTGTGTTAATTTCAATAGAAGACTCTTGAAGTCAAGTTTGAAGGCATTCCAGAATGCTATTCCTATATGCTCTTCTTTTTTCTTTTCTATGTTTTTTTTTTCTTTCAGAAAATTAACTTTTAGAAAAGATTGGAAGAAATGTGTATTTCTGCATTTCTCAAGCTGCATTCTCAAATATAGCCAAATTTCTTATTTTCATCTTTGGGAATTAAGGAAGCTAAAATCCCCTGTTCACTTTATTGCAGTGGTCCACTGTGGGGATTTGTAGTTGCATTTCTGCTGTTTAATGTGAAAGGTATAATAACCATCTGTTTTGAAAATAATATTTTTTCTTTCTCTATTCTAATCATCACATGTATCAAAGGTTTCTTTCATGCTCACCCGTTCTCCAGTTTTCTGCTCTAGTTTAAACAGTTTATTAATCATAATTTTGAAACTGCAACTAGCTTGTTCTTAGAAACTAATCTAACATTGATATTTGATCTCTTTTCCCATCTTTCAGGGTCTAACCTATATTTTTGGATAGCAACTATTCCTGTTACTGTGAGCCCTCTATCTCTCTTTCTCTCTCAAGAGCTGCAGCATGTATCTGGTTGATGGCCAGCTGATCTTTTGGCAATTTTGTATTTTATGTACAGCTTGTTCTTTTAGTTGGCACAAAGTTACAACATGTTATTGCAACTTTGACATTGGAGAATGCTGGCATAACCGGATTCTTTTCGGGAGCAAAGCTGAGGCCTCGTGATGATCTCTTTTGGTTTAAGAAGCCTGAACTCCTGTTGTGCTTGATCCATTTTGTTCTTTTCCAGGCATGTCTTGATTAACAATGTTGCTTACAAGTTGACATCTACTTCTGCATTGGAAGAAATAAAATGTTTTTGTTTTCATCTTTCTTTTTGTTGAAAAAATCCAATACTCATAGTTTTATCCCTTCTTCTCTTAATTTTCTTGCAGAATGCTTTTGAATTGGCTTCTTTCTTCTGGTTCTGGGTACTTCCTCATCTCTAGTCCTTGATTCTTTAATCTCAGTGGAAAACAAGTCACATTTCAAATTTCAGTATTTCACCAATTTTTTCTTGTGAAATTGGAAGCATGTGTCATTAAGAACACATTCTAGAAGTTCATCAGCAAAATGTCTCAAAGAGGTGGCACGGGCTTCGGCTTTGAAGGTGTGCTCCCCTCAAGGTTTGAAGTTCAAGACTCACATGGGACATTAATGTGTAGATACCTCCTATATCTCTATTTCTTCAATGTCTCCCAGTGTCGGGCCTAGGGACGGGCATGGTTATTCTTGGTATAGTGGAGTGAAACTCGATTAGAAGTTTATCAGCAGAATGACCTAGAACAAGAGCTCAAATTATACAGTTTCCTTGAAAACATCATGACTTTTTTCTCCCTTGTACTCCAGGCATTCTTCCTCCATATTTTTCTCCCCATAATTATTATCTTGTTTAATTTGACTACAGTGGCAATTTGGATACAGTTCTTGCTTCATTAGTAATCATCTGCTTGTCTATATAAGGCTGATCTTGGGGTATGAATCTTTAATTTGAATTTCATAGCCTTATAAACATAGCTATGTTAATTGCGCGACGTAAATTAATTACCCTGAAAAGACTTGTTTTTACCTTTTTCGTAGGTTTGCTGGACAATTTCTTTGCAGTTATAGCACCTTGCCCCTATATGCACTGGTTACTCAGGTATTGCAAGGCATAATGTCTTACATCTCCATAGGCTGTTTAAAATCTATAAATTCTCACTGATTAAGACATGAAACTTCAAAGTAGATCAATTCTTTTTGGGTTGGCTGTGGTCAATCTTTGAGTTTCTAGATAGGCGTTTTGAATGATATCAAATATGTATTCATTAAAACTTGAAATGTATCTAAGCCTCCGATAGTAGAAAAGAAAGAGGATGCTTCTATTTGAGTGGAATCCACTCTTGTAAGGGAAAATGGGTGTAGAAGCAATGACTAAGAGTTATTTCTAGTGGTCTGCTGCCTTCAAGGTCTCAGGTTCAAGACTCACTTGTCACATTAATTTGTAGACACCTCTCGTGTCTTCATTACTTCGATGTCTCCTGGTGCCTAGCTTAGAGACGGGCGTAGTTACCCTGAGTATAGTAGAGAAGCTTCGATTTTCCAGTTTCAAAAAAGAGAAGAGTATTTCTCGTGGAATGGCAATGTAAAGATAACGAAGAGGACTGGACTCAATTGGTTGCTAGTTAGGAAAGAGAACATAGTGGGAGGTGGAGTGAGGAAAAACAAGGAAATTCTAGCGGATATCGAGCAGAGTCGAAGGTTCACAAAATCTTGGGTAGCCAGCTTGTAATCTACCAACATGCACTTTATGTGGATCCTATTAAAATGTTGTAGCAATTGTTGTCACCAGTGTTTTAAAAGGCGCGCCTGGGCGCAAGTCGCACCTTTAGCGCCTCGCTTGGGAAAAGCGAGGCGCGGTTAATTAGGCGCGCGCCTTTTGGCGCCTTACATGAAGCCCCGTACTAGTCATTCGAAGCGCGACATAACTGATTCAAGACATTTCAATGCCTTAAATAACTTAATTTTTTAATTCACAAAGACAACATTCGCTTAAAATGAAAGGTTAATAGTTGAATCTTATGTATGTTTTATATAGATTCTTTGTTAAACTTCATTTCTATTCATGAATGAAGGTAATAGTTAAATATAATGTATGTTTTATATATGATTCTTGGTTAAAACTTCATTTATATCTATGGAAATGTTTTTATTGTGTACACACACACATATATATATTTTTTGTGTTTTTTTTATATAGTGCGTCTTAGGTAAAAAAGTCCTCGCCTTTTGGTGCACCTTGCGCTTTTTAAAACACTGGTTGTCACATTTCAATCATAGTCACTTAAAGAATGACTTCGTATGGGGTGGATTACTTTCTTCTTTCTTAATACCAAACTTTCTAAGCTCTCAATGACATCATATTGACTACCTACGTAGGAATTAATTTTTAATAGGTTTCTTTGATATCCAAATGTTGTAGAATCAAACGGTATATCCTGCGAGAATAGTCGAGGTGTGCATTAGCTGACCTTGACACTCACACAAGAAAAGTGATTTAACTTTTTTGCTTTATGTTTTTTTGGCAGATGGGAACAAACTACAAGGCTGCCTTAATTCCACAAAGGATAAGAGAAACAATCCATGGGTGGGGTAAGTCAGCTAGAAGGAAGAGAAGACTGCGGATATTTACCGATGATGCTACAATCAACACAGAAACAAGCACCGTGTTGTCTCTTGAGGATGACGACAATCAGCATATTGATTCGCCCAAAATTGCCACCGGGTATGCCGAAATCGAGTTGCAGCTACCTACTGCAGCAAATGTGTCCACCACTGTTCCTAATGATACATTACCTGTCCCTCAAAACTTTGATGTTGAATCATCTATGCCAGTACAAAGGTAACGAGTAGCTAGTAAACAAAGCTATAGAAGTATCATATAGATTAGCAAAAACTTCAGTAAAGGAAACTATAAAAGTACCGTGTAAGTTGGTACAAACTTAATTAAAGTTGAAAAAGTGTTCAGGATGTGAGTCTAGAGATTTGTTTATAGGATACTGAGCTTGTATTAGTATAAAACAGTACTTGATACTGCATGTATTATAACATATTCTCCCAACAACACAAGAATAGACTGCAAAATAGAAGAGAGTTCCCCTATATTCTGTACTTCATAAGTTTATTAGCAAATGAACTCCACTAAGGAAGTTTTTATTCAAAAAAACTAGAAGGCATTCCTTTGAGGTATAAACTCTAAACTAGACCGCCATTGGATTTAGTTTCCTGATTTGCTCCCCCACTGGATTTTAAGTTATGATTTCCTGGCTGGGCTTGGTGGAAGGATGAAGGTGGATCTAGATCAGGTTCGGCTATTTGAATCGATTCTTTGACCTTAGAGCTCTCAACACCGACTTTATAGTCACAGGGCGGAGGTTGGCACGCCTGGCATCCTTGGCATCCCTGGCACCCTTGATATCCTTGGCATCCCTGCCATGGACAATTGTGATAGGATGGACAACCACAGTTTCCACCACAACTGTAGCTGGGAGGACACACATTTTCACCACAATGGTCATAGTTGCAGCAGTCGCCACTCGTTGGACCAACCGAAACATACTTTGGTATGCTACCTTTTAGCATTTTGCTACTGTTTAGGTCAGCATGGCTGAAATTTTCAAGTTGATCATTGTGCCCAGAAGATGCACTGTTACTTATCGATTCCTTTTCAGCATTGCTCACTTTGAGAACTCGATTTGCAGAGCTGAGACTTAAGCAGAGAAACACCAAGAGACCAAACAAGAAACTGGTTCTTGTTAAAGCCATTTTTCTTGAAACTTTGATCACTCTTTTCAATTGAAAGTTGAGTATTTTCCAGTGCTTCTCAAAGTGAATGTCATATTGCATTTTATAGGGTGGGGAGTTTGATTTGTTTAAGGGGTGAATGCAAAAGCAACATAAGCATTGGCATTGGTTTGGCCTAAGAGTCCGGAAGCTATCTTTGTGTGAGGTTATTGCCTGAAGTTTTGGGACTTTGATGCATGAAATATCAAGCAAAAAGATCCTTTCCAAAATGCAAGGAATATTTAATGTAAATTAGTGAATTAATGAGAGATTGTAGGTAAAAAAAAATCATCCAATCAGAATACATCATCTATTTAAGTTTATATATATATATATATATATATATATATATATATATATATATATATTTTTTATTACAAGTTGGTAGAGGAGAAAATATGATTATGATGTTAAACTAGATTACCACCCAACAATTAAACCATCGAACCACCATCCCTTTCGATATCATCTATTTAAGTTGAATAATAATTTTTACAACATTAGATTTCAACTATATAATAACTGTATTCTTCCAAGTACCAAGTTAAGTAAATTTTTGCTTGAAGAAAGCTAAGTTTCTTTTATTACATAAACACTACTTTCTTAGTTGTAAGCAACACTTAATTAATCATTCCGAGTTCTAGTGATCGAGAGCTTTAAGGTATCAAAAAGTTATGGATTCAATCATGATAGTCAACGACTTAAGAATTAATTTTCTAAATATTTCCTTAAAATCTAAATGTTGTATGCAAGCTATCTCACTCATTCATGAATATTTATAATAAATAATCATGGAAGCAACTTCATATCACAAGTAAATAATATATGAGACTAAACCAATTGGTTCGCTTGGTTCATCTGGTTTGATTCTATTCTTTTATTAAGTTCAACAGAATCGAAGATAACCCATAACCTCAAGGTTCATAAACATATATTAATATTGTTGAATTATCGGTTTGGTTAGTTATTCCATTTCATTCAGCCAATAACTGAACTAAATGGACCCAATGTGCACCCCCACATACACCTACACCTTTGCAACAACTCTCCAATTGCAAGGAAAAAAGGCTTGAAAACTGATGCAAACCACAGGAGACAAAAAGAACCCACATAATAATACTAATGTCAATGTTGTAATAATGGACAATACCATGTTCAAAGTTTCTCAGTAACATGAAGAAAAAAAAAACTACCCCTCCAAAAAATAGCCTAAAAGTATTCCTTGTCTGTCCCTCTCTATCACTATTCCCCCAATTTCCACCCTGCCAAGAAATTGATTATTTACACTGAAAAACTATGACAATGGAGGGTTGAGGATGAATGCAGCAGGAGAAGGTAAAGGCTATGTTGGTAATATTCTCAAATAGTAATAAGGAAAGAGTAATGGTGAAGGTGAGATTTTATGAACTTGGAGGTCCTTGAGTAAGTCTTTGCATCTCATTTTGATCATTGAGAGTCTCCATGAGAAGAGGAGGGGCATATTGAGCTGTGCCTTGATGTTCTTCAGAATCTTGACAGAAGGAAAGAATTATAGTATCAATGGACATCTCCACCACTCCAAAGAAAAGTGTAGCAACCACATAGCCTAGACCCCAGCAAACCTGTTGTTTCAAAATGAGAAATGGATCGAATGAGGAAACGTTACGGTTTCGTCATTCACTATATGAAAACAAGTTCAAATAAATCACAGATTGTAAGTTTGATTGAGCAAGCCTCTTTATCAGCTATGGAAGACTTCTCTACATGAAATGAATATGAACCAAGTAAAGAACTTACCAAAACTGGAAACAATGGGGAAGAGATCTTGTTATGAGCAGATCTGTATTTGTGTGTATCCAACATGAGGAAAGCAAAGAGAGCACTTGCTAGGCTGACACACAGTTTACCAAGGAACAGAATGACATCTCCAATCACATTCACTCTTCCAATCCGAAGGATGTTATTGATTATCAACTCCGTCGCAATAGCAGATGCCTTGCAAAAGCTCTTGCCCGTTATTGCAATCTGCGTGAATCAGAATAGCGTCAAAAATAGAAAGTTAATCAAGAACGGAGAACATTCCAGGAGAGATTCTCGCTCCATTTTGATCTTTGCTAGCTACCATATTGAAACCAATGATGAACAGACAACAGAGACCAAGTAAATGAGAATCAATTACCATTATATAAGCATTGCGATTAACGGATTTGATGATCCACTCTATGCATCTCAGGCAAAATCGAGATGTATTATGTGCTGCTCTGCCAATTCGGCTATCTGGTGTGGTACTTGCAACTTTCAATTTGCGACGAATAGACTCGAGTATGAAACGAATTGATTCCATAAAGGACACGGTCAAGGAACCAAGAGCCATTGACCCAAGGTTATATCTTGCTAGCCGTTTCAATGAGGAGAAAACTGGAAGAAATGGAATTTCGGGCTGCATTAACCAGAAACGTGAGTATTAAAGGAAAGAATCGACATAACAGAGTAACTAATTCAAGAATTCATCCCGAAAAGAAGTTCACATATGTCGCCACACCCTTAGTAACTTACCGAAGTTTCACCACGAGCCCAATAGTAGGAGGCTACTGAACCCGCAATCACTGTTGAAGAGCATGCTACAAAAAATTGAGTAGCCCAATAACAACCAAACAGGTGGAAAAAGATGGCAATGTCGATATGCGGAGTATAACGTATGCTATAACCGCAGCACTGGTTGCAGTTCACTCGTTTTGAAGCCAGGTCATAGGCACAGCAGTTTGAGTTGCAATTATTTTGGACAACCTGACCAGAGCTGAAGAGATGAAGGGCAGCTGACAACCATAACATGTAAAAAATTGCAAGGATGGCATAAGGTATGATTGGAAAGATTATGAGTGCTTGAACTTCTCCAATCACCTTTGCAGCTACCTGCATACAGAGTAGTATAAAACTGAAATGACATACCGATGCCGTAGCAGTTTACAAACTACGGGTGGCTCAATGAATTGAGCGGAAATAAGTGACATATAGACAAAGAAATCAAAATTCAAAAACTTGCAGTGCTGAAGTTTTTTTTTTTGGATAAGAAACAATTTCATTGATGATATGAAATTAAGCCGAAATGGAAATTACAAAAGGCCTCTCCAATTAATAAGGAGGGCAGAAAAGTCATAATCATGAAACATAGGAGATTTTTTCAACCAATACACCACCAAATATGTAATTCTATCTAAAACCATCCAAAAAGTCAATGCCTTGTCATTAAAGATTCTATCATTCCTCTCAATCCAGATAGACCAGAAGATGGCTCTAGTAAAACATTCCCATATAAGTTTGGCTTTATTCTTAAAGGGGTGTCCCTCCAGAGTGGTAATGAGAAGAGACTTTGAGTCTTTAGGAAGAGGAGAGCTCCAGTTGAAAGACTATAGTAAATAATTCCAAAGATCTCCAGCAAATTGGCAAGTATTGAAAATATGATCTTGAGATTCCGTTCCATTTTTACAAAGGACACACCAATTCGGCCCAAAGGCATGTTGAGGGAGTCTGCGTTGGAGCATGTCAAAAGTGTTAATGGCTTTGTGAGCAACCTCCCATAAGAAGAATTTAATCTTTTTAGGGGTGTGACCTTTCCATATGGTAGTAAAGATCGACTCTGGAGTTGTCACGGGGATGCTCAAAGATCTAGATAAAGATTTAGTCGAAAATAATCCATCAGGCTCTTTACTCCATGAGTAACTATCCATCAGGCTCTTTACTCCATGAGTAACTATCTTGATCAGTGGATAGCACAATTACGTACTGAAGTTGAAGGATAGCTGTTGGTTGAGGGTTGATATAATTATATTTATCCCAACCCATTAAGCTTTTGGGTTGATTGGTCATTTAATTCTTGTAGATGAGTAATTTTAAGCTCATAATCTTTTCTGCCAATAAAAAGCATCAATTCTTTTTTTTCTATTTACGCATGTATAGTATAGTACTTACCTTCAGGACAGATGTTGCCATTATGATTCGACGGATTACAGCAATCGATGTAAGAACAGAGATAGCCATAATAAAAGTCATTAGAACAGCAGCAGCACGCATATGAGTGAGCTCCTGAACAATAAAATCTATTGAGTAATTGAAATCAGAATAAATAATCAATCCAAAAAGGCTCACGAGATTAGGTAACTTACCCTTCCAAATATATGAATATAGGGATCATGTTCACCAATGATGGGAGTTATAGCATCATTTCCGATCCATCCAGCTATAGCGACGAGGATAATTACAATCAGTAATATTCATTCAATAAGATGAAGTAACAACTTTATCCTAAATGAATTTTGGGAATGCAATCAGATATTAGAAGTTTGATTTAAGATACATGTTACAGGATATTAGAAATTTGATTCCACCAATGCTGATGAATCTCATAAGTCAAAGATGAATGATTTTAAAATGGTGGTCATTCCCTTCAGGAGTCAAAGAAGAATAAAAGGTTTTACAATACTTTTTAGGCTCGACTAAAGCAACACATGAAATTATTGAGCATTAAGAAGAAAGGTGGAATAAACATGTTTCTCACCTTTGAGGTAATAAAACATTGTGACTGATACAATGAGAATGTTGAATAGTACTATTGTTATCCAAGGCATCGCAGCAACAAAATGTCGAATCATTAGCAACCAAATCACTGCCAAAAAAAGAGGCAAGATTCCTCCACAAACGATCAAAACCGGCCACGACTTCCCGATATCGGACATGTATCTCTATGAGTAGAAGCACAGAACAAGTTTAAACTTCAGAAATGGTACGACACAACAAGTTAATAAATGTGATAGAGAAGCTTAAAATTTGAAAAATGAACTTATGAGCTAAAATGTTGACACTTTACACCTCCTAAATAAGTAGACCTTTGATTAAATAGTGAAATTTTCGGATAAATGCATGTATTCGAGAATAATTTAGAGGGAAAAAATCGTGTATACCTTTAAGACAGATGACCGAGCGTTGGTTGACTTATGAATAGATTCATCTATGATCAAATCTGCATCGATGTTCATTCCACCCATCAGCTTCCAATGTGTTAATGACACATTTGAGGGGCGGGCGAGGAACTGGCAGCTCCAATAAACTGTGAAGAACATAATTCTAAAAGGGGTTACAAAGATCATGCAGAGAACGGCTGATAAGCAAGGGAAAAAGCTTGAATGATTTACTGCATCCTAAGGAATCTGGACATTAGGTTTTTTTTAATCGAATCATAAAAATGTTAAAACAAGCAATGGCATCAGAATGAACTATCTAACCTACCATTTACACTAGGAAAAATGACAGGGTAACATGGACCCTGAAGGTTAACAGAGCTGTTTCTCATCTCAGGAGTAAGGAACTCATAGTAATCGTAGTTCCTGTCTATCCAATCATCCATCGAGAGGCGAATTTCACCTTCTGGGTAGTCACAAACCCAGTTAATAGAGTCTTCCGATGGGGTCGGGCAATCCATCAAGCATATACTCCGAGCATCGGCCAACTTAAATTGACTGTCCTTCAGACCACTTTGATAAACCTGATTAGGATTCAACCAATATTTAAGCTCCAATTCACGGAGGCCAGGATTAGCATGCTTGTCACCACAGACATTTCCTTTGTAGTCTAGTCCATATGTAAGCCTGGTAAACAATAGCATAAAGGTCAACTTAAAGAAGACTGAATAACAAAGAAAAAAAGAAAACACCAAGTAAAAGGGACATAACCATGAAGTTTTTGCTAAAGCTTAGAGCTTAATGGCAGAAAGAAAGCAAAAGAATATCAACAAGTTACATGACTTCTGAACTCTTTCTTAGCACTTGTTTAAATATCAAAGGATACTTCTAGGATTTCCAAAAGCACTGAAAATAACACTCTAACTAGTTACTACTTTACTTGAAAGGAAAAATTTATGTTCCTCCGCGATTAATGCAATTTAGAATCACCAGATTGCTACCGTAATAAGAAATTAAGAAAAAACATACTAAACCAATTCACGGTGGATGAATAAGAAAACCGTGGCCAACGAAAGTTAATGCAATGAAGCAATACAAGGGGCAAGGGAGCACTTGATTCTTCAGTTCCAAAAGGGCTGTGTATGAATCTTACAGAGTAAAGTTAATCAAAATGTAATGTCAGTTTACAAATAACCCTAAAAAGAAGGGAGACCAACAATGCAAGCTAAAGAATTGAAATGTCATAAACATATGGAAAAAATCCTTCAAAATGCAAAACAGGACAACAAAGAAGGCCCAACGAAGCCACCAGCAGCTATCTAGCCAAACATTGAATTAGATTATACTACACAACAAAATGTCAGGTGGGTGAGGCTGATATTAGTGGAATTCCATGCGGAAAGGAAGAAAAACTAATACATAAAGAATGAAAAACATAGAAAAGTGACTTGAAATTCCCAACCATTGAAATATCCACCTGCTCAGTGTGTCTATTCAAAGTTGTGCCCACCAGTTCAAGTCAGTACAGGAAAGATTCCAAACTTGGCAAACAGATGAGATTAGTAAAAGAAAATTGGAGACCATACATTGACACAACCAGATATAGTAACAAAAGAGTAAAGTGGAGAAGCCTAAACTCATCAAAACAGTGACCAGCAAAAGTTAACACAGCGAGAAGTTCAAAAGATAGAAATGAAGAAGATAGATAAACAGAATAAGGGAGAAGTGAAATCTGCAAAATGGGAAAGCATCTAAAAGGGACATCCATAAATGAAAGAGAAAATGAGCAAAAACAAACAGCAGCCATTGAAGTAGTGAATCAAGAGATTTGATACCTTAATGGGTTTCCCTGGTTAAATCCAAAGCTTGAGTTCACAATCATTCCAACCCAGAAAGCAATAAAGATCACAAGAAACACAATATCTCTACATTTCCTATCATGCCTAATAATCCCACTCATTTGGGCACTCCCATCACTTGAAGGGTACCTCCCAATCACTGCCCCTAAAGGACCCCTCATCTTCAAAAACCGACCCTAGTTTCCCCTTCCAAACACAAACACAGAAAGAATCAAGAGAAAGAAAAATGGGGTAATGGAGTAGCAAAGAAAGTAAAGCTTCAAAGGGGGGTGTTACAGAGTGAAATGTGAAATGAAAAAAAGCAACAAAGAAAAGGGTTCCAGATTTGGAATCTTTCTGTGCTATCTTTTGCCTTTGGGACTTCTAGACAAAGATACTGTAGTGTTTTAGGGAAGCGTTTCAATGAGGGCTCAGCTTAAGAACAAATTTAAACACTTTCAACATAAATTAATTGAAAGATATCCCTAAGTAAAAGAAAATGTAATAATTAAGAATAAAAATCGTTTATTTGTAATGGGCAACATTAAATTTGGATAAAGAACTCATTTTTCCATCTTAAATCAAAATTTGAGTGGAGAAAATGTAATAAGTAAAAGACTTCCAACATAAATTAATTGAAAGATGTCCCTAAGTAAAAGAAAATGTAATAATTTGGAATAAAATTTGGATAAAGAACTCATTTTTCCCCTCAAAAATATAAAATTGAGTGGAGAAATGAGCCATTGAATGGAGTTAAAAGCTGAGCCCCAGCCGGTATGGGAGTACCTGATATTAAATTGAATTGAATACATAAATTTGAAATTAGGGTTTATATAATATTGGTTTTAGATCTGATTATTCCCCTACAAAGCTGACAGAGACATTTGTGTCTGAAGATCTACGGTGTTTGTCGGTTAACCGTCGATGTTGTTGAAACTTTTATTGACTTGGAAGACTTCAAAGATCAAGATCATCCAACGGTGGAGATAAAGCTGCGTACTTTATGAATTTGTGTGAGTGGATTACACTCAGAAGCCTTTTCTTTTCTTTTACAAAAAAAAGAGAAAAAAATAATAATAAGACCAAGAAGCCTAGAAAGCAATATATGCTCTGTTGGAAAAACAGAGTATAAAGATACTACGAGGTTTCGTTTTTTATTTTTACTGTCGCTTGCCGTGGGAAATTTTTTGTGGTTCACTAATTAATAAATAAAAAATATATATATATAGCAAAAAATGGCTCAGTTAAATTAAGGGCTTTTTACAAGATTAGGCAATCTAAATAAAATATTTAAAAATGTGTTCATTTATTAAAAAAATAGCAAAACTAATTTTTTATTTAAAAATAACAAATTCGTTTTGTCATTGAAAGACGCGATTACCCCCTCCTCCCAAAATCTAACAACATATTCTAAGAAACAATATTCCTAAAATATCTTCTTCTAATTAAGGAGGTTATTCAACTCCCTTTGAAACTCATGTGCCTATTTACCTTTCATTTTCTTTTTAATATTTTTCTTTCCTCTTCTCCTTTGTGCCTCTTGTCAATAGTATGAGATAAATTGACCAAACAAACTTGAAGAAACAACTCGTAATGCAGTGTTTAATAATACATTTATGCATTGGTTTATTAAGGCAGTTTTTGAATAAATGAAAACCATTTGTCCTATAAAATCATATTTAACTATTGGAAGACTTATAACATTAATCAAATTCATAAAATAATAATTATAAATATGATCATTAAACAAATTAGCAACCATAGTTATTAATAATAATATTGTTTCAATAATACATAATACTACATTAATAATAATAATATTGTATTAATTATACATTATAATATTGTATCAATAATAATAATATTGTATTAATGATACATAATATTGTAATAATAATAATATTGTATTAATAATACATAATATTGTATTGTATTAATGATTCATGTACTAATAATAATAATACTATATTAATGATACATAATATTTTATTAATATTAATAATAATAATATTTTATTAATTATAATAGTACTGTATTAATGATACATTACACTGTATTAATGATAATAATATTGTATTAATGTTACATAATATTGTAATAATAATAATAATATTGTATTAAGGATTCATGTATTAATAATAATAATATTGTATTAATCATGCATAATACTGTATTAATAAAAATAATATTGTATTAATGAAGATTTGTAATACACTATTGAAATGTATTAATGACCATCAATGCAAATATTTTAAAATTATGACTACATTTGTAATTAATTTGTGAGAATAGTTTATCAATTTCAATTAAATATGTGACTATTTTCCAATGTCTTTTAATATTAAATAATTCATTTATTTTCACTAATATTTTAGAAAAATTATAAATGGATGGTTATTCTAATTAAATAATTCAAATTTGAAATAGTCATAAATACAGTTCTATACTGTATTATTAATACATTATGCATTATTAATGCATTATTGTGTATAAATACGTATTATGTATTACTAATACTTATAACTATAATTGCTAAATTATTCAAAAAGTACCATATTCGTATTTATTTTATGAATTTGTCTAATCTTCTAAGTTTCTCATATAATATTAATAGTTGTATTATTTATTATAAATAAAGTATTTATTGATTTAAGAAGTATACAAATGTAATAAATAGAGTATTTATCAATTGAACACATACAAATATTTAAGAAGTATGTTGTTATTAATTATATCAATAACATTAGGTACATTAATACTTGTAGACTTGTAATTTCAATATTGAAAAGATAAAATAATTTATTTTCTATTTTTTCATCAATGGAAATAAAAAACTGAAATTAAAAAGTAATTAAAAGTCAAACAAATTGCACCTATTAGTTAGAATTAGACCACTAATATAGGCTTTTCTAAAATACGGAAATTTGTTTTGTCCACCAGCCAATTGCAAGGGTAAAACGGAGATAAAAAGAATGACATTTTAATTAATAATAAATAAATAAACAAGATTGCAATTATTATAAAATTTGCCTAGATTTGTAAATATTTTCCTATAATAGACTACCTACCACAATTTCCCTTAAATTAATTTGATATAAGTTCAATTTAGAGGTGCACAAAAAAATAAGTTATAATTATTGGGTTGTTTATTTTATAATTTCCCATCGATTTAGTTAGTTGATTTTTTTGCTTGTTTAACCCAATTTAATCATAACTAATAATAATATTATATATATAAGATTAATTAATAAAATATATTTTTAACTTATAGATAGAGAACACGTCATAATAAAATAGACAACTTATGTTTAGGTATAATTTATCTACCTAAATTCAAGTGTATATATATAGAGAGAAAAAATCAAATTAGTTTCATGTATTTTACTTATAATATTTTATATATTTATGGGTTATAAAGTTGAAATAAAATATTAATATAATCCGAAAATTCAATCTAACTTTCACTATAAAATATAGAATTAAATTATTTTAATACATAAAGTTGGATGAGTCGCCAAATTGACTAACTCAAAATTTTAAATTAGTCCGAATGAAATTTTGAAGCCAACTCTCTATACCCCTAAGGTTCTAATCTTCATTTTCTAGGTTATTAAGCTAATAAACATCAAATTACACGTTGATGACAAATATAATAACCATAATAAAATAAACATTATAAAATTATGGTAAATGATCATTGTGTAGACATCATAATGAAAGATGATAAGAATAATCCCAGTAATGATTGCTTATAGATTTTGAGATTAACCAAATTATGTGGATTTCAAATTTTAAAATGTAGCTATCTTTATTTTTAAAGTTGTATACATCAATAAAAATTCTTAGAAAATAACTGTATCCATAAAGTTTTACATTTTTTAAGTATATCCACTTACATTTTTAGTAGATGAAAAATGTTAGTTTATATATTCACAAATATATTAATTAACCTCCTAAACTTATAAATGAGTTACTATAATTTTTTGTTTGAAATAATTAACTACTTTGTTTTAAATAATTGACCATTTTTTTAGAACCTTATGTAGATGAGAGCATGAGTGTTTATTGGTTGGCCGAAGTCGATTTTTCATTAGAAACCAACATTGACCATCAATATGTTAATTTTTATCGATCGATTAACATCAATTAATGATAAGTTTAAGTTGTCAATTGATCAAACTTATGGTCGATTAGTTGATTATAGCTAGACAAGCTTAAAATGAAAAGTGAGAAGAAAAATAATTATTGCAGCCATAATAGGAAAATGAATGATGGAAAGATAAAGTGGAAAGAGAAAAAGTAATAAATAAAAGTGAAAATAAAAGATATCAAGAGAAGTAATACAATAACCCGACGACCAATAGAGGAAAACCCTATTAAAAAGTACTTTTTTAATTATTAAAAAATAATATCTTCCGCTATGACTTTTAATATATTGTATTTTTTGTTTTTTATATTAATATTATTAATAATAGAGGCAATTATTTATTTTTTATAATACAAAAGCTAAAATTGAAACAAAAAAAAAGAAAGTAAATTTAATAATTAAAATAATATTCTAATTTTTTTTCTAATACAAATTGGGAGGAAGAAGACCAACAAATCCTGAATTCAAATTCATAATTGTGAAGTTGAAACATCAAATAAAAAACTGAACTGCATTTCCAACTCATTCAATGATACTCTAACTATATTAAAATTAGGAACAGGTTGAAAATAAATAAAGACGAGGTAAAAAAAAAATTATTATATATATATTTAAAATAAAATTATATTTTTTGAAAAAAGGAAAAGAAATTGAACAAATAAAACATAGTATTATTAGACGTTTGGAATTGCGATATAAAACCCAAAACTATGGGTTGAACGAACGGAACGGCCCGTAGAAACTAGGGTATACTTCCCATTACTCGATATCAACAGTTTGTGATTAAACCATGGAGCCAAGCCAACAAACAGGCCAGTTCTCTGTGGAATTACATTTAAATGAATATGGTGACTACTCAAAATAAATTTCAATCATTAAAAATAATTGATCATTTAAAAACTATTTATTTCTTTAATATCTTTATAAAAATTTACATTCAAACTATTTATTAGTTGCTACTCTTCTACAAAAATGTCTATTAAAAAGAGTTATAGTCTGGAACTCCTTTAAAAAAGTTCACATTCAACCGAGTTAATTCTACGATCAAAATTTTTAATACCTAAAAAAACTTTTCGTACAATTGCTCATCGCGTATAAAAAAAAAATTATCATCCTAACACTCCATGTTCGTTCCAGCTTATACTGCCCTACCTTTATGGGAAAATGGACAACAACCATATAATGAAGCCTCCAATAGAGGAAAGATCACACAGGAACAGCCCTCATTAACGGATAACGACCCCAAACAAGAAAGAGACCAACCATGGCTGATAAAACCAAATCTAAAGACCAATGTTTATTCGAACCAAGACCGTAGGATATGTGGAATAATAAAATCTCATCCTAGAAGGTCAATAAAACATCATCAACCCAATAAATCAACTTAGCAGAACCAGTTTATGTTCAAACAATGGTCTGGAAAACCTTAACGAACGAGACAACTAGCCTTGGATGGATGACAATTGTCGCACCGCTCGACAAGCCTCGACGTTTTCTTCGTGGAAACATTCAGCTGTTTTTTGCCGTCATCTTCTTCCACTAAGAGCTCCGTCTGCCTCGTCTTCTACCCTCTGTCCAAAGGAACATCTCCCCCTTTTCCTTTCCCTTCCCCTTTCTTTTTCTTCTTGGTTGTGTATGAAATTACACAACAACTCAAACACAGCTCCAAAGAGTGCTGACAAAATCTCTACCCATATGAAAAATAAGGAGAGACAGAGAGATTTCATGTTCTACATAGCTATTGACTTCTGTAGGACTTGTCAAGGAACACAGCTGAGAAGAACACTAAACTTAGTAGATTCAAGATATTTCATCTTGCAAAATAGCTCCATTCAACAACTCAATCATAAACTTTGTTCATGTATATAATTACATTGCAACAACTCCAATAGCTTCATTCCACTCTACCATAAACTTTATACATGTCTAATTTAGTAATAATTTTGTAAGAGAAGTATCAGTTTATGAAGACTGAACCATTTTCAAATTTTAAGATTTGTTGAGGTTATCCAATATTATTCTAATTTATACCATTTTTTAGTATGATTTGTCAAAGTGCAAACATGACCATCTCCGTGTCCACTAATATGTAGAACAAAAATCAGATTAGATTTGATAAATTGTTAAAACTTCTGGATTTGGAAAAACAAGGGCAGTATTATAATCATGCAATCCACAGAAGCAGCAAAGAATTTACAAAACAATGTGATATTAGGCTAAATCTTCTGTACAAATAGATGAATTATCACAGTAAAATCATCTACCAAATTTCTAGCTCCTTACCTTTGTCATTAGCTTATCCATACAACATCTATTGCCCAGTTCAAAACAACAGAAGACAGATCATAAAGCAGCAGAATAGAAAAAAGGAAACTCTATTCAGAGACTTGTCAAGCTGCATTTCCTGTCTTCTCATTCTGCTACTCGTATTCCCTGGGATCGAGTTGTTGTAAAGTTGGGATGGCAACAAGTTCCCATCCACGCTACCAAAAATTCTAGTGTAAACTGTTTCTCCAAACATCCCGATGGTTGGGTTTAGCAGGCTAGTTATCACGGCATTACCAAGATAAGATGGTGCATATGAGGCAAAGTCGCCATAGGCTTGGGGGAAATATTGTTGATGATAGATCGGGTGTGAAGGTGAGCGGATACTATTTGGATGAAGATCCTGGCTAGGATGCAATGCAGAGGTTGCATTCGAATGGGAGGGTGTGTGCATCGACGGTGGTGGCCTTCGAGGTACGGCCAGACCCAAGTGAGACTTGTTGGAATCGGAATCCGAATTTGACATGCCACGGCCATAGAGGGGAACCAAAGAGGAGGGAGTGATGCTGGCCTTACAAACAGGGCAATTCTGTGTGATTTCGGTTTCATTGCTAGAGATTTGTACATGTAGCCATTTGTAAATACAGGGCCAGCAGTAGAGATGACCACAGAGGGTGACAACAGGGTCAGCTGCAGAGTCGAAGCAAATGTTGCAATCAAAGCAACCATTCGGGTCTTCCGAGACCGTTGACTGGGATGACATAGGTTTCCAGTTTTGTTTGAGAGAGACATCTTGTTCAGCCTCTACTAAGTAAGCCTCAGGGGTAGAGTAGATTTGTTCCATGGAAGAATTACGTTCTGTTAACAAATGAGTAAATCAGTGAACAAAACCAAATCGAACCAACGATTCAAGAACATTGGAGATAGACAAAAATGTATGCACATGAGTAGCAATTCTCCATTCGCAACAATACAGATACTAAGTTATACAAATGATAAATTCCCTACAAAATGTCACTAGAATAAATTTTCTTTTCCAATAAAACAGGATAGCAAATGAGCTTTCAATGTAGAATAGATTAAGGGAAGCTTCACACATAGGCCAAGAAACACTTTCAGGATTTTGGCCAGGGAATTAACCAAGAGGATAAAGAGAACTTGAATCAACCAAAAAAGTCCAAAAGAAATCAAACATTGAACAATCATTAAATGGTAATCAGCATGAAACAATCACAAAACATGGGATATTCAGGATATAACTAAGGAACAAGATATCATAATACAACTGCATACAAAACTCAAGTTCTAATTAAGCCCACAACCCAACTCAAGCCAATTTATCAGAAAGATGCCAACAGATATTCAAAAGCAAAAGATGAAACAACAGGCATCAAAGATTCAGGGGACGATCAGTAGACAAAAACATAAATCATCAATGTATAAATGTTGAATCTAAGATACCATTTACTTGTGGCTACATTAAGAAAGAAAATCTCAACCAACAAATATAGATACAAAACATCCAGACCATCCAAAAACAGGGTGACACAAACAACAATCGTGGCTCAGAAATCCCTTGTAAGGAAAAACCGAAAGATAAATACATATTAACCAAAAGATGAGAACCCCATAAGCTAGCAAACAAATTAAAGAGCAACAATACAAAATTGCAAACGAATTACAACAATCAATCGTCCAATCACGGTCTCAAAATGTAGAAATTTGAGGAAAACTTGGATGAAAAATGAAGAAATCATCTCAAACCCCCAAATCTCTAAAAATCTAGAAAAGGGGAAAATTAGGCACACAAAAAAAAAAAAAAATAGCACAAACTTAAAACTTCTCCACGAAATCATGCAGTTCAGATTAAAACCCCACAAAACATCATTTCCCCAACAAAACTACAAGCAATCCAAAATCATCTGAGATCGAATCACATCGAAAGAAGAAAAGGGCAGTTGAAATTGAAGCCGACCAAATTCGTCAACGCCCAATAACGCATAGATTTAGATTCAACATACGTTTTCTTGGATAAGAAGAAAACCCCCAATTGATTCAAACAAAACCTTATCAAAATTCAACCAAAAAATCACAGAGAAATTAAGATTTAGAAATTAGAAACATACAAAAATACAAAATACTCACCCGAGAAATAAGAATCCAATGAAAGAGAGATATGAAAACAAATGGAGGTTGATACACAGAATTCCAAGAGCAATTCTTACAGAGAGAGGGAGAGAGAGATAAATAGAAAGAGGGTTTCGCGCGTGTATTTCACGAACCCTAAAACCGCGTCCTCGGTTGCTGGATTTTACCACCGTGTCGGCGCGTCCGGTTTAACTTTATTCAGCTTTTAGTTTTTCATTTTTACAAATTAAATTGAATTTTTAAAAGACTCGGACCGGTCATGTTCAAACTGCATTTGCGAAAAAACCGGCTTTGGTAGCACGTGCGAGGAAGCCACATGCGAAGCTCAACAAACTTACCAATTTTCTCGTTTTATAGATAAACTGAATTCATTAAAAATATATATTTTTTTAAAAAAAAAACATGTTTGTTTACCATATTTGAGGAGGATTTAGCTTTGATGTGTAATATTGAATTTCGAATAGTTCAAAATTGGCAATTGTAATAAAAAATTATTTGAATATAATTTTTATTCAGAAAAATTAAAGTCAACAAATTGTTTGAGTGTACATTAAATTTTTAAAATTAAAAAGAAAAATTAATAAAAAATCATTTAAACGAGGTTTTTTTTTTAGTATGAAGTAGTAAATCTTTTATCAAAATTTTCTTTAGATATAACAAACAAACCCTCCCTGACCGTGACACTCCTGTTATTTTATTTTATTTATTTTTAAACCTTTAATTTTAGACAGTTGTTTTGTTTTTCAAACGAAAAAACAAGTTTGTTGTTTTGAGTGAGGTGAGATGTCAAATTTTTTTCATTATTGATAAATACAAAATTTAATGATTTTGAGTACAACAAGAAGGAGAAATTAAGTTTTGGTTATCATGACTCAACTTATATTTGAGTCAACTATTAAAATAATTAAAAAATACTAATAAAATAATTTATGGGTTAGCCTTAATCCCTCTTATCAATTATATTGTAATAATTTATCTTATTATAAAAGGTTCATGATATAATAATCTGCTGTCATAATAGTATTTACTTAAGCTAACCTACGGTTAAATTCCATTTTGCTTACAAATTTTCACGTTGATCCTAATAAAAAATTAGTACTAACTCATTATAACTTTTAAAAATACTTTCCTATGGCCATATTTTATTTTCATGGACTTATTTTATTATTATTATTATTATGATTACCGAATAATTTTTATAAAAAACACTATAACGATTGTTTTTTAAAATAACTTAAAATGAATGACCAATAAAATAAATTAAATGGAAAGTCGGAGAAATATCCCACCGACTATTGCCGGAATAAGCCGCCGGCCAACAGCGGCGGCGGAAACGACGGCGGAAAACGGGGCTGCAATTAAAATAAAAAAACAATTTTCGTGGAGCCCACGAAAGTTTCAGAGATGACGGTGACGCCCGTTTTCACATTTTTTCAACGACGGGTGAAAAGTGTCTGATAATATGACACGTCATCGTTTTATTTGAAATAATAAGCGAGATTCGATATTATCCATCGAAGGATGAGTGGAGCCTACGTGTTTATAATTTTGGTGTCGTGTCTTCTTGTGAGTGGATAACTGTCCCAGGTGGGACCCCTGATATACCTTTTCTCACTTTCCATGCAAGCAACACAGAGAGAGTGTTTGTTTGTCTATTTAATGAGGATTTAAATCCACAATTTACTAATTATTCCTTCAAAAGTTATATTTCAACCGTTTTTGTAAATATTTTAAATAATTGACTATTTTTACATTGGAGTATACATGATTAAGGTTGGATAGGCTAAATATATTCTTAGTTTAGATTGAGTTGGGTTGAATGAACCAAAACTTAGCCAACTCAAGAACCAATCGATTCCAGATCATAACTCAACCCAATCCAAAAAAGCTATAACCCAACCCAACTCTTCGGTTTGGGTTGGGTAGTCCGGATTGTTAGGGTTGTCGATTTTTTTGTACATTCCTAATTTTTTGTTTTTAACCGTTCATTTCTAATTACTTATTTATAATTATTCAATTTAACTCTTGATTTCCAAACAATCAATTTATAATCATTTCTTTTTAATTAATCAAAATATTTCATTTATAACCACTCGTTTTTAATAATTCTTTTTTAATTACTTAAATTAACAACTTATTTTAAATTTATATCCAAATAAAGTTTTCACTCTTACTTCTCTACAAAATAAACTGCATTCAAACAATTTTTAGCTATAATTCCCAATTTTTAATTATTCAAAACAACTCTTCAAACAAACTATTTATCCAAACACTTCCAAAATCTTTATCATCAAAAAGTTTTTTTTTTTCAATGTATAAATTATTTAAATTATAAATACTCATTGTATGTAAAAGAATGAATTTTCATGAAAAAAGAGGGGGAAAGTAGTGCTTGATCTTTTTTGAAAATAAAGGTAATTATGTCAAAAAATTTAGAAAAATTAAATATGAAAAAATTATTTAATTAAGGTAAATTGATAATTTTAATCATACTAGCAAAATCAATGACTTTGATCGTAAAATTTATGACTTCGAAGTAGGTATGAAATACTTTTTAAAAAAAATATTACAGTAAAGATTTAAAAAAAAAGGTTAGAATTCATTATTAGGACGGGTCTTAAAAAGAAAAATATCTGTTTTCTCGATCCTTCGAGAATACAAGGCAGTAGGGGGCATATTTGTCCATTCATGGAACTTAAATTCTAATTTTTGGGCATTTTCACACATCTGTGAAGGGCACTACTTATCCATTTCATATTTTATTTATTTTTTTAAAGAAAATTCAGAACTTTTTTTTTTTTTTTGTTGAGAATAGAAAATTCAGAACTTATTATTTATATTTATATGGCTTTTTTTATGAACATAGATGAGTAACGTGGAGCGTTGGAATCTCTATATGTTTGAAATAATAAATAAATAAATAGATAAATATTTTTAAAAAAATAATAATAGTAAAAGACTACCTCTGAAGACTTTATAAATAAAATACTTCATTCCTTCAAATATACAAATAAAATACTTATTTTGTAGAAATGTATAAGACATGTCTCAACCAACCCGACACATCCCATTTAATTAAGTTAAATTATAATTTCGCTACCTATAATTTGATCATAGTTTCAAGTTGGTATTCAGAGTTTGGTGTATGACTCACATATTTGTCAAAAAATGTGTTATACCAACTCAAAACCTATACAAAAATATTGTCTTATACTTTTCATATGCAATCCTAAATCCTAATATATTCATCTAAATAACTCTTTTTAGTTCAATAACTAAGCTTCTATGTTTTTTTAGTATTTATCTCAAATTAATAAATTAATATTTTGATGATAAAAAATATGATCATTATTTAGAAGAAAAATTCGGAATGTTGAAGTGTCTATTATGAATAACTCGAAGAAATATAAATAAATGAATATTTGAAGAAAATTAATCTATGAAAGATGTCATCTTTTTCTTTTTATTACTCCATTTTAAACCAAAACATTTTTTCGCCTTATCTAGATCGAATTTCATCCATCTATTATTTTCAGTTCTCGGAAGCGAACTTTATTTTATTTTTTCTATCTAACTAAATACATTGGAATATAATATTTTCATTACATTCCACGGAATTGAAATATATATGTTAAAGAGGATTATTTATAAATTAGGATTAGCAATTATAATAAATAGTTATTTTGTGCGTGGGCGGGCATGGGGTGAGAGGGTTTGGCTTTGAGGGAAGACCTAACCAGGACGTCCGAAACGAAGGACACCGTGTCGCGCGGCTGAAAGGGTGGTGTCCTACGTACAGACAGGGATATTTAACATCTATCTATAAATAACTTATGAAATTTTATTTTTTTGAAAAAATTAAGATATGATATTTTATTTTTTTGAAAACTTAAGATAAGTTCGACGCCTCATTTCAATATATGCACTGTTGTTTGAGGTTATCCACTCTGCCACATCATCGAAAAAATTGGTAGGGTATTAAGTTGATGGATGGTTTGTAATTTAATTTAGTTTCAGAGTTTAATTTTAAAAATTGATATTTAATTTTAGTTTTTATCGTTATATATTTAGAATTTGTGGCTTCTCTCTAAAATTTAAATTTTTTTATTAAAAATAAAACCACCACATTTAAATGAGAGGTTTTTTCATGTATATTACAAAATGGATAAAATATTACATGAATAGCACAATAATGAAAATATTTGCACATATAGCAAAAATTGTAAATTGATAGACTTCATATTGATAGATTCTATCGATAAATGGTGATAGAATCAAATACTAATAAATAAAGTAAATTGATAGACTTCCATCAGATTCTATCAAGAGTCTATCAATAAGAGTCGATAGAATCAATCATTGATAAAATTGATAGACTTCCATCACTAGAGAATGATAGATTCTATCAAAGTCTTCTATAAAAAAAAGTAAATACTTTTTTTTTAAATGGCAGAATTTGCTATAAAAGAATTATTTTTAAAAATGTGCTATAATTGTAAACTGTGGTAAAAAAGTTGTTATACAACGCAAATTCCCTTGAAATGATTCTTTAGAGGAATGTTCGAGGGAAAATAATGAGTATAGAAGAATGAAAATAATTATAGAGATAATTATTATTGGTATTTAGGATAAAGATAATAATTTTTTTAAAATGATTATATGTGAGAAGGAAATGATTATAAAAAAATAAAATAAAATAATGAATATGATAAAATTGAAAAGGTTAAAATACTAATTTGATCACTAAATAATGGAGTTCATTCCATTTTCATCCCTAACTTGAAATGTCAATTTTTTGCCTCCTGACTTTATTGTTTGTCCAATTTTGGTCTCTCGACTTTCAAATGATAAAATTTGGTCTCTCGACTATCAATAACGTAAGAAAATAATTTAAGAGTGAAAAAAAATCTCTTACATAGTTCATCATTTATTTTTTTAAAATTTTTATCTCTTGAATTAACCTTTTTTTTTCGCTCTTATTATCTTTCAACTAATCTCATCAAATTCTTAACATGAGACAATTTCCCTAAATAATCATTTTCCTACTTTAATTTATCATTTTTTTTTTTGTTTTCAAAATTTGTTGTCTACCGTGGAACCAAGAAGAAAAAGAAAGAGAATGAAAGAAGAAGAAGAAAAAAAAAACAAAAAAAAAAGAGGTAGATTGAAGAGTGAACAAATAATTTAAGATTGAGAAAATTTTTATTTGACTAAATTGACCATTTTTTAAGAACTGTTTGATAGTTTAGAGACAAAAATTGGATAAATAACCATAACAGTCGAGGGACCAAAGTATAACAAACTCCAAAGTCGAAGGACCAAAATAATATTTTAACTAAATCAAAAAAAAAAAAAAAAAAAAAAAAAACTTAAAATGTGATTTTAGAAAAATATGAATATAGAGAGATAATTCTCCCTGGGCCAAACAAACACCTAAAACTAGTAATATTACCACTCTTATAAAATGTTAAAATGTTGAAGTAGTTAGTTGACATTGATGGAACACTTTTCTTCCTTACTTGAATTTAAATGTCCCGTCGGTTTAAATGTCAAGTCAACCTTTCATTAAAGTTTTAATAATGTGTATTTGAAATAAGTGTGTGTTTATCTTAAGTAGAAAAGGAAACACACCAAACCAATTCATCAAACCTTTTATCAAACTGCATATCAAAATTTCATCAAACTTCCCATCTTTTCTTTTCTCCCACTCTAACTCTTTTTTTTCTAATTTAATTTTTTAGTTTTCACTTAGATAAATTATTAAACTTGCTTAAAAGATGGTTAATATATCGTTTTAGTCTCCCAACTTTAGTAATAATTCTATTTTGATCCCACAAATTTTAATTGTCCAATTTGATCAGATGGAGGAATTATCCATCTCTCACCACCACAACGTTTCACCTCAAATTCCTTCAATCACCCTCAAGAATCTCTCGGTGTTAAAAGCGGCACTTTTTGAGAGATGGTAAACGACGGAAACCTTCCCATCCGAGTGGAGCTTGGGCTCGACCTAGAGCTTGGTGCATTCGAGACTGATGTGTCTTCGTCCCTCCATATCTTGGGGATTTGAAGTTGAGGAAACAGAGAGTAAGGAAGGAGATTATTCAGAAAATTTGACATACGACATTATTGTAATGTATTGATAGAAAAAGAGAAGATAAAATTATGGATCGAATTTGCTGCATTCCTTCGTTCACACAAAGAAAAAGAAGGGTAGTTGGAAAGAAAGAAAATAACGAGGAATTGGGAAAACAAAATATATATTGAAGAGAGAGAAATATATATTTTATGCCAGGCACCGGGAGCATCGAAGGAATAATATCACAACTGAGTCTCGAACCTGAAACCTTGAGGAGAGTATACCCTCAAAGCCCAAGTCTTCAACCACTGTGTCATCCCTTGCAGACATTTTAATGGAGAATTAACTCCAACTTAACTCCAAGGACCAATCTTTTATACCCTATTGACCCAAAATTAATATTTAATTTGTAAACAAAATTTTCCTATAACCACTCCAACAAATAACATTTTTTTACAACCACTCAATTGAACTCCCTTCTCAAACCACCCATGGCTTGAACTCATAACTTTTTAGATCTTTTTTTACCATTCAATCCATGAAGTCTTTTTTTTTAAAACATTTATTCTTCTGTTTGAAGTAAGCTCAAGAGACTTTTCTACAAGGCATGGTCTCAGAGATAGTACCAACTATGCTACAGTTACTTCCTAAAGATATTTTGCTTGAAAACTCTCCAAACCATAACGCATTTAATTCTCCATAAGAGTAATCAATGCTTACTCGGCCTACAATTCTAGACCAGTTGTTCCCTCCTTCACATGAGAAGGGCTTCTTAATAATCGTTTTAGGAACATTCCCCTACTCATTTTCATGACTTTAAAAACGCTCAAAAGCCCATTCCAAACTGGACCTAAAAACCTTGTCACAATCCTGCGAAAGTAGCTGCAATCCTTTTCAAGAACTTAAGGGTGGTCGTTATGTTTTTAAGTCTTCGTTATCAGTGTTCGTAAATATAGTTCGAAATTAACTAACAGGCCCCAGAAAAGGAGTAAGAATAATCTTATCATTTCACTAATGTAAATTCCATGGTACATATTAAACTAAAGGAACAGTAAATGTCAACAAGATGGAAGAAATAATCATCAACGTCAAAAAGATGGTAATAAATTATAACTACGTCAAAAAAGTTTACCTGAAAGTAGACAAGGCTGCCCATCCTTCCAGGTTGAGTATGGTGTCCAAACGTACTAGTACACTGACTTCAACACAGGCTCCAGCAATGGCCGCAGACATCTTTATCAGCTGCACAAGACCACAGCATGGATTTTTCTGTAAATTATATTGCCAGTCGACATTTCACCCTGCCTATGAAACAATTTCGGCCGAGTGGTAGTCAATCCAGCGCATCTACATAAACCTATGAATCTTGTGGAGATCCCAAGTTCATTGGACTTATGGGACTTGAATGTATTAGCGGCTCCAAGGAGACCTTTTGCCATTGGCATCGCTGCCATGTCTCCATCGTTTCTTCTTCGAACTCTTCTCTTTACTATATCCATTCTCTTCTTGCCTGCGCTTACTCATTTTGTTTTCTTTGTCCTTTTTTCTGGACTTCTCGCGAGATTTCCTCTTTTTTTGGGTGGAAGGTGTACTGAAATCTTCGGGTGTGTCGTTCCCCCGAGGCAATGGTTCATCATCACCAAACTGCCAATTACACAGCATCTCTTGATCACACCCAAATAGTGGTTGTTGTATAGGTTCCCCTGCTCCAGGCAGTAAGGAATTAAAGGTCACTTCTCCATCTCTGCCACCTTTTCGCTTCAACAAGACTGGATCAGGTCTGATTATTGTGCCAAGAATACTCCTGTCCGGACCCAGTCCCAAAATGGTCTTGGCATTTGTCAAGATTGAAAAAGCCATTGCAAATGCAGATCTGATCTGTAACCATGGAAGAAACAAGTCAGAGATTAAAAAAAGGTCAACTGGCAGTAGAAAAGATATGATTGATAAACTAACCTGAAAGTAATTGAACGAATTCTTGCCAATGTCATTTTCTGGTGCCTGGATTTCATCAATAAATCGCATCAGAAAAAGAACTTAATAAGAAGGAAATTGAGACCAAGTTATCAATTTTTTTAAAAATAAACTAGAGCTCGATAGCTTGATCCTTGACCATTCCTTGGTTTAAATAAAGTGAAAAGCTTGCAAGTTCCTTTTTCATTATTCATTATTTTCCAATGAAAATTGGTTTATTGTAAAAGAAGTAAAAAACTTAGAGAAAATAGGTCTCAATTTCCTAAAAATAAACCTAATGATAATGAAGACATGGCCATCCCTTGAAACTTCACCAAGGCCTATTCCAGGTAAATAAATCTAAAATGCACAAGAGGTTGGGGCTCATCACAACCGGTGCAATTTACCCTTTTTCCTCAAGTATTTACCTCATGGCGTGGAGACATTATCATGTCATTTACAAAATGTACTTTGTATGCCATCCAACTATTCTTGGTATCATTTACATAATTTTAAATATAGAGGACCGCGATCGATTTTCCAAAATTTTCAGTTAGAAAGATTGATCTTTTCTGGATGCCATGATTCGATGCACCCAATCGTGGCTTCTAAAAAAGGTCCTCTTTATTTTAAAATTATGTAAATGATCATAAACAAACTACCCAAGTACCCCTGTGCAATGTCAAAGCTAGCTAATTAACCTGAGGATCCTCAATGGAAAGAAGAAATGGGCGTGCTTTTGTCATGAATCTGCAATAGCACCAAATGAAAAGAAAAATTAGAAAGAGGCCAAAAATAGCAAGATACACCAACATCAGAATCTGGAATGTTTTTATGGCAGAAAATAATAATAGAAGACCAAAAGATCAAATTCTTTTTTATATGCTGTACCCTCTGCTACTCTTTGAGAAAAAAATGCCTCCCGTATTGCAAGATACACCAACATCGGAAGTGTTCAATTTGCGACCATAAAAATCAAAGAAATGTACCTGTTTTTCAAAATTAAGACAATACTAAGAAATTTATTAAATAATAATAATATTTTAAAAAAAATCCTTCTACGCCTTTTCTTAAGGATGAAAATACCAGAGCCTGTATATACAGAAAATATTCCGAAGGATAGACTTAAGAGGGGATGAAGCACCCATACATAGACATAGTACTTGAAAACGAGCAGAAGAGACTAGTCTACTAAGGCTGGCATCCATAGAGCATAAGACACAGAGGCGATCTCCGAATAGGTGATTAAAAGAATATAGTTCTAATACTATAGATAGTAGCAAAAGCTATACAAATGAAACTAAGAAAACAATTATCTTTTAGCAATACGATTCACATCTGAAAAAAATGTTTTACAACAAATGCTAGTACTAGTAGGCAGTTTGAAATGAAAACATACCAAAAGGACTCCCAGATTGTGTTCAAGAGAAGATTGACTCCCGTTGAGACTCTGGCAATAAATGAAACAAAATTAAGAAAAATCAGAAGAAGATTAAAATCAAAACGGCTTAATATAAAATATCATAGTCTCATTTAATATAGTTGGCGTGGCTTATTATTGTTGCCAGATTTCATCCAAGTAATACTGCACGATGAAAACAATATTCTAAAGAAAGCTCACCAAAAAAAGAGTTCGATTTTACTTATTTCTATTTCTCACTTTTCCACTTAATTCAATTCCGAATATACACTTCAATAGAGCTTCTTGTAAGAAAAATACAACCAAACATTGCTTCACAAGCAAAGGTATGTTGGCTTGATCTCGATTTTCTTTTCAAAGGACAACTAGAAAGTAATATATGATCTTTGGTAGAAAAATGTCCAATACAGTTGGAATCTGAAGTTAAAATATACTGACCTGCAACATTGCCATAAGCATAGTAAGAAGTGCATAAGAACCTAGTCCACCAGAATATACCTGCACACCGTACAGAAAACTTGAATTAGACGCAGAAAATTCAAAGGTAATAGATGGGTTAACACACACCATATGGCAACTACAATAAGAATTACATTCCACTGCTGGAATCATACCTCATTCAGTTCTCTCTGCTGCAAAAACACCTTTAAGATCAAACTCAAAGGACGCAAAGGAGGCCACTTATTGACTGCATCCTGCAAGGGAAAAAGCAATAGCAATCAATAAGCAGATAAACAATAAATTTCAAATCCATCAAACAGCAGGGAAGTGAAGGTCGGTTTCATGTTTCCAAAACCCTAACCCACTTCTCAATCATCTCTCCTCCCCTGTTGACGCCTCCTCCAGCAACACAAATCGTGCCACCTTGCCAGAAGCTAGCCGCCGCCGGGATTTTTCTCCACATGTATGTTATGTTGAAATTATAAACAGTGGAAATGCATGCAGAATTCCAAGCATGAAAACGGCTAAGGACAGACTAGATACATATATTTTATCATAAGAAATGTCAAAATAATATAATGCAAAATATCACAGAACCCGTGCTATTTTTAGGAAGAAGTCAATTCGAGAAACCTTAAAAGCATATTTGCAAAACAAACAGTCACCCAATAAAAACCACAAAAAATATAAACGCTACACTTATTGAGCTAGAAATATCATCATTAAAAGGGTGAAGTACAGAAACAAACCTTAATAAAAGATCGTCATTAAAAGGGTGAAGTATAGCAACAAACCTTAATAAAATCAGCAGCCTTCGGTCCATTCTGCACGTCAAAACTGTTGACCAAGAGATAAGTTGTCAATTTTTGGACTATTATTGAAGTTTATATCATTTAGTTCTTCCTGCTAAGATATCATTCTCTGATCACTTGAAATTCAGTTGTATTCGTGCCTCATGGTGGTGGGGTTTTTTTTTTGGGGAGGGGGGGATTATATGTAGTGACTGTCATTTTTCTTTGCGGCAAGAGGAAATCTTTATTAACAAATTTGTTAAACTCAATACTAATCCAAAAAATTGACACGGTACCTTACATCAAAAGATATACCACTTTGCTTTTCTACAAACTTAATTATTGGCACACGAGCCTTTGCAATAACCTGCTCAGATGATAATATAGACGATTCCAAAAGTAAAGTCAACGGTCAGTTTCCATACAAAGTTTTTTTCAGGAAAAAAAGAAGTAAACTCAGTGAAGTTCCTGATACAATAATGACCAGAGTTATAATTCATTGTTAACGAATACCAGAATCTTTTTTGCTATTCCCTTTTGTGATAAAGCCCTGGAAAGAGCTTGCAAACCAAGTTGTGGTCTTGGGATGCCTGAACCCAGGATAACAACCTGCAATGAAAAAAGAGAAGCATGAGGACTCCTTGCCGTGAAAAGAGAAGACGCAAAAAGTAAAATGAAATTGCTCCCAAATCCACTTGTTTATTTATGCAGCTCGCTCTGAGTTTATCATTGACGTGAATCTCATAACAGAATTCTTGAGTATAATCGTAGATGCCCTTCCACAGTTCTCTGACACTAATCTAGTAAATTACCCCCCACCCCCTACTCTTCTCTCATCGGAATTTCTGCCCAACAATCCAGCCACTAACGATTACGTACATTTTGGTTAAAAAATTAAATATTATTCACTCAAATTCCAGTGCCTCACAAAACCACTGGTATTCAAGTTCAAACCTAGCCCTAAACTTACCTCAACCCTCTGACGGGCAGCCATAAACAGATGAAGCTTTTATCACACGAATGCAGAAGCACTCTGTACAATTTTTCTTATAACAAACAGAGTCCATAAAATTCATGGAAGACAAAATGGGGCAAGGGTACAAGCCACAATGCCACATCCCCAAAAAATATTATTTGTTCATGATACACATTTTTAGAGACAGCCAATTTATCCTCACTCCTTTAAAGCTCAAATTTTTTTAAATTTAACCATTTAGTTGGTATTTTTTTCCATTTTTACCACCAACAGCACATACAGGTAGTAGTATAACATCTAAAAATAAGATATGAAAATCACAAAACATCTTAAAACATGGATATAGTAACTCACGTCAATGTCACTGGTTGGAAGATAAAGTCCTGTCTGAAACGATCCAAAAACTTCAACCTACAAAACCAAAAAGAACAATAAAATACACCATTTGAATCTCTCGGGCAAGAGCAAGGGGTGGTACGGGATTATGATGGGCATTGGGCACCAATCATACATACTTCACAGTGTATCATCAAAAGATAAATCATACCTTACAATAAGGCCATATATGTTTGACAACACTGAAGACCCTTTCCACTGCATTGTCACGAGAATCACGCTCCTCTTGAGTTGGAGATAGAAACTCACAAAAGTCAACTATTTCTGCATACAACCATAGTTAAAGAATTCAGAACTACAATGAAATATACAACATGAGAATATGTCAAGGATGTAGGTATCTAGGACCTTATCGTGCGTCAGAAAGTAAAAAAAAAATGGAATGAAAGAGATACAATAAAAAAAAAATGCAGTGGAAAATACATTATAAAACCAGTAAGCCAATAATATATATATGAGTTCTAGTTTGATGAAGAAAGTATGTATGATAATGTTTCCTTTTTTTCTATCCAAAACAAATTAACCACTTCTAAGCATCTTCCAATTCAAGTCCCTACTATTCTTTTCTGAGAAAATTACTGGCAATTCCTCCATCTGACCCACAAGCTTTTTAACTTTAAAAATTGTCAACTTCCATCGTCAAGGAGATACTTGAACGATGAGCGTAACCGTTCAAAACAAAACTCTACACCCAAACCAACTTCCAATTGCACATAATTACGTCAAGAACAAACGCTTCTCTTTGAATCAAACAATTTCAACTCCATGCAACAAAACAGAACCCAACCCACATTAAAAAAAAAGTTACCTTTATGCAACTGCAGCATAGGGCTCTTGAATCTACCATTACCACGAAACCACCCACTTTCCAGCTTCTGCTGGTCCACCGGTTCCGGCGTCCTCGGCTCCGTTTCCAACACCGAAGAAGAAACCGGCAAAGGAGTAGAAAACCCCGAAATCTCCTCCACGTCGTCAGCACCAACATCAAGGGAGAAAAAATCGGTGGCGGCGGTGGCGGCCGGAGCAGAATGGGGAGCAGATAGAGAGATCTCGTTGCGGAAAACGGAGCAGGGCTGGTGTTCGTCGGCCGGAGAGAATGGCTGCTCGATTTCAGTGGCGGCGACGGCGGAAAAGGAAAGAGGGCTTAACGTATGGTAAAGGAACTGCTGAACAGTCTCTTCCTCCATTGAAATTGATTGCGATTGAGAGAGATTCAGTGGGAATTGCAGAGCAAGAAGGATGTTCTTCAAAGGGTTTTTGGGGATTTTGGCGGAATTTCAGAATCGGACGGATTCTGATTAGGGCTTTTATTTTCACTTGGTTTTTTTTTTTTTTTTTTTTTTTTTACATCGATTATTACTGTTTTCAAAAGAAAACTACCCCCTTTTCGTTTAAATTTAATTACTTTCGAAAAATATTATAATGGGTAGTTTCTATTTTTTTAAGGTAAAAAAAAAGGAAAGAGATTTTGTGAGCATCAAACAAAATTTTAGGAAAAGGAATTTAATATAGCAAAAACGGTAAGTAACCTTTCATGTGTCTGTGACTTTCAACTTATAAATGGATTTTACTAAAAAAAAAAACTTATAAATGGATGGTTTAAGTAAAATTGTTCCTATGTCTCAAAAAAAAAAAAGTAAAATTGTTCCAATCAAATTAAATGGATTGAAAATCAAGTAAAACTAGTTGAAAATAATAAAAATTAAAATATTTTATTATTTTTTAAATTGTCAAAATTAAAATAAGGAGGTTAGAATATGAGATTGATCACAGAGTTGTGTTCGAGGACCTAATCTTGTTAGTGGTTTTACCTCACATGAAAGGATAGGTAGTATGAATTGTTCTCTTCAATGTCAGTGTTTGCTCGTTTTAAATAACAATAAGCATGATGTACCTATAATTTCCAAATTCACAAATGTAATCTTTTAAACTCGGTATGTTCTATCAAATATAACAATTTTTTTTTTTAGTAATAACAAAAAAAATTGAATTAATGTATCAATTCACATTCTCTATAGAGGGTGTCCATTTCAATAACTAAATGTTTAATCATATATACCCAAAATCAAATAGGAAAAATAAATAAACCCACTCAAACAACAACATAACTAATAAAAATACACTAAATACAAACCTCTTTTTAAGTATAACAACAACTTACCATTCACCTGCTAACATTTATTTTTAAAAACAAATTGTAACCTGAATTAGTTAACAATAGTAGAGGTTTACATTTACAGTTATCTTATACAATTTAATAATTATGAAGTTACATATTTGAATATTTATACCTCCAATGTCATTTTATATATAAAAAAACAATAATTGTAACATGAATTACGATTATTTACTATTACTAAGGTGCCCTACTGTATTATTACAATTATTATGAAAATATATAGAGTGAGAAATTAAAATATTTAGCGTATTGATTAAGAATATATTTTTATTTGAAACAACATTAATTTCATAAATAAATAAAAACCTTACCTCCTAACCTTCCAAATGAGTGCAACCACGAGTACATCCCCCAACAACAACAATGGCCCCATACCACATGTTTGGAGGGTGGCCAACCAAATCGAAACCCGAATACAAGAATAACCATGATTGATATTAAGACAAATCGAAATCAAGACCTTTCCAGACACATAACTCGGAAACCCTAAACCCTATACTTTATCGTCGTGTTGTACAGTTTTTCCCCAATTATGTTTTTTTGTAACAAATTGCATCGTGCCTCATTTTCCCCTTTTGAGCTCTAATTAAAGAGTGAACGGTAATTCTTCAATTGAATATAATTGTAGACTATTGATTTATGCAAGACTTGCGGGTTTAGTTGGTTGAAGTTGGCAATAAGTTCCATCATTTTCTTTTTTTTAATCAAATAAGTTCATCAATTAATTCTATGCACTTTTAAAGTACATATACTTAAATCATACGGTAAAAATAAAATTTGAAATTCTGCACAGATTCTTAGAATGATTTGCGACATGCAAATTTATTCACGATTATTAATTGTAATTAAAAAAAACGACCAATAATGTATTTTGTTATTTAAAATTTTGAACTTAGAATAATGACCATATTCAGCAAATTTCATCCGTCAATCATCTAATGTAAAAAAAAGAAAAGATAAATGACAGTTTAAAGAGGTGCGTGAAAGTGAGGATTTGCATCTTAATCCATTTTACGTACCAATGTATGAGATAAAACACATTAATACAAGCCTCCTAAATATAACCGCCAATGAGTTATCATTGTCTTTAAAATTTTAAATGGACTAAACAATAAATTTAATACAACTTTGATTAATTTTCTTTCTATTTTAGTAAACATCTATGATGCTTAATATGCATGACAAAATACCATATTGGTCATATAACATCGATTTATTTCTATTTTAGTTATTATACTTTCAAATATATAATTATAATCTAGTAACACTAATCAAGTTAAAAATGAATTCATATAAAAAGTTCATAGCCAAACACAAAAATCAACCTACAGGCCTATATTAAATTTTATTGAAACTTATCCTAGAGACCAATATCAAATTTATTGAAAATATCAAGATCATAATAAGGTTTTTGTCTTTTTGAAAGTCGAAAAATAAAGGCAAAGAGATGTCTACAAATTAATGTGGTAAACATTGAATTTGGGACCGAACAAATCTTCAAAAGACTAAGTCCCTTTGAGTCATCCTTCGGAAGACAATCATAATAAAGTATTTGAAAATATAAAAAATAAAAATTTCAAATTAAAATAATATATATATTTTGAGTACATAGTGGGGGGAGAGAATCAACAAACTCTACATAGAGGGCACAACTGCTCTCAAATAATATGAGAGCCAAATACCGATTTCCGAGCTCGAACTTGTGACCGTGAAGTTGAAATGGATTAATACCAGACAAGATAACCAACTGAGTCAATTAAAATAATATTTGAACCTATTGTATAAACCAAAAATAACAAAATGGGAGCATTGAAAATTTTAATTTATTTTCTTTACCACACCACATTGATAAAAAATACAAAAAAGTTAATAAAAGCAATGAACCAACAAACATAAAATGTGTCATTTGTGGTTGAAATAGAAAACACAAAAAAAGAGAGACTAAGATGACAACAAAAAAGTGCTTATAAAATAAAACCAAAAACAGATCACAAATCAGCAAACTTCCTTACATATAAAAAAAACAATGTTTATAGGCAATTTTAGTGATATAATTCAGTTAACAAATTCCAACCCCTAAAAACCCCCAAACAGAAAACTCACATTTCCCAAATCCATTTAAAACCCCCAAATCGCTAATCCCCTTCTCATCCAAATCAAAAACAAAATTACCCAAAAACCTCCAAAGAGCTTCAACAATGGCGGATCCATTACTCCCACTCCTCTTCCCCATGGAATCGACGGTACCGGCGACCTCGTCGCCGGCAGTGGTCCACTACACCGTAACCCTAGACCTCCGCAGCGCGATCGTGTTCTCCTTCTCCGTGATCCTCTTCTTCCTGTTCCTGTTCCACGTGGTCGGCGGCTTCCTCCAGTGGTTCCTGGACGTCCGGCGGGGCGGCGGAGGGATGGGCGACGTGGAGGCGGGGGAGGAGCGGCGGGCGGAGAAGCTGCCGGCGGTTGTGAGGTTCGGGAGCGAGAAAATGGTGCGGCGGAGGAGCGAGAGCGAGGAGGAATGTGCGATCTGCTTGGAGGAGTTTGTGGCCGGAGATAACTGCCAGGCGCTGCCGGAATGTAACCATTTTTTCCATTCGGAGTGTATTGATGTTTGGTTGAGTAAGAAATTTACTTGCCCTATCTGTCGGAATTGCCTTGCGGCTTAGGGATTCTTGTATCCATCAACTCCCTTCTTCAACCAATTTTTATTTTGTTGTTTTCGGGTTGTATATAATTTGGACAATTGTATATATATATATATATATATAATATTATACAAATTATATGCATATGTATGTTTTATGTTTATTTTGTCCCCACTTTTCTGCCTTTACTTGTGAAGAATTTATTTTTGTCTTGTGCATTCTCACCCTTTTTCTTAGTCAAATTTACCAAATTTTGTTATTGTAAGGGAGTACAACTCCGGTCATAAGTTCTATTGTCTATTTAAAAAAAAAAAAAAACTAAGTTCTAATTTTTAAGAAAAATATTTAAATTCACTTATTTTTAATTGTTATTACATTTTTTAATAAAGAAATTATAATACAAGAGCCCGCCTAGTTGAGTGTTTGAAGTTTCGAGGTCATTGAATAGTACTTTGGATATGTGATTTCGAGTCGTAGTATCAAACTTCGTAGTGGCATTAAAGCCAAATCAATACCCCACCTTGAGCCAAACATTCCGATTGGCCAATTCTCCGAAAAAAAGAAAAAAAAAAACTATCCCAAATATTATTGAATTAAAAATATATAATAATTTTAGACAAAACAAACAAACAAAAGCTGAGGAGCTGTTTAGACATTCAATAATATATATATAGAGAGAAAAATGGGGTTTCACTTGCTTGAAATGATTGATTATATAAAAATACTAATTGGTTTTTCACTGATTTGTTTGTTTAATAGGATTGTAAAATCCGAGCAGTGGAAAACAATTTTTTGACCCAATAAAAGAATTGCTTGAAATTTCATAATTTAACTTTAATTTTAACTACCGGATGAAGTTTCAATGAAATTCCTTGCTTTAAATTGTTAGTTGGTCGATAAATTGCAGATTTTGATACTTTGCTCCAAATCGTATCTTCCCACTGCAAACTTTCTTCTGAGAAACGTATTAATAAAATTAACACTAATTTTTCACAAGAAGAAAGAAAAGCTAGGGTTTAATTAATACAATTATTAGTTTAGAATTTTAATTAATTAGTATAATTTGGTTACTTTTTCTAAAATTTATTTTATGTGATATAATTTTCAATACAAAGAATAGTTTTTTTTTTCCGAACTAAATATTGTTTTAATTTAAAAATTATCATGAGACATCTACATGAACACATCCCCTTACAAGTTCAAATCCTCAACCTATTTCTACAATTTTTTTAGGCCCAAATTTGATAATTATTTTTATTTTTAAAATTTAAGCTTACTACAACTATATTTTTTTTTTCTTACTTCATATATTATTTATATTTATCAAAACAAAAATTCAAAAAAAAAAATATTGATTCTAAAAGTTTGTTTTTGTTCTAGGAATTTGGTTACCATTCAAGTACATTCCTAAGGAAAGATTGGACTCATGATAGAAAATTTAGGTAAAAATAAGCTTAAATTTAAAAAACAAAACAAATTATTACCAAATTCTTGTCTTAGTTTAAGAATATCTATTGAACTCGTAACTTTTGTTTGATATCGTGAGAGATTATGAACAGCTACATATATATAAGCTAAAGTTTTATTGTGAAAATGGATTATAGAAAGGGAAAAAAGTCATTTGAATTTGCGATTGTTTTGAAACCAACTAGACAACTTTATGTACGTAGAATTTCAGAATCTTACGAATCAAGATTGTTCTTGTTATAGATTTCAATCAAAAGCCATATTCAATTTCAATTACAATCTGATCAATAACCATATTATATAATTTATAGATATGCCTAAATTCAAAACATCTTCTTCAATTTGAACCTCTTTTGTGGTTTGATTTTTCTCAAGAATTTCAATATTAATTTTACTGCTTATAAATTTAATTTAAACAAATCGACTTGTCCAACCAAGAAAAACAGCTACAATACGGCAATATTCATGAAAACTAACCCAAAAAAAGAAAGAAAAAAAAAAACTAAACGAAACTAAAAATTGCAGGCTCGAAGAAGACGAAGAACTGAGTTCGACAGAAACCAAAATTTCGAACAAAATCATGATCAATTCATAACCTGAAATCAATAAAATCCAAAGAGAGAGTAGAGGACATATCTCGATCAATCCTCATCATCGCGAGGCTCGGCGTCGTCGTTGTCATAAAAGTCCCCACCGGACTCATCGTCATCATCGCTGCCGAATTCATCGGAATCCTCAACGTCACTCCCGCTCTCGATCATCTCATATGCGTCTTCGAATCCCTCCGGCTGCTTCCCTCTGACCTCGATCCTGAATCCGCCGTCCAATCTCGGTATCCAATCCCGAGACGGCGGCTTCCGATCGAGTAATTTGGAGGATTCCAGAGCGGACTGGATCGGAATTGGAGGTAGAAGGTTTTGGATGGTTTGTGCTAATGGAGCGGATGAGGCCGGGATGCGAAGGAGGAAATGGATGGGGGCTTTGATGTTGTTGGGAATCAACCTGGAAGCCATTGAAGGAGGTTGAAGATTGAGAGTGAGAATTGGAAAGTGACGAAATGAATGATGATGGAGATGAAAATGGGCTTTATAGAGCGCGGCTACAGAAAAAGGGTTTAGGGTTTTTGGATTTTGGAAAGGTCGGTTTTGAAATTTGGGCCGCTCTTCGCTTGAACCGACCGGTTTAAGAATTGTCCAGATTTGAGATTTAGGTCAAATATGTGTAATATTTAATATAATTCTCAATTTCTATCTTTAAAATTTTAAATATTCATAACCCCTTATCTCATGTTCAAATATTAACTTCTAGCATTTCAAAGAATTTACTAAAAGTGGGGAATACAAGTTAATTGTACTTGATTTAGAGTAATTATTTGTTAGGCAATTTCTTATTAATATAAATTGGGTGAGGGGGACAACAAATCATATATAGAAAATATCATTATTTTCAAATAAATGAGAGTCAAATATGATTATAATGTTGAACTAATTTACAACTCAACAATCAAATTATTTTACCGCTAACCCATTCAATATTTCTTATAAAAGTTTTTAGGAAGCATACGGTGAAAACAAAATATGGGTTGGGCGAAAGATACACTTCTCTCTTATAAATTGTCTTCAGTCATATACCCTACATCTATACCCTTATCTAGCCGTTGTGGGTTGGTATTCCCAAAACTCCATTTCACACAAATAAGCTTATGGTTCTTTTAGATTATGGTTCACCTTTTTTTTGAAACAAGGGTAAACGCCCGTCCTTAGGCCAGGCATCGAAGATAGATTATGGTTCACTTCATACAAAGTACCAAGATATTCATGAATACCAGTCACTATTCACACGCTTGAGTGGCTTGTGATTTTGGAAGAAAACAAGTTCCAATACAATAATCATGTAGTTACCAACAATATTAGCAAAAAAATGCACAACAGCTTCCAAATAGCCCTTCGAGGCTTCACATCCTCAATGTCAAGCATGCAGTCACAGAAATCAACTACAAATCATACATAAGGGAAATGGGAAAAGATAAACAGTTGATATAGTCAAGGACAAGCTAATACAAAATTATGAGCCTAGTGTTTTTGAGAAGGGTTTAGGGTTGCTTTCCCCCCTAAAACAGGCATAGCAACAAAACCAAGCCTGAGACTAGTTCTTCTACAACGAACCTTTGAAAGCAAATTCAGCAAAACTACTGATGTTAGCAAGCATCAGGCCAATGAGGCATCATATTAGCAGAACCCCACATCGAAACTAGTTAACTAACTTAAACTGCATAACGAAGTTCTAATCATACAACCATTCCATGAGATGAGATAACTAGACATATATGCATCTATACATGCTTTTTTTTATATCCATGATTGTCCGGGCTAGCTTGCGCGCACCTTGACTATTGTTACGAGGCATACCGCCTGACCCTTCAACATTTGGATGCCAAGAAAACTCGTAAGAAATTAATTCCTAAGTAGGTGACTACCATAGGGATTGAACCCATCACCTTATGCACCCTAAGACCCTCTTTGACCAATTGAGCCACCCCATGGTGTTTACTATGCATCTATATATGTGATTCGTCACATCCCAAGCAGCAAAACTCAAACTCCGAAGTCTGAATAGAATGGAAAATTAGGCTTATATATAGAAGAAGATCACAAATTCATAAGTTCAACCAAGCCCCTTCAATTCACTCCTTTTTTTTTTCTCATATTTGTAATTGGGTCAATTTGCGCGCACCTCGACTATTATCACGGGAGATATTGCCTCCCTAGGCTACTCCAAAGCCCTTTTACGAGCTAGGTGGCCACCATGGATTAAAATCCTCTTAGTTCCCCCAAAGTCCTTTTAACCACTAGGCTACTCCATGATGCTTCACTCATTTGTTGTTATGATTCATGAAAGAAACCCAATATTTTGTAAGGAACGACGTTAAGAGTATTTAAGTCCATTCTAGCTACACACGAGCTATTTAATTTCTGCATACAGGCAAATCCTTTTGTTCCACATTTCCTTATAGTAGAGAAGGAACACCAAAATCATCTAGCAAGAACAAGCTGAAAAAGCCCAATTCACCTCTTTCTTTAGATCAAAACAATTACAAGACAAGACATAGATCAACAAGCTGTGAAACTCCTAAAGGTTCAAAGAGCTAAAGTAAAATAAAGGTTTGTCATTATGCATTTAAAAGAAAAAAAAAACGGATAAATTATTTCACAAAATCAACACATTGAAATAAAAAGAAGAAAGGAAGGAGCAAAAAACCAAAACTATAATTCAGGAAGAAGAATCCTTAGTACTGTTTCGAAGTCTATAAACAATACGGCCTTTGGTAGAATCATAACGGCTAACTTCAACCCTAACCCTATCACCAGGCAAAATACGCACAAAATTCTTCCGAATCTTACCCGATATGTAGCCAAGAATGAGGTCTTCATTATCCAATCGAACTCTGAACATTCCATTGGGAAGAGACTCGATGACGGAGCCTTCATGGCTCAATTTCTGCTCCGAGATGTCGCTTTTGGGAGGCTTCGCTTTCAAAGCGAAGCTGGCCGGACCATGGGAAGGGCCGTGGAGGAATCGAGAGCTCGGAAAAGGGATTGAGACGATGGGGAGATTCGATTTTCTGGCCGGAAAAAGGAGAGTCGCCGGTGGCCGGAAGTAGGGTTGAAGGAGAGGAAATTGGAGGAGATTTGTGCTCGACATTTGCGCTCCACCTTCAGCTTTCTGGGATTTTGGCTGAAGTGGAGAAGAGGATAGGCTTAGGCGAATATTCCATTTATAAAAAAAACAATTTTTTTTAATGAAATTCAAGAATTGGGCTTTAAGTGGGCTTAGACCGGCCCAATATAAAAATGCGGTGGGTTTAAGAGTACTCGTTTTAGGGCTTAGAAAGGATCAATGGTCTTGAAAATTTATTTAGTAATCAGGGTCCTTTCAAATTTATAAAATATTGGAAAACATATAATATAATATTAAAATGTATTAATGATTAATACTAATATTCCAACCAAACGGCATTGTAGCTTGATGGCCAACATGCCAAATTTAAATTTAGTTTGATATTGTTGGTCTCAAGATCAAACTAATATTCCATGTGTTCTAAAAAAAAAAACTAATATTCCATGTAAAAAAATACTAGTATTAATAGTACTTAGAATATAATATTAAAACATATTGATGAATAGATATAAATATTTTAGAATTTACTTCGGTTTGTAATTAGTTTGTGATAAAAGAGCTCCTACAACACAATTTTCTAGAATATTCAATAACCTCTTTTTTTTCTTTCCCAATTATATAGCTTCTTTAAATGACAAAGATATCCAAAATTTAGGGGTTGATTTTATTCATTGATGAGAACCCAAAATTTTAGGAGCATAAATGATTTTGTTGGCGTTAAAAATTTATATAATTTATAATGTTATTTTTTTCAAATGAATAATTTTCGTTAAGAATTAAGGATATAGTTGAAAGTTCATAGATATTTTCAAAGAAATTTTTAATCATTATGAATTATTATTAAAAATATAAAAAAAGAAAAAAGAAAAAAAAAATTACATGGGGAATCCCCATCCCGATCCCTGCAATGGTAATTTTGCAGGAAACAAGGTATTCCCCAACCTCACCCATGGACATCTCTAATTTTAAGCTTTCTTAAATGACTAAAATTGAATGTTTATGTCATACCCATTTAATTTTGTATTTTTAATTTTTGACCCAAGTAAATAACAAAAAAAAAACCATATATTGGTTAACAAACGGGCATAAAAAAACATTAAATATTTAAAAGTATATGAAACATTTTTCTAATAAATAAAGATTCTTTTTTATAGCATAGTTCAAAACTTTGAAACTAAAAAGAAAAAGATCCCCTTTGTAGAAAAATCAAAGAGGTGATACTACTGTCATAGCCTATTTTCTTCAGTGCATATAGAAGCTATGAACAAAAAATAGAGATCAAATGTGTTCACAATGAGGAATTATACACATAGCAGCATGCTCTACGATGATTGGTCTAAACACTATAAACTACTCTCGACAATTATCGACAGTCGAGACTGTTTCGGTTAGACGTTAACCTGTTCAAAATCCTATCCACACCGTCGCCTAACTAACTTTCTAATTGAGCTTTATTTACCATTCCTACTACTCCTAGTTACAATATTGCATTCAGAACGGGCTGACACTTGCGTCGACAGGAACTTCTCGCAGTCACTGACCCCGATACTTCTAAAAGCACCAACAAGCATACTCAAAAAACTACTCAGGGATTTCTGAAAACCGATCGAGCTCTTGTTGCCGACCATGAGATCTCGAGCCTCGCCTTTAACTACAGATCCCACCTGAGTACCATCTGTATATGCTTTACATGCCACCAGAATATCATGAGCCTTCTTGAAGAAATGCCCCTTAACAAAGTCCTCATAATGCTGCAACAGAAGAATTGTAATCTTAATATATTCAACAAGATACAAGATACATGAACATCAACGAACAGCATATGATTCCTATAAACATACACTTGATAGACATACAACTAGATAATTTTTTTAAAAAAAAAAATCTTAGTAATAACGCTACCCAAAACTTCCTATCCAACAAAGTTGTTAAATCATTAATTGACCAAAAAATTAAAGTCGATGGGTAGTAATTTAATTGTATCAATTAATACTCCCCTCATTTGTGACCTTCGGAATTTGAGAATGATCAAGTAGAAATCAATATTCATTATTCATTAAAGATGAAACTACTCTGATGTTTGAACACATAACTTCCCTGCTCAGATACTATGTCAAATCGTGAACTAAAATCTTAAAATGATGGGTTGGAGTAATATATCAATCAACGAAAGTTCATTCCCATAGTGATCTAAATTTAAGGCAGTTTCCAACTTCAGAGTTCTGATTACTTAATGCAATATTCAATGAACTAAAAGGCCCCAACAGAATAAGAAGCCTAGAACCATACCTTTGGTGGCCTCCTGATGGTATATGTCATGGTTTTAATAGACAGAAGGAACGTCTCCTCGTTATACCGTTGAGACTTACTCTCACCAGCAGCAGATCCACTGCTATGCGCATACCCGGGCTCGTTAAAGTAGGGCTTTGAATTCAAAATCAACGCTTGGATAGAGACAAGAACCTGAAGCATGGTCGACATGCCTGGAATCCACTTCTCATTTCCCCTGCCAGTCCAAGTGTTAAGCAAACTTAGACATACTTTCCCACAGTTATACAAATTCGGGTTAAGTCGAAGGCCTCCAGAGTGGTAATGAACTTTCTGTATATGAGAAACCATTGCCTTGTCAGAAATTGAAGTACAACATAGTAATAACTAATTTCTAAGCACACCCACAAAAAAAAGAGAAAGAAAAAACAGCATACCGGAGGTTCAGCTGGATAACCGTTGGGGAAAAATATGTCGAAGAAAAATAAACCATCATGGTACGGAGTACCCTGTGCTCCAATGATGACAGCCCTCATAAGATCCATTCTTGACTCATATACCCTAACAAATATAGTTTCTGGTGAACAGATTCAGAAAGAAAAAAGCGAAGTCAAATACTGTTTCTTCAAAAGTTGGCATTCCCACACCTAAATTCTTCAGACCTTATTTCAAACTTTCAATTGAAAAAAAAAGATAAAAAACACTCAGTTTTATGCTATATCTTTTCTAACATGAATCCACAATATGTTCAAAATGGAGGAAAAGAAAAGGGGAATCTACCAACCAGGCAAATCCTTCTCCAAGATCTTCCATTCCTCCTGAATTTTCTTTATCCATTTCTTTGGCGCCTGACAAAAGGAGAAGGTAAGAGCCCATAAAATATATAAAATAATCATAAACAAAATATTTTTTATTCAAGACTTATACCTGATTCATGCTAAAACCATGTTTAGCAAAGTAATGGTCAGAATGATCATCAACACTATCAAATTGTTTAAAACGCTCAAAGTTCTCCCAGAGATTAATCACGTCCATGGGTGAAAGTGTTTTGCTTGTTGAGCCGCCTGGAGCTAGGTTTACCGGATTTTGGGCCTGAACCAATGATGTATCTACTCCTCCATGTGTAGTAGGAAAAGGCGGAAATTGAAGATTTGAAGCCATATGAGGGGCAAAAAATGGCTTATTGGTTTTCATTTGGGCAGATTCTACTGGGAAATGTGGCATGTGTTGTCCTACATCCAGATAATTCACGAAATCCATATAGCCCGGGAAATCTGGCTGGGGCATATTGTGCAAACTACTTTTCATGTTTACACTGTTAGATGTATCAGACGACTCACCTCTGAACATCATCATATTGGGTTGCTTAAAAGCAAGATTATTCGAATCGTGATGCTTCTTTCTACGCTTTAAACTATCAAACCACCAATGTTGTTTAACCGAATTAATACCATTACCATGTATAGAATTTGTATGACTAAAGTCATAAGGTTTAACAAATTTGTCCCTGAAGTGGGATGGAGCTGATTTGTTATATGGTTGAAAATCTTGGGAAGGAAACGACGAATGAGGTTCAATATTTCCAGGAAAATTATTCATGAAATCAATTTCAGCCGGCATGTACATGCCATTTGCTAAACCTGACTTAAACTTCAACTGATTAACAGAGCCTGGTTTGACTTGAGGTTCTGAACTAGCTGGAAGCCAAGGTATGGGAGCTTCAATGCCGGTAGGTATATCCATGTTGTCAAAATGAGCTTGCAAAGCTGAATATTTATCCACATCCACAATATCATCATTGAAAACCCACGAATCATCTTCAGCTAAGTCATAGTTGTCTAGGTCAATGAAATTATGTGATGATGATGGAAAATTAGCTTCAACTTTGCTTGCATTCTCTATGATTTCCACATCTGGAATAAATGAATGGCTAGCAACCGTTTCCTGGACAAAGTAAGACCTTTATCTATAAGAATGAATCATTGAAAATGGATTGGCAAACAAACAAAGATTGCCTCAATTAACAAAACATATCTTTAAAGGACTTCCAATTTTCAATTTATCTTCTAAATGTTGATCCAATTCAATGTATGCGAGTAATTTCTACTTGAAGAGGCCATTTTTGCTAGTCTATATCATAGGTTGTATGCTTTCTTATAATTTATTGCTCATATATGAGGGTGCGTAGTTCTCTAGTTTTTCTGTAATCATCTTAAAGCAAAACACATTGGCTACGTTTCCAAAAGAAGAAAAAAATATACAACATAGATGTCAAAGAAGACACCTATCAGGCAATAAACAAATACTTTGATAACAAACCTTCACTTGATGACCGGAATAGTGATGTATACCCTTTCCTTTATTTTTTGTGTCAAAATTGCCAGGCATAAACATGGCCATATTAGTATCGGTATTGGATTCTTCATCGTCGTCAAGATCAATAACCTCATGGTCAAGTGGAATAAACTGGAAGGGGGGGACAAAGAAAGATATCAGAATAAATGGAACTGTGCATCAATCTTTATTTAGGTGATCAATAGAAATTACAAAAGAGGTGCAGTGTCATGGATGTCAAAAATAGAGAACTACATGAGTTGAGTTGAAACAAATGCACACAGAAAGAAGATGAAAGTAGATAATTGGAAACCATAAAAGTGAGAAACTGAAAGAACGAAAGGGAAGGAGGCAATTGCAGGAAATGCCTCATTCCAGCATATTTGAACATATACATGTCGAGACAACGAAGGATGTCGTATGCATCTAAAGAATACACAGGCTATATTTAATTATAGATTTAAAAAAAAAAATCTCAACTCTGTTGTTGTAAAAATCTACAGGTTTGTAAAAACACATTGGCCATTCATTTTCAGTGAGTAATCACTGAACTGAAACTTCATCTTAGAATTCCCTACCTGTCAATAATACTATGGTCAATCTAATAACTTATTAAAAGGTTGACCATCACAGCCTGGGTTGGTCTAGGGGTCAAAACATGGGTAAAAATGAATTCAATTTGCTATAGTCATCCATCTTAACCAAATGTAGTAGGGTCAAACTGTTGTCCATAAAATATGTAGGGCGAAACGACACTCGAGGATATTCAAAAAGTTCCAAATAAGGTAAATCTATGAACACTTGAATATTTCCATTTGGTGCCAAGGCCATGGTTAAACATTCATTAAAGAAGAAGCAGAAAGTGAAAATTAGAGAGTTAGCAAGATCACTTTATTGATGGATTTCATTTGACCAAATCAACAACGAAAAAAAGGCTCTTCAAAGTTATCATTCGCTAGACGTATTTAATAATTGGCTTCGGTTTTATTAATTCAAGAACACCACTTTAGAGCTCCAAATAAAAAGTTTGTACAGTGACTGATAAAAAAAAACCAAACAGCATGCAACGATACAAAATAGAGCAAAATCAATACAGAAAACAACAAAATGTGGCATAAAAACAACAACACCACAAAATTCAATTCAACCCACGATCCTAATTCCAATCATTCCAACAAGAGTTCATGAACCAACAAAAAAAAAACAATACCCAGCTCGTAAATTTCAATAATCCGAAGTGGGTCAGTCTCAAAACCTCGAAATCGAGTCAACCCAAAAAACCAAAACGAAACGAGAAACATCAAACTCGACGATCAAGCCATAAACATCGATTCAGAGCAAAATTTTCAACGAAAAAAAAAAATACAATCAGAACTAAATAGAGAGGCCAAGAACATATACCCCCTTGTCTCTGAGCATTTTGCGAGGCTGATTGATCAACAACGGGGATTCTAAAATCTGGGATTTCATAAACCCATAACTAGAAGCAGATGGGTCTTGTTCCCTGATGCGGAAACGAGAAAAACAACAATCGATTTGATTAGGGAAGAACAAGAAGAGTTTAGAAACAGACGCATATAAAATCGAAAACCGAGAGAACGTAAACAGAATACTTAAAATTCTGGGACGAATTGTTGAACAATGGCGGCTTCATAATTGGAATCGGCTTCGGCTAAAAGAGAAAAAAACAAGGCATATGAAAAAAGCTTGGCTCAGTGCCCAGTGACAAAAATGGCGGCTCACAGTATTTGATTAAATGCTTTGATTTGTGATTTGTGATTTGTGATTTTGTGATTGAAATTTCTTTTAGGTTTTTGGAAGATCAAGCGAGTATTATTATCCTATGAATATGGAAGTTTGCAAGTTGAACACTTCAAATCCCTTTTCCACGTAATTCAAAAGAAAAAACAAAATCCATTTTCCACGTAATTCAAAAAAAAAAAAACCCCTTTTCAACTCAATTTTCATCTTTTAAATCTTTCTTAAAGTAACAGTTATGAATTCTCAAAAAATAATGATAATAATAATATTTATGATTAATTTTAGATTGGATTCGCTATGGTTTTATTTTATTTTATTTTATAATAGCTTACTTTTTAGGAAGGCTGGAACATATTTAGAAATAAACTTATGAGTTGAAGGTTTTGTCGTTTCAAAAAAAAAAAATTGAAGGTTTTGAATTATTGCTCTTATTTGGAAGTTTAAATATATATTTGAAATTATAAAATAAATTTTGAATTCAACTATATTTAGAGATATTGTGAGTCTTGTTACTTCAATTGAGATAATCATAGATCATTTCACTTTTTAATTGGAACTTTAATAGTTGCAATCTTGTTACTTCAATTCAGATAATCATACATCATTTGACTTTTTAATCAGGAACTTTAATAGGTTTGCAAAAGAAAAAAGAATCTTAATTTGGGTACTAAGTCAACCGAGGGCTATGCTATTATTGGTTTTTTTTTTTTTTGTAAGCAAACGTTTTTTAAATCAATAATTCATTTGAATTTTAATAAAAATGAATTAATTTAGACTGCCATTTATATTGTTAATTTAATTTATTTTAAGATTTTTAAAAAAATCATTTTATTTTAAATCACTTAAAAATTAGTAAGTTTCCAAAATCTCATAATTTATATACACATTTCATCAGATTTCAAATTGGTTTAAAATTACTTGTATAAGTTGATTTAAAAAAAAAAAAAAAACCTGTATAAGATTATTTTGCTCTCAGAATTCAATGAAAATGTAAAAAATATATAATGTCATTATTTTAGGATGATGAAATAAATGAACATTGTTAATAATACGAATGATAGATATAAAAAAGGAGAAATTGTTTTTTTAAATTATTTTATTTTATTTTTACGAGTGAAGTAATTAATGAAAAGGTTGTGGAGACATTAATGATGGAAGTTTAGGAGAGAAATAAAGATTGCCTTAAAAAAAAGAGAGATATGAGATTGGCTCTATCTATTTAATTCAAGCATTTTGGACTTTTAGTAATCGTCATAAATGGGAATTTTATTCTGAAATAAATAAGGCTTATTTATTTATATTTCTGCCGAATAAGGTAAAGGTACTTCCAATTCCAATATTATATTCATAAATGTCAACATTGAAAAAATATTCATTTTAGATTGGCACAATTTCCTAAATTTTCTTGCGCATGTATCCTCGAATTTTCTGCAACCCTTTTTATATTTTGCGAGGTTATTGTATTTGTTTTTATATCTAAAGTATTAAAGGTAAGCCATTGTAGGAAAAACAAATATATTTGTTTATATATGTAGTTTATGTATTTGTTGTCTCCATTATAATTTAATTTTTAAAAATATGTTTTAGTACAATTTTTAAATGATTAAAGGTTCGTATCTCAATTTTAAAATATAATATTTTTAGTTAAAAGTTCTGTAAGGAATGAATATCCTTAAGATATTATATAGGATTTGTTAGAAATATTTTCTCCTATTTATTAGGATATCTATAAGATATTATAATTTTTATGGAGTATATTTAGAAAGTTAAATGAAAAATTAGGTTTTCTCAAATTTATCATATATCACTTTGAGATAAATGTTGTTTATTTTGACTTTTGGTGGAAAGAAAGTCACAAGTATTTGTCAGTGCATATTGTTTTGGAAGTCTTCAGCAATTTCGTCTGACATGGGCTTCAATCCTTCAACATTTTTTTTCTTGAAGAAAAAAATAGATAATTTGAGGTATCTCCGTATTTATAGTTGGTGGTTTTTATTTGTGTTCATTTCAAATCATTTGTCAAAAATAATTGATTATTCAACTTTGTATTAATTAATTGTATCCGCTTGGTGGGATTTAGTAAATTCCACAGCATTTGAGGCAGAGAACCCATGGTTCAAATTCATGGAAATTTATGGTGGTTTTGTTTCCACTTATTATTATCGTCGAAAATGAAAATTCTTCTGATTTTTATTTTCTTCATCGTGGTAACATGATTCGTGTACTGCATTAGCAGTATATTTTCATCGTATGAGGGTAGCTAGATTTGTATGGTGTAATATATTTTGTTTGGAGCTGATCCGACCACAAGTTGATTATTCGTGAAGTCCATGTGATTTGTGGTGTACTAATGCATTTAAAAATTAGCAATTATTTGTATAATGCATATTCAACACCGTTATATTATGGTTTGTAACGTGACAACAATAGTTTGACGATTCATGAAATGCAATAAATTTGGTATATTCAGTTTTTCAATTCCATGATAAGATCGACAACAAATGTAGCATTTGTGTGAACTACATGCAATAACTTTCTTTAGATGTGTATTTACATACTCAACTTGAGTAGTTAATAATAATATCATTAAGATATTTTTGTAGTATTCGTCAGATTTAACTTTTGATATTATTTATGTATTCTCACATATTTATTAGGATATTTATGAAATGTTATTTAAAATTTATTAGGAGATCTTTAGGATTTTATTTTTTTTTTTTATTTTATTTTTTTTTTTTAATTATAGGAGTTTATTTTTTATTTTTTTTTAGATTACAATAATTGGAGGTGGGAGACTCGAACCAATGACTTCTTGGGTCATTGAATTTACATCGATGCCACTAAGCTATTGCTCTTGTTGGCAATTATAGGAGTTGATATTTCATCTATTATATAAAACTAGATCTTTGACAAATGTATTGATTTTTTTTTGTACATAAGCATCCAAATATTTCATTTTTACTTTTAAATTATAAAACTAGTTTTCACATGATATGCTCAGGGGCTGTTTGTTTGACATATTTAGATAGTTTTTTAGTTAAGGAGTTATATTGAGGAGTTATGTTGAGGAGTTAAAAATTGAGAATTGTGTCAGAAACTCATTTGGATGTAGTTTTTGTATAGAGGAGTTAGAGTCAAAACTTTATTTGGATGTAGATTTAAAAATGAGTAGTTATTTTTAGTAGTTAAAAAAATGATTAAAAATAAATGGTTGAAAATGAGTTATTTTGATTGATTTGAAAGGAATGATTAAAAATAAGTGGTTAGAAATGATTGAGTAGTTATAAATGAATGATTAAAAATGAATGGTTAGAAATGAGAGTTATTTTTAAAAGTAAAAATAAAGAAGAGTTAATAAAAACTCGTTTGGATGTAATTTTTAAGGAGAAGTTAGTAAATCCTAGAACTAACTCCTCCCTAAATATGTCAAACAAACAGCCCCTATAAGTTATATGTGTTCATATAGTTTTAATAGTGATAACTTTTGGTAAATTCTAATTATTTAGTCATAATTAATTCAGAAGAATTAAATTAATTGATTAAAAAAAACATAAACGACCAAAACCGTGCTCGAGTAAAATTCCAATAATAAATATCTAAAACTTATAGACCAATTGTGAACTAAATTAAAAATTCATAAATAAAAATGTAAGATTATGAAATCTATAAACCAAGTAAGAGACGAAAGTACAGTTAACACGATCATACGTAAAATCCAAACATGACCTTTCTATCATTTGGAGTTTTTTTTTTCAACAATATTTAATCAAATGTATAACCTCTTCATTTATCATCTTCCGAATCGAGCTGAACCTTGTTCATAATAGTATTTTGCCTAACCAAATAATAATAGTCATTTTTAATTAGATTTAGAAGCACCAAAAAGTGATTTTTATAAAATATAGGTTAAAATAAAATTTTGGTCTCTCAACTATCATTTTTGTTCCATCTTGGTCCCTAAACTTTCAAAAGTTCAATTTTAGTCCCGTAACTTTGCAAAAAGTTTGAAAACAATTCTTGGGTTAAGAAAAAAGTAATCATGGCTTAAATTTTGATGAGTTTGGCAAAAAAATAATTTTAAAAAAAATCCAAATGACTATAAATATTCACCATCCAAATGACTTAATGAATTTTAGGACTATCCAGTTGGTTTTGAAGTGGAAGGGGAAAATGGGTGAAAGAGGGAGGAAGAAGATGGTGAAAAAGAAGATGAAAATCATTTTGAATCTTTTTGTTTTTAATTTTTTGTCAACTCATCAAAATTCAAATAATTTTTAAAAGCTTTTTGTAAAGTTGAGGGACTAAAATTGAACTTTTGAAAGTTTAGGAACCAAAATGAAACAAAGATGATAGTTGAGAGATCAAAATGGTATTTTAACCTAAAATATATAGTTAAAAAAAACACCTTAAAATTCTTTGTGAGTAAGCATTAAAAGCACATTGAAATGAAAACTACATAATCAAACATCAGAAGTGTAATAAGATGTTAAGCACCTAGTACTATACTAAAGTGCATATGATTAAAGTTAACACAATTTTTTCTTCTTCTAAAGTACCTCCAAGAACAGATTCTGGGTGAATAATACATCGATTGCAAAACGATTGCCGGTCAATCAGCTCTCTTACTTTCATCGCCAATGGCAGAGTTATCTTTAGCCGAAGTGTTCTGCTCGGACAGCATCTTCAGAACATTGACCAATGCTTTTAATTGATCCCATATGTTGAGGCCGTACATAGCTTCAACAAGTGACATTTGAAACTCGAATGCGTTATCTGCAACAGGATACTAATCCAGAAAGAAAACAAACCCCTTTCAATACGAACGTACAGAAGGCAACAAGAGTTGAACTCAAATCGCAATATATATTCCCAAATAACTAAAAAGTTACGGCTTTGAGTCTCTCAAATGTTGTTGAATTCCAAAAAAGAAAAAAAAAAACCTCTAATCTCTCACCGTAAGAGGCTTTGGATGCTTGGTTTGAATGTATGGCCACCACCTATCCTCAACAACAGCTTTGACAAGACAACAAGCTCGTAATCCTTCAACGCCCGCAAATCGACCAAATCCACTCTCTTTTACGCCACCGAATGGCAAGGACTAAAAATCAAGAGTCCTTATTATAAAAGTAGCACAAACCATAAATAGTATAGATCTATCTAACTATGATTGTGGTTTGTTACGTAAAATAAACTATAATGCAGTGAAAACCGAAAGTCCACATATTGATATAAGTTTTTCCAGCCAAATTTAACACGTGATATTTAATAGCCCAATAACACTAAAAAATTCTCCCTAAAGGATACACGAGTAATCCTAAACTATGAGGACATGTTTACATAAGATATATTTAAATATGAATTTCAGCATTTTCATACCTAAACGGAATCAAAGTTATGCCTACACTCAATCGCCAAAAGTGTAATTTTCTGAAATAAAATTACTAGCTATTATATGTCCACACATTTACATGCTTAGAAAAATATAAAGTTTTTCCCTCAAAACTTGTTCTTTTTTAAAAATTTCTTTCTGAGTCAACGAATTTCTCAAACAAGCTAATTTCAATAGGTAAAACAGATTAACAACTAAAAGTGCACAACAAATGACAATAATGTCTAACAAGGGGCAATGCGGCCAGAGAATCAACATGTGTTTGATAAATGTACCAACATAGTATAGTAACTGTGCCAAACATGAACTAGTAAACAAGACTAAAACATCCATGCAGCAGAGAGAATTTTACCTGACACAAATAATTTGTGGCAAAGTCGTTAATTGCAACATTTCCAGAACGTATCTGCGAAGCGATATTCTTGGCACGCTGCTGACTGCCAGAAAACACAGAACAGCCAAGCCCAAATCTTGAATCATTTGCAAGCTTCACCGCCTCATCGTCCGTACTGAACTTCATTATAGGCAGGATTGGTCCAAATGCCTGTATGCCACCACTGAGTTAGCACATTTTCTTAACTTTGAAAGCTGAGCAACTGAGTTTTATGTCAACTAGGAGCTAGAGGGTTCACTACCTTATTTTTCCTAGGGACCAATTCAACTGCAAATTTAATATAATAGATAAGATGGCCAGTTATACACCAGACCAACTCATGAAATTAAGAAAATACACTGAAAGATTAGACCGCACTTAATAACTATCATTTTTGGTGTTTTCATTTTGAAATTATGCTTGTTTCTTCCCAACTTTAGGGTAACCTTTTCGCCATCCTTCAAAACACATTTGTATTCTAAGCCAATTTTTAAAAACAAAAGCAAGTTATTAAAGTCACATATTTCTTTTCCCCAAAATTTGGCTTGATTTTTGGAAACGTTTTCAAAATGTAGATAATAAAACATGAGAATTATAGGAGGAAAAAATGTTTATAAGCTCTATTTTCAAAACCAAAAAACAAAATGATTTTCAAATGGGTCTTAGCTATTCTTTGTATTTTAAAATTTTTAACGAACTTTCTGTAGCTAAATACAAACAAAAGCAGAACATAATCAGTCAGTATTAAGTTAGGTTCCAGGATTTATTTTGAAGAATTATTTAACAAAGTATAATACTTTTTTTAACCAGGAATGAGAGCTTCACCCACTACATACCTGGGACACGCACGCCCGTATTAAGGCCAAAACTAGGAAGACGCCAATAGATTTTACAATTAAGCTCTCTCGTGGCTATCAAACTTGAAACCTCAAAAAAAAAACATACCTTGGAGTCCCCAAGCTTCAACAAACAAAGCCCCCCTTGGGAACAACAAAATATAATATAGGCCAACTAACACATGAGAATTACCGCAGAAAGGTTCCCATGATGGCAATTTCTCCTAGTTGCTGCCGTCTATGTTACAATGGTGAGGATTCACAAGATCACATCTTTAACCTATGTACTTGGGCAGAAGCTTTTTGGAGTTATATATGTGGGTTTTTTGGATGGTCCCTTGTTAGGCCAAAGGATCTTCCCACTCTTCTTTGTTGTGTGATTCAGGGACACCCCTTCAAGAGTATCAAAGAGACTTTGTGGCTAAATTTTGTCTATGCTTTTTTTTGGAAGTGGTGGCTGGAACGAAATAATAGGATCTTCAACTCAAAGCATCTTTCACATCTTGATCTCACAGAATCCACCATTCATACAGGGTTATATTGGAGCCATCATCTCCCCCCTTTTTGTACCTATGATTTATCTTTTCTTTTCTCTCATTGGTATCATCTTCTATAATGTTTTTGATAGAATTCTTTTTGTACTTTTTTCAACATATCAATGAAAAGTTACTGTTTCCTATATAAAAAAGAAATAATATAGGTCGACTAAAAGGAACTTCCTTAAAATCTATTTCATGAAAAAGAGCATGTCGGATATTGCTACCTCCTCTTGCATTAACTTCATGGTATGGTTGACATCAACAATAACAGTAGGTGGGAAATATTGATCCACGGCACCTTCTGGCAAATGTCCAAAAGTTCCACGAGCAACAACTTTTGCCCCACTGTCTAAGGCCTCATTTACAAGGCTTTGAAGTTTCTCAGACTGCTCTTGCGTACAGATGGCACCCATATCATATTTACCGGCTAACGGAGGACCCTGAAAAACATTTTTGAGAAGAAAGTCTCGTCTTTCAATTATAAAATAAGATTCAAACTTTTTGTATCAAGTATTTGTTCAACAGGTGAAGAGTAAGACTTAGTGGAAACTAGGTTTTCAATCAGAACAGATGGAATATGAGATGCAACCAAGGCGGTATACAAACAAAATAGACGATGCATGATTATTCGACCACAAGTACATTTTGCTGAAAGGTATGAAGCATAAATAACAACAAAATTAGTGGGCAAGAGTCAAAGGAGCCCATGTTTAGCTGATTTAGAAGAGCGTATCCTTAAATTTGCATTATTAAATTATTACCATCGAAGTAGTGGGCTTACGTAAATTCTGCTGTTGTGATTGACCAATGACTTCTTTTTTCTGTTTATTTTTTTTAAAAGCGAATGTGTTTTTTAACAACATCATAGATTGACCCTAGTGGTCAAGAGGGTCTGGAGAACTAAGAGGTGATGGAGTACACGTGCCACCTGCCTAAGAATTAATTGTCTATAGGTTTCTTTGACATCCAAATGTTGTAGGTCAGGCAAAATGTCCGGTGAGAATGATCTAGGTGCATGCAAGCTGGCCCGAACACTCACGAATATCAAAAAAAGTGGATGTGTTTTTTCTACCAACAGTTCAGATTCTAAAGTTGATGACCTCCCATTTTTGTCCTTGGAAATTTATCCCTCGAGGTTTTAATTCGTGCATTCCTTGAATTATGGAAAGATGGTTCTCAAACCCATTCCAGAAGTCATTCGGCTTAAGTCTAATTCATTTCAAAATTTGTTTCCTCGTCTACATAGACTTCCTTAAAACCATAATACTTTTAAGTCTCATCTTAATACTTAAGATCTTTGAGGGCATTGGGTTTTCATCTCAAACGGCTCTAATTCACGACTTATACCTATCTCTTATTGTCGATAGAAGAATAAGGTACAGCAATCCTAGTTGTCCCTTGTAAATCTTCTTACTGGCTTCAATGAGTTTCTTTTTTGCATCCTTCTTTTCTTTCTTTAAACTTCTTTTGATTTAAATGTGTAGCAAAATTCATACTTTTCTGTGGAAGTTATTTTATCGAAAAATTGAGCATTTTCCATTGAAGTGAAAAACACTTACCACACCCTATGAGGCCACAAGAAATTACTAAGAAACTCTAAGACTTTATCTCTGTGGAAGCTCACATTATAAATTCAGTTTCAGCTGCCATCCCTAAGGTTCGATTTGCAAGATATGGTGCACATTCAAAATGTCTCGTACATGCAGAACATAAAGTAGAAATTTGACATCAGAACACCACATAATCCCTATATCACAGCAGAAGGATGCACAGAATTTAAATATATATAACCTAATAACTAAGATGTTACAGGATCGAATCCCTCACCCCCAATATTGTTGAATAAAATAAAATAAAACTCATACTTACAACTGTTATAGCTTTTATACGTCCAGATATTTTATCCACAAACGACGAATAAATGTTCTTGTGGACATAAAATCTCTCAGCTCCAGTACAGTTATGTCCACTTGATGTAATAGATGCCCTGAGAGCAACGTTTACAACCTATATAAGTAAAGAAACTCCCGTTAGTACTCAATGACATGGAATTACACTAATTGAATACAGCTACTTGTATGAAGTAAACTTGATGAGTATTCATACGTGATCCAAATCTACATCCTCACACACAATAAAAGCGTCCTTTCCACCCAGCTCAAGAGTAACCGGAATAAGTGTGTCAGCAGCAGTTTTCATAATCTGCAAGGAGTCATGCCAAAGGAGTCATGCCAAATATCGGTGTTTAGATAGGATTCTAGATAACACTTTTACTTTATCAATGAAATTTTTTTTGTTTCCTATTATTTAAAAATAAAGAAAAAACATAGGCAATCTTCTTCATTCTGATCCTATTGTAGAATAACATAACAACACAACAACTTCTTCTTTTTTTTATGAAACCGGGAAATCAAAGCTTTGCTCCATGATACCCGGGGTAACCATTGCCCATCCCTAGACTAGGAACCGGGATACATCGAAGGAATGGAGGTACGAGAGATGTCTACAAATTAATATTGCAGGTGAGTCTCGAACCTGAGACCTTGAGGGGAGCACACCTTCAAAGCCCAAGCCCGTCATAACTACACAATAGTAGAAAATCTCTTTGCCATAACTTTTTAACCCATTGATATTTGTTCTGCTAAATCTCCAAACTCATTCCTAAGCAACTGCATCAACAAAGGACAATAACCAAAAATATAAAAGTAAAAAAATATAATATTTCAAACTAGAAATAGTTCATACCATTCTACCCACACCCGTAGATCCAACAAATATCATTTTGTCTACTGAAGATACTAGTGCTTCCCCTGTTTCAGCAAACCTGATAAAAGATCACAAGTGGAATAATGAACATCCAAATGAAAATCATTCAAATGAAAATTTAAAATATGTACCCTGTTATGACATCGACCAAACTCTCAGGAGCTCCAACAGCAGCAAGTGCAGCTTGGATAATCCTAATGTAGAAGCATCCTGACCAACTTGCATTTTCTGAGACCTATAATTACAACCAATTGTATGACATTAAAACAAAACCAGTATGAACAAAATTGGTTCATTGAAGAAGAGGATCAATTTGAAACTGCACCTTTCCAAATTCCTCATTTGAAGCACAAAGAAAGCTCAACAAGTTTTTTTCCTTCTTATTTATTTATTTTTGGTAAAGAACCGAGCTTCCATTGAGAAATATGAAAGAAAAAGCTCTACAATATGGAAATTTGTTAAGGATATGTATCCTAACGATGCATGACATCTTAAGAGCAGGCTAGGGCAAGTGCATGAATTGTTGGAGTGGTAGGAGATATGAAATTTGCAGTAAGTAGTTGCCGATAGACCATGCATGAAAAGGTAATCAATCTCAAAAGAGTTAAAGGAACCTTTAAACTTTAATACCTTAACTATAATGCCATTTCCAGCAAAGACTGCTGCAAGCACTGGATTGAAAAGGTTATGGAATGGATAGTTCCATGGGACTATTGCCCCAATAACTCCAAGGGGATGAAATTCTACGCGGGCTTTCTTGTGAAAGGTTGCCCTTCCACATGATCTGCAAATGGAAATAGGTTACGAGATCAAAGGCATAATGAAATTAATCGTCAAGAAATTTTAGGTGCGCTCTTCTTAATCAAAATATAATCCAAATCCACATAACTAGGGACATTTGGACACTATCATTTTCACAGTGACAAGTTGCATGTCCAGCGGGAAGGTCTGGTGCTAGGTTTTTTTTTTTAGGTTATTAGTATTTAAGAGCAACAAAGAAACGACTAGATGCATGAGCCACTAAGCTGGTAAAAGGAAAGAAAGAAGTAATTCATTGCTGTGAAGAAAAGTTAAAAGAAATTGTGAAGAAACCTGGCGTAAAGAATATGTTGGTTGTTATAATTAAATTTACTCCAACTCATCAACTTAACCTTTTGAATTGGTTGGTGATGTAAAATGTTTCAGCATGATATCAAAGTAGAAGGTCATGAGTTCATAACACTACCAAGTTGTTTTATCTCCAATTAAATTGATTTCCACTTAATGGGTATTCTCAAATTTTCAAGCCCACAAGTGAGGGGGAGTGTTGGTTGATATAATTATATTTACTCCAACCATAAACTTAAGTTTTAGAGTTGATCGGTGATTTAACATGTTTCAAAAAAATGTTATTAGTGTCAATACCATATTTTCAAGAGGGAAAAAATGTAAGTGAAAAAAGAGAATACCGACTCTCAGGCTTCATCCATTTCTCACCCTCTGAGAGAAGCCAAGTAATCTTTTCACATGTCGCCATTATTTCTCCCATATTAGCATCCACTATTGTTTTCCCAGTGTCACGGGAGGAGATCCTAACCCAAATGGTAAATAATTAGAACGACGGAAAATATCCACATGGCTGCTTGTCCCACTTTTTACTCTTGTAGAATATAAAAGAACAAAAATCTATAGTATATCAAAATGAAAGGATCTTACTCGCAAATAAGCTCTTGATGTTCAATTATATACTTCAAAAGTATCCGTAAAAACAAACGCCTTTGCTTGAAGCTACTTTTGGCCCATTCTGTCTGTGCTTTCCTGGCTGAAGCAACACGCTCCTTGACCTATACATAGGAATTAACAGTAACACAATAAGTTTAATCGACCACTTCAGTTTCTATCTGCCCCTTTCATTTAGCAATAAATACTTCTGATAAATGATGCCATCAATATGAGAAATACTTATATTATATAGAGATGGCAACTAGATGAATGAAAGAGAAAAAATGAGGTGGTGTTCTTTTGAATTAGAGAGTTGACTAGTCCTAGTCCTACTACCATCGATTATCAAAAGAATGAGGGAAAAAAGACCATGGGGGAGGATTGTGACGAAGATACCACAAGACAACGTGCAAGGGCCTGGTATATATAGGAAGATAAATCAAGTAGACTATGGTGGAACGATATGAAAAACTCTCATCCATTCAAACTCAACTGAAATAATAAGACACGTGCTACAATTTTAACTACAACATGAATGAAACTGTTGTCAGCCAGCAATAAGTACCAACCTCTTCTCGCGACAATGCAGGAAAAAAGCCCAAGTATTTCATAGTTGCAGGCTCATAACATTGGACTTTCTTGTCTTGCTGTTGCGTCTTGACCCTAGGTGGTATCTGTTCAGTAATCACCATCCAAAATTATAAAATCAGATAGTTGGACCTTGGACAATTGGAAACAAAATTCCTTGCCTTCTGCAAGCTTAGATGTGGTGGGAGAATGAATGGTTCTTATTAGCCAATAAATAACGTTAGCCTCAATCATTACAATTTTCAGAATAAAGCTTAAGAAAAAAAAACTAGTTTTCAAAGTCGTATTAGTGTAAGTCAGTAATTCGCTTAAACCAGGTTCAAGGCCATCCTTCTAAAGAGTATAGGCTTCAAAGCCTGATATATAGTTTCATTATTTTCTTTGAAATAAGGGTAACTACACCTATCCCTAGGCCAGGCACCGGAGACATCGAAGAAATAATGTCACAGGTGAGTATCGAACCTAGAACCTTAAAGGAGCATACCTTCAAAACCGAAGTTTTCAACCACTGTGCCACCCCTTTGAGACGATATATAGTTTCGTTATAAAAATATCAATAGACAATAGCTAGCTCACATTCATATACCTCACTACTAAACAGTGTATATTGCATCAAAGTAAGAGAACGCCAACTTCTTACAAAACTTAAGCTTGGAAATGAAAGCGGCATGACAACCTTACTTGAACAGGATCTGTTCTATAGGTTGTACTATTGGAAATGGAAGAGGCATGTATTTTCTTTTTGGAAACGGGTAAATTGGAGCTTTGCAACAAATGAAACAAACATGTATCATTAAATATAATCACTAAATCAATCATAGAATCTCTTCTGGAATAGAAATTTCACATATCTCGGTACTAAGCAGCGTACTTTAAATCGAAGCTACGCAGAGTTCAAAGAATCGAAGCCTGAGACGGTAGTTCCAGGTCAAGTTCACATAGATCCACACTAAACAGTACAATTAAACTCAAAGTGAGAGAATGCAGACTTGGTACAAACAAAAAAAACAGTCGCTCAAATAATCAAAGCCGAAAACGGTAGTTCCGGAATAGAAATTTCAAGAACATACTCAAGCTTACATATCAGCGTAGTGCAAATCGAAGTAAGAAAACACCGACGGCGAGTTTAAACTTAAAGAATCAAAGCCTGAGACAGTATTTCCAGACTAGTAATTTCAAGAAATGACTCAAATTCACATATCGCAGTACCAAACAGTGCAGTAGTGTGAGAATGCGGAGTTATCACCAAAACTCTTCGCATCGCTAAAATCAATCGCAGAATCAACGGAAGTTCTTACATATATGTAGCTGTTCTCCTGCGTCTGATTCCCGTCGTCCATAACTGGAAGAACATTCATCAAACACGAAATCAAAACGGAAACAGAGAGTGAATTCAAAATCAAAATCAAAATCATTGGAATATAGAGAGAGAGAGAGAGAGGAGTAGATTCGTCACCGTCGGATGCATCGACTTCGATCGACGGCACATTGGGAGGGATGAGCATCAAGAGAAACCTGCAGATCGCGTAAGCAATTCCTAGAACGATCAGAGACCACCAAAATGCCATGGCGAGGATGATGAAGAACACGTTCTTCAATAACCTCTCGGAATCTACAGATTGTCGATGAAGAGGAAGTAGAGAAATGGGAAGAAAGAATATCTTAGCAGCAGGAGAGAGATCGCGGGAAAAGACGAATCTGCATAGGTTGGGCCTCATCGATGAATCTTTATTTATTACATCCAGAGATTCCATTTTACCAACGCTGCCGGGCCCGGCCACCTGCCCTAATGGGCTGTCGATGCTTGGGTGGAGATTAAAAAAATTTCGGAAACGGGGACAGGAAATGTATTTTTCTCAAATTATGACTATATTTATATTTTGTATTTATGTTATTTTATTTTTTAATATATATACACGTACGAAAAAATCTTTTAAAATTTAATGTATAATTGAAAATTAATAAATATTTATCATTAAAAGTTAATTAGGGTTAATTAATTATTTAGATGATTTATCAAAAAAAAGTTATCGAAATTAAGATTTAAAAAATATTAAATGGAAGAATTAAAAAAATGACATGGATGTAGAAGGTAAAGTTATACTCGCCCCGCCCTATAGTCATCTCTAATTATAGTCAATGGGGGTATGTATTCTAACTCAAGACCTCTTATGTCTGGTTCCAATAATTTAGTGGTTTGAATGATATCACATGAAAACCGTATTTAAATAAGGTTGCTTATTTGAATAAGATTATTTGTAAAAATGGTTGAAAAAAACACGTTATTTACATGAGAAGTTGCGTTAATACATCGTTTGGATAAGGTTTTTTTAAGGAAATCATGTAAGAAAAAAACTTGTTTTGTGAAGTGATTGTTGAAAAACTTTGTTAGGATAAGGTTGTTTGATAGGAGAGATTGGAATACAAGGTTGAAAAATGTGAGGTTGGGATAATTTTTTTCTACCTTAAAAAAACTTCGGTAAATTGTACCCATGTTTCTTCGGCTCGACTTTCCTTTATTCATGTATGTGCTTGTTTATTCATTAAAATGCTACTTTTTAGGGTAGTTTGTTTATGAAAATTCAAAATGGTTCAAAAGTGAGCTCAAGCCATGTGTAATTAAAAAAAGTAATAGCTCAACAACGTCGATATATACCTATGAATCAATAGGTCATAGACTTGATATTCCACCCTATTATTGAACTGCAAAAACTAACTCACATGTAGAACATGGTAATAATGGTGATTCTCATTGTAGAAGTATACAAAAAAAAAACCGGAACTAAGCGAACAAGTCATCACATAGCCAACCCAAATCCACAACTCTCAATTTGCCTATCCAAACAAAGAATCAACATATATTAATGGCTACCAAAAGACGAAAACTTAAAACAAATCAAGATCTTAAAATCCTTGGACCAACGGGCTAACACACAAAATGATGTGTAATTCATATTTTTCATATTTTTTTATATGTATTCATGAATGTTCGGGACAATTTGCATGCAACTCGATTAATATCACATGACAACTATTTGACCGTACAACATTTAGATGTGAAAAAAATTAATAATAAATTAACTCGAAAACCATCTTCCGCTTATAAAATCAATTGACTTTTAAGAAATTTTGGGGGGTAAATCATTAACCATAAGATTCTCCAAGGGATAAGATTCAAGTGAAGCAATAAAATGAAGAGTCAGGAGATCCACTCATTTCCCAACGAGCCAAACACCAATGTTGTTAAGGTATTGCATTTGTTGGCATATCTCAACCCAATTCACCCTCAAGCCAGATCCAAACTAAAAATGTCAAGAAAAATAAACAGCACATTGTAGAAGACCATTTTCACAATTTTTAAAGTGACAACATAAATTGAATTCATAATATTTAGAGCTCAATTCCTTTCTTTTATATATATTTATATATATATATATATATATATATAAATAAGTTGATAACATTAATTTCTTGTCCAGCATCCTTCTCTCTCCAACAAAGAAGAACTAAAATGGCTCCGAGCATGTCCTGTCATGCCGCTCTTCATCCTCCGCATGCAGGTTCTTATCCCACCACCCAAACATCCATTCATTCCATTTTCCCTCATTATTAGTATTAATTACCGTCATTATTATCATCATTTACACTCCCAGTGACTCCAAAACACAACAACAAAAATCTGGACAGGGCAAGAAACCTGGTAAAACGAATTGGAATCGCTTCAATTCAATCGTCTCCTCTCGAATCCCTCCGAAATGGGAACTGGGTCAAGCTCATCTGCGGTGCAAGTTTCGAGGTTTTAAAAAAACCCCACAATTTGAAATCTCCGTTTTCAGTCTTCATATTGTAAATGTTTGGGGTTTTTTTTTTTTTTTTCTGTGTAGGATGTGGTTGATATTAGGAATCTCTCCCTTGTGTACACCCTTGCTGGGGGTAAGATTAACCCAATTTTGTGTTCGTTTTGTGAAAATTGAATTTGGGGTGGTGTTGATTTTAGGGTTTGTTGTTGATTTTAGTGGGGATTTTTGCAGTTGATTGTATTGATTGTGCTGCTGATGAATCGGTTGTGAGTGCGGTTAATGAGGGGATTCAAGCTGCAAGAGGGATCGTTGGTGTTCGTAGGCCTTGGGTGATGATTAGCGTCAACGATGACCAAGATCTTCACTTCCGTAAAGCTGGTAATTCTTTGAGTTTTGTTCTTATTTTGAACTTTTCATTGTGTGTCAAATAGGCTCATGATAGATTCAATGTGTATTCAAATGAATGAATCTATTAGATATAAATTTGTTTTTTTTGTGTAACATGGTATTGAGGTCTTGTATCATAATTATTTGAGCCCATTGATAAACATTTCGTTCTTGTTTTTTGTTTAATAAATAAAAACCGTATGGGTTTGATGATCGATTTTAAAAAGTTTAAAACAAAAAACATATTTGATAACTGTTTTTTTTTTTTTTTCAAACATCATATTTTGTTTTGATTTTTTTAATTTTTTACTATTTATTCTCGATTTTTTCATATCTTTTTTTAAAGCAAAAACAAAAATTTGATACTTTTTTAAAAATAAAAACAAAAATCTGTTTTTAAAAGCTATTTTTTTTAGTTTTTAGAATCTCTTTAATGTTTTAAAAATTTTATAAACAAAAACTAAAATTGGGTATCAAACATACCTATTTAAAAAAAAGTAAAAACAAAAATAGAAAACCAAAAACAAAATGATTATCGAATAAGGCATTCGTTTTTTGTTTTTGAGATTTTTGCTTGTTGTTACCGAATTTATCTACAACGGCTTTCATTTTTCTCAATGAGCATTTGAATTCTTAACCAAATTCCTAAATAAAAAAAACATTGGTTTTTTTGGACCTATTTTTTTAGTCTTCGAAGTTTGGAGTTTGAATCTTTTTTTTTTCTTTCAAAAAGTAGGTACACACCAAAGAAACAAATGAATCCATAGGTAGAACTGTTTTTAAGAGTAGTTTTCAAAACTAAATGATTACTTTCAAATTTTTATCTAATAGGTTTCTGAATTTTAAAAAATCTAGAATAGGTGAAGACCTATTAGAATTGATATAATTAAATTTATTCCATATTTAGCTTTTGGGTTGATTGTTGATTTAAATATTGGAGCTGGAGATCATGCATTCAAACCTATGTCGCGTCGTTTTATTCCCAAGAGCTTGAGTTTCTTGTTGAGTGGGAATTTAGCATGATTCAACCGACACAAACTTGAAAATTTTAGAGAACATTTTTTAGGTTTAGAAACCTATTAGACATAATATAGGGTGAACTTGAGTGATGAGTTGATTGTTCTAATGCTAGAGTTTGATCCTGAGGAATGCCCAGTTGACTGTTCAAGGCCTTGTGAAATTGTTTGCCCTGCAAATGCCATCTCACTACATGAAGAAACAATGAAAGAACTTTCACAAGTGGTTAGTTTATTTAAAGTATTGGATGGTGAACTCCAAGAGGTATCAATGATGACTCTGGAGCTAGCTTCAGAACTTCTATAAAGATTAGTGTGGCTGGTTGGGAGTATAAATGCTCGATACTCGATTATTTAAGCGAACTTCATTCGCTTGGTGAACATCTGTCCTCCTTCTTTGCAGGGCGGAGTCATCACGGAGCGCTGTTATGGTTGTGGCCGTTGCTCTCCAGTCTGCCCATATGATAAAATAAGTATGTCATATCACAGATTCAGTTGTTGATTTGCTGGGAAGAATGTACCCTTTGTTTTGCTTACCGTATTTTTATCAATTATAATTCTGTGCTGCTTGGTTGCTAATTTTAATAACTTGTTTCAATTGATGCAGAGCTTGTCACATATGTAAGAGATGCTGCTACTACTGCTAAACTTATAAAACGGGTTGACGTCGACGCGTTGGAGATTCACACGAATGGAAGGTATATATAAAAACTCAATGTTTAGTGTGGCACTTTTGAGAATTACACACTGATCTTTACTTCTAGACAAACCACTTCTTTTCAAGAGCTTTGGGATAAGTTAGGAGACTCATCCAAATATCTAAGGCTAGTAGCAGTAAGTGTTGGTTTTGAGGCTATTGTTTCTTTTAAAATTTGATTCATTTAGCCATCTTCCACTTGCTTATATGGTATATAAACTTATACTTATTTCAGATAAGCCTTCCTAATATTGGGGACTTAACAGTGTCTACAATGAAAACTATGTACTCGACAATGGAATCTCGGCTCCATTGTTTGAACTTATGGCAGGTCTGCCTCAAACTTCCAAATGAATAACAATTAACTTATACATAACTAAGTTCTCAAACTTATATTTGTCTTCACAATCGTCGTCTCGTTGAATCATTTGAATGAAGTTAGATGGACGCCCGATGAGTGGAGACATTGGACGAGGTGCCACAAGGGAAACAATTGCTTTTGCTGCCCAGTTAGCTCTTTCCAGCAATCGTCCTCCCGGTTCGTGTACCGATCCCATCCCATGAGGCTCATATTCATGTCACTTCACTAAACGAGCTTCTTGTTTCCTATGCAGGCTTCCTTCAACTGGCTGGTGGCACAAATTTTCACACTGTTGATGGCTTGAAGAAAAAGAGACTTTTTCAATCCATATCAACTATTAGTAAGTTTGATATTTCACCGTTTCTCATTTACTTCAATCGACAGTTTCACAATGCTGGTTTTTCATTCTAGAATCAAACTCCTTACATTTAGAGAATTCGACGATCGAAGAGTTATCGGCTAAATCACCCAGTTCGTTACACGCGTTGATAGGTGGTATTGCTTACGGAGGCTATGCTCGAAAAGTAAGTTAGTATGCACATTGGCGTATATATCGTTATGAAGTTCGAATTTTCTGAGTTTAAAACTCTTCTCTATGGTCTATGTTGTTTTGTTCAGATAGTTGGAAGGGTCTTGAGTTCAATGCAAACACAAAATGGAGATGCCAATATTGAAGACTATCCGGATTATCTCTTGGCTGCACTTGTGGAAGCCTTGGCTTTGGTGGGAACTGTCAAATGTTATGATCCTTCTCTGATCAGCTCAGCAAAAGCTAACTGATCCTAAAGTTGTCGGTCGTAATTCCGAACCACACTTCCAATACCGTGGTTATGGTTATCGTAGTTGCTTTTTTTACGTCGACTAGTCTGGCAAAAAAGTTCGAGAAATCCGTAGTGTCACCGTTTTTATGTCAACTACCTAGGCAATCAAAATCCTTAGGGGGAGGGACCTTAGACCTCTGCAACAAACTCAATAGATCAATTTTCTGCCGTGCAAGATCAGTGGAAGCGGCAGCACGAGTCATGTTTAGAATTCAAAGAGTCGTCAAGGTCTCGCTCTGATATCACGTTGTTAGAAACTTTGTATCAAATTTGTAAAGAATATTTTGAAGAATAGATGATTTTAACGGCTAGATAATGTAAGTTGATGAAATTAATACAAATTGTCATGACAATTCAAGAAGTCTGTTGGCTTATCTCTTAGGGTTGTTTGTTTGACATATTTAGATAATTTTTGGGTTAAAGAGTTATATTGAGAAGTTGTATTGAGTAGTTAAAAATTGAGAATTGTGTCAAAAACTCGTTTGGATATAGTTTTTGTGTAGAGGAGTTAAGAGTCAAAATCTTGTTTGGAAGTAGATTTAAAAATAAGTAGTTATTTTTAGTAGTTAAAAAAGAAATGATTCAAAATGAATGGTTAAATATGAGTTATTTTGATTGATTTGATAGGAATAATTAAAAATAAGTGATTAGAAATAATTGAGTAGTTATAAATGAATGATTAAAAATGAATGGTTAGAAATGAGAGTTATTTTTAAAAGTATAAATGAGGAGGAGTTAATAAAAACTCGTTTAGGTGTAGATCTTGAGGAGAAGTTGATAACTCCTAATATTTGTTCTTACTTAACTATGTCAAACAAACAGTCCTTTAGGGAGTGATTGGGACAAAGAGATTGATAATTATTATGGGAAGAGAAAATGATAATTTGTATTTTGAGTGAAGAAAATAGTTATAGGAATAATCATTACTGGTGTTTGAGTGAATAAAAAAAATAATATGTATAAAAAAAACAAAAAAGTAGATGTTGAGATAATAAATAAAAATGATTATGGGTAGATTAAAAAATGGCTAGAGAAAAGAATGAGATTATTGAAAAAATGATTATCCATAAATAGCAAAATGACTCTCCTCATAATCATTTTATCTTTTTTGCTCCAAACACACTTCTCTCTCTCACTTTTTTTTTTTTTTTTTGAAATAACACACTTCTCTTCTCTCAACCATTATCTAAACGGTAATGAGAAAATTACTTTTTTTAATGTTTAGGTTTGGGATTTAGTTTAAAATTTGTCTATATATTTCAAAATTGAATACAAAAATTTTAGGCTTGATGCGTTTTTTTAGTTTACTTTTATTATATCAATATATTAAAATTTAAAATCAATCTAATCAACATTTTAGTTAATATTACTTTACGTAATTAACTATTTTGTTATCTCGAAAACTGTTGAAAGATGGAAATTCAAATTTTCTAAATTTTTCATTTAATAATGAACCCAAGAATGGGTTTAAATAGAGTAGACCTAATTATAAAAGGAAAATATAATATCTAATCATAAAAATGAAAAATAACTTAATCATAAAAGGAAAATATTCTACCTAGTCATAAAAGGAAAAGATAGAAAATAATATTTAATTTAATTCTAAAAGGAATAAATAATTAAAAAGATGAAAAGACAATTTTACTAAAATTAAAATAAACCAACATTCCCCCTCAAGCTGGATTGTATATGGAATACAAGCGAAGCTTGGAGTTAAATTAATTAGAGTTGGTCTTTCGATGATGATGTGCCAATTGTGATGATGATGCGCCATTTGCCATGATGATGATTGAGATGTTGATGCGAGGGCCAATTGAGAATACTGATTGTCATGACCAATTGGGAATGCTAGTCAGTAGGAAAGGAGATGTTAGGACCGACTAGGAAAAGGATATGCCAGGGCCGCTTGGGAAAAGGAGATGTCAGGGCCACTTGAGATTAGGAGATGCCAGGGTCAGCTGAGAATAAGAGATGTCAGGGCCACTTGGGAAAAGGAGATGTCATGACCACTTGGGAATAAGAGATGTCAGGGCCAGTTGGGAATAAGAGATGATGTAAGAAAAAATTCTTTTGAAGAATATATATATATTTTTTTTAAGGAGGGTAGAATATTGGTAATGAAATTTTGGATTTTCTAGGATTTTATAAAATGAGAACATAAAGATTTGAATGAAGAAATTCTTAGAGGATTTGGAGGGAAAGAAGAAGATTCTCGAGAAAGATTTGGAAGAAAAAAACACGTGGTGATTTTGGAGTTTTTTTTTATTGAAAAAAAAAAGATAAGGAAGATTATGGAAAAGATGGAAGTTTAGGAGGGGAAGAGAAAAAGTTTTGAGAGGATAATTTTTTATTTTATTTTTATTTTTAGGTTTTGAGATGAAGAAAAAAATTGGAGATTTGAGGAAAAATTTATTTGTTCGTTTGTTTGTTTTTTTTCTAAAAGAGGAAGAAGAGGAAAATGATGAAGAAAAAGTTTTTTACAAAAAGAGGAAGAAGGTGATGGAAGACTAGAGAAAAATTTTACTTGGATCGAAAGAAAAAATTTGAGGCTCTGATACCATATTGAAATATTGAAATTCAAATTTTCTAAATTTTTTATTTAATAATGAACCCAACAATGAGTTTAAATAGAGTACAAGAGATGACCTAATTATAAAAGGAAAATATAATATCTAATCATAAAAAGGAAAAGATAACATAATCATAAAAGGAAAATATTCTACTTAGTTATAAAAGGAAAAGATAGAAAATAATATTTAATTTAATTCTAAAAGGAATAAATAATTAAAAAGATGAAAATACAATTTTACTAAAATTAAAATAAACCAACAAAAACAAAAAGTAAGCAAGGTTAAAATGTTTAATTTTGAAAGATAATAACTAAATTAAAATTAGAAGACAATGTTAAAGAGGAAGTTTCCCAATGGTAAATTAGGTGCCTGGAGCTACAGTAACTACAGTTTCTGCTATTCATAACTTCAACCACATGGCTGCATGGCTCTGAAAAGTACTCTCTCTGTGTGTACTGAAGTGATATTGAAACATCCCTTTCCAAGTTTATACAAACCACACACACACAAAGGGCTCAGAGTCAACAAAGACAACACGAAATTCACTATAATTTGGATGTTGATTAAGCCATGCACACTCCGCATATAAAACCGAAAATATATATATATTACCATATATTTTATATCTGTGACTGTCCGACTCAGTTAATGCATGACTCTATTGTAATAAATTCATTTTTATGTAGGTAGTCACCACATATTCAACCATATATATTTATCTCTTATATATATTATTCGATTTTCATAACTTTAATTGTACAGTTTTTAAAGTAAAAATTTTGTTTTAGAGTTGTAAGTTTAGTTTTTTACTTTCACAGCTACAACTTAGTTTCTTACGATTTAATAAATATTGAGGAATTTAAAGGTGATAAGTTTAATCTATGGTGAGTTTATTTTAATCATAAACTTTAGTACTTATATTTTTGTTTCGCCTAAAATAACTCATATCGATGGAGTTAATATCTTTGATACTCACTTTTGTTTAATCTACCCAATATGGGATTTTATTAAAGCCACAATTAGAGGTGTTTAGGGCAAAAGTATCAAGTTGAGGATTCAAAAAATCATTTTTCTTGCCCACATTTTGTTCATCGACAATCATTCTTCATAATTAGTATTATTTAATCTCACATAATCATCGTTCATTGTTCCATGATGATCCAATGTGCATTCTATACATAAACAACATTTTGTTCTCCATAATCATTTTTTATATCATAAAATATGCAATAATTCTCCATACAATTATTTCTTGCACTCCTAACATAGTCAACGGTCCCTCCTCTGAATATAGATCATTATTCTCACTCGTATTATTTTCATATTCTTATTTCTCTATAATCATTCTATTCTCTTTTTAATTCGAACCTAATTTTCTCCTTTAGTGTGATATTTGGGTAACATATGGACAAGTAGTAAAGTGAAAGAGAGAATGAAGTTGGATATCATCAAATTGCATTAATAAACAGAAGTAAGAGTAATAGTTGCAAAAATGGAAACTTTGAATTTTGGGTTCTATTTTCAAGTGGATTACTTTTTCTAATTATTATTTATTAATTTTATTTATTTGACAAAAGTGGGAAATCCCAGTACCCAGCATCAATGAAGAAGAAGATACATATTCTGCAAAATTTGAATGACAATGTGTTCACTGGGCCTTTGTTTTTGCTGCACACGAGGTGTCATCAACACTTGTGTCCTTTTCCCAATCCCAACATGTTATATATAGACTAACTCTATGTTTGTTTCCAAATTACTCCCTACTAATACTTTATTATGGAATATGTATACTAATTTTGGTTTCGTTGGTTCATTTTTTTGTTTTTCTGGCGCGCTGACTTAGTTGATAGTTTGTAATCTAATTCAACTCAGTACTCATAAGTTGTTCTGAAAATCGGTATTTGAATTTTATCTTATTTGATTTTAGTAGTACCTTCTATGTAAGGTTTGTGATTCCTTCCCCAATTTGAATTTTTTTTAAAAATGTTAATATATTAAAATTTAACATTATTATAGTCATCATTTTTACGAATAGAGGTATTCTCCAACCCGTATGAACAAATGAATCAATCCAGCTTCGATCGATCAAAGTGTCCAACGAACCAATCAATCAAATGAGGTTTATTTTCATATCATTTTTTTCCATTCTAAAATTAATCTAATTTTTCATTATCTCTTTGTAATTGTTGAGGATAGTCCCAACTACATTAGATTGAGAATGTTAGTAAGAATGAAGACCATGAAGATAGAAAAGAAAGAATGATGTATTGATTTTACGTGAAAATTTTAAATTAAATTAGGTAAAACCCATTTTTACTATAAAAATAAGAGTTATGGTTGGAGATATTTAACTTGTGGAAATTGTCTCATATTGGAAAGACGAGAATTCTTCACATCTTTATAATAGATATGAGTTACTCCCCTCTATCAATGGATTTTGAGATATAACTCCATATTGGTTAAGAAATATATATTTTTTTCTTTATCCATCAAAGATAAATGAGTGAGTTCTAAACTTTTCTTTCGACCTTAATATTTAGTACTCTTCACGCTTAAAATATATTTTGAAAATTTGTTAAATATCAATATATTTGGGCTTCTTTAAAAAAATATACAAATCAATTAAACTTACAAACAAAAATGATGAGATCATTGTCAAAAATGTCATAAATATTTAGAATAATCTCAATTCAATTGTGGAAAAAAAAGAAATATCGTGATCACAAGGGGATGTAACATGGCATGATGTAACAACACAACCTGCGCATTCATTACACAACCCACCTCTATTTATTATTCTTCTTTCAAAATATCTTTGTAATTATAATAGCTAATATTTGGCTATGGTTTCCAAAAAAAAAAAAAAACTAATATTTGGCTACAATCCATGCCCTGCCCACAACTACTAAAAATTAAATTTAAGATTTTATTTGATAGTCGTTTCATTTATATTTTTTCCATTAGAATTTCTTGTAAATAGGGTTGAAGTTTATAAAGTGTGCCTTTGTTGTGTTTTAGGATCGAAAAAGTTGTTGGCATGTTGATTTCATTTTTCGGTGGTAATCCAATTCAACATCATGATCAAGATGACTCTCGACCTCCCTCTCCGATTTAAGCCGTGTGATAGGATTCGTCAACATTTTTGTTGATGACAAAAGAATTGTCAGACACCCTCAAAGAGATTCGCCAACAATTATAACCATCGGTCGTTACCCACTTTCTTATAGCTAAAATTTATAAACAAAATCTTGTTTTTTTTTAAAATTGTTCTTTAGCTTTAAAATTTGACTTGAGTTATAAAAAAAAAATTAAAAAATCAAATGTAACGTTTCTAAGTTTATTTATAAAAAAAAATAAAGAAAGAAAAAAAACCAATCGACGGTTAATTTAGAATTTCATGAGTTAAGATTCAAATAAATTAAATGAGTACCACATAGTTCTTGGTTCTAAAGTCTCAATAACATTATTTGTACAAAAAAAATTAAAAATTAAAAAAAAAAAAAAAAACAAACAAAAGTGTTGGACAAAAAAAAAAGGCTAACATCTTGCATATATAATGTAGGCAACTCAACCACCTTGTCCCCTATGGACGATTGATAAAATTTAGTTCCCTAGAATTATGGAATTACTTTTCTAAAAGAAAATTATTAAATTACTTTTTAATGGAAAATTATGAAATTATTTTGCCTTTTGAGGGAGTGTACCAATTTTCTCATGCCATAATTTGCCCTTATTATTATTATTTTCTCTTTTTTTTTTCATTTCCTCAACAATAATACACTCGCAAATAAATGAAACAAGGAAGCTGGCTTTGGTGGTCCTCAATCTTTAAAGCCTTGCTTATTGGCTTTTCTCTTTTTACTGCAGAAAAAAAAAAGTATATATATTTTTTATGGATTTTCCGAGACATCTTTCCTGGTAGGTTTTGCACTCGTTGATAAAAATAAAAAGTGAAAATTTTCTTTTTAATATAAAATTTATAAAATATGATATTAAACTGGCTAGCCAATGAAATTTTTGTTTTTCATAGAAAATATTTATGATCTTTTTATTCTAGGTATATTTCCGATAGTTACTACAAGATTTAATTTCATTGAAATATTATTCTTAATAAAATTGATGAATCAAGAAGAAACAATAATGCTGCTTCGAAGTTTCTTGAAAATAATGGCAGAACAAAAACAAACGGTTGTCTTGATCGCAAATTATTACAAAAATAACATATTCAACACTTATGACATAAAGTAACTTGCAAACTTCGAATAATTATTTGATAAAGTCAACAATAAGAGTTGAGTAATTAAAAATCTATAATTTTGAAATTATTTGAGAAAGTAAAATAAAAGTAACAAAAAATAATGAAGGCTGCGTTTGGAAGGGAAGGTTTTTAATCATAACAGCCGATAACTTTTCCATTCAAACTATAATTTTTATCGACCATCATTCTTTAACCATTACTCCATTTGTTAATTATTTTATTTTTAAATTTTAAGTATACAATAATTACTTTGTCATTTTTTTTTCATACTTGAATATTACATCTCACCTATATTTTTAAAAATCCAACCAAAATTTAAAAATAAAAATGTAGCTTTATACATTCACATATTTTTTTTTACGAAAGATTAAACACATGGTAATAAAATAAAATTTTAATTTTAAAAACAAAAAAAATAATAGTTATCAAGCGAAACATATATATTAAAGTTAAAAGATTTCTCCCATAATCAATAACAAGTACATCTATCTATAATTCTTCATTAACAATTATTCATAATTTCTCGATCCAAATAAAATGTTAGTTTCACTAAACCCTTTATAACCAATCAAAATATAATTTCATAATTACTGCTCCTCATTTCCAAAATCCAAATACACTTTAATTGTGATTGAAAGCAATGAGAGGGCTATTATTGTACAGTGTGCCTGCCAAATATTGCCAATAGTAATTATATATGTATAAAAAAAAAATTTAAAAACCCTATAAATCTCCCCTTAGCTTCTACTTTCATTCACTTTCTTTTCCCATTTCATTCTTTCATAATTGCTCTCTCTTTTTCCATTTTAATAGAAAAAAAAAATTGTCATGAATAGCTCTGCACATTTTGCTCATTGCCTCCTCCTTTTTTTCTTCTTCTTCTCCTTTCTTTTGATCATCCTATTTTGCAATTTTGATATTCACTTACATAAAGATTCAGTAGTCTCTTCCTCAAGCTGCGATCGGAGTCCGATTCTTGCTGGAAATTTAGAGCACAAGCAACCGCGTTACAGCCCGAGAAAGCTTTTGGTGCACGGTATGCTTTCTTAGGTAGAATACAAGAGTTGAGAGACTCGAACCATAAACTATGTCTTAGTCATTAACACATATAATACATCTGAAGTCATGAAATATTTGTCTAATCAAAGCTGGATATATATTTGAGTCACTCTTGCAGTTTCGTGTCATTACGGACGTAAAACTACTGACCACATCATGGCAGTCTCCTTCAATAATTTATTTGTTAAAAAAACAAATTTACTAGACCAGTCAAATTTAAAAAATAATTATACGTATAGTTATTTAAAAAAAAAAAAGCAAATGAATTCATTGCTATTAATGAGCATGTCATATGTTTTTTTTATAATGGTACAAGTTATACTTTTTAAAAAAAAATATAACATGTGATACAATAAATGCACAAAACTTTCATCCAAAATATTTGTGATACTTTTCTAAAATTATTATATCTAATTTTATGTGTCATCATTAAAGAGAATAAACGACGCGTAATATTAATGGTGACAGAAAATTATCATATAAAGAATTTTAACAACAACTATTAAGCAATGTGGACTAAAAGGAATAAATAATATGTGATACAATAAATACATGAACATATAATCTCAAATATTTGTGATACTAATCTAAAATCAGTATAGATATACACATATTCGAGCATGTAACCTCACGGTTAAGAAGTCGTTAGAACTCTGGTCTTGTTGGCTGAAATCACTACATCTAATTTTGTTATATTGCATAAAACTATCGATTTTAAATATAAAAAAAGGTCGTAATATATAAACACTAAAACTAATTAACATAATCGCACTGTTGGTGAACTATGTAAATTGTGTTTATTACCATGATATTTTTCAGAAAGATGCAGCAATAGAGATATAAGCATTTCACAAAGCAAAGAATCAACATCAGGAATTCCAGAGTTCATAGTTCAAATTACAAACACTTGTCTCTCCGATTGCGCCCTATCGGAAATTCGTGTGCATTGCGGCTGGTTCGCCTCTGCAAAAATTGTAAACCCTAGAATTTTCAAGAGGGTTTTTTATGACGATTGCTTGGTTAACCAAGGAAAGCCATTGAAGATCGCTCAAACTATCAGATTCACTTACTCTAATTCCTTTATGTACCCTCTCCGATTCAAATCCGCTAACTTTTGTTGACCTTCCATAACTCAGACCATTGGCTTTTGCTTTTGTGTATAGTTTAACTTCGGATTAAAATACTATTTTGGTTCTTGTATATTTGAAGTCGGTTTTTTTTTTTTTAATTTGCAAGGTTTATGATAGGGAATTTAACTTGAATCTCTTGATGTAATCAAGTTGGAGAGTCTTCAACATCTTTAAATGATATACGAGTTACTTTTCTTATAATTAATTGGTCATGTTATCGAATACATCATGTTAATTGAATTCAGTTTTAGTTGGCAAGCTCGTTCTATTCTGTTCCTTAAACTACATAAATATAAAACTAATCTTTAAAATAAGTGTAAAATCGATTTTAATCAAAATTTAATCATCAATGGAATATATATTTGAATTTTAGAGCACTTATGAATAAGGAGGAGTCTCGGAGAGGTAGCTTAATTAGCTGTTGAGGTTACAGATTTCAAGATATGCTTCTTCGAATGCCTCTAGTTCAAGATTGTTGAGAAGTATTTAAACTATCAAAACTCTCCTAGTGTCACATCTTAAGGATGAACTAATGGTGCACTTAATATGGGAGCGAAGCTTTGACTCTCCATCATAAAATAAATAAATAAAAATAAGTTGAGGGAAAGATTATTGGGTAAAATATACTCATATTTATTTAGAGTAAAAAAATCTCTTCTCATCACTACATTCCAATCCCTCACTCTACCTCTCATACCAATTCCTCCTTCAAACAATATTATCAAAACAAAAAATTTCTACAACCCCTCTTCTAAACAGGATTTTTGTGCAACGTTTCTTACAAACAACTTTATTAAACAAAGTCTTTCTATAACGTATATGTATAAACAATCTTTTTCAAATAAGATTTTCTTGTCATCGTTCGTTAGAATCACACAATTCTAGAGTTTAAAGTAACCCTAGAATTTAAATTAGTTTTGTAGGTATAATTTATTTAATTTTGATGAGAGATAATTGGATTGTAGTGTCAGCATGCATTGGGGTACTTTTACAGAAGAGGAAAGAAAAATGTTGGTGGCGCAAAGCTGCAAATGGGGCTGCAAACTCTTGTGTTTTTGTGTGCAATAGGAGCCTACATATAGTTAACCTAGAGATCCATAGCTTTCTCTCTATAAACAGCAAAAAAAGGGGCTTTTAGCACTCTGCCTTTTTTCACTGTTGGAGGTTTCAAATTTGAAGCATAGATTACATGTACATAATGTATAACCTAGCAATTAAAAGATTACGGTATGTACAGATTCCGTAGAAAAAAAGTGTTGATGATAATTGAAATAATTAACTACCGTTTGATAATAGATGTTTGCTGGTTTGAGTAATTAACTATTTGTTTGGAGTTTGATATAACTAATTACTAGAGTAATTAACTACTCGCTTAAATATTGGTATTATTAGTCGTTGAGTGATAAATTTAATATGAAATTTATTAGCGTTTAAAGGTAGTTGTTTATCACCAAATAAAAGGAGTTCTAGAAGAGTGGTTGTTTAGGGCTATTCTTCAATTAAAAAAAAATTATGAATCAAATTTCCTATAATATATATTTTAAACAAAAAAAATTGTGGCAAATCATTTATTTAAAAGTTATTTGTGAGTAGAGTAAGCAATTTTCTCATAAAAAATAACCAAAATGCATGATAATAATAATATTTATGGTAAATTATGAAAAAGAATTTCAAAAAATTATTAGGTTGGTCAAAGAATAGTGATCTCTTGAACTTAACGATAGTAGACTTTTGTAAGAAACTCGACACGCCTATCAAAGAATAAGTCAATCTTTCAAAAAATGAAAAAAAAAATCAAACAAGTCAGTGAGTGACTTACGTTGTGTTCCATATATTAGAAAAGAGAAATATTTACAACATATCCGAGCATGATGTATAAAATAATGTCCACTCTGGTTCAATGTGAGCTACAAGTTATTTGATTTTAAAGTCAAAAGATAAAAGAAATAGAATAAACAAAAATAGATTGTGGTCCATATTGAGACACATAAGTGGGCATGATTTTATACATCATGCTTGGGTATGTTGTAAATATTTCTCATTAGAAAATAGTAACCTGTGTAGTCATAGTCCGTATAAATATTTTATTTTATTTAAATATAATATTCTTTTGTACCATTTTCCAACTGGAATCCATACCAAAAAAAAATAAAATAATAATAATAATAATAAATCTTATTTTAGTTTATACATTTTTATGTGTTCTATTTTAATCTTTTAAAATTCTAAAACATATGTTTTGGCCCTTAAATATTTATTTTAGTCTCTAACTTTTACAAAAATAACTAGCTATTTTTGTTTTTTTTAGGATAACAAATTTGGTAGTTTTTAAACTTACCTTAAATCTAGTTAATTTACCCAATGAAACCATGCTCAAACTAACATGCCAATGCACCTACCCCAAAACTAGACCATTAGTTTGCTAAAACTAAAATAAAAATAAACCTCAATCATAATGCAAAACAGAATTTTTAAACTTCAAATTTAATATCCCAATTGGATAATTTCACAAATCCAAGACAAAAATATAGAAACAAAAAAAAAAAAACCATTACAGTTCACATTAAAATTAAAAAAAAAACAAAAAAAAAACTCTTCGGCTCAACTTCTCAATCTCCTCCGTTGGTTTCTTTATAGTTGAAGTTAAAATAAATAAACAAATAACAAATCCTCCAAACTTATTGTTTATATTTAAACTGAGATGAGGAAAAATTAAAAAATAAAATTTGAAAAAATGACGAATTCCAATTCCACTTCCAATTTTAATTCCAATAATCTTGGAGTGGTTGGTTCAATTCTAGTTTTCCTATTCGGAATTCTTTTCTTCAGCGTGGTTCTTTTACACGCAGATACGGGACCACCAAACGTCGTCGTATCGAGCATCTGCCCGAAAACCAGAAACTCTTCTTTATGTCGAAGCGTGTTGCAGCCCGCGGGCAGCACCGATGCCCTAATCTTGGCCATTCACGCCGTTAACCTTGCCCGTACCAACGCCGGCGTGGTTCTCGGCCACGCGCGGCGGCTTTCGGCGGCGACGGTGGATCCTCAGCTTAAGAAACGGTATTTGGAATGCACGCGCCGGTTGGATCTTGTGGTTACGAAAATGAACGAAGCCAAAAAATCGTTGGCCGTTGGTGGCTATGTTCTGTTCTGCCATGTAACCAGCGCCGCCGTGGCCGATGCAGACGAATGTTTGAATTCCTTTAAAATCCCGCCGTCGGAGCCGTCGGCGCTGCCGAAGAAGGTTAAGAATTTGGGGGATGTTTGTGACGTTACTGTTTCTTTGTCCAATATTCTCGCCGGAGATGATTACTGATAAATGCCCATTTAATTTCAGAAATTTTGTGTTGGGTTGGGGGCTTGAATTTGTTTTTTTTTTTCTTCCAAATTTTATGAAGAATACTTTACTGAAAATTCTTAATATTCTTATGCATTTATTTATAAAAAATTTGTCCTTTTTTATTGTTTTATTTGTTTTTTGTCCAAATAAATCTATTTTGAAACATGTTATTGAAATTGTAGACGTTCATCCACCGTTTATATTTTATATATATTTATTTTATTTTTTAATACATAAAAACATAAAGGGTAAAATATCATTTTGGTCCCTGAATTATCATGATAATTCCATTTTAGTCCTTAAACTTTCAAAAGTCCAATTTTGGTCCTTAAACTATCATTTTTGTTCCGCTTTGGTCCTTAAACTTTCAAATATTTAATTTTGATCCTTGAACTTTCTAAAAAGTTTTTAAAAAGTCATTGAGTTAAACAAAAAGCTTAACCATGTTCAGAAATAGATGAAGTGGCAAATAAAATAATAAATATATTTTTCATCTTCTTCACTTTTCTCTCTCTAAAAATTGTACTCCTCTTACCTTTCTCTCTCTTCTCTCAACTCTTTCTCTCTCTAAAGACTGTTCAACATAAAAATTAGACTCCTCTTACCTTTCTCTCACTCCTCTCAACTCTCTCTAAAAACAGTACTTCAAAAAAAAGCATAAAAAAATTGAAGAAAAAATGTTGCTTCTTCCTTGTACGAATCTATTACTTGTCAAAAAAGTTGTTAATTTAAGCTTGCACCTCCAATTTGTTTCACATTGGTTATTTTATTAAATCATTAAATTTCAATTTTAAGTTTATCTTTAGAAAACATTATTCTGAGTTCAATTTTGTTATGCTTTTTTTAAAATACTGTTTTAGCAACCATTTTTCTTCAATTTTTTTATGTTTTTTTTAAAAGTACTGTTTTTAGAGAGAGAAAGAGAGTTGAGAGGAGTGAGAAAAAGGTAAGAGGGGTCCAATTTTTATGTTGGACAGTTTTTAGAGAGAGAAATAGTTGAGAGGAGTGAGAGAAAGGTAAGAGGAGTCCAATTTTTATGTTGTACAGTTTTTAGAGAGAGAGTTGAGAGGAGAGAGAGAAGAGGAGTCCAATTTTTATGTTGTATAGTTTTTAGAGAGAGAGATTTGAGAGGAGAGAGAGAATTGAGAGGAGTGAAGAAGATGAAAAATATATTTATTATTTTATTTGCCACCTCATCTATTTCTAACCATGGTTAAACTTTTTGTTTAACTCAAGGACTTTTTAAAAACTTTTTAGAAAGTTCAAGGATCAAAATAAAACATTTGAAAGTTTAAAGACCAAAACGGAACAAAAATAATAGTTTAAGAACCAAAATTGGACTTTTGAAAGTTCAATGATCAAAATGGAATTACCATGACAGTTCAGGAACCAAAATAGTATTTTACCCAAATATAAAAAGTATGACAAATACTTCCCTCCTTAATTATAGGAGGGTTTCCCTCCTTAAGGATATATGGTGCCACAAAATTTTTACCTTTTGCTTTTTACTTTTTTCTTAAAATTGGTTGAAAGAAAATTTTGTGGCATCAAATGGTGCCACGTATACTCTTAGGGAGGAAGCTCTTCTTATGAATAAAGAAGGAAGTATTTCTCTAAAAGTTTAATATTTCTTTAAAAATTTCAATATCAACTTGAAAAATAATAAATATTTATTTAACTTTTATTTTAATAATGATCATATCTAACTATTTAGATAATTTATCTAAAAAAAAATAATAGAATAATTTTTTTTGTAAGAAATGCAATCCTCACAAACCTCTACAAGGAATCTCCACTCTTATTAACGTGAAATTTAATAGTGAATTTTATAGAGATAGAGATCAAATTATGAACAAAAATCAAATTAATTATTGTGGTCTTTTAGTAAAGGAAGAGGATGTCTAAGTGCCCAATCTTTAGTAGTCCAATTTAGTTATGGACGTAGCCCAATATTCAACTCGACGTATGGATGATGTCCAATGGCCCATATCATTTATCTTTGGAGTTGGGATTTATATTTATTTTTATTTGTAAGAAAAAAAACACCAGAATTAGTTTTTTAAATAAATAAATCAAAATCAAAATTTAAGCATTTCCAAAAAATAAAAAACCAATATTTAAGATCGAACGATTCACACTTACCAGCTTAGTGAAATGGTTATTACAGAAGAACTAAATTCAATTTTTTTTACCATGAACTAAATTCACTTTTACTTTGGTATTATTGAGACGAAAGAAATATAGAATATTGTTTTTCTTTTTCTTTTTCTTTTTTACTGTTAAAGTCATATTATTTTTCTTTCTCTTTTATACTCTCTAGCTAAGTAAACAACTTTTCTTTTCCTAATAAATATTCTTATGAATTAAACAATAATATATTTGTAAATATCTATACATATTTGTAAATATTCATTAAAATCTATAATATTATGTCAAACGGTGTAGAATTTTGATAGATAACCAAATAATCATAAGGTTACCAATTTAAATTTGTTGAAGTTAGAAACAAAATATATTATTAATATTATTATAGACAAAATTTGTTCAAATTGTAATATATAAGGCTAGGTTTGATAACTATTTTGTTTTTTGTTTTTGAAATAAGTCTATTTTTACTCAATTTTTTTACTATGCATTCCACTTTTTTTACAATACATCTTTCGTTAAAAATGCTAACCAATTTTAAAAAACAAAAATAAATTTTTGAAAACTATTTTTTTTCAAAGTTTAATTTAATTTTTATAAATATAGGTGAGAAGCAGACAAGCAAGAAAAAACATATGATAAATTAATTGTTGTAAATTTAAATTTTAAAAATAAAAAAGCAAATAGTAATCAAACATGATCTAACCAACTCAATTTTTCCAACTCAATTTTTCTTTTTTTAACAACTCTTTTCTCACACGTTTATGTTTATGTTTATATATATATATATATACGACCCCAATTATTCCTTACTATAAAAAACAATTGCTCTATTAAATGTACAATAGATTGATTATATTTTAGTATCTACTTTCAAATTCAATAAATCTTCAAAATAATTTCTATTTCTTTTCATAAATAGGTTTCTATTAGACTTTCATCTGGATTTTAAAAGAGATTTGAATTGGTTTTTCCTATCATAATTGTTTTTTTATATTGAACTAAATTTTATTTAAAAGAAATATTTGGAATAAATAACTTCAAGATTAACTCAAAGTAAATGCAATAGAATAAAAGTATTTAATTTTTTTTTAAGAAATTGAAAAGCATTGCTGAAGCTTTCGCTTTTCAGAGATCCACACCAGGTGCCAAGTTGTGGCCGGCATTATTCTTTTTTCCCTTTTCCTTTTGAATAAATAAGTTCGACCGACATTTAACGGCGTCGTTTTGACTTAAAAATTCCAAAGTATAATTCTAAATTAAAAAAAAATGATAAGTTGACAATTTCTGGTCTTTAATTTCAGTAAGTCATGAAGTTATGAAGTATTTAAATCGTCATTGAATGTTGCCGTAGTCTTTGCCGCCTTCGTTAATCTCTATTCAAATTTGTTAAGGATTTGGAGCAATACATTATTGTTTTAGAAAGAAAAAAAAAAGTGGTACTTAATAAAAAGAAATGCATGAACAGTTGCTCGACAACACTAGTGTAGACACAATTACTATAATTATTGTGTTCGTGTCCTCCATCCCCAATTATTATAATAATAAAAAAAAAGGTGTTACGTTGAATAAATAAATTAATCACATTTATTATGAATATCATGATACAAAATATAATATCAATATAGAAAGTATCTATAGCATTAGAGTTTAAAAATACAGCCCACTACGTGATGACGGGATGAATTTTATTGTCTTTTTGGTAATTCAGTTCGACACCAAAATTATAAGTTTGATTTTTTATTCTTATTTTTTATTTATGCTCTCTTTTCGCCCCCTGACCCACTCTTTCCCTCTTATATAATGGAAAATGGAGTTTTAGAAAGGATTATGGAGGGGGTGTGGTTCGTTGTTTAACAAAAAGCGTTGGAAAATTGTTGAAGTGGCAACAAATGGATTTGTTGGAGGATTGAATATGTGTTTTGTGATAAGATTTTAGACTTCCTCGACGTTGGTGCTAGACTAAGGGAAAGTTTTTCGGCCTAGCCGATTGAATGCTATCAACTCAGGTTATCATCTCAATAAATTAATGGCTATTAACTCTAATTGAAGGTTATCAATTGAATTGATGATTTGATGATGCTATTAGTTAGATTGATCGAAGGCTATCGACCAAAGTGATTGAAAGATATTAGGGAATGATTAAATATTATCAACTGAATTGATCAAAGAGTAGTCATTTTAATCATTTTATAAGGATGGACCCAATTTAAAGTATTTTTCCAAAATTTTCTATTTTATGGACTTCCTTTGATTTTTTTTACTATATATATAAATAGTATATATTTCCACTAATTTCATCAAATACATTAAAATAAGTAGTATACAAAATGAAGGGAATTTGTTGGCACATTAATTTTAATCATTAACAATATTAAATTAGAAAAAGTAGGCCGAGCCTGATAAAAATAAAATTTAAATACATGCAACACATAAAAGAGTATACATACATTTGGTTAGAAGAAAAAAAAAATTGTTTAGTAAAAAAAAAGTAGCAACAATTTACTCACGAGTATCTGTTTATTAATTTGTTTAAAATAACTAAGTTTATTATTATTATCAAAGAAAGTTCAGCTACCCACGGACACACCAAACTGTCAAGAGTATTTATACCATAATTAGATTAGTATTGTTTAGTATAACATTAGTAGTATTAGTGTTTAAAAAAAAAACATTAGTAATATTAGTTATATTATTGTCAATATTGGTGTATAAAGGTCCATTAAATTAGAATGTTTTTCTCTCTATATATACATAGTTAACTATTAGATTGTAATAATTGTGTTGTTAAAATGTAACTTCCATCATCTTATTTCTTTTAATATCATCTCTACTCAAAATATGATACAAACCAAGAAAGAGAAATAATTCTCTCAAACAAATCGAGATCCTCTTCCACAAGGCTAGAAAAATTATCACGAAAATAAATACACACGGGCGGTTTGGCATATTTAGGTAGTATTTAGGTTAAAAAGTTATTTTCAATAATTAAAAATTGATAGTTGTGTCAAAAATTCGTTTGGATATAATTTTTGTGTAGAAGAGTTAGAGTCAAACCTTGTTCAAGTGTATATTTAAAAATGAGTAGTTATTTTTAGTAGTTAAAAAAGAAATGGTTAAAAATAAGTTATTTTGATTGATTTGAAAGAAATGATTAAAAATAATTATAAGTGATTGAGTGATTATAAATGAATAATTAAAAATGAATGGTTAGAAATGGAAGTTATTTTTAAAAATAAAAATGAGGAACATTCGTTTAAATGTAGGTATTGAAGAAGAAATTAATAAACCATAAAACTAATTTCTACCTAAATATGTCAAACAAACAGCCCCACACAGATCAAATTTATTCAATTTGAATGCAAGAATTATCACGAAATTAATGAATACCCTTCCGCTTAGTTAACTATGAGCGATTTGAAAAAAAATGAACCCCAAATTGACTCAAATACAGTCTAAACTTTCGATCATAATGTTCAAATTGAAAGTGCTAATTGCTTCTTGAAATATCTCAACCACAATTAATTGCTAAATCATAATTTGATTCCATCGCCTAACGTTCCAAAATTCAATTGCAATTTCAAGCTAAATTTCAAAGTGTAAAATCAAATCCCACCGCCGACAAATCTCCCTTTAAAATTCGTGAAACCATTTTTTCGCTGAACGACAGACACTCTTAAATAGGGTTTTTGCATGTATATTACAAAATGGATAAAATATTACATGAATAACACAATAATAAAAATATTTGCACATATAGCAAAAATTGTAAATTGATAGACTTCATATTGATAGATTCTATCGATAAAGGGTGATAGAATCAATTACTAATAAATAAAGTAAATTGATAGACTTCCATCCGATTCTATCAAGAGTCTATCAATAAGAGCCGATAGAATCAATCATTGATAAAATTGATAGACTTCCATCACTAGAGAATGATAGATTCTATCAAAGTCTTCTATAAAAAAAGTAAATAATTTTGTTTTTTAAAAATGGCAGAATTTGCTATAAAAGAATTATTTTTTAAAATGTGTTATAATGGTAAACTGTGGTAAAAAAGTTGTTATACAGCGCAAATTCTCCTCATAAAATAAAATGGGAATTACACATTTTAAACAGACTAAAAATTAGTTTTCTAATTTTAAAAATTAACCAATAATTTAAATATTTTTTATTTCAAATATGAATAGAACGAAGAAAGAAAAATATTTAATCCTATATGTCTACTTATTTTCAATCCTATATGTCTACTCTTCTCCTTCCGGTCATTAATTTATTTTTACTAAATAAAGTTGTCCCACGTTACTAATATAAGAGAAATATCTTGTGTATATAAGAGAAGACAATACTCTCATTAATATGAAACTTTTTGGGAGATGCCTAAAACTAAAATCATGAACCGTGGTTTTAAAAAATAGACAATATCATATCAATGAATAAATTTGTGATTGCTCGTTCTCACTAACAATTTCAAATACGATTTTCCATTATTTTCTTGTGTACCTATTCTTGTTTGTTTTTAATTTCATCTTCTAACATCAACCTCAAAAGTGGCGTGTTACCTCTTTCTTTTCTTTTTCTTCTAATCTTCATAAAATGTAAATATGCCCTGCAAACTTATTTTTAAATTTAAAAACTTTAAAAAGGCAAAGTAGCTAAAATGATTTATTTGGGACTAAAATAAAATAAAGCTAGAAGTAAGGACGCTACCAGGATAATTTTATTTTTTTCAGTACATATGAAGGGAACGAGACAAATATTAATTATGGAGATGAAACCTATAACGTTAATGTTAAACTGATTTACCACCAAACAATAAAATTATTGCATTATGAACTATTTGGTCATTACCATGATAATTCTAACTTATATCAAATAAACCAAATACTCGAAAAGCTAGTTTTTTTTTCCCTCTCAACTAACATATAAGCAATTAATTGCACATTTGAATTTAATGACGTTAGTCACCGAATAGCACCGAACAAAAATAATTGCAAATTGGATTTTTTATTTGTTTCGTGTATTTGTTGCTTTGAACGATATGAAAATATTCAACAATTTTTATGAACATAAAGCCCGGTGACGCTGGCTTACCTAACAATCAATTTATTATCCAATATCATCATCCCAACCAAATTGTCAAACTATTACACACTCAAATGAAAATTTCACTGTTCGGTCATATTTGAGTTTAATATTATGATCAAATGTTTTCAAAATCTTCTTATTTCCATATATTTGTTGAAATTTTTTATTCTTTTTTTAATCAAAATTGACTGGATGATAAAATATTTTAAATTAAGAAATGGTAAAATGTAAATATATTTATGAGCAATAATTTTGTTGGTATTTTTTATTATAATAAAAAAAAAGAAACTGTGATGGATAATCTAATTTCACAAAATAATTGCAGATGTAAGTAAATTTGAATTTTTTTTTTGCATCATAGTCAATTAATATTCATCATAAAATATAATTTAAGATATTAATACATTATTATGTATCATTAATATAATATTAAATATTATTAGTACAATATAACTTGTGTAAGGTATGATTATCATTGTTTTTTTTAGCCTATTATAAATATTTTTTCTAAAATATTTTAGTGTTAACCTAGAGCAAATTTCCCACGAAGAAGTTAATAAGAAACCCAGAATATGAACCCATTGTTTATTTTTTTAAAGCACACAAAGTACAGAGTAAGAAATTCAAAAGTTGAGAACAAACAAAAGAAATAGAGAAAAAAAAGAGAGTTTAATTTACAAATCTGTTAATGAATCAAAACATGAGAATCACGTGCTGGTGGCACAGCCACCACGTGCCTGGATCATCCCCTTCATTCCTCTGTCGTTGATGTCTCCAGTTTTACCATTTTCTCCTTCTCTACATAAACCCCCATCCATTTCCCAACTTTCAGCATTCAGCTTTCTGTTCATCCGCCATTGCCAGTGGCTCAGTGAGCTTTCAGGTCCGTTTTCTCCTTTTTCCACTTCTCATCATTTACGCTCCAATCTGCTTTGATTTGCTATTCTCGATCTGTTTCTCACTTCTCACATTACGTGTAATCTTCGTACCATCGCGTTTTCCGATCTCTTCGGAGCTTAATTTATACGTGTTGAGACTTTTGATTTTGGATTAAGCATCATGTTTTATCGGCATTTGATTTGCTGATCCGCTGGATTTTGTGGTCGTTTGTGTTTTTTTTCGGCATTGTCGAATTGATAGGGTTTATCTCCGTTTTGTTTTAGTTTTGAATTTGAGTTTTAGCAGATGCGTCACTGGCTGTAGTTGTTTCGAGGTTTTGTATGCTATTTTTTTCTTCTTCTGTTCAGTTAGTTCGATGGTTATTCGATTTCCTAGATCTACTTTCATTTGTGGAGAGAGATTTATTGAATGATGTATAGAGATTGAATGTGGACCTATTTAGTTCTGTGAACGGTATTCTACTCGTTGATCTTATATCGCCTTGGTTTCTGAACAGGTGATTTAATACACGAAGGGATTTTATTGGTAGAAATGTAATCAAATCGATGAATGGTGTAATTAGCTAATTAGATTTTATTGGGGAAGTTCATTTACTGCAGGTCTTGCTAATTGTGTCCATTGAATCGTTTGTAGAAACTTAAAACCTAATTTCTTTTTCTTTTTTGCGTTTTTGTTGTAATTTCATTTGTAAACGTTTTTGTTATAAAGATCTGGTAACAGAAGGTATGATGAAACGCAGTTTCTTTGCGTAGGTTCCTTTGACACTCAACATGGCTACCGGGCAAATATTTTCTCGTACAACACAAGCACTATTTTACAACTACAAGCAACTACCCATCCAACGGATGCTTGACTTTGACTTCCTCTGCGGTGTGTATCAATTCTTATGGCCTATTTGATAATGATTTAGCCCCGTTTGATAACCATTTGGTTTTTTGTTTTCGGTTTTTGAAATCTAAGCCCACAACAACTGCCTCTTTATATGTTTTTTCTTACTTTGATATCTACTTCTCACCTATATTTGTAGAAACCAAACCAAAATTTGAAAACAGAAAAAAGTGGCTGTCAAAAGTTTGTTTTTGTTTTTATAAGTTGGTTAGTATTCACCTACTGTCTAAAGGAAAGATGGAAAGATGGATAGATTGTAGGAAAGGTGAAACACAGTAGGAAACTTGAGTAAGAAATAGGCTTAAATTTCAAAAACAAAAAACAAAAAACAAAAAACCAAATGATTATTAAAGCTCCAAACAAAAAACCAAATGATTATCAAACGGAGCTTTAGTTTTTTGTTTTTTATTTTTTATTTTTGAAATTTAAGCTTGTTTTCACCCGTATTCTCAAGACAGGGTTTCATTTTTTCTTAAAGAAGTATTTGAATTCCAATTTTCAAAACCTAAACAACGTTTTGAAAACTAGTTTTTTTAGTTTTCAAATTTTGATTTGATTTTTAAGAACATAAGGGAAATCATAGGTTGTAGTAGTGGTAGGCATAATTTTCAAAAACAAAAAGCCATCCTCTTTTTTATTCTGTTATCTTCTATTTTGAGCCCCACATCAGTAGTAAATAAGTAAAATTTCGAAGTATTTGGAATTGATTGTCCTTTTTGTTTCTTTTTTTTTTTCTTGTGGCTGGGGATTGTGGTTATTAAATTTTCATATTGGCTTAATTATTCAGGGAGGGAAACACCATCGGTTGCTGGAATCATCACTCCTGGGGCCGAGGGATTTCAGAAACTCTTTTTTGGTCAAGAGGAAATTGCCATCCCTGTGCACTCTACGTGCGTAATAAGCTTACGTTCTCTTTTATTTAGTATGATTGTTCATGTGATGTGGTACCTTTATTGACATCTAATTCTGGATACGATTCTAAAATCATTGCTCAATGACATTGTGAATGGCTATCATTTCCAGAAGCCTGCTTATAAATTTTGCTGTTCTAACTTGTGTCTTTTGACAATACCGTTTCTTAATATAATTTGTAGAACTTGTTTAGAAGTAGAACAAATGGATTAATTTCCCAACTTTCTTTTTTTATACATTTTCAGAGTTGAAGCAGCTTGTGCAGCACATCCCACAGCCGATGTCTTCATCAACTTTGCATCCTTCAGAAGGTTAGTGTTCGATGGTGCAATTTTATTATGGGAGAATAATAACTTTATGTATCCACTCATAACTAATTTATGATGCCATGCGTGCAGTGCTGCTGCATCATCAATGTCTGCTTTGAAGCAACCCACCATCAGAGTTATAGCTGTCATAGCTGAAGGTGTTCCTGAGTCGGACTCCAAACAGTTGATTGCATATGCAAGGGCTAACAATAAGGTGAAAAAAAGATTTGATGCTTTTAAGAAACTGGGATTCTAGCATTAGCTATGCACATAATATGTGCACAAGTGCCTCCATTTATGTAATGGGGCGAAGCTCCGATTAAAAAAAAGAAAAAGAAAAAAGAAGTATGGATATGTACTTGCAATCTTACGTAGTATATCAGACATAAAGACATAAATGACGAGTGAACTGAAATATGTCATAAATGGAATAAAATCTACAGGTCGGGTCTATTAATGTAACTGAACATTTTCTCTCTGCTTAAATCAAATGCAGGTTGTTCTAGGCCCAGCTACTGTTGGTGGCATTCAAGCTGGAGCATTTAAGATCGGTGACACTGCTGGCACCATTGACAATATAATACAGTGCAAACTGTATAGGCCTGGATCTGTGGGCTTTGTCTCTAAATCAGTATGTGACTGTTGCTGAACTCTTTATCTATATTTTTCTTAACTTTTGGTATTAGCTTAGTTGATTCAATTTGTTTCTTTTACTTTTTGTTAAATAAAACAATGCCAAAACCCATTGCCATTCTCTACAATAGGCGATTTACTGAGAAATTATACAAGTATGATAATGTTTTATGGTATCACAGGGTGGAATGTCTAATGAGATGTACAGTACCATTTCCCGTGTTACAGATGGAATTTATGAAGGTAAACTTTTTAGTTTCTCTCTGATCTTAGTTTAGAACAGTTTTGAAATATTCAATCTGATTCATTTTCATAAATTGCATAGGTATTGCAATTGGAGGTGATGTGTTTCCAGGTTCCACTCTCTCTGACCATATTTTGCGGTTTAACAACATCCCACAGGTATAGTGATTGAAACCTTCTGTGTTGTTTATTTCCTTTCAGTGTTATTTTTAGTCAGTAAATCTGATCAAGTGGATGAACTAGTTACTCTTTGTACGCGCCAGAAACCATGTATTTTAAGGTCCCTAGCCACACGAGAACCACTTTTACTACTCACAATCACTCACATGCACACAAATGTTAAATACTCGTGGTCTTACCTATAGTACAGGTTGCCTTCGGATCGTGGATGGTAGTGATGATAACACTTCACCAAAGTCATATCCAAATTGGCCCCTTATGTAGTTTGTTCTCTACATTTAATATATTTTTCTTTTTGCACTCTCTTAGGTTAAGATGATGGTTGTACTTGGAGAACTTGGTGGTCAGGATGAGTATTCTTTAGTTGAAGCCATGAAACAAGGAAAAGTTAACAAACCAGTGGTTGCCTGGGTTAGCGGTACTTGTGCTACACTGTTTAAATCCGAAGTTCAATTTGGACATGCTGTAAGTTGAATCTGGACTCGTCCCACTTACTTTATTGTTATTGTATGCTAGGATATGCAGACACATCATTTACATATTAACCTTTTCTAACGTTGATTACAGGGGGCAAAAAGTGGTGGTGAATTGGAGTCTGCACAAGCCAAAAATCAGGCTCTAAGGGATGCTGGAGCAATTGTTCCTACATCATTTGAAGCCCTTGAAGATACAATTAAGGAAACATTTGGAAAATTGGTAGGCTCATGAATTATATGACTTCCTTCTCAATACCAAGATGGGATACTTTATACCATCTAGTCTTCCACTTCGTAGGGAAAGGGATAAATATTGATCATCAAAATTTGACTTTGACTACCAGAGAATTTATTTTTTCCATCTGATTTATGCCTAGGTTGAAGAGGGTAAAATTACTCCTATAAAGGAAGTGAAGCCTCCACAAATTCCTGAGGATCTAAACTCAGCAATTAAGAGTGGGAAAGTTCGGGCCCCAACCCACATTATTTCCACCATTTCTGATGACAGAGGTTTGTCTTAACAACCTAGTCCCAAAATTTCCTTTTTAGTACTTTGGAGGGTTTAATGGCATTAAGTTATAATTGTTTTCTGAAACAAAATTAAAATAGGTGAGGAGCCCAGCTATGCTGGAATTCCAATGTCTTCCATCGTCGAGCAAGGTTATGGTGTTGGGGATGTTATCTCACTATTATGGTTCAAGCGCAGCCTTCCTCGGTACTGTACACATTTTATTGAGGTAGGCAAATTCCTCGGTTTCGCTTCTCCACTTATCATGAACACTCGAAGGGAAGTTGAAACTATAGTCTTGGATCCAGGTTTGATTAGTTTCATGCTCATTTCAGATATGTGTCATGCTATGTGCTGACCATGGTCCGTGCGTATCTGGAGCACACAATACTATAGTAACTGCTAGGGCTGGAAAAGACCTCGTATCCTGCCTTGTCTCAGGTTGTAATTTATCTTATCTGGACAAGCATGTTTTATAGTATTCATTTTCTGTGCCTAATCTATGGCAATACCATTCTCAAATAGGTTTACTTACTATTGGCCCGCGATTTGGTGGTGCCATTGATGATGCTGCTCGGTATTTTAAGGATGCATATGAAAGAGTGAGATTTTTGTGCCATTTTTAAAATGTTGAATTAACTTGGTACTTTCTGAGTTCTTTTTTTTCTTAGACTTTTTGTTGCTTCCTGCTGTTTACAGAATCTTACTCCTTACGAATTTGTCGAAAGCATGAAAAAGAAAGGGATTCGTGTGCCTGGAATTGGCCACAGGTATACTGACTATATTCTGCCTCAAATATTCATCATCTTAGACTGTTCTTGTTATGGGTTGCTGATAGGGTTATTTAAGTGGTTAATCAATGGTTTGATTTTCGTGCAATAAGGATCAAAAGAGGCGATAACAGAGATAAGCGGGTGGAGCTACTGCAGCGGTTTGGTCGGACGCATTTCCCATCTGTGAAGTACATGGAGTATGCTGTGGAAGTCGAAACTTACACTCTTTCTAAGGCAAACAACTTGGTTCTTAATGTGGATGGTGCAATTGGATCCCTTTTCTTGGATCTTCTCGCTGGTAGTGGACTGTTCAGCAAACAAGAGATTGATGAGATCGTTGATATTGGCTATTTGAATGGCCTGTTCGTACTTGCTCGCACCATTGGTCTAATCGGGTTAGTCGAAAATGCTTTAAAAGTACTTTGGTTGCATTTGTGGTAACAATTTGTATTATAACCGATGAGTTATTATAAACTAGTCATTATAACCGGTGAAGTTATAGTAACCTGCATTTGGAGGGTAGATTATTATAATAGTGGTTATTCACCTATGTTTGGAGTGTAAGTTAATATTAACCGGAGTTATAATAACCTGTATTTTGAGGGTAGGTCGATAACTTGTATTTGACATACTTGTTATTATAGCATAAGATTGTTATGATAGTGAATTTTATTATAATAGAGAGATATTATAACAGGGTGTTATGGGGTTATTACAATTGTGATGAAGGGTTACATACTAACTCACCAACTATTATAATCGGTGGTCCAAATACGAGTTGGGTTATTATAACCGTAACTAACCCACGGAACACCTGATTTAAGTTCGTGTATCCTTTTCTTTTTCGCTCTCTACCTGATTTCTTTGTTGCTGTAATTGAAATTTTCAGGCATACATTCGATCAGCAGAGACTGAAACAACCACTTTACCGCCATCCATGGGAAGATGTTCTCTACACCAAATGATGAAATTACAAATGGCAGAAGTAACAAATATCAGTTTCCAAAAGTATGTTTCTTTGCAATATTATTATGGGAAAAGTTTGTTTCTTCTTATATTATTATTATTAGAACAGTGTTTGTAACGCAATGCCTTAGTTTCCTTAACTTTCATTCTGGTTGTTTAGTTCACAGAAGGAATAAATTATGCTGTCGTTCTACAACTAATTTGATGTATTATTATTATCTGCTTAGATCATTAAAAACCGTTCTCAGTTTTTCTTTCATTGATAATGAGATTGTCGCTATTTCTACCGTAGCTAGTTAGTATAAGTTGGGAGGAGGATTACAAGTCGTGACCATGAAAATGGATTAACACCAAACCAGATAACCAATCGTGCTTACGACCCATTCTATGATAACTATTCAACATCTGAATGCTACTTCTATATATATATATTTGAATGCTACTTCTATATATATATATATGCCACCATTAAAATTCCACCGTTTGTGGAATGATGATTCCTTAGGCATGTTTTTTTTTTGTTAAAATATTATTTAAATCTTATTTCGAAGTTTTTCTATTTTGTTCTTTGTACTTTCCATTCAAACTTAAAATTATCAAAGTTTAATTTCAACTATTATTGAAATGTATTTTCAACAAAAAAAAAACATATTTGAATCCCCCAACTCTTAAATTCATTTATTGAACTAATTTTTATTTAAAACAAAAAAATCATTTAATAGTATTTTAATACAAGAAAGAATAAGATGTGAATATATTTTAAAACTTGGCATGATTTATATATATAGTTTTTAGTACATTTTCACGTGGATTTGAAATTGAGAGGTATGAATTTGTTGTGCAAATTTGGAAGGTTTGAGTACCAATTTCATGGCATTTATAATGAAGATGATGGCTCAAAAGTAGAAACTTTTAAAATTAAAGGTTCGTTGTGTTTGACAGAAGAAAAGGAGGGCATCCTCATCCAGAATTAAAGCCGAGTACGTACAATTCAGCATTAAATGTGTAAATTAAATAAAGGAATTGTGGGGTTTTATTTTTTGTGTGGTTATAATCAATTTAGCAAAATAATAATAATAATAATAATAATATATTTTGTGGGTGTTGTCTTAGTTTGCAAGTTGGAAAACTGGAATGCAGTGCGCGCAGTGTAGTCACAACCAAATTTCAACTATTAAGAATAAAGTTTCATACGTTGGATAATTATTTTGTTTTTTGTTTATGAAATTTAAGTATATTTTTATTCAAATTTTCTATCATGTGCTCCATCTTTCTTACAATGTATTCATCTTTTCTTAAAAGTAGGAGAATACTAAACAAATTTAAAAAACATAAACAAATTTTTGGAACCTACTTTTTTTTGTTTATAAATTTTGGTTTTGTTTATTAAAATATAGGTAAGAGGTAGATATTCAAATAAGGAAAAAGTACAGTAAAGTAGTTGTTATATATTTAAATTTCATAAACAAAAAATGAAAGACAAGATAGCTATCAAACATGGCCATAATTACCCAATTTTCACGGTAAAAAATCCCCCTAAGAATCTGCCCAAAAAGCATATTCCTTTTTATAGAGTAGTTGGACTAGCTTTACAAAAAAGTGTTTTTGTTTACTCTCTATTAGGTACTTTCCAAGATTTGTTCAATTTAAGTGTAATAGGTATACTTTTCTTTCTTCTCTGACACGTCTCGAGTAGAGGACTCGAATACTTCGAGAATTTTATCATTTAAATATTTTTCAACGATTTCAAACTACGAATATTCGAGGGAGTACACCTCGAAATCCGTAACTTTCAATCAACTGGATTGCTCCTTAAAAACTTTTTTAGTATCAAACATTAAGAAAGTTTAAAACAAATTAAAACTTGCTTAATTTCTTGCGGAGACCAAATTATGTATTTAAAACATTCTGAAGTTAAAAAAGAAAATCATATGAAATTATGTATTAGAAAATAACAAACAAAAATTTGTTCCTAGAGTGTTCTATGGAATTTGAATGAACTATATAAAATAATGTACTTCGAACATTTTATAGCTTAAACGAAAAGCTTGCATTAAATTACAAAAGTTGTCTTTTGAGTATTTTATGTGAAGTTTGAACGAAAATCATATCATACCATGCATTTCAAACATTCTTAATTGGTACTTTAAGGGCATAAAATGTTCTAGTTATTGAATGTTTGAAATGCATGATTTAGTATAGTTTTCATTCAAATTTCACCTAAAACATTTTAGAGACACTTTTTTTTTAATATTTTAATTGTTCTCACACGTATAGTTTTAGGCAAAAAAAAAAAACTCATATATATTCAAAAGGAATGATTTTGTCTAGTTTTCATATAAACTTTGTATATATTTGTTATTTTTAAATGCATAATTTTATACAAGTTCGAAATACATGATTTGTTATAATTTTCATCCAAATTTCGTATAAAACACTATAAGGATAAACTTTATTTGTTATTTTCAAAAGCATGAAATTATGGGACTTTATGTTTTAATGTTCCCGAATGTTTTACGTACTTTTTTATAGTATTTTTTAATTTTCGGTACACATCACAATTAATCTCACAAAAAGTTAATTTCTAGATTGGTTACATAAACTGAACTTATTCTATTTAAGCAATTTATGATTTTCATAGTGCATAGTTGGTGCTTTTAAGTGATTTTAAATGTATGAGTTTTTCTTAATTAAAATAGTAATAAAAAAACATGGAAGGAAGAATTATCTAACTTCAAAATAATTACTCGAGAGGGTTGGTGACTTGATGATTTCATTGTTTCATGGTAATTGGGTTTAACATCAAGTTCACGTATTCAATCTTAAAAATTGGTGTTTGGCTTTGGTAAGTAGTCGTTCCGTTTTTTTTTAAAAGTCATTCCTTCAAATTTACTCGAAAACTAAAATAATCACGTTATCAACCAATTAATGTATTGAAATTTTACTTAGTTTAATCATCATGTTAGTCGATATAACTTTATGTAACTATTTATTTTATTGTTTTATGAACTACAAATAAAGATTATTAAAATAAATTAAAAGTGTTCAAATTTGAAATATACTAATATAGTTAAAATTAAACTTCAAACTTAAAGATAAAAAATATATTTTTCCTATAATTTTTTAGATCTTCAAAATTTTCTTTTTCTTTGACCATTGGTCAACTCAATTAAAAATGTGGTAGATCAGCCAACGTTGTAATTTGAAGTCCATTTTTAACTTCTAAGAGGTTATATGCAAATATAGAATGATTTTCCAAACGTAAATCTAGTCTTTAAAAATAAGGTCAAAGGTTTACATTCTTAAAAAAAAAAGTTAAAAATATTTCATTTCGTACAATAAACGAAATATAGTATGCATAGTAATATTTGTTCATTTCCATTCGTAGTATTACTTATGTATTTTTAGTTGGAGTAAAACTTTTAAATTTGATTTTCAAAAAGAAAAAAAGGAAAAAAAAAAAACTTTTAAATTTATAGATTATCCTACGTAGGGGCACGATGGACATTTACATTGACATTTAAAACCTATCAACTCGCATTAACCAATATTTGATTTAAGTGCCATACATCATCCTTTTCTGTCATTTAATTTCCCTATACATTATTGGGTTATAATTTGGTTGAAATTTGAAGCTTAATTCAAAAAATAAATAAAATATTCCACATTAAATATATTAAAATTTAGAGAGAATTTAGAGAGAAGAAAGTTTCAAAGTTTAAGACTGGGTATGAGTTTGGTCCAAATGGGTAAAAACAAAGTCCAACACTTTGGCTCCATTTGATAATCATTTTATTTTTCGTTTTTAAAATTTAAGCTTACAACAACTCCCTTACCATAGTTTTTTTCTTATTTTGATATCTACATCTTATATATATTTTAATAAACAAAACCAAAATTTGTAAACAAAAAAAGTAACTTCCAAAAGCTTGTTTTTATGTTTTGAATTTTGGTTAGTATGCATCTACTTTCTTAAAGAAAAATGGATATATTGTAGAAAAATAAAATACATGATAAGAAATTTGAGTAAAAATAACAAAAAACGAAATGCTTATCTAAAAGGACCTTAATAGAAGGCTGCACCTTAAAAAAACCAATAGCCATCCGTATATAAATATTGTCTTCATAAAGAAGCAAAGTGTACCTTTATCATATTTTGGGGGGAAAAAAGTGTCCTTATCTTCTCTCTAGTTTTAGGTATATTCCCCTTACAAATCCTTTCAAATACTTTGTAAAAGTTAAAGATAAAATGAAATTGAAACAGTTTAACTAGCATTATATTGGAAAAAGTATATGTGCATTCTATAAAATGAATATTAAATCAATACAAAACTATAAATCTGTATATGGTAATAATAAGTAAATTTTCTATTATACGTGATGTCATTGCTCCGTTTGGATAGTAATAAGTGAGTTAATATATCGGTTGCATAAGGTATTTATTTCTACCCATTAATTCAAAAATCAAGTCGTTATTATTATTATTAAAGTTTGATTTTTTTTAATTCAAGAAAAAAAATTCTTGCTATAAGGAAATTGGGATGGAATAATATTTATTTTTAAAAATAAAAATATTTATAATAAAAAAGGTCTGGAAAACATAATTACGAAGGGCGATTGATAACCATTTCGTTTTTTTGTTTTGTTTTTACTTTTTTTAAAACAAGTTTTTTTTATAACTAATTTTAGATATAGTTTTTAAAATATTACAAAAAATTCTAAAAACTAAAAAAAAGTAACTTTTAAAAATAGTTTTTTTTTAAAATTTTTTTTAAAAAAAGTATGAAGAAATCAAGAATAGCTAGTAAAAAACTAAAAAATAAAATAAAATGTGAGGTTTGAAAACAAAAAACGACCATCAAACATGTTTTTTTTTTTTTTTTAACTAGTTATCAAATACATACCATTTTTTATTTTTTATTTTTTAAAATAAAAAATAAAAAATTATAAAATTATAAAATAATTATAAAACGGGACCCAAAATAATTTAGTATTATATATATATATATATTTAAATAGAGAATCACAACATTTAAACATTTAAATTTCTTACATAACTTTCTCTCCAAATCATTATTATTTTCAAAATGGTAAAGAATGAAATTGTCGTCTTTAATTACTCAATTTCGTACATTTCGTATGGGAGTACGATCAAAGAAATTCAAACGTTCACATCTTCTCACTTTTTTCAATAAATTATTGGCAATTCAAAAGGTCTAAGCTATCTATCCTTAATTATTCAACTTGATTTAATAAACAAACCACAAATTTAAAAGTCAAATGCATTAATTGGGCACACAACCGATGATCAACCAATAGCAATCCAAGCAAACGGAAATTGACTTTTTAGGGGCTGTTTGTTTGACATATTTAGGTAGTTTTTGTCAAGGAGTTATATTGAGGAGTTATGTTAAGAAGTTAAAAATTGAGAGTTGTGTCAAAAACTCATTTGGGTGTAGTTTTTGTATAGAGGAGTTAGAGTCAAAACCTTGTTTGAATGTAGATTTAAAAATGAGTAGTTATTTTTAGTAGTTAAAAAATAAATGATTAAAAATGAATGGTTGAAAATAAGTTATTTTGATTGATTTGAAAGGAATTATTAAAAATAAGTGGTTAGAAATGATTGAGTAGTTATAAATGAATGATTAAAGATAAATGATTAGAAATGAGAGTTATTTAATGAAGAGTTAATAAAACTCGTTTGGATACAGGTTTTTAAGGAGGAGTTAATAAATTCTAGAACTAACTCCTCCCTAAACATGTCAAACAAACAGCCCCTTAAAAACCCTATCTAAAATTAAAAACCATATAAACTAAAAAACAACAATTTATTATAAAAAGTTAGAATGAAGAAAATTATGAGGCATTTGAACGAAGTTCTGATAAAGAGTCATGTCGAATAGTTAAAAATTAAAAATTGCAACAAAAAATTCGTTTTAAGGTGCTTTTTTTTATAGAGGAGTTAGAGTCGTAAGTTTACTTAGTAAATTTAAAATGAATAATTATAAAATAATGATTAAAAATAAATAGTTAAAAATGAATTATTTTGAAGACCGAAGAATGAATAATTAAAAATAAACAAGTTATTGAATAGCTATGAATTAATAATTAAAAATAAAAAATTATTTTAAATAATAATAATGAGGAGTTATTTTGAATAGTTACAATTTTTTTTAATTTAAATATATTTTTGAAGAAAGAAATTAATAAAATTTTAATGTAAATCTTCATGGGCAAACAAACAACCCGTAATAGTCATTCTTAGTCCAAGAAATATATGTTTAGAATAAGAAATAGAGAGAAAAATAGGGGCACTTTTAGAAAATTCCGGCCGTAATAATAAAAATAAAAAGTCGAAAATTGGCGGTGAGTGATTGGCCACGACAGTGCACTCGCTTTTGTCGCGTGTGAAATTAACATTGGAGGCCATTGGAGGCGTAACTGATTTTTAACATTATTATTATTATTATTTACATTTATTTATTTCTGCTATTTTGAAGACCACATTTTTAGATTCAGGTAATAATACTAAGATGCAATGTGCCCAAATTCATCGAATGAGAGGTGTATAAATTAAAATACCACAAATTTTCATCACCCAAAAAATAACAAAATAAAAGGATGAAGTATCATTGTTGGATTTTGTTCACTGTAATTTAGTATATTTTACTTCCTGCATTTTTTAAAATTAGGCTTACAATTTTTATAAATCTTAAAATTTGCTCATCTTTTATGTTTGTGATTAATTTTTTTTTTTGGTACATTCTAAAGTTGGTTATAAAAATAGAACAGAGTGTTTATGATTTTGATAGAATTTACCAGTTATTGTTTAAAAACAAATAGGTAGAGTTTAGTTTATATGATTTTGGAGAAAGTTAAAAATTATTTCTAATAATTTTAATGAATAGAATTTAATTTATTTGAATTGATGAAATCTTAAAATCATTTGTTTTTAATTGTTGGCAAATGAAGTATACGTGGAAGTAACCATTTTTTTTAATTATCAAAACAATTCACATAATTATTTATAGATCAATATACTAAAAAGGCCAATGGCAAGATAATTTCATTTTTGGGTGGTAATCCATGAGAGCAATAAAGATTTGTAATCTTCTCCCAAAACTTATACTAAAAAAAATCAATATATCTAATTCACAAATAGTTACGAACAATCTTCTCAAAAAAAGTTACGAACAATAATATTTAGATTTAAAGTCTAATTTTTTTTAATTTTTAAAATCATTAATTAAATTATAAATTACTCAAACCAAACTATCAATATTTTCAAACCAAATAATAATTTATCCAAATTTTGAAAGAAATCCCTATTAATTTTTAATTTTTTTAAAATAACTATTTTTAGTTTAAATTAGGGGACAGACGGTACATAGAAAGGACTGATCCCCTAATATAAGATGATAGGAGGATGAAATTAAATTAGATTAAAATTAATCAATTTTATTTTGTAAAAATAAAAACATCTTCGCGTGATATTATATTATTTCTAGTATTTGTTTTACATAGAAAATTGGTCGAATCACAAATCCTGTAACTTTTTTTTTTTTTTTTTTTTTTTTTGAGAAACAAATCTTCTAACTATTAAAAACTTTGCCCACTTGAACTCATTTTAATCAATATTTTTTTTGCTAAAAACAAATTTCTTTCTCTATAGATATATGAGAAAAATAAAGACCATATTTCATTTTTCAGCTGAGATTATTATTATTAATTTTGTAAAGGCGGAGGTGTGGAGGACAGGCTAAAGTAAAAGGATGAGCAAGTTCTTGAGCCATCAAAGAGGAAACCCTTTCATTCATTCTATCAAATTCAGTTTCAGCGATTGACTGAAGAACATGCCGGGTTTGATTGGATTCAATTCCATTGGATTGGATTGCAAGTTCTGAAAGATTCCTCGATCCTCAAAGTTCATCACAATTTGTTGATTTTGCTCTCTTTCTTGCGGTACAGACTGAAATCTCTCATTTCTCTGCTTGTTGATTTGATGATGGTCGTTTCTTACGAGTGAAAGAGATTTGAAAGATCGGAAAAAGAGTTGCAGTAGAGAGCATTATTTGTTCTAGTTTCTGTTGTTTTGATTCTATGAACATTCTTTGTTGTTGTTGTTATTGTTGTTGTTGTTGTTTTTGTTTTGATCTTTGAGATTGCGCAGTGGAAGTGTTCTTGTTGTAGTTGTGCTGATTGATCCGATTTTGTTGGTTTTTATGGGAACTCCACCTGCAGAGGAGCTTCTGAGGAAGATCCAAGAGCTGGAGGAAGGTCAAGCTCATCTCAGGAAAGAGATGTCCAAACTTCTCCTCTCTGGAACCGCCGCCGATTCCAACTCCGGCCACCAACTCCACCACCACCAGCGCTCGCAGTCGATTTCGCCGCAGCGTTCTCGATTTGCTACAGCTCTGAGGAGAGGCGACGGCGCGGCGGCTTTGAAGAGAGGCTCTTCTTCGTTTCGACATTCTTCTCCTCTTCAGAGAGAGAGTAAGACAAGTGATTCTTTCGATGCGGCCGCCGGAGTTGGAACCGGCGGCGGATGCGACGGATGCGGCGGCTCTAGCCCCGCCGCCGTGAATTTCACCAACAAACAGTATCTCAATATCTTGCAGTCAATGGGACAGTCTATTCATATTTTTGACCTAAATTATCGCATAATTTATTGGTACGCTGCTCCATTTCTTTTCTGAGCTTTTGATTCCCTTTTTGTTGCCTATCTTATCGTGACGGTTCTTTCTGTTTATAGATTAGGTTGAAGATTCATTTTCTTGCTTCTTTTAGAACGCGTTTTTTCTAATTTTCTTTGTGAAAGGGTTTTCACAATGTTAATAATCTGTGTAGGAACCGAGCTGCTGAATCTGTGTATGGATATTCTGCGGCGGAGGCTCTTGGCCAGGACGCCATTGGGCTTCTAGTCGATCCCGAGGACTTCGGCATTGCGAATGATGTAATTCATCGTGTCATGGAGGGTGAGAATTGGACTGGTCACTTCCCTGTCAAGAACAAGATGGGGCAAAAGTTTACAGTCGTTGCCACTAACTCTCCGTTCTACGACGATGGCACTTTGGTCGGGGTTATCTGTGTATCCAGCGATTCGCGGCCATTTCGAGAATTGAAGATTCCATTAGCAGGAGGTTCTAAACAGCAGGATGCAGATACGAGCATTGTTGGATCAAGAAACATGGTTTCAAGTAAACTTGGTCTTGATCCTCAGCAACCTCTTCAAGTGGCGATTGCTTCAAAGTTATCGAATTTGGTTAGTCTTTTTGTTTCATTTCACTGTGATTTGTAGTGGTGTGCGTATCTTTGATAGTTTGTACCCCTGAAACAGGCATCAAAGGTAAGCAACAAAGTCAAGTCCAAAATGCGAACAGGAGAAAACAGCTTGGATCGTGAAGGTGGAAGTGGTGATAGTTATCATCGCTATGATCATGGCTTTTCGGATGCAGCTCTTTGTGACCATCGGGAGGATGCAAATTCGAGTGGAGCTAGCACGCCTCGAGGAGATTCCACAGCTCATCATGGTGTGTTTTCCCAGGTTGAAGAGAAATTATCTGGCAAACTGGTAAGAGATTATGGTGGTGATGAGGTGAAAGGAAAACCTACCTTTCAGAAGACTTTATCCTCAAAAGCAGAAGATTGGATTACTAAGAAAGGGTTGTCGTGGCCGTGGAAAGGGACCGAGCAGGAAGGAGGAGAATCCGAAGCAAGGGCAGTTGCTCGTTTTGTTTGGCCCTGGTTACAAAATGATCAAGAAGCTGAACCAGCTAATCATAAGAGTTTCTCTTCACCTGGGAAACCAGAAATGCAGCAAAACGACAGTCATCGAGCAGCCAATAACGACGCCACAGGATCCTGGTCATCGTTCAATGTTAACAGCACTAGCAGTGTCAGTAGCTGTGGAAGTACCAGTAGTAGTGCTCTCAACAAGGTTGACTCGGAAATGGACTGCTTGGATAATGAAATCTTGTGGGAAGAACTTTCCATTGGGGGGCAAATAGGGCAAGGTATAAGTTACGGTCTTTGGAATGAATTGTTATGTGTGTGTATACACAATTTTGCTTCTACTTTACCTTTAATTTTTTGCTCTCTTTCCATGTATTGTTACATTGCATAGTCAACAAAATATAGCGGAAATGTCAAATTACATTTTTTAACTTAAAATTTTGCAGAAGAAAAACAATTTAGGAACTCGTGAAACTGTTCATGCTATTTTGTTATCTTAATCAATTCAATTTTAATGCATGACTTGCCTCCATCTCTGCAGGTTCTTGTGGAACTGTCTATCATGCGCTGTGGTATGGATCAGTATGTTCACTTATCCTTTCAATTCCTTCAATTATATGCTGTTGCGTCAACTAGGATTGTGAGAGGCTATTTGTTTCATTGTTATTATAATGTGTATGTTCGAAAGATGATTTGAACTGTTGTTACAGGACGTTGCGGTCAAAGTTTTTTCCAAACAGGAGTATTCAGATGATGTGATTCTATCCTTCAGACAGGAGGTATGCATTCTGCTTCTCTCTTTACTCCCATATCTCTCAATACTTTTTACCATGGTCAACCCTGCGAGCGAGCGAGTGATCAAATGTTTATTTTTAGAGCTAACTCCAACTTTATGATTATGAAGGTATCCCTGATGAAAAAGCTTAGGCACCCCAATATTCTTCTCTTTATGGGAGTTGTGACTTCACCTCAGCGCCTCTGCATTGTCACGGAATTCCTTCCACGGTTTGTTCCTAACTAGCAACTTCCATTTTTGGTTTAATAATTTTGATTTTTGTTTCCAAAAGAATTATTCTTCGTAGGCTGATTGAATTATCTGGTACCTATAAAAACAGTGGAAGTTTGTTTCGTTTACTACAGAGGAACACAGGAAAATTAGATTGGAGACGCCGTGCTCATATGGCTTTGGACATTGTGAGTAATTCCAGACATGTTGCTATTTCTTCTGTTTTAGAGATGATTGTTGAATGCAGGGCTTTTTTTATTATTGAAACAAAAATATTTGATTGATGTATGAAAACGGTTGAGATCAAATGGCTCCAAAATAAAAATAAATATGAAATGGAATAGAATCAATAAAGGAGTTTGATGAATGTTACTTAGAGTCTGTCATTTCACTTTGCATGATGAACCTTTCCTAGCACAATGGCTGGTTCTGCATTCAAATTTTTTTTCTTGCCATGTTCTTTAAGCTTTGCAAATTGCTAAGTATTATGAACTCAATCTACTCTTGATCACTCTCATGAATCTTTAAGCATTTCATGACATTTCACTGTTTAAATATATTATTCTTGTATAGGCACGAGGCATGAACTATCTTCATCATTGCAATCCACCTATTATTCACCGGGATTTGAAATCTTCGAACCTGTTAATTGATAAACACTGGACTGTGAAGGTACGCTGTTTTTTTTATTCTATTCTACTTGTGTAGACCGACGTGTAATAGCCTACAAGTGTGTGCTCAAGATTAACTAAGAGATCATGGTTTGAATCCCCTTTCCAAATTGTTTTTGAACTCTAAAATTGATTTGTAATACAATTACAACTAAGAGTTCTATTTTTTATTACTCCTGCAGGTTGGGGATTTTGGTCTATCTCAACTTAAGCATGAGACTTATCTAACAACTAATACCGGAAAGGGCACGGTAAGCCGAGTATTTCCTTGTTTGCTAGTTCTATTGGTCATTTGATTCTAGATTCTCTGCTTTGTGCTGCAAGCATTGATTTTTCCCAGTTCATTTTCTTTATGTAGCCTCAATGGATGGCGCCTGAAGTTCTTCGGAACGAGCCCGCAGATGAGAAGTATGTTCTTTACCTTGTAACTACCTCCAATACGTTTCAAGTTTCATTCTCTTTTTAATTATCAAACTCAAAACATAGTAATCTGATTGTGATTGCAATATACAGGTCGGACGTATACAGTTTCGGAGTCATATTGTGGGAGCTTGCAACCGAGAAGATCCCTTGGGAAAACCTCAATTCAATACAGGTACTAATTTCTTTCCAAGTGATATCTAGAATTTACTTTGGGCATTCCAAGCCAGAAGTAAGCATAATGTTCTTCCATTTGGGCATTCCAAGCCTGAAGCAGTTTTCTTGTGTTTGTTCTTTGCTAAGCCCTGCGTTGTGGATAATGTTATGGTATATTGCATATTTGACCATTTTCAGAATGCGTAGGTAACTGGTGCTGTTGGATTCATGAACCAACGACTTGATATCCCCAAAGACGTGGATCCACAATGGGCTTCTTTAATTGAAAGCTGCTGGAATAGGTACACAGAGCTATGCTTATTCATAGTTTCTAGATACATGGTTTTAATTCTAATAAACATCAGAAGGATAAAAAACCAAAAATGAAATGATTAGGCCATGTTTTATAACCATTTGATTTTTAAAATTTAATCCTATTTTTACTCAAATTTACTGTATTGTATTCTATCTTTCTTTGAAAAAGCACGTGAATGTTGACCCAATTTAAAAAAAAAAACAAGTTTTTGGAAATCTCTTTTTTTTTTCTTTCTAAATTTTGATTTGGATTTCAAAAGTATAGGTAAGATGTACAGATCCAAGTAAGAAAAAATATACTGTGAATTTCAAAAGCCAAAATTTAAAAACAAAATGGGCTTTATAAACGACTTTGTTATGACAGAAACCATTGACAATCAAAGAATAGAAGAAAGAACGATAGATATAACATACAAATTTATGTAGTGCACTAATATTATGTTAGCTACATCTAACGATTAGTGGAAAAAATTGCTTTATTTAGGAAATCATGAAGAATAAATGTTAGGTAAGCAGGATAAGAGTTTGAAGAGTGTTTATATAGGGCATCATTCTTAAAACCCTTAATACAACACGAAAAATATAAAATATAATTGATTCAAGGCAATTCATCCAAGTTTGCAATGTTTTTTTTTTTTTGACAATTCTGCCTTTTGTTACGGGTGAACGACAGCGAACCTGCAAGTCGGCCGACATTCCAAGCTATGATAGAAAGGCTGAGAGAACTGCAGAGGAAGTTTGCTATTCAATTACAGGCAGCTCGTTCTGGTGGAGATAAGAACAACAACAACAACCCTCAAAAGGAAACATAAAACCTTTTGGGGTTAATTTTTGTGTTTCTTTTTCAATTTTTTTCCATCATAAATATTATTGCCAATTGAAGAAGCCAAGACAAAAGCTGGTTCATAGTTGGTGAGCAAGATGATGGCCATAGGTTTTTTAACCACCAAGTGGAAATGTAAGCTTTGCCATTGGAGAAGAGGAAAAAAACTTCTCTGAGTGGCAGTGTTTCATATCAACCTGCCTGAGCTTGGTGGTTTTGGGTGAGGGGTGACTTTTTCTTTCTTTTTTTTTTTTTTTTTTTTTTTTTGTTTTTTTTTGTAATAATAATAAAAGACTTAAATTTTGTTGGTGCCGTAAGTGATGTTTGATTGGGAATGTTCAAATGTTACCCATAAATGAGTTTCGGACCACTACTTGTCTAAAGTTGTACAGATGAAAACATCGCAATTTTTTGAGAGTTTAAATTGTGAAACGTAAATGCTTTTGATTGGTTTTTGGTTCTCTCGTGATGGTGGAAACAGCCTTGTCATTGTCATTGTAGCTGTGTGATTATTTGGTGTCTTCTGTTTTGGTATTCTTCTGAGTTCTTATGGAGGCATTGAAGAATTTATTAGGTTGTCTTTGGATAGGCTGTTTATGAAATAGTGGATTGGATTATCATAATCATCCCATGTTTGGATTGCCGGTTATAATTAATAGGTTGATCTCTCAAAGTAATAATAATAATAATACGGTACTCAAACTCATGTTGCATTTTTTCCCTATATAATCTATGTTGAGATTATAATAATCAGAGGTAGGAGGATTCAAATCTAAGGTCTCTTAATCATTGAGTATACTAATAAATATCCGTTTTGTTGACTATTTATTAGAGTCTATGTTGTAATAACTTTTATCCAAAACACCATTTATCATCGTTTTACTTCTACAAAAACAATTCACATTAGATAAACTCAATATCCCAAACACATCCATATTTTTAGATTTTTCTATAAATTTAAGAGAGAAGTTTGGGTGCTAGCTAGGTAGCTACCCAGCCACGTGGCATCTTTTCATTTAACCAATAATTTTCTTTTTAAAAATAATTGGTAGCAACAAATATTTGCTACCCAACTAACACTTAAACTTCCCTCTAAATTTAATAACAATTGAAATGGAGGACTCAACCTATAAATCATAGGCATGCATAGGTATTATCTAGCATTACAAACTTGTTATTGTTTATGAATTTTGAATAAAGTATTTACCCTTTTTAAAGAAAGGTTTTAATAATATAGTAAAGAAACCGTAGTTTTTTTTTTTGAAACAAAGAAACTGTGGTTAACTAAGCATTAAAACACACACATCACTCAAGACCTAAAGGATTTGGTATGAGTCATTATTCAATAAATACAATTTTTTGCTTGATAAAATATAACAAAATCGAAGTGTTATATAAACTAGCTGAACTGCAAAGCAAATCTAATGCTTTAATTTTATCAAAGAAAAACTTACCACCTCATATTGCTAAGGAGGCAAATCCTCCTTAGTGGAGTATGTGGCACCAACGGTGCCACAAATTTTTTATTTCAACAATACTATTTTTTAAAAAAGAAAAATTTCTGGAACCAAATAGCACATACCCATTAAGAAGGGTTTGCCTCCTTAGTCATGAGGAGGCAAATTTTGGTCTTACGAATATTAGTTCGGTTAAGTTCAGGTCAAGCCATGAATTCTGCCAAGGTCTTTTCATATCAAAAGATGTGTTCTACCAAAATATTTTTTTTTTTGAAACAAGGGTAACCACGCCCGTCTCTAGGTCAGGCACCGGGAGACATCGAAAGAGTAATGTCACAGTTGAGTCTCGAACCTGAGACCTTGAGGGGAACATACCCCCAAAGCTCAAGTCTTCAACCACTATGTCACCCCTTGGGGACAACAAAATAAGAAATCATGCATAGAGTTTAGAAAGGGATTCTTTTTTATAAAAGAGAAGAATAAAAATCTGGAGTCACAAAAAGTATGTTTTTTTGTCATTCTCACTTGTGCACTCAGAAAAGTTATCCCTGTAAAACTTCATCTTGTGAATACACAGGTATCTTCAAAGTCCCACTCAGCGCAGTAAATACCGTATAGCAGCAACGGCGTCGCCTTTGTGTTCTCGCAAGGTTCTCTCTGCAACCTTTTTGTCCAACTGTGAACAGTACAAGAAAAGATGGGGATGGATTACAACTTGGAAGAAGTTGATGGAATCAAGTACAACCTGCTATCTTTTCATTTTTATATTGAATTCAACAATGGGATAGGGGGATTCAAACCCGTAACTTCTTAGTTACGGGGTCATACATGAGTTGCATTCAACTTGACTGATCTCAAGTGACAATTGTCTGGCATACTATATTTGGTTGTTAACGAAACTCAAAAGAATTATCTCCTAGTCAGACTAGCATATAGATTGAACATGAACTCGTTCCCTCCTAATTCTCTAAGGTCTTTTTGACCACTAAGTACGCCCATAATAGTTGGCTATAAGTTCTTCTACATTGAAGACGAAAAACATAGCACATGTGCTTTACAAAAGTGAATCTAACCTCGAGTTCACTTGCGATTATGTCAATGTCTGCTGCATTTATCTTGACAGCAGCTAGTTCTTTCTCCCTGAAAAAAGCAAAATACAATGACTTCTAAGTGAATACTCAATGCTAAATTTTTGCAAGCATCGTAGCTGGAAAAACTTAGAAAATACAAAAAGATATGTACTGTCTAAAAAAGTCTTCCATTTCAAGAATAGAAATCTAGTTGTCAGTTATCAACTTTAAAGATTCCAACTCAGATACTTCAATCAAATACTACAATGCAATTTCATATTTTACTTTGGCAATAATTTCATATCAACGGATCCTACAACATTTTCTTTTTGAAACAAGGGTAACCACGCCCGTCCGTAGGCTAGGCTAGGCACTGAGAGACACGGAAGGAGTAATGTCTCAGCCTAACAGGTGAGTCTCGAACTTGGGACCTTGAAGGGAGCATACTTCAAAGCCCAAGTTTTCAACCATTGTGCCACCCCTTGGGGACAATCAAGCAAGGTATAAAGTATTGAAGCAAGACAAAAGAATTAAACTAGCAAGATTGAATATTGACCACAAATTTCATATTCATCAGAATACAAATTTGTTGCATCAATGACTTTGGCTAACACGACATACACAAAAGGATGAACACTTGTAGTTAAATAAACAGAACCAACAATTCCAAGTCGTTTAATAACCAAAAAAATGGCGAAGTTCGTTTAACACGAACTTCACCATTTTGCATACATTACAGGGGAGAAATCCAGGATTTGAACACCAACCTCAACATCATAGCGTTCCAATCAGCTCCTGCCGATGCAGCAATCGATGCCATAGCCTGCCCACGCAATCGAAAAACAATAACATTACGCTATGAATTCCTTCATGAGAATCAAAACTCAAAGAACAACAAAATTACTACTACATATCAGCAAACTCAATATCAAATCCAAACTTAAATGGTCTGTTCAGCCAAAATTGCAAGTGAAATCCTTCGAGATCAAAGCAAATACCTCTTGAACACGAGTGGAATCGAGTTGGCGGTCCTCGACGCGATCAGTGAGCTTATCGAAGGCCTTGCTCTGTTGCTGCATATCCTTCGAATCCACAAGCCTCTCAACTCCATCGTCTCCGCCTTCCATTTCCGGCCAATCTCAGTCGTAAACTGATCGGCGCTCTGAAATGAGAAACGATCAAGCTTGGTTGCGTCTCGGCGACGGCGAAGAGCTAAGATCAGGAAACCCTTAAGTCCCCAACTCGTCGATTGAAATAGAAAGCCCAATCCATGAGCCCAGGCCCAACACATAATCTCAATTTTAAGACCCAGTCCAATTTCGAGTCCAGAATATTGTTTCTTTTTACTATAAAACTATGTCAGGTTTGCAAATATACATAATAACTATTCTTAAAATCTTGCATTTTTTTCTGATTGTTTTTCTACGACAAATTTCATATTTATCGGGATAATATATGAAAGACTACCAGAACGGTTGGTAACACATTATTTTCATTGTTAATAGTAATCGAATTTAATAGTATAGTTACAAGTTTAATCTTGAAAATTAAGATTTGTGATATTCTCTTCAAATTAATATTTGCACTAAATTATTAAGATTGACGCAAGCAACTTACCTTTTTTTCGGAAAAGTTTGTTTCTCTCTTTTGCATAATTGCATAATCAACACTTCCTAGATTTACCGTATGAGTATAGAATAAGTTTAAAAAAAAGTGGGATTAACCTGTAAGTTAGTCACTCAATTATACATAATTTATTTAGAATTCTATTCACTTGTTGACAAGTGTTTATTAAGACTGGATGAGAAGTTATGAATTTATTTTTGTAGCTTCTATCGGTTGAATCGTGCTAATTTTGCATGGAAATGGTATATCTTATCTTATTTTATCTTACTATCTTAAAGTATATCATTTTTAGACAATTTTGCCATTAGACTATCTTATATACAAATATGTCATTGCCTTCTTATTTAAAAAATAAAGCCCCACGTATCTTTTTATTACAATCCAAAGGAAAAAAAAAATTCCAACAAACCCCACTACCCATGTATCTTTTATTATTCATGTAACCTTCTTTAGATTTGTGTGTGTGTTTTTTTTAAAACTTCTATTGCATTTAAATACTTATTTGAAAAGTTGAAAAGTTGTAATACATAATTTGAATACGTAACTTTTGAATTTTATTTTAAATACTTTTATTACATTTAATGCCATGATAAGAGTTTTAAAAAGTTTTAATGCCACTCTCAAAAAAAAAAAAAAGTTTTAATGCCATTAATTTATAATTGAAGTTTCAAAATTTATTTAATATTTGAATTTTAAATATTTGGTAACTTCTCCCTCTCAACTACATATATAGGGTTTGGTACACGATTTTGGCTTCCTTTTCTTTTATGTCTAACTTTACATAATTTTGTTTTTTTTTCTTTGTTTGGTTTTCTTGGTTGATTACTTTTTTCAACTTTTTATTGGATGACTTATTTTACTCTTTTTTTTTTTTAAATGCTTACAAGTTTGATTATTTGGTAGTTTAAAATAGATTTGAGGATGTGCAAAAAAAAAAAGAATAAAATTGAAGATGATAACAATGTCATATGAAGGTACATGCAAACAAGAAAACTTGAGGATAATGTGTATACTTCTCCATCTAAATGAATGTATGTTTTAAAGTTAAATTCATAAATACAATTTCATACATGTATTCTTTTATAAGATAATTGTTGTCAAAATTTATATATACATTGATCATGTTCAAATATTACATTAATATATTTGTATTTCTCATTCAATCACAAATTACAATCTCTAATTTCAAATATATTCTTTAAAAAAAACTGCAATCTCTTATTTCAAATATGCAATCTATTAAAAAAAAATTAATTAAATAAACACTCACGAACATCAATTTTAAAATTTTAAAATGAACCTTCTCATTTATTGAATAATGTAACCTCAATTCGTTCGTTTTCTTTAAAATGTAATCTCAATCCATTTATTTTATAAAAACTATTTAGCATTAAAAGTCACGTAATATAATTAAATTAACGTTAATGATTTAACATTTCAATTCATTTAAAAAAATGTAACTTCAATTCATTTAAAAAAATGTACAGTTAATTCATTTAATTTATTTTTTTAAAATATGACAAGAAAACTATTTGAAATAGGATATTAATAAACTATTTTTTTTTAATTAATATTGAAATTTAAAAAATTCTATACTTACTTATATATAGGTTCAATTTTGATCTTTTTTATTCATGATCTTTCTTTGTATGATTTCACTTTTTTTTGTTGCATTGTTAAATTAATCATTTGTTATTTAGGGTTCTTTTCAATTTAAAAACAAACTTGAAGATATACAAAAGATGAACAAAAAGAGTTGTATCATTTTATTTCGAGAATTTAATAGTTAAAATTAAAGATTTTGTTTTTTTTAAAAAAACAAAGGTTTTGTAACTTTCTCATATTTAATAGTGAAAATTTAAATGTTTTCTAACTTTCTTTAAACTAAAAATGATAGAATTTTAATTCATATATTCTTTTAAGCATATCTCCTATCAAATTTCAATTATATCACTTTTTTAACAAGAAACGTGTGAATTCAATGATAAAAATTTAAGACTAAATTAAATAAATAGTTTGAAATGCAAAAGAGAGAAAATCATATTGAAAATAAAAATAAAGAGAAGACTTAGTCATTGAAAAATTCAAAATTCAAACATTTTTAAAAGAATTATCATTAGTTTAAGGAAAATTAATGTTATCAATACTAACTTACTTTACTTATATTTACATTTCTTTTAAAATAAATATCAAATTTGGAGAGGAAGACTTTTAGAATTTTCTTGTTTTACAATAGGATCATTGTCAAGAATAAAGAAAAATAGTATTATTATTATTAAGAAAGATTTTTTAATAAAAAATATTTATAATATTATTCATACATTTATCTTTGTAATATTATGCAAACATATTTAATTTTTATATTTAATTGTTGTATTAAATTATCACTAACAATAAAACCCACCTAATATTAAAAAATTTATTAAACTTTTTTCTACCTATAAAATAATTCCTTTTTTTTACAATAATATTATTAATTTAGTATTATTTTTACCAACAAAAAATATTAAATCTCGTTTTGGACATTAGTATTTTTTAGTGCACAAAATTGGTAAGCAACTCAATAATTTCATTGCACGAATTTAACACTAACATATCCTCAAACACGCAATCGCACTCCACAACTCAGCCCATTCAATCCAATCCCATCTTGAATTCTTGCTCTGTTCTTCCCAATTTCATCGCCGGAAAATGGATCGTTCTTCGCCGGAAAACCTCATCCTCGTCAACCGAGAACCGAACGGAATCGCATTCGTTACCATCAACCGCCCGAAGTCGTTGAATTCGTTAACGCGGCCGATGATGGTGGATTTGGCTCATGCGTTCAAGAGCCTTGACCGCGACGAGTCCGTTCGGGTCATCGTGCTCTCTGGATCGGGACGAGCGTTCTGTTCCGGTGTGGACCTTACTGCCGCCGAAGACGTGTTCAAGGGAGACGTGAAGGATGTTGAATCCGATCCGGTTGTGCAAATGGAACGCTGCCGGAAACCGATCATCGGCGCGATTGCAGGTTTCGCCATCACCGCTGGATTTGAAATCGCGTTGGCTTGTGACGTTCTCATCGCTGCCAAAGGTGCTAAGTTCATCGATACGCACGCTAGGTTTGTCATTTGCTTCATTTTATCTGCGATCGACCGATTTTTGTTGTTTATTATTAGCTAGTGTTTAGGCATTCACGATTTAGGATCAAGAACATTTAATTTTCCTGAAATCTACTTGTGAACACTGTTTTATTTTTCTGGAAAATTTTGTGCAGATTTGTGATATTTCCTTCTTGTGCTCGAGTGATTCTTGCTGTTTATTATTACCTAGTGTTAGGATCAAGACCATTTAGTTTCCTGTATTCTACTTAGGAACACTGTTGTATTGAAATTCCCAATTTCGGGAAAATTTTGTGCAGATTTGTGATATTTCCTTTTTGTGCTCGAGTGATTCTTGCTGTTTATTATTACTTGTGTTAGGGCAAACATGATTTAGGATCAAGAAGATTTAGGCCTCCTCGATAACCATTTTGTTTTTAGTTTTTGTTTCTTGAAATTTAAGTCCACCACAAGTACTTCATTATATATTTTTTCTTACTTAGATATCAATTTGGAAACAAGAGAAGTAGCATTCAATAAGCTTGTTTTGGTTTTGCAATTTGGTATACTTAAGAAAAGATAGAACATATGTTAGGAAATTTGAGTAAAAATAAGCTTCAATTTCAAAAAACAAAAACAAAAACAAAAAATCAATTGGTTATCTAATGGCCTTAATTTCCTGTATTCTACTTGAGAACACTGCTGTTTTGAAATTCCCTATTTTTGGAAAATTTTGTGCAGATTAGGGATATTTTCTTCATGCGCTTGAGCGATTTCTTGCTGTTTAATATTAGCTAGAGTTAGGGCAAACACGATTTAGGATCAAGAACAAGCCTAAATATTTGGTTTTTTGTTTTTGGTTTCTGAAATTTATGCTTATTTTTATCAAATTTCCTTCCATCTTTTCTACGATGGAAAATGTGAATACTAACCAAATTTCAAAAATAAAAACAAGTTTTTGGAAACTATTTTTTTTTTTCTTTTCCAAATTTTGGTTTGGTTTGGTTTTATGTAGACATCCAAGTAAGAAAAAACATATCATAAAGTAGTTATGTAGGCTTAAATTTCAAAAACTAAAAACTAAAAACAAAATAGTTATCGGAGCTTAATTTTCTGAAATCTTCTGGGAACATTGTTGTCTGAAATTCCCTGTTTCTGGAAAAATTTGTGCAGATTTGGGATATTTCCTTCATGGGGATTATCACAGAAACTTTCCCGAATCGTGGGAGTAAACAAAGCTCGCGAAGTATCCCTTACGGCGACGCCTCTAACTGCAGAGGATGCAGAGAAGAGGGGTTTGGTGAATCACGTTGTGGACGGAAGTGATTTGTTGAAGAAAGCTCGAGAGATTGCAGAGGCAATTTTAAAGAACAATCAGGACTTGGTGTTGAGATACAAGTCAGTCATTAACGATGGCCTCAAGCTTGATCTTGGCCATGCTCTTGCCCTGGAAAAGGTAAAATTGCATTCATTAATTCACATTCATGAACTTGTTGATTGTTGAACCTTGAAATTTCCATTCAAATTTCTATTGAACTTGAGCTTATCTCCAAATTTGTATCCGTAATTGGAGTGGTTGATCCAATTCAAACATATCTTAATAGTTAAGACACCAATTATTTTAGTTGGATTGCGCCTCCAGTTAGTTTGGGCTTTGTGGTGATTGAGGAGTGTACTCCTTGGATTTAGGTTGTTTCTTGATGAATGAATACCTTTGGCTTTGCTTCAAAAAAAAAAGACAGCAATTATTATTGCCAAAACAAATATCTGTTCCTCTAGGGGTGGTCCAGTTGGTCGAAGTCTTAGGTTTTTAGTGTATGTTCCTCTCGTGATCCCAGGTTTGAGACCCGTTTGTGACATTAATTTATAGACTCTTCCAATTATGGTGCCTCAAGCATTAGGGAAGCGAAGTTCTGATTCCCGATAATAAAAAACAAATCAATTACCGGAATCAGAGCTTTTCCACTCTGGAGATGAGATACCAATTACGATATCAAAGCACAATGGTTAAATTAGGCATAGTTTTGAATGTGTATTTGGATGGCAGAGGTTGTGTAGTAGCATTTTACAACTGATTGTCTGATTTGTTGATGCAGGAGAGAGCACATGCATATTACAATGGAATGACCAAAGAGCAATTTAAGAAAATGCAGGAATTTATAGCCGGTCGAAGCTCCAAGAAACCCTCCAAGTTATAAGCCTAAAGGATGTAATTTCCTATCACTGCTTTTACAGCATACACACAATAATATGGAAAAACTTGCCTTCTCACGGTCAGTAAATTCCTCCCACTAGTTTTGATTATCTATGGAATTTGATTTTAGTGAATCAAAAGGATCTGCCCCATTTCTATAATATTTTTATTGAATAATAAGTTAAGCAGTAGAAATGGATAAGGTAGAAGTATGATCAGTGTTTTAAAAGGCGCGCCTGGGTGCAAGTCGCACCTTTAGCGCCTCGCTTGGGAAAAGCGAGGCGCGGTTAATTAGGTGCGCGCCTTTTGGCGTTTTGTGGGCTTTTGTGTTTTCTTAGGGTTTTACCTTAAAATGAAAAGTTAATAGTTGAATCTTATGTATGTTTTATATAGATTTTTTGTTAAACTTCATTTCTATTCATGAATGAAAGTTAATAGTTAAATGTAATGTATGTTTTATATATGATTCTTGGTTAAAACTTCATTTATATCTATGGAAATGTTTTTATTGTGTATACACACACACACATATTTTTTGTGTTTTTTTTATATAGTGCGCCTTAGATAAAAAAGTCATCGCCTTTTGGTGCGCCTCAGGCTTCAGAGGGCCATTGCGCCTTTGCGCTTTTTAAAACACCGAGTATGATGGGGTCAGGGTGTGACAAACTGGAAGAAGACGGTGAAAAAAGACTATTTTGAGGAGTATGCAGGCTGGTTTTGAACAAGAATGTTTTTTGTTTCCCTCTTTAAATGGGCCATGGTTTCTTATCTCTCATTTCAATGGTTGGAGTTGAGAGTAGATGGGTTAACTATGTAAAACAAAAAACAAACAAATCAAACCCATTCTGAATTCCTTACCTTATTTTTTTTATATATATGATTGTGTTGGTTGTTTACCGCACTTCAACTCTTTTCAAAAAACATACTATCTAGTCCTATAATATTTAAATGTCAAGAAAACTTGTAACATTCAAGGTTCGTTCAACTAACATATCTTTTTCATGCACTAAAGTTGGGAGTCAGGGTTGGTTGAGGTAAAAACACTTTGAGAGCGTTTTTGAGCTTTTGTTTCAATTGGATTGTTATAACACAATTTATATTTAGCCTACCCTTTATTACAATTGGCATTTACCTAAATAGTGTCCGGATATATAAACGTGCATGTTCGTTATCTAAACTTATTATTTCTTTGTTTAACAATTTTACGAATATTGAATATTTTTCTTTAAGATTTATACGAACTACTACTTTATCAATATGTTCGCTCATTTCCATTAAATAATATAGGTATAATGTTTTTATTAATTAACTCAATTGTTTGAAATAGTACTGACAAATATTAGATTGGAGTAATAATTTTTATTTAAATAGATTTTCTTATATCGTGAATAGATAAATTAATAAATAAAATTCAATCGAATGTATACATTTATTTACATAGGTTTCAAATCCCATCATTTGCAATGTAACACCATTTATATTAATTAGGTAAGTTCTTCTCAAAATGAAATACATTATTTAATTGTTTTTTTAAAACATATTTATTCAAAATTATCAAATTATCTAGTTAGAATTTATGGATATATTTAATTTTTAAGTACATAACTAAAAACCATCCAATTTATTTTAATTAGGATAAATATTAATTATAAGTTTAATTAAATACTTTATTATTTATTTTTAAATAATAAATTCAAACTATTATCAATGATCCTAGTACATAACTTTGTCACAATAATCTGAAACAGTATTTAACAGAACACTGTTATAAAAATCTAATTGAACACGCACTTAATCGTGTCATTAAGCCCATACAGTCACCCCACTTTAGGCTGGTTTGAAAGTTCATGTTGTAACCTTAAATTGTCCTCTCCATTGACCTCTGAAGAAAACAAATAATATTATTCAATGATGAGGTCTTAGATGAATAATATTCAAATAAATGAATAATGTTCATTCAAAGCAATAATTTCAAGCAGGCTGAAGAGAGAGAGGAAGTGGGCTGCAATTGGAATTCACTATCACCCACTTTTTTCTCAAAAAAAATGTTGTTGCAATTGGAATTCACTTTAACATAACACTGTTAAGCTTTTGTAAGCATTAAGTTTGCTAATTAAATCATATAACTTAATTATAATGGATAGTTATCGTTGATCGATAGATTACAAGTTTGAACTAGAATACATCGTCTTGTTTGTTAAGAGAATTTTGCAAAATTATAAAGTTATGAGCTCGATCAATAACAATTAAATTAAAATTAATATCTTATAAATTTCATTGACATTTAAATATTATAGAATTAAATAATATTTATATATAATAATAGTTAAAATACATGTAAATTAATCTAAACATAAAATTAAAGTTCGAATCTTAATTCGAATCTAACCTAAATATTGATTGCCGTTTTCCATTTGAAATGGATTGGAATAAATAGTTTTTGGAAGAAATAATTTTGTTACTTTAGAGAAAATGGAGAGATGTGCGTTGTGGTGCATTCATCGCACATTTCCCATTTTTAGCATTTGCATTTGCATTTGCATTTGGCGTTATCCACTTCAACCAATTACAATGCATATTCATTGGATCAAATAATATGGGTCCTATTTTTATCCGCCTTTTACTCTAAATCTTGTCGGCATAGTTGTTTTTTTTTAAAAAAAAAAGAAATTGTACGAATGAACACTTATTAAAAAACAATTATACTTTTATATCCATGATCATTGATATATTTTAATATTATTTTTTATATATTTATTAATATCAACATAATTTTTTTTAAGTAATTATATATCTATAAATATTTCTAGATTTAACTAATCTAAAAAGTTTCTTTAACTTTATTTTATTTTAGTGGATTTTAATTTAGCAGAAAAGAAAGGAATACAATAAAGTAGAAAAGTTAATGGTAGGAGATATTAAATAGCCATTTGAAAATTGGCATTAATCTTGGTTACAATAATTAACTACCTATTTATGATTTTTTTTTTGTATAAAATAGTTGGAGTAATTAACTTTTCTTTTGAGATTTGGTCTTTGTAATGGACTAGTGATAAATTTGATATGGAGTATGATAAATAATTTGATGAGGGGCTAAAAGTAACAATTTACTACCCAATACAAACAAAAGGTTCTAGAAAGTTAGATGTTTATCTCTCTTCCTCCAGCTCAAACGAATTTATCGTTGAGACATAAAAGAAGATCCGATTTAAACTCTTAAGCTTTAGGGCTAAATAATATATATTAGATAGAAATGTTTGAAATAAATAGACTATAATAGATTTTCATTAATATGAATGGTTCTTTTTATCTCCTTGCACATGACAATTTTTATTGTTACTTTGGAATGAGTTTGGGAGGAAAACATTTTTATTTGGGTGTTTATAAAATGATTTAAAATGGAAATGAGCAAAAATAGCTATAAATTATTGATTAAGTTGAGTTTAAATCCATATTATTGTTAGTTTGATATTTTAACATCTTATTATGTTGTTATTGTTTTAAGAATTTCAATATAATTCTTTACTTCTACGTTTTAGTAAATATATATTTTGTCCATGGGTATATTTTTGGTTATATGACATGATACTCCATGAATTTGTTCGAATCATATTGTAGATATTTAATTTTAAAAAAATGGTAGAAATTTAAATGCGTAATCAACTATTAGGAACGTATAATTGTTCTTCCAATCGGCAATCACCTAAGTTAGCTGAAAAGTTTGACTTTCTATCACCTGTCCTAATTTCTGTTTTAACTTTTTGACTAATTAGGTATTACAACGTAGAGGCCTTAATAATCATAATTACTTACCTTTTTTTATCAACAAACTAATAATAATAAAAGGAAAAAAAAAAGTCATATTTAGTACCCACCAACAAAAATGACAATTAGCCAACATGAGCAGTTGTTCAGCCAATGTCCACGGAGGTCTTGGGTTCGAATCCCTACCTCCAATTATTGTAATCTCAAAAACAAAAAAAAACAAAAATGACAATTATAAAATATTAATATACTCAAATGAGGTTGAAGAATTATTGGGATCACAATTAAAGTCTATCTTTTAAAAAATTAATAATTTAAGTTAAACTAGCAAGTGAGTATTAACTTCGGCAAATAAGATGAAATTATACATTCAGAGTCTCACCCTTCATTGTGGTTGAACTAAAAGAAATAAAAATAAAAGTTAAATGGCAAGTTCGATGGTGTGGTAATTAATCTTTAAGCTTTTTTTTAGAATAATTAATCTTTAAACTTTAATACTATTGAATATGTTCATTAGATAACAAAAAAAAAAATGTTTTCATTAATGTTTATTTTCTCAATGCATAAGAAGTCATTGACTTAATGAAATTATTAATGAAGTGTTTGTTTTATTGTTTGGTGATAATTTAATTAAAAAAATAAGTGTTCGACTCTCATTTATTTTTAAAGATTAGTATCTTTGTCAATTTGTATCTTTTTTTAAAAAGTCAGTCATGGACTTGTATTAATATTATAATTCGAGTCTCGCGTTTAATAGATACCAAATTATTTAAAAGAGGGGATGAAATGGTTGAAGACTTGGAGTTGGTCCTAGGTACAGGACTTACCTGTGACATTACTTTTTTGAATCTGGTGTCTCGACTACGAACGGACGTGGTTACTTTTATTTCAAAAAAATAACTTATAATTTAAATATGAAATAAATGACTGAATCAAAACGTCTACCCTATTTCTTAAAGTCGATAATCAAATCTTCACAGACATATTTATTACTTAAAAATACATGTTAAATTACAAGTTTTGTCTCCTATCTTTAAAAATATTTAATAAGTTTAGTTTCATACTTTCTTTTGTCTGACGTATCTCTTAAAAAGCTAATCCAATATTTAATAATGGTATATCGAATGGAATCTTAAATTTTTTATTTTATGTTTGATAAATTTACTAATAAAAACGAAAGCGTAGTTTAATAACTATTTTATTTTTTGTTTTTATTTATAGTTTTTGGTCTTGAAAAATAAAAATCATATGGGTTAATAACTATTTTAGTTTTACGTTTTAAAAAATTAAAAACCAAAAAAACTTTTTAAATTTTTTACCATTTATTGTTGATTTTTTCATATATATATATTTTTAAACGAAAACAAAAACCTGTTTTTACGAGTTATTTTTTTTAGTTTTTAAAATTTATTTAATATTTTGAAAATTTTAAAAATAAATATAAAATAATTATCAAACGGAGGCGGTTAAGTATTTATAATTTTGAAAGTGGAATGAAGAAATATTCAAATTTTAGTGCTAGGGACAAAAATGATAAGGAACTATTAAAAAAAGAGTTAAAAATAGGTAGAGAGAGAGAGATAGAGGATCAGGAGTAAAATGAAATAAAATAAAGGATTGAAAGAGACAAATACAAATAGGATGGGCCAACGCAACAAATAAAGAAATGGAGTTGGCTTAAGCTTCGGTGGAAAGGGCAGAATTGCAATTAAAGAAGTTCGACTTGTCCTTCTCCGAGAGGCCCCCCGGATACAAAAATTTTAAAAAAGGTCCCTCACTCAACTTCACTTCACTTCCCTCTCTAACTGCCAGATCAGCCTTTCACAAACCTCCAATCCACATTTGTCTACCCACTCAAAAAATATTTTACCCTCCAACTTTATACTATAATTTAAATTAAATTTGTCGAGTTTATTTTTATTGTTTGGTGTAAATCTAATTCAACATCATAATCATTATTAATTATAATATTTTCATAATTAATAATGGTAGAGTGATGTTATATGCTCCACTAATTACGTTGTTTCTGAATCATAGGACTTTTAATTTAGTCACCAAAAAATCTCATTTGATTAGAATATTAAGGTTTCTAATTTTCATTTCCACATGAGCAAAAAGTAGAAATAAAGTATTCTTATTTGTATCCATTATTCTATTTGAATATATTCACTTTTAAAAAGAAACAACTAAATTATATAAGTCTAATATTTATATAGATTTCATTTATTTTTTATTTTTATTTTTTTTAAAACATATAGATTTCATTTATGATGATCAATATATCTTATGAAAATGATGATCAATATATCTTATGAAAATAGTTTAAGTGCATATAATTTAATATGGACAACCGCAACTAACAAAAAAAAACTAAATTAAAGTCTATGATTATTAGTTTTTTTTTTTTTTTTTTTTAAATAATCATATTTGAACTCATTCTAAAATATTAAAGAGATTCTTGAACTTTAATTTTGTTTAATAGACTTCTAAATTTTAAAAATGATCTTCACAAGATAGAATATCTGACAATATTAATATTAATATGATGCAATAACAACTTCTCAATAAAAGTATCAACTACATATAAATATATTATTATAAACTAGTTGAATGATTATATACTTTTTTAAGTTGAAAAACCATTTGTTGTCAAATAATAATCTAGCTTAGCTCACATAATGTACATATTTAATAAAAAGAAAAAGAGACATACACGTCTTGATGTAATTTATTGGAATTAAAGTACAAACGAAGAAAATGTTAGAAAATTGCACATTATACCTTCAAGATTAGATTCGACTTCTAATTTTGTATAGAGAAAAAATCTTTTTGACAAATAAAAAGCATATCATTTTTCTCCTATTTTTGAACATAGATCAAACACAATCAATAAAACAAATAAAAACATATATTTAATAATGTGTTGGCTTGATTGATTATTTATAAATGAATTACTGAAGTGTGCAATGATTTCATTGTTTGGTTGTAAAACAATTCAACACCAGTATCATAGTTTACGAGTTGGAACCCAAAAATCGGTATTTGTCCCCCTTATACATGTACTCAAAAATAAAAACAAAAATTATTTATAAATGAATTCAACTATAAAATCAAATAAAATGAATAAAAACACTTCCAATGTTTAAAAACAATTTAAGAAAAAGACTCGCCCGTGATTCTATTTGCCCATATATAGCCATTGAAAGTTCCCTATAAAACTTGACTCATTTTCAACAAAACGCAAAATCCATAAGTTTCCGCTATCCTCTCTTAAAACGACACGTCGCCTGTCGTTTTGAACCAATTTCAACAACACGCCAAAAGCGCCTCACCAAACTAAAAAAATGGCTTCACCTCTCTGCAATTCCCACGCCGGCGAAGAGAACCAGCCCGCCGCAGGCTGCGGCGGAGACGACGGCCACAACACCGAGCCAGGGAGATCTCCGCCGTTCAAACAATTCGACATCGACACCGACTACTCCGATCACCATTTCGCAGACTCAAACCTGTTCGCGAAAGGCATTGGACCAGACGTTTCAAAGAAGATCATGCGAGAATGGAAGATCCTCGAGCGGAATCTTCCGGAATCGATCTTCGTTCGCGCCTACGAGGAGCGAATAGATCTTCTCCGAGCAGTAATCATCGGTCCGGCCGGAACGCCGTATCACGACGGATTGTTCTTCTTCGACCTCGCCTTCACCGCCGATTATCCAAACACTCCGCCGAAAATGTACTACCACGCGCACGGATTCCGACTAAACCCTAACCTGTACGACGACGGCTACGTGTGCTTGAGTCTGATCAACACCTGGGACGGCAAGGCGGAGGAGCGGTGGAATCCGGCGATTTCGACGGTGCTTCAGATCCTGATATCGATCCAGGCGCTGGTGCTGAACGAGAAGCCGTATTTCAACGAGCCGGAGGTGGAGGAGGAGGCGGCGGAGGAGATTTACTCCGAGGCGTACAACAAGGAGGCGTACCTGTTCGGATGCAAGATGATGATGCGGCTGATGAAGAATCCGGCCAAGAATTTCGAGGAGTTTGTGAGCGATTATTTCAAGCGGCGGGGGAAGAGGATTCTGGCGGCTTGTAAGGCGTATTCGGAAGGGCGGGTTAGGATTGGGCGGTTCAGTGAAAGAGAAAGTAGTAGCAGTAACAGTAGCTGTACAGTTTCTGCCATTTTTAAGGCGTTAATGGAGAAGACGTATTGGGATCTGCACGCAGCTTTTGCCAACAATGCTGCTGCTAACGTTTCGGCTTCTTAGACGGTACGTATCGATTTCGTGAAATTAGTCCCTTCTTTTTGTTTTGATTTAATGAACTCAATTACTTGAATATTCGATGCATTATAAATTTAGTTTTTTATGATTTTGAATTTAGTTTTATAATTTGAAAAGTTTGAGTCGAGGTAATTTGGTGAAATTGGAAGAATTTAGCGGCTTCAGAAGAAGCCGATGGAATGGAAAGAAATCTTGTTTGAATAAAATTGTCAGAATGTTAAAATACTAATTTGTTTGAACAAGATTAGGTTAATATTTAAATTTTGAAAAGTTGTTCAATTTTGGTTCATAAATTTAGTTTTTCTTTAATTTATTTTAATTATCTTTCTTTATAAATTTTAGAAATATGTTTCCATATTTTGTTTAATTATATTATAATTATTAGAGCACCGTGGTTGGCACAATTAATTATTTATATAGAATGTTAGTCTAATTAAAGAATACCAATTTTTATCACAAAAAAAAAACTTCTTATTTATTTATTTTTAAACTAAGAATATCATCTTTGTATCCATTTTCATGCACCGATAATATAATAGATGTTATGGGTGATTTCGGTTTGGTTTTTGTCGATTTTATCCCAAATCGATGTCCGAACCGATATCTTCGGTTTTTAAATTTTAAATTCGATCCAATGTTCAACAAAGTATAAAATCATTGGTTTGGTTTTGGAATTTTTACGATATTCATGTTTTTTTTTAATAAGTTATGCAATACTTCAATTTAGTTCGATGACGTTCCGATTGCAATTACTCTTTTTTCTATAGGGCTATCATCATTTGAACTCCTATTTTCCATTTTCAAGTCACAATCTATAATTTAGTAAAAACAAGAAATGCACAAAATTGAAAAGTTGGTAATCCTTATATCTATGTTGAACTGAAGACAAAGGGTATACACGTATTCTATGATTTTTTTTTTCTTTTGAACAAGTATACTGCGATCCTTTGAAGGGGTGAGATAAATTATATTGCATAAATAATAAAATATTATCATAATATGTTTGACATTTTCATATACAGTTTAGGAGCAACAAAAAATAAACCATTAGAGCTTCAACAATGGATGATTGAGGCACAAATTCAAAAAAAGAAAAGGAGAAAAAAGGACAGAACTTAAAAGAAAATTGAAACCATTGCTCAAAAATTGAAAAATGAATAAAACTTCTTGTTGGCATTTATCAAACACATTTCGTGCAACAAAAAGCAACAAAACAAAACATTCCCATCACCAATTTGTTATCTAAATGTCCTCATCAAACAAACCCAGAAATAGAGGGAAGAAGAAGAGAAAGAAAGAATTCATTTTTTATGTTTGAGGTTGGAAAGTACCAACAAAATTAAACGATTGAATGGCTCAATAGAAAGAATCGGGCACAGAGGGCGAGAGACAGAGAAATAGGCAACGAATGATCAATAAATTTAGGGATTGTAATTTCTAATTTATAAGGATGGTTCGGTTCCGTTTTATATTGGTTTTTCTATACCGAATCATTTATAATTGGTTTTTTCTGTTTTCAAACCAATACAACAAATATACTTTTTAAAAACCGAACCGAACCACTGGATCGGTTCGGTTCAGTCGGTTTTCGATTTTGTTTTTCACCCCTAATAGATACTATACATTTGAGTAAATAAATATTGAACTCACTTTATATATATTTATCGAATGGGTCAGTGACATAATAAATATTGTTTGGTTGTGAACCAGTTTAACACCAGCGTCACAAGTTCGATTTCGAGAATCGGTATTTATCTCTCTCTCCCAATATCTACTTAAAAGTAAGCTTCATATATATTCAAGTAAGTTAAAAGATACTTAAAAAAAAAGTAAGTTAAAGATACTATTGGGGTGTTGGAGGCAAGGAGACGTAAATGATGATTATAAAGATTTATTCTCTTATCTATAATTTTTATCCATTAAAAATCATTTTCTTCCCAATTGCATTATTTTTTAATTGTTTTTTTTTATAATTAATTTTATTTTAGCTATATTATTTTTATTCTCTTCGTACCTATTTTTTTAAAAAATACCCATAATTATACTTTTCATTATTCTTTATATTCACTATTTTATTTTGTTCATAATTATTTTTTCTATCTCAAACATAATTTTAAAAAATGGTTTTGGGATAACCAAAAGGAAATTCAGCTTTCATTCTCTAAATTCTCTTTATCTCAAATACATATAATAATTCTCCCTAATAATTATTATCTCCTTTGTATATTTTTTATCATTCTCATCTTCACCATAATCGTTTTCATTTTGTTTATTCTAAACACACCTCTTTAAATGTATGTGGTTTAAGCATTTCGAGCAAGGTTGGCAGAGACTCGTACAAATGCAAGCTTGATGTGCATGTATTAATTTTAACTAAGTTACATCGTAATGCAACCTATATATATATATGTACTTACATTAGAGTACGGATTTTAATAAGAGTTGAATTCAATTGATATGATGTATAATGTATGTTATTATAAGTGTGAATCCTCCACCTTTCCAATTTTAAAATGAAAAAAAAAATCATAACAAAAAAGATTGCTGGATAAGTTTTGTAAAATATGGTTGAATTTTAAAAGAAGTTAATTTAAAACTTTTTTTATAAAAAAACAAAACAAAACAAAATATGAGTACATTATAGGGAAAATAGAATACATGATAGAAAAATTTTAAATTTTAAAAATAAAAAATAAAAAATAAAATAATTATCAAACAAAACTATTCTCTCAAAATATATTCACAACTTTTTCACCAAAGAGGGCCTATTTTAGCAAAGGCCAACATAGAAACTACCAAGACCATCTTACACTGCCAACGTGGCCACCCCGACCAATTATACCTTCTCGTTTTAGCACGTGAGATGGGGACAAATTATTCAATTCAACTATAGATACAAGCGTTATATTTTAATAGATAAAATATACCATCTAAACTTATAATATTTGAATATAACAAAATTATAAAACATTAATTTTTAGGTGAACGGTTATAATAAATCTAAATAATCAATTATTTTCCTTTATTTAAGAGGAAAATTTATCGACAAGAACTTAGATCTAATATGATGTATAAACTTATAACTAAAAAATTGTAGAGATTAAATATTCTACTTCAAATACTAGGATGCATATGTTAGATATGAAAGACCTTTGGCATATTGTTTCGTGTATTTGTTGGTAAAGGCATCACATTTAACGTTGGTGGCGTTTTGAAACAGTTTTTTTATTGAAGAAACAAGAAGAAAATTTAGATTTTTTTTTAGAAATATAAAAACAAAATTGGAGTGATTATACTCAATGGGCCAGTTGCGCAATGATTTTATTGTTTGGTTGTAAACTAGTTCAAAACTAACGTCGCAGGTTCAAGCCCGATAATCGGTATTTGGTCCCCCTCCTCCAATATGTTATCAAAAACAAAAAACAAAAATTGGAGTGATTATGATAAAGAGCTCTTTTGTTGATTATAGTACGTTTTTAGGGATCAATCACGATCTAATAAAATATATAAGAGATGTAGATTACTTATTTTATCATCTATTTATTTTGAGATAAAGTATGATATTATCTAATAATAAATTTGTTGAAAATACTCACATTGTGACAATTGTGGTGAGATTTTTTTTAGCATCTTAATAAGAGATATGTGATACTACTCTCATAACCAATTAATTTTGGGGTGATATAGAATCAGAATTCTCTATAAATATTGGTCCTCAAATTTACATCCAACCTAAAATACTTTAAATTCTAAAGCGAGTATGAATCCACACATACACTTAAAAATATTATTCAAGTATTATATTTTGTGTATTATGTTGGATATTATTAAGAAATTCAAATCTACACCATCTTAACTACAACCTCACATTTACATCCATTCAACTAAGAGAAAAATTTGTCTCCTTAATTAAAGAGGTAAGTCCTCCTTAATTACAAGATTGACAACCTTAGAATCTAGTCACATTTGAATAGCCCAAATACTTTTGTTCAAATATTTAGCCCAAATAAAATGATTGGATGGCTAAGAGGCCCAAGTCACATCGTATGATTGGGCACTAAGTGATGTCTGGAAATAGAATTTGTTGACTTGATGGAAATAATTTGATTCAGATTGATTTAGTTGGTAGAAAGAAAAAACAAAGCTAAGTCATCATTAATACTTGAAAATTATATGAACTAAAAAAAGAAGCTTGAAAATTATATTAAGTCTGTTTGTTTACCAACTTAACGAATATTTAACTTGAAAAGTTATTTTTATTAGTTAAAATTTGAGAATCATGGCAAAAAAAATCGTTTGAATGTAATTTGTATGTTGAAAAATTAGAGTTAAAACTTTGTTTGGACATAAATTTGAAACGGGTAGTTAAAAATTGAATGTTTAAAAATGAATTAGTTTGATTTATTTGAAATGAATGATTAGTAATGAATAATTATAATAATTGAATAGTTATAGATGAATTGTTAGAAATAAATGGTTAAAAATGAGAAGTTATTTTAAAAAGTAAAAAAGAGAGAGAATTAGAAAAAAATTGTTTAAATGTAGATTTTCTTCATTTAAATTCTCCTTAAACCAACACCCCTGAGTGTTTTATTGAGTCATACAAAACTGTTTGTTTCTAAGGCATTATATTTGAGATGTCATGATAGTTTATTTAATGAAATTACAAATTAGTTTTTCAACTTTGGTATTCTTGTGTTCTAAAAAAAAAAAAAAAAAAAACTTTGGTATTCTTGTCTACTCGATAAAAGACTGCTAAAAATATTTGAAAAACTACTTTCAGTTATTTTTTCGTATGATAAATTTGTTATCTATAAAAATGTTAAATAGATTCATAAACTTCAAATTAGGTGATTAAAACAAATAGTGTTTGAATAACATCATGGATTACATGGTAATCAATTAATTACGAATTGAAATTGGCATCCGATTATTTTTATTTTTATTTTTATGTGTTTAATAGCTATTTTTTAATACTTTCCACCTTTATTACAATAATGAAACTATATCATGTAAATGTCAACATGAGCAGTTGCTCAACAACACTAGTGTATTTCCAATGACCAGAGGTTTTGGGTTCGAGTCGGCCCCACCCTCAATTGTTGTAATCTAAAAAAAAAACTATATTATGTGAATTTTATGTGAAATATGATATTATTAAATTTTCAATTTTATATTTCATAAATTCATAAATTCATAAATTTTAAAAATATTTGATAGGTCAGTAATTTTTTTAACAGAAAATTAAAAATTTAAAGATGGATAAACATAAAACTACAATCTAAAATTTTATTTGACATAAGTTTAAAAGTTCACTAATTGGACATTTTTAAAAGTTTGGTGATTATGATTATGATTATTATTATTATGATTATTATTATTACTATTATTATTATTATTTGACATCTTAAAAGTCTAATGATACATTAGACATTTTTAAAAAAATTAACTATACATGAAGTATATGTTAAATTCTTTCGTATCAAATACTTTTGATATGATCGAAAAGGTTAATAATGCATTAATTTCATTGTTCGGTGGTAATCTAATTTAATATTACGATCACGGGTTTGATTTCGAAAATTGATATTTAATTTTCATTTATTTAAAAAGAATAGTACTATGATACTAAAAAAAATAAAATACTATTAATATTTGTTTTAAAAAAATGTAATTTAACTTCTTTTATTAACTTCAACTTTTTATTTGGAAACATAAATCAGCCAATAAAAGCAATAGTTGAACAACTATATATTTATGAACAAAAAAATTATTTATTCAATCATTGATTTTTTTTCTAACACGCTTGATTGAATTTTATTGTCTTTTTTTTTTTAGATTATTGAGTTTTATTGTCAAACAAAGAACAAACTAAGTTTTTTTTTAATGTACTAGGATTTGATCTTGAGACCAACAACATCAAGCTAAATTTAAATTTGACATGTTGGCCATCAAGCTACAATGTCGGTTGGTAAGAACAGATTGAGTTAAGATGAGTGTGATGGTGAACCAAATGCAACAAATCAATAAAATGATACGTTCTTTCAAAAAAAAAAAAAAAACGATATGTTTCAAAATTTAACAAATCAATTTATTAGTTTTAAAAATAAATTGTTTAATTTATTAGTTGAAAATCCTTTTTTAATTCTCTACCTATGTTAGTCCAAAAATTGGATCAAAGAAAGTTTCACCCATTCTTCACGCTACTTTAATAATAATTTGTTATCCATTAGAAAATGTGATTCAAACTTGAAAAGGTGAGAAAATTTTAAATGATAGATTACTCTTTTTATTATCAATAATAAATTTTAGGATGTAATTTAATTGATTTTAAAATTGAACGTCATACTTCTTTTTTAAGATAAATTATCGTTGTGCTTAATTTCTTAATTAATTGTTCTTATTTCTTTTTTTTCATAATTTGTGCTTTCCCTTAAGTTTAAAACTACTCATAACTAATTATGTCGTTTAAATAAGTTGAAGTTTTTATAATATTTGTAAGCAGCAGAAATTATAACAACATATGAAGTCAAATAAACTGTTTTAGAAATGAATTATAATCCACTCATTTTGGCTGAAAATTAATAATTGGTCTGTCTTAAATTCCTACATGTTGAAAGAATCCACACATTTTATAGCTATTTAAAGACGCAATAAATAAATCTAATTAAACTGCAAAGCTTTTTCTCAAAAAAAAAATAAAAAAATGCAAAGCTTAATAAATGTCTTTAATTTGATAGAGTGAGGGAAGATGGGTGGAAAGCTCAACATAAAAGATTAAAACTATAGCATAAAAATTGTTTGAAAATCTCAATTAATTTCCAATGCTTGGATTTTCGTAATAGCATTCAAACACGTCATTTTCTTTTGTTCAACCTTCTAAAACAATTTTTTAAAATGAGAGATCAAAATTCAATTAATTGAGTTTATATATCTAAAATAAAGTGGAAATTATTTCTTTTTTTTATCAAATGAGTCAGTAGCACAATGATTTCATTATTTGGTTGTAATTCAGTTCAATACCAACCTCACTCACAGGTTCGAGCTAAAGAATCGATATTTGTATCATTCCTCAATATGTAATAAAAAAAAAAGATTATTTCTTTTTCTTCTTAGGAAACCTTCGTATTGCAATTCAATTTCATCTTCGTTGCTGCATTTTTTAAGATAAATGATCTGATTGGTTTTTTTATTATTTATTTTTTTAAAAAAAATTCTTGTTGAGTTTTTAATAGTCAATTTCCAAGAGATTGCTCTCTTTGCAAAAACAAAATTAAATAAATAATAATAATAGTATAATAATAAAAACAATCGTTAGCTGGCCGCCAAATGGGGCGTCCACGTGAAACTTCCACATGTATACGTATGCCCATACGCACCAAATCAATTTTAACTATTTAAAAAAAAACCCATTTAACTACTAATTTTCTTAATTAACAACTAACCTTTGTCAATAGGTCACAATCTTAATTTCAGTATTAAAAAAAATTCACATGCAACACATTATTATTATTATTATTATTAGAATTAGTAAAGTAAGGTAATTCTCGTTAGAAGAAATATAGTTACAATAGCATTATATACAACTTAATAAATGAATAGATTATAACTTCAAATGTTGTTAAATTTAAAAATAAATAAATAAAAAAGTAAATCCATTCTCTCTTAATTTTCAAATGTAATTCTAAGATAATCCAATTTAAATGTAATTATAAAATTTGAACAGAAATATAATTATAATTTAAGTTTTAGACAATTATACTATCCAAACAAATGCCAAAACACTGGGTTAGGCTAACATTTTTTTTGTCCTGCCCAAAGGTATTTTTATTTCTCGTTCAATATCTTGCATTGTCAACGCCCATAATAGAAAATCTCGAACCTTCCTGTTTTGAGAATTAAAAAAAAAAAAAAAAAGTAGATATTGTAACCAATTAACGTGGATATAACCATTTGCCAATAAAAATGAAATTTTGGTTAAATCAAAAAACCATTATGTTGGAATATTCTACCACTAATTGATTTGAAATTAAAAAAGAAATACCTTTGTTGTTTAAATTATGGATAAACGACAAAATTTAACGGAATTTTAAAAGGTATGAAATTTCATCTTAATATATATTTATTTATTTATTTTCTCAAACAATACATTCTTTCAGCTTAAATTTAAACAAGGGTTGAAATATTTTACCTTAACTTTGAATATATGTTGCAATTTTTTTTTTTTTTTTTACCTTATAATAAATGTTTGTTTGAAATTTTGCTATAAAATATTATGTGTTTAATGAATAGCAAAGCATATATATGAAATGAAATCAATGAACGTCAAATGAAAAAATGACACGAAGTTTATTTTCTTCGTTGAAATTTATTAGTTTGGAGAGTTTTCTTTCATGTTGAATATGGTGTATGAACCAATCTTAATTTGATTCAGAGTTGGATTGTTTGATACCTAACTAGTTTGGATGACTTTTACTCACTTTAGTTATTTATTCAAATACGTGAGCTAATTTAGTAAGATATATATATATTTTTTTTTTGGGGAATTCCAATTTAGTTAAAGTTGAAGCACTTGATAAGATTTATTGATGAATTTTAAAAGTTTTTGATGAAAAATAATACAGCAGACTTGCTATAAACTTGTGTTTCTTACATTAATGGCTATAATGAACCTTGGTACTTGACATTTACTTCTTTTAAGGTGAAGATTCAAATGTTGTTGTTTTTTTTTTTTTTTTTTTTTTTGAAAACAAGATTCAAATGTTGTTAATAAACATTTGTCCACGTTGTACTAAAAAATATTGCACCATGAAATTTATGGGAAAAGTAAATGAAGGGAAAATGCCATTTCAGCCCTAAAATATTTTAACCCTTAATTGAGTTTCATTTTAAAAATAATCCTCATGGTCATGATTGCCACTCCATTTTATGAATGATGGTTCAATCATTATAAATATAAGGTTCCTGACAGGTTGATTGATTAAAATCCAATTCTATCTAACAGTCACGAATTTAATCTTAAAAAATATTATTTGACTTTTGTCTTATTTAAGAATAATAGTATCATTTTATGTATAGAGATTTTTTTTTTCCTTTTCCCATATATATACACAAGTATACAATGTGTTTCTATTCGAACACCACACTTCAAAATATTCTCAACATTCTTTTTATACAGTAATTCTGAAACAAGTACTTCATAACTTTGGACTAATGAATTTAATTGTAAACTTTTTCCAATTAGAGACACCTATGAAAAGGAATTCATCGATTATTTAGGTCCCGTTTGATAACCATTTGGTTTTTTAAATCTAAGTTTATTTTCACTCAAATTTCTTCACTTTTTTTACAATCTATTAATTTTTCCTTAAGAATGTAGATAAATACGAGCCAACTTTTAAAAACAAAAACAAAACTTTTGGAATCTACTTTTTTTTTGTTTCCAAAATTTGGTTTGATTTTTACAAATCTAAATGAGAGGTAGATAACCAAGTAATAAAAAATTTATGGTAAGATAGTTGTTATACGCTTAAATTTTAAAAATAAAATAGTTATCAAACGTGACCTTTAAGTATTTATAACATGGGGCCCAGCTTGAAAATGATAGTGGGCTAGAAAAATGGGCTAAAGAGAAAAATGGGCTTAAAGAACAGAGAAAGCCCAGAAAGAGAAAGCGTGTAATGTGATGCGATTTTGAAAGAAGCGTGGTAGCAGGTAGAGAGAGAGAGAGAGAGAGAGAGAGAACGAAGGAAACAAAACGCGGCTGACTTTCACCAGTTTCTTTGGGAAAGAAAGAAAAGGAAAAGGAATTCAAGTCCAAAACGCACAAAATAGAAGAATATTAATCTATAATTATGCTCTAAAAAAAAAAATCACGTTTGATTTTATAAAATACGTTCGAGCTAGATAATCGATATTTGTCCCCCTCCTACAATATATACTAAAAAAAATCTACTATAAAAGATGAGAGATTCACTCAACTAACCTTTATTTGACATTTATAATTATGGTTTAAAAAAGAAACAAAAAAAATATACAATTTATAATATAATAAAATTTTAAAATTAATTAACGTTCAATATCGACATAAGTAAGTGTTTATCGATGAAAATGTAATCCTTTCCAAAACAAAATTGAAATTAACATATTTATTAGAATGTTGAAATTTATGTCCCATAAAACTCAAACTTTGAATTTTAGAAATTGATGTCTCAAAACTTTGAATTTTATATTTTAATAGGTGTCTTAACAAAGTTTAACATTCAATCACTATTATGTATAAATTGATTTTCATGTCTAATCCGTCATAAAATTTAATTTTCTCCCAAGAGACATGAAAATTTTAAAAAAAATCAAAAGAATACATAAATACAATATCAAATGAATGTCCTTTTCTAATTCGAGATTAATATCTAAGGTTTGAATAAAATTTTATCTCTTCATTGAAATTATACATTAATTGTCGTGATTTAATTCAATTTTATATGAGTCCTAGTGAACACAATTTATTTATTTTTAAATAAAATGAGGAATGAGTTAATTGTTAATAATTTGTTGCACACAAACTCCATAAATTTACCAATTCATTAAACATACCAAATACTTTTTTTTTTTAAATACATCAATAATTATAATTGTAAACCAGTTTTATTTCAGTCGAGAGTTATAGATTTGTCTTCGCTTCTTTAATATATAGTAAAAAAAATAAATTCTTTTCTTTGATCCAACTTACTTTTTAGTAAAGTAGAAAATTGTGAAATTTAAACTACGAACTTAATAGGCGTTAACATACTTTTTTATAATATAAATTGAATTAAGTTGGCCTTTAAAATGAAACACAAAGTTCAATACTTATAAATATTTAGAAACTAAATATACATAAAAGAATGTTTGTTAATACAACAACCATCACAAACTCACAGATTATAATACCTTAATTAAGCTATGTAACATAAAAGTTGACGGACTAAATATGTAATTTAACTTAGATAGATAAAATGACTTAATAAGTTTGAAGGTACTTTTAATCACAAGTTCACGCTAAAAACACCTTAAAAATGTAAAGCATAGGGCTTGATTAAACCATATATATATATATAGTTACATAATGAAGAATTTAATCCATAGTTCATTTAAAAATTAATTGTTTTTTTTTTAAATGTAAACTATTTTATGAAAAAAAGAAAGAGCTAATTGAGTGGTAAATAGAAGAAAAAAAAGGCTTAAAATATGGAAAAGAAAAGAAAAGATTGAGAATAATAAGAGAGGGTAAGGGATTCCCCACAAGAGAAGAGAATGAGGCGAAGACCTTCTCTGTTCCTCTACTACCGAACACAATTCTTCAACTCTGCTCATCATCATCATCCTTCATCTCCCATTTGCAGGTTCTAGGGTTTTCACTTCGGGGTTTTCGTTTCTGAGCGATGTGGGATGCTCCGGGGATTCATGAATCTGCTCTCTCTTTGCTGGAAGCCGTTCCGGCAACCTGATCCCACCTTCTCCTCCGTCGGTGTCATCGGAACCGCCCACTGCGGCGCCAAAGATTCCAAGGATACCCTTCTCTGGTTCTACGATTCCGGCAACTATGCTTCCGGCGACTTCTCCATGGCCGTCGTTCAGGCCAATCAGGTCCTCGAGGACCAGAGCCAGATTCAATCCGGCCCCTTCGGTACCTTCCTCGGAATCTACGACGGCCATGGCGGCCCCGACGCTGCTCGCTACGTCTGCGATAACTTGTTCAGGCGCTTTCAAGGTCCCTGCGCTTTACTCTCTTTGCTTATCTGTTTTCAATTTGTTGATTTGTTGCTCCTTGTCACTAATCACTAGATCCGCTTGATTTAGGGAGTTTTCTTTTGGAATGGATTAGGATTACTGTTTTTGATCGATTGGCGCTGTTCTTGAGTTTAGATTTCGTGTTTGCTTATGCTGTTGAAGGAGGTAGAGCTGGATAAATGCAATGCAATTATGTGTTAGGGTTTTGTTTGAAGTTGAACGCACAGTAGATGCAGGATTCTTCCAAACTCTGATGATTTTATAACTTTGCTTGATGTATTTGAGTAATCCTCATTGTTGTGTTCCTGTTCCTTGATTACTTTTGACTTTCTGTTTCTTTTTCTAATATTGATAACGAAATAAGCTGATCTTCGAATTTTTTTCTTAAACTTTTTTTTTCTTGAATGTCTCTACTTTTCTTTTTGTAAAGGGCTAGGTTGACATTCTTGGTTTATGTTTTTTTTTTGGTTTTTTGATGCAGCTATTTCAGACGAAGAACAAGGAGTTGTGACTAGTGAATCCATTCTGAATTCTTTTCGTCAAACAGAGGAAGGATTCACAGCCCTCGTCTCAGAGTTGTGGAATACTCAACCTCAGATAGCAACAGTGGGGACGTGCTGTCTCGTAGGGGTTATACACGAGCAGACACTCTTCGTGGCGAGTCTAGGAGATTCTCGTGCAGTGTTGGGAAAGAAAGTTGGCAACACTGGAGAGATTGCCGCCATTCAGTTATCAACGGAGCATAATGCAAACCTTGAGGATATAAGGCATGAATTAAGAGATATGCATCCAAATGATCCTGAAATTGTGGTTCAAAGGCATGGAGTTTGGAGGGTGAAAGGCATTATACAGGTACAAATTATTGTAATGATTTAAGACCGTTTAGTATCTTGTTGACTTCCTAATCTATTCAATTGCCTTTTCATATCTTCACTCTATTTTAAATTGCAAATTTTAGGTATGTCCAGTACACAACTTTAGGAACTATTTTCTTGTTCTGCAGCATAATATTCTTGATAGAATGACTTGTAAAAGTTGATTTAAGTTTTGGATTGTGTACCATAAAGGGATGAAAGATGCTGTAACCTTTTCCCCAAGTTTTTTGAGCTTCTACATTGAGAATGTGGGCAACCGAAAGGTTCTGCAGACTCAAACATCTGTGTAAACTGTAAAGTGATCATATTTCAGAGCTTCCATCCTGCTACATTGTGTTACTGGGTGGACCGACATGAGTCAGTGCACCATTGACTTTGACTAAGCTTGGTTCTGGACAAGTGCCATCGTATAGAATTAAAAAAACACCGTATCTTTCTGGGCATGTAATCAAGTTTTTCTGTAGGCACAAGCTGAAATCTAGTTTGTTGTCCCCAAGGGGTGGCACACTAGTTGAAGATTAGGGCTTTGAAGGTATGCTCCCTTCAAAGTTCCAGGTTCGAGACTCACCTGTGATATTACTCCTTCGATGTCTCCCGGTGTCTGCCTAAGGATGGACGTGGTTACCCTTGTTTCAAAAAAAAAAAAAAAGAAATCTAGTTTGTTAGTCACTGTCATGCATTTTTCTGGTAGTGGATTAGTTATTTATTTGGTTGGTGTAATTCTGTAAGGTATCCGATTCTCGAAATGAACCAAAACGATAGGAAATTAATTTAAAACAGCGAAATATGAACTATATTGCAACCTCAAGGAAGAACTTACAATATCATTAGCCATAAGAGAGGGCTGGAACTCCCCCAATCAATCCACCAAGGAAAGATTTATCCAAAATAAGATCTACTCCTACAATCATTACCCTACTATTTATAACTGAATTTAACTAACTAATTCCTTTTTTACCCTTACTTCTATAACCCAAAATACCCCTAAATAGGTATCTCACAAATTCTTATCACCATATTTCATTAGATAGTTGTGAAAAATTGTTTCCTGTAATTTTTTTATTAAGCAAGAGGAACCGAAGTGCATATTTATCCGTTATTGTTGTTAGATATATTTTTTTAAAGGATACTTGTGCATTTCTGTATTAAAATGTTTCTGCTTCCCTTATTAGAACGATCAGTCTTGCATGCGTTTCTTGTAGGTTGTGAGACTGAGAGCACTTTTTGAAGTTCTCTTGTAGGTTGTGAGACTGAGAGCACTTTTTGAAGTTCTCTTTACTGGCTTTTTTCTGCAAAATGTTATCGAACATCAGGGAAACATCATGGGTTGACTTAGTGGTCAAGAGAGTCTTAAGGAATTAAGAGGTTAATGAGTTCAATCTACGGTGGTTACCTACCTAAAATTAGTTTTCCATGGATTTCCTTGACGTCCAAATATTGTAGGATCAGATGGATTGTTCCTTGAGATTAGTCGAGGTGTGCGTAAGCTAACTTGAACACTTAGCGTACAAAAAAAATTTAATTAAATTATAGAACATCTGGCAACATTCTTTGTTTTATTTTTTTAATTCATATTTTTATCTATGTGAAAAATAATTATCGTTTGAACTTTGTGATGATGTGTTACGCAGGTTTCTAGATCCATTGGGGATGTGTATATGAAACATGCTCGGTATAATACTGACAGAATCAGTGCTAAATTTAGACTTCCTGAACCGATGGATATGCCTATATTGTCTGCTGTACCTACGATTGTTGCTCATCCTCTCCATCCAAACGATTCTTTTCTTATATTTGCATCCGATGGACTTTGGGAACATCTAACCAATGAAAAAGCAGTGGATATTGTCCATAATCATCATCCTCGTGCAGTAAGTTCTCCTTCACATTCAATTCTTTAGTTACTTTCATATTTACATTCATAAAAAAAAATTATAGGAAAATGGACAACCCATTTAATGAAATATGACATATTGACATTTTCCTATGGTTTTACTTGATTTCTTTCTCTTTCGTTTTCGATTTGGTATATTCCTATCAAATAACATGCTGACTTTTTAGTTTTTAATGGCTATAGGTTAGTCTAATGGTCAACAATATCCATTTAAATAATAAAAAGGCTTAAAAGAAGAATGAGTTCAGGTAATGGTCTAAGTGGTTGCTCCATGAGAACAATTGTGGTGCGTGCAAGTAGGTTCAGGCACAACCTGAAAAAACAAAACAGGCATATATTGTTGTGGTCCAATCTATCTGTTAGCATGTTGATTGTTTGTAAAGATTTTCTGATGTGGAGATGGTAAAGGCAGTACATTTGATTTGGTCCTCATTATCATTTGCTTGATGCAGGGAAGTGCAAAAAGGCTTGTGAAGGCAGCCCTCCAAGAAGCAGCTAGAAAACGAGAGATGCGGTACTCAGATCTCCGTAAGATCGACAAGAAGGTTCGGCGTCATTTTCACGATGACATTAGTGTTATTGTTTTATTTTTCAACCACGACCTTATATCCAGAAATAATACCCTCCTAGATCAGCCATTATCAGTCCGAAGTGCCTTAGACCATTGATTAAAAATTTTGTTGCTAAATATCAAAATGAAACAAAGAGAACAAAACATAAGAAGAAGAAAACCCTGTAATTTGAACGTTAGGTACATCCCAATCCATGATAGAGAGGTCACTGATAAAAAAAAAAAAAAAAACATATCGAAGACTCTTCAAAAGTGGTTTTTTTTTGCTTTTATTTTTATTTTTACATTTGTATAACTTGTTGCAGACTCTTGTAGAACCCAGATCAGATATTAAAGCTCATCTGGGCTGTTCTTTGCATTCAAGTAAAAATTTCCGTAACCCCATTTTTCTGACATTCGCTTGTATTTCTGTGTAAGCTTATTCTTTTTATTTAATTTAAGATTTCAGAAATATAACAACCGTGGTCTAAAGGTGAGGGTCGTGGGAATTCAAGAGGTAGTGGGTTTAATTTACATAATTGTGGTCACATATTTAAAAAATAATTTTCTACAAACTTTTATCACATCGAAATGTAACTGAGGTGCACGTCAACTGTCTTCCTAACATCTAAATATTATAGAATTAATTAATAAACTCGGTAAGAATAATCGAAATATTTAGGATATAATCCATATAGTCACTAATATATATATATAAAAAAAAGTTCACAAATATTTTTTTTTAAGTACTTTATAGTTTTAATTATGTTAAATTTATAAATACGACTCTAAAATGTGAAATCTAGTGGGAATAAGATTTTGTTTCCATCTTTTTTTTAAGATTGTGGTTGATGATGCTACAACAGCGTTTATGGGATAATCATCCATCTATAATAAGCTCTTTTATGTATATTTAATATATTATTGGTTTTATTTTAATTATTTTAATTATTTTAATTCCTCGAGATGGTGTTACTGTGGCCAAGTTGCTTTTCTATTAATCACACGCGCGCACATGATTTGGTTATTTTAATTAGTTATAATGCTCAAGTGGTGGGAACATTTCTGGTCAATTTATCTAATTTCAAACCTAGATGATATTTTGTGCCCTTTAAATGTTCATTAATCATTAATTTATAATTAAGCTGTTCCTAATGCCAAGCTAAGGTATAAAAAAAGGTTGGTTCCATATGATTTTTAGTCTTTAGCATATAATTTAGTATATTCTTTTGAAATTGTTTCCATTCGAATCTGGTTATAATGGTTCTTACTTTTGTAAAATAAACTCCTCATGTGTTCCATATTCAAGAACATGGATGACATTTCTAGCGTTGGAGGTGGTTAAATTAGATAATACAATTCTTGTTGCTTTAATTGAATCTTAGCACTCAATTAGCGAATAGGATATTACAAATATTGATTTCAGGAATCGAATCCTTGACTGTAGAATGATAATGGATTACCACCAAACCAGATAACCAATCGTGCCACTAAACATTGTCTAAATTTATTATTAGTTATCGGTTCCAATTTATTTTATTTCTTCAAACAACATTAACAAAAAAAAAAAAAATAATAATAATAAAACAATGTTTATCTTCACAAAAATTAAGTGGAACAAACTCCCACCAATAAAAATATATAGCTTAGCTGACATAAACATAGACCAATAATTAAGAAGATTTTGAGTTTTCATATGGAATTCTCATTACATTTTTTTTTTTTTGAAAAATTCACGGACATAGAAAATAATTACAAATACATTTACTTTTAAAAAAATTAATAAATATAGTCAAGAGTATTGTCACACACATGTACACACACACACATATATATATAATTATTTTCGTGATAATACTCTATATAATACAGTTTTCCATTTTTTAAAACTTAGAAGAACATACTTTGACAAATGTGGTAGATTCTCTTCATGAAAAATGCTATCGATCCTTTGAAAATCCGTTCTCTTGAAGGAAAGAAAAAAGAGTTACCTATGTTTTTTTTTTTTTTTTATATTTTGGCAATATCAAATTTAAATTTGGAGTTCATATTCTTTTGTGATAGATGAAAACTAAAAAACTAAAATTAAGCTATGAGAATAAAAACTCAACTAATATACCAAGAAATCTATGATTTGTGTTCTCTCAACTCTTTATTGTACTAAAACAAACAGCTTAAAAATGACCTAACTATTAAAATTTGATCAATAGTGAATAAAGTGACCATCGATAATTTTTTTGATTAATTCTTTATGTTGATGAAACATATAAACTTGTTTTAAATTTCTACTAATGTGAACAAAAAAGAAGTAAATATCTCACATCATAATATAAATTTCACCATATCATTTTCCAATTTTTTAAAATACCTAAAAATTTCTCATTTCTGCATACAGATTAACTTATCTTAAAAAGGTCCGATGAAATTAAAGTTCAAATATCGAAAGTACTGCTATCTCAATAAATAAATGAATATAGAAACTAGGCATAGCCACCTAAATATTACCAAAAAAGTCATATGAACCTCAAAAAAAAAAAACTCCATATCATATGCATGTGTGTCATGTATGCCAATTTAATTCAAACTTTACTATATATATATATATATATATTTTTTAATGTACCTATTGGGATTTGAACCAGAGACCAAAATTTTAGAATTGAAAGTCAGTTCATCCTCACAACCATCAAATTTCAATATCATAAATATTAAAACTTTACTACTAACCAAAGGTAACGCTTGCAAATTTAGAAACCACCTCAAGAAAAGGGAGAAAAAAAAACTAAGGTAAATATGGTTTTTAAGACAACGAAGACTATCAGTAATTCCCTAAAGTAAGCACAATTCAACTTGTATATCAATGTGTTAGCTACTATGAAATTTGTGATTCAAGTTTATTTTTATTCTTATTTTTTTTAACTTATATTTTTTTTAAAAAAGACAATTGAAATTCAATTTATAATTAACATAATAAAATAAAATAAGGAAGAATTCTCAAGTTATAATTTTACTAATAACTAGATCAAGGTCACCGACTTTATTGATTAATTCATAATCTTCCCTTCATAGACTTACAAGCCCAAATCATATAACATTAACTTAGATTAAGGTTTTTGATACACATATTTGGATTCCATGCATGCATATTCATTATAATTTTCTTAACACGCAACATAAACAACACTTAGTGAAATGGCAAAGATTGCAAGCGTTAGCCACCTGTTTTTTAAACTTAGGCTCTTAAGCAGGCACTCCATGCACGTTTCAATTTATTACTAGAGAAAACCATTAATTACATTTTTTTTTTCTTTCTTATAATGGAGAAACTTAGACGACGATGACGACGATGACTATCTTGGTACGATGTTTAAGGTCGATATGGCTTCTCACTTGAGTAGTAACGGTGTGTTTCGGTATCCGAGCCATTCCTGTAGTTTTCATAACCAAGATTTTCGTCGTCATCGTTTTCGTTGTTGTCAGTGCCAACAGCTTGAGCAGCATCCACATCTTCATGTTCAGGCTCGCCGTCACCTCGGTACACTCCCACTTCGGGGAATTGGCTATTATAACCCTGAGCCAGCTTACGTGCACCCTTCTTCTCTATGACGCCTTGCATCGCAGCGTCAGTCATCAAGATTAGAAGCAACAACGCAGCAAGGAGAAGAAATGCCTTCTTCATCATAATCATCACAAAAACTAAAAAAAAAAAAAACAGAAATAGAGGTTAATTAGTGAATAAATAAAAAGCAACGAGATTAGAGATGTGGGTTTGATTAAGATTTACCTTGAATTAGCTTGGGAATTAGAAGGTAATTATGGTTATGGTATGAATAAAGATAAAATAAAGCATATATATAAAGGAAAATTGAGGGCACTGTGTTGAACACTGGAGAGATATATACATATGTGGAAGGCAAATAAAGAAGAATGATTTTTATTATTATTATTTTTTTTTTTGAAAAGGAAATATGTAGGATTCTAAATAACGTTTAAAATCACTTTTGTGAAATCATGCAACAAATTTAAAGTGCGGTTACTAACCGCAGTGGAGATAGCATAAATGTTTGTCGCCTCACTATTGGGCGTGTTCAAAAATAGGTATAAAGTATTTAATAATATCGTCTATTGAAGATGCATAATCATTTGACTTTTTATTTTTTAAAAGCTTATTAATTATATATGAGCTCATTATATATTTAATTTATGATATGAGAACAAGAGAAAATTATTGTAAGAACTATGAAATTAAGTTGAGCTTGATAATAATTAACATGTCGTATTGATTAAGAGGTTAAGGATTTTGAATTCTTACTAAACTAAAAAAAAGAGAGGTATTTGTTGTTTAGACTTCATGTTACATTATTTTTTAAAGAGAAATATTTAAGTTTTTACTAGTAAGAAGTCAACTCATACATTTATCCATCTTTATAATTACACATTTTCTTTCTTTTTTTACCTGTATTTTCTAAACATAAAAAATGTGTGATCATAAAGGTGAAGAAGTTTGACTTTTCTAAAATATTGGTGTTGTTTTTGTTTTTTTTTTAAGTTTTTAATTAACCTTAAATATATATATATATATATATATATATATATATATATATATATAATTCAGGGAAAATATGGAGTTTTAATTAGTTTCAACACATTTCTTGAATAAATGAGAATTTGTTAATTTTGTTGTTTAGTTAATTAGTATATTTGGTATTGATTTAGTGATGTCAAAATATGAAAAATGATTTAGTTGTTGGTATATTTGATATTATATGATGTAGATTGGGTTCTATATATATAAATATTTGTTGTTTTTTTTTTCTTTGAGGAAGATGTATAAATATTTGTTGAGATGAAACTCATTCCATCTTTCTCCCACATATATAATTCAATATTCATTATGGGTTGTTTTTCATTTTATGTTCAGTTGTAGGGTTTCAAAAAATTGAAATATCTGGTAGCTCGAGATTCATTTCAATGAGTATCAGGTTTTAAGCTACATCATTCTTTTTCTTTTTTTGGTTCAAAGTGGTAAATATTTGTAATACCAAAATTGTTGGAGATATTCATCTTGTGGTGCAACTATCCCAATCATTGAAAAAGTTTTAACACATTTATAAGATATATGAGTTACTCTCCTCATTGCCAATTGATTTTGAGGTAGAAGCCCATGACCCTACCCAAACGGGCATAAGCTTAAGCAGTATTTGATCCCAAAGTTCAAATCATACCCTAATTGAAAGTCTATCGACAAAAATTAAGATTTTACCATAAAAATTAACTACTGGTGTGCAAAATATTACAAATTATGCATGGTAAACTGCCAAATTATAATGGGCTAATGATGTAAAATGTTGGTGGACCGGTGGTACTAGTTTAATTTTATAGAACAGACTAAAATTCAAAATATCTTTTTTTTTACAGTAAATTATAATATATATATATATTAGTACAAATTAGGGAGAGGGGATCAACAAATTTTATAGCACAACCAACCTTAAATAATATAGGGCGCAACTAGCCTGAAATAATACGAGAGCTAAATATTAATTTCCTATTTTTAGGCTAAATTATGACCACAAAGTTGAAATGAATTAACACCAACCAAAATAACATCGGTGGTATAAATTGAAAAATATCTTTGAAAGTACTTTCTTTCTCAAAAAAGTTTTTTTTTTAAAAAAAATTAGGTGGGACAGACGGACAGCATACCACACTGCCCACCGAAGAGGTAATTATGATTAACGCAATTTCCATTGTTTGAAGTTTCAACGTTTCAATAATTAAATCACGAATGGTTTTTCTTTAGAAAATAGAATTCAATATCTGTATCGCAATGATCTTAACCTTGGACTAGTAAACAAAAAAGTAGTAAGAAATACGAGTGCATTAGAAATTATGGGTTTTAAAAAATAAATAAATAGTGGTATAAAGTTTCCATGCTTAAATTAGTGAGAAAAACGGTAGAAGCAAAAGGAAAATAGATGCTTAGAGACAGGCTTGGTTACCCGATGTTTGAAAAAGAAAGAACGACTAGACAAATGCTACCTGTCATGTTTCCATTAGTTAAAATAAGTACAGTTTAAGATTATAGTATATATATTGATGTCAAGTGACCAATTGAGTTGGTTGTTCAATCAACCCACAAAATCTCTCCAACCAAACTGACAAAGAAAATTGAATCCAATTAATAGAGTAAAGTCTATTGATCTAACAATATCCAAATTTCTATAAATAAAAAAGTTTGAGTTCAATTGATGTATGACATGATAACAAAAAAGTTACTTGTTTAACCTTTATTTGATACAAAGGAATTAAACTTAATTAAGAATCGTGTATAAAATATACCTAAGATTTAACTATTAACTTTTCAATTTTTTCATTTTATGTAAAGAAATTATATTTTAGTTAAGGATAATATATATATATAACATGTTTAATATTTAAATATGAACTTTTAAATTCAGTGTTGTGTGGAAAAACTCGAGAATCATGGTGTTGATGGAGAATTAGAGAATGTATAACTTGATAAACCGAAGAATATAAGTTGTGAAAGAAATTAAAAAAAATGAATATTATCTATGTAAGTTAAAGAATTAAAGTTATTTAAAGCGTTCTAATATTTTGAACGAACTATCTCGAAATTCGAATGATGGTACAAAGAATAAATTTAAAAAAAAAAAAAAAAAAAAAAAAAAAAAAAAAAAAATATATATATATATATATATATATATATATATATATATATATATATATATATATATATATATATATAACACAAAAGTCTGAATAGCATGTTTTCGCGTATCTTTAGCTTCATGAATAACACCAAAAAAAATCACCTTATAAAGCGCACGTCTTATACTTAGACACGCTCTTCTTTTTTTTTCTTTTTTTTTTGAAACACACTTAAACACAATCAGATACATACTTAGGTGCCCATTTTAAAACATTACTCTCAATTATAATTGAATTACATAAAAAAAAACACACGCACACACAAAAGAGTATGACCATTGATATCTTCAACAATAAAATATTATATCTGTATGGTTTATAATTTCTCGTATTGTTGAATTGGAAGAAAAAAAAAAGTTCAAATCCTGTTATATTGGGCCTCAACTCCGTCGATTCAAATTCCAAACAATAATGTCCATTGGGCCTTGTGCAATCAAGGTCGAGGCGCATTGTAAGTTGGGCCTAGCCCAAAAAAATTGCAAGTTCCATGACCGTTTTTACGGTTCATTTGGTTAAAAAAATCAAGGGTGAAAACATTTTGTTTATTTATAGCTAGAAATATAATATAGATTCTCTAAGATAAAACATTTTGTTTAATTTTTTTTAATGGACCAATAAGAGCCTTTGAGTAACTGACATTAGTGTACATTTACGTCTTCCGCTCAAATCTCTCCATTATCAATTGTTGTAATCTAAGGAGAAAAAAAAAAATAATTAATGGAAAATATTTATTTATAAACGGATCTAACTGAGATAGATAATTTCAATTCGAAAAGGTAAAACTATGCATAAATTTTAGAAATAAGTAGTTATTTTGATTGGTAATAAATAAATGATTATAAATGAATGGTTAAAAATGAAGTGTTATTTTTAATAGTTAAAAAAATTGGTTTGAATGTAGTTTTTCAAAGAATAATTAATAAATATATATTTTATTTTTAGCTTCTATCTTACAAAATCAAACTCTTACGTTTCAATAATTTTTTAAATTTAGTCTTTAAAATAATAAAAATATTTTATGATGTTAATTAAAAGGATGAATGAATGAATTAATATAATAGTTCAATGACATCAACCCATTCGATCTCTGGTCCGGTTGTTAAATTAAAAAAAAAAAGAATATTGAAATGTAAAATTAAACAAATATAAAAGAGAATTTACTATCAGCAATACATTCTACCTCTTTTGTATTATATTTGCAGCATAATTTTTAAAATAATTCATCTATACCATATTTATTTCTATCATTCACCTAGTGATAGTCTATCAATCACCTAGTGATAGAACTCAATTTAGATTTCTATTACTAATAGAAAACTTAAGTAGTGATAGAATGAATCTATCATTGATTGAATTCTATTACTAATAGAACTGGACAAGTGATAGAAGTCAATTTGAATTTTCTGCTACAAAGAAAATTATTTTGGATTTTGTGCTATACATGAAAATATTTTGCCATTTTTTGATATACATGCAAAATCCCCGAATATAAAACTAAACCCAAAAAGGAAAAAACAATTGTTATTGAAGTTTCATTTGATTATGAACATATAAACCAAATAAAAAATAGTTTGATAAGCGGCACCATCTCCAATGGCGCCAAAGATTTAACTTCAGAACTTCCAAAACTTTTTCCCGCGACAAGAAGATGGAGAAAAGGATGAAAGAGTTTCAAACACCGCAGAGAGATCCAGCGGCGAATCGGAGATCAAGAAAACCTCTGAAGGTACGATTTCATCCATTCATTGTTCTCATCTCTCTCATTCTCCCGTTTGATTCATCGTTCGTTTTGGTTCCGTTCAGATCGCCAAGAGCTTGACCGCCACATTTTCATCACTTTCCGGCGATATCATCCGGCCGATTTCGAAGCAGGAAGAGTTCTCTCCGATTTCCGTTATCTCAAACCTCGATCAAATTCCAGATCTCGACACTGTAAGTTCCGATTCATCTTCACTTTTTGTTACAATCGGTTCGATTTATCTTTTCATTTCGTTATTGTGTTCGTGATGTATCCGTTTTCTCTTTGGATTGATTTGTGATAATCTACTGCGTCTGGAGTGAAATTTCACTTTGAAGTATTGAAAACGTATGATCGAGCGATGAAACCGAGTATACGAGGGATTTACGAAGCTAGAATTTGATAGATTTGATTTTTTGCAGAGTTTCTTGCAAGGTCTGAATCCGGATCTTTCTCCTTCATCCGATAGCTTGCTTTTCACAGATCTATCGGCTTCTTCCGTTGTAACTTTTGAAAATAAACATCTCGACAAGGTTCCAGTCGATTTTTCTGGATCTAATGATTTAGATGAAGCAAGCGCAGGATCAATTGAGGCAGAGATTACGGTGAATTTCCTAAGGCGTGCTTTAGCTCAAGTCCTGCAATCGACGGACGTTGATCATCAGTCTAAGAAGCTCATAGATGCATCCATGACGATCATCATGGACGATTTCCTTGCTATACCTCATGAGCGAGACCGAATCGCTCAACTCGTATCTGCCAAAAGCCTTGTTCTGTCTCTAGGTTTGTTACTGTGGTTCATCGTCTTGGCTTTAGCTTTCTTTTTTGGTTATGGAGACAAGGATAAGTTCATTGGTCCACTGCCAACTTAGACTTGTGATGAAATTCCTTGTTCTAGAATCAGGTATATATGCACTCTTTTACTTTGATACCTTTGAATTAAGACTGTTTCATTGTGTTTCTTGAGAAACCTGCTGAATCTTGATATTTTGTTGTCGAAAGTTAACAGTACATTAACCTCACGGTTGGTGAACTACGATTCAATGTTATTTGATGTTCGTGATCATATGATCTTGATCTTTTTGTAATCCCTTGGGCGTTATACTAACTGCTTATTAGTGTTTTCACTTTCGTATTTGATTGATAAGCGAATGTTATATGCTGTTTTCATTTCTTTCCTAAAGAAATCAGAGTAGTTTTTCTTAAAAAAATTTGAAGCTGTTATGATGCGACTTAGGGAAGCTCCAAACTGCGCTGAATTCTGGAAGATCTTGTAGCATTGATTAAGAGTCGAGTCAGATTTTTTTTTTTTTTAAACCGAAAAATCGGAGCTTCACTCTCCTTTACTTGAGACACCGCTAGCCCATGCATAGAATGTGGTCTGGAATACTATCTCTCAAGGAAGCTTGTCTTGAAATTCATAGACTCAACCACTCGGCTGCCTCTTGGAGAGGAGTCGAATTTGCTATTAAACAGCGATTTATGATGAACAGAAGGTATGTGCAACTTCCTGAGCCTTTTACATATCATTCCAGCATTGTTGTATATGTTTATCTCAAAACCAATTGGCAATGAGGGGAGTAACCCATATCTCTTTTATATTGATGTTGGACTCTCCACTTTTCCAATGTGGGACAATTGAGATCTCAACACTCTCTAATGGTGGTTAGGTTTGAACTGAAAAATGACATGTTCTTATACTATGGGGACATTTGGGGTAAGAAGAATATAGAATAATTATGTGATTGAGAATTCGGAGGAGAATGACTAATGAAGTGATTATCTGTTTTTAAGATGAAGAGAAGAAAATGATTATGGAAAATCCGTTACCTATGTCTGGAATGAAATGATCATGGGATAACTATCATCTATGTTTGAAGGGTTAAGAATGAACAATTATTATAAGAAGAAATGTGGTTATTGGAAGAATGTGATTATGGAAGAATGATCGTTGGTGATTCAAACGTGGTAAAAAAATTATTCTCTCTATAATCAACCACCCTCAAATGAACATTGTTGTAAAGCCGCTCACTGATAATTTTTTGTGTCACCTATAAATGATGAGACAAATTCCAGTGACTAAAATCACTGCCAAAAAAAAAACGGGCTCTAAATGCCAGCTCATCATTTAGGTGTGTTTTCTATTTTTTTGTTTTTTTGGTAAATTTAAACAAAGGTGATTTTTCTATTGAGTAGCAAAACTAATAATTTTTTGATCATATGGGTTTTGTTCTATGTCCATATAATTGAATATTCGTGTTAATTCAAACTGGATTCTCTTAACGGGAAACCTTGACCATCTACAAGTACTTCATTGAAAAGATTTGTTCTATCAAATTATATATACATATAAACAGAGATGGATAGATGAAAATTGTCTTTTGAGGGGAATTTTGCCAATTGCAAAGGAAATGGAAGCAAAATGAAGGTAAGAGAGGAAAGATTTTTCACTTGCCTTTGATTTGGCATAGTTTCCTTCTAGATTGCAAACATTTACTCTTTGAATCAAAATATTTTCTTACAATATAATTGACTAATTATCATAAGATTTTGCAGGTTGATAAGTACCAGGTGTTGTTGTTAAGCTTGAGTCACAACTTGCGTTAAGAACAAAATTTTGGTACAGGTGATGGAGAATCGGCCAGTGGGGTCCTGATTAGCAGGCTTTTTTCTGAGGCTAATTTGCAATATAAATCTACAGACCTGCATGCATGCAGCTGCCAGGTATGTGTATAGCAATAGTTCATATTCATCTATCATCTTTTATTGATTTTTTCCCTGCCCAAGTTGATTGGTTTTGGCATCTTCTTTCTGGTACTGCTCTTAAATCTATTAAACCTTTCAGTCCTTGCTAATTTATTGTCTGACTTGATAATTATTGGTAATGCCCTCAAAGTTATACCTTTATCTAAGATCATATGTGTATATGTTAGAACAATTGCATCTCCTTTAATTTGAAATTTTTTTAGTCAAATAAAAAACCAACCAGTATTTATGTCCAAACTAAATAATATCAAACTAATTTAAGTCCTTAACGCTTAAGGGGCAGTGGTCAAAACTTTCGGCTTTGAAGATGTACTCTCTTCAAGGTTCCAAATTTGTGACTTATCTATAACATTAATTTGTAGACACGTCCCGTGCCTCAATTTATTCGATTTTTCCAATGCTTAGTTTAGGGACGAGCATGATTACCTTGAGATAGTGGAGCAAAACTCTAATTTTTTAATTTCCAAAAAAAAAAAGTTGAATCCTATTTAATGAAAATTCTTAAATTTTCAAATTCAATTTTTTTGGGTTGATTTTTTTTTTTTTTTTTTGATAATTTTTGAATCGATTGTTGATTTAACATGATCCAACACTCTGTCAATCAACTTATGCATTTTTTTTATAATTATTTGGTTTTTGAAATTTTAACTTATTTTTACTCGTATTTTTTAATCTATTTTTCTTACAATATATTTAATTTTTCTTAAAAAAAATATGTAAATTCTAACTAAATTTTAAAAAAAAAAAAAAAAAAATTTGAAAGCTATTTTTTTCTTTCAAATTTTGGTTATAAGATGTAGGTATATATGAAGAAAAAAACATATAACATGGTAGTTGTTGTAAGTTTAAATTTTCATAAGAAATTGGTTATCAACATGCTTAATATGAAATATTTTTGATGAAACAAAAATATAAATGTATAATACTAATGTGAATATTTAAGAGATTCGGTAACCCCTAAACAAGTAAACATAATCATAATGGTTCTTATAATAAACTAATCTTTAGCTATATTTTACGGTTTATTCGGTGGGTTGTTCTCTTGTGTATTGATAACACATGGTCACAATAATTATGGTTGAGAAACAGGATTAGGTTCATGATTATCAATTCTAATATATAATATTGAGAGTGTGAAAGGAGCGTCATAGCATTATTAGGCCTATGAACTTTTGTTGGTGGAATGCTGACATGGCCGCCAAATTATATAGCCGAATTGGAGAAAAGAGTTATCGCCAGTATTATAAGAAGTGTTCCTTCATTTTTAGTCATGTTGGAAAATAGTGGAGTAGCTGTTTTAAGCAGAAAAGTTTAGGAAATGTCATAACGCCCTTTGCTTTGTATAGATTTGTATAACTTAGAGCTTTAGATTTGACTTTCATGGTTGAAAATTTAAAGCCAAAGACTCAATTAGAATAAAGAAAAAAGTTAATTAAAGTGTGAAGGGGATTTGGAGGCTGAAATATAGCTGTACGCACATCATAGAGTGAGAAAACTCCAAAAAGGCCTACAAAACAATAACCATTGCTCGGAACCAAAACCAAAGCATTTTGTGGGACCCACTCTCCAGTCATTTACCTATCCAATCACTAGGTGACACACGTTATCGAAGCATGCTTTATTTTTTGCTGCATAATGCTTCGGATGCCTCATCAAACCCACAAATGTTATCCACAGGTAATAGATTGATTAAGATAATTAAAATAAAGTTTGAAGTTTATTCTATATATTTTGACAAGCATGGAAAAACTAAAGAATTTCGGCTCAAGATGAGACTTGGGAATGACTTTCATCTCGTGTATCCGTCACAAAAATTAATTCTCGTCGAAAAAATCTTTACTTTTTTTTGGGATTGAGATTGTGATTTTTTGTAGAATTTTTTTTTTCAATTTTTTTTTCTTTTCATTTTTTATATATTTTTTGGAAGATAATTTTAAAAAAATATTTATAAATTTTAGCTATAATATTTATATATTAAAAGGTTATTGTGGAGAAAATCAAGAAATTAAATATCGAGAATACAATCTCGTCCCCTCCTGTCTCTGCACCCGTTCCCACCTAATCAAAGATTTCCTGTCCCATTAAAGATGAGTTCCCGCAAGGCCCAAATGGACATCCCTAGGAAAATCTGTGGAAACTTTAGTATAACGTATAGGTTATGGACACCATTCAAGGTGACCATATGTTTGAAAAATCATATCATACATTTCTTTTTATATAGTTATACATCGTGAGATCATATGATTTATTGTGTGGAATAGTTGTAATATGTCCAAGTTATTTCGTATCCACATAAATATATAAAATAGAAAATAGATAGGTAAATTAATATATTCCACATATTTTATTTTTAATTTCTTTTTAAATATTATTTAGTGATATGATCAATTTACTAACGCGATTGGTTATCTGGTTTTGTGTTAAAATCATGGCATTATACCGATTTTTGGACTTGAACTCGTGACCGGGAAGTTGAAATGAATTAATACTAGACAAGATAACTAATTCCGCCACTAACCCTCGATACTACCTACCCAGTATACTAATTCTACATCATATGGATATTTTACAAAAACAAAATGAGCTTTTTTTTTTTTAATATAAAAGACAAACAGTAATAATAATAAATTGATATGAGGGTCTTCTCTCTCCAACTCAATAATAACAATAATTCCAAATTTCTTTTTTGCTTGTGATGTCTTCTCAAAGGTGCACATCGTATTACAAATCAGTATTAAGATGGAACAAAATTAATTATGCCCATCTTAGATATTATCATTGAGAACATACTATTTTTCAACAACTAGATGTTTATATATATGTATATATATAGTCTACTTTTACTTGGTTGTACATATGAAGTTGTGAAGGTAATAAAGCCTTTTTACTTGGTGAAGTAGAATTATACTTCCTTTTTTGTTAGGTATAAGGTATCTTAATTTTTATAGTAGGAATTATGCTTCCTACTATAAAAATTAGTTGACATTTGAATATTAATTTATCCAAAACATGATCTATAAATTTTTAATTGTCTAATTTTTACCAAAGTCTTAACATCCTACCTTATCATGAAAAGAAATATGCAAGGACATACAATTGGGAGATTATGTACTTAGTCCAATAATTTTATGGGGAGGGGTCAAACTTTCAACTTTAAATATATATTCAAATTGGCACATCTTTCAAAATATAAAGATGTAAATAATTGCCTATGAAGTGACACCTTTCACAATGTAAGAAATTTTTTTGAAAACAAGATGGGAGTGGTTAGCGGATAGATTTTTTTTTTTTGAAAAAAATTAACCGATTAATCCGCTTCAATAGCGTTCCCAACATCAGGGTTTAGGGTTTAGACTCAAATGGTGTTTAAAAAGTTGAACTAAAAATATTTTTAAATGTTGATCAATTTAGTCTCTAATTAATTTTTTTATTAAGTGTTTAAGTTAATTTAAATCTTATAAAAAAAATTATTTCCTTATAAGATAGTTAGGATAGATTGAGCTCATAAACATTTAGATCACTTTAACTATATGTGTTGGATATTAAAAAAAAGATGTATTATAAAAACTAAATTTATGGTTTAATATAAATAATTAAAATTCAACAAGCCAAAAATTATATTTTAACCCATTTTGTTTGGGGGTTGAAAGTCAAACTACGTATAAAATTCAATATGAGAAATAAACTAGGTTCAAAATTCTAATTAATATTTGTTTTATATCATAATTTTAGTATAATAACATTTTATAAGATGAAAATAATATATGAAATATAGTTGGATGTAAATGTAACAGAAAATTTTGACGGAAGTCTCGAGAGGATTAAACATCAACTACATGGAAATGCGTTTTCCCCAAGTGATTGATGCATTCAATATCCATCCAAACTTTCTTTATCTGCACATCATCGTCTGTACAATTTATTTTTTATTTTTTCTATTAATTATAATCCGGTAATTTAAATGTTCGAATTTAGGATAGTGTTGACCTATGTCTAGAGTGTGGTAGGGAGATATATTAAAAAAATATAGGTATGATTGAAGGTTGTCTATAAATTAATATTGTAAGCTAATTTCGAATTCTAGATCTTAAAAGTAATATGTTTTCAAAGTTGGTACCTTTGACTTATTGCACAACCTTTCAACGACCAACATTTTAATAATAGTAAGAATAAGCTAAAAATATTTTTTCAATATCCCAAAAAATATTTGTTTTTAATTCACATATTTGAGTCGTTGAGAATAAGAGTTCAACCATTTTAATTATTTACTCTAATATTATTAGAAGTGAGGAATTTAGATTGATAACTTCTTTTTTTATTCATAATACAATAACGGTATTCAAGGTTTGAAAATTCAAATTAGAGATCTCCAAATCGGTGATATATTTGAAAAACATTTGAGTGGATGAATTCAAATACATAATCTCTTATCACTTCTGACATCATAGCTAAATAATATTTTTTTAAAAGGTTTAATTATTATTTAAAGTTTATTTATTTGATTGGGCAATGGAAAATAGAATTGAAAACAACAATTTTAATGAGTCTTGACAATAATAAATGTTATTATGGTTGGCTTAGGCCACTTTTAACTTTCTTTTCAAAAAAAAAAGCCACTTTCAACTTCTAGATAGACATGCATTCTGCCGATAAACTTGAGATAAATTATACTTTTATATATATATATATATATATATATATATATATATATATTGATAAAGAAAGATTTAATATTTCTATCCCATTTTAAAAAACAAAATTGATTTGAGGTTAACAGGCATTTGACTTGTACTAAGAGAACAAGTATTTGACTTTAGTTTAATAGTTGAAAATAAATTTCTCTATTTCAACTCGCAATTTTTCTCCTTTTAATTGAAACTACATCTAATAAAATTTACACTTATCCTTGTTTTTTTAAGTTGATACAACACTAATGGATATACATTCGTTTTCCGGCTTAAGTAATAATAAACCATCTTCACTAAAATGTAAGAAATTAATTTTTAAAGAAGCTAGTTATCATAGATTAAAATCTACATTATTTTAAATTTTAAGACTTTTCTTGATTATTAAATCATTTCACAGTGTAAGAAGGTGTTTGGATGAAGAATTAGTTTGAGAAGTTATTTTGATTAGCTAGAATTTGAGGTTTTTTTAAAATAGTTCGTTTGGATGTTGCTATTTTTTCTTATTTTTTTAAATTTTTGTAAAGAAATTAGAGACAATAATTTTTTAGATGTGGATTTTGTTGGAGGAGTTGTAAAATGAGAAGTTTAATTTTAGTTAGTTTTAAAAATGATGAGTTATTTTAAATAGTTAAAAATGAGTGATTATAAAAGAGCGGTTAAAAATGAGTTTTTTTTTAATAATTAGAAATGTGAAGTTATTTTGAGTGGTTAAAAATGAATAATTAAAAATAAATTATTATAAATGAGAAGTTTTTTCAAAATAGTTTGAAATGAAAAGTTATTGCGAGTAATTAAAATACTTAAAAGTGGTTTTTTATGAGTAATTATTAAATTCTAATTCAAAAACCCATCATAAATTCAACAAACAAATACCCTTATAAGTAATTATTGAAAATAACAAAAAGAAACAGACCATTTCATTAAATTATGATAGGTTTAAATAAATATACTAAGAATGCGATTGAAATGAAACATTAAAAAAAATGTTTGTCCAAGTAAAACAAATATAAAAATTGTATAGTTGTGCAATAAAAAATTGGTTGAAAAAACAGTCACGATCTAAAGTTGCAAACGAAACACAAACTTTGCCGAAAACAGGGCAAAGTATATAATATAAAAAGGATTTTGGGATTAGGGAAGGCATATGTGGCCAGAAATTGGAGATGGGTCTAATTTTATTATTATTATTTTTAGTATATATTGGGAGAAAAATAAATATTGATTCTCAAATTCGAACTTTTGATACTGCTATTGAATTGATTTACTACAAAATATTACAATAATAAAATAAAAGTCAAAATGAATAGAATTCTAATAGTATCAAGAGTAACTAATATATTGCAAGTTTAAATATTCACTCTAAACATGAGTCCAATTAAATGTAGACAAAAATGAAATCTCTAATGAAAATAATATATACTCAATTTTAAAAACAAAAAATTTACTTTTATGAAAAATTTATATAGAAGTATTTTTAACTTTATATTTCATTTTTTGGAAATACAATGTAATAAAAAAATGTTAGGGATCACCTTTCATACCTTTGTTTTTTGGCATCTATCAAAATGTCTGATACTAATGGAGGTGTTGTCTCCGATTTATATACACACGATCTTTCTCTTATTTTAAATTCCTAATCACAAAAAAAAAAAAAAAAAAAAAATCATAAAGCTCTAGTAATATGTTACATCCTCACATTAAAGGCATGTGGTGGTTTTTTGAAAGTTAAGTGAAAGTAGAAGGTAATATTTAAATTAAGAGGTTAGAGTGTATTATTAGAGAATATAAGTTCCACCTCAAAATCAATTAGCAATAAGAGAAATAATTCATATATTTTATAAATGTTTTGAAAACTCCTCAATTATCTAAAGTAAAATAATTGCACCACAAAACAGTGAGTGAATAGTTAGAATGTAAAATCGGAGAAAGATTTTTGTACGAGAGAAATTTTACTTCATTTTCTTTCCTGCCGTAATTGTGAAAAAAGAAAAAGAAAAAACCAATTGTTGTAAAATTAAAAAATAATAATAAACAATAAAATTGTATGTCATTAGGTGGAATTTGTGTGCGGAGCCAATAGAGGCAACATAGAGGAGCAGGGTTGGGCTTATGGGCTAATGGTTACATAAAATACGAACCACATGGTCCAGCGTCCAATCTTCCTTTCTCTCTCTAAGCACTTGCAGAGCGGGTTTATATCTTCTTCAATTTCAATCTTCTCTCTCGTTTTGATCTTCTAATCCTTTTCTTTCATCTTCCTTCTCTGTCCTTCAACCAATTTCCCTAAAGGTACGCATCTATTTCCATTCGAATTTGTAATCTTCTCTTCTCTGATTCTCAAGAATTTTCAATCCATATTGTTTATCCTCTCGATCCTCTCTTCACGATTCGTAATTGATTGATACCTTTCCTTTTTTCGGTTGTGGATCTGATTTCTCGTTTTTCCTGTAAATTCTCGATTTCGTTGCTTTGAATCTTCCATGTCTGCTTCCTCAGGAAGGTCAGAAATCGGATTCATGTTTGATCTCTGTGAATCGTCGATTCGTTGATTGCATCGGTTTTTTCTGAGATCGGATCGGCGCGTTGTTCATGGCGTCGTCTGTTCTTGCGAACTCCGATCGCGTACGGGAGTCATCGAGGAAGCAGAAGAAGAAGAAAACCCTTGGAAACAGAGAAATTCATCAAAACCAGAGCCACATCACATGGAAATCTCAAGCTCAGCAAGATATTTACTCGTCCAAGCTAGTCCGAGCGTTGAATCAAGTGCGGCTCAGTCCTTCCGGTGAGGCGCCGCCGCGCCGTGGCCGCGCCGTGCGTGAAGCCGCCGATAGAGTCCTGGCGGTGGCTGCCAAGGGGAGAACCAGGTGGAGCCGAGCCATATTAACGAACAGGCTGAAGCTCAAGTTCAGGAAGCCGAAGAGATCGCAGAGAGCGGCCACCGCCGGGAACGGCCGGTCGAAGAAGCCGAGAGTCAGCGTATTGCGGTTGAAAGGGAAATCGTTGCCGGCGGTGCAAAGGAAAGTTAGGGTTCTTGGACGGCTCGTTCCCGGTTGCCGGAAAGAACCGCTTCCGGTTATCTTGGATGAGGCGACCGATTACATAGCTGCGCTTGAAATGCAAATTCGAGCCATGAGTGCGCTTGCTGATTTGCTCTCGGCTTCAACTTCTGTTGCAGGCTCTAGTGATTCCGCTCCTCCAAGCTGATTATGATGATGATGCCTTGCTTTTCCCACTGCTGTTCTTCTTTTCCTGCTTCTCGTATCATTGCTTTGCTTGCCCCTATGTAAGTGAAGTAATTGTCTGTTAAATATGGTTGCTGCTGCTATTTTCTGCCCGTGATATTCCATTTTTTCTTTTCACTTCGCTTCCTGAATAACATCGTTGAAATCCTATTCCCATAAAGAAAAAAAAAAGGAAAAAGAATTAGCTACTTGAATCCGTACATAATTTGTGCTGTAATCTTCGACCTAAGCTTGTCTGTTGATTTACTTTGTGGATTTATAACACTCTTAATAACCCTCTTGATTCTGTAGAAATAGTTTTTGATGAATCTTAGGCAAGTAATTTCTTAGTTCCAGGTCTTGGCTGATCAACAGGTTATGAAGTTTTTTTTGTTTTTTTTTGCTTCTGAACAACTGCTCTTCTACTATGTCATGTGTTTTGATTTGGAAACTGATTGTTAATTTGTCTGAGAAATTGGCTTCATTTATGATGCTCACGAGGAGGGGTCTATTTTGAGCTCTAGGATCCAACTTAACTTCCTTAACAATACCCTATTCCTTTCATTATTACAGTTTCTTGTTGTCTTTAGTTTTGTTTTGTGGTGGGGGACGGGGGTAGGTGTGAAATTCAAAGAAAAATGGTTTGGTCATGACAGCCAAGACATACCTATGTACGTGTATGTGACCCAACTTAGATCACAAGAAATTTACTAAAGACCCAAGACCTCCTTATCCATATTTATGACCACAATTTTTTTTCTTTTCCTTTTGGGTTTAGAAAATTGTAGGTAAAGATGACTTAAATTTGTAGTCATAAATATGAGTTAGGAGGATTTGGGTCCTTACTCACAAGATGACCCAAGTGTTTTTACCAAAAGATATGTGATTAGTGATGACCTAACCTTTTTCTCAAATTTAGAAAAGGGGAAAGTCCTACAATAGTGGGGCAATGCCAGGAAGCATAGGAAGAGACAATGGAAGAGGTCAGTAGTGGGAAGGATGGAGAAAGGATTTTGTCATGTCCGAGTTTAGTAAAAAGGCCTATCATTATTGTGTGGGCCTGGGAGCAGGAACTCCAAAATTTGCTACCTGCTGAGAATTGTGTTTGAGTAAGACAGATAGATAGAGAGAGAGAGAGGGCTCTGGCAATCATGTTGGCTATAGTACCCACGCTGAACAGTGACAGCCCTAGATTTTTGGGGCATCCATGTGAGTTTCAGATACACACACACACATATATATATATATAATATAATATATATTCATAAATGTGTATTTGTATTTTATGTGTAAGGTAATTTTAGGTTCACCTGCCTTACTTGACACATCCTTGTTGGGCATGCCCAGATGGATACAGCTCACTCCTAGTGGCCTGCTTCTACCTCTGCCTCAGCTGTGCTCTGGCTGGCACTCCACATGTCCTTTTTTTTTCATCTCCCTTCCCCTCACCCACTTCTTCTCTTCTTCCTCCCACCTCTTAGGTGTACCATTTTCATTTTGAAATTCTGCGACTGTTCAGGTCAGCTTTGCGCGTATCTCGACCAGTGTTATGAAATATACTATTGGATCCTACAACGTTTGGATGTCAATGAAATTGACAGAAAATTAATTTTTAGGTAGGTGACAATTATGGACGGAATTCATCCCTTCTTAATTTTTCAATGCACTTTTAACCATTAGGTCACTCGTTTGTTTTTTAATTTTCAAACACCCATTTTGCTTGCAGCACTTCAGCCCCACATGCTCACTTTCCACTTAGAAACAATTTTGGATCCATCTTTCTATATATTTTTTTGATGTTAGTGAGTGTTTAGTTCAGCCTATCGACTTGTTTGATCTTATAATATTTTAATGTTAAAGGTGATCTTATAATATTTTAATGTTAAAGGTATTCATAGTAAATTAATTCGTAAGTGGTAATTTTGGATCTCTCTATGTTTTGTTAGTCTATTTTGAGTTGAGGTTTTTTGTAAACTTTTCACAAGGGGCATTTGAAGCAGCAATTTGCTAACCCTCGATGGATTATCATTATTATTTATGTTTGAGGTGCGTGTAATAATTGCATAAGTTATCATTGTCTATCTTTAAGGTGTATGCAATTGTAATGGTTCGTAAGGAACTTTTTGAGTGAGGATGAATTAGTGTGCTGTAAGAGGGTGTTATTCAGTTGTATGGCTACAAAAAAAAATACAGAGATAAATAGTATATGTTCGTTCCTGATAACTATTATCAGATTTCAAAAAAAAAAAAAAAAAAAGATTACTATTATCAAACTTTGAAGAGTTATTGGTATTCAATGTTGGACTTATACTGATACCAGATTATATTTTTAATGCTTGGTTTCTTCTTGGTTTGAATGGAAAGTCTCATATAGATCTTTTGGATTTTAAAAACTTAGTAGGTGGGGAGTTTGACCAAAATTTGATGTTATCACTTTATTTTAACCTGATCTTATCACTTACATTCACATTTTTTTCCCTTTTCTGAAACTACACATACATGCACATTATGAGAAAAACATGAATGTATGGGAAAACTCCCCTGCCCCAAGATGTTACATAAATTTACTTTATAAATAAGAATATTTTTAAAAAATTGTGTGGTATTAAATATTGTTACATATGCAAAATGTAGGTTTTGAGGAATGTGCAAATGAAGTTTTCCTCCTCACAAATTTACCATTTTCTCTCTCCAATGTAATACTTATAGAATGTTTGCCCAACATTATAAATCAAACACGACAGTCAATACATGTTCACATCTTCTGCCTTAAATCTCACATTTTCTTAATTAATGAAAATGAATCATTCAGATTCTTTAAAATATTATCCTAAGGAAAAATATTTTGATGTCAAAGATACATACAATCTAGTGATGTTCACGGGGGCGGAGTTGGCAATAATTTTATTGTCTCTATCTCTCGTCCTTACAAAATTCATGGCTTCTCTAAGGAATTTGTGGGGAATGGATTTTCTTTGATAAATTATTATGATTTTTATTCACGGATGATAAATATGTATTACTTTTTAATTAAATATTGAATTGTTTAAGTAAACATTTACACTTTTATTTTTATATATATGCATAAAAATAAAATAATAAAAAATAAAATAAAATTATAGCAAATAAATGGGTGTGGGGATAGAGAATGAGTCCTCATCCCCATTTAGCTTGGGTGAAATTGTTTGATTCTATATAAAATATAAATGTCAAACAAGTATGAAAGAAATTATTTTATTGGTAATCACTATGAATTAAACTTATTCTTTCACAAGAATCTTCAAGATCAAATCATATTGTCTTTTTTTTTTTTTTTTTTTTTTTTGTATAAGATATTGAGTTTATCTATTTATGTTGGACTTATTTTGTTCCAATCTACCAAAAAGAACATACAAATTTGAATGTCGATGTGATATTAAACTTAAATATCAACATTTGCATAAAAATATAGGAAGAAGAGAAATGATGACAAGACAATACTCACATTTAAAAATAAAGTATTGGTGTGATATCTGCCAAATATTCTCTAATTGATTTCTTATATATATATATATATATATATATATATATATATATATATATATATATATATATATTCATTCATTTATAGTTTATCTATTAAATTTTGTATCCATATATTTTGCAATACATGTGCTCCTTCATTCATCTAATCCTTGTCTCCCACCTTCCACTACTTTTGTCCTCACCCAAGATCTAATTTTTATATTTTGGTACCAATAAAAATTTTTCATTTTGATTAATAATAAGCCTTGCAAAGCAATCCAAGTATTTGTTTAACCAAAGATCACTACCAAAAGTAAGCCCCCAAAACCCTTTCCTTCATGCCCAAGTTTTAATAAGTTTCACTAGCTTGATTCTTCATATACATTCATTTCATTGAGTTATTTATAGCTAACTCTTTTTTGAAATTACAAATTCTATTATATTTTAAGTGGAAAGTTTGTCCCATAAACTTGTCTCTATTGATAGTAAGCCTCTAACCTCACCAATCCATCGTCTTTATGTTCATGTTAATATTCTAACTTTAAGTAACAATGTTGCCTAAACTTAAAAGGCAAATAATGATAATAACTACAATAGTAATTAAATTTCAACATTAATAAAATAATAAATATATGTTAAAGGAAAGCTGATGTGGCAGAAGTTCCAACTTCTGAGGTGGAGAGAAGAACATGGAGGACAGATCATTAGACACATGTGACTTGTCATAGCATACTCAAAGACATAATGTTAACAAACTTTTCTTAGAAAAAAATAGGAAGAAAGAAAAGCAAAGGTCTAGTAAGACTATGGTCTAAAGGTAAATAGAGTCCTAGAAAAACTTAAAAATGATAAATTCAATACATTTATTTAGAAATTAAGTTTTTACAAGTTTTTTATATTAAATGTTGTATGATTATATAGTATGTTTGTAACAAAAGTGAGGTGTGCGCAAATTAATTCAGATAATTATGGGTATAAAAAATATCATGTATGATCTAATAACTAAAATGCTACAGGTTCGAAAAGTCTCTCTTTCTTATGGTTGAACTCTTCTATTATTACTACTACTTCTAATAATAATAATAATAACAAAACTTTCATTTTCCAAATTTTCTTTCATCTTTTCCTACTTTTTCTTTTTGACGTACAAGCAACCCTAACATTCATACCTTTTTTTATTAAATTTAAAATTTAATCTAGAATAGTTCATTTATATAATTTGAATTTAATTTATATAATTTGATTACTTTTTAAAAAAAATTAATAATCTATACACAAGCAAATTAAGTAGTGAACAATATTTGTATAAAGAAGATTTGAACATATAACCTCATAATTAATTAGTTGTACAAGATGTCATTGGAGCTCTTATTGACCAATTTTTATTATATCAACTAATACATTGTCTTTATTAACACATAAATAGTTAACTGGCACATACATAATTCATTTGTAATTAAGAACAATATAAGCTTCTTTTTTTTTAGCTTTTATTAACATAAATATTAAATACTAATTTTTAAAACCATTTTAAACTTCCTCTCAAGATCAATGTGTAGTTTAACCTTCTTCTTTTTTTCTCTAATTCTACATGGCCATTTTTGAATTTGAGTTTCAAGAATTCATTTTATATGAGAAAAGTAGAATCAAAATAACTATTTTCAAAAGTATTTATAAGAATTGAAGTAAATGTTACAAAATGATAATTGAAGTACCACAACAAAAAATTGTGCTTTAAAAAGACAAAAAAAAAAAAGAAAAAAAAAAGAAGAAGAAGAAGTTCTAAATAGAACTCAATATTGAACAGTTGTTAGAAGTTTTTATTTATTTTTGAAATCCAGTATTTAAAAGTTTGATAAGGAAATGATTGGTTAGTAAACAGTAGTGTTTATTGAGAGATAAAAATAGTTTGTTGCATGTGATGTATAGAAGAAAAGCAAAAGGCAAAGGAAAAAGGCAAAAAGGGCATACAAAATAAGGGTATTTTAGGAAAAGCATGGAAGAACAGTATATGCACATGCAAGGTGGGCAGTGGTGGGGTGTCCTCTTTCTTTACATTAAACACCAAACAAAAATTGAACCTCTTTAAATCGTAAATAGTACTAACTTTTTTTAATAATTATTTTATTTTAAAAAGCTCTCTTATTTTTATTAAAATTAAACAAAAAAGATGATCAATGAAATAGTAAAATTTTAAAAATTGAAGATTTAAAACGAAATGGATATAAATCGGTACAATAACAATAATTAAAATAAAAAAAGATGATCGTAGAATTTTAAAATTATAAAAGATTAGGAGTTCAATTTATATTCACTATTGAGCCAAATAAGGTGTTAGGCTTCAACACCTCATCTCATTTCACCTTTATCTTAAAACAAACACCCCCTTGTATTCTAGCATAAATAATAATATTGGAGTATGTTGGTAAAAAATTGAAACAGAATCCATTCAAATTAGATCAAAATAATTGTCGGGATATAATTAATGTCAATTTCTCAACACAGAAAAGCAATACACAAAACTAGGATAGGTATTCTAAAAAAAAAAGCAAAAAAACAAAACTAGGATAGGTTATTCTTCAATTTCTCTCACTTTCATGATGATGAAGATAATGATAAATTATAAATTTAAGCCTCATTTTATGATTATTTTGTTTTTTATTTTTTGTTTTTAAAATTTAAGTCTACAACAACTATCTTACCATAACTTTTTTTCTTATTTAAATATCTACATCTTATCTATATTTTAAGAAACAAAACCAAAATTTGAAAAGAAAAAGTAGTTTCCAATTTTTTTTTTTTGTTTTTGAAATTTAGTTAGTATTCACCGACTTTCAATTTGATAGAAATAAGTTTAAATTTCATAAACAAAAAAAAAACTAAATGATTATTAAATGGGGTCTTAATTTCTCGATTATTTTTAGAAAGTTGTAATGTAATATTTATAATCTTAAAAATGAATTATGTTCAATGATTTGGAGAGAATTAGAATTTTTTTTTTTATTATAAGTTGGGGGAAGGGGGACTACAATACCGATTCCAGAGATCGAACTCGTGACCGTGGAGTAGAAATAGATTAGCTCCAAATCAGTTAACCAATCGAGTCACCAACCTAATAACTCGTGACTGTGGAGTGGAAATAGATTAACTCGTGACCCGTGGAGTGGAGTGGAGTGGAATTTTAAACTTAGAATTTAATTTATATGATTTGATAAAAAATTTCATAATTATTAACAAATTAAATATATAGAAGACCGACCTAATATATATATATAGAAGGTCAATTATTCAGTTACATAATTCACTCGAGATTATGAATAATATAAACTATAGTTTTTTGGCTGTATGAAAGGATAGACCGAAATAAATTGTAACTTTTTTTTCCAACAGATCGGTACTATATTTATAATATATCCTTATTAATGATTAGATTTCTCTTTTTTAATATATTTTAGTTGTAAAATAACTTGAAATTGTCGGTTGGTTCATTACTTGTACACATTAAATATAATTTCATAGTTTTTCAGTATAACCAGGTCTTTAATGTCATAAATAATCAAAAGTTGAACTAAAAAAACATCAGAAGTTAAATTATTACAAAGGTTGTTCAACAGTCAATTATTGACACATGATAAATTTAAAGTTTAGCTACCAAAATGTTGAAATTAAATTAATGTGAGGGAGATGAACTTGGTTTCATACATCCATTTTTCCATATGCTCCTAAACTGAAAAATAATGCAACAGATAATTATATATTTATATGTTAGAATAGAGCAAAGAGAATGGTAAAAAAAGAAGAAGCAAAGAGAGGTGTATATATTTATGCTGCAATTAATGGTTGAAATCTAAAGGAGATTAAATAAATAGAGGTCGTGGACTCACGGTTTCGTGGTTTGATAATAATTGAGTTTAACATTATAATCATGAATTCAATCACAAAAATCAATATTTAATATTTGTTTATAGGACTTGTGGTCTTCCTCCCAATTTGAAAATGCATACAATAAAATTAAATATTTAAAATTTCAATAACCAAAATATTTAGAATCCAAAGTTTTGAAACTTGAATGATATTTTTTAGTCTAAAGCATAAAAGAAAAACCAAATGCAAAAGCTTTCTTTAGCATTAAATGAATAAATCCATTGATAGTTGTTTTTTAGTTCATAAATTCATTGATAGTTAAAGAACTTTGGATGCAAACTCGAGGGAAAAAAAAAAATACTTTTTAAGAATCATTCACTCAACCCCATTCCTTGAATCATTAAAACTCATAAAAGAATGCCCAAGTGCCCATAATTTTCCATTATTCTTTTAATATTTTTATTTAAAATCTTTTTCATGTATAAATTTATTATGAGTTGCGTTTTAATTTTAATTTTACCTAAAAATCATTTTATTAAAATTGTGATATTTAATCGGAATAAAATAAACTATATTATTTAATAATTTCAACCAACTTAATAACTAAAAGATTATAAATTCCAAAATTTCTACCTCAAATATTGTTTTAACTATTATTCAAGCTCTAAAGTGAAGTTTGGAAAAGTAAAAAACAAAAATGCTATTTGAATTGAATTATAGTACTTTTCTAAAAAAAAGTATTTTTATAACATCAAATATTTAATTGCTATGTTCATAAAGCTGTAAAACTAGATTATTATGTCAAGAATGTATGTGTAAATAATGATGCGAACTAATTATCATTTTGTGTAAAATTTTGATATGTATATATATAATAAGTGGTTGTTAAGAGATTATAGATATCTTTCTAATTATAGGTTTAGAAGTGGCCAAATTGAGGCATTTGTTCACAAATTACATCAATCAATCCTTTGCTTTAACACTTATTTTATCAATTTGGCGAAGCACCATCACTGCGACAAGATTGATGCCTACTAATTTTCCTTTTTTTTTTTTTTACTTTATCGAGAGAAAATATATTAAATCATTATTTTTTAAATGCTTATTGTTTTTTTTTTAATAGGTGAGTTCAAACACTTTCTCCTTCTCATTCTAATTAGTTTCCACACGATCAAACACGATAACTTTTAATTACTAAGGTTTCGTTTGATAACATTTTGTTTTTTGTTTATGAAATTTAAGTCTATTTCTATTCAAATTTACTATCATGTGCTCCGTCTTTCCAACCATGTATTCATCTTTCTTTAAGAAAGTAAGAGAATACTAACCAAATTTAAAAAAACATAAACAAGTTTTTGGAAGCTACTTTTTTTTTTTACAAATTTTGATTTTGTTTATTAAAATATAGGTAAGATGTAGATATCCAAATAAGGAAAAATGTATAGTAAAGTAGTTGTTGTAGGCTTAAATTTCATAAACAAAAAATGAAAAACAAAATAGTTATCAAAGGAAGGCTAAGTAGTTTGCAATTGATATATAAAATGTTAATTAGGGGAATCGTGAATATATATATATATATATATATATATATATATATATATATATATATATTATGGATATCAAATCAAAATCAAAATGAATTCAAATATAAAAAAATTGAGAAGAACATTTCACTTGTGACATTTCAACTTACCAAATGAATGACTTCAATCAAGTGAGATTAATTGATTGAAGACTAATAATTTTTTTAACAAAAAGTTAATCAATTAAATTGAATGATGATAATGAAAGTTAAAGTATTTTACAAAATATAAAATATTTTGTTAAAAAAATTTCAAAATTAAAAAAGGGAGTTTATAATTCCCTACAAACTACAAATTCCCTGTTATTGTGCGTAAATTTTCAAAAAGTACATGGAGGTTTTTGTTTGCCATATTTGAAGGATGATTTAGATCGCTAATTTATTAATTTTTAAAAAAATTACATCCAAAAGAATTTTTGTAATTATTCAAAATAATTTTTCATTTTTAATCATTTATTTATAGCTACTCAAAATAATTTATCAAAACTTCATCCAAACACCTTTTTTTAGTAGACGGCTTTCAATATTATAATAATATTTTTTCTATGAGGGAAAGTATACATATAAACCAATTTGTTAGAGGAGGATTTGTCTCATTGCCAAAATATCCATGTGTTAATTATTTAAAGTATAGTTTTCTTTTAAATATTTATGATATAAGTTTGGAGCGAGCACTCGCTTAATTAAAGAGGGGCCTCTCCCTCATATTTCCTATTTTTAAATTGTTATTTCAACGCTTCATAGGTTTCTTATTAATTAAGCGTGCTTTATAAAGCAATATACCCCACTAATTTAATGTCACATCATATTAATTTTGTTCCTTTTAAAAAAAGATTTAAAAAAATTCTATGGCTCGGGTCGAATTCTTCTTTTTCATTAAATCAAATCACTTCATTTTACATCTACTATTCAAGGGTCTGCGTCAATTTTTTGATTGGGCTTTGTTTTTAAACCAAAGTCATAATAATTAATTGGTTTGATTAAGAGGATAAACCTTATCTTGTTTGCGTAATTGTGTTGGTTTGAAAAATTGAAATCCCATCGAATGAATGTGTAGTATTATTTCAATTATTAATATTCTATATAGAATTTATTAATTTATATGGCGGTAGATTTATTTTTGGGAATGGGGTTTAAGTTTCTTGGGTTTTCTTAACCAACCCAGTAGAAATTTTGAATTTTCTAATAAATTTTCATCTTACTTTAATTCGTGGATACTATATACTAAATTATTTAATATTGTTTTTCTCAATAAAATAATAATAATATTGATGTCACTCGAGTTTGGTCCAATCCTTTAAGATATTATGTTAATGTTTAAGAGATTAGAAATTTATCGAATACATTAGTGACACAATAATTTTATTGTTTGGTTATAAACGAGTTTAACACTAGCGGTCAAATTTGAGAATCGGTATAATTAATACTCATCATACAATATTACTAATATATAATATTGTATTAATACATTGGACTATGCCGAAATTTAATTCTTTTTTGTCGGGAGTAATTAAGTTGTATATAATTTTAATGAAATAATATAAAATTTAATAATCATTTTATAGGTTAGAATCCCATATCACTAAAAAAAAAAATAACAAACAAATAGTAAACTGTTAGAAACATAGCTTAGGAGAAATAGCTGGATAATATTAGTGGAAAAAAAAACCCCACTGAAATAAAAACCGACACAAACATAAATGAATGTAATCCCCCACTTAACACTCACTTCCAAATCTATGAATAACTATTTTTCTTTCTTTCCTTTTATGGCTTCTTCCAATTTTCAATTATATAAATGTTTGGTACCTTTCTAAACCTTAACAATAATCTTTTCAAAAAATAAAATGAAACTTAGCAACACACACCTTCAAATAATTATGGACTGATTAACTAATAAAACCATTTAAGAACCTATTATAGGAATTTCCCATTTTGTTCAAGTGAAATGAGGCATTGTTGTTCTTGATTCAAAAAATTTGAAAACATGCTCAACTAATTTTTCAATTTTCATGGCATGATTTATTGGTCATTGAATATACATAGATGCATTTCTTATTATATATGTTTTTATTATTAAATTAAATCATTTCCTATTTATTTTAAGAAATAATAGCGTATTTGAAAAGGTATATTATAGACCAATTTGTACGAAATTCAGCCGGTTAACTTTTATTTTTTAACAGACATCTGGTTTAACTAATAGATCATAAACCAAAAAGAAAATGACATAAAAGAAATAAACTCAAGCCTCTTAATTAATAAGTCTAATAATCTAATACTTGTAAACTATGTAATGGGCCGAATTTTATGACCCATATTTTGGAGTTTGGTTCTAGACTACAAGATCTTTTAAGTTGGTCCCAAATCTTTAGTCTGGCCCATTAATATTATCATGCGTGGTGGACTCTAGGCCCAATGGGCCTTTGGGGCAATGCAGAGGAAGCTCAGCTCGGCCCAAACACGTTGGTGCAAAATAATAAGACGAAATTACACAAAACCACAAAAATCAGGGGGCTTCTAGGCATAAGTTTATTTATTTGAATTCAAAATATGTTTAAGTTAGAATTTTAACTCATAACCTTTTATTACTATTTTTATTAATTCAACTTTTTTTTTTTTTTTTTGTAAATTGGAGTAAGTGAGATTGAAACTTGTAATCATTTGGTTATGAGAATATATTGATGTTGCTTATGTTGTTAGTGATTTTCTTTTTCCTAATAGGGTGGAGATGGTTCTTTTTTGACATTTAAGACAATAATATCATATTTAAATTAGTTAAACTATCTTTGGTATGTATACAAATAAAATTCAATATAAGGTTACCTTTCTTCATTTAAATGAATAAATGGGAACAAATTTAATGGGAATACTACAATAAGAAATAAAGACCGTCACTGATCTTAATTATAAAGCTATGTCTTTATGTAATATGTGTATGTTTAATCATGAATGAGACTAACACTAAATGGGTTGGTAGCCTATTTGTTATATTTCAATGGATCGTAATTTATTTCAACTCCACCACCACAAGTTATCTAGTTCACGATGTGTTAATCAATCAACTTACAAACAGTTTGACTATTTTAAGCGAAACAACTAATTATTTATAAAAAAAACTAAGTGTTTTTTATCATATTTGATTGTCAAACTAATTAATTTGTAAAAAAGAAGAAGAAGATAAAAGTAAAATATTATTGTGAATTGAATACAATATGATTTGAATCTTTTATTAATTGTTCAATCAATTTATGATAGTTTAAGATTTTGTTGTCTTAAGTAGCTTATCAATTTCAAAGTTTCAAATTTCGGAAATTATTCGTAAAAGTCATTATAATAAAGTATTAAGTTTTGCACCTTTGGATATATGAGAGAAAATGTATAAATACCTTAATTTTTTTATCTAGTGGTTATTATTAGGGCAAAATAAATTTTAATAAGAAGTCAATAATTGTAAAGTCTTTGATAACCATTTCCTTTTTTTATTTTTTACTTTTTAAAAACAGATTTATTTGATAACCAATTTTAGTTTTTATTTTTTAAATTTTAAAAACATTTTTAAATTGTTGAAGAAATTTTAAAAACTAAAAAAAGTAGCTTTTAAAAATAAGTTTTTATTTTAAAAAAAGCATGATTAAAAAAAATAAAGGGTAAAAAACTAAAAAAAATTCAAACAAAGTGTGAAATTTGAAAACAAAAAACGATTATCTAATATGTTTTTTTTTTTAATTTTTTAGAAACATAAAATTAAAATCAGTTATCAAATATATATGATTTTTATTTTTTAAAACAAAAAATAAATAATTAAAAATTAAAAATTAAAACTAAAAAAAAATAAAAAAAATAAAATGATTATTGACAAAGTTACCGATTAACCAGTAAAATTAAGGTTAATTGAAAATTTGGTCCATGTGAGGGAGGGTGATGGAGATGTTTGGGAGTGGAGGGTTTTCAGGAACCGACCTATTTGACCATTCACACATTAAAGTATGGTCCCCATTTCTTTAAATGTCTATTTTGCCCTTTTGCCTTAACTCCTATCTATTCTTCTTTCCCATACAAAACTCTATACTCCATCACTTTCCATTTCCCTTCTTCCATCATTCCAACATTCCATTAATTTATTTATACACTTTTTTGCATTTTCTGTTTGGTTCTCAAGAAAACTAACCCCCAAACCAACTCTCCCTTAAAGGGAGTTTGAGCCAATTTAGTTAAGATAGGTTATAATAAGTAAATTTGTATTTGTGCGATCGACACCCTAAATACAAGGTATCATAACTTATATTATAATAACATGCATTTCAAACTTTGGTAATTATTATAACTTTTTCATCCTAATAATTTATGGTTGCTCCAAACATATTCTTATTATTTTGAATTAGAGTTTTAAAGAAAAAAAATAAATTGCAAATTAATAGTGGGTTAGGTTTGGGAATTAGGAGGGCGTATTTAAATGGATGAATTATAGGCCTAGCCACCTAAATAAATGGCGAAGTTATGTGTATTAATTAAGCTTACCTTTTGATGGTATAGTTTTTTTTTATTAATAAAGAAAAATTGTTTATATAGATTGACACATTTCAAATATTGGAGCTAGTTTAGATGTGATAAGACATCACTTTCATAATCCAACTTGCAGAAAATTGAATTTGTAGCGTCGAAATTAATAGTTTTTACAAGCAAACATTTAGCACCACAACCCAAAAATAAGAAGGCAAAAAAAAATCACCAAAATCCATATCCGTATATGGAGGAGAAAGTGACAATACATAGATGGTCATTTTTATTTTTCAATGTGTCACAATTTTGAATGATGGGTATATATATATATATATTTGAAAGTATATATATGTATATATATATAACTTCAAAAAGATATGAGTAACCCAAATGAAATAGTGAACTCCTAATTCAAACTTTGGTTGTGAGAAATATAATTTTCTTTATATTATTTAGATTAGAAATATGCTGACGTGGAATAAGAATATTTGGGTAGGGCTATCCTTCAAGAACCGATCTGTCTCAACAGATCAGAAAGAGTTAAGTTTGTAAAGAAAATAAAAAGTTAAAAAGAAATGATGGAGCGAAAGGAGGGGAGATCGAATAATAAAAAGGATAAATAAGATTGATGGATGGGATATAAATGAAAAGAAAAATAAAAGGTATCTAAAACAAATAAAGAAAAAAGGCTTCAATTTTATGTTTATTCTAAAACCTTTCCGTAGTATAAGGTAAAATATTTCATTGTAATGAACATTTGACCGGTCATTAAATGACGTATTATTATTTTCTCAAAAAACAAATAAAAATGATGTATTATTATAAGTACAAAATCTTACATTTTTTCCTAATATGAACTTTAATTCAATTGGCATGATTTATGATTTAATAATTAAAAAATTATGAATTCGAGGCTATAATGCCCTTCATTTTTTTAAAAAAAATTGCTAAAGTTTTTTTTTTCTTCATTGATGCCGCTTGAACTGTTGCTCTATTGGCAAAAAAAAAAAAGCTAAAGTTTGTACGTAAAAGTGTTAAACTAAATTTGTAATTTAACCATTATGTTATCTTAGGTGAGGATGAGAAAGAAAATAAAGAGGATCATCCTAAATTATTGGGTGTACTGTTTGGAGAATCGATTTGGTTATGATAGACGGAATGTTATAATAAACGGTGAATTATGATAAACGGTGAGTTATTATAAATAGTGTTTGAGGAGCAAGTTATTATAACATGAATTATGATAAACGGTGTTTGAGGCGCTGATTATGCAACAAAGAGTAATACATATAAATTTTAGATAAACGAGTACGGAGGTTTAGGTAAACCACCATTTATAATAAACGGTGGACCAAACTTTAGTTGTGTTATTATAACCAACACGACCGTTTACATAATGTGGACCCAAACACACCCTGGTTAAGGGTGTTAAGAGATTAAGAGGATGAGACTAATAAAACAAATTAAGAGAATAATTAAGCCCCATTTAAAAGTAGATAATATTGAATTATAATAACTCGATACATATGTATGCCCATCGATTATAATGATGGTTAAATTAGCCCGTGTATCATGTACAACTCAATTATAATAGCCGACAATATATATATATATATATAGAAAATTATGAATTCCACTTATAGTGTGTGACATTTGTATAGAAACAATTTTTTTTTTTTAATTTGAAAAAATATTTTTAAGAAGGGGGTTACTCGTACATGCAATCATGAGGCCATAAGAGTGAAAAAACCCCTCTTTTTTTAATTCTCTTCTCTTTTATGAATGGGGTTTTTGGGGCTGAGACGTGCACGCAAACCCATGCTGATTGTCCTCATTGTTCTCCTTTATAAATGACCTTTTTCTTTTTCCTCAAACGCGTTTTACTTTTTTACATTCCTTTTTCATTCGATTAAAAATAATAATTCCCAAGTTTGAATTGTACTACGTATGATTTAATCATGGAGGGGTTATAGGATCATATGGAAAGAGTTATACGTCCATTGATTTAATTGTTTAGTGGTAATAGAGTTTAATATCATATAAATTTGATCTTAAAATCGATACGAGGTATATCTTGTGACAGAAGAAGCTATTATGGGTGGAAACATATCATAATGTGAAAAAGTTATCACGTCTGTCCTTGATTTAATTATAGTACACCCTTACGATCAAGGGTGTCGTTTGTCATGATAACTTTAATGGGGAGTGTTCAAGAAATGGGCAACTCTTGAACAACTCGAAAGTTTTTAATATGGTGATATTTCCAAGGCACATCTTATTGTTAACGTTTATTTATTTATTTATATTTTTTTTGCAGTCTATTGTGTTGGGAGTGCCGTTCTTTGAAAGTTTGCAGTTTTGTGTATTTTAGTTATTGTGGTATGAGGATGAGCTTATTCTTAAAGAAATTTCTATTATAGCAGTGGATGAATGTTATTTTCGTAAGCGTCTTTGTTCCTCCACAGTCTTGAAACTCTTGTTTTCTACTTTGGCGAGTTTTTGCTCCTCGGTAGTTACTACGTTGATAGTGGTAACCCCAAAAATTTATTCAATGTCAACCAATGAAGTATTGACTATTTACCAACGACGTTTTAAGTTATGACCTACTAATCCCTTATGTAAAATTATCAGTTTGAAAGATATCTCAGGTCACTTTAGAAGTTAATTGATTCATAGTTGTTCGTTTTTATTTTATTTTATCTTGACTTGGAGAACAAGATCAAGTTATCACTTTTGAGTCGTTCTTTGTCTTGCCTTCTGTCCTTAACAATTTCTATTATTGTATGTCTTGTTTGGTTGATTTGATTAATGAAATGCTTTGATATATATAATTTTTTAAAAGTAAGAAATAAACTTGGACTTCAATTGATGGCATACAATTAGGGACGCGTGTGGTGGTTGTGTAGCTAAGGACGAGTTTAGTTAGGATCTAACTCTATAAGGAAGTTCTTAGCTGCCTACATATCTTAAAGATAATAGAAAATACATTAATTGCGGGGGATTCATTTTGGCCCCTTAATTAAATTTATGATTTGATTGGGATGCAATTAAAAGTTTGATGCTAAATTTGACTTCCCCATATGCATTATTATTCTTGAATCAACATTGTTGATTTTGACTCCTCTCCTCTCCTGATTTCTCATCCTGGTTTTTAATAATTTCTCTCAAGAATTCTTTATAAAACTTATGTATGAGTACTTCTTTTTCTCAAAATGAACAAATATTAAGAACTAGTGTTAAAAATAAAAGCAACTAGTAGTCCTTATAAGAGAATTTCAGTGATTAGAAAAGATTTTTAGTCGGGTCAATAACAACCAATTTTTAATTTACTTACAACAACATTTTTTTTTATATAGTGAAATCCCTATTTCTTAATAATTAAAGTGAAAATAAGTTATTGTTTGTATAGATGAGTTATGTTCTAAAAACTCTATTTAAAATTGAGAGATTAATTGGTTGAAATAGTTTTTTTTAAATTAAAAATGAAAAATTATTAAGTGGCTGTAATAAAAAATGAAGGATATGAAATAGAAAGGTTTTATGGATTCTTTGTAAGACTTTGAAATTGTTTCTTTCCAACTTGAAATTTAAATCAACCTTTGAAAAAATCTGGACAAATACTCTATTCAACTGTACCTTAAGGCTTAAGCTAACATTTTATAGAGTTTTTCATAATATCTTGCATGATTGAGTAACTAAAAATTTCAGATTTAAATTCAGCTTTTGATTATTTTTTAATTAAAAAATAAATAAATAACTGTCCATTCGGACCACCATTATATTTAATTTAAAGGAATCAAATATTAATTCTAAAAAAAGAAGCAAATATTAAATACAATAAGGAAAATAAAAAATCAGCATTAGGTAAGCTTGTGAATGGCGCAATCAACGGTCTTTAAACCCTACTTTCGTTCTCTCTCTTTACGGTCAACTAATTAATTACTTTGTTACCCTTCGTATTTGTTGAGGATTTTACTAAACAATTATATATAAAATTCAAAATTAAAAGATTCCATCACTTTCATACTCATACATCAAAACGTTTTAAAATTGATAGTCACTTAAATCAACCCAACTAGCAAGCATGAATTCATCAAGAGTCTCGACATTTCTTGGGTTCAATTTTTTTTTAAAGATAAGATCAAATTATTTTAAAATGATCAATATAAATACCATTTTGGACCAAAAAAAAAAAGCTGATTATCTCTATTTTAAAGTGGAATATTTGATCCCCTTTTATTTCTATCACTACATTAATTATTAGTATATAAACTAAATTACACATGGAAAATATAATAAAACAACATATATTAATAAAGCATGAATTAAAATCTTAGCCACGCTGATTAATGGTATAAATGTGACAATTTTTTTTTATATATATATACAATATATTTTAGTCAAAAACTGAAAGGATAAATAAGAATCTGGCTCTAGGGAAAGTGATTGGATGTTTTAGGGTATAATATATAGAGAGGAGATCAGTCTAAAAAGCTGATTGGAAAAATGAGGGATACCAAGTATGAAAGGAATATGTTAATATTTATTTATTTTGCAAAAACTCCCTTTTTTGCTTTTTCAATTTTTGTATTATCAAAATAAAAAAACGTAGTAAATGCAACCTATGAATGGAATGGTTATGTAGTTTCCTAGAAACTTCTCTCTCTTCATATAAAGTATCAAACGAGTTTTTAATTTATTGCCTTTTTGTTTGTATTTAATGACAAATATATATAATTTTTAAAGATGACACTATCTGAATAATAAATACCAAACTTATCTTAACTTTCATGCCCTATGGAAACTTTGCAGCACACTTTGATACCAATTCTGACATGAAATTATGTACCTTAATCCTCCCTCAAATAAGAGTCATTCATTTTTAAAAAAAAATAATATGGTTTACAAAAATTTGTTTTTTTATAATACAAATATGTATCTTCAAATCTTGATCAAAAGTTCGAAGTTTTCACCTCACATGTGATTAAACGTAGATAAATTATTCATTTGTAACATTATAATTAAAAACCCATTCAAGGAAAAAATTTCAATGAACGGTTGAGTTAAAGATCACGAGCACTTTCATCTTAAATGTTATGCCATCATTGTAAAGTGTCTACATATATAAATGATGAAAATCCTTTTTTTTAATTGAATATAGCCTATATTTATCTATATTGTAAAGTAGAAACTAATTAATGCTTTTAGATGTAAAAAAAAATTGTCCCCATAGATGGAACTTATTCCTCTCTCTTTCATATTAAACTTTTTACAAGTTTATTCTCATAAATCAAATCAATACAATCAAAGTAAAATTTTAAAAATACATTAAAAAAGGATGGCTTTTCTAAAAGTAAAAATTGTATAAATAAATTTTGGTTTAGAGGGGACCTTTCTAATCGTCTATTTTAATTATAACATTTTTTTTATAAATATTTTTCGATAGAATAATTTATTTATTTTTTTTGTATATTTTAGTTTTATCGTCTATAGTCTCTTGATTAAAGACTATGCCCGATAAAAAATTATTTATGACATCAATAGTAGACTATTTGTTTCACTGATTAAATAATATCCATTATATTAATTGAAAATTATCTGTTACACTAATCGAAGATTATCTATTCTATTCATGAAAGGTTATTCGTGTCACTATTAAAAGATGATTTATTGTATTGATTGAAGTTATGGAACACCTTGAGTTTTTCGTTTCTTTACTAAGACAACTTCCTTCTAAAAAAATTTTGTTCATAGGTTTTTTTTTTCAATAATATACATAAAAATGTTCTTGATTTAAACATATTCTAGTTGGATTATGATACAAAAAGTAAGGCAAGTAGAGTCAAAGACTTTTTATAACGATCTACATCTATACTAGTTGATAAAGAACGAAAAAGTTAGATATATGTGACAATATATTAATACATATAACATTGAGATATAAGTAGAATAAGCTTTGAGAATATGAAAGATTTTGAGGCTTGGAAGGGAAGTAACACGTGAATTGAAATGGAGAATGAGGTCCCTTGGCAGCTGGTTTTTTAGCTGACTCATTTGTTATACAAATCAGTATAATTTCAACATAAAAAAAAAATAAAAAATCAGTATTATTTATTCAAACCTTTGACTTCTTATCTTTGACCGCTGCCTTTCAGTCTTTCTTGATCCCTTACGCAGCGACATCTTGGACCGAATTAATTATCTTTTTTAAAATTTTAAGTTTATATTATAATATAATAAAACGAGGGCCCCACTCTGGTTTTTTGCCTCTTTTTGGGTTGGATTTCCCGATCTAGTCGGTGTCCTGTCGTTTTTTCACACGCTACAGTTTTGGCCGTCGATAACACGTGGATTTTGGGCGAGAGATCTGGCGCGTGTATCTCACGATGAACCTTTTGAGTGTTGAATCAATGTGAAAGGAATAAAGGAATTGAGATTAAAAAAAAAAAAAAAAAAAAAAATTACCGTGCCGGTTTAATATTTGGTCAACACGTAAATATTTTGCTTTCAAACTTGCATCTTCGAATATCTATCTAGTTTGAAACTTATGGGAGTGTTTGTTTGACATATTTAAGTAGTTTTTAGGTTAATGAATTATATGGATGAGTTATATTAAGTAGTTAAAAATTGAGAGTTGTATCAAAAACTCGTTTGGATGTAGTTTTTGTGTAGATGAGTTATAGTCAAAACTTTGTTTGGATGAAGATTTAAAATGAGTAGTTATTTTTAGTAGTTAAAAAAGAAATAATTAAAAATGAGTGGTTAAAAATAAGTTATTTTGATTGATTTGAAAGGAATGATTAAAAATGAGTGGTTAGAAATAATTGAGTAGTTATAAATGAATTATTAAAAATGAATGGTTAGAAATGAGAGTTATTTTCAAAAGTAGAATTGAGGAGGAGTTGGTAAAAACTCGTTTGGATGTAGATTTTCAAAGAGGAGTTAATAGATCCTAAACATAACTCCTAGCTAAAAACGTCAAACAAACAGCCCCTATGGATGTTTATGTTTATAGATTTAGATCGATAATTTATTAATTTTTTGTTTTGTAATTATTCAAAATAACTCACTAATTTTAACTATTCAATATAATTTTTTATTTTCAAATCATTTATTTTTAATTAATTAAAATAATTTATTTTTAATTATTATTTTTTAATTACTCGATTTAAATCTATATCAAAACAAGATTTTGACTACTCCTCTAAATAAAGAAATCACATCTTAACAAATTTTTTTATACAATTCTCAATTTTTAACCATTTAAAATAATTTTTTAAACTTACTCTCATCAAAACCTCATCCAAACATCTATTTAGGGTTTCATTTAATTAAAATAAATAAATAAGACTCAATCAATGTCAACTTTACAAGAGATTCTTTGGTTATTTATTGATAAATATTTCATTGGAAAAATAGAATTTGATTTTAGAAGAAATCAACTATAGCAATAATTAAATTATAAGTATGTGTTAAGGATTCTACATAAAAAAGAATGGACGATTTGGTTATTCCCCTCATTAACAATTGAGTTTCAGGTTGAATCTCATATGTTTTAATATGACATCAAAGTTCATAAGCTCAAATAAGTATTCAGTCCAATAAAAATAAAAATTGAGATTCAATTTATGATCTGTGAGTCTAAAAAAAGACTATTTTAAGTGAAATATGTTAAGAATCCTGTAAAATCTCATATTATCTAATAGTGTGACAATAAAATTGGAATCTCCTACTTAAATTATTATATAGTGAACTTTTATATATATACGCGTTAGTGTGTCTTAGCCAGCTTGTGCATATTTCATATTATTTTCACATAATATAGTATATTTCACATAATATAGTATATTGATTCGACCATATATTTAGATGACAAAGAAATTTGTATTACATTATATCCATTTCTAAAAATAAAAACAAATAAAAAAAAAGTTGGAAAGTGAGTTGTGGGGAACTATATTTCTGAAAAAATGTGGGCCGTTGGGTGGGAAGAAGCAGACAATAATGTAGTGAAGTTTTATGGTGCAAATGGGGTTTTGGCTGACAATACCGACCCTCTTTGCGTGCTGCAATTTGAATCTCAAATTCTCAATCATCTTCTTCTTCAAATCTTCTATGATGTAAAGTTTCCTTATTTTACTTTTTTTTTTCAAGGACATCCTTTTGCTTTTGAATATAGATAAATCACCAATTTTATGATTTTAAATATGATCCCACATTACATTAATACAATATAAGTATAGACCATATCTCTATTAGTATAAATAGTAATGATCAAACAAAAAACAAGATTAAGATAATAAAAGTGAATAATAACGCATTAATATATATGCAGTCATACTTAGATTTAGCTACAATAATTAAAGCCTAAGGTGCAAAACAAATAGCATCAATCTAAATGAAAAGTGAATATAATTTTACATATTTGTTTAAGGCAAGAGGGATACTATTTACATCATATGTCTTTGTATTCAAATTTCAAAGTACACCTTTTCACTTATAAACTAATTATCTATTTAATATTGGTAACTTTCATCATGGAAATTCTTTTCACATATGGTCTTGATCATAGAGACATATTTATGTTCTTTTTCTATATTCATACTTTTAAATCATTTTGTTTGTGACCTTTCCTAGTTAGAAAAGCTACATACTTATCACGAGACAAAATTTAAGTGGGTTTCAAAATCGAAAGAAAAAAAAAAATGCTATATTGGTAATAATGTGTAAAGTTTCAAAAGCTTACATCGTTTTTCGAATTTTAATTGTTTTTTTTAATCGATTCATTTAAGAGATGATTAATGTAACGAGTCATAAAAAGTAAAAAGAGAAAAAGAGAAAATATTGGATCCAAAATCCATCTAAAAAAGAAGCACGTGCACGATTTGAGAACCGTTCGATGTTACACGTAGGACACAGCGTTTGAAACGATTGGGACACATGTAAGCTAACTACTGGCGGAGATCATTCAGTACAAATTTGGGCGGTGAGGACGGCGGCCGTGTATTGTGGCTATGATCTATGCGCTTCACGAACCCACTAAGATCCGCCGTAAAGCCAAATAATTAAGAAAATACTGAAATATATTTTCATATTGTAAATATATATTTTGAGATTTTTTTTTTTTTTCATATATGATCATCTTAAAGTTGAATTTGTTTTTATCCCTAATATTACCTCGTCTTATTAGTCTCTCATCCTTCAGATTATTTATTTATTATTTTAGGTGAGGAGTTCTTAAAGGCATAAAATATAAATGGATGATTAAGAGATTATTGCTTTCGAAATTTTACGTTTAATTAATTATAAAGATAAATAATTTTGAAGTTCGTAAATTTTGTATAAAGTTTTAATTAAACTTTTATATTTTAAAATTAAATATTTTTGCAAGTAATATTTCAATTTTAATTTGAAAATAATAAATGTGTTATTTTCGTAACATAATATTGACTAGAGTGATAATGAAGAGATTCTTTTAATTTTGACATGAAATTAAGTGAATTCAAACAATGAGCAAGAATTAAAATAAAATATTATTGAAATATTAAATCTAAAAATGTTTAATTTTAAAATATATGAATTAAATAGAAACTATATTCAAAATTTAGAAATGGAAAAATGTATTTTCCCCTTAATTATATGGAATAACACGGGCATCAAATCATAATGATTAATTTTATAAATAATGAATGTATTTAGGCAAATATATGGTAAACGATTTGACTAATTCAAAAGAAAAATAATTGAATAGGACTATTAAAGATAAGAGGTATGATTAATAGAATCACATCAATTATTTATTTCTATGTAGACAAATTAGTCATTCTCAAATTATTCATGGTAGATTAGTTTATTGAGATGTTATAAATAAAATACATTGTTATACTTTAAAGAAAAATAGCATGTTAAATATTATTTCAAAATTTGAAAAAGATTTGATTTGATTAGTGTTAAATCAAGAAAGAAATATTGAAGACAAATTTCACCGTGTAATGTCAAGTTGTTAGAGGGTCGGAATGTCAGCATGAACAGCCACGTGTCATCCATTTTCTTACTCAAGCTAACCGTTGAAGAGCACATTGCTCAAAATTTACCTCATATATTTCAGGATAATAGGATTTGTATTTGAATTTTTTGATAGGATTCATATCTATTACATCCATGCTTTGACATTTTGTTAAAAGTTTAGTCAGTGATTAAATATATATATATATATTTTTAAAATTTATATCAAAATTAATTTATATTTTGTCCTATGCCCCGCAATATGGTGTTACTGTTGGGTCCACCGACCTTTAAATTAGTTTTTTAATTTCATTTTATTAGATTGAATATTCATTTGATTAGCTTTGTCAATCTATTAGATTGAGTGGGGTATTCATCTTAAAATCAATTAGAAATAGAAGAATAATCCACATATATTATAACTGTTAGAAGGTCTCTACACTTTTTCAATGGATTTTCAACATAACTCAACTCACGTTCTTAATGCATTTATAACTACAAAATTTGTATTTTGAGTCTCATAATTTTATATTTACTAAATAAACCATCAAATATATAGTTGAAATGCCCACAAGATGATTCAAATAATCATGAATAAAAAAAACAACTTGAATTTTTTTAATAACAACATAACAGAAGTTGAACTAACCAGATATATAATTTGATTAAAAAGTTATTGATTTAATTCCCTACCTCAAATATTATTAATTAAAATAAACATAGTTATCTAGGAAAGTTGAACACTCTCGATGAAAAAATAAACATAGTTATCTTATCACGACGGTTACGAAGACTAAACGGTCTCTTCTTTGTGGAAAAATATCATTAATATTATACTTTTAAATTGAAAAACTTTCAGGCAATCTACTTTATGCTTCTCATTCATTTTAGCATCTTTATTTTCTAAAAAAACAGACACTCGAACAAATGTTTGAAATTTAGACGATTTAAAAATTTTGGTGAACAAATGGTTAATTTTGGAATTTAAATTGTATTTAAAGCGATTATTTAAATATTATATGGAGAATGGGATTGCATAGCAAAGTATTGTGATGTATTATCGTAATATTCATGATCAAAAGTTTAATCTTTAAAATCAGTATTTCAATCGTATTAAAAAAGAAAAATAATAATAAATTAAGTTTTGGAAAAGAAAATGAGAGTGGTAAAATGGTAATTTAAGAGGAGGCGTAAGGGAATGGAATAAGGAGGGAGGGGGAGGAGTAATCAGGTGTGTGCGGGTCAAAATAACACCGAATGAGCCCACCGGTGGTCCTCGTGCATTTAATGTCGAAACACGAAGAGTCGACACATTCCGTACAGAAATCCAACCGACAGCTGCCGGTCATCCCTTCCAAGAACCCCCAAACAAAAACCCCTCTTTCACACCTCCCACTTCCCCCACACTCTTTCATTTTCTTTTCACACCCGCAAAAAAAAAAAGAAAAAAAAAGAATATGTTCTGTTACTATTCTTGCTCTTATTATTATTATAATTGATCTTTATTTATTTATATATATATATATATATATATATGTGTGTGATGGAGAAGGAAAAAGAAGAGTTGTTAAAGAAAGAGAATTGTGATAATTCTATGGCAAATTCTAGTCTGTTATTCTCCGATCCGATTCCGGGTGGCACCTTCTTGGATTTGTTAGCCACCCACGATTACAGCCCCTCTTTATATGATCTCTTCTCCGCCGCACCGCCGCCGTCCTCCGCCGTGCCGGACTCGTCGGAAGTCTTGAATGCTCCTCTCACTCCTAATTCCTCCTCCATTTCGTGCTCTTCCAATGAAAAACCTTTCGACGCCGACGAGGTCGATCGGGGTAACTCCCCTTTCAATAAACAGTGAGTTTTTTTTTCCCTTCATTTTCCTTTTTTTTTTTGGATGTATTATAAATTTAATTCTTTGTTTGAAAAAAATTTATAAGAGTTTATGCTATTTTTTATGATATGTAGGAAGTTGTAATTTAGCCTATAATTTTATAAATTAAAAAATATATATATTTCTTATTATTCAATCAAACCTAAGTAGTTTTTTGTGTTGGTAATTACTAAAATTAATTTATAAATTAAAAAAATGGAGCTAACTATCTTAATTAACATTTTCATAATTAACTCATATGTATGGCCAACTTCTACTCATTGAAATTATGATTTAGTTCTTATAAGGTGTAGCTTGTCGAAATTTAATCTTTATAATTTTATAAATTAAAATTTAATCACTAAAATATGCTAAAATTTAAGAAAAATCACATCGTTCGTTTTTGTTTATTTAATTTTAAAACTTAAATTTTCAACAATTATGATTTTCTTTTAAAAAAAATTCAGCAATTATGAACGATATAAACTCTTTTTTTACATAGTTTAAACATATGATAGTGATTAAATTTTAATTTATAAATATAAAGATTGAATCCTGACAACTGTAAGAACAAAATTATAGTTTTTTTAAATTTCACGAAATTTAAAATTCACAGTTTTAATTTTTAATTGATGTCGTAAGAAAGCAGCTTTCTTATCAAGGGCCGCAATTTGCGGACCGAATTTAGCGCCATGGGTGTATGAGTTTTTGACCAATAGTTTATTAAAATAAAATATATAAAAAAAAAATAATAGATTTATTTTGAAAATATATGTTAGGTTGAAGCCAAAAAACAAGAACAAAAAAAGGGCAAGAGAGCCAAGATTCGCGTTCATGACAAAGAGCGAAGTGGATCACTTGGACGACGGTTACAGGTGGCGAAAGTACGGCCAAAAAGCCGTTAAAAACAGCCCTTATCCGAGAAGTTATTACCGTTGCACCACCGCCGGCTGCGGCGTCAAGAAGCGCTTCGAACGCTGCTCCGACGACCCCTCCGTCGTCGTCACCACCTACGAAGGCCAGCACACCCACCAGAGCCCGATCATGCCACGTGGCGCCCTCTCCGCCGCCCTGCTCCAACCGCCCCTTCTTTTCCCCCCGCCGCCACCACCGCCGCATTATCACACGTACGCTCCGCCGCCGCCGCCGGTTGTCACGTGCGGGGGTTTTGATCCGGTGTTTCATGCTTTTGGTGAGGAACGGCGTCGTATTGGCGGATCTGATTCTTTTAAAGACCATGGCCTTTTGCAAGATATGATCCTACCGTCATCCTCCTTACACGTCCCCAAAGAAGAGTAAATTAAATTTAAAGAAAATTATTATTAATCACTTCAATTTTTTTTTTCCTCTTCTTTGTAACAAAATTCATGGTTTTCACCATCTTTGTATGATATTATATCGATTAGTTAGTTTTTTTTCCCTCCATTTCACTGGAGGTTTCAAGTTTTCTCTGTAGCTGGGCTCGGATTTTGATTTTGATTTTGTTTCTGTTTTTTTTTTTTTTTGTTAAAAGAATCCACTGCCTTGAAAAATATTCAATTTATGAAGATATATATATAATATTAGCTTATTAAAGTTCTATTTAATGTTTGCATGTGTGGTTGTTTGAATTTATTTTATTTATATTAAAAGTTTGATTTTATGATTCTCTTACAACTATACATACGTGCTATGGGTTCTCAATTTTAGGGTTAGGGTTAGGGTTTTAAAAGCCATGACGCAATGCCAACGCAAGAAGTGTAGAGTTATAATTTTACTTTTTCTTTTAACTTTTTTTTGTCTGTCTAAAAAAGTAAAATAAGGGGGAAGATGAAAGTAGGGTTGTAGAGTTTTAGAATAGAGAATGAGAAATTTAGGGTAAATGGAAAGAGTGAATTTTGGAAAGGGAAGTTGGATGCTAGTTTTAGGAGTGGGGTACCTTAACCTACAAGGAAGATTAGGGGAGTGGTTGTGAAATTACAAAGTGTAAAGTATTCAACAAATTTAAGACATTTTTTTATTGAGTTACAATTCGAGAATTCGAGACGGGCGATTCGAATATTATGACTTCTTTGGTATGAAAATCAGGTCTTAGGAGTAGTCATCATGAATTGAACTTTTTACTTTTGACTTCTGTACTTTTGACCACCAAATCACTCGATGATATAGTCCAAACATATAATCCCTTAATTATTATGATGTACAAAAGGCCAAATTTTGCTTTTTTCGGCGAGATGAGGAGTTTTTTTTACGTACATTTAGAAATATCCATGTTTTGATCTAATAATTGTCATATACAATGTTTTTTTTGAACGGCCATCTAATTTGCTCCATTCTGATTGCTCTTTAACTTTTTTTTTCTTTTTAAAAAGTTATCTAACAATAGAATGTGGAAATTCGAAATCATGACCCCTTAGTTTTATGATACGGTTCTCTATCATTTAACTTGATGTTTTTTTTAAAATCAATTTCATCTCTTTTTTAGAACAATGTTATCTAACGTTTGACATTAAGTGCCTTTTAATTTCTATTTTTCTATGGAATCATTACTTTTCTCTCTATTTTGTGCCACTCTCTTCACTAATCTAAGAGCATTATATTCATGTTTTCCTCAAAGTGATATTAAATTGGAATAAATACTTATGTCCTCGATCATAGGAAGTTTTTATTTTTGTGTTAATGATATATCTTCATTCATAGAAATAAAGTGTTGTTAGTGAATCTATTATATATATATATATATATATATATATATATATATATGCATGCATTTTCTTTTCTGAACTTTTTACTTAAAATTGCTAATATTTGGACATGAAATTTTCCAATTTTTTATTCCAGAACATTGTATGTGTGCGCCAACTCTAAATGTATGTGTGTGTTCAAGCCCATTCTAAATAATTCTTTGTGTTTGTGTGTATATGCAACGCTAACTCTAAATATTAATTATTTTTATACATTACTTTATAACTCAAATTTATCTAGGTACGTTTGGGACAAACGGTTTAATTATTATAAATAGTGTATGGTATTACAAAAGGAAATTATTATAATATAAAGGATTATAATAATTTATGTTTGAGATGGAAGTTATTAGAACAGCCCTCTTCTATGGTAATCCGCTGCCGGTCATGTTTTTAATATAGTTGTCAATTATTGGTCAAAACACTATTATACGAATAAGTGATTCAAATATGAGTTGAGTTATAACTCAATATTCTAACTATATATTTAAAGAAAGAAGAAGAAGAAAAGAGGGAAATTAAATTAAATTTATAAATACTACAAATTACCTGAGTTCTTAAATTTTTTTAATTCAACGAAAGAATAAAGAATTTAAACTCATTACTTCTTGTTTGGTGAATATATATTTGTATCATTGAATAATTATTCTGTTTGTTAGTACAATAAAATATTGTGACATTTGAACCACATAATATGTAGCTATTAATATATAAAGATGTCATTGAACTACTACTTTTTGTTTAGGAAAGTATTATTTTTATGGCGGCTTCTTGGTGTATTAAATCAAAGCATTTTGTTAACTATAATATAGACTCTATTGCCAGAAATTGGCATGCTTTCTTGTAATCTCTTTTTACATGCTTAGCATGTCTTATCAATATTTCGTTTCTTGTTCCAAAAAAAAAAACTATTACTTTTTGCCGGCTCATTAAACTATTGTTTAAGTTAGCTTTTATTTGGGTTTCTAATTTGGAAAAATATTTTATTGATGTTTATTTAAATTAAAACAAGTCTATTTTGAGGGTATGTTCCCTTCAAGGTCCTGGATTCGAGACTCACCTGTGACATTACTCTTTCGATGTCTCCGGTGTCTAGCCTAGAGATTGGGCGTGGTTACCCTTGTTTAAAAAGAAAAAAAGAAAAAAACAATGGTGAAGTATATTGGTTTTTGTGATGTTTTTGAGGCAATTGATATTACTTTTTCTAGTATAAGTGAAGAGAAAATCCGACCAAGATAGTGACAACGTTATACTATTTGTGGAGAAAGAGAACTGGTGTTCTAACTTCTATGTTTATGAACAACGTGAGATTATTTAAAATACATAATACTCTTTCAGGGAAATCCTCAAACCCTAATTCCCTAAATTGAAGAATGGGAGATGAAGATTAAAAAATTATTGACCCCACATTGTTGATGTCATCCTTTATATCTTCTAGATCTTAAAGAGTTTTGAGAACCTTTTGAGTGATTGAAGGGCAGAAACGTCCAAATTAGAAATTATCTTTTAAAGTGATTTCTTAAAGATAATTAATAATTTAAAGATATATTATGGATTCATTTATCTAATCTTCATAGTAGAATCTTGTTGAATTATTGATACAAATTAATAAGGCATATAGACTTAAATTGAAAGAGTGTGACACATAATTTCTTTTTTCTTATTTTTCCTTGTTTTGCAATTTATACTTTATAATCTTAGTGGTAGGGGAATCTAGGGTTTTGGTGTCTATAATAGGGGTGACAAGAATCATAGAAAGAGATGGAAAGCAAAGTCGGAAAGGAAAGAAGAATGCATTGATGAAATGGTATCAATATATATGATGTGAAAAACGAAAACTCCCCACAAATATAATTATAGATTATGTCAATTCCAACATAGCTTTGTAGATAAGGGCTGCATGTTTGTTGAATTTAGGGATGATTTAGAATGAGTATTTACTTATTACTGTTCAAAAAATTATATTCAAACAAATTATTGTAACTACTCAAAATAATCTATCTTTTTTAACTACTTACAATATACCTCCTTATTTCTAACTATCATTCACTTTTAACTTTTCAAAATAATTCATCATTTCTAACCACTCATTTTTAAACATTCATTTTTAACCATTCAAAATAATTCATTTTAATTATTCATTTCTAATGCTTCATTTTTAGCTACTTAAAATAAATTCTCATTTCAAATCAACATTCAAACAAATTATTGTCCATAACTACTCTATAGTAAAACCACATCCAATCGAATTTTTCATGCAACTCCATGAAAATCTGCATCCAAACGAACTATTACAAAAACTTCAATTTTCTAACTACTCAAAATAAATACTTAAACTAACTCCTCATTCAAAATCTCATCCATACATTCCCAAATACTAACTTGGATGTCGATAATTCAATCTCGTATTATTATTTAAAAAAAAAACATGGGCTATTTTAAAAAGCCCATTTGAGAAAAGCAGATGAAAATTGTGGGCCTTCAAGATTAAACTTCATGAGTTCATTTTGGAGACCAGCAAATTTAAAGGCCAAGAAAACAAGGCTTTCATATGAGCTGCTTTGGTAGTTGACCAAGTCATGAGTTTAAATTACAAAAAAAAAATTTAAAATGGAGTTGTTGGACCGTTATTTGAAGTGGTTATGAACCGTTCATATCACAAACCAGCTGGAAAAAAGAGCTTTTGAAATAGTCCACAACTACTACATATCTTTTGCTCATCAAACGCACTTCCTACTACAAGTGTGTTTTTCTTTATACTCCGTTTAGATATTCTAGATATAAGCGTTTACTTAAAAATAACTCAACTCATTAAAACATAAATTATTGAGCCAAAGATTAGAGGTTCGAATTTTGAATTAACAAATTGTTGAACTCAAAGAAACATTCTAGATATAAGACAAGTATAGTATCGAGAGTAACTTGTGTCAAAAGGCCAAATTTGATAGGATTTTGATCATCTCTTCAAAAAGCTCACTAAGCTCACTTAGGATTTTGTTTTGGGCATCTAAGTCACTAACCCACTTCTTATCACTCTCTAAATAATTGATTAACTTCAAAATAGTGTTTTAACACTCCTTTGCCCCCACCCATTTCCTAATTTGGCATATCCTTCACTTACAAGCCAAAAGCATCAGCTTGCTCTCAACAACTCACTGAACATGTAGCAGTTGATTTTAGTCTACTTTATACATGTATTTAAGTGATTCTCCACCATATCCCTTATCATATCCACTTCAGTTGTCTTTGGAACACAGAAAATGGCCAAGTATCCAACTTTCCATCTCTGTCTAGTAATGTTTGAGCTTATTGCGATCGCTTCGGCGAACACGAAAGCATCGTATGGAGGAGGGGACGAAAACCAGCCGTCGTGCGACACACCCTCTATCTGCCCCGATGCAGAAGCCATCATCTTCTCTTGGGTCCAAACTGCTGTTAATGAAGACCCCCGGATGGCTGCATCGCTGCTTCGACTTCATTTCCACGACTGCTTTGTTAATGTAAGACATTTTTCGTACTTTTCGGCACTTTGAAAGCTACGATGAATATTAACGTGTTTGTCGTTTTGTGCAGGGGTGTGATGCTTCAGTGTTGTTGGATGATAATGAGAACTTTGTTGGTGAGAAAACTGCAGCTCCTAATGTGAACTCACTGAGGGGGTTTGAAGTGATTGATGCCATAAAATCTGAGATAGAATCTGTTTGCCCACAGACAGTTTCATGTGCTGACATTCTTGCAATTGCAGCTAGAGACTCTGTTGCACTTGTGGGTTTTTCTTTAATATATAATTCTTATAATTATATCAAATGAGTTGGTAGAAAAGGCTTTATGCTGTTAGTTTTTTTTTTTATATATATATATATAAATTTGTAGTCAGGAGGACCTGTTTGGAAAGTGGAATTTGGGAGAAAAGATAGCTTAAGTGCAAGCAAAACAGCAGCACAAAACAACATTCCTGCACCAAACTCCACTGTAGCAGCTTTGGTTTCTAAGTTCCAGAACCTTGGCCTTAATCTCAGGGATATGGTTGCTCTCTCAGGTGATTTTGTTTTCATTTTTCCTTCATTTTTCTTCCCATTTTTGTGACCGATTGTTCCTATTGGTTAAGGGGCGCACACACTCGGACGAGCTCGGTGTGCTACATTCAATTCTAGGCTGCAAGACACTAGGAACAGCCCTGGCGAAGGAGGAAACCAAGAGTTTATCGAGTCGCTAAAGCAGCTGTGCTCAGAACCTGGTGCCAGCTCGCTGCTGGCACAGCTTGACCTCGTAACCCCAGTGTCATTCGACAATCAGTATTACACCAATCTTCTCTCTGGAGAGGGGTTGCTCCAGTCCGATCAGGTTCTAGTTACTGGGGATTACCAGACAAGGGAATTAGTCGAAACCTATGCTGTGGACCCAACCACCTTCTTTGAAGACTTCAAGCAGTCAATGGTGAGGATGGGAAGCCTCAAACCTGCCACCGGAACACAGACCATGATCCGAACTAACTGTCGAACTATAAACTAGAATTATGTTAAATTTCAATAACTACAAGCCCAAAAAGGAATGAACAAAATATTAGATAAGTTGCTAAGTTGGAGAAGGTACTAATGTCAGCTACTATTTGAAGTAAATGAATCAGGGGTACAAAAGAAAGTCTACATATTCTCTATAACTTCAATTTCTTAGATGTAACGAAACAGAACTAAGATGACAGTACAAGAGATTAATTTATAAGTACATGAACGGTTTATGAGCAATACAGAGACTTTAGCAATATGATACATTCACAGCATTATAACTAAGCCGATGCGTTTAAATGTTTTGACTCTACGGTGGATCGATTGTACTAGGTTACACTACTAACTGCAACCGAATATCATCTGACAGTAAAGAGAACTTCAAGAACAAACCATTGTTCATTCCACCTGTGATTTTTGAACCTTACAAAGCTGTTCTCTGTCTTAAAACTTCAGGCAGTAGGGACCTAGTTACTTCTTTCCAGAACTTAAAGAACAGCAGCATCAGCTGAGCTGAAGATCCCATTGTTCCACTTCAAGCTCCTGAAGAACATATTTAGTTCAATAATAGTATACAAATTTCGTAATTCACAAAACCTAACAACGACTTGATTAATTATTCCATAAGCTTATGCTGTCCCATTATAAAGTACATTCAGAGAAGATGTAGACACATTTCAAACATCTAGTCCTCATCTGAAACGGTTCTTGTTTAGAGAAACATGCTTGTTTAATTACTAATCTCGCTTGTTTCCAAAGTCTTAAAAAAAAAAATTAGGCTGAAAAATGTGAAACTTAGATTAGTTTCTTTTTTTGTGTTTATATATAAACCCTCCTTAGCCACAACGCTCGTATGCTCTGTTGGCTTGAGTGCACACCGTAGCTTTCTTCTCTATGCAAATATTTGGTTCAATTACCAGGAATATCAACTTTTGTATTTTAATTTTTAAAAATAATGATGTTTTTCTTATTTACATTTATACTTACTTTTTTTTAATTCCATATGTGTTTTTATGGGTTTAGGGTTTAATTTTGAATTTCAAATTTTACCATGGGTTATTTATGTATTATTTTAATTATAAATATTGAATGTTGTAATATTATATATATTTATATATTACTATAATTTTGAATATTGTAATATGTATTTAGTATACTTCAAACCAAATATAATTTTGAAAAATGAATTTTGCTATTACAATATAATTGTGTTTAATTTGAGTCGTCATTTTAGACAAACGATTCAAGTGAAAAAACATTGCAAGTCAAATTTATTAATTTGTACTGGAACTTAATTATATTGGATAACAGAATCAAAGTGCATAAAATTTTGATATTTATTATTATATGTATTAGCCAATGTTATATATTCTTTTATATTATACTTCAACAATAAAAAGAAACATTAAAAAAATAATAATAACATAGAAGAGGAGAGGAGAGCACACTTGTAATGTCTTAGTTCTTAGGTATTGGCAAACAAAAAATAATAATAAGAAAAAAGAATGGAAAACAGTTGTAACTACAGGTTTTTGTTTTTTTTTTCAAGAAAAAATAGTTGTCAAGTTCAAGAAATAGCCAATTCAAACTTACATTAGTTAAATGGTATACGAGTCTGACACTTACTTTCATTGCTACTTCCTAACATACAGTTGTGCTCGAGAGTATAGTTTCTAAGCCTTTTTGTATCATTTGCATCACATTTCTCCCCAAGGATATGATTTTCACCACTCTGTTCTCTCAATCCCAATGGACTTAACTCTTAAAAAGCCAAACGTCACCACATATGGTATTAGAAAACCAACCTGTTGATTATTTATTCTTCCATGCCCACTCTTGATTTGCGTGAATGCCCTGAAATGAACATAACCAATTACATGAAGTTGACTAGAGAAAAGTAAAGTGGCTGCATTAAAATACAAGCACAATGTACCTGGTGGAAGCGATTAGGATCATTTACTGAGTTATTAGTTGTCTGCAATTGTGTATAAGCACCTTCCTGCATAATAACAGAATAAAGTTAAATACAAAATACACAAACTGAATAGTAGGTCACAGTGGTAAGTAGTGTAGAGTGTAAACATCCAAGAACCCCGCAAAACCATAGGAAACTGCAAGGTGAATAAGTCGGAAAAGAATCCAAGATATCGTACCATCCAAAATGTCCACCATCGTCAATCAAGTGAACCAATCAAAATAAATAAACAATTAAAACTGGAACTGGTGATAGACAGACCTGTGAGTGGAATGAAGGTTGCTGTACCCGTTGAGGGTGGGGCATCTGTGTCTGAAACTGAGCTTGCGGAGTTTGAGAGATTTGCTGAGCAGATAGTAGTTGAGGATGTGGCTGGGTATGAGGCTGCAGTACAGGTGGCTTTTGTTGTTGCTCGATCGCCGAAAGCTCTTCAGGCTTCTCCCACTGCAGGTTTACACATGAGAAGTGATCATTAACCACACAAATCATAGCAGAAGTTTCGTAAAAATGGAAGCTTCAAAGAAACTCTCACCTTGCTCTCACCAGTTACACTGTTGTAATAGTATTTGTAACCATCAGGAGATGTGTGCTCTGTCCAATTGCATTTTAGAGGAGCAACTACTTGGGTATTTATGGCCACAGGAGGAGTAGATGAATGCGTATCTGAAGTTGCAGAAGTGGCACTGGCAGCTGTATGTGCCACAACCCCTGCCCAGTGAGGCTGCAAGGACATTTAAGTCAGCAGATATCCAATGTCTGACCTTAAATATCAAAAGGTTTGACGGTCGCGTGTACCTTAACAAACCCAAACATATTCTACTAGTATAGAAATATTCTCTTGCTATTACTCATTACCTACCTGCTGCTTAATAGTCTGAGAACTTGGCTGCAATGTTGAACTTTGATTTGATGGTTGCATCAGCTGCAACTGCTGCTGTAGCTGAGAGAATGCCTGCTGGGAAGACTGAAAACTAGCCTGTAGGGTTTGTTTTTGTTGTGACAGCATGTGAGCCAACTGAGAAGGAGAGTTCTGGACAGGCTGAACTGAAGTAGGAAGCTGCTGTTGATTAGGGGCCGCACCATGAGGTTGTAAGTTCATTGTCAAAGGAGGCCTTGTAGCTGTAGCAGATGAGGCACCCTGCTGGACAATAGCCTGAGATACCGGCAACTGCGCACCTAAGCCAGGTGACTCTTGTGAAGGTGCAGGCTGATTAAATGGCATTTGACCAGAATTAAAATTTTGTGGTTGAGGTTGGCTATGCTGCTGTACTAATGCTGCAGATGTATGTGTCTGAGAATAGGAAGCTGGAGCATGAGAGTGCAATTGATTCGTAGGTGGCAGTTGTTTTGGTGACTGAACAGCCTTTGGCACTGGCGATGCTTGCAGGCCGAGAGGTGGATGTTGGCTTGTTGACTGATTATAATTCTAATAAAATTAGGATAACATTTGAGATTATTCGGAATGCCTGGGATGCTATCTAGTAGGTAATCCAAATTATAAATCAATGTCTAACTACCTGTTGAGATGCTGAAGATCCAGGATTAACTAACCCTTGATTGGGCCCTCTAAACCCACTTGCAGGACCACCCTAAAAACAATGCCAGCAAATTAGTTAACAGAACAAGAATGAGTCATTGGCCAACAAGAGCATTGCTTTGAGTACAATGGGAGAAAATCTACTATACTTAGTTAAAGAACGTCAACCAATATATCATATCTACTATACTGAATCTCTACCCCACAAGTTTAAACCAAATACCACACTGCTCTACTATAATAATCAAACATTTTTTTATGAACCCTAGCTTTAATTGAGAAAAATGAGAAAATATACATGTCAAAAGATAATGATAAATTACATGTCAAAATGAATAACACTCAAAATTACATGTCAAAAGATAATGATAAATTACCAAATTCGAAGGTAATCCCATTTCACTGGACCTAGGAGGCAACTGACCGCCAAAGTTATGAATACCAGGATCAACAGGTGGCCTGAAACCTCGTACATCTATGGGAATTCGATCACCCATAAATTCACCAAAATTAGGCATCGGTCTGCAAAAAACAAATGACTATCAAAAAATGGCTCAAGGGAAACAATGCAATGACTATCAAAAAATGGCTCAAAAGCAAGAGTAAAAAATGTTAACCAATGCAAGGAGTAACCTCAACAACAAATGAAATGACTATCAAAAAATGGCTCAAGGGAAACTATGCACTATCGTCACATGTGTCACATGTGCAATTGTGAGCCATGGACTAGGTAGTTGCGGCTTCTATTCAAAGTTTTGTTGGGAGGAAACCAACCAATTGGGAAGAAGCTTGGCAAGTTGCCAAATTTGTGGCCTCTAACTGGAGTTCCCTTTTGAAACCCTTTTATGATTAATTTTGTTCAGTGCGAATTGGAATGTATTCGTTGGTTATTTCCTTAAATCTTGACATATCTTGTATTTATATTTCTTTAGGGAGAACCTTTGGTTTTATATTTTAGGGTTTCCTCTATTTAAGAACACCATCTCTCATTTGTAAATGTATGACAATAAAATGAAATATATTTTTATCCCTAAAATCAATTGTATTTTTTTCCTTCGTAGGGGGTTTCCCACTTTTTGGTATATCTCATTGATCAATGAAATTTTGGTGTTCCGTTATATATTTATTCCCACACAAACACAAAGACACTGAAAGTGAAAGGTACCACCCACAATGAATTTTACCTTGGCCCAGGTGCTTGAAAGCCAGAACCAAAACCTGGACCTCCAAATGCAGGAGTGCCCCTGAAAAAACAAGATAATGTATAAATTTATAAATAAAATAATAAATAAATAGCACTAGAAATTAGGGGAAGGGTGTAGGAGAAACTCATCAATTACTACCCCATCAAGACAAAGTTCAAACCAGATTTAAGAAAACGTTAAAAAAGAAAAGAAGGTGAAAGGCTTTCCAAAAAATAACTAGTTTTATTTTCAAAATTTGATCATTAAGGCCACATCATGTCAAACCTTGAATCTCCAGATCTAGGCTTCTTTGGGTCAGCAAAGCGGACACTTAATGGCTGATCACAACCCTAAATGTAGTGAAGAAAACTCATTAAGCAATAGGCTTCAGTAATAAATACTGCAGGGAGAAAAACTTCATAAGGATGGAATGATGGACTTACCCTCATTGTATAGATTCCATTAAGTGCATTTATAGCTGCCAGTGCCATGTCTCTATGCGAGTACTTAACAAAACCACAGCCTTCAAAATTTCATGACAGAATCATATGAAAAGCCAAAATAATAGTAGGGATAGTAATAATCATAGTGATGATAAGTTTTGGATTTAATATTTGAACAGCCTAGAACAGTAGTGAACTGCTGAAGATGCTTAATAAAGTTGTATTGCTACCACTGGATGTGCAAAGTTGCTTAACCCGCCAACAAGGTTCACAAGTTCACTAGGAAAAATCCATCTAACCATATAATAATGAAACAAAGCACAAAATAAATTCAAGAAATCAAAAAGAGGTTCACAAGATCTATCTTGTCATGACCCAAACTGATTCAACTTCACTCTGCCTTAGTCTAAGGTCCACAATAACTCAATCTCATTATAGGATGCTTGGTAGAGTAGTCTAAACTCACTCAATTAAAAGTTTATCTAAGATTTCCAAATAAACAATTACATATTTGTATTTGAACTTTTTTCAATTCCTAAAAGGTGGTAGTGACGCTTGAATAAAAATTGAGGAATTTCCATATGGAGAGAGGGAAAAATGGGAAGACAGTCACTTAGGTCTAGTTAACATTCGGGGTTGAGTGGATATAATTAAATTTCCTCCATCCGCTTAAGATTTTGAGTTGATTGATGATTTAACTTGATTTAAAGATATATACAACAAAATACTTAAAGATTTTGGGTGGGTATCTAACATTTCCTTGGGAGTGGTTTTTTATTTCCTGGAAATGGGTTTATCTAAACACCCTTTCGAGGAGGTGGTTAAAGCACAGTTGTTGAAGAACCTTGAAGGGAATTTTTAATTTTTTTTTTAGTTCTCTCGAAAAAACGAAACCAAAGATTTTTTCTAGATAAGGAGCTTTTTCTTGATAGAATCTTTGACATTGTTGTTTAGTGTTTTAAAAAGCCCCGTCAGGCGCACGCCTAGGCCCAAGGTGCACCTCTTGCGCCTCGCCTGGGAAAGGCGAGGCGCGCTTAATAAGGAGCACGCCTTTTGGCGCCTTACGTGAAGCCCTGGGCCCCAAAAGGCGCGCGCCTTAGGGGCTTTTTTATTTTCTTCATATTTTTTCATGTTTTCTCTTTTATCCTTGGTGAGATCCCCATACTAGGTCATTCAAAGCGCAAGATAACTAATTCAAGACATTTCAATATCTTAAATAACTTAATTCTTCAACTCACAAAAACAACATTCTCTTAAATGAATGGTTAATAGTTGAATCTTATGTATGTTTTGTATATATTCTTAGTTAAACTTCATTTTTTTCCATGAAATGAAGATTAATAGTTAAATGTAATATATGTTTTGTATATTATTCTTGGTTAAAACTTCATTTATGTCTATGGAAATGTGTATACACACAGTGTTTTTTATATAGTGCGCCTGATGTAATAAAGCCCACGCCTTATGGTGCGCCATGCGCCTTGGGCTTTTTAAAACACTTTGTTTATCATGTTGTTTCTGGGTGTAAGCTGTCTAATATCTTTGCTTCTAATACCTTAGCCTCCCTCTTGACAAATTAGGAAGGTCTTTGGAAAATTTCATAGGTCAATGAAGAAATTGATTCTTACCAAAAAAACATAATCGATAGACAAAGACAGATAATCAAAATCCCAGATTTCCATATTAATAAATGACGAATCAAAGTTGAGCATGTTTTAATTCATTTTAAGCATGACGTATCAATGATTGCATTCCATTATCAAATTATCTAAGAAGTTCTAGCCAAATGAGAAACAACAGCCATCATTCACTTTCTTTTTTTTTTACGAGGTAACAAAACTTTTCATTGATAGAATTGAAAGAGGCCGATGCCATTTCTATTTAAATAATCAACCATATACATTCTCCACATAACACAAGAATGGGATAAAAAACGTTAATTAACTTCAAGATGTCAAAATATTACTTAACAACAAGATCAAATAGATTTGAAAAACATACCACGACTCTGCTTCATTTCATCCCGCATAAGATAAACATCTTCAACTACTCCGTATGGAGAAAAAATCTGAGAACAAAAATATAGATTAATGTCTAGAGATTACGGAAGTAACTCAAATGAAGCTACTCCATGCAAAAACGCTGATAAAATAAAGGCATACAAGCTTCCACAACCAAAAAACTAAGTGACAGCATACAATTGGAAAAAAGTCTTAAGAAAATAATTGTTGAAGAGCTCAACAAAACCGAAGTTCATAATCTATACGATGGCTCAAAAAATAGAAAGGAGCAGAAGTAGAAATGGATGCAATAAACTATTGAGATTAAAAAGGTTTAACCACACGCTTATTACATACTTCCTTGACTTCTTTTTCTGAAGCTTGTTTATTTAGTGAACCGACAAACAATTTGTACTCAACTGCACCTGAACAAAATAAATAATGAAAAAATCAATAAAATAATAAAAAGAAAATTTTACTAGCAGAAAGATTCACCATTCTACTGATTGGCATCCTGAAGGAGCAAAAAAAGTCCCATAAATGTAGTAATTACATAATGAGAAGGAAATACGACACAGAAAATTGAAAGGAATTAGCTACATTTCCACTTGGGGATAAGGTTGTTGAACCTGATTCCGGATCAATTAATCATCATTCTGTAAGCTTTCATACTAAAAAACAAGCTACATATGTGCAGTGTTTGGACGTGACCAACAAGTCATGGGTTCAAATTTCCCATACTCATTATTTGTTGAAAACTCGAACTACAAAAATAGTCTAGAGTTGGGTTTCTCATCATTAAGATTCTGGCGTTATACTTCGACCATGGTGTGTCCAGACTGAAATTCATATCCTAGCCCACATTTCTTTTAGTTTGAACTCATTTTCAAAATTAAATTTCTCTGATGTAACAACCAAAATTTATAAAATAAAGAAGTTAATAGTAGTGGCTCAAGAACTTCATCCCCACCCCCACCCTAGAACAGGGGAAAAAAAGCCAGATTCAAGAGTCAATACCAAGGCGCTCCCGCTCTCCATCGGCATATCTAACTTGAATTGGACCTGCTCCCTGTAAACATATTTAATGGAATATAGTAACATCGCATACAAGACATGGATCAATAATATTTATATCTAGGAAGGAAACTCACCCCAGGAAGGGTATGTTGATTGTGCAAATTCCTAATTGCTCTATCAGCTTCTTCTGAGGTTGTATATTTTACAAAACAACACCCTGCATGAGTAAAGGTTGTTCTGATTTGACTACATTGGATCATAACTTTGTAATTATGGAGTTAATTTATGTAACAGACATGCAGACAGACAATAACGTCTAGCTAATGAAAAAGCTACAACACATTCACGTGTAAAATTAATGCTACATCCAAACTCGTAATTTCATATCAATCCACAGAAAGGAAAACTTTACGGCTACCATTATAAAATAATAATAATTAACAAAATAAATAATAAATAACATCTACAACAAAAATCATAGAAATATAGTAGAAAAGGATAGACAACCACACAGAGCAATGGAAAAGAAAATTTAACATGTATAGATGTTGATTACAACCTGGCATCAACAAACACAGACAGATATTGGTAAAAAAACACCAAGAACCCCTCAACATTCATAAAGATTCAAAGGCAGTTACCTACTGAAGACACAACAAATTGCATCCAGAGAATATAAACACGTAATTTAAATTCAATTCATTCAGTACAAACAGGGCCAACTTTCTTATCCAAAAAAACCAAACAGGGTCAACTGCAGAGAGAAGCTATAGCAAGCACCAGCATGAGGCATGACTATGTTGTTCCACACTTAATAATCTCCAAATGTAGAAATTTGAAACATACAAAAGCAACCACTAATTAACCATCTCATGCGAGAAGAACAACTATCAGATGGAAAAGCCAGCTATCAATAATTTATGTCAAGCATTAGGAATAAGCTAGTATAAACACAAACACTAACGCGGACATTATAAGCTAGTATAAACACTAGCACGGACATTATGACTGCTAAATAAATTTAGCAATTGTGATTGTTGTTATTGTTCACCAAGACTGCCACCACAACCACCATTTTTCCATGTCATAAATATGGATCATCCATCAGTTAGAGAATGTCTCGAACGAACTTCTAGAAAATAACATTCCAGTACTAAAACTCTAACTCAATGGGTTAAGCTAGTAATAATGAGGTCAAGCAGTCTACTATCCCACAAATACATGAAAATCTAATTGCATTCACTGTCTCTATAATACAACTTGTTGTAATTTAATCGCTACAACAAGCCTACAAGTACATTTATCATAGGCTAATTGCAGCCATAAATACATTACGCAAAGGCCTCAGAAACCATATACTCCACAACTACATTATTTTAACTTATAGGGACCTTAAATAAAAAAAATGTGAAAGGCTTTGTAATCACATAACAATGCCAGACCATTCAACTAAAGCAAAAAACTCAAATAGAAAGATACAGCATCAACCAAAATGGAGTAAACTTCCAAATCTGAAAGCTCAGCTGCTCAGGGGGGCTTGAACAAGCATCCATCCAACAAATTATTAAAATCAACACTCAGTGCAGAACATCCAATACTAAAAATGCCACTTAGCATAGAAGATTGAAGGACATGTCCTCAGAAACTCTAAGGTCTAGACCTTTGTATACTATTAATTCAAATGTTTGAATAAATTTCTAGAGCAAGAAAAGAAAAAAGAAGTGAGGATTTATCCTGCACAAATGCAACATTTGTACAAGGTAGCATTGACGACGACGACGATAACAACAACAACAACAACAACAACATTGATGTGGATCAGAAAATGAAAAATCAAATCACAACAAACAAATACACAGGATCTTCTAGTGTAAGCAGAAGAAAAGGTCAAGACTTCAAGCTACAGGAGATAAAGGTCAGTGCTGAAATCTAGACTGAATTCACAAGTTAGTGAACTTTGAAAACATGCCAAAGCAGAAAAAATTAATCAAGAACAAAATCCTCCTAAAACAAACTTAACACACACAGCAACCCCTACACAAACAACAGTGACAAGTTCTCCAGCAAAGCTACATGTTCCATTTACAGGCCATCAAGCACAGCTAAAAAAAGAAATTGTAGAACATCACGAGAGAAACATTTGGTAAAAGAGGATGAGTATCACGTGGTCAAAAAGATAGAGTTTAATGTGGCAGCAAAGCTCCCAAGAGACTGACTTGGGACAGAATAACTAAATGGGAACATTAGTTTTATCCTAATATGTTACAAAATCACATCAATCATGAAGTATGATAGGGCATCTTCATTTTTTTGAATAAATATCAAGCCATGATCAACAAGGCAAGAAATCACTCCATGTGTTTGTTTTTAATACTGAACCGAACTTTTAATGATGAAAGAAGAACAAACACAGAGGCATACAAATAAACAACAGCCCGAACAAACAGAGGAAGCCACCTATAAGAAGGGGTCCAATCAAGCAAAATAATACCTAGAGGATAACTACAAAAAGTCAGAGGCCCAAAGAGAAATATGGAAGCTAATAAAGTCTCTAAGTACAATAGACTTGACAGCCTACTCATAGAGCATACAGAGCCTGAAATCCTGAGACGCATTCATTCGTTCTGTGAATATCATAAAACTAAGCTATTGGTTACCAACCATCCAATACACCTTACAATCCATTAGACATTTGAATCCACAAAGAAATTCCACTTCACACTCATCGCCATTTTATATTCTACATCAATAACCATTCAAAGTTTTAAACCATTAAAAGAAACCGCATTCACCACAATAAGAAAAACACATTCAAATCTTCCAACTTACAATATTAGCATTTTTTTTTATTAAAAAAACGTGTATTTTCTAAATTAATAATTCTGTACATTTCTTGCACTATTAAACATCCTGACACAAAAAAGCTAAACTGCTGCAGCAGACACTCCCATTCCAAAATCTTTTTGGGTTATATCCTTCGTTGCTGCAGCTAGTCAGCTACTATCACAAGGCACGGTCTTTAGTGCTCCACTGCCATACAAAACTTGATATTATAGCAGGTTTACATGCCTTGTCTTCTTCTTGTTTGACATGATGGTCAAAAAGTTAGGAAACCAACAAGCACCAAACTTGTTGCAAAAACAAACTGAGACGAGCTCACGATTTCTTCGAGCCTCTCAAAACCTGAAATGGCATGCGTATGAAGCAAAAATGGTTCATCCCAAATAGAAATTATGCTTACCTTGTTGCTGGCCTGTTCTCTTGTCCTTTATCAAAGCTACTTCGATCACATTTCCATGTTCTTCAAACAATGGACGAATCTGATAACAAATAAGCACATTTTTTAGTCAAGCATATTTACATAAAGAAAAAATTAAATAAAACCAGATGAAAGTCATTTCCATGTTCTTCCAAAAATCTCACATTTATGTTCTCATAAGGCAGAATCCTTACAAATTGGTATCCAAGCTTATTCGTCCTAGATAATTCTGGAGAAAACGCTATGGAAAAGAAGGCTTCGTTCGAGGAATAAAAAAAGACGATCACGAGGATATCCCAATGGACTGTCAGATGGTTGGAAGGAAGGTACTAACAACCAAAATGGTTGATTAATGAATGTAAGGGAGAAAAGGAGGTTATGAAGTTGTTGAAATTAGGTAGAAATTAGTTTTGCAAATTCCTAGCATAATGATGAAGAAGAAACCAAGCAAAAAGATGAAGAAATTGCGATAGTACCTAACACAAAACAAAAATGATCAGGGTATTGGAAGTCCAAAGACAATTGAAAATTGTTGAGATCAGAAGGAGGAAAGGAGAGCAATCAATAACCAATAGAAGACTAAAATCAGTGAAAATAGGGGCAAAAATGAGATGCAAAGTAATGGAATCGGACTTTGAAAGAAGAAATCGACGAAAGAAACATCTAGAATGGCGAGTGAAAAGAACCCGACACAAAGAAAAAGGAAGAGTCGGTACAAAATTGTTAGATCTAATAAAAATATATAAAACATGAATATCTAAAAGAGCCAATGCAATCCTTTTTTAAAAAAACCAGGAAATTAGAACCTTTTCTCCACAATACCCGGGGTAACCACGCTCGTCCCTAGACCAGGCACCAAGAGACATCGAAGGGATAGAGACACAGGAGGTGTCGACAAATTAATGTCACGGGTAAATCTTGAACTTGGGACCTTGAAGGGTGCACGCCTTCAAAGTCCAAACCTTCGACCACTACGCAACCTTGTGTTGCCGAAGAGGAAAATGCACATGCAACAGAGATATTTTATGCAATCAAAGTTGAGAGATTGATGAAATCAAATACGTCATAGGTGGCAAGAAAGTTTGTTGATAGAGACGACAATTCTCAAAATAATTTTGTAGGAGAAAAGGCCAAAATGCCAGAATATGCCTACGGAGAGAGAACCGTAAAAACAAAAACGGTGGAAGCATAAGTTTCGAAAGAAAGAAATTGAAAATAGAGAAAGTCGATGCAAAAATGCCATGGTGGATCTTGGCTGAAAAAGAAAAGAATCGTCCTTGGTTAGATATTGCAAAGAGACCCCGTTGTTTGAGTTGTAGGTTAAGGAGGGTGGCAGCCAAAGTGTAAAAGTTTGGGATGATTTTTGGGTTGGATTAAATCCTAAAGTTGCATTTTCCTGAAATTTAAATTATTTCTCTAGAGAAAAACTCGATTGTGGATGATTGTTGAGATAGTGAAGTACCAGAGTTGAGGCTTGACTTTAGAAGGGGAATTTAATTGGGACCATTGAAGGTGAATTGGCTTGACTGATCAACGGGAGGGCTTTAGATTGAGGTAGAGGGGCTTAAAGAGTCTGTTGATCTTTGGTCCATTTGGGTTCTTTCTACACCCTATCTTTTTGTTTAGTTTGTTCGATGGCTCGTAGAAGTTTATATACTCGTGAAAGGTTATAGAGGAGAAGCACATCTCGTGCTATTAGCTTACTATGTACTTCGACTGCTTACTTGTGATGAATGATGAATCCTTGGATCACTTGTTTTCGTAGAAGATGTTGGGTGAGGTTGATGAATTTGTTTGAGTTGCACACGTTCTTCCACATAAGATGAATGAGTGGCTTTGGAAGATTTGAGAGGTAAGTTAAAGAACAAAGCAAGATCCTTGTAGAAATTTGCTTCAAGACCTCTCTTTTGGAGCTTATGGTAAGAAAGAAATTGAAGAACTTTTGAAGATAGATCTAGTTCTTTTGAGTTTTGATTCCGAGGATTCCGTACCGCACAGCTTACTACTTGGTGGTGTCATGTAATAACTATAGAGCTCTTTTAAGTGTTACATATGATTATTTTGGATTGAAAGGTTATTTGTATTTAGTTGCGATGTGGGTGAGGGATCTCTCATCTCCCACCCCTTATATTGTTTAATCTTCCCTCGCCGTTGGAATATATCATGTTTGTTATTAAACAAAATAATAAATTAATTAATAAGGCCTACCTCTTCTTCTGTGGCTATCCTTGGAACCGATCCAACAAATAACTTGGCAAAACTGCTTCCATCAGCATGATCTGAAGATAAAAATTTATGACATTAGCAAGATGCAAGACTAGCTAAAATGCAGAAGAAATACATAAGAACTACACCAACAATATCGAATATCTCACATACTGATCACTCTGAAAGTTCAAATCAATTAACCCCTTAATGAGAGTTTATATAATAAATACTTTTCTGTGTGTTTGTGAAACTCAATGATCACATCACACGTGATACAAAGAACTACAAGTTAATACTAAATGTTCGTTCTTCAGCGAAAAAATTCAAACCCTGAGAAAGCTTTTACCATATAGAAATAGTCAATAACGAGATAATTAGAGGGAAAAAACGTCCAAATATTGATAAAACTGAAGAAAGATGGAACCAACACAGAAAAACACCACAAGAAAAATAACCGGAAATAAACACCAAGAATGAAACTGCAATCAAGTGAATCCACAAAATCATACCCGGAGAAGTACCGCGACCGGAGAAAGGATAACCCCGTTTCTGTCCAGCAACAGGCGGGGGCTGGAACCCGGAGCCAAACCCCCCGCCGGGGCCATGGATAGGACGGAATCCCCCGCCAGTTCCGACAGGGCGAAAACCAGCAGGACCGGCGGGAGTAGGGTAGTGCGGGGGGCTGTCGAAAGGGCGACGGTGGCCGCCGCCGCCGTGGAAGTGATTGGGGCTGTGGCGAGCGTCGTGGTGGGTCATGGGGGCGTCGGAGAAGCGGGAAGGAGGTGCGGAGTGGCGGAAGGGGTGGGAATCGTGGTCGGGGCCATAGCGGTCGCCTCTGTGCCTATCCAGCTTTGCCGAAGTGGAGGAATCAAAACCCTAATCTGTAGAGTCCGATTCGGGACAGTGGGTGCTGAAGAAAACGGAAGAGAAATTCCAGAATCGGAGCTTTGGGCGAAGAGAAGAGAAGAGAAGACGGAGTCAGACTCGGATGGAGAAAGGGGAATCCCGCGCTGTTTTGCAGAGACGAGGGAACTAGAAAATAATTGTATTAGTAATCAACAATAAATACTATATGGGCCACACTTTGTGGGCCGGAGGGTAAAAAAGCCCATCTAATTGTGGGCCGTTTGAGCCGCCCTTGGGTGGGTCTAAAATTCGTAGAATTGTATTTCTATTTTTTTTATTTTTTTTTTACTTTATAGTTTTTTTTTTCAAACAATATTTAAGAGGATATTTAAACTATGGTGAACTTGAGTAGAGATGTCCACGGGGATCAAGGATCGGGGATTCCCCGCGGGGATTTTTTACAATTTTTTTTTTTTCATTTTTTTAAATATTTTTTGGATAAAAAATTCAAAAAATTAGATTTAAAAAAATATATATATCTATAAGTTTCAATTATAATGTTAATTATCAAATAAAATATTCATATGTATAAAAAATATTATCAACAAAGGTATATTTATTTGAAAATTAAAGGAGTAGAATTAAAAAATATATATTAAATAAAATAATCGGGACGGGGATCGGGGAATCGGGGACGGGGGAGTACAATCCCCGTTCCCAGCACCGTTTAGCCAACGGGAATTTTTTCTCCCCATCCCCCGGCCCCATTCCCCGCTTAATCAGGGATTCTCCGCCCCGTTAGGGGCGGGTCCCCGTGGGGAAAATGGACATCTCTAAACTTGAGTTGGATTGGTTACTTTTCCAACCCAACCCAAATAAAAAGACAACTCAATCCAAACCTTATATTTTTTTTATTGGATTGGGTCATTGAGTTTATCAATACATTGCAAAAAAAAAACTATCAATTAGTCTTACACTATACATAAACAAAATGCAATATCTAATCACTATCATATAAGTTAATAAAATTAATATAAGTATTAAATATGCAAAATATTCAATAAAATGTCACTCACTGTTAGTCCTACTATCATAGTTCATATAGAACAACACAACTATATAATATAAAACAAATATATAATTAAAACAATAAAAATAGATGACATAATTTGACTTCTTTAAATAAATAGATAATTAAAACCAACAAATGACATAATTTTAGTATATATTTGGTCTAAGAATAAAATAAAATAAATATACATATAGTCTAAATAATTAAATAACATAATAATTATGTTATAAATAAATAACAAATGCTGGTCGGTCGAGTTGAGTTTGGTTAATTTTATGTCAACTATTGACATGATCCAACCCATGAAAATTTGATGATTTTGAACACAACTTAACCCGTCAAATTGGGTTGAGTTGGTTTGGTTACTCAAGTTTTCGGGTTGTTTAAGACACTCATACGTATGAGCTTTTACTTACATGTTCATAAATTTATATCACTTTATTTTATACTTTTTATGGCTACCAGATAGATTAGATGACCTTTTACTTGAAATTAGTCTAACATTTATAAATTATAGTAGTAACATAGACTAAAATTTTCTATACTTCTAAAATTTGATCCTTTCCAAAAATTTAGCGAACTCACATGTATGTATCTAGAAATTAAGAGCAGTAACTTTGTAAATTACCTAGTTAAACAATGTACACTTAATAACTAAGTGAATACACTTCGATAAATTTTATTATTTATTGATAATCTAGTTTAACACCATGGTGATAGATTCAGGGTTTGTGAGAATGGAAAAGAAGAAGTAAAATAGACTGAAATCGAAATATTTTTTAAGAAGTTATATACAACTTTTTTGAAATAAATAAGTTTTATATAATTAAGACAGGGATTAAAAGAATATATATATTTTTTATTTCAAAACTACTATTCAATTCATATCGTCAAAGAAACGCCACATTTTATTTAACTGGAAAACAAAACAGATTTGGAGGAGTTGAAGTTGAAGAACAGCTACAACATTTCATTTATTGTTTCTGCAGTTCTTCGTTCTTTCATTCATCCATCTCCAACTCTCTCGCCTACATATTTCAATGGAGCATTTCTCTTCACTCATCTTCTTCACTGTTCTCCTTCCATTTCGCATCAATGGCGTTAACAGGCCCTGTAACTCACGCTCAGGTTTGTATTCCAATCACTTTCCCAACAATTTCAATCCAATCGATTATCCGTAAAAAAACCTAATAATTGCAAACTTTCTAACATTATCAGTTCATGAATCGCATTTCCTTAATCACTAGAAACTAGACTGATTTTAGCCATGGATTTGTGCCGGTTCTGTCACTGATCGATACAGGTTTCGTTTCTGATCGGATTTATGATCATAGTTGTTGTGTGGATTTATTCGGAGTATTTAGTGTTTAAAAAGAAGTCGATTTCTTCCAGAGTGTAAGTTGATGTTTTAGTTGAAATTTTGTTCATTCTTAAACCTAAATATTCTCCAACTGAAGCTGGATTGTGTTTTAGAAGCTACTCTGATGTTGGCTTAGCTGAGGTAGAAAGTAATGGCGTAAAGAAAGATGATAGAGCTGTTTTATTAGAAGAGGAAGCTATCAAGTCTGTTCCTTATGGACCTCGAATTCCATCCACATTATCTTCTATTCTCAGGTTTGCAGAAGAAACCATTGATCTCTTCTTATGTCAACTGATATTGTTTTTAGTTTTACTTATGTTTGTTTTTCTTGTTAGGTTCATTATGTTGGAAGAGTCATTCTTGATAGAAAATCGATTGCTATTCAAAGCAGCGTAAGTATGACCTCGCATACAATTCAAGCTATAGATTTTATTTTTGATAAGAAACAAAAACATCTTCATTGATAAAATGAGAGTGCTATAAAGGTGAGAACCTATTGACAAAAGATAAAACGGTTAATAATAAGTCCGGCTATAACTTTCTGAAAGTTGAACACCCAACTTGTAATTTGTAAACCCAAAGAAGGGAGGCATTGTTTGTCCAAAAAGACGTAGCCAAGAGTTGTCTAATGGTCTGGCTCGCATAAATTTAAGCTAAAATTTGTATCTGGATTTTCTATCTTTTTTGTTAATATAATTCTATGTTTCTTTCTCACAGATCTGAATTTGGTCTTCTTTTAGCATACTTCTTCATTTGCGACCGTACTGATATATTTGGAAGCTCAAAGAAGGTGTCTTAAATTCAGGAACTATTTTATTTGAGTAATTTAACAAGTATTTTTTATTTTTTTCCTGGAAGAAACATGCTTGTACTGAAACTTTGCTTGCATGATCAATTTTTGCAGAGTTACAATCGAGATCTTTTCTTCTTCCTCTTCTTACTTCTCATCATAGTTTCGGCGATAACTTCATTCAAGATACATGTCGATAAATTGCCATTTTCGGTGAAACCGTTACTCTTCTTGAACAGGCATCAAACTGAGGAATGGAAAGGGTGGATGCAGGTCTGTAACTCGTTGACATAACTATTATCTCATCAATGACAGGAAGTTGTTACACTCTGTCTTAATGTCATCTCAAATCTTGCAAAGTTACAAATGCTAACATCATAAAGGTTTTGGTTGAAAGTTTTTAAGAATGATTTCAGTTTTTCTCTGTTATTGTACAGGTGTTCTTTTTGATGTACCATTACTTTTCAGCGAGAGAAATATACAATGTCGGTCGCGTATGTGTTGCTGCATATATATGGATGACTGGATTTGGGAACTTTTCGTATTACTATGTCCGGAAAGACTTTAGCCTATCTAGATTTGTTCAGGTCCGTTCTCCTATTGATTCTTCAATTTCTTGGTCTTATTTTCAGAACAAGAGCTATGATTTTATGATCAAAACTAACATTACATCAACTTCTTACATCTTATGCCGAGCAGATGATGTGGCGGCTTAACTTCTTGGTGTTTATGTGCTGCATTGTACTTGACAACAGTTACATGCTATACTACATCTGCCCTCTGCACACTTTTATCTCTCTCACAGTATATGGCATTGTTGGTATTCTCAGCGAGTACAATGAGATTAAATCAGTCATTATTGTGAAATTTTTGGTTTCCTTCTTTGTTGTTATCATAGTTTGGGAAATACCTGGAGTGTTTGAAGTGCTGTGGGAACCATATACTTTCATTCTCGGTAGCTCTAGAATTTGAAGTTAATGCTTCAAGAGGATACATGATTTTTGCCAACCAATCTGAAATTTCAAATTATTTCAGGTTATAAAGATCCAAATAGATTGAAAGAACAATTGCCTCTTATGTATGAGTGGCACTTCCGCACAGGACTTGATCGCTATATTTGGATATTGGGCATGGTGTATGCTTTCTATTATCCAACTGTAAGTTTGCTTTTTTCCTTTAAGAAACTCGTTACAATGTCGAGGATCCCACTTTAGAAAAGTTAAAGACCTCCTAGCATTTATTAGATAGTATTAGGTTTAATTTCAAAACCAATTGGTTTTTGAGATGGAACTCATATTATTTGATATGGTATCGAAGCCTATTAAATTCAAAAGGTTATTTGGTCTAGTAAAATGAAATTGGGATTCCCAAGATTGGTTAGCCCCAAGTGGCACCATTTTGAGGGGGCATGGCGAGGATCCACATTGGAAAAGTGAAGAGACTTCCTAGCATTTATAAGATAGGGCTGCACTCCTCTCAATACTGATTGATTTTGAGATGGAATCTCATACCATCTAATTTATAATGGAATGGTGTTGATAGGTTGAGAAGTGGATTGAGAAGTTAGATGAAGCAAATCTGAAGCACAGGATATCAATCAAAACTACTATTGTTGTGACATCCTCAATGGTAGAATGTTTTTTACTTCGATATTTAGCATATTCGTTTCTTGGTTTTGTCCTCTTGTTCAAGCAATTTTGTGACTTTTCAGGCTGCATATCTGTGGTTTGAGTACATTTTCAAAATGGACAGTATTACTTACAACAAATACCATCCTTATACTTCATGGATTCCCATCACGTATGTGAACTTGCCTTAGTTAAACAACAATTGGGATGGGTGATTCAAACGTATGACCGCTTGGTCGTGGATACACACTTATGCCGATTGAGTTATTGCTTAACAGAAAAAACTATCTGTTTTAGTTATTAATGAAGTATTTTCTTGTTCATGTGGAACAGGGCCTACATATGTATACGGAATGTCACCCAGAGTACTCGTAACTATACTTTGACCCTTTTCGGGTAAGTCTTCTTGCTTACTCTTATTATCCTTTCTTCGTTAAACACATTTACTGCTTTCATTGATCAGATAATTAACTTTTAATTGCTTTAAACTCATCCAGTTGGATTGGAAAGATTTCACTGGACACATACATCTCGCAGTTCCATATTTGGTTGAGGTATGAACCCCCTCTTTCAGCTAGTGCCTATAACTATGTTAAATTAGCTATAAGCCTATAACTATCGAAAGGGTTGGTGGTTGTTGGCCTGTTTGTTGGTTTATTCCATTCGACAGTCACGAGTTTGATCCTGTAAATTGATATTTAACTATCCTTTTGTTTGTGAGTAATCCCTCGTGGTGTTTGTGGTCTCCCTTTATGAGAGTTTGAACTAAAAAAGAAGCTAGAAGCCTATATCTATTATCACGTCCTCTTAGGTATAACATATAAAAGATAAATACGAAGCTTAAGATATGTGCAACTAAGCTCTCTCTCTAAATATATAGGCGCAACTAAGTTGTTTTCAACGGTGACCACCTACCTAGAATTTAATAATACCTACCTAACATCTATTATCTCAACCGTTTTGTTTCTTGAAAACCAAATGTGGTAAAGTAAGACAATTGTTCTATGAGATCGTTTGACATGATTCGAACACTAGACGTCCGAACTCTAGGAGTGGTTTTTCTTAACTTTGTTCCAGATCAACTGGTCCAGATGCGCAGCCGAAGTTGTTGCTCAGTATCATCCCAGATTATCCTTTATTGAACTTGATGCTTACAACTGGCCTACTCACTATAGTAAGTATTGGTTATTCAGGTTCAAGAACTGAAGATTTTGAATGTGCTCAAGTGTTTGCTTGCTTGGCTGCAGATTTCTTACAGGCTCTCCAAGCTGACAAATACCTTTAAAACCGCTTTTATTCCTAGCAAAGACAATAAGCGCATTTTGTGCAACATGATTACTGGAGCTGCAATCATGGCCATCTTATACTCATTCTCCTTTGTCTTCCTTAAAGTTTCACCATTGTTGGTAAAGTCCTTCCCTTCTACTTGCTTGGTTTCATAAATATTGTTTAGTGTATTTATTTCCTTCATCAACCAATAGCCTTCAAATTTTAATGTTACTGTTTTTTAAAGCATAAGAGAGACACTGTCAATTGTGTATCAGAAGGTAAATTTTAGACATGGAACACTTAAAATTCACTTAACAGCTTAGTGTCAGAAAAGTCTGTTTCATTTGCCTGTGTATATCTTTGAACGTTGCAAATTTTTATTGTATGATATAAAAATAAATAAAAAAATAAAAAAAATTGGGCTCTACCTTGTGCAAGAAAATTTGGAAAATGTGAAATATGAAGAGCTTGTTGGTAGAGGTTAGAGGTCTTCAAGGTATGCTCTTTTGAAGGTCTCAAGTTTTAAATTTACGAATCAATTTAATGGTAGAATCAATTGTTCTTTTATTTTTGGGCCGTGAGACAAGTGTGGATGCCTCTAGATATGTAATGGGAGAAAGCTTTGATTCTCAATTATTAAAAAAAAACAAGTTAACAATAAAGGCTTAATGAGAATAAATTCGCGTTATATGGTAACCACCTACTTAGAACTCAAGCTAGTCTGTGATATGTAAATAATAAAACTTAATAAATAGGAAAGATTTGAATATCCATGACCTATTGATCATGAACAAGTTTATGCCACCAAACTATTGCTCTTGTTGACTGTAATTGAGATGGCGTTGTGAGCCCTTATTTATCTTCAGTTTCCTGGAATTCAACTTGTAATTCGACATGTCGGCATGCAGGTTTGAGAATTGAAGAAAATAACGATTGTACAGAAGAGCACTGGAGGGCATTACAATTTTCTGTGAAATATCGAGGAAACATTGGATTCAAAAAGATAATATAGAAGCACGAAGTTAGTATAATAGCGGGGTTTTTGTTTTTTAATGTATTTAGTTTAATAGGTTAATCCACGATTCTTAGTGGATTATTTAATGAAATAAATTGCGTATTTCTGCCACCACTTTAGGGCATGTTTATTGATAATTTGAGATGAGGGTCTTGTATAATTATTTTTTTACAGTACAAGTGGGGGTAGGGGATTACAAATAATGATTCCAGGGATCAAACTTGTAATCGTAGAGTAGAAATTGATTAACACAAAATTATATAACCAAATGATTTACCGACCCATTCGATTTGCATAACTATTTATTCGTCAACCAATTTTGTTACTTCTCAATAGTCAAATAAACAACAAATTAACCCTTTCGAGCAGAGCATTGATTTCCACTGCATAGCCGTAGGCTTAAAAAATGATCAACATATACTTTTTGGTCAAGGGTCATTTTTTCTTAGTCCGAATAAGTAAAACTTTTTTTAATTGAGTTAAAGAAAAAGAAAAGAATGATATATGATTTAAATTTTTCTATAATATTGTAACCTCGAATATCTTGAGATGATGTTATTCTAAAATTTACAAAGAGAATTTTTTTTTTTAGTACCATATTTTATTAGCTACCATATTTTGGAACTTGTAGTTAACCTAGCTTACATTTTAGTCTTTGTATTTTCTTTTAAAAATTCAACTACATTTCAGAATGGACAAATTTGAATGTCTAACCTATTGGCCACTAGTTATATCATGTCGTAATGTTATGATATAGTTGGTTATAATACATTTCATTAACATATGTAATATGTGAACTGAGCTACATTAACTTTGGTTATATTCAAGTATACACTCAAGAAAATAGTGAATACACGTAAACTTATATTAATAGAAACAAATTAAGTTTATAAAATTCAATTTAGAATGGTTACGTACGAATTTCATCTCAAAATTAATTGATCGTAGAAAATAAACTAGTAATGGGAAAATTAGTAGTAATGTGAAATCCGCACTTAACCTAACTCGAAAACTTACTTAAAAAGGAAATAAAAGAGAGTTGAGAGCCAAGGATGATATAAATGAGTGGGAAACATAGCGTCTCTGGCTATCAACACAGAATCACAGTTTGGTGAACACAGCTGAGTTCTTCGAATTCATATCCTTGAATTCAACCATTTTCAACAATGTATTTGAAACAAGGCTGCTCCTTGTTGATGAAGATTCAGAAACCCTTAATCCCGTTCGTGCTAAATTCAAGCCCAATCATCAATCCTCCCAACAAACAACAAATTCTGCAAGAACACGATGTACTCAATCGATTGAAACAGGAACGAAATCTCGCATCGGCGTTGGAATATTTCAGCGCCATTGCCAATTCAAACGCCTTCAAGCACACAGAATCCACGTACAAAGTCATGGTCGAGAAGCTCGGCCGAGAATGCGAAATGGATGTGGTACAATACATTTTACAGCAAATGAAGATGGATGGCATAATTTGTTCCGAAGATTTGTTCGTAAGTATAATCAATAGCCACAAACGCGCAGGATCTGCTGAGCGAGCTCTAAAGATGTTCTACCGGATTGGGGAGTTTTCGTGCAAGCCGACGGTGAAGATTTACAATCATCTTTTGGATGCGTTGTTGAGTGAAAACAGGTTTCAGATGATTAATCCTTTGTATGTTAATATGAAGAATGATGGGTTGATTCCTAATGTGTTTACTTATAATATACTTTTGAAGGCGCTTTGTAAGAATGATAGGATTGATGCTGCACATAAGTTGCTTGTTGAAATGTCTAGTAAGGGCTGTCCACCCGATGAGGTTAGTTATACGACTATGGTGTCTTTGATGTGTAAAACGGGTAAGATTGATGATGCTAGAGAGTTAATGGGAAGATTTGAACCGAGTGTTCCTGTTTATAATGCTTTGATTGATGGGATGTGTAAAGAAGGAAGAGTTGGGGAAGCGATTAAGTTGTTGGATGAAATGATGGATCATGGAGTTGATCCGAATGTGGTTTCGTATTCGAGTGTTATAAATTGTCTTTGCAATTTGGGGAATGTTGAGTTGGGTTTTGCATTATTGGGTCGAATGTTCTGCAGAGGTTGTGGTGCAAATATCCACACTTTTACGCCATTGTTAAGGGGTTGTTTTAAGAGAGGGAGATTCTTTGAAGCTCTTGACTTGTGGAAGCTTATGATAGGTGATGGTTATGAGCCAAATGTGGTGGCTTACAATAGTCTGATTCATGGTCTTTGCAATAGTGGGAACTTGGTAAAAGCCTTAATGGTTTGTGATCAGATGGAGAGGAGTGGCTGCCTCCCTAATGTGACTACTTATAGCACTCTAATTGATGGTTTTGCAAAAGCTGGTGATTTGGTTGGTGCATCTGAGACATGGAATAGGATGATATCCCATGGGTGTCGTCCTAATGTGGTGTCCTATACTTCCATGGTCGATGTCCTTTGTAAAAACTCGATGTTCGACCAAGCCAATTCGATTATGGAGAAGATGACTCTTGAGGGTTGTGCTCCAAATACTGTAACATTCAACATGTTTATCAAAGGTTTGTGTGGAAATGGAAGAGTAGAATGGGCAATGAAAGTGCTTGATCGAATGCAAGGACATGGGTGCCTTCCTAATATCACAACTTACAACGAGTTACTTGATGCTCTCTTCAGGATGAACAAATATGTAGAGGCTTTTGGGCTTTTCCAGGAGATTGAAGAGAGAAATTTACAGCCGAACTTAGTGACTTATAATACCATTTTGTATGGGTTTTCTCGGGCTGGCATGCTCGGTGAGGCGTTGCAGCTTTTTTGTAAAGTAATTGTGGGGGGAACTACCCCTGATACTATCACGTACAATACAATGATACAAGCCTATTGCAAACAGGGGAAGGTTAAGAACGCAGTTCAACTGGTGGAACGAGTTAGTTCTATGAAGGAGTGGCATCCAGATATCATTACTTACACTAGCCTCATTTGGGGTGCCTGCAATTGGATAAATATAGAAGAAGCCATTGCTTATCTTCACATGGCAATTGATCAAGGAATCTGCCCCACCTTTGCCACATGGAATGTATTAGTTCGGTGTTTCTTTGACTCTTTAGGTCATATGGGACCAATACACATTCTGGATGATATTCTGGGAAAGGGATAAGATGGGCAAGTTTGGAAGTTGATCATACAAGCAATCATAGATGTAGTTGTGATCTCAGACTACATATACATTGAGAATTTTTGCTTGAATCCAATTGTAGTTCTTGAGGAAAAAAACTGGAGCATTGCATTTACAACCATCAGGTAGCAAACAACCCCTTCATGAATGAATGTATGGTATAATTATCATTGTACTTTCTCGTTTGATCTTAAGCTAAGTTGCAGCATCGCATCCATGGTAGGGAAAATTAAACATGGATATTTTTCTATTGCAATCCTACCATTTCAATTTCATTTGAATAAAATCAATATTCCTTCAGAAAGACAGATGACTGAGATATGGCTGCAATCATATATGCCTGGCAGGTTATGCTCTTCTTCGCTTACCCTAAAAATTGAATAGTGGGGAGTCCAATTCTATGGCACTTGCCCAATTGGAGCAACTGGCTGATATTGACGTTTTAATGGCAATCAACAAGGCACTGTCAATTCTTTTGGCATCTTGATGGGTCATCATGGGTATGTCTTTTCATAAAGTGCAAAATTTGCAATATACTGTGTGGGGGATTTCACCTTTCGTTCATTTTACGGTCGAACGGTTTTATCGTCAATATGTATAAGTCCGTGCTCATAATTTAGAGGTCATACATTCTAATACTCCAATGGTCATACATTGGAGTACTCCAATGGTTAAAACTATAAAGACGTTATAATGGAAAAGTCTCAATAGGAAGCTGAGACGTAAATGTAGATTTGTACTGGAAAATGAAAATCCTCCTTATTGATGATCTAGAAATAGAAAACTACAAAAGCATTATTTGTTGTGTTCCCTGTTCGCTAAATTGGATTTAGCGATGTTGCCATCGGCTCCGTCTGGATAGAAACCCCCAGGAACATGCTCATCACCCCCACCATACACAATCCTAAGAATCTCCTCAGGCGTTCTTGCATATGAGATTGAGTACTCATCTCCAGCAAGCACGTTGCCTCTAATCTTACCCTCAGCACCCTCGTATTTGGGTACCACAATGCCTTCATCTTTCACACCTTCGCGTCCCAGCCTATTCCGCAGATTCGAAATGCGCTGCGTGAACTCTGCCACTGTGACTCCATATGGTATAACCCTTTTGGCTGCACGCTCATAAAGTAATGCTCGAATTACCGCATCTTGACCCGATTCAACTCCCAGAAGACCTGCAACAAGCTGAAACATTGGCTTGTGGGATTGTGGTTAGTAACTTAGTGTTATACTGTTATGTATGAATGCAAAATATAATAATCTCATGTAAGCATATGCTTAAACTTATCTTTGAATTTCACGAAGTACCTTCTTGGATTCAGCAGATTCGAGTTTTGGATTGGCTCCAACGTACCCAGTGAGTCCAACGTAAGGAACCAGGTATGATGCGAGAAGGAAGTTCAAGCCATTAGCATAAGGGTCGAAAGGAGGTCTCAACCGACGGCCAAATGCGCTATCCATCACTTTGGCAAATGATGCTGAACTCAAATCCAGCAATGGCCTTGGAAATCCTTTCACTGTATCTTTAATTGCCCTGCAGGAATTGTATGATGTGAAAAAACCAAACCTTCAGAGATTCATGGAAGTAAAGAAAATCAACTCAAAATCACCTCAAGTGACCAACTTCCTGGAAGGCAAATTCCAAAATGATACCCTTGATGAAAGGGTCCAATCTGGCCATTCTAGCACCAATAGGAGGTGGCCCCCCCATGGTTAGATTTGGAGCAACTTCATCCAAACCATATCCCAAAGAGCCATATAAGAAGAATTCAGCTTCCAAGTACTCTAAGTTCAATGGGAATTCTAAAAGATCAACATCTGTTTGTGGAATGTCAGCTCTTCTGCCTGGCAGAAGGAGGATGATCAGGAAGCTGATAATGGTCAGTGCATATTCTGCCATGAATTTGATATTTACTTTTCAACCTTTATGAAATGGGTTTGAATTTTAAACTAAATATATGTCCATTTTATAGGCAGGTTAGAGTTGGTACAATATATGAGAAGAATAGAGATGGCAGGCAGAGAATGCAGAATCAAAGATTGAAAGCCACGTTGATCTGATTGCTGACAGCAACTGATGCAAGAGAGGACAAGGTTAGTAGGTAGATCCTAACTTTCCGCATAAATATAGATGTTGTCTTTGCATGGCATAGCTCTATTTAAGTTTGAAAATCATTCAAGAATTGTGGAGTAAAATGCCCCTATTTTGTTCCCATTTAGTTGATAAATAGATTATACGAATATCTTAATCCAATAAAGTCGAGAGTCACAAAAATTAAGTGTTTCTATTAAATGGCACGCAGAAAATTAATACTTTTCTTTTTAGTTCTACGCAATATTTTGAGGGTTTTTTTCTTTTTATTGTATATGTTTATGTATATCTGCAAGTGTTTGAGTCATTTTACGTGTTCCTCGATTATTCTTAGGGAACATACCATTTGACTCTATAAAATTTATATGTCAAGAAAACTCCGTAGGAAATCAATTCTAAATAGATGACCACCATAAGTTTGAAGCCGTAATTTTTTTGTTTCTTAAAACTTTTTTTACCACTAAAATATTCATAATGTTTGTGCATAATATTTGAGATTAAAAATTCAAACCTACACAACTGCAACTTCTTGATTGAAGATGATGAGTCACATTCATTTTTTTTTTAAAGAATTATATCTTTATATTTTTTGGGGTTTTGATGACCAAAATATCTATACTTCAATTAGTTTTCAGTCGATAGATTCAATCAGTTCGTTGATAGTCTTATTAAATTCGATGATAATAGATTCAATCAGTTCGATGATATAATCAATTAGTTCACTAAAGGAAGAGGTGAGATGATTTTTTTTTTAATAATAAAATGAAATCAGAATCTGCCATGAACGAAATAACTTAAGAAAAGTGCTATAATTATAATAGTGATCTAAAAGTTGGCTTATCTGTGACAATTTCCCAATCTTTTTTGTAATGCCATGCATGTCCCTTTCGCACATTGCTACAAATTCACTCTTTGATTTTAGGCTGCCAACTTGCTTAATTAATGGATAGAGTTTTTCACGGCTCTTTCCATTCTCGAACAACGGATGGGCGAAGTAATTGTTATAAAAAAAAGAAATTGTTACCATGAAAAAGAGTTAATTAAAATTCCTAATTAGCTTTCATTGTATCCCTCGTAGCCTTCATATTCTTTGAATGTATAAAAGTTGAAATTGATGCATACTGTAAGAGTTGCAACCTGAAATGAGGGGAGAGCTCATGTAGAAAATGGACCATCTTAGTAATGAAGCATCGTCTTTTTTAGCCTTATCATTTTTTGAAACAAGGTAGGTAATCATGTCCGTCTCTAGGTCAGGTTTTTAGCGTCATCATTTATGATGAAATGTCTTGCACAACGTTATGATTGACTCGATTCAAAGGTCTAGCCGCCGAAATGAATCGCTCGGTTCTCAACGGCATCACCCCCCAAAACTTAAGAAGATATAAGTTTTATATTTTGTATTATTGTTGGAGTCTATGATGTACTAGAGTTATAAAAGTAATGAATTTCTGGTGAAGGATCAAGGGCACCACTCCAAAACCTAAGAAGATATAAGTTTTTTTATTTTGTATTATTGTTGGAGTCTATGATGTACTAGAGTTTTAAAAGTAATGAATTTCTGGTGAAGGATCAAGGGCACCACTCCAAAACCTAAGAAGATATAAGTTTTTTATTTTGTATTATTGTTGGAGTCTATGATGTACTAGAGTTTTAAAAGTAATGCATTTCCGTTTATCCTAATGTATTCTTTAGGTTCTAAATTAAATACCCTATGTCCATATACCTACTAGGTAGTTAATATAACGTTAATAAACCAGGTAAATCTATATACTTTGACTCTCATTTTTTATTCTTTTACCTTTTTTTTGTGATTTGGATTTTTTTTTTTTTGAAATTACAACAATTTAGAATGAGAAATTCAAACTCATAATACTTTAGTCATTAGATGTACACTAATACCGTTTAGTTAGTGCTCTTGTTGGCATAATTTAAGCCAGAACAACCCAAAAATGTGGAAATTGCATCAATACACAACTAGCTAATTTTCCAGTCAATATTATTAATTATATAACTACGACCCATCTCTAAAATACATCCATACATTTACATACTACCAACCATAATTTGCCCTTCAATTGCTAATGTGTCATCCATACATCATAAATAAATAAATAAATAAAAACGCTAACATCTCATATGATGTTCTCATGGAGAAACACTGATGACGAAGATGCTGCGTAATCACGTTGCCTATGACTCTGGGAAGGGCAAAGAATTCAGGGATAATGGCAGTTTCAGTAATTTATACCCCTTGAAGAAGTGAAGCAAAACTCAAAAGATCGATGGAGCCGGTTCGAGTTGGTATCGATCATGTACCATTACTTGATACGAGCTAAGCCGCTAAAGCGGGCTAGGCTTACGATAATTGGTTTGTATCCTCGTCTAGAAAGTCGTATGTTCAAATCTTTAACAATAAGAGCAAAACCTAATGCAAGCTAAAACAAACCTCATTATATGAAACTCACCTCAACTTTTACCCGCCAAATTTGAATTTATCGTTTATTTTTTTGATGCACTTCTCAATCTTCTGTTGTCAATAGCTGCTGCTGATTCAGTGGCCTTGTTTTCACTGTTTTCGTTATCGTCGTCGTCATCGTCAATGATAATAATCCCATCTTCAATACCATTGCCATCATCATCCAACTCATCCTCATCATCCCAATCCATTTCATCCTCACTGTCATAATCATCCATATCTTCTTCATCTTCATCTACTCCTCCACGAAGTGTATGGAACTCGGGAGGTGGAGGACAATCTTCGGTGATAGCCGCATCCTTCTTAATCACGAGATGTCGAATTACTCTTTCATCCATATCCAACATGCTCTTAAATTCATTAATCCATTTTGCTTCCAGTTCAAAATTCATCAATATGTAATGTGCATATTTAGCTTTTTGTATCTTGTATGCCAGTCTTCGCATTCCCCAATCACTCAGTCTCCATATCCTCCCTTTCTTTTCCCTTATAAAGCCTGCAACAGCATTCTATTTGTATCAGAAACTAATGAAAAAAATGTACACAACCCCAAAGAAACAGTGATGCAGAAAGCATCAATGAGTAATAATGGAAAAACTGCACAAGGTTCCAAAATGCAACTTCAGCCAAGTCGGAGTGTTGAAAGAGAACATAAAACTTGTGACCACACTGCTCTCGATAAGAACTGGCCTTATTGGTAAAGACTTGAAGTTTCCAAAATATAATGGTTTAGAGATCTCAAGTTCGAAATTCATGAGTTAACTTAACAGTAAAAGAGAGCGATTTAGGTAATGTCTCGGCGTCACAATTAGTTTGAAGTCCACCTATTAGCTCAATTTGAAAAATAAAATTAAAGAAAAACAAATTGTGGCCCAAATTGGACCACATATATGGGCTTCAAAATAGAAGTGATGCCGTAAAATTTCTTATTGTCTTTCAGGTTTGGGCACGGGTGCCACCAGATAAGTAGTGAGACGAAGCTCTAAAACGGTTATAAAAAAAAACTCATAACCACACTATTCAACCTAGCACTTTATCTTATAAGCAGCAAAAAGTCACTGGATAAGAGACCCAAAGTGAAAATTGTTACATTACCTTGAACTTTCTCATTGACACTCTCAACTTCTTCTGCATTCTTCTCGTGAATTAAAAAGACTATTTCATAGTGACGCACTGCAATAACAAGAAAAGTATACATCACTTCAATTGTAAGCAGATACAGGACAAAACTTCTGCCTTCTTTAGACAATAATTGGACGAAAAAAATTACATTAACCAAATAAATGCAACTTTTTTCTGCTTGTGTTGACGATAAGAACATCAAATTCCCTGTTCATTGAGTTATATTAATCACTTGACCAGAATAACCAAAGAGTAAGCTTACTCTGTTCAACTTTTGAGTCACTCTCCAACTGAAGGCTCAAATATTCATAAAGCTTTTCTGCAAAATGGGGGCAAAAATGAGATTAATTACTCCCGTTCATAGCCAAAGTAATCTTCTAAAAGGAAAACCGATTAATGAATCAAAATGGAAGAGAAATGATCACCTTCTTCCTCATCAGCAAATTCGGGGAGGAATTGACCATCTTCTGCTACCCGTTTCTGCCACAAGAAATCTCATTCACCATATTGTTGTGACACAAATACAAATCGACAAACAAACAGTAGCGTAAAACAATGAGAAAAGAATATCACGTAGATTTACTTGATTCACTAGCGTTATGATAACCATGTATACCAGATTCTAAAAAAAAACTATATATACAGCCAAAGAGAGAAATTATTTTATCAAGGAGAATATCAAGAATACGTAATTCTTAGCTAAGAGGATAAGAGTTTTAAGAAGATTCATTTAGGGTGCGTTTGGGCCCCGTTTATGTAAACGGTCGACTTGATTATAATAACTCAACCCATGTTTGCCCCACCGTTTATTATAAACGGTGGTTATCTAAATCTTCGCGTCCGTTTATCTAAACCTTACATGTATTACTTTTTGTTACATAACCAGCCCCTCAAACACCGTTTATCATAACTCTTGTTATAATAACTTGCCTCTCAAATACCGTTTATAATAATCCACTGCTTATCATAACCCTCCGTCTATCATAACCAAATCGATGCCCCAAACACATCCTTAGTGTATCAGTGATTCAAGTCTAAAAACTCTAATAGATAAGAAGACAATAAACCACAAAACAGAATGCTTAAATTATAATCAACATACTCCGTGTCATTCAGAGAGCCATTTCACACACACACACACATATATATATATACATTTTTTTTTATGTCCGTAACTCTCTGGGCTAGCTTATGCGTCCCTCATCACTGGAGATACGGCCCAACCCTACAACATTTGGATGTCAAGAAAAATTGTAGTAAATTAATGCCTATCTAGGTGGCCACCTTCATGGATTGAACTCATAACCTCTTATGCCCCTCAAGAGGGCGATCACTACACCACTATTTGATGGTTTCCATCATATATAATCATAAATTCAGTTTGAGAGAAAGAAATCTACAGCTTGATCTACTAAAGAAAGGGTAAAAAGTACATAAGCAGGTTAAAAGTCTATTTAACGTTAGCCTTTTGTACTGGTCCCTGATACAACATTAGCTCAGAGGAAGATATGGCAATGAAAATCTAGCAAACGCCCATGAATACTCGGCATTGAAGAAACAAAAAACAAACGACGATAGATGCATAGATAAGAAGAACAAAAGAGAAAAGTATGGAAAATTGAGATGAATGAAATTTGACCTCCTTAAGAAGAACAGCTTCAGGGAAGAATCCGGTGGCCTCGTCAGGTTTGGGAACGGAGCGGTGGCCATTGGTCTTCTTAGAGGCGAAAATGGAAGATTTTGTAGGGAATCCAGTGGGAAGCTTGAGAGAAGGAAAGGAAGAGCGTAGATTGGGGAAATCGGAGAAGCCATTACGAAGCAACAGAGCAGAAGAAGAAGAAGAAGAAGGGGAGAAAAGCAGAGCATTATCCATGGAGGTTTGGGCTGTTTATCCAAACTATATGGAAAATGCACAAATTCTCGAATGGGCTTACTTCTTATAACCTAATCCTACCGTATAGCGCTGTTGTCGATGTTCATTTTGCGCAAATATTTATAAACAAAATTATGCTTAATCTTCCTTTCATTTTTTGATAAAAACAAATATTAGCAAAATTGTACAAACTCAATTGATATGTTCCAGGATCTAGATTATATTAAAAGATAAGAGAATAAAGATAAGTCAAGCTTTGATAGGTCATGGAACCTCCTCTCTCAAGAGAATCTCTTAAGCCCTACAATAAATTACTCAATAATCACTTAATAATTAGATGTCTAAACCCTAGACTAACCAACCCTATTTATAACAAAATACTAACTTATCTCCAAGTAATGTCTAAATAGAGTCCTAAGCCCAACCTTATCAATACCGTCTGGAGTGTAGGGAGATGAGATGCGATGTTAATTCATTAATTTTAGTATTATAAGAAGGTAAGTGACTGTTAATATCAATGATTAAATTGTTGTCCATATTTATAATTATTTTCAAGATTTGACTAGTCCGACAATTTTCTGCAAACATTATATATTCCATTCAATTCAACAAAAGTTTTTTTTTATTTTTTTTCTTTTTTTTATTTGTGAGTATCTAATTCTAACATATACTTTGTCAAAAATAAAATCAAATATATACATTTTGAATATACTATATAAGTGAAAATACTCTGTTGATATGCATTATATTTTAATTCAAATACTTTTAAAAAATAAACTTTATTCCTTATGTTTAAATAAATAAATTGTTGAATGTCAAACAGTTTAGATTTATTATTATTATTCAGCAGTTATTGGATAAGGAATAATTTAAACTTTAAAACCTCTTATTGTTGTATCACTAAATCTATGCTTTTGAGTTACGTTCTGGTTAGAAAGTTTGAATTTTTTTTATTTTTTAATTCAATGACAATGAAAAGTAGAAGATCGAACCTCTAATTTTATGGTTATGCAATTATATAAGATGTCATCAAAAATTATACTTGTTTAGTAATATTATTTGTTATTTTCCTCTTCGAAAATGAAGATAGAAAGCTTATAGATAGAGATAATGTAAAGGGGAAAAAAAATACAAAGAATAAATTTATTGAGATTATATGAACTTCGCTTGAAGAATGAACTTTCCAATCAACTGAGCTAACTATGAAATAAGTATTTTTTTTCTTTTGTTGAAGAATACTACGAATAAATTAATAAACAGAGAACAAATGACCCAATTTGACCAACAAAAAGACCAACAATTTTAGAAGAAAAAAATAATAATAAAACCTTGCATAAAAACAAACTAATACGGTTGATTTTTAATTTTTAGTTTTTAGTTTTTTTTCCGATGATCAGGTTAAAGGCCGTGCTGATATATGAATGGTAAAGAAAAAGAACTCTAAAAAACCATAATTCCTCATATTTAAGGTTAGTGCAATACCTTGAGATTTGAATACATTTCCAAACCTGTCTAACTTTGGGGTCAATCAATCAGGCCATTTTATGACATTTAAAGCGCTATATACAAACTCTTGTTGCCATCCAATTCTTAATTTTTCCTATGGAAGAGAGCTACCTTGTATATATTTAATGGAACTTACTTTATCAATATCTCACAAATACACTTCTAAATCATCACCATTGCTTCTTACCCTTTTTCTTCTTCTTGTTCCCACTGCCACTGTTGCTACTACTCTTGTTACAACTTCCTCCCGCTTTAGCCGATGGGCTCTCCGCATTTTCGAACGCACCTGTCTGCACGGCATTCTGAAACCACTTGAAGAACTCTTCTTCTGTCATGTTCATCATGTTCTCATCTATATTTGATGACGGCATTTGGCTTGCTCTTTGGCTAGAACTCGATCCTCTACCCGTGTTTTGCTTCGAGGTCACACTCGTGTTTACATGAAAACTTGGCCGGTGGGTGTTGGCCGGACATCTCATTCCCTGCAGCAAATATCAACGATATACAACCAATCTAATGTGAGTGATGCTATGTTTCTTTAAACTGCATACATTTGAGCGTGACCGTTATCGATGTTACCTGACAAATGTACCATTCAGTAGCGTTGTATATTCGGCTCTCAGCACATACATATGCAAAAGGAGCATCCACCTGCATGAAGAACATCATGTTTGGCATTAAGATACTACATACATCCTTCAACTCACTAACTTTTTTCACTGAAATTATTACAGTAGGCACCACAGTATAAAACCGATAGGCTTTCGACTCATTAACCCGATTGGAAGAATAATAAATCGCGTGTAAATGAAGCATACCTTCTGCAGTATTCCAAAAAGAAAAGGCTGAGAAGATTGCTCCACCCACCCATCCCCATCCTTAGCTTGATGAAAATCTTTGCATTCCTTTAGAAAATTAAATGTACAAAACAACACAAAGCACCCATTAAAGAAAATTAAATGTACAAAACAACACAAAGCACCCATTACTTTTCTCTAAGAAAATGTGAGCATATAGCACCAGCATTAGGATACTATAGCAAACCAAATAAAGTCAAGAGTGAGTCTAAAATAGAAGAGAAACCTGGCACCATCTTGCTTGAGATTTCAATTTCCTAGTGTGAATCCATAAATGAAAATTGTTGCACTTTTTGCAAGCTATTCGTCTTGATTCACCCGAAGGATCCTCTCTATCTGCTGCTGAACGTGAAAATGGAAATGGACCACTCCCTCCCCTCTATAAAATAAATACATCAACAATTTTGCATAAGATACGTAAACAAAAAATCTATCAATGAAAATTTTTGTTTCCATCAAAAAAAAAAAGAGATACCTAAACAAAAAACTTGGACACAAAAGCTATCATCGAGTACTTGACTCATTGCTCAAGTATAATTTACGATTGAAAGGCAACCCCTCGAAGGGAAAATCTAGAGAGTATTGCACTGAAATTGTTTAGGTCTTCTCTGACTGCCTTGCCACAACTTGAATTTTATTTTTCCTTTACTTTTGTTTTCTAGTGTTTATAGCTATGCGCTTTTCTCTATTTTTCTTTTCTTCATTTTATGTGCCACGGGAGTTAGGAACCAAATACATGATGTAATATTTTCGGGAGTTCATTTCTCTCAGATTAGTGGTTAAAAGGAAAAGCTAGAAAGTTGTGGGTCAATGATTCAGCCTGGCAAAGTGATTTTGTGGATGACGTGGAAAGAGAAGAATACAGGAATGTTTTCAGAAAAATTTGCTACTTTTGTGACTTCGGTAAACAGCCTCAACTTGAAGTGCCAAGCGCCCTAATCAAGCTCTTTGGTAATTATTCTATTCACAGAAACACACTATCTTTTTTTATATATATCCATAAGTTTTCGGGCCAGCATAAGTACACATCAACTATTCTCACAAAGCATACTACCTGACCATACAACATTTGGATGTAGGAAATTAATTCTTAGATAGGTGGTTTCTTAGCTTCCCAAGACTTTATAGATCATTAGGATAACCTATGATGGTTCACACAAACAATATCAATTTATATGGGAGAACTTTTTCTTTAAAGAAGGAAATCAGAGCTGTGCTCCACTATACTCGAGGTAACCACGCCCATCCCTAGGTCTGGCATCGAGAGACATTGAAGGAATGAAAACATGGAAAACGTCTACAAATTAATGTCACAGATGAATTTCGAATATGAGATCTTGATGAGAGCACACCTTCGAAACTCACGCCTTCAACCACTTGTGCCACCCCTTGGGGACATATGGGAAAACTTTTTTGTAATCCCTTTTAAGTGACATCTTGTCCCTTGGTCTGTGTATTGGCACTTTTGGTGCCATTTTCCATTCTGATGAAGGTGTTTGGTTTGTTTTCTTTTTTTGTTTTTTTTAATAAGAAACCATTTCATTATAGATATAAAATTACAGTGGGGGCATATAGCCAATTAAAAATGGAAATCCAACTGTTAATGGGGATATCAAAGTTATAATAATGAAAAATGGGAGAGAAGGTGTTTGGTTTGATTCTTATCTAAAAAATGTGGACTTAGTCTTTTTTTCTATATCCGTGAGTGTCCAAACCAACTTATATGCACCTTGATTAATCTCATGGAAATCCTAAAAAACTAATTCTTAAGGCCCCGTCTGATAACCATTCTGTTTTTTGTTTTTTGTTTATGAAATTTAAGGCTATTTCTATTCAAATTTCCTACCATGTGCTCCATCTTTCCTACAATGTATCCATCATTCCTAAAGAAAGTAGGAGAATATTAACCAAATTTAAAAAACATAAACAAGTTTTTGGAAGCTACTTTTTTTTGTTTACAAATTTTGGTTTTGCTTATTAAAATATAGGTAAGATGTAGATATCCAAATAAGGAAAAATGTATAGTAAGGTAGTTGTTGTAGGCTTAAATTTCATAAACAGAAAACGAAAAAAGAAATGGTTATCAAACGGGGCCTAAATGATTGTCATGATTTTTTTTAACCTAGGAGATCGGAGTTTCGTTCCACTATACCTAGGGTAACCACGCCCGTCCCTAGGACAGGCACCGGGAAACATTGAAGGAATGGAGACACGAGAGGTATCTACAAAATAATATCACAGGTAAGTCTAGAACTTGAGACCTTAAGGGGAGTACACCTTCAAAGTCCATGCCTTCGACTACTTTCGACTATAGTGCCACCTCCTGAGAACAAGTGACTACCATGAATTGAACTCATTCTCGCTTAGTTTCTCACTCTTTTGAGTGCGTGCTTAACATGTGGACCTAAACTAGTGTCACTAGTCAGCATCTCAATTTTCAACATGTGAATGTCATTCCTTTCATAATAATATGCAGTGTTTTAAAAGGCGTGCCTGGCCTCAAGTCCCACCTTTTGTGCCTCGCTTGTCCCAGGAGAAGCGCGTATAATAAGGTGCGCACCTTATGGCGCTTTACGTGAAGCCTCGGGCGCCAAAAGACGCGCGCCTCGTGGGCTTTTTAATTTTCCTTTGCATTTTTTGTATTTCAGATCCCCTTACTAGGTCATTCAAAGCACGTGAAGGTTGATAGTTGAATATTATGTATGTTTTATATATTATTCTTGCTTAAAACTTCATTTATGTCCATGTAAAGTGTTTTTATGGTGTATACACGCGCGCGCACACACACACATATATAAAGTGTTTTTTCATATAATTCGCCTTAAGTTAAAAAAAAAAAAAAAAAAAAAAAAAAAAACCCTAGCTTTTGGGTGCGCCTTGCGCCTCAGGCTCCAGAGGGCCATTGCGCTTTTTAAACACTGATAATATGGAAGAAAAGAAAACAGATCTGGAAACATGAACATAAATAAAGGATGAGTAATCGATGTCATTTCCAAATTACTTTTTTATTTTGGATAGGAACAAAACAATATCATCTAGTTTTGTAATATCCCAATGTCTAGGTGTGCGAAGTTTCCATTTAAACAAAACGCATTACCTCACATTATAGTTAAAAACACAATTTTGGCAATGAAGGTTCAGATCGTCAAGATCCAAACTTAAATCATGATGATTCGAGTTTGTCAGTAACTTGCCTTAAAATTTAATTTGTAAAGAAACACTAGCTCGATTTCATTTTTTTCAGCTTTCTAGAAAATGGAGACGGGTCAGGAAGGTTAAAATGAATTATTACAAATTTACTATTCGGCCAGCTCGCTCGCACCTCAGCTATTCTCATATAACAACCCACTTGACCCTATAATATTTGGATGTCAAGGAAATCCATGGGAAATAAATTCCTAAATGGGTCACCATAGATTGAACCCACAATCTTTTGGTTTCCCAAAGTCCAACCCATGATGGTTGACAAGATGAGTCTCTCTCTTCTTCTTATTGTTTTCTAGTGTGTGTGGATGGGGATGGGGGTTATACCTTCTGTGAATCACTCTGAAACCTGCGGAAAATGTTTAGCAGCTCTTCCCTTCTTAGCTCATCATCATAGTTTTTTCGCTTTACCGAATCAAGTAAAACCTACAAAAAAGACACAAAATTCTCAAGAAACAATATAATACAAAGGTATTGCAGAATTTCTATTAAAAAAAAAGTGTTTTACCTCGTATGCATTTTGAAGTTTTTTAAATGCTTCTGCAGCCTTTTCATTGCCCATATTTTTATCAGGATGGACCAACATTGCCTGATAACCAAATTATACAAACTCATTCAACAAAACTAGATATATACCATTACCACTTCTGCAGATAATCAATATAGTGTTTCAAAAAACATGTAACCAAGAAATGAAATGAGTTACCACAAATAAATAGAAGTGATATTTTCTTCCATTAAACAATACAAAATGCAGTGTTTTATTACTATTATTTATTTGTGTTTTTTATTTATATCTGTGAATGTTTTGATCAACTTACAAGTACCTCAGCTATTTTCACAACCATAGGGCAACCTGTGGATGTCGAAAAACCCAAAAGAAATTAATTCTTAGGTACGTGGCCATCATGGATAGAACCCGTAACTTTTTGGTTCTCCAAGACCCTCTTGACCACTGGGTCAATCCATGATAGTTAAAATGAAGTGTTAACAATAACAGAAGGTCACCAACATAACAAACAACTAATATGCAATCCAAAAGAAAAATACATGAGACAGAGCACAGAGCATAATGAAAACGACTATATGAACGGTGAAAAGATTGTGCAAACTGTAGCAACATTAATACAGAATTTCACCTTTTTTCTGTACTCCTTTTTGAGCAGAGAAGGATCTATATTCTCATATCGAGACAATCCTAAAACTGAATAGTGATCTGTACAATTCAGCAAACGGAGGACTTCATCTTCAGAAGATATCTCTGAATCAGCTCCACTGGTCGAAGGTATACCTTGACTGCGATCAGCAGCAAGACCTGCACTAAATTCAGAAGATGATGCTTGCGTAGGATCGTCATGAAAGAAGGCAGGCTGATCTTGCATCCCAGCTGTATGGTCAGAATATCTGTTTGATCTCCTATGCTCCATGTTGTTCTTTAGGAAATAAATCAGAGCATCACTTGAAATAAATGATAAATTCAGGCCCAAAAGCAAACCAAGCCATCCAGTGTATGCCCATCCACAATATACTGAATACAAAGTCGTGATAAAAAGTGCAATTCGTTCGCGGCTCAATATAAATGCCAATCCTGAAATTTGCAATGCAACACCTCGATGAATGAGCCTTGACACGATGTTAGCATAAATTGACAAATTGTGCATGTTCTGAAGGTAAAGAAATTACCTCCAAGAGATATGATCATTATTGTTGTCCAAAAGTTTCCGTAAAACCAAAGGAAAGCTGCTCCAGAGATGGCGATGACCAAAATTGAAAAGGCAAACCCAACAAAAATACCAAGGGTAGCAGCTATTGCCTGGTTAGATTTCATAAGATTATTTACCACGAGACTATGTAAAACAAAGGCAGCACACTGAAGAAAAAGAAAATAATATAATAAAAATAAATAAATAAAACTTCTGATTATCTAAGAAGCCATGCATAGACAGGGACAAAGGCAACAAAACAAAGACGATAGATTCTATCACACTGAACACTAAATCCAGCTATCTCAATAGTCTTGTTTTTTTGTAAAAAGATGAATAGTCAATATTATACCAACATCATTGTGTATCAAAATTGAGCAAAAAACAATCCAGTTTAAAATACTGCACCAGTTGGGAACTTTATCATAGATTCATAAATATACGCAGAAGAAACAGAAAGAGCTAATAACTCATTTGGTTTTTTAGATGAATAACTGAACTCCCATTGAGAACAAACGAAAGATTACAAAGGGCATACAAAAAGAATTATGGACCAAAAGAGTCTCAACCAAAACAAAAAAAAGAGCTCCAGTCAAGCAAACTAAACTAAGATTTAAGGATGGTTACAAAAAGACATACATGGAAGCCCCAAAAAAACATGAAACCTAACAAGACCACACATCCTCTTAGATCTCCAAACACATTTAAAGATTATTATTTCTCTCACCCCAAAAGCCTCACAGAAATTATGAAACTCCCCGTACAGCCACATCACATTGCTTATCTCCTGTTATGAAACTATACTGAGCCCCATGCTTCACCTGGTACTCTTCTATATAACATCAACTACATGCTTTGACTAAAAACTTGGTGATTTAATTCTTTTGAATATCATAAGACAATTTTGCTACTGGAGACATTCTCTAAAAAAACCATATTGATTCTTCAAGATACTAAATAAAATAGGAAGTAGAAGAAAATCAATAGTTTAAAAAAACAAATAAATAACAGGAATTAACACATATGCAAGAATATTGCAAGAGCTTACCAAGACAACAAGGAATTTTAGAATTCCAACCATTGCTATTGTTGAAAAAATGGAGAACCATATAACTGAGAAGAAGGATGTTGTCCCCATACGTACAAAGGAATCTATGCCCCTTAGGGCACAGTCCAACCATACAATTGATAAGAGAAGCATTATGTTCCCCAAATGCATCATCCACTTTAGAGCAACGGGATATGCCTTCTTAATCCTTTTTCCAACATAGTCACTTGTGTTAAGTAAATTGTTCTTCATAGAAGTAAACAGAGGTCTCTGATGCTCCAGCAACACGTGGGCTGCTTCAAATATTGATGACATAGATTCCACAAAGCTTTTCACCAAGACATTATCTGAAAATTTTAGATTATCCATCACACTTCTGATGTGTTCTCTATTCAAAAAGCAGCTGAAATTGCAATCTAAATGGACCCTCTCTCTATCACCAGTAGACCCCTTGTCTTGTTCTCCTATACCAGAACCCTCGTTATTTCCATTGCAGTTCCCAAATTCTTTTGGGGAAAATGCTGGCTTGTCTGAAGTGTGAAGTTCTTCCATTCCTTGTTTTTCTTTACTCGAGGACTTTGAAGATTTCTTTACATTCTTTATGCCCTCACCGGAGTCCCTATTCACCATGCCTTCCTCAGAGGATCTACTATGCTGGTTGTCATTTGGTAGTTCCTCACCTGGAAATACTTTTATCTCTCGTGCTCTTCCCTGTCCCTTTGACTGCAAGTCTGAACCTCTCTTTTTACTGTTTGATGCATGGCGCTCTGACCCTGTTTTCTGTTGATTACCCTTACGAGCCATTTAATAGTAAATTTAAGGTTCAATTCAAGAGGTATTTAATTGAACCATTTCTAGTGGCAATAGGTTGAGAGCAAGCAAGCAGGATAATGTGCAAGGGCTATAGCCTGTAGAGAGAAAAGTAAAGAGAGAGCTGAATTCTTTTCCATAACTAAAGTAACAAATGTGTCATTTGGAAAAAAATAGAGAAAAATGGAGAGGGCTGGAAAACTTTTAAAATAGAGAAACATTATGTAAACATTCATAACCTGTGTTGTTAAAGGCATAATGTGCACTGGATGATGTGGTTTCACTACAATACACCAAAGCTCGCGCCCTTTTCCCTTTCAATGTCGGTAGGTTACATGTTATATAGTAAGTTGGTATGGGCGTAATCTTTGCATGACTAGACCTATACATTATTTTGTACTTTAGATTTTATGACCAATTGTCTAATCATACAAAAACTTGTAGTAATTCATCTTGTGGGTAAAGATTTGCACAACGTTTGATCGTTTAGCATAGTGCCATGAACCACAAAGAAAGACGATGGAGTCTAGGACTACCCCTTAACCAGAGTGAAGTAGAATCAATGAAGTGCATGCTCAATGAAGTAGAGTCATCCAAATGCAAAAAGAAAAAGATTCGAGTCAACTAATACAAAAACAACAAAAATTGATCGATGATGTATAACCTTAATTCAAGAACAAAGCTAATTTCACATATACACCCACGAGCACCAACTATACAACGATTGCCTAAAGCTATTCAACAATTACATTTTTCCGACTATATTGACTCTTTTTTTTTTAATCCGAATAGCCGATTCCAGAAATACTAGGTACAAGTCAATAAGAAAGCAAAATTCAAAGAAAGCTCCATACAGAACCACATAGAAAAAAGCGTTACTTACGATGCTAGGCAGAAAGAATCGAAAAACACACATAAACAAGAGAAACAAAACCTGAAATCGCAGCTTCTACGACATTGAAGTAGGCCAAAGCAAGTGAGCAACAAAGCAGGAAGCGAACGAAAACCCTAACGACGAAAATTGGAGAAGAGCATGGAAATCGAAAATCGGAGTCAAGATCTTCGGGAACTGAGCTTCTTGTGATGTCAAGGAAGTGGAGGCGGCGGCGGAGAAGAGCTGTGGGGTTGGGGAGCGATGGCGGTGCGGCGGCCGGAGATGAGTACGGCGAGAGGGGGGAAAGCCGTAGGGCCCGTAATGGGTGTTTGGATGAAATGAGTCGCGATTCCAATTGCTGCGTTGAAAACACGACGCAACAATACGCTATGCCATTATCAGCTACAAGCATTAGGATTTGGGAAATCAGCTTCCCCAATCAAAATGGAAATTAGATCAGTTAATATTTTTCTAATAATACGTGATATGTCACGTGACGGGATAATAATATTTTGACTTTGTGTTATAATCTTATAGTACTAAATGTTAACACGGTTTCATGAAAATCTCATATTAATTTTTAAGATTGAATATGTGATTATCGAATTAGATTTAATTACGACTAACTAATGAAATCAACATAAAAAAAAGTTTTAATTTTTGAATTGTAATCTACTACTTATATATATATAGTCGTTCTTTCAATATAAACAACATAGACTAATGTTAATAAAAGCATAATTGCTCTGTACAAAAAAAAGCATAATTTAATTAATGATAATATATATATAGCAAAAATTAAAATAAACTAAGTGACTTTAGGTCATTGCATTTTTTTAAATAAAAAATAATAAACTCTCCGGTTTTGCATACAAAATATTTAGATAGAAACAATGGGGCTTCGCATAAAAAATATTTAGATTGGAAAAAAAACTTACTTTTTTAACTTAATGATTGAGTTATTGGTTTCAAATTTTTACTAATAAAAGTACATCAATGCTACTCAATATATATATATATATATATATATATATATATATATATATATATATATAATAATAAAAAAGTACATCAATTATAATCTAAAAAAAACATCAATAAATTCTCATGCCTCGTCATGAGTCCAGCATTCCCCTAATTTTTTCTAAAAAAAAAAAAACATTCCCCTAATTTTAATTGAACTAAAAAAATATATTACATTTTTTTAATAAAAAAAAAAAGGAAGTGAATATTTTCGAGTTCATTATATTTTAATCATGAATATATTCGAATTTGGTGTTTTAGCACGTATTGATTTTTTGTTGGCAAAAGGCTTATTGAAGAAAAAAATTTGGGAATTTTAACTATTAACATTAGTCTAAATATGCAATAAAAACACGGAATGAGTCGGTGAATTTCATTGTTTGGTTATATACCAGTTTAATAAAGTCGCAGGTAAACCTAAACCCTTTTATATATGCAATAAAAGCTCAGTTAAAATAACATGAAATAGTGTCTACAATCAAAATTTTATGAAATTTGTTTCTCAAAAAAAAAAGTTATGAAATTTAAATTTCGTGTATTAAAAAACATACCCAAATTCGATTCAGGTAAAAAAAAATTCTAAAAGATTGGTGTAATAAAACGGTTAAATTTAGTAATAAACTAAATTAATAATTGGTGTAAAAAATTAGATCAGGCTATATATCATGTGATAATAGTCAAGGTACGCGCAAACTGATCTAGATAATCACAAATATCAAAAAAATAAATAAATAAAAATAACATTGAAGGGAAATATTGTATTACTAAATGAAATTATGGATAAAGAATCCAATGAAGTTGTAGGGAAATTGTTTTAGTTCTATGTAAACCTTTACATCTAACGTGACTGTGGGACCAAAATTTACTAATTACAGGCTCAAAATCAAGCATAACTTTTAAAAACTATTCAGCCACTTAATCATTTTTCCTATTACAACTTGGAGAAAATTCTCTAGTACTTCCAGAAATGCCATATTCCCTTTGAGAATATAAACTATTCTCTTTTTTTGTTTGCTGAAAGAATATAGCAGAATTCTGATTTTAAAAAAAAAACAAACAAAAACAAAAGAAAGAATATAGCAAATTCGACAGCTAAAATCGTATATTTTTGTAAATAAAATAGTGGAAGCAAATTTGTTCATGAGAAATTTTTAGCGTAGGATCGATGCATACCTATATGTTGGACATATTTATTTTTATTTATTATTATTTTGTTTTTTTAGTTTGGGGAAGAGACTACAAATACCAAATTCAGGGATCAAACCCGTGAAAATGGATTGACACAAAATCAGATAACCAATCAAAGCCACCGACCTAAGTATTATTATTTTGTTTTTTAGTTAAAGTAAAGCAGGATGAGTCAAATTGAGTCATATTAGCGGGCATCACTATTTAAGTAATGTCTCTTTATTTAATGTGCACCTATGAATTAAGAACATGAATTCAACTGTAAAAAAAAAAAAAAAAAAAAAAAAATCATGAGTTTAATATCTTACCGTTGAAAAAAAATAGTTGCTGAAAGAAATTTTTGTCAATGAAGCAAACACGAACATATATCTAAATATGCCAAACATGAGCAGTTGTTCAGCGGCATTAGTGTCTGCCCAATGACCAGAGGTTTTGAGTTCGAGTCCCCCACCCCCAATTGTTGTAATCTAAAAAAAAAAAGTTCAATTTATAAAATTAATATTTGATTCTCATTTTATTTGAAAACTCCAGTAAAATCGACGTTTCAAGTTTTTTTTTTCAAACCTTAAGAAAACAATTACTTGAAAGTCCGTATTTCAATGGGGAAAATACATTTTTAGTTCTTAAATTTAGAGTCTAATTTCAATTTTAGTCATATACTTTAAAATTAATTATTTTTACATATAATATTTTAATAATTTCACTTTTTAGTCATGAAATAACAAAATTATTGGTTACATAATATAACGTCGACTCAAGTGAATTTAATTTTTAAAAGAAAATAAATATAAAACTAAACTAAAAATAAGGATTATTGAAATATCTAAGAATAAATTTGTTTAATTTTGAAATATATGAAAAAAAAATTAAAACTAGATTAGAGTTGAGAGCAGATGCTGCTGTAGCGCATTTAAAGTGTAGAGTAAAACTGGGCCTTTGGGCTTTAACCATTGGGCCTGTTTGGGGAAAAGCCCAAGTGTAAGCGTACACAGAGATTCGACACGACACGACGACAGCAAAAATCGAAGGGTACGATTCGTCGGGTGGCATTTCCCTTTCAAGATTTCAAATTATTTGCTTTATGTTTTATTTTTTATTTTCTCCATCTAAAAAATGATTGGTTTCCTCATTTAGTTACCCTATTATTGTTTTACTCATTAACCCATCCCTTCCACTTTCCCTTCATGATTTGCCATTCTCATTATTTGTTATTTCATCCCTTTATTTATTGATCCGTCACTTCTATCTCCAATCCTCGTCTTCTTCTTGTTCTTCGCTTTTTGTTGCTTCTTTTCATGGTTTCCTCTCGTTTTAAATACACACAATTTTGGATGGATCTTGTTTTGGAAAAATCTTAAATTATAAATTTATTTATTGTGGAAAAAGAAATAGGGTTTAGCCATCTTGGTTTGAAAACTTAAAATCTAGTTGAAAGAAGAAAAAAAATATCATTATAAATTGAAAAATTAGAATTCAATATCGATAATTTGGTGAAATTTTATAACAAGTACTTTCTATTTATCTCTAATTATCTATCTATGGAAGGTGTGGATAATGTACTAGTTGATTGTGCGTATCAATAATGATTAAAAAAAAAAAAAGGGTTGTGTTTGATAAATATTTGATTTTTTGTTTTTAATTTTACAAATTTAAGCTTATTTTAACCTAAGTTTCCAACAACGTGCTCTATTTTTCTTACCATATATCCATTTTTCTTTGAGTAAGTAGGTGAGTGCTAACCATATTTAAAAAACAACAACAAATTTTTATAAGCTATTTTTTTTGTTCCCAAATTTTAGTTTGGTTTCTTAAAATATATGTAATATGTAGATATCCGACTAAGAAAAAACATGTAGTAAGATAGTTGATGTAGGTTTAATTTTCAAAAACTAAAAATAAAATGGTTACAAACCGAATTTAATTGTGTGAGTTTAGCTTATAACCTATTTCAAACGTGGGGATTGAGCTATAGTTTTTAAAATTTTATGTATTAAATTCCATTTTGTATAAATTCCACCGATTATTATAGCTGTTTTCAAATGAAAGGGAATTCAATGCTAACATTTATAATTTACCTTTGGAGAAATTATTGGATGAAACTTCATAATGTGGTTGGTAATTTTGTGTGGTTAAATATTAGGAGGGAAAATGATAGGGTTTCCCTTTTCAATTATGTTATTAGTAGGAGGGTCACGTAAGAACATTTTTTTTTAAAATTTATATTAAAGATTACTAAGATCAGACCTTTATTCTATGGTTGTCTCATTAAATAATTTATTCATATCATGACACAATTATAGATTAGCGATCTAGTAGTCGAAGTGAGCTTTAGAAAATCGATTATAAATTCAACATTTAACATCCAAATATTATAGGTTCAGGTACTATATTTCGTAATGTTAGTTGAGGTGCATACAAATTGACAATCATAGTTATTAAAGGAAAAAAATGTAAACTAGGTCATCTCAGCATGGATGTTATTATTATTATTATATTAATGACAACAAGTTGTATATATAACTGATAAAAACTTCATAAATAATATACTTAGAAAAAAAACCATGTAAATCGTGAATGTTTTAAAAGAATTGAGCTCCAAGTCACAATGTTCAGCTTGCTAATTCTTTTTTATTAAAACACAGTTTCAGGATGAGGAATTTTAATCATAGACCTAATTGTTGCGTTATCCTTTGTTTTTTAGTTGATTAAATTGGTGTTTTATTCTCTGAACTACACTAAGATTGACAACTTTGGTTTATGTTTCAAACACAAATATTGTACAAATTGACTAACCTTCTCATATATATAAAAGTTGTTTATTATTATTATTAAATTAACAAATGAAAAAGCATCTTAGAGGCTTAAAATTGAGTGCAAAACCCAGCAAAGCACGGCGGAGATATTGTATAAATGTATTGTTATTTGTAATATTATGTTTAAATAATGCATTTCTTGTAGTACTAAAAAAAAAAAATGCATTTCTTGTTTAAAAATGTTATTAGAACGCAGGCCAAGGCCAAGAATCGGCTGCGTGTTTGTTTGACTTTGACTCAATCTCACAGTTTTCGAAGACTGTGAAAAAATCTATATAAACATTAATTTAATTAAACACACCTAAGTTTCCACTTGTACCATATTTATGAATACAATATACAACAAGACAATTGGCCTTGGAGTTACCAACAAAACAGAATCATAATTCCAAAGTCCAAACATAATCATGTGATGCAACTTTTGCTACTCAAACAAGTGATGAGCCCAAGATTGAGTTGCAGTTTGTTCATTATAAAAAAATTCAATAATATATTATATGATTTTGAAGAAATATCAACTGTTGCAGCTTTGGTCTAAAATTTTAAGATATGTTGTAATTTTATGTATGAGTAGATTTTTAATTGAACCAATATTTTATTTTGGAAAAATAGACAGTAAGGCATGTGATGATACACATATTGGTATAACTATTTGTGTTATAATCAAAGTTTCATTGAAAATAGTGTTCTTTTGTTTCTACACTAATACATTTTAAAATCATTTGTGATTGCAAAAATGGGATCTAAGGTGAATACTGCACCACTGATTTAAGTTTATAGTTCAATTTGATAAATATTTAAAGGTTTGAACAAAAATGGATACAATCCACCTGAGCTAATTTATTGTTATTATTATGTATTTTTGTGCATATGGTCCTTTACTTTTGTTATGTGATTCCAGGTTTGGAGTTGTGCTGATTTTATTTTATTTCTTTTTAATTTTATAGTACATTAATAATATTTGGTTTGTAGAATTCGAACCGATAATTCTAAAAGTGGTAGATACGTGTAATACATAGTTTAACTCATAATATTATAAAGAAGGATTTGTTGAAAATGGTGAGACAAATATCGGTTGAATTATTATAACCAACCTGACCGTTTACATAAACGGAGGCTCAAACACACCTAAGTAATCGGATGAATCGACTAAATAGTTGGCTAAACTTGAAAGAGAAAAATCCAAAGAAATCTATATTCATATAATTTGTTATTAACTGCATCATATATTATTAAATCATTAGAAGAGTTGCAATAAAAAAAAAACAATTTTTGTTTTTAATAAAGAAAATTGTCAAATCAATTGTCACGATTCGACAGTGTTAAGCAATATGTATATTTCAAACGGATGGAAATAGTCATAAACACAATTTCAAAAAATAAAAAGCATACACATAAACATGACGTCACTAAGGCCCATTAAAACTACTTATGGGCTTTCAATGAAGCACCAAGCCCATTTGATTTATTTCTTCTCACTATATAATCCCAACATCTCCTTCTCATTTTTTCCCACATCCATTTCATACCAAAACAACCCAACTACTTTTTTACTTCTATTTCTCTCTTCTCTCATCCCACCAAAAAAAAAAAAAAAAAAAAATCCCATCCAATTTTCATCCTCTCCAAAAGGTCAACCACATCTCTGTCTTTATCTCAATTAATCTGTGATTAAGTTCACTAACTCATCACTAAAATGGTGTAATTAACTAAATTTGCAGGTGAAAATCAGACCGGGTTGGTCGCAGGCATGAACGAACCGAGCCAACCGAGTCAACCGCCATGGCAATCTCTTCAACAAGAAGAAAGGTTAAGAAGAAGAAGAAGAATTTCCTTTTGGGAAATAGTGGTTGATTTTTGTTGCTAGCTTTGGTGCTATCCTAACTGAGCTTTTATCTATATTTTTTTTAATTTTAATTTTTTTAAATTTTAAAGGGTTTTTTTGAGATGGAGTTCTTCTTGACCTTGTAAGACCTTTTCTTGACCTTGTAAGACCCAACAGTATAGCCCTTCTTTCTACCTCCCATTCAAATTCATGCTCTATTTTGGGGTATACCCATGTAGAGTTTGAGTACAATCTTTCCCTATTTCCACCCAACTCATCTTCTCCTTCCTTGTCTATCCCTCTTGAGCTTTGTGTAATTTCATTTTATTAAATTAAATAAAAAAAATTCTCATTTCCAATATTCATTCATTCCACCCACCATCACAAGACACGTGAATATAGCTCAACCGACATAAGTGTGTATGGGACGTGACCCAATCCAATTAATGGAAGAAGTTTTAATTTTTGTCATAATTTTGTTGTTTATTTTTTGTTATCCTAGAAAGAAAGAAATGAGTTGGTGTTTGTAGTTTGTGTTGAAATTGAAATGTGGGGTTGTGGTTGCAGAGGATCAGATTTCAGTTTTGGGTTGGCTTTTGTTTTGTTTTGTTTTTGATGATGTTTTTTTTTTTCTGAAAAAAAATAATAATAAAAACAGAGAATAATAAATATTCTCTGAGAATCAGAGGCCAAGGAAGTGAGAGGTCTGAGAAGGAGAGTTGGTATGGTAATTGCAAATACCCTCCTTTCAACTCGTGACTGCTCAAATCCTTCATCTTTTTTTATTTTAACTTTTTTATTGGTACATTCAAATTCTCGGTTGGAAGAGTCCAACCTACGATAATAATGAACTAATTTAAATCGTTTGTCAACAAGAGTAATAGCTCGATGTTATCAATATATCAATATAGAAGAATTTATGAATTCTATTTCCCATCCCGAATTGTTGAACTAAAAAAAACTGCTTTAGCTATGCTTCACAAATCTTTCCTCTTTTAGTTTTAATAATATTTCCTACTTGACTTAAGTGTTATTTCAATCTAGCTTAAAATTTAAGGAGTATTTGATTCAAATTGTGATATATTTGCCAATCAATACATATACTTTTCTTCAAAAAAAAAAAAAAAAATCAATACATATACAACCAAACTCAAATTTTCGATCATCAATAAATCTAAAAGATTAGGTTGATAAGTTTTTTTTAGACCAATCAAATTGATAAGTTCAAGTAATTAATTTAATTATATCAATATTTTATTAATCCTCTTTTCACTTGTGAATTTAGAAATGAGAAGAATTGACTCTGAATATATAATTTATAAGTAAATAATAATGTAGTGAGGATACCTAAGTTTGAACGCATGGTTTACTCGACTGATACATTAAATTATCAATTTACTTGAAATTTTGGGTTAATTTGCTATTTAACATGGTATGAGAGTTCAAAATTTGAAATTTAAATTTGAAATTTGATTGAGAAATGATAAATGAAAAACAAAAAACACACACACACATGTTTGAGCATCTCACATTTTGTTTGTATTTTTAGTCATTCTTTACTGTACTATTCTTTTTGCAACTCACTTCCAACCATAGAAATTCGAAAAAAAAAAAAAAAGTAAATTACGAAATAAAAAAATTATGGTGAACAATAAAATCAGCTACCAAAAATAGATGCAACAAGTCCTTTACTACACATTTCATGCCTCTCCTGTAAACAGGATATTCATATTGTATTTAGTATTCAACCCTCAGCTGGGAAAAGTGCCCATGTGGGACAAACTGTGACAATATTCCCTCTCCTTTTCTTTTTAGTCCCTTTTCCCTAATAGTCAAACCTCTACTTTGACTTATTATATTATCAAAATATACATATAAGTTTCAAGAATATATATAATTCATGTATACTCAATACATTACTGAGATATATGGAAAATGAGAATGAAAACAGTTATTAAATGACGAGAATTTGGAAAAAAATATTGAGAAAAATAATTATTATTCATGTTTAAGGTGAAGACAATAAAAATAATTAGTATATAGAATAAAAAATGATTATAAGAAAAATTAAATTTTGTTATTGAAAAATTAAATTATGGGGGAATGATTGGAGGGTACATAAATGGGTAGGAGAATCATTCTTCTCCCCCAAACATTCTTGGATGTAGTTTTTTTTAATAGATATTTATTATTGTTCCAATCAATTTGCACGCATCTTAACTAATGTTAAGAAACATACCACGTGACCCTACACCATTTGAATGATATGAAAATCGGTAAGAAATTAAGTCATAATTACTATTAACTAGATGATTACCATGGGCTTTGATTTTGCTCTTTGAAAAGGAACATCGACCCGAACCCATCACTCTTAATCCCTACAATTTTGTTGACCATTATTAGAGTTAAGAAAATAAAAGTGGTTTAAAAAGGATAAAAATCTATGAATAATACTTACCTAAGGGTGGTACTTACCTCCCCTTAAAACTACATATTTTTATTTTTTTTTATATATATTTCTATCTCTACTTTAACCTTCCTCTCTCTATCAATTAAAATCAATTTTTTGTTAAAATAATAAAAATATGTGATTATAAGGTGGGAATGTATTTCCAAATATATTGCTCAAATTTTATTTAATATAAAAAATTATGAGCGATTATAATAAAAAAAAACTGTTAAAAGAGATCATAAATGATTAAAGCATACCATTTTCGTTTGATATTAGAAGTTTGCAAGTGGTGTGACATAATCATGAATGTGACAATGTTTATGAAATTTTATGGACATGGTTTTAACTGATCACTCTTCAACCCCTCAAAACACCCCTATCAATTCAAACAACCACTGATGTTTATATGTTTGCCTTTTCCAAATATGTAGTTACTTTCTCTCAGCCTTACAATTAAATTAACTTTTAGTTAAAAAGATGACTTTTTGGTGGCAGCTGAGTATGTTTAAAGTCAATGCCAATAATTATTGGCTCATGTGAGTCACTGCCCTCAAAATGTTAGTTAGAGTTTTTGGTTTTCGGTAGCACACATGAAACAATAGTAAATTGTTTTTTTTTTTGAAGGACAAATTATTAATTATTATGACTTCAACCCCTTATACAAAATTAACCCCCCCCCCCCCAAATAAATAAAGAAAGAAAATTCAATTTGTAATTTATTTAAGTTTTAGTCATAAAATGTTTCCCACTATTTAAATCATTATTGAATTCTTAACTTTTCTAAACCAATTAATTATTTTAGAAACCTAAAACCTGGTCAAGTTACCCATTAGTGCCTACACATTTTGAGCTTAGCTTCAATTTGAACCCTATTATAGGACAAGCTATTATATGATATTCTTGGTGAAACTTTTGAATATTGATAATTAATTATTTTCTTTTCTCTCCCACAAAAGGAGCTTGTTTACATGAGAAGTTTAATACTAATTAGTAAAAAAAAAATATTGGAAGAAAATTATTCAAAGAGAATAGAAGATTTTTTTTTTAATTACTTTTATTAAAGAGTGTTTGGATCAACTTACCATGTCAAAAAGAGTAAAGTTCCAATAACATTTTATATGACCAAATAATTCAAATGTTACATATTCGAATTCTCAATTATCGTCAAATAAAAAGGCGAGAGATCAATTTAGTTGATTATACTCACGGTACAACTACATAATCATAATAAATTAACTCATTATCTCTCGATTCTTCGAAAAAAAATTCTTCACGAAACAAAATCTTTCATGAACTTTAAAAAAAAAGTAAATAGAATGACCTAAAGAAAAAAGGATGAGTATGATAATGGTAGTTGATAAAACATTTTATATAAATATTATGGACATTCATTTCAAAACCAACTTTTTAGATCTCCACATGAGATCTCAATTTTATTTTTATTGAATAAAATGATATCATATTATATAGTATAAATATTCATCTCAAACTCTATAATAATAAGAGGGAGTAGTCCATTTTTGTTATAACTATGATATGTATACTTTTTTTGGATGGAGAATTCTAACAAAATATACCCTAAAATTTAGTAAGGGTAAGATAGTGAAAAAAAAGGAGAGGAGAGGAGTGTGGTAAAAAAGAGGGGGGTAAAAATGGGAAATAAGGAGAGGGGGGGTGTTTGGTAAAGCTGCAAAAGAGGGGGTTGTGGCAGATAATGATTATGTTGGAGGAAGTGGGGTTGGAAAAAGGTAAATTCCTTTGAAAAAATTGTCTTCAAGTGATGTGTATAATAATAAAATTGCAAGATGAATAATAATATTAATGGAGAATGGAATTAATGGCACTGCGTTCTGCACTCTCGCAGGGCGTCGTGACAACAATAAAGTTACACACATTTTAATTCTACCACTTTCATCATTTCGTTTCTCAATCATATCAACTAAAAACAAACCTCCATTCCCACCTTTCAAAATATAGATATTTTTTTTTCTTTTTTTTAATTTATCTGTTTCATATTGGGTAATGAATCTCCGTTTAGAAAGAGAATGAACTAATTAGTGGAAAAAAAAGTTCCTGCAAGTTAAACGGAGTCGGAAAAGGTAGTCTCCATCATTTTTTAATTTTTAATTTTTTTTTATCAATTTAATCTTTATATATTTATATTTGTAAATAATTAACTATTTAATTGAAAATTTTGTGTATCTTACGAGAAAAATTAACTACTTAAAAATATTATTTTAAAAAATAAGTTGTAAAAATTAAGGTAGAGTGAGAAATAAATGAAATGAGAAAAAAAAAACTGCATGTTAAGAATCCTACGTGATCTCCACAAAAGATAGTGAATTTTGTGGAAATGAGGATTGATTTTGGTGGCAAAGATAGAGAGGAAAAAGTCATTTCTCGATTCCACTCTACTTTATGTACACCTTGGAATTTTGTGCATCTCAATGTGGTCCCCACAGGCATCTTATTATCACTTTTTTTTTTTGTTTGCAAATTAGTTTATAATCATCTCAATTATTTTTATAGGATCAATTGTCTGATATGGGTGGAAATGAATTAATACCAAATCAGATAATCAATCACGTTACCAACTCGTATCTAACTGCATTCACATACAATTGAAACCGAAAATTAATTGGTTACCATGTTACTTATGATATTACTATCTATTCATTTTGGCTATTGAGATGACTCTCACTAATATACTCAATAAGCTGTTTTTCATGATATAATTTATATTTGATTATATACTATTTTTGTAATATTGATAAGATGTATTTTGTTAATATATCTAATTGTCAATAGGATGAGAGAGGTCCCCAACACAACATGAAGTCAATGTTTTTTCTTTTTCTTTTTCTTTTTCCCTAATAAAGAACAACATTGGAGAGTTGAAGAGAATATACTTTTTCATTAAGAAATTTATGTCAATTATTATTGCGTTAAATCGATTCTCACAACATGAAATCAATATTGAATAAAAAAAGTCATCAAGAGGGCCACCACCAAGTGACATCAAGGCAATGCGATGTTTTCTTTCTTTTTTTAATTTTAGGATTTTAATCCTATGTATGGATCTCCTAATATCTCAAAAAATTTCGATAATAAAAGAGAAATGTGTGTTTAGTCTCATATGTTTATTGCTCATTGATAAAATATAGAACTAATTTATTTTATTTCGATCTCTTAATTTTGAAGTTGGTTTCATTTAATCTTTGATTTTTTTTATTCTTGAACATCAAAAAAATAATAATAAAATTCAACTATAATTTGTAGAGGTGTTTTTTTTGTACTCTTCACTCGTATAACCCCGAAGGAATCAATTTATTATTATTATTTATAAGTTTAAGTGTTAAAATTAGAATTGAGAATGTTGATGGTATGTCAGCTTCATTGTTAAATTAATATGTAACTCTAATTTATTTGAGAGTATTAATGTTTTTTTTATAAGTTTTGTGGTCCATTCTATAATTTATATATATATTTTTTAAAAAACTTAATATAAAAAGGCATTATTACTCTTTCGTAATAAAAGAGCCAAATATCGATTTCTATGGTCGAATCTATGACGGCAGAGTTGAATTAGATTAACACGAGTGGAGATAACTAACCATACCACCATTCCATTCGAAAACTCAAAATTTGTATATGAAAATGTATTTTTAGCCAATATTTTATTATGGGCAAATTTACAACTATTTAGGCTAAAATCCATAATTATCGCAAAAAGGCCATTTTTTGCCCTTTACTTCTGCCTATTTTCTGCGTTTACATTAAACTTTCTTCTCCATGATTCCTCTAAAAGGAAATCCCTTTTCGTTTTAGCCTTTTATTTTTCCACACCCACTTGCCAAATGTTACTTTCATATTCCAATGCTTTCTTTAAATTCCTTATCTATTTTTTAGTTCAAAAACTTGGGTAGAATTTCAAACATCTAACTATTTTATTTTATTAATCTAAAAAAAAAAACTATTTTATTTTATTTTTATAAACAAAAATGTGCTTCCAATATATGAAATGACATTTCCCTGTTTTAAAATCTTGAAGTCTTTTTTAGTTCAACAATATATGAAATGACAAAGCATGTAACCTTTAAAGTTCATAGAACATATTTGAACATTAATCAGTTGAGAGAAGTTGAACCTTGTAGGTGTTCATGATAATTCGAAATTTTCATAGAGTCCGTAATTGAATTACTTCATTTGTTTTGTGGTCATAACAAATTTATAGATATCTTGAGATTCCCAACATCTTAAGAGTTTCATACGAGAGTCATTTGAATGCTCTTCTACAATATGTTTTTAAGATACCAATTACCCATATATCGAGCATCCTTAAATTACGTATTTTTTCTTTACAATTTTCTTTATATATTGTTTTTCAACAATTTTCTTTTATTTGTTTTCACATTTTGCAATTTATAACTCAAAATAAATAATGTATTTTTTTAAGTATAATCAAATATGCATGTAATAAAAACTAATTAATTATATTTATTAGTAAAGTTTTCTTTTTTTGAAGAAATATTTATTAGTAAAGTTTGTTATAAGATAAATTTATATTGATATTTCGATTTTGATTTTTTTTGAAGTGTAAGGTTATTTCAATACATCTTTCTAATAGTTTCTCACGGTTATGGGATGTTTGGTTGTAGAGTAAAAATTTTGCACATGGTATGGTATGATAAATATTTTGTAGGAATGTTAATTTTTAAAACCTGCCGCATGGGGTTTTTTTTTTTTTTTTTTTTAAATTTTTTATTTTAATGAAACTTGACCTATTTATTTCTTTTTTCTCCTTACAGCTAGATTTGAGATGGTGCAGAGCTTAATTTTCTATGTGATTTTCAATTTCATTTCTAATCCTACGACTTATCCTAGTACCACAGTCTAGGAATAGATCAATATTATCTCTAAATTTAGAGGAGTAAAACTTTAAGTTCCTCGATGATCGAAAAAAAAAGGAACAAAATTGATATAGTAAAGAACAAGAGGAGGATTTTGTGTAAGTTGGGTTAAATGGGCTATATATTAAATGGGCGGAGAACCCAAATGTCCGTGTAGTAGAGCCCACCATAAAATTGTAGCGCACGACTACGTCTGGGCCCATTGGAGGCCCATTTATGGACCACTGCTTTTTAAACAACTGTTTCGTAATATTTTGAGAAAAATTCATTTTTTTACCAATAAATTCGTCAAATTTTGCATTATACATGTGCCTTATTATTCTTTAAAAGCATATGAAATACTTAGAATTTTTGTAAAAAATAAATTCTAGATAAATTTTTTAATCGTCTAATTGTAATTATAATAATCTTTTAGAAATATTTGATTCATAATAGAATTTTGAGCGTTTCTTTCTTTTACATATTTTATTTTCTCTCGATTGAAAATTATTTGATGCATTAATTAAGTAGACTGATTGAAAATTATAAGTTATATCGAAGATTATACTTAGTGAAAATTATTTGTGGGATTAATTGAAGATTAATTTGTATTATTGATCGAGACTTATGCAAATTAATTGAATATTATCTACTGCATTCATTGAAATTATAAGACAACATGAATTTTTTCATCGTTTTATTATGAGTGCTTCAATTTTCTTTTATACTATCTTTTAAAAAGTTGTTATAAATAGATTTTTATAATTTTTTTTTATATTATACATGAAAAATCTCCTTAGCAAAAAGCATATGAAAAAAAATTTCTTTGAAAAAAAATCTTAAGATTGTGACACTCATCTATGTTTTTAAGGAACAATTTGATGAAATTAAAAAAAAATTGTGGTAAAGTTTGATACAAATTGACAAGTTTTACATATACTCATTTTTTAACATTAGATATTTGTTAATTTTTATTGGTTTCGTTTCTTATTTTCAAGAAATATATCTTTCCCTTAATATATGTACGTCCTATACAATATCATATGGGAGACAATGACCTTTCCAAATTTTTATAAATTATACTTTTGCATATATAAATGAATTAACATTAAGCATTTTTTTTTTATCATACGATTCATATTGTTTATATACACTGTCATTATTTTTTTGGCCTCATTCAATTTTTGGCCTTCCAATATAATCTTTAGTGTCAAGATCTGCTGATGAATATCTTGTTCATTAGTTTCATACTTGTCATACTGCTCATGAGCTAAAGAAGGTGACTTATATATATATAGGCAAGGTTTAATGTTTAATTTTATGGTAAGTATATAAACTTAAGATATAGTTCAACAGTGGAAACCACTTGATAAAAGTATACTCTAAACAATTTAGAAATAAATCTTCAATCCTCAATCTACTTTCGACATAAGCCATATAATACACGCTTAAAATTATTAGTTGTCATTGACCATATAATATGTCTTAAATCACATAATTCTTACACTATGCTTTAAGTAATAGTTCGACATAAACTATGTTGATAACGAATATAGTATTGAACGGTAAGTTTATTTTTTGATTTGGGTATAACCTGTAAAAGAAAAAATAGGAGTCAGAAGTAGGTGAACTAACCATGACACTCCAACACCGAGTTCGAGATCTCTTTATTTTGAATGAGATAAGTAGATGAAAGTAGTGTGATTTTCCGTACCTTTCTCATTCTTTTGTTGGATATTTATTTAAGTGTGAGATCCTAACGGTCACATGTGGTGATATCGTAACAGTCATTCTATTTAAGTATTATTTATGACCGTTCTTACTCATTCGATAGTTTCACCGTTGAAGTTTGGCTCTTATCCACTTGATGTGAAGGTTAATAGCTTTCCGGTATGCATCAGCTTGACGTTAATAATGTCACTTGGGTTCATCCAATGTGCTCCAATTTTGTTGGGCGAACGCCGTTCTTGAGTGGGCCAATCCCTTAAAGGACCATAACACCATATAATCCTTTAAGGTTGGGTGTCGATCCATTAAGGGATCGATGGAGGTGCTCGATAGCAGGTGATCGGGTGCCGATCCTTTATAAGAGATTGAAGTCGTCGCCTAGTAGACTCTAATCAGGTGCGACCTGTTGTAACGAAGTGAATGGTGTTGCTTGACTTGGTTCTTTTTTTTTTTTTTTATGACTTGACTATTTTACTCATATAACAAACTATACGATAATATAAGATCATAGCAATGTTTAGGGGTTGGAAACAAAAATAGAGTCTATCAACTTGACATTTAAAACCTACAACTTTGCACCAATCCCTTGACAATAAACAAAGTGCTCGATATCTCAAAATTATGTCAAATTCCTTTCTAACCCAAAAAACATATGAATACGACTCCAAAACATAAGTTTAGGTTATTAAGAATTAATCTTTTTATTCATATTTGAGCCTCCAACAATAATTTATTGCATAATCACTATTAATCCCTTCAATTTTTATATTATAAGAAATCAACACAATTTATTTACACGTGAAATTATAGTTTTGGGGAAATTAGCTTTTTAGTACTTTGATTTATGATCTATTTTCAATTTTGTTCCTATATTTTAAAATTTAACATTTTTACCCTTACATTTTAATAAGCCAAAATGCTTGGAGATTCTTCCAAGAGTTCGAGGAGCGACATCAAGTGAACATTATTAAAGTACGAGAGTAAGAGTGTTCAATTTTAAAACATAAAAAGCAAATTGAAACTAGATCCCAAACCTAAAGACTATGAATTTGTTTGATAACTATTTTGATTTTTGTTTTTTAAATTTAAAGATACAACAACTACATTATCATGTGTGTTTTCTTACTTGAATGTCTACATCTAACCTATATTTTTTTAAACAAAACCATTTTTTTTTAGAGTCAAACAAAACCAAAATTTGTACCTTCCAAAAACTTGTTTTTATTTTTAAAATTTGGTTAACATTTCCTTACTTTTTAAAGCAAAAATGATGGATACATTGTAGTAAATATGAAATATATAGTAGGAATTTTGATAAAAATAACAATAATAATAATAATAATAATAATAATAATAAAACGGGCCTAAAAAATATTTTCCCTAATAATTAATTTTTAAATTTTATTAAATATCAATATATTCAAAACCATCAACGTGATCTTTTCTTTTTTTAGAAGAACCGTCAACATGATTTTGAACATTAGAAAAGTCCCAAAAATAGAACAACATCGAACCATAAGACAAATAATTTTAAATTACTAGGTTATAGAAAAGATCTGTTTGCATCAATTAAATAAAGCTAATATGTATAATTTTTGTTTTTTTTTAAACAATAAAGATGTGTTTGGGCCCATAAGTAAACGATCGAATTGGTTATAATAACCCAACCGATGTTTGCACCACCGTTTATTATAAACGATGGTTACCTAAATCTGAATGTCCGTTTATCTAAATCTACGTGTCCGTATATTTACACCTTACATATTTTACTTTTTGTTACATAACTAGCCCCCTCAAACACAATTTATCATAATCTCTGTTATAATAATTTGTCCCTTAAATACCATTTATAATAACCTACCGTTTATCATAACCTTCCGTCTACAATAACCAAACGGTGACCCAAACGTACCCTAAAGCTAATATACTTAACTAATGAGTTCATGTGACTTTCGCAACAATTAAATAGAACAAACACGTGGCAGCAAACAAGCCGTCTGAACTATCTCTTCCGGTTCGGCTTTTCTTGACGAGTAAGGCTCTTTTATACTTCGACGAAATAGCGCCTACGCTCAAATGTTCATTTCGTTCTTCCCTCATCGCAACCGCACCAACTTTTCTCCCGCTCCGATTTTCCCTTCCTAGGGTTCTTCCTCAGTTTCCCAAATCCAATCTCCATCGGAATCCGCTCCGTTTCTCGTAATCGCGTTCCCAGTACGGCTCCGCTAGGTCTGAATTAGCTCGATTCTCGACTCGGCAGATGTTCTTCTCCGGCGATTCCTCCACTCGTAAGCGAGTTGATTTAGGTGGCCGCAGTTCCAAGGAACGAGATAGGAAGAAGCTTCTGGAGCAGACTAGATTGGAGCGCAATCGCCGATTGTCGTTGAGGCAGCAGAATTTTGCTGCTCTCAAAATTCAGGTTTCTTTTCGATTTCTTGTTTCGCCTTTCGATTTCATTATTGCTTCGAATTTCAGCTGCGTGGGGTTTACTGTTTTCTTGCTGGTTCTTTAGTTCGATGGGTTGATTTCTGTTTTATTGCATAACCTTGAATGAGGAATGTTGACTGCTGCGCTCTCTGTTGTTTTTTTTTTCCTGATGTGGATGTTTCTATCACTTTTGATAATGGGTGTGAACTTCATCTATGGTTCTTTAACATATTGGCCCAAATTGCTCGAGGAGTATCAGTCTTATAACAGTGGATCAAGGTGGTTTGATATGCCGGTTGTGTAGTTGTCGCCTGTTCTTGAATGCCATGTTATGTGAGGCAGTGAATTTCATTTTAGGAGGAAACGGAATGTGGAACTCTTTTTCTTTAATATAAGCGGTCCATAAACCGGACTTTTTCGGCATAAATCTTATAGAGTTTAGTATATCAGTGGTAAGGCATTGATCTAGCCTGATGTTCATCTAAGAAGGGACACCTACTTTCCAACTGGACTCAGTTGGGTCTGAAACCAATCGAAGACTTTCTCTTATTCGTTGTACGGGGGTTTCCTTATCTTTTTATCTCTCATAAATCTATGTCAGAGATATCCTATATCCAGGAAGGAAAGAGCCTTATCAAACAAATTTAAAAATTGGATCAAGACAGCCCATCTCTCTCTCAGCAGAGTCTCTCAGTGGCATATACTTCACTGTTTAATTATTTACTTTATACTCTTGAAAGTAGAACGTGGATTAACTATGTAGTTTATCTGATAACATTTACTATGTAGATGTTTGGACTTTCATAATGACAAATCACATATCTATCTGCTAATCTTTATTTTGACTAGTTTTTTTTCTTCTACAGAAATGCTTCAGGGGGAGAAAGATCTCTGAAGCTGAACGTTTCAGGGTGCGAGAGAAATTTCATGATACCTATGGAAAGCATTGTGAGAAATTTGACAGGTAGAAATCATGATCGGTATATTGTTGTTGTATAACAACAATAATCGTTTTCCTTTTCGCTGCTGCCTCCTATTACAATTTAGTTATCCAAGTTTCTTGACATTAGTTCTGTTCAGTCAATAATAACCATTGTACATTTTGATTTTTAGCCTGATCATTGATTTTCTTAATCTAAAATTGTCACTTCAACTCAGGCATTGTTTTGGTCCTGATTCAGAGTTTTTCCACCAGCTACTCTTTTTCTACAATGCAAAAGACTCCGGTGATTTTTCGGTTCTTGTAGAGGCTTGTTGTTTACATCGGCAACTTGTTCGAGAGAGTGGTAACTATAAAATCATTTTTCTCTAAAAACTGGGCCAATTATCTGGTCTTTTTCATAGATCATTTTTTCTTATGTCGATTAGCTCCATTCCTATGAGTGCTTTTGTCATAGTTTGTATTGCACCACCTTCATCACCTTTCTTAAATTTGAAGAAGAGGAAAATATGCTCTTGTTGAATCATCTTATATCACCGATCAATCCAAAAGTGTAAGCTTATGGGTTGGAGTAAATTTAATTATATCAATCAACACCTGGGCTTAAAAATTTGAGAATGCCAATCAAGTGGAAATCAATATCAATTGGGGATGTAATGACTCTGAAGGGGTTTGAACACATGACCTTCTACTCTGATACCATCTTGAATTATATTAAATCACTTATCCAAAACAGAATTATATGAAATCACCAATCAACCTAAAAACTTCATTTTATGGGTTAGAGTAAATTTAATTATGTGAACAAATAGTTGTATTTGTATGTTAAGTTACTTGTTTGTTTGTAACTTTTCTTTCAACATGGATGCAAGGAACCATATATGTTTTAATCCTTATAAGATTATGGGTTGGGCTGGTACTCTTTTATCTTTATCTGTTTTATTTTCTCGAAGTTGGTCTAATAAAAAATCTAGTCACATTACTGTGATTTGGAAACTAGCTAATGAATTTTCCTGTCAAATGTATTTTAGTTTGATTCAGTTTTGGTCATGAAAAAGGTTTGAGCACGTTGTTAGGCGCTACCCAAGCTTATTATTTGTATTTCCTTTGCAAAATTATTATAGATTGATGGATTGAAATTTCTGAAAATATAGATTGCTTTTCCAACTACTGCAATATCCTTTTTGTTACTATTTGTATGTGTCCTTGTCATGCTTCTGGACTTGGTTATCAGAGTGACAATCGTTAATCTTAAAGTATTTCTCCATTACTATTGCTAGTATTTTATAACCTTTTTTTATCTCACAAATAGGGAATATGTTGAGCATTTTTGCTGGCAAGGATTATTTGTCTAATAAAGCGTTAGTGGATTACAGAGTTAAGAAGTTTGCATATGCTTGCATCCAGACAGTACATCACAATAGGTACCAAGTTTTCCGTTCTTATATTTCTCATAAAAAGGGTTTTTATTTTCAATATAATTAATGGAAAAATTGATGCTTGTATTGTCATTGTTGATGTTTGTTGGCCTTCAATGCTCCATTGATTGTATACAGATCTTTCTCATATTTTTTTTAAGTGGATATAGTGGACACAATTTTTTCACCTTGCACCGATGAAATTGGAAATAGTCTCATTTTTATATGATAAATTGTTGCCTATTTTTTGCAAACTATTCTTACTTGGTTTTATTTTGAATAGAAACCAATTGAGGGATCAACTTTTTGCTGCACCTGAGAATTCTAACTCACCTGTGACTCTATTGTTAGACGCAATTGTTTTCTTATTGCAACCCGAACTCCCATGGGTTTGTAAAATTGTTGCCTACTTTCTGGAAAGAGATGCCTATGCACTGATTAGAGATATCACTTTAACAGGGAAGGTATATACATACTTCATTTTTCTTCCACCAGTATAATGTTGGTTGATATAATTAAATTTACCCCAATCCATTAGCTTAGGCTTTTGGATTGATCGGTGGTTTAATATAATTCAATATGGTATCAGAGCAGGAGGTCATGAGTTCGAATCCTTGCCAAGTCGTTTCCTCCCCAATTAAAATTAAATTCCACTTGTAGGGCATTTCTCAAATTTCAAAGCCCACAAGTGAGGGGTATTGTTGGTTGATATAAGGTTGATATAATTAAATTTACCCCAATCCATCAGCATAGGTTTTTGGATTGATTGGTGGTTTAATATAATTCAACAATTTTCTGTCTTTTTTTTGCTTTCCTTGCAAGTGGGGTTTTCTATCATTCTGTTTTGTCAGGATTATCTTGTGTAGGTCATTCCAGAAAACTAATTCACAATCAAGCTATTGGCTATTGCAGGAAAGTCATAATTCACATCCCAACGGTTCAGTGCCCTCTTTAGAACGTCTGCTTTCTCTTTTGAGCTCCCATGTTGGTGAGAAGCCATGCTGTTGCCCTTGTGTTGATCCCAAACGGAGTTTCTCCTCCCAAATTCTTACTCTTCCTTTATTGTGGCAGACATTCCCTTACTTAAAGGAGGTAGGTTTCCTCCTAATTTCTTGTGCCAGCAACACATGTTTGATGCAACCTTGCACTCGTGAACTTTGCTTTACTTTATCCACTTATTTTACATACAATAATTATTTTAAAGTTAAGTTTGATTGGACATTTTTTACTTTATGTTTTCAATGTAAGTTTGTTTGCCTTGATTTTTTCTTCTACCAATTTTAGTGTTTTGCTAGATGGGCGTTGATTGGACATTACATTCATCAGATGGCATCTTGTGTTGAACCTTATGCAAATGTACTGCCAAAGGATGTAACCGCTGACATACCTGGCTATGCTTGCCTTCTTGGAAATGTTGTAGAAATTTCCAGAACTGCTCTATTTCAGCCTGACTGCTCAACCGACTTGGTAATTAGCTGATGTATTTTAATTTTTACTTTTATTTGAGCTCTTCTTTGCACATTTACCACATCTCTCTCTCTCTCTCTCCTCAATCAACTAAGCTGCACTTATCGTCCTCTAGGTTTGTGTACCTGTGGGACTTTTTAGTTAATTTACTTACTATTTTAGTGTGTTTAAATTTTTTTTTTTTTTAATCTGGTCTTAATATATAGAAGCAATATACTGACTGACCATTGGCCCCTTTGGGAACATCCGACAAAAATGAAGTATACTGACTGACCATTAATGTTTTGATACAATCTCAACTATTCCATCCTTTTATCTTGGCGCATGATTTCAAAATCTTTTCTCCCATTCTCGTGCATCTGAAATTAAGTTATGAATTTCATCAACCTTGCTGCTTTGGATGTAATGAGGGTATAAAGTTCATATTTTCTCAATAAAGAGAAATAGAAAATGCATTCATTTTATTATTTATATTTATTTAATTTATGCAAAAGTTCTCTTTATAGATCTGTAGTGACAGCAACTTATTGCTTACTTTTTTTCTTGAAAGCAACCTTTTGTTTACTTAAATCCAGTACACTCCGCACTCTGGGGCTCCGTGGTAACGGAAATTATATATTTGAATCCATTTTTTTGTACTTTGTTGTGACCAGGCAATAGATCTTGCTTCCATCACAACATTCTTGTTAGAACTTCTTCCTTCAATGAAATCACCTCTTAGAGATATGAAAGAGAGTATGTATTCACTATCATCTTCATTTGTTTTTGGTTTCTCGCTTCAGTTCTTGAGATTTGTTATATAATTCATCAGGCTTTCCGTATATGGGGCCAATGGTTTAATTGTATCTGTATGTTATCAATAGGTGCTACGTGGGTTGAGGATGACGTTGTGTCTGATCAAGAAATAGAGTTAGCATTGAATAAAGATGTTGAGAAGCAGATTTGCAATGCTATTGATTCACGATTTCTCCTGCAGTTGGTATTCTATCTTCCGGTCTTGTTGTCCTTGCAGGCAACATTTTAATCAATCAAAACGTCTCTATTTCTTTCAAAATTTGGAATTGGTTTGTTCTTCCCAGGCAAATGCTTTATTTGGACATATTTCACGAGTTAGTGGGTCTTATGATGGTCCCGATGACAAAGACGTCAAAGCTGTTGTTACAGCCTGCGCTTTTCTGCATGTCACTTTCAATACCCTACCTCTGGAGCAAATTATGACTGTTCTAGCATACAGAACAGAGTTAGTTACAGTACTGTGGAATTTTATAAAAAGGTGCCATGAGAACAAAAACTGGTCATCCTTTTCAGAGAAGTTGGCATATTTATCAGGAGATGCACCTGGTTGGCTATTACCGTTAGCTGTTTTCTGTCCCGTGTACAAGTAAAATAACCTTCCTGATTCTGATTTATCTACTGAACTTCGTTTTTGTTCCTGATCTGATGTGATATATGGTAATGTTGTGAGATTTGGCATGCACTAGTAATTCCTTTATTTTGGATCAGGCACATGCTGACAATAATTGATAATGAAGAGTTTTATGAGCAGGAGAAGCCACTATCATTAAAGGATATCAGATGCCTAATTATTATTTTAAGACAGGCAAGCCGTTTTGAAAGGCGCATGTAATTACATTGCTGCCATGCTGCTCTGTAGATACATTTTTAACACGGGTGTTCATAAAAAATTTCATTTATGGATAAAATAGTTCCTACTTTTAGAGTTTGTTGAGGAAAAAAATTAGAAGGGCCCACTTAGTTTAGGATCAGTCATATTTGTAATGCTGCCATTTATTCTACTTTCTGCAGGCCCTATGGCAGCTTTTATGGGTGAGTCCTACGGCTCCTAGTAATTCTGCAAAATCTGTTGCTAGTGCCCACGTTGCTAAGAGGCGGCACACCATTGAATTCATTCAATACAGGGTTACAATTTTTGTCTCAGAGCTCCTGTCACAGGTATATAAGCTTTTTGAGTTGTGTATTTCCCATCCGATTGCTTTTAATTTTACATCCCCGTTTGATAGTTTATATTTTTATGCCATTCTATGTTATGAGCCAAACAAATTATTAGTTGTGCTTGAGAAAGGCTTGTGTGCTTGGTTGGCTTCTGTGAAATTCTTGAGAAAGGCTTGTGTGTACTAAATTAAATGGTCTCAATATAGTTGCAAGACTGGAACAATAGACGGCAATTTACACCCCCGAGCGACTTCCATGCTGATACTGTGAATGATTATTTCATTTCTCAGGTAATTGTTCTAATGAACATTTAATTTTTATTGACCTGCTTTTTGATCCTCATCCTAATTATTTATTTTTAATTCGTGTAGGCAGTGATAGAAAATACCAGAGCAAATGATATACTTAAGCGTGCTCCATTTTTAGTTCCATTTACAAGCAGGGTTAAGATTTTCACTGTAAGCAAGTTGTTTGCCTTCTTTATCATATTTTCTTCTTCTTTTTTTTTGATAGGAAACCAAATCATATTTTGCTTTGTTTTATTTTAAAATTTATAATTCTTTTCCCTTAAACCCAATTCAGTCACAACTAGCAGCAGCTAGACAAAGGAATGGTTCTCATGCGGTGTTTACCAGAAACCGGTTTCGAATCCGGCGAGATCATATATTGGAAGATGCTTATAATCAGATGAGTGCATTGACTGAAGATGATCTTCGAGGATCGGTAATCTTACAATGCCAACACCCCACCCCACAAAAGTTACTTGTACTTATTTATTTAGTTTTCTCTTGTCTGTGTTGGATCAATTTCTTCAGTTTTTTCATGCAGATACGCGTGTCATTTGTCAATGAATTTGGAGTTGAGGAGGCTGGAATTGATGGTGGTGGTATTTTCAAAGATTTCATGGAGAACATTACACGTGCAGCCTTTGATGTGCAGTATGGGTTATTTAAGGTTAATTATGCGATTCTTTATTATTAGCATAGTTTCATTTTGTTGTGGAATTCTCGGATAATATGAGTCATTATAAGATTGTGATTGTTTTTTGAAATCACTTTTCAAAATAAATTTTGTTGTTTGAAATCTATTTCTTAAAGTATCAGGAATAAGTGAGTACATATTGATCAATTCTTCTAATTTGACTAATTTTCTGCTTGGCATTGTAGGAAACGGCCGATCACTTGCTCTACCCCAATCCTGGTTCAGGAATGATACATGAGCAACATCTCCAATTTTTTCATTTCCTTGGAGTTCTTTTGGCAAAGGTTTGGCTATAATGCTGTTCCCACTTATGCATGCAGTTTACTTTGATTGGATGTTGAAACATTAATGTATCACCTGAAACAAGAGTATAAATACAATTCGTAATTTTAAATTTGCGGTACCTTTACCATGTGGTGTCTACCCAGTTGCTTGCATCCTTAGTTCTGCACACTTCTCACTGCCCAGTTGGATGATGCTCAGATGCTTCACATTTTAATACTTTTTTAGTTCTCCTGCCTGAAGATCTCAATCACGTAAAGTGATTTCTGACAGGATGTTGTTTTGCCGTTCTTTCTTGTAGGCCATGTTTGAAGGAGCTCTTGTCGATATACCTTTTGCAACATTTTTCTTGAGCAAGTTAAAACAGAAGTAAGGTTTTTGAATACTTACTGTTCTACTATCTTTATTTCATGCTTAACCCATTAATCGAATTATTGATGTCGTCAGTTGCCAGCTTTCAAATGTGGGATGTTTGATGCTGTAACATTCACTTTTTTCAATGTATCACTGGGTCTGCACTTTAATTTCTTTTAATGAATGCTCGAACTTCCATATGCACTTATAGCGTTGCTTCATACTCAAAGAAAGTCCGCACTTGATTTTTGTGTCTCAGCTGTACACTGCGTTCTATATAATTTATGAGGTTTTAACATTATATGGTTAAAGATAGTATTGTATTTTGTGTGGAGTATGTTAATTTTTACCAAACATTGATAATTGTCACATCCACTTGCTTATTTGATCACCAGGTACAACTATCTGAATGACTTGCCATCCTTAGATCCTGAATTGTATCGCCACCTTATTTTCTTAAAGGTATGCATCCCCCATTATCACTTTTTAGCTGACACCACACTTTCCTCCCTTGATCAATGATCTAGATCAATATAGTATCTAGGTTGAATCACATGCTCACTCGTCTTAAATTGTGCGGTCTCTCCATCTGATTTTCTTGACACAGCGTTTTGAAGGTGACATTTCCGAATTGGAGCTATATTTTGTCATTATAAACAATGAGTATGGAGAGCAAACAGAAGAAGAGCTACTTCCTGGAGGAAAAAACCGTCGCGTTACCAGTGAAAACGTAATCACATTCATTCATCTTGTTGCCAATCACCGTTTGAACTTCCAGGTATTGCCATACATCGTCCCTGGTTTATCCAATTCTCACCCCCCACCCACCCACTTCAATTTTGATAACAAAAAGTTTGTCATTCTTAGATACGTCAGCAAAGTTCTCATTTCTTGAGAGGGTTTCAGCAGCTTATACAGAAGGAATGGATCGATATGTTCAATGAACATGAATTTCAGGTATCATTGACTCACTGAATTTAGTACAGGACTTGTATCAAAAGATTGCTTCTATTTCATATCTCGCAGACATGTTTGTCATTGCATAGCAACGGCCTTCCTTTAGCCATTGATCTTTTTATTAGAAAAATGTAGCCGAGTATACAAAAAAAAGAATTTCTTAATTATAATGAAATTGTAATAAAAAAGAAAAGAATTTCACAAAGCACGAAAACCTTAAAAATACATGAAGCGAACTAGACTATATGAAAATGACGGCAAAAGATTAGGAAAAAATTAAAAGGAACTCAAATTTAGGCCATATCATGCTCAAGGGCTAAATACTATCAAAGTCGTGCTGCTAGTCTAGTCTTGTTTGCCCAGGATAATTCACATCAATGTCTTTGTCTGGTCTGTTCCTTTTCAGCTTTTGATATCAGGCTCACTAGACAGCTTGGATGTTGATGACCTACGGACAAATACTACTTATTCAAGTGGCTATCATAAAGTAAGTTCTATTGAACCTCCTTTTGAATGTATGTATTTACCCAGACAACTCTGAAAACTTTTTAGATTAGTAGGATTAGTCTTGGATGCATATATCATTAATTACTCATCATTACATAAGTAGTCTCATCTTCTCGATATATATTGGTTTAGGATATTGAATATAACATTTATCATTCGTGTGCAATCTGTGAGTTTTGATGTCAAATTAAATATCATAATTATGTACCAGTGTTTGAGATTTAGTATAACTATTGACTATTATTATTTGTACTAGTGGTCCTCTCTTATGTTTCTATGACAATGGAAACAAAAGTTGGACTTGTATTGTATTGTTTATAATTCACTGCTTGGTCAGGCGCAACGATAAAGAAAAATCACTTTTACTGTTTTAAAAAACAAATGTTTTGTGCTTCTGTTCTGTTGAATTGGAAGACTAGGCTCTTGATGTTGTTGAGCCATAAATATGGAAACTTCGGGCTACTGAATTTTTAATTCACGCTGACAGGAGCATTATGTCATTGAGATGTTTTGGGAAGTTATCAAAAGTTTCTCAGTGGAAAACCAAAAGAAATTTCTGAAGTGAGTCATTTCATTACACTAGGAATTGGTTACTTCTCATTTCTTGTTGGATTGTTGCAAACTGAAATTTTAGAAATATAATAATTGGATCGTGGTTTTTCATCAGGTTTGTGACTGGTTGCTCCCGAGGACCGCTTCTTGGCTTTAGATATCTTGAGCCAAGTTTTTGCATTCAAAGGTATTTGATGTTTTGTTCATTTTTTCCCTTCTCTTGGTAAAAGTTAACTTGTGTTCATTTTATTATAGTTATTGCTTTTTTTTTAATATCCGTGGCTGTTTGGCCGTGCGCATCTTAACCATTTTCACATGACATATCGTCTGACCCTACAACATTTGAATATCAAAGAAATTAATTTTTAGTTAGTTGGGTATCATGGATCGAACCCATCACTTCAGTTCTCTATGCCCCTTTTGACCATTATTGCTATTTGTTGTTTAGAACTTTAGGGTATAAAGCTCATTTGTTCCTGAGCTTAAACTATTTTACAATGCAAGCAAAATTTCATGTGAAAATGTAACTCATTGTGAAAGAAGGTACATTTTCTGTGACAATGGGGACCTAGTGAGGCATTCCTGGCTACACGCCTGAAACTGTAACAGGCACATATAGATTAGTGTGCCTTGGACTTTAGAACCATTGCTGCTCAATGTTCAATTTAAACGAACACAAATGACTGGGCATGCCCATAGCTGTAATCAGATTTATACTTATATTCTTATTTCTGTTTCAGGACTGCTGGTAATGCAAATGAAGAAACTCTTGATCGCTTACCTACATCGGCTACTTGTATGAACCTTTTGAAGCTTCCACCTTATAGAAGGTGCGTCACTATATATAACATCTCTTCATTTCAGGTTAAAGTGAAAATGTCATCTTTTTGTTTTTAAGCTCTTCTATATGATTTTATTATGCAATCATTCCGGTATTAGGAAACAGCACTGTAAAAAGAGATACTGGTGGGAGCAAGAGGAAACCATTACTTGTCAAGAAACTAAAAGTTGTAACCTAGTGTTTATGTCTCGGAGGTTAAATTCTTGCAAAGTTTCTTAATCTTAGAGGAGCTTAATATCTTTGAGGCATAAATGCTCAATTAATTGTGTGAAACTAAGCATTCATGTCCCAAAAAACTCTCCACCTGCTAACTATCATAAAGTGACCAAGTGGTCAAGAGGGCCTTGAGGACCTCTAAGAAGTGATGGGTCAATCTATGATGACCACCTACCTAGAAATTAATTTCCTACATGGTTTCTTGACATTTAAATGTTGTAGAGTCAGACAGTTTGTCCTGTGACAATAGTTGAGGTGTGTGCAAACTAATCTGGACTACAACATATATATAAAAAAAGAAATTGTGTGAAACTAAGACGGATTTGGTAGCTAAACATGAACAACTTTTGATAACTCTATGATTTGTGAATTGCAATGCAGCAAGGAGCAACTGGCAAAAAAATTGCTCTATGCCATAAATGCAGATGCTGGTTTTGATTTAAGCTAATGTACGCTGAACCTGCTCGATGTTTCTTCGATGCTCTGCTTCGGTCCTGCGCGTTGGATGGATCTTATAAGGAAAGATAGAGCTTCCATGTGGAGCAAATTGGAGAGCAGATAACATGCAAGGGGACCGCATAAGTGGACCGAACTCCTGAAACCGTAGTCTGGCCAGTGCTGATTTAGTTTGGGTGGTTTTGGTTGAGATTGGGTCTGCCAATGAGGTATCACAATGAAATAAGTTTGTACAAAAAGATATTATTAGGGGGTTGTTTGCTGTGTCAAGTTTCATAGAGGAGCGATGGCCTATTGTAGTTAGGATCTTAGAAATTTTACACTGTACATAATTGCTTTTTTTACTTATAATTATAATTATGTCATGCATGTATATTTTTGTCCTCTTATCGTATATCAATAATTCAATCCAATTCATAAAAATTTCTTTAAATTTGTATTTTTTAGTACCAATTTGGAGAATGAGGATTATCCAGTAATATGAAAGTCAAATATCGAATTACCACAAATTAAGATAACTAACATGTCATCAACTCAAGAAATTATAAACTAAATAAAGGAAATGGAGATACATAGGATTGAATTCCGTGCCTCTCGCATGCAAGGCAAAACATTTTAGAATGAAAATGTTTATAAAAAAAGAGAGCGTAATATACGAAAATTTTGGTTACTTTGAATTTGGATCAAATCAACATGATTTTTTATTAAATCTTTTTAAATTTTAAAAGGTATATAGGTAATACACAATCTAATAATTAATTTTATTCCAATACTATAACTATCTCAGGTCCCATCTTATAATACTTCAAGTGCTAATGAAATTGTTTTAGTGAAATTTAATGTCTCAATTCTCGGGCAATCGCACCAAAAATTCGAGTTCCTTTTGGATTTCCTTCTTGATCAATAACTGCAGCATTGTCATCATATCGTATTATCATACCGTTTTCTCGTTTGAGTTCTTTACAAGTACGTACAATTACCGCTATGATCACTTCTGATCTTTCTAGAAGTGGGATATATGAAATTGTTGCAAAATTGACATAACATACTTAATCTAAAATTGTAATTGTTGCAAAAGTGGCATAACATACTTAATCTAAAATTCAAAATGAAAACAAATCATAAAGTAGATTATGCAACCTATAAACCTAAAACGCGGCTGATTTCGAGTCGAAGGAGGGGCACCTGGTATGATGATTGTCTGTCGAGGCTGAAACAGAGAGGCGGCAAATGGGAGGAGGAACGTGAGGACTCGGAGGCGGATCCTGCCGACCATATTCAGAGATGTTGCCCGTGTGGCAGGAGGGTTGATTGTCGGTGTCGGGTCAGCTGCTGCAACTTCAAGAGTGTCTGTTATCGCCGGAGCAACAGGAGCTACCACAGTTGTATGTGCGGTTTCTGAAGTAGAGGGAGGCAGGGGGCCTGTGGCTGAAGTAGAAGGGGCCACGGGTGCTCTTGCCGGAGTAGAGGGACCACCATTTTCCAGATCCATGGGCACCGTACATCTATAGCTGAAACCAAAAAAAAAAAAGAAGTTAAATTCAAACAAAAAACACATAAAACAATAAAAGGCAAAGAGAGACAACTTACTTATGTGAAGGATAATGGCAACAAAAAAGGAGGCACAAATTATTCCGGCAGTTATCAACCAAATTTGATAGTTTACTACTTAATCCGTTGATTAAATATTCTAATGGAAGGTAACTTAGAGGACTTGATTTTTAGGACAACAGAGCCTAAAGAGGTCATAATAAGAACCAACACGTAGCCTATTTGTACTAATCGGTCTAAGCTAACACACTATAAGAAATTTGGGAATTTGTGACCAGGGAATCGCCGACGGCAAAAATACGGCATAGAATGATATCGGTGATGGCCAAAATTGCCGTCACAAAAACCACAAAAATTTTAAATTCCCCCTAATTCGTTTTGGGGAAGCAGTTTTAGGTTTCGCCGACGACGACTTGACACCGTCAACAAAATTCTTCCGTCGCCGTCATCTCCCTTCGCAAGTTTGAGGTCAAGTTTTTCAAATCTACTTTAAATTTGTTTTTTTTAAGATTAATTTTCATTGAGTTTAGTTATAAGTTACATGTTGCTATTAGTTTTGTCAAATATAATTTCAATTTTTTTTTTTTTGAGTACAAGTTGGGGGAGGGGATTACGAATACCGATTCTAAGGATCGAACTCGTGACGTTGGTGTTGAACTAATTTACAACCAAACAATGAAACCATTGCGTCACTGACCCATTCAGTAATATAATTTCAATTTAGTTTGCTTTTGTTGATGTATGTTTTTTTTAGAATTTAACAAATATGTCTCATTCTTGTAAGAAAATCTATGTGGATTGTGATGCCCTTTAGGTTGATGTCTTTGTCTTGCTCTTTTATTGGTTTATATCATTTTTTTTATTCTTAATCTTGAAATGTTGGTTACTTTGATGCCCTTCAGATTAGTTTGGTTAGATTTTTTTCTAAGTCAAGGGTAAAAGCGTCGGAGATGTTTCTCTAAAATAATAAACAAAATTAAGACATTAAATAAGGTAACTTCAAATGTATCTTAGAGTAAATAAAATACATACAAACTTTTAAATTTTCAAAAAAAAAAAAGATAAAACCAAAATTTATTTAGTTATAATAATAGTATTGTGTTAGTAGTCAAGTATCATATAAATAAACTAAATTGGATTAAGAAACATTTGAACAAAATAAAAAGGAGATAGAACATATCTACGAAAAGATAGTCATTTGTATATACTGCAATCGATTACAATCTGAAAAGAGAAATAAACAAATTGCAACACAAAATGATGGTTCAGGAAATTAAGAATAGTGGAACAAAATAATTAGAATTCTATTTTACTTCTTTATGAATTTTTCAACCCTATAAATAGTGAATGGAAATACTTTTTTTTTTCTTCTTCTTTTATTTCTGTAAATACTCCCATCCCTATTCCTATTCCAACTTTAAAATTCGTTAGTTTATTTATATTTATATGTTTTTAAAAGATAAATTTTAAACTCATTTTGATTTTAATCAAATATCTAACCAAAATGTGTGTGTGTGTGTGTGTTTTTTTTTTTTTTAATAATTTAAACCACAATGATTTGGTTAGGTACTGATTTAGATTTTATTCCAAATATCTAGGATAGTTTGATTGGGTATTAATTTAATTAGTTTTAACGAAAAAATATCTTTAGAGAGTTTTTTTTTTCTCTTTCTTTAAAACTATGCTATATTTTTATTTTCTTTCATTATATATAAGTATAATTTTATTTTCTTTCCATGTTTTCCCTAACTGTATTACAATTCTCTTTTTCCCTATTTTCCTCTTCAACTTTATAATTATAATTAAAAAAAATATATAGAATAACCAAAATAAACAGTTATATTATTAAGCGTTAATTATTAGTAATAGTATTGATTTATGTTGGGATATTAGTAAATGTCTATTTCTCGTATATTTATTAAAAAAAATTGTATACTTTGAGGAAATTAAGCCTGATTGCTGATTATTTGTATTTTTTCACAACTGGGAATAGGAGTTTCATCTTAATATATGCATTATACTTTTGCAACTTCATTTTTTTTATTCTTATTTTTTTAGAATAATTTCATCTTGTTTGCAAAACTTGCTTTATATTTGAACTTATGTCTTGTATTGTGTAATTTATAGTTTGAGAAATTGTAGTAAATGTCCATTTCTCATATATTTATTATAAAAAAAAATTGTATACTTTGAGGAAATTAAGCCTGAAATGGTTGCTGATTATTTGTATTTTTTCATTATATAATTGTTTTATAACTGGGAATAGGAGTTTCATCCTAATATATACTCGGCACATCTATACGCGTGTTTTAAGGCCTAGACTCAAGAAGACTTTAAGAGTTTTTTTATAATTAAGTTTACTAGTGAGTTTCGAACTTAGGACTAGCCTCTAACGGAGCTTAACTTCTTCCATTTTACTTTTCTTGGTAAGGTTCCATGTTATTTCAGGCATGCGAGCCTGAAATTAAGAACTTTGTAATTGAGGTTTTATTTTTTGTGTTTTGTGCATTGTTCTAGGCAGATGAGCGGATGGCTTAGACCTTCAATCTCATCTGTAATAGGTTTAATAACCATTTTGTTTTATTTAAAAAAAAAAATTAAATAAATAACCATTTGTTTTTAAAATTTAAATCTGTTCAGCATTGAGATTTGAAATTTTTTTAGCTACATCCGTTTGATCATCATTTAACTTTTTGTTTTTGAAATTTAAACTTATTTTACTCATCTTTCCTACAATATATCTATCTTTCTTTAAGAATTATGGTATGTGAATGCTAATCAAATTTAAAAAACAAAGACAAATTTTTAAAAGCTATTTTTTATTGTTTCTAAATTTTGATTTGGTTTCTAATAAATATAGGTAAGATTTTAAAAAACCGAAAACCGACACGACCGACCGAAACTTGTGGTAGGCTTAAATTTCAAAAATAAAAAATAAAATAGTTATTAAATAAACGCCGTAAGTGTGGATAATTGATGTTTCCTATACAAAACGGCAACAAGAGTGATTATACCTTTCTTCTCTCAAGTTAATAATTCCAAAAAAACTAACTCCATTTTGTAGAATGCATTGCTACCTTTAATCTTGTAGAATGTTTTTTAGGATTTAGTATACTACAATATTTTTTTCATAGTTAAGATATAGCGAACATAATAGAACTAACTCCTCTTTCTTCAAAGTGGGTTGAACTTAATAGTAATTGACATGTATCCTTGACTAACGGGACATTGAATTCCCCGACCCCAAAATAGTTGTACTCAAAAAAAGGAAGAAGAAACTCACCATCTTTTCTATTTGCAAGAAACAAAATTCTCACTTTTATAAAAGTGCCACCCAAATGCAAAGACCTATTCTAAACCGACTTTTGCACACTTGTTTGCCCTACTAGATTGCCTTTCCTATCTTGGTTCTTAAATACCAAGTTGTTCTAATGAGAATAATCTGAAAATGATATCAACCAAATTAATTTTGCTTTCTTCACTATTTATATATGACAATCCAACCATGTTTAGCTTATTATAGGCTGCCATGACTTCAAGAATATTCGTGTTTATTTTGAATTTGTGTACTAATAATCATGAGTCAAAGAAGTAAAAAGTAATAAATTCAATGATTATTTTGCTCGTTTCTTGAAAACCAAATTTTACAATCAGACGATCTATCTTATATAAATAATCGAAATAATCGAAGTGCACGTAAATTGACTAAGAACTTTCAAGATCGAATATTGGGTCGTAGTAGAAGACAAGGGCATTTGTATATACAAGAATTTCCACAAAGGTGATTGAACCGTGTGGGGCTTCAAATGATTCTCTCATTGAATTAAAATTGCATATACAAGAATCGAATCATCTGGACAAAAGTAGCTTTTGTTTTTCCTTTTTAACTTTGTGTAGCGGCTAAGTCTCTACTATTCTCAATGAATACAAGTGTTTGATAGAAACCTAAATTTATACAATATATTTTTGAAATAATGGTAACTACGTTCGTCCCTAAACTAAGTACCAGAGACATCGAAAGAGTATTATCATAGATAAGTCTCAAACACTTGACCTTGAGGGGAGCATAACCTCAAAATCGTCCAAATCTTCGACCACCGCGTCATCCTTTGATGACAGGTTATCTAACAAAGAGATGTATTAGAGAGAATATCGAGAATACAAAGTTCGTACACGACTTCAATTTAAGTTTGATTGTGAAAAGTTCAAAACGAAGATGCTTTTTTCTTTTTTTTACCCTTTTGGAGTTAAATTATAAATATTTTATTGTTTGGTTTTATATTTTCAAAGTGTATTTTCAACTTTTATGCTTCTATTTGGTATCCCACATTAGGCTTGCATGACTCATGAGCTTGATGAGAAGATGGCGCCGTTTGTAAGAAATTGTACAAGGAGGAATTAATATGATAGATTACATGAAAAAAAAACATAGACACAATCGAAAGAAATTTGGTAAAGAAATAGTTAGCAACTCTATGAAATCAAAAGTTTATATATATATATATATATATCATTGAAAAAAGAAATTCGAATCTATAATCTCATAATTATTTTATAAGATATGGTTAGACCTCTATTTTTGTTGGATATAAAATCAAAAGTTTTAATCATACTAACTAAATCAAATTTTATTTAATAAACCAGTTTGTTGTTAACAAAGTTAATGATAAGGAATAATTGAGAAATATAATTACAACTTTAAGTTGCATTTTGTTTTTTTTGAGAAAAACTTTAAGTTGTATTTGATAACCATTTTCTTTTTTATTTTTATGTTTTAAAAATTGACAATTTCTCTTTTTTTTTCTTTCTTTTTCTGATAATTACAATTTAATTATGTTTTTAAAAACTAAAATATGAAAACTAAAGAAAGTAGGTTTCAAGAATATGTTTTAATTTTTAAAGTTAGTTTTAATATCTTCTCAAGAAAAGATTAAACATCTTAGAAAGAATTTGAGATTTCAAAAACAAAAATAAAAAAATCAAATAGTTATCGAACGAGTTTAAAAGATCATTGATTAAGTGGATACATGTGCGTCATTTACTAGTTGATAAGACTGTAGCTTTTGAAGATGATGATCAATAGTTGGTCCAATTCGCTTCGTGGAAGCCGCACAACACATAGCCACAACTATGACTCGAACTTATTTTCTCTAAGCCATTTATTCATTATATGACCTACCACCACTGGATCAACCATGGTGGTAGTGTTGAACATAGCCTAAATAATTTTAAAACACTTATGATTATAAAAGGACATGCTCTTAAACATAGTTTCAAAAACAAACATGATCAAACATATGCTAATATGGATTAAAACAAAAAGTAATCATAATTGAAACCTATTTCTTAGACATTAAAGATCATCAACTTTAAAGGAGTATATCCATTTTCTCTTTATATATAGAATCAAAATATGTTAAATAAAATGTCAAAGTCTGAGATTCTTAGATCCTCCCCAAATTGTCCATATTTGTCTGGTCTACAAACTTGCAAGAGAGAGAAAAGGAAAAAAGAAAAGTGAAAAGTTTGATAGATAGCAATGACCCATAATTGAACCAAGCAGAAGGATTTAAGATGAGTATCCAAAAACCAAAATGAATCTTGATCAATATCACTTTTGATCAAACGGCCAGGATGCCTCCATCTCAGCTTGAGGATAGGATTCCAAGTCATATTCATAACACTAATGTCAGTATTGTTAAGTGTTTAGGCAACGAATAATAGTAAGTAAAATAAAAAATAACATACTCCTCAAGGCTTTATAAATAGCTGCATTTCCATTCTTCCACAACTCAAGCTTGAAGGACTAAACCAAACCAAAGCTGTTCTTCAAGTCCTTCTTGTCTCCCCTTCTCAAGTTAATCAAGATGTCTCCAGCTGCCACCGAAACCGCCATCGAGTCGACCGACGCCCCAAAGCGGGCGTTTGTGACGTTCTTGGCTGGTAACGGTGACTATTGGAAAGGTGTTGTTGGATTGGCAAAGGGTCTAAGAAAGGTCGAAGCCGCCTACCCTCTCATTGTAGCTGTCCTACCTGATGTTCCCGAAGACCATCGCCAGATTCTCGAGTATCAAGGATGTATCGTCCGCGAAATCGAGCCTGTTTACCCCCCTTCAAACCAGACCCAATTTGCCATGGCATACTATGTCATCAACTACTCAAAGCTTAGGATTTGGGAGGTATCTACATTTATTCATTCTTCATATATTTGTACAAGTCATGTTTTTGTTGAAATGTCTTAGAGCTACGTTGTACAACGAGTACTCGTACTCACTAGAAAATATATAGTTGTGTTTTATATTTTTATATTGGATTTTTATGTAATTTGGATCAAATAGGTTTTATGAGACTATATAAACTTTTTTAAAACCATCTTTTATTTTACCCCGAATTTTGTATTTTTATCTTCTTATAAAACAGTTTCTCTCTTTTGTTCATGGATATAGCTAACACAATATTAATACAAAACCTCATAAATATTCTTTTTCTCGCGTTTTCTTATTCTTGATTATTGGTTATTTATGTTGAAACTGTTTGATTGATTGCAGTTTGTAGAGTATGAGAAGCTGATATATTTGGATGGGGACATTCAAGTGTTTGAAAACATAGATCATTTGTTTGAAATGCCAAGTGGATACTTTTATGCAGTGATGGACTGTTTTTGTGAGAAAACATGGAGTAACTCACCACAGTACAAGATTGGTTACTGCCAGCAATGCCCTGACAGAGTCAAGTGGCCTGTTGAGGAAATGGGAAATCCACCACCTCTATACTTCAATGCTGGATTTTTTGTTTATGAACCTGATCTTTTCACCTACAAGGATCTTCTTGAGACTTGTAAGGCCACCACTCCAACTTTGTTTGCTGAGCAGGTAATTAATCCAAACTCAACTCATAACCGAAACCTTAATCGATAGTATAAGAATCGATCTCAAAATCAATTGATAATAAGTGAAGTAGCTAATCTATCTTATAAATGGAAGGATGTATTCTCATCTTTTAAGTATGAGATCCTTAATGTGCTCCCTCAAGATGGTGTTACTTTGAGTTCATCAATCTTGGGTTGAATCTCAATTCCCTTTTCTATTGGATTGAAATACCCGTTTGAGTTTAATGAACTCTGAAACCATATTAGATAGTATGAGCTTTCGTCTCAAAATCAGTTACCTATCTTATAATAAATGCTAGGTGGTTTCCTCACTTATGCTAAATTTAACCATATATGATGCACATGTACATGTAGGACTTTCTGAACATGTACTTCAACGACATTTACAAGCCCATTCCTCCCATTTACAACCTCGTCATGGCCATGCTATGGCGTCATCCCGAGAACATCGACGTCGACAAGGTCAAAGTTGCTCACTATTGTGCGGCGGTAAGTGTTACGTTTTGTTACGTAGATATTGAAGAACAAGATACGTGTTGGTTTTTCGTATATTCACTTTTGAAACGTACGTGTAGGGATCGAAGCCGTGGAGGTACACAGGAGAAGAAGACAACATGGACAGAGAGGACATAAAAATGTTGGTGAAGAAATGGTGGGAGATTTATGAAGATGAATCTTTGGATTACCAAAATGCTGTCAAAACTGAAACAAAAGAAGAAACCAAGCTCACTCCTTTGATCTCTGTGTTGTCTGAGGCTGAAGTTGTAAACCACATTACAGCCCCTTCTGCTGCTTAAACTATATATTATATATGTATCTATATATTATTGTATTTGAGTGTTTGTGGTGTGAGCTATAATACTATTATATCTGCATGAGTACTTAAGCTTATTATGTATAGTAGCTCAGGTGGGGGCTGTGTTGCCTTTTAGGTATTTGCAAATCCCAACCTTGTTCATGGCTACACTTTTATTTCCAAATTTTATGAATAAGGCTGTTTTTATCTGCCTTTCCTTTTTTGCTTTAATACTTTTCTTCTTTCTATCAGCAATTTTTTCTTATCTGTTTCTTTGTTTACCAGTCATACAGTCACAGCCAAGAGAGATGGGAAAAAAAGATACAAATATGCATAACAATCAACATTGCAAACAATTATTTTTTTAAAAAAATAATAATAATGCAACCAAAATTAGCACTTCCAAAAAATAATTTTTTAAGGGAGGAGACCCACCAACCCTACGTAGAAAGTTGCCACTGCTATCAAAACATAAGATGTGAATCAAATACAGATTTTCAAGATCGAATCTTTAACGATGAGGTAGAATCAAATTAAAACCAATCAACCAAGCCAAACAGTAACTATACCACCGACCCTTTCAATTTCAAAAAATCATCTTTGAACACAAGCGGTAAATATATATCATCAATCGATAAAAAATGATGGGTTTGAATAAATGTCAATTTAAATAATCAACAGAGCAGTAGCCAATTTAGCCTCATCATACAACGTAAAATTTAGATACGTCTTTTGAAGAGTTGCAATTGACAATTGAACAACAGTAAAAAATTGCCTTGGCACCATTGTTTTTTACTATTCCAGCTTCTGCTGCAATGCTTGTTCAACTAAAAAAACGCAAAGAAAGACAAACTACTTTAAACAAGCAAAAAAAGATCATATTTACAACTTGAAATCAGGGGTCTACACAAGATAAAAAAAGATCATATTTACAAATAATGCCAGAACAAGTCCTATTAGGTTGCCGCATTCCAAAATCGAGTTGATTAGCTTCTTATTTTTCTTCTGAAACAATCACAAACAGGCAACAGTTGAGTATACTCGAAAATGCGATAATCAGTTTCCTTCTAACAAGTTCCTCAATTTACTTCTAGCCTCTTCTGTCAGACTACACGGCTTCCATATTCGCTGCTGCGGAACGCAGCGGGGAGAAGAAAAGCAGATTACAACTGCGGTAAGATTATCTGATGTGTTGAGGCGCAAAGCTTCGTGGACTAATTCTCGGGAACTTTGATCCGGGTCATGGTGCTTCCTCAACCCGCGTCGAACAAGACTGACAGCATATTGGCTTGACATAACATCCCAAATCCCATCACAGCCAAGGATCAAGAACTCATCATCCTGAGTTAGAACAACATGCTCCAGTTGTGGTTCAGCAATTAGAGGTGATGATGAGCCATTTGGCAATTTCAGGTCCCAATCCCCCAAGGTTCTGGTTACTGCAATATTGCCATTCACGTACCCGTCATCTACAAACCCGCCCATCCCTTCCACTCGCTTGAGCTCGAGTAAATTAGAAGGCCTGTGATCTTGAGACATCGGAACTGCAACGCCTTTCCTACATAGGACTGCTCGGCAGTCGCCAGCGTTTGCGACAAGCAAATGGCTTCCAAGAACCAATGCCGTCAACGCCGTTGTCCCACATGAGCTGCCAACACTTTGTTCATCAGCCAGGGCAAGATCTGCCAGTAAAAATGATTTGCGGTGAGAATTCTCTAAATCTTTCATGGAAATAGAATCAATATCCAGCATTTTTAACCAATCAGCATCTTCAAAGAATAATCTCATAGCATTCCTCTTGACAAAAGAAGCTGCATTAGGCCCTCCATGGCCATCGAAAACAGCATAAAAACCACTAGGCATAGGGCACTTGACAATAGATCTGAGGTGTGTAGATAGATCATCAATGCAGACATGTTCATCATCCATAGAATCCCGAGCTCCAATGTCTGCATAGCTACCAGATTGAATGTTTGGAACAAAATCTATGGCAGTTGACTCTGTATGGGCATCTTTAACGATATCTGAACAACTAACTGCCTGCTTTACCTATCTCAAAAAAAAGGCTTTATCAGAGATGGAGAGGGCAAGGACCAAGGTAAACTGCTCCTTTTTTTCCCCTTTCTAACAGGTATTTCAGAACTTGGTATGGAATGTAATTATGTACATTATCATAACATAAGCAGTACAGAAATATCTAAATATTGAGCTTTGCACTTGCTAACTAGTTAGAAGTATACTAACAAGACATAATGAATCAAAGCAATTGTTCCAGCATAGAAGCAAGTATAGCGTCAGCAAGGATTCCACAACTATAAACTGGCAGGGCGTAAATTATTCAGTAGAAAATAATAATTCCTATTAAGTATCCAGAAAATTCAGGTTTTAATGAACTTCCAACCTCAGCCGGCCTTTCCTAAATTAAAGAGTTTAAATTGAATTGAAAGTTAAATAATTGGTTTTAAAAAATTAATAAAACAAAAAATGTAGCTAAATAGGAAAATGAATGTTATAACAACAATTAGGAGTGAGAAACTTGAACCTATAATCTCTGGTTCATGGACGCACACTTATATCGATTGAACTATTGCTCTTGTTGACAAATATGATTACATTTTCGATTCCTCATATCGTCTGTAAGTGGTAGTAGTGATGTGTTGTAGTTTTTTTTTTTTTTTATTTGTGACTATCTAAGCTATAGCTTACATGCACTTCGATTATTGTCACGAGACATATTACCTAACCCTACAACTTTTTGTTTTTTGAAAAGTGACCCTACAACATTTGGATGTCAAGAAAACCAAAAATTAATTCTTAGGTAGGTGGTCACCATGAATAAACCCTCCACCTCTTTGTTTCTCAAGACCCTCATGACCAGATCACTCCATCAATGGTTAATGTGTGTTGTAGTTCTAACATCCCAAATCCCATCACAACCAAGGGAGAGGTGTGAAGTTGATACCCTTCAGTGTGGAAAGCTAGCTTCCTTGCTTCATTTAAGTGATATGGATAATAAGGAATTTTTAATCATGGGTAGACCTAGTGGTCAAGAGGATGTTATGGGTTTAAAATCATGACAGTCTCTTACCTAAGAATTAATTTTCTATAAATTTTCTTCACATTTAAATGTTGTAGAATCAGACCATATATCTCATAAGAATAGTTGCCGATAAGTTGATCCGAACATTCACGGATATGAAAAAATAAAAATTAATACATATATTAATGTCTTCGTTTTTCTTTTATGACACATTCATTATCCCCTGTATATGAATCTTCTTTTGAATTTGTCCCTCTGAAATAAAAGAAGAAGAAAATGACGTCCTTTCATATCTGATTTTTCATTACATAAGAAACAAATAAAAATTCAAACCCTAAACATAAGGTATTGTATAAACATAGACCCTCATCTTCCTCCATTCAAAATGATTAACAAGTTGGAACACTCTGTTCATTTCTGAAGAAAATCTCAGGGTCTCTCAAACTTCCCTTTAAAATACTTCTCCCCATAAACCCTTCCTTCTTCCACAGTCCAATTCTCCCTGTAATTCAGAAACGCTTATCTCGGATTCTTCCTCACATACAGACTCATCTCTACATACAATCTCCTCACCTTGTTTATCTTCTCATTCGCTTCTTCTTCCCCTATGTGGTAAAGATGAAGTTTTCAAACCTATGTGAACAATGAACATGTAAACAGAACACGGAGCAGCGATGGATCAATCCTGTTCGCTGTGAGCTTTCGAGAGAAGACATGCGCAAAGGAAAAACAGAGAGATGAACAGAATCTTGAAGAGAAAGAAATTGGAAGGAATCTGTATCTGTTATTGATGAAAACCTCTATACGTTTTTGCATACACACTCATACTATTTAGACAGAGTGTTACAATTGAAAGCTAGAAAATGAGTAAAAAACCACTCAGCTTAAGTTGGGATTTTAACGGCTATTTACCAAGCCAATCAATGAGGAGTTTGATGCCCTTTCACCAATCAAAACAAAAACCCCACAATTACCCAATAGCGCAAAAGAGTAAAGTGAAAAGTTCAGAACAAAGGGTATCTCATTCAACCCTTCATCTTGCTAATGCTATCCGAAAATGATAACGAACCCTAAAATCGAAATGTTTTGAGTCGCATCAAAGCAAAACTAAGGAAATGAAACTAATAAAAACTGAAATGGAGACAGAAATAGGGAAAAGTAAGGAGATCTTTCGATTTTAGGGTCGAAATCTTACAGATATGCTTCCAAATCTGTCCTACACATACGAGATGAAAATCAAATGCGATAAAAACATGATGATGACGATGATTCCACGAGATAAGGGAGCATTTGCAATCAAAATCGATGAACATAAATACAAGAATACCTTCCACAAGAAACAAACGTGAAACGGTGCCTCCATAGCGAACAAAATCCCAAGGTATTCCACAAACAAGAACGTATAGATATGGAAAAATGAAAGAAACCAACGAACCGCAGGGAGAAAAATGGGAGGAAATTAAAAATTAGCGTGCGAACAAGAAGAAGAATGCGGCAAATCGATTGTTCCATCGCGATCTTCGGTTAGGGGTAAATTAGTCCATTTCTAAAATTTATTGTCACATTGTAAAAATGGGGATTGCAAATTGTATATTCAGGGAATTGCTGTTTATATAGCCCTTTTGTTTTTAAAATTTAGGGAAATGATCAGAAAATAAACACAAACTTTGGAAACGAAAAAAATATATATACAATAGTTACTAATTGAGTTCGGTATATTAATAAAATTAGAAGCTACTCCACAAAGTTAAATCTTTTAAATCTTGTAAATTCAACTTTAAACATATGGGCTAATTTAATATTAAATTAAATCTGCGTGCAAACTAATCCTGACGGTGACAAATATACAAAATAAAATTGACTACCAAAATCAATTTTTCTTTTAGGAGTGCTAACAAAATCGATTAAACGAGAGGGTACTGATACTTTCAATTAAACGAGAGTCAAATATGGCTGGATTGCCATCAAACATGAAAGTAAGAAAGGAGTGTAAAGTTGATTTGAGAAATTGTTTAGAATGTAACCCATTTCGACATTTTATCTCCATTTGTTTGTTTAACACTGTTCAAAGAGAGTAATTTTGGCTTTGGAAAATAGCAGGAGACGGGTTCGCTCTATCTTGTTCGAGAAAATAGAGACGATCTTAGATAAGAAACAATTTCACTGATATATATATTTGAACGAGAAATTACAAAAAACTACTGCTGTTTTTAACCGGCTGTGTTTGTGAATCAAGTTTTGCATAAGAACATAGTAACCATGATCATACTGTAATGCCCCTATTATTGTAGAATGTAGAATAGAGATGAGTAATTGATGCAACCATATGGTTCAAAACATAATATATAGTTTGATGATGTTGAGCTGTGAATTTAATACTATATGTTAGGCAGATGAAGTGAACATTAATGTCACTTCTTTCTTTCCATGGTATTCCTTACACACTGAAGAACACGAACAAACTCATAAAATACAGAGAAATCAAAACTTGCTATATCTCCACACAGTTTTGAAGATGACAAACAACGAGAACAAGGATTCTGACAAACTACCAAATCAAAACCACCATATTTCTTCATCAAATTCTCAACCTTGTTGCTTGTTACTTTCTGTATGTCCTCTATCTGCTCCAGCTCCCCCGTCTGTCCGCTCCCGCCCCACCATTTCCGCAATATCCTCCTCTTTGTTTCAGAACTCTCGACCGATACCACAGCTTTCAACTGAATGCCAAGCCGGTGCAACGCAATTTCGGCCCCGCCAATTCCACTGAAGATGGACAACACAGTCATCCCTCCAGGGAACAGAGTCTTCATGACAGACAGATGATAACTCAAAGTATCTGTCTGGAAACAATACTTGAGAATTCGGCGCCTTTCCATTGAGCTAGTTTCAGCATCTCGAGTGTGGTTTACGGGGTAGCCGAGCACAAGCTCCAACAGTTCAGGCTCTATTGGAGCTAGCCTGAACTGGCCAACCCAGATAAGGTTCAAAGCTATGCAATGGTGAAGAATGTCTCTCTGCTGTTGAGACGAGAGCTGACCGAGAGTATCGGTCATTGCCTTTGTAAGGCGATTGCACAGCTGAGGAATTCCTAGAGTTTCAGAATTGATGCAGCTCAAATGCTTCCTTGTATCCCAATAAGGCCACCATTTCTTTGAACTTGGTATAGCTTCTTCTAAGGTCATTGCAGGCTTTGGAAGGATTTGAAACCTGTTTTCACATGGAAGATTGTGCACATAGCCTTCCCTTCTACTCATGGCTGAGAAGGAGCCAGTGTCCACAATTTCAGGCTCAATGGCATAAAGGAACTTGGAAATTTTTTCCCAAGAATCATGAGGTACATCCAAAACATTTCCATACAAGAAAAATGGACGTTTCGCCGCCATTTTATCGAGTTTTCGAAAAGGGTTGAACTTTGAAGGTGGGGATGGAGGTTTAGCCACCATCTTATCAAAACTTTTTGAGAGATTTAGTTTTGAAGGTGGGGGCAAGTCAAAACTGGTGATTTTTGGATTTACTTTTGCTTCCAGCCATTCAAGACCATAGAGAGAGCTCAAATCATCAGCATATTCTGGCTTTGGCCTTTTTCCTTTATGTTTAGGATCGAAATGAGGATTCAAAACGTCGTCCGTGACGGTGTATTCTTCTTTCGGCCTTTTCGTCTTCAATATTTCCTCGATGTTAACATTCATTGGCAGAGAAACAACAGCAGAACTCAATTCCTCAGCTTTAACTTTGGTCATACAATCTTCTTGAGTATGTAAACCACCAATCCAGAAAGACTTTGGGGAAAACTTGCACAAAACCATGATGATAAAACAGAGTTAGAGAAAAAAGATAAGAGCCTTAAAGAAATGACACTAAGAAGGCTTAGTTTAAATGTTTTTATTAGCAAAGTTCAAGTGTAGAACCTTATCATTCCCAGGGTAGTCACCAGCAATTCGACCGGTAACAATGGAATCGGCAAGTTCCGAAACTTGAGTGTCCGAACCTGAAAGATGCATGCTAGTTAATGGCTTAAATTTAGCAATGAGAAAGCCAAATGAAATTCTCACACAAAGTTAAAGGTGCAGTTGGATGAAAAACTAGCCTCCTAGAACAAAACATATAATTGGCGAATCTGAAGAACTACACGATATAATATCGACTAGACAATGAGACTCCCCTCCTCACTTGCTACGTGGCCTGCGAGTTATTAGAGTGGTATACTTACCAAACTTCTCAATTGCCAAAGACACCTCATTCTCAGAGAAACCCATTTCAAGCAAGCATAGTGTTTTCTCCATAGTCACAAACAAAGTTTCTTCATTTTCCTGCAGAACATTTTAGACCAACATCAGCCATAGAAAAATACAAAACTAAGACCCCGTTTCATATTTTTGAAAATGAGTTTGTATCTTTCCCATGCAATTTTTAATGAACTAAAAAAAGTTTAGAATCGTAATTTAGGAGGCAAGAATAATTTTTATAAAAAAAAAAACATTCAAAACAAAATATTGAAATTTTGATCAATTTTTATCCTAAATTTTAAATTTTATCAAATCAATCTTACACCACATGTGCTTAACTCACTATTCTAAATTAAAATAGAACAATACTCAATAAATAAAAGTCAAGTTTTGTCAACAACAAGTCAATATGTCTGAGTGGTTAAGGAGACAGACTTGAAATCTGTTGGGCTTTGCCCGCGCAGGTTCGAACCCTGCTGTTGACGTACATTTTCCTTATTTATTTTGAATTAAAAATAATCCAAGAAACTTAAATTTCAAAACCTACAACAAAAAACAAGAGGCAAATAAGGGAATTACTTAGAAGGCTGGTTATTTTGTGAGGAGAGGGGACCTTTTGAGATATAAATAATGTAAGAGAGGAGAGAGGGTATGTTTTTGGTAGTACAAGTCTGAGGACTCCTGGAAGAGAAGTCCAATGCTCTCGAAATCACTGGTTAGCTTATTATTGTTGTTTTTCCATTTATCTTGTAATTTCCTTTTTGGTTGCCTCAATGGAGAAACCTTGAGGGTTGTTGATTGATTCAGCCTTATTTCTTCATAACTAAAGGCAACAATGAAGTTATATGTGTATGTATGCATTGTACTCTAACTCATAAATCAAGATCGAAGTCCTTTTTCAAGCCCCATTTCGTAAGATAAAATAGACATAATAATAAAAACCGACCTCCTTTTTCAATCCATTTCCACGGTATGTCTCATCGGTTTCCTTCTCCAAGTTTTCGGCGATCTGTGCGGCAATGATAAAATCCACCAACTCGTTAACAGGAGCATCTTCACCTGAAAATGTGTTATATGAAATCCTCATATCTGTTCAAATGTTTTGGCTATAACTTCAATCAAATTGACTATTTCTCAAGTGTACTAACCAAGCTTATCAATCGCAAAGTTAACTTCATCAGCAGTAAAGTTCATCGATAATAAGGTTGCCTTATTGGTATCGTCATAATAGTCATAATAATCATCCGCTTCCTGAAATGGAAATAATCAGTTAGGCAGCAAAAAAAAACTTGAGCTTTTAGATATTTGCTTTCAATATACCGATAACCCGACAAGCACACGCATGGACAAACAAGAGAAGAAGATATATTCAATGTAGCAGTGATGTTGTTGGTTCTATTTAATCCATTGAATTCCACATGGGACCGGCCGGGTTGTAATTACATAAATTGCATTTTCAACTATTTTGATTCAAGGAAACACGCATAAACGAAAATATTTTTAGTGATAAAATGAAAGTGCTACATAGAAGCCTATCGCAGCAGTGATAAGGACCAATGAGTGAGAAAAATACAAAGGTATATCGGTAAGAACAAACTCGATAGTATGAAATACACAGAAACGCGAGAATGGGTGTATATATAAACAATATATGCTACACATTAAAGATAGAAGCACCAGTACATAGGTTACCTCCTTTGGTATCACAACTGAAGAGATTTGATTGCTTGCATCCTTGTCATCAAATAAGCTATCTAGAGAATCTGATGATTCAGGTTTTGATGTCTGAACCTGACCTGCCTATGACATTAAATAAGTTGTTTAACTTTTAAATATAGTTACTTTTTAACTGAAAAAAGAACCAAAACTAAAGAAAGAAGAGGTTTTCAGGTCTAAATTGTTCAGCCATGACTAAATACTACTGCAAATTTAGGTCATAGAAAATTGTTCCATCAGTTCATCTAACAAAGCAACCCTCCAGATGTTGTAGGGTAAGACGGTTTGTCCCGTGAAAAGATTCGAGGTGTGCGTAAGTTGGCCTACACACTCACGGATATAAAAGAAAAATGGTTCATCTAACAAGCCTATTTTTCTGATGAAGAAAACTAATGGAACAATGAAGATTCCAAGATATGTTGACTATAATGACAAGCTTTTTTCAATGGTACACCCTGTGGCTGTCCAATTAATCCAAGGGCAGATTAAATAAAGCTTTTTAGCACTTGAACAGATGAAAGCTTACCTGATTATAACAGATAGTAGCAAAATGTGGAGGATTACTGCCTTTTCTACCACTTCGCGAGCTATTAAAAGAATCCGATACCTCGTGAACTAATTTTTGTTCTGCCTAGTCAATTAAAGCAACTCATTCACTTTTCCAATGAAGCTTTAATGCTAAGACATAAAACCAGTAACCACAAAAAGTTGACAAATATAAGAAGTTGATAACAACAGCAACAATTGATTAAAATGCTGTCAACTAAACTGATTTCTCAAAGACTAGTGATGCAATAGTTTTTTGCAATGAGACGGGTTATTTGGGCTACGTACCGAAGATGTAGTCAGGGTATTTAATAACAATTCGACATCATCTTCACCTGGATTTAAGATGAGACATAACTATTAGTGGAGATTTTTGTCACATTCTATACAAATTGGACATTTCAAGATCATAATTACATTTTTAGGTGAAATTTCGCCCTGAGTATTGGAGAAAATTCATGGGGTCAACCTTAAAGGATAAGGTTATCTCTTCTCAATGCTCTAAAGAGGTAAAAATAAAAACATAATTTAGTGCCATAATTTTTTGCTTATTATTTATTCAACAAGGGAGATTCGAAACTATAACTTGGTAGTTACTAGGTTATACAAGCTGCGACTAGAGCAATGCTCTTGCTTAATTTAGTGCCCTAATTCATGAAAAAAGGTATTGTTCTAACAATTAAAAGGAAGAAATGTACCCTTTTCCTCAATCACTTTATCAACAAGAGATGGCAAGAACCCCATATCTACTAAGAACGTTCTTATATTACTTCCAGATGAGCTTGCACCACTCTCCTGAAATTTACAAGTACTGAAAATTTGTGCAAAACTGTTTCTTAATGAATTTCCACATTTGGAAGTATAATAAATTTCATATGCATAGAATGAAACGACAATACTCCAAATATTTAATCCATACCCTTTAGGAAATGAAGTTTAACTTTTCATGATGAATTTTTTTTTAATGGATGCAAAAGTTCAAAGTGATAATAAGAATAATTGAAATACAGCCAAAGAGCTCTAGCAACATCTTGTATAACCTAGTAACCATGAGATTATAGATTCGAATCCCCCTTTCCCAAATGTTGATGAATAAAAAATCATAATAATTGAAATGCAAATGTCAAATAAAAACTAGATCTGCTGCAAACACAAGTGTGAAAACCTAGTAAAGATTAGTGTTATAACTTATACTTACCCTTACATGCCTTGAGTACTTCCCATCAGGAGGCAACCTGAAATCCAAGACCTCTTCCTTTGGTACAACATGCTTATTGCTGGCCTAAGGAACAAAAATAAGAGTGCGTTTATGTTAATGCACGCGTATTTAAGTTTCCGATAATACAGTATAGTATCTCATTAGTGTACATACCATAAAGTTTTGAAGTAGTGGTTGCTAGAACTAGGAGTAGCTTTAAAACTTCACCTTCAGCAGACTGAATGGAGCTTTCAGTTGCGCTGTAAAATAAAAATTGATGCTGATAGTCAAAAAAAATTAAACAACTTTTAGATCATAATCTCAAAAGCAGCAAGCCTAGTGTTTTTAGTCCTGGCTAGAGGCTTGTCAATCTCTAGCAGTTTAGGTCTAGAAAAGATAGATGAATTTTTTATCAGTTATTCAAATATGCTTGATTTCAACCTCAAATCACAGACCTGGATTCTTAAATTACAGGGGAAAATACATTTTTAGTCCCGGTTAAGGGTGAAGTTTCAATTTAGTCTGGAACACGTTTTTAGTCCATATGTTTAGGTTGAAGTTTCTTATCAATTTTAGTCCTTAAAATCATTGACGGTGTAACAGAATGTTGACTAGGATAACGATCAGACTATTTGAAATTATAATAGATTGATGAAGAAAAAGTAAACCCTAAAATTGTGCATTATTGAAACATAATGATAAAATAGAAACTACATCCAAAAGCTAGGGACTAAAGAGTTATTTTTCCCTAAATTTTAAAGATCTAGTTTGAGACTATTCTAGATCACCATTAGACCCAAAAATTCAGGCTATTAGCTAGCACCATGCTTAATCTAGCTCAAAATAATATTTTTCAATCATTCTTTAACAAACGATGGAGACTTCACATGGTTCATATCGCATTTTTCAAAAGTTAGATTGTAACGCCCTAGACTCGGCTCCTCGCCCCGACATTTCCCTGCAACTTGGTCACATTACCTACTTGCCTGGCATCCCCACAATGCCGATCTTCTATGTGGGGACAGTCTTCACTCTTAGAAGAGTCGTGGCAAGTAGGTAAATGCGGCAAGGTCGCTGGGATTCCCGGGGCCAAGAGGAGCCGAATCAAGATTCTAAATTTTGGTCCGAATCCTGGACTTGGGGCGTTACATAGACAAAGTGTCTTTCAACTAGAAAACGAGCAGGTAGCGACAAATGCAATAGTCATAAGTGCTCAAGTTGATTTTCAAAATTCCAGTCTCTTCAATCAAGTACGAGGAAAATAGTAAAAAACACTCTTGTGCAAAGAATCTACATGACACAGTACTCCACCTTCAATATGTGCACCAAATACAATAAATCAAAGTAGCTACTCTTCTAAGTACAACAAGAAGCTCTCAAACCATAAATTTGATAATGTTCTGCCCACACAATTTACATTTTATTGACACAAGTGATGAAAACAAGATACATGCAGAGGTAAATGACATTCACAATTATGAACCCAGACTGTCATAAAAATTTAAAAGGCATAAATATTTGATATAATCAATTGAAGGGTAACAAGAAAATCCCCAACAGTTCACTACATAAAGAGCTCAATGAACAAAAACAGAGTCAGAAACAAGCTAAAAGTTGGTGCAAGAATTGAGAAAAAAGAAGAGATTTTATAATTAAGCTCAATCGTGAATTTCGAACCAGAAATCGAAGGTACCTAAAAACTTCAATACTCTTCTAACTTGAATTTTCTTATAGTTAAAATATCATGACTTTGGGTTTGTTCTAAAATTTCACATGTTCAATTTTAGGCTAGTACTTTATGATCTATATAGTAAATTTCTTAACATATAATTCAACTCATTTACCAGAAGGAAAAAGGGGGAGAGAAAAAAGAAGAAGTGACTAAGCATAGAAACACAACAAACAACAAAGGAAAGAAACCAAATGAAGAAGGGGAAATGGGGAAGAACCTGAATTGGAAAAATGTTGACTCTAACGTTGATTGTTCAAGGTAAATCACAGAACAAGTAGGTTTTCACTGTTTCACGTGATTTACACGTGGCTTCTTCTCAAAACCTCCGATAGACAGGTTTCATATCCACTGCCACGTCACTCTCCCAATCCTATGTTTTGTTTTAACGGTCAACTGTTTCTCGTATTTTCCTACTCCTCCACTTTTTTTTTTGTTTTTCCCCTATGTTTTCAATTTCGTATCAGTTTTACAAAATTGTGTTTACCCATGCAAAATAAATTTAACCTTTTTTATGATGAAACAAGAAGTGTGACGATCTTTAGAGTAAATTTAAACCGCCTAACCTAAATCAATTCTTTTTTTTTAATCAGTCAATTCAATTAGTTAAGCAACATATAACATATCATTGATTAGAGGTTCATCTTAAATTTAAAATAATAATGATTATAAATACATTTTTAAAAAGAAAAGAAAAAAAAAACTCAATGAAAGCACGGTGAATTTAGGTCTATACTTGGTTAATTAGGCTCGAACCAATGTGAATGGTAGCCTACACTTGATTAAATTGTATTTCACTATATTAGATGTTAACTCCTTTTATGTAACGTACATGAAATCATTCTTCAATAACATTAGTAAAATAAAGTTCGCGTTTGGATGATTGGCTCTATTGTAACTACATGTTAATAACAGTTGTCTGTTTCCCCAAGTGATCAAATCTAAACACCACAATTGTTCTCACAAAACAACCCAAGTTAATAACTTACTTGAGGTCTTTTTTAACATCATTTAGTTACTATGAACACTCAAATATTAAAACTAATTCATTTTTTCCTTCTCAGCTTTGAACGAGATAGGGGGTTCAGATGAAGTATCTCGAATTCGATATGCTAGATGAAGAATCAACCATCAAATGAAATAACTTTGCACATTATATTAAAGATAGATGGGGATTTTTTTTTTTTTTTTGGAATTTAGATGGATGGGGAAATATGATAAGAAAAAAACGGCTCATAATACATTTGGTATTTTTCAATTGATTTAGACCATGGCACAAAGAAAAAACCCAGCAAAAATAACCCACTACATCAGAACATAGGCCAAATAAACGAAGACAGTAGCGATAACGAAGAAATACCAAATAAGGACCCTTTTTTTCTGAGACCGCCCGAAACTTTACGATATACATTTCAACTATTTCCATCATTTGGGTTGTTGAGACCCATTTTTGAGCAATACATCTTTGTCAAGCTGCAACGCTTTAGGATCGAGCGGAATCGTTCCCACCGTCAAAATGCCAGAAGTTTCGGTATTATATCCATTCACTTTGATTGGCATTGAACCAACAGTCACAACTTCAGTATGTTTGAACTTTGTATCACTAGCAGCAGCTGCTGGTGTAGCTCCCAAAGGCTTTCCAACCACTTCCCGCCCAATTTCAAGTGATTCCATCTTCAAAGTAACCTCAACTTTTTCTGCACCGTCGTGCTTCGGGTTTTCCTTCACTGCCACAGTATCAGTATTACCAGAATTGGAAGCAACCTGCTCGGCTCTCGAGGCTACACTTTTTTCTGACACCCTCGGACCATCATTGGCCTTGTTAGGATTCTTATCCTCTTTCAGAGGCAGCTCAACAACACAATTTAGCTGTCGGGTATTATGATCTATTGCAGGTACAAAATAGGGACGCTCAAGCCTTCTAATAGCCAACCTCGCTTTCTCTTCCTGTATGATCTTCTGACGGTTTTCATAATAAATAAAGTCGTCCAGTAAAGAGGTCTTTAACGTATGATTCTTGAATAATTTAAGCATCTCCAGACCTTTTTTACATGGTATCTGCAAAATAAAATAAAATTTGTTAGCTTATTCTTTTGAAGAAGTTAGAACCATACAAATCAATATGCCATTCAGAATAAGTGGTAGCACATAAAATAGCGAAAAGTAGAGTTCCTAGCTACAAAACAAGGAACGCACAATCAAACTTCCCAAATATTGGCCCTTAGATGTTCCCTACTAGACTGTAAACTGATGAAATTTAAATTGTTTCTTGAACATTAAACCATATACAAAAATTGCCACATAAAAGAAAGAATACTGTAGCTAGGCTGTGCTCATCATAAAAAGTATAATAGAATCGTATCCATTAGCCACAAAGTTCATTCGACCTACAAGACTTGTGAAAGAAAACGAAACCTAACAGAGGGTGACAAGAGATACAAATCACTCCCAAACAGGATACAAAAAAAATGGATGATACGCATACGCCGCAGAATTAATCAAAACAATATTTTCTATAAATAAAGATGTTACAAAAGTAAACAGAAAATAACAGAGCCACTTACCTCTTGTGTGTCTCTGCTATTAGTAACAGGTTTATTTTCATTATTCTCCAAAATGACATGCCTAAAGTTGTTGTTCGGCACATCTTTGATAATGTGCCACTTAACAGGGAAACTTCCACTCCACTTATCCTGCTGCCAAAAATCCATGTCCCTGTTGAAGTCCACAGGACCAACCATCTCTGCTACACCACAGAACTGTCCACTTGCATTGACCTACATACCAAAAAATTAAACCAACCCCAACGGTAAAATAAATATTCTTTTTCACCTTTCAACGGAAAAATAAATATTTTTTTTAAATAAGAAACATTTCATTGATGCATGAAATTACGGAAAAATAAATATTTAATACCACAAAATCTAAAAAGAAAAAATAAACTTACAGAGAAATAAAGGAATACAGGACAGCTTCTTGATTTTGCTACAACTATTCTCTGAGCATCTTCGTATGCAATATTCAATTTCTTATTCCCATTCGGAGTAGAGGACCAAACATTATACTTTATGCTCTTGTGAACATCATCCTCACTGTACGATTTAATTACAAAAAATTTTGCATCCACGTGTTCAACAGGAAAATCATCCTTATTATACTGATCTGTGTAGATAATAATGTTTCCATCTGCATTAACATCTCCAGCCTTGGTTGTGTAGGCTTTCAGAGCCAATTGGGTTTTAGATCTGCTGATTCTAGGACCTCGATTTTGCTCACTTAACGCATCTGGACTAGCATTTGCACCATCCACAACTCTACCAACTTGAACCTTAGGCTGAAATTTAGCAATCGTAGCCTGCCCATGAGCACTTGATCGAAAATCAGAAAAGGCATTATTGATAGGATGAGGTACTCTCAATTGATTATGTTGAGAAACAACCTTTCCATTTGATACGTCATCTACTGGTTGAATTGAACCATAAGCACCTCTACCCTGTAAGCAAAAATTATAAATCCAAAAAAGTTCCATTAGTTACGGAAATTGAAAAGAACCGTGCATATGCACAAAACACTTAATTTAGAAAACTGATAGTATAGATCACTTCAATCATAATTGATAGCATCAGTAAACAAATCCAACCCTAAGAAGAGGCATGGACCCTGACAATTCCCTGCTGCAAGTAAAATCAAGTTCCTTCAATACACAAAAAACAATTAAATTTACCTGAAAAACACGTGATGAAACTGACCCAGCATGACTACCAGCAGAGATGCTACCAAGTGTTGCACTTTGCTTACTTGGACCCACATTGGCTCTTGGCACTTCTGATAACCTGGCCAAGGAATTTCTCTGATCGAAAGCAGGTTTGGAGGCATTCCTAGAAAAGCTTCCCGAACTTTCATTTTTATGCATTCTTCCATTTCCATTAGATCTATTAATTGAAGGGTCAATCATGTCAAGTGAACTACTGGAGACAATGTCTGGCTGAACAATAACAGGGACATAAGCAGGAGAAGAAACAGAGTTTTCATAAGAAGGAATGGTGTAAAACTGTTGGGCCCCAACAAATGGACCATCTGGTCCTATCACGGCACCATGTATGTAAGGATTATACGGGTTGTATTGAGACTGTGCATATCCATAGCTTGGCGTATAATATACATATGATGAATTCTCATTTTGAGCACCCTGAATCAAGAGAGAAAACAAGGACCATCAGAAACAAATTTGAAGTTCTGTCTTAATCTAGAAAATAAAAAGTACAGATCTATTACTCACTGTGTATGGAATATCTGAACCATCTAAACCAAAAATCCGAGAATGGTCCTCCCATTCGCCAGGTGATTCAAATCCTACAACAATCAAGACACAGTATGTGAGTAATCGTGTAGTAACATCATTTAAATTAGTACATTATATATTTATGAAAATTACCTGTACAGTAATAACCATAATTGGCGGCAGTAGGGTAATAAATGCCCTGGTCATAAATAAATTCAGGGGCGGCTCCTTCATTGTACATGTTTTCACTTGACTCAAGAAACAGAATTATCAAATATTGCTTGATTCGATGCCTTAAAAGTGAATTTAAGATTCAGAGAATCGAAGTAACATCTGAATCCAACGCAGGCCCCAAAAAGAACAACAAAAGGAAACAAATTAGAAGATGTATTTGGACGTACTTTTTTCAAGATAAGAAGAACAAAAAAATATTGAGGAATCCAATTCCAGAATGCAATAACTAACAAGAAATAAGGTTACTATAGAATGATTTCAAAAAAAAAAAAGTTACAGATGGAATTCAAATTCTTATTAAATAATTAACCCAACATTTAGTTTAAATAGACTACATGAGATAAGATAATATTTAACTTAATCATAAAAGGAAAAGATAATATTTATCCTAGTCAGGAGATATTTAACCTACTCGTAAAAGGATAAAATAATATTTAACCTAATCCTAAAGGGAAAAGGTAATTAAAAAGATTAAAAAAAAATCTAATATAAATATAAATCCACAGTTTTTTTTTTTTTTGAGATAATATAAATCCACAATTACCCATAAATTCAATATTAAAAAAAATCGCAAAAAAATGTGCAATTTTGTACAATCAAGAATCTGACAAACTCCAATTATGTTAATTCCAAATGAAGGTCCAAAAAAGGCAAAGAAAATGGTCCTATTTACATCAAACATCCTCTAAGACCCTAGAATCCAATACTAGCAGTTAAGATTAGAGCGCAGTAGTAAAAAAAAGCCACGATTCAGTTGACTAGGCGACTAGATAAAAGACTCATGCTTGACTCAAGTCCCTGAACACAAAAACTCGCCAACAAGTAGAAGTAATCAACAGCAGCATAGTGAAACAAACCCAAGTCAAACATCCCCTTACACCTCCAATACCTCGAGAAACACAATCATACAACAACCCAAACCATTAACCAAAGCCCGATTGAATACGGCAAGAACTCAGCTCAAAATCTAAACACATACAATGAAATTACACCCTAAGGAATCGGCAGAACAACAAACTCAAACTCCAAATCAGCAATCGAGCACAGAAACACACAGAAACGAAGCAAAAACGGAGAAAACAGACAGCATACAGTTGAAGAGGAATAAAACGATGTTTACAAAGTAAAGAGTAGGGGAAAGTGAAATACTACCAGAGAAAAGCCGATTGGAGCCATGGAAAAACCCCTACAACGGCGGTGGAGGGTGAGGTTGAGGATTAAGCGGAGATGGGCATGGATTTCTGCAACATGGGAACGGAAGAAGAAGAAGAAACCCTAACCGCGAAGAGGAAGGAAGAAGGAGAAGAAAGGGGGGGAATTTAGAAGGGCGGTATTTTTGCGTGTGTAAAAGAAAAACACGAGCAATTGACGCGGAAAGAGGAGATTCCAAGCCTCTACGCAGCGTATCCAGCATCTGACTAAATTACCCCTGATTAGTTGCCAAAATAACAATATTGCCACTGCTGGACCTTATGGGCTGGGCCGGACTCAGCCCGGGAGGAGGAATAGCCCGGAAAGAAAAGGCCTCGTGGCAGATTGTTATTGGTCAAGAGAGTCACAGTTACGCAACCCGTAAGCTCAATATTTGGAGCAATGGGTAATTTTTAAGTCTATGGCAATAACTCTACAGATGAGGCACCATTAAATGTCAATATTTTTTTTTAAGTATAAATTGGGAGAAGGGGATTACAAATCCCGATTCCATAGATCGAACTCTGACGGTGGAGTGTAAATAGATTTACACCAAACCAGATAACCAATCATCGATCCATTTGGTCAAAATATTATTTTATAAATGAAAATGTTGAAAAGTAATTAAATTTTTGTGAAACTCAATGATATCATGTCATAAAAATGTAGAGCTACCATAAGAAGAGTTTTAATCTTTTAAGAAGTATTTGGTACTTTACATCATTTGCAAGGATGATATTGTATCATATTCTGAGATTATTGTTTCCTCTCATTAATTGAATTGTCATTTATTTAATATATTTTCAATGCATTTTTTATATGCTTGCATCATTCACGTGACACATTATTAATTTATGAATGATATGAAATATGTACTATGCACTTTTTAAGAAATACCGAAGTTTTGTTCATATATTTTTCAGATCTATTACAAATGATGAAGAGATTAGAACTAATGATTTTTAGATCTTGGGTTACTACCCTGGTTGAGAATCTCCAATAATAATTGAGTGAGTTATAATCTATTTATTTTTAATAATACAATATGTTATAGTGTAGATTTTGAACTTATAACTTTTTAATTATTAGATGATATATTATACAATTGAAATTATGTTTCATTTGGTGATACATATTATCATAATTTATTAGTGTTTAAGACTTCAATAATGATTACCTGAAATGCTACATGTTCATCTTTATTTGATTTTAAAAACCTCACACCAAATACTAATTACATGCTTCGGTCAAACTTCTTTGCGATAAGTACTTGAACTCCAAATTAATAAAGGAAGGTCACCAAATAGATAAGTGGCACAATAATTTTATTGATTGATTGTAAATTAGTTAGTTCAACACTAACATTAAAAAAATTAAAAAAAATAAAATTAAAAAAGCCTTTTCAAGTTTGCTTTTGCTTCTCTATAATTGCAGTACAACAATACAATAGAATTTCATCCACACCTCTCATATTTTGTCTTGTCCTCCAAGTTAGTTAATTGAATATTTTCAATACATGAATGGCACGTGTTTCCGTCCTTTTATTTTTATTTATTTCCCAGGTAAAATCAGCATACTAAAAACTGGGAGCACTCGAGACATAACACGATCCTATAATATTTGAATTGAATCAATCGTTATTTTTTAAAAATCATATAAGTACGGACAATATTCACAATTTCAACACGTTTGGCTTATTTCTAACTTTTAGTTTTATTAATTTGATTTTTTTAAATATTATTTTGTGTACTAAAAAAAATAATAAATATATATATACATATATATATATATATATTTTACTATTCTTTAAAATAACTCCAAACTTTATCATGGTTGGTTTCAATATTAAACTTATATCCTTAAATCGCATTTTATGCTTACAATACCTTAACTATTAGCTAACTTATTTTTATTTTGAATAAACTAAAATAGTGTTTTAAAAACAAAGGAAAAAAAGTCTACAACGACCATTTCTTTGAAATTATAATAAAATAATAATAAGTATAATAAACAAAATACAAGACATAATAGGGACTGCATAAACCAAAATCAGATTCAAACACAGATGTATATATTTTTTTTTTTTAGCATCAGAGTATTATAAAATAGGTTTTTTTAGTTGGAGATTCAAGGTTGCTAAAGTCTTATAAAATGGCTATTAAAATATCCGCCTAAGATCCGTAGACATTTCCCACGAGACCCAGCTAATTAAGTAAGTTGCATTTAATAATTGATATTCAAGTTCAAATAGCATAGGTGGGGCCACAAAAGAGGGATAACATAGGGAAGTTAAAACTCATATATTTAGGAAAATTATACATTTAGTTTACATACTTTCTTCTTCTTTTTTAATGAAATTACAACTTTAAATTCAAAACCTATATTGATGGGGCTAAACTACTATGTTTATTGATAATTTAATTTAAATTTATTTTAATCATTTTGAGAACAGTATATAATGTAAATTCAAAATTTAATCCTTACACGATTTGATAAAAATTTTAAAAATATATTAATATAATTATACGTGAAATATTTGATTTTTCTTTTCAGTTAATTACTTAATTTACCACATCAATATTGACACATGAATAATTATTGTTTACATATTTATTTATTTAATGATTATATATAATATAAAATATTTATTGAGTTTTATTAAAACATACAAATTAAATTGTAACTTTCGTAGAATCATAAGAGTAGACTATAATTTTTAAAAACAAACTTCAAATAGTTCTCAATGATTATAATGCAACTTATATTTAATTTTTATCTATTCAACAAAAAAAATATTTATATTTGATATAAAAGAAACTTGTTTTTTTATTTGGGTACTCGGCCACAATTACTAAACGTGGAACCTTGTATCTCACAATTTTTTTTGCAAGTTTTAACTGAATTGATACTCAATCAAGCTGCGAATATAAATAATTATTTTTTTTAAATTTTATTAAAAAAAATATAACAAAAACAAAAAACATGAATAAGATCGACTGTGACTCAGGTCCACGGTTCAAATTCCTACCTCAAAATGGTTGGTGTTTCTTTACGCAACTTCCCACCCAAAACTACGACCATTTGAAATTAAAAAATAATAAATAAACCTTAATAATAATTCAATAAATAAATATGTAGTGAGAGGGAAGTTCTTATTTAATTATTATTTTCTTTTTGAAAGATATCCTATTTAAATTTTCAGGAAGATTACCGCTCGAAGATATTCAACGGATGATATGATTCTACACACCACGTGATATTGAGACGCAGAGGACACCTAGGGGCTGTTTGTTTGACATATTTAGGTAGTTTTTAGGTTAAGGAATTATATTGAGAAGTTATGTTGATGAGTTAAAAATTGAGAATTGTGTCAAAAACTCGTTTGGATGTAGTTTTTGTATAGAGGAGTTAAAAGTCAAAATCTTGTTTGGATGAAGATTTGAAAATGAGTAGTTATTTTTAGTAGTTAAAAAAGAAATGATTAAAAATGAATGGTTAAAAATGAGTTATTTTGATTGATTTGAAAAGAATGATTAAAAATAAGTGGTTAGAAATGATTGAATAATTATAAATGAATGATTAAAAATGAATGATTAGAAATGAGAGTTATTTTTAAAAGTAAAAATGAGGAAGAATTAATAAAAACTCGTTTGAATGTAAGTTTTTTAGAAACTCCTCCTACTAACTCCTACATAAATATGTCAAACAAACAGCCCCCTAGCTACTTTACTTTGATCTTCAGCTCTTTTCCTCTCAATTTTGTATAATTAAAATAGAGTGTTTTTGCAAAATAATTATAATTATAAATATGAGTAACTTTTGAAGTATTTACATTTCTAATCATTAATACATTTTAATATTATATTATAAATATTTACTAATATTTGTATTATATAAATATATAAATATATATATATATAATATGATCTCTTTCATATGGTATAATATATCTATTTTAAAATCAAACGGTAATGGGAAAATTTGTTACAAATTTTTTTTTTATCATGGATTTATGTCATGATTATTGTATCCAAGCTCATGGTTTATTTGTTCTGCATTGAAAAATTTTATGTTTGAATTACTTCTCAAGAACGACAAACTTAGGTAAATTTTAATATTGGATATGAGGTTGGTCCTTTACGAACACAAATTCTCGTGATCTTATTTTTTGTTTTTCCCCCGAAAGCCTTAATATGAATGAGGGGCCACTTATATAATTCTTTCATATATATTTGTGATATTCTCTTTATTTGAGTAACGAGAGATTGAACTCATGATTATGATATTAAATTGAATTTTCATCAACAATCAAATTGCACCAATGCTTTCTATATTTAAATGAGATATTGTGATCCAAACAATTTCACAAATAACAAAAGTAAGGGTACATGTGTTGTTTTCGACAACCAAAATATAAGAGTAGAACCAAGGTAAATACAATAGTACAAAATAATCAATCTCTTTTTTAATAAAAAAAAAAATCAAAATAATCAAGTTTTTTTTTTTTTTTTGAGAAAATCAAAATAATCAAGTTGGGTTGAGCTGGTTAAATCACTTTGTAATGCAGACTAAAGGAAACAACCAAAAGATAAGAGTAGAACCAAGCTAAATACAATAGTACAAAATAATAAAAAAAAATCAAAATAATCAAGTTGGTTTGAGCTGGTTAAATCACTTTGTAATGCAGCCTAAAGGATCAATAGGACAAAGAAAAATAAAAATAATAATAATGTTAATAAATTTGACCAGTCCCACATGAGAGATTACCATATAATAAATTGGGATTGGTAGTGCCTAAATGCAAAAAATGGAAGATTGAGGTATATGCCCCTCTTCAAGCCTCGCAAAAAGTGATTTTGGAGGATATTAGTAAAATTGATAAGCTTGAGGAATTGGGATCTATCGACCAAGTTGATATTGATAGGCGCATTTCCTTGAAAGCATCTTATAGCGATATTGCTATTAATGAATGCAAAATGTGGAAACAGAGATGTAAAAAATCATGGCTTCTTGAAGGGGATGAAAACACCTTTTTTTTTTCCACAAGAGTTGTTCTGCTAAAAAAAGATGCAACTTTATTTCCGAGATTATCGATCCCAATGAAGTGAGTTGTATCACCGACCAAGCCATTGAGGATGAATTTTGGCGTTTCTTCACCGATATCTATTGTGGCGAAAGTGGAGAAAACTGAATTGTATCTAATATTGATTGGAGGCCCATATCTCATTTATTTGCATTTTCATTATGCATTCCCTTTTCGGAAACAAGAGGTTTTCAACAGTATCAAGGAGATTGGTCAGAACAAGGCTCCTGGGCCCGATGGCTTTACAATTGAATTTATGAACCAATATTGGAATATCTTCAAAGATGAAGTTATGTCTATTTTTCAATGATTTTTTTTCAGAATAGCATTGTAAACAAGGCAGTTAATGAAACTTACATTGCCCTCATTCCCAATAAGATGAAGCCTACAAATGTGTCCGAATATAGGCCCATAAGCCTCACTACAAGCATATACAAAATTCTATCCAAAGTGCTTGCTGAAAGAATTAAAGCTGTATTGCCTACTACTGTGGCCGAAAACCAGAGTGTTTTTGTTAATGGTCGACAGATTACAGATGCTATTCTTATTGCCAATGAGGCGATTGATCATTGGCGATGCACCAAGAAAAAAGGTTTTAGCAAGAAATGGATCAGTTGCATATATGTTTGTGTATCTTCGGTCACCTTATCTATTGTGATTAACGGAAGGCCTCGGGGGCGCATTGCAACTAGTAGGGGGATTCGTCAAGGGGATCTTTTATCTCCTTTTCTTTTTGTTCTGGCTATGGATTACCTCTCAGCTTATTGTTGGATGCTCAACAAAAAGCTTCCTCTGGGTTGAAAGTTAACATGCAAAAATCATCTATCTCTGGTATTAATGTTGATGAAGCTAAAACGGTTAACATGGCATCTTCATGGTCTTGCCCCCACATGCCTTTACCTATAAATTACTTGGGGATGCCTCTTGGTGGTAATCCGAGATCCAGTGGCTTTTGGGACCCTACAATAGAGAAAATTCACAAACGCTTGAATCTTGGCAGTATTGTTACTTATCTAAAGGCGGAAGACTTACTTTATTGCAATCGGTTCTTAGCAGTCTCCCTACTTATATGCTTTCTACTTTTCGTGCTCCAACTTCTGTTTGCAATAAAATTGAGAGGTTGTTTCGTAATTTCCTTTGGAAGGGTGTGGATAACCATGGGGGTAGCAACTTGGTTAGATGGGACATTGTGACCAAATCCAAGAATGAGGGTGGTCTCGGCATCTCAAAAATTAATACTATGAACAAGGCCCTCCTTGACAAATGGATATGGCGTTACTTTAATGAGTCTCTCTCTTTTTGGAGGCGCATCATCGACCAGAAATATATCCCTCATTATATTGGAGATATCCCTATTAAAATCAAGGCTGGTAGCTATAGATCTCCATGGAAGACTATTGTTTTGATGAGGGACATTGTTTACTTAAATATCATTTGGAGGATTAAAACAGGGGACAAGACTAATTTTTGGTATGACAACTGGACAGGTATGAGACCTCTTTTTAAACTTGTTCCTCGTTTTTTCTCTCTTTCAACATTTAACCAGATGAAGGTTAGTGAAGCGTGGAACCGAGATTCTCGAAGTTGGAATATCTTTCCCCGAAGGCCTTTTGCATATAGTGATCATAACAGATGGTTGTCGATCTCCTCCTCGTGGCCTATTCCTAGCAATCATGGTACTGATGACATTATTTGGATGCCTAATAGCAACTCAGTTTTCTCGGTGAGCTCTCTCAAGCATGTTATTAATAATGTCGACAATGGGAATGGAATTGTTCTTCACCATTTTTGGAAATCCACCCTCCCTAAGAAGATAATTTTTTTTTTCTGGACTATTTATCACCGCGGTATAAACACATGTGAGGTGGTTCAGAAGAGACACAAGAATTACTCTCTTAGTCCTGACTGGTGTAGCCTCTGTAAATGTAATGCGGAATCTACCGACCGTATATTTTTACATTGCTCTTTCGCCAAAAGCATGTGGATTTTTGTTCCCAACTTCTTTGTTTCAAGATGGCCAATGAATATGGTGGAATTTATATCAAACATCATGAACATGCCATGCTCCTCTCAATCCTCAACATGAAGATCAATATTATGGGGGCCATTATGTGGTCCATTTGGAAGGAAAGAAACACGCGGATTTTCGAAGACAAATATGTTGCTAGAAGTCCCAACTCCGTTTGGGAAGATATTGTCATTTTATTTGCTTATTGGTGTTCAAAATCTATTATATTTAAAGACTACGACATTGCCTCCATCGCATTAAACTGGAGAGCATTTTTGTAACCTTTTCTTCTTGACTTTTGTATGCTCCTGGCATGTCTTTAATTCTATTCGTATCTTTTTCGAAATATTAAATAATTTGCATGTATGTCTTGGGGGCTGTTTGGATGGAGATTTATAGGAGTGTTTTGCTAGAAGTTTTCAATGAGAATTTATAGAAATGATTAAAAATTGGGATTTGTGCAATAGCTTGTTTGGATGGAGTCAATGGCGTATCCAGCCCTCAAGTTTTGGGGGGGGGCCATAAGACCTATAATATTTTAGTGTTGATGGATTTTACATAAAATTATTTACTATATGTGATAATCATAAATTGAATTTACACCTTTTTAGTTCCACAAAAACTACAAATCGTGATGATTATTGATTAAAAATTATAATTTATAAATACAATAAACAAATTCTTTTCGAATGTCAAAAGTTTGATTTTTAAATGTATTTCTAAATTTTCAATTTAGTATATAATATGTTTTTAAACTCTCAACAATATAATAATATAGTTATTTATAAAAATAAAAATTAAAACTATTTGAATAACATTTAGTGTGTATATATATAATAATTATAAAAAACATTATAAGTGTAAGAATATAAGAATGTATTAAAAAAAAATCTAAAAAGTATTCATACAAAAATAATAGAGATGTAAAATAATTTTATAAATTTTAATATTTTTTGTACGAAGGTGTGATATACAAAATAAAGAAAACAAGAAAGAAGGTGTTTAATATAAAAAACAATATATAATAGAAAAAGTGATAAAGTAGAAATGATAAAATATAAAGAAAAAACTAAAGAAAAAGAACAAAAATTAATAAAGGAAAAAAGGTAAAAACAAATAAATGTATAAAGATATATTAAATAAACAGAAAGTACACTTTGTAAGAAAAGTGCGTTGGTTAATAAACAAAAGAAACTAAATAGGGAATAGAAATAAAAAGACAGAAGTGATGGGGGCTCGAAACTGGACTGGTTCAAAATTTGGGGGGCCAAAACTAGCTGTGCTCAAGTATTTATTATTGAACTTGTATAAATTATATTAAATATATATAAATTTAGTATATTTATAAAAATCCCGAGCTATATCCTGATATTAACTTTCAAAATTTTTGGAGGGGGCCATGGCCCCCTAGTCCCTTCATAGGTCCTCCCCTGGATGGAGTTATAGGAAAAAACTCGTTTGGATAAAGATTTTGGAGGGAGAATTGCAAGAATAACTCGTTTGGTTGGAGATTTTGAATGAGGGTTTATATGTTGATTTTTAAAATATTTATTTATATAGACAATTTATATGATTTTTTTTTTGTTCATTTATACAAAATCTCTCATTTTTATTAATATTTGTTAATTTATCTCTTCCAATTATCTTGCTTTGAAAATTATATAAATTTCTAAATTATTCAAATAATATTAAAACAATGTCTTTTGTATGTTTAATTTTAGGCTAAAGTATAAACATATCCATAAATTATGAAGTTTGTATTAAACATACCTCTAAACTTAAAAAAAAATTAAAAGTACCCATGAACTTTGAAAAATGTTTCAAAAATACGCTTGCAGTTAATTTTGGATGGAAAAAGTTTTGTTTCAAAAATACCCATCAACAAAAAAATAATAATAATTATTGGAAAAATTGTTTTTAACATTTTTTTCGGTTGAGGAATTTTTTTAAACTTTTTAAAAATTGTGATTAAAAAAAAAACTTTAACAATAAGACACTGACATTTTTCCAAGTTTAAAGATACTTTTGAAAATTTTCATAGTTCTATGGCATGTTTGACACGAACTCCATAATTCAATGGTATGTTTTATAATTTAGTTTTAATTCTAATTAAATTTTATAAAAAAGATAGAAATTTTTTAAATAAAAATAAATAATACTCAATATTTTCTGAATAATTATATTTTTTATTTTTTAAATAAAATATACAGAATGTCAACGAAAAAATTATTATTATTTTAATCTGAAAACCTGGTTTTGAAAATCTCTTTTTTGAAGTGATTACAATAGCTCGTTTGGATGTAGTTTTTGAAGACCTAGTTGAAAACCTTCATCCAAACACTCCCTTGGAGATTTACCAATAAAACTGAAACTTGGGTCTTTTCCAAAAATGACCCTTTAAAAAATGTCGAAAATGAATTGTATAAATTCTAAAAAACTAATAATAATTAATTTTATAATGAATGAATTTGGAGATGGTACCGAAAGGGTCGGTGACTTAATTGATTATCTAGTTTGGTGTTAATACATTTCCCTTCAATTCACAATTCTATCATTGAAATTGGTATTTGTAATTCTCTTCTCTCAATTTATGCTTAAAAAAAATATATATATCGAGCTGGTGGCCCATATCCATTTTACCACTTTATCATCAAAAGTTCAAAACGTTTGAATTTAAATTCCGTGGCTTCCCCCGATCATTTAACAGACGATAAAAGAGAAGAAAAACAATTTATAATTTTAACCTTAAACTTGTAACCTAATTCATTGTGCTCCCATTTTTACCTTTAATCCAAATCTCAAGAAAACGTTTGCAGCAGCGAATGGTTAATTGTTATTGATAGGTAATAATGATTAATTATATACATTATTATTATTATTATTATATGTTTGTAGGGTAAATAATGACTATAAAAATTATAATTAGTTATATTTCATGTGCATGTAATGGATGGTGAAAAAAAACTTACATGCAAATGTATGAGTAGGTAGCACAGTAATAATTGTTAGACCATAATATTAGGTTTGTTTGAATTATATACAGTGATAGCTATATTTATGTTTTAAAATTTATTGAAAGCATATGGATTCGACAAAAATCTATTATATGCTATATAAATGACTACATTTTAATTGTCAACAAAATTAGTAGTTCAAACTCAATATGAGTAGTTGCTTAATGATATTAGTGCATGTCTAAAGACCAAGAAGTTGTTGGTTTTAGTCCCCTCATCTCCAACTATAATAATCTAGAGAAAAAAAACAACAAAATTAATAGTTCAAATGCTATAGGTGTTTACCATGGTAAACAAAAAAAATTATAAATTTGAATTTTACCTAAATTGTTATCAAGCTCATAAAAAAGCAAGACTAAGATATCACTTTTAAGGCTAAGAACTTCAAATAAACACCAAAATTAGAATACCCTTCGAAGTATTATAGTGTCATAGTCTAGAGATTGGCTAGTGGTGCTGCAGGTATAGGAGAGCGAAGCTCCGATTTTCTGATTTAAAAAAAAAAAAACAAAAAAACTTTTAAGGTAAAAGATGTAACACTCGTTCAAGTTTAAATAACAAAATAAGAAGAAAAAAAAATCAAAATAAAAAATGAAATGTTAGAATAAGGATGGAAGAAGCGGTGGATTGCAATTTACAACTGATATTTTGTCTTTTTAACATCGCAGTCCCCACCAAATTTCAAATGGGGCTACTTTCCAAATTTTAAATACAGAAAGGGGCTATTTCGTAAATAAAATAGTTCAAATTTCAAATGGGCGGGCTGTGCAATCAATCTCATTTTCTGTTCCACTTCTCCACTCCACTGATGAATTCAAGCTTCAGGTTTGTTTCAAATGTTCACTAATTCCTCACATTGAATCCAAATTTCAATCTCGATCGAAACCCTAGAGCTCAACAATGGCGAAACAAGTTTCCGCTTCAAAGAACTACGAAATGGAGTCCAACGAGAACGAACTCGGAACCTCCTCCAGCTCGCTTCATTTTCCACCTCCACGAACACCTTTCAACATTATTGCAGATCCAGCTCAATACCTGAAAGAATTTCACGATTCCGGCTTTGATTTCAACTTCAAGCTCCAATCCACCAAATCCGACTGGTTTTCCGATAGAAAATCTGAAGTTTCGATTAAGAGTAATGGCAATGCATGTTCCAGCATTGGCACTCCTAGGTTTTCAGCTCAGAGCCGGCGGGTTAGTTCTGAGCCGAACTCAACGCAGAGTACTCCGGCGAAGAGCTCGTCGAGGCTTTCGCTCGGTGGAACAATGGTCGCCACTGGTAGCAAAGCTCATCAGCTCGCTGATTGCAGGGGAGGTAGCTCCTTTAGGCTTCACAGAAGATTATCGATTCCGAATACTGAGCTACCGGTCGATGTTCCGCATTTTGACCTTGAGGAAGATCCAGCTTTCTGGAAGGATCACAATGTCCAGGTTGGTTCGTGTTATGTAGTTTCTCCATTATTGGTAAGGTAGCTGTAGCTCTATCTCCATGGACGTGAATCGTGGGATGTATGATTTTTCTGTTTACAGGTAATGATACGAATTCGACCATTGAGTTCTACGGAGAGAGACTCTCAAGGCTATGGTCGATGTTTGCGACAAGATACTGCAAAGACTCTGGTGTGGCTTGGTCACCCGGAAACTAGATTCACCTTTGATCATATAGCTTGCGAAACAATATCACAGGTGCTAACAGTTATTTACGCTGCAATTTTTCTCTCTTTTGTTTTTTTAGAAATATGTATCTTCTCACCGGACATATGGTTGAGCTACAATATTTGGATGTCAAGTAAAGGCGTAGTAAATTAATTCCTAGATACGTGATCACGGATTGAAACTATAGATTCATTGACATTCAAATAATGTAGGGTCAAATGTTATGTTCGGTGAGACTAGTGGAATTGTGAGTAAAATGGCATGGACGTTCGTGACTATAAACCTTGATCAAGTAATATTTTGTGATGTAGCTCCTGCCATGATATGGCCTTAAACTCAATTATTTTTCGGAGAAGAAAATTAGTATAACACAGTTCTAAAACCTCCACTTCTTCCTTCTGTGAAAATGTAGGAAAACCTTTTCAAGGTTGCAGGACAGCCAATGGTGGAGAATTGCTTGTCTGGTTATAATAGCTGTATGTTTGCTTATGGCCAGGTACTTCAGCTGCAATATTCAATTTTATAGACTTTGCCGGATTTTGGGTTTTATCGATTCATGTCTTGATTGTTTGGTCCTGGCAGACTGGTAGTGGCAAAACATATACCATGATGGGTGGGATATACGAGGTGGAAGGCAAACTGAACGAAGATTGTGGACTAACTTTACGCATTTTTGAGCATTTATTTACAAGAATTGGACTGGTTTGGCAACTTAAACTCTTTGTTTTGAACTTATACGATCATTTGTATAAAATAATACGTCTCCTGAGTTATTTTGTTCTCTATTGGTTTCTTATGACAAACTATTTGTGCAGGAGGAAAAGAGCAAGCAAGATGTCAAATTGAAATATAGCTGCAAATGCTCCTTTCTAGAAATATACAATGAGCAAATAACAGACCTCTTGGAACCTTCATCAACTAATTTGCAAGTAATTCTGAGTTCTTATAAATATTTTGCTTACGGTTTATGTTGGTTGATATAATTAAATTTATCCTAACCCATTAACTTGAAGTTTTGGGTTGGTTGGTGATTAACCTGTTGTAATAGTTTCGTTTCTACTTTCCCGGTTATTAAAAAAACTAAGACTTTGCTCATTGTAGCTCAGAGAAGACATGAAGAAAGGAATATATGCAGAGAGTCTCTCAGAACACAGTGTCACAACTATAAATGATGTTGTCAATCTTCTCTTACAGGTTGCGCTACCTTGAGATTATGCCTCAACTGCCACTTTTTCTTTTTGTTGGATTGACAACATGATGAGATGGTTTCTATTTAATACTCAGGGTGCTGCAAACAGAAAGATGGCTGCCACACATATGAACAGCGAGAGTAGTCGCTCCCACAGTGTTTTTACTTGTATAATTGAAAGTCAATGGGAGGAAGATTCCAGAACTCACTTTAGATTTGCGAGGTTAAATTTAGTAGACTTAGCTGGTTCTGAAAGGTAAACCTTTTCATGCATCGTGGATGCCTATGAACCCATTCTTTTGCATAATTGGCTAACCTCATTGGTGGTTCAGGCAGAAAAGTTCTGGTGCAGAGGGGGATCGCTTGAAGGAAGCTGCAAATATAAACAAGTCATTATCAACTCTAGGGTAATTATTACAGATTCGCCCTCTGTCCTTATGTTCTCACCTATTTCTAAGGATTTAAGCTCATTTTTAAGCTGAAATGAGAATTCATTTCACCTTTTGAAATCCATCTTTATACTGTGGGTAATATGATGTTCGGGACTGTTTTTATATTGATGAAGGGTAATACGGTGGAAACAGAACTTGAGATGAAGTCTTAATGCATATCTATCATACCTGTCGTTTTGTGGGAGTGCTTTTACCTGGATTGCTTTGTCACTAACCAAATTTAACGTGAAAATTACATTGTAACTAGGGTCTTCATGAAAATTCATGCTAGTTCCACCTGATTTTGTTGTTCAGTTCATCATGCAATTTTTCTTGATTGATTGTTATCTTTTATCTTTTTGATTTTGTACAAATAGTAAACTGTTACTCTTATTCTAATTTAGCATAAGAAAAGCTGCGACCATATATTGTGAAAATTTGAAATTACAAATCCAACTTCCAACCCGGCGATTTCTTTTTTAGGTTCCCCATTTTATCAATCAAATGCTGGTTTAATGGCTTTTCTTATTTATTTGTTGCCATGTTGTATTTTGTAAAAGAAAGCCGATCAAAGAAACAATTTTTTTTAAAAAAAAAAAAAATAATTTTAATTGTATCAGAGGGATGAAGGTTATTTTCTAAGAAATTACTTGAGAATAGACTTACATTGCAAGAAAATTTTGAAGGGTTATAATGTAGCATTTATATGCAACTATTTGACTGTTGTTTTTCAGTTGCTTAGCCCATTTTTCTGCTCTATGTTGTAGCTTGGTCATTATGTCATTAGTAGATTTGGCTCATGGGAAGCATAGACATATTCCGTACAGAGATTCGAGGTTGACATTCCTGCTTCAGGTTATCTCTTAAAATTTTAATATAAACATGATCTCGTTTTCTTGTTTATCATTTGGTCCATCTGAGCTGGGAAATATCTGAACGGCTCATTTCAATACAGGATTCTTTGGGTGGAAACTCGAAAACAACTGTCATCGCAAATGTCAGCCCATCATTTTGGTCAGTGTTAATTTTGTGCTGAAACCAAAATAAATTCCTCTTTTTGTTTTCTTTTAAATGTTTTTTTATACTCCTAATTTTGCACGTTGTTTATGCAGCTCTGCCAATGAAACACTAAGCACTCTTAAATTTGCCCAGCGTGCCAAACAGATTCAGAATAATGTATATAATATTTTTCCAACAAGTACACACAACATATTTATTCCAATTAAACTACAATTATTGAGAGCCTTCGGCCTTTTCTAATGTTGTAGGCAAAAGTTAACGAGTGTGCTTCAGGTGATGAAACTGCACTCCAAAGGCAAATCCTACACTTGAAGGTTTGAGCTAAAGCTGCAGATGCTAAAAAAAAAAAAAAAAAAAAAAAAAACTTAAGCTGTTGATTTGTAACAGTCAGATTGGGCTCGTACTTCTCAGTATAACTAATGCATTTTGGAAATACACAGGGTCAGCTGTCCTTTCTACTGAAGCACAGTAATTTTCCAAGGTCTTTACTGAGTAACGTTCCAAGGCTTGAAGAGTTTAGAGCAAGAGATTTGTTTGAAGGCTATGATGCATTGGGAGGTAGAATGCAGACCGAAAATCATAAGGTATTGAATTATATATCTTAAACGTGGAAAAACGCTTTCCTAAGTATATCAGACGTTATCATCGTTTTTAGTTGGTGGTGCAGTGACCAAATATTGATAGTTAGACCTATGCAACAGATGGAACTCACGGATGCTTCCTTAATTGGTGCACTAAGGAGGGAAGAAGCTGCAAATATTGCAATACAAAAGCTTGAGTTTGAAATCGAACACATGAAGCGCTTGGTATGACTTATTCAAATTTCGGCTAGAAAAGTGAGGGCTAATTGATAGGAACTGTAATGTGATGTGTAGATCAATATTGTAGCTGTGACATTTCATGCAGGCTTTTCAACAAGAGGAGGATGCTCAACGTACTAAAATGTTGTTAAAATTTCGTGAGGAGAAAATCGGACAACTTGAAATGTTCTTAGGAGGGATGCTGTCTGCTGACCAATATCTTTTGGAGGAAAACAAGTCTTTAATGGTAGAGATTAAGATGCTTCAAGCAAAGATCGATAGAAACCCAGAATTAACAAGAGTAACTCTAGAGAATTCTGAACTCATTGAGCAACTTCAAGTGTAAGAATATGTTATCTTATTGAATAAAATGATTAGTTTCAATTTTGTTATCCAATAACTCTTCCTATTTAAATACTGCATCAGGTCTCAAAATTTTTATGAGCTAGGAGAGCGTGAAGCATTGCTAGCTGAAGTTGCAGAATTGCGCAACAAGGTCTCTGAATATTTGATAATTTCTCTTCCATGTTTCTTCTCTTTTCTATGTTATGACGACACAGCTACTCCATTAATCATGCTGCAGTTATTTAAACATTTTCATTATACAGCTTCTGGTTGCACTGGGAAAAAACTCAACCATATCCGAACGAGATAAATATCAGGTTCTTGGGCATTTATTAATTAGTTGTCGACTTTCTTATCAAATGACAAACAACAGAATTTATTTTGCCTGAAGCTAGAAAGTTAGTAGTTTTATATCTATTTGATGAATTTAATTGTATGAATACCACTTTCTTTTCATGACTTAATTTGCAACATTCATGTTTTTTTACAGGATGAAACATTGTCCGTCAAGAGTTACACCCAAGACGACACACTATCTTATATTACTGGAATTGACGAGGACCTGGAACATGAAATAGGTCAAGGTTTAGATAATGAATTCAGTGTAAAGCCCATATGTTCTCAAAAAGATCTGATCGATGCAAAAATGTTCGCTCAAACAATGGATTCAGAGAACAATATGCAAGGTGAGAATCACGGATGCAAGCAAGTCAAACACAGCACGGTAGAAAACTTCTTTAAAAAATCGAATGTTACAAAATGTCAAAACGAAGTAAATATGATCGACCAACATGAAGGTATCGACAAAACCTTGCAAGTCAAGTTGGAAAATTTGACTAGGGAACTTGAAGAGGTCAGGTTATCAAACATTCAGTACCAAGAAAATCAGAACCAACAAAACCAAATTGAACATGCTCGTCAACAGGTTGAGATGGAGACAGCTAGTACGATTCTTCAATTACAAGAAGAGGTTGAAACCCTTCAGTTAGAACTTGATGATAGGTTACAAAGCTTATCCCAGGAAAATACGCAGCTAAAAGATGCGTTGTTTGCAAAAAATGAGGAGATGAAAATGTTATGTATAGACTGGGAAACATCAATAATAGAACTAACAAGTTTCCTTCTTGATAGTTCTAGATCTATCAGAGATGCTCATGGACAGATAGAAAGTATCACCAATTTGTTTCCTAAAGTAAATGTTGGAATTAGCGAACAAGTGCAGCGGGCCATTGAAGTTTGTATTGAGAAAGAAGAAACAATTTTATTATTGCATAAAGGTTTGGAAGATGCACGACTATTGGTGCAAGAAATGGAACTGAAGTTAGATTCATTGAAGGAAGCAACACTCACCTTAAATGAGTCGCAAGAAATGCATGATAGTAGAAGTGCTGCAGATGCTGATGCTGATGCTAAACATTTAAGCACTCAGATGACTGACGAGAACAGTATGGTAGAGTTATTGCTGGAAGAACCTGAGACAGAAAGTGAGTTGATACATTCAGGTTTAATGGAGTTAAAGAATATAACTAGTGCACATTATGCAGACATGGAAATGCATATTTCTGCTCTCCATATCTACATCCAAGATCTGTATTCTGAATATCAACAGTTAGTTCAGGACATGGTGAGAGAAATTCATGAATTAAAGTTAGAAGCCAAGAAATCAAATGAAAATTGCAAAAGTATCCAATTCTTCAAAGATGTAGATCCATCAGGACACAAATATTGGACCACTGAAAACCAAAATAGTATCATGGATCAAATAAAGGCTAAAATATATGACGCAAAGACCAGAATACATATTCTTGACGATTATATTGATAAAAATATAGCTGGTTGTGGAGATCAGGATACAGATCAGTACGCAGGCAAAGAAGATGGCTGGAATTCAGATTGCTCTACTTCAAGCTCTGACATTTCAACTAAGAGTGTTACTTCAAGAGGGAAACTTTTGGACTGTATGAATGATGATGAAGGAACCACAACTTGTCTGAGGAAGGAACTGTGTATGACTTATGATGCTATCAGTAAACTATGTATGCAAATAGATGTGCTCCTAATGCATGATATAAGGGGCGATTCTTTGTCAGAAGGTAAAGTTTACTTATACAATTTATTCCAGTTGTAGCTGTAATAGACTATAGCTTGAAATAAAATATGATTAATAATGATCTAAAAATTGATGACAGAAACAGACCAGGGAATAACACCCTCCAATTTGAGAATGGAGAAAGCTGAAGCAGGTTGCATTAACACCAGCAAGGTATACACTAACTTATATGGTCAATACTGAATTCATATGCATGGTATATGAGGAATCGGTGTTTTCTTTTGTTAATATCTTCACATATTGGTCTCGAGGGAGTTAGTTTCACTTTTCTGATGCTTTGTGGTGTTACAGGCAATTGCTGTCGAGGAAATCAAACAGAATGAACGATTCTTAATCAGATTTGAAGAAGCTCAATCGGCAATAAAGGAAGCTGATATCATGTTAAATGCATTGTTGAGAGCCAATGAAAATGCAAAGCAACTTACCGGCATATTTAAGCAAGCTAGTGAGCAGTTACAGATAGAAAGAGACAACTTGATAAATGAAGTTGGACAGCTCAAGTCTTCAATGCATCTGAAAGATGCGGAGAATAAACTCTTGCAGGAACAAGTTTGGTTTAATATGGAAGAGGTTGCAAACTCAGTGTCGTCTCTTGAAAGTTGTATTTCACAAACACAAAGCGAGGTGGATCAGAAATTTAGTGCAATATCTTGTGATATCATATCCTTTAAAGACGACATGCTTAAATCTATAAGTAACTGGAAATCCATAGTGGAAGATGTTTGCTTGGAGATAATGGGGAGAGAATTTACTTCATTTGTTCTCCATCAGTGCTATGTGGAAGAAAATTGTCAGCTATTTGCACAATATAAGGCAGAACCTACCTTTCAGCTTCTTAACCGGAAAAGGTGTATGGAATCAAACAATACTTTAGGATCTACCTGCCTTGCTGATACAGACAATATGATGCCAACTAGTAAGATTGACGGAGGAAAAGCTGAACTGATCACAGGTTTGGAAGAGGCAGATGGAGGTTTCTCCTATGATGACATTATGTATGAAAACTTGGCACTTAAGAAGGAATTAAAGAGGAAGGAGGTTTTATTAGAAGGTTTACTTTTTGACTTTAGATTGTTGCAGGAATCAACCTCAAAAACAAAGGATATGAAAGATGAGACTGATTATTCTTTGAGTCAGCTCCAGCATGAATTGGAGATTAAAGCATGCCAGCTTAACAATGTGCTAGTTCAACAAAGAAAACTTGAGGGGCTTCTGACTGATACTGATAAGGCTTTGTTTTTATCTAATTCGAAGCTCGATAAGGCTAAAGAAACAATGACCTCAATTTCCGAACATAATGCACAGTTGAAGAAGCAGGTAGAAGATCTTTATCTTAAGAAATCTGAGGCTGAAAAACAGTTGGCGGAACAGGAGGATGTAGTTAATAAACTAGAAAATGAAATACTCCATCTTACTTCACTGGAAAAGAAATCACTTCTATCAGTTGAAGACATTGAGAATGAATTGAGTAGAGTCATTAACGAGAGAGATCAACTCCATGATAGAGTCTGCTTTCTAACTGACAAGCTTGACATAGCTTGCGCATTGGTTGATGAAAAGGAAGCTGTTGCCACTGAAGCTCGTCAGGTTTTATCTTAGAAATATTGTGGTTGCTTCTAACACTAGAATTGAGTTTTGATCTTACGTAAATTTGTTCTTATTGTGAGTTCTGATTCTAATTTCAGGAATCAGAGGCTTGTAAAATGTACACAGATCAGAAGGAAGAGGAAGTGAAGATTTTAGAACACTCTGTTGAAGAGCTTGAGAGTACTATAAATATGTTAGAAGAAAAGGTCAATGCTGAAAACTCTATGCATCAGTTCTACTTTAACTGATCACTCACAAGAGAGTATTCTCTACCATTTCTCCTTACAGGTGCATGAGATGGATGAGGAGGTTGAGAAAAATCGCACGTTTAGAGAATCGCTTGAACTGGAGAAACAAATCTTCAGACAGAGTCGATTAGCTGTAGAAAATCTCTCTGACGTTGTGGATTCAGGAGATGAAACTATTGAGCATGCTCAAGAGCACCTCAGGTTCCAAATTCTTTTTATCTGTTTTTTAATACGAAGAATTACGATGTGACTCTTTGTTTGCTAAAAAGAAAAAGAAATTTCAAGTACAGGCAACCAAGGGGTATACTTCTAGAACTGGTTGAGGCACGAAGTAGAATAAAACTTCTTGAAAAGGAAAAGGCAGAACAAGACAAAGAGGTCGGTTAAACCACTAAAATATTTTAACATAACTTCTTTTGAATGAAGTATTTTGTTTGTCTTGTGGAAAACAGTTTTTTTTTTGCAAGAAACCAGAGTAAGATGAAAGAAAACACATGCATAAATCAAACAAGCTCAACAAAGAGGGAGTCCAAGAACTATAGCTATAGAAAGGGACTCCAGTCCAACAAAATCAAACCAATATCATAACTACAGAAGGCTTAGTGACTATAGCCCGCAACGAGGCATTGAACCTTGCCACCTACCAAACCTCACAATACGTCAATATGACATCTCAACCTTCCTTAAAATCCTATTATTATGCTAAAGCCAAATGCTCCATAGGATGACAATAATGCTAGCATGCCACAAGACTTTGCTCTTCTCACGTAAGACAGAACTCAAAACCATCTCCTCCACCGCCACAGAACAATCTTGGTTGTCAACCACTTTTAAACAGACCTTCTCGATAATCACCCACAGTAACTCCTTCATTACTTCTCTCTATTCCCCAACAAAGGGACTCTAAATTCCGGATAAACCCCTAAAGAACGAGGATAAGGATGGATATCTAGAACCTAACCCAACCTTTCTTAAACTTCAGCCGTCACATTTTGACCACCAAACTCTTACTCGAAGGGCGTAAATCATGGGCACAACCGTCATAATACCTCCCAAAATTGTAGAATTTCTATCTCAACTGATAGTTTTGACAAATAATCGCCGATAAATTTCTTCAGATGTTTCCCGCTGTAAACCCTCCCATAAATAATTTCCTCACTCAGTGGTCTCCCAAGAACTTGCGCAACTTCTTTCACAACAATAAAACTAGAAGAGACCTCAAGCAGAAGATCAACTTCATCATTGCTCTCCCCGCCATTGCTAACACACTATTACCATCTTTAAACACATTTGCAAAGCACATCACTATCTTAGGCAGAGAATTCACCTTGCAAAGCTCAATATTTTTGGTTGGACTAGAGGACTTCGGGAATAAACTTGCACGTATCCCTAAAGCTTCGCCACCTTTTCCCGTCATTTCCTTCCGGCACAAACAAAAATGCTCTTTTTTTTCTAGATGGTTTCCATGCCACTGCAAAACACTTTTCCTTAGAGTTCTTCACAACCTGAACCCAACACGAAGCCTCAAGAGCTCCCATCTTCTAAAGAACTCTCTCCCAACTGAGCTCTGTAAAATACACCTAAAAGAATCTCTCACCACACCACCAAATACAAACTCAAAACAACCCTCGAAGATTTAGTCTTCCCCAACTCCTTGATCTCCACTTTCTTGTCCAGCTCCATAACCTTGAAAACGAAAGGCTTACGTTACGATCCACCCTCACAGTGAGGGAGATTCTATTATGTCGATGATAAAAAAATTATGTTGAATCAATTTTAATTATTCATTGATGGAAGTTTGCCTCCTTCTATTTGAAGATCAAACGACACAAAGAATACATCTCCGAGCTTGTATTGCATGCTGATGCCCAGGCAAAGAAGTACCAACAGAAGGTAAGAAACAAAAAAAAAATTATTTCAAGTATGCATCATTAATAACTTTTATTAGAACGAATAAAAGTTGGTACTAGCAATAGCCAATCAGGGATTTGCACCGGGTTATGTATGTAGATTTCAATTAAGTTTAATATATATATGAGACGAGAGTAAGATAAAAAATTAATTGGCTTATTTGAGGTTTATGATTTATGACTGCCTATAAGTAGGTAGCCTACTAGTGGTGTTGGAGAACCCCAACTTTTGTGCTCAACATGTTTATAGTCGAGTCAACTTAGACAACAATTTCATGCTCTCTAGTGTTAGTGATTAGGTTATATACATTTCTTTATCTTTTTAGCACATTTTCCATCCATATCCTTTATGGGCAGTACACAAATCTGGAAGTTATGGTTCGTGATGCTAGCAAAAATCAATCAAATCAAATGACTGCACCAACATTAGATAAAGTCGAGAAAAGTTCAGCAAGACTGAAGGGTTCGGGCTCACCATTCAGATGCATTTCAAACTTGGTGCATCAGATGAACTTGGAGAAGGAGCATGAGCTGTCAACAGCAAGGCTTCGTATAGAGGAACTCGAGGGACTGGCAACTAGTCGGCAGAAAGAGGTACATAAACTGGCCAGACAGCTAAATGATTATCTGCAATCGTTGTGAAAGATTGAAGTAATGAATATTTATCTGAACTCAAAATAAATCATTATCCTATTTCAGATATGCATACTGAATGCCAGGCTGGCTGCAGCAGAAAGTATGACACATGATGTTATTCGAGATTTACTTGGTGTCAAACTGGACTTGACTAAATATGCTGTAAGTTTGTTACTGTTATTTTTTCTGGATAAAAAAAGATGTTTTTTTTCCTGGATAACAGAATTTTCACCTACTTTGAGACTTCAAATATTATGCTTGCATGTAATGTAGTGACATTTTTTTGCTTTTGAAAAAAAAAAAGAACTTTATAGATCAATACCAAGTTCAGAAAATGGTTGTGGAGGCTCATCTACGGTCACAACAATTCCGGGAAAAGGTGGAAAACGGAAAACCGAAAATTTTCATTTCTTAATTCGTTATGATTTGTTGGATTGACTTTATTTTTCTTTTATAGGAACAAGAGGTTCATGACTTGAGGACACAAATTAATGATTTAAACGAGGAAAGAGAATGGTGAGACCTTTTTCAGAATACTGAATTAGATTTCTCCACTATGCTTCTAGCTACATACTGTTTACTAAGCCTTTATCTTGTATTGAAAGTTGATAATTATATTATTTCCTAATAATTTGAGAACAAAATTAATTGGTCTTTGATGTACATCTTTCACTCAAGACCTTTGTTTGTTGTAGCTCTGTTTTTTAAGCAATGATAACATAAACTGGTAGTAAGGAATGGATGCATTGGAAATATTATTCATTTATTTATTGGACGTAGAACCGGATCCCCACATGTACACCATCCAAAATTGGCAGCAGCTATATTTTGTCAGCGTCATGTGCTCCTTCGTGCATACTTGAATTTTCCTTCTCTGCCTGCCTTAACATGACAATGGTTTCTGTAGTTACAAATCTGTACTAAGCAAGAAGGAAGCTGAAGCACTAGCTACTCAAATAACTTGTGAGAAACTCCGAGAGCGGGACCACTTGCTTTCTGCACAGAATGGGATACTGAAGGTACGCACGAGCTATTTTTTACAAATATATATATATATATATATATATATATATTATTATTTTTGATATATTGCAGTATGTTTCAAGTATAGTGGATATTTAATGTACTGTATCCTAAGGTTACTCTATTATGATATCTGTAATTCGTTACCGCTATTCTGCCACTTGTACAATATGTCATTTACGGTATTCAACCCTCGTGCTCTATTTGGCGAGTTTTTTCAATTACAGCCTCCTTTCTTTCTGTTTCTGGCTTCTCATTCTTGGTATCATAACAATCATCAAAGCCCACTGCAACTAAAATCGCTAGCCGTAACACTCCCGTATAAATCATTCTAATTGCATCTTCATCCTTAATCTACAGCTAATGCAGATTCCCTTTCTGTCCACGTAAGCTCAAGCTTAGACAAATTCTCGACCCTTTCTTCAGCCAAATCCTGAAGACAAAGTCTCCCAATTATATTCTCTGGTTGTTCCTTTAAGCTTTTGGATTGATTTACGATTTAACATGATTTAACAATTATTCCAATAAATCTTTGGATTGTGTTTTCCTTGGCTATAGCGTATGATAATCACCACATAGGTCCTCCCGGCTCTGGTCCTCAAAAGGACACCAATCATCTCTGCGTCCAGGCATATTGCGTTCAATGAAAAATCCTTCCATTTCCTAGGATCTTCTTCATCCTAGATGTACTTGCAAGGGGATGTTAAGCATTATTATTTTATGTTCTCTGCCTTTCTATTAAAAAATAATTTTTGTGGATACTTCTGTCATTTCTCATGTAATTGTTGATGCACATATATTTTATCACCAGATATTCTGTTGCAGTAAAATGTTAGGATACCAAGATGCTCAAATCCTATTAGGATAAAGATATGGGGTTATAGATAAGAATGGGTGTAGAAGGGATAAACATAAATTGCAAATTATTGAAGAAGTATGTTGAAAGAAATCTCAAAATAGAGAGTACAAGTATTTTGAACAATTAGATTATCGTGTATGTTTATTATCTTTTCACGTCTTTATTCCACTATTACTACTCTCACGTCACATAAACATGATAATGCAAACTTTTGATACTTTTGAGCTGAGCTTTTCCATTTTAAAGCCTTCTCTTTTTGTACATTTGTTCTTATTCCACTGCCGTTTTGGAATAGATGGAAAACAAAAATCTAAAGAGGAAGATAGTTGAGCTGGATGAAAAGGCGAACACACTTTATCGACCACAAAGCAGACCACAGGAACGTCGTCATGCATTTCTAACCAAGGTGGGTTCCAAATCACCAGAATTATTTTACTATATGACAACCCCTAGATTATAATCTTATTTTATTTGATAAGGTGCAGGATGATGAGTTAACCAAGAGGTTGGCTCGCTCAAAAGCGCTTCTCTCCCGCGTGAACAATGAAATCGCTCATTACCGGATTCCTCCTAGTGGGAGTTCTTCACATCATCACCACAGTGGAGGCTCCAAAAATGAGATAACTCACGAGTAATTCATTTGGAACATAAAGGTAACCATAGAATTTAAGGCAATGAAACCTGAAATACATTCTTTTATTTCTTTGGTTTGTAACAATATTCTTATATTTCTATGGTTAACAATATAATGCACTATATTCAGACCATGAGAATTAGAGACAGAAGGCTTGGTTTTGTTGGTGTACAGTTTAGAGAGGATCCAAGTTTTAATCAGTATCAATGATGGTACCACGTTGTAAATGGCAGTTCGAAGTTGCAAGGCCTGGCAAACAGAGCTTCAAATATCAACTTAAATAGAAAAGCTTGGTGCTTCAGACTTCAAAGCAAGAAAAAGCCTATCAAAGGTTGACATTTATAGGAAGTTTTGAAGCATCGGAGTTTAACAACAATTGAAGAGTGGGAGATTCAAGCCCATAACCGGCACACACTTACGCTCGCCGGTTAAGCTATTGTTTTTGTTGGTATTGTGGGTGAATGTAAATATATAATTATTGGAATTTCAGTTAAGTTCTCTGTTGAACTTTTTCGTTGGCTAGCTCTACCAGTTGGAATCGGGTAGCCACTTATTTTAGACAAGTACAAAACTAATCTTGATTTATATTATGGGAATAATTTTTAATATTCGATTTATAATTTACTTTTATAAATTGAAACTAGGCTAAAATGTCAAAATTTTGAATTAGAGGATTATTATTTGATAAACATGTAATTTAAATTGATAAGACGTTCTATATTTACGTGTGTTAAAATTATTATAACATAAGCACAAGTACTAAAATGGTGAGTGGTCAAAATCAGGTTTATTAAATAGTGTGAAACAAATGAAAATTTTATATCAAGGAAAGGTTAAATAAAGCTGATTAAACAGTAAATATAATGTAAAAAAATTAATGGGTAAATCATGCTTAATATACATGCTAATGACGGCTAACACTAGAATATCTTGGCAATTGTTTTTCATTCTTTGATAGGTGATAGTTCGAGTCAACTAACACATTTCGATTATGTTTGACTCTATAATATTTGAATATCAAAAAATTTATAAAAACTCAATTCTTAGATAAGTGGTTATTGTAGATGAACTTGTCACCTCGAAATTACTTGGCAATTAAAAATTTTAAACGTCTACTTTGAAGCTTAACTTTAAATCTTTAACTCATTTATATACAAATTAGTCCTATGGCAACATTTCATAAAACTATATCATTGAGAAATGAACGAGGATAAGTGGAAATTACAAAAGGGAAATCTTGAACTCATTAAAAAAAGCTTAAAACCTTACCATCAAATAGATATATATATATTAGGCGTAGTTGCATGCCACAACGCAAGATCCTGCTACCAAAATATACACAGAGGTAACTTTGCGCCTGCAAGAGAAGCATTTGAAGCATCATTCTGGAAAGGGTCAAATACATAGTCACAATGACCCACATGGTCGCATACAAACGATTCCAGACAATTCAGTTCGAAGCGTAACAACGATGGATTTCGTATTGGTTTAGCACATCAAAGTTCAAACCCAGAAGTTGGAGACAGATTAGCTTCATTGATACAAGAGCTCTATACAAAAAAATTCGGTTAGCCTCAGGCTTCTCATAGAAAACAATATTTGCCTGAAGGATTGCCAAAATGCTAAGATGTGAAACACTCTCCACGAAGGTAGCGACTGGGTCGGTCAATTCGATTATCCGAGATGTACCAGTGTAGCAATTTACCGGACTGCGGGATGGTGGAACATGCTGTGGTAGCTTTCAATGTTGCAATCCATTCCATTGCCCAATCATTCGTTATTCGAAGCATCGTCGAGCACCTGCTTCCTTTCTAGCTCCAAGTAATGAACCCTGTCATTCATGGCTTCCTTCCTATATGCTTCTATCATAATAAAGTATGTTTTGCTATCTGGCTGACAGTGTTTATCTTTCATTCGCTTAAATACTCTGTCCATTTCTATCAGATCCTCAGCCTTAGCACAAGCAGATATAACTGCATTATAAAATGAGGTATTCTCCGGAATCTCGAATTTTCCTGCCAACTTGACTGAGCTAATTACTTTATGGAAGAGACCTGCATTGGCAAATCCATTTATAAGACAACAGAATGTCTTGGTGTCTGCTCGCATGCCCTCCGTACGCATCTGCTCAAATATGTACTCCATGTTCTTTGCATCTCCCACATCTGCAAAAGCTTCGATCACATTGTTGTACGTCGAGGTTGTCCAAGGAAACTCCAGTTTGCGCATATATTCCATCACAGAAGACATTTTATTATACATCCTTTTCTTTCCATAAGCACCGATCAAAATGTTAAATGTACGAGTTTCTGGCTCGATGCCGAAATTGCGAAATTTTTCATACCATCTTTCCATCATTTCAATCTGCCCCTTGTTACCAAACACACTGAGAATTATATTCATTGTCCACACATCCGGTCTAGAAGTTGTGCTCTCAAGCATTCCAATTAGAACTTTCTCCATCTGGTCATAGTTCCCTATCTTGCCATACCCACTTAAGACTACATTTTGGGTCACTGTATTTGGAGTTATTCGTCGTTCGGCCATTTCCTCGTACAAAGATTCAACTAATTCAAAGCGAGAATCATCGACACAAGCCTTGATTAAGGTACTATAAGTGTAGACGTCAGGCTGGCAGCCAGGGAGAGTCTTCATGAGATTAAGAGTGGAGAATGCATCATCAATGAGATTATTCCTACAATAAGCAGCAAGCAGAGCAGTGTAAAGTTCAGAGGTAGGTTCGCATCTTTCTTCGATCATCGTATCGAAAAGCTGACGAGCAAGACGTGGTTGGCCAGATTTTCCAAGTAGACCAAGCAGCTTCATGTAAGTTCCTTCTTTTGGTTCATAAAACGGCTGTTCTCGAAGCATTTCAAAGACCTGAACGGTTGAATTAAAGCGGCTGCAATTATTAGAGGTGAAAAAACAGAGTTTATGCAGACTCTTCAAATTATCACTGCATTCCCTCAAATTAAGCCACATAAAAATGAATGTTCAATGTTCAATGTTCAATGTTCATTCTTATCCGAAAATGAATGTTCATGTTTTCAATTCAACATTGAATACCAAGTATTAAATCTCTATGAAATCCACCAATTTTGTACGGTAAAATACCATTCTGGTCATGAACTTCGACATTTATTTTATTTTGGTTTATAAATTTTCAAATTATTTGAACTTTGAGATTTATTCAATTCTAGTCCCAAAATTTTGAGCTTCATTCTCTTTCCGTTTCTAAACATAAAACTGGTCCTTATAATTTGTTGTTGTTTTTTTGCTTATTTTTCTTTAAAAACATTATCATCGCCTCTATAAATTTCTAAAATATGTCCCACAAAAGAATTTTGATTAATATTAATTTCAATTTTTTTTATTGATATTTGTGAACGTCTAGGCGAGCGTATCGTCTAACCCTATAACTCGTGGAAACTAATTGTTAAGTAGGTGGCCATTATAGATTAAATTCATTACGTCTTCAATACGCCACAAATCAATGATGGTTAATAATTTCAAATTTACTTTTAACACTCCAATTTAAGTTGAATATTGGGATTAGAACTATAATTGAAAATAGAACAAGAGCATTAGAAAAATAAAGCAAATCATCGAACAAAAACCCTAAAATGAAAAGAAAGGGGGAAGCAACCAACCTGGAGAGATTGAAGCCAACGTTTGTTGGCGATATGGTCGGACAAGGCTTCGGTGACGGTGTTGGCCCAAGCCTTGGCGCCGGTTTTGTGGTCTAACTTCTTTTTGACATTCTTGAGAGCCGTCTTCTTGGGGGCGGATGTGTCGGTATTGCCCGGAAACTCGCCTTGCTTCCAGTGCCTCTTCTTCACAGGCGAGGAAGATGGAGATGGAGGTGGTTTTCGAGCGGGGACTGCAAATGCGCAGCGAAGGATGCGAGAATTGGAGCCTGAAGAAGGTGAAGGAAGGATGGGGGAAATGGAAACGAAGGCATGGTCCAAAGAAACCGAAGAAGGAAGGAGCGAAGAGGAGAAGGAGAAAGAAGCCATGGCCGCCATTGTTGAACAATGGCGATGAAGATTTGCAGAGCTTTGAGGTGAAATGGATGAGTAAGGGTGGAGCGATTTTAATTGATTTGGAATTTGGTTTATATATACAAATTAATGAAAATGTGGTTAATTCATTGCTGTCACTAAAGATAAGACCTTTTTTTAAAAAAAAATAAATTATGTAATCTCCTCTTTCTTTTTTTTTTGCCATTCTTCCAAATATTTGGTGTTACCAGTTAAAATGTCAATTTGTAGGATTCAACCTGACAAATTGAATTTGATTTTATCAAAAAATTGAAAAAATTGAAGCAATATAAAAATGTAGAGAAGTATTTATTATAAATATATGTATTTTTCAAAATACTCGTTTAAAATATATGTATAACGTTTATATGTATAACGTGAATCGATGACCTTGAGATATTTTAGGGGTGATTGGATTTAGGAGTTGAGGGAGGAAAGGAGATGAAATTATCCAACTCCATATTGTTTGTACATTACATCTATCGGATATTTTTCAATTCCTACTCACATTTCATCAAATATATTTAATCATATAAAATATCAAATCAAACTTTATTATAATAAAAATAATATAAAATAAATTTTTTTATCTCTTAAACACTAATTCTCAAACAAATATTTCATTTTTCCAAACCACTCTACTCCCTCTCCATTTCCTCTTCCCCTCCTCTCTTCACCCAAACTCCAACATCTAATAACGCCTAGTGAGATGAGTTCAATTCATGGGAGTTGTTTGTTTGGCATATTTTAGGTAGAAGTTGGTATTAGGAGTTATCGACTCTCCTCAAAACCTACATCCAAACGAGTTTTTATTAACTCCTCCTCATTTATACGTTTAAAAATAACTCTTATTTCTAACTATTTATTTTTAATCATTAATTTATAACGACTCAATCATTTATAACAATTTATTTTTAATCATTACTTCCAAATCAATCAAAATAACTCATTTTTAACCATTCATTTTTTAATAATTTTTTTTAACTACTAAAAATAACTACTCATTTTTAAATCTACATCAAAACAAGATTTTGACTCTAACTCCTCTCTACATAAAAACTACTTCCGAACGAGTTTTTGACACAACTCTCAATTTTTAACTACTTAATATAAGTTTCAATATAACTCATTAACAAAAAAAACTACCTAAATATGTCAAACAAATAATCCCATAATGATTATGTATCTACAAATTTTTTTTTTTTTTTTTTTTTATAGATTTCATCCCAACTCTCCATGTTTTGCTCTTGCTCTAACTTATCGTTGACAAATAAAATAAGTGAAAGTTAATTCAACGAGTTGAGAAATCTTTTAAAACAACAACTTATCGTTGACAAATAAAATAAGCGAGAGTTAATTCAACTAGTTGAGAAATCTTTTAAAACAACAAAAACAATAGTTTAAAATCTTAAATTTATAAATTTAAAATTATGAGGTGGATAGAAGTATAAAAAACTTAAATTTAAAGTTTAAAATATCATGGACTGATCAAGAAATATTTAGTTAAATTTTCTTATTATTCAATTAATTTTCAATCATATATCTCAAAATAATAATAATAATATTTAAAGAAACGGAAGAGACTGAATTCAAATTTTGTTTGAATTATACATCGATATAAAAGAAACGAAAAACGAAAAATGGTATTTATAGTAGAAAAAAGGAGACCGAATTTTTGTCGATATTATGAGCAGCAATAGAGTTTAGACAACTGAGAGAGAAATAAAAGAAGAAAAAGAGGGAAAGGGGAAGGCCTGTTTAGAGCTGTTCTGCGCAGATATTTTCGGGGAGTTGCAGGACGCTGAATTCCCGCATCAATGGCGGCGGCTGTGTGTTTGGGAAACCCTAATCTTACGAGGCTCGCATTACTCGATTCTATAAGCAAACAGCAATTAATTACTTCCCGCACAGCGAAGACGACGACGGTTTGTATGTGCGCCGCGGACTCCAAATCACAGGGCGTTGGCGCTGATGCCTTTTCTGTGACCTCGTCGGCTAAGTCCGGCGTTGATTATCTTGGTCAGAGCACCAAAGGCGACATGAATATCAAATTCGAGCATCTTGAGGCTTTTGGTAACTCGCTCTCTTTGATCGCGACAAACGTGTTTTTTCTTCAAATTAATTGCACACTCTACTTGGTTTTTTTTTTTTGGAAACTGAAAAATCGAAATTTCGCTGCACTATAACCGGGTAAACACGCCTGTTCATAGGCAAGAGTGCAGGCAGGGAGGTGTCTACCAATTAATGTTAACGGTGAGTCTCGAACCTGGGTTTTGATGAGACTATACCACCTTCAAAGTTCAAACCTTTAATCACTGCGCCACCCTTGGGACACGCTCTACTTGGTTTTGTCATCGCACTGTCAGTTAAACTAATACTTAGTCTCGAAGGGATGACAGGGCCCATGGGGACCTGCCCCTATAGGGGCGGTGAATGGGGAAGTGAGTGGGGATGAAAAATTCACCGCGAGCTAAATGAGGACGGGGACGGGGAATGTATTCCCCATCCCTGTTCACCGTCCCGTTCATATTATATATATATATATATTAAATACATTTATATACATAAAGTAGTAAAAATACTTATTTAGATTAATATTTTCCTTAATTAATTATTTAATTAAAAATCAATAAACATTTGTTTTAATATTGAAAAAATTATCTAAGATTTAGTGAATTGAGTTAAAAGTCAAAAAAATTTGAAAAAAGTTAAAAGAATAAAAAAAAGAAAAGATGAAAGTTAAATGGGGAATAATTTCCCGTGGGGAACCCGATCCTCGTGATTTCCCCGCGGTGAATCCCCGCCCCGTTCCCCGCAAAATTTTACGGTGAATTTCGCGGGGATGGGGATTGAAATGAGTAGCGAGGATGGCTTTACCGCCCCCATCCCCGTCCCGCCCCGTGGACATCTCTAATGACAGAGTGGCTGAAAGCTTGTGCTTCTAGGTCTACTCTCCTTAAGATCGCAGGTTCAAGACTCATTTGTTATAATCTGTAGACACCTCTAGTGTTTCCATTCCTTCCCGGTGCCTGGGGACTGACGTGGTTACCCCATGTATAGTGGAGTTCCGATTAAAGAAAAACTAATAATTAACAAGAATCAGAACGACTTGTTTCAATTTCACTTTTAATTTGTTCCCAAGGAGTGTCGCAGTTGGTTGAAGACTTGGACTTTGAAGGTGTGCTCCTCTCAAGGTCTCAGGTTCGAGACTTACCTGTGACGTTGATTTGTAGATACCTCTCATGTCTCCATTCCATCGATGTCTTCTGGTGCTTAGCATAGGAATTGGCGTAGTTACCCTTGTTTCAAAAAATAAATTCACTTTTAATCCTATCTTACTGTGTTGCCACCTATTTAGTATCATACACCTTTGTATAAATTGTATTTATTATCACTCCAAGTACCATCATTAGTGACAAATTATGTGGCTTTGGTATTATTGTTCTTGAGTTAATGGCGTTACTTTGTAGGCGTAGATAGTGAAGAAACCTTGGAAGGTCCAATTGAGGAAGTTGCGAGGTTGGAGGCACATGAAGCTGAGGATCTCCTTAGAGATTTGGGAATCCCAGTCAGTGACGAAACCATATTTTCCTAGACGGTTTTCTGCATTTCTTAAGTTTCAGAATGTTGTCTTTTGTGGATTTAGTTTAACTTTACTGTCTACAGCTCCATTGTATGTGCACGGCTTGAAGTCTTACATTATATCCATGGTCTTGATTAAGCATTATAGGTTGGTCTAATGGTCAAAGAAGGGGATTGAAATTTTTAAGGTGCTTAGAAGGAATGAATTTTTTAACGTGAATTAGGCTATTGGACTACTTTTAAGGAATACTGATGAACTTAATATATATATAATTCCTTATTTCCAAATAGTTTCTTTTGTCCGTCGCTTCATATTTTTTTTTTTATAAGATTAGCACTTCATTTCCTCCACTCACAAATGTTAATTTGCATTTTGCAGAGTCCTTCATTAAGAAATTCACCCCTTGGTATATTTTGTAGCCGAACATTGAATCTTCGATCAATCAGTGCCATTGGATATGACATGGACTACACATTGATTCATTATAATGTCGTGGTAATTGTCTGATATTTTTTCACTTGATAAGCACCAGAAAAGGTTTAGGCAGTTTTCTTGCTAGTGATCTTATTCCTATATGAATTTTACAGAAGAGATGATATGACCACGAGTTACAAAGGCCTTTCCAATTGGTTAAAAAGGAGTTATATAGTTATAAAAGGGAGGCATAGTTATAAGAAACAAACACATTAGACACTTTACATCTAGAGACATAGGTTGTCAAAGAGTTTGTTGGAGGTTTATCCTTATCTTTTTGAGTTCAATGTCAAAGGTTGCTATAGAGTAGGGTGATATCAACCAGAGTTTCGTTCTTGTTTAGGAGCTTTTCAACCCAAATAGTCTAGTCTATGAAGCACTCTCTTCGAAGAACTTTTGTGACAACGAAGCTGGAAGGACCTTGAAAGTGGCTACCAACCAATGAAAGGTCTCCTAGTTTGGAGACAAAAAGAAAGCTTTGCCACGGGCCCACGAGTGACATCTATCAGCTTAACTCTGGTACCTTGAGTTACCTTTAGGTACTTTCATACCTTCCACCTAATTCCATCGAGTAGGTTTTCCTTTCGTGCACAGTAAATGAAAATATTTTCTTTAGTAGAGGAGGAGCCATACGACACGTTGGAAAAGAGCATTGAACAAGATGACCTGAAGATGGTGAGAATGGTCATCTGAGAAAAGAGAATGTTCATGGGGAAGTTGGGTAAATGAGAGGGTGTGGGAGAGAGATAGTTATCTTTTAACAATTCAAAACTCGTAACTTAACTCTTTCTTAAACCGTCATTTTCTTTTCACATTAATTTCTGTCTGTCCTTTAATTATTTTTAAAAAAATTATATACTTGTGCTCTTTCAGGCTTGGGAGGGAAGAGCGTACGATTACTGCATGGAAAACCTAAAGAACGTGGGTTTCCCTGTCGATGGACTTGCTTTTGACCCAGACTTGGTAGGAGTTCTTTAGTTTTATTATTTATTGTGGTGGATTTTTTTCTGATCTTTATTTCGTGTGTTTTCTTTGCTTATGCATTTGTCACTTCTATATTTAATTAGGTTATAAGAGGCCTTGTCATAGACAAAGAAAGAGGTAATTTAGTAAAGGCCGATCGTTTTGGTTATGTAAAAAGAGCAATGCATGGAACAACCATGCTGTCTACTCGAGATGTAAGGTATATGTTTAAGTATAACTTTTTCCTAAACTTTTTCTTTTGTGCCAAATAGCCACTAATTCAATGAAAGCCATGCATACGGTAGCTCTACCTTTTTACTAGGGGTGTTCATGCAAAAGCATAAAACCGATCCGACCGACCGAAACCGACCAATTTAACGTCGGTCGGTCGGTTTTATAAGTCTTACGGTCGGTGTCAGTTTTTCTGTCTAAAAACCGAATGGTCGGTCGGTCGGAGTGACTAATAATTTTTTTTTCGTGAAAGACAGGTAGAAATGGTAAATTTATATATGAACGACATTTTGACAACTTATGCCATTTGACAGCCTGCACCATTTTCATTTCCAAAGTAAAATCATTACTTTTTAATATTTATTTATTTATCATTTATGTTTTCAAGGAATTATAAGTAATAATTTTTTATTTTTTATTATATATATTTACTTTTTCAATAAAATTAATCATTACTTTTATAAATATATTAATTTTTTATTTATATATATGTAACTTTTCTCTTACTTCTCTCTTCTCAATCTCATTCTCAACTTCGTCTTTCCCATTTTTTCACTTTATTTTCTTCTTTCTTTTAACTTTTTAGCATTTTTTTCTTTCCTCTTATCTTTTCTTCTTCCTTCTTTTCTTCTTCAGTTACGCTTTTTTTCCTTTCAAGTTACTATTAACCGACCGACCGACACCATACATAATCGGTCGGCATTTTCAATCATGTTTGAATCGTCGAAAACCGACAGATATAAACCGACTGGTCGATGGTCGGTGACGGTTTGCACTAAAAACCGACACCGACCGATCGATGAACACCCCTACTTTTTACTGGCTGAAATAAACTCTTGCCTCTCAATTCATATAAAACACTCTTACACATGTAGACCGGCGTATATTTCTTGTCATCTTTTGGTTTGTTTATAGGCTTATTAGTGGCTGATTGTTCTTACTTTGTTTTCACCTCGTTTAGAAGCTTGTCTTGTATTTCCTTCCTCAGGAGTTGTTTCTAAAGCTTTTGCTTCTTCCTATTTACTTAATGAAAAGTTTGTTTCTTGTTTAAAAAAATAGATTAAATTATCTTCAACACCCAAATGTTGTAGGGTTAAACTGTATGTCATGTGAGAATGATTGAAGTGCGCATAAGCACAAACACTCACAAATATAGAAAAGGTTAAATTATAAATTTGGTCCTTAAACGCTAAACATTGAGAGCTAAATTCTAACTTTTGAGAAAGTTAGAATTTAGACCTTCACCATATGGTTTTAAATGCCATGATTACTCCCTTATGGTTTGATAAAATCCTCACAAATAGTTTTGAGATTTATCAAAGTTCAAACCATAGAATTATTTATGAAGTTTTTATCAAACCATAGAATTATTTTATGCGGTTTTTATCAAACCATAGAATTATTTTATGCGGTTTTTATTAAACTATAAGGATGGAATTCTAGAAACTAAAGAGACTAAATTCTAACTTTCTTGAGTCAAATTTTCAATTTAACCATTACAATACATGTACTTTCTTTCCCAAATCCTATGTGTTACCGTGTATATTATTTTTTAAATGGGGTGTTAGGGGGCCATACTCCTCATATTTTACTCGTAACCTACCACTATAGGAGAGCAAAAGTTGTAAATTATCAAGTTTTTTACACAGTGTTTGAAAATTGTGGCATTGGTGGATGCCTTTAAACATCCCAAGCACTTAACCCCAAGGTTCAAGACTACCCCTTAAAGAATGTGGGTTACTGTGTGCATGTCTCATTATGTCTGTTCCTTGTATCCTCTGTGGACTGTGTTTGCTTCTATCGTGTGTTCAAATTGTCCCATAGGATTGAGTTTGGTAGATTTTTTTAAAATCTTTGTTGCTTTACGCATTGCAAAGCGAAACAATAGCTGAGTTTTCTAGACTGATGCTAATGTTCTGTGCATAGTGAGATGTACGGGATGGAATTGGTGGATTTGCGAAAGGAGAATCGATGGGAATTCCTCAATACACTATTTTCTGTATCAGAAGCTGTGGCATATATGCAGGTAGCCCTATCATGATTCATTGTATGTATGTATGTATAAGAACCAACTTCTCATTGATGTAATGAAAAGGAATAAAAGTTCAAGGGGCGTAACTCTATTATTTGAACATTGCTTCTGTTGGAGACTTAGCTTCTTGCTCGTGTTACAAGTCAGTTGCTTTGCTTAGGGTTTTTTAAAGAGAAACATAGAATCTTGTTGGATTTTCTTATTACTTTGCTTTTGTATACGTTTGTCACTTATGAAAAAAGGAACAATTTTTCATTGATATAATGAAAATGAAAAAAGAGTATGATATGAGCTACTTTGAGTTAAACATTATTTCGTGTGATACTATTCTTCATTCTTGCTCCTCCCATTCGAGGGTGGCCTAGCCACTAGCCGTTCCTCTACTTGTGTTCTCCATTCACTGACGCTACTTGCTTTCCGTCTGTGGCCATTTCTTGTTCTTCGTCTACTGCTACTCCTGGTTGGCTTTCATAATAATTAATGTGTCTGCCTTCATATTCTGTAAATACCATTCTCTCTTCAACTCTGCTACCACCTTCCTCTATTAGTTTGTGAATATTCATTTCGATTTTAGGCCAAGTTTAATCATCCACTACTTTGATTACTTCTAAGAGTTTGCGATTGTTTTTTCTTCAAGGATTTCGAGTTTGGATTCTCTTCAAAGAGTCGAGTTCGGTTTTCTTCAACCAACAATTTCATTTTTCATTTTTCATTTCCATCTTGCGTGTGAGCCTTAAGCATTTAGTCATACCAACTACCAAGTGTATCTGAATGAATATTCTCGAGACCTACAAATAAAGTCCAATAACTTCAAAAGACTTACAACACCAATAGTCTATAAAGGTAGATTTCTTATTGAAATACAACCGTGCATCCTTACGTAAATAGTGGATGGATGTGAATTTTGCTCTCCCACTTTCAATTAGCAAATGGAAGTCTACATAATCCTTCGATTTCTTAGGACGATAAAAAAACTTGGTAAATGATTCATTGGAGAATTTAATTAGAGCATTGCTTGCAAATAAATGGTTATTCACCATGCTGGACTTGAAATAACACCTTAACCCAAAAGCTTAAGCTGATAAGTTAGAATTCTAAATTTAATTATATCAACTAACACTCTCTCACATGTGGGCTTGAAAATTTGAAAATGTCCAAACAAGGAAAAAACAATATTAATTGGGAGGAGGAAACGACTTGAACATGTTTGAACACATGACCTCTTGCTATGATATCATGTTAAATAATGTTAAATCACAAATCAACCCTTGTTGATAGGTCGAGTAAATTTAATTATATCAATCATCAAACACTCAAGCTACAATCCTTGGAAAGCCTTTAATAGAAGAAGCAATATGGAAAGTGGGGAAAGATCTAGGGACGATTACGAATAAGACTTCTTGCCGTGACAAATTCCCACAGAATTCTTCAAAAAGTCATGGAACATCCTCAAATCAGATATCAAAGAGTGTTAAGATTTTTTTTCCTTAAGAACATAATCATTAATGCCAATATTTATGACTCATTTAAGTTGGCATTAATGTGATTATTGATTGCCAATATGCTTTGGTGGCTAAAAGAAGATTCTAGATCCAATTCTTATAGCCAACAAAATGATTGATGAATGGAATAGAAAGAAGAATTAAGGCTTTGCAATAAAGTAGACGTGGACAAAGGCTTCTGACTAAGTAGACTGAAAATTCTTAAATTCCATATTAGAGGCCGAAGGCTTTGGGAAGTTGTGGAGGAAATGGACATGAGGTTGCATACCATCTACCAATTTCTCCATGATCATCAAAGGAAAGAGTTAGTTCGTTCGTGCTCACCATTCATTATGGGTTGTAGATACCTTATTGAATTGTGGTTCAGATCAGGAAGTTGTTGTCGGCCGTCTGTTTGCCCAACTCGTGTTTTCGCCACTGCCATTTGCTTTAGAAATCAACGACTTGCTACCGGCGGTAGACAGCCAGTCATTTCACTCGGAATGAATCTGCAAGCTTTTTCTATTTTACTGTTTTAATTAATTCTAATTGAAGAGTGTTTATTATTTTTTGACCTCCTATGGATGTCTTGTCACTTGGAATGAATCTGCAAGCCTTTTCTATTTTACTGTTATAATTAATTCTACTTGGAGATTTTTTATTATTTTTTGACCTCCTATGGATGTCTTGTCACATCGTTCATGGTTTTTAATCAATGAATTTTTTTAATGTACAGATGCAGGCTTAATTTCAAGTTGTTGCTCCATTTGTATATTAAATGTATTTCTCTTCATTGAGTTGTGTGAGTTCTCTCAGATGGTTGATAGATTGGATGATGGAACCATAGGAGCATCACTTGGTCCACTTGATTATAAAGGACTTTACAAGGTATAATGCCTCTCATAATATTTAATGTTATAGTTAACTATGACACTGTATACATTTTAAGCTTAAACTTGGGTAACAGGCTGTTGGGAAAGCACTATTCAGGGCACATGTTGAGGGTCGGCTGAAGGTAGGTTTTTCCATTATAACAAATGTTGAATTTGTTACTGCTTCTATTTGATTACCTATACCGATTCATGAATTTTACAGAGTGAGATAATGTCTAATCCCGAATTATTTGTCGAGCCTGACCCTGTACTACCATTGGCTCTATTGGATCAAAAAGAGGTATAACGCATTAGTGACAATTGATTATTACATTGGCTGCCATGATTTTGTGCTAATTGCTTGAGAAAATGTTTTGCATCAGGCTGGTAAAAAGCTTTTGCTTATCACCAACTCGGATTATCATTACACAGATAAAATGATGCAACATTCTTTTAATAGGTTTCTGCCTAATGATATGGGATGGCGAGACCTATTTGATATTGTAAGTTGAGTTTTAATTTAATTCATTTTTTCATATTTTGATTTTTTTTCTGCTCTTGATAGTTTGTTTTGGACAAGGGACCACTCCAAAAAAGAAAAGCGGTTTCCAAAATAAGTACAACAGTGCTTTTGTGATTATTTTTGTTATTGTTTTTTATATAATTTATCAAGCTCTTCAGCAATATCTCCTTCAGTTTTTTGGTTGTAATTTTGTTAAGATTAGTGGAGCAGTCTCTCTTGCTAGAATGTCTTTGGTTTTCTCTTCGAGAGTCTTGCCCTTTTGATAGTGGTTTAGGTGCTGCGTTTTGTTGTTTGATCGATAGTCTTAGTGGCTCTTGGGTCTTTGTAGTTCTGAGATTCTTTTGGCCCTTTTTTGCACTTTGTTCTTCAATGCTTTATTTTGGCTTTTGTAATTCTTGAGGAATTTTTTTAACCAGAGATGAAACATTTCATACAGAGAATGAAAAGAAACTATTTCTCCAAAGATAGAAACTTCACAAGGGAGTGAATAACATCAAAGCAAATACCACAAAGGAAAACAATCCTGCTTTGATCCCTCCCTTGTTTCGATCACTCTCATTTTCCTGCTTCAATCGAATATATAGTAAACAAAATTATTGAGAATTGTAAATAATTCAAGCAAGAAATATAAATACATCCCAATCAAGAAAATGTCACGAATATAGAATCTGCAGAAGTCCTTAGAGAGAGAGAGTATTAGGATTCAGGAAAAAACCTCATAAATTTTCTGAGAGAAAACGATCCGACCTTCGCGAGTACATGTTCTGGAGGATTATCTGATTCTGCTCAAACCATTTTTGTGAAAGAATAGATTTTACCTTATTCACCCAAATGAGCCAAGCTTTTTGAAATTTAGTGGAGTGGGCCCAAGAGAAGAGTTGTAACATTTGCCTTAAAATTGTTCAAGAAAACTCTATTCAACTTATAAATATATAAAAGCTCACTCCAACAAGCCACTGCTAATGAGCATTAAAAAAATGTGATTCAAGTTCTCTACATCCTTTCCAAAGAGCTTAATGGCAATTGATACATAAAAAAATGAGGCTTGGTTGGCTAGGAAATTTTGAGTATCAACTGAAAAACACACAAGGAACCCTGAAAAGAGAGATAAACTTGAACCAACACTTCAAAAAATCCGAACAACCATAAAATAGATAGTTGGGAAAATCTCCATCATCACAACAAAGAGAGAAATTGAGGGCACGCGGCCTAAATAAAACAATTTCTGTTGCAAGGCCTCTGACGTGTTAGGACTGTCGTGCCAGCAGTCCCTTTGAGAATTAGTATCCTTGACTGTTTTGTTTTCTTTTCGTATGCCAATGAATAGTTTGTTTCTTGTTAAAAAAAATTAGGTCATGGAAGTAAGCTTTAGGTTTTGGAATGGATTTTGAGTCGTTATTGTGATTTTTGGTTTTTGTTGGGCTGTTTGGTTTTACCAATAAAAGTTACTCTTAACTTCTATTGTAACTTTGCATTTTATCAATGGCTTTTTGTTTCCTGTATCAAATGACTATATACTTATAGGTAATAGTCTCAGCAAGAAAGCCAGAATTTTTCCAAATGTCTCATCCATTGTACGAGGTAGTGACTGGTGAGGGTCTCATGCGCCCATGCTTCAAGGCTGTTACAGGTAATTAATGTGCTTCAATTCTACTTCCCATCATTCTATTTTTCTTTTCATCCTTGCAATGAAGAAAATAGTTATAAAATTTCAGTCTCATGTCTGTCATTTAGTTTTATTTTCTTGGAATATACTTTTATCTATATCACCAATTGCTTCAGCTCTCTCTCTTCGCATTTCCTTTTTAATGTTGGCATCTTTGATCTTCTTACACCAATTTAAGAAAAGTCTGTCGGGATCACTCGAGTGTGACTTTGTAAGAAACAAAGGCGTAATGAAAGAATATGGGTATCTGGATATTTTCTTAACAAGAAGTAAGGCATTTTATTAATACAAATTAATTAAAACAGTGGAGTAAAACATAAGAGATTTCATCTTATCGATTAAAAAAATTTCATACAGTACTCCTTCGATGTCTTCGGTGCCTGGCCTAGGGGCGGGTGTGGTTATCTGTTTCAAAAAATAAAAAAAATAAAAAAATTTCATTTCCTATAAAAAAAAAAGAACTTGACAATAAAGAATAAATTAAAGCAATCCATTTAGACATGTCTTGAAGTGAAAATGCCATGAAAATCTTTGACAAAGAGCACTAAAAGGAAGCCTTGTGAATTTCGTCCCAACCAAAGCTCTAAATGTAAAGCATCCAGACCAAGACTTGAATCTCTTCCCCTGCCACCATCCAAGAACTTGGGCATGGGTGAAGGCCATACTCAAACTAGCTACGTGCAGTTCTTGAATTTCGTTACCACATTCTTCCCATGTAAAATTACCCAATCCTGTAACAAAATTCAAGGGAATTGTAGAAGAGGAATTACAAAGGAACCTGTCAGGACTGAGGAGCCGGGGTATGAAAAAGCTAAGCAAGCTTAAGTTGATAAGTAGGAGAAGGGAAAAACTATAGGAATAAACAAGGTGAAAACATGGAAGCAAGGGAAGATAAATCACCTATCAAAAAAGAGAATAAAAAAGAACTATCCTCTATCATGCTCATTTTTTTCTCTACCGATCTTGCTATACTTTTTATTTTTCTAAATTTCAAAGATGTCGGGCTTATATCTTGTTCTAGGGATTCTTACTGATCTCCAAAGAAGAAAGAAACGTCAACTTTTCACTATTTAAATGAATAAGTGGTTAGTGTTAGTTCCCAGATTATGTAAATGTGTTTGAAGTGCGTTACAACACCAGTGTTTATTTCATTAGCTTTACATGCAGGGGGCTTGTACTCTGGTGGTAGCGCACAGATGGTTGAGGATTCATTGAACATTCATGGTGATGAAATCTTGTATGTAGGTGATCATATTTTTACTGATGTAAGCCAATCTAAAGTACACTTGCGTTGGAGAACGGCATTAATTCTACGAGAATTGGAAGAAGAGGTATGAGTGGGAAACTAGTAGATAGTGTTTATCAGTGCTTATATCATTTTTCTGTCGATTGTTTTTTTTTTGCAGATTTGGTAGGTAAATCAGTGTTCCTATTTCTTTCCTTATTCTTGCGCCACCCCCCATTTTAACGGGCAGTTAGGTTATGAAGTTTTGTTTTTTGCTATCTACATTTTTGTAACTTTCAAAGATATTGAAATTTTTATATGCCCTTCTGTTCCTTTATAGTTTTTTCAATGAATGCTTGGGTTATTATAATAAAGAAAAACAGAAAGGTTTGTGATAGACTGATAGTGTTGCAACTTTACTTATATTTTTTTTTATAATTCAACAAAATTGCAACTGTACCTATATACTTGCTTATTTTATTAATACACTCAAGGTAATGGTTCTTTTTTCTTAGGAGTACAAAAAAGATGGAGATGGAGACGAGATTTCCTTTGAACGTTTTGGTATCTTTTGGAATGACCTTAGAAGGATTTGGGGAATATTATAAAGGTATGTTAGCAAATAGTATGAGAGTTAGTATGGAGTTTGGGTTATGAGTAGGTTAGGATAGGGAGAGGTAGGTAGTTAGGGAGTTTGGGTTATAGATCAATATCATGTTGGGCCTTTTGATGTCTTTAAAATCAAGTGGGTATTCTAGTGTGGAGCAAAATGTTTCTTTGCCTTTTATGGTCTGGAGCAAAGAAAGTGGAAAAATTGCTTTGGGTGAAGGCAATCAAAGCAATTCTTTTAGAATTATGGTGAAAAAGAAATCATAGAATCTTTCATTTTTCTCAATTTCGTGGACGGATAGTTTTGATTCCACTTGCTTAAAATCTTTTTCTTGGTGTTCCCTTCCAAAATCATTTGAAGATCTCTTTGTAAGATATATACCAAAGTTTGGCATGGGATTTGGCCGAATACGAAAATTAAGAACTATTAATTTTGTCAAAATCCGAGAGAGAAGCAATGCAACAAAGACAATCGATGTGTAATCTTGAGTACACTAAACAAACAAGAAAAATGTGAGGAGATACAAACCAAGAGATATATTAAATTCCAACTTCTTGTGAAGATTAAGATTTCACAAAATCAAAAATCTTATAAACGAAAAAATCTTGTTGCGGAAAAAAATAAAATAAAATCATAGTGACTAAAGACAAGGACGAAAGATTAAACAATCGGAAGAGAGAGCTAAGAAATGGAGAAGGTCGTTTATGGCCAAGAAAGCGAGTGTTTTCAAATGGTGAAAATCTTTATTTTTTATGAAGCAAAATCATAAGCGATGAAGAAGAAAAGTGTTGACAGTTGACACCACCAACCATCGCCCGCCACCCACCGGTCACCGTCTTCCGTGCCGCCTCCAATCACCCTGTCGCCGTTGAAAATTTCTTTCTTTCTTTTTTATTTCGCTGTTCCTTTTATTTTTGTAATAATCACCTTGAGGACAAGGTGAATTTTTGGGGGTCGGGTAATGATAGACCACTTTACCTCTTTAGTGAGTGAGTTTACTTTAGTAGAGATGCGTAGAGTTAGTTAGGCTAGATGTCTATATAAGTACTAGCAAAGGAGAGTACATATAATTGTGTAAACAGTTAGGGTTAGGCCTAGGAGGGAGATTGGGGAGTTCTCTAACCATCCCTATTTGAATAACTATCAAGATAGGTACCTATCACAACACATTTATGCTCTCAAAACTAAGAATTAAACCTTATGAGATAAGCTAAGTTAAGCTTTGGGATTAAAAACAGGAGCAACTAGAAGATGAGACAAATTATCCGATGAATCTTAACTAAAAACTCAAAGGAGAGAAAAAAAAGCCAAATAAGTGATGCCCGCAACTCAGAACGGGGATCAAATGAAAAGGAGATGATTCTTTTTTTTTTTGAAACAAGGGTAACCACGCCCGTCTCTAGGCCAGGCACCGGGAGACATCGAAGGAGTAATGTCACAGCTAAGTCTTGAATTTGGGACCTTGGGGGGAAGCATACCCTCAACGTTCAAGTCTTCAACCACTATGCCACTCTTTGGGGACTAAAAAGAGATGATTCTAATCCTGAGAATCTTGCCAACAATGAACACAAATGGATGGAATTAACTTCATATTAGGCAAAAACCTGCTGAAGAATCGACAATGTTCAGCACCCTTATCAACTATCGAATAATAGCTAAATAAATATGCTGCTCTTCCTAGGGCTTTTAACTTCCAAAATGCTTGAAATAGGTCTGGATGCAATGATGCAGAAATATGAATTGTGCCAAAGATGAACCGTGAATAAACCAGAAGAATCAAGTTTCCAAAAGTTTAGGATCTTACCTATCTTTAAAGGTTAAAAACTGAAGGGAGAAATGGAAATAATAGGCACAAGTCTCATTTACAACTCATGACAATTTAGCAGAATTTTGACCGTAATGATTTTTTTAAAAAAATTGTATGGGGGTAGTGCCTTAATTGGAAGTTTAAAGTTATGGTCCTAATCACTTTTTGACCAATCACTGATTTTTCTATTCAAGCTTGTCTAGCATAAATTCGTGTTGAATTCTGATATTTCCATTATAATATCTAATTGTGCAGTATAGTGCTTTGATTCATAGTCGTGGTCATCGAGCATCTCTCATTGAGCTTATAAATCAAAAGGAGGTCGTTGGGGATCTATTCAATCAACTTCGGCTTGCTTTGCAAAGACGTAGTCAAGATCGTCCTGCTCAAGTAAGCTTTGGTTCATGTTCATCTATACTGTCCTTACGAAACTAAAGGAGCATTTTCTTTGAGATATCATTTTGCTATAAGAATTAAGGGTAGATTTTTTAATTGAAAAAAAAAATTGTCCTTGGTTTGGCTTTGTATAAAGGTGTTTGGATATGACCTAGGAGGTGTTTTTTTTTATTAGACCTAGGAGGAGTTGATTACCCTTATTTTCACAAGAGAGTAAAACAGCTTTCTTTGTTTTTTTGGAAACAAGAGACAATCTTATTCAGTGTTACAAAGGGAAACAAAAAAGATAAAAACAAAAACATAAAACTGCAAGACAAGGAACAAAGGAACAAGCATACAACGAAAGACTAGAAACTAGAAAAACAAACATCCCAGTTCAAAGGAAAGAGGCTACTGTGGCAGATTGCGGGAACAAAGATCATGATGATTGGGATCTTGGTTTTTGAAGTATAATGGATAGAGTTTGAAAACTAGCTTGGACTTGTCTTCTTAATCGACCCTATAAGACTGGGGGATGGCATTAATAGAGCTTATTGGTCTCTTGAAAATTTCAGGTGCTTTTCCTACTCAGTTTTCTTTAAGCTCGCTGAAACTATTTCCAAGATAAAATTTCCCTTGATTAAGTTGATTTAGAAGTTTAATATCCCTAATAAGATGAAGGTTTTCATGTGGAGTTTGGTCCACAAGACTTGAATCCACGTGGCAAATTACGAAGAAATTTTAGAACTCAAAATTGTCTCGCCATAGGTCTATGTTATGCTTGAATGGCGAGGAAAACATGGATCATCTTTTTTGGAGATGCAAGTTTGATGTTTAAGGTTGGGAGCAGATTTTTCTGTTTGCTGTTTAAAGATTGGGAGTAGATTTTGAAGGCTTTTGGGTTAAGCAATTTCCTTCCCTATGAGGTGCTGGATTGGTTGTTATCAGCTCACCCCTAAATTGTCTTTCAATAGTAATAGTCATTGCTATGCATGAATCAATTTACTTATCTGCATAGTGAGAAAAAGATATGAATGTTTTCTTTTACATCCTCGAGTGTTCGGGCAGCTTACACGCACCTCAATTATTCTCACGAGTCATATTGTCTGACCCTACAATATTTGGATGTCAAAAAAATCTGTAAGAAATTAATTCTTAGGTAAGTGACTATCATGGACCGAACTCATCACCTCTTTGTTCGTCAAACATTTTTTACCATTAGGCCACTCCATAATTGGTTAAAATGGTATGAATGTTACTCACTGGTATCTAAGTTTTCTTGTAATTGTGGCAAATTCTAAAGCCTGGGTAACAAACTTTATTATTTATTCCATCAATTTGCGTACTTCAGACCCTTGCAGCAACTAATTTGGATGATGAAGAACTCACTGAAAGCATGCAAAAGCTGCTCATAGTCATGCAAAGATTAGACGAGAAAATTGCTCCAATGCTAGAGGCAGATGGAGACCTATTCAGCAAAAGGTAAGATTCCATAATTAAGTACAGTTTATTTTGAAAAGGATATCCATGTTGATTTGTTTTCCAATTGTAAACCTGAACATTTTTTCATCTCGTAAAAGGGGATGAGGCCGCCATTACTCCTAGAGGACATTTAAGACTATCAGAAGCTTTTTTCCGATTCTGAATTGATGGTGGCACTAAAAAAAGGGTCATTATCATGTGTGAATTGACATTTTTTTAATATGAAATATAAAATATCTTAAACCTTAAATTTGAATTTGAGTCCCAAGGTGAAGCCTCGTAGAGGCTTGGGGCCTCAGGTATGCTCTTTTGGAGGCCCCAAATTTGAAGGTTTGAATCTCACGAGTCAGTTTAATTGTAAAATATTTTGTCTTCCGAATTTGGACCTTGGGCTGGGTGCAGGTGGGTATGTAGAAGGACGGAACTTTAAATCCCAGTCATCAAAAAAAAGAAAAAAGAAGTTGAGTGAATTGAAGAGTTTCTATATGGCATATATTCAATTTTTAATTCAAACTAATGTAAGATTGACACTTGTCTTCTGGCTGCTTCATTCTTCCAGTCTCGGATCCGTTGTGGTATAATTAGCAATTGTATTTTTGGTGTAGCTGAGCAATACATTACTTGAATCCTGATTGACTTTTTTGTAACTTAGATTTAACCGACTCTTAATGTTCTGCATAGGTGGGGCTTTCTTTCCCGGGCAGGTCTATGGGATAAAAGCCATTTGATGAGACAGATTGAGAAGTATGCACATTTTCCTTCTGAATCATATTCCAATTTGGAGGAATAACTTTACGGGAATATAGGTTTATCCCATCAAATAAAATTGTAGGTTATAATAATATTGGCAATTGTATTCTTCCCAAATAATTGCAGGTATGCTGATATATACACTTCAAAGGTTTCAAACTTCTTAAACTACACACCATTCATGTATTTTCGCTCACAAGAACAGGTTGATACTTCATCTTATAGTGCTCTAAATAGTGTGCTATTTGCAGAGTATTTGAGAATGACTTTGGCATATACCTTTCCTTTTTTTGCAGACATTGGCTCATGATTCATATTCATTCTACTGTTCGCGCGATGGAACTACTGTTGACAGTTAAAGATCAACTGAACTGCTACTGTTGGTTTGTGTTTTTTCTTATTTATAAATGGTATGCATTTGGTAGAAGTTCAATAACAGAAAGGAAAAATTGTATTGATTAGTACATGCATGTAAATCGTGGGGAGTTCTATCGGAGGCATTTGGGCCTCTGTTTGACGGTAGGTTAGATTGTGTTATAATTATTAAGTTATAATAATCGGTGGGTTAGTCTAAATCCCCCTCACCTTTTTTTAGACTATCCCTCCAGTCATGTTAACGATTCAGGCTACAATTCAGACTATAATAAAGCTCTTTGTTATAATAATCACATGTTATGATAATCTGCACCCTTAACACAAGTTATATAGCTCATGTTAGAACAACATGCATCTCAAATAATTTATAATCATTCCTATTATAATAATCACTTTTTTATAGTAACCCAACCAGTGTTTTAAAAAGCCCAAGGTGCACTAAGACGCAATGGGCCTCTGAACCTGAGATGCAAGGCGCAGTATATAAAAAATACAAAAAATTATATATATTTGTGTGTGTATACACAATAAAAACATTTTCATAGACAAATAAAGTTTTAAGCAAGAATATATAAAACATACATTACATTTAACTATTAACCTTCTTTTCATTGAAGTTTAACTAAGAATATATACAAAACATATATAAGATTAAACTATTAACCTTTCATTTAAGCAAATGTTGTCTTTGCGAGTTGAAGAATTAAGTAATTTAAGGTATTGAAATGTCTTGAATAAATTATTTTGCGCTTATATGGACTCTAAAACAAAAACAATTAGGCAAAAATAGTAAAAAGCCCTAAGAAAACACAAAAGCTCACAAGGCACGAGCCTTTTGGCGCCCGGGGCTTCATGTAAGGTGCCAAAAGGCGCATGCCTTATTAAGCGCGACTCGCCTTTTCCAGGCAAGGCGCTGGGGTTACGCATTGGGCCTAGGCGCGCCTGGGCATGCCTTCTAAAACATTGAACCCAACCATTGTCCCAAACGCACATGGTGATGATTGTCAAAAGATGATAGAACAAAGACAACAATCCCTATTTATAAAAGTAGGAAGTCTGGAACAGATCCTAAAGCCTGAAGGTAACTTAGTTTTATCCTTGAAATACACAAATTATTAGCATCTCTATGGCAATGAGCGCAACAATGCGATTTCTTGGTCACACCTATTACAAATAAAAATATTAGGAACTTGTTGGTCATTTGGTATTTGAACACACCTTGTGTGTTGCCAAATTTCACAAATATCACAAGCCAGCATCCTCTCCCCATCATCTTCCACAGCTCCACAAACACAATCCATAATTCTCTTCTCCATTCCACCATTGTTGAACAAAAAGCTTTCTCCATCTAATTCTCCATTTCCTAATTCAAATACCAACTTCCCACCAACTTCCACCATTCCAAACACCAAATCCTTCCCTTTTGCCTCTTCCAAATCCACAATTCTTTCAACTGCAAAGCTCCTCATTCCCCAATAGATTTCCTTGAAGTTCCTTTCCACTTCCTCCTTCAACTCATCAATGGTGCCATTGTTCTTCAATGAAATGCACTCATATGGGAGTAGTGTTATTGCTTCTTGTCTTTTGAATCTAACTGTGCATAACAAGTTTAATTTTCCTTCAGTTTCGAGCTCGGGTTTTTCCTGTGGCTCGGCGTTGTACTCCTTGACCAGGAACTTCGAGTCGAGGATGATTTCAGAAGCCATTGTTAGATTGGGAAGAATTCCTTTTGCCTGCATTGCCTTTTGGTTTCCAAGAATGTATTTGTAGAGGCTGAATATATCTTTTGCCAACTCGGCTCTCCCAACTTTACACCTTGTTAAGAATATAAAAGGAAAAAAAGAAAAAAAATATCATATATCTTTTTCCACTAGTGGTAGTTCAACATTAAGTTACAAAATGCAAAAAGTTAGCTTAGCTGACAGCCATAATGGATATATATCATCGACCAAAAAGTTCTCGTAGCCTCAAATGTTATTGTTATAGTAGATGGTTGTTAAAGTTGAATGTCTTACTCTATTAATATTGAATATTGATATTGATAGTTAGCTGGTTGATCTCACATGGATGTTAGAGGATTATTTTATTTTCATCTGAATTTTGCAAGACTTAAAACTTTTCTCATTTTGCCATCACCGCTTTCAAAAAGTATATTCCTAGTTATTGAACTTTAAAAAAATGTATTCATTTTAGACTTACTTTTATTTTGTTACCTAAAGTTTAGGTATCGAATTATCAAGCCCCTGAACTAACTTCGATGTTTTTTTTTTACAGGAACTAACCTTGATGTTGTGTAAATTATTTTCATTGAACGACGGTTATTAAAGTCAGATTTATAACGAAATAAATTATCAAAAATACAAAATTTCCCTTTGAAGTTTTCATTTATTTATAAATATTAAAATAGATACCAATATTTTTTTTTTTTTTTTTTATAGTTAATCAGTGTCGACACTAGGTTGAAAAATTATTTATCTTCATTTTTCATGCTAAAATATGTTTTTTTTTTACAACAATGCTAAAAATATGTTTTTGGTTATATGACACTTCTCTGGCTCTTATTTATTTTGTTTGGCCATGATGCGTCATAATTGTCAAAATTGTAGTAGCATAAACTAGAATACATGCTTATATTTTTCATAACCTTTTAGCTTTAAGTTTTTTTTTTTCATACCTGGGTTTCATTTGAACAGTACTACTGCAAACATCTTGCAAGCAATATTCAAGCACTTTGGTTACAGGATTCAACGTTCTTCGAACCAAATAATTTCCCACAACATGGTTTCCCAACGACTTCAACACAAAATCCAACAACCCAGTATCGCCAATATATATACGGGCAGCATCCCGAACCTCTTGCCGTGAAATCCATCGAAACTCAGCTCGCTTCAACGCCTCGACAATGACTCGAACAGCCATTTGGACCCTCTTTGGGGACCATCGACAAGTGGATTCGATCAAGAATCCGGGCAAGTTATGCGAGTGTTCGATGGAGTTATGTATGTGGAGGGGGGATTTGAGGTTGAGCATGAAATGGAGGAGCTGTTGGAGGGTGAGAAGAGGATTGTTGGAGAGGGATTGGTACTTAGAGAAAATGAAGGGGATGTGGGGATTGGCTGTTGCGAGGTTGTGTACAAGGACTGAGAGATGGAGATTTTGAAGGGCTTCAATGGCTTTTTGGTGCATTTGGGTGCTAACTTTGAAGGCTCCTCGGCTAACTTTGTAGCCCCATTTGCCGAACCACGGTTCACCATATGCGATGCTGTGGAGTAGCTTTAGTTCCATGCCTTTCTTTTGTGAAACGTCCCTCAAACTCACATACCTATGCTTAGTTTAGATTCGCAATGTAAATCAATCAAACTTGTGGCTCGAATATAAATTTATGAGATAGTTTAAATAATTATGAAAAATGTCTAGAGTTTTGACTCAACTATCATCGGTCATTTCTGCTTAGGGTCACCTCTTACTCTATCATCATTTTAAGGAAAATCTCGAGTTTAAAACTCTTGTAAGAGGCTTTCCTTCTATCCTAGCTACCATCATATTCTGTCTCCAAACGCAATTTACCTGAGTTTAAAAGACTTTCCTTTCGTTTGAGGCTATCATGCAAAAAGGAAGAACCCGAATGTTAAAGTGTAGTACTTAGGATGTGGTGTCGGAATACATTGGATGGTATTCCAGTTTAAGCGCTTCCAAGTGATCTCGAACCAGGGATCTCTCAAAGAAATATGTCTTGGAGTTCATTGTATCTAATAAAACTATGGCCTCTTACTTTCGTATTTACTATGTTCATGCTTTTTTCAAAAGATAAATACTATCATTTCATTGAATATTGTTTTTACTAGAGTTTTTTTTTTTAATTCAATATTATGGAGTGATTAAAAAAACGTAACTTCTTAACCATGATTTAAGTTGATACTTAATCACTCAAATGAACTGATTAAATTCATTTTAGTTAAGAAAATCATTAAGCTATTATATGGGGGTAATATCAATCCTTCCTAAAAAACCTCATCTATCTCATTCTCATTCTCATTCTCACTCTATTTAGTAATTACTTCACAATGTTTGGGCGTTCAAAGTGGGGAAAAAGGAAAGTTTGATAAGAAATTAAATAATGAAAAGAAAAGGAGACTAATTACTTACCTTGCTTTGAGTGCATTGCACAAGCGATCCCAAAAGTCCATGAGAAGGTAACCGGGCAAAGAGTTGCCCATTTCTAGTCCATTGATACAAAGCAAATGACCAAAGCCATTGGAGTGGAAAACCCCATGAAGGATGTGGCCTTGTAATTCCATCAGCCTCAAACTCAACATGCTTTTGCAGCTGTTTTGTGAAGCAGCTTTCATTGTCTCCTTTGATGGCACCACAAAGTGGTACTTTTTATTGCATATCATGTGTGCTCCCCATCCTAAGAAAATTTTACAAAAAAACCCAACTTAGTTCATTGTTAATTGACATATATTCTCGATCAAGAGGTTGCAAAAACTCTAAATATTTTTGTTGTTGTGCACAAAAAGATACAATCACAAACATAGACAATAATTATCCACCCGCAACGACTTTCTTCTCTTACCTCAAATACGCCACTACAATTTCATTTTCATCTAATTGATAATCATTAATTAATCGTCAAGCTATATAGTTGTGACATTCACATACTTACTATTGAAAAAATAAACATGAAAGTAAACTCAAAAGATACATAAGAGATTAATTAAGTATTATTGAAATGTTAATGTTAAAAGTGTTTGATTTTGAAACATATGCCCCAGATAAAAATTACACTCCAAATTGGACTGAAAATTATTTATTCCCAAAATGATAATATTTTACACCAGTTTTAAAGTTTTAAATATTAAGTTCAATTTTTATTGGTAAAACAAATGTAGGTCTATAACGATTAGAACCTCTAACATTAAACCTAATAGACTTTTACACAATATTACAAGATAACTAACATTAAATACTCTTTTTAAAAAAAACTAACATTAAATACTCGAATGATATGTGATTATTTATACTAATCTAATTACTCTAATTTTAATGACCATAAGTTAAACTCATTTTCGCTTCTCAAATTAAATCATCAATTTTTTAAATGGGCGAAATCTTAGGGCTGCTATTTTTTTTGTATAATTTTTTTTTTTTCGTAGTGTTGACCGTTGGATTTAAGCTTAGTCTAGGGCATTTTTGTGTTGATTTTAACTGTAAATTTAATTGTTTGGCTTTGTTGAAGTATATTTGCAGTTGGTCGGAGATTTTTAACACTTATCTTTGAGTGTTTGTTGGTTAAATAATTTATTGGTTGGTTTTCTAAAATAATAATAATAATAGTAATAGTAATAATAATAATAATTTATTGGTTGGTTGGTTCATTAATAAATAACATTTGATTCAGTATTGTAGAGAATGATTTTTACTTTTTCAAGCGCTTTATATGAGGGATTGTAATGAAATAAAATAGTTACACGGATATAATTTTATTGGTGAAACATTTGAAAATTTGAGGGACAAAAAATTAAAAACTTATAGAGAGAAATAATATAGGGAGATAAAAGTTTTATAGAATTTTTTGTAAAGAGAAGTTTTGAAGGTAACTTATAAATCTGGTAAAAATCAATGTCAAGGGAGACAAAAAAAAAAGATTGGAAGAAAAATGAGTTTTTGAAAATAGAAATCTACTTAAAAAAAAAAAGAGTATTGTTATTATTTTAAAAAAATAGGTATAATTGTAAAAGCGTTTTTAAAAACAGAAAGTATGCAATATTATTGGTTATTAAACACTCTATAATTGACCATCGAAAAAACAGAGAACAAAAAAAGAGTCAAAATGAAATAGAACTTAAAATTTCAATTTTGCATATAGTAAATCTCTAAAATGTTTTTTAAAAAAAGATGTCTTATAAATGATTGAAGGTTCGAAAAGTAATAAATATAGCATTGAGAAATTTTATTTAACGTCAAATGAACTTAACTTGGGTTCTTAATCTCATATCTCAAACTTGTGTGTTGAGCTCAATAAAAAAAATTATTAAAAAAAAAAAAAATCTAACTAACAAACTTAGTTGAACCTTTTTTAAAAATTTAATTTAGCAACTAACAAAAGTTGTGGATTCACCTGGCCGTTACAATCTCAAGCATCATCAAACTAACAAGACCTTATTCCCAACAAAAGAAAATCAATATTAGCATTAGAAAGCTTACCAACATACTGGCATGGTTTACAATGCCTCGCCGCCATGGTCGCTGCCTCGACCGGCTCCTCCACGACAAACAGCAAGACATGGAAAGGCGGTTGCCGCTGAACCTGCAGCCTAAACGACCAGCATCGCAACCCTCCATCACACGACTCTCCGCTCTCCAACCGTCCAAACCCAAGCAGCGCCACCACATTGTCCCGAAACCGCCCGACAAACACGGCAGGATGACCATCCTCCCCAAAGCTCTTAAACCTAAACACCTTTTCTCCGCCCGACCTCCTCCTCTTCCTGCCCGCCGACTCAGCCATCTCCGTCCCCGTCCAACCCGAAAACGGGTGCGTATTTATGATGGAGTGGTTCGAGTTTTAAAAGTGAGGGTGGTGTTGTGCATGATGGGGTTTTGGAGGATCTAAAATATAGGGGCCATGCTTTTGGAGAAGGTGAGAATTTTATTGTGTCATTATTAGAAAAATGAAAAAGGCTCCGCCAATTTTTGAGGTCAGTTGAGAGAAATGACTTTGCTTTATAATTTAAATGCATGGTTTCTTGGCTAACTACCCTTCCTATTGCCATTTTACAAATTACAACTAATTTTATTTCCTTTGTAATTTCTTTGCCATAGGTGATTTGTGTATGGTGTGATTAATGTATGTGAAGGATTGGATTTAATTATTGGGACACATCTAGCTCTATGCATGATATAAAAATAAAATCTTTGATCCCTTAAGATTTATTCAAGATTAGAACAAAAGAGTTTGGAGCAATAAATTAACTTCATGGAATAATTTATCAAACAAAGAGTTGGAACAATCAACCTAACTCATGATTTATGTGGAGATGCTAGACTTTGATTATTAGATTGCATTCATTGTACAAAATAACTATGATATTATGCGAATAAATAAAAGTCAATATCTTCCAACTAGATGATTTTTACAATATAATATATGAGTATCCATGATATTAATCTCATAAAGAAAAAGAAAAAGGAGAAAAATTGTATTTTTAGTTAAGAAAGGAGGAGATCACTCTTTAAAGATTTATCTTCATGTATACACATTTTAATTTGGAAAATTACAATTTTAATTAATGGTAGATAAGTCATATTAATGATAATCTTAGATTTAAAAAGAGAACTGTTCCTCATTGTTTTTCATCCAATATTTCATACATGTTCAAGAATTTTCAATTTTAACTTTGCTAGAACTTTTTTTTTTTTGCTTATTTTTCTTACAAAACTTACCCTTTCATCAAATTTTCCACTATTATTATGTTTTGTTTATATATTTGTTGGGAAACAGGAGAACACCAGAAAAATTTGTTGGGAAAGAAGCAGTCAGGATATCTTTAGAAAATGATAGTTCATGTTCTTCTGTGGGACTTCATTGTTTCATCAGGACATTCTTTTTTCAACGATATTAAGATAGGGGATTTGAACCCGTAACCTACGAATGAGGATAGCTGAGGAAGACCCTGAACACGACACGACAAATAATGAGGATAGCTGTCCCTTGCAGCCCCTTCAGCACAGCAGCTCATAAAACTACACATCTCTCTGGTTATTGATGATTTTTTTGGAAGGTGATATATTTATCATCAAGATTGTTCATCAGAACAGCAGCTGTTACTTGGTCTTAGGTTTCTGTTATAAAAATTAAAAATTAAAAAAAAAAAAAAAAAAAAAAAAAAAAACCCTGGAAAGTGTAGATAAAAGACCTCTTAAGTGTATATCATTAGGCTTGAGATGAGTGTGATAAATTATATGCAAAATTGAGAGAACAGTTGGCATATACATCCCATTTAAGTTTCTTTATTAGAAGTCTGCTGTGGAATTGTAATATTTTTTATAGAATTTTTTTTTGGTGAAATTAGTTCTATTATTTTTCTGAAGTACTTGTATCAATGGATTGGTTTTTGCATTCTTATTGATGAGTCCCCCTCTCTGGAATGATAAGAAGATTTTAGTGTAGATGAAAAGAAATGGTAAAATGTTCAATGACACTTTTAATTGAGTATACACTAATGCTAAGCAATTAATCTTGTTGGCACTCTTACCATACTTATCATGATTGTATATTGAATGGGTCAGTGACGCAATAGTTGTAAACCAGTTCAACACCAGTGTCACAGGTTCGAGTCCGAGAATCGACATTTATCTCCCTCCTCCCCCGATATGTACTCAAAAAAAAAATATCAATGACATATAAACAAAAATAAAATAATAATATTAGAATTAATTGTATAGAAAAAGCAAAACCCAAAACCCTTTCATTGTACCTATTAGATTAGATAAAACTCAATAATTAGCTCGCCTCCGAGAGAATCAAAGTACACTAAAATACCCATCAACACCTTAAAAAAAAAGTTGAAACTCAGAATTCTGGCATGCAGAAATATATTTGATAATTAAAATTGCAATATGATCAATTAATATGAGCAGAGGCATACAACCAAAGCACATTTAGTTGAAGAAAAATTTACACACTTAACTCAATTTTAAGTGCAAATAAGTCGCAAATCACATAAGTCGCAAATCCAGATCGACTAATTGTTCTCGTATAGCACCTGCTCCGGTAGAAATTCCTCGATTTCTAAATGTATCGAAGCCTTGGGTAGTAAAAAAAAGTGGAATGCTGTATTTCCAGGATTGGATTTCATATTCGAATGAACCCCGTAATCGTAAGAAAGTAGGTTTTTTAGCTATGGGCCTAGCAAACGAAAAATTTGGATAGGATACTATAGGATCTCCCCCTTTCAAAATCGGACGTGAAAGTTTCTTTTCATCCGGCTCAAGTAGTTACATCAAATAAAGGAGTTCCCGCTTTCAAATTCTATAAAACCCCCAACTACTCTTTACTCAAGTTCTCAATTAAGACCAAACAACATTTCATTGATTCTTTTTCTTTTTTATTTCAATTTTCTCAGTTCTTTATAATTACAACATAAAAAAAAAAAAAAAAAAAAAAAAAAAAAAAAGCGAAATTTTTGAGTAGTCTATTTCCCTTGCTTGGAAAGATTGTAGATGAAATTTGGAATGATAAAAACTAATTGTTACAATATGAAATACAAATGTTGACATCTAAGTCAGTATAGAGGCCAAACATCCTAGCCATCTAAAATCACTCACCATAGTTTTATAATTGAAGTGACAAAATTTAAGGCAAGAAGTAGGGAAAGAAAAATAAAATAAAACAAAACTCAGGCCGTCGTCATAAAACTTCAATAAGGGCGGAACTTTCTAGCAGCTCTCAATTGTTGTATCCGTTTCTTGTCTTCCTCAAATTTACTTTGTAACATCAGAACCTCTGCAACAAACAACATATCGAGTGAAGTCAATCTTCCGTTTTTTTTTTCACTTGTATAAGAAACTGATTAATGGCGTCACGTAAGAATTATCTAAATTTTATCCATGGACAGCCCCTACCTCTTATTTTTATATTTGTGAGTGTACATGCAAGTTTATGCGTGATCCTTATAACATTTGTTAAGAAAACTAGTAAGAAATTAATTTTTAGGCAGGCTACTGCCATGGATTTTTCACCGAAACCTTTTGGTTCTCTAAAACGCTCTTGGCCGCTAGGTCAATCCATGATGGTTAACGACTCCCAAGATAGGGAGCCTCAGAAGAAATATCCATCCTTGAAGTTTCATTCGTCTCCCGGTGCCTGGACTAGGGATAGGCGTGGCTACCCTTGTTTGAAATTTTTTTTTAACTTTGAACCAATAACAGGTCAGCCATTGGTAAGTTCAAATGAACCCAACAGAACACAGAAGCTCAAGGAAAACAATAGCTAACACCGAGTTAAAATGGATTTAAACACTCCGTTAAAATGGATAAGGCCGGCAATGACACCCACGCACACAATCCTCATTCCAATAATCGATATGAACTATTTTCTCCAGCACCAAGAAATACCAACCCCATGAGCTGCTCAAATATAAAAATCTGAGTAAAATCTATCATCATTTTAGGAATATAACTGTTCATACCATTCCTCTGTGCTTCTCTTCTTTGGAATCGATAGAAATCCAGCCCGACATCTTTGCGCTTCTTTTTGGACATTTTGTCCTCTGCGGCATTTGGCGCAACCGAACCAACAGTAACCCCACTTTCAGCATCCGTAGTCTTTTTCCTCCCCTTCTGATGTACAACAACTGTCCATCCCCCCTCAGCAGCTTGAGCTTCCCTTTCTTTCTTTTCCTGTATTGCAACAAAATGAATTAGCAGTACGGAACAACAAAATAATCCAGCTAAATTCAGCTTTAAAATCATGACTGAAGGATATACAGCTCCAAATCATAATCAAAACTCATGAAATCAGATTCAAAGGCAGAACTTGCCATGATGTATTATGTATGGTTTAAGTTGAGTCATTGAGGGGCATATTACCTGTTCTAGTTGTGCCTCATGAGCAGTTATATAATCATCTATACGTTGTTGTAGTACCTTCAACCCCAATCTACTTTCACGATATTCTGTAATCCATTCTGGAAACCATAAAGTTCTTAATGAGTAATTAATAAAATCCAACGAAATATTTTATTGGTACAAATGATTCAATAATGTCCCCATAATTATCATATAAAGCAGTCCAATGCTACAAGAAAATGATTAAGCAAAAGTCAAAGAGAACTCAAAAGGTTCATTTGACAGCCATCAAAAGAGGGAGGGGAGAATTATTACAACCGAGGCAGTATGGATAAAAAATAAGAACCAATACTATCAATAAGTAGGAAGATTTAGTATTGAAATAAAATGATATCTTATGCCAATAATTCTTACTTTTCATTCCTTTTGAAGTGTCGTCATCTCCAGAAGAGATTTGATATACATCATTTTCAATAACATCTTCACTTGATTCTGTAGACGTTTTGACATCCAGAGAACTAGAACCCTTTCTTCTCTTCTTGGAAGATTTTTTGGCCTTACCTACATTAAAAAAAAAAAAAAAAACTCTGTTCATAGATCGGTTTGAAAAAAATAATCTAGTAGTAGAATATATATCGTTAAAACTCCATTCATTTTTTCGTACTTTTCAAGAATGCATCATTGTCCTTGAATGGCTGATAAGCCTCCAGCTCTATAGATCGTTCATTTTCTAACGAGTTTTCACAATCATTTGACGATTTGTGGTTCTTTTTATCTTTTCTATGTTTCTTTAATTTATCTGCAAATAAAATTACCAGTTATGTCAAAAGACACCCAAGGTAGCATGTACAGCAACAGTAACAATAACTGATAGCCACAGAGAAGGTTGAGGAAGTTTAAGTACCAGCTTTCCTGTGTTTTTCAGCATCTTCTCCCTCCACAAAAGACTTTTGTTGAAGACTCCTCTTTGATGACTTTTTCTGCTTCTGTCCTATGTTAACTCCACTGGCTATACTTTCTGAAAGATCAAAGAAATAGAAATCATTAACTATGTGTCTATATGCCAATCATATTAAACCCCTTTGCTTCTTGAAAATAAATGGAGGAAAGAAAATGGACATGGAAAGAAACAGAACACGAGGATTAAGTAGTCAACCCCATCACTCACTGGGTTAAACACTAGAAAAGGAACAAACAAGAAATCTCGTGTCAAAGGAAGAAGAAACATTTAGGGATTTAAGACTTCAATGGGCTGGACATAAGAAGATATTCATTAACTTTTTACAGGCCGTTCCAATATAACCGAAGGAGTAATTAGAAAATAAGCATATAGTAAAAAAAAGGATGCTAAAGACAAAACTTAATAATTACCAACACTTGAGACACAGAACTTAGCCAAGGCTCATCACCCCAACAATTATACTATTCATCTCATGACAAATGTATCACAAGGAAAGAAAACAGGAACGAGCACACCAAAACATCCCTCAATCTTGAAGGTGCGTTACTTAGCAATGACCCTAGGCACTGCAATGTCTCACATTGTATCCTCAGAAGCATAGTACACAAATGCACCATTAAAGTATCAATAGCAAATAAGACAACTTCTTGATAAGAAAAGACACCCTCATTCCTTTTCTCCATGAGAAACCTAAGCACATCGAAATCTTCCACCAAACTCCAAGTAGGCCAACATAAGCCAAAAATATTTCCAAATTTTTCTCAAAAGGCTTCTCTCCATATCTTACAACAATTCGTCAAGTTATCAAAGATATTAACAGCACAAAAAATGCTTAACCACTTCAAAGAAACAAAATATCCCTCAAACCAACCCAATATAAGACGAAACCAAGGAAAGTAAAGGATTCTTATCAACGAAAAAACATTGACGGATGCTATCAGAAGACCTAGAATATAATAAGTAACAATACAACATTTTATAATCCCGAGGACCCTAAAGAGTTGCAATACTAAACATAGAAAGTAGACGCACCATTATGTGCTTCTAAAGCATTTACTGCCTTGAGATTGAGTTGATCGGTATCATCGAGAGACATTTGTTGAAGACTCCTCTTTGACAACTTTTTCTGCTTCAGCTTCTTTTCTTTGTTAGCTCCAGCGGCTACACTTCCTGAAAGATCGAAGAAACATATATCAATAACTACATGCAAAGAACAATAGTATTAAACCCTTTCGCTTCTTGAAAATAAAAGGGCAAAAAATGTACATGGAAGGAAACAGAACACAAGAATTAAACAGTCAACCCCATCACCCACTGGGGTAAATACTAGAAAAGGGCCAAACAAGACATCCTGTGCCGAAGGGAGGAAGAAACATTAAGGAGTTTAAGACTTTAATTGATGGGGTCCATAAGAAGACATTCGTATTCTTTAACTTTATTTTTATTTTTTGAGTACGAGTCGGGGATTACATGATCGAACCTGTGATCATGGAGTTAACACCAGACAAGATAACAAATCGAGTCACCGACCCATTAGGTCATATTCTTTAACTCTATTACAGCCGTCCGTTCCAAGATAACCAGAATAATTAGAAAAGAAGCATATAGTAAACAAGGTAACAAGAAAAAACAAACCATTTTCAATCACAGGTTCAGTGTTACTCTCGCGAAGCTTTTTGTCGCGCTTCTTCATCCTTCTATCCATCTCAATCTGATTACCAGAAAAAAAACCAAGGAATAAATTAATAATTCAAAGAAAAATAGAAGTTATACGAATGATGAAAGCCTCAATTGACAGACATATGTAAGAATTATAAAAAAAAAAATCCATAAGGTAGCTCAAGAAGTCCCAAATTTCTGCGAGGCTGATTATTCGTTATTTCGTTGCTATTTTTGAAAAAACAAAAATCAAATCAAACCCTAGTTTCTATCATGGAAACAAGTCTTAATTTGCATAGTTAAATTGAGAAGAAAGACCTAGATGGAGATTTCTAGAATACCAGTTACAACAAGAGAGTAGAGAATCGAGAGAGACAACTCGGAGGAGACTTCGGCAGCACGAGCGGAAGAGAGATGGCGGCGGCGGCGGCGGCGGCACAGAGCTGCTGAAAGGGAAGAGTAGCCGGGGTGGAGAAGAAGATACTCGAGAGCACGTGACCCGGTAGGATGAAACGGCTTAGGTTTCCGATTTCTTTTATTTATTTTTCCTTTTTCTTCTTACCATCATTTCTATTTTTCTTTTATTCTTAAAAAAGTAATAGCAATACTGTTTTTTTTTAAAAGATACTATATTAAAAGGTATGTCACGAGCATACAAAGAGTCTCATAACAATATTGTGACCCTGAGCAGGATGATTTTTTTTTTTTAGATTACGATAATTGGGAGGTGAACAAATTTGAACCTTAACTCTTGATCATTAGTGTACATTATAATCTCCAAGCAACTATTCTCGTTGGTTATGATAATCAAATACTGTCTTTCAAAATTAGATTCTTAATGTGTAATATAGAACAACATAACATCCCATCCTAATAAGTAATTATAAATTTACTCTCACTGTTTTATAAGAGTTAGATATCGATTTTCAAGCTCAAACTCGTGCATGTAAGGCTGAAATGTATACCAATTTATTCCATAGTATTTTTAATTTTTTTAACTCTTCCTATCAAACAAAATTCTCTTCTCCAAATTTCTTCGAGTCCTCTTCAAATTCCTCCAACCAAGCGTCACAACTCTTGTCTAAAAATTATATAAAATGGAAATAAGTGTTACTTTTACTTAAATCCACCATTAAAATATGTGTATATCATTTCATTTTAATACTATTTTTATATATTCAATTCTAAAAATTGTATTTGACTTTTATATTATTTAAACACAATAATAATAGAATGATGGTATTCGTTTTCAATTATTATTTAAAAAAAACAACCATTAAACATATATTTTTTAAAAAAGTAAAAATTAATAATCAAAGTAAACTAATAAAGTGGGTTTAGCCTTCATTTAGAACGTTCCAATCTTCTAACCTAAAATCGTTGTCCTTGAAAAAAACAAAAAATCCTTAAACCCAAGCTCAGGTCACATACACCACATCAATTGATCATCGAAGTGTTAGGAATTGGCACAATGTTTGAGAAGTTTCGCATCATTGGAAATGGATCATCAAAGTGCTAGGAATTGGCACGAACATTTCAATTTTTCTGTACAACTCGGTGTAAATCGTCTGTAGAGTTGGAGAAATTTGCAGTTCAGTAGCCCTCTCTGTTCGACAAATTCCTGCAAGATTCAGACAATAAGGTGTGCCCTAGGTTGTTCGAAATATCGATTTCTTGTTTCCGTTTCAAATTCAATCACGAACACCAATTTCTGATATCCGTTTTCATGAATCTTTAGATTTGGTGATGTTTTAGCCATTTATGTTCTCCATTTTTCTCGATTCTATGTGCATTTTTTCGATACGGAAGATTAGTTACCCTAGGCTTAGAACTCGTTGAACTTCTTTTTCCGTTTCTCCAAACAATGGCTGGTTTAGTTTCACAAAGCTGCGAAATGAATCTATTTGTTCAAAGTGCATTTGCAATTGTTGTAAAGGGTCATTGGAAGCAATTATTGAAGCCTGAGATTAGTTCTAGTTTGACATCGACATCGATCCACCAGATTCTCCGCCGGCTATCGGCTAACTGTTGTAGTCCTTCACTTGCTTTGGCGTTTTTCAAGTGGGTTGAGTTGATTCCTGATTATAAGCACTCTTTGCAATCCTCATGGGCCATGATTTGCATTCTCACAGAGCACAGACATTTCAAAACTGCACAAAATTTGCTCGAAAAGATTGCGCACAAGGATTTCATATCATCCCCATCGGTTTTAAATGCTTTGGCTGACACTTGTGATAATCCTGATGTCAATGCACATGTTTTGAGCTGGCTTATTATCATATATGTGAATTGTAAGATGTCCCAGGATGCTATTCAAGTTCTTGAATGTATGAGGCTTCGTGAGTTTACGCCTCATTTGCATGCTTGTACTGTGCTATTAAATTCCTTGGCCAAGGACAGGTTATCCGACTTGGTATGGAAGATTTATAAGAAAATGGTGAGAATTGGAGTTGTTCCTAATATTCATATATACAACGTGCTAATTCATGCTTGTTGCAAGTCGGGGGATGCCGATAAGGCTGAACAACTATTGAGTGAAATGGAATTGAAGTCTGTTTTCCCTGATCTTTACACATACAATACATTGTTATCTTTGTATTCTAAAAAGAGTATGCATTATGAAGCTTTTTGTGTTCAAGATAGAATGGAAAGGGGAGGAGTGAGCCCTGACATTGTAACATACAATTCTCTTATTTATGGGTTTTGTAAAGAGGGCAGGATGAGAGAGGCTGTGAAGCTTTTCCGTGAAATCATGGTCGTTTCTCCGAACCATGTTACATACACCACGTTAATTGACGGGTATTGTAGAGAGAATGACCTTGAAGAAGCTCTAAGGTTATGTAAGGTGATGGAAGCTAAGGGTTTGCACCTGGGAGTTGTGACTTATAATTCAATTCTCCGAAAGTTATGCGAGGAAGGCAGGATAAAGGATGCCAACAAACTCTTGAATGAGATGGGTGAGAGGAAAGTTGAACCCGATAATGTCACTTGTAACACATTAATAAATGCTTACTCCAAAATAGGAGATATGAAGTCGGCAATGAAAGTGAAGAGCAAAATGTTGGATGCTGGACTGCAGCTCGACAGTTTCACATACAAAGCGCTGATTCATGGATTTTATCGAGCAAGAGATATGAAAAATGCCAAAGATGTTTTATTTTGCATGCTCGATGCAGGATTATGTCCGGGCTATTGTACATATTCATGGCTAGTTGATGGTTACTGTGAACTAGGAAATGAAGGAGCTATCGTAAATCTACTGGATGAGTTTTCGACAAGAGGTACTTGTATTGATTTATCAGTTTGTAGGGCACTAATAAGAAGGCTGTGTCATAGAGAAAGGGTTGGCTATGCTGAAAAAATATACAGCATCATGCAACATGGAGGTATATCAGGAGACAGTGTGATATACACGAGCCTGGCATATGCTTACTGGAAAGAGGGGAGGTTGAATCTTGCTTCGGAGATGCTATGTGAAATGACTAAAAGAAGGTTAATGATAACCCTCAAGATATATAGATGTTTTAATGCTTCTTATGAACGCGACAACCACATCTTACGTCTCTTTTGGGATCATGTTGTTGAGAGAGGCTTAATGTCGAAGAGCATCACCAAGGAAATACAGAAAACGAATTTACAAACTGGTTGATCAAAAGCCTTATCATTGTTTGGTTGTTCATGAGATGCTTTGGTTGGTCAAACACATCAACTTGCATCTGAAGCAATCCTTGCACGAGGTTGATCATGGCGAGCAATTATCGATATGCGGGATGGTTGTACAATAACAAATGCATTACTCCTGCCTTTGATATACATCTGTGCACTTTTAACTTCTCAACTGCAAAGCCATACATTGAGGGGACAATGAAACGATAGTCCTAACCCGATCGAGATTTTCTCCAGAACAGAATTCTGGGTTTATGTTACAAATGAGAAAGGACAATTTTTATTGCTCGATCATCAGTTAAGAATCCAAGCAGGATGTCTAGAGGGTATAAATTATAATATGATTTCGTATCTTGCCGTGTTCGATTGAGCTTCGAGATTACATCCCTCCAGCTGCTACCATTCTTCTTGCAGGTACTGAATCTGCTGCTCCTTGGATTCTTTGATACAGACTGTAGAGAACAAGCCAGTAGTAGGGAAGTTTGAAATGGAAATCATGAACTGAGCTTATTTATTTTTCAAGTGCGTAGTCTCGTTACTCTCGTCTCGTTTTGGGAGAGCAAGTTATTTTGGGTACATTATATATATTGAGCATCTAGATGGTATCAAAATTGATGCTGATCAAACGATTAGCTGCCTCCTATAATCAAGGGGTAGAGCACTTTTTACTTAAATGATGAAGGATAGTTCATTTTCGCATTGCGATTGAGCTTTTAGAGTGTAAAGATAGATGAGATAGTCGATAGATGATTATTAGTTTGTTGTATATAGCTCAGTGGCATAACTGTCATAATTAGGTGAGCTTTTTTTTTCATATATACATATGACTATTCGGGCAAGCTTGCGTGCACTTTGACTAATGTCACGAGACATACCGTCTAACCTCACAACATTTGAATGTTAAAGAAACTTGTAAGAAATTAATTCCTAAGTAGGTGGTCACCATGGATTGAACTCAATCCTCTTAAGCATTCCAAGACCCTCTTTGACCACTTGAACATTCCATGATGGTTTAGGATTAGGAGAGTTTGAGCCTCCACCCTCAATTGTTGTTGGAATTTAAAAAGGAAAGTTTTTTTTTAAAGACAATATATTTATTTAGGCTCAATGATTTTTTTCTTTATGCCATCTATTAACTATTTATAGATCAATTTGTCTTCAAATATTTTGTATATTAAATTAGCCTTTTTTGGTCAAATGTTAATTAAATATTCCATTTTATTCATAAGTTCGTGTATTAAATAATTTGATTTTTTTTAAGCATAATATAAGATTAGGAGACTCGAAGCAATTAACTTTTTATTTTTATTTTTTATATGCGTGAGTGTTTGTGTCAACTTATTCATATCTCGATTATTTTCATGAGTTAGTGTATCAATTTGACTTTAATTGTATCTTGACAATGCCAATTCAAATGATTAATGAAATAATGGCTTAATAAAGCTCAACCCAAAATTGAAGAAAATGAATCGTTTTTCTTATAAAACATAATTGGATATGATTGACTCGATTTGGTTTGAGCCAATTTTTTATCGGCTCAATTAAGATGATTAATGAACCAAATTTTGTCCTTATGATTTTAAAATCTATAATAAATGTTTTGATAAAAATTATCAAACTTGTTCACAATCATTTACAAAAAAAAAAACTAAATAGTCATCAAAAAAAGATTATTCAAGTATCAACCATGATGATGTGAAGTAAGTGGCAATTGGATACAACAAATCACATCTTTTACACCATAATAATTATTTCAACCCACTTAATTCGGGTGCGATTACAAACAACAAATAATATTTTTTATTTTTCAAAAAAAAAAGTTTGAAATTTTTTCAAATCATAAAGACTAATTATACTCTGTTGGTTTAAATTTTAGAATTAAATTCCAATTTCTAAAAACCACCGAGAATAAATTTTAATTTTCTTCCATATAAATTAAATTTATAATTTACCCTTACTTTATATTTTATATGAGTTGAAATTAGATCGTGTTTAGAGTATGTTTCCTTCAAGGTAGAGTGTGTTTCTCTCTAGGTTCGAGGTTCGAAATTCATCTGTGATACTATTCTTTGGATGCTGAAATGTTTGGTGTATGAAAGAAAATAGTTACCTTATTAAAAAAAAAAAAAGAAAAAAAAAGATCGTGCTTTATATTCATTTGTCATATTTGCCATTTTTCAAAACCGTCACATCCAGCGAAAATTTAGCGGGATTCTCCACTGGTTCCCGCCATTAAAAAGCATAAGCTCCACTGGACCAAACCAGACCCCGTCAATGGCTTCCTCATCTTCACTCCCCTCCAAAACCAGAACCCTAATCGACATCTTCCACCCAGTCCTCTCCAAACGCGCAAAAACCTCGCACACATTGAAAACCCTCTCCACCACGGACCACAAATGCGATCCAGAGCTCGCATCACCTTCCCCTTCGATCGATATCTCCGCCGCCGAGAAATCTCGCATGGAAACCAACAAATGGCTGGCCAGATCGAAGCGGAATCTCAAAATCTGCTCGGATAGGGTTTCCAAATGGGAGAACGGATGCGTGAAATTGGCGGAGCTTTTGGTGGAGGAGACATGGTTCGAAGCCCTTCCCGGAGAGTTTGAGAAGCCCTATGTCGTTAATCTCTGTAAATTTGTAGAATCGGAGATTTGTAGCAGTGGGGTTTCTGTTTATCCTCCTCCGTGTTTGATCTTTAATGCTCTGAATTCTACCCCTTTTGAGAGGGTGAAAGTTGTTATTCTTGGTCAAGATCCTTATCACGGGCCTGGTCAAGCTATGGGGCTTTCGTTTTCTGTTCCTGAGGGAGTTAAGATCCCGTCTAGCCTTGTCAACATATTCAAGGAACTGAGGGATGATCTTGGTTGTTCTATTCCATCCCATGGAAATCTAGAGAAATGGGCTGTTCAGGTGAGACTGTAAAAGCGTTTATGGTTGCTGTTCATCATAAATATCGCTTTTTTTTTTCCTTCAAAGAAAATGAATGGAAGAGATGAAACAATAGGTTTTCCTTTATCAGGGTTTGGTTGGAATATAGAGCTACTTCTTGTATAATATTGGTCTTTTGGAATATCTTGATGCTACAGAAATGCTACCTACATAATTGCTACCCTAAACCCTAAACATTCCATTGTCTTTCAAGACATGCTTATTTAGAGGTCTAAAGTTCGAGCCTCTCGAGTGAGTTTAATTGTAACATCTTTGGTTGTTTCTTGAGTGGGCCTTGGGACACAGGTGCCCCGTTTGTAGTGAAGCCAAGCTATGATTTATTGGTTTTTTTTAAAAAAAAAATGCTACCTACCATTGCCCTCTTACGTTTGACCTAATGCATTTGGTTCTTATTTCGTTTGTTTAGAATAGTCTTCAATATTGTGTTTAAGGGGATTTTTCATTATGGGTTTTAATTAAGGAACAGGCCAATCCTTACTACACTTGGATATTTTTATGCAGGTTCCCGTTGTTTGGTTTGTTTCAATTATGTGGCATATTGTCTTTTTTTATCTATAATTAGATGAAAGATACGTTCATATAGGGTTGGGTGGGAGGGATGGATATGGTTCATTACATGGTTGTGAATTTGGGTGATTTCTAAGGGAATGAGGAAATATTTTCAGAAACCTAATGCATTTTTTTCTGAATTGAAACATTATTTCTGGAGAACAGTAATAAGCTGTGAAGGCTTCAAGATTTTAAAACTTGTTATTTCTAGAATAGGTAAAAGTTAAAACATTTAGATTGTTGCTATCTAGCTTCTCTAAGTTGAGAGATTGTTTACCTGGCCCAAAAATTTGTAACACTTTCATTCTATCAATGAAAATGTTTTAGGGTTGCAGATCTTTTCTGCACTGAAAAATACTTGATTAATTATTGTGCTGTTAGAATGTGATTGAAATTATATTTGGTGTCTTTTTCGCTATTCTGTTATCTGAAATGATTTTTATATACATTGTAGGGAGTCTTGTTGCTCAATGCAGTTCTCACAGGTAATAATCTTCATTACACCCAAAGTTCCTACCTTCTTTTATCAGTTTACTCTATTGTTTAAATCAGTTACAGGTCAATCTTATTCAAAGCATCAAGCCTTGACAATTTTCATTTAGTTATTGATACATGCTTCATTTAGTTATTTATAAATTTGGTTTTACATGTTTAGTTAGAAAGCATCAAGCCAACTCTCATGCTAAGAAAGGATGGGAACAATTCACCGATGCTGTCATCAAGACAATATCTCAAAAGAAGGAAGGGGTTGTTTTTCTTCTCTGGGGGAACTCTGCTCAAGCGAAGCTGAGGTACTTCTAAACTACAATCTAATATTAGTTTTAACATACATGACTATGGAAAGAAACAATATAATCATAGAATCACGGTTAATATATAATCAGTGACATTTTATTAAATAAATTGCATCTACCATGTATTTTCCTTACATAGTACAGAACATGGCATTATAAATCTTAACTGGGAAAAGTAAATACAGATTGAGAACTTTAAAGGTAAAAACAGTAGGGTGAGAGCAGTAAGAAAACTTTGTTATTCCTGCATGCTATTGCTTTGTGGTTCCATAGGTTGAAAATATTGATGTTTCACGAATTAAGCCTCATGCAAAAATCCAAGCCCGCACCCACACCCACACCTTAGAGGAAGTGTTATAAATACTTTACTTTAGTAGTGTCGACTGCATCTTTAAATAAAGGAAAAATTCAGCATGATAATTAATTAATAGGTATAATTCTATTGATTCTTACTTTCTTTTTAAAGTTTTTTTTTTTTGGAATAAACTTTCTTCTTATTGTTAAGGTAAGATGAATCGTGAAACATTTGTTTTCATAAAATCAACACTTCACTTTAGTAGTGACTTGTGTAGCCATGTAGATATGCAGACTCTTAAGTTAGAAGTAAAGGAACTTTTCCTGTGAAGTATCGAGAACTATTTGGTAAAACGTGGCTTTGCTGAGTTTTATAACCAACGGTAGTGCAATTATCATATACCTAAGCCAGCTTAGGTTCTGTTATTTTGACAATTAGCTTAGGAGAGAATTATTAAAGGGATTTAATTCCTCTGGTGGGCAATAGCGTGCTACTTCATTAAAGAGCTGATATATGCACAGGTTAATAGATGAGAAAAAACATCACATTCTCAAAGCAGCGCATCCTTCTGGTTTGTCTGCTAACAGAGGCTTCTTTGGCTGCAGGTTAGTTTCATCGTTTAATTCCCATAGGCTTTTGTAAACCTTCTATTTTGTCCAACTTTTAGGAAGAGAAAAATGGGATTTTCTATACCCTTTTACTTGACCATGCTCACAATAACAACATTTGGTTGCAAGTACACGATTTGGTATTTTGTGTATATACACGTCATTTTGTTCTCTGCCTCCTCTAAGATTAGACTACTAAAGTTGGATCACTTTTTTGCTTGATTTTATGTGATTATAGTCTGAAAGTGAGTTGTTACAGTTTTAGAATTGTGAAAAATGTTTTTTTGGTACAACAGTAATATTTTGGGCTGATTGGAGGATCGAACCTGCGACCTCACGGTTGAGAATGCATGTTCGATTATCGTTGGGCTAAACCCACTAATTGTTTTAGCCAATGAAAATCGTGCATCTTAAGAAAACATTATAGGCTTTCATCCAGTTCTGCAGCCTGTTTCTTAAACATGTAGGCAACTTGCAAGGTTGGCCAACTCACAAACTAGAGTGTTAGTGATGGAATGTTTTAATGTGAAGCTCTATAGAAGGGTTAGGCGGTTTGTACCATGACAACAGTTAAGGTGTGCATAAACTGGCCCGGATAGTCACGAATATAAAAAATATATATATATAAAGCTCTTTAGATGACTTTTTCTTTTTTACTTTCTCTTGGCTATTCTAAGGCATAGAACTGTTTCACTGATCGAATTTGTATTCTGCCAACTGTGGATTTCCGACAGGCATTTTTCTCAAACAAACATGCTTCTCAAGGAACTAGGCTCTGCCTCTATAGACTGGAAACTTTGATCCAAACACCTGCTTTGAACCATTGCAGTTCATTTTGTGGATACACCACCCCCCCAATCATGGGCCATGCTTGGATCGGCTGGATCGTCGAGTTTCATTAAGTTTTCTTTTGTCGTTGTCGAGATGCCATCTTCTACCATTTCTGAATCGTGATGTTTGTGCCTTCAGTTTGTTATTGATCCAAAGCAGTAAAGTCCCACTTTTGTACGCAATGGGATTAAGTTAGAAGGATGTTGGCCTACAACATTAAATGTATGCATTGGTCCTCTTCCTTCGATATGTACTCAAAAAAAAAAAAAAAAAATCAATGTGTGACAAGGTTAAATTTTCAAACCTTTATTAAATTTAAATTGGGATGGAATGTTAACTTCTCTAACCAACAAAATGAAACAAATTGTCATCAAGTGCAATTGCTAAGTATTAGTGTATACCCAATGAGTAGATGTCTTGGGTTCGAGTCCTCCGACTCCCAATGGTTATAATCTCAAAAAAAAAACAAATTTTTGTTCAAGCCTTAAGATAGGGTTCAAAATAATTTAATCTAAAAAAATATAAATTATAATTGAGCTTTATTTAAATGTACTGTAAAAATATGTAATTTTGAAACCCTATAAACAACACCCGGTCTCAAAACATACTTTTCCCAAGTTGTTTCTTTGTTAAGAAATCTTACATAAAAGCTTTACGTTTTATTAAAAAAATTAATTTATGGTCAAATTTGATGAAATTTCTGTCCAAATTGGCTCTTTTTTTTTTTTTTTTTTTTTTTTTAAGATGGAAAAAGGAAGAAGAATGAAAAGAAGGCAGAGCAAAGTAGTAGAACTAGATTCTCGCTCAATTTGCAGCGTAATTCAGACTCGACGAAAACCAGAGGTTACAGAGACAAAAAGCTTCGACAGAGAACACAAATGGAAATTCCACACCTTTCCAATTCCCGCAAGTATGGCATCCCCTTCTACGCAGCCGCTTGGGTGCCTTCCATCTCCCTCAGATCCAACCACGAACCGCCTCGATCTCAAACTGATCCACAAAAAGCCGCTGATGCCGACGTTTCCGCCGCCGGCGACAAGCAGGAAACGCCAAAATCTGATAATGATACAGATCAAGCTGACGTTTCCGCCGCCGGCCATAAGCCGGAAACGCCAAAATCTGAAAATGATCGAGATCAAGCCGCTGATGCTGACGTTTCCGCCACGGACGACAACACTCCTCCATCCTCCGCCGCTCTTGACTACGTCGTTGTCGCCGCTGGGGGCGGCGGAGAAGGCCGGAGTGGAATCTCCAATGCACTCGTTCTCGCTCGTTTCGATTTTGGATCCCGCTCGCTCTCTGATCAGCCTGTAAACTCTCTCGCCCTATCTCTCTCTATTATTGTGTGGTTATTGTTATTTGTGTATAATTGAAGCCATAATTTCTTAGTTTCCGTAGCCCTATCCACCTCGAGGTGGATGACTTCTTTGGTTATTTCTTGTTCTTGTTTTTGGTCTATGTTATGAATTGAAGCAGAAATGGGGATGAGTTTTGAATTTTTATTTAACGTTAATTCTCTTGCTCATTAGGGTTCTACGCACTGCTTCCTTTAAATTTATGATCATCTTTGGTATGTTTTGTAGTGATTGTTTTAAAGAAAAATAGTAATAAAAATAATAAACAATCTCAACCCATGAAGGGGAGAATTGTGTTATTGTAATTTTCCAGATTTATTTGGATTATGTGGGGTGTTTTTTCTTTGTTAGCCTTTAGCTATATTTTTGTTCGACATTCTGAGTTTCAATTTCTTATCATTCTGCATTCATTTGTAAACTGTTCTTTCAGGTTGCAAAACATGGAACTGGTTCTGATTTGCCTTACAGAATGGCTGTTCATCCAGCTGGAGATGGAATTATTTGTTCTTTGCCAAAAAGTTGCTGGTATACTATTTCATTTGTTCACTCCACTTCGAATTTATTTGAACCAAAGATGCTGGTTATTAGTTCTTTCTAGGATGAACCTATGGTCTGTCAAAATATCAATGTACCGATAACTATTTTAGGCAGGCATGTATGATATATAAAAAAAAGAAGTTGCAATAATTTGGTATGTTATTGTTCATATTTCTCATGTAAGGCCCTGCGATAGGCGCTATCTTTCAGAAGATCGAAATATGATGTGCTAAATTGTCAAATAAGAAAAAAGATCCGAGTATAGTGCTTTATAGAAGTTAGTGTCCTGTCCTATAATATTTAAATGCAGTGTGGAATCATATATTGTGGTTAATTTGTCTGAGCCATCTATTTCTATTATATCATGGTGTAACTCGAGTATGTCAATTTGTAACTAATATTGTGCTCTCTTAATTCAGCTTGTTTAAATTGGATACTCAAAAGGACGCTGGAGACCAGAAACTTGGGCTAAAACTCTCCCAGGAGGTGCTTAGCCAGTTGGAAGATGTTGGGCAGCAATTAGCTTTGGTATTTAACAATGAGGGCTCTTTGCTTGCTACTGGTGGCGAGGTAGGAATTTTCTATTTGATTGATCTTGAAAAGAATACAATTTTGCATAGCCGACAATTTAAAATACGAGAGGAAAGGTAAGGTATTCTCTCAAAGAAGCCAAAGGAGCTTACAAAATTCAATTATTACAGAACTGTCAAATAACTCGTGCATATGATAGGAAAGGTAAGGTTTTCTCTCAAAGAAGCCAAAAAAAAAAAGAGAGAAGAAGAAGCCGAAGGAGTTTGCAAATCTCTTTATTTATGATAGGCATTTCTTTCCTTTCCTCTTCATTTTTCCCCTTGAAGCTTCATATATGTTCGTATTTCATTGCTTGTACATTAAAATGCTGTAGGATGTTTGGTTATTATCCAGAAGTAGGTTGCATTATTTTTGTCTGATTTTAATGCAGTACAGAATGGCAATTTAAGGGTATTTAAGTGGCCTAGCTTGGACATTATTCTCAATGAGCCCAGTGCCCATTCTTCTGTGAAGGACTTAGATTTCAGGTCTGCAATGTTATCATTTATTTTCCTTAATATAGCTCCTGCATATATATTAGATAGCACAATACATGTATGTTATTGTCCCTTCTTTCATTACTATATATATGTATGATGGGATCCATAGTTAGAAAATTAGTTAGAGAATTTGGTTATAAATAGGAGAGTGTGGGTAGTGAAATGGTATTGCTTGTATTGAGTGAATTTTAGGGCTCGAGTGATCTCAAGAAGGAAAGGTCCAAGTGCCTCTAATTACTTGGTTATATTGTAGTTTTCCTTATGTTTTCTTATCAACAGATCTTGGATGTTATCACTATACCACTGTTAGTTGCTTGTATTGAGTAAATTTTAAGCTTTTGAGTTGATTGACGATTTAATATAATTCAACATAGTATCAAAGTAGGAAGTCACGTGTTCAAACTTATGTGAAGTCCTTTCACCCCAATTAATATTGTTTTCCCCTAGTTGAACATTCTTCGTGTTCTCAAGCCCACACGTGAGAGAGTGTTAGTTGGTAGTATCAAATTTACCCAAACCCATCAGCTTAAGCTTTTCAGTTGATTGGTCATTTAATATGATTCAACAACCACCCTTCTTTAGACGTGGAGAAATCTTTTGTTAATTTTCCCCCGGGTTATCCCCTTATTTCGTAATTTCATAAATTAATGAAATTGTTTCTTATCCCAAAAAAATAAATAAATACACGTATGTGTTTGTTTATGTGAACTCCTTTTGTTTGATGAAGTTATGGTGATAGGTGTCATTTTATGTTTGCAGTTCTGATGGCAAATATCTCGTCTCCTTAGGTGGGCCTTGTAGAGTGTGGGATGTGACTTCATCAACTGTAGTAACTGCTCTTCCAAAAGAAAACGTGAGCAAATATTATTTTTATTATTGGAAGATGTAGTGACTTTTATGTTGCATTATAGACACTTGCATGATTGCATCTACATTATGATTAGCTCTTTACTGTATGCCTTTGATATTTGGACTCGTCTCATTTGCTTAGGAAGTATATGGCTTTTTCTTATAGGTTGTTGTGTAATTGCGCTGGGAACTTTTGGAGGCTTCCTTATGCTTAGTCCTTTCCCGTGGTTTTTTTAGTTTTATTTTAATAAAGCAATAAATCTCCTGCTTGATATAGTCTTTTCTTGGGATCCTATTAAGATTTTGACCTAAACCAACTAACCAAGACCCCTTCATATTGACAATCTTTTTATCAGTTGATTTTTTTTTTGTGTGTGTTTTAATTATATAAAGAATCAAACATTCATTGAGAAAAAGAATGAAAGCAAAGAACACACAAGCTTTCCAAGTCTAAAGAAGGGAATTCCACTAAAGGAATAGATTCTAGTGAAGTCAAATGAGACTTGAGAATAATTACAAAATAACTGTGTTACTGACTCTCAAAAAAAAAACATAGAACTTCACAGGGGACCGCACATCACTAGGATTTTCTTACCTTCTAAAAAGTCAAATTATTTCTCTCACGGTCTCACCCACAAACAACACAAACTCTAGCCTGCCACAAGAACATTCCCTTTTCCCAAAACGGAAAATCAAGGTCCTTTTTAGCTCTTCGATAAAGAATGCAACAAAAGGGCCCAACCAGAGAAGATATCTCCCTCATAATCTGATCTAAGGTATTATTCTTTTGTGAATGATTGCCAAACGAAGAATTAGAAAAATCAGATTCACCGACTGAAGAGGGATCCAACAAGCTCTAAAAAAATGAAAGACGAGAGAAAATCTTAGATACATTAGCACCCTTCCTTTCTGAAGCAAAAGAAATTACTGTCATCAAAATTCTCACGAATCTTATCCTCCACCCTCTCGAAACCAAAGAATATTCACTACTAGTATAAAGAGAAGGGGTAGATGGGAATGGGATCGCCCTATCTCAGACCTAATGCAACTAGAAATTAAAGACCTTGACTTATAACCAAAACCTCTCGTTTCAAGGATCATATCCAAAAAAATTCAAATCCTTGTGATCATAGGCTTTCTCAAAGTTGATCTTGAAAATGATACCCTCCTGATCATGACCTCTATATTCCTCAATAGCCTCCTCATTCATCATCAAGTTGCTCCAACAATAAAAGCCCCTTATTAGTTGATTATACAGCATCGGGTTCTACCTAAGTAATCCTTGATAGAGAGAAGCTTGACCCACTTCTTGCTTCCAAAGTACATAAAAAAATTTCTTCTTTGAGCTTTCTATTTTATGCTTTTCACTCGTTGTTGAAAACATGATCACCATTCCATCCAGTTATCATCTCATGCCCACCACCACCATGACAATATTTACAATTCAATTTCTCTTTATTTTAATTTAATGACTTGTTTGGTTTGCAGGGTGAGGTTTTCATCTCATGCAGATTTTCTTTGGCCAACAATGGGAATATGGTTTTATACACCGCTACAATGACTGGTAAAGAGGCTTCTTGTTTCTTGTGTTTTCCCTATAATTGTATTGTTATCTAATTTTGTTGAGGATTGCATTATACAGGTAAAGGTGGAAACATTATAACTTGGAATGCCTCCTCTTGGAGGAGGATGGCCTCAAAGCTCATAACTCGTGATAATATTACTGCATTCAATGTTTCAGCTAATGGAAAACTCCTTGCCTGGTATTAAACTAAGTGATTTGTTTCTTCTTGAAAGATCTATTATTTTGATATACAAACATCGCAGTCGTGTCTCGTATTCTGATGCTTGTGTTCAGAAAATGTCAAACAACATTAAATGGGAGTAAAATACCAGCTCTAACCTTGTAGGCTAGGGGCTCTAACTCTAACCTTGCAGGCTGTTCAAAGGCTGTGTGCTGCCCTTGATTTACTTGCTTGTGAGATTTTTTACTCCTGTCTCATCATTGAGAGAACCTAATATCTACTAGGTAGTTAGAAGAAAACTATGGACTCTTTTTTATGCATGGTATATCTTGAGCATTTCAACCATTTCCCCCCCTTCCACCCTCCCTCCGCCTCACTCTCCTCTCAGTCTATCAACCCATACTTGTGGTTTCATACTTTTAGGCCTTCAACCTGTTAATGCTAACATTTTTTTTTCAACTAATTACTTTTTCTTCCGTTCAATCTCATCTCACCCTTTGATTTATCCGAAAAATTCTTGTCCAGGTTAAATATCTCTCAACTGTTTGCCCCTTGATGACAAAATATCTCGATCATTCTTTCAACATTATGCCTTCATTAGTAATTATTCTATATTCCAAACATCGTAATGATATTTTTTTTGTTACTTTTTTAATAATAAATTTGTTCCCAACGGGTGGCGCAGTGGTTGAAAACTTGGGCTTTGAAGGTATGCTCCTCTCAAGGTCTCGGGTTCGAGACTCACCTGTGACATTACTCCTTTGATGTCTCCGGTGCTTGGCCTAGGGACGGGCGTGGTTACCCTTGTTTTAAAAAAATATCTAGCTTTCATTAAGAAAAGAATGAAAGAACGTATCAAAAAAGCATACAAAAATAAAAGGCCCAAATTTGAGTAATAATAAAAAAAAAAAACTCAATCTAACAAGGAATCATCCTACAAAACAGCCTCTAATTTCGTAAATGTCATCAACTGAATAATTAAAAACAAAAAACGGGAAAAACTAAGGCCCCGTTTAATAACCATTTGGTTTTTTGTTTTTGGTTTATGAAATTTAAACCTATTTCTACTCAATAACATGTGCTCCATCTTTCCTACAATGTATCCATCTTTCCTTAAGAAAGTAGGTGAATACTAACCAAATTTCAAAAATAGAAACAAGTTTTTGGAAGCTACTTTTTTTTGTTTTCAAATTTTGGTTTTGTTTTTTAAAATAAAGATAAGAGGTAGATATACAAATAAGAAAAAAGCTATGGTAATGTTGTTGTTGTGGGTTTAAATTTCAAAAACAAAAAATGAAAAGCAAAATGGTTATCAAACGGGGCCTAAGTAATTGAAGACTAAAAAGAAACGTTGAATCTAAACCCTAAGCTCTACCTAATGGTTATCAAACGGGGCCTAAATAATTGAGGACTAGGCTACTCTGGAATATGCCTTCTCTTTTTTCTTTTCAAAGATAAATATGCATACTTCTATATTTGAAGGGTAATCTGAAGGTGGTGTCTTTTTAACACATTTGAGTAACAGTTTCTGTTTTATTATTGTTGTAGTGGTACAACTCAGGGAGATGTTCTGATCATAAATTCAACCAGCATGCGAGTTCATAAGATAGTTAAGAAGGCACACCTTGGTTTTGTGACTGCATTGAGCTTTTCTCACGATTCAAGGTGTCAATCCAATAGATCCATTTTACATAATATGATATCACTAAAAAGAATATTGATTATGATTAAAAAGGGTGCTGTTTTTTTTTTTAACCCAGGGCTCTGGCTTCTGCATCGATGGACTCAAGTGCTAGGGTAACTGTAATAGAGCAGGAGCAGAAAAAAGGTACTTGTATCCTTGCTTTCTTGACTGAGATAATTCCAGGATATCATCACTTCATTCATTGCCATAATTTCTCAATGGTCACCTCCCTGCACTTGACCCATACGGACTTGATAAAGAATGATATTTAACCCCACTGCACCATCACTGATTCACACAAGTAGAAAGCTTGTGTTTTGAAAGTGTGCTCCCTTGATGGTCTTAAGTTTGAGATTCACCTGTGCTATTAATTTGTAGACACCTCCTGTATCTTTATTCCTTCGATGTCTCCCAGTACTTGGCATTGGGGCGCGCGTGGTACCTTGTTTAAAAAAAATACATTGTTGGAAGGATTTTCTGTTGATGGGTTGGTCACGATTGTTAATGTGGCCAGATACAATGTGCTTGATGTTGATGAAGCCTAGAGGGATGGGACATGTTTAGTTTTATATATATATATATATATATATATATATATATATTTTATATTCATGAATGTCCGGGTCACCTCACCACCTTATGTCTATTTCGACTATTTTCACAGGACATACCGTCTGACCCAATAATATTTAGATGTGAAAGAAATCTGTAGGAATTATTTGAATCCATCACCTTTTGAATCCCCAAAGCCCTCCTTGACCTCTAGGTCAACACATAATGGTTCTTAAGAATATTATTAAAAAAAAAGCCTGTTTTCTCAAATGCTCTCATTTAACTGAAAACGACAAGGAATAAGAAGAGAGGGATTGAAAAGGGGAAAGAAATGTGATACGATCCCGGCATCGTTAAAAGTATACTCGAGGCGAAGCAAGAAGTGAAGAATGCTTTAATTACTATTTTAATATATTTTATTATGCACATTTAGTTTGTAATGGGCCTATGGGCCTAAATAGAGTTATTTAGGAAATTAGGTTAAATCCTAGGAAGGCTATAAATAGGCGGACTAGGTTACTCTTTTGATTATCGAATTATCATTGTTGTATTGCGGCTCTTTGAGAGATTCTCTCGAGAGGTTTATCTTATTTTAATAGAAAGGTGTGGTAGATTCTATCATTTTGGTATCAGAGCCATTTACCGATCCGGGAATGGTAACTACCAAGATGGAGACTAGGGTTCAAGAGTGCGAATCGAGTGGTGCCGAGATGGTGAAGAAGCAACAAGAATTCGAGGTTCAGCTGGCAGCGATGAATAGTGAGATAGGTCAAATTAACCTAAATTTACAAAAGTTGTTAGAACGAACACCGGAACGGCCAGGGACCGAGGCAAGCGGTGCGGACAAAAGGAAGGGGTGGACTCGGTGGTAGTGAGGGGCTCGGCGGCCGAGGGTCGGGCGCGGCGGTGGGCTGGGCGCGAAGGCAAGCAGAAAGCCGAGGGAGACAGACCGGAGGCGCGCTGGTGCGGCGAGCGTGGAGGCGAGCGCTGGGCGACGGGCGGACGGAACGGGGCGCGAACAGAGGTGCCGCCAGTCGGAGGCAGAAGCGCGGGCGGAGTACGAGCGCAGACGGGCGCGCAAGGTCGCAAGGTTGGGACGCGGCGTTGGTTAGGCAAGCGGCGCGGCGTGGCGCGCAAGCGTTGTGTTACCGGGGCGCAGGGGGGCGCGGGTCGTGGGGGCCGGGCAGCGGGCCGGGCGTGGTTGGGCCGGGCGTATGGAAGGCGCCGGGCGGGGCTCGGGTGAGGCTCGGGTGGTGTCGGGCGAGCGGGTCGGGCGGCGGCTGGTCGGGTCGAGTGCGGCGCCACAGCGGCACCAGTGTCGGGGGCACGGGGCGGTCACGGGGGACCGGGTCGGGCCGGGATGTTCGGGTCGGGTCGGTTTGGACCATTTGAGCGGGACCGGAGAGAGAGATACCCGGAGTTCGGTGATGGGAGTAACGGTCGGGTCCACGAGTCACCGGAGGAGAGGAGGGTGCGCATGGGTTATGACAGACCGATAGCGCACGACGGTTGGAACGAACGGGGGTGGGATGGCGGTAATCGAGAAGGAGACCGGGAAGACTGGAGAGAGTGGGAGGACCGATACGAACAGGGAGGACCGAACATAGGAGAGCGAAGGAGTCCGTGATTTTTGAGGAGGTTACGAAAGCTCGAGATGCCAGTTTTTAAGGGTCTTACTGATGAGGATCCGGAAGGTTGGTTGTGTCGAGTGGAACGGTATTTTTGGGTTAACCGATTAGTCGGGCAGGAACGAGTGGACGCCGCGGCTTTGTGTATGGAGGGCGAGGCCCTGGAATGGTTGCAGTACGAGGAAGATCGATCACCGATCAGTTCTTGGGAAGAATTTCGTGAGCTCCTGTTACACCGATTCCAACCCAGCATACATGACAACAGGTACGCTAAGCTGATGAGTTTGCAACAAGAGGGTACTGTTAAAGAATATCGACGACTGTTTGAGAAATATGCTAAGGGAATGCGCGATATTAGTGCCAGTGCGTTAGAAGGGAAATGGGAGAGCGGGTTAAAAGAAGAAATACGGAGTGAAATGAGAAAATTACGACCCGTGGGAATTCAAGATAAAAAGTTTATGGCACAAGTAATTGAGGATGATCTGGCTTTCCGAGCACTAGGAAAAGGGGTGAGCCCGGGACTAGTGAGCGTAAGCGAGTGGGGGTCGAGGATTTGTTAGCACGAAGAAGGCGGGTGTTGCAACTATGCGAACGACTACATTCTCAACGTCTAAAACCGATTTACAAAACAAGATTACGACCACTACGCCGTATAAGCGTTTTTGATGCATGTGTGAAATCCGTGTCGGGAAGGATAAGGGGTTGTGTTTTCGTTGCGATGAGAGATTTGTGCCCGGACACCGATGCAAAAAGAAAGAACTTCAATCTTTGGAGATATTGGTAGTGCGCGACACCTATGACCACGAGGAGTCGTCCGAAAATGATGAGGCTTTGGAGGATGAAACTCTTGTGGATACGAGCGATACAAGGGATTTAGCGGCGTTGTCCTTAAACTCATTGGCGGGGCTGAGTTCGCCCAAGACTTTGAAAGTCACTGGATTTATTCAGGGGTTAGAAGTGGTGGTTTTGATAGATTGTGGGGCCACCCATAACTTTATTTCCGACGTCATTGTGGAGAAGTTAAAGTTACCGATAGAGCCCTCAAATGATTATGGCATCATGTTGGGAACCGGCGAATCTGTGCGAACGGCGGGAATCTGTAAAAATGTGGTGCTACACCTGGCTGAATTGAAAGTGGTACATGAATTCCTACCTTTACCTTTAGGTAGTGCAGATGTGATTTTGGGAGTGGCATGGCTAGAAACATTGGGAAGGATAGAATTCAATTTCAGTTCCCTGAAGATGCGGTTTGTGTTGGGGTCCTGGCAGGCAGAATTGCAAGGGGACCCCCGGTTGGTCAAAGCTCAAGTATCCTTGAAATCCATGATGAAATCCTTACGTCCTGAAGACCAAGGATTACTGGTCGAGTTGAACATGTGTGAGGTGACAACACAGGATTGTGAACCAACCAAGACGCTTCCGGATTTATCGCAGGTACCCCGAGAGCTTCACTCTTTAATTAAATCATTTTCATCGGTTTTTCAATCTTTGGCAGATTTACCTCCTGAAAGAAACTGTGATCATGCGATTGAACTGATTGCGGGGACGAACTCAGTGAATGTTCGGCCATATCGGTACCCACAATATCAGAAAAACGAGATAGAAAAACTAGTACGGGAAATGTTGTTAGCAGGGGTAATTCGTCCTAGCACGAGTTCTTTCTCTAGCCCTGTATTGTTAGTAAAAAAGAAGGATGGAAGTTGGCGTTTCTGTGTCGATTACCGTGCATTAAATCAGGCTACAGTACCGGATAAATACCCGATACCGCTGGTGGATGAGTTGCTGGATGAGCTTCATGGTGCGTCGGTTTTCTCGAAAATTGATCTTAAGGCTGGATACCACCAAATTCGTGTCAAACCGACCGACGTATACAAGATGACTTTTAACGCATGAAGGACATTACGAGTTTGTAGTCATGCCCTTTGGGTTGCGAACGCTCGGCCACGTTCGATCACTGTGATGAATGAGATTTTGCGGTCAGATATCTGCGTAAGTTTCGTCTTTGGTATTTTTGATGATATTTTGATTTACAGCATGACTATTCAGGAACACAGGGAGCACCTGGCTTGTGTTTTTGAGGTGCTGCAGGCACATGCTTTCGTCGCGAATGCGAAGAAGTGCCAATTTGGGTTGCAACGTATTGAGTACTTAGGGCATTTTATATCTGTGGAAGGCGTCTCTGCCGACCCGGCTAAGATCACAGCGATGATAGAGTGGCCTAGCCCTCGTAATATTCGGGACCTCCGAGGATTCCTAGGGTTAACTGGTTACTATCGACGTTTTGTGGCTAACTACGGTTCCATGGCTTTTCCGTTGACCCAGCTATTAAAGAAAGGGAAGTTTGAATGGGGACCGGCTGCCGAAGACAGCTTTCAGCGACTGAAACATGCTATGAGTAGTGTTCCGGTCCTGCGATTGCCAGATTTTGACCAAATATTTGTGGTCGAAACCGATGCTTCAGGCATCGGGGTGGGAGCTCTCGATGCGATGCAATGAGGTCACCGATAGCGTATTTTAGCAGGGCATTGCCAATTACTCATCGGGTGAAACCGGTGTATGAACGTGAGTTAATGGCAATCGTTTTCGCGGTGCAGGGCTGGCGGGCCTATCTGTTAGGGCATCATTTTGTTGTTCGTCTTTGATCGACCGTAAGAGTCAAAAATTTCTTCTTGAAGCGTGTAGTGTGGATGGTGACTATCGATGGATCGCGAAATTAATGGGTTATGATTTCAAAGATCGAATATAAGAAGGGCCTTGAAAATAGAGCTGCAGATGCCTTGTCACGAATGCCCGAGAAATGCGAGCTTGGCATGCTGAGTGTGGTGGCGGGTATTAACACCGCCGTCTTTACGCAACAGGTTAAAGAGGATGATAAGCTGATGGCAATTTATAAGTCAGTGACCGATGGTACGGGGGGCCCCCCGGGATACTCAGTCGTTGGTGATGTGCTGCTTTATCAGGGTCGGCTTGTTTTGCCTCCGACATCCCCAACGATTCCTCTACTTTTGCTTGAATTCCACTGTGGTGCTATTGGGGGACATTTCGGAGTCCTTAAAACTTATCAGCGCTTGGCTAAGGAGGTGTTTTGGCCAGGAATGAAGGCTCGTGTGCGTTCCTTTGTGGCCGAATGCTCTATCTGTGTTCAAGCTAAACATCTATCCTTATCTCCTGCGGGGTTGCTACAGCCTTTGCCGATCCCTGCACAGGTCTGGGAAGATATTTCGATGGACTTTGTGGAAGGTTTACCGCGATCTGAGGGTTATGACACTATACTGGTAGTGGTTGACCGTTTGTCCAAATATTCTCATTTCATACCTCTTCGACATCCGTTTTCTTCCTTGTCCGTGTCAAAGGTGTTTATCAAGGAAATTGTTCGGTTGCACGGAATTCCAAAAAGTATTATATCTGACCGCGATAAGGTCTTTACGAGTTTGCTTTGGGAAGAGATGTTCAAGGCTACGGGGACTAAACTGTGTCGAAGCACCACTTACCATCCACAGACTGATGGGCAAACTGAGGTGGTGAATCGTTGTCTGGAATCTTATTTGAGGTGTTTCGTAATGCATCATCCTAAGGCGTGGTACCAATGGTTGTCTTGGGCGGAGTACAGCTTTAACACTTCTTTCCACTCATCCACGGGTATGACACCCTTCGAGATCGTTTATGGCGCCCTCTCCTACCCTGTTGGGTTATGATCACACGAGTTAGCGGTGCTGGCTTCCTCAGAGATTCATTAATGAAGGATCGCGATCGGATCTTGACCACATTAAAGGCTAGCTTGTTGCGAGCGCAACAATCTATGGCGGATCGCGCAAACGCAAAACGTCGGGATGTGCAGTTTAATATTGATGATTTGGTGTATATCAAGCTTCGACCATACCGCCAATCTTCTTTGGCTAAATTTCAACACCCGAAGCTGGCGCCGAGGTTTATTGGGCCCTACCGTGTGCTGGCTCGAGTAGGTCCTGTTGCTTATCGTTTGGAACTTCCGCAGCGATTAAGATTCACCGGTTTTTCACGTGTCGATTCTGCGTAAAGCGGGAGACTCGTCGGTTCTTGTCATGTCTACACCGTCCTTGGTGGGAGATGATCTGTGTATGGTGGTTCGCCCTAAGGCTGTGTTGGGCGTCCAAGAGAATTTCCACGCGGCGGGATCGCGTCAAGTTTTGGTCCAATGGGACGGCTACGCACCAGAGGATGCGACTTGGGAGTCCGCAGCTGATTTGAAATTGCAATTTCCGGACTTTCACCTTGAGGACAAGGTGGCTCTGTGGGGGGGAAGTATTGATACGATCCCGGCATCGTTAAAAGTATACTCGAGGCGAAGCAAGAAGTGAAGAATGCTTTAATTACTATTTTAATATATTTTATTATGCACATTTAGTTTGTAATGGGCCTATGGGCCTAAATAGAGTTATTTAGGAAATTAGGTTAAATCCTAGGAAGGCTATAAATAGGCGGACTAGGTTACTCTTTTGATTATCGAATTATCATTGTTGTATTGCGGCTCTTTGAGAGATTCTCTCGAGAGGTTTATCTTATTTTAATAGAAAGGTGTGGTAGATTCTATCAAAATGGTGGCTAGAAGTATTTAGTGCGTGCGCCTTAGTGGAAATGTCTCACCTTAGTGGTCAGTGCCCACCCTGAGGTGCCTTGTTAGTGAAGGCACTGCCTTAATACTGATTCTGACATTTATTCTTGAAGTTTTCCACTTTTAGTAATTAGAAACCTTAGAGTTTGACGGTTTGTCTCGTGAAAATAGTCTAGGTGCGTGTAAGCGGATCTAGACACTCGTGGATATAAAAAAAAGTAACGTTTATTGGTATGCTCTTTAACTTCTTTTTTTTTTTTTAATTCATTGGCTATTTGTACAGAAAGTTGAGTAAAATTCTATTATCTTTTACCTTTCATAATTAGTAAGGAGTCCTAGCTTCATATATATTACGGTTTACCCTCTATAACTGATATTTAGTTGATGCTGTAGTAAAAATGTGCTGATCATTAATCATGAATTTCACTAATCTGCCTGACGACCTAGTTGGTAGAGGTTTAGGGTTTTTAAGGTACCCTCTCTTGAGGCCCTTGGTTCAAAATTCATGGGTGAACTTAATTGTAAATCACTCGTTGTCCCCTGAGTCTGGTATGGGTTTCTCCCGGGTAAGTAATGAAGGCGAAGCTCTGATTCTCGGTTAAAAGTAATATGAATAAAGAACTTCCATAATCTATTGGCCAATGGAAGCCAGAGGGTATGACTAAATCACGATTGATTTTTGGTGTGCAGGAATGAACATGTGGGTCATCATATTCATATTGCTGATTGCAATTGCAGCATATTTCATCAACAATGCCGAATTTCTCAAGATTGAGCTTCCTATCTTTTCCAGTAGTAAATGAAAAATGGTGACACTGTTTTTTCCTCTTCCTCAACAATTACCATATTCAAATAAGCTGTCACCTAATTTTGTGGTATAGGTAAAATTCTTTCATTTTTGTTAATGTTCAAAATTGAAAGCTTCTTGCATCTACTCTGTAATGTCAGTTAGAACCGTTCTTTTATCTTTTCCTCTTTCTAATATCAAAGAATAACCATCAATGAGATGGCTGAATTAGAGATTATGAATTTAATTTAAGATGGTTACTTAGGGCTCGTTTGATAACGTTCCTGTTTTCTGTTTCTTGTTTCTGTTTCTCATTTTTTAGAAACAGATTTGTTTGATGATTGTTCTCGTTTTTTGTTTTCAAAAGTTTGAGAAACGTTTCTTAAATTTGGTCATTTTTAAATTTGATTGTTCTCGTTTCTTTCTGTTCCCTCAAAACGCAAACATAGTAATTTTATTTATATCATTGTTCCTATTATACCATATCACTCAATGGTTCAATGGTTCAGCACTTCCTCATTTTGGTGATGGACATGGTTTGATTCCCATTCTAAACACATTGTTTTTCATTTTAAATTTTTGCAATACTTTTACTTTATATATATATATATATATATATATATATATATATATATATATTGCGGTATGTTCTTCTATTTTTAATTTTATAATAGGTATATTTATAGTCTTAAATTTAAATAATTTTTTTTTCTATATCTATACTTTTAATTTTTAATCTTATTATTAATCTTATTATTTGACTTTTAAAATTTAGAATATGTGTATAGTATATTTGTAATTTTTCAAAATTTTAGACAAATTATTATACCCATAAGATTTTTTTTTAGTACATATAGAAAAGGGGGACAAATACCAATTTTCGGATTTGAACCTGTGACAGAGTGTTGAACTAGTTTACAATCAAACAATAAAATAATTGCGTCATTGACCCATTTTGTATTTGAGTAAGATTTTATTCGACATTATTTTAACTTGAATTACTAGTGAGGGCTAATACTATATATCAAATTTATTCCTATATTTGCATAGAGATTTATTTGTATCAGATAACATAAAATTTGATAATTAATTTTTGTATGTTTTAAAGTATTTTATACATTTTAAAATTATTTAACTCAATTTTTTAAAAAAAAAAAAAAAAAAAAAAACAAGAAACTAGAAATAGTTATCGGACAACTTTTGTTTCTATTCCTAGTTTTTTTAAGAAACAAGAAATATAAATGGTTATCAAACACGTTATTGTTTCTTGCTCTAAAACAATAAGAAATAGGGAATAAGAAACGAGAACGTTATCAAACGAGTCTTTAGAAGTTAATTTCCTATTGGTTTCTTTGATGATTAAATGTTGTTGGGTTAGACAATCTATCTTGCAAAAGTAAAATTGAGGTGCACGTAAGCTGGCATGGACACTCACTGATATTAAAAAATAAAAGTTCACACTTCCTCCTATTAATGTTATTGTCCAAAGAAATGAATGTGGCTTTGTTTGGTTTATGGGTTGGAATTCAAATTTTCCATAATCTAGTCGGTGTTTGGTTTGTTGGATTGATATTTTGAAATGTAATGCTAATAAAATATTTAAAATAATGTTGTATTTTTAATTATAGTCTATTTTAATTTTGAATGATCAAAACTTAACCTTTTTTTCGCATATTTTTAAGTAATTTTAGATTGTTTAATTAAATGAAATTTTTTTTTGATGCCCTACGGATATTGAAACCGAAAGAATTATGGAACATTTTTGTATATAAATATTGGATCATATAAGGGAAAGAACGTAAAACATGAGAAAATTTACCATTATTTATTTTCTAACAAGTTTGTTTTTTCAAATGGTATAAAAAAGAGGCTTGTTTAAACAGAACTATTTTAACCTTTTAAACCCACTTCTATATTCTTATTTAAACTATAAATATTAATAAAATATATACTTTATAAATCAAAAGATAAACATAAAAAGAAAAAAATCAATTAAATTTAAATAGATTTTTTAAAATTAAATAGATATACATAATTTTTTTTTTTGGAACTAGGTTTATTTGATTGGTTCCATTTATGAAAGTTTTTTGGAATTTTAACGAAATATGCACTAGAGGAAGAAATACCAGAAAGAGAGTTTTCAAACCTTGGATTTCAATCCCTAGATCTGATTTGTTCAAAACCTTCGCAAACAAATCCTCGAAATTAAAATCTCACACTTGTTATATTTACCAAATGATGGTTTCCAAATTTCCGAATTCCAATCCAAACCCTTGGATTCCAAACAGCAGACCAAACAAGGCATAAGAACTAACCATGAACTATAAGATGCCTTGTTCTTTTCTATGCTATATCTTGATGGAAATTGTTTAACATCTTTACTTTGTATGATTACACTTCGTTTTTAACTAAATGGAAGTGTATTTATATGATTTTCAAGAATTATCCGTCCCCTTTTGTAAATTCCATTTATCATGGTCTAAATATCATTTGTCTTTCAAAAATGTATAATTTTTTTTTTGTTGGTGGTTCATTTGAGTTTTCAGATGTGTTTATTTTTTGGACATGAAGAGTTAATAACCACTTATAAAAAAATCTCTCGTTTGTTTTTTGTAGTAAACAACTACGATCAACTACTCTTCAACCCTTTTATCAAATTTCACATTAAATTTTATTAAAATTTACATCAAATTTAGCATTCAACCACTATTAACATCAATCTCCAAACAAGTAGTTGATTACTCCTAGTTAACCACTCCAAACTACTATTAACCATTTCATTCTCTTTTATTCCACTATTTTCTGCAAAAAAACAAAACAAAACAAACAAACAAACACACCTAATAGTTGAATTAAAAGAAAACAATAAATAAACAAAATTATACATAGATTTACCTATATATCGGTCATATCAACTATGACATATTCTACGAAATGGCCAATCCTATATTTTAGAAGTTTTGGACTATTATGTGAGCTTGATTGTACATTATCCACTTGTGACCTATACATATAATTTCAAATCATAGCCTTCAAGTACGCTCAATATTATCATTAGATTTTTTACATTTTAAGTACTACACTCACATTTTTATGGTCATCGTGTTAGTCTTTTTGGCCAACCCCACGTTGATATCATATAATTCTAAGATCTCTACAAAAATATCTAATCATATACATTGATCTAAAGAACATGATGCTTGCCACTTTTATGGACTATATAAAATTATAATTTAATATTTTTGTGATATATATATATATATATGTAATAGATACTTATTATGTTGTGAGTAATGAACTAATTCCATATATAATAGTTATAAATTGCGTCATAATCACGGTTTGAGTATTGTTAGAAAAGAACCATTTATGGGTACTTTTATGTCGGAAATTATGACTGAATCTGCTACACCAACTTTCTTGAAAACTCTACAAATGTAACAAGGATTTTGTGAACCATTTTTTGTAGAGTGGGGACACAAACATGAACCCCGTTTCTCATAGCTCAACAATTAAAAGCTTTTTTTTATAAATAAAAAAAAAACAAAAAAAAAAACAAATTGCATTTTTAGTATTTAAGTTTGAGATTTCATTTCTATTTGGTTTTTATATTTAAAAATAAAATATTTTAATATTTATTTCTTTTAAAATTAAATTAATTGTCTAGACTAAAATAACAACTCCATCATATATATTACTATTTTTAGTTATGATTGTAGTCAACATTTCTATATACGAAAAATTAAAATTGAAAATTATTGAAAGGTAAGGTATAAAATGTTTGAGTTTTGAAATAGGGACCAAATGACTCAAAAGATATCGAAAAGGTCGGTATGAGTTTGATATTTGAAATCAGTATTTGTAATTCCTTTCTCTTGACTTGTACTTAAAAAAAAAACCTAACAAAAAAGTTATAACCTAAAACAAATTAAAGACTGTTTTGAAACATTAAGGGTGTATTTGGGCTCCCATTTATGTAAACGGTCGGGTTGGTTATAATAACCCAACTGATGTTTGACCCACTCTTTTTTATAAACAGTGGTTACCTAAACATGCGTGTCTGTTTATCTTAACATACGTGTTCATTTATCTAAACTTTACCTATATTACTTTTTTGTTACACAAGGAGGCTTTGAAACACCGTTTGTTATAATAACTTGTCCATCAAACACTATTTATAATAATCCATTGTTATCATAACCTTCCATCTATCGTAACTAAATTGGTATTCCAAACACATTCTATTTTATCGGAGGAATGAAGCGCATAGACTTTTTAGTCCTTCCAATTTTTCAAGTCCAAAAATTGCTAAATTTTTGGGTTTTCTTAATTATACATGAAAAATTCCTTACTATAAATTAATTTTTTTTCAAAAAAAAAAAAAAAAAAAGAGAATAAATGCGAACACGTGTAGCTTCATTTTCCCTTCCCTCCATCCCGTCGAAAAGTGAACCAATGAGAGCCTTTTTTGCATTTCTTCATTTAATTTCATAATCTCTCTCTCTCTCTTGAATTATTATTATTTCTCTCACGCAGTACAGATCCATGCCAATGGCTCCGTTTCTTCATTCTTCGATTATAAGTTCCCAATTTCTTGTTCCTCTTTCTCTCCCAATCCCATTCCTCAACCAATCCTCCGCTTTCTGATCGCCGGAGCCGCCGGTCTCCGCTGCTGAATCGACGGAAAGTGTTCGCCGGCATTGCATTCCTCGACTCGCCGGTCTCAGTATCTGCGTGTCAGAAAATGGAGTGAGAAATCGGTGAGTGTTTTTTTGTTTAGTTGCTCGAGGAATTTTTTACTCGTCTAGGTTTTTGTTTCTTTTTTTGTGTGTTTTTGAAGGTTGATTTTGGGGGATTCAATAATGCCTGCAGGTTTTGAATAAAGAATTCTATTCGAATCATGTGGAGGAGAGTGGAATCGTTTAATTTCTAGACTGTGAGTTTTTGAGCGTTTTCAGTTGGTGGTTAACCCTAGGGCGTCGCCATTGGAGGGCTTCTTGCTCTGAAAATGGCTTCTGAAGAGTGAAGGCGTCAACGACGAGTAGATGGAAGAAAGGGGAGTATTGCTTGATTTGGAGATTTTTGCTCCATTTTCGTATCGCTGGTTAGCTTGATTAGATTCTTGTTATTTTCTTTGTGTTGCTACTTCGCGTTTGAGATCGGGATTTCATGGTGTTTTCTGCGATGAAACTTGTGGTTTTGAGGTGCTCTTTGTTTTTCTCTGTCTTGTTGTTTTGTGTACTGCCTCTGGTTCGAGCTGGAGATGCAGAAGCTCTGTTAGCATTGAAAGAATCTCTTGACCTTGGAAACTCGCTTCCATGGCGAGGAGACTCCGTCTGCAGCTGGAAGGGCGTAAAAGAGTGCTCAAATGGACGGGTAACTAAGCTCGTTTTGGAGCGCCTGAATCTCTCTGGTGTTGTGAACCACGGGATTTTGAATCGTTTAGATCAGCTTCGTGTTCTTAGTTTGAAAGGAAATTTACTTTCCGGCCAAATCCCTGACCTCTCTGGCCTCCTTAACCTCAAATCACTCTATCTAAGCGATAACAAATTTTCCGGCGAGTTTCCGACCTCCATCTCCGATCTCCACCGATTGAAGGTCATCGTCCTTTCCGGTAACCAAATATCTGGCCCCATTCCAGATTCGCTGCTGAAACTCCGGCGTCTCTACGTTCTGCACCTTCAGGACAACCAATTCAGCGGCTCAATCCCTCCTTTCAACCAAACCAGTCTCCGATTCTTCAATGTCTCTAACAACCGCCTCTCCGGCGACATCCCAGTAACCCCCGCCTTGGTCCGCTTCAATGTGTCGTCATTTTCCGGTAACCTGGAACTTTGCGGAGAACAAATTCAGAACCCCTGTGGAAATGCTGCCGATGCACCATCAACCAGTCCCCCTCATCCACAAAGCCCATCAAGACGCAGAAAATTGGTCAAGATAATTGCAGGAAGCGTTAGTGGGTTCATCGGAGTTATATTAATCATTCTTCTACTGTGTATGGTTTGCAAGTGTAGGGAAAGAAAGAGCCTAGCGGAGGTTAGAAACAAAGGGACCGGCGACGAGGGGATGGGGATGGAGGAAACGTCTGGAACCGCCGCCGCCGCCGGCGGAGGAGGAGGTAATAACGGAGGAAAGCAAGGGGGGTTTTCATGGGAAAGTGAAGGACTAGGGAGTTTAGTGTTCTGCGGTGCAGGGGATCAGAAAATGACATATAGCTTGGAAGATCTGTTGAAAGCTTCGGCGGAGACTCTGGGCAGAGGAACCATCGGAAGCACATACAAGGCAGTGATGGAGTCCGGGTACATTGTTACGGTGAAACGGCTGAAGGATGCAAGGTACCCTCGAGCAGAGGAGTTTGGACGGCAGATGGAGGTTCTTGGGCGGCTCAGACACCCCAATTTGGTCCCTCTAAGGGCATATTTCCAGGCTAAGGAGGAACGCTTGCTCGTATACGATTACTTCCCCAATGGTAGCCTCTTCTCTCTCATCCACGGTATGTGTCGGTCACCCTTTACATTTTTTTTTTGAAATTTTGCTGAATATTTTCTGCCACGATTTGAATTTTATTTATATTTATTTGTCATTATCTGTGTAGCTTAAGCACATAGATTTTTCTTAAAATCTGTTGTCTGATTTTATAGTATTTTGTTGTCAAGAAAAATCAGTAAAAAATGAATGTTATAGGGATGATTATCATAAATTAATCTATAAAATTTTGGTTTTGCTAAATCTTTTGAGTGTGGGTTGCTAAACCCACCCATAATAGTTACTAAGGTTATTATGCTGAAAAGTAGAGGATATTGCCGCTTGTGAAGTGTAAAGTTGGCCTTTGAAGTACCAATGATGGACTTATTGAGAGAATGGGTATTGCAAAGGGACAAAAAGAAAATGGTCTTCCGTACCCAACTTGATTTGATATCAATATAATAAAACAATGGGATTAAATGTATACAGTCGAGACAAAATTCATGATAAAGTGTAGATACATAAATTTCTGTAAATAATTTAAAATTGCGTCAAATTAGGGTAAGTTACAGGGGCAGATCTCTGTGAATTCATAGAAAAACGTGGGGGACACCCTCTGGTAAAGCTAACCTCGTGTCTTGCGGTGGACTTGGGTAAAAGTTTGAGCTTTACATACACAGATCACGTGGCTTTCCCCATACTTCACCATTGCGTCTCTCACCTCCTTTTGCCGGTTTTGACCCAAGTTTTTTTTTTCCTGGGTCCCTCGTTTTGTTGACATGATTTGTTCTTCATCCACCCCTTTCATGTTCTTTTTCTTGGAATACATTGCTGGATGGATGTTAAAAGGATAATGGAAAATGGAGAGAAAGAATTAAATATGGGTGAATGGTCTTGTTCGTTGTGTTTCTGAGAATGATTGTGGAGATGATTGTCCATTCATTGTTGTATCATTGTCTTGTGTGGGCCCATCTTGCGCGTCATATAGATCCACACGTTATGCTTTGCCATTACATAAGATCTGCTATATTTTGGAAGGGTTGCCATCCAGCTTAATAACGACAATGTTCATTATTTTCCTTTGCCCACTTTTCAAATGTATGAGTTTGATTAAATAGTTATTGATTTGGGGAAGAGGATACCAACCTTCTTCTGGCTGACAATGCATCTTTCAAATCCTCAGCCGCGCATGCTGGCGTTTTCTGTAGCTCTCCACTTATCTCCTTTTGATTTAGAGTTATTTGCTTAAAATATGCCGTTGCTTTCGGGCTAGTCGTAGTTTTCTACCACCTACTTCTTTATTGCTTTAAATATGCCGTTGTTTTCGTGCTAGTCGTAGTTTTCTACCACTTACTTCTCTATCTTGTTTGTCCCTTTTCACATGGCATTTTCATCATAACAATGACCGGTAGATGTGATTTAACTTTTAAGGCTAGTTGACCTTAAGATTTTCCATTTCATTTTTTCATTATTTTATTGTTTTTTTTAATCTTATTTCAATATTTTCATTGAGAAGAAAAAAAAATGCAAGGGCATACAAAAAGAAAGGTCACAAAAAAGAGGCACCCTTTAAGAACGACCTCCAATCTAGTAAGATAATAATAAATATAAAACGGTTTAGCTGTTGAGGTTTAATGAGAAATATTGAATCTAATAGGGGATCAAACATCATCAGTAGACCTCTTAACTCAGCAGAAGGTTCTATTGTTTCTCTCTCTCTAAAGTCTCTACAATTTGGAACACTCCCCTGCTTGTTACACAAACTTTTCTTTCTCACGGAAGGCTGGATGAAGAAAACATTCCACGACCATCTCCCTTCAAACCCTCTTCCTAGCTAAGGAAAGAACGAACTCTGTGAAAAGCCTATTGGAGACCATATAAGCCGTCTTGCACCACCAAAGAATGCGATCCATACCCACCAAAGTGGCCACATGCTTCACCATCCTATCCAAGGTGCTCACTCTCCCGTATAAGACTTGCCAGACAAAAACTTGACTTCAAAACTTTCACCTTCCACGCAAAGGAAAACATAGAACTCATGGACGAAGGGCAAGGAGAGGGAGTAACTATGCAATAGAAAAATGAGCTACAAGAACATCCTTTGGAAGGATATGGACTCCAACGACGAGCATCCCTCTTCGAAAGACTTCGAAACTCTTTCACCAAAAAAAGGTTGATAACTTCTGGCATCTCCCTATGGGACAAAGGGCACTAAAATCTCAAACGAGTTGAAGGATTTATCCCTGAGTGAGCATAAACCTCGACCACTCAATGAAATTTCATTGAGGACAAATGATAAAGATGAGGGAGAGCAAGCATAGGGGGTCTATCTCTCAACCATCTATTTTCCCAAAATAAAAAAGTATTTGTATCCTCACCTACCAAAGAAAGATTAAAGCAAGAAAAGAAATGATAACTATTCACCAATGCCTTTCTAGAAGTGCCTTGACCCCATTAACACTTCCTCTATTAATCTTCAACTCCAAAAATGGTTTTAAAGAATGCTAAAACATTATTCATGTTGATGAACACTTATCCTCATTAGAACAAAAGAAAAGATTATCAACAACAAACTGCATATTATCCTTCCCAACCTTGGTGTTAGTTGTCCAAATATTTGTAGTCAAAATGGGATCTCCATGTTTCCTGTCCTGTTCCTTTTTACTGTGGAAGAGGTCCAGAGGATGGTGCTGTGCTAGATTGGAGTTTTTTAAAGATGACATGCTGATTTGTCTGATAATTTAAGCTGCCATTATTGGCCAGTACTATACGAGCATAATTGATTTTTCAATTTCTTTTTCACATGATGTTGAGTCATCTAGGTAAACTTCGTTTTTTCCTTTTTGAAAGAAAACACTTATTTGGTTATACATCTTTTTTCAAACTTCTTGTAATCAGGCATTGTATAATCAGAATTGTGGTTGATAGCTTTAGCTTCTCAAAGTATTACATATTTCATCACTTCTTGACTTAAATATAAATATCATAAATTAAAATATATTTGTTAAAATGATTAAAATGCATGCTAATATTAAAAAAATAATTAAAAGATGTGTAATTCAATTATACATCTTTTTCGTGTCTACGTTTTAATTTTTTGGAAAATGATGGGTCCAGCTCTGTATTTACTTCTTGTCTATTTATGAGATTACATCCTTTTTAAAATTTCCAAGTAATTTATCAAAGAAAAATAATGTTATTTTATGTCTACACTTCTGGGACACCAGTCATCAGTGAATGCTATTGACAAAGATTAAATCATTGTGAATGCTAACTATTAAACAGAGATTCATCAGAAAGGCAATTCACATTAATCTTGCAGCAGCTACTTGGTGGGTCCTTTTCAAATATTTCAGCATAAGTACTTCTGGAATATAATATTTATGGAGTTCTTCTCTTTATAATAATCCAGTTTGAGATGGATAATTTTAGGTGGTTCAGGCAGTTTGTTCTTTTTTATTATTGATGATTAGATTTTTTCTGGGTTTTACTACAACAATCTGTTGCTTATCAGTAAAAAATATTGTTTCTTCTGAACCAAATATTTCATTCGTGATTGAATCTTTTTGCGTTTAGGATTAGTTTCTGGGCAATCTTAGTAAATTAATTCATTTTGCTTTCATCAGTAATTTGTTTAGCTAACTTTACAGGATCAAGAACTTCAGGTGGAGGAAAGCCTCTTCATTGGACATCCTGCCTTAAAATAGCTGAAGACTTGGCCAATGGTTTGTTGTACATTCACCAGAACCCTGGCTTAACTCATGGAAACCTGAAATCCTCCAATGTACTACTAGGATCTGATTTCGAGTCTTGTATTACTGATTATGGTCTTAACTTATTCCGGGATCCGGATTCACTCGAAGAACCTAGTGCAACTTCACTCTTCTACCGAGCTCCCGAATGCCGGGACATCCGTAAGCCAACCACACAGCAAGCCGACATCTATAGCTTTGGTGTTCTTGTGTTGGAGCTTCTGACTGGTAAAACACCATTTCAAGATCTTGTCCAAGAACATGGCGCTGACATTCCCAAGTGGGTTAATTCAGTTAGAGAAGAGGAAACCGAGTCCGGGGACGACCCCGCATCCGGGAACGAGGCATCGGAAGAGAAACTTCAAGCCCTTTTGAACATTGCAATGGCTTGTGTTTCGCTTTCGCCACAGAATCGACCTACCATGAGGGAAGTTCTAAAGATGATAAGAGATACAAGAGCAGAGGTCCAAATCTCATCCAATAGTAGTGACCATTCACCAGGGAGCTGGTCAGATATTGTCCAGAGTTTACCCAGGCAAGAACATTTAAGCATTTGAATGGATTTCAAATTTACATTTTTTTTTTAATTTTCATTGTTGTTATTGCTCATGTTCTTGGTTTTCATTTTTGAGTCCATCTTGATTATTCTTCATCTAGAGTGTAAAGTTGTAAGGTTTTATTGGTAGAGGGTTTCATTCGGCTAGTTTCGAGTTTCCACAAGCTGAGAAGTAGAGTTTGAGCATGCACTTTTGCCCGATTGAGTTATTGCTCTGGTTGGCATCTTCGTCTCGATGTTATTTGATGGGAAACAAGTAATTTATCTCTAGAAGAACTTGAAGTGTAGAGCATGTTTTGGTGATTCAATGATTCATCATTATTTGCTTCATAATTGTTCAAATATTTATACATTCCACGCATGAAGCAATTGATGATGTTATTGATTTATGCAATTGATGATGTTTACCATCGATGATCGTAATCAATTATTTCGAAGAAGGGAAAACAAAATTTCTTGTAGTAACTTTCTGAATTGGGCTACCAAAAAGTAGAACTATTTCTCAACTTTTGTTATTCTCGGTATTTCTTACGGTAATTTCATTAATCAATTTACATTTCAAAAAAATAAAAATAAATAAATTATTAATTAATTTAGAAAAAGAATTGACCTTTGGAAACTTTGTCCCACTCTTCAGTCTCCAGCATTTGCATGCCGCTATTGTTCTTATTAACCGAGGAACTTTGTATATGAACCATATAATTGTTTGATATTTCAATAATGTTCATTGTCATTTAGATAACAAAATCAGTAGTGATATAAAGTAATGTCAGCTATAATAATCAACCAATTTTAAATATATTAATGAAGTAATTATTTTCATTTTCACGTAAATTTAATTTTTAAAAATAAATAAAAAACATATAAACTAAAAGTTTTTTTAGTTAAGTTAATTGCATAAGAAAATTTAGAGAGTTAATGGAAATTTTAACCGTATAAATTAAAATGTTTCACATTTTAAAATTAAAAAATTAAACAATATTTCTAAAGATCAAGAGTTCGTGATTCAAACTTCCATACTTTCAAGTATTGTAGAATTAAAACAAAAGTTATAAATTTGTAATTACTACACTATACAAGATGTTACCAGAGCTAAACGTAGCTACTACATTCTATCATATAGCTACTCCATTGAGTACTACTATCAGCAACATTATTCAATAAATTACTCAAAGTTCTCTTTTAGTTAAGTGCATTAATATCATACACAATGCAATAATGATAGCATATACGGCATAAAGTAATAAACAATTAAAATTTACTAATGGTTTAGAGCTTTAAATACTCATCGCCATCAAAATTTATAATGCAGTCATTAATTTTCCTAAATTTAAGATTTTCTTTTTAAATTTCATCAACCAGCGTTTCTGGTTCACGCCCATGTTTCTAATCTAGTGTAGCTTTATTTGCTCTTTTGATCTAAAATAAACAATATAAGTAGAGGATTAGATTTCATAAATTGTTTGATCAAAGATACAAATATTTATGTCAGTTGAGCCATTAACCTTGATCACGCTTAAGGTTATTCTTTCAACAAGTGAATCAACAACAATATACTTATCTGCTCATAACAAAAAATTTAGACCCCGTTTTATAACCATTTTGTTTTTCGTTTTTTGTTTATGAAATTTATTCATGCAACTGCCTTACTGTACCTTTTTTCTTATTTGAATATCTTTATCTTACCTATATTTTAATAAACAAAACCAAAATTTGGAAATAAAAAAAGTAGCTTCCAAAAGCTTGTTTTTGTTTTTAAAATTTTGTTAGTATTCACCAACTTTTTTAAGAAAATATGAATATATTGTAAGAAAGATGAAGCACATGGTAGGAAATTCGAGTAGAAATAAGCTTAAATTTCATAAACAAAAAACAACCAACCAAATAGTTATCAAACGAGACCTTAATTTTTTGTTTTTGGTTTTTGAAATTTAAGCCTATAACAACTATCTTATCTTATGTATTTTCTTCGGAGAATATCTACCTCTCACCTATATTTATAGAAACCAAACCAAAATTTGAAAACAAGAAAAATTTTCAAAAGTTTGTTTTTGTTTTTGAAAATTAGTTAGTTAGTATTCACCTATTTTCTTAAAGAAAGATGGATACATTGCAGAAAAGGTAGAATACCTAATAGGAAATTTGATTAAAAATATACTTAAATTTTAAAAACAAAAAACCAAATGATTATCTAACGGGCCCTTACTTAGTCAAATCTCCAATTATTGCTTTGACTCCAATTATTGTTTAACTAAAAAAGATCTTACAACAAAGGAAGTTCAAGAATTATTCCTAACACGATATTAATTGGAACTTGGGGGTTACAGGTACAATAACCTGGAGATGGAAATAAAGCATGGAAGGGTCTTTCTCTTCCATAACTAAATTTGAGCCCCACTTCTGGTTTCTGCCACCGCCATAAATTCTCCACCTGTAATTTATCATCCTCATCATCTTTCATCCATCTACCAAAAAAAAAAAAACCAGACAAAACCAATGAAGAATCTAGACATGGCAGGTTTGGTTAGGTTTCCCCTGCAGATGAAAAGGACAAGTCCCTATAGATCAACTACTCACAAATTATGCACAAAAGAAAGAAAGAACCTGCAAAGCATAAACAATTATTTAAGAAACTAAATAAACAATCATGGAGAGAAAATATAACATTCTATTTCATATGGGGGCCTACTGCCAATTGAGAACAAACTTGCTAGATGACAACATAAGGGGTCCCAATGTAAACTTTTCTTGTTCCCCCAAAAGTCAAAAAGTTGAAGGTTAGGTTTGGATCTTTTCTTTGCATCGTTTTCCCACTTTCTAAGGCTTAGTCTTCCATCGTTAATATTAAAAGAGATCAAAACAGACCTTGTCTTCCCAACTTTTTGTGAGGTAATGGAAGGCGAGAGAATCAATAGTTTTGCGACAATTGTCATTACATAGTAGCCCCTTCACAAATTCCCCTTCTGTTCTCTTTGTTTTCTTCCACTTGTGCTCTTCCTCTTTCCCATAATTCACCAACTTCTTTTTTTCACAAACAGAGAATATAAAGAACACTTCTCAGTTTCATAGCATTTGTAGGAAACCCAAATGTTTAAGGAAAATACTGCTATGATGAACTCCAATCCACCACTCTTCCATCAATATGAGTTGCTGTTGCAATCCACAGCTCATTTACAGCCATTTAACGAGGGTCGTCGATCAACGAGCTCTGTTGTTGAGGAATGTCAGCTCCCTCTTATTGACCTTAGAGGTCTGGAAAGTGGCAATGAAAAGGAGAGAATGGCTTGCAGTAGAGAGATCTTTGAAGCGTCTGCAGAATGGGGATTTTTCCAAGTGACCAACCATGGGATAGGCACAGAGCTGCTTAGCAGAATGAGCAAAAAACAAATGAAGTTGTTTGGAGCACCCTTTGAGAAAAAATCTACAAGTGGGATTTTGGATAATTCCTACAGATGGGGAGCAGCTACTGCAACTCACCCAAACCAGTTCTCTTGGTCCGAAGCTTTTCACATTCCCCTCACAAAGGTCTCTGAAGCTGCCTGCTATGGCGAGTTCATTTACTTGAGGTATCAATTTAATCACCCTTCATAGATAGCTACACACTACCTTTTTTTAGATACCAATACGTGTCTGCGTCCAACTTATGCACTCCTCGATTATCCTCACGGGACAAACCACCGGACCCTACAACATTTGGTTGTTAAGAAAATTCGTAGGAAATTGATTCCTTGGTAAATAGTCATCATGCATTGAAGCCATAATCTTTTGGTTCTTCAATACCCTTTTGACCACTAGGCCAACTCATGATGGTTCCAGATACACACTTCTCTTAAGCATTGTCTTTAATTCATTTTGTCTCAATGCTTAAAAACATTGCATCAATATACTTTGTAGACTCTAAAAGGTTCAATTACATTCTTAAATTTTAGATTAGTTTCAGATTGTGTTTTTATTAATTAATATCACACTAACAGAATGCAGATATGGAATTCCTGTTAGTTTATCAATCCTTTGCCATACCATTCCAACTCAGAGAAAAATTATACAATCGACATGTCACATTGATATTTCAGGAACAAAATTGTAAATAATTTCAAAGGGCTAGAACAAAACTATAATTACAACCAACCTGATATCTTTTAAAGTGTAATCAAAGAGTTAAGCTCTTCTAGACATTTTCACAAACAGTTAAACCGCAAAAACAACAATTAAGATTTCTCCCACAAATTGCACTTAAATTACAAAAATAAGAAGAACCAAATACTCACTAAGCTTACATACATGTCCGAACGCCAGAGAAGTGATGGAGGAATTGGCAGCCGCCATGTCGAGGCTAGCAAGATCTCTAGCAGGAGTTTTAGTGGAGAGTTTGGGGCACCGGAAGGAAGTGTTCGACGACATCTGCGACGAAAGCACATGCTTCCTCCGGCTGAATCACTACCCGAAGTGTCCGTTTTCCGGCGAAGTTTCCGGCCTGGTGCCCCACACCGATAGTGATTTTCTGACCATACTTCATCAAGATTCCGGCGGTGGGCTTCAGCTCAGGAAAGGATCGCAATGGGTGGCTGTCAAACCTAATCCACAAGCCCTCGTCGTCAACATTGGAGATCTTTTACAGGTACATAGTTTTTTTATTTTTCCTGAAAAATATAATATACTTTTTACTTTTTAGATTTTTTAAAAAATAGAAATTGAGAGTGACAGACCAAAATCCGGAATTGAATTGAATTTACAACAATTAATGAAATCAACTACAAAATTGTGATTATCGAATGATTCAATACCATAATAATTTTATTGCTCGATTGTAAACTAGTTTAATACCAACATCACAAACTCGAGAATCTATATTTATCCCGTCCATGAATATGTACTAAAAAAAACTATGAAATTATCTTAACAAAATTTTAAACATATTTCATTTAGGGTAGAAAAAGAAATGAATACCTATCGTTTTCATTTAATGGAGCATATAATGTCTAGAAGTTATAATTAAGAGTAAATTCTTTTTAATTTACGTGTCATTAATAATCATAATTTTGAAATTCAAAACTTCAGATGTAGAATAATTAAATTTAATTCTCGTACATTTTATAAGTTTATTTTTATAGTATTTTTATGATTGATTTAAATCTCCTTCATAATTATGTTCCAATTCATAAAAAAGTATTATCAAATAAAAATTTCATCAATATTAAATTTTAAAATTTAGTCGGTCAATAGTCTACATTCATTATTAAAAGGGCTTTGCTAGGTTAATAATTAAAATTAAATATTATTAAAAGTATCATGGACAAAACTAATAGTGGTTTTAAAATTAGGAACACTTTTTTTTTAGATTGTTGGCTGCTTGGTAAATTTTATTCCTTAAATATCAATTTATAAAATTGTACCTGACACAAATACGTAAACATTTTATATTTATTCGTTTTTATTTAATTGAAATGCTATTTCAAAAATGATTCCTCATTTAGCACCAAAGAATATACTTTTCAATATCATTTATGATATTTCAAAAGTTTTATTTTGTCTCTTAGTGTTGCAATTTATTATAATCAAATCTTTAATCAACAAATACATTGATAACATTGTGACACAGTACCTAATAAATAATTTTAGTGCAATGGAACAATACCTTACCAAATGTTGTCTTCGAAAGAGAAGATTTAGTGGTTGAATTCTAAAAAAAAGGTGTACATGACACAAATATGTAGACGTTTGGTATTTATTCCTTTTTATTTAGTTGGTATGTTATTTCAAAATGATTCATTATTTAGCATCAAAGAATATACTTTTCAATCTCATTTATAATGCTTCAAAAGTTTTATTTTGTCTCTGTGTTACAAATTATTTTAATCAAATCCCTAATCACCAAAGTCATTGATAATATGTTGACACAATACCAAATAAATATATTTTAGTATAATGGAACAAAACATCACCAAAATGTCTCTTCAAAGAAGTAGATTTAGTGGTTGGTGCTCTACTTCCATAATTATATGATAGAAAAAGTTAGGGAGGGAGAAATTCTAATGATTCATAAAAGAAAGGTTTAATAAATTAATATTACTTAGGGGCTTTTGCATGCATATTACAAAATAGATAAAATATTACATGAATAGCACAATAATGAAAATATTTACACATATAGCAAAAATTGTAAATTGATAGACTTCATATTGATAGATTCTATCGATAAATGGTGATAGAATCAATTACTAATAAATAAAGTAAATTGATAGGCATAAATCAGATTCTATCAAGAGTCTATCAATAAGAGCCGATATAATCAATCACTGATAAAATTGATAGACTTTCATCCCTAGATAATGATAGATTCTACCAAAGTCTTCTATAAAAAAAAGTAAATAATTTTTTTTTTAAATGACAAAATTTTCTATAAAATAATTATTTTAAAAAATGTGCTATGATTGTAAACTCTAGTAAAAAAGTTGATATACAACGCAAATTCCCTATTACTTAACTCTAGCTCTAGTTTCCCTCTTTATTGCTGCGTATCTCTATATAAATAAATTACTTCAAAACATATATTTAGTGCTTGGTCACATTTTCATTATCTTATACTTGGATAACAATTTAATCAATAATTGTTGGCACCTAGCTAATATTAAAAACACATTGTAACGTCAAATTATTAAGATATTTATGAATGTTTTTGTATTCAACTGAAGTATAGGCTTGGAGCAATGATACATATAAGAGTGTGAAGCATAGAGTGGTGACAAATTCGATGCGAGAAAGATATTCTATAGCATATTTTCTTTGTCCTTCCTATCATTCTCAAATTGGGAGTTGTAGACAGCCTTCGCCTTATCGACACTTCACCTTTGGCGAGTACAGGAATCAAATCAAAGATGATGTGCAAAAATGTGGCTACAAAGTAGGTCTTTCCAGATTTCGTCTTTGACTATAGTTATACATACAACATATTCAAATTATAACTATTCTATTGTTGTTTACTCAGTAATGTCAATTCAACTGAACCACATTTAAAAATAAAATATTTTTGTTTGCGAGGAGTATTTTTCTTTTTCGAGTTCAACGACAATAAGAAATTAGAAAATCAAACTAAATACCTTTTAGTCATTGATTATATATTGATATCTCTGAAATGCTGCTTTGGTTGGCAAGAAGTACTAGTAAAACGAGAAACGTGATAAAAATAAATTGAATGAATCGGTGACGCGATTAATTATCTGATTTGGAGTTAATATATGTCCACGAGAATACTCCCAACATTATGTTTTCCCTCAATGTGAAGCAATTCACATCCATTGTGAATCTTATAAATCAAATCTTTTAAATTCTAAACTTTACTACCTTCAAGGATCATCTCTAATTTACCAATCAAAGTTACTAAAAAAAGGTTTGTAAGTTCGAATGTCTTCATTGTTATATTACAGGATTGAACTCGTGTTCATGAAATGGAAATAAACTAACACCAAACCAAACAACCAATCGCGCCACCGACCCATTCAATTTGTTTTATTACTCTTTCACACCTCACATATGGTATATTTCATCTCACAATTGTTGTATACCAAAGATAAAATATAAGTTTCCAAAAGAAATGTAGTTATTGTAATAGAATGTACTATCTAAAAATTATAAAGCGATTATGTAATAATAATGGTGAAAAAGATTTTGAAAAGTTCAAATAAAAGAATTTAATCTACGATAATGGTAAAAAAGTAGAGATGTCCATTTTCCCTGTGGGGACCCGCCCCTAACGCGGCGGGGAATCCCCGATTAAGCGGGGAACGGGGCCGGGGATGGGGGAGAAAAAATCCCCGTTGGCTAAACGGTGCTGGGGACGCCCCGATTCCCCGATCCCCGCCCCGATTATTTTATTTATTTTATTATATATATATATATATATTTTAATTCTACTCCTTTAATTTTCAAATAAATATCTTTGTTGATGATATTTTCTATACATATGAATATTTTCTTTGATAATTAACATTATAATTGAAACTTATAGATATATTTTTTTTTAAATCTAATTTTTTGAATTTTTTATCCAAAAAATATTTAAAAAAATGAAAAAAGAAAAAAAAAATGTAAAAAATCCCCACGGGGAACCCGATCCCCGCCCCGATCCCCGAAAAAAAAACCGGGGATTTTTCCGGGGACGGGGATTGAATTTTATGGCGGGGACATCTCTATAAAAAAGGCCTTGAACCTTCCGAGCAAAATTTTAAAAATAATTCATCTATACCACATTATTTTATATCATTCAACTAGTGATAAAATTCATTTTGGATTTCTACCACTAATAGAAAACTCAAGCAGTGATAGAATAAGTCTATCATTGATTGAATTCTATCACTAATATAACTCAACTAGTGATAAAACTCAATTTGAATTTTCTACTACAAATGAATTAATCTTGATTTTGTGCTATAAATGAAAATATTTGTCTCTTTTTTTGTTATACATGCAAAATCCCCTTTGATCTATGATGCACACCTATCTAAAAATTAATTTATTACATATTTCATCAACATCCAAATGTTGTAGGATCATTGATGGGGTGTTTGGTTGGAGGTTTTCAACTAGGTTTTCAAAATAAGTTTTTCAATCACTCTTCAAAAAATACATCCAAACGAGCTATTGTAATCACTCCAAAAAAGAGATTTTCAAAACCAGGTTTTCAGATTAAAATAATAATTATTTTTTCGTCGACATTCTATATATTTTATTTAAAAAATAAAAAGTATAATTATTAAAAAAAGATTGAGTATTATTTATTTTTATTTAAAAATTTTATATTTTTTATACAATTTAATTAGAATTAAAGCTAAATTATAAAACATATCATTGAATTATGGAGTTCGTGCCAAACATGCCCTAGAATTTTGAAAAGTTTCAAAAGTATCATTGAATTTCAAAAAATGTCAATGTCTTACCGTTAAAGTTTTTTTTAAATGACCAACAATTTATGTTCAAAAGTATCATTGAATTTCAAAAACTTTATTCACCGAAAAAAATGTTAAAAACAATTTTTCCAATAATTATTATTATTGTTTTATAATAAATTGTTAAAGATTTTTATGTTGATATTTTGAAAACTAAGGATATTTTTTAAACTTGTTTAAAGTTGAGTGGTATTTTTGAAACAAAAATTATTCCATGTAAAATTAACCGCAAACGTATTTTTGAAACATTTTTCAAAATTCATGGGTACTTTTAAATTTTTTTAAAGTTTAGGGGTATGTTTAATACAAACTTCATAATTTATGGATATGTTTATACTTTAGTCTAAAATTAAACATACAAAATACATTGTTTTAATATTATTTGAATAATTTAGAAATTTATATAATTTTCAAAGCAAGATAATTGAAAGAGACAAATTGACAAATATTAATAAAATGAGAAATTTTGCATAAATGAACAAAAAAAATTCAAATAAATTATCTATATCAATAAAATATTAAACAAAATCAACATATAACTCTTCCTCCAAAATCTCCATCAAAACAAGTTTTTCTCTATAATTCCTCTACAAAAAAACTCCATCCAAACAAGCTATTGCACAAATTCTAATTTTTAATCACTTCTATAAATCTTCATCGAAACACTCACATAAATCCCCATCCAAACAGCCCCGGAATGTGTCCAAGAAAAGTAATCCATAAAAGAAAATAAAAAATAAGTTGGGATGTGTGAGATTTTTTTTTGTTAATTTTGAAATAGGGATGTGTGAGATTTAAGATTAAGAAAAGGATGTTTGTTGTTGAAATAGGGGTATTTTGGTCCAAGAGAAAATAATTGACAAGTAATGGAAATGGAAGGACATTTGTGCGCTGGGGTTTTGTTTTGTATTTGTAAAGCATAATGACAAAGGAGCCCTCCACGTGCACAATAATGGAGGCCTCATTTCTTCTTCCCCATCGCCATGGCTGAATCTCATACTCTCAGCTAAACACACACATTTGCAGGCTTTGCGCTCTCTCCTACGCAATCGAGCCACGGAATGGGGGCGTTTACGATGCTCGAGGATTCTCCCATGTTCTTGAAACAGGTACTTTCCTATTATGGATCCAATCCCGTTCGCCTTGTTCCTGTTCAATTCTGTACGTTGCCTGATTTGTGGTTTGTAATGAATTCGTCTCGATTTTGAGCTTGTTTTTCTGTTGTTCGCGCCGCTGGAATCATTATTTTCTACTTTGAGAAGATTTCATTCCGTTGTTTGTTCTTGAACTTGTTTTTGTATTCATTAGGTTCATTTCAATAATCAAAAGGGACTTGCATTTTCTTTTTGTTGGTTTGATTGAATAAGGATTGGTGTTACAGTGATTTCTTCTTTCTGTTGCCTAGCGCTGTATTGTTACAAATCTGGTCTGCTGCTACTTCTGCTTAAATTGAAACCTGAAGGCATTATGGTTAGGTTACAAGTTCCTTGATTACTGCGGAAGATAGTTAGAAGCAGGGTTTTTTTTTTGGTTTATTTATTTATAGGAAACCACTTGTTTCCATCCACCCCCACAAAAAAGAAGTTTATTAAATTGCTGTAAAGTATTTGTAGACACCTCTCGTGTTTCCATTCCTTTGATGTCTCTCAGTGTCTGACCTAGGGCGAGCATGGTTACTTTGGGCATAGTGGAGCGGAGCTTTGGTTTTTTGGTTTCCAAAACAAAATGCTATAAAGTTGAATTATGGAGCTTGAGGAGTAAAAAGAAAGAAATTTGTTGGTGCTTCTCCTTTTGCCTGTTCACTGGCCCATCATATGTCAAATGCCTTATGTTTTTTGGTTTTGGAGCTTACAAACTTGTATATTGTCTTCTATGACACGTTTTGAGTGGAAGCCTTTCATTCATTCATTTCTAAAGCTTGGATTTTATCGAATTCTTATTTTTTGAGTGGACGCCATTCTTTTGGAACATGACACAGTTGACAGCTATTAATGTTAAAATCTCTTAGAAGTTAGAACTTGTGTTACTTTGTGGATAAATTTTTCTCTACCAGCTCTGGATGGGAAGATTTGATTTGCATGGTTCGAAATAAGAATAAGGATACAGTTTTTCTTGGCAATGCACATTCTCAATATTTTGCCCCTTAACATTCAATATGAAATCCTATAGTATTAGCTTATCCTCAAAACACTTGTAACAATTGTCTTTGTTCATTTGGAAGTTTCTCTTATAAAACTTAGATTTTACTTATTCGGCAATCAGATAACTTCCCTTACCTTTTATTTTATCTTTCAATTATTATAGATATTTTCTCTAGAACAAACAACTGATGAGTTGGAAGATCGATGCAGAACTCTGCAAAATGGATGTAGGATGTTTATGTAAGTGCTGCATTTTCATTTATTTCCATCATCCATGTCAAGATTGTTCCATATGGAGTTTGCAGGAATGAGTTGAGCGTTCTCTCCCTCATATTTTTTGATTGATTTGGATAGTTGCGATTAAAAAATGTATAATTTCATCATTATAATGCCATTGCCAATCTGTATCTTCTTTTCCATGAATTTCTTATATCATTTGTGATTTCAGACATCTTTTTGCTGAAAGAGATCAAATTGAACATAGTTTATAGAGAAATGGGGGAACTTGTTTGGAGTTTCATGAAACAAAGTGAATTGAAGTAGAAGGTTTTGTAAGTTCAAAGGGTGTTCTACTTCTATAGGATGAAGTAAAAAGGGCTTAAATTCTAATTTTCTTTTTTTTCGATACGAAACATAAACTTTTCATTGATGAATGAAAAATACAAAAGAAAAAAAACAATCTATCGATATAGATTCATTACACTAGAGATTGCCAATGTGAATAAAGGAATGATAGATTATAGTTACAAAAAGGAGATTGTCTGTGACTCCAAAAAAGACCAGTGTGTGTAGCAGCTTGAATCAGAGAGGCAGTAGTATCATGTGAATCCTTAAATATCCTGTTGTTTCTCTCTCCCCACCAAGTCCAGAAAAAGGCAAAAACAAAATTCAGCCAAAGTGTTTCTTTAGCATTCTTGAAAGGGTGCCCAACCAGTACACTGAGAATCAATGTCGATACATCTTCAGGTCGCACAAAGGACCAACCAAATGCATCAAGGATATGGTTCCAGAAACTTTCAGCCAAACTGCAATGGAGAAAGATATGATCTTGGGATTCTTCACCATTTAAACAGATAATGCAGCAATTAGGAGATTAGATGTGCTAGCAGGTGCATGATCCTTAACAATAAGGGGCCATTTGGGTGAAGGAGAATGAGAATGGTTATGGAGAGAATGATCCTCTTACCACGTTTGGCCACCAAGAATCATTCCCCCATAATCCCATTTCTCCATAACCACTTTTTTTCTCCCCATAACCACTTTTTATTATCTCCGTTACTTCTTTTCATTCTTCCCATATTCACTATTTTATTCTCCTTATAATTATTCTCTTCACCCCAAGCACAAGTAATAGTTCTCCCTATAATCATTCTCTTCGCACCAAACACATAATCATTCTCCCCGATAATCATTTCATTCATATTCCTTTATTTCTTATCCTCATAATTATTCTTATTCTCCTTGCCTAAACACCCTCTAAATGGAATTGGTAATGAGGAAGAAATTGGGGTCCAATATTTATGGCATTCCCGATTTTAGAGTTTTATTTATTCATAAGGAAAAGACTTCAAGAGGGTACAAAAGGTGGATTACCATCAAGCCTTTATGGGCATTGCCAGACTGTTAAGTGAATAAGTGGTGATTTTAATACAAAAGGTGGTCTTTTGAGAAAAGCGAAGGGAAAAAAGAGCACAGATTGGGGAAACCCAGGAAAAGAGAGGGACTAGAACTTGCGAACGAGAGTATTTTTTATCATTTTCCAATTTTTACGGGACAAAATTCAGCTCATGAAGAGGGTTTTATGGATGGTGTATTGGTGAAGTTTTATCTTTTCTTTTTCATGGTTCTCTTCCAAAGAATTTTGTCTGAAATTTTTTTTTCTCGTTCTTAAGTAGCTTCTTTTTAGAAGAAAAAAATAACCTTTTCCTTCTTAAGTTCTTTTTTTCTTTCTGGCTTAAAGGAATTTTGGTTGCAGCTCGTATAGCTTTGTTCTCTTTCTTCTGGTATGGTGCACTATTTGGATTTGAAGCTCTAGCGTTGGTGGACTTTTTGTTTCTTTGTCTTGTGCCTGTTTTTGGCCTTTTTTTTTCTTTTTTCTTTTTTTACTTTTCTCCCTCTCTGAGAGGTTGTACCCTTGATCGTTTTCTTTTCATATATCAACAAAAAGTTTATCTTCTCTTGACTGTTTATTTTCTTCAAAATACGTGCCTGTCTAGGTTCATTTTTAAATAATATTGTTACCTTGTTCGCATAGCATATCATCATTTTTATCCCGCATTTATTCATTTATATTGTTTGTGCAAATGTTTACTTTTGTAGGGCAACTCTTGGAGAAGCTTGTAATGGAGACATTTCTTTTGCAGACTCATTGGAAGGATTTGGTGGTGGGAAGGATGATCCTGTCAGTATGTCCATTGGAGGTTGTAATGATATCTTTATGCTATTTAGTATCTTTGTCTTCATTTTCATTCCCGTGTAGGTTTGTATCCTTTGAGATTATATCAATGAAAAGTTTCTGTTGATTGATATAAATAAATTTGTTCCCACTTATCGGTTTAAACATTTATGTTGATTGATGATTTAACATGATTCAAAAACCTGAGGTGGACCTTTCAAACCATGTAAAGAGGTTTCCTCCCTCTTCCCTAATTTACACTTGTTGGACATATTTCAAATTTTCAAACCCCCAAATGAAGAGGAGTGTTTAACTTATATAATTAAATTACCTCAACTTATTTGCTAAACTTATGAGTTGATTGGTAATTTAATATGATTCAAGAGCTCGATTTCTTGTTCAGAGAAAAAGGGTTCTCATTTGCCCTACTCAATATTCTTGCCTCGAGAGAAGTTTTATGTATGGTAGCTCAATAGCCAATTTGCCAGCGAGGTTCTGTAGTGATAGTGGGCATTTACGTTTCTAACTTGTTTTGAAAGAGCTAGAATATGTGTTCTTTCTTTTTTCTTTGTTTTATTTTTTGAAATGAAACCTGGAAGTATATAAGGCTAAGCATGACTTGTTATCTACACGTTTAATTTGTTCCAGGTCCGGTTATATCCAAGTTCATTACAGCATTTCGTGAACTTGCTACTTACAAAGAACTATTGCGTTCCCAGGTTGTTCTAGATCTTTTTCATGGGCTGTTTAAAACGCTCTTATTTTATTTATTTTTATAGTACTGGGGTATAAGAGTTTAAGGCTGACTACTATTCGGCTTGTGCAATAAGGGCAAAGAATACAACTGTAACTGATTGACCTTAGCATTGAAGACAATCGTTGCTCATATGGACTTTTCTTTGTGATCTTTCATATTCATTTATGAATATTTTTGCAGGTAGAACATGTATTAATGGATCGAATGATGCAGTTCCTGGACAAGGATTTACAAGGAGTAAGGGTAAGTTCTATAAGAAAGATGTTAACTAGTATGTAAAAAAAACGATAACTAGTGTGATTATCGAAGTCATCTTATTATGAGATATGAGTATATGCCCTAGAGGCAAAATTTGATGCCCGGAGGTATTAGGAAACGACATCTTCTTCCTCTTATTCTTTTTATCTTGGTGGTTGATATTATCAATAAGCTTGTTTCTTGGGCGGGGTTAGATTTCCTTGCTTTTAGTCATCTAGTTTTATTTTTGCTGTATCTTCAAATTTTAAGGATGAAAGACATCTATCATGGGTATTAACTACTAGCATTCTAAGTTGAATGCCCGAGCATCTTGGCAGATTGAACACCTTGGCTGCTTATCTAAGTTCTCCCCTTGGTCATAACCTAGGGAATATCTCGTTTTGGTCTCCCATGATCCAGAAATCCAAAAACGCTCTCTGTTATTTTGTCAAAAAAAAAAAAAAAAGAAAGAAAAGAAATCCAAAAACGCTTCTACTCTTGGATAAAAGTTTTCAAACTTTCTTCTATAAGGGTTGGAGACTTACTCTTATCCAAGCTGTGCTTTGGATGCCCTTTCATTTGGTTGCCTCCCTCTTTTGTGGGCTTTATTTTTGTGAAGTCTTGTATTCTCTTACTTTTCTTGAGGAACAGTTCGATTAAAAGGAAAAAAAAAATCAACTCCCTATCGTACATTCTTCATATATATAGGCATTTGAGGGGCTTGACCATATGTTCTAGATTTTTTAATTCTATAATTCTCATAAGAACTGTTTGTTGAATTGTGTTAAATCTCCAATCAGGCCAAAAGCTTAAACTGATGAGTTGAGATAAATTTAATTATATCAACCAACACTTCCCCTCACTTGTGAACTTAAAAATTTGAGAAATGCCCTACAAGTGGAATTGAATTTTTAATTGGGCAGGAAATGATTTGGTAATAACTCAAATTCAAGACATCCTGCTTTAATACCATGTTGAATTGTGTTTAATCACCAATCAAGCTAAAAGCTTAAACTAATGAGTTGGGGTAAATTTAATTATATCAACCAACACTATTGAATAGAGGTCTATTCTCTGTGGGGATGTAATTGTAAACTTACCAAGTTTTTCTTTATCCTTCTACCTTTGTAGGTCTCTCGCCAACGCTTCGACAAATCTATGCATGAGTACGATCAGGTGTTGCCTAACATTCACAATAGCCATTGATTATTGGGTGTTCTATTTGTATATACTTGCTTTCTGGGTTTGTCCTTATCCTTATGAAGCCTTCTTGCTAGATCATAGATTCATACATGTTTTTGAAAATTGGTATAATTGGTGTTTTTCGCACACTGGAACCCTTTAATAGGAGAAATTTTACGAACGAATTGAATGGAACCTAAACCTAAACCTAAAACTTAAGTATATGTATATAATATTTAAATTTACATTTTCTATGACGGTTTAATTTTCATTTTGAAACATAACTTCATTGCTAGGCTCGAGAAAAGTTTGTGTCATTGAAAAAGAACACACGAGTGGACATTGTAGCAGAATGTGAAGAGGTATGCCTTGCTATAGTGTACTTTTGCAAAGGCCTTTGAAAATTATATCATCCAGGATATCGTCATCAATTGAGAAGTTTTCTTTTAGTTGTTTTCATTTCTGATCTTTACTTTGTATTATTACTTGCATTATCTTTTCATAGTCATGTCTCTGTTTTAATCTGTTGCTCTCTTACATAGTGTAATGGTAATTCTCTTGTACTCTTTGTTCTCCCTTTGTGCCCTCACGGGTTTTGTATCCTAGAGCTTTTGCCTCTTTTCACACTCTGAATAAAAGCTTGTCGCTTGGTTTAGAAAAATGATTTAAATAGGAACGTTTAAAGAACTCTTCAACCTCCTCACCCAAGGCCAAACCCTTTAGGCAATACAACTGCCTACCTAAATGAGACCCAAGTTAGTACTTATATAGGCACTTAGCCTAACTCTAACTACTAACTAACTTAATTAAAGTAAACTAACTAACTCAAGGGGTAAATAGGTCTTATCTTTACCCATCCCTAAAAATTTCACTTTGTTCTCAAGGTGATTATTTCAAAAGAACGGAAAAACAAAAAGAAACAATAAAAAATTTCTGGTGACCGCAGGCATCGGTCAGTGATTAGCCTCAACAGCGGAGGAGGTGGCAGTGATGCTCGATGGACCTGGCCAGTTGATGGTCTATATTTCTTCATATGGGTGAAGGAGTATAGGGGCCATTTATTGGATTGGCAACCCAAATGAAGCCCATTTTGATTAAGTCTACTGAGCTCAAACCCCCAATCTCATTATTGTATCAACAGTTTCAAATAGAAACCTTTAGGGTGTGTTTGGGGCAAGGGGAATGGTAATGATTAAGGGGGGAATGGTAATGAGGAGGAGAATAAGGAGGAGAATGATTATGTGGGTAATGGTTATTTGTGTTTGGGGTGAAGGTAATGATTATGGGGAGAATGATTATTTTTGTTTGAGATAAGGTAATGATTATGGGAAATATAAAATAATGAAAATGAGGTGAGTGTAAAACAGTGATGTGATGTATGAAAAGTTTTGGAGAGAGAATAAAAAGTAGTTAGGGGGAGAATAAAAAAGTGATTTTTGGAAAGCGTGATTATGAGGGGAATGATTCCCGGTGGCCCAAACACGGGGAATCAGTCCTATTCCCATGCCCATTCTCATTCCCTCCCTTATTCTTGGTGGCTCAAACACCCCCTTAGTGAACTCAACTCCCCAATGTCTTCACTCAAGGACTATCCTTTTGTTCAATACAATTGCCTATCTAAATGAGACCTAACCTAAGCTAATGCTTCTATAGCACTTAGCCTGACCAACTCTAACCAACTACTAAGTAACTTTAAACTAACTCACTCAAGGAATAAAAGGGTCTTATCAAGTCCTGAGAAGGAATGTTAACTAAACCACCAAAATGTTCACCCATAGCTTCTAAGGTGTTCACCAATATCTATGGATGTTTTGCTTCAAAGAAAAAAAGTAATAGGAGTAGCTAGGTTGTAATCCATAAATGGATGCAAGCATTTGCATTAGTATAAAGCTGTATAAAGAACCAAATCTAGAAAATTGTGAAAGGACTTTGTGGAGTTGTTAATGCTTGGTCAAGCTGAACTATGAAAGGAATGAAGTGATTCTAAAGCATCTGCACAATTACTTTTGGGCGTTGTCTTGTCATTGTATCTTCCATATTACCTTGTTGAAGTTTTCCATCGACTCTTGGTGAAGGAAGGTCGATTTTCTTCTATATAATATTTGTGCATTATTTTATTGATGACTGCTGAGTGTTATTTCAGGACCTTCAGAATTCAAAGTCAGCTTTTGAGAAAAGCCGCTTCAATCTAGTAAGTTAACTGTTACATTGCTTTTAGCTGTAATGATCTTTTATAGGCTTTTACTGACTAACTTTTTTTTTATTGTTTTGAGGGTGGTAGGTGAATGCGCTTATGAACGTTGAAGCAAAGAAGAAGCATGAGTTCTTAGAGTCTATAAGTGCACTGATGGATGCTCATTTGAGATATTTTAAGCTAGTATGCTCTTTAAAATTTTTGATGATATTATATTTTATGATCGAGTGTTTTACCATTATGTGGTCTAAGCAGTGTTATTTATTCATGAGTTAGGGCTATGAGTTATTGGGCCAGATGGAACCATTCATTCATCAGGTATTCTTTTATATTTCCGAAGCTTTGAAATTTCTGGTGTGAAGAACTTTTGTCACTAGTCAATATAATTAGAGACGAAGGAATTATTAACGCAATCATCTAGTTCAATCTGTATTTGGTGGGACATTTGAGATGATAGAGCGGCCTCTAGATTGGGGTAATAATATTTCATTTGGTTATCCGACATGAGGCTGTATCAAGTATCCTTTTTAAAATTTTTTTTTTTTTTTATGGTTGTTCAATCCAACTCTGTACTACGTCGATTCATATTTAACGACTTGACCATCAATTTTATTATTTTATTAGTAGGTTCTACATAAGTTATAAACTTTGTGGCATTGCTTAAAATTAATGGCAGTTTATAAATTATAGAGGATTTATGTGCTTTAGTAGTAATGAAAATGTTTCCAAATATAAGCTACCTCTACCTAATATGGAAACTATACTCAATCTTCTACCAGTGAATTGCTTTTTTCCTTGTAATTTTTTTGCGTTGTGTTGTTTAAGGTTCTAACATATGCACAACAATCTAAAGAACTGGCCAACATTGAACAAGATAAACTTGCAAAAAGGATTCAGGAATTCAGGACACAGGCAGAGCTGGACAATTTACAAGCTTCCGAAAGTAATGATCATTCTGTGGTTTCTGATGGCATTCATGGTAGTGGAATTAGCTCCTACAAAAATGTTGAAGCAGCTTCTAATTCCATTGTGAATGGGAAGGTAAAAAACGTTTTTTCTTCTTCCATTTTTTGACATTACCATTAGTTTACCCAACGCTTAAAATGTTTTGTTATCTTTACATGCTACTGATGTTTTTCCATTCTTAATTTGCTTATGAAAAAATAGGTTAGATGTAATATGAAGAGTTGCTTGCTTGTCACATCACAACTTGGTTGGAGTTGTGATATCGAAGCCTAATTTGATCTAGAGTTGATGAACCCACATTATTTCACACACGGCTTATGTCATAGCTCTGTATTCTGATTCAACACTTGATTGCAAGATTACATTTTGTTTCTTACTTTCCATGAAATCAAATTACCTGCCAGAAGTCGATCTTTTATCTTCTCTTGATCCCTGTCCAATCGATGTTTGAATAACACTCCATCCTCATATGACCATGATCTTTATACAAGATTCCACGTCCAGATGCATCTTTCAAATAAAAAAGCAGTTGTTTTACTACAACCCAATGATCCATGGTAGGTAAAGACATAAACTAACGCATAATGCTTACCAAATAAGATGTCTGGTTATGTCACCTCATATACATCCAAGGATCTTTAAAGATTTTTCATTTTTTGTAACTTGCGGACTAGGCTTCATCATAGTATTGCATGGTTTGCCTCCCAAATTTCGCTCAAATAGCAAATCAAGTACATATTTTCTTTGTGACATAGATATACCTTTCTTGCTTATCATGACTTCAAGTCCCAAGTAATATTCTGGCGATCCTAAGTCTTTAGTATGAAACTGTCTTTGGACGAACAATTTAAAAGACAATATTCATGGTATATCACTTCTAGTGATGACAATATATCATCAAGATATACGACAAGTAGATCAAAGCCGTTTGTAGATCGTCAATAGAAGACAGAGTGATATGATTTTCTTTTCTAGTTTCCAAAATGCTCAAGTGCTTGCATAAAATTTTCAAACCATGCTCTGGATTTTGTTTTAATCTATACAAAGATTTGTGAAGGCGGCACACTTTATCACTCTCCCCATGAGCAACAAAGGTGGTTTTTGCATATACACCTCTTGAAGATTACCATGAAGAAATGCATTTTTTGTGTTGAGTTGTTGTAAATGTGAATTATAATAAACCATCAATAATCCCAAAAGCTGAAGCTAGTGAGTAAATTTAATTATATCTATCAACTAACACTCCCCCTTACTTGAAGGCTTGGAAATTTGAGAATGCCTATCAAGTGGAGATCTATATTAACTGGGAATGAAAATGACATGGAAGAGACTCGAACTCAAAACTTTTTATTCTGATACAATGTTGAATTATGTCAAACCACCAATCAACTCAAAAACTTAAGCTAGTGGATTGGGGTAAATTTAATTATTTAGATAAGGGTTTCACTTCATTAGAGTTTGCAATACATCTTCTTCTATATCCTTCTAGATTTAGTCAATGATGATTTGTCTTTCCTGACTTCACAAACTCATTTGAATTTGCTTTGATCAACCATCTTCTAGTCTCACCCTCTTCTGGTTTGCTTGAAGCGAGTTGAGAGGATTGAGAAGGCCAAGAGTCTTTAGGTATCAAGGATACCAAAGAGTTCTCTTTGGAGGGCATTAATTTTCCTGCAGCCTTTGATTCTTTCTTACATCCCGATTCATCTATTTAAAAGGTCTTTCCTTCTCTTTCTTCTAAGAAGTCACTTAATGAGGAGGGAGTTATTATTTCTCCTTTGTCACTGATCATTACTGCACATTCCACTCAGGCTTTGTCGTCTCTCCACCTTCTAGCCATCAACAATCAGTCTTGAAAATAAAAAATAGACTTATGGTCCTTCTAACCGTCCACAATCGGTCTTGGAAATAAAAAATAGATTAATGGACTCTTGTGAACATTATTATTTTGGAAAAAAGTGATATTCAGTTGCTCTTTCTCTAAATTTTGTAAGTCTTAATGCTGACAATGTTAAAGAATGAATCCCAACCATTTTGGCTCCTTCTTGTAGAAGATTTTACCTTTTGTAATCTTTTCCTTATTTTTTTATGAGGGATTTCTTCTGTTTAAAAAACAAACCGCTCTCATTCATGAAATAGACAATAAACATCCATACAATTTTCCTATCTTATCAATAAATATATTGTTGGTTGATATAATTAAATTTACCCTAACCCATCGGCTTAAGCTTTTGGGTTGATTGGTGGTTTAACATAATTCAATATGATATCAGAGTAGGAAGTCCTGAGTTCGAGTCCCTGCCGTGTCATTTCATCCCCAATCAAAAATTCAATTCCATTTGTAGAGCATTTCTCAAATTTCAAAACCCACAAGTGAGGGGAAGTGTTGGTTGATATTATTAAATTTACCCAAACCCATCAGCTTAAGCTTTTGAGTTGATTGGTAGTTTAATATAATTCAATATATATATATATATGAAATAAAATAATAAACCTTTCATAAATAAGTGGCAAAGGCCTGTTGCTTTTGAAGCATGTATATACTTTGTCCTTTATGTTTAGATTATTTTTATGAAATCAGAATAACTTAAAATGATTTCATGTCTCGAGCGATATCATTTAACTATTCTTTTTTGTAATCTTTGTGTCTTTAGGTTCAAACAATAAAACAAGGCTACCTCTTGAAACGATCTTCAGCTTTGAGGGGAGATTGGAAAAGGATGTTTTTTGTACTTGACAGTCAAGGTGCTCTTTATTATTATAAGAACAAGGCAGGCAAATATGTGGTATGTTTAGTTGTTTCATTGGTAGACTTGCAAGGGATCTTCTCTATAAAGCAATTTTTTTAAATATAACACTTTCAGTACATTGACTTCCAGCAAGGCATCAACACTAAGAAAAATATCTCAAGATTTATTTTTTAGTGGAATTTTTGTTGCTATATATTTGAGCACTTCACAAAAAATGAAGCCCTGCGCTTTTTTGTGCTTCATTCTTAAGCTAAGCCTCAAATGTTCATTGTGAATGCACTTCGTGCCTTCATTCTTGACCAACGGGAGACGTCTTTTGTAACTCCTTTTGTTTGGGGCCTTTCAGAATTCTAACTTGTGAATTAAGAAAAAAAAAATGAATGGATAAGATTCTCCAATCGAAGTCAATATTGGACATCAGTTTCCAATGGGATTTATATGAAGCTCACATTTCAAGGGGTATAAACCTACATAGTTAGTTATATAAGTCATTTTAAATCCAATAAAGAACCTACATACTTAGTTATATAAGTCATTTTAAATCCAATAAAGAACAAAACCTCACCATTTTTTACATGCCTACTTAAAGGCCACCAAAACAAAATTTATAAGTCTAACCCTTTGACAAGTTCTTACCTCATTCTCCTCTCCATTCCATTTTCTCTTTCTTTATCTTTTCCATTTTTGTTAATCTACCTTCAATAGACATCGTCGTTGACTTCTTTCTCCAGCACTACCTCGTTGTCGTGTCATCGACCACTTGAAAAGAATAAAACTTAAATGGTGTGTCTGTGAAGTGTCCGTAGTGTGTCTATGAAGTGTCCAAAATATTAATATTAAAGGAGGTCACAAAATTTCAAGTGTCGAACATGTGTTCAAAGAGTGTTTGCCGACATGATACTTTGTCAAAATCAAGGTGTCTGTGTTTCCTAGAAATTATCTTACATTCAAATTGCCTTTTATTATATATTCTTTTCTCTCGAAGAGGAAACCTTATGCTCGAGCATTTCCTTTGTGTATTAATATTTGTAGCATGGTGATAGAAATATGAAAATTTAGAAGTATATAAATGCTTGAGATCTGATCCCCAGATTTTGGTAAATCTGATGTGTTTAATAACTCCTTCAGGGCCCTCAATCTCATAGTTTCAATCGTCCAGATGAATACAACAGCAGTGTGTTTGGTAGATTTCGGGCAAGGCACAATAGGACATCATCATTAAATGAAGAAATTTTGCGTTGTTCTACAGTTAATCTGCATACATCTACAATAAAGTTGGATGCTGAGGATTCAGATCTACGACTTTGCTTTAGAATAATTTCTCCCTCTAAGACCTACACTCTGCAGGTAAGTAGTTGATTTATTTATTTATTTTTTTGAAATAAGAATATGTTTTTGTTAATTTCTGTTATATTTTTCTCCAAATTGCTTTCATTTATTTGTTGTTAGGTTTTTTGTTTTTTCACACTCCCTAGTTCGCATCTTTTGAGCATTAGCCTATTTTCTATTTTCATTACATCAATGAGAAGTCTTGTTTCTTGATTTAAAAAAAAAGAGCCAAAGGATAATATAAGAATGAGGCAGTGGACGTACTCTTATAATGGATAGACTCTCCTTGGAACAATGATTTTATTTTAAACTTTAGGGCTCTCTTAATTAATGGAAATAAGACCGTTTTGCTCAACATAATCTTCGTTGATACTTTTTGTTCTTTGGGTTAGGCGGAAAATGAGGCAGATAGGAAGGACTGGGTCAATAAAATCACGGGGGCTATTGCATCTCTCTTCAGTTCTTATTTTCTTCAACAGGTTCGTTCCCAGTTGCTCTTTTGTATGTGTATGTGTATGTGTAAGTGACAAAAGATTAAAGCATGAATACTTATGATACAGCCATTTGAATCTTCTGCAGCCATTCCTGGAACCAAAACAACCTAAGAGTGATAAAAACAATTTTGATAATTATGATGTTCAGACACAACATCAAAAAAGATTAGAAGATGGCAGCCAAGTAGGTTCTGTTTCTAAGATACTAAGAGAAATCCCTGGAAATGATCTATGTGCAGAGTGTTCCACTCCAGAACCTGAATGGGCATCTCTAAACCTTGGCATTTTATTATGCATAGAATGCTCTGGTGTGCACCGTAATCTTGGTGTCCATATTTCAAAGGTATTCAAATCAAGCTCATTCTTGTTAGCTATTATCTTCATGGATTTTGATTTTTGTGCTAGTGTGTTGGGTTTTTCTCCTAAGACATATTTCTTTAGTCTTTGAAAAATATTGCATTAATTTAATGTAATACTATATTTGAACTCTAAAGTTTGGAACGTGTTTTTGACAGAAATGTTATTGTTTCACTACTATGGAAATAATGTGCTAGTGTGCTGTTCTTCTTGTTTTTTATTTCTGCACTTCTATTTCAAGTCTTTTATGTTTATGCCTTTTAGGTTGTCTCTGTAATATCCTCTTTTCATATTCTTAATGAAAATTTGTCTCCTTTTAAAAAAAAAAAACTACTATGGAAATAATGTATTGAATGTCATGTGCCCAATATATACTAGAAATATATGGAGAGGAACTTTGGATGTTCACCAGGAACATTTGTAAAACTTGTAGGAAATGAGAATGCTGCCCTTGTACTATAAACAGTAAAAGTATACTTGTTATTGAATTATTCCTACATACATCGAAGCTACTTTTATTTTTGCTATTATTATTTGTTATTTACTTTTCTATACAGGTTCATGGGGTTTGAGTGGAGAAACTCCTAGGTCTCTTTACTCAAAATTAAAAAAAAAAAAAAAAAAAAAAAAAATCTTCTATAAAAATATGTATATATAAATAAATACATAAGTAACATGACACTTCTCCACCAAGAGTTTAGGCGGGAGTTGAGGTTCCTTTGTCCATTATGAAGTATAAGAATGAATTTAACTGTAAGCACTTGAATTAAGTGATTTAAGAGGTCAAAATTGATTAATCTAACGATATGCTCTCAAAAAACTCAAAAGTTAGTGATTAGTTTAAATTAGTGACATTATTATATCAAAATAAGAGAATTGAAGAAATGTTTCCAAAGCAAGAAATATATTCAGATGTAATATTTTTTTCTTCAACGGGATCTATAGCAAACGTTTGTAAGAATGGACAACCATTGAATTTAGATGTGTTGGTGAGGAAAATATTAACCTCATCTTGTGAAAAAAAAACTGATGAGCTTATATATATTCTTGCTCATGCAGGTGAGATCCATAATATTAGATGTCAAAGTTTGGGAGCCTTCAATACTGGATTTGTTCAGGAACTTGGGCAATGCTTATTGTAACTCTATTTGGGAAGGATTGCTTTATGCAGACATTCAAAGGTAATACTTGAGTCGTATCAGTCATTTGATGCTTGTGTATCTTTCAAAATTTTATTGTTCCAACAATCTTACATAGTATAGCAAAATATTCCTACAGTTTCTCTTATTCTTAAGGTAGTTGATATTTACATTATTTTATAGGCAGCTTACTGATTAGGAAACGGCTAGTATGCAATTCAGTAGTAGTTAATTGAACTATGGAAAGAATATAATCCACATAATCAGCCAACTTTTGGCATAACTTTACTAAAACTGTTGGCAGCAGCAAGTATAGGAATATTTCAGAGCTGGTATCGATTCTGGATACATTCTTAAAAACTTCTTTGATTCAAAAAGTTTCAAAATATTCTCTTTGGCTGGAGGGAATATTGTAAAATCGTCAATTGAATTGAAATAAGTTGTAGAATGTGATGATTAAGAAATATTACCTCCTATAAGACCAGTGGGGAATGTGTAAAATTATTGTCACTTAGGAACTGCATAATGAGACTTGATAATTATCTTGAAAGATAAAATGGTAAAGGGAACACAGCAAGAAAATCTCAAGTGTTCGAGGTACCTGTACTTGTACTCTCTTCTCTTCTCTTTAGCACACTCGAGATCAAACCACTACAATATTGTCTACCAGTCTCAAAGCCGACCATTCTATACCAGTCTCAAAGCCGACCATTCTATTTATAACAACTATTGTCCAGTAACTCTTTACAAACTACTTTGCAAACAGGCCCTTTTTCTATTAAGTCATATCATGCCCTTATAAACTCTTTTTCTCACTTATATTGTAGTGCGGTTCTGCTTAGCTTCTGGTTAAATATTTTGGCATAGTTGTGTAATGATTTAGGTATGTCTTTTTTTCTTTCATGTATCATGATCAATAAAATAATAAACGTTAGGTTAAAATAAGGAATAAATAGTTCATAATGAAATCGTGAAGTTTCAAGTTGAGGAGATTCTTGATACTACTGATGGTTTCAGAAAGTGGGATCAAGAAATGTTTTGATAACATTATTTTTCTCATGTATGGCATATTTAACTTTTCATTTCTCTGCAACTGAATTCTAAAAGCAAGAACTTTTGCAGCGAAAGTACACAACATGCTGTGGCCACTTCAATTACGAAACCAAGTCCTAAGGATGGCATACAACATAGGGAGAGATACATTCAGGCTAAGGTAGAAGCCATTTGCCTACTGCATTTTTCACATTTTCTCAATAATATTTTTCACATTTTCTCGATAATATTGTTGAATTATGTTAAACCACCAATCAATCCAAAAGGCTAAGCACATGGATTGGGGTAAATTTAATTATATCAACCAATACTCCCCCTCACTTGTGGGTTTTGAAATTTGAGAAATACCCTACAAGTGGAATTTAATTGGAGAGGAAACGACTTGGTAGAGATTCGAACTCATGACCTCCTGCTTTGGTACCATGTTGAATTTTGTTAAACCACCAATCAATCCAAAAGCCTAAGCTCATGGATTAGGGTAAATTTAATTATATCTTTTTTTTTTTTTATAAGAAACAAATTTCATTAGATGTATGAAATTATAGAATTAGTAAATTTAATTATATCAACCAACAAATATACAAGGTTTGAAATTCGTTTCCTATTTTTAATTTATTTAATATATATTATTTATTTAATTATTCATAATTCCTTGCGATCAACCCCACATTATTGTGTTAGGCTGCAATTGTGAATTCCTACTCTGGGAGGGGGGTAATAATGGAAAATATCACTAGACAAGTTGGTAATGGAACACATGCTGTACAGTTAGTCTGCTAGGAGAAGACACATATTTTTTTGGGTTCAACAACAACGGGGTGGGGGATTCGAAACCCATGACCCTTAGTCATGGGCATACAATTGTGCTGATTGAGTTATTACACTTGTCCTTGAGTTGTAAAGTGTAGTACATTTCAAGGGAAAGGTTTATGCTTTCATTTTAGTAATAGAACAGTGTTTAGGGAGGAGTGGTTACCAGCGCTCTTGAATTTGTCGGGTTGTCTCGTGTTTTTCTTGTAACCACTCTTTTTTTCAATTCAATCAAAGAGTAAAGTAGCATACCCTTCCCACGTATTATTTGTATATTATCCATATTCCATACCCATCAAAACTAGTCACTATTCTAGAAGATCGTTTAAATTTTTTCTTTTCACTACATGATGACTTTCTCTTGAGATATTTATGTATTTTCATACTTCTCTCACATGAAGCTCGCAGTTCTTTTTCACTAGTTTTATATGACTTTTAGCTTCTGTTCCTTAAATAGTACGTAGAGAAACTGCTTGTGGTCAAGGATAATGAAGCATCCGGAAATAATTCTTATGCAAAAAGAATCTGGGAAGCTGTTAAAACAAATGATTTGCGAGAAGTCTACCGCCTCATTGTAGTTTCAGGAGCATCAATTGTCAACACAACTTTTGATCGTGTGGTTAGTGCCAGTTCAAGCCCGCATTTGGATGAGGAACCTTCAGGAAGTAATCGAGAATCGCATAATCCTTCATCATGTGGGAGTGATTGGAATTCTTATGAGTCAAGGAGCAATCTTCAAGGTTGCTCGTTATTGCATCTGGCATGTCAAAATGACAACAAAGTTATGCTTGAACTGTTATTGCAATTTGGTGCCGATATTAACATACGCGACTTTCATGGAACGACACCTTTACACCAATGCATCTCCCAGAATAACAACACGTTGGCTAAGTTTCTACTTAGAAGGTACAATCTGTTCTCTTTTTTAAAACTTATTTTATTATTACAGTTTTTATGTTGATGGAGCTGTTTTTTTTGTGGTGTTTTACGGTTGGGTGGGGGTGGCTGTTGCTACATAAAAAGAAATATATTGTTTTTGTAATACCCGTGAGGATTTGGACCAGTTTGCACATACCTTAACTAATTTCACCTAACACAAATGTTCAATTCTACTGCATTTGGTTGACAGGAAACATGTAGATTATTAAATAGGTATTAGAGAATATGGCCCCTCAAGATATTATTGTTGACCTTGCCTACAATGCACTTTAGAATTTGCTCTCAGCAGAGAGAGAAATGATATTAACTCAGTTATTTTAGTATCAGGATACTCATCAAAGTAGTAGATGTAATCAAGCATCCAATTGTCGTTTTAGCTGGTGCTATTTTTTTTTTATATCCATGATTGTTTAGGTCAACTTGTGCGTACCTCGACTAATGTCATGAGGCATATCGCCTTACAATATTTTTTGATGTCAAGGAAATCTGTAGGAAATTAATTCCTAGGTAGGTGGTCACCACGAATTGAATCCATCACCTTAAGCACCCTACAACCCTCTTTAACCACTAGGACACTCCATGATGATTGAGACCTTCTAGTGTTCCCTTGTCTAGGGATATAGATTATTTTTGGTGGAAGGACTGAGTTCCTCGCAAGGTGTCTCCGCACTTAGTGGGCACAAGTTTATGTTGTTTTCTTTGCTTGTTGGTTGATATTGTATTCTCTTTTTTTTTTTAATGGAAAATTGTCCTCTCTTAAATATGAATTCAAGGAGAGAATGATCTTACTTGAACAGGATCTATTCTATAGATTTTATAATTATATCGGTTGATTTATTTTATTATATACGAATTCAACAATATAGGAGAGATTCAAACATATAATTATTAAGTCAGACATCATATCTGGTTCTTGTTACGTGAAGGTGAAAATAATTATATCAATTACATTGAAGAAAGTGATGTTTATACAATTTTATTACTTATGAGTTTTGCTTCTTATAATTACTTCATATGCAGAGGCGCACGACCATCAATCAAAGATGGTGAAGGGTTAAGTTCGTTAGAAAGAGCAATGGAAATGGGAGCAATTGCCGATGAGGAACTTTTTCTTTTGCTTACAGGAACGGAATAAAGCATATAATTAATGGACACTTTTTTTTATTTATCTTTAATTTTAAACATATTTATTAAAAAATGATTTCCCAAGAAGTACTATTACAAAAAGGTCAAAATTCGAACCTAACAAAACATCATTGTTTATGGTGCAATTTAAAGCTTTGTTGAGTTATTTTCACAAGATCTATAGTTTTGTAATTGTTGTTAAATTTCTGCTATCTCTTCATTATTGATAATTATAAGAATAATTTATTGATTTTTTTGTGAAAGCGCTATCTTTCTACAAGAATTTTCAATTGAAATGGAATAATTGTTTTTTTTTTTAACAAGATTAAAGCGTAATGGGCTTGTATCATAAACCAAAGTCTTTTTTTTTTTTTAAAAAAAAAAGGTCAAGTTTGGATTAGGGTTAAATCAATTAATCAGATTTTATAGGTAAAGTATATTCACTAAGCTTATTCGATTCACAAGGCCTTTCTCCCAAATAACTTAAAATGGGTTGTTTAATTATCTTTTAACCTTAACGAGAACAATAGCTTAAATGATATCAGTGTGTTTATGTTTAAGAATTTTCAATTGTTGAACTGAAAAAAGCAGCAACCTCACATGTTAAGCTCATTGTTTTATTAGTGTATTAGGTAAGTTATTATCTATTATACCCTCACTTTAAACATATTCTAACTCATTCAAGATCTAGTGTGGATTTTGAGCTATAGGTTTTTTCAATTCCTCTAGAAAATCATTAAAAAAAAAATGCTACATTGTCCAAATGAAGTCGAGCTCGAACAGTTAATGCTTTCGAAAATGAAATTTTAACTACAAATCTAATTCCTTGCAAGCATCGTAGTAGTCCTCACCTTATGGTGATTAGTCTATTGTACAAATAATTCATTCTTCTCTTCAAAGTGAGTTGAGTCTAACAATAATTGACATGTATCATGAATCTAAAAGTTGCGTGCTTGAATATCTTATTATTGTGGTATTCTAAACATATCATAGCGAAATGAGGAATTTTCATTGGTTTCAGTTTATAGTTAGCAACTTAGTTAATTTACCTTCCTTCTGCCTTCAAATGCAAACTCTAAAGCATTGTTTGTCTACACAATTTTCCTTTTTTATATGAATGATCATTTCATTGTTTTATTAACAAATTTTAAGAATTGAGGTACAATATATAATTCATCAAATTCCGATGTAACAAAGATGACTTGGAGTTCATATACAACAATTTTCTATCATTGTAATAAAATAAGAGTAGCATTTTCACGAATAAAATGGATAGAAAAAGGGACCTAGTTATCGACATGCATAATATCAAAAGAATTTGTGGCAACAAGATGATTATTATTATTTTTCAGTATAATAAGAGATTGAGGGACTAAAATCACAAATCTTCTAATTTGTAAGATGTTGACTATGCTGGTTGAGCTATGTTAACTTTAACAATAACCACTATATTGGTACCAATGATAAGCACTTTTATTTGGCAAAAGGGCAAATCTCACCAAAATAATAATAATAATAATAATAAAATATTTTTTTGTACAGACTTCATACTATCAATATGGGCAAAGTGTCATTCAAAGCTGTGAGACCAAGTAAAAAATGGATGACTGAAATGTTCATGCCAAAAAGATGAATTATATATGCTTTAAAATGCTTCCACATATGTGAGAATAAAACTCGAATGAAGTCCAATCAGCCAAATTTTATTTGATGAATTTAAACATCTACATATAGATAAATCTAAAATTGTTCACCAACTTTAAAACTAAGATAATATATTCCATGTTAGAAACTAGGACTTAGAAAATTTTCTAAAAAAAAAACACGCCCACAAAATAAGAAATTTGTCCTACATGTTTTATTGTAATAAAATAAAATTCAACTTGAAAACTAAACATCAAATAATTCATTTCAAAGATGATTGATTCAATCCTAGTGGTTGAGATCCCACTTTCGCTCTATTTCTTCACACATGATTGAGACGACTTGATTTGGGGCTGGTTGAAAAATGGGAACTGCACAAAATAACAACAATTATTTAACTAAAATTTCAAATTAAAAATAATAATAATAAAAATAATAGAAGCTAAGAAATTCTAACCGATATATTAATTTCAAACTAAAAATGAGAATTTATCATGAGCAGCACAATTTAACTTTTGCATTACATTGACATCACAATTTCTAAAATAATTTCATCTATATCATATTAATTTCTATCAGTGATAAAACTCAACTAGTGATAGAACTCAATTTGAAATTCTATCGCTAGTAGAAAATTCAAGTAGTGATAGAAGAAGTCTTTCATTGATTGAATTCTATCACTAATAGAATTCAGCTAGTGATAGAATTCAATTTGAATTTTTTGCTACAAATAAATTAGTTTTGATTTTATACTATAGATGGAAATATTTTGTCTTTTTTTGTTATACATGCAAAATCCCCTGTATATTAGTTAGTACCTCGTACATAGAATTCAGTCTGATGAGTAAGATAATGAAACTCTGGAAACTTACTAATCTGAATCAAATCAACATAAAAAAGTGTGGTTAATCTTAATTTTAGCATTAAAAAGTGAATTTTGTTGGAGTTAGTTTATAATATAATAATACCACAAATATAACGCCCTCACCGGGACCAAGTTCAAGTTCTACACAAGCACGGATGTCACGTATTGGTCTAGCATCTTCAGGATCATTGAATTTATAACCTATCAACATTATTGAACAAATTAAATCTTTTTTAACCTATGTGATAATCTCTATATAATATACACACAACATTAATAAATAAACCACTTATAATGACATCTGTGTAAAAAAAATATTATGAGGCAGGAGCAAAAACATATCATGATTAATGAGAAAAATTAAATGTGCATTTTTTGTTCATGAAAAAAAAGTAAGACATTTCCGAATTTTCAAAATTTGATGACACTTTTTTTAAAATCAACTTTATAACTAGCCTGTAAATATAAATATCAATTTTTTTCTTTTTTTTGAAAAGAATATTAATTTGTTCTTCAAATTAGTAAATGAACAAAAATGAGAACATGAACAATATGCCAATTTTTTTTAAAAAGAAAATATGCTCATTTGAAAACCATATCTTTTTAAAAGAGAAAAAAGGTAAAAATATATATTTTTTATTATTTACATAAATGGTGAAAAGACATATTAATAATCTTCATACACGCCAATTGAAAAAGAAAACATTTTATTATAAAAGTATAACTAAATTTAATATAGTGATTATACCATAATTAATTACCTATTGTTCGAAATCCTTCACGAATATCATTTTCATACAAAGTTTGTATATTTGCATGCAGAAGAATTGCATCTTGTTGAGCAGAGTCTCTCAGAATTACCTCACCTTCATTAAAAAGTAATTAAATTGAGTTAATTAATTTAAGACCTATGAATAAAAAAATTAATAATAAATAAAACTTACGCATTAAATTTGAAAATGAATTAGGACTATTAGGATCATTGAAAGCAATTATAGCTTGAGGGGTAATTTTAATGCAACTATGGTTATCCAATATAATATATATTCCACCAAAATAATTATCTGCCAACTTCAGGTTGCTTTCAAAAACACTTTCAACTGCCTGCACATCAAAACCAACCACAAATAAATTATATATAATTTCAAAACTTTATTTTAGTTTAATATTCTTTAAAATATCACTCTTCTTACTTTCAAAATTTTAATGTAAAAAAAAAACATAAATTTGATCTTGTTGATAAATCCAAGTAATGACAATTGTAATGTGGGAATTTTTTTTAAATTTATAGAAGAGTGTTTTAAGAAAAATTAACATAAATATCCCTTTTAAGTTTTTTTTTCTTTGAAAAGTTCAAGAACTAAAAATTGAATATTTAAAAATTTGGAGAATAAAATAAAATGGCAAAACTCAAAATAACATTTAAATAATATATATAGCTTGTTCACTCACATGACTGTAGGTATGACTAAAATCATCTATTAGGTCAAGACTTCCTGGAAAGTGCACCTGCCAACAAAAATATCAATAATGTGATTTTAGAGTGATTTTTTAAAACTACTTTGGGAACAACCAATAATTTAAGTTTTTAAGATTTGTCACTCTCAAAACAAGCATTTAACTTGAATTTGTAACTATATTCTAAAAAGTAAAAAGTAAGTTCTTAGACATTATTATTTGTATATTTTCAAAACATGACTTATTTTTTAACAATATATCTACGAAGTATAAACAAGAAAATCCATACATAAAAGTTATATTTATATACGTGATTTAAGAAAAAAAAATTCAAACAAAAAACAACCGACCTTCCATGTGATAATTTTTTAGCTTTTCTTAAAACAAAAAAAATTAAATTCATTTTCTTACAATCTACATTGTCTCCTTACATAAAATATTTTAATTTTTAGTCAAATTTTTAAAAAATAAAATAAAAAACAAAAACAAATTTGTAGACTACTTTTTTTTTTTCAGTTTTCAAAATGCATATCATTTGATTTTTGAAAATATGTGTACGAAATAAATAACAAACAAAAACAATCTATAGGTAAAAATTGTATAGATAAACCTATTTTCAAAAATAAAAACTAATGATTATGAGACGAAATATAAGTGGTGATTGAACCTAACCTAAACAATGTGTATAATTGTTTAAAAAAGAAGATAATATATATATAAAAAAAAAAGCTTGATAAAGTTGTCGGGAAATGGAGAATACAAGGGGGAAATTGTCAAAAACAAAATATGCTCGAGGGGGTGGAACATCTTCTTCATCATCAGACATAAATGATACATTATTTGATTCTAAATCTGAACTCGAACTCGAACTCGAACTCTCCATGACCAAAATAAAAAGAAAGAAGAAAGAAGCAAAATATTGACTATTAGTGTGTAATATTCAGATTTTAAGGGTTCAAGATGAAAATTCCATTTGATGGGGCTATTTATAATGAATTGAATAATACTATATAAAAAAAAAAAGATCATGTGGTTCACAAAGCTATCACAAGATAAAGTTCCAACCAACTACTTCCTTCATGCAAATTTGTCACCTCAATGTTTAAAACATGTTGTGCTGCCATAATTTTATTGAGTTTTTTTTTTAAGATCAGATTCCATTCTTATCCTTGGGTGATTATCTTACTGGGTTGAAACAAATTTGGCATTATTAAGATATATATTAGCATTACAAAAATATATATAGTAATATAGTTCTACTTTAAAGTGTGTTAATATGGTAAACATAGAAAATTTTAAAAAGAAAGTGATTACCTCATGGAAGCATATACATTAGGGATTTACTTGGTTAATAGTGAATCAATATCTAAACCAATGCTTTTTTTTTTTTTTTTTTTTTTTTTTTCCCAAGGGGTGGCCATAGTGGTTGAAGATTTGGGCTTTGAGAGTATGCTCCTCTCAAGGTCCCGAGTTCGAGTCTTCCCTGTGACATTACTCATTCGATGTCTCCAGTGACTGATCTAGAGGCGGGCGTGGTTACCTTAATTCAAGGAAAAAAAAAAAAAAAAAAAAAAAAAAATATATATATATATATATATATATATATATATATATATATATATATATATATATATATATATATATATATATATATATATATATATATATATATATATATATATATATATATATATATATATATATCTAAACCAATGCTGAGAGAGAAAAAAAGGTAAGATGAAAAAAAAGTGTGTTATTAAAGTAAACATAAAATCAAACCAAAGTCTTAATATTTGTTAGATGAGAGAAAAAAGTTAGTAAAATAAGGTGAAACAAAAATGTGGTACAAAATTATAATACATATGAGGTGTAAGATTGTGGTGTTACAAACTTCTCAAACATGTTCGTCTTTAATAAATATAATATTTCTAACTTACAACAATAAAAATTAAGAATTTTTTTTTTAAAAAAAAAACTCACAATATCTTAAAACATAAATATTGAAATAATATTAAATCTATCTTCCGATAAAAGAAACTTAAATATCAAATTTAGTTAACCAAAGCAACAAGTGTATTCCTGAGCAATGATATAATTGGTCAAAAATTTGAGACTTTAAAAGTATATTCCCTTTTAAAGTTTCATATCTCGTAGACATCTCTCAATTGTATCTCCACTCTTCGGTGTATCTCAATATTGCATTTTAGGGATGGATTAATAGTGGCTCATGTTTAAAGGAGTGAAACTTTAAATTCACAAATTACCATAATAAATAAAATGGTGCAAGTATGCATCTCTAATCAACTAATCATTGATTTGAATCACCCCCATCAATTATTTTTTTAATAAGAAACTATTAGATCAAATTAAAAAAAAAAAAGATTTACATAAAATCATAAAACTTTGCCGTCAAATTATTATTCACATAAAAGTATCAAATTATTATGATTTAAGTTTATAAATAATTTATTATTTTAAAATAATTTTATATTTATAACCGTATCATCTACAGAATGGTATATTTGTAATACTTTTTAAAAAAGATATATACTTTTAAATATTAAAATAACAAAAATAAAAGAAACTACCTACTCAAAAAGGAAAAGAAAAACTACCATGAAGTACCCAACTTCATATTTTGGTGTCTAAATATTTAGAACATTTGTTTTATCTTTATATATTTATGTGCTTTTTTTTAATTCAACGATATTCAAAAATTAAGATCAAAACCACAATCTGTAAATTATTGGATATATATCAAATTGTTCTTCCCACATTTTTTTGACATAAAATTTTCTTCCCAAATATATGTGTTTTAGTGTCGTTTAAAAAAAAATGTTTTTTGTTAAAAAAAAATGTATACGTTATATATATATATTGGATGATAATACATTGATAAATAACAAAAGTAAACTCTGATTTTGTCCTTTTAAAAAAACTAAATTTTTCTTTAAAAAAAAAATCCTATTAACATTACTAAAGAAAATCAAAACTACTCTAATTTATTATTATTTTTTAATTACATAACTCCTAAATTTGATACATTGAAATTTGAACAAAAATACACATGCCCTCAAAATTTTCTAATTCAACCTAGTGAAAAGAAATAACAATACAAACAAGGACATCAAAAATAAGTTTTTTTTTACCCGCTACGAACAAATACACTGATACACACATTAATACATTCGAGACACGGGGTATAATTTAACCTATTTATATTAATATATTAAAAAATCATTTGAAATTGAGTTGAAGAGTGTAATTAATCTTAATCCATAATTTAAGAACAATTTTTTTTTACTGGGAAATCAGGGCTTCACTATACTCAAGGCAACCACACTAGTCCCTAGACCAGTCACTAAGAGACATAGAAGGAATAGAGACATTAGAGGTAACACAAATTAATGTTACAAGTGAATTTCAAACTTAAGACTTTGAGGAAAGCACACCTTCAAGTACAAGCCTTCAACCACTGTCCCGAGGGGTGGCAAGGTTAAGAGCTATCTTTCTTGTTTTAAAGAGAATATAAAACTGATGAATTCCTCGTGTCAAAGAAAATATCCAAGTCTCTGATAACTCAAAGGGGTTTTTAAAGAGCATCAAACTAAAGATGAACCGAACAAGAACCCAAACTCTATTATAATATTGAAATAACAGAAGTACAAGATAAACCAAATTGAAAGTACTTGAAGTTGCCAATACCAATATGGTCACAATATTTTATGCCTCTTCCATACTCATTACCCTCTATCTACAGCCAAATGTCTAACAAATTCCCTCAAGTATTAACTAAACTATCCCTAAACTATCCTCACAGCAACCCTACACCCACCTTTGGAAAACCAACAATCACTATTCATTCTTTCCATGACTAATGTTTTGTCCACTTATTCATTTCTTGTACCACGAGTACAAGTTATGGTTCTTCATAACCATTTCCTTCATTCTAAACATTGATAATCATTCTCTCATATTCATGTTCCTCCGATAACTATTCCCTAATCCCAAAAGGTTAGTTTTTTTTTCTTGCCAACAGTTAAAACCAAACAACAATAAAATAAAAAAAGAGAACAGATTCTGGCTTTTGAAATCTCTTAAAAAAGAAAAGATCCAAAGTTGCATTAGGAAAGAGTTTTCCCATCTAATCAATAATTTTTTAGGGCAACAAAAAAAGGAATGAAGTAAGGGATTTTGAAAGGGAACTTATCTTGTTCTCCTTGGTAGTAGTAGTGGCCAGTAAGTAACATCTCTAGTGTGTGAAAATCATCAGACTTTGAATGTGTTGCCGCTCTCTACATTTTGCAGTCTATCTGCTTTTCTTCTCTCTTTGTTTTTATCTTAAATCATTTTATCTTCTTCTCTCTCTAAACTTCTCCACTTCCATCATTTTGGACCTGCTGCTTCTCTTCTTGTTGTTCTTCCTCTTTCACTTTACCACTTCCACTTCCATCCATGCTTCCATTGCATTCTTGTCTTTGAGGTTTTGCTTCAGATTTCGATATGCGGCCTGTTGAACCATTTTCCTTTTCTGCAGGGGAATTCGTCTCGGCTGCGGAGTTTGGTAACTGTTGAGAAGATGGAGAACTGGAAGAACCTGGAGGAAGGAATACGCCCGTGCCAGGAACAGGGAGACGAGGCGGGGGATGTCTTGAATGTGCAGCGGTCCATGCGGATGGACCTGTTGGAATTGGCCCAGGAGGGAAAGGCATAGGTGGTGGTGCTACTACAGGAGGAACAATTATGGGCGGGATGCCGCTTGGTGGTGGCATTTGGGAACGAATGGATGCCAAAGGTAGCACCCCTGTCGATGGAATGTAATGCTTGTGTACCGGGGAAAGACGAGGGTTTGGTGATCTGGCAGATGAAGGGCCCCAACTGGAAAATGAACCAACATTCAAAGATGAGCGTTGCCCATCAGCTGGTGCAGCTCTTTTTGGTATTGATTTGGTCAAGGTAATAAGTATCCGTTGCTTGCGGATAGCAGGAATTGCGTGCTTAGCAAAATCTGCAGATTTTCCTTGCGCCACAAGGAGGGTTCTGTTTTTACCAGATGAAAAAAGCAAGTGTATATCAGGAAGAGGACGAAATTCAAATTTATATCTAATAGAACAATTAACTTTAAACAAAATAACAAATTTTGAATTTTTTGAGGATCTTCAGACAGTTGAAAGTTTAGAGACCCCATTAGACACTTTTAAAAGTCCAAAAACTAAATAGACAGACACAAATCTCAAAGTTCAAAGACTGCACTGGTAATTTGAACAAAACCAAAAATAGATAACAAACTAAGAAGTATACAGTCTCCGCCCAGCTACAAAACGTGTATATCAGAAAGAGAGTGATTAACACTAAAAAAGAAAATATAGTGTAAACTAGAAAGCATATTGTTTCCGCCGGGCTAAAAACGTGCATATCGATAAGTGGATGAAATACGAATCAGAGAAATATGAAGATGAAGAATAACAGAATTACCCAGGTGTGAGGGACAATGTCATAGCCCCTCTAAAGTTGCCAGAATGGTCTGAATTAATAAGTCTTCCAAAGGTCATTTCACATTCAGTCAGAAGGAGGACACCAACAGGCCTCCCAAACCATGGTGGCCAGACATGAGGCTGAGAATGATCACCCTGAGGACATTAACCAATAAGAATATTAGTTTAGCACATACACTAATTAAGACCTGCCAGAGGCGAGAATGGAATTAACGACCTCGTTATAGAAGTCAATGATGCAGGAATCAGGTTTCACTGTCATCACTTGCTCCTCCACCAAGCGATCAATGAGATCTTTAAGCAATGAAGGGATGGATTCTATTCTTCTATCTGTAAATTCACCAACAATAAAGATCTAAAATACCACATCAAACCGAAACTAAATATAGAAATTGCAATCACAAATGAAAGATAATGGTAAATGCCTTTTGAGTGCCCTGAAGAATTGTCATCATCATGAGGAGCATCTGCAATTGGAAAGCCTAGTTGGATCATCTCTCTCCCATGCCCCCTCATTGGTCTTTTTGAGGCTACATATGTCTGACCTGATTTTGTGCAAGAGCAAAGTATTATATTATTCAGTTAATTCTGAAGTAAATTATAAAATACATATTTTTTAAAATTGTCCATCTTCATATATCATTCATTTGCACAACTTAAGGGTATTAAGATAAGTAGTTCATCAGATTTTCTGCAACAACAAAAAAAACGTGTGCACAAGGTAAACATGCATTGAAAGGAACGGGGCCAATTGAAAATCATTTTTTTTGGTTCGATTGGGAAACAATTTGAATCTTCTATAAAATCGGGGTAAAGACCTAAGCTTACAATGCCTCGTACAAAAGCAAAACCAATATGGAATTAGCTCAACAATTACGATGCTAATGCTACCCCTCCACCTTTTGGTGCATTACAATACATTAACCTATGACAAGTTGAATATCATCATATTAACCCCTTTTTTTGTACTACAAATGTGAGGTTGGGAATTAAAAGTAGAACCTTCCACCTCTTTTGTCTCGTTGGCAAAGTTTTTTGTAAATTGGTTTGGATTATCTTTTTGTAACTTTTCATACAAAAGTTTATTTGTTTCCTATAAAAAAAACCTTCAACCTCAAAAGGAGTAAATGTAGTGTTTTGTATCAGCATATTCGCTTTTACTGTGCATCTACCTGTAACAACCTAATAATTGGAGAACTAAAAAGACTGAAGCCTCAAACTTCTTTCCCAATGCCAATTTATATATATATATATATATATATATATATATATTTTTAAAAAAAGGAAGAATACTTGCTGATTGAGCTAGCTTCATCAGAATGTGGGGTAAACATCTCATCTTCTTTTCTTTCTTAACATGATTTGGTTACTTATCTTTAAAAACAGGTGAATGTATCCAATCTTTTTGTTTTTTTTTTGAAGGAAACCGGAACGCTTTCTTCTTTTTTTCCTATAAAAAAAAGATGGGATACATTCATCTATTTTTAAAGATAAGAATCCAATCACCTAAGTTGCATAAGATTTTTTGTAAAGCACATTCAGAAAGTCCACGTTTTCGCTAAGGCCCCGTTTGATAACCATTTTGTTTTTCGTTTTTTGTTTATGAAATTTAAACTTACATCAACTATCTTACTACACCTTTTTCCTTATTTTGATATCTGCATCTTACTTATATTTTAATAAACAAAACCAAAATTTGGAAACAAAAAAAAGTAGCTTACAAAAGCTTGTTTTTATTTTTGAAATTTGGTTAGTATTCACCTACTTTCTTAAGGAAATGTGGATACATCATAGAAAAGATAGAGCACATGGTAGAAAATTTGAGTCAAAATAAGGTTAAATTTCATAAATCAAAAACAAAAAACCAAATGGTTATCAAACGGGACCTAAATTTCTTGTTTAAAGGTTCAAAATACCAATGTAAGTATTTGTTATTTCAAAAGAAAAAGGTTGTGCAAAATTTCCAAACAAGGTCAATTCAGTAAAATGATTTCAACAACCACATTTAAATATTGTTCCCATCCATAAGTTCTATAATTGCCAACTGGGTGAATATTTTGCCACAAAATCAATTGCATTATTTATGAAGAACATAAATAATTTTCTTTAAGTAACATAAATAAAGTTAAGCTGAGTTCAAAAGAACGAGAACTTGCCTTGAAATTGCCCTCTCTTTCCTGAAGCCCTCAAATCATTCACCAATGAAAGAAGCTTTGAAACCTCAGCATCATCCAATAATTCTTCATATGATTTCAGTCCATCCATCACATTAACCTGAATCACAGAAAAATAAAATGACACGAAGTCGATCAGTCTACCATGTCGATCTAAATATGAAATACTCCTTTCATAGAATCTCCCAACAATGAACCCAGGAACCAAATTCAGGAAAAACTAATCAGTTATACCGTCTTTCCATCAAATATCTCATTGACAACAAAGGTTCTTGGGGTCGTGGCAGCATAATGCTTTCCATTCTGGCTTTGAACAGATTGCAATTCTTTATCTGGGGAAATAGTTGGTCGAAAACATGATTATAATGATTTCATTTTCTTTATGAAAAAAGATATTTCGATCATTTCTCTACAAGAAGTAGGATAAAGCAGCAAAATCAAAATTTGAATCAGGACATAGTTGTTTGTAATTTCTTATGAGTCTATATCAATTACAATATGATTAAGGAGCAAGTACTCACCTCTATGACTAGAAGAGCATCCATCATCAGTAGGTTCCACTTGAGATTCTTTATTACTTGCATTGTCTTCTAAATTTTCTGCACACTTCGGTTTGCTATTACTTTGGTCCTTCCCATGAGTATCTATAGCCAACAACAAGTTTGTCAAAATTGAGATGTAGTATTAATTTTGACAACATAATATTACATCCTGAGTAATTCAAATCTCCAGGAATGAGATAGAAATGACAAGATTCATTTACATTATACATGCACTGCTAAAAATGTTAAGAAATAATAGATGAAAGTAAGTATGATTTCATTTCCTTAAATGGGTAGGACTATCTGAAGCTTATCGCATCCAAACACATCAACCTTATATGCAGTGCAACAATGATTTCGGGGTGAAGGAAAAACACCATCCTCACCATTCTACATTATCCATCACTCCTATTTTCATCTTTAATTTTAGTCCAAAAGATGTTTATCGTTATAAACTGATTAAAAAAAAAATCATAGAATAGAACTTATCAACACTTCCTTGAGTGATCATAATTAGGGGTGCAAGATAAAACCGAAAAGCCGCCCAAATCGACCGAAACCGACATCGGTTCAAGCCGAAACCGATTTCTTTGGGAGGCTTCGATTTTAAAATAACAAAAATCGAACAAATTCGGTTGGTTTCGGATTTCGAGGAGTTGGTGTCGGGTTTAACCGAACCGACCAATAATAAATATAATAAAGAAGAATTAATGAAGAAAGTGGTGCAGTGGTTTAGTTGGTGCTCGTTCACTTATTTCTAGCGAATATCTTGTTTCGAATCCTGCCCCGCGCAGTTTTATTTTTCATTTAATTGGCTAGCTGTAGAAATATATTATATATTTACTCTTAGTAGAGTGGTTAATAAATAGCGGTGGTAGAGTAACTAGTCATGCAGTCATGCATTCGTCATGAAGTCCCATGTTCGAGTTTGGCTTGGGACATTTTAGTTTGAATTTCACGGATTTATCATTCCATCGGTGGTTTGATGGACCAAACCGCCCAAACCAACGGTTTTTCAGTTCGGCTCGGCTCAGTTAATTGTACATATTGGTTCGGTTGTTTGCAATTTTCCTGTTAAAATTGAGCAGTTCGGTTCCAGTTTAGCCCATAAACCGAGCCGAACTAAACCCTTTACACCCCTAATCATAATGATGTTTGGACTCGACATTGGAAAAAATTGGTGATTTTTCACCTAGCTCTTTTCTTAAATGTTTGATTTGCCAAATACTACATTGAAAATTTATACTGGAACAAAAAAAACAGTTACCTTTTTTACCCTCAGCTGAATCTGAATCTTTATCGTTCAATTTTTCATCCTCCCTCATTGCCTTGCTTTCCTCACATGTATTACTTGCTTGCTCCACCTTCCTAGAGCCTACAAAACTTGAAGAATTCCCTCCATTACAAGACTCGGCTCGAGTCACCATCTCTTCCTTGACTGTGGGCTCAACACGATGGCCCTGCTGCGGCTGATACTGCTGCTTAAACCCCGGCCCAGGTCTCCTATACATCTTCGGCCCAACTTTCACAGGATCAATATACCTGTGCTGCCTCCTCGTGCTAACCTGCTGAAGGGTATACACCACTTCTGCCACTGGAAAGAACTGCTGCATATGAATCACAGGCGCCCAATTATACCGTCGTTGCTGTATACACCCAATAACAGCGTCATATTCACCAGGCTCTCCCACAGACCGCAAATGCTGGCAAAGGGCATCAATGATCGCATTCGAAGCAGCGAATTCGGCTCGCAACCATGAGATAAGTGCATCACGCTCATCAGGAAACCAGGGCCAGGGATGGTGTTGAGGAATATCACCACCACCGCCGCCTCCACCACTGCTCACCACAACAGCGCCACCGCTCGGAAACGGAACTTTATCGGATACACCCACATTTCCCGATGGCATTGCCATGAGAATCCTCTAGCCAGCAAAAATACTAAGACCGCATATACAAGTATATCTTCAAATCTGAGATCCAATAAAGAAACAGTACAAATGAAAATCCTTTAAAAAAAAAACATACAAAACAAAAACGCAGTCCAAATGTTAAATTCGAGGTCACAAACTCAAACGTAACAAGAATTGTTTAAAATCACCACTAACCCATCAATCATCCACAAAATTCAATAATGTAGAAACGAAAAAAAGAACCATCCAACGGGGTTACAACAATCATATTGTTTTTTCCTATACATTCAACCGATCCAAAGAGATTACCTGAACCGCTAAATTCTGGGAATCGAACAACGAGCTAGAGAAGAATTGAGCCTGCGATTCACCCCAACCGTAACAGATCTGCAAAATGGGATTATATTATGGCGAAAAAGCTCTTTTCAGAGTCTGTTCTTGTGAAAAACGCACAGTGAATTCAGTGACAAAAACAAAAACAAAAGAGAAATCAATGGAGATTGGGAATTAAGATCTAGGGTTTGGAAAGTGAAAAACTGAGAATGGTTTTAGTGAACATGGGTCTAAAATGGTCTCTCTTCACTGCTCAAGAACTGGGAGAGTAGTAGGATATACTCTCATATTCTTCAGCTCCAAAGGGTATTTTCGTAATTCGGATTTAGGGTTCTAATATATTTGAGCTCTTCATTTATTACAGTTAAATAATTTTTAATTAATTTCTTATCACCGATCGGTTTCGTAGCCTGTTGGCCAAAGCGGTTGAATTTTATTTGATTTATCCCTTTGGTCACGAGTTCGACTCCCAGTAGGTAAAGAGAAGAAGAGAAAAAAGAGAAGAAAGGTTACCATTAATATTCAGGTATTACAAAATACCACTTTTTCTAATTCATTTCAAATCCCCATATTTACTTTTCTTTTTCTTTTTAATAACCATATTTCTTTTATAACAATCTCAAAACATATTGATTTGCAAATTAAATCGTGCTTACGCTTCATCCAAAAAAGAAAAATTGGACGGAAGGTCAGTGGCGCAGTTGGTTATCTTGTCCAACATTGGGATACTTGATTTTAACTTCCAACATTTTAACTTTATTTTATTTATTTATTTTTTAAATAATCATCTTTACTTTATAACTGTCTAGCCTCTGTATGAGGTAGCTTTCAATTTTTCATATTGATCAGTTTGAGTGATTTGAAAAAACCAACCTCTCTGTAAATGACATCCTAGTTATAAGGGAAGTGCATTTTGCTCCATTTTATGAATTATGGTGTGAACAGAAATCATAATATTCTCAAATTATATAAATTTGTTTGGTTTTCCCTGCAGAATTCTAAATTATCATAGGGTTCATAGGGTTTGGAACTTGCCATTTAACTTTTTAAGCTGCCATATGGTTCCACTTCTAGCTCAACACATGTAATTCTTTTTTTTTTTGGATAATAAATAATTTTGTAATTCACTTTTTTTGGATAAGAAACATTTCATTAAAAGATGAAATTATAGAGTTCCATCATATATAAGTTCCATCGTTACAAAATAGACCTCCAACTATTTTGTAATTCTCATAACTCATGTATTGGTAAAGGAGAAATGTTTTTAACATATGCTATATAAAGCAAGACCAATGACCAAAATTGTAATTTGTCGAGTAGTATTAATTCTTCGGATTGATCCTAAAATTTATACAAACTTCTTATTTCATTTTTGTTAAAAAAAAATCTTAAACTAGTTCATTTTTCGTTAATTCACCTTTTTTTTAACTTGCAACAAAAAAAATTGTTGACAAATTCAAGCTCTTGACTTCTTAATCATGAGAACATAATATTGGTTGAACTATTACTCTTAGTTTTTGCCCTTAATCTCAACAAAAAAAAAAACAATGTGATTCTTGATTAATACAAAATTAACAATTTTGACCACATGTTTTATATAATTCATGTCATAAGCAAAAAATCCACCTTCAATACTCGGCTTTTTTTTCAGAAGGAAAAACAAGAGAAACTCGGCTTTATTCATTTCTAATAGAAGGGAAATATCAGCTTCAAAAAAAAAAAAAAGAAAAAAAAAAGCACGCAAAAACAAAGAACTGTCGAGAGATATTCTGGATTTTTTCCTTATTAAACAAAAAGAAAACAGGATATGGAAAATACAAAAAAAAACAAAACAAAACAAAACAAAAACAAAAGGAAAACAAAGCAAGAACGTAAAAAAACCCCAATTCTTCAACAAAAAAAAGTAAGCAAAATTTTCCTACAAATCCCATAAATAAATATATTTTATTTGAAACGGGTGACCATGCCCGTCTCTAGGTCAGACTCCGGAAACATCGAAGGAGTAATGTCACAAGTGAGTCTCGAACCTAGGATCTTGAGGGCAACATATCTTCAAAAGCTCAAATCTCCAACCACCGTGCCTTTCTCCCAGAAATATACTTAATAACATTGAATTCAACTATAGCAAATATCTCAGAATAAATGAGAGGTAAAAACCAGTCTTAATTATTTCCAAGTACACAATCTGCTTACAATGCCTATAAATATAAAGAACATACATATAAAAAAGGGGTAGAGATTCGAACCTATTATCCAAAAGAGAAGTTATTATTAGTACTCATAAGTCATAACCAATTTAGTCATGTCATACTCAAGTCGAGCTGCGCCGTCTAGAAGCCGAAACTTAAATTTCAAAAAATTAGAATTTAAAGTATTGAAGTGAGTTCATGCTCAGTACTTGTAAGAGCTCTTTGGTTATTGATTGGTGTTTCCTACCCACTTCCATCAAGTTGTCCTTGAGACAGAAGATGTGCCATGTATTGCTGCCAAAATTTAAACAAAAATGAGCAACTGGATATGAACTTCCTTTGCTATACACAGCCTCACTAAAATGCTTGAGTTTCTACACTTAAAATGGTACAAATCTACTATTTTTAAGGGGAAAAGTATGATATGGCTAAAAATGAACCAGAAAAGGCTGATAAAAAAAAATTGTTCTATTAGATAACATGAGCTTCCATCTCAAAATCAATTAGTACTGAATACGATAGTCTATCTATGTTGTAAATACTAAAAAGTCTTCTTACCTTTCCAACATGACATCCTCAACATGCCCTCTAAAAAAGGTGACTCTTTGGGTTCGCCATTTTTGGGTCGGATTTCAATTTCTTTTTTTGGATTGAATACCTAGTTGGGTCTAATGAACTCTAATACCATATTAGATACCCTGATATTTCACCCCAAATATGTTTTTCATGTGAAATCCTAATATGTTTATTATGTGTTCAGGAGATTATGTTGTACCCCTGACCTGTTTGCTTCATTAATTCTTATTTTATTTTGCATAAATCATTTTGAAACTAGGTTGTACCCACAGACAAAAACGAGGGTTTCATAATTGACTTGAAGTACACAGAAAGCAGAAATACTGAAGCTATGGGAATTACAGAAGGTGCTCCTAAATACTGTTCCATTCTGTCAGAACTCCTAGTTTGAGGGTAGTTAACAATACTCTATTTATATAAAAATATGTACCAGAACTAAAATAGGAAAAGAAGTTTAAAATTTTCAATATACCATCACCAATCCATTTAGACAGCATCATAAAATTTGTATGCTTTTCAGATGGAACATTCATACAGCTATGATAATCTCACTCCAACTGATACCATTCATTTAGACCAGGATTTTATCTTTCACTCTTTTCTCAATGAAATCTTGGTTATTCTTATAAAAAAAATGGACCATTCATACAGCTATAATAATCTCACTCCAACTGATATATCAACCTGTACAATAGAGTTTTTATAAATCTTTGCCCCTTTTTGCCACAGATAACAAAAGCCTATAACAATATCATGTTCTCCTTATTAACATCACGAGTTGCCTAGTGGTCAGGAGGGCAACCAAAAGACTATAGGTTCGATTCCAAGAAATAATTTTCTACGAGTTTCCTTGACAACCAAATATTATAGGGTCAAGATAACGGAGGTGCGTGTAAGTTAGCCCAAAAACTCACCATATAAAAAAAAAAAGGTTTTCCTTATTTCATTGTTATTAAGGACTTCATAGAAGGGTATTCTCTCATCTAAGCAACAATGTTCAACTCTTAACATAGACAACAACAAATTTCAGTTTCAAGCATTTACACAACTATATGGTTTTTTCTCCCAACTCCCATAGTGATATCATCAAACCAAACAAAAAACCTGACAAGAAATCATTGGAATACAAAACAATTCATAACTCAACAAGAATCAAACTACACCCCCAAACCAAAAGACAGGAGAAACTTACAGAATGATATGCATAAGGCGATTTCCCCTGACGCTCGAAATGTTTAGCCATGATGCAGAATTCAATGGGACCCCATTCTTCAGCTTCAAAACAATTCCCAAGAGCAGCTTTGTACAACTACAGCAGGACAATATGAAAATGAGCAAAATAGTTATAAAAAAAAGGGCAAAATAAAAATTTAGTCCCTATAATTTGAAAAAAATTAGAGTTATGGTTTCAAAAACTAGAGTTCAGTCTTATGGTCCGAAGAAATATAGAATTTAGTTATGTAGTACCAATAGTTTGATAAAACCTAAAAAATAGTTATTATCGTATTTAATCGTTGGGGAATTAAGTAATTGAAAGTTAATTATTTATGGGTAATGAGTTAAGTAATTGATATAACAAAAGAATGATGAATAATGAGCTACCAGATTAATTTTAGTTTTTACAAAATCACAATGACTAAATTTTAATTTTTAAAACCACTCTATAGGATGACTAAGCTATAACTTTCTTCCAAGTTCCAACCACAACTAAAATTATATTTTAGTCCAAAAAAGAAGTGAAACCCAAATGAAAAAAAGGGGAAAAACCTTAGCAGTGTCAGTCAAGAGCTCAGTGCCAGCAGGGTAAGAAGCATAGAATTGATCCCCTCGAGAATACCCAGCTCTAGTTCTGAAATACCCACAACAAGAATTAGGGAACAAAACTAAATAGCAAATCAATAACAGTAATGTGGTAAACTCACGTATTGGTTGTATAAGCGTAGGTTACAACGGAGGTGAAGAGATAGAATCCTGTGTAGGACACAATTCTTCGAAATTTTTGAATGTTCAGAATCTCTTTGGCTCCGTCGTACAGCCGCCGCATAGCTGGAACAAGAAACAAAAGCTACGCTCATCAGATTCATTAACAAAACAGCGAGTACGTAAACTTTGAAATCGGCATCGTCGTTTGATGCTCACCAGAACCCGATTTTGAAGAGCTTTTTTACTGAACCCAATTTTGAAGAGGGTTTGATGAGAGGAAATTTTTGTTATTTTCCCCGGAATGAAAGAGCAGGACAAATAAATGGAAATTGAAGAACATAAGATTATTTTGTGTGAAAATACATTTTGAGTTTTTTTTTTTCTGAATGAATCAGTGACACAATAGTTTTATTATTTGATTGTAAACCAGTTTCAACAGCGTCACAATCTCAAACTTGAAATTTAGAACGGAGTGTATCTTCAAAGTCCAAATTTTCAATTTCACTTAATTGAAGACACCAATTTCATTTTATTGAAACTATTTGATTGAAACTATGAATTTTGTGAGCTAGATTCAAGCCATTAATTTATATTAATTTAATCCGTTTTTGTTTTATATATATATTTTTTTACATCCACCGATTTTTTTTTTTATTATTTATCATTCATAAAGAATCCTCAATATTTTCCCCTATTTATCATTGTTCCAATAAAATAAACATGTGAAGTTTGTATTTGCATCAATTTGAATGATACATCTACAGTTTTTTTTCTTTAATTCTTTGTCTGAAAGTTGCCTTTGTCTGGCTACATCATTTGCTCTCTACAAACATTGTATAATGTTATCACCAACAATAAAAAAGAATCATATATTACTCCAATAGTATATGAAAATATATTTTTTTTTTTCAAACCTCTAGTTTCTGAGTTTAAGATATATATTTTACTTTTCAATGGTAAGAATGATTTCAAAATGAGTCTTTTTTCATCGTTGAATTCAAAAAAGAAAATTACTTTTCAATGGAAACTTTTTTTTTTCTCACATTTTAATCAACTTTTAAAACCGTTAAAAACAGTTCCAACCACAGTAATATTTACTTAGACAATTTCCATCAGAATAATTTAATTTCACATCACTAGAAAGATTGATCGATCTTGTAAAACATGGTTACACAGATGCAATATGATAGACTACATTATCTGATATTGTAAATAATACTTCCTAAGTTCCTAGACATAATTTGACACAGTCCCAAGATGTTAAAATAACAGAAAATAACTATAAAATCAGTGAAACCTAATCCCCCAAGAGACAAAGTGGCTGCCTCATGCTAAGCTCCATCTTGAGGGCAGGAAACTGCTCCAAATCATGGGAAAGGCTTAAGATTTTCTGCATGTCACAATAAATCATTCTCTGTGTTAATAGCTTTGAACCAATGTGTAAAGCAACAAGATATCTAACATTAAAAGAACTAGCCAAACACTTTTTCAAGTTTGGTCCTTAACTTTTAAGATTGTGTCTATTCATTGTATTCTAAAGAGTTTTGTTGAAAAGATGTCCTAATAGGTTTTTCTATTGAACCTTTAATTGTTTGCCTAATCCTAATGTATATATGTTTTGAGTTCAACAACAGTGAATGGTGGAGGATTCGAACTCATGACCACTTAGTCATGGACATTTATGTTGGTTGAGCTATTGATAATTGTGTGCCTAATAGCCTAATAGCCTAATAGATTCCTATTGTTAACTCCCACCAATTTAATGCCAAAGTGGCATACAAATCATACTATGAAAAGATTATGTGGCAAGCTAATTTTGGGCAAACTTATGGTGCTAAGTATGGGATTAATTAAGTTTACTACGAAAACTTTTTTTTTTGAAATAAGGTAACCACGTCCATCCCTAGGCCAGGCACCGGAGACATCGAAGAAGTAATGTCACATGTGAGTATCGAACCTGAGACTTTGAGGAGAGCATACCCTCAAAACCCAAGTCTTCAACCACTGCGCCACCCCACAAAAATTAGATGTGAAAGTAGAGTATTGACATGCCACGACAAAGACCTATTAAACACAAAATTTAGATTTCAAAAGCTTATTAGATACTTTTGAAATATAGAAACTACATAAGGGCCAAACTTAAAAATTAAACCAAATTTTTACTTCTAATATTGTAGATAATTAGGAGCTAGAAAATAAATTTATAATCGTGCACAATACTTACCAAAGCAGCACGATGCGCTTCTTCCAAAATATTGCCATCTACTGCCAATCTTGCAATTGGAAACTCTGGAATATGGCCTGACTGTTTCTTACCAAGCAAATCACCGGGTCCACGTAAAAGAAGATCGACTTCTGCCAAGTGAAAACCATCCGACGAATTCTCCAACACCTTCAAGCGACCAAGGCTGCTCGGAGTGGAAGCCACCAAAATGCATCTAGACTCCTTTGTTCCACGTCCGACTCGTCCTCTTAGTTGATGGAGCTGAGCAATTCCAAATCTCTCAGCATTCATAATAACCATCATCGACGCATCAGAAACGTCGACTCCAATCTCGATCACTTGCGTAGAAAGTAGTATCTTTGTATCTCCATTCCGAAATCTCCGTAAAGCTTCCTCTTTCTCATCACTCTTCATTTTTCCGTGCAACAACCCGCAGTCATAGTCCTGAAATCTGTTAGAAATTGATTGAAGACTTTCCGAAGCAGCACGAAGCTGAGGCAGCTGATCAGATTGCTCAATCACTGGATACACGAGATACACCTTTCCTCCCATTTGTAACTCATCCAGCATCATCTATCATCATATAAACCATTTTTATGAAACAGCAAGAAGAAAATCGAACTATGATCATTCTCTCATCCATATTTAAACGGCTGCTAAAGTAGCAATCAAAGGGCTTTGCTTGGAAAGAAACTAGATTATAGTTAAAGACAATTAGGATGTCATTTGGAAATTATAAAGATTCAAGCTTTTCGTCTGTTAGCATAATTCAAATCATTTTAAGGATGTTTTCAAAAAAAAAAAAAAATCATTTTAAGGATATTCAATCATCCAGATAAAATCTTTTAGTTGGTGCTCCTTATAAGGATTAAAGCTTTTCGTTTGTTCCAATTATCCAAATCATTTTAAGCGTTTCGTTGGGGGATTTCTTGTAGTGTATTGGGTAATTTTTCCTTTACTCTTTTGTTTTCTTCTGCTCGCAAACAGAGACGGAGTTCGGATGTCCACCCAACAGTAAGCCTAGATAAGAAAAGGGCAGTTTCAGTAATTAACGAAATCTTGGAATCTCGCAAATTAATTCCAAAAATAGACGATTTCAGCCAATTAGCGTTCAGACCTGAACACTTTTCATAGGTTTGTTATTTTCTTTAGTAGTTTCTCTTTCTCTAATATTAAAAAAATTCTTGTTTCCTGCAAAAAGACTGGAAAGCTTAAAAAAAATGCACTGGACTCTAGGATATTTATTACCCACCCTCTCCCACAAAGAAAATAAATAAATGAAAGCCCCACTCATCAAGAAATTATATATATATATATATATATAATGGCGTCAAAATATAAAGTTATTGGTTTATTTTATTATTAAAAATACTTCCATATACCTTAAATAATTCAATTCTCTGCATAATATGAGATAAAAAAAAGGTATCAACAAATTCAAAATTTATGAAAATTTTATAGGTTGAAGTATATAGGACCTAGTATTTTAAGAAATGCAATCGTCTGAAATGTAATGACAAGACTATACCTCATAAACCTTCTCAAAGCCTTCATCATCTCCCACAATAGAATATGTTTTGACGGGTACTCGTCCAGGAGGCAAATCAGTTATCTGTAGTAAAAAGAACCAAAGAATTAACTGATCATGACAAACAGTTATTTGTTGTTATATTGTCAAAAAAAAAAAAAAACAATCAATGGATCACTTCCGTTAATATTTAAAGGAACAACCAATATACAACCGGGGAATATAAAAAAATACAAAACAATGGATCATTCTTTCTGGTCAGGTTGTAGTCCATCCATCTCAGAAAACAGATTTCAAGTCTGCACACTGTCCCCAAAAGAGAAATATTTTTTTCCTTAGCTAACTTCATCTTGAGGAGTTATTGTTAAATCATATTAAATCACCAATCGAAAGCTTATTATAACTTCTTTTTTGGGTGATATGAATAGTTTCTATACCTTTTGCATACAGCCTTTTCATTTAAAAATTCAATTACTATTCATGGATACCTTGCTAGAAAATTCTAGTTTCGACGAACCAGTAGAATAAAAAAAAGTGCATTCTCCTCAAATCCAGAAAATATTAGAATCGTTTACATTGAGTGAGAAAGAAATACTAGTGTTCCATGTAAGTCGTGGGAATAAAATCAGGTTTTAGTAGAAATTAAGGGAGAAGAAAAATAGCACGAAAATTTATCTATTTATCTACTAATTGAAAGTAGGGGTTTAAAATTACTTGAAGCAATAGCGCATTCTTTATATAGTTGTAAATTGGCCTGTGGTTACATGGAAATATATTTTTCATGTGAAGTTTGTACTTCAATAGTGGTTGTATATAAATTAGGAGAAAAGTATGAACATACATGAGTAAGCGACATGTCCCCATACAATGCAAGAGCAAGTGTCCTTGGAATGGGAGTGGCCGACATGGCAAGAACATGAGGGGCCATAGAGTAATCTCCACTTGAGGTTCCATCAGAGTTCTCGGTTGCAATTTTCGAACTTAAGGAGTTGTTGAATAACTACAGTCAAGAGTACAATGTACCATGAGTTTTAGGTTGCCATTATTAAGATTAGAAGTAGGAAGAAAAATCATTGCAGCAGACAGTATGAAACATTAGAAACTTCTATCAAAGTCAAAGTACTGTGATAAACTGTTTCCTTGTAATTGATGAAAAAGTTATTTTGTAAGTAATGAAAGATTAGAAGAAAGGAAGGGGGATCAAATATGTCAATCCTAACCAACTCAAGGAAGTTACAACAGCCCTCCCTAATAGGCAAGAAGCATAAAAGTGAGAGTAACTAAAAGAAAATGAGCGAGATCCGGTTGGAGGGACTAAATTAAACTAAGATCTCTCACTTCCCTAAAATAAATATAGAATTTAGCTGTCTTTGTAGAGATGACCCACAATTGGAACAGTCTTCAACACACCTGGAAGTCGAGATATTGTATACAAATTGAAGCAATCAAATTAGTTTTTCTTAAAACAAACTTATCTGTAACAAGGGAACTCAAAGAGAAGGAAAGGAATTTAAATAAACAAAGGAGAAAACAAATGTAACAAAAGGGAACTGTAAACTACAGGGACCAAGTCTACCTTGGAAGATTTCAATCAAAAGTGTGACTCCTTGAATATCAAATAGTAATCTTATCCTATTTACAGGAAAAGATACTATTTAATCTCCAACCATAAAGGTGAAGATAAATAAAATACCTTCTTCAAAAAAAAAAAAGATAAATAAAGTACCAAGAACTTCCTTGAAATTGAAATTGACTAATGAACACTATCATTGCAATGAAAAGAAAAAATTAAACGATATGTTTGATTTTTTCGATAATATGCAGCACTATGTTTCTAGAGATTAAGCCACCACCTTGCTGCTGAACTTTCCTCTCTGAACTACACCAAAACGATGCTGTTCATCCACAACTGCAATGCGTAAAGCAGAGAACTCCACTTTCTCTGATATTAGACTGTGAGTTCCAATAACTAAAGAAGTCTCTCCAGTTTGGAGGCTCTGAAATGAAATTTTTTATTTCAGGAGTGTAGCAAGAGAAAAAAAAAGTTAATTAACTATTAGATGATAATGCAGACCTGACGTATCATCCGTGATTGTTTCGATGGGGTAGAACCTGTTAATAAAGCAACTGAAGGTTTATTCTCGATCTCTTCCATGGTCTCTAACAAACCAAGCAAACGCTCATAATGCTGAATAGCAAGCAACTCAGTTGGAACCATGAAAGCTGCCTACAGATTATTACAAACAAGGAATCTCAGTTTCATAGCATTTTAAAAATTAGAACATTGTGTTAAGTATAAAGAGAAAGTTATATTTTTGTATATTTTACTATGAAAAGAAATAGGAAATAGAAGAAAGAACCGTTTACAGAAAAAGGAAATAATCGTCCAGTACATATTATGTAAATGCAATAAATACTTATTAACTAAAAAGTAAATGACCAAACCAACACATTACATGCAGTGGAATTCTTAATGATAAAGATTGACCAACCTAAAATCAGAAAAGTCTGTTATCAAATTATAAATTAACTAGTATTTGTTCACAGCAGGAAACAATCTAGCAAAAGGTCTCAAATATTGAGAAGGTAACCTGGTAGCCAGTGCCTATAACTTCCATACATGCCAGAAAAGCAACCACTGTCTTCCCACATCCTACGTCACCCTGGAAAGGACCAAAATATGCATCAAATGTACATTACTTATTTGATGGTGTCCTCGTAACTCATTAAAATCCTTGAAAAGTAAACTTTATAGACACGTGTGCTTTCATATAAGCACACCGAGTACATGAACAAATACCTATAAAATACAAACAATATAGATGGTCAACATAAAAATTCTAGAATCAAATGATGAACAATTATTGGCACCATGTAAGTTCCCTCTCTTCTCTCTCCTCCCCTCCAACCCAAACTATCAGTTGCCGCCAGTCTCTCTTATACAATACAACCCATTCATCTCTTTTCTTCCATCCTAACTCGCCGGTCGTTCTACCACAACTCTGCTTTGAATATGACAGTTTAACCAGGAAGAAGAAAGAGAGAAAAACCTGCAAGAGCCTATTCATAGGAATTGGTCGCTTCAAATCCCATATAATTTCTGCAACAGCTTTCATCTGACTCTCTGTAAGGGAATATGGAAGAGCTTCAAGAAACTTTTGGGCGAGACAAGACCATTCCTTCATATATGCAGCATTCAAATGAGGTTGACGATACTTGTCCAGCAAACCATCTTTCTCTATTGTGGTACCGAGACCTTCAAGCATTTGGAACAAGCGTGCCAACTGTTAAACCATGATACGTAGTCAACAATGAAGTCCACAAGTGAACAAGAAATTTGATCAAATTGTAAGCAAACATCACCATTGAACTTATCTAATTGTTGACAATATGTTTTCCTTTTTTGTCTCGACTAAAACAGTAGCAAACCCCTACAAGGATAAGCAATTTTATTATTTTAATTTTTAACAATTTTGATTATTAATAACTTCAATAATATGATACAATCCCGAGACCTTTGATTGTGTATTCGAGGCGGGGCCGGAAGTGAGAAAAGACTTTAATTAGTATTCTATTATTATTTAGTATTTTATTATTATTTAATTAGTCCTTATTTGTACTTGCCATAAATGGAATTGTCATTTATGGAAAGAAGTCTTTTATGGAATAGGAGTCTTTTACCTTAAATAGGATATCTCTAGGAGTCCTATAAATAGGAGTTATTTGGTCATTGTTAAGGCATCAGAAATCAAATGTCATTGTTAGTTTGTAACCTTTTGGCTCTACGGGAGATTCTCTCTAGAGCTTTATTATAAAGTTGGTAGATTCTACCATAACACCCATAAGTGTTAGCAATATTGATTCTTTAGTTAAACTTCTTGATGAAGATAGATCTTTAAACCTCGAGGAGTTCATTTTTCCCTCTGATTTAGTTGACCTAACTTAACTATTTCTCCCCCTTTGTTTCATTCCTTGGACCAACAGTGTACTCTGTCACTTAGAAGCTCCAAACAAACTAGCAAACAATGTTAAGGAATGTTGAGACTTTTTTGGTTTGAGCTGGTTGTCACTTTGGAAGGATTATTTTGAAGCTCAGTCGTTTGGCAGTTTTTCAGTTTGGCTTTCAATTAATTGTTTCTCTCTGTTGTCTTTATTTTTTAAACAAGGGTAACCACGCCCGTCCCTAGGCCAGGCACCGGAGACATCGAAGGAGTATTGTCATAGGGAAGACTCGAACTGGGAACCTTGAGGGGAGCATACCCTCAAAGTCCAAGTCATCAACCACTGCGCGCACCCCTAGGGGACTTCCCTCGGTTGTCTTGATCTTGTTGTTTTAAGATTATGATTTGTTTTTAAAGTTTGAAGATTGTGGCTTGTCTTTGAAGATTAATGCTTTGCTAGGTTTTTTTTTTTTTGATATTCGTGACTCTCTGGGTTGGACCAGCTTGCACACCCCTAAACTATGTTTTATTTCTCTTAGCCATGTGGCCTCACAATCTTTCTTTTTGTATCAAGCGTGGCGGTTGTTTGTGTTTGGTCTTTTAGCCTTGCATTGGTTTTTGCTCTTTATTATATTTTTTTGTTATGGTTTCCTCTTTTAGAGGTTTGTCTTGTTCTTCCTCCCTCGATAGTTGTATTTGAAGCCATTGCTTCATTTGCTTAATAAAAAGTTCGTTTCTTGTGAAAAAAAATGTACCCATAACATAGTCATAACTTTCGTTTAACTCTTCCACTATAGCACACACAGATAAAGGAAAAATAATGTTGAGTAGATTTGAAGATTTAACTTTACCTGCAGGTAAAAGAACTCATCAAATATAAAACGTTTGCGGGCCAAATCTGCTTCCTCTATACTCTTTGGCTGATGAATCCCATTATATGCCTGTTTTATAAGATTCTCCAAGTCAAAAATCAAAATGAGGGGGAAACCCATTAAAAGATAAATAAATAGAGTTAAGAATGATAGTGTTCTTTTACATCACATATATGGCTGTGCTAAATGAAATATTGAGTATTTTCACCCAAACCTCCCCCATTTTTATCTAGACTAAATGCAAAAAGTCACTTACATCGTGAAGACGTAAGAGCCCAAATCCCTGAGTGATATCTTCTGGAATGGGATCTACGTTGATAGGCAATGCTTCAATGCCTCTAAATTTGGGGATAGAAAAGAAAGTTAAAATCAATTAATCAATAGAAAAATCTTCGATAATAGTAGTTCAACGACATCAATATATACTCAATGATTAAAAGGTCACGGATTCAAATCCACTCATCCCCACTTATTGTAGAACTCATTTATAAAAAAGAAATCTTCATGCGTGCTGATTCGAAGCGAGATAACCAAAGTAAGCTGGAATCCTGGAATATCCGCTGGTTCCTTTCCCACCAAAGCTCATAATAGAGAGGGAGATATTAGATATCCTCATATCCCACCAAGCAAAAGGATAAGAAAAATGAAAGAGCTATTTACCTGACATTGATGGAAAACATAACAGGGTACAAGATGGAAAAAAATAAAGAACAAACCTGGCAATAATATCTCTAAGAAATGTTGCTTTTAATCCTCTTTTTGAAGGGTATATAGGATATGGCCTCTCTTTTGCGTAAAATGACACATCCGTTTTGTCTTGAAGAACGTCAATGTTATATTCTCTCATCTCATAGTGGCCTTCAGAAAGCATAGTCTTTACCTAAGTGGAAAAGAAGATGTCAAGTCTTCAAAGTGCTAAATAAAGTAAAAAATAAAGTTCATATCAACAGTTTGCAGTAACATCATCTACAAACGGTGAAAATTGGGGATGCCCTTCAGCGATGGCTTTCAACAGACTTCTAGAAGTGTGTTGCCCTACAAACGAGGTCCACTTGAGAGAAGATGACCCTTACTCAATATTAAAGACCTTAAGCCCCAAGGAAGGGGTTCCGATGAAAATGCCTCGGTCCCTTTGCAAAAATGCCATGCTGCAGTCTTTCAAGTTCCCAAATACCTACACCACCAGTATCAACCGCCTTAGTAACCTCCTCCCACTTAACAATGCTCTTACCCTTTTCAACTCCCTTCCACAAGACATTTGCATAAGTTTCTCCAAACACTTACCAACTGAAACGGGATCCTAAAATGGGATAAGAAATAGATAGAAATCAAACTCAATATAGATTGGATAAGGGTCAATCTACCCTTTCCTAGAAGAAACTTTGATTCCAAGAAGAAACATCTTCCTGACTTCACCCACAACTGGATCCCCAAAATTGAATGGACCAAAGCCCTAAAGGAAGCTGGATATAAGAGGACGAAAGTGATCCGAGCTCACAACCCACCAAGGCAGCCCATCTGCTCAACTGGTCTGAATCACAGCTGGAGGTTGCCTCAATTGATCATCATCCCAAAAATGAACTCAAATGAAGCTAAGAAATTATTCGAAATAACAAACAACCTCTCATCCCCATCCCCAAAACAAAAGAGAAGGGTGTCATCAATGAACTGAAGATGAGATAAAGGACGATTCTCCTTACCAACCTAGAAACCCTCAACCACTCTGCTCTTAAACAAACTCACTTGCTTAGAAACCTTTTATAAGGAGTCAATTTTCGTTTTTTCGATAAGAATAATATAAGAGGCATGCTGTCGGAAAAAAAAAAATTTAAGCCACCTTCTTAGAATCATCTCTCAATGCTTTTGTGATCTATGATATAATTTTCCTTTGTAAATAGATATAATTAAATTTACTTCAACCCATCCGCTTAAGCTTTTCAACCCATCCGCTTAAGCTTTTGGGTTGATTGGTGATTTAACATAATTTAACATGGTATCAGAGTAGGAGATTTTGTGTTCAAGTCTCTACGGAGTCGTTTTCATCCCCAATTAATATTGATTTTCACTTGATGGATATTCTCAAATTTCCAAGCCCATAAGTAAGGGGGAGTGTTGGTTGATATAGTTAAATCTACTCCAATCCATCAGCTTAAGCTTTTGTGTTGATTGGTGATTTAACATAATTCAACAATTTTGAATAGCCGAAGGAGGAGGAATAGCAAATCCAGCCCTCCACAAAAATAACGTTGCCAAAAAATGAGGTACATATCACCTTTTATATACGATTTACGCTTGACCATAAACTTATACATTGTTGGTTATTTAAATCATTAGAAATGAATGTACTGCTTTGCAGCACGACCACTAACAAGAGAGGATTGGTTCATAGAATTAGAAACTGAGAGCTACAATAATGATTAGAAAGGGGCATTAGAATGTGAAAAATGTATGTTTCCAATTATTTTCTGATAGATGATCCATGCAATGGAATGGTACATACTTGAACCATAATAAAAAAAACCAACAATAGAGTATACATTAGAGATTCTAGGAACTTACCTTACCACTTACACAAACAATCTCTCCCTCTTTATGGTTCTCTCCAATACTTCTTAGAAAAGGCTGGAAAGCAAACCGAGTACCACGAAAGAATTTCTTCAAGTGCAAATGAATTATCTTCTTACCACCCGAATTATCATCAGCCATACAACCAGAATTGGATTCTTTTTCTGCAATTTCACAGGCTACAACCACCTCAAGAAATGAAAAGGAGTAACTAGCTCTGACTCCCCTGCAGGAAATATACATTTAATGAATCCCCCTTTCTAAACTGGATAATGCCAACCAAAAGTAAGAAAGCATATCATTTTACATCTAAGCAAGAAATTAAATGCATTGTTTGAACAAAAAGAAAGGGAAAAAAATAAAAGAAAAAGGTTTGAAGAGAAAGAGAATGCCACCTTGAAGACAAGACTTTCCCTATAAAGATCAAGTATTGTCCATCATCAATGTTAACCTGTGGATTCCGTAAATTGGCATAGGTCCGAGGAAAATGATGTAGTAATTTCCCTAACTACATAGGAAACAGAAAAAATTAGTCGAACACAACTTACAGAATTATATACATATGTATTTGCTTGTTCTTCAAATAGGAATAAAGAATAATAACAACAAAAACCCACTGTATGGAAGCCGCTATTGTCAAGCTGGCATTGGTGCCTCTTACTTAGTCCAGGTATACAATCAACGGACTGGTCAAGAATCGACCTGCCAGATACAGCATTATTTTGTGGTTTTAACTGCTTTTCTGAATCTTCGACGGCTGGATTACTAGATATTGTTTCAGTCTCAATATTCATAGGCAGAAGAGATGGATGAGCATTATAAGTATATTCTTCGCTTACTGAAGAATTTCCTACACTTGGAAGGACAGAGTACTGAGAAGACACAGTTCCATCTAGACTATCTTGTACCCACTTTTCACAAGTTGAATTCAGAAGAAAGTTTTCACCATTTTTAGCTGCTAAAAAGCTCGTAATATCTGTATAACGTGCAGAGCCATCAAATAATTCGACTGGAGGAGAACTTCCCAAAATTATGGACGGAAATTTTTTACATGCTACAGAAACATTAAAATCTTTGTCTAGATCTGATGGAATTGAACTGGACTGACTGATGTATAGTCCATTCTCAATATAATCGTCATGAGCCATCACAACTGATATCTAAAAACAAGCAAAATATAAATATATCAAAGAACAATTAGATATCATTATCAACTCATTATTATATATGATGTACAGTTGAAGAAACAAAATTGCATAAAACTTGAGAGTCTGAACAAGAAACAAGACATTTCATTAATAGATGAAAATAAGGTATTTCTCAAGGATACAAGCTCCACTAGGGAGCAAAAGAAAGCAGCTAAAAACACGAAAGAGAGATTGTTGCATGCAGGCTTGCAGCCACTGTGTCCCTCTTTCAATTAATGTCTTGGTGATATCATTTTCCAATATTTTTTACAACAACAATCGTGATAGTGGATTCAAACTCATGACCTCTTGGTCATGAACACACTTTATGTCAATTGATCAAAGCTCTTGTTGACTGGTATCAATTTCCAATTAATATTTTTATTTTTTTTGGTTGAAGAAGAAACATTTGTCACTTAATGTCTAGGTAATTTATAAATATCTCCCCTTATGTAAGCTAATTTGTATTTAAATATTAAACAACTTTGTTGTTATTTTCTCATATTTAAAATTAAGCACTAATTAGATCATATTTATTTGGTCATCCTTTTCGACTCGTGCAATGCCTTTTTGTCGCCTACTCACGTGATTAGGAGACTAAGCGCCTAGCACTTAGAAAACATTGGTTCTCTTTAGTTTTCCTTTTTTGGTACCACTGATATTTAATTAGTTTGTACAGAGCATTTATTTTCAAAAAGTATAGCTGTAAGGCCAAATAAGTCAATTCCATTCTACAAAAGCTCATAATGATGTACTGGAATGCAAAAAATCTGCGGCCAAACAACCTTCCAAAGAGGAAAATATAATGTTCAACCAACCAGCTAGTTCTATAAAGCAACAATGATAGCAAACTGCCAACTGGAAATATAACAAAAGAATAACTTCAGCTTCATACAGAGAAAATATTATAAACAACGGCCTACCTTATCAAGCAACTTGGCTCGACTGGAGACTCTTCCAGTGCCATAATTACCTGCAAACTTGTGCTTTGTTCTTATACACAATTTTGGTAGCATGGAGAGAACATAATGGAACCTGAGACAGAAGAGGTGAAGCGCTAATCTACTAGTCTGAATTTGGTATTTCACCATAATTTCAAGCAGTTCATAATGAGATATCAATAATACCTCATGCTTTCACCCACAGCATTTCGATATCCTTTCTCAACATGCAAAGCTACACTTTTCAATTGATGCCCACTAAAGCACTAGAAAGGAAAACCAAATCATGTATATACCTCTACCTTTATGTGTCCAAATCAATAATAACAAAATATAAGAAAAGGGAAATAGAGTGAATTTCACAACAACAAAAAAAATCATGAAACTTCTGATAATCAAATAATTACTTCAAAATGAAATCTTTGAAGTACACATAGGGAGTTCCAGTTAACAATGGATAGAATGATAAATAAAGTTCTAGAGATAAAAACATAAGAATCTAACTGGGGTAGCAGGAAGGAGAAGAATGATTTATTTTATTTTATTTTATTGCGAGAGGGGGAAGGTATAGGAAACAATGTCGATATAAACAGGAAGAAACCCGTCCAAGACAATTACAAAAAGATTCTCCAGCTAGACATAAGAGAATTTTAACCATAGTTACAAAAGGGAGGAACCCTTTTACACCAAAATATAGCCAAAATAGAATAGCATCAGACATGGCTTCTATGTTTCTTTTCTTTTCTTGGAAGATTCTAGCACTTCGCTCGTTCCAAGTAACTCAAATAAAAGCTTATTGATTTGCAGCCAAGGGCTCAAATAAAAGCTCATTCCAAGAACTTTCTTGTCACCCTTGAAAGAATGATCCTTGAGCACTAAATTCAGCAAATCCTGTGTGTGGAAGAGTCAGAAACCAATTGAAAGCTTTACAAAAAATCATCCAAATTGTTGAAACAAAAAGGATGTTTTTGTGGAATCATTTTCTGCTCTGCATAGACAACTCCAATTTGGGGAAAGGGCTACCAAGAGGCTTTTCTGTTGAACTTGATCATTTGTGTTAACCGTTAATGCAAGAATGACTACTGACTAGCTCCCAAATTCGAAGTTTTCTTCTTTTTTTTTTTATAGGAAACAGAAACATTTTCATTGATAAGATGAAAGTGCTTCAAAGTTTAGGCCAAGTTGTGAACCATTTTTTTTGAAACAGGAAACCAATCTTTCATTGAGAAAATGAAGAGGAAAAGATGCAAGAAACAATGTTCAAAGCAAAACAACAAAAAATAACAAAACAAAGAACAATTCAAAGCAATACAGCAGCTAAAAATACTGGAAGAACACTACAAACAAGCGATAAACTAGATAAAAGCTTCCAAATTAGAGAAAATCTGCTGAGAGGCGTAACCGCCAAATGCTACGAAGCCCATAATGAAACCTTTATTCAAGCCAAATAACTTCAAGAAAACCAAGATAGATAAAACTCTTGGGATATTCGCTCATTTCTTTCTCAATAATTCTTGTGGAGCCAATGGATCCAATTTAGCCTTTTGATGTAAAGTATCAATCTCAACAAGCAGAGAATTTTCCAATAGAGTTTGTTCTGCTTTCTTATTCTAGATACCATGCCTTTAGAGCCTCTTTAAGATTTCTTAATATGGAAATAATCACAAAACGAGCCCATCCACTAACTAAATCATTATCAAATCTTGAAATAATCAGATCTCTACCAGAAGGATTGGGCAACCATGAATTGTGAAACCTGAAGGGGGAGGACCCCATTTAAAGGAACTAGCCTCTAGCAACAAGGGAAAATGATCTGGAGCTGATCTGGACTGCCTTGAACTCTGGAATTGTTGAACGCTTCATCCCAATCTTAGGAAGCTAGAAATATATGAATTATGATCTTATAGTGCCATCACCATGCTTTGACCATGTAAACAAACCATTTGAAAGGGGAATATCTTTAAGGCGTAGATCATCAATCATAGAACTAAATTACCGCATGCTTCTTGACACTCTTCTACATGGTTGCCTCTCCCAAACCCACCTTGTTACATTAAAATCTCCTCCAATGCACCATGGACCATGGTGATGAATTTGAGACAGCAAGCGACCTAATCTTCTCCCTAAAAACTAAAAATAAAAAAGATTGAGGGTCATACTCATGAATTCTGGATGAGCGAGATAGTTTCACCGCAAGATCATTGTATCTCAATCTGGCGAGAGTTGGACTTATAAGTATGACCCTCAATCTTTCCTTTGCTTCTAAAGAAGCTTCTTTTCTGACCGTTGAGATCAACACGCAAACTCTTGGGTGGTGGATTTCGGCATAAACCTGAAGTATGAAGAAAATGGAGAGTGGGGTGAAGAAGTGGGAGAATTCGCTGATCGGTTGAATGTTATCATCTCTCAATTCTCTCCCACAAACCAGTCAGATTGAGGGTCATACTCATGGATTAGGTCATTGATATTGTTGACAAAAGAAGTAGGTAAATAGAAGAGACTGCCTTCATGTTGTGATTTCATCTAATCTATGAAATGAATCTTTTTCACTTAAGAAGAAATCAGACAAAATAGAAAACGTTCCCTAGCCAAAGGAGTAAAAGCATTTAATCAAGCAATTTCGATCTCGTATACAAGATCCTGGAAAAAAAACATCACCTTAATAAACCCATATTTAAAGAATCATCTATCAACTTTTGCAGCAACATATTAGATTTCTTCATCACATGTACAATTTTCCGTATGAGTATAAACACAACCATACCAGGCCACATGAATGAGCGATGGAGATGACCAATGCCATGCCCGACACGAGAACGGAGAACGCTATGCATGCCTGAATAGCAAATGCATCAGGCCGACATGAAAAGCTTACCAAACAGATTCAAAAGAACAAATAATGCTGATAAATTTGTAAACTGAACAAAAATAAATGCAATAATTGATTTCATCCCACTTCAAACCTCAGCCGGTAGCGTAATAGAGTTCAATCTCCCAAAAGAAACAAGAACGCAACGGAGTTTACATCAAGAACTCAAGAATCAACAACAGAGATTACAAACAAAACTAGTTTGCAAAATTGGAAGATTTGGTCCTAAACTGAACCGCCAATTCAAGAACGAGAAATGAAACTTGCCAGTGGGGGATGAAATTCTGACCTTAACGAAGAATCATGAGCTCGAATTCACAGAAATGGACTGCGAACTGTGTACGTGCGTCCCGAACAGCTTCTTTGCTTGCTTTCGTCGAGAATGGTAACAGAGCTTAGCAACGAGTTTCGAATGAGGATTTAGACGGAGGAATTACAAACTTGTCATCCATAAACTATGTCTAAACTAGTTTTTTTAAGTACTCAAACTAATTTCACATTTTAAACATTTAAAATAACTCTTTATTTTTAATTATTTATTTAAAATTATTTATCATTTATAATTATTATCTTTTTTAACCATTCAAAATAAGTATCCATTTTAAATTTACATTATGTTTGAATTTGTACTAACATTGTATTGGGCTTTATTAACTTTTATGATGATTATATGTTTGAGTTAGTACTAATAATTTTTACCTAAAACTAAAACTTGATTATATATTACAAGTCTTGGTTGAGGATAAAATTTTTAATTTCGATTAAAAATAATTAAATTTAGTTAGATAGTTATATGCATGGTCTAATACAAAAGTGATAGGTTTCCAACGAGTTAAGAGCGTATCTAATTGTAACAATGGCTAGATTATCGTCAAAACTTCATGTTTTGATAATAGTTTATCATATAATGTAGAAAAACTATATCACTCACTTACATATTTAAAGGATTTTGAGGCGAACTTGTTGGTTATATTTTACCCCTCGTTTAATTTAGTACAATACTTCGATCATAATCAAAAGTAGAGAATGATGAATATTAAATCAATGAAAGATCTTTCAAATTGCATTATGAAATTACTTCGGTAATTTTATTCCCATAATAATTTAAACGATTTACATTATTTTATATATTTTAAGTTACTCCCATAATTATTTAGAAGAAAAAGAAATAGTTTTTTTTTTTAATGATTGGGAAATATTGGAATTTCGTTCCTAATACGCAGATCACCACTAACTCATCTTTAAGTTGCAACACTGGAATACATATATCAGAAGAATGGGATAGAAACAAACTATATGCGCGCATAAACACATTTATTTAACTACATAACATAGTGATAAGACAATATACTTTCATGATATTCGTACGATCGATCACCCGCAAGCGATTATTATCCTGATGCTTTCTCGATTAATTGGCATTCATAAGATGTTCATCAATGTCCTTGGAAATGTCAATACCAAAGTCGAGCAAGGAATAATGTGAATCTGGAATGTTTTCATGAAGTTTCTCATATTCAATCGTCCAATGAATAACACTTCCCTTGCCTTTTGGAATAGCTTGAATGGTATATTTGAAAGTTTTGTAATCCTTTAAAAGGTCTCCATCTATCACTTTGAAAGTGATCAAATTATTTTCTCATCTACAGCTTCAATCACATCTCTTCCCACCTTAGCCTTTCCATCTACCATTGACATTTCATAAGTTAATACTATATATGCCAAGCTATATATATATGTATATATATATGTGTGTGTGTATATAGTGGTTTAAACTTAACAAGAACACACAACACAAAAGTAAATAAAAAAAAATTTGTTTGAAAAGTACCATTTTATTTTAAGTACAACAACATATTTGGAGATCGAAAATATTCAAACTTGCCATCTTTTGATCATAAAAAATATAAGTCAATTTTTGTTGAATTAAACCTGCTTTAACTTTGATTTTTTAGTTTTGGAAATTAATTACTCTCTAAGGGAGGGTAGAAAAGAGAAATGAAAAAGGCATGAAGTGAATGTTTGGTGAACAAGGAAGAAAAATGATAGTAAATTAATGAATATAGAAAATGAGTAACGATGAAAGGGAAGGAAAACGAAAATTTATGTGATCAACTCTTGTATATAAAATTTTAAAAATCAAATCATATTGTGGAACTAAAAAAAGGTAGTTTTTAATAAATTTTGAATTAGAATTTGAATGGATTACATTTTAGTTATGGAAAAACACTCGTTAGAACGATGTTTTCTTGCGAGAGACAATAATTATGGTAGAAAAATTGGAAAAAAAAACATGTTAAAAAATAATTAAAGACGCAATTGGTATGAGGGAGAGCATAAGTAATGAAAAATAAATGTCCGAAGGTACATCCCAACGGTTGAGGCTAACGACTTCTAGACATACTTGTTTGAGAGATCCCTGGTTCGAGGCCGGTGGAAAGGGGAGCTAAACTCCGATTTCTCGGTTTTCGAAAAGTAATGAAAAATAAATATACCGTGAAAGTAATTCCAATGGATGACAGAACCAACTTTGCCCCAATCGCCGTCGTGTAATTCACAACTTTGGACTTTGCCTCCAGAGACGTTGGAAACATGATGCAGTTTCTTGTTCAGCAATTCATGAAATTTTGAAGCTGGAGCTTTGATTTCTACATCACCTTCCAATTTCCCACACAGAGATGACATTTTCTTGCTTAATTTGGAATACAAATTTAAGAGATATTGTTTTTGTTCAGCCTACAAAGCTTTCACACTTATTTATAAATGGGGTTTACTGTCACACACATTTCAAAGAGATTTACCGATTGTGGTTCTCACGTTAATTTATAAATATTTAAGTAATTTTGTTGTGTATAGCAAATTTCAGTATCCATATTCTAATTATAACAAAATAACAAATATTTTTACTTATTGGAACTTATCAATTTTGTGGGTGTTTTTTTTAGAATAATTTTATGAGTGTCAATTTGAGAGGGTTGAATCAGTTTTTTATATTTTTTATATGAGCAATACTTAAGTAAGGGTGGGTAAGTATTTTGCCACATATTTTTACTTTTTTTTAAAAAAAAAAAAAAAAGTTTTGATGGATGGAAAGAAAAATATTAAAGTAATGAGAGAAATGTAAAAAAAAAATCCAAAATACTTGCACACTCCTACTTGAGTATTGCTTTTCCTATACAGTATAGGTTCAAATTCTCTCCTTCTAAGTACTATAATCTCAACAAAAATAAAAAAAATCTAAAATTTTGACAACCGTAAAAAAAATTGTTTGCCACTCATAAAAAATCAGTAATATCTGACTATATTTTCAAAAAAATTTAAAAAAAATTATGATTAATATGAAATATTTTTGGATAAAACTTTTATGGAGAGCATGAAAATCTATAATAATTTATTGTTTGGGTTGGATCTTTTTTTTTTTAATATTATTTTGGTCGATCAACTTTGATATGTGTTTTATTTTGGATACTAAATTTTTAATTGTAGATTAAGAAGTTTGTTTTATTTTAGTCTCTAAATTTTTAAAAGTTCAATTTTAATCTCTAAACTTTAAATTTTGTTTTAATTCGATCCTTAAACTTTAAGAGGACTAAAAATTGGCCTTTATAGGGAATTTTTTTTGTTTATTGTTTTTAAAATTACCTTCTTTCTCTATAAATTTTAGAAACATGTTTGGTCATAGAGTCAATATATAACGTGTAGATTTACACTAGTTGGCAGCTGCGAAGTTTATTTCAAACAAACTAAATAAACGGTGAAATAATTTATATATTGTGATATAATTTTAAGTATAATTGAGTAATGAATAATTTGTGCATAATTGTGTGTGTGTGTTTTTTTTTTTGAAAGAATTATCGTGTATCATTTTTAATCTCAAAGAATAATAAAGTAGGAGTCCACCTAATTGAGAGTTCATAATTAAAATGAGTGAGAAGTAAATTTTATTGAGAGTAAAATAATAGTCTTTTTTTTTTAATGAAAGATGACATAAAATCAACATATTAAAAAAAGGGGTTTGAGGTAAAAAAAATGAGAATGATTATAGTTAACGAGGAGAATGATTATCTCAAATGAATAAAATAATAATGTGGAAAATCATTACCTATGTTTGAGACGAAAAGAATAATTATGAAAAAAATATAATAATGAGTTTAAAATGAGTGAGAAGTAGTTAGAGGGAGAATAAAACAATTAAACTTTCTTTTGATTTACATTGTTTGGGAAATATAAACAAAGTATAATCTCACATTAATTAAATAAAGGATAAATAAAGAGTTTATAAGTGAGGATAATTATCAAATGAGACTTTTTGGATGAAACAAAAAACAAACCCATGATGGCTTATGACAAAACTGGATAATATCATATCAATATAGAAATCTGGGTAAGTTTGTCATCCCTTAATGAGCGTAATATATGTATCTTATCACAAAACATGAGTACATTTATTAGAAGAAAACAATAGGAACCATATTATAAATAAAAACATGGATTGTAACTTTAAAAAAATCAACAATATTTTAAAGTTTCATATTCAAGAAGACTGTAAAGGACAGAGAGGGGCGAAGCTGCTCGACCGATAAGGAGAGGCGCGAAGCAAGAGACTAATAGGGATTAGGATTAAGAGGCTCGATCGTAAGGATAGTAAGCTACTCAACCGTACCGTACATGATGCCACTAGAGCTATACTAGCTTTATTTACAATTCTCATAATTATATAATGATTAAAAAAAAAAAAATCTAGCCTAACAAGGAAAGAAGAAAATCTCTGTAGCTGCCTGATGTCTCAGAACGAACAGCATCATGCAGTGTTTTCTTATACTTCCTGTGATATTCAGTTTTTATATACTGCATATCAATCTCAGTTCTTGTTACAATTATCCTTATCAGAGTAGAATCCTCTGTTCCCAATCCTTTCATTGCCTTGTATAAAACCTACAATATTAAAAAGAAAAACTATTTCAATAACAATATTCAATGTTTTCAACTCTAAACTTGAAAAGAAAAGTTCTGTTTGTGTGTGATTTTAGCAAAAAATGATCTAATTATAGCTGATTACTGATTAGTGTCTGTTTGACATATCTTAGTGTTTATAACTCCAGTGATATGATGTATAACATAAGCAACCATAAGGTTTTGAATTCAAATCTTATACCCCAAATGTTGAATAAAAAAACAACATAATTTTAAAAGTTAAAATTCAGTCTTAATATCAAAATTGTCATTTTCAACATTTTTTTTAAAAAATTCAACCACACTTGAGGATGGGACGTTTTAATTGTAAAATCTCTTAATTACTAGGTATATAATGTCACTAAAGCTATGATCTCAATGTCTTTGATCTCTAAAACAATTAAAAGAATGTTAGAAGAAACGTAATTGATATTGTTCCTCAAGTAAGAAGATAGTTTTGAAATAGTCGACGTGGATATAAACTAACCGAGACACTTATAGATATAAAACTAATAACTAAAACTCAATACCTTTGCGAAGTACAGCCCAGGATTCTCAGCACACCTCACAATTGTTAGAAGACCAAATTCAAAATTCCCAGAAGTTTCACTCTTTATAGCCTGCGAAGAAGTAAAATTATATTTAAATTCTAGAAGCCAAAATATAGTTAAAGACAGAAATAGAAAAATGAAAAATATGAACCTTTTTCAAAGAGTTTTTATATAATTGTTTATAAGCAATGCTAACAGCAGCAAGATGAGCCCTACTTCTTTCACTAAAAATCTGAATAAATTTCGCCTCATCAGTTCCCCATCTCTTCTCTCCAGCTTTGTACAGAACTTCAGCATCTTTCTCTACAAATTCTCTGTCAATTTCTGGACCCTCGTATCGCGGTTTACTAACGTAAGCCAGTAGTAACTGCCAAATCAATCAATCAATAATAATAATAATAATGAAAAAACTGTTGTTCCCAAACATCAATTATAGTGTCAAACTCACACTTGTTAGTAATGATCAAATAAGGTTATAGGTTCAAATCTCCTCGCTGTTGAATTAGAAGAAAAAAACAGTTGAACAAGAATAATGAATTTTGAGATCTTTGTCCAAGTATATAATATACTTTCTGCACTTTCATATTTGTGTCTAATAAGTCTCTTAGCTTGAAAACTATCTAAATATACTTTTTTAGTACAATCATTTTTGAGGTGGAGGATTCGATTTTTTTATATATAACTCGGGAATTTGGAGTTTGGCTCTCGGAGGCACCATTGGCTCATCCGTCCATAAGTTGCAACATCGAGATACATCAAAGAAGTGGAGACACAATTGGGGGTGTCTACAAATTAATTGTCCCAAGCAAGTCTTGAATCTAGGACTTTGAAGGGAGCATACTCTTAGAGTCCAAGCATTCGATCGACTGTGCCATCCCTCAAGGACGAGGATTCAAAATTCTCGACTGAGGACGTATGATTTATGTTAGCTGAGTTATACTCGTGTTTGTATCTAACATGTCTTTAAACTTTCAAAATCACTTTTTCGAATTCAACATCATTTGTTGCAGAAGAATTCAAACTGATAGCTAATAGGTCATAAACACATACTTCATGCTGGTCGAGACTCGAGTTATGTTCTGTTGGCCAATAAATTTTGTATCTAATAGAAAATGAAACTTGGAATGTGTTGGATAAATTGATAACCTTTTTGTGGTCACCAGAAGCAGCTTCCTGAATATCATGTTCAAGGTAGGAATGAAAGATGGAGAGGTAAACTTGTTTAAAATGCTGAATTTGAGTTGAAGTACGAGAGCAGATTACTTCAGTCGCACGTTTAAGATGAACACTTTCTCCACACAATGCTTCCCTTACTATAACAGCATCTCTGGTTGCTGGATCGTACATCCATAGTAAAATTGCTTTCTGCAAAACCACACTACATAACATTATATATGATATATCTAAATTCAAACATTATAATTTCCAACTAAAATACCAAAATAACAGTCATGAATCAAGTTTCAGATATTTCAGCCATGTTTGAAAGGAATTTTGGAATGACCAAACGTAGTCTCGAGTTCATGAAGGATACATGAATGAACATTGACCAGTACATTCAAATGAGAGGGATCATGAGGATATGCAAGTCATGGTTAAAAAAGACTAAAAAATAATTGATAAGTTCTACCAATATCAATAATGTGCAACTTCAGTTTGGTGGCTCAATCATTAGAACTCTAAAGTTCAATGTGTTTGGTTTGGAACAATGTTATGTTGGTTAACTTTTTAAGTTTTTTTTTTTAGGAAGCATGTGAGTGAAGATAAACCATGCTAAAAACTCGTGTTGGTCTGTAGAGGATGACAATTTTTACCCTTAAAAGTAGTCTAAGACAAGTAGTAGCATGTGACCAGGATGCATGGGAACTGTCAAGACCGTTAGGTGCTGAATCCAAATTCCAAATCTTGCTCCGATTCATGTGTCTAGGGTTACACCAAAATCACATTTGACTTGCCAAACATCACTTGATAAATTTATTTAAAGCTTTTATTTATATATATATATATATATATCTGTGTGTGTCTGGGTCAGCTTACGCACACTTCGACTATTCTCACGAGATATACCGTCTGACCCTACAATATTTGGATATTAAGTAAATTCGTAGGAATTTATTTCTCGGTGCGTAACCATGATGGATTGAACCGATCATTTAAAGCACTTTTATTAACCATTAGCCAAAAAACATTAAGTTAATTTTTTTTAGAAGTGCTTAAGATAAAAGGTAAGACAGTCAACTAGAACAATAACTCAGCCGACATAAGTGTGTCTATGATCAAGAGATAAGGTCATGGGTTAGAATCCCTCCACCTCCAATTATTATTGAACTAAAAAAAGGTACCCAGAAATATCCAAAATCAAGTGATTGAAAATCCGAGTTATGAGTGACAGAAATATCCAAAATCAAGTGATTGAAAATCCGAGTTATGAGTGAGTGAGAACATTTTTAGTGAATTTGTTAAGTTTTGTAAGAAAACAAGTTTCTTCCGTATATATCGTACGATTTAGAGCAAATATTATCGAAGAATTCGAACATTTGCACACCTCGAGATTGCCACTTAGCTCAGATTTCAAGCGTTTGGTGAGCTCCTTAGAGTGCCTGACTTTGTATTCATGCTGAATGTGAGCACGTTGTGTTGCATTTCTATGTGCTAGAATATTGATAACTGCAGCAGTGTCACAACCAAAACCTATATATGGATGAAATTATTGCTTGAATACTCATTAAACAACGAAAATTAAATCTAAAAAAAAACAAAAAAAACAAATATTTTGTTTTCTTGTTTTCAACAAAAACTTAATACCATAGTATTATCAGTTACCAGAGTTGATTCCAAACTACAAAAACTTACCTAAATCGTATATAAAATGTTTGGTAATATAGTCGTATAAATCTGTTTTGGTTATAACATTTTTGTGTTGTTTTTCCTGTTTTCAGATTTTGAGAAACCTAAGTGTTTGATGACAACCTGGCCTAAAAACTTATCACTTTCATCTTATTAATTTTTTTGAAAATAAGGTAACCACGCCCGTTCCTAGGCCAAGCACCGGAGATATCGAAGGAATAATATCACAGGAAAGATTCGAACTCAAGACCATGAGGGGAGCATACCCTCAAAACCCAAGTCTTCAACCACTGCACCACCTCTTGGAGACCACTTTCATCTTATTAATAAAAATGATTTGTTTCTTATATATTAAAAAAAGTGTTTGATAACGGCTTCTTGTTTCTTATTTTTACACATGTTTGCAAAATTGTGTAGAAATTCAAGCAACCCAAAGATGCAATGGTTTTTCCACTCTGTCATCCTTTTTTTTCCCTCACTTTTACCCTTTCAGTTTCTACAAAATTTTCAAACTTTTCTAACATAATTTAATCCGATTCAAAGAAAATTTAGAATCAATTGACGTGTGAAGGTAACTCGGTTATCTTATAAATATCGTAAGAAATGTCTACCTTGACAATGTAAAATCCTCAATGTGGTGCCTTCTTTGGGTTGAAGCATTATGAATCGGATCTTAAATACTCATTTGGTTTTAATGAGCTCTGGTACATAACATGTGGTTCTATCTCAAAATCAATTGACAATTTGAGGAGTAGTCAATCTATTTTATAAATATTGAATCATATTATCTACTCACTTGTGAGTTTGAAAATTTGAGATAGTCCATCAGGTGAAAATCAATATTAATCGCGGATGAAATGACTAAATCTAAAATCTCTTGCCCTGCCATGTTGGATCATATAAAGATCAACCCATCAACCCAAAAACTTAAGCCAACAAGTTGCAATAAATTTAATAATATCAGCAAACTCACCTAAATCCTCAAGATAATATCATCTCAAATTAGAACCAAAAGCATAACAATAGTACCAATTTTCTCATGTGCAGAGAAAAGAAAAATAACATTTAAAAGAATAAATCAGAATTTCGTTTGCATTTGCAGATCCAAATCGTTACTATACGATTAATTTTTTTTTTTTAAATTCAAAGATCATAAATCATAAAATGAAACAAAAGCATGGATATTTTGAAGCTACAAAGAATTAATTAATTGGAGAGAAATATAGAAAAAAAAAAAAAAACTGACCTTTGAAGGCACGATGAAGTTGGACAGCATCTTCCTGTGGAGAAGTTGGCACAGGTGGTATAATCAAGGATGACATTTTTTTTTTAAAACAATTTTTTTTTTTTTTTTTTTCTAGAGTTTTTCTCTCTTTTGTTTCTGGGAAAGAAAATGAGAGAAAATTTGAAACCAATGAGAAGTTAAATATGCTCCGTGATGCCTTAATATTAGGAGTCATTTTCATTTCTACTTTTAGTATTTTTAGATTCTCTTAATTTTTTTCCTTGATGTTTTAAATGTTAGAATTGAATGGATGATGGATAAAATTCAAATTTTCCAACCTCACACTTTTTAGTCTTGAATTATGTTCAATTATGTTCAGATTTGCCCTTTTTTTCCAATCATAACCATTCATTAAAAATAAAATAAAATATATGTAGACACATTTCCAACTGACAGGGAGCAAATAAAAGAGATCACAAAACCCTTTCATTAACAGTACCAAAATCTACTAAAACCGAGAGAACCACATATAAAAAAATTCTAAAATGATACCAAATGGGTCGGTGGTGCGATTGATTATCTAGTTTGGTGTTAATCCATTTCCATTCCACAGTCACAAGTTTGATTCCTGAAATATTTGTGATCTCCCTTTCCCCAACTTGTATTAAAAAAAATCTAAAATGATCAATAGCAGCAACTCAAAACAGAACATAAGGTTCATTCAACAAACCTCTTTTCGACTCAGTTTGGGTGTCAAAGAAACTTACAAAAAATTATTTTCTAGATAGGTAGTCCTCATAGATTCTGGAACCAACAAACAAAGTATTACTACTCTCAAATAACATAAGAGTTAAATACCGATTTCTAAGATCGAACTTATAACTGTGGTGTTGAAGATTACCACCAAACAATGAAACTACTAAGACACAAACCCTTTTGGTTGTAAGGTTATACGCATAAATTGGTTTAAAATACTGAATATGGATATAATTTATTATAATATAATTATTTCGATATTTTAGACATCAAGGTTTCAAGTAGAAGCATACAATTGCGCCTCAAATGGACGAGAATAATGATGCGCAAAAATCAGTCTACGAGTTCAACACAGTGAAAGTAAATTACAAACATACAATGAACAACTATACAAACTTCAACACTCACACAAAGCAAATTTATACAAACCTTAATGGATTCAAATTAAAACATGAAGAAAACATAAGTTTGAACAATCCTACAGCAGTTGTAGTCTAATGATCTGTACCCAACAGAGCAAGAAGAAAATCCCTGTAGCTACCTGATGTCTCAGAATGTACTGCTTTGTTCAGTGTTTTCTTATACTTTTTGTAGTATTCTGCCTTTATATACTGCATATCTATCTCAGTTCTTGACACAATTACCCTTATCAGGCTGGAGTCATCTGTTCCCATGCCCTTCATGGCTTTGCGCAAAACCTGGAATTGAATAGTTACAATTTTTTAGAAGCTAAGAATGAATAGATCTAACTGTTGAATCGTGTTAAATCATCAGTAACCCAAAAGCTTAGGCTAATGAAAAGGTAAATTTAATTTATCATCTATCAGTTTCTTTACTTGTGGGCTCTCCCACCTTTTTAGTGTTCTTGGCCCTGCTATGATTGAACTTCTTTAAAATTTTAAAAATGTCCAACAAGTAAAAATCAATATTAATCTTAATCGGGAAGAAAGTGAGGAGGAACATAAATGAATTTTTTTATTACATATGTGTGAGTATTTGGCCAGTTTATACACACCTCGACTAATGTCACGGGACATACCATCTGACCCTACAACATTTGGATATTGAACCCATCACCACTTAGTTCTCCAAGATACTCTTGATCTCTAGGTCACTTCATGATGCTTTCTAGATCTTCATTTTTAAATTTTAGAAACTCCTTTAAGTGCAAGTCAAATCCTTCCATTAAAAAAATCTACAAATACCTATGCTTTTTTTTCAAAACACTCTATATCAGATCCAAACATGAAGATTTTTAAGTAAGAATTGGTTTTATGTTGTGAAAAAACTGATTTTGAAAATAAAAAAAGTAACTGAAACATAGCTTTGGAATGTTAAAAGAAAAAAAAGGTTGGGATAACACCTTTGCAAAGTAAAACCCAGGATTCTCAGCACACAGCAAAATTGTTAGAAGGCCATGCTCAAAATGCCCAGATGTTTCTTTCTTTATAGCCTGCAAAATAAATTTTGGTCTTGTGTAAATTAACCTTGAATCTTTGAATTCTAAAAGAAAGATAAAGCTCCAAAATTGAACAAAACAATGCACCTCTTTCAAAGAGTGTCCATATGAATGTTTATACGCATGACTAACAGCAGACATATGTGCCCTGCTTCTTTCACTAAAAATCTTTATAAATTTGTGTTCATCAGTTCCCAATCTCTTCTCTCCAGCTTTGTAGAGAGATTTTGCATCTTTCTCTACCATAGCTCTGTCGACTTCCGGCCCTTCATAGCGCGGTTTACTGACGTAAGCCAATATCAGCTGAAAATAAATAAAACATTTTTCAGATATTGGATCTAAAAAGAAAGAAAATAATCTCAGCTTCAAGTTCAAACTAGAACTCAATGCATGTATGTGTGGAGATTAAAGTTCCAGCTACAGGACAACTGAATATCCTAGGTAGGTGGCTACATGGGGTTGGGTTAGAACCCATTATCCAACAGTTCATTTACTTTTTTTCACGCACTCCAATGTCACTAGGTCAATCGATGATGGTTAGTTATATTTTTAATATACCTCAAAAGCATAACAAGGATCGTTTTTGCAAGGACCATTTGAAAACACACCCTATTGTGCTTAGATTATACAAATTCGCATCTAAGACTTACCCTCCCACTACAAGAAGTAATTTGATAGAACCCGAACTAGAAACTAAACAATGTATAGAAATATAGAAATATAAAAGATAAGAGAATTACAAACTAACCAAGTATTTGATAGGTACTTGAACCTCCATTCTTGAGAATACTATCTCAAGCCCAAACCAAAATGGCTACAATATTTGATACCTATACCCTTGCCCACTACCTCTATTTATAACTAAAAATCCTAACAAACTCTTCATATATGTACTAATATGCCTTGATATGGATCTAATCATAATCATTTTCACATAAATGCATCTCAATATACTTAAATCTTCAAGTAACAGACAATAACATCTATCAAAACTGGTAGAGAAGAAATAAAGTATGGGAGTAATAAGGTAGGAGAAAGACAGAGTAGGACCTTTCGATGATCACCAGAAGCACTATTTTCAATATCGTGTTCAAGGGGTGAACGAAACATAGTCAAGTAAACTTGCTTAAAATGCTGAATCTGTGATGGTGTTCGAGAGCATATTACTTCAGTGGCAGCTCTAAGAGTAGAAGTTTGTCCATATATAGCATTCCTTACTATAATAGCATCTCGAGTTGCTGGATCATACAACCATAGTAACATTGCATCCTGCAAACGTAAACACAAATAAGAATTACATGTTTTCGTCATGATAAGATCAGAAATACAAGTGACGAGCAAGAGATAGCTATATTGATGTATGGTTTAACATTGTATAGTTAGTAATAGTTCAGTTATGTTAGAACTTTTAATGAGCTATTTTATAAAGTGGTCTGAAACAAGCAGGCTCATGGCTTTTCTTCCATATGGACTCATGGATAAATACTCATTGATTCTTATTGAGCATAATGGAACTTAAAAAGAGTCCATAAATAGGATGCATGGATTCATGCTATGAAATACGCCGTAAAGAGAAATGAATGTTTGGGGCAGAAAGCTGACATATCTTTTTGGCTAAATCATAGAAAATACCTCGGTTAGAAAATACTTGTATTCATTCAAAAGTAACAATATTACCCTTAAACTTTCATAAGCGTCTCAAAACTATCTTTGGAGTAGAAATTAGTTAGAATGTTGGATAGAAAAGTCGATATGGCAAAATCGTAGAATGACATGCACTTAACTGGGAAGCTTTCCCCAATGAAGTCTAACACAAACGGCACTAAGCTACATTGATTTTTCGTCCAACATTATAATTGATTTAGTTTTGAACAGGTCATCGCCTTTCCTCGCCTATGGCCATCGCCTTGCACATAGGCAGGTATTACGCCTCTAACATAGCTAAGGCGAGCTCCTTCAATCAGGCCCTCGCCTTTCCTCGCCATTTTGCACCCTGCATCGCCTTTGCCTCAGGCCAAGGCGTGCGCCTTGTTAAAGTTTTATTTATTTATCAATATTCTAACTTAATATCCACAAAAAGAACCTCGAATTAGGTTATAAAGAAGTCCAACAACTATGCGAAGTTTTTATTAAGGATACTGAATTTGTTTAATTGCTATTTCAAATATATGTGTGAGTTTATTCGAGTTATTGTACGTAAAATCTTTATTTTTTTATAATTTCAGTTAACTTCAATTTTTTTATTATACAAATAATAATTTAATACTATGGTATATCTTATAATAACATAATTTTTGTGATTTATTATTCTTTTATTTTTTACTTTTTAGTATTTTTTCATATGAATTTAAAATTTTATGTGAATACACATATGTTTTATTATCAATTTATAAATGCGCCTCTCTTCACTCGGGCCTCGCCTTTATATCGCCTCTCGCTTTGAGGCAATCAAGGAGAGTATCGCCTTGCGCTTTGAAAACACAGGTTTTGAAACATTTAGGAACGATCAAGGGTAACATTGCAACTTTTGAAAGAAAAATGATACTTTTAAACAAATGGCAAAGTTAAAGATATTTTTTTTATAATTTGGCATATCTTTTTTAAAGAAAAGTGCAAGTTTCAGTTATCAGTTCTTTGTTACCATCTGGCAGTGATATGTTTGGCTAAGGAAGATTTTTCTCGCATACAAGTTATTGTCCATTCCACTAGAGAGTAGTAACATGGTTTGATGGATCCATATTGGATCATTCACTTTTTTCTAAAGGCATTCAACAAATGCTTGAAAAACTAAACTCATACACAAAATTGCAAAAGAGATAATAAGAAATAGAAATGGGATGAAAATCATGAATGTAAGCCGAGCATGTCTCGTAATACACACCTCAAGTTTTCCACTAAGCTCAGATTTCAAGCGTTTGGTGAGGTCCTCGGCGTATATGGCTCTGTATTCCTGCTGAATCATAGCACGCTGTGTTGCATCTCTGTGTGCAAGAACACTGATAACTGCAGCAGTATCACATCCAAAACCTGCAAAAAAGTAAACAAAATGGATAGCATAATAATCAGTCCCAGAATCCATTTGATCTCAAGGAATTATAATATGAAAAATAGTCGAGGTGAGCATGCTAGCCCGAACACTAAATGATACAAAAAGTATAAATCACATTTTTTTTTCTCCAAACTTTTAGAACAGTTCCATTTTGAGAATCTACCATCAACAACACATTTTACATCTTATATTATATTTGCAGCAGAATTTTTAAAATAATTCATGTATGGCACATTGATTTCTATCACTGATAAAAAAACTCATGTAGTGATAGAATGAGTCTATCATTGATTTAATTCTATCACTAATAGAACTCAACCAGTGATAGAAATTAATTTGAATTTTCTGCTACAAATGAATTATATCATTGATTTTGTGCTATAGATGAAAATAAATCCCCTTCCATTTTGGTCCCTTACCTTTAAGTTTTTTTTTTAAGATTAGGAATTGAAATAATTGTGTTGAAAGTTGACTAAAATTAAAAAAAAATTAATTATCTTTTTTAAAAAAATACTTTTTTATTTTTATTTTAGTCATCCCTAAACTTTCAAAATAATTATCTAATCTAAAATTTTAAAATAATTTTAAAAAAAATTGTCATTTACTAGGATGTTAACATGAGCACACATATGAATCGCTGAGTAAAGCAAATTTTGGATTAAAAAAATAATATAACAAAGAGTGACTAGAAAAGGCATTTTGGAAGTTTGTAACTAAAATTAGACTGTTTTGAAAATTTGAAGACCAAAATAGGAAGAAAAAGTTCAAGAACCAAAAAATAGAATTTAAACCAAGATCTACATATTTTCAAAGCAGTTTCATTTTTCCACAAATCCCAACAAATAAAACAAGGCAGTGAAGTTAAGTCAATTTCAATCTACAAAATCAACCATAGAGAAGTAGAGGTGATATATATAGTGGCCAACTAACAAAGAATTAATTTTCCCCAATTCTTTTTTCTTTTTTTTGAAACAAATTTTCTTCAACTCTCAACAATAACAACAGTAGTTCAGCTTACAACCACCAATGATCAAAATGTCATGATTCAAAGTAGAAATCCAGTAAAGCTGGTCCAAATATTCACATACAACCAAAAAAAATTTAAAAATTAAAAAAAAAATCTAAAAACCAAGAGAATTCATTTGAAGAAGAAACTATTCAGCATCAAGATTCAGCCCTTTTCCCTCACTTTTTCCTTTCACAATCAAAATTTTCCAACTCTGTTTTCTCAACTCCAAGAAAAGTAGATTCCGATCTCAAATAATCAAACCCCAAAAAAGAACAAATACACTACCAGTTTTGAAATCCATTTCTGAATCCCAAAAAAAAAAAAAAAAAAAAATTGAAGAAAAAAAGAGACCTTTAAAGGCGCGGTAAAGTAGGGCAGCATCGTCACGAGGAGAAGTAAGAACAGGGGGAATCATCAACGAAGACATGATGATGATGATGCTGTTTGTTTCCCGGGAAACTAAAAATGACAGAAAATCGTATTTTCAAGAAAAATGGAGGTTTTTTTAGGGAAAGTTGAAGTTTATTATAAAAATGGGGTTTTATAAAAAAAATAAAAAATGATGATCGCATTCAATTTGATAACGTTCTTTTCTTGCCTATTGCTACCTAACGTACATGTTGATTATTTCAAAAACCGTACACTCATTTATTATATATAGTTTTGTGACAGAAATATTTCAACGTGGAACAAAATATCTACTTTAGAATCTTTGTGTTTTTAAACGTTGGGTTTTGGAATGTTTCAAAACAAAGAAAATTTCCTGTGCAATTTTTTGAAAACTTCTCTTTGATGAGACAACTTATGAGAATACATGTAATAGCAATTATTAAAAAATTTATATCGCATTAAATGCTGTCAAATGTTTTTTTTTTTTTGTTTATAAAATCTGGTGTCAAATGTATCTTTATTATTAATTTTCCTTTGTATCACATAAATCATTTTTATTTATAATAAATTTGTGTTGCCTCCTCTCTCAAGTAAGATTTTTTAATTATTATTGTTGTTTGGATCATTTTGGTGGGCCATCGTTAAGACTTGTTTGGATCATATATATAAAGGTCATGCTTTAGTCTTAGTTTCATTTTATTAGTCTATTTTTCATATATCTATTTTCTTTATTTTTACTTTTTCTTTTGAGAACATTCTATTTTATTTTTCAAATTTATTCTATTGTTGTTAGACTTATTTCATATTGCAAAATGAGTATGCGACACAATTGATTATCTAGTTTAGTGTTCACGTTCACGGATTCAATTTCTAAAATCGGTATTTATAATTCCCTCTTCTTTCATCGAACTTGTACTAAAAAAAGACTTATTTCACATTATCAATCTATCTTTTTCAAATATTTAAATTTTTTTATTGGTATTCCGAACATTCCATTTTAGTTTTTAAACTTTACTCTATTTTGTTATTATTGTTAGGAACATATTGCAAATTTAACTAATTTAAAACTCTAGTCTATATACTTAAATGTTTCGAATTCAAAAAAAAAAAAAAATCTAATCATCTAAATTAACATTTTAAACCAAATCTGAAAAATAAATGATAAATTGATAGTCGAGAATTTAACTTTATATGATTATTAGTTTAGGATATTATTAATATTAATTCCTAAAGTTCAGAAATATAAATTGATTCTTATTCAAATAATATAAATTTGGAGGCTTAAATCTGGATATGCTTGCAAAACTTATATCTATATTATTTTTTAGAAATGTTAGCCATAAACCATGTGAACTTACCTTTGGCTTTAATCATAGGCAAATTTACCTTTAAGCTATCGTTCTTTTTGGTTATATGGGTTAATTGACTATTAAATTATACAAAAAAACATGTAAACTTTGTGATAAATTTCTGGAAAACAAATTATTAAAAAAAAACATTAGAATGTTTTTATGAAATGAAAATCAACATTAGAAGACATACCTTACATCATATCAATACTCAATAGTATTATCCAAGTAAATTGGAGTTGCAGTATAAGAAATGATTTTGTGAATGTTAATGCTTTTTTTTTTTAATTAATAAAATTGACGACGAATTAACTCTCATAATTGGAGTCATGATAATATTGTATATGTTATATAATTGAAGTCAGAAATGATAAATGTTTCCTAATTTTTATTACTAGCCACCACGTCAATTTTCGCTCTTTATTAACAGATCCAGCAAAAATGAAACAAATCGGAGAACTAATATTCAAGAATAATAACAGTATAACAATAATAACTAACTTGAGTAAGTTTCACTTCTTTCCGACATACAATACTGCAGCCACTTCATAGATAATAATATAACTATTATGCAAATCAAACAACTAAACTAATTAACCAGAATTTTGAACTAAACTTGTTGCAATTTAACCATGGTAGCTTGTTCCAACCTATGTTCAAAACTTCCAGAACCAACAACTCACATTTAAGCCTCCAGATTCAGTGTCAAATAATCGATATCAGACACCGAGTACTCACCGATAAGCAGCAGATGATATTCTTTGACAAACAAGTCATGAATTTAAGCTTACCTCATACTGAAACTTCCTGCTTCCATATATTAAATAAAGAAACTAAACATTTTTTTTATAATTCGGAAACTTGGAACTTTGCTTCTAGACACCATTAACTCATCTCTAAGTTGCAGTACCGGGATACACCGGGGGAATGGAGACACAATTGGGGTGTCTAAGAAACCGTACACTATGTTGCACTAAGATCAAGTTTCTCCAAGATGGAAATGATTTTCCCTGCAAGAATATCATCTGCAACTAGCCAGCTACAGCAACAGAATACCACAGCAGGTTTATTTTCAATTATGTTTTTAGTTCTGTAAGGGCAATTTACATTTGAGCAAATGGACAGTGTAAATGATTCAGCTTGAAGATACTCCCCAAGATTTTGAACATTTACATTCCTATCAGAAAGTTCACTTGAAAGCTTTGAAGACAGTTGGGAAAGCCAATCCATAACATGGATCTCATCTAAGCTTCCAGAATATATGGGGCTACAATTAGCAAACCTAACCTCATGCTCTTGTTGTCCCAAGAGAAGCAGTAGTTCATCCTGGTGTACCACCTTTGTTTTTTTACCTTTTTCCATCACCAAGATCCCTTCACTCACTCTATCATCACTTACCTCTGGTCTATAACTTAAACTAGAATCAAGCTTGTTATACAGATTTCTATTCAAATGCTTGAAATGGGGGTCCGAGCATCTACGTGTAAACATGCTCGACGTTTCTCCTGCTTTCCAGCTTAAATCTTTTAAATTAGAAACGATCTTATCATCCAAGTTTCTTTTCAAGAACTTGAAGTTGGGAGTTGAGCAGCTCTGAATAAACATGCTTGACGCCTCTGCTTTCACAAAAAGAGTTGAAGAAATGGATATGGTTTCATTATTCGCAGGATCATGACAAGGGATTCCCAGTTCAGAATGAATCCTCCCCTTTAAGGTATCCATTTTAGGCTTCTCTCCATGTACAAGTATGACGTGCTTGGGACTAAGGAACTTCACAAGATCCATAATCCCTTTGGAATCAGTATGTGGGCTGAATGACAGTTGGTGAATCTGAGGATGTAACATGTATATAGTCAGGAAAATTTTAATAGAATGATTACTTTTTTATATATAAAATAGAATGATAACATTATATATAAAGAAATACATATCATGTCAATTAAGAGGAAAAAGAAGTCCACCCACTTCTTTTTCAGCTTCATGCAGAAATATACTCTGAACTTTGGGGGTTCCCAAAACCAGACCCTTTATACATGTTTTAGCCCTATTTTCATTGGCAATTCTGAACTCGACGCTTCATTCTCTTCTAAAGTGGGACATCGGATTATCCTAATTTTTAGTTCATTGTCCTTCATGCGGGGGACATGCTTCATTCTAAGGCAAAAAATGGAAGAAAAACATGTAAACTTGAGGAGTTTAGGGTTGAAGCCACGGTTGAAAACCTCTTAATTCTGAAATGCAAGAAAGCTGAAGCACAGCATGGGTCCATTCATTGTGAGTTTTTTTTTCCTTCGTAGTCCCCCATCCCCTACATGAACAATAGTCCAAAAAAGCTATTCCTATAGTACACAGTGTTGATATAGCAGCAAAAACATTAAGTTGTGAACCTCTGAGAAATATTAAAATCCAGATCGAGATGTAATTTTGGCCTAGTTAACGAAAGCTGAAGATTAATAATTCTAATAAGATATTTAAAATGGGAAACACAACGGAAGGTTTAATAGATACTAGCCTGGCATTGCACATCAATTTGAGTGTCCTTGTCTAGATCAATTTTGGAGGGTCTGCCTGACATTAACTTGTGTCCAATAGTTCCGGCTACACAATACCTACGTAGGATACAGTAATATGACATTTTAGATGGCAATTTTAATAAATTCACATGTGATGTATAATGTATCGGCCATATGCCTGACCAAAAACAAACTATGAAGAACATAAGCAAAAATTGGGATGATTATAAAACAAAAGGAAGAGCTGGAAAAAGGAAAGCAAAAGCCCCGTCACAGATGTTGGATGACTTTGTGGTTTATATCAATAAACCAGCCTGCAAAACTACACTTGAATAATGAAGATAAAGCGTGAGACAAATGAAAGTAACCGTAGTCAATACCCAGGTAGTGTGATGAGATTTAGTTTAGAAGGTGCCCAGCGCTTAAAAACCTCAAGAGAAAACCCACCACTGATCATCCCTGGTGTAGCAAACAGAACACAAGGTCCTGGAGCATCAATCATAGAACGTTCGAAGTTTTGAACTGCAACATGTAACCCAAGTTTATAAGGCAAGCACTTTGTCAGTGGTTAAAATATGATATTTGCAATGTGTAGTAAAAGCTTGAATCCAACAAGAGTCGCTCAAGAGAGCTAGCTGGGATAACTGTGTTCTATGTTCAAATTTACTCCGGGCTTGTTTAATAGCGATTAAACTGCTTTTAACTAAAGTGATTTAGTAATAACTTAGGTGAACTTGTACAAAGTGATAAAGGCATGTTTAGAAGTGATTTAGAATAAGTGCATTAGCAACAACGACTTAACTATAAGTGATTCTGTTAAAAGTCATTTAATATAATAAATTGCTTCGATGTATAGCTCTACACTTTTAAACGTGATTTTTTATAATAAAATTTGAACTATTAATATTTGATTTCAAAATTGATTCAAGAATCGTCAAACTTAAACCATTAGCAACTGATTCATAAGTAACTCCTAGTCAATTGCCTACCAAAATCACCTCCCATCTACTACTCCAAGAATCACTTTAAAGTGAGTTTGGATTTTCCCGAAATCTCCTCTACACAATTGTCAAACATTAATATTTTAAAACGAAAAGATGATTTGAGGAAAGGCAAGAATGATTTTGACATGTCCATAAATCATTTCCAAACATGTCCTTAGTTTCCTCCCGCTTCAACCATTGTCCAGCTAAGATGCCTTCCCCCACCAAGGGTGCCGGCATCACCTCACAGGTAAACAAATAAGCTCAACATCACAGTTGTTTCCAATCCTGAAAACTTAAAACATGTGAAACGATACCATTTTTAAAGTCAAATGCATTCCTTGTAGAGTATGTCTCTTTAATCTTCTGGCTGGTCCAACTAATGAGCATTTTATAGTACATATTGGCTTGAACAGTCAAACCTGAAAATATAAATATGAACAAAAGCACGTAAAAGTCGAGAAAAAGCACTACTGATAGTAGAAAACAGAGTGAAAAGAGCTATACATGAAACAAAGAAATTCCTAATAATTTTAAGGGAACGTATCTAGTATCTATCATGTGAAACAGTACCAAGTTTTCAGAATGGTACTGTTTTAAGGAAATATAAACCGTGAATGGTATTTGATGTGAAACAGTACCAAGTTTTCAGAATGGTACTGTTTTAAGGAAATATAAACCGTGAATGGTATTTGATGGATGCATTCAACTGCACGATCCCATGATCACCTAACTCTGTGTTTGGATCTTCTTGATTTTGGCTCCACAATCCTAACATCAATTTTGTTTTTCCTTCAATAATCCAAGCTTTCATTGTTATTTTTTTAATAATCCCAACTTTCATTTAGAATGAAAGAGCAACAAAAGAACATACAAAAAAGAGCGAGCCCAACAATACAAAGAGGCACCTATTAAAACGGCATGTAATCAAGCATAATCTAACCTAGAAAAACAAATTATAAATGGAAGGCCAAAGAGAAACCTAAAATCTAATGAAGGGTCAAACATCACACGGTAATCTCTCAAAGCCTACAAAGATTCTATTATTTCTCTCACTCAAAAAAAGCAAACAAACCTGCTTGCCAAAAAAGAAGAAGAAAAAAACCCTTTACGTGAAAGGGCAAAGAAACACAAAAAGTATTCAGATCATTTGAGTGCAATCTCACGGTCTAGTCATAAGAATGTCAAACTCCTCCAATAAAAAATTCACACCTCTTAGGCACACTAACAATTCCATAACGGATGGTCAAGATCCTCCACATGCTAAAAGAAACCTTCACCAACACATTCTGAGCACTATCCTCCGCTCTCTTTTTTTGTCTCTTTCTGCTGTTCCCTCCAATGTCAGGGAGGAGGAACACTTGTCTCCAATGGCAAAATACCTCCACCGAAGGCGTAAGATCGCTCTCTATCCTCCCCTCCCATAAGACCTAATCCCAAAGAGCCTTTGTTGTTATTGTTGATAGGGTAGTTCACAGTTTGATTTAGTTTGGTTTGATGGGCAAAGCTATGAACTTAAACAATTTCATAACTCTATCAACAATTGATCATAAAGGGATATGATAAAAGGATAAACTCATTAACATATGCAATAATTGTCATAATCGTGCTAAACACTCGATAATTGATCATAACCATAGCACCTCAACAGTTTTCACTCTTGATAAAGGCCTAGCATGCATCTCAACTCTATCAACAAATTGTGGGCAAAAGATAATTGAAGCAGGCCATGGACTCCTAGACAGTTGGAAACCATGAAAAGGAAACATGAAGCTGAAAAGTTTACTAATATGTATGAATACACATCTACTATTATAATTTATAAGGATGAAATGAGAACTTATTCTATGATAAAGAATACCTGCCGAAAAATATATTGGAACCTTTAGATTCATGCGCTCCCAATAATCATCCAACAAGATGCAGAGTTCCTGCACATAATGGAAATTTTTATTACAAAATTTTATAAGAATTATTATAAAATGAGAAAATTGGTCGTGAAAGATGTAGCTTGCAGTAAAAGATTTATGAGCCACACACAATATTCAGTGAAGTACCTGAGCTCGTCCAAGTGCAAAAGTAGGAATAAGGACCTTTCCTCCACTAGCCACACAATTATGAACCTATATCAAAACAACCAGGAAATATCTTATTTCCAATTATTTCTGATAGGAAACATGAATCATCTATGGAGTGAAATCATTGTATAAGAATAGTTAGGTCCTGTCAAAGCAAGTTAAAAAAGCTCTACCATACCTACTAAAAATGGGAGTTACCACAAAAGAGCTACATATGTAGTATATTCCATAATTGAAACAAAACCAGAATGTTAATCGGTGAAAATTTTGTTAGCTAGTAGACAGATCTTGGATCAAGTGTTTATTGCTTATGAGGTTGCAAGGATTATAGAGCATGAAAACGAGAACCAGCTATCATTAAGATTGATGTGTCAAGAAGAAAGCCTCGTCTGCACCTTGCTCACCACATAATCCCTTAACAGAATGGATATAGGTGAATGCCTTAATGGAAGCCGTAAGTAAGAAGAAGGAACTTCAAGTGGATTTGGTTCCATGAAATAATAATCATTTGAGGTTGGTTGGCCCATTGTACCACTGACTGTTGGGGAGGCCTTACAATATTTGATTGATGAATGTAACTTGCGTACCTCTATAATCCATTTGTTCACCTTCATAGTAGTGAATTCTTAAGTGTGATTGGCAAGGACGTCGGCATAATGCAGATACATGTTTCATCAATCGTGGGAAAATTGAAAAAAAAAATGATTTTGATGGGTCCTCTAGTTGAGGCTTCTCCAAGTTATTTGTTTCTCCTTGAGACGGATCAAGATAATTGGGCTCGATGCTCATGGAAAACTAAGATTAGTGAGTCTGTAAGTCTCACGTGCAACACCCTAAAATTAATTAAATGAAAAATTGTAATACCCCACACAAAACAATGTAGGCATAGACCAGCTTACTTTCTCAAACCATCACAATATAAACCCTACAAGAGAATAAAAAATTTTATTTTCTTCAAACGAGGGACAGAAAATACATCAATATGAGGTCTATCCCTAATATCAACAATATGCCATGTTGGAATTAGGACGGATGGACACTTCCATCCTGGCTCCTGAATTATTCCAATATGCATAACGGCAAATAAAAAAAACAACTTATCTGATTTGTAATTGTAAATATTAATGCTGCAGAAAAGGTCATTCTGGTTTAATAATTTAACAATTTGATTTATACATACAGCTTTAAGAAATTCTCTCTCACGGGCATATTTAGAATCACGGATGGTTGTTGCATATGTAGACCTGCAGATGACAAACATTGGAAGATAAGGAATAGATATATTTTGGCATTTTGCAGTGAACACACGTGCTGAAGTACATATGAAAAAGTATCAGGAACAGAAAATACTCCAATGTTTGACTAGGAGACCATAAACAAGATTTAGTAGAGATAGGAAAGACAGTGAACTTCAGCATAGCTTTCCACTCCTTTGAGAGTTTGTATTTGAAGCTTTAGCTTCTTTTCCTTTTCTCAATGAAAAGTTTGTTCCTTTTTTTATATATGAAAGGAAAACCTCCATTGATAAATAAAAAAGGTACAAGTCCTATTGAAACATTACAAGAAACTATGCACTGAGAGATTAAAAGTGGATAAATCATAGTTACAAAAAGGGGTAGAATGACACCAGTACAGGGCTTTGTAAATAATAGATTCAAGAAGGGAAATAAAATCCTTGTTGATGTAAACTTCCTTGAACAATCTGTTGTCGCTCATTCCACCAATCCAAAAACTAACAGCTTTCTTACCCTCCTATGAAAAATTTGTTTCTTGTTTCAAAAATAAAAACATTAACCCCCTACTAAGTTTTCATCTCCCTCCATCCTATGAAGCGACAAGCACAAAGAAGCAACCCACATGCCAACTCGCTGATGTTTTTTGCTTACCATCGAGGGCCAGCTGCCAGCCTTGTTCATCATCATCCATCCACTTTGTCGGTCAACTTGTTCTTTTTTGAAAAAGAAAAAAAACAACATACTTGAAAAGAGGTTGTTGCTGAAGGAAGCAAGCTCAACAAGGAAGTGAAAGAAAGTAACAAAAGAGAGAGAATTTGGTCTTAGTTTTTTAGTAATTGACATTGAGTGTGTGTTCGTGTCTTTTGTCCATGTTTGTGCTTGTCGTCAAAGAAAGAACTTCAAGTGGATTTGGTTGGGGAGTTACTTATCATTGTGAACTACACTCTTCCTGTTCCAAGGGGTGGCATAGTGGTTGAAAACTCGGGCTTTGAAGGTGTGCTCCCCTCAAGGTCTCAAGTTCGAGACTCACCTATGACATGAATTTGTAGACACCTCCAGTTCTCCATTCCTTCGATGTGTCCCGGTGTCTGGCCTAAAGACGGGCGTAATTACCCCAGGTATATGATAGAATCTACCACAATATATTATAAACTACGATAATCTCTTGAGAGGATCTCTCAAAGAGCCAGAGTACAAATGACCACAATTCAATAGATGAATGCTAATGACCTATCATATCCTATTTATAGTAAACCTAGGAATTAACCTAATTTAGTAATAACTCGATTAAGGCCAAAAGCCCAATACAACTTGCATAACTAAAACATAATTATATTTAAAATAATACGACAATAATTCTGTTACTTCTTGGTCCGCCTTGAATAAACTTTTAATGCTCTCGGGATCGTATCAGTATAGTGGAGCGAAGTTCCGATTTCTTAGTTTCAAAAAAAAAAACTACACTCTTCCCTGCTAACAAGCCCAAGGATCCAATTTGATGCAGACCAAACAGGGAAAAAAACCATTTTATCGTTCAAATACCAATTTGGTGAGAGAAAAAAAAGATAATTATCTTTTATTAACCGCGTGAGAAAAAATGAACTATTTATACCAGCTCAATCAAGCCCTCCAATGGCTATATAAATCTAACAAACAACCTACCAAACCAACACCAAGTTCTTCAAACTGCTAACCATCAAACTAATAAACCATTTCATTTTTGGGTTTCTGTTTTTGTTTTTATTTTTTTAAAAACAGGTTTGTTTGCATCCAATTTTGGTTTTTGTTTTAAAATATTAAAAAAATTCTAAAAACTAAAAAAAATAATTTTTAAAAACATGTTTTGTTTTCGTTTTTAACAAAGTATGAAAAAATCAAGAATAAATAGTAAAAAACTAAAAAAATCAAAACAAATTGTAATGCTGGAAAAAAAAAATTGCAAACATATTTTTTGGTTTTTAATTTTTAATTTTTAAAAACATAAAACTAAAATCAGTTATCAAACACATACGGTTTTTATTTTTTAAAACAAAAAACCAAAAACTAAAAATGAAAAACTAGAAACAAAAAACAAAAATTGAAATAGTTATCAAACGGGGCTAACTAATTACTTTTTTTATAACCAAGAATCGGAGCCACTACATACTTGGGGCACCTGCGCCCGTCCCAAGGGCCAGACACAGGAGACAACAAGGAATCTTACAACTAAGCTCACCATACCTTGAAGACCCCAAGTCTCTACCAACGAGACTACCACTCAAGAACAACTAATTACTAAGTACACCATTATTTGGAAAATACAAACAAGATCCTAAAAGTATTACAAATTCCAAGTTTTTCAGATACAGGCTACATCAGGACCAGTCGAGTTTTAAAAAAATTGACAGACAACTTAATGGAGTATTAAGACCCATTTATTTTAAGTCCAATCTCAACTTATTCGACGTAGCATAATCATTATAATCATTATACTTATTCGACATAGCATGCGACTATGATTTATAAAATTATTCTTCTTTACTTAATGGTAATATAATCTCTTGTATTTTGATACGCCCAATCAATTGAAATGTACATCCCTATGTTCTCTGTAAGTAAAGATGGTTTTTCTGCCCCTGTTTTTCAAGTTCAACAATTTGGCAGTGTATATTCAAAGCATGGCAGATATATAAACCTTAAACTAGTTAAACTATGCTTAGAAGATCAAAAAATAATTTTTTCATATCTATAAGCGTTCTGACTAGGTTACGTGCACCTCGATTATTCTCATGGGACAACCACTTGACCCTACTACATTTGGCTTAGAAGATCAAATTGAAACCATTACGTCCTTACCAAAATTAGATCATGGATTTAGCGTCATTGTACATCTTTTCTATGGGAGAGAAGGAAATCAAGAGTCAAAAGACAAATTGTTTTGGCTCGCTGAAGTTTAAACAGTGTATTACCCACACTATAACATGTAAAATATTGCCTTTAACTTCTTACTCTGTTATAAGAAGGTCTAATTGCATTCGATCGATTTGAGCTGCTCCAAGATGTCTATCAGGTGTCATATTATAGTCTCCTGTGTATACCATAGCAGCATCTCCAACTTTAGCATAAAACATGGCAGCTCCTAAGACCTTAAGAACATGATAAAAATATAAATATGCACATTCCATTTTTACTATTGAAGTGTCAATGAAGAAAACTCATGGGAAGCAGTAAGAAAAAGCTTGGTGCAGAAGTCAAGTAAGCACCAACAGTAGATACAATGACACAGCAATATTAGGAACTAAGTACACAACTCTGGGCTATAATTCATGTGTAAGATGCTGGTGGATTATATTAAAATGGGGATAATGGAACAACACGTCCACAAAATAACAGATAGATATATAGTCAACTAATAACTAGATTAATGCATGCCCATAACCGTTAGAAAAATTAATACTAAAAATATAAATATATATATATATATATTTTTTTTTTTTTTTTTTTTTTTAAGCTCTCTTGAAAAGCACAAGAAAAGCTACATTTTCTTTTTTCTTTTCTTTTTTTTAAACCGGAAAATCGGAGCTTAGTTCTCCTATACCCGGAGAGCCACTATCATGTCCCTAGGTTGTGGCAACAGGATGCATGGGAGGATATTCTATTTAAGGCACTCCCCAATGGCCTCAAAGGATCTCTCAAGTTACCATTTCTTATTAAACTATCACCTGATTTTCAGAAGATTGATAAAGGGAAACAAGAGGTTTAGGGTTTGTCTCTAGGCAAATTAAAATGAAAAAAGACTGGGAGTTCCTAATTCAGGTTTTGATCTCCACAAAAAGGGCTGTGATTTTCACAAGTTTGCTGGAGTTGCTATTGTTGCAGGGTTCTCTTTTTGTTGATTGTGCCAGTGGCATTTTGTAAGGCTGATTTGATTGTTTCGTTGGGAATGGTTTTGTCTTCTTGTATACTGTGATTCCAAGTTTCATTTGATTGTTTGGGTACAGGTGGCCATGCTCTTTTTGGAGTGCCTGGTGCGGTAGATATTGATTTACATGGTGTTTCTAATGCAGTTGTTTTTCAGTTTGTAGGATTGTTTTGAACCGACTAGTTTCTACTTTCTAGATATCGAATTAGAGTTTTCTCTTTCAAAAGTTGCCTCAAAATCATTTCTTGTGGTTGATCTGAATAGCTCATGTTGAACTTGAAATTCCTAATTTGCCAATTGGTACTTTGTCTGGCCAAGATACATTGCTTTGTTTGAGCACATGGAGTTGAACTATGGTCTCGGTTTCTTGGTGCTCCTTGTGCGGCTGAGGCTGTACATTTGTGTATACATTGTTGGGTAAAAACAAGAGAAATTGTACTAGATGTGCTTTTTTACAGAATAATTTGCAAATATAGGCAAATTTTAAAGTATTTGCATTCATAGTCATTAATATAGTATTATGTATTATTAATACAATATTATAGGAAACTAGAAAGTATTATTAATATTAACGACTATAATTGTTAATTATTTTAAAAGTGATTATATTCGTAATTATTTTCTATATTTGACTAATCTTGCAAGTTTCCCCAAAAACAAAGAGGGAGAAAAGCTTAAAAACAATATGAAGGTTGAGTTTAGTCAAAGACTCAAACCACCTATGTCATGCCTACCACTCATGAGGAAGACAGTCAGCCAGCTCGAAATAAAGTTATAGATGAAAAATAAGAATACTAAATATATGAAACCAGGCTTTACATGTCCAGCGTAGTAAGCACGAATTTGAAGATCTCCATCAACCTGTATGGTCTGCTTCAAATCCACAGGTACAACTACAGGTGAATCAAAATCAACGACAGGAAATCTTTAAGATACAGAAGAAAAATAATGGCAGAGAAATTGATGCACGTCAAATACATAGAAAAAGGTACCCACAGAAACTTATATGTTAAGCCATACACATCTACCAATTCAGTGGTTAATAACCACTCCCCAAAAACCACTTGTTTGTTTTTTGTAGTAAACAACTACTCTTAACTACTTTTAACCACTCTTTAACCCCACTATCAAATCTCACATTAAATTTTATTAAACTGCACATCAAATTTATCACTAAACCACTATTAACCCCAATTCCCAAACAAATAGTTGATTACTCCACTACTATTAACTTCAATCTCCAAACGAGTAGTTAACCACTCCAAACTACTATTAACTACTTCATTCCCTTCCACTCCACTCCACTCTTTTCAACCAAAAACAAACACACCCAATCCGAGCAAGTAAAATTATCAAATGAAGAAAATGGGAACAAACATAAACAGAGAACAAGTGGTTGAACACAAAGGGCGAGGATCTCATAAAATAGCACTTTTCTCGCTATCTATGCAATGTTAGATAGGTAAAAAAAAACAAGTTTCATTGAAGAAAGAAAGAAATGAAGAAATGAGAGTTCCACGAGAAGGTCCAAATCCAATAGATAGTATTTGGAATAAGACAAAAGATACAAATCAAGTCCAAAAAAACCAATAATAGAAATCAAACCCCTAAAGAGAACCAACTATAGTTACTAATTACTATACAACTTAATGAGGTATGTGAAATTATCGTTGATAGCACAAATTGTGAGAGCGTCCAATATAAGGTTGGAGTTAAAAAAGGAAACCCCACCAAGAGGCTAGAACTCTGAAACATTGGATGAGAGAGCTACATATTACGGAAGTTCTTGAAATAATTCAGTTACCTTTTTTCATGCACTCCATAATATGATCATTGGTAAATTGCTCTGCTTCACCTCTTCGATCGACCATCACTTTTCGGTAGTCCTCCAACATTAAAGGAGCCAATGCCATTGTTGGATACTGCAAATGAAAGATAGAAACAGCTTCAGTACCAATATCAGCATGTAAAAAACATAATAGACAACAAACTTCTATTGTACGACTAAAGAGTCCGAATATTTTTTGCATCGTTCAATTAGACTTACACAAAAGAAAGCAATGCATGAATTAAAAAAATTTCCAACAATATTTTGTCTGAACTCACAAGTTATAACATTCTCCCCTCTAGTGGATGGCTTTATACAATAAATGTCAAATGAAGAATTCCTACCTCTTCAAAAATAACCAAAGTCCAAACAAGAACAATGGTAAAACCAAAAAGATAAACAACACTTATAATCACATATGTATTAGACGAATTGTACCGTCATGTAAATGGGTCCATTATAGCCGCAAACTTCGGTGAAGTATGGAAGAGCACCTATATGATCCAAGTGACTGAAAAATAGCAGAGAAACAACAAATAAAACACAGTAGAGTAAATTGTAATGTAATGTAACAGAGTTTTTTTTTTTTTTTTTTTTTTTTTTTTTTTTTCGAATAGCAAATATTAAGCACAAGTGTGTGATAGATGTTGAGATGACTTGAAACTACAACGCCCCACGATTACTTAGCCGGGGTCTTGCTGCCCGGTCAGAGAGTATGAGAGTGCACTATATAAAACCCTAGCCTCATTTGATCGACATTCTTGTCTTATCTCCTTAATGAAATAGTTCTCCACCCATGAACCTAGCTAATGCACATTAAAACACGAGAATCATCGTGTTACGTCTCACTTTCTTTATCGTTTTCTTTGATTGTAGTTTCTGATTTCATAGCAATAGCTACAAATGATTGGATAAGAAACAGTGTGACAGCGATAATTTGTTGATAACTACAAGCGATTACTTACAAGTGTGTGATGATAACACAAGAGAGAGCAGCATTGTAATCGCGAGAAGCAGAAATGCGAGAGAAATCGGGATATCTGCGGTGATCGAGATAGCCCATGTGCATGCCGCAATCAAACATAATTCGCTTTCCATTGATTGTGACGACCACGCAACTCTTCCCAACTTCTTGCCCAGCGCCTAAGAGACGATCCAGATCAAGAACAAGGCGATTAAACGTAATTAGAGAAAGATTACATAAGGAAAAGCTAGTGGATTACCAAGAATGAGGCAATCGATGGCCATTGCAGTAGTTCTTCAATTCAGATGAACTTCTACACAATGCGGGGAGATCGGAGTGGAACGAGGCGGTTCCGGTACGAGCCGAGAGAAACGGCGACTGCGGCCCTAACCGGCGGAGACGGCTGTGGGGCGGCTGAAATAGAGCAGGAGCTGAGTGAGGGAGGAGTAAATTGCAATTTTTTTTTTTTTTTTTTTGAGAAATACCTAACTGTAATTTAGTCTAAACAAAGTAATGCCCAAGTCTAAAATTAGGCTATATTTCACTGAATGAGTTGGTGGTATGTTAATTATTTTGATGATCTATTTTAATTCTAAGTTCATAAGTTTGATGTTATCATATTATTTTATATCAATAATATTTCAGTGAGTGATCGTCCCCTTTCCACAATTTCAAATAAAAAGTAGACTATACTTTTTAAGTCATGAATTTAGTCTAAACAAAGTAATGCCCTAGTCTAAAAATTTACGTCGCTAATGATTAAGATTAAAAAAATAAAGATGATTTTTTTAACATTTATGAGATAATTGGTTTTTCACTCATTACTAATAGTTTTGACATGAAATCTCAAACGGTCTAATATGATATCATGACTTATTAAATTTAAATTGATATTCAATCTTATAAAATGTATAGATGAGTGCCCACAAGAGCCATAGTTGCATTATTATGTACTTAAAAACCAAAATATCATGGGTTTTAATCTCTCAATATCCCATTGCTAAACTCAAAATAAATGGAATTTTTCATGTACAATTTAAAAAAAAAATCATAAAAACAATGATGAATAACAACTTTTTAGAATAAATTCGTCCCCAAGTGGTGACATAGTGGTTAGATACTTGGTTTTGAAGGAATGCTCCCTTCAAAGTCTTAGGTTCTCACATGTAACATTACTTCTTCGATTTTTTTGGTGCTTGGCGTATGGACGGGGCTTCTCCATTCATATAGCCCAATAAGGTAACTTGGCACTTTTTCATCCATCTTCTTTCTTGATTGTCTACATTTGCTATTTGTTTTAATTCATAGTTTGTTTAACTCATAGGCAAACATATTTTTCTCGTGTCGAAGAGATTGAAGGAGATGAACTTAAAATTTTTAACCAATAACATTGCCCCTTCAATGATTCTTCAAACCTCCAAGCGACATTTTTATCGTTGTTATAATAAGTGTATCAAATTGCAATGCATCATATTCCACTTCAACATGCTAAAATCCAAGCTCAAAAGCCATATCCATTCTAATAGTCATAGCTTCCACGATTTATGGATTAACCATCCAATGGATAGATTGATACAACAAAAACATCACATATCTATTAAACTGCGAATAATAGTTTTATATTCACCTCTGCTCCCTACTTAATTTATATACGCATTCATATTCATCTTGAGCCCACAAAAATTAGCGTAATAGCTCTCTTTCAGTTTGGCTTTTCACAACACAAAATGACCCCTGCTTTTTGGAACTCATGTAGAAATTGGCAAAAATTCTTGCAGTTAAAAATGAAATTTGTTTAAAAAAAAAATTCCAACATCTTTATTGTTGACCATCTCTCTATTCCATCCTTGCCAAACACACAAATACACTAATAAAAACTCTTTCATTATGGTATTTTGTAATTTTTCAAAAAAAAAAAACCATCCCACAAGATTGGCCTGCACTTGCATTGTAAAAAAAGTCATGTCATAAATGAGTTTTCATTCGAGTAACTTTTAGCTTTTTATAATGTCAAAAACTATGGAGTGTGGTTTCACGATATTTTATGTCACAAAAGACATGCCACCTCATTCACAAGTCCACCGTTTACAAAAATTCATTCTAGTGAGCACAAAATTATTAAACAAATGCACCCGACCAAACATTTTGACTTAATGTCCAACATAACTTCATGGTAATCACAAAATCATAAAACTCAACGGTTACAATCAACACGAACATAGGGTACTCTAAACATTGGATTGAATTGAGTTGCCATAATATTTAGAACTGAACAAGTTTGACAAATTGACTTAAAATTTTAGATTGATTAAAAAAATGGTAATCTACCCTAATTCAAACACGTATACTCCTAGTTCCTAGAAATTAGGAAAAGAGCAATTAATTTCAATTATATCATTCATCTATAAGAATCTAAAATTAGTAAATAGTGTTTGACATTAATATTACTATATTAATGAGTATTTAAAATACATTTTAAAATCATCAGGCAGCCGTCTCTTTAGATTCAATTCATTTTTATTGGACCGATATCAATTTGGGCCCTCGTAAGATTCTCTACTTTTTCAATGTGAGACAATTGTGAGATATATTAAAGAATATACAGTTTCACATCAATACAAATTGACAACATTGGAAGTAACTCATATTTCTTATAAATGTGTTGAAGACTTCTCAACTTTTCAATGTGAAATAATTGTACCGCAAGATGAGTTTTTCCAACAAAGTAAGATTTCGGACCATATTTTTAATGAAATGTATATATAGGTATGTATGTTTGTATATAAGAGAAACAAAAACAGACAAGTTATAACGGGAAAATAGATAAGAATTAGTTTCAAGTATGTGAGCTTTTGTGTACCTGCAGACAAAGCAGAACGTGGGTGGGGGCAGCCTGTCATTTTCACTTCTCCAATTTGCAAAATCCTCCAAATCTAACTTTCTTTCCAACTTCTCACCTCATTCCAACTTGGGTTTATCAAATAATATATATCATGCATATTATCTTTTCCTTTTTTATAATTATTTTATAATTTTTTAAATCTACCGTTGCTTGATAGATTTCATTATTGTTTTTTTTTTTTAAATAAAAAATTGGAAAAAAATTACAGACTCTATATAAAAAATATTACTATTCTAAAATAAGAAGAGAGTTTAATACCAATTTTCAAAATTAAACTTGTTATGCGTAGAATCAAGTCCGGCAGTAAGAAGCTCAAGAGGGTTTGTAGGGGGCTCAAGCCAAATGGAGAAGCCCACGGCCGCTCAAGTCCAGCTAGCACGAGCGCTCCAGCAAGCAAGTCGTGCCGACGTCGAGGCAGTAGAGCTCGCCCCCACGTGCGAGCCAAGAGCCCGCCCCAGCGTGCACACAGACTCACGTGCCCGCCCTAGCCCGCGCGAGCCAAGCGCCCCGCCCCAGCGCACACACGGGCTCACACGCCCGCCCCAGCGCGCGCCCACCTGGACGCCAGGGGCGGGTCGCGCTGCGACCCGGCGACCCGACCTGGTTCGACCCACTTACCTTTTATGTTGTATCTCCCTCGTTCTAGATCTGATTTGCATGCCGTTTCTGCCCATGTTCATCATTTTCCCTTATCTACGATTGGACCCTATTTAGGGCTCGGCCTAAGAAGAAATATTTTCCTAAAATGGAAATATCCACCTAAAAAGGAGATATTTTCATTATTATAATATTTTTACCAAAAGTGACCACTTACCCACCTCTTATATATATGTAAGCCAATTAGTCTTGAGGTAAGCAATTCCTAAGCCCTCAATCCGACTAACCTACTCACCTCTTTCGATCTCTCGACTAACTTAGGCAGGCGGCGTGGCTCACACCACACCTATGTCTAATTTTTGTCTGTTTTGCAGGGTAATTCGTCCCTATACCATAAAAATTCACTGTTGATCGCGAAGACCAAATTTCGACATCAACAAAACTTATAGTCATAGAGTTGAATTGAAATACAATCAAATAAATTAATACTCCATCAACTCTTTCAGTATTGTTGCTTAAATATATATTTTTATTATTTTTTTTAAAGTAGGAAGGGATGATAAATCTTAGGTAGAAAAGTATTACTATTTTTAAATAAGACGAGAACTATGGAAAATATTTTATTTGAATACTATCTGTAAGTATTTTTTTTTAAAAAATCAACTATCTTAAAGTATTTTTTATTTTTTGAAATAAGCTATCTGAAAGTGTTTTAAATGTAAAAATTACATTAATAAGTGTTAATGAAATGAGCACAATTTTTAAACTAAAGAAACAGAATTTTTAATAATAAAAAAGAAAATATCATTATCTGACTAGGATTAACTAATCTCCGGACTAGAATTAAAAAAAAAAAAACTAATCTCCGGATTAATTAAATTACGTCTAGAGATCTGCAATTATATAGTTTTGTGTTTACATTTATGCCCTTTGATCAATTGAGTTGAGAGAAATTATTGCATGTAGCATGCTATCACTATGGTGAAATTTGAACAATTTATTTTACTTTTCATTTTAAAAAACAATTTTTTAAAAAAGAAAAAGAGTAGTTCAACTTTAGCCACATGAGTGGTAGCATGCTGTCTTCAGAACATACAATAAATTCTCATTGAGTTTTTAGTTTACGGGTGAATTCAAATTTCGACAAAAGAATGTAAGGGCGTAATTTTTTTATTTGACTTTTTAGTGTATTTATTTAATAATTTTAAATAATGTATGATCTTACGATTGTTACTGTATGAGTTAGTGACATAATGGTTTTATATTGTTTGGTTGTAAACCAATTAAATGCTAAGGTCAAATATTCGAGTTCGATAATCGGTATTTGTCTCCTCTCCTCTAATATGTACTCAAAATAATTACACTAAAAACAGTTTCATTGATATATTAAAATTCAAAATTAGTTCAATTATAATCACTATCATTAATGATTTTTTATTTTTAAAAAATATTAATTACTTTTTTAGTCTTATAAACTAAAATTGAATATTATTAAAATATACGAATATAATTGTGTGATTTTAAAAGAGCCAAACAAAAGTATGCTAGTCTAGAGAATTCTTTTATTATTTTAGTTCAATCCATGATTATAATGCTAAACTCGATTATCACTAAACAATAAAAACCTCAGTTTATTTGTCGTGTTCAAACTAGTAAACAAAATTCCCACTAATTTTATTTGCCGGCCAAGGTTGTCATTTCTCTTTGCATGTAATGAAAATACTGAATTGATTAAATTAAAAGTTGATAAAAAAAAAATGATTAAAATTGGAAAGTTGGATAATGATTCGTTTCTTTTTATTCCCCCGTTTGTTTGACTTGATTGCTTAACAATCTTTTTTGTCCTATTATTGTAATAACATTAAAAATTGAAAATAAAATTCAAACAACTCATTTTTTATAAAAAAAAAAAAAATGGTTTTTTTAAATGAAAAACAGACAAATAAACAGGTGACTACTATGTTAAATTAGATTACCATTAATAAATGAAACCAACACACCATCAACTTTTTTATTTTTATTTTAATATGAATATATAATGGTTTAAATAATTAAAATAAATTGAAGTAGTCTAACCATTTTTAAATAAACAATTCAACTATCAATTTTCTTAAAATACGAACATCAACTTTTTTTTAAATTAAAATATATATTATTTAGTGAGTTAGGTTGGAATTGACCATTTAAAACTTAAAACATCATAATGCAAAACTAAGACCAAGTACATTAAAACAATTTATCAAAGCCAAATTACATGCATACATGTTATACAAATTTTCTTTATTTATTTTTAAGTAAATATGTTAGACAATTTGTTTCGATTGAAACAATTTTAAAAAGTTATTCAATTTTTTTATTCAACAATATTTGAAAAAGAAAAATCAAACTTATAATATCATAATTAATAATGGTATAAGACAAATTTTATGTTAAAAAAAAAGACATTATTGATTTTTTTAAAAAAAAGATATTATCTAAAAAACCAAAATAATAACATCTTTAAAAAAAAACAAAATAATAATAGAGTTAAAAAACAATAATGATGATAATAATAATATTTATTGTTGATACAATTCATTTTATTCTGTTTCCAACTATATCCTCTTCGCTTTCTTCTCCCTGATTTTCTATTGGTTCACACATCGGATTCTCTCTCTCCAATTTATTTTATTTTATTTTTCCATTTTTTCCATTTTTTCCGTTCCAATTTTCTTCCATTTTTTCCGTTCCAATTTTCTTCGAGTCCTCAGCTCTATCTGTGAAGATAAACCCACTCGAATTTTCAACTGAAATCCAAATACATTGTGTAATCGCCACCAGTTTTGGTCGGATTAATGGCCGGAATTGTCGCCGTCGACTGCGACAGTCCACCGGCGGTGGCTCTACTTGACTTTGTTCGCGATGTCGTTCGAATGTCGGCGGGGACGAACAATGGAGAGGTTTTCAAGAAAGATTGCACCGATCTGGTGCGTCGGATCGTGCTTTTGACGCATTTGTTTGAGGAGATCAGAGACTTTAATGGCGTCCAACTTCGACCTGTTGATGCATCTTGCTCTTCTTCTTCTTCTGTTACTGGTAGGGATTCGTCTACGAGTCCATGGCTGTGTGATTTAGTGGCGGCATTGAAGGATGTTAAGCGCCTCGTTTTCATCGCTTCGACTTTCCGGTCCTGCAGCTCTTCCGTAAGCGCGTCGTCTAATTTTCTCTGAATTTTTTGTTGGATTTTTGTTGAAATTGCTGAGGGGAAAGATGAATTAGCAGCTTGAGGAATTAGTATCGCAACTTGATTGTGTTTGTTTTGATTTTTAGTAACCTGCATTCATCTGAAACTAAACTTCACTTCACTTTCTTCTTAGAACATTTGATTTCGCGCAACATATTTAGTTGATGAATATCTCGATTTTTTTTTTAATTTAGTTTGCCCTAGCTTTTCGATTTGGAACTTATGCTTTATGGAATTACTAATTGAATGAACGGCCTCTTGTTTCTCTCGATCTCATATTGCTTATAGATTTTCATTTTATTGTCTTGTTTGTTTCTAGAGAAAATCTTGATGTTGCCGATTTTATCAATTGAAATACCTAAAAGAAAAAGAACCATCACACACTGGTCTAATGGTTAAAGAGGGTTTTGGAGCGCTAAAGATGATGGGTGATGATGGATTCAATCCATGGTAGTCATACCAAGGAATGACATTCAAATATTGTAGGATCATGCAAAGTCCCGTGACATTAGTGGAGGTGCACAACTTGACCCGGACAATTACGAATATCCAAAAAATAAATAAATAAAGGAGAAAAAAGGGCCCGTAAAATATTTGTTGAGATACATTTTCTGCATTTGTTTTAATACCAATTGCACAAATTACACCAAGGAGAACAGCTGTGGTGAACTTTGCCTTTGAATGCTGGAGCACCGCTTTCACATATGCTATTTTTTGTTACCCTTCTTGTTCTTGGTCGTGTAGACGACTTTGGTTAGAAGAATCTAGAATGATAAAAATGGAAATCTCTATATTACTTGGTTATTGGTTAGTTTATCATTAGATCTTTTAGGATCTCCATGGCCGAGGGGTTTAATTGCATATCATAGCCATTTTTTATTCAACAATATCGAAAAAAGGGGAATTCAAACCTGTAACTTTATGATTATCAAGTTGTACAAGATGCTGTTAGAGCTCTACTTTTGATCAAGTTTTGTTGGCGTATATCATAGACATTTGATCAAGTTAAGTTGCCTGGCAGATCATAGCCATTTGATCATACTCAGTTATTTCGAAGTTTGACGTTCATGAATGTTGTTAGGATGTTTGGCCAATTTTCTTCTTTTTGAAATTATGATGGACTGGTTTTTTTGAACTTATAACCTGCACACACTCAACGTCACTTGTTTTGACATAATAGGATGGGTTGATAAATCTAAAAATATACCTTTTCTGAAATCTATATACATTTTAATTCTTAAGGAAGAAGCTGCCAAGAAGATACTCTTCCAATTCCAATGTGTGACGTCGAAGTTAGAGAAGGCATTGGGAAATATTCCTTATGATCGCGGCTTTGAGATATCAGAGGAAGTTCAAGAGCAGGTAAGAACAAGGAAAAATGGTAATAAACTACTGTTTGACTTTTCAAATTCTGATCATACTCTAAAACTTTTTCTTTGGTTCGTTAGGTTGAATTAGTGAGAGCTCAGTTGAGAAGAGCAGCAGAAAAATATGGCTCTCTGATTGCAATTCCGCCTGTTGCTCAATCTCAGTTGCTAGAGCAAAACATGGTTCTGTTGAATCTGAACAACTCGGCTGACAACTTTGATGTTGAGGAGAATGGTGATGTTGATCATGAAATTACAGTGAAATTTGATGCTTTTCCAAATTGTAGAGGCTTGATGAATAATTGTGTGGATCAGCTGATTTTCAAAGGACTTGAGAAGAATCTTCCATCCTCCTCAGAGGCTTGTGCTGATGAACAGGATGAATCTACCAAAAACAGTGGAGACCAGGTGAAGAGCTCAGATGGAGTTTCAATACCTGATGATTTTTTATGCCCCATTTCCCTAGAAATAATGAGGGATCCTGTTATTGTGTCCACAGGACAGGTATAGTTGAATTCTATGATTCTCATTCAGATCCTTATATTTTGAACTCAACCTATTTTAGTATATAGGCTTTCAAAAAAATCTTAAATTAGTTTGTATTATTAGTTTCAAGTTAATTGAATTTGATAAATTAATGATAATAATTTTCATCCAAGAAAAGACACAAGGGATATCTTTCTAAGTTTTATAATAGAAAGGCTAATAGAGACATTTTCTTGTTGGGGAAGTTGACCACCAATAAGGACAAATTTCTATAGTTTATTGAAAGTACAAAGATTAAACATGTACAAATTCTAAAGTCATAGGAACCAAAATACCAACAACAGCATAGTCAAGTGGCATGATGCATGACCTCATAACTAAACGGCTGTGAGTTTAAATCCTCATCCTCAAATATGGTTGAATTCAAATGAAGTATAGGGACAAAAATGACATTTAAAACTTTGATGAATTTGAGTTTGGCATTCAAGTAATATGGATTTTTCTAATGAACACTTTTCTTACAACAGACATACGAGAGATCTTATGTTCAAAGGTGGATAGACTCTGGGAATACTACTTGTCCCAAAACTCAGCAGAAGCTCCAAAACTTGACTCTCACCCCAAATTATGTACTGCGAAGCCTTATTAGTCACTGGTGTGCCAATCACAATATTGAGCAACCAACAGGATTAACCAATGGAAAGATCAAAAAGTGCGACGGATCGTATCGTGACGTGTGTGAGGAGATGGAAGCCATTAAAACTCTGGTCAGCAAGCTCACTAGCCATTCGATCGAGGAGCGGAGGGATTCCGTGACCGAACTTCGATCTCTATCGAAAAGAAGCACAGACAATAGAATACTAATAGCTGAAGCAGGAGCAATTCCACATTTGGTCAATTTGTTAACTGCTGATGATGTTTTAATACAAGAAAATGCAGTTACTTCCATTCTCAACCTTTCGATATACGAAAACAACAAGGGGCTAATTATGCTTGCTGGGGCAATACCTTCCATTGTACAAGTTCTTAGAGTTGGAAGCATGGAAGCGAGAGAAAATGCAGCAGCTACACTTTTCAGCTTGTCTCTTGCTGATGAAAATAGGATAATAATTGGAGCTTCTGGGGCCATTCCGGCTCTTGTGGATTTACTCGAAAATGGAAGCGCAAGAGGGAAGAAAGATGCTGCAACAGCACTATTTAATCTGTGTATTTATCAGGGGAACAAGGGAAGGGCTGTGAGGTCAGGGATCATTGCAGCTCTATTAAAGATGCTTACCGACTCAGTTAACTCCATGGTCGACGAAGCTCTCACGATAATATCGGTCCTGGCCAGCCATCAAGAAGCAAAAGTAGCCATGGTGAAGGCCAGTACCATACCTGTTCTAATAGACCTGCTGAGGACCGAATTGCCTCGCAACAAAGAAAATGCTGCTGCTATTTTGCTTGCTCTGTGTAAGCGAGATACTGACAATCTTTCTTGCATAAGTAGGCTCGGTGCTGTGATTCCGCTGACTGAGCTCGCCAAGAGCGGCACGGAGAGAGCAAAAAGGAAGGCTACTTCACTGTTGGAGCATCTTCGAAAACTGCAGTAGCTATAGAAAAGGTATGAATTTGTCAACAATCATTTTCCATATTTTTTTCCTACTTTGAGTTGCGCATTACTTTTGGCGATTAATTTACAGCTCTTTTTACTCTTTGCTGGTGTTAACAAAGAATTAGGGGTGGATGGCTAATGAAAGGCCACTCTCCTTGAATCTATGTCCTTGATTCCTTCATTATATTGTACAAGTGTGTATAAATTCATTCACTGACTCTCTTGACAAATTTTATGTTATAACAAGAAGGTACTGTTTGGGAATAGTTGGACACCCTCACTCTATTTGTTCTCTTATTTCCTTGGCCAGATCCTTTTTATAAGAACATCTTTTGAGTTTTGACATTATACTGAAAGAAACATTTCAGACTCTATCTTTTTGTTTTGTTTTTGTTTTTTTTTTATATCCGTGAGTGTCTGAATCAGCTTATGCGTAACTCGACTACTTTTATAAGACAAACTGTGTGATCCTGCAAATTTTAATTGTTAAACCATTGAAAATTATTTATAGGTAGGCGGCCACTCTCAATTGAAATTATAGTTTTTTGGTTCTCTATAATCCTTAAGATTCTGCTTTCAACTGTCATGACTTGCTATTCTCAGGGATGATACATGTGTTTTTTATTTGGAGGAACAAATATTAAAAAATGGTTGATCTTTATGGAACAATCCTAGACTGACCTAATAGTCAAATAAGAGTCTCGTAAATAATAAAGTGCTTACAAGCTAGAAGATAAATCTATGATACTATCTACTTAAAAATTAATTTCCTATGAGTTACCTTGACAACCAAATATAATAAAATCAAATAGTTAACCTGTGAAAATAGAGATGAATATAAATTTATCGAACAATAATGAATAAAGTGCGTAATGTTTCAATCATAAGACTTTTATCAACATAGGCACAATGAGTGTTTGAAAAGTGTATAAAGTTTTTTTTTTCCTTTTTCCCTTTGAATTTAACACAACCATTAGGTGTGGGAATTCAAACATGTAGCCTCATGGATAGTCGGTCATACACGATGTCACTGGAGTTTTAATGCTTTGAGTGAAAAGTGATAAAGTTATATACAGTTAGATTTTATAATAAGTATAGGTTTTTATAAAATGATCAATAAAAAAAAAGTTAGCAACATTTTACACATTATTCATTTTCTCATGTTTAGTTATAGTAGATATATAATGAAATGAAAACTTGGTAGATTCTAAAATGAAATTGAAAAATGTTGGAAATATGAAACCTTAGGCCATATATTGAGGCAAAAAAGCTATTGTCCACACCATTAGGGAGGTAGCTACACATGTATGGTCAAAACTAATAATAAATACGTAGTGGGAGTATAAAAAGGGCAGTAAATCTAAGTATATTTTACAAAAACTCATTCAAGATTTAAAATTGAAGTAAAGGATGTAACAGCATTTCATCACTGTTGCTTCAATTGATTTGTGTTAATTTAGATCATGCCACTGCAATTTGAGTTCCTGCTTCCATTGTCGTCATGAAACTTACACGTCGTTTCTGCACATTTAACCCATTCTTTATTAAATTTTATAAAATTAAGAAAAGAAAAAATGACTTTATGTTAAAGGAAATTTGTTGCTCATAACAAATTCTAACAAACCTTATTTTAATTCTAGCCACTTTTTCAAAATAATTCATTCAATATAAAATATTTAAATCAATTTCAAATTTTATTAAATTAAAATTTATCAATTTCGTAGTTATTAATTTTAGGTGATGGAATATAGTTTTGTTATATTGGATTTCTTTCTAAAATTTTGACATCAATAAAGTTTTTTTTTTTTTTTTTGCTACTCAAGAGATATCCCCTATTTTAACTTTGATTTTCAAAGATAAAAAAGTATCTTTATTCAACCTAAAATCGCTTGTACTTGGTCATAATATACCAAGAAAAAAAATCAATAAAGGAAATTAAATTTCATTGATGATAGTTTTGATTTTACAAAACTACTTTTTTTTTTGTTTGAAAAGCTACAAAACTACCTTAATAATTATTAAGGTAGCTTTTTTTTTAACAAAACTACCTTAATAATTACACCAAAGAAAAAGTTGCATCAACGATAAGATCGAAGAAAATTCTATTAAAAAAAAAGAGTTAGCTATTATTAAAATGGCCACAATATGATGAAATTGTAATGGGTTTGGCAGGCGTCCAAATCATTAATAAAAGCAAAATTTGAACGAATAGAATTAAAAATCATTATTATTTAATTTTTTTTTAAAAATCATTATTATTTTCAATTCTAGGGTGGAAAATTATGTGAGGAAATGGAATCATAGATGGCTACACTAACAAAAGGTTGTGCTTAATAATGGGTTAGAGGACAAAACACTAACCATATAAAATTGATTAATGGGATAGTGAGAGTCAACTTGGTGTTCTAATTGGGTTAAAAAGTGTCAATGAGGAATTATTATCAGACATAGTTGTAAATAATTTGAATTATATAAGTGAAATTGAACTAAAAAATTTCAATGATTTGACATATGTTTTAAGAATATATTCAAGTAGATAATTTAGTCCACCTCAATTAAAAGTAATAAATAATTTAACTATATATTTATATATTTGTTAAACCAAAATAAACCTTCATAATTACTCATAATATTCTAAGAAAATTGAAAAATTGAGGGTCGAAATTTTTTAAGGAAAAGTTAGAAAATGAAACAAAAATATTGACTCATTGGATTTGAAAGCTAATGAGTCAACTTTCATGTCCTTTGTTTTAATTTTAAATATTTATTTAATTAATTTATAGTTGTACCGACAGTTTCTTTTTTATCGTAAATTAAATATTAAATACATTTTAAAACCAATATCGTTGAATAATTGTTAGGTTAAATCTATTGAATTATTTTTTAATGGAATTGACACACATGAGTCTTTTACCGTCTATCTATTTTGACCTTTCGTAGCAGTTTGGTCTTTCTTTTCAACCATTTTTTATCATATTATTTTAAAAGTATATGGGGAAGTTAAAAAAGTTTTTTTAATAGTTTAAAAAAATAAAATAACACATAAATTATATATATATATTCATGTTATTAACATCATTTAAAACTTAATACTTTTTTTAAAACGAAAAATTAAAGTTTCACTCTCTTATACTAAAAATATCACTGGTATATGATCAATAATTAAAAATTTACCCAACAAAAACCAACTCAATTTAAATACATTTAACCAAAATAATCAAAAGGTTGAACACACCAACAAAAACCATAACATAAATTTACAACACACGATTTAACTACTCATAAAAAATTTGAATTACCTACGTTCCATTATTAAAATGTTTAACCTTAATATAATTAAACTAAAAGATTGAAAACAAAAGAAAGAAAAAAGTAACCAAAATAGATTTATTGAAGTAGGTTTATGAAAGAAAATTTGCAGACGCACCTCACGTGGCTTGATGGTATCTTTCTTGTCCTCCTTAGGAGCATTTTGAGAAACACTTTGTTGTTTAGATGTATTCATATACAGTCCCACAATCTTCTTTGCTGCCTCTGTCTCATCTTTGCTCTCCTTCAACAGCCTCTCCACCTCCGCCTTCGGAAGCCGCACCTTCAACCGTGTCGCTCCCGCTCCCGCGTTCGACGATCCCTCTCCACTTTCCTCCTCCAACACGCTCTTCGACTTTATGATGGTAAGGTCTGATGCCGACCGTCGTGCCAACAACAAGCTCTCTAGCCTGTCCTTGGCACTCATGGTGATCGCAGACCGTACCCTCCGTGGAGCCTATATTAAGAATACAAACAAAATTGTTGGTTGACGTACCTATTAATTAAATTTATTTCAATCTATTAACTTTAAGTTTTTGAATTCTGATATTAATATTTTGTTAAAATATGAACAAGATGATTTGAGTCATGCATGTTATTAATAATCACTCGTTAGGTTTTGTAGTGATATTTGAGTCCACCACGATATGAAAAGAAAGAAAAGTTATCGTAACCTATCAGCTTAAGTTATAAGTAATGTTTGTGATTGTGATCACCTGTTCTTTTGGAACCTTAGGCAATTGGAGGAGGAAATAAAGTCTCTTCGTGCTGAGTTTCTGGTGGGATTCCAATGGCTTTGCTCGGATACCGTAGTGCTTCACGGACTCGGATTCGAGCAGAACGAAGCCGGGATAGTCCTCGACGACGTCCCCGGCTAGAACCGGGGAATTTAGCTTCAACGTCTCGCCCGAGACCTTCATGACCTTCACGGTCTTCTTCAATCCAAACGAGTTTCCCATGGCAGCCAAAAGGGAAAAGAGTTTGAGAAATAGAGAAGAGGATGATAGGTGGGGGTGTACAAGAGAGAATAATTGAAGTCTAGGGTTTTATAATAGGGAAAATTTTGTTTGGTGGGTACTCTAAAGTTATTGTTTTTTTTTTATAAAAATTTTATGGTCAAATAAAGAAGGCAAAGTTTGAAAATTGAATTAAAATCATGTTTTTGACCATGCAGAAAAGTACTTAAGCTATCACTTTCGAGCAAACTTTTTTTTTTAACCCTACACGATCCATATAATAACTTTTCTTTTTTACTTTTATCAAGTTTATTAGATAATATGTCACTAATATTTAGTTGGAATAACTTTATTTATTTTACTTTATACTGTTTAGGATTATGCTTACGGCTTATTTGGTAATTAATTTGAACACACAATTTTGAAAACATCGAATACAGAAAAAAAGAAAAAGAAGAAGTGTGTTTCATGTTTTCGGATAAATATGTTTCAAAAGTTGATTTCGAAATTATATTGAAATTTCAATTGCCACACTAATTAATCTGCACATAAGTGTGTGTTCAGTTATTGTTAGAATGAAAAAAAAAATCTAAAAATAAATATCATTACTTTATTTATATATATATATAGTACTATACATAATTAAATTTAACAATAATAATAATTAAATTGAATTTTGAGTATAAAAAGCTATATTTATCAAAGTTGATGGGGGCTGATACAGAATTGGGTTCTTAGATTCACACGTTATTTTTATCCCCATCTACAATCATATCCAATTTGATTCCTAAGGTCCCATTTATTAAGTCTACTTAAAACAAGAAAAAATATATACATATTTTTTAGCTTTCTCATAATTTTGTAAGTGTATTTTTCAACTTTCTTATAAATACATTTAAATTCCTTAAAAAAAAATTTAATTGAAAGCCATTTTAAAGTTGTCAATTCAAATTTTAATTAGCTTAGGTTTTGAGAAACATTTTTTTTTTTTACAAAAACTAAATACCAAAAAAATAAATATATTAATCAAAGAAGTGGTTATAAAAATAATTATTAAAATCAAAACTACTTCAAAATTTAAAATTGTCACTATTCTTTCAAATTTAATTTTCATTTACGTTTTAATAGATCACTTTCCTTCCTTCTATCAATAGCACTTGTATAATATACAAACTACATTATTAAAAATATTTGTCGCATTGAACTCAAATATATATATATATAGGAGCTTTTGCATGTATATTACAAAATAGATAAAATATTACATGAATAGCACAATAATGAAAATATTTGCACATATAGCAAAAATTGTAAATTGATAGACTTCATATTGATAGATTCTATCGATAAAGGGTGATAGAATCAATTACTAATAAATAAAGTAAATTGATAGACTTTCATCAGATTCTATCAAGTGTCTATCAATAAGAACCGATAGAATCAATTACTGATAAAATTGATAGACTTCCATCACTAGAGAATGATAGATTCTATCAAAAAGATAAATAAATTTTTTTTAAGAAAATGACAGAATTTGCTATAAAAGAATTATTTTTAAAAATATGCTATAATTATAAACTGTGGTAAAAAAGTTGCTATACAGCGCAAATTCTCATATATATATATATATATATTTGTCGCAATATAATTTCAATTGCTAATGACAAATCGGTCAAAACCTATATTTCTCAAGAGATTGAAAAGAAAATAGAATCTAAAAAATGATGTTTGTGTGAATTTTCCAAGCCTAGAAAATTTCAAGACAAAATAAATAAATAACATGTAGGGCCCGAGATGTATGGGGTTTTTTTTTTAATTGATTATTTTTGTAATTGTATATTATATAATTTTAATTTATTGAGACGATTTGGTTTAATACAAAATGGGGATAGGTGAAGCCTTTAATCACGGACATGGTTCCAAGGATTGTTTTCCTTGAAATTCATTCATATCCCTCGAACCTTTGACTTTTTTTCTCACATTTCTGACCTTACAGTAATTTGGTCTGTATTTTAGTAATGATTATTATATATATTTGAAATTATAATGGATAGGAGGATTCGAACCGAAGACCATTTGATCAGTAAACGTATATTGATAAATTGATTTTGATTGAAAAATAATTTTAAAATACTAAAAATATTTGTAATAAGAGTAGTAACTTATGACATCAATATATTTTTACAATTGAAAGGTCATAGTCGATATTTGACTCTCTTTATTTAAGAACCGTAGTTCCCTCTTTGTAGAGTTTGTGGTACAACCTCTCCCACAAATTGTTGTATTTTTTAAGGCTTTAAAATTAAAATAGATTTTTTTTTAGTACAAGTTGGGGTAAGAGGAATTACAAACACCGATTACATGGATCAAACCCGTGACCGTGGAGTAAAAATAGATTAACATCAAACCAAATAACCAATCACGCCACCGTCTCATTCAGTAATTAAAATAGATATTTAGGTAAATGAGAAAACTAACTAATAATTTGAACTTTCTTACACCTTTTAATTTTATTTTACTCTAATATTCTCCACAGCCAGATGTTAAGTAAGTTTGTTTGGTAATGAAAATTTTCTTTCTAAGTGAATTACGTCATGGTATTTACTAGCTAGATATATCAAAAGTATATAACAATCAAATAAGACTTTTTTACACTACATGTGGATGACTCTTTTCTAATCCATAGGTATTTTCGTTAGACCTTTATACGTACGTGTATACATACTGCAGACATGTATAACTAAATAATTACAACAAGATCGTTTATGTCGACACAATATTATTTCTAATCGACCATATTATATTGACATAGTAGTGGTGTCACATAGACGTAGTAAACTATTAATTAAACAATTTCATGCATATATCCAATTGATAATGAGGAATAATGTGTCACATATTTTCGTTATTACTATTTGTTGTTTATTATAAGTTAGGTATGTATTAATTTTCAAATAAACGTGCTTCATTGGCCCAAACTCTTTCCTCTGCTAATTTTCTTGGAACTTCCATCTTCTCACCACCAAAAGGGCTAAAAGTCTTTACCACTTTTTCTCTCTCTAAATACAAACTTTATTCTCTCTATTTCCATTTGAACACAAAAATAATAATAATAATAACAACAAAAAATAAATAATAAAAAAATAAAATCAACAGTTGAAAATTTACCTGCCACTATATAGGCTCTTATTCAAAGTTCATGTCAAAAGGTTGAAAAAAAGGGTTTCAATTTCTCTCACCACTAAATATATATATATATATATATATATATTTTTTTTTTTTTTTTTTTTTTTTTTTTTTTTGAGAAAGAGACAAAATTTAGTTTGGTGCATTTGATAATAATGACTTTGTGGACTCTGGGTTGCTTAAGAAAACTTCCCATTAAAATATTTTAGATGTTCTTTTTTCTTTAATGTCCACCATGGGATTAGTTATGGTTTGTTTAAATATGGTTTTAGTGCATACATAATGTTCAAATAAGGACAAACCTACATCATATGTTAAGATAAATGTAGTTTAAAATTTTGCAACAAAAAAGAACATTTCCGTACATGTATGGCTTACGTTAGTTATTAGCAATGCATAATTCATATATTCATTTTCTTGAATTAAAAAAATTGATTTTTTCTCTTCTCCATTTTATGTTCATCAACCATGTAAGAACGGGAATTTGAATATATTTAACCATTTATTCGAAATATATGTCTTACATTACAAGAAAATCGGGTTAACTTAGAATCGAAAATTCAACTCATGATCTCTTTGTTATTAAATATGTAAGATATTCATAAGTTGCCGTTGCTGGTTGGTCTTCATTCTAATTTAAATATGCAGATGAAATATGCTCAATGTTAGTTTGTTGGACTTGATTTTTGTGCAATATATATTATTGATGATATATATATTTCAATCAACTTATATTTTTCAAATTATTTTTAGACGAGAGCTAATTTATTAATTGGGGTATTAAACGTCTGAGTCATATATTTATATTATTCTCACCACATTATTGAACTCAACAAAGCATAACATAACACATTTGAATTAAATTATCCTTACAAAATAATGATGATTGCAGACAAGTAGTAAATTTGACCAAATATTTTTTTAAAGAGTTGGTTCTAAATTATACAACCCTTTTATTATGGTGTAGTTATGAATATATTTAGTTAAGGTTTTTGCAAAAATAATATCATTAAAATAAAATAACAAAAATGATAGCTAAAAAGTTATTATACATACTGAAAATATAACCCACAAGATTATAGCCTATCTAAGTCATCAATAATTGTTATGATCCAAGTCAATGCTCATGCACCCAATTATATGCATTAATGATCATACTATAAATTAGAAGAGTACATGGATAGCAATATATATAAAAATAAGAATAAGAATAAAAGGTACGTGGCTAACTATTATTATTAAACCAATCCTGAACCATTAAGCATTTTATATAAAAATAATATAATTTCTATTTAATATTTGTCATTGATGAGGTACCCTAGGCCCTAGGGCATGCTTGGTTTTGTAGAAGTCAGAGTAAAAATGGAAAAATTGAGTAATTTGAATCTTTATATATATATATATATATATATAAGACTTTTGCATGTATATTACAAAATGAATAAAATATTACATGAATAGCACAATAATGAAAATATTTGTACATATAGCAAAAATTGTAAATTGATAGACTTCATATTAATAGATTCTATCGATAAAAGGTGATAGAATCAATTACTAATAAATAAAGTAAATTGATAGACTTCCATCAGATTCTATCAAGAGTCTATCAATAAGAATCGATAGAATCAATCATTGATAAAATTGATAGACTTCCATTACTAAAAAATGATAGATTCTATCATAGTCTTCTATAAAAAAGATAAATATATATTTTTTTTTTTAAATAACAGAATTTGCTATAAAAAAATTATTTTAAAAAATGTACTATAATTGTAAACTGTGGTAACAAAGTTGCTATACACCCAAATTCCCTTATATATATATATATATATATATATATTTTGGCTTAATGGATCTTCTTCTTGAGCTTGATGAGTAAAACTTTAATTTTCAAGTAAGGCAATAATAATAGAAATAAGAATATGTAAGCATTGGCTTCTACAAATATTTCCAATTAGATTAAAAAGTGAAAAAAAAAAATTACAATTCTTCATTCTCTAGGATGGAGGCCCTGTTTCTTTTGGACCTAATCTTTGTTTCTTTGTACACAACTCCTCAAGAGATGAAGGGGTTAGAAAAAGAAAAAGAAGAAAAGAATGAGGGATCCCTTTCAATGTATCTGCAATTGCAATCCCTTTATTGATGAACAAATGCTTTCACGGACAAAAGAAGACAATGATCCATCATAAAATCAAGAAGACCATTGATCAGGAGCTGCGAGGAAATAAGCAGTCATCGCCTTTCGAAACCGCTTCTTGTATTGTATTGGAGAGATGATGGTAGGAGAAGCATTCCTCGGGCCTCCGAGTATTCCCGACGCCTTCACCCACGTCTCTAACTGCTTGTCCCATGTATACTGCCTCATGAAATCAATGATGCCTATCACGAGCTCCTTCCGCTCCTCGTCAACCCCAACCAAAAGCGAATAGTCCATAACGTCTATCGACTGAATAATGTGAAAGATCAGAAATTTTGCTCCAATATTAAGAAATTCAAGTACAAATCCAACATACAATCAAACACCCATCTTTTGTTTTTAGGAACCAAATCATGCATAATGAAGATAAATATCAGAATTCAATAATGCAGCTTACCGCCAAAAAAGATGTATCATTCCAGATAGCCCTTTCAAGCTTTCTTTTAGCCTTGCTTCCAAGAAATATGGGTTTCGTCCGGAGTGCTTCTAAGAGGTTCAGATCGAGTAGAACCTTGTTAGCCCCGGTTGTATCCGAGTTGTAACGAGACCGTGAAGACCCCTTGAGGTCGTAAACTTTTGAGATACTTCTCATGTAAAATAGATTCTCCATGACCATTAAATCCATCTTCACTTCTTTCCCACCTTTCAGGTGTTTAATAGTGACCTGCCATTACACAGTTGTGAGAAACCAAAGAATATCATATGCCTTTATTCTTCCATTTTTCCAGTGAAAGTTTGGTATTTCTAAAAAACAAAATTTTATGCATCCGGATAATGTGGCTTCAATTGGCACCAACACAATGTCAGAGCCACGTAGGTTGGCCAAGGAGAATGAATGGTGCACATTAGGTGGTAGAGTAATCACGGAAACTAAATTCTTAGCGTGGTTTGATAACGATTTGATTTTTTATTTTTGAAAATAAGCCAGTTTCCTCTTAATTTTTCTAGCGTAGTTTATGCATTTGAATTTCTAACCAAATTTCAAAAACAAAAACAAGTTTCTAAAAGCTGCTTTTTTTAGTTTCCAAAATATGGTTATGGTTTTTTTATATCTGGGAGTGTTCAAGCCAAATTACGTGCACCTTGGCCATTGTCATAAGACAACTCGTCTGACCATACATCGGAAATTAATTTCTAGCTAAATGATCACCATGGATTGAATCCGTAATTGTTCCCCAAGACCCACTTCATCATTAGGCCAACCCATTTAACGGCTAAAGTAGAATACACGAAAGTTCAGGAACCAAAAAGGGATTCAAAACTTAAATATCTGTACCTGATAAATCCCAAGAATTTTCGCAAGGCAAGTGGGACTTCCAGAGGTTAGGGCATGTGACAAGTACTTGAAATACTGAGGAGCAAACTCCTCAAAAGAATCAAGCTCTGTTCTCGTGACTTGTTTTATAATGAATCTTTCATCCAATGACTTAGCAAAGTATACATTACTTTTTCCACCTTGTGCGCTCCATTTACGACAGCGACTCAAAGACCTCACAAAATCCACACCATTGGGGCAGCACTTCTTTCTAAGCAAGTCAAATTGCTTTGCAAAATAGCAAGTCACTGAGAACTTGACTTTACCTCCAGATGTAGAAGATTCATCTCCAAATGAAATCCTCAAATGGGGAGATTTTTTAGGATCTGAAAACAGGGTCCTCAAGGTTGAATCTTCAGAGCCATAGTTTCCATAGTGGATATAGTCCAAGTCCAGAGCACCAAAAGATTGCCAAGCTGAAAGAGTTGAAGGTCGAGAATCTTCGATATTGATTCTAGGGACACTACGACCTCCCTCGTTGTTGGTGACCTTATCAGCAACCCAGTCGTCGTATTCTCTAGAGTTTAGGGCATATGCAATTATGCTAGTAGGTTCATTGTCATAAACAGCAATAACTGCATCAATATTGCCCGTCTGCGGAAGCAGCAGCCGAACGCCTTCGGGGACATATGAAGATGAGATAAAAGATGGAGTTGAACTGAGTAATAAATTTAACTTCTGTGTTTCACACGGTAACATTTGAGAGTGAGCTCTTGTTAAACTAGAAACAGGGTCCCTCAGCATACTACTGTAATCTGCAGAAGCATGGAAAGATCTAATTGTTGACAATTGAAAACTAGACTGATCCAATCCTTTCCTGATTCTCTCTTGCATTCTTATCGCCGAATCAAATGAATGAACTCTCGCAGGTGACATCATTACCCTTCTAATTTGAGGATTGTCGTTTTCAATCATCTGCTTCATTGCCCCATCTAGAGGTTCCTCAGATTGCAGTGCAGAAACAGCCTGTGATTTCTTCACAGATTGCTCAGTTCCAGACCATGCACAATCTATTCTCTCAGAAAGAGTGGATTCATAGGTAGGAATTCCTTCGAATGATGCTATTACGCCAGTCAGTTCCTCATCTGTGTGTGTTTCTTTCCTGAAATCTTGATGTGAGGTTGATGAGGAACATTCTAATGCTGTGGACTCTTCCTTCTGCTTTGATTGTAAACCATTTCCAGCAGACTCATGGACCGAAGATGTTCCATGAATGTTCTCATTATGGCCGAATTCAATTTTCCCATCACTCTGAGCAGAATTACTTTTCAAATCTCTCATTACAGGAGATGAGACATCAGCCTTGTGATTTAAAATCTTTTTAAGGAGAGAATCTAGAGAATAAAGCCGATGATCCCAATAGTGTGTATGAATTAATAGGGAACGCCTCAAGCGATTCAGTTCCAGAATGTCAACAGAAATCATCCCCAGTAGTGAAGGTTCCATCATGAAAGGTTTCAGTAATCCCTATTAAATCAGGGATTAATTAGATATACTCGTGAATATTAAACACTGTACAATATAGAAATGTGCAATGACAAAAAAAAACATGTTTATCATACTCAAATTGTTCTCAGAACTTACCATAAAATCACTTCGCTCCTTTTGAATAAGTTCTTTCAATTGCATGATGTGGCTTTGCACCTCACTTGAATCTGACAATTCTGGTGACGACAACTTGCTTTTCTGTTCCATTTTATCAACACTATCAGAAATCTCTGCATACAAGCTTTCCATTGCACCAATAATCTGCATCAAAGACCGACAAGTACATAAGTAGACTAAAGCAAAATTCTAAAAAATCGAGTAAATTACACTCTGACTCCCCACCTCGAAAGCTTCTTTTGATATCCATTCCTGTTGAACATGGCCATTGAATTCGAGTACAGAAGGGGGCAAGTTAACAGAGAGAATATCAATGGTCGAATATCGGAAGAATGCAACCATGCTCCCAGACCTGTGTGGAAACTTCATATTCAGTGACAAGTAACATCCAATAACAATTTTTTAATTAAAACTGAAATTCAGATGCTCAACACACCCATAGAAACGGAGGCAGTCTCTCTGCAATGAATGACCACAAGTAGCAACACGGTTTGCAGTTGCATGGTTTGAGAAACTAAGCTCCAAAAATTTTCCAAAAGAAAGCCCCCAGGCAGCATCAGACATTACAACCCTAGGAGTTGCTGGGGGAACTCCATCGATTTGGGCGCACTTGAGGCACCTGTGCCACATCCATATCTTGCCATCTTCTTCCCCCGGAAGCTTTATAGAGGGTAGGCGTCTAACATTAATTGTAAGATTACCCTGCTGGTGGGTGTAACACAGAACATGGGCCTCGGCAGACTCCTTACAGTTACAAGATCGACAGCTTGATGTCTGCAGCAAGAACTATGATTACACAGCTATACAGAAGAAAGACCATTTTTTAATTATTATATGGAATAAGAAAATTAAACCTGAGCAAAGAGATCATCACGTAGATATTTCCCTAAAGGCTTGTCAAAACGGCCATAAAACTTTATGCGCAGAAGACGAGAGCGCTCACATACAGTTCCTTTAAGTACACAATGGCTTGAAAAGGATACCAAAATGCTCTGGTGAGTATCTCCTGCCGAGAAGTATTCACTAGAGAGATCATTTTCATCAAAACTTTCCGACTTCCGCAACTCCGGAATCCTACCAGAATTTGCCCTTCTTCGTTCCAAGGTTTCTGGCAGTTCAGATTCAGAAAGACTTTTGGCAACGAAGGGAACTGCAGTACCATCCTTTAATTCCTCACAATGACAAAGAGACGGCTCTAGAACAGTATCAGATGGGGTATCATCATTGAATATGCCAGGAAGTGTATCAATGATGCTAGAGTCTTCATAGCCAGTAGACGTTAGAAAGCTACTATTATCAAGACGTTGATTTATTGAATATAGTTTAGATTCTTCAAGCTCAGTATTAAGAGCAGAAAATCTATCTCCAGAGGAGACATCAACAAGACAACTGGATGCTGTGGAATCGGGATTTTCAGACGAGGAACTATCTTCAACTGAAAGAGAACGCTTTGGCATCTTAGGTAGAGAGGCTCCTTCATCCACAAGAAAGGAAGTCTCAAGAGATAAGTGATAGGCTGCAAATACTGCAAATTGAACAACATCTTTAACTTTTTTAAGTTCTTCACGACACATGCCTTTCAGCAAGACCTATGAAAAGAAATGCGGCATGATTAGAAGCAAAACAAAAGTTCTATAAGATGACATTTTTTCCAAGTTCACAGGTTCCTTATCATGATTGGTGAGTTCAAATTCAGAAAAATAGGTTGTTTGAAAGCTACATTAAAAACTAGAGGTTTTTCTTTGGATTAAAAATAAATAATAATGACACATTAGTAAGTTAGTGTGACTTCTGAAAACAATTAAGTACAAACTATTTACATAACCAAAAAAAGACAAAATGTTGTTTCCATATCTTATCTTTTAGTTTAAACAAGGAACAAGGACTTCTTAATGATAATTGAAAAGTTACAATATAGTAAGAAAATAACTTTGGAAGTATTACAACAAGGTGCCCAAAAAGATTCATCAACAACAGATTTCTTAGCATAAAACTAATTTTGATGCATTATATGATTCGGTTAGTATAAGTACAAAAATACAGCAGATCAGAAAAGTAAAATTTCAAAAAGCATCCTAAATTAAAACTCAAGGGGAAAAAAGGATTATCAAAAGTAGCCTAGAAAAATTATTTTGAAAACGTAGTCACAAAAAACAAAATAATTTTCAAGCTAGAATTACCGTGCAACCCAAGCGTCTTGGACATCCTTCAAAGAACATCAAGGTCTTGGATAGTTTTTTATTTTGATTAATATTCCCATGCTCTTCAGTCACTCTCTCTAATCGGAAAAGTTCACATTGTCCCAAACGTGCTGTGGAGATATGATCAATTGATGGAGTAAGGGAAGCACCAGTGCTACGGGCTATACGCTCTAGTAACGGCCTTTTAACATTCAGCACCAAAGATATTTCCTTTGCCAACAGATATTCCTGTGCGCATGAAGATACACTTTTTTCTACAAGTAGAACGTTGGGGCGGAGTGACTCTATTTTAGAGATAATTGTCTTCAGATGATCATTTTCCTGAAAAAATAGGATGCATTAACTTAAAAGTCAAAGAACAATAAAACCAAAACTACAAACTAGTTCTAGCATTTTGAGTGCATAGAAACCTTGAGTAAAAAAGAAGATAAAACTAAATACCTGATGTAATAATGTACTAAAAGAAGCCAATTGGTTAGAAACTTCGTGATATTCAAGGGATCCTCCTAAAAGAAGTAACCTGGGATTTTTGAATTGAGAGGTCATGCGTTTGTGCTTGATGTTTTTTGTGCACACAACTCCCTTTATAAGTGTGCTGCAGAAAGAAGATGGCGATTTCAGATTATTAGTCAAAACACATGCTACGTGAAGGAAATTGAAGCTATTTTCACAAAGGGAAATTCTAAGCTGCCGAATAGCCATACGTTATACCTTTCACGAGGGCATCCTGATGCTACACATTTTACTTTTACATAATCCCCAGGATCCATACTACCTCCTCTGCTAGTATCTGGTCTCACAAAATTTGCAGCTTGCCAGGCTATTGTGGTAATTATATCAAGCCAGTCGTCAGCATAATCTCCTCTAGATTTGATATCCCCTCCCTGTAATAGTTGTGCAACAAGAGCCCTAAAGTGACCCTGAACCATAGCTCTGAGAGGCTCCTTATTCTCTTCATGCAAATTTTGTTTCGCTGGAAACATGCTGGAAAGGCTACTGCTAACAGAGAACATAGCACCGGAATCCCCAATATCATCTTCTTCATCGTCATAAACAAAGAAATTATTCTCTAACCCATAACTTTCATCATCAGGAGGTGGGGGGAACCATATACGAGCGTTATTTTCAAAATCTAATGGTCTTTCTACCTTTTCATCTTGGTTCTGAGTAGTTGGCAGGTCACTAGAGCAGGCATGTCTTTTATCTTGACCTTCAGTCAATCTCTCAGACCTATTTAAAATGGTCACGCCCTCTTGAGACAATAGATTTATCCTTTGACCTGGTTCTACAGTCTGTACAACATAGCCATCTTTGTTTAAAGTATAGCCATTCCTTGAGGGGCTGTCTGAAGGACTTGATTCATCAAAATGAGAACTATAGAACTCGTTTCTAGTACTAATACTACTTGACTCTAAATCTGAACTGTCACGAAAATAATCACTTGATGGGCTGAAAAAATATCTCCCAGAATCCTCAGCATCATCTTCATCACTCCTACATTAGTAGGAAAAGATTAAATGAGATAAGTGTTGGTTAATATAATTAAATTTACTCCAACCCACAAGCTTAAGCTTTTGGGTTGATTGGTAGTTTAACATAATTCAACATGGTACCAGAGCAGGAGGTAATGAGTTCCCTGCCATGTTGTTTTCTATTCGATTAAAATTAAATTCCACTCGTAAGTCATTTCTCAAATTTCTAAGCCCACAAGTGCGGGGGAGCGTTGGTTGATATAATTAAATTTACCCTAACCAACTAGCTTAAGCTTTTGGGTTGATTGGTAGTTAAACATAATTCAACAATATTAAGTGTAAGACTCATTTCATGTCATTCTCCCGTATTGGTATTAGTACTAGAATTTGAAGAATTGGACCATCAAGGAGAGACAACAACATTAACATCTAATCTAATTTCTTTAAAGTAGAAATGTATTCTTTTGAAATTGGATTTTATTATTTCTCAAGTAAAACTTCTGAGTCACTCAAATGGAACTATATTGAGACATATTCACTTATAAGCACTTTTAAATATATAGAACTTACTTATAAACAAAACTACATGCAATAGAAGTTACAGTAGGTAGGACTAGAATACCAAAAATTATTGGGACAAAGACAAACATGCATCCGTTTCAAATCAAATGTTACCAGTTAGGAGAGTGGTGAACAGAAATAGGAGATGGATGAGCATTAAACAAGTTCACAATCCCATTTGATGCTGCATAGGGGGAATAGCCACAATCTTGTGACTCAAGCTGTTGACTCAAGCGATCATCGGAGACTGATTCGGTCTTCATAGGAGACTTGTCTGCACCATCATAACTAGGAGGAGGTTCTGGGCTATGTCTAGGAGAGACGGAAGGATGTACTTTCTCGCCTTGTCTCCTCCCATCTACCCGCCGTAGGTTAGCATCAGAACAAAACCTGCACAACTTGGTTCTCTCCACAGCCTCATTACCCACCATCATACCATCTGATTTAACAACATAAGATTCATAACCCTGAATACAGTTTGCGCAAGATGATTGACTACAACTCTGGCACAGGTATCTCGTAGAAATCTTCGAAAAGCTCGTCTCACACTCACGACACATCTTGTAACTTTTGTGAGTCATCACAAGTTCCTCGCTAGGCACACTAATGAGCCAGGTCCCCATAAAATCCAAGACCTAACCTTCTCAACCAGATCTAAAAGTGCACAATAAGGTATTACCACAAACAGTGAATCATCAAAGAAGAATTAAACCTCGATGACCCCTCAAAATTGGAACAGCATAACACCACTCCTCTTTCAAGTTCAAAATATGAAACAAATTTCTTCTTTTTCACACAGAGAAATCAAATGTAAAAAAGAAAATCCACCCCTACCCACAAAAGTTCCAATAAAAAAGAAGAAACTGATATAACCCACGATAAAAATAATGGGTTGCTTTGGGATGTGTTTGTATGAGTCTCAAGACTGTATGCTATATGTATTTCTTCCCCTCTCTTTCTGTCTCTCACAATGGGAGCCAAAAGCCAAAATCTATGAATATATCAAAAGATGGATACATAGAAAACTATGAATACACCAAAATCTAGAAGTATTTACACTAAAATCCTAAGTTATAACCAAATAACCCAAAGAAAGACCAGTATCATCATCTACAACAACAACAACAAGAGAGCACAAATCGAAACCCTAAAACCTAACTTATCCCAGAGTCCTCAATAATGAATCCAACGGCCGATTTAAGCATCTCAAGAACAGAATCCAGTAAAAAACGGGCATATGTAGGAAAAGTGCCAAAGATCAACGAAGAAAGTTAGCTCGATTCGACAAAAAAACAGAAACCCAAGTCAAAACAAAGCATCCCCAGAAGAACAAACGCGAAAAAAAGACCAGATTGGAGTAAGAGCAAGCAGAATCAGAAGAAGAAACTGGAAAGAGAATTTAGGGTTTCAAATACTTGAGAATCAAAAAGAGGCAGAGAATGAGTATGGAGAAGATTCCTTTTCCGGTGGAATCAGTAGCTGAAAAATCCGCCGCTGTTAACCCAACAACCACCGATGATTCTACGGTGCGTGATTCTCATCTGAAGAAGATGATGAAGAACCAGTTGCTTCTTCAATCTCACACTCCTTCATTTGTATTTTTTTTTTTTTCCTTCCTTTTTCTGATTTTGATTTTTAACTTCCAATTCTTTTCTGTGTTTTTTACCTTTTTCTTCTTCTTCTTCTCTCTGAACTCTTTTTTGTTGCTCTGCTTTTTTTTAGTTATTTTTCATTAATTATTGAACAACAGATCTGCCTCTGAAAATAAGTCGTAAACTCGGGCCGGGCCAAATACTTTTCTTTTCTCTCAACTTTTTTTTTTTCTTTTTATGGTAGGTGAATGAGATTTTAATTAAAAAAACATTTAAATAGTTAAAAATTAAGAGTTATAATTTTTAAAAAAATTGTTTGGATGTTATGTTTTTAGAGAAGTTAGAATGAAAACATTGTTTAGATGTAGATTTAAAATAAGTAGTTAAATAATAATTATTAAAAATGAATTGTTTTGATTGAATCAAAATAAGTGGTTTGAAAATGAGTAGTTATAAATAAATGATTAGAAACGAATGATTTAACATATAATGAGTTGTTTTTAATAATAAGAATGAGAGAGCTATTGATGCCGCTTGAGCTACTGCTCTATTGGCAATAAGAACTATTTTTTATAGTTACAAAAACTCGTTTGAATGTGATTTTTTAAGAAAAAATTAGTAAAGCATTAATCTAAATCGTCCTTAAATATGGCAAATAAACACATCTTTTAAGTTTTTTTTTTAATGTAAAATTGAGATTGCGAAAATTGAATATTTAACTATGCTCCATTTGAGTTTTTTTTCTTGTTTTAACATTTAACGTGTATTTTTTTTTTAGAAAACCATTTATATCGAGCTATTAGTCTACTTGAAATTTGATACTTTTTAATATAACAAAAATTAAAAAGAAGTAGAAGACTTTGAATTTACAACTTGTTACTTAATAGTTTGAATTCAGTAGTTATTTAGTGCAGCAACTTTATTAAAAAGATTGATTAACAGAAGAATAAAACTTAAAGAAGATAATAGAGAGAATGAATATTGAATATTTGTGTTTGTCCTTGAGAGTACAATTATGAGAACAAATATTACATATTTTTAAAATGACAACAAATAATAATGAGAGAGTAAAATAGTAAATATATAGATAATCTAAAAATGATTTCTCTTCAACCTATCACTAGGACAACTTTTGTTTAGATTTTGTTTTAAAAGTTCAAGTAGTAAATTGGAATAAAACTAAAAGTTCATGTAATAGACATTTTTTTAAATTCAGAAACCAAATAGAAATTGAAAATGAAAAACCGAAGATAAATCTTCCTTTATTTTGAATTTTTGAGATTGCCCGATTTCAAGAAAAAAGAAAATTGCCAATCAAGCTGATTAATTAATTAATAATGTCTACAAGGCATGTTTATAACATTTTTGCACTTTATTGTGGGGCCTTTTGTTTAATTTTTAATTATGGTTTTGGATTATTTTTTTTTTATTTTTTTTGGTTTTGGAGTTCAAATCCACGAAGAATCACAGTCAGCTCTAATTCATTTCATCCTCAAATTATTTAATTACTATTTTATATATGATTTTTTTTTGTAAATAAATTAAATTTGATTAAAATGTCAAATTGGTCTCTATATTTTTAGTTTTGTTCAATCTTGGTCCTTAATTTTTTTAATTGACCAATTATATACACTTAAAAAAAACTTAAAATTGAATCATAGGACAAATTTAAAATAAATATTAATTAAGATTGGATTGATAACGTTAATTTTTTTTTTTTTTTGAATTAAGATAACCACGCTTGTCCCTTCACTATAACAATAATAATTTTAGTAAACTAATAAAAAAGTGTGAATATATTTTTTTATACTTACAGAGAAAAAAATATATGTACCCTATTAATTTTATATATTTGGAGTATTATGGGGCCCACGCGCACTTTTGAGTTCTAACGGGTCAAATTATACTCACAAACTATTGCTCTTATTCGACTTTTGTGATTATTTATTTATTTGGAAAGTGAACTTTGTGAGTTTCTTTATTGGTATGCATCGTGTTTGGTGGTTGAAATTTTAGAATTGTACAATTTTTAGTATATATACTTTTAAAATGTGTGAATTAGCTTCTCAACTTTTAATGTTTTATTTTAGCATTGAATTTTTAAGATATTTATTTTATTTTTAAACTACGATTTTTTTTTTAAGATTAAACTTTGTAATTTTAATCATTATAGTATTTGAAAGCATTTTTATCAGCAGTGATTGTTATTTGGTTCACAAACTCAATTTTGTTAAATTAATTTTTTTTTATTAAAATATTAAATGTTTAAATTTTAAACTTGTAGTTTTCTTTTCTTTTTTTGACGGAAAATATGGAGTTATGCTCCTTCAAACTCTATGGATACGTTTGGAGCACTGGTTTGGTTATGATAGACGAAAGTTATTATAAACTGTGGGTATGATATATGGTGAGTTATTATAAATGGTAAGTTATTATCATAAGGATTATGATAAACAGTGTAGTTGATTATGTAATAAAAGTTATATATATAATGTTGAGTTAAACGAACACACAAGTTTAGATAACCACTATTTATAATAAACAGTGAGACAAATATCGGTTGGGTTATTATAACCATCTCGGTCGTTTGCATAAATGAGGACCCAAACACACCCTATAACACTGTTGACCCATTATTAAATTGGGACTATGATACATGAAAGACAGGAAGCGAAATTAGGAGTTGTAAATTAATCTCCACAATCGACTCGAATATTGAAATTTGACAAAAACATACCCTCCAAAGCCCAGATGCTCAACTATTGTGTCGCCTCTTATAACAATATATATTTTTTTTATATAGTAGATAATTTTATTAAAATGCTACTAGAGATATGTATAGAATATTAAAATACACATTTTTCAAGAAATTAGATACTAGAATAAATGGTTAATGTCGTAAAAAGTTTTTTTTTTGTTGTTTTTTTTTCAGTGTTGTGAAAATAATTAAACCATAAATAAAAATGAAAAGCGAGGGCTAATTCAATTTTTGTATGCCACACTTGAATCAATAAACCAAATAAAAGCAAAAAGGCCAAGAAGAAATAACTAATAAGTTTGTCTTTGTATATTAAAACATACATACAAGTTTGTAAACTGAGACATCAAAAATATTTTCTCAAAAAAAAAACATAAAAAATATACCTAAGTTCCCGTAAAAAATCATACCTTAGATAATATGTTGAATGATTTTTACTTATTTAAATCTCTTATTTCTGAATTTAAAACAATGTATCCCGACCAGAATATAAATGTATTTTTTTTAGTACATAGTGGGGGAAGGGGGAACAACAAACCCTACCACAAGATAACCAACTGCGTCACTGACCCTCGATATAATATAATGTATTAGTTTATTATTATGTTATTCTCTTTAGTTGATTAATAAACATCGTCATCATCTCATATAAAAAAAAGTATCTTTCGTTTTTATTTAAGACTAGTTATTGTCATAAATAAAAAAATTATTAATATAATTTATTATTTTTCCATTTGCCACATTGAGTCTTCATCAGCATTTTTGTAGTGGAACAAGTTAAAGTAGTCTAAAACTGAATATATACGATATTAATCAATAATTTAATTTTAAGATATTCAAAAGTCTTGTTTATATATATCCAAATGTCCAATATTTTAGCTCTTGCAAAGATCTTAAATTATTTTATTTTATTCATTTTTTTACATGTATTTTATTCATTTAAACGGCTATACACTTTGTATCCGTTTTTAAACATCTCAATGTCTTGTTGAAGCAAACGATTTCTCATTTATATGGAATAAATTGTAAAAGAAGCAATAATTAATAATTAATTAAATTAACTTTTGGGTCCGTTAATAAATGAGGTGTTTAATTTCAAAACACTCAATGAAATAAAATGAGTTTCCACATTTTTTTTATGTGGTATTACTCTTCTTGGTTATGGTATGAGTTTCAGTGTTTGGTTGTAAACCAGTTCAACATCAACTTCACAAATTCGAGCTCGAAAATCGGTTTTTGTCCCTCTTTCCTAATATGTATTAAAAAAAAAGTTATGGTACGAATTTTTCTTTGCGTTTTTAATTTTCATGGGAAGTGGATTGTATGATTTGTTCTTAATTGTATTTAAAAAAAATATCAAGGTTTTGTGGTGATTTTTTTGGTTTCTTTCTTAAAAACAAAGCAAGTGTTGATGATTCAACTTTGAATTGGTTTATGAGCTCAATTGATGTTGGATTTTGTGAATTTTTAATTGGTTTATGAGCTAAATCTTAAATAGTTAAGTTTGTTTTGAATTAATTATTAAAAAAAAAAACAACAGCAACAACGATGTTATTGGTTGTTATATTTGTGGAATTTTAGTTATAAAATATATATCTAAATTATTTCACCCAAAAAAAAATGTAAATCAGCTTTGGTGCGTAAAAATAGGTTGAGTCCAAAGAAAAAAAAGGTGATCGCTGAAACTTGGAAACTTCATTATTGCGGGAAATCTTACACGTATTATAGCTCTTTTCTAAAGTAATTATTGTAACAATTATTGTGACTTTAAATATATAAGATATTTTATTTTTTACACATGATCACCGTTGTAAATACGAACAAAAAAAATCTCTATATTATTTTGAAACTTTTAGAGTGTATTTGGAGCACCAATTTAATTATGATAGTCGGAAGGTTATGATAAATGGGGTTAAGATAGACAATTATTTGGATATATACATATTAACCAAATTTAAAAAACAAAAACAAGTTCTTCGAAGTCACTTTTTTTGTTTACAAATTTTGATTTTATTTATTAAAATATAGGTAAGATGTACATATCCAAAAAAAAATATATATATATAATAAGGTAGTTGTTGTAAATTTAAATTTCATAAACAAAAAATAAAAAACAAAAAACAAAATAGTTATTAAATGAGACCTTTAAGTTCTTTGAAATGATATGTCCATTGCTGCCACTCTTTTTTGTAGTCTCATGTATAATGTGAAATAAAATTTTATCATCTTAACTTAAAAGAAGAATATTTATTTTAAAAAGAATACTTTAGTATTCATAATATATAAATTTATTCGACGAAGAGATGCCAACAAAAAAAAAGTTAGAGAGAGAAAAAAAATGTTTAGAAAAATAAATTTCACACAATTATTAACACAAATAATAATAATATAACACCATGGGGACAAGAGTTATTTTTGGATAAAAACTGTAAGACAAAAATAAGTTGCATGGGAGATAAATATATGTGTTTTCTTGTACTTTTTGACAATATATAAATTTTAAAATTTGTTATATGAAAATATATATTAATAAATATTGATTTTACTATACATCAAATTATTCTAAATATATTCTAAAAAAAAATCTAAATATATACATTTTGATGATAAGATAATAAATTTTGATTTGATATTCTAAATTTTAAATTGTAAGAAGTGGGATCATAAACTTAGGGAGAGATACTATAGTTTTCAAATTATGTTATTGAATTATTTGCTATCTTACCTAGAAACGGACGTAATTACTTTTGTTTCAAAAATAAATTATGTTATTGAGTTATTCTCATTTCGACAGTAAAATATTTATTTAGTTATTTGTTAAAACAACAAATTAAAGATTAGCATTATATTAATTTATATCGAGAAAGATTCATTTTTTTAAAACTAAAAAATATTTTAAAGATTTTTTTTGAAGAAAAAAAAGTGTAAATACAACAATAAAAATTTAAAAAGATATACATGTATAATTACCTTATGCGGAAAAAAAATAATTAAATATATAATAAATTAAGTTAGCTTATCTTAAGTCCGTCCAAATTAATTCACAGACTAATTGAGATCATGATTTTTTTTTTTTTTATAAATATATTCGATCAATTCACTCCAATTTACCGAATAGGTCAGTGACGCAATAGTTTTAATGTTTGGTTGTAAACCAGTTTAATACCAACGTCACATGTTTGAACCCAAGAATCGGTATTTGTCCTTTAAATTAAAGTGAGTTTATTAAATTTTGCAAGTTACTAGTTTTCCTTTCTCAAAAAAAAAAAATTATTAGTTTTCCAAAGAGATAATATATTCGAATTCAAATTCACTCCAAAGAGATTATTAGTTTTGAAATTAAGATTTTTTTTATAAATATATGCGAATTCACTCCAATTCAAATTCACTCCAATTTAAATAAGCACTCTAATCCTTCAAATTAAAGTGAGTTTATTAAATTTTGCAAGTTATTAGTTTTCCTTTCTCAAAAAAAAAAAAAAAAATTATTATAATTTTAAGAGTTGGCAGATTCAAAATTGAGTATACATATTTCTTGGAGGTGAGAATTTAACCATTTAACATCTTAATTATTGAATATACACGGATAACATTATATATATATATAGGTTAATTAAAGTTGAGTCAAGTTAAAGCAAAATTTGATCATTAAACCCTTATGAAAGTTGTGAAAAAAAAACACAAATATAAGATCAAAGAAAGTCCAAGAAGATTAAAAAAAAAAAAAAAAGAGAGAGAGAGAGAGGAAGAGAGAATTAGAAGCGACAGATGATTAGGTGCATATCTATAAGCAAATAGAAAGCATTTTGGAGTTTGTTTTGGTGAGAAAAGAACGTTTCAAGAGAAAGAGATAGACGGAAATGCTGACTCGAAAGATAAGTCCCTCTTTTTTTTTTTCTAATATTTATTGTTCAATTACAATTACAATCTCAATCAATTGAATTGAATTGAATTTGTTTTTTGTTGTTGGCGTTTTTCAGCACCAAAATCCATTCATTGTGTTGAAATTAGTGCATCTGGATTTGATTTGTAGTTGAAAAATGAGTAGGAAAAGTGAATGGTCCAAAGTGCACGCCAAGTGTTTGTGAAAATGTCTGAGTCATTTTTAGATACACCAATGGCATCGGTTGGGCGGGCGGAGGCAGTAGGATTGTACTGCCAGCGCCGCCCATGGGGGGAGATTAGTCACCATGCCTGACTCACCTCCACATTGATAATAATTTTTTTTTTTTTTTAAATTTTAAATCAACTACTTTTACTTGGGTTTAAAGGGTATGTTCCCCTTTTGTTTTTGAAATTACATTACTCTTTTCATATCTCTAATGTCTGGTATAGGGACGGGCGTGATTATCTTTGTTTAAACAAAATTAATTTTAGTTATATCTTGTCATCACCTATATTTTTAGGGCTATATATATATGACTAAATTTGATTCACGTTTTATTGTTTTTTAAATTAAAAAATAGAAAAATAAGATTGCACTCAAATTGATGTGAACATGAAACTGAAGCCATGCCGAGATATGACTCTTTTTTTTTTTTTTTTGGATATGTGAGTTAAAGTTGGAGGTTTTGGTGAAGAAGTTGCCTTATATGCATAAACCTTGCAACATTTAATTTTCAAACATAATTGGAAGTGGTCTATTATAGAGTGAACTCATTTTTCTAAGACCTACTTGATCATTATGTCAATTCATGATGATTTTAGTGGTATGTGTTTGAAAAAAAATAAACAAGAGTTGGGGTACTCAAACCAGAGCATCCCATTATTTCTAATATATTGAGGATGGCTAGGTGTACTTTGGTGTTTTTTTTTTAATGTGAAATTTGTGTTCAAAGCTTTGCATTTTTTAAAATTATTTATTGTGATTATTTTTATGTCAATTTAGGGCTATTTTGGTCCCACATATATTTGATCTTTTGCCCTCTTCATTCTTATTTATTTAATTTTTTTTTTTTTATCTTAGATTCCTTTCCATATGTCATTTATATTATATTTATATTTATAGATGTGGTAGTTGCAATCAATATGTGATTTTTGGATATTGTTTGTCTTGAAAATGTGGATGGGAAGAGGGGTCTTCCCATATTTCATACCACGACCTTGTCTCTTTTAGACTGGATTTTCTTTTTGTTGAAAAAATGTGTAGGTTTATAAAATTTGTTTCTAATGGATTTTGCAATTTTGGATGCCCACATATTGTTTTCTTTCATGTGATTGTGAATTTTTTTCATACTACGTGATTGTGATTTTGACCTATAAAAATGTTTTTTTCCTTCTTGTATTTGGATCAATTATGCACTTTGTTAATGATAATGTAGGCTTTTTGGAACAGTGAACAGTGTTATTTATTTAATTTTCCTTTTAACTAACTGAAATTACTTTTCAAATTTTTTGCAATGTTGGTTATAGATTCAAAAATTATTTTCGCAATTCTTAATAAGAATTTTAAAGTCTTATAAAAAAAAGCATTTTAAATTAGATATTGTTGAGATCTCAATTGTCCCACATTGGAAAAATGAGGAGTCCAACATCAATATAAAAGAAATATGAGTTACTCCCTTTATTGCTAATTGATTTTGAGGCGGAATCTTATATTCTTGGTATCGATCCGATTCAAGATTGATGAGCCCAAAAGAGACACATAGGAGGCATGTTGAGTTCTCAACAATGTGGGAGCCCAACGTCAATATCAAAGAGATATGAGTTACTCCATCATTCTCTAATACATATGGATAAAACATTATTTTTTAAAAGCGTTTTATATGAAAATAATACTCTTAAAAAACATCTCAAATTTTTGCCAAGTCATCTCAAATACCTTTACAAAAGATAAGAAATAAAAGGCGTAGTCCCAAACACCATGCGAATTTGTTTGGCATTTTTTTTCTCGAAAAAGTAAATTAAATATAAGCGCTTTAGTAAAGAAGCATTTAGTAGCAATTTACTCAAATGTTAAGTTACATACTTTTTAAAAAGTGTTTGTGTGCTTCTCAATCAAGGACGTTGATTAAAAACACTTTAGGGGTATTTTCGGTTTTGGCTTTCTTTCTAAAAGCTAATTTATGTTAAGTTCGAGTTTGGTAGAAGTTAAAAATGAAAGGTCCTAGGTTGGCATGGTCCAACCTTTAATTATTGAATAGTATGTAAAAAACACTACTTTTAGAGGTAAAAATATGTCAACAACAGCAATAATTCAACGACATAATTGTATATTCAATCACTAAAATGTTTAAAAAAAAGAAAGAAAATTCAATGACCGAAAGGTTATGGGTTTGAATCCTTCCACCCTCAATTGTTGTAGACTTAAGAAAAAACACCTTACAAATATATAAACAAGAATATAGTTCTAATATCATTTTGTATAACTTAGGCTATGTTTGATAAACATTCAATTTCTTGTTTTTGGTTTTTGAAATTTAAACTTATTTTTACCCAACTTTCAAAAGTATAAACAAACTTTTGGAAGTTACTTTTTTTTTCTTCCAAATTTTGATTTGATTTCTACAAATATAGGTGAGATGTAGATATCCAAGTAAGAAAAAGGTATGGTAAGACAGTGGTTGTAGACTTAAATTTCAAAAACTAAAAACAAAAAATTAAATGGTTATCAAACAAGACCTTGATAACTAAAAACCTTACGAATATAAACCGGGGTGGAATTGAGGTTTTGGATCATTTTCTGAGAAAGGAAGAAAGATAAAATATTTTGTCCCCTCCACTTGAGAATAAAATTAGGGTGTAAACCAAAAAGTAAAGCACTTTTTGAAGAATTATCATGTAGGAAAGGTATCTTTCAAAATTGTCAAATAAAGTTTGGTAGTGTTGCGGTATGGTCACAATGATAGCTTAGAGGAAAAGAGGCAGACCATCCAAATTCATGACTTGCCACAATCCCCACTTGCCATAGCCATAGACATAAGTTTTCTTTGTTGATGTAAGTGGTTCCCATTTCTTTTAATCAGATTCAAAGCTATAGCTTTATTTTTGCAAGGCCTAAATAGTTGGTCTAAACCTCCCTTTTGTGTAAATTTGATAGATTTCTTAGGTAGCTTACTATTATAAATTCAATTTATAACCTTTTGAATTCTTAAGACTTTTTTATTTGATATATGTGATTGTTTGGACCATACATACCTCGACTATTGTCAAGTGACATACCGTTTGACCTTACAACATTTGGATGTCAAGAAACTTCGTAGAAAATTAATTTTTAAATAATGGGTCACCATAATTTTCTATGAATTTTTTTTATATTCAAATATTGTAGGATCGAGTTAGGTATGTTATGTGAAAATAGTGGAAATACATTTTGTACTCTGTTATCAGGTATCTCCTTTATGGAACGCTGCTAGCTTGTGAGAAAACTCTTCCCTTCTTTTCTCTGGCTGTTGGGGTTTAGGGTATGAGCTCATCCAAGCAGTAGCAGCGCAGGCTTTTATTTTGGGGTAATTTCTATTTGGTTCTACAGTTCTTAAAACCAAATTTTTTTGTTATTATATGTTTGATCTTAAGATTTGAATTTGATGCCGAATTGGTTCTTAAAATTTGAAATTAGTGTCTAATTGGTCACGGTCCTTTAAAATATACATTTCAATAAAGTCTAGTTGGCATATGTTAACTATACTCTTTTCTAAGTCCACAAAAATTGTAAACCACAATGTGTAAAGACTCAATTATTTCACCCATGCGAGGATACCGGGAGTATCATAAAGACATAATTAAAAGTGTCTACAAATGAATGTCACAAACAAATCTGACCTCAAATGGAGCATGCTCTTAAAATACAAGCCTTCAATCAGCCGTATTGCCCCTTGAGAACACGATCTCTTCATTTTATTTTAATAACAGTCCATCTTGTCATATCTAATCAACATGATTCCATTATTTAACTAGGTATAAAACGTCTGGTAAAATTATGTACACAACTAGGAAAGTAATGAAATCCTCAAAAAAAAATTACGTCTTAAACTTCAAATCAATGTCCAATTAATGATGTTCTAAAATCATCTTCATAACACATCCCATGTCAATATTCATCTATCCACCTACTTTTGCAGTTTGTGTGCAATTTCTTCAATCCAACACTTTCAAAGACTTTTTTCACAAGCAGCCCTAAACCAAAAGAAAAATGGGAAAGTCAAAGATCTTAAAGTCCAACAAAATTAGAGTTAAGCATTCTACACAAAGCATGATGCTTGTGCTTCAACCTTCAACGTTTTGACTACAACAACAAAATCGAGTGGGGAAGAGCATTAAAAGTACATGGCTAGAATGGAGATTATGAGTAGTTATAACAAGAAATATGAGTGGTTGAAATAAAAGTATATGTTTGCTTGAAGAGTTTATGAGAAATTTATATAGATTTCATAAAGGCCTTTTGAAATTGCTTCATCCAAACATAGGTTGGACTAACTCCTAAATAAATCATCAATTCATGAGAAATTTCCTTTTTGCTAGAAATGATAATGGATAAAGAGGATGATAAAATAGAAGTTTGAGGGTGCCTGCTACAATACAAGGGAAGGTTTGTCTAAATTTTTGGTTAAAGTATAATTAGAGGTAGAAGATTTCAATTCATGATCCCATAATCATGTACAAACTTAAACTATTGGTCTTATCGGTCAAAAGATCCACTTTTCTATTAATTGTTTTAGTTTGAAAGAAATGTGTCATTCAGGAGAAAAAAAGTGAGTGTAAGGCAAAGGCATTTCAATTGATCCCTGCAAGAAAAATAAGTATGGTCAGACTTTTACAGCCCACACACTGCACGCAACTATGAGTTGGACATTTCAAAAGCTACCAAAGTAACTTTCTAGAAACACAGAAATCCAAGGGAATAAAATCAGAAAATATAATTTTTTTTTCTCTCTAGTTTTATCCATGAGGTTATGCATAGATAAAGGGAAGAATAGAGTGGTTTCAGTGAGTGATTGCATGAAAAACTAGAAATTATTTAAATAAATTAAAAAAAAGTGTTTGGAAAAAAGTGTTCGAATGAGATTTGAGGATTATAGGAAAAAAAGTTGTTTTGAGGGTCTTGGTGTGCATAAGGTGATGGGTTCAATCCCCATGATACCCACCTACGAATTAATTTCCTACGGGTTTCCTTAACATCCAAATGTTGTAGGGTCAGGCGTCCCGTGACAATAGTCTAAGTCACGGATATCAAAAATTTTAAAGAGTTTTGAGGATGGGTTATAAGAAATCTTTGTTTGAAAAGGTTGCTGGGAGGAGAGATTTGAGTGAGGGGTTGAAATGTCGGGTTGGGAGAAGTTTTTTCTATACTAACCAAACACGGGTAGATTTTACCCTACATTCCCTCATCTTTTTCCTTATCCATGCATACCCTAGTTTTCCCCCTTATATAAAGATGAAAAAATAGTGAGAAAACAAACAAATTTCAAAAGTAGTTTTTGAAATTTTTATTTTTTAAAACACAAGTAAAAAAGTAAATAACTAAACAAGAGAACCATCTTCGAACTTTTCATACCCCAAATCAGTATGCAAGAATGAGTGGTAACAGATATTAAAGTTGGATGCAAATCGAGTAAAAAAAGTTGAAGCATAATTCAAGGTTAGATAAGCTCAAATAATTGAGTGCATAGAAATTACCAAATACGAGAAGATTTAGAATTAGGCTCGTTTTGTACGTCTTCCAACTTGAAGGGCCAATTCTGTGTCAATCTTTAGAGAGATATCAAGTGCTTTTACGGAATGTGTCAGCGCACCACTGCAAAGGTCATTTATAAAGTCACAAAAGATTATCTCAAAAGATAACACCAAAAGTCCCTAGTTTGTATAGGTTGATCCCCACTTTCACTAGGCTAAGATCAAAAGTTATACTTTCCTTGCAACGAAGAAAAGGGATAATAGCACAAACATGCCATCTATGTACACCAACCTCAAATCTCACTGGTGAGAGTATGAGGTTAGATGGAATAATATGAATAAGGCAGTAAAAAAAATAAAAGACTTCACTTCTTTTTTCTTTTTTTTTTATCGGACCAGCTTACGCCCTCAACTATTCTCACTGGACAAACCATATGAGCCTACAACATTTGGATGTCAAAGAAATTTGAAGGAAATTAATTCCTATGTAGGTGACCACTGTGAATTGAATCCAAGAAACTTTGGACAAAAATATTTTGTTGCTGGGATTTGAACCTGGGTCTTTTGGCAGAGGACTTCTCTTCTTACTTGTGTGCCAGGTTTTCGAAGTTTTCACTGAAATTCCCATTGTTTTAGAAATATTGTCTTCTTTACTTCATTTTTTATGAATAGAAATGAGAGTTCTCAGTTAAACTTCTGGGATAAAAAAAGAGTCTTATGATTAGATCTTGAACCATCAACCATCCAGTAATAATAACCGTCATGTTCACCATCAAATCTAAAGTGCAATGTTTTAAGCTTAAGTTCAACTACAAGTGACAGCGGGAATTTGAAACACTTGAAACTCTGATCACTTGGTCAAGAGTATATGCCTTAACCAGTTGATTTACTGAAGACAAATGCAAGAGTCTTTGCTCTCCAGACGTGGACTTAGAAAGCCTATGGGAGTGATAGACAATGCCAGATATAATGGAACCTTCACCTTGAAGGGAACATGTGGAGGTAGGTTCAAGGATTCTATTGCTATGCCTAGTAAGAGCTAGGAGTAAACTAATGAGAATTGAGAAGGAAATACAAATGCATCCTCATATGGTCATTTATGTGTCAAACATTATAGCTGGGATCTTATAGTAACTCTTAGCAGTCATAGGCTATTTTCAGAGATTATTTTGAGTTATACAACCACTGGGGGGAGGAAGGATTCAAACACATAACTTCTTGGTCAAGAAAATACACTTATACCGTTGAACTACTGCTCTTATTGGCTTTCAGCGATTCTTTTGACTCTCTATCTGTCAGCTTTCAAAGCTTTCTTGATGACACTAGAGAGGTTTGATAGAAGTAATCACATTTAAATTTAGTATATGTGCGTACGTTTATGTATATGTATATATATTTAAGAAGAAAAAAATAGGTGTGATAAAATATGACAATTTGTGCATTACCTGGATATGTAAGTAACCCCAGTTTGTCCAATTTTATTTACCGTATTCAGAGTAACATTTCCTGAAGCCTGCCAACAGAAAATAGGCGAATCAAAATCCAAAAAAAGTAATTATTCAAAAACGTTAACAAGAAAGGATATACTCCTAGGCCACTCCTGGATGCAAATTTTAAGCTACAAACAAGTAAACTAAATGCAAGAATCCTAAGTTCAGCTGTTCAAAAAAGGTTAAATTATTTCAAACTTTTCTTTGCCTCGGAAATACATCTTGTGCTCAAGGTGTAGTTGATTAATTAACAACAATGAGAAGTTGAGTCTACTTTCAACCACATATTTTAATGATGTAATGCATTTATAAAAACTCTACTTTTCTGGAGGTTTCAATATTTAAATATTAAAATATAATCTTAAATATGTTTTACACCCATAAAAATAAATGTTCCAGAAATACTAATCCAATGTATTTCATTCAGAAGTTTTCATTTTTGTACAACATTTTTTAACTAATGTTCATAGAATAGAAACCAGACATCCTAGCATAAGGTGTGTTAATTGTTGGAGTCTCACATTGTCAAATTCCTACCAAACTTAAATGCCATGTAAACAAAGACAGACATGGTTCAAAAGAATCTCCAATGGCAAAAATCCATTAAAAAATCAATTTAGAAGTTAGCCTAAATCATCCGTGGATTAACCAAGACCAGTCTACTTTTTGATAAGACTGATTTGTTCAATTTCCAAATTTTGTATTGAACCATGCTGGTATTACACATTACCTCAGTTTCAAATCTACCATTGATGATATCTACAGCCTCCTTAAGCATGGACACATCAACATCACCACTTGGGAGTGGAACAACCATATTATCCAACATCATCCTAGTCAAGCATGTCTTGTTTTGAGTTGCATAGTGTAGTACCTCGTGTACTTCCTCAAGAGTTCTGGTCTCAACCTGTAAATTGATTGAATTATAACCCAGAAAATTAAGTTCCATCTAAAAGTAGTCATTATAAAACCAAAAACTTGCATGTTCAACCATACCCACAATAGAGTCTTAGACATTTAAGACACAATAAAGCTTATGGTGTAAGCAAGTTGTAGTATATCACAATTCAATTTTATTTGAACTTCAAAGAAATTCAGAGTGCACACTTATAATTACAATATAAGTAAGCGTAAATTATATTTAGTCCCTATGGTTTAAAGAAAGTTAAAGTTCAGTCTTTACGGTTTCAAAAAATAGTATTTAGTCCTTAGATTTCAAAAAAGTTAGAATTCAGTCCAAATGGTTATAAAAACTAGAATTTAATCTTTATAGTTTGATAAAACCTAAATGTACAAAATATAATGAGAGGAATATTTTTCTTTTTTATTCTTTGATAATAGGTGTTTCTTAAATAGAGAAACCCTTACTTTACAAATAAGGAAACAAATAATACATTAGGATAATATCCTCTACAAATCAATAATATTATAAATACAAGATACTAATCCAATAAATATGGAAACAAATAATTTGAGAATAATCATCAAATAACCAACACTCCCCCTCAAGCTGGACTAAAAATGTCTTCCATTGCCAGCTTGTCAATCATCTTATTGAAATGTCGCTTAGGAAGACCTTTCGTAAAGACGTCAGCCACTTGTTCTGAAGTAGGCATATAGGGGATACATATGGTTCCAGCTTCAATCTTCTCCTTTATAAAATGTTTGTCAACTTCAATATGTTTGGTCCTATCGTGAAGGACTGGATTGTGGGCAATGGAAATGGCTGCCTTGTTATCACAATACACACGTATTGGTGTTGATTGAGTGAACTTTAGCTCCTCCAATAGTCTCTTAATCCATATACCCTCACAAATACCATGAGCTAGTGCCCTAAATTCGGCTTCAAAGACTACTTCTTGCCACCACATTTTGTTTTTACTACGCCTAAGTGACTAAGTTTCCTCCAACAAAGGAGCAATAACTCAAGTTGACCTTCTATCTCGTGGTAGTACTACACCTTGATCAGCATTCTGTAGATTTCAACATGAAGGTGACCTTGTTTTTAAATAGTATACCTTTTCTGGAGTGCCTTTCAAGTATCTTAAAATTCTATTTATCGCTTCAAAGTGAGCGGGACCAGGAGCATGCATAAATTGACTAACCATACTAACTCAAGCAAAGGCTATGTCGGGGACGTGTGTGAGATAGGTAAATAAGTCTCCCAACAAGTCTCTCGATATTTTTCTTTATCCTTTACTTTTTCACATGTTGATGTTTGCAATTTCACATTTTGTTCAATAGGAGTTTCTATTTGGTCTACAACCGAGTAATCCAGCTTTCTTCTAGTAGATCTATTACATATTTCCTTTGATTTACTAGAATTCCACTTTTCGATCTTGCAAACTCCATTCCTAAAAATATTTTAGGACTCCCAAATCTTTGATTTGAAACTCATTAGCTAAATTTTTCTTCAAAATGGTTATTTCAGATCATCATTGCCGATTATTATTATGTCATCAACATACACTATCAAAATGACCATCTTGCCGCTTTCTAGTATGTCTATAAAATATAGTGTGATCTCGCTTGACTTTGAAGAAATCCATAGCTTGTAATCGCTTCTCAAACCGTTCAAACCATGCTCGGGTGATCGCTTGAGGCCATATAATAACTTATGTAACTCGCATACGTTTTTACTTCCATAATTTATTTCAAAGCCGGTGGTAAGTCCATAAATACCTCTTCTTCGAGATCACCGTTAAGGAATGCATTTTTACATCAAGTTGATACAAAGGCCATTCTTCATTGACAAACAATAGCTAGCAATACCCTAATAGAGTTAATTTTGGCAACCTGGGCAAATGTCTCTTGATAATCGATTCCATAGGTTTGGGTGAATCCCTTAGCAACCAATCTTGCTTTGTACCTTTCAACACTCCCATCCGCATGACATTTTATAGTGAACACCCATTTGCACCCTATTGTCTTCTTGTCTTTTGGCGGATCAACTATGTCCCACGTGTGATTCTCGTTTGAGAGCATTCATTTCCTCCATGATTGCTAAATTCCAATTCGGATCATCTAGGGCCTCTTGTATATTCCTTGGGACAAACAAGTTAGTTATCCTAGAGGTAAAAAGCCCTATGAGTGTCGAGACAGTTTTTGTAGGATAAGTAATTCTCAATGGGATATTTGGTACAATTTTGGGTTCCTTTCCTATAAGCTATGGGAACATCAAGGTCAGAGTCATTGGTTATATTATTTTCAGGAGGAGAAGAAGTGGAAGGAAGAGTTACAGATAAAGTACCTGGATTATCAGGATCAGTTGTCGGAGTGTCAGATTGATCATGCGTCGGATTAGCCATCTTGCCTATGTTCTTTTGACTTAGCTTTCTCCTAGTATAAACTTGAAGTTCAAAGTTGATTATTATGTAGTGTTTCTCCCGAGGAGGAACCTTCCATATTGGGCATTGTAACAACCTCAGAGTGTATGATATTTGGAAGAGGTGAGGTATCCCAAAAATTCCTTCAAATGTAGATGTCTCTCAAGGGAATGAGAGGTTTAAAAAGGATTGGTGTTCTACAAATGACACATCCATACTTTCAAAAATCTCTTTGTTACGAGGATCATAACATCTATAGGCCTTTTTATGGGAGGTATAGCCTAAGAATATGCATTTGGTAGCCCGAGGATCTAGTTTGGACTGTGAAGGGTTGGACACATAAACAAAGGCAATACATCCAAAAACCTTGATTGGTAGATCTGAGAAAATTCGAATTGTAGGAAAGGTGGTTCTTAGGTATTCTAGAGGAGTTTGAAAACCTAAAATCTTAGTAGGCATTCGATTTATGAGGTAAGTAGCGGTAAGAATCGCGTCACCCCATAAATCTTGAGGAACATTCATAGAGAACATAATGGCCCTAGAAACCTCCAATAAATGTTTATTCTTTTCGTTCTGCAATGCCATTTTGTTGAGGAGTATTTCTACTGAGTTGATTGGTGATAGACTCCTTTGGTGTGTAAGAACTCGATTAGATAGGTATTGAAATATTGAGTGCCATTGTCGGAATGTAAGATCACGATTTTGGTTTTAAATTGGGTTTCAATCATGTTATAGAAACGGATAAATACCTCCTTAACATCGGACTTGTGAGTTAAAAGATACACCCAAGTTACATGGGTGTGATCATCGATAAAGGTAACGAACCACCGTTTCCCACTTTGAGTTACTACCTTAGATGGACCCCTGGACATCGCTATGAATTAAATAAAAGGTGCACGAGAAGCCTTATAACTTTGAGGTAAATAAGAAGTCCGATGAGTTTTTGCAAAGGCACAATGTTCGCAATGAAAGGTAGAACAATCAATTCCTTTAAAGAGTTCTCGAAACAAATACTTTAAATAGAAAAAGCGGGATGTCCTAATCTATAATGCCAAAGCATCAAAGTTTCCCTAACAGACGGAGAACTAACACTACTTAAAACCTGAACCTTTTATGACTAGTTGAAGCTTCCTCAAAATAGTAAAGGCCATCAAGCATCCTAGCACGTCCAATCGTCTTCCCGACTCTGTTCTGAAAGACACAATGTGAGTCATAGAAAATAACACGGACGATTAGAATCTCTAGAAATCTTGCTAATCGAAAGCAAATTGCAAGCTAATTTGGGAACATGAAGGACGGATTGTAAGGTAAGGTGTGGAGATAACTTAATAGTTCCTTTTCCAGAAATAGAATTGAAACTACCATCTGCTATTCTAATTTGTTCATTACAATATAATGGAAAGTATGACTCAAGAGTTTTGAGGAACTAGTCATATGGTCGGAAGCTCAGGAATCTATAATCCACGGTGAAGCAAGACAGAGAAGGCATGAGGACAATTACTGTTTGTGCCAAGGAAACACTAGGATTACCATAAGTCGTAGTGGTCTTGAGCAGCTTCAAAATTTGATCAATTTGCTCTTTATTGAATGGAGTTGATTCAACACTATTGGCACTAGAAGCTGGTGGACGAATACTCTTTTCACCTTGTCTATTACTTTTATGATTGGCAGGTTTTCCATGGATCTTCCAACATGTCTCCCGAGTATGTCTCGGTTTGTTGTAGTGATCACACCACACACGAGGCTTATTTGTCTGATCAGATGCCTTGTTTGCAGTGGCTTCAACAACTAACGCAGAGCTTTTTCTTCGTATCAACCGGTTTTTACCCATCATCACATGTTGCCGACTTTCTTCCCTGCGTACTTCAGAAAACACTTTGTTGATATTAGGAAGGTTAGCTTTACCTATTATTCTGCCTCGAACTTCATCAAACTCAACATTAAGTCCAGCCAAGAATTAGTAAATTCGACCATTCTCAACAATTTTCTTATAGTGCTTTTGATCTTCAGTGGACTTCCATTCATATTTATCAAACAAATCAAAGTCCTGCCAAATTTGCTTCAGTAAGTGAAAGTACTGAGTAACGGAATTACTCCCTTGTTTTATGTCACTTAGTTTGAGATTTAGTTTAAACACTTGTGACTGATTTTCTAAGTCGCAATACATCTCTGTGACACTATCCCATAATTCCTTAGCTGTAGAGTAACACATATAGTTGCTACTAATGTCTTCCACCATGGAATTTACTAGCCAGGTCATCACCATGGAGTTTTCGGCATCCCATGTAGCAAAAGATGAATCATCTTTGGAAGGTGCTACCTTGTCTCCAGTAAGGTACCCAATCTTTCCTTGTCCACGAATATACATTCGAACACTTTGTGACCACGGAAGAAAATTGTCACCATTAAGTCGAATGGTTGTGATTTGGATAGTAGGGCTATGGGTTGGAATTCTAGCAACTGATATCTTGTCTTCAGACATTATTCTTCAGCAAAAAACAAGATTTTAAGGCTAGATAACTAAAAAACAGCAGTTTAAATATAGTAAACTGCAGCAGAAAAAAAAAACAACAGTTGAAAAACCCAATCAGTTGGCCAAAAAACTTGAAAAAATAACCCAAACTTGAGAAACAAGCAGCAGCAGGGTTTCCTAGAGTTGCGACAGGTTGAATGGACAGCAGGCGCGCGAGTTCTCCCCTGGAAAAAAAACAGTCACCGATGAACAGAAATCAGACACCGATGGACAGCAGGCGCGCGAGTTAAAAAAACGCTTAGGAATGGGTTTTTTTTTTCAACGGACAGCAGCGGAAACAACTGGGTTCTGGCGGCCGGCGAGTTCTGTCACCGGATAAGAGCGGACCGATGTTCATCGGCGGCAGTGGAGGTAGACAGGTGCGGCGGCGGCTGAATTGACAACAAGCTGTTATAGGGTTTTGAAAAAATATTTTTATTTCTCTTTTTCTTTGTTTGGCTCTGATACCATGTACAAAATATAATGAGAGGAATATTTTTCTTTTTTATTCTTTGATAATAGGTGTTTCTTAAATAGAGAAACCCTTACTTTACAAATAAGGAAACAAATAATACATTAGGATAATATCCTCTACAAATCAATAATATTATAAATACAAGATACTAATCCAATAAATATGGAAACAAATAATTTGAGAATAATCATCAAATAACCAACACTAAATATAGTCCTTGTCGCTCGTAATCGCTAAATATGTGGAAGTTCATTATTCACGTGACATGATTTTTTGTTCAATCAATCACTTAACTCACAATTTCATCATTTAGACATGATTAACTAACTTCCAAATACTTAATTCGCAAACAATTATGAGCGACAATGAATTTTTTTAGGTATTATAAAAAACATAGAGATTGAATTCTAGTTTTTAAAACTAGAGGACTAAATTCTAACTTTCTTCAAACCATAAAAACTAAATTCTAGCTTTAAAATCATAAAGACAAAATTCTAGCTTTTGAGAGTACGAGGACTAAACTCTAATCTTCTTCAAACCACTGGGAGCAAACTAAAAATTTACCCATATAAGTAATTACAACTACAAGCACGTGAGCACACATTTTTATATCCAAAAGTATCAAGTTTACAATTACCTCGAGAGTTTTCTGGCCCTATAATGTTTAATTACCAGGAAACATGTAGGAAAATACCTCAACGTCCATTTTAAGATTTCTTTGTTGCAGATAAAGGTCAACAGATTTAATGGCATTTGAGATGCCTCCAGCTGCTGATATATGATTGTCTTTTATCAACACCATATCGAATAAACCCATCCTGTGATTTTGACCTCCACCGATTAATACCTGTAAAAAAATTATTAAATAATAAGTGTAAAATGCCAAATAAGTTAATGTATAAATAGAACCAAGAAATTGATACTTTTTTTTTATTGAGAATCCAAGGAATTGATCTTTACCGCCCACTTATCTACCAAACGTAAACCTGGAGCAGTTTTTCTCGTTTCCAGAATGCGTGCAGGGCTTGCAGCATCTGCCATTGCCTGCAAAATTGTGAAATTAATGGACTTCCTAAACTAGGATTTTTTTTTTAATTTTTAAACAAGGGTAACCACGCCCATCCCTAGGCCAAGCACTGAGAGACATCGAAAGAGTAATGTCACGGGTGAGTATCGAACCTGGGACCTTGAGGGAAGCATACCTCCAAAGTCCAAGTATTCAACCATTATGCCACCCCTTGAGGACTACTAGGAAATTATCTTTTGATGTCATACACTTCTCTTAATACTAAAATAAAACAAGAAATAACCAGACTAACGATTAAGGCAAAGGGTAGAAACTAGGGGCTGTTCTGATATTGTTTTCATGATCTTTTCAGAAAATGGTCACAGCGATCAGTTTTAAATTATTATAAAAAAAAATAACTCGTAGCATCATTTTTAATGATATTTTTCAATTTCTAATGTTTCCAAAGAGAATTGCAGCATAATAGATATTTCTCTCCGATGCCACTTCATCTGTGCAGCTTCATGTTGTTTGTGACTGAAATCCTAAATTTCTTCCAAAAAAAACCCCCTACCCAATGGACCATTGGACCTGACCTGACCCAACTTGATAATATAAAGGTTGGACGGCACTGTCAAACTGGGTTGGTCGGATCAGGGAACTGACCAACCCGAAATACACTTAATCCGACCCATTGCCATGTACACTCCTAGGCACAACCCACACAAGCACCAAAGTAGTTGCCTACATGTGTGCATAGTCAATCACGAGTCAGAGGTAGTTAGTTAGCCGGCTCATCCTGCTGTGTACCTATATTTATATATTGCACAGAAGAAATTCATACTATAAGGCTACTTATTCATCGCATCATCAAGGAAACAAAGTACCTTAGTTAAAGTTGCAATTCCACTCATTCTCTGCATAAAGTTTAAAGCCACCCTTTCAGCAACAAGGATACTTTGTGCCTGACCTGCGCATGAGAAAAAAATAGGATTTTTTTTTTACAATAAAAATAGGATTCTTTTAATTGATAGGAATGCTTTTCTTCTGTATTCTCCTTAAACCAGAAAAAAAAAACACATGATATGGACACAATAGTTTATCATTTTCCACTAAAGTAAATACCCATGCAGACATATCAAAAACACATTCGATAAAATCTATTATTTTAGACTTTTTATATCTTTCGTTGAAGAAAATCCTTGAAAAGTTAACCAAACAAAATTTTCCATCCAACCCATTCTCAGAGCATGTCTCAACATGTATAAAAGTATATTAAAAAATAAAAAATAAAAAATTAAACACTTTCAATCACGTGCTTGGAGCACATCCCATGCCAACATCTATGCTCAACACAGCGATTTTAGAGGCTTCCTAGAGATTTTCTACTCTTACCAGAAACTTTTCCAAATTGTAGTCCTTTATGAATAAAATCTCCATCCTTTTGAGACCATTCCACCTGAAGAAAAAATGTGGATTAAGATGAACGAGAACAAGCCCATCTCATAAGAAACTCAACAGAGAGAGAAACAACGTTACCGTAATTGACGGATCAACCTCCTGGAATACCATGTCTGCAAGAGCAATACCAGCAACAATGCCATCCTCTTTAGCCAAGAAGAAAGCATCCACTACTATGTCAGAAGGAATGGTTGCCAGAGATGTTACATCCCCTACAATTGTGTTAGGAATACTGTGAGGATAGATGTTAGAAGTATGACTAGGATATTAAAAATTGATATGTTAGTCACTAGCTAATGAGTCTATTAGACTATTAGTAGAAAGTGATTGGGAGGGGTGAAGGTAGGTAGTTAATCTTGCATTTTCCCTTAAAGGGAGGTATCCAAGTTCCTCAAATTACTTGGTGGTATTTTTTCTGCATGTTATCAATACAATTCCTATTTCAATTCTTTGGTTCTTGTCAAATCACAAACATGATATAACATGCAGGAGATAGATGTAATCAATCTGGTGCTGGTTTAGGTCTATGTCATTGGAACTTGACCCATTAGAACAGTTGCTGGCAATTGGAAATTGATCTAAAATCAGATTTGAAAATGCCGCTCACAAAGGAAAACAATAGAAAGAGAAAAACAATAAAGAAATTAGTAGAATATCATGGTATCATACGTTGATCTAGATGCATTAGCCAGGAGATCCTTGAATGAAAATTGCTTAAAATTCTATTGTCTAACTGGACCTCAGTCCCAGCAGCTTCACTTAGGGGAAAAAGCAGAATTAACTCAAGTAGATTTTCGTTTAGAAATATAACTACAATGATGATTTGAATGAATCCATAAACTTCTTATATGACCAAAATAAGACATAAGATCAAAAACATACCTAGGAAGAAAAATCTATGCTAGGATTACTTGGCTCTACTAAAAAATTCAGTAACTGATTCCTTGCTTTTTAAATCTCCAGATGCAATTTGCATTAAATTGAAATGGAGGAAGGCCCAAACATCAGCATAAATATTAAAAAATATATATATACCGAAGTCAGCAGAATCTTCTGCAAGGGCTAACTTGATGATGCCACGCAAATCGTAGGTAGGGTGAGATGGAGGCTGGATTGCTATTGATGCCACAGATATCCCAGAATCTTTTGACACAGATGCAGACATTGCAGAAATTTTCCTGTAGTTGTTAAGTCATTAACAAAGGGGAGACTAACAAGTCACCATAAATATTTACAGCAAAAATAGACGAGCTCTACCTACATTAAGATAAATAGAACCATTACATCAAAATTTTACAGGACGACAAGTTTGCTTGACATAAAGTGTTTTAGTTAATATATCATTATTCACTTTGAACAAGGTAGTACTAAAAGTGGATCATAGGTTTGAAGAACTCCTCTAATGTCTGAGACAGAAAGTTAGGTCTATTTAAGATACAAAATCGATCAAAAGTTGGGCCAAATTAAAAGATCGTACTTCTTTAACATCTTAATTATACATGATGAACAAGATAGCAGTACTTAAAAAGTGAATCATGAGTTGGACAAACTTTTTAATATCTAATACAACATCAACTATAAGTGAGATTGAGGCCTAACACATTCCAATAATTTTACTTACTAAGAAATATGAATTATTATAACTATTAACTAGTTATTGTGAGATACCAACATCCAACAACTCACATTAGCGCACATATTAATATCATCCAATCCAAATAACAATACACACAAACAGAAGACCATCTTTTCTTCAGTTCCCAACATTTTCTTTGTTCCCAAAAGTCGTTATGCTTCTTTCATAGCAACTCGTATTTGGTTTCTTATATTTGTTTTGAAACAAACATAAACCTTGGTTTCTATTCACCTTACAGAAATGTATTCAACATCCATTCGTAGACTTAAATTCGTTTTTTTTCTTCTAACGTATAACAGCATAAACATTGTAGAATTTCTTCGCAACATACATGATGACACTAGGAAACCAAGCAAATACCTGAAAACTGAGCCGTTAGAAGCAGTGATTGGAATGCGTGTTAGCCCTCTTGCACAGTTCCGCAAATTCGAGTGTTCAGAGCATTTCCAGAGATTCCCGAAAGAGGGTCTATACAAATTCAGTATATGCATCTACCCAAATGACCAATTTCACTATTCAGAAACCCAACAATTTGAATGGTAAGAGTCGGCACAAATGAATTGCAGTTGAAAGGGGTGTACTGGGTTAAGATAAATTTTTGAACCAATAAAAAATTTTGGGGTCTACCCCCATCTTTTTTTATTCTTCTTTTTTTGAAAATCCGTAATTGGAGTTTCGCTTCCCTATAATCGGAGCACCACTGGTCTGTATATTTTAACCTTATCTATTAGAGCAATCCAACCCAATACATATATTTTCTGGTTGGGTTAAGTTGGATTGTATTTATATCTCTTTTCCTCTGAACGGTTCCATTCATATAGCTCATGAATCTTCAATAAAAATGAAAAATAATTCAAACACAAGATTTTCATATGGTCAATACCAGATTGAAACCCAAAATATCCCTATTGTCAATACACGTTCCCTACCTAAAATTTTACATATTTGGTTAATTAATTTTACCCAGTTACATAATGTTATGGGTTGAACGAACCCAAAAATTAGTCACCACCCGAAAATCAAAAAATTATAACCTAACTCAACCTTCATAGTTTCGGTTGGATAGTCCATTGTCGATTCTACGTACACCATTACCGCTGAATTGTGCCTCGATTCTAGTAAAATGTATGGTGGATGCGTATGAATGCAGGAAATTCTTTGTGAATCATCATATGAGCAAATTAAGACTTTATTAAAACATGTAGAAAATGATGGAAAGCTAGAGAGTGAAGAGAAACCTACCTTGCCGCCGGCGATGTGCGAGCAATTCCCACTCTGGAAATGCCAAGAACTGGCGATTCTGTGTTTGTGGGTGAAAAAGAGTTGGTGATAAATTGAAAGCGGAAGGGAATTGAAGAAAGAACTGAGAATGAGGAAGATTTGAGAGGAAATTGAGGGGAAAGGCTCAACTGTGAAAATGGTAAGAAGAAGAATGTGATATTAGAAAGCTGAAATGGCGCCTTCTTTTATATCTCGCTTCTTTTTTTTTATTTTACACAATTGAAGCGGTGTAAATAAGACCTTTTCAATACAACTTTGTGGTTCACCAAATGGACATTAATGCTCTCAAATATCAATTTCATGATTAAATTCGTTACGGTGGAATTGAAATGATTTACTAATAAACAAGGTAATGAATGCACCACCAATTCATTCGGTTATAAGAATACACTACCATTTTATATATTGTAAAGGTTGGTAGATTTTTTTTTTTTTTAAATCAAGAAATCAGAGGTTCGCTCCCCTATCCAGAGACACCACTAGTCCATCCTTAGACTGTGGCACCATAATACTTCAAAGGATATTCTATTTTAAGCGCTTTACAGCGGTTTCGAACCAAATATCTCTCAAGGAAGCATGTCTTGTATTTAGCTTCAACGGCTGAACTGCCTCACTTTAGTAAAACACCACCACAATTATGGATTTGATAATGAAAATTGTTATTTGGCTCTAAATTATTTGAGAACAATAATACTCTATAGATAGGTTTTGTCTCTCCCTCAATTTATAATTTATTTAGAACTTGGACATAAAATATTGATATTTTATTTATTTTAAAAATAATATTTTTGAAACCATTCAAACATTAAAAAAAAAACAGGGGACAAAAATGATTTCGACCAAGCAATAGCAAATTGGTAATTGACAAAAAAAAAACATAAAATAATAAAATACAAAAACGCTAACTTTGATCAAAACCAAATATGGTTTGGCGAAAAATCCCCCAATCTTGCCTAACTCAAAAATACATATTTTTCTTGCAAATGTACCTAAAAATAATGATGAATTTTAATGTTTTTTTAATTCTAACATAAGAGAAGTTAAACATAGTCACAAAACATATCACATGAACTTACAACATTTGGATGTCAACGATTTTCACATTTAATAGTTTTAGTATAAAACTAGTTTTTAGTAGGTAGATTCGAATATGCAATCTGTTATATATCATTTCAAAGGTGTGACAAATTAGAGGGAACTGAAATAAAGCATTGGTTACCTAACGAATAAAGTAATTTAGTCACAATTTAATGTTTATTCCTGCCCAACCTTCACATACATGACATCTAAATTATAATGCAGCAGCATAATAACAGTGACAATAATTATGACAAATACAGAACATGGACAATATATTCAGTTGATTCCTACTACCTGTGAAGTGAACGAAACCCAAGCATTGATGAACGATTATCCTTTCATTCACGATGTAACATCGATGATGTACCGACCCATTCCAGAGGCAGCAACACCCTTAGTGTCCCTCCTCCCTGTCAAATTCATGCTTCTCCGCGCCCCGACTTTCTGCTTCCCATCAACTACTTGTCTAGACATCCTACAGTTATCCGAAACTCGAGATGTCGGCGCATTGGGTTCTTTTTTCTTTGCTATATCTTTTCTTCTCTTGTTTTCACTTTCTGAAACAGTTTCTGAGATACACTCTTGGTTGACTGATGGACACGAAGAATTATCACTTGCTTCCACATGTATGTCTGAACGGCAGCTCATGTTCTTTGGAGTATTTGGTGCTTCACTTGCTGAGGAACCGATGTGTCTTCGTAACTGCGAATGCAAGGACGATGTCGCAGTTGTGGGCTTCCTTAAAGTGTTTCTTACTTTGGTGCTACTTAACACAGCCTGAGAGTGAAATGTACCATGAACCAAAAAAGTAAATCCTATTGCTCAATGAGGAAAAAAAAATGCATGTAGAGCATAGCAACACGAGAATTTAGCCCATTCATATGTAAAACAAATGTACTAGTTTTCAAGAGCATTGAGAAACTACTTTCCTTTTCAGTTATTTTCATAAATTTTTAAAGATATGTGCCTAAGACTTTGGTCGAGGAACATTTAATCACTTAGAATTTTTCTGTTTTATGTTGGTTACAGGCTGAGGCTTCTCTAAAGCAATATATATAGCAAGACTTCCAGAAATTTCAGTAATTCAACTCTAGTCCAAACTACTAGGGAGCACGGACGGTTGGCTTTTGACAAAGCATCCATGTCGGAGAAAATTAATATTATGAATTATGAGTAGATTAACTATAATATGCACCCCTAACACAGGTCACTTCCAGATATCGAACTATATTTATTTTGAAGTTTATTATTAGTTGGAGACTAGTTAAGGACTATGTACAGCAGAAAAAGAAAACTAGATTGCTCGCCAAGAGAATCAATGGGAAAACAATTCTCATTTACCTTCTTCCCATCTGACTCTGGTCGAACTGCACCATAAGAAGAAGATACTTGTTTTGATCTGATGTCAAGGTTCTTCTGCAATTTCTTAATTTCAGAATCTGCCTTGCCCTGAAACAAAAGCAGAAAACCAATTTCATCATGCTATTCAAATAAGAATATTGAAATTGTCGTTCGTGGCAGCAGATGCTGCTAGCACAATGTGAACCTCAGTTCATAAAATGAGCAATGAAAAATCTGCCAAGGAAGTTCACTAGTTAGAATTCTACTTTTAACTGAATTATTGCAATATTCTACTTCTTAATTACCATTTGACTAAATAATACAGCAATTGGGAGACTGTTTGACCACGAAAAGTAGAAGCCATAATGCAGCAAATGGGGACTCACTAGCTGTGGCGTCATTCATGAACTCTTTTGTCTCCTACTTTTTTTCTTTGGGTAACTGGGAATTGGAGTTTTGCTCCACTAAATACCTGGAACACGTGTGCACGTCCCAATAGCCCAACTCGAAAGATACCAAAGGATTTTACAATTAATCTCACTCGTGAATTTCAAATCTGAAACATTGGAGCAATACCTAATCTGAGTAATCTCTACCAGTGAAGCTGCTCCTTGGGGAACTTTTGTCCCTCTACTATTAAAAGTAGGGATAAAAAGCTCCTGACAAATCTTTTTACCCGTGTTCTTACTTATCTCTTAAATGAAAGTGGAAGTTCAAGTAACAACGATTAAGTAGTCGATCGTTTTTATTCTATCCCACAGGGATATAATGATAAAGATCAGGCTTGCCTGTTTTCTCCTTTCTGCCAAGTCGGTGCTTCTAAAATTGGAAGCTGAAGCTCTTTTCTCTCTATCTTGAATGGCTGAGTTGACAGTCAAATTATTCGGATTCCTACATCCATATTGAATAAAAAAATACATCAGAAATCTGACAACGATACAATAGCAAAAAAGAAAAGAATATCTCTAGAGATAGGGCAGTGATACCTGTTGGTTGTCTTTAAATATGATCTAGACTCAAGCTTCGTTGGAGAAGAATGTGATACTCCAGAAGTTTGTACCTTCTCACCACTACAGCATCAGAAGGATATTCATTTCATGGTCCCAACACATCAAAAATGCTATATTTATTTTAATAAATGTATAAATAAAACAAGAACTAGAATATATACCTTCTACTCCCAAGAATGGGTCTTCCCTTGAGCACTTTAGAATCCTAGAAATTTATTATTTAAGAAAAAAAAGAGAATGGCTTGACTACAATTGTTTCATAATATAAAGTTAATTACACAAATTAGAATTTCAAGTTGCATTACAATAAGCCACATATTACCTCAACTTTGGGGGCTATGCGGACAGCATGTGTACGTAGAGTAGCAGTTTTTGATGAATGAGCTTCAGAGCAAGCTGTATGTGATGGCTCTCTTTTGCTTTTGTTGCATACTTTTTCAGGAGATTTGAGTGTACCACCCGAAATATTTCTCCAACTCTGCCGAATGTTGGCCAGAGAATTGGAAGGTTCTGTTTCCCTTTTAGATATCATCTAATAATTTTGGGGAAGGGAGCAGAGGGTGAATTTGATATTAAGCTAGGATTCAGAAAGAGATAGCAGATGAACTACTGCTTGCATAACGAGAAAACTAGAATTCTAATATGAAACGTGACTGAATCAGAATGTAATTGGTTTGCGACTAAATAAACATAAGTTGAAAATATTGAGAGAAGAGAACTGCACCTTTGGGGTGAGAGTTCTCTGACTTCCTGAGCTGCTTTTGCTAGTTTTCTTCACTTGTTTGGGGACTAACTCCATGGCTTCAGATGGCGTATTCTCACTCATTCCAACATTGTTGACATCTTGCTTTATTTCAACCTTTGGTTCATCACCTACAAAAGTTGAGAACTTGTTCTCCCCAGCATCATCTTGTTCATTTATTTCAGCATTGACACCATTAAGATCACCATACTTTGAACCATCGACACGACCGAAAGAACTTCCAAATTTAGGATTAGAAGATGAAATTCCAGGTTTTGGAATTTCTTCAAATTCTGTCACCTCGTGGTCCCCATGGTTTTGTGAACTAACAGAGCTATCATCAAAAGGGCCATCATGTCTTTCCATATTTATAATCTCTATATCTGCCCCTTGATTCACTTCCTCTGAAACATCATTCTCAATAGTATGAGACTCTGCTGAAATCTGTCCAAGCAAGCCACCCTTCTTCTTGAAATGAGCCTCAAAATAGGCCTTTTTCTCATTGACTGAACCCGGTTTAGAGAATTTCTCTACCTCGTCTAGGTAACGATTACGAGAGAACGATGACCTCCTTTCCCAAGATAATGATTCATTTTCAAACCTTCCAAATGATATGGAATCTGAGATTGCAGAATGTACCTGATCAATTTCAAACGACTGAGAATTAGAGAGAAATCACGGTGTCCTAAAAATACTGGAAAAAAATATAGCATCCAATTCCTACTGGACATACCCCAAAAATTATACAGATAATATCTTAGTGCCTATAGGTCAGCTCAAAGCCCAGAATTAAGTTTTTCGAACTTCACTGTAAATGCTTCATGAGTTCAGAACTACTACATTAACAACGACGTTTTCGGTAGGTAAATTTAATTATATTAACACTTCAACATTCACCTCATTCATGAGTTTACAAATTTGTAAAAGTTCCAACAAATGAAAATCAATTTTAGCTGGGCAGAAAACGACTTCACAAGTGTTTGATCACAAAACTTCATACTTTTGATAGATGCTAAATCACTAACCAACTCAATAATTGAGCAGAAAACGACTTCATAATTGTTAACATCAGTTAGTTGATGAGTTATAATAAACTAAATTATATCCATAGTCCAACAACAATAACAATAGTAACTATGATCTTATAACTATTATGATAGGCTTTTATCTACTTTTTCATATATCAATGAAAATTTTATGTTTCCTATAAAAAAAAAAAACAATAACAATCAACTTACTAAGATTTGGAGGCAAGAAAATCAATATACCCTATCAGTAAAATTAATCTTCTAAATCAACGTGACAGTCTTATCTCCAGCAACAAAACTCTTCTTCCACATTATATTTTAAAAAAAAACTCAAAATCATTCACAGGAAACGATAAAGTAAGGCACTCAGAAAGTGGGAAAAGGCGAAAGCAGTACCTGAAAATTAAAGGTGACCGGCTGTTCGATATCTCCAGCCATGATTATTAGCTCAATCAAGCATCAGAAACAACTAAAACAACTGTTCCAACACAGAAATTAAGACAAAAATCAGAAAAAAATAAGGAAAAAGAAAACGAAGAAAAATCATAGAAAAATCACATTCCAGAAGTAGAAAAAACAGTACAGATTTGGATCATGAACAAAATTACCAAAACGAAACACTCACATTCAGATTCACGGCGGCATTTCGTCAAATCCGAACGGATCGTTGAATACAGTGTTGAAATGGAGGTTGAGAGAGATCACTTGCAAGGAACTTAATGGAATCTTGAAGCAAGCGTGTTAAGAGCGAAAGCACAAATCTCTCTTGCAGAGTAGAGTTCACTGTGTGTTTGCTTTTTGATCTTTGTTCTTCAACGAAACAATATGCCTATTTATTTCTTTTCTTTGGATCTGAGGTTTGTTAAATATATTTTTTCCCGGAAAAGGCCAATATGCTTTAAAATAATTTCTAAATTTTCCACTAATTATATTTAATCGACAAGTCGAGATGATTAGATGCAAACTAAATTAATAAAGTGGGACAGCCAAATTTATTATTTCCTACATTTGGATACCCAACGACGCCGTTTTCATAACTTGCTGCTTTTTATTTTTGTTTTTTTTAATGTAAATGAGAGGAGTGACATCACAAACTCTACCTAAAATGTACTAATATTTTTAAATAAATGAGAGACGAATAACGATTATTAAGATTAAACTCATGACCACGTGGTGTTAAATTATGTTACCAACAAACAATAAAATCAACACGTTACAATTCTTTCAATTTTCATAACTTGTTAGTGACTCGAACTCATGACCGTGGAGTTGAAATGAATTAACTCCAGACAATATAATCAATTGCGTCACTGATCCTCGATGAAATATTAATTTTTTTTTATATATGAAACAAATGCGATATTATCTCAAATTCATAAATTTTGAACTATAATTGTCAATAAATACTTGAATTATTTATCGACCACAACTTTCAAAATATATTTGTGTTAAGAGTATTAATATACTAGTACTAGTATTAATTGTCTATATTATGGTAATATTAGTGTAGTTCAATAGACTCATTAGATTATATCACTTTCTATATATATTTAAAAAATCGGGTTGTATTTGGCGTGATATTATAAGACTCTATCTTCTTCCCTCAATAACAAACATTTCCTCTCAATTTTCATTTCAACATCAATGACTTCTATCTTCTTCTTACTTTTATCTCGAATTATAACAATTTGAGACCGTGAGACCAAAATTACTCTCCTAACCTAATATCAACCAAATGATTTAACATTATTAAATCTAATTTTTGTGGCAAACAATGGGGTTGGAGGCTTTGGTGAAAAGTGTAAAGCCATAAAAGCTAGATATATATTAATAATGATCTTATTTTTTGGGTATTGTAAAAGCTTTGTTGTAAGCGATGATTGGGATTTGGAAAAATGAAGGAATGTTGATTATGAGAAACATTGGAAAGTATGAATGGGTGAATAATTTAAGGTGCAGAATAAGGTGCCATACCATACATGAATCCAGTCCTTAATAAAAAAATATAAAATTAAAAATTAAAAAAAAAAAAAGACAAAAAGAATAACGACAAGGAAAGAAACATGATCCACCACGTGCGTGGTCCGTGATTCGAACCCGCCTTTCTCTAAAATTTCGCGGGCAGTCCAATATGGCGGTTCGCGCGCCTAACTCTTTTTTTTGTTTGTTTAATAAATAAATCAGAAATTATTCCTTCATCTCCCAAAATAATTTATAAATATAGATAAATTTAAAATATTTTTATTTATAATTATTAATATTATATTATAAATATTTTTCAAAAAAATCTTACATTATAAATATTCGTTAATACAATATTATATATTAGTAATATAATATTATAAATATGAATGATTATATTGATAGTTTATATATTTATAATTATTTTATATCTATGTCAAATCTTGTATATTTCTTTAAATAAATAAAATTTAAAGAGTTAAATAAAGGTTTAAAATTCTCTTTATGATTTATTTATTTTGGTTGGGATACTTATCTAATATTCATTTATATAAATTCAATAAAATTAAAAATCAGTTATCCTAATAATTTAATTTTAAAGTGTTTTTTTATTCAAATTAGTCCGATAATTATTATTTTAATAAAAAATTATATTAATGTAGTTTTTCTTTACATATTTGAAATATAAATCAAGCAACATGTGTTTAGTTAGTTGAAATATAAATTTCGAACATATAACTTATTATCATTAAATATATACATTATGCCAATTGAACTTTGTTTTTTTTTTTAATTAACATGTGTGAATTAATATTAGTAGTATTTACCTCCCCATCAACTTCGATCAAAAAAGAAAAATACTCTCAACCAACATCAAAATTATTTTTTGGATGCAGTTAATGATTGATATTTTAAAATTATACGATACGAAAGATCATTTGCATTAAAGAAATAACATCATGACATAAAAGAAAACTAAAAATAAAAAGACAAACAAACCCCACTTCATTATTGGTCAAATAAGTCAGCTCCCCTATTTGGTTTTTGTTAAACCTCTATCTATTTCAATTAATGAGAAGATGTGCATAATAGAAAGAAAACAAAATTATGAATAATTGGGGCAAAGAAAAAAAAAAGAACAAATCCAAGTGCCAGCCCAAGTACAACCTTTCAAAGTAACACAAAATGGCAAAATTCCAAATAACAAAAAATGGGACTTCCCAAGAATTTCCCCATTATTTATTATTATTATTATTCACCCATGTGAGTTTGCATGCTTGGGTAATATTCATGGAACTCCACTGGCCTCACCACATCCATATAATGACATTATGTGCTGAAATTACCATTTTGGACTAACTTTCTTGACTAAATACTTTTGTTTTTTCTCTTATGAATAAATGAGGAAAAATGAATTGAGCTTCCCTATTTTATTTTTAGTTCAATATTCTAACTTCTAAGACCCTGCGTTTTAATGAAGATCAATTAATTAAGCTACATTATTAATTAATAATATCAGTTAGTTGAAATTATTTTGTTATATTGCCAGTTACCCTAACATTTGATAAAATTCTATATTCCATGAATAATTCTATGCCACAAATATTGATTTTCTAAACTTTCAAGATTATTCTATATTGATCTAACTTTTAAAATGTCTCCATGAAACCTTGGACTTTTTAATAACTATTTGTAGTAATTGTATTTATTTTGTTACCTGATATTTGTTAAAAAACAATCACTACACAACTGATATATGTTTGTGTGAACACATAAATACAAATTCAAATTCACGCTTTACGTTAGTCAATGAAAAAAAGAACGATAAATTTAAGAAAAGAAGGATAAGAACAAAAATCAATTTATTCGTAAACAATTATATGTTTTTTTTTATGTATCATTTACTTATATTTTCTTAGTCGGCCGCAATTTAAGTTGTGGATTAAGTCTAAATCATTATTAAATTATATATATTTTTATCATGTCTGTTGGATTGAAATCTTTAATCACGATGAAATTTATACATAACTTTTTTTTTCTCGATAGAGTCCAATGAACAATAACACAATTTTCATTTATGAGTAATTTTACATTTCCTTACTCCCCCATTTCTTTAGTTATTTGGGAAATAAAATAATTATTCTCATATGATTTTGGTAGGACATTTAAGAGAATAATTCTTGTATTTGGATGTTTTTTAGTCTTATTAAAAACAAAATTAGGCTAAATTATTATCAATTATCGTTAGGAATTCCCAATTTTATTAAAGTTTAGGATTTCGACTGATTGATCCAATCTTAAGGAATACAAATCCACATAAAAAAAAAAAAAATTAGAGGACAAGAAGTAGATATTTTTATATTTTAAAAAAAGTGTAACTGAAATAAATATTAAGAAAATTTAGGTAATATAATAGAATAATGTTGAATTTATACGAACTTTTTTTGGACTTGGTTGTACGGACATAAATGAAATAGGTTATTGAATTTAACAACCATCGAGATAGGTCATTGAAATTTATAACTTTTGAGTCACACATTCACATTTTATGCAAGTTTGACAAATATTTTTGGAGCCTGGAGAATGTGACAAGTGTTACGCTCATGTTCATTGGATTGCTTATCGATCAATGGTTGAGGTAGTTACACGTTTCTTTTTAGTTTGGTGTAGTTAGTTGGACAATACGTTTGGTTGAATTAAATCTCTTTTATTGCATATTGGAAATATTTGGAAACGTGGATGGCTACTGTCCACTATAAAATGAAAATAAAACAATATAAATATTTTGTTTCTATTTTTTCCCTTCGAATTTTAGTTATAGTCTAACTACTTCTACTGGCCCAGTTCATTGATGAATAAGTGCAAGTGGTGAATGATTGATAAAGAAGTTATCTAATTTGGTCGCCAATTGCAGCCTTTTATATATATATATATATATTAAAATTAAGAGAATTACGAAATTATAACCCGACGCACCTATATAATAATTAATTTTATCATATTTTTGATAATTAAATATCATAAAATTAAATTATCTTTTAAAAATAGTTGAGATTCATAAGCAAACCTAAATACTCATATATATATAACAAATTAATAAATAATTAGTTTTGTTGCAAAAAATTAGAGTAATTTTTTCTTTTAAGGAAAATAAACTCTTTTTTTTTTTTTTTTTTAATTTATAGATTTGAGCTAAAATTTAAATTTATCAACTTCTAATTATTATTGTTAAACTGAAAAAAATAGTTTGATTGATCACTACATCAAAAAGCCTTTAATATCATTTAATTTGTGTGTAAGTTTCATGTTTTTTAAAAACAAAATTGTGTGAGGTTATAGGTTCGATCCACTAAAAAAAAGTGGTATGGTTTTTAAATATACAGATTTGCTAGTTTTGTTTTCCAATTAAAAAATTGTGAACAAAAAATTGGACACGACCTCGTGATTATGGCTTATATCTTGGAACTATTGATCTCGTCCATATACAAATCATCTATTTTTTTTTAAAGATACAAATGACCTAATTCTGCAAACATAAAACTTAATTATTTAATTATTTATTATTATTATTATTATTTTAATTTTATAAACAACTTCAAGGTTGTTTATTTGACATATTTAAGTAGGATTTAGTTTTGAGGTTTACTAATTTCTTCAAAAATCTACATCCAGACGAGTTTTTACTAACTCCTCATTTTTACTTTTTAAAATAATTCTTATTTATAAAAATTCATTTTTAATCAATTATTTATAACTATTCAATAATTTCTAATAACTCGTTTTTAATCATTCATTTCGAATCAATCAAAATAATTTATTTTTAATAATTTCATTTTTTATTACTAAAAATAACTACTTATTTTAAATCGACATTCAAACAAGGTTTTGACTCTAGCTCATATACACAAAAACAACATATAAACGAATATTTATCTCAAACTCTCAATTATTAACTACTACAACATAATTCGTTAACCTAAATCCTAAATATGTCAAACAAACACCCCCTACGTTCATTCCATACATACCCAAAAACATACAATGGGCCGAGATCGAGCGGCAGGCCCAGGTTCAAAATCGTTCTCGTTCTGAACTGAAAAAATTCGCGCCAAATCAATGGCAATGGCAATTGCAATTGCAAATGCAACTGCTGAGGTGCAAGCTAGGTGAAAGCGAACTCGCGAACGTGAACATGGCGCTTCTGTGTTTTCTGCTAGACTTGAGAACCTTGCCTCCTCCCATTCTCAGCAACATAACGGATGTAAGAACAGTTCGGATTCAGATTTGTATAATCTTCTTTCTCCGATTAATGGATCTCACCATTTTGATTTCTGTTCATCTGTTCAGTCCTTGTTGCAGCTCGCCAATCTCTACGCCATTTCACCATCATCATCATCATCATCTTCGAGGATCGCATTGTGCTACGTCTCGAAGAAGGCATCTTCTGTTCCCGATGATGATCTTGTAAGTACACGCACACACAGTGATTAGATCAAAGGCGTTTGAAAATTCGATCCTACTGTTCTGTTATTTTACCATTTTCTGAAGTTGAGATTGCTTGATTTTGGCTGTAAATGTCTATTGCGGGATTTTAACAGTTGGAGGTTGCGTACAGCCCTAATCGAAGCTTTAGTCTTCGTGAATTCCACCGCGCTGTCGAGAATTTGCCTACCGATGCCTTTATTCCCGAAATCAATGATTCTGAAACCCTATGTACTCGCGGTATTTCTCATTTTAATCACTCTTTACTGGCGTTTCTATTTGTCGAGATGTGTCTTGAGCTATTGGATGCTCAGGGGTTTCGCTGCCCGGTCAGCGAGCGAGGATCTCTCCTCTTCCCGTGGACGTAGCTAACACATAGTTAGTGAACCACGTAAATCTGTGGATTCTCCTCTCACGTTCTTTTTTCGTTTGATTGTTGTTGTCTTTTTCATAACACTTTTGCATATATATTGAATTGGATTTGGTTGCTACCTGATAGATGTAAGACTCTCGGCTGTTTTAACGGATCGAGTTCTATACTCGTGGGGAGGCAAAGATGTAATGAGGAAAGTGATTGTACTAAGCGCATCTGCACGTTATGATTTCGACTCCCACCTGGAAAGGACGCTTATGGTTGGCCATTTAATTACCTGAGCTTATAAGAGTTGGCTCATCTTCAATTTGGATGATAACTCAAGTAAATTTGTTTTGTTGTGTTTATTTTTTCTCCAGGAGGCGTCAAATATGCATGTTTCAGTCCAGTTTGTGATTTTTCAGCAAAAATCGAGCCATCTGGATGACGTTGAAGGCGATGCGAATGGGCTAATGAGACGCATTTCTGATATTGGTGGCTGCTCTCTTAAATTATACCTTCCAGGTAGATTTAGTTTACGCTCTTGTTTATATTGTGCGAAAATAAATTAGGTTCTGAAGTTTGTGAAATGTTTTTCGTCTTGGGCGTTGAGTACTGTGGTGATCTATCACGTGATTCTTTTTAATTAACCAGAAACAACAATTCAACAAATTTATACTAGTTGGTGCATATCTTGTTCATTTACCAGTGGAAAATTTGCAATTTTTTTCTATCCAATGTAAAAAACGGAAGTTATCGAGGTTTTTGATGACAAGGAACATTGAATAGTATTTGATAATATGGAGTTCAATCTATCCGTTCGGTTTTAATGGGCTCTGTACCATATTCAAAAGTGTGGTGTTCCATCTCAAAACCAATTGACGGCGAGGGAAGTAACCCTCCCATCTTATAAATTCTAGGAGACCTTCTCACTTATCGAATGTGAGATCCTCAACAAATAGAGGATATGACTTCATTGACCATTGGGGTGACTAATGCATTATCGATATTTTTCCTCTTGGTCTAGTAGTTGGTCCTCATGCAGAAATCATCATTACACAATTGTCAATTGGCCAGTTCAACCATAATTGTGTACGATAGTTTATAGTTATGGATTCAGTTTGTTCACTTCGTTATGTACCTTCCCATTACTAATTGAAATCCTCTGAGTTTTCCTATATGTGATGCAACATAGCCATCTATTGGCAGTAGATTGGGCTGAAACAAGAAGCACATGTGTAAAATATTTTACAAATTTGCAGATGTCAGAGTATTTCAAGGCCTTGTGAGACAATGGTTGCAAGACCTGAAGGATAATATGGAAAAACCATTATTAGCCTGCTTTGATTTCAAAGGAAACCTCATTTATCCTACGAATATGATAACCTGCAACTTGTATAGGCCTGTCATTCAGATGATTGATGGGTTTTCCCCTTGTCAGGTAAACTCTGTCGTCTAGATGATTGATCGTCTATCCAAATCTTTTTCCACCGAAACCGTGGGAAGGTGTGAGTTATTTGCTAATTTTATGGTTTGTGTTATTTCTTGAAAGTCAAAATCTTACATTTTTTTGTAGTTGCTGTGAAGCTCACCCAATTCTCTTTGGTAGAAGTCAATAGAAAACCGAGTTCATTAGTTTACGAGAGCATCCATGGATTTATTTATCATTTGCCTGGTAGTAGAGACAATAACCTTCTTTTTTCTTAAAGCTTTCTGACAGTACCATACTTAATCCTGATTTCGAACTGTTTACTGTTCTTGTTTTTTTTCTTCCCAAGACCAAAATTTTCATGAAAAGAAATAGCTTGAATTTGAACCGTTCTTATTTGAAAGTGCTGCAAATGAAATGGTGTAACGTTTTTGTATGGGAGTTGAAATTTGGACTTCGTATTCTCCTTCTAAGTAGAAATAAAGCAAAGTATTGAATACCAAATTGATTGCTTTTGTAATCTTTATTCAACATTTTAGGTTGTGGTTAAGAGTTTTAACTGTTACTGAAAATGGTGTAGACATGCAGATGTCATGGTATGCCATTAAAAGTCAACGGAAGAAATAGGATGAAGGAATCTTCCTGCGCAATCAGCGGGCATTTTCTGGAAGCCCATAACGTGATGAAAAACTCAATGAAAGTTGGAGAGAAAACAATCTTGTTTCTGCCGTCGTCTCATTGGCTTACTGAATCTCAACAAAATTCTTCACAAATTAAATTTGAAATCATACAACGAACCAACTTGGGAACCTTATGTGAAAGTAAGTTGGTTCTGAAGCTCATCTTCTGTCAATTGCCTTCGAATCTATCTTTCCTTTCGACTTGTTTACAATGTGGAATTTTTACCTGAGATTTCAGGGAATGTATGCTGAAATTAGCTTGTCTGATACTTTCCTGTTCTGGTGTTCATGTTTGCATTGTGCATATATGATTGTTCCAAAGTAGTTTTCAAGCGAAAGTTAGACCATTTTACTAATAACTGTTATGCAAAGATCATCAATAATGGGTTATCTTTTCACCTACTGTTATTTTTATAATAACGAACACCCTATCCCTGCTTCCTTTGAGTTGACTTGAAGGTCACGGGTTAGTGACTTTTCTGACTTACCATATCATGACATAAATAATAAAGTATCATATTTTAATGATTGCACGTACACTTGAGACGGTACATCTTTGAATTTATCCTCTAGTTTCTATCATCAATAAAAAAAAATTAGGTCTATATGGAACTTTTTTTCTCTTCTAAGTTTTGACAGTTTGATGTAGGTATTATTATGGGAGCATCCTATGTTGTGGTTCCATCATCTTTATTTGAGTTAGAATCTGCTTCAGGTGGCAATAATCAGTTTGAGTTGAATTCTTCAGGTGCATGGAAGGAATACGTCTCAATTTGTTTCAATGCTCTTTTCATTTTATACTTCGTATATATGCCATCACTTTATTTTTCATTCGCCCCTGGTTTCAGGTGATACTTTTTTTTTATAAAAAATATATTATTTCTTCTTTATTTTCTTTGTTTGGTAGCTTTTCAAGGACTTTGTGGTGCTCTCCACTCACTAGATCAGGGTTTGGTTTGCCTTTCAAATTGGAATATGGAGACCTTGAATGAATCTACTTTCCCTTGCTATTATATTCTACAACCGTCACAAAATGGATCAATGTTTCTTAGGGTAATTAATCGAATCTTCTTTTTGACATATGGGAGTATTCGCTTTTATTTATGCAATGATATGATAACTGCTTCTACCAACAATTTTGTGTATTATCATTTTGATTTAGAATCTATTCCCCGTGAACAACTAGCAAGGATGCAATTTATTTTAGCTTTCTCCTCGATATATCTCTAAATTATGAAGGTGACATAAAATTGCAGCGTCTGGCTAGCTCTGAAGAAGTTCTCCATGTACCAGACATCAAGACTTTGATTACCGCTCCTCTTAGCAAGGAGATCCAGAGCTCTATTCTAGTCTCATTGGAGAAGGTTGAATTTGACTTCAAACTATTTTAGGTGCATTATAATGTAATCTGAGGAAGAAGCAAGAAGAAATTATTGTATTTTTTCAAATAAATTCTTTGTGGGGGCTAAAGTTATTTTCTTTCTCACCTTCAGGTTGAACTAAAAGACTACAATCCACTCATGCATGAAAGAGGCCTACACCAAAAGCTGAACGTTCTTGTGAAAGAAAGTTTGGAGTTTGGGTACTAATCCTCTTCTTTTTTCCCTTAGGTTGTTAACGTTAAATATTATGTAATAATGTTTTCACTTTTTTTTTTTTGAAACAAATAATGTTTTCACATTAGCCAAGGTATATTTAATTGTATTCTAAATTTTCCTTTAAAACCCTGCTAACATAATCCTTTGCGGCACTGTTTCAAATGGTTTTGCTTTTGCCTTTTCTTTTCTAAAAATTCTTAACCCATGAAATTTGTTTGTAACCATGTTCTCTTTATTTAGTTTTTGACTCGTTTAAAATACTTTCTATATATATGTTTTCAGCTATTGAGGTGCGGATTCAAACCTATGATCTCTTGGTTAAGAAAGACACTTATACTCGTTGGACTTTTGATTTTAGTCGAATGTTAAAAACAGAAACATTCTTTTTAGTTTTCAAAAGCTGAAAACAATTCAAATGTTTTTGGAATTAAATTATAAACTAAAAACAAAAAACTAATAATACCGTTTCTAAATTCCAAATATAATGGCGTTGCTGGTTCTTAATTCCGGGACTAGGACTACAATTATCCTCCTTTATGAAATCTAAATAATGTTAAAGTAATTTCATAGAGACAAAGAAGGTAACATACAACATTATAGACATCAATAATGTGTCACATTTGTGTGCAGTGTGCCACATCCCACATTTCAAGGCAATTTGTCGGCATTTCTCATCAAACTTTAATAAGTCATTACATTTGAGACAAAATAATAATGTATTGCCAAGATTCTGTATCGTCAATTCCGTAGCCCTTAATTTACATCTTGAAATTTATGTCACAACGATGATTACAAATGCTGACAAATAGAACTCTCTTGGTTTTATATGCCAGGTCATCAACTCCCACAGCAAAAGAGGCAGCAACCTCCGGCAACGAATCAAACGGCCCAGATCCATCGAAAGAAATGGCGATCTCGGTAAAAGAAGTCGAAATCGAAACCGCAAAGGATGGCACAGAAGCTGGAGTTGCTGAAACTTGGGAGCAGCTAGTTACACATGAATTCCCTGAAACATGTCCAGTCTATGTCTCCAAAGACAAGTTGGATGGATTTTGTGTCTCAGCTCCAGATGGCAACAGGCAATTGGCTGAGAAAACGTCAAGGATTTTAGAGAGACTTGAGGTACCAAGACAGAGAACCAAGGCTATATCTCCTAAGACCCTTAGCATTGACTTGGTGGATACAATTACAAGTGGTCCAACGAAGAAGAAGCCACCAATCCCGTTGGTGCCGGTTCTGTCTCAAGATCAAGGCCTCACAATCACAGGTACTCAAACTCAACTTATGAAACCAAATTTCAACAAAATCAAGAGAAAACGTGCATGACCACCCTCTCCCACAATTAATATAATTTCATTGCAAAGTAATACACATTTATAAAGAAATGAATGAACTAAAGATGTGAAGTATATATAGGAATGTACAAAACCAAAGTGATTAGGGATTATTTCTTTCTCTTTTTGTGGGAAGACTTGCAATTGAACAACTGATTTGCTTGCTTAAGCTGTATTCATCTTAGAGTTATTTTGTATTTCTAACTTTTTTTAATGTGGGATCTTGGATTTTTTTTGAGGCAAGGGAATCTCCCCCCATGGATTATCTCTACGGTGATTATGGAGCGTGATGCTCTATTGGTTGTTTGCTAGTTGAATATATTGACTTTTTTCAAAAATAATAATAATAATGTATGAGAAGCCTTTTAACATTTTTTTTTGAATTTAACTATATGTATGTGAAAGAATTCAAATCCTTGATATCTTTTAATCATAAATCATACATCTTATGTTCTTTTTAGCTGTGTTATGCTAAGATTAAATTTGGAAACAAGGGATTTATTTGATAACAATGTTGTGTTCCATATTTGTACTGTTTTACATATTTTTTGGTGCATATTTATAATTAAAAAACATAAAATTTATTTAACTACTAACACATTTTGAACAATAGTTTTTTTTTTTTTTGGAGTACTCATCTTGAACAAATTGATATTGGACTAACTTATTAGACTAATTGCATTTCGGACGGAATTTGGCTAGAACACTAGACAACCTAACTAAAATTAGAGAGGTATTTTGTCTCTTAGGACCATCGTGCAACCTACATTAGAGATTAATCTCTACGATGTAAACATGAGCCAACATTTATGCTACTAAGTTAAGCGAGAAATTGAAAGGTAACAGATTCAAATTGTGAGCATAATGAAGAATTTTTAAGAAAGCAACATAAGCATAATCACACATAGTTGAGGCATCAATTTCTAATATGCAATTATGTTTTAAGATTTAAGCGAGTGACAAAAATATACTCAATACTGAAATTAAAATTCAACTTAATCCTTGATTAGGATTAAAATCTAGATGGAAGCCTCCAACAACGATTTCAATCCCACGAATCGGTACAAAATTTCTCTCAATATTACTTTAGGGTGTGTTTGGATAGAGACTTTTTGAAAATGAGAGACTTTGAATAGTCATGAGGGATTTGGTAAAAATAAAAAAAAATTTAAATAGAAAGGTTACAAGTGATGGTATTGGTAGCATAAACTATTAGAGTACGAGTAAGACTAAACATAGAAGCATGAGTTTATAGCAATGCGATAGTCCATTTTCTTTTAACAATAATCTCTCATTTCCAATTCTTCCTGCGTCATTCAACTTTTAAACTTCTCTGTATACTTACTTCCTCTTACAAAAAGTCTCTCTACACCCACTTTCTCTAATTTGCACACACTCATCATTTCTCACTCTTGATTCTTTCTAATTTATAATATATCTAGATATTTTCATATTCTCCCTACAAGTTCTTTGCAATATATACACCTTTTTTCCCCCTCCAATTATGAACCATTAAAAAGAAAATAAAGGATAAAGCGAAAACTTAATTAAAACATCATTAATCTCTCTTTAAATGTCACAAGTACGGACAGAATCCGACAAAGTATAACATGCTTTAAAAACACAAAAAAAAGAGAGGGAAGAAGAGTAAAAAGGTAGCAAACGATTTTACTGAAAAAATTCACATGGTGTTGAGAAAGCAAAGTTAAAAGGCAAATTAACCCAAGAGTTGAGTTAAGAGAAACCACATGGGATAGTCAGTTAGAGGTCCAGTGTCCCAATTCTATAGGGTATGGTCCCCTAAATAAAGCCCAAAAAGTCATAAAAAAAATAAAAAAGAAATCCCAAAAGGCAATAGCTCCATTCCACCCAACTCTTCTTAGCCACAACAATCCTTTCTCTCTTTCTCCTATAAATATATTCCTTCCACTTTCTCTCACTCAAAAACTCGGCAATTTGCAGCTCTGCAACAAACCCACAAACATATTCTCTCTCTCTCTCTCTCTCTCTCTCTCTCTCTTTCTCTCTCCACAGTTCGTTATCCAACAGTTTTCTTATTCCCTCAATCTTTTTAGTAATTTTCAGTGATTTCCCATCATACCCATTTCAGTTTTCAACCTCTAGATTTCTAAATTTCCCTCGCCGGAGATGATCACCGGAAAAGACCTGTACACCGTTTTAACGGCGGTGATTCCCCTGTACGTAGCCATGATTTTGGCCTACGGCTCAGTCCGTTGGTGGAAGATATTCTCCCCCGATCAGTGCTCCGGCATCAACCGATTCGTCGCGGTCTTCGCCGTTCCTCTGCTTTCCTTCCACTTCATCTCCAACAACGACCCTTACGCCATGGACTTCAAATTCATCGCCGCCGACACTCTCCAGAAGGTAATCATGCTCGTAGCCCTAACCATTTGGGCGAACTTCACCAAAAACGGCAGTCTCGAATGGATGATTACGATTTTCTCGCTTTCGACTCTGCCGAACACGCTCGTAATGGGGATTCCCCTGCTTCAGGCCATGTATGGAGGCAACGCCGGAAGTTTGATGGTTCAAGTCGTCGTTATGCAGTGCATTATCTGGTACACGCTCTTGCTTTTTCTCTTCGAGTATAGAGGAGCCAAGCTTTTGATTATGGAGCAATTCCCCGAAACCGCTGCCTCCATCGTCTCGTTCAAGGTCGATTCCGATGTGGTTTCGTTGGACGGGAGGGAGTTTCTCGAAACCGATGCTGAAATTGGGAACGACGGGAAACTTCACGTCACCGTTAGAAAGTCTAACGCCTCACGGCGGTCGCTGACGGCGGCGTTAACGCCTCGGCCGTCGAATCTGACCGGAGCGGAGATTTACAGTCTGAGCTCTTCGAGAAACCCTACGCCGCGAGGCTCGAATTTCAACCACTCCGATTTCTACTCCATGATGGGTTATCAAGGGCGGCACTCGAATTTCGGGCCGCCGGAGTTGGGTTCCGGTCCGACGCCGCGGCAGTCGAGTTTTGAAGAGAGTTGCGTTGTGCCGGCGGCGAATTCGGCGAAGTTTGGGTTTTATCCGGCGCCGAATCCGGAGTTTACGAAGAGCGGCAGAGCACAGGCGCCGACGCCGGCGACGGCGAACGGCGGTCCGATGAGTAAAGCTAGCCATGATGCGAAGGAGCTTCATATGTTCGTGTGGAGTTCTAGCGCTTCGCCGGTTTCGGAAACTGATGGCCTCCATGTTTTCGGCGGAACCGATTTTGGAGGTTCCGATCAACAAAGTAGTCGCTCCGATCAGAATGCTAAAGAAATTAGGATGTTCATTGCTGATCATCCACAGAATGGAGAAAGAAAAGGTACAATCTCAATCAATACCAAACAAAAACCCACAATCACTAAGTTTGAGGGTTGGTTTTTGAAATTTTAACATATTTTTAATCATATTTTTATAAAAATTGTTAGTGTTTCTTAAGAGAGTAGACAAAGCTAATTAAATTTTAAAAATCGAAACAAACATTTGTAAACTACTTTAAAAAAACAAGTAGTTGTTGTTGCATGGTTAAATTTTAAAAATTAAAAAAAAAAAAAAAATTGTTATCAAATAGGTCATAATTGTTTTGTTCTTAATTTTTAGCAGTTGAGTTTTTTTTTGAACAAGTGTAACATGTTCGTTCTAAGATCAAAGACACGTCATTTTGGCATTTAAACTTATATAACAATTAATTCATGTATATATTTTTTTATTTATATATCTATGTTTTAACTATATTTTTAAAAATCAAATCAATATTTGGAAACAAAAAAATAACCTCCAAAATTTGTTTTGGTTTTGAAATTTAGTTAGCATTTACAAATTTTTTAAGAAAAGATACAAATAAAAAAATTTGAGTAAATATAAGTTTCAATTTCAATAACAAAAAAGACAAATGGTTAGGGGCCTTAATTATTGTATTTGACTATAAATCATGTCTTGATTGTGATATAATTAGTTGCTGAGAGTGAGACGTTCAGAGGGGAGGACCTGAATTTTCAAGGGAGAGTTGAGGTTGACGATGAGAAAGAAGAGAAGGGCCCTATTGGAGGACTTCATAAGCTCGGGTCCGCCGTCGCCGGAGCCCCCGAGAGTGGAGCAGCAAAGCAAATGCCTCCGACGAGCGTGATGACACGGTTGATCTTGATTATGGTGTGGCGAAAGCTTATTAGAAATCCAAACACATATTCAAGCATCATTGGTCTTGCTTGGTCTCTAATTGCCTTTCGGTATTGTGTTCAAAGCCATTGATTTTAGATGATTATAGTTTTGAGTGTCTGTGATTTTGTTGACCCTTTTGTTTGATACTTTTGTTGGGTGTAAATTTGCAGTTGGCATGTGTCTATGCCAGCAATAATCAAGCAATCAATCTCTATACTCTCTGATGCTGGGCTTGGAATGGCTATGTTCAGTTTAGGTGAGCCACATCTATCTCTTACCCATAATTTCTACTTACTTTCATATGGCTGTAAACTAGTTAATATTAAAGGGTGTTTGGAGCAAGAGATAATCTGTCGTCGGTGGATAACCGTTGTTGGTGGATTATGATTATTGTCTGTGTTTGAAGTGCATATAGTGGTTATGGGTAATTCTTGTTTGTGCTTATAGTGCGAATAATGGTTAGGAGTAATCATTTTTTTTTGTTTGAAGTGCACGTATTTATTGTTTATATTTGAACTGAACGTAATGGTTAGTGAGAAATGATATGAAAGTAATGGTTAGTGAGAAATGATCGAGTGAAAATGAATTATTCGGCAATAATATGATGGTTAAAAGGGAATTGAAATGAATTGTGATTGCGATTTATTATTCGAGAATAATAATTGTCGGTAGCCCAAATAAGATGATGCAAACACTTCTCCCCATTTGATGTTAGAGGTAGCCGGCCCTTTTTAATTGATAATCTATTTGCAAGAGCACAAATGAATCACTATCACAACGGTGTAATTGACTGATTCGTTTTTGTCTTTGACTAAAGAAAAATGTAATGCTTTTTGTTTGAAATAGGCCATCAAAATGTGTTTCAGTTAGGTTTCTATATACGTTTATGCTTGTGAGATCATAATGGTTTGCTGATATTTGTGTTCTTTGTTTCTTGTTCTGAATAAGCAAAAGAGAATATAATTGCTATCTAGGACTAATTGATTGATTTTTTTAATCTTTTGGCCCTGAGAAAAAGGGTACATGTTTTGGTTTTGGATTTTTCAAAAGTTTAATCCATTGATCAACAGTGATGATTTGATGTATGTGTAGATTTTCTTGAATCCCAAATTAAATTAGGCAGATATTAGGTTGGTGTTGTTGTCTACTCTGTCTAGAATTTATTGCTTGATCCTTGCTGCCTACACCAACTAAGAACCATCCATTTGCTCCTCACATTCTCTGTCACAAACAAAATCCATAAATATTTATCTTCTTCACTACAAATGGATCTCTACCACCCAACATGTGGGTCCAAATCCTCAATGTCTCTAGTGGTTTCAAGTTCTCTGTGGTCACATTTGCTGTTTATTCCTTTCCTCTCTTCTATTTATAGTTTTTTTTTATTATCTGCAGTACCTCAACTATTTTACATGACAAATCGTGTGACCTTACATTATTTGGTTGTCAAGAAAATTCGTAAGAAATTAATTCGTAGATAGATGAGTATCATGAGATGAACAAGTAATTTTTTGGTTCTCAAAAGTTTTCTTGACCAGATGGATCCTTCTATTTATATTTTAAGAGTAATACTTACCTACACATGAATGTGTAGGGTGAGTATGCTTGTTACTTATGTGGCACAAGTTTTTACCACATGTTTATTTTGTTTTCCAATGTTTTATTAATTTTATGTTTTTAATGTGTGGTAAAAAATTGTATAACATAGACAACAAGCATACTCATTCTACACATTCATGTGTAGGTAAGTATTGCCATGTTTTAATTCTAACATCTATGGTCAAGATTATTTTTCTCTTTATCTCTTCGTTTCTCTTAATTTGTTTTTAAGTTGTTTTCTCTTTTCCCTTCCAAGGTATATTCATGGCTTTACAACCAAAACTAATTGCTTGTGGAAACTCCATTGCTACGTTTGCCATGGGGGTGAGGTTTCTCACCGGCCCGGCTGTGATGGCGGCTGCTTCGGCCGCTATCGGTCTCCACGGCAACCTCCTCCGTGTTGCTATAGTTCAGGTTACTCCAATGATTTCATTGAACAACCAAAGTCTTATGGTACATTGTCAAAGTGATTCAATCTATATGTATATCTTGATCTGATCTTTGCAGGCTGCATTACCTCAAGGCATTGTTCCCTTTGTTTTTGCTAAAGAGTACAACGTCCATCCTGCCATTCTTAACACTGCGTAAGCGATCTAATATACTCTTCAAGTACTTATCTGGTAACTAATGTTGTTTCCTCCCTAATTAATATTGATAACCGCGGGGTTTACATGTATTGCAGAGTTATATTCGGGATGTTAATAGCACTTCCGATCACTCTGGTCTACTACATTCTCCTCGGGTTATAGTTGTTTGTTGCCACAAATGAGAGAAAATTACAATTCTTTCTTTCACATGCTGCAACTGGGATGAACAATGTATCCTCCAAGATTTGGTTTTTATGTTCCAAATTATTTGGGGAGATTACTGTGTAGTGGGACCAAACTTTAGTACAGATCATATTAGAAGAAGATGAAGAAAGAAGGGAAGAAAAGACGAGAGATTAGGTGCAGAAGAAAGGAAGGAGAATTGGCAAATGATGAAGCATTGAAAGAAATAGGAAATGAAGGATATTTGGTCAATATTACAACTTTCTCTCTCTTTGGCTTTTTCCATTTTGCTTGTAAAGCCCTTTAATTTTCAATATTCTTCCACTATGAAGAAGACGACAAATTTGACTCTAAAATCACTGTGAAATGGGGAATGCAATCAAAGAGAATAATCCAACCCAATAGCTCAAAATCATTGTGTTATTGACCAATAGATCATATATAAAAATAATTTAGTCAGAACTAAATTATCAAAAAAACAATTGTTAATTTTAATCAAATAGGTTCAATAAAATAATAATAATAATTTTATTAATAGAAATAATAAAATGTAATTGTATTTATAAAACTTATTGAAAATGCTAATAAAAACTTTGAATTTGCTTTCATTTTCATCATAAACTTTTGAAAGTTCAATTTTTGTTCTTGAATTTTGAAATTTGCTTCATTTTAGTTTATGGACTTTGAAAAGTTTATCTCTAGTTCTTATACTTTCCAAATACTTAAAATTGATTAATATAGTAGATTAGAAGTTAATATTAATTGGAATTGATTCAATAATGTTAATCATTTTTTATAATCAGAGAAAAATGTGACATATTTCTAAAAATTATTAAGGAAGATGATAATTGATCAAAATAGTATATTTGAAGTTAATATTAAGTTTTTTTCTTTTTGTAAATTTAAGAGACCGAAATGAAATAAATCTCAAAGTTTAGAGACTAAACCTAAACAAATTAAAAAAAAAAAAAAAAAAAAACTAAATTTGGACTTGTGAAAGTTCATGGACAAAAATAAAATAAAATTTAAAGTTTATGGAATAAAATGATATTTTAATCTAGAAAGTAATTTTTTTAAAGATGAATTTTTTTAATTATTTTTTAAAAAGTATTAGGACTAAAAATTACACATTTGAATATCTTGAGGCTAAAATAAAACAATCTACAAGGACCAAAAGTGGTAGTTTGACCTAATTTATGTTGGGTTAATGATTGTGCTTTTGAATTTGGATTGGTGATGCAATTATAGGAGGGGAGTTGTGGTGTTGCTTTGATTTTGTAAAATTGAGATATAGCACTTTTTGGTTGCAAGGATAAAGAAAAGATAAGAAGATAGAGGTAATATGTACTTCCAGCATCATACAGTACATTACAGTGTGTGGTATTATTGACTTTGTGGGTTCTTAAACAAAGATGAAAGAAAAAAAAAGAAAGTGAACCAACATAAGCATATTGTTAATTTAAATTCTCTATCAAATAAATAGTTGTTAGAGTGAAAAAAAAAACTAATTTAAAACAATATTTGAGAACCGTTGAAAAAAGACATGTTAATTGATTATATATTAACTCATAAGACATTCTATTTTTTTTAGTATATATTGGGAGAGTGGAACAAATACCGATTATCGGGATCGAACCTGTGACACTGGTGTTGAACTAATTTACAATCAAATAATAAAATTATTGTGTTACTAACTCGTTCAGTCATAAGACATATTCTTAATATTGACTAGTAATGGAAATATCTAAATTTAGAAGTAAAATATAATGAGACTAAGGGTTCGTTTGATAACGTTTCTGTTTCTCGTTTCTCGTTTCTGTTTCTTATTTTTTGAGAAATGGACTTGTTTGATAACCGTTTCCGTTTCTTGTTTCCAAAAATAGAAGAAACGTTTCTCAAAATAGCTGAAAAAATGAGAAATTCTAAAAATTGGTTCTCATTGTTCCGTTCTTTTTTTTCTTCTTCTTCTAAATCCTAGAAACCTTATAATATAAAGCGTTAGCCAATTAAAATAAGAAATAGTAGTAGTATAGTGGTTTTATAACCAACCTTATATTTATTAACTGTTTTTTTTTATATTTTAGTATTGTATAAATTTTAAAGTTTGTCGTGAATGATACAATTTGCGATTTTTTTAATTTATGGATTGTGGTTTGATTTAGTAATAGGTGTATTTATTTATTATTTTAGTTTTGAATACACTTGAAACCCATAAAAAGTATAGTATTATGAAGAAAAAAAATCACTAAAATATATATTTGACATTCCAAGCATTTTTACTACTAAAAATAATTCTTCATTTTTAATCACTAATTTTTAATAATTCATTTATAACTATTCAAAATAACTCATCAATACTTACCACACATTTTTAATAATTTATTTTCTAATTTTTTAAAATAACTCATTTTTAACCACTCATTTTTAATTATTATTATTTTTAACTAATTCAAAATAACTATTTATTTTAAGTACACATCCAAACAAGCAATTGTCTCTAACTTCTCTACAAAAATCTTATATTCAAACGAGTTTTTTGCTACAACTCTCAATTTTTAACTCCTCAAGCTAACTCTTCATTCAAAACCACATCCAAACACCTCCTTGAGTTATTTTGAGTAATTGAAAATTTTCAATTTTTGTTATAGCTTGTTTAATTTAGATGTATATTTTTAGAGGAGTTGAAACCAAAACTCGTTTGGATGTATTTTTTTGTTTTTTTGTAGAGAAGTTATAAATTATGACTTATTTAGATGCAAATTTGAAATGAGAAGTTATTTTGAGTAGTTAAAAATGAATGATTAGAATTGATTGGTTAGAAGTGACTTATTTTGAATTGTTAGAAAGAAATGATTAGAAATTAGCTGGAATTATTTTGAGTAGTTATAAATGAGGATTTTTTTTTAATAGTTAGAAATGAGAAGCTGTTTTGAGTAGTTATAATAGCTCGTTTGGATGTGTTTTTCCGAGGAGTATTAGTAAATGTTCAATCTAAATTGTCTTTAAATTCGACAAACGAACACCCCCAAAAATATTTTTTTTAAAAAAAACAAGAAACAAGAAATGATTATCAAACATGAGTGTTTCTGTTTCTTATTTTTTTTAAGAAATAAGGAACGAAAACAGTTATCAAACATATTTTCGTTTCTTATTATCAAAAAGTCAGAAACAAGAAATAAGAACTGAGAAACAAGAAACAAGAAACATGAACGTTATCAAACAAACCCTAAATGTATAATAATAATGGCTAACAAAAACCGAGCTCAAACAACATATTATATGAAAATTTTGTTATAAGTTTGAATTTTTTCTCCAAGTATTATTGAACTACAAAAAAGAAAAAGACAAACTTAAATCTAAAAAATATATCAAGTTAAAAGAAGAAATAAGACTTTTCCCAATTAAAAAAGAAAAAGAAAAAAAGTGGAAAGTCAGAGAAAGGAGGTTCTACTTTTTTATTTTGTTTATTTTGTTTATTTTGTTTTTTTTTTTTTTACTTTAGCTTTTTCACTTTAGGATGTGCCCACTAAAGAAACTACACTTGTATAATTCCTTCAACCAAGGGGGATTCACCAAAACCAGTTTGTATGGTAATTGGATAGGCTGGTCAACTTGGTTTACAACTTTTTTGTACAACAAAATTTGATGGGACCTTAACTTATCAATTTATATGTACCCCACAATAAATAAATTATGTATTTATAACTCTTCACCACTTGAATTTTAACAACATTTTTTATTAGATTAACTTGTAATAATTAGCTTTTTTCTGTTTGCTTATTTTCTTCTATGTCTTACCATATGATTTGTGGACTAGTTTTGTGTTATATCATGTGTGAAAACCACACCCTAGGTGGGTTTTGGATCTTGTTGTATACAAACTTTTCTTGAATTAATTGGTCCAAAGTAGTTAATGTGATTAGACATTCAAAATATTTCATGCACGGTTCTTAAATTTTACATATCTTAGAATTTATTATACTATATAATATATATATATTGAAAAGTTTTTTTTAATGCTTATATTGAAAAGTATTAGACAAGACTTTTATATAAGTTATGTAATAAAGGGTAAGATACGTAAAATTTTAGAACGGCTCCAATAATATATTAAAAAAATGATAGATCTATTGCATTCATGTTGTAAATCTGGTTTAAAGTTTAGTTTTAGTTATCAATAAGAGTAGTGGTTTCATGACATTAATGTACATCTATCTACTAATAGGTCATGGATTCAAATTCTCCATCCACAAATTGTCCTAATCTAAAAAAAAAAGTTTGAGTTTTGTCAGTGACATTTCAATAATGTCCACTTTTGATTCATATATTTCAAAATTAAACATTTTTACTCATGACATTTTAGTAATGTTCATTTTTTGTCTCTAGGTTTGGAGTTTTTTTTTTTTTTTTTTGAATACATATGGGGAGGGGGACAAATATCAATTATTGGAATCAAACCTGTGACACTACTGTTGAATTGGTCTACAACCAAACAATGAAATCATTCTGTCACTGACCCACTCGGTCTTTAGATTTGGAGTCTAGTTTTAGCTTTGTCCTATATTTTAAAATTGAAAATTTTATTTATGACATTCAATAATGCTCACTTTTAATCATGATGTATTTTTTTAGTTTATTTTAAAAGGTTTTTTTTATAAAAAAAAATTAATTCACCTCAAAAAGTAAAATAAATATATTATAATTTAAAATTAGTTTAGTGCATTATACATTAACGGTTTTGTTATCTAAATGATTAAAATTTTAGCATTATTGAATTTGAATAATGTTTTATTTTAGTTATTGAGATAATAAAAAAATTAGTTACCTAATGTATTATAATCTAAAAGGATAAGTATATCATGAAATGATTAGTTTAATTTTGATGTGAATGTTAACCATATCAAATTCAACTAATTATTCACAAATTTCTACCAAAAAGAACCATAGCAAAATTAAAGTTTACATATATTTTAGGTTGGGTAATATAGTGTGACTCCATTACTCCTTCCCAAAATATCATTTCATCTTCCTCCCATATTGGATATATATATATATATATATATATATATATATATATATATATATATATATATATATATATATATATATATATTTGAAATATGGAACACCCTCTCTGATATTCCTTACAAATTCTTACAAGTAAATTATATATTTTTACTTACTAAAAAGAACCTAGAATGTAGAAAAATGGTAAATCATATATATTTCGATTATTCTCACGATTTGACCTTATAACATTTGAATAGAAAGAAAATCCATAAAAAATTAATTCATAAATAACTGCTCCCATAAATAAAAACGTATGGATGGAATTATTGAGATTCTCTCTAAAATTAATTCGATTTGGTGTTGGAATAACGTGCAAAATTAAAATGTTGAAATTATGAAAGTGTATTGCATTTATTATGAAGAAAGGGCGTTGTTTTTATTATTTGAGGACCATACAAATACATGAACGTTACATAATGAAGCCACGTCCATGGCAACGACCACTTTTAATTCTGAACTTTTCGCTTTCTTCGTTCTTCCTCATTTCCAATTCATATGCTCTAAATACTGATATTAAGGTCCGATTAATAACTATTTGATTTTTGAAATTTAAGCCTATAACAATAATTTTAGTATATATTTTTTCTTACTTATATATCTACATCTTATTTCTATTTGGAGAAACCAAACTAAAATTTGAAAATAAAAAAAAATAGCTTCCAAAAATTTATTTTTATTTTGAAAGTTGACTAATATTTACATACTTTTTTAAGGAAATATGAATACATTATAGGAAATGTGGAACACATTATAAAAAAATTTGAATAAGAATAAGTTTAAATTTCAAAAACTAAAAACAAAAAATCAAATGGTTATCAAATACGACCTAAAATTTTCATTTTTTCTTTTACTGTTTGAGTTTAATTTCAATTTGATCTCTATCCTTTTAAATAATTTTTCTAATGGTTGATTAATGTCTCCATTAGATAACTATTTAAGTTTTTTTTTTTAGTATTAAGCATCCATAATTATTTAGTCAACCATTTTTTTTTTTAATTTTTTAAATTAAGCCTAACTAATTCACCAGATGAATTTTTGTTACTTTAAAATATTTCACTCATGCTTTTAAAAACCAAATCAAAATATATATAAAAAAAAGTTGTTTTCAAAATTTGTTTTGGTTTTAGAAATCTGATTAACACTCATACACTTTGTAGAAATTTGAGTAGAATTTAGTTTTAAAATAAAAAAAATCAAATGATTAAGAATATTTACTTATTTTTTCTTAATTTTTTTTAATTATCATGAAAACTCATAAAAAATAATTTGTCTAGATGAATAAACATTATAAATTAAATTCATATTCTTTAATTAATTATTTCTCTCTTTCTTTAAAAAAAATTGAATTCTTAACTTAGTTTTAAAAATAAAATAATTTTTCAAAACTATTTTATTTTATTATTATTCATAATCTTAGATTGGTTTTTGGAAACATGCGTAAAAAAGAGAGATAGTCATTTTTATAAGTTTAATTTTCAGAAAACTAAAAATTAAAATACTTATCAAATAAAATATTTCTCCACCTTCATTGTTTTTTTTTGTTCTCCATGTAGAATCTGAAATAATCCAATTAGATTATACTTTTTAAGTTCTAAATTTCCTTTATTATATATATATATATGATGGAATTTTAAATTTAATTTTAAAATTGAAAATACTAGTTGAATTATGTTTTTTAAATTCACATACATGGTACTTTTTTTTTTTAGTAATATGACCATAACTCAATTTTTGTTTTATAAAATGTTACTAGAATTTGTCGATCATGAGTCATTAATATAGTTTAGAAAATAATGTGAAGTATCCATTTATGTCTTTTTTTATGACTTCCAGCTATTTACACACATTATGACATTTTAGGCCAAATGTATTTATTGAACATAAATCCAATATAATAAAATAAAACAAAAACATGTCACGTTTTGAGCACAACATACATACAAACCATTAAAAGTTATGAGCTTGAATTGTTTTAAATAATAATGTAAATGCATTTAATATTTTGTCAGATGAAAAAGAGTTTAAATCAGTATCGTATTTCGGTCTTTAGACATTCAATCTTCGTTCTTAAAACTTTATAATATTCTATTTAATTTATTGATTTTTGCTTAAAAAATCATTTAAGTCATTATTGTTAGCTTTTTTGTAATTAGTTATCAGCATAGACATGTATTTTCCTCCTTTACATGAACAATAGATGTTAATAGTGGACAAGTTTTTGGCAGTAACAGGTTAAGTACCAATTTCAATCCATATATTTTTTCATATTTGTGAATGTCCAATCCAATTTACATGCATCTCGACTATCTTTTTGGAACATGCCACTTCATCGTGCAATATTTAGTTGTAACAAAAATTTGTAAGAAATTAAATTTCAAAATGGGTGGATTCAAATTACAATCTTTTAATTTTTTAATATTCTTTTAACACTACTCTAAAAAAAAAACTTTTAACCACAAAACTATTATGGAGGTTACAATTTCAATAATTAATAGTGCAAAATAAATGTAACATTTAGAAATTAATTAAAATAGCATAGGTATAAGCTAAGAGATTAAATGTTTTTTTTTTTAAAAGCTAAAAGATTAAACAAAATATTTTAAGGTTTAAGAATCCAATTTTTTAAGTACAAATTGGGATTGACCACAAATTCTACGTATCTATTTTCAGGATCTAATCGGTGACCGTGGTATTGAATTAGATTATTTGCTAATAATGAAACCAACATGCAACTCTTTCTATAAAAAAACCCAAAAATTAAATTTAAATTAGAAAAATTAATTAAATTTACCTTATATGAACTAAAACTTCTAATATTATCTAACACGAGTAAAAGTCTAGTGGTATCAATGTACAATTTACTAGGTTAGAGGTTCAATTTCCAAAAAAAAAAAAAAAAACTTCTAAATATATTTTTTATATTAGAGTCTCAAATTCTATTTTTTCTTTTGGAAAAGTAATACAATTCTGTAAGTTAATGATTCGATTTAAAATCAATGTTTTAGCCAAAAACAACCATAAAAAATAAGGTACATCTTTTTAAGAAAGATTGAAACCAACACCAAAATCGAATCAATAAACTTTATAAACCAACCAAATTAATATTTATATAATAGTTCACGTGTAGAGTTTCCTGAACCAAATTCAGAGAGAAAAACTTTTGGTGTAACCATTAAATAAGAACAACCAACTAAATTAAAAGCAAAGATCGATGTGCTGTAAATTACTTAAAATGAAGGGATATATACACAAATAATGTTGACTGAAAATTGATTCAGCCACAACAGCTGCGCTCAACTGAGCCCAAAATCTTTGATATTGGTCTTTGCATTATTTAGGGTACCCTACAATTTGATTTGGGATTGTGGCCTTTACCCAATTTTCAATTTTCATTGGGGTCCCACTTTGAAATATAAGAAGTTCCCTTTTAACCTTTAATTTGATGTCTCAATCCTTTAGGACTCTCCCACATGGTCCCAATACGGGCAGCCACACGAGAGCCAACCCTAAAGGCCCTAACCCCACAATTCTCTTCAAATTTCATTTTCGTTGCAATAATACTTCCCAACCAAACAAATTAATACAACTTCGTTTTTAGTTTGGTTCAACCATTGAATTAGTGTTCCGTGTACGGATCGATCATCGATTTATGTTCATGCATCTCGATATACTTTAAGCAATAGAGAAACCTTACATTCTTAATAAAATCTAACAATAAATACTCGACATTCTAGAAAGAGGATTTTTTTATAGATTTTTCTACGATACATATGATTTATTGATAAAAATACATATGAAAGATCTATCTAGAAATGTCGACAGAGATTTTCGATTAACGCCAAGGAGAGTCGGGTACCTAGATGTTCTGGTCGGAGAGATGATTTTTTAAAGGACAATAGAGTTTTGAGTAAAAATTTCATAACCGAATTAGTCAGTTGCGTCTTAATTAATTTATTTGGTGTTAATTCATTTAAATTCCAACTAATTTTTTTTTATGAATGAAAATATAAATTTAGAATAAAACAAAATCTTATTAATTAATTAATTATTATAAAATATGTGGATATATTTGTAATTAAGTAAAAAAAAAGATAAATTTATAAATAGATTTTAAAAAATGGCTATTTATTGCATTTTTTCTTAAAAATAAAAAAGTAAGGGCCGGCCAACAATGTTATGGGCCTTTGTTTGGGCTCCAGATTACTTAACAATCAAAGCAGATTAGGGCTTTCTATTTTGTTTGTGGCTTGAAATATTAAAAAAAAAAATCTCACTTTATATGCCTATAAATAATGCTGACCAAAGTAAAAAAATAATGGGGTGTTTTGGCATATGGAAAAGATAATGGAAGTAAAGAGAATATATTTTATATATCATTGGGCCATAAAAAACAAAATATGCACACTGACAATAGTGCTGACAAAATACTTCAATTTAAATAAAATTGAAAACTAAATTATTTGAGTGGAATCTTTATACGAATTTTCAAGATCAAATCTATAACCGTGGTATTATACTAAATTACCACTGAACCACTGAGCCTTTTGGTAGAAGACAATTTGAAGTTTTATTTAAAAACTATATATAAAAACTACAACATGAACTTTTTTGTCCTTTTTATTAGGCATGTCTCAAATATTTTTTTAACTTTTTTATTATTATAATGAAAATTTTCATAACTTCTAACTTTCACAAATTTATAATTTACCACAAAACAAAATAATACATAAGTCAATGATTTATGAAATTATAACCATTATTGTGTGGCTAAAATGGTTAAAGAGGGTTTTGAGGTGCGTGTTTAAAGTGACAAGTTCAATTCATATTGACTATTTATTTGAAAATGAATTTTCTACTAATTTTTTTGACATTCAAATGTCTAAAATTGACAATATATTTAGTTGAGATATACGCAAGTGGATCATAGATATAAAAAGAAAATGATTTATGAAGGTTAAAATACCATTTTGGTCAACTTTCAAATGTTCAATTTTAATTCCTAGACAAACAATTTTGTTTAAATTTGGTGCTTAGACTTTCAAATATCTAATATTGGTCCTTGAACTATCTAAAATGATTAAAAACAGTCCATAGTATTAAAATAATGTTAAAATTGTGGTGATGTGGCAAAATAATAATAATAAAAAATTATATAAATATTAAAAAAAACTTGAAACATGAGTAGTAAATTTGTTATCTCTAAAACTCAACACCTGCAAATCCGTCAACCTTGAAAAATCCAATAAAGGACTTGAAAACAAATTCAAATGCAACCAAAATTCAATTAAATAAGTCATGTTCTTGAAAACATTAGCACTCCCAGTAAGCTTATTATCAATATCAGAGGAGAAGAAGATTATCAAATCTTATTAATGAATCCTCTTAAATAGGCATGTACAAGGTACTCCAACTAAGTACATTAAGCTAACAGATGATGGAATCAACTTAACTAATCTATAACTAATACAACAACTAATTAGTTTCTATTGATAGACCCCCCTCAAGATGGACAGTCGAATACATCAAGAATTCCCATCTTGAACATAAAGGATCGGATATGGACAGCAGGTAAGGATTTAGTGAACATATCCGCTAGTTGTTGCCGTTGTTACGATCGGAGGAGTTTTATGATGCCTTGCATAATCTTTCTCTCTCGCGAAATGACAATCAATTTCAATGTGTTTCGTACGTTCGTGGAAGATAGGATTGGATGCAATAGCTATAGCAGCATGGTTGTCACAATATACAAGGGCTGGGCTTTGTGTTTTAAGCTGAAAATCAGCAAGGATGTAGCCTAACCACGTTAATTCACTAGAGACAGCAGCAAGTGCTCGGTATTCGGCTTCTGCAGAGGACCTAGATACAGTAGCTTGCTTCTTGGACTTCCATGTTAGTAAGGAATCACCAAGGAATATGCAAAACCCAGTTGTGGATTTACGTGTGTCGAGCACAGCCCCCAGTCGGAATCGTGAAGGCTTTGATTGCATGGATGTTGTTGCTCAAGAAAAATACCTTGTCCTGCATTATTCTTAAGATAGCGGAGCAAATATGTTGCTGCTTGCTGGTGAGGACGACGTGGGGAGGAGACATATTGACTTAGAACATGTACTGCATAGCAAATGTCTGGTCTAGTGATTTGAAGATATAACAGTCGTCCAATAATACGCCTGTAGTCCTTGGTGTCATCTTCATTTAGCAAGTCACCATCTCTATTGTTCAAGTGAGTGTGAGGCTGCATTGGTTGAGAAGTAGGCTTGGATGCAAGAATCCTTCAGTCATCTAATAACTGGAGACAGTATTTTCGTTGAGATAAAATGATACCAGCTTGAGAGCGAAGTATCTCAATGCCAAGGAAATATTTGGCAGCTCCAAGGTCCTTAAGAAGAAAGGCATTTTGAAGTATGACTTTAACTTGAGAGAGGCTTGCATCAGATGGTCCAGTAAGAAGGATATCATCAACATAGACAAGGAGAGCTATAAAGGATGATCTCTTACCTCGTGTGAAAAGGGAGTAGTCCGCTTTTGACTGGATGAATCCGTGAGTCAATAATATGTTGGAAAACTTGGAGAACCATTTGCGAGATGCTTGTTTTAGGCCATAAATGGATTTGTTGAGACGACAGACCATAGGACCTTTGTTCATCTTTAATTCGTCACTGTAATAGCCCTTTGGAGGTTGCATATAAACTTCTTCGAATAAGTCACCATTTAAGAAAGCATTGCTGACATCCATTTGGTGAAGTAACCATTTGGAAGAGGCGCGAGAGCAAAAAAAGTTTTCTGATTTGCCACTTTTGCTACTGGAGAGAAAGTATCCATATAGTCAACCCCTTCAAGTTGGTTATATCCTTTCGCAACGAGCCTCGCCTTGTATCTATCCAAAGATCCATCAGCTTTATATTTAACTTTATACACCCATTTGCATCCTATGGTATGACAACCAATAGGTAAGGGGACTTGTAACGGCCCGGAAAATTCATCCCGGCCTTCCCGGGAGGCTCAGGGGCATTTTGGTAATTTTGGGTCGGGCCGGTTTTGAAATTTAAAATTTCCAGAATATTTACGAGTCAATTTGAATGGGATCGGGATTTTTGGTGAAGGCGTTTGGGCTTGGGAAGGAGCAAAAATAAATAGGGAATTAAATAGCGCGTCGAGCAGGAATCGAACCAGGGCCGTGTCGCATGCTAGGCGGAGGGCACAGCCAGCCGAGCCACCGCGCGCGTTTGTTAATCTAAACGCGCGTTCTATTATTTAAGCCTGCTCGTCCCCTGTTTTGCTTTAAAAGGTGGCTCGCCCGAGCCGCCCCACCTTTCTTCTTCTTCTTCCTCGCGATCACCCCCCCGACCGACTGGGCTTTTCTCGCTAATTTTCCTTCCCCCACGCCGACCTCGACTCGAGGAGCTCCTCGCCGCTCGTCTCCCTCCGGTAAGCTTTCCTTTCTCTTCTCTTCTCTTTTCCTTCTCCTCCGAATCCATTTCTTCTCCCTAGTGTCGTTTCCGTTCATCGGCCGAGTTGAGGCGATTTGAAGTATGGGTTTTGTGCAGCTAGTGTAGGGGAGTTCTTCTTCAAGGAATCGGCCGTCGAATCCTCCTCGATCGCTCAATTCGAAGCCTTTCCATCGCCCCTGTGCGTCGCCTGTTGCCGCCGCCGACGCTGCGCAGATGACCCACCCGCCGAGCCACGCCGCACTTCGTCCCGAGCTCGCGCGCGTCTTAACCCACCTCGTGTCGCGTTGCATCGCGGCGCCAGACGAGCCACGCTCTGTCGCCCTGCATCGCGCGCAAGCAGTTAGCCGCGCCATCCGCGCGTCCGGCCTGGGGCGCCTGGCAAGCGCTCACCGCGCACCGCGTGCTTGACCTCGCGCCCAGTAGCGCCGCCAGCCGTTCCGTTGCCGCTGTGCCGTGCGTGTTTCGTTCGTTCGTGCGTTCGTGCCGTGCCTCGTGAGTTGCTCCCAGTGAGCCTTGTTTGTTTTACTATATTTAGGCCTATTGTGTGATTTTTGTGTTGATTGATAGGTTCCTGTAGCTAGATCGAGATTGTTCGCGACTTAGGATTTCGTGCCAAACCGTCCCGACCAAGGTAAGGATTTCTTCACGGGGTTGTGTGGACCCTGCGATATTATATGTGATTGTTGATTGATTGCTTGTTTGTGATTATTGACATGTGTAGCTAGGTGCTTCAATCTGAATTTCGGTTAGCATGATTTCTTGGTTAATTCTCATGTTAATCCATGCTAGGTTGTTCCTTTCTCGGCATGCTCGTGATTCTTCCTTGCTTCGTAGTATCATGCTAGGCTCGTTGTATTCTTATTGAGCACGTATTGGATTTTATGGAATTGTTTCTTTGCTTGCTAAGGCGAGTTAGAGTTGCGGGTAGATAGCATCATCCGGCCCGATGCATAAAGTACCTTGCATCCATGGCGGGGACGTCGAGCAAGTCATTCCGTCCCCTGGACCCCGTGAGGGATTTGCTAACCCGAGCGGTAGGCCCGCAATCTTGGGTGAGGGTGGCGGATCGTTAAATGCCCCAACCCGTCGGGATGATGACTTGGCATTGCCTTGTCCTCGATAGTCGGCACGTCCTCGGCGTGTTGGCCGTAGCCTGAGCCTCCACCACTGTTAAGGTAAGGGCGGCTTCTGGTGTAAGCCTACCACGACCCGTTCTCTTAGCCTCAGTGCGGTGGTTCAGTGACATAGTTTAAGTGTCCGTGTCTCACACCCTATGTCGGTGACACCGATCCAAAGATTTAGTTAGGCGTGGTGATCGGACATGGGCGGCTTGCCTCTGGGCCGACACACCCCATGGTCTGCAGAGCACGCGGTGCATGTTTACGCTCATTCTGGCGCCCGGCCAGGAGAGCTCCTCGGGATCTTGAGCGAGTGTACCTTTCGCCGATGAAGACAGTGCCGAGGCCGGGACTTGTTTTCGTATAGAGGCGACTTATGTATTGGATCAGTATGATGATTTTATTCTCGGACTAAGCCACCGAGTTGGCATCCGAGGCCCAAGTGTGGGCTAAGCTATGTGCTCTATTCTCGTGTTATATTCATAGCTTGCATACGCTCATCGAAATGACCATGTATATCGTATTGTACCCCGGTTGGGGATTCTTACTTGAGTAATTCGTTACTCACCCTTATTATGTGGTTTTCCACGTGTAATCGAGTAGCGCGACAGGATGCCCGAAGGAGGAGCTATGATCATGGGGCCCAGTCTTTCCAACTCGATTTTTGTATTATGACTCTCGTGTGTTTTTGTTTTCCCCGAATGCATGTAGCCAGGAGCACGAAGCCCTAGGATGTTTGTAAATATTTGTGGATTCCAAAGCATGTTGTATCCGAACAGGTTTTGAATGGCTTTTAGTAAATCTCTCGATCGAGTAAACTTTGGAAATGTTTTTATCTCGGAGCAGTGCTTGGAAACAGGGCGGAGTTTCAGGAAAATGTCTAGTTTTTAAAGGGGTTATTTTGAATGTTTTTGTTTTAATTGGAATCCGAAATCATGTCTGTTTAAATGTCCTTTACTTTGAATGCATGCATTGGGGTAAGGGCCCATTTAGTGCCCCATTCGGGTCGGTCCCTTACAGGACTAACGTCCATGTATTCGTACGCTCCATTGCTTTAATTTCTTCATCCATAGCAGTTCACCAATGAGGGTATTTCACTGCTTGATGATAGAAAGAAGGCTCAAAGGTGGTTGTGATATTAAGCACATAGGCAAGGTGCGTAGGCGATAACTTTCTATAGGATAAATGCTGATGAATGGAATGAGGAATGGTGGCTGAAGGATTACTGATGGTATGTGATATAGCAGGTTTTAGTGCTTGAAGCATATGGCAGTGATATGCTTGTAAAAAACCAGGAGGATGTTTAACACGAGTGAACCTACGTATAGGTGCAGAGATAGAAACAGTATTATTTTCTGTTATAGGTTGGATTGGAGATGTTTCACATGTAGACGGGGAAACAATTCCTTCATATGTGTCAATGTGTTGATACTCAATGTTTTGTCCTTCATTAGGTGCATCAGTTTCTACAAGTATGTCAGGTATATTGTAGCTTGTAGAATGAGTGTCAGTTGCAGTATTCCCTATGTTCAAATTATCAACCGGTTGTTCTTGTGAATTTTGAACTTGTGGAGAATATTCAACTTGATTCTCAGGCATATGCAAGTCATTTGATGTTAAGGGATCAATAATATCAACACTAGTCGGTAAAACAGTAGAGTTCTTATCCTTGTTATATGCACTGTTGTGTTTAGTGTTATCAACAGAAGGAAGATTATCATATACTGGTTGTGGCAAAACAATATCAGGGAAAATGTCAACGACTTCTGTATGAGGTGAAAGCCTTTTATGAAAGGGAAATATGTCCTCTATAAACTTTACATCTCGGGAGATAAAGATTTGTCGTTTTGACAAGTCATACACTTTATATCCTTTATAACCGGCTGGACATCCAAGGAAAACACATGCTGATGCTCTTGGATCAAATTTGGATCGATTAGCTTGGAGAGTAGAAACATAACACAAGCATCCAAATGATCTCAAATCAGTGTAGATAGGTCTTTCTTGATGGATGATAAAGAATGGTGTCCTATTTTCTAACAGAGGCATGGGAACTCGATTTATTAAGTGTGTAGCAGTAAGTACAGATTCTCCCCAAAAGTGTGCAGGAACCTTGGATTGGAAGTATAAAGAACGCGCCACATTTAGCAAATGTTGGTGTTTTCTTTCAACTATAGATTTCTGCTGAGGTCTTTCAACACATGAGAATTGATGAAGAGTTCCAGTGGTTTCAAAAAATTTTGAAAACTTTAATTCTGGTGCATTGTCTGACCGAAACACTTTGATAGTTCTGTTATATTCCGTTTGCACAAGCTTAAAGAATCTTGGGATGATATAAAGAACATCAGATTTAGCTCTCATAAGATAAACCCATGTATAACGAGAACAATCATCCACTAAAGTGCAAAAATAACGAAAACCATTGTAAGTAGATACTCGAAAAGGACCCCATACATCACAATGGATCATATCAAAAACATGTGCAGCCACTTTATTATTAAAAGGAAAGCTCAAACGTCTTTGTTTGGCTAAAGGACAAATCGTACAATGACTATCATGGGAACCAGTAAAGTTAAGTTCCTTTCTCATGAGATCTAGTCTTGGAAATGATAAATGTCCTAACCTATTGTGCCATGTTGAAATAGAAATATTACAAACAAATGAAATATCTCTATGAGGTAATAGGTATAAACCAGATTGTACTTCAGCCTTGCCAATCATCTGCAAAGTCTGCTTATCCTGGATCAAGCAAGATTTATTACTGAATGTCAAAGAATACTTATCTGAGGTAAGTAAACAACTCACTGAAATCATGTTGAAAGAGAAACTTGGTATATACATGACATTAGTAAGAATCAATTCTTGATGAATTTTTATATCACCCACATATTCAACAGGAACTCGAAAGGATGTTGGTAAGTAATGAGACAATCCATCAACACGCCGCTGTGGATTGAAATAAGGGTGAATTAAAACATATATGCCTTGAAGCACCAGAGTCTATTACCCAATTGATAGAGTTTAAATCTTGATTAGAAAGAGCAGAACAAATACCTGCAGAATGCATTATAGCCCCAACAGTTTCTCCTTTTACAGACTGCATCTGTGAGTTCAAGAATTCCACAAGTTGAGCACATTGTGTTGCATTGAGACTCGACAGAAACTGTGGAGGGTCAGATTGAGCCACTGCGTTAGAATTGACCGAAGATTGAGTAGCTGTTGTTTTATCGAATTTCGAGTTTTAAATCTCGTGGGAAACCATGGATTTTGTAGCATTTCTCAATAGTGTGACCAATACGATGACAATAGGTACAATATGGGCGATCTTTTCTTCGACTAACGGGTTCTTTCTTGACCGATTCGGGAACGGCAAGAGCAATTGTATCTGAAATAGGAGGAATTTGATTTACCAACCTTTGTCTTTCTTCTTGGACAATGAGAGAAAAGACCTTGCTGATGGTTGGTAACGGCTCCATTAGAAGTATCGGGTGCGAATCGCGAAGATAAGATTCACTTAGCCCCATAAGGAATATCATCGTGTACTCTGTTTGTAATCGGGCATCGATTGTCTTTCGTGCTCGCAAGTACATTCATCAATCGTTCGAACTTCACGAGATCTTGCCAAATCGTCTTGATCTTAGTGAAGTATTCTTCGATCGAACTATTTCCTTGTGTAGTGGTGACAAGTTCCTTACGAATCGATAGATTCGCGGCCCATTGCTTCCAAAGAAATCGCTCTTTCAATTCATCCCAAATCTCTTTATGTGAACTCGAATAGACAATGCTTGCGGCGATACTTTTGGAGATCGAATTGATTAACCAAGATGCTATCGAATCATTGTTACACTTCCAGTCAGATAATCGCCCTTTCTCCGTTTCTTGATTTCGCCGGAGAGAAATCCATCCTTATTTCTACCAGATAAAGCAATGAGGACAGCCTTTCGCCATGAGTTGTAGTTTTCGGCACCTATAAGAGGTTGGCTAACCAACGCAAATGTCGCTCCATAGCTGGAGTGCATGTAGTATGGATTGAAATTGGACGCAAGATCTATTGATTCGCTGAAATCCGATGCAAGATTCATCGAATCTTCACCAATCGTTTCCTCTAAATTCGCCATTGGAGAACAAAAGGCAAAAAAAATGAAGAAAACGAAGAAGACGAACGAACAGACCTTGGGCTCTCAGATTTGTACGAGAAGCTTCTATTTACGCTCTGATACCATATCAATATTAGAGGAGAAGAAGATTATCAAATCTTATTAATGAATCCTCTTAAATAGGCATGTACAAGGTACTCCAACTAAGTACAGTTAAGCTAACAGATGATGGAATCAACTTAACTAATCTATAACTAATACAACAACTAATTAGTTTCTATTGATACTTATTTACATTCTTTTTCCCACTAACCGACATAAACTCGACCAATTGCGATTTAGATAAGGGGATTTTGCATGTATAACAAAAAAAGGCAAAATATTTCCCCAATCCTCTCAGGCTGGGGAAAGTGCCAGAGATTTTGTTCCATTGAAGCTCTAATCGCAATAAGACATAGAGGTTAATCTGCTCATTTTTGTTGATCATTCGATTTTGTTGAGAAAGAAAATACAGAGCTTCAAAATGAATTAAAAAAAGATGGAGAAGAAGATGAACAATATTTTTTAATATTTATATAATTTATTATTATTATTATTTTGCCACCTCACCACAATTTTAACATTAGGAACTATTTTTAAACATTTTAAATAGTTCAAAGATCAATATTGGACATTTGAAAGTCTAAGAACCAAATTTAAATAAAAATGATAGTCTAAATATTAAAATTGAAAAATCAAAATAGAACAAACTTGAAAGTTGATGGATTAAAATGGTATTTTAACTTTTATGAAATTATAAATAATGTTATAAACAGTAGAAATTTTCCCACGGCGCGTGGTTGACTTTGAGTACCAATTCAAGGAGAGCGACGGCGTTGATTTTTTTGTTTTATTTTTAAATGAATGTGGGACCCTTTTTTGACTAAACAAATTCAAATTGCATAACAGTAATTAATTGTTTTTTCTAGCATCTGGCAATTTGTTTCTCTCAATTTAACACGTCTTCAAACTAATTTCAAATACTAAATAAAAATGTTTCAAACTTTATAAACCTCAAAGTGTTTCAAAAGTTATGAATTTATCTACGTGGGAAAATTTAAAATCTTTACCCATCTATTAAAGCAAAATTTTAATATTCATTAGAAGTCGATATCAAAGAAATAATGTCACAATTGAATTTTAAATCTGGAACTTGAGTCTTCAACTACTTCACTATCTCTCGAGGGCCTTCATTTTATTTTATGAACTTGCAAAAATCAAGTTTAATCATAACCTCTAATTTATTCCATTTTGTTCCTAAACTTTTTAAAAAAGAATTAAAATTAGTTTTTCATTTTTTTTCTTTAAAAATTACCATTTTTTCTTATAAATTCAAATTTATATTTCTATTTTGTTTTTCATTCTATTAAAATTATTAATACTATTAACAATCATGGGAAATTTAGTGTTTAAGATAATTTTTGAGTGCGGAGAAGTTATGAGTTTAATTTATGATGACCATTTATTGAAAAATTAATTTTATATAATTTTTTTTGTCATTCAAATATTGTAAGATTAGATGGTATGTTCTATAAGATTAGTGGATGTGCGATCGGCGTCAATGCCACAGTTGGTTATCTTGTCTAGTGTTAATTCATTTTAACTCCACAATCACGAATACGGCCATTTTACGCAAGGTTTGTTAGTCAAAAACTTAGGACAGTCACCAACAATAACAAGCTTAGTATTTATTTTCTAATATTAAAAAATGAAAACCAACACGGAAAGAAAAAAGACGGAGTCAAGATTCCGTGTAAAATAGCCGCCCCCACCTTCCTCCTTTATCCCGTTTTATATAATTCTCATCTCCAACAAAAACTTGAACACTACAAAAAAAAAAAAAAAAAAATAATGAAGAACAATGGAACAGGACTTGTTCGAATTCGGCTGCTGCGAGGCAACAATCTCGCCATCCGCGATGCTCCTTCTCGCAGCAGCGATCCCTACGTCGTCATCTCCACCGCTAACCAGGTTTACTATGTTCTTCCATTCTTTTGCTTTCTGTTTGGGTTTTCCGTTCTCACCTATGAATTTCCATATGCTTCCATTTCTGATTCTAATTTCTGTCAAATTCGTCCGTTTTTTAGGGTTTTTTTTTTTGGATTTTCCCCCTTTCTTAATTGTGCAAACGCCTCGATTTCTGGTTGCAGTTTCCTCCACTAGATAAAGAGGGGATGAGTTTATAAGTTAATTAAACCATCGTGGAGTGACCCAGTAGTTAAAAGGGGTTTTGGGATGCCAAGGGCTCGTTGGATAATTTTCTTCTTTCTTGTTTCTGTTTTCTATTCTTTGAGAAACAGATTTGTTTGATAACCGTTTTCGTTTTATTGTTTAAAAAATAGTAGAAACGTTTCTCAAATTACCTGGAAAAATCCATTTGTTTTTAATAATTTTTTTGCATTATTGATATTATATTATAGCGTTTATAAGTTTTAAATGTAAGTGATTGTGGTGTGATGACTTTATATTTAACCTTTGTTTCAATTTTGGTCCTGGGGAACGGTTCAAATCCTATGTTTGCACTTTTTTTTTAAATTTTTTTAATTTATGATTTGTGATTTGATTTAAAAATTTTGTAATATGTCTATTTATTTATTAATTCAGTTTTTAATATATTTGGAACGTGAATTTTTTTTAGTATTATGAAGAAAAAAAATCACTAAAATATACATTTCACTCTTCTTATATTTTTACTACTAAAAATAACTCCTCATTTCTAACCACTCGTTTCTAATAATTCATTTATAACTACTCAAAATAACTTACGAATACTAACAACTCATTTCTAATCAATTATTTCTATTTTTTTTAAATAACTTATTTTCAACTACTCATTTCAAATTTTATTTTTTGATTTTTTAAATGCAGTTTTGATTCAATTAATTATTTAAAATTTTAAATTCAAAATAAGCTAATGATAAGATTTAAGTTTAACGGATTTGATTTTTAAATTAACATAAAAATCACAATAATAGAAAAGTGATTGGTGAGGGAGATTCTCCTCCTTATTTTTAGGCATTATTCTATCATTTTCTTAATAAACAAACAAAAATTGAAAGAGGGTAGGAGAGAAAAAAAATCTCTCTCTTCCGAGTAAACATAAATTTAAACCAAAAAAATAGGTAGACACAATCCTTACCATTTTGGTTGTTAGAAAAACTCGTGCAAAAGAAAATGAAGCCTTTAAACAGTTACCGGGCCCATAAAGCTCAATAACAGGCTCAATAACAGTTACCGGGCCTCGATTTTTGGTTGCAGTTTCTCCACTAGATAAAGAGGGGATGAGTTTATAAGTGAATTAAACCATCGTGGAGTGACCTAGTAGTTAAAAGGGGCTTTGGGATGCTAAGAGGTTATGGGTTTAATTCATGGTATTCACCTACTTGGGAATTAATTTTCTACCGACATTCAAATGTTGTAGGGTTAGACGGTATATGTCTTAACATTAGTCGTGCTTCACGCAAGCTAACCTAGACAATCAACTATTTCTATTGGTATAAAGTTTTCTTGGTGAAGCTACAAGCTAAGTTATGAGGCAAATTGGACAACATGATCTATCAATGTAGAGATCTTTCGAGAGTAGTTGTACTAAGAAGTGGTATCAGAGTTGTCTTGGTTGGTCCATGAGTGAAACTAAAAGCAAAAGTTACGAGACAAAATAGACGATATGATATCAATTTAGAAATCTTACGAGAATCGTTGTCCTAAGATGGGCTATCAGGGGTCCCCTAGGGGTAGCACAGTGGTTGAAGACTTGGGTTTTGAGAGTATGCTCCCCTCAAGGTCCTAGGTTCGAGACTCAGCTGTGACATTAACTCTTTTGATGTCTTCTGGTCCCTGACCTAGGGATGGGCGTGGTTACCCTTGTTTCAAAAAAAAAAAGGATGGGCTATCAGATTCGATAAGATGACTATTTGAGAGTAAGTTCGACGATACTTTGTTAGAGGGAGGATATGTTGGGAAGTCGAATGTTGAGAGTCGTTGTCCTAACAACTTTCTTGAAAATATTTGTAGATTTTTTCAGAAGTTCGCTATCGAAACAGGTCGATTTCTTCCATGCAAATGTTCTGGCTCTCATGCGATGCAAATTTTTTGTGCAGAAATTCAAATCTCGCGTGGTGAAAAGAAACTGCAATCCACAGTGGAACGAGGAATTCACACTTCCCATTGCCGATATCAACACACCAATCAAATTAGTAAGTCAAATCCAAACGCTTTCGAATTGAGAAACTCAAACAATTTTTCAAACTTGTGATCAAACATTCAACAAATCACTGATAACATTTCATTCCATGATTGAAAACTCTCTCAGAAAGTGTTTGACAAAGATCGGTTCACAAAAGACGACGAAATGGGGGACGCAGAGATCGACCTAAAACCATACCTAGAGTGTTTGGATATGGGATTAGGGGATCTCCCAAATGGTTGTGTGGTGAAAAGGGTTCAACCAAGTAGATCAAACAGTCTTTCAGAGGAGAGTCCTTGTGTTTGGAACGATGGTAAGATCATTCAAGACATGACTCTCAGGCTGCAGAATGTTGAATGTGGTGAAATTATGATTCAGCTTCAGTTGTTCAATGCTTCCGGGGTTAAAGGCATGAGAACCTACTCTTTAGCCTGAAGAACGTCGCACCCGCCTTACCTTTCGTGAGTTTCCTGTTTGTATCTTCGTTGTCGTTGCTTGCTTCTGCTCTGCTTTCTCATTTCACACCAATTTTTAGAATTCAGATACTTTTTGTTTACTTATAAATTTGAAGTTCTATTGTATATGTGTTATTGTGAAATGGTTTTGGTTGGTCTAGAAGAATTCTTTACCCTCTAGATTCTTGGTTTGTTTGAATGGTTCTGTTAAGGATGTTATTGATTTTTTATTTGTTATGTTTTGCACTATTTTGTGTCTTGGACAAGATTGTTTCTCTGTGCAAGCTAGTAATTTTGTGAATTTCATTGTCATGGAGAAACTATCATAGGGAAACCCTTTACCTTGCAAGTTGCAGCAGAAAACATGATTTTTAAGCAATTTATAAATCAATTTTGGTCTGACTTTAATTTATTTTAAAAAATTAAGGTTAAGAAAATATATCTTTGAATTAAGTGGTGGAGAATAATTCCAGCTGATCTTTACTTCTTGTGTCTAAGTCTAGCTTCAATTTTGCAACCCAAGATCTAGGAGACACTTGGGAGAAAATTCTTGAGAATTTTCTTTTTATGGAACATTTTAGCCAAAAGTCCTATTTATATGGAAATATAAGATTTTTTTTTTATATAAAAAAAACTCTTTTAAGTATCATTGATTCTCTAATAACAAAGTTACTTATGATTCATTTATCTACGAATGTAATGGAAATCATCTAATTACTCTTCTCGTGAATTTTTTCTTGGGAAACTTAATTTAAAGTTCTTTATTTAGTCTAAACTAAAAAATGTACACTTGTTGAATCGACCACAAAAATTATTACTTTGTAAAATCTCATATATGATTTTATAACTTCGTCATGATTTAGATTGTGTCATATATGATTATCCTGTTGAAATATTAGATTTTCTCAATTAAAGAATTTATAAAGAGATAATAAATATTTCTTATTCAATTTTTCACAAATATAGCAATCAATCATCTTAAGAATTTCAACATCCATCACAGGGGGCATATTCTTTAGTGAAAATAAATTAACTTGCTCTATGTCAAGATCCAGACCTATTATTCTATTAGACAAATTAAAATTTTATTATATAACCATTCACATTGAAAAGGGCTACACAATTTCATTACCACCACTTAAATATAACCATCATTTCTTTCTCCCTCACTAGATTTTTGTTCATATAATATCCTTATTCCTTACAAGTAAAGAACTTCCCATGTAGAAAAGAAAAATCCATAAACATTTATATAGAACCAAACAAGAATATCCCATTCACCACCCAAAAAAATATCAGTTGCTCAAAATAATTCACATGATCATAAAATCAGTTCCAAACAACACATAAAACAAAGAAGAAAAAAAATCCATCACACACAAAAATTTGGAACTTTGTTCATAGATATTTGTTCATATCAAAAATTCAAATGTAGGGTTCTAATTCAATCCCCCATTCCTTATCTTCTCCATCTCATTTCCAACAAATTCAAAATACTAATAACAATTATTAATTTTTTAAAAATATTTCATTCAATCTCTCAAATTAGCTCTTCAACAATGGCGTCAGCCACATTAAGCACTTCAACAACAACAACAACACGGCTTAAACCATTACCAAACCTACATCCAAACAGACCCCTTATTCCGAACGCGGTTAATTTCGCGTTCACAAAACGCGCCGCCACGCGCGTGGTGGGGGCGTTGAGGACGACGGAGCATGGCGGGGCGGTGGCGGCGGAGGAGGAGGAGGAGATGGGGAAGATCCGGCGGCTGCAGAACGGGTCGGACGTGAGAGGGGTGGCGGTGGAGGGGGAGAAGGGGAGGGCGGTGGATCTGACGGCGGCGGCGGTGGAGGCAATCGCGGAGAGCTTTGGGGAGTGGGTGATAGAGGGGATAGAGAAGGAGACGGGGCAGCGCGTGGGGCGGCGCGTGAGTGTTTCGTGTGGGAGAGATCCGCGGATTACCGGCGGCGGTTTGAGCGTGGCGGTGTTCGCCGGAGTTAGTAAAGCGGGGTGTTTGGCAATCGATATAGGACTTGCCACGACTCCGGCGTGCTTTATGAGTACCGTTTTGCCTCCTTTTTCTTATGATGCTTCCATTATGGTTCGTATTTTACTTATTTATATATTTGTTTTAAGAAATATATTTTTTTCATCTCTAACCTTTCAATGTAATTTTCCTTAAGGGTGTGTTTGAGTCCGTTTTTAAACTGTCGGGTTGATTATAATAACTTAACTGATGTTCACTTCACCATTCATTATAATTGCAGGTTTACCGGTTTATCTAAACGTATATGCCTGTTTATCTAAATGTTACATATATTACTTTTTGTTACCGTGAAACATCATTTATCATAATCTCCCTCGTTATAACTTGTTTCTGAAATACCATAGTAATTCACAGTTTATCATAACCTTCCGTCTATTATAACTTAATTGATGCTCCAAACACACCCTAAATCTTTAATTTCAAAATGTATACTAAACTTTAATGATGAATTTTCGTTTGGATATTTTCATTGTTCAATTTTGAGTATATTTTTTATTCAGTCCTTACCATTTAAAATTCAACACTTTTATCAATTTTTTTAACTATAAATCTCCACTTTTTTTAGTCATAAGTGTATATTTTTATTAATTAATTTAAATATTATGATGTAGATTTTTCAATAGAAAACTAACCAAATTAGTTAAAATTTAATAATAATTGATTAAAAATAATAACACAATTGACGAAAACTTAGCATAGTGAAATTTCTTAGATAAATATGTAAAATCTTACTACAAAGTAGGGATGAAATAGAAACTAAATAAAAACATAACATTCTAAAATATGGTACCAAATTTGAAAACTTCACTCTTAACATTTTCGAATTTAATAACCAAATAGATTATATACAATGACCAAAAGTTATTTTCCCCTATTATATGTAACTTCTTTTACATTCCATCCATCTCTCGATCACTTTACATGTGATTCAACCATTTTTATAGAAAATCCATTACTATGAGTTGAATTTTTCATCTATAAATTATCAAAACTCTTATTTGACCACTAAGTCAATTGATAATGCCGAGCCTATAATTGAATTAAATTTTCTATAATTTATAACTATTTCGTTTAACACGAATTATTTCAAATGTAACGTATGAAAAAGAAGTTGTAAAAAGAGTGAGAAGAATATAGTTAGAATGATGTGATGATGATTTTGTTGTTGTTGTGTGTGGTGGTTTTTGCAGTTGACAGCATCTCACTTGCCCTATACACGAAATGGGATGAAGTTTTTCACGAAGAAAGGAGGGCTGAGCTCGCCGGAGGTGGAGGAGATATGTGACCGAGCCGCCGTGAAATACGCCAACCGACTGGTCAAAGTCTCCACCCTCCTCCGAACGCCGCCGTGCAAGGTCGATTTCATGGCGGCGTATTCTCAGCATCTTAGAGAAATTATTAAGCAGAGAATAAACCATCCCTTGCATTATGATACTCCTCTCCAAGGATTTCAGGTTCTCTATTTTTCTCTCTCTCTTTGTATTTTTGTATTATTGTATTATTGTTTTTGTGTTGCATGGCGTTTTGCTTATCTCTTTTACACTTAGCCTACGCTCGTGAACTTTGTGTTTGTGGCGTTTATTACTTTATCCTAAACAACCCTTTCGTGCATTCTTTTACAAGCTTTTTTCTTTTTAAAAAAAAAAATTATATTGAAATGTTATTACAAGTTAATGGGTAGAAAGAAAAAGAAAATTTTAGGTTATGCATTGATGTGAGTATCTTTTTATACTCATGTATGTGACCCAATTTAGATTACATTTTATTATATATATATATATATATATATATATATATATATATATATATATATATAAAATTGTATTTTATAAAAGTTAAAACCAATTAAACATAAGATGTGAATTACTAACCAATAATGAAACCATTATGACATTAATTCTTAAGAATTATTAAATTTTGAAGTTGAAAAGAAGAGAGGAGAGGAGAGAAAGTGAAAGGGGAAGAAGAAAACGAGTGATTTGAAGATATGAGTAGTTGTTTGGAGATTAATATTTTGGAAAGGAGAAATGTTCTAAAAATATTTATTTTTATATTATTTTTTAATAATGTAATGATTGATAAATTTAATATATTTTATTTATATTATATGGTCGAAAATTAAAAAAAAGTGTGATGTGACATTTGATAAGATTAAAAGATATTTTATTGTATGTTATATAGTTTAAAATTAGAAAATGTTTGGTGAGATATTTAATAATATTAGATAAAAAAATTTTGATGTGATAGTGAAGGAGAAGTTGGAGAGGAGTTGATGTATTAAAAACAAGTGGAGTTGAAAAATTCCAACTCCTTCCTCTTCCTCTCCTCGACACCAAATCCAAAACATCTCGAAGTATTTTCAATCTATTAGTTTAAAATACTATGTGATAATATTTATTTTCATAAATAAATAAGTGCACGATATTTAATTATTTGTAACTGAAATCATTTAATGAAAACTCTAACATCAACAATCTAGTGTAGGTAATTTCTCTTAAATTGAATTACGATTTTGATTTTCATCAATCGTTATCATCATCCATTTTTGTTGAATCAATAATTTGAATTAACTATTTTTATTAGAAAGTCTAATATCTGAAATAAAAATAATCACCCATCATGTAACATAATTTTGTAGATAAGATAATTATCACTATCTTAATAGGCGATGATTTACTCACCCAAATAAACTAAAATACAATATTTACAACTTTCGTCAAAAAAAAAAAACTTATTAAATTTGCACTCATAAAATTGCAGATAATAGTGAATGCGGGTAACGGATCAGGAGGGTTCTTCACATGGGATGTCTTAGACAAGTTAGGAGCAGACACATTTGGGTCTCTCCATCTCACCCCGGACGGCATGTTCCCCAACCACATCCCCAACCCCGAGGACAAGACCGCCATGTCACTCACCCGAGCGGCCGTCCTCGAGCACGGAGCCGACCTCGGTGTCGTCTTCGACACCGACGTCGACCGCAGCGGTGTAGTGGACCGTGAGGGCAACCCGATCAACGGCGACAAACTCATTGCCCTGATGTCGGCCATCGTCCTCCGAGAGCACCCTGGCACCTCGATTGTCACGGACGCCCGCACCAGCGTTGCCCTAACCAAGTTCATCGCCAAGCGAGGCGGGAAACACTGCCTGTACCGCGTCGGGTACCGCAACGTGATCGACAAGGGGATTCAGCTGAATGTGGAGGGTGTCGAGACGCATTTGATGATGGAGACGTCGGGGCACGGGGCGCTTAAGGAGAACTATTATTTGGATGATGGGGCTTACATGGTGGTGAAGATTATAATAGAGATGGTGAGGATGAAGGTTGAGGGGTTGGAGGAAGGGATTGGGAGTCTTATAAAAGATCTTGAAGAGCCATTGGAGTCTGTTGAATTGAGATTGGATGTCATTTCTGAGCCAGCATTTGCCAAAGCTAAGGCTGTGGAGGTTATTGAGACATTCAAAAACTTTGTCCAGGTAATTTTCTTTAGATAAAAACTTGTAAATTTCTCAAACAATATCTACCACGTACTTCCCACTATTTATGTGAATAATAATATGTCTAATTATATAAAAAAAGATTTATTTAATATAAAAAATTATAAATTATAAACGTTATACCTTATTATCTTTGATAGACCGGTGAAAAGTACATACAAGACAACTTCGAAGAAGTTGACAAGTATATGCAAACTAAAATTTCAAATGTATTATATGATCGGTTTTAAACATTTTAAAAGGCATATACATTAAAATTTGACATAGACTAAAGTAGAATAATTTTCAAATTAAAAGAACAAAAATGATTTTATTATTATCATTTTTGGATGTATAAATGAAAGAGTTGAGAGGTAGAAGAATAAATTATAAAATATATATATATATATATATATATATATGTTATAGGAAGGGAAGATTGAGGGATGGGAACTGGACTCATGTGGAGATTGTTGGGTGAGTGAAGGGTGCTTGGTGGACTTGAATGACCAACCCAAGCCCATTGATGCTCAGATGTACAGGTCACTTTCAAAATTCCTTTTTTTTTTTTTTTTTTTTTTTAATATTTGTGGGATTGATGCATTATAGATTGAATATTTTGTTAGCATTATTATTTATGGGAACAATATTGATGCAGGGTTAAAGTATTTAATAAGGAAAATGATGAAGTTGGTTGGGTACATTTAAGGCAGAGTATCCACAATCCAAACCTTGCTTTGAATATGCAATCATCTTTGCTTGGAGGCTGCCTCCAAATCACTAGAGACTTCAGAGATAAGTATGCACCTATTCCCATTCACTTTATTTTTTATTATATTATATTTCTTTTCTTCTTTTTAAAATTAAAATAATTAAGGGAATTTTTCATATATATATCTATATATAAAAATTAATTTTTTTTTTTTTATAAATAGCAAGATTTTGAAAATTTAAGATATAACCGTTAATGGGGTTGTCTTTGTAAAATGACCGAGATATCCACATTTAAAATAAACTGAACTAACTTTCTTTCATCAATTCATTAAAAAAAATCAATTGATTAAAAGTAGTCAATTCAATTGATACAAAAACAATAAATTCAACAAGTTAGAAAAAAAGCACAAAAAATTATTATGTATGAAATATTTTAGAAAAAGTGCTATAATTAAATTTGTTGAGTTAAAAGTTGTTTATCTATAACAATTTTTTAAATTTAACTTCAATTGTTTAAGACTTTTTACTTCGGATCTTTTTCATTTCTAGTAATTAATATTTATTTTGACCCGAGTCATGTAATAATTTTCAATCTAGAGGTTTCGAGATCGAATCCTCCCACAAAAATATATCCATGAGATTGACCTGATCACATGACCGTTAACATTTTTTAAATGAGTTGCAAGATTTTCAAACTTTGGAAATGAATTATGCCATATTTGAACTTTAATAATGATATTGTCAAACACAAAAATGATAATATTGAAAACTCATAAAACTAAATTCAAGTATAATTGTTTTTAAAATTGGTTTGTGTTTGGCAGATTTTTGGTGGCAAGTGGATGTGACCGTTTTCTTGATGTGGGTCAAGTGGAGAAGTTCGCAACAACTGGAATTTCAGGCTAAGAACAAAAATGGAAATAATTGGTTTTTTAAGTTAAATTAATAACAATAATGTGTAAAGATTAAAATGTATATTATATCAACATTTTGTTCTGCATATAATTATTTGGATGGAAATTTTATACTATCAAATGCAATACCACCTTCTCAAATAGTTTCGTTGTCAAATAGAACCTAAATTATTACCTCATAAAAACGGAAAGGCAATTTCTTTTCCGTTTTGTATCAATAAATCGTAGGCATCATTAATCTTAAAATAAATAAATAAATAAAATCGTGGGCATCATTTTATTTTTTATATTTTTTATTTCAGAACTATGGAATTCTCCGTCTTTATTTTAAATAATAATAATGATAATAAAACCACGTTTAATTTTAAGGCGTCTTTCAATACTCTTTTTTTTTTAAATGTCTTTTAATACTTTTTCAACGATGGCTTTCAGTGGCAACGCAATGAGCGGAAGAGCAACTAAGTTGGTCCTTCAAATTGAATATATATATTAACTCAGCAAAAAAATAAAAATAAAAATAAAAATAGAGCTCTAATGCCACTATATGACAAAAAACTTAAAAAATTATAGATTTGAATAATCTTGCCATTCCCAATTATTATGGAATTTAAAAAAAGAAAAAAATCAGACCTAACGCTGGTGTTGAACTTGTTCACGATCAAACAATAAAATTATTACATAACTGATCCATTTAATATTAAAAACTCAATTATAGTTTGTGGACTTTGACATAAAACATGGAGGCATTTCATGGATGAATATATTAAATTAACTCTGTAATAACTTTATTTTTTTTCAAAAAAAAACAAAAACTTATTATTAAAAACTACATCTACTCATGTGTTATCTAATTATTTGGTTATCCATATTAAATTTGATAGTAATTGATATGTATCATGGATCATAAAATCATAGATTTGACTTCCACCCTCTCCTAAAAAAACTACTTTTAAGCATTTTAAAAAAGATTCAAGACAAGCATATAAAACTAAAAAAAAACAAATTATTATTATTATTTAAAATTTGGGTAAGAATTTAATTTTTTTTTTTAAAAAAGACTTGGATAAAATAGACACAACATTCAAAAATCAAATAATTGACCCTAAAGAATCTAAGTTTATAATTTCGGATTTTTGTATGTTGACCAAGCTCCTTAGCTCTTGTGAAATTTAGTATGATCTTTTTTTTTTTTTTTTAGTAAACAACAATCGAAAGGAATTAACATTTTAACCATCTATATTCTTTATACAGATATTTCAATCGATGATAAAATCATTCTAAGTTCAATTAACCCACATGCAGAAATACCTAAACAACAAAAAAACTTTTCTTTTTTTGAGCAAAAACAACATAAACACTTCAAGAATATAAAAAATGTGAATTAATTAATTAATATAAGCCAAAAAAGAAAATGTCTTCTTTCTCTACAGTCAACTATATTCCCTTTTCTACAACCGTTATACTTGAATTTAATTAAATAACCCTTTTAAGAACAAGTTGGGATTTATGGGGCCAAACTACAACAAACTTTTTAGAGATTTTCAAATGTTATTATTTAAAGATGAGGATTATTCATTAACAATCACATATTATCATCTATAAATACCTTTCAAATTAATGTAACAAATTATATCAATATATCTTCATTACTAGTTTCAAATTTCAAAAACTAGACACACCAATTAATATGTGTTCTCTTTTAAGGCTTCTATTATTAAGTTTATGTTGTTCGTTTATGTTTTTCATCTCGAAGTCTGAGGATGACCATCTAAAGGTAACTCCATTCTCTCTCGCTAAAAAGTTTTTCGACGATGAATTTCAACAACAAAACATGAAACTATTAGCCTATGCTAAATTGTATGATCAAATAACCAAGATGTTAAACTATAGTCAAAGAGAAGTTAACCAAATAATAATTGATATGAATCATCGATTAACTGTACTAAAAATCTTGAATTACACTAAAAACAATCTAATAGTTTCACTAATCTTGGCACGAGTTGAAAAAAACTTAAGAATAATCAATCATGGTAACTAATAACCTAGGAAAATGAGTTGTTCACAAATTTCTTGCTAATCAAATATCAGGATTAGATAGTTTATCTCGTAAGAATAATCAAGGTATACATGAGTTGACTGACAAATTTAAGATAAAACTTAATGATTTTTAACTTTTTATCAACAAAATTTTATTTTTCTTCTTCATAATAAATCTGGATGATTCAATTAATTTGGTTTTTGTGCAGACCTATATTGTATACATGGGAAGTCATCCAAAAGACAAAATTACAACATCTTCTCGTCACATAAGAATGCTACAAGAAACCATTGGAAGGTGATCAATATGTTCATTCTTCATATTATATTATAATATCAAACTATATAACGCATAGAAAAAAATTCAAAATTAATTATAGTATTTTGACATGAAGAAAAATTAATCAAACTTTTGCTTTCTTTTTTCAGCACATTTGCTCCACATTCTTTACTCCACAACTACAAGAGAAGTTTCAATGGTTTTGTCGTAAAATTAACAGAATCTGAAGCACAAAAAGTTTCTGGTACATATACTTAATTTCAATTTTGATATATTGTTACACAAATTTATTGCTTTGAATGGAATTACATTTGTTATAATTTGCATGCTCAAATGAATTAAAATTATTACAGAAATGGAAGGTGTAATATCGGTGTTTTTGAATGGAAGAAAAGAAATTGAGACGACAAGATCATGGGATTTCATGGGTTTCTCCGAACAAATTAGTCAACAAGTTCCAATATCTGTTGAAAACGATATTATTGTTGGAGTATTGGACACTGGTATTTGGCCTGAATCCCCAAGCTTCATTGACAATGGATATGGTCCACCACCAACCAAATGGAAGGGCATTTGTGAAGTCTCATCCAACTTCTCTTGCAACAAGTAATTTTAACTATATTTGATTCGGTTTTTTAACATAATATTAGACATCTCGATTTTTATTTGACAAAAACGGTAAGCGTTATTGATTCATTTTTTATTTGGGAAAATTGGTAAGGATGAAACCATCACACCACCAAACCTGTAACCAGTTACCAGATTTTCATGGTCAAAGACGAAATTTTAATATATGCTGCTTATCTGATACACATATCGTTAATTAATTGCGTATTGATTTCTATTGTGCAGTAAGATCATTGGAGCTCGATCATATCGAAGCAATGGAAACTATTCCGAAAACGATATAAGAGGTCCAAGAGATTCGAACGGCCACGGGACACACGTAGCATCGACGGTGGCTGGAGGATTGGTCAGACAAGCAAGTTTCTTTGGTCTCGGTTCCGGCACAGCAAGGGGGGGAGTCCCCTCAGCCCGCATTGCCGTTTACAAGATATGCTGGTCCAGCGGTTGCTCCGATGCCGACATTCTGGCTGCATTCGACGATGCCATAGCTGACGGTGTCGATATCATCTCCCTCTCGGTCGGGGCCAAAACAGCGAAAGATTACTTCAACGACCCCATAGCTATCGGAGCTTTCCATGCAATGAAGAACGGAATCCTCACGTCGATGTCGGCCGGAAATCAAGGCCCAAGTCCTTCAACAATTACAAATTTATCACCATGGTCACTGGCTGTGGCTGCTTCTACAACTGATAGGAAGTTCTTGACAAGAGTTCAACTTGGAAATGGACAAAGTTTCAATGTGAGCCAAATTAAACTTCATATCTTTTTTTACTAATTTTTTTTTAATTCAATAAATATTTGAGTGAGAGATTCGAACCCATAACATCTTTGATCACCTGATCACGCCACTAAAGTTAGACTCTCTTTTTTGGCATTTTTAGTGCTTAATTGGTGCTTCAAATTAAAAAAACAAATTTATGAGACTAATTTTGTTTATGTGATTTGATTTGTGAAAAGGGAGTGTCTATCAATACATTTGATCTCAAAAAACGACAGTACCCATTAGTTTATGCGGGAGATATACCAAATGTTAATGCGGGCTTCAACCAATCTAAGTCAAGGTACGTACATATTTGTGATATTTTTCAGCCAAATAAATTTATGAAAACACTTAATGACCTTGAAGTCTTAGGTTCGAATTTTCTCCACCCCCAGTAATCTAAAAAAACGAAAACAATAGTTCTACATAATTAGAAAGAAAAAGATAGGAAAGAAATATATTTAGTTTTTTTTTTGAAAATTTTGTCGATAAATACTACTCTTACTTATAAATTTGGTGGGAGTGCAATTCTCGTATTTTTGACGGGTTAGTAAGTCAGCTGACTCGTCATGGGATGATATAGTGACCAAGTTAGCCTTGTTTATGAAACTTTTTTTAGCAAAGTTTCTACTATTTTTCTAAATTGGAGAGCTTTCTTTCGTCTTTTTAATAATCATACGTTTCTTACATACTTTTTTTAGCAATAAATGTATCTTTCTAAAAAAAAATCGTCTAGTTTTACCTACATTTTTAAAAATCAAACCATGTTTTGAATTTTTATTTTATTTTTTATTTTTTTTGCTTATTTAACTGAAAATTAAAACGTTTTCTTAAGAAAGATAATAATTCAATGTAAAGAATCGTTTTTAAAAACTTAAAACTAAAATTTCATTTCATAATCATTAAAGTTTTGAAAAATTGTGTTGGTTTTCTCACATTTCTCACATTTTGAATGTCCAATTTTACTCGAGAAATAATTTGATTTCTTACCCGAATTCCAAAAGTACTATTTTCGTTTTCAAAACAAATATGAACAATATATATATAAAAAGAAAGAAACTCAAACACTTGTTTTTAGAAAAATACGAGTATATGAAATGGATAGAAAGCTCAAACATAAAAATAATATTAATTATAAGCTCAATTTCTAAATCCCACAAACATAATTTGTATTCATATATATATATATATATATATATATATATATATATATATATATATATATAGTTATTAGATTATGGATCGTATCAATTGAGCTATGCTCTTTGTTTAATTGAACTCTAAAAAATTATCAAACATGGCAAAACCATATAAACTTACACATTTAAATAGAATATGGAAAATGTTACAATTAAATTGGTGTGTTTTGTTTGATGAAATATATAGGTTTTGCTCGAAGAACTCAGTAGACAAAAAGTTGGCGAAGGGCAAAGTAGTAATATGTGATTCGTTTTTAGGTCCAACAAAAGTAGAGGAGTTAGAAGGAGCGGCTGGTGTTATAATGAATCATCAATCTCCCAAAGACAAAACTTCTTCATATCCATTGCCTGCTGTTCATAATATTGCTTTAAATCATGCCACTCTCATTTCCTCTTATATCAACTTAACCAATAGGTACATAATTTGTACTTCAACTTTCATGCTTATATATATTGTTTGATTTCGTATTTTTATAAAGGGTCGGTGACATGTTGGTTTTATTGTTTGAATACTTTTAAAACTTTTTGTTCGACTATCTAATTTATGCAAATATTTGAAATCAGGCCAAGTTGTAAAAATAAAAGAAGTTGTTTTTAAATATTTTTTAATTTGGTTAAAAAAAACTCAAATGTTTCTCTCATAAACATGAACTTAAAAAGATTAGGAGGGTTGGTCACTTTTTCAAGATCCTCAACAATGAAAATCATGGTGATAAAACAAAGTATCATTCCTTACTTTTTTTGTTGATTTTCTCATTATTATTTCTACAAAAATCTAACATTCAATTTTTTGTCTTCTCAATATCAGTAAACTTTTCAATTTACAATAAGTTATTTGGAAGATTTTAATGAATGGATAAATTGAACATAATTGTACAGTAGTGTTCCAACAGCAACTATACTGAAGAGCAAAGAAGGGAAACATAAATCAGGTCCTTTTGTTGCATCCTTCTCTTCAAGGGGTCCAAATCTATTAACCCCTAACATTCTAAAGGTAATTAATTAATTAACACTATGTTTTTTTCAAAAAACCAATAAATTAGACTTTAATTAGTATATAATTAGGAAAATGAAGTTATATTTTTGTTTGGGTTGCAGCCAGATTTGTGTGGTCCAGGAGTTGAAATCCTTGCAGCATGGTCTCCATTAGCTTCACCATCACGAGCTCGAAATGATAAAAGAAAAACATTTTTTAATATCATTTCAGGAACTTCGATGGCTTGCCCACATGCCACTGCGGTTGCTGCTTATGTTAAATCCTTTCACCCTTCTTGGTCACCTGCTGCTCTGAAATCGGCTCTCATGACAACAGGTATATGTACCCATGCATCAAATTAAGACTGCTAAAATTTACGTCTAAAAACTCCTAAACCGACAAAAAGAATAAATTTCTACCTATTTGAAAAATGGTTGAAGTTTACACATGAATGAGATTCCCGATAGAAAGATCTCGCAACATTCGTAGAAAATTGATTTTAAGATGGAATCTTATGTTATCTTATACACAAAATTCTCACTCTAATCCCAATCACAACCATACTTGTTTTTATACCACCCTGATCAAATTACAAGCAAATACAAAGATAAATTTAATTAAAGTAAACTATTTTTTTTTTTCTATATCTATGATTATTCGAATCGTATGTTCACCTTGAATATTTTTAAGTGGCAAATTGTCTAATCCTACAATATTTTAGTTATCAAATAAACTCATTAAAATTAATTTCTAGATACATAGTTACTATGAACTTTATGCCCATAACACTTCTTAGTGCATTTGATCAGATGATGATTCAATTATTATAAACGTTGAGTTGTTATTATAAGAATTTATGTTTAGAGTGCAAATTAATATAATTATAGAGCTAGGTTATGATAACTTGTGACCCAAACACGAGTTGAATATTATAACCCAACGTTACCCACCCTTAAACAAGCGTCCAAACACTCTCTAAATTCTCCAATGTCCTCCAATTCATGATGGTTAGAAGTTATATAGTATATCAAATTTAAAAATGTTTCCCTAACTATGATGCTGTGAAATCAATCAAAGTGATCATATGCTCATTTTATAGTTTTTAGAGCCTATCAGTTATTTTCTGCACCTTTTTTATATATAGAAATACTCTCTTCTAACATTTTGTAAAAACCCCCAAACAAACAATTAACAAATCTAACTTTTTGCATGCAGCATTTCCCATGGAAGAAAACCTAAACCTAGATGCAGAATTTGCATATGGCTCTGGCCATATAAATCCACTCAAAGCAGTGAATCCAGGGTTGATCTACAACGCAACCGAGTTCGACTATGTACAATTTCTATGTGGGCAAGGTTACAGCACCGGGTTGCTCCAACGAGTCTCCAACGATAACAATATTTGTTCTCGAAATAATTCGAACACTGTTTTCGATCTAAACTACCCTTCATTTGCTCTGTCCACTTCTATCTCAAAACCAATCAACCAAATTTATAGAAGAATTGTGACAAATGTTGGATCAACAAGCTCCACTTACAAAGCCTCTATTATTGCTCCTTTAGAACTCAATATTACAGTGAATCCTTCTGTTCTTTCATTTGAAGCTTTGGGAGAAGAGAAAAGCTTTGAACTTACCATTAAAGGGAGAATCAACAACAACATTGTATCAGCTTCTTTGGTGTGGGATGATGGTCAACATAAAGTGAGGAGTCCAATAACTGTATATGATGCTAATGTATCAAATTAATTGGCTATTCTTTTATAATCTTATTATGGCTCACATTGTTGAAGATTGAAGATTTATGGATATGTTTTGTTCATGGATTATTTCTTTTATAAATTTTAAATAAAGTTCGATATTCCAAGTAAGCAGACAAACTTGAAATAAATAATGGGTCATGTTTAAGTAATTAAATTTTGTTATTTCTGCCAACTAAAGTAGTTGCTCAGCGATACTAGTATACACCTAATGATCAAGAGATTCAAGTTTGAAATCTCCTACTCCTATTGTTGTAATAAAAAAACACAAATAATAATAACGTTGTTAGTTCTAAACTGATCAATAAAGCATATTAATTTCAATAAAAAATTACAATAAGGGGCGTGTGTTTGAGAAGGATTTTCCAATTTCCACCGATCATTCTTTTCTCAAAAACAAACTACAACTAACAAGAGTATTTGTCAAAAAGAACATCAAAGACAGAAAAATAAGTTGCTTTTTTTTCTTTCGGAAGTTAATAACTTGACTTATTTTTCGAGTTGGCCTATTAAATTTTAGCCATTTTTTTGTTATCTCAGAAGAAAATCAAACTATTCTACCCTAGATAAAATAATATAAAATCAATAAAGTTTGTCACCACCAAAAAGCCATCAATCTTAAACAAAGGTAAAAAAAAAATGTATTTTGCCCCCAAAAGAAAAATGAAGGGACCAAATATAAATATATATATATTCAAACACATTCCATAACATGTACACTCATTCCAATCACTTACATTGTTGTTCCTTCTCTTTAGTTGGCGAGCAGTGTAGAGAACTTTGTGTAGTCGAAGAACATAATGAAAACGCAAAGGGTTCTATCAGCAGCCACCACTGAAACCTTACGGACGCGTTCGGAAATCTCATATTTGATCGGAACGTAGATCAGGAATGACAACTAGAATTTGTGGGATTACAAATGGATGCTACCAAGTCTGCTAATTTCTCATGGCCTAGATTAAAAACAAGTTCCACAGAGATGAAGTGTTTAGGGATATTTGAAAGCTCGTCCTCGTGAAAATTATAGATTGGCTCAAGTTTTGTGGCTTCACAACGAGCTGCTTCGGCCTCGGCAAATAGAAGGTTAGCTTCTTCGGTGTCACCCAACTCTAGAGCAGCAGCTCCTTCAGCTGCTGCTGCACCAGCAATCAATAGCATCCTTTGGAATCTAGCTTTCGCTACTTCTTTTTCCTTCGATCGAATCAAAACCTCAGTCTCCTGCGACAATTTCATTGTGTCTTTTATCTTTTCCTCGAGTTTCTCCAGCTCTAATAAAGCTTTGTCAATGTCAATACAAATTGCATCCTTTTCATTACTCAGAGACTTTGCCTCAGCAGCAACTCGAGCAGCTTCTTTAAAATTTCTACCTGCAGCGGCAACTTTCTTTTCTGCTTCCAACTCAGGAACTCTCTTGTCAATGAAAGAAATTCTTAGCTTTGAGGAAACTATGTCCTGCTGGATGTTTGATTTTCTTGAAGATAATTCCTTCAAACAATTAGGAAGAAAGATTAATTGAAGAACAAAAATTATAAAAACATGTGAGGCTCATAGCTCTCGAAAGTTGCGAAGGCACACATTTCATTAATCATCAAACTATGAAAAAATACATAGATAATTTTCTCATCTTCAATTTGGTTGAAGTATTTAAGAAAGTGAAGAAATTCATTCATAGCCTACCTTTATCAATTTTTTGAAACAAGGGTAACTACCTTTATCCAGGCACCAGAGACATCGAAGGAGTAATGTCACAAGTGAGTTTTGAAGCAAAACCTTGAAGGGAGCATACTCTCAAAGCCCAAGTCTTCAATCACTGTGCCACCCCTTGGGGACAGCCTACCTTTATCAATTATTTTTAGCTCTTGGGTATGGTGGTTTAAAATGGATTAGGCTGATATTAGTTTGGTTGTGACCAGAGTTTGGTACATTCTGTTTTGTTTGTTAGAAACTAGCCGTTGGTACATGGCTGTTATGGGTTATTTCCCTTTAGGTACCTAGCTTTAGGCCGCTTGACACATTCATCATTCAATAATTTATTTCAAATTTCCTTTGGTATTTACCAGCGGGAAGCATCGGGATATTCATCGAAAGTCAGAACTGATTGGCCCCAATATGAATCAAACATTGTTTCCGCTGAAACAAAAACAGAAGGAAGGTGGGTTCTTGGCCAAATACAAAGTGTTTGCGCTCCAAAAATAACCGACTGTGGTGATGGTGAAGAAAGGTGAGAGGAAAATGAAAAACGAGAAGAGAGAAAGTGAAGGGAAGCAGCCTTCGAAGCCACGAGTGCCACAATCATTTTCCCCTCCGACGTTGGCAGCAGAGGAAGAAAGCGAAGTGCTAGGGTTTATAGTCGAGAGAGAAAGTTAGTAAGAGAAAGTCCAGAGAGGGTTTTTTAAGGCACCCCAAATTGTTGAGAAAATTTAAAAATAAAAGGAAGCTACCATTATGGAGGAGCTCTCACATAACCAAAGGACTCCGATTGCACTCATTCAAGAAACCTTATCAAATTTGGTCCTTCATAGTCTTTTAGAGGTTGTTAGAAGTGGAACGTATTTTTTCACTAAGTACAATTAGTGCTAAGTAGGAGGCAAAGGGGTTCCCAATTCCAACACTCTCGGTCTTGTTGGTTCTATCTTCCATTGCTCTGGTTAATTAGTGAACGTCTCTGATTAGTTTGAATATCGTATCATTCTAGTCTTATCTATAGTTTTTTATAAGATTATTTGTGTTCTGGGGAGGATTGTGAGTTTTGGTTGGGAAAGTTAGAGAAGAAACCTAACATTTGACATCAGGGAGAACGAGTAGTATGACTCAAATAACAAGTAAAAGACAGGCTTTTTAGAATATATATAGGAAACAAAAAAAAATCATTGATGTAGTGAAAAGGTAACATAAAAACCTATCAAATGATAAAGAATGAAGATAGGAAAAGATCGGGAAAGAGACCGATTACATATGCCAATTGACAAAAACACAAAGGAGGGTGTTAGCGGAAGCTTGGAGGTTGATGCCGTCAAAAAAGAAGTCAAGGCATACGACTAAGGGAACAACATGGCTTTTCAACCATAAATCAATGGCCAAACCGAACGAGTAAACTGTTGTTTAGAGGCATGGTGTTATTTAGTATTTGGCTAAAGATGCCTTAGTTGAGCTCCCATCACTCTCGATCATGCTGGTTCTATCTTTCATTACTCTTGTTATTTTGTGAACATTGTCCATGATTTATTTGAATATCATATCATCCCAGTATTATTTGGAGTTGTTTCTGATATTATTTATGTTCTGTGAGAATTGTGAGTTCTTGCAGAGAGAGTTAAGGAAGAAATCTAACATAGTACCTTCTCCATCACACCATTTTCATCATGCGGAAAGTGATAACTTGAAAAAATTGATAGCAGAACTAACCTGGAGAGAAGAACTTGCAGAATGAAACTCTTGTTGTAGCATTTGAACATCTTTAGAGAGCTCATCCTCCGATTGAGAAAGAGTAGCTTTATCTTCTCTTATTTTCGAGATATGAGACATCAAAATTTTTCTGAGGCTAGCAACTTCTCTGTATGCTTCTGCATCTTCTAAAGAAAGTTGAGCAATTTTCTTCCACTTCTCTCCTTTTTCCTTTTCCAAATCGAGAAACTCATCAATTTCCCTTTTTTTAACTGAAAGAGCTTCACTTTCTGACTGCATCTGAAAGAGGGTTGATTGTAGGGAATCATGTTTTACATCCATGTTCGATTGCACGTGCTGAAAACCAGAAATTGCAGTGGAGATTTTTTTCTCAACAGCATCTATCAGGGAATCATTTTGTTCTATCTCCCTTTTCTTTTCTTCCACCAAAGCTAGTAGCTTTTCCAGTTCATCTGTCAACACAACCTTTCTGTGAGAAAGGACATTTTTCTCTCTTCTGTCATCCTCAACCAAAAGTTCAACAGAATCGTTCAAAACCATGCTAGTCTCTTGAATAATAAGTGACTCGATTTCAGTTTCCATCTTCTTGGTCTCCAAGACTTCATTGGATAAATGCCACTTTTCCAATTCTTTTGCATATTCTGCCTCTGCAATATTCAAGGCTGAAACAACACCATTTGTAGCATCCTGCAAAAAAGAAAATTAATGATCAACTCATTTCGCATACATGGAACCGACTTTAAAATATAAAACAAAAAAACTAGAAATTGGTGCAGATAGAATAGCAGAATGCTGTGGATTGCATATCCTCATAATCTTTAATCAACCCCCAATGGCCTGTTTAACTTGACAATACTCCACAACTAGAGAATTGAAAAACCCCCCAATTTTCAATCAATTGCAGAGTGTTCTTTTTCCAAAAGTAAAGGTCTCGATTGATAACCATTTTGTTTTTTGTTTTTGGTTTTTTAAATATACGCTTATTTTTACTCAATTTTCCTTTCACGTGTTTCATCTTTTCTTAACAATTCAAATTTCAAAAGCTACTTTTTTTTTGTTTCTAAAATTATAAATAAGACGTAAATATACAAATAAGAAATAACATAGTTGTAAGTTTAAATTTTTTTTGGAAATAAGGGTAAGTATACCCGTCCCTAGGCCAGGTACCGGAAGACATCGAATGAGTAATGTCACAGCTGATTCTCGATCCTAGAATCTCGAGAGGAGCATACCCTAAAAGACATAGTTGAGGTTTAAATTTCAAAATCTAAAAACAAAAACGTTATTAAACCAGGCAAAAACAATTGCAGATTTCGACCAATTATTATTCCTGTCTTCACACACTTGTTTCTGGTAAAATAGAAATGATTTAATAGAAACTGACCATAGCAAAAGCTTGGAGCAGGGAATCAGATTTGTCCTCGGTGATAATCAATGAGTTGAGAGCCTGGTGCATTCTGAAATCCATTGCATCGCACAAGGCTTCGGCCTGTTTCAGTTCAGCGAGTAAGGCTTGTTTTTCTCCCTCAGCAGAGGCCAGGGTCTGGCTAAGCCGGTCGGCGGTTTCGAAGTCCTCGGCCTCGCAGGCCTCCTCCAACTGCTTCTCGAGATCAGAGTGGTTGCGCGCTGAAACTTTCAGGCTATCCTCGACGGCGCGTTTGCGTCGGATAGCGTCCTTCCTGGAGGCGGACGCAGAGGCGACCGAGTCGCGAGCGCGGGCGAGGTCCATGGAGATCTGAAGCCGGAGTCGGTCGAGCTTGAGATCGGGCGAAGAAGCCGAGGGTGGTTGGATGTGATCCTGGACATGGTCGTCGAGATCTGGAGCGGGATGGGCACCTCGGCCATAGCCAACTCGCAGGCCAGGTCGTCGTTTCCTTCGCGAGTTATGGATCTGAGCTTGGTCGGGACTGGAAGAGACGAGCGTGAGATCGGAGAAGAGGTCCTCGTCGAGGGGCTCAGAGGAAGGTGAATGAGTGTCAACAATGGAGTTTGGAGGTTCGGGGAGGATTTGGATTCCGAACTCGGAAGGGTCAAAAAGAACCATTCCTTCGAACAGAGAATCATTCTCACTCTCGATTTCACCCTCCATCGTCAACTCCGCCACTGTGTTCTTCAATTCAACAATGGAGTTTAGGGCTCAACAGAACACATTCGCTAAATTCACAAACTAATTAAAATAATTTTTTTAAAAAAAAAAAAAACTTTTGTTGACAATTACATAATTAACTTTCAATTTCGTTAATTAACCTACTTAAATTTAATAAGAGATGGACGAGAATTAGTTCTAAATTATAAATGATCTGATACATACGTTCTAAAATAATAAACAAATATATATAAAAATAAAGACTAAAAGCCATCTAAGAGCTAAAGATGTCCACGGGGCGGGGCGGGACCGGGGAATGGCTTCCCCGTCCCCGTCCCCGCCATAAAATTCAATCCCCGTCCCCGGAAAAATCCTGCTTTTTTTGAGGATCGGTTCATGAGATTTTTTACAATTTTTATTTCTTTTTTCATTTTTTAAAATATTTTTTGGATAAAAAATTCAAAAAATTAGATTTAAAAATATATATATATATATATATATCTATCTATAAGTTTCAATTATAATGTTAATTATCAAAGAAAATATTCATATGTATAGAAAATATCATCAACAAAGATATATTTATTTGAAAATTAAAGGAGTAGAATTAAAAAATATATATAAAATAAAATAATCGGGGCGGGGATCGGGGAATCGGGGACGGGGAGTACAATCCCTGTCCCGGGCACCGTTTAGCCAACGGGGATTTTTTCTCCCCCATCCCCGGCCGCGGGGAAAATGGACATCTCTACTAAGAGCATACCAGTGATGGAGTGTTTGGATTTTTGAAGTGTACTTTTTTTGAAGTTTCAAGTTTAGATAGTTACTTGTATTGATTTTTCAAATGTCTCTGGTCTAATTTTTGGTTCTACAATAACAATGTGTTTGAGCTCCATTTATGTAAACGGATTATAATAACTCAACCGATGTTTATCTCACCGTTTTATTATAAACGGTGGTTACCTAAACGTGCGCGCCCGTTTATCTAAATCTACGTGTCCGTTTATCTACATCTTACATATATTACTTTTTGTTGCATAATCAGTCTCTCAAACATCGTTTATCATAATCCATGTTATAATAACTTGCCTCTCAAATACTATTTTCAATAACTCACCGTCTATTTTAACCCACCGTTCATAATAACCTTTCGTCTATCATAACTAAATCGGTGCTCCAAACACGTCCTTATTGAGTTAGATTGAGTCGAAAATCTCTCTCAACCCAAGTCATGAGTTTAATTCTAAAATTGATGCACATCACTTTTTTCATAATGCTCCAAATAAGCTTTAGAATTTTTTTTGATATTAAATGCTACAACTAAACTTTTAGATTCTTCTGTTATAATACACAAATATTTTGTAGAATATTAAATTTGAAATAAAATATCTAATATAAAATATCTATAATGATGGTCAAAATTTAAGAACGAACTTAAAAATTTAGAAATGGATATTGAATATGAAGAAGGTGAGAATAATTGATGTCGTAATATTGAATTCTTTTGTCAATATTATGATTTCAGCCATATTGGACATGCCTGCACAATGTCAACTTTGATCTTCTTTACTGATTTCTGCATTCACATCTCTTATAAATTGAATCTGAAACTGAAAAGTAAAAAAGGAAAAGGAAAATCAGCCAATGAAACTAATAGGAACTGATTGATCTGTAATATTGAGGTGGTGCTTGGGATTTCACTTGAGGGTAAGTTAGGTTGGGTTAATAAAACTCAACCCGTGTTTGGTTGGGCCCACCCATTACAGTTATCGGCGGGTTAATTAGCCCATAACCCCTATTCCAACATTATTAGCTCTCCAACTTAGTTAGAATAATAATCTTTGTTATGATAATTTACACTGTAAATGCAAGTTATTATAATAACACATCGTTTATAATAGTTGATTTGTCGCAATATAACATTTTCATGGAAATAAATGAAGTTTTAATAAAAAAAATGATAAATATGGTACAAAAAAAATCAAGAATTGATAAATAAAAACACACATGAGAAAAATAGAGCTAAGTGTTGAAACTTTTATAGCTAGTTTTTTTTTATTACAAGTATTGAATTATTGAGGTTGTTAGAAAATTGCATGTAATATTGCAACATAGAAAGAATAGTACAAAATAAAAGGTGAATCAAACGCATGTTATATAGTGCCAACGAAACGAACAAAATGCACATTTGAATGGGACAAATAAAAAAAGAAAAAAAGAAAAGGAAATACATGATTTGAAAGTGCAAGTGTCGTAATAGTTCAGTTTTGGTTGTGGTTGAATTATATAATGCATGTTTGCCGCTAAGCTTCTCCACTATGGTCACTACGCCCCTTGGCTCTCAAATAAAGCAATACATTTACACGTAATATAAACACACCATATTATAAAATACAATATTGGACATTTCATCTACCACTAATAAAACCACTACAAATACCACATAAATTAATTATGATCATGTGAGTTCAAAATTTAACCTCTCATGTGAGTATATACTAATTAAGTTTTGCATTTTTTATTTGTTTGAGGGGCTGTTTGTTTGACATATTTAGGTAGTTTTTGAATTAAAGAGTTATATTGAGAAGTTATGTTGAGAAGTTAAAAATTGAGAATTGTGTCAAAAACTCGTTTGGATGTAGTTTTTGTAAAGAGGAGTTAGAGTTAAAACCTTGTTTACATGTAGATTTAAAAATGAGTAGCTATTTTTAGTAGTTAAAAAAAATGATTAAAAATGAATGGTTGAAAATGATTTATTTTGATTGATTTGAAAGGAATGATTAAAAATAAGTGGTTATAAATGATTGAGTAGTTATAAATGAATGATTAAAAATGAATGGTTAGAAATGATAGTTATTTTTAAAAGTAAAAATGAGGAAGAGTTAATAAAAACTCGTTTGGATGTAGTTTTTAAGGAGAAGTTAGTAAATCCTAGAAATAACTCCTCCTTAAATATGTCAAACAAACAGCCCCTGAGAGTTTTGTAGGCAATCACCCAAAGGGATTGTAGATTGATGATTTCATTATTGAGTGGTAATTCAGTTCAACATCATGAGCATAGATTCAAACTCGAGAATTAATATTGAGCTCTCAACAAGAGTCAAATGAGCATGCAATCACGAAGCACTTCACACATTATTGAACACAACAAACATGTTGATGAGTTATTAAATCTAGATTTTATCATGAGTTTTATAAATAAGATTCTTGTATTGGAGCATTAGTGAAGCCAAAGTGATTTGAGAGATAAAAAAATGTGAATCAAATTGGTGCTTTATTGAAGAGATTTTTTTTTTCAATACAAATGAATGGTTTATCAAGATTTAAATTGTTGGAGACTAAAAAATGTAGCTGGCAATTCTTGTTTGTTAATGTACTTAGAGATCGATCCTTAAAAGTTGTATTTTGAATTTTTAAATATTCAACAATTACTAGAATGCCACTAGCTAATTTATTTATTTATTTTTGACAGGCAAAGACATTAATTAGAATAATACTTGTGATAGAATATCCAGATTTGTATAGTGTGATTAAACCTTTTTCTTCTTTCATGTGATTAGGAAAATTTATCCTTTTTTTAGTTGGATTGTTTTAGGTATAGAGATGATCATGGAATCCAGCTGGAATATAAATGACGTTTTCTTATAATTTTTCGTCCTCACATTTTCATTTAAATTCGATAGGGATCGAAATGAAATTTTGCTTAAAGGAATTTAAGAATCGAATTATTATTTTTCAGTTTCTCAAACAAAAAGAATGATTATTTTTCATTTATACTTCTTTTAAATCTCAATTAAACGTTTTAAAGAAATTTTCAATTATTCATTTTTCATGTATAATCAAAATTTATACCACTTAAATTCTCATCGTAAATCTTCATTTAAAAGTAACTATCTGAATAGGATAGTGGCGCAATAATTTCGTTGTAAACTAGTTCAACACCAAGTAATGGTTCAATCATCAGAATCGGTATTTGTCCCTCATCCCCCGATACATGCTAAAAAAAAACATTTAGTCCAAATAAACAAAAATGCATATTATGTCTAATCAACCATTATAGATAATTGATGTTGTCCATATCTATGAATTTATATTTTTTGAGGACTTAAAGATACCTGCAAAGAAGAAAACATGTAAATTGATAAACAAATCCATTTAATACTCAGATAATCAAGAATTTCTTAGCATGTAGTTTAGGAATATTAATAATAAAAAAAAGCTTAAACATGTAATCAATGGGTTATATGTTTGAGTTCCAAAAAAATAAAAACTTAAATTATGCTCGTTTGAAAAGATAAATTGCTACATAAATTTCACACAAAAATAGCTTTTTTACTATCCAGCCTTCAACTTAAAAAGATAATAAGTGAATTTTTATTTATTGCACAAAAAATGTTGATAGGGTATTCGAAACCACACATTTTTTTAATTAAAAAAAGATTCACACATTTCCTCTTTCTAAATTAAATAAAGAATTCAAAATCACACACACTTTATCCTTCCAAAACCACACTTGATTTAGAATTCAACAGAAAGAATTTAAAAAACACACTTTATTTAGCATTCAAAATTCCTCCATCTCAGGTGTTGTGTTTAATAAACAAACTATTTTTTTAAAAAAAAAGAATTTTAGATTTTAAACATTATCAAGAAAATTGAAAATTTTAAATGCTGTTATAAAATGTTATAAAATGTTTAGAATAAGAAATTATTAGACACAAACCTAACAATTTTTTAACTATATTATCTAAAAAAAGAGATTGTCTTTTTTTTTAGTACAAAAAAAAGAGATTTTTCCTGAATAGAGATAATAATTAAAAAAAAAATCCTTAAAAAAATCTTAATTAATTGAAAATTTTTCTGAAAAAAATTCAAATATAGCACAAACTAATTTAATCAAATTAAACTGATACTTTAATAATTAAACTAATATTTGAATCAAGTTAAAAAATCAAAATTTGAATGGATTTGATGAATAGTGGTTTCATTGTTGGCTTGGTTATCTAGTTCAAAACCACACTCATATAAGTAGTAGAGTTTGTTGGTTCCCTTCCAAAATGAAAGTCCAAATATTTTAATATATAATTTTTTTTATAGTTAAAACAAGAAGCTAGATTTTGGGGGTGTTTGTTTGTCATAATTAAGAAGAATTTACTAATTATTCCTTAAAAAAATATATTCAAACGAATTTTTATAACTACTCAAAATAACTTATTATTATTACCATTAAAAATAACTCATTATCTTTAATAATTTATTTATAATTACTCAAAATAATTATTCATTTTAAATTTACATTAAAAAAAACTTTTTCACTCTAATTCCTCTATAAAAAAAAAAAAACCACATGCAGACAATTTTTTTAGTAGGACTCATAATTTGTAATTATTCAAAATAAGTGTATCATTAAACTACATCCAAACACCTCTAATTTCGTAAAAACAAAAACGGTATATGAACTATAATGAAAAAAAGATAATGATCGCGGTAAATGGCATTTTGTGTAAATACGGAAATATACTTTGGGTTTTCTCGTAAGTCAGCGTTCTATAAAATATCTTTGTTCGACTTTGAATCCCCTTGGCCGATTCGATCTCACTGATCTGCTTTCATTTCACATAATCATTTTCTTCTTCTTCATCTCAATCTCAATTCCTTCGTTTTCAATTTGGAATCAGTAAAATCTTTTCTGATTCTCAGTTCAATTCCTTAAATCTCTGCCATGGAAGACACCCACGTTGCTTACGATTCCTCCGCCGTCAACGAAGATCTCGACGCTCCCATTTCCCACCCCCATGTCGACCACGGCTGGCAGAAGGTTACCTACCCCAAGCGCCACCGGAAGACGGCGGCCAAGCCCTCCGCCGATGCTGTTTCCGGCAAGATCGTCGCCAACGGCACCGTTCCCGGCGGGGACAACGTTTTCCTCTCGCTTGAGCAGAAATCGGAGGAGCGCCGCCGCAGAATTGCCGAGGCGAAGATTGCCGCGGACTTGGATGAGGATGATGAGTCGGTTCCGGTTAGATCGAGGATCAGGTCGGACGATGAGGATGGCGAGGATAGTGATGGCGTGGAGAATGGAAAACCTAACGGCGGGGAGGTTAAGAAGGTGAAGCCAAAGAAGGTGAAGAAGCCTAAGGTTTCGGTTGCGGAGGCTGCTGCTAAGATTGATGTCGACGATCTGTTCGCGTTTTTGGCCGATGTGTCGGTATGGCGATGTGATCTGATTTGTGACCGTTCTTTGATTTGATTTCCGATCTGTTCTGATCTGTTGAAAAATGTATGTTGATTGATTGATATTGAATCTATTTCATGTTTTATTTTGCGATAGGGTTCGTACGAGACTCAGCAGGATATTCAGCTGATGAGATTTGCCGATTACTTTGGCCGTGCATTCTCCGGCGTGAGCGCTTCTCAATTTCCGTGGGTGAAGATGTTTAGAGAATCTCCGGTTGCGAAGATCGTTGATGTGAGTTTAGCAATCTTTGTTTTGTTTAATTTAATTTCTCTGGAATTTGCCTTTCTGTGGGCGAATTCTCTTAGATCTGTGTTTCTGATTGCTTGTTCTTGAACCTTTAGGTTTCTTTTGTTGATGAAGAATAATCTCTAGCAAAAGTTTTCTCATTTCGTAGATGCATATTTGGTGTTATTGTTGAATTTTCCGCTTTGAATGTCTGTTTTTCCAATAATTGTTTATGGATTTTATTCGATCGGAGGACTGGTTTTTGGGATGAAAAAATTAGCTTTGAACTTTTTCTGTTTTGTCGTTGATTTTGTTTGTTTGGCAGTATATTCTTCTAAATTAGCTTTCGAAGATGTTTGCTTTTCTTGAGCAGGGGAATGGGATTTAGAAGTTGTTTGTGAAGCATAAGTTAAATTGAAATACAAGCTAGTTTATTTTATTCATTTTCCCAATTGATTGACCTCAATTACCTACATTTTCTCTTTATTACTCTGTTTTGATTTAATTTTGACTTAATCAGCTAAATGTTGCATCTTTTCTATTTTGCAGATCCCCCTCTCTCATATTTCTGAGGATGTTTACAAGGCATCAGTTGACTGGCTTAATAAGCGTTCTCTCGAGGCACTCAACTCTTTCGTTTTATGGTCTTTAGATAGCATTCTTGCTGACTTTGCAAGCCAACAAGCTAGTGCCAAAGGCTCTAAAAAAGGTGTACAAAGTGCATCGTCAAAATCTCAGGTATCATCAGTCGCATCACAGTTTGGCTTCGGTTTGTTCAAAGTGTATGTACTTGGGACTTGGGAGGGATAATGATGCATTGTTTTGTTCATTTTGGGTTGGCACAACCCATATTTACCACTGATAGTGTGAGATATATATTTGTTTTTAATATAACTTCCAATCTATAGTCCTATTTTGTTAAGGTTTTGAGCATCAACAACCTTTTAGGGTTCCATTAGTTAAAATTAGGTCCTGGATCTGATAAATGTAGATGTGAAGTATCAAGAACAAACACAAATCACTGTTTGTTATTGAGAAAATGATGAAAATTTAGGGAGACACTGTTAATGATTCCTTTTTTAGCATAAAAAATGAATTCGTCTATTCAGTTCTGTAGTTTTCTAGCAATTGATGAACCTTAATTTCACTCTGTCATGCTATAAAACTTAAATTAGCTGATTTTGTTTGATTCAGGACAACACCAAAGTTGTAGAAAACTTAATATCAAGAAGAAGAATAATAAATCACAAACTTAATTAGGAAGAAGAAAACTTTACCATGAGCAAACGATCTACTTAGTTTTTTATTGGATGAGGACGATGGATCATGATGTGTTCTCTTTGATCCATCTCTGATTTCTTGATATTTGTTTATATTCTATGTTCTCCATTTTTGCGTCAAATTTTATTTGACTAATTTTTTGTAATTTGTTATTTCACGTTTGTTTTTCTGGAACACATGTTCGGCTTTCATAAATTTGTATATCAACGGCTTTCTAGTTTTTGTTAAGAATCAGCTGCATAGATGCTGGGTTTCTATTTATTTCTTGTTAATAATTTTCTCCCTCTCTTGCTCTTTGTGCTCACATATTTTTCTGCACGATCAAGAATTAACATAATATTGCATAGCAGGTTGCCATATTTGTAGTCCTAGCAATGACATTACGAAGAAAACCTGATGTCTTAATTCAAGTATTGCCAACTATTAGAGAAAACACGAAGTATCAAGGACAAGATAAGCTTCCAGTCATTGTTTGGATGATAATTCAGGTGAATTAACAGTAATATGTAATTCATAATTTATTAATGTTTAGATTTTTATTTTTATGTTTCTTATTTCGGGTTTCCCTTTTCCCTATCCAGGCTTGTCAAGCCGATATTGCAATAGGGCTTTATGCTTGGGCACATAACCTCTTGCCCATAGTTAATGGTAGAAGTTGTAATCCTCAGTCTAGAGATCTAATTTTGCAGTTAGTGGAAAGGTGGGAATACTTGATGATCTTCTCTTTAGCTATAATTTTTCACCCTCAAACATTCCTTACCCTTCCATTTTTTCTTTCCTGACCGTGGACTGGACGATTACTTTTCTGCAGAATTTTGTCCTCTCCAAAAGCTCGTACTATTCTGGTAAATGGTGCAGTCAAGAAGGGGGAACGATTGATTCCTCCCTCTTCATTTGAATCGCTTTTACGGGTTACTTTCCCTGCATCATCAGCTAGAGTGAAGGTCGGTATAGTCAAGCAAATTGTTGCTATCATTGGAGTAAGATATATGCCGAAAACAGTATGTATGTTTTTTTTTTTTGTGACATTGAACTATTTGCAGGCTACTGAAAGGTTTGAGGCTATCTATCCAACCTTGAAGGAGGTTGCACTTGCTGGTGCTCCTGGTAGTAAAGCAATGAAACAAGTTACAAACCAGATATTAAGTTTTGCTGTCAAAGCAGCTGGTGAAAAAAGTATGTCTTTTTTTTTTTTTTTTTTAATTCTTTTATATGAAAGAAGCTTGTATTGTTCATGAAACTGTAACTGAGAAAATATCAATTAACAGGTGTTCCAGAGCTATCTAGGGAAGCGACTAATATTTCCATTTGGTGTTTAACTCAAAATGCTGATTGCTACAAGCAATGGGTAAGCTATTCTAGTTCTTTTTCTATACACTCTTGATCTGATGTGGAATGTTTAAATCCATCCTTCTTTAAACATGGATTTATTTTTGCAGGACAAGAGTTATGAGGATAATCTAGAAGCTAGTGTCTACATATTGAAAAAACTTTATGATGATTGGAAATCGCATTCCTTAAAGCTAGCTCCTTTTGATGCTCTGAGGGAAACTTTAAAAAGTTTCAGAACCAAGGTAGTTTTTAATCTTGTGCAAAACCTAGTACATAATTTTGGAAGAATTGTACTAGTAGTTGACCGTTCTTTGGTTTTTTTGCATGCGATATTCTTTGTCGATAGAATGAGAAGGCATTGGCGAGTGAAGTAGAGGGCGCTCGCCAATCCATATACAAGGAGGCAGATAAGTACACTAAGGCGATTCTGAAAAGGGTTTCGCAAGGCCATGGATGTCTGAAAAGTATGGCTCTTTTAGTCATCGTTCTCGGTGTTGGGGCTGCAGTCATACTCGACGTTGAGTCTTTGGATTGGGAGAAACTCACTGCTTTCATCCCACAACACTCCTTCTGAGTTGGCTTTCCTGCATTGTCGGCCAACGTTTCGAATTTCGACCTTGTTCGTTCCCCTCCCGTGAAGCAACAGTCGACAATGTTGTGAAGTGCCTTTTGGGGAAGGGAAACCGAAATCCTCCGGTAACAAAAATCACACAACTAGTCACAGTCCTTTCACATCCTTTTTTATGTTCTTTTTGGGACACAGAAGTAGTGGTAGCAGTAAGTTTTAAAAGTTAGCATCTTTTGGCTTAATTGTTGAATTTTTTGTTTTGTTTTTCTTCTCATTTGGTGTTAGTTTTGTTTAATGTTATTTGCCCACTCTAACCTTCAGTCTCGGCGTAGATCATCAAAAAGGGAGCTGGATACACATGTAATTTCGGAAGAAATAATGTGTTTCATTTAAAATGGAATTTTGTAACTTACGTTTTTCTTTGTGCCTTTATTATTTCTCAATTTCTTTTCGGTCTGAATGACATTGAATTACATTTTTGTTTGATTTTTCTTTTGTATTAAAGTTTCACGACAACAAATCTCTGTTGAAAATGGTAGGACAAAAGTAGATAGGCTTTTAGCACTTATTTCTCAGCTTCTGGAATTCTCTAACTCCACGTTTTTCACGCAGTGTAGTACAAAATGGAGACAGAAGTGGATAATGTTTTCAATTATTACTTTCTAGATTTTTTTTTTCGAAAAGAAATTGTTACTTTCTAGATTTTAAAATTTGTGTGAAATAGTTTTCAATTTCAATCATACATCTAACTTTTTGTTTTCTTAGAAAAAATGTTATTGAATGGGGTCTATGATTAATTTTGGCTATAAATTGTTTTTATTGTGATTCAATATTTGAGAGTGGGAATGCCAACTTATTTTAAAGGGGCTGTTTCAATTTCAAATTTTAATCGTATAGGGAGACCTGTGAAATTATTACTAACTACCTTCTATCCGAATTCCATTGACAAAATTTTCATTGGCATAAAAATAATTTCCCTTTTGAAATGGTTTTCTTCTTTGAATTTTGGATATATTCTTATCTGTCGGTCTATTCAACGTTGGAATCAATTCTGCTATTAATGTGGGTATTTCAGTCTCCAGAGTAGGATCTGCAACTCAAATTAAAGACACGAAACAAAGTAGCCGGCAAATCAAAATTGGAATTGGCTCAATTTGTTGAATTAGAAGCCTTTGGAATTGGCTCAATTTGCTAAATTAGAAGGCTTTGTGCAATTAGCTTTTGATCTTGATAAGGCTACTTTGAATCAATCAAAAGTTGGGTTGTTTGAACACCCCTAACATTCTTTATTTCAAGACCAAGTATAAAAGAAAACAAGTAAAATATAAATAAATTTTAGAACTTTGAAATGTTCTAATAATTTAAACATGAAATAATTTCATTATTTTCATTTATTCGGTATAATACTTTTTTTCTATAAAATATTAAACTTTCTATAAAATATTATATATATGTATGTATGTGTATGTATGTATATGTATGTATATGTATGTATGTATATGTATATATATCTATTATAAATAGAAAGTAGATAATATTTTTATAAATAGAAAATATTTATGGAAAAATAACGTCGTTCTTGCCAAAGTTGAGGTCTTTTTTCAGCCTACTCAAGACCAAACCATTTGGACCCTTTAATGGTTCTAACCAAGGAGCACAAAGACGTAAAGTCTCTCCCCCAAAAATAACTTCTCCAGACGGAGAACACATTATATATTTACCTAAACCAATAGGTCCTTGAGCGGATCAAACGAGCAAAAGGATCCAATAACTTCGAAAGAATTGGACGAGGAGCCGTATGAGGTGAAAATCTCATGTAAGGGGTATTTCCATAGGTTTGCCTTGATATCATGTTCATACCGTTGTATTGAATTATTTTGGTCGTTTGCTTTCGGTTCATATAATGCGTAACTCTAGTTTCTGGTTGGGCCGATTCAATGGGCCTACACGAATTAGCTGTTTTTTATCCCTCTAATCTTGTTCTTAATCCAATGTAGAGATGAGTTATGTTCATTATCCCCTTCATGACTTGTTTAGGAATAACCAATTCATGAGTGGTTGGGGTATCACAGGAGGGACTATAATGAATCCGAGTATTTGGAGTTATGAAGGTGTGACTAGAGCATATATTGTTTTCTGGTATTGGATTTTTGGGTTGAGGTGGAGTTGAGATTGCCCTTTTTCCTTGCTTTTGTTTAATATATCACACTACTTCTCAACCTCTCATCAAACCTATTATCAAATCATCAATTAACTTTCACTCTTTTTTTTTACTAACTTCAACTTTTTTCCCCTTTAATTTAACTCAGGAGTTTCATTAAATATATGAGTTCAAAATCTATAAGTTATGAATTTCTTACTTTAAAATGTTTTTAAACTAAAAGAAAAGTAATAAATATATATTTTATATAAATATAACTAGTTATATCATTATGATATTAATTATTTTTTAAAAAGTACATTAAAAAATTGAAGGAATTCAAATGACATATTTTAGTGGTGATACAAATTTTATATCAATTGAGAGATGTATCGAAGCAGTGGCCGTACAAGGCATCGCAGGTGAAGGATTGATTCGAGGGTCACTGCTTAATGAGTGCTAATTGCCCAAAACTGCTGAGATTCAACAAATTAGTTTGAGAAAAAAACTACCACTTAATATTTATTGAGTTTAACTCCCCAAAATGTAGGGCACCTAATTTTTTTTTTGTGGCATTCAAAAGTACCACATCTCCAAAATGTAGGGCTCATGTGTAGGAGAGTTTTACTCATATTTATTTATCCTTTTCTTAAAGGGTTTGGAATAGCTTTCTCAATAATAAGTAAGTTGGTTGTTATCGGTACTTTTAATTTTGGAGATTTTGCACGTATAACAAAAAAAGATAAAATATTTTCATCTATAGCATAAAATCAAAATTAATTCATTTGTAGCAAAAAATTCAAATTGAATTCTATTACTAGCTGAATTCTATAAGTGATAGAATTCAATCAATGAAAGACTTCTTCTATCACTGCTTGACTTTTCTACTAGCGATAAAATTTCAAATTGAGTTCTATCACTAGTTGAGTTTTATCACTGATAGAAATTAATATGACATAGATGAAATTATTTTAGAAATTGTGCTACAAATGTAATACAAAAGATAAAATTTGCTGTTGATGATAAATTCCCTTTAATTTTTTTTTTTTTTGAAACAAGGTAACCACACCCATCCCTAAGCCAGACACCATAGACATTAAAAGAGTAATGTTATAGGTGAGTCTTGAACTCGGGACCTTGAGGGAAGCATACCCTCAAAACCCAAGTCACCACTGCGCCACACCTTGGAATCGGTACTTTTTATTTGTATGGCTCTAGTCGATCACTTGGCAAATTCACGTCTTTTTAGCTCAGCAACATCTAGAGGTGTTGGATTTAAATCTGTCTTTTTAATCTAATTATTGTTGGGTCAAATAGTTTATAGCACCTTATTACATGAGAAGTTGATCAAGAAATGGAGAGTTGAATGGTAGCTTAATGAGCCCAGAAGCCACAAGGAATGAGAATACCCAAATTGGTAGAACCCATTGAAATGTAATCATCAGAAACAATTTTCCTGCAGATTGAAACCATAAAGTAGAAAATAATTATTTTCACTTTGATAGGAAACGGAACAACACACGAGCATGAAAATAAGCTCTTTAAATCACTTTGATGTATTTGTAGGATAATGAAATTTTGCATTTTTAAGTGTATGAAAGTTAATTCGTTAGATATATAAAAGGCATATGTTGGGAATACGAATAAAATGTAGTCGCACTCGCACATTGGCTAAACAAGAAGTAGATCATAGGAGTATATAAGGGAGGTCAAACATTTCTATTGGTACGAAACATTTTGTATGAAATAAAAAAAACAGTCATAAAGGCTATGCACAAAGTGAACAATGGTATCCCTCGAGGGTCAGTTGTACTAGAAGTTTTTGAGACGTGTAATATACATAAACTCTCTTAAAACCCAGTCTCATTTGCCAAACCTTTTGTACTCTTATCTGTTCTTTGTCTCCTTTGTTGTTCATTATTTTGAATGTATTTTATATTTCCTATTGCCCCCATGAGCAACTAAATAAAGGAGTTACTTGTTTTCTTCATTTCTAAAGAGTAAGTTAACTTCATGAATCTTCTCTCAGGTTCTCGCGTGATCTCATATTTTGTTCATGTCTTTCGAGGTATTTTTTTATTCTTTTTAAGTGTTCAAATCAGTTTATGCGCATCTCAACATGTCATCATCGTCCACATATAATTCAATAACATTATGTAAGATACCAAACCTAGGGGTATAGTAGTAATAAGGGTAGAAGGGTAATTTGACAGAGTTAGTTAATGAGGATTATAAACACGAGGAAAAGATTGCAAGAGAAGCCATTGATGTATTTGGCGAGGCTTGGGCTTGGGTTAGAATACTCAAGAGGGAGGGATTTCAAGGGTTAATCCTAGGGTTTTCTTGTAACTTTCATCTTTTCTATCAATACTATTCTGATTTTGTTCTTGTAAGGTTAGAATCTCGATTTTGGAACCAACAGCAAAATTTACTCAAAAACAAAATTCATTCTTGAATGATCTTCATTGGGGTTCAGGAATCTACTATTTTCGCTACAGTCTTTTCTCAAAGAGTTTTGGAAAGCCACACAACTCAAAGAGTGTTCCATTGCAAATCCCCTTGCTTTGCTTTCACCCATTTGAGGTCAACCATTCATGGAGATGAACACAGACCTCCATAGCCCTCCTAGCTTCAATGACACTTTTTTTGGGCTTTCCATACTATCAATCCTTTAGGAAATGATTGTTTACTAAAGTTTCTCGGGTGACCTTCATTGTTTGAACTTGTTCTATCTATATTTGAAAGCCTTCTTTGTTGGCTTTTTCTACCTTACATTTTCAGAGTTGCCTACAATTGTTCTTAGTTACGGTAGGTACTTTGTAATTACTTTCATACATCATTAATGAAATGGTATGTTTCTTATCAAAATAAGAAAACAAAGTTCCTTTTAATGGTGTGGATGAGAGAAAAGAGATCAGTCGGTTACAGGGGAGAAGCAGTTACCGAAGTTCAAAGAAAATGAAAAGAGAGTTCGGTTGATTAGATAGGAGGTACATTTTTTTTTCTTTTTTTATCCGTGACTATTTGAGCCAATTTGCACGCACCTCGACTATTGTCACAAGATATACCAAAACTATCACCTCTTAGTTCTCGAATGAACTCTTGGCCACTACGTTATTCCATGCTGGTTTAGATAGGAGGTACAATTATTGATATCAAGGCTGTTCAAGTAGTTTTGAGATAATGAATTCCTTTAGAAATAGATGAGCTTTCTTATTTGTGAACCATCATAAGTCATGGAAACTCATCTCCTACAAGATTAGATGATTTGAATACTTTTCATCGCATCTCTCGAGTAAGAACTGTAGTCCCACTATTTGTTTTCCATCTCGTGACATACATCTTAACTATTTTTATGGAATAACTGTTTAATATTACTATATTTGATTATCAAAATAATTTGGAGAAAATTAATTTCTTGTTAGTTGGTCGCTACTAGATAATATAAGTTCCATCTCATAATCATTATTCCACCTTTCTTATAAAGGTTGTGAGCTTTCCTCATTTTTCAATGTGCAATTCTCAACAAGCCCCATCAAGTTAATGCTTCTTTTAGGTTCATCAATCATGGATTGGATCCCAATTTCATTTTTATTGGACTTATACTCATTTGGGCATATTGAGCTCAAATACAATATTAAATAGTATGAGCTCTGTCTCAAAACCAATTAATAATGATATGAGTAATCCTCGCTTTTTTCTTTTTGAAACGAAGGTAACCACGTTCGTCCCTAGGCCAAGCACAAGAGACAATGAAGGAGTAACGTCAAAAATGAGTCTCCTTACTCGTAATCCTCGCGTTTTATAAAGATGATGAAACCTCCTCCCTTTTTCAATGTTCAATCCTCAAAAGTCAAATATAGTCAGAACTCATAACCTTTAAGAAAAACTAGGCCAACCCACTATTCTTTTTTTTGAAAATCGGCTAACTCACTATTCTTGAGCAAACATGTGTGAATATGGAAAAACATTAATAAATAAAAAAAGACAGGAAAAGAATCAAAACAAGCAAATGAGTAATACCCTTTTTGTCTAACTCAAACATCTAACCAAAAAAAAAGAGAGAGAGAGAGAGAAAAATGGTTACCAGAAGCTCGAAATTTGGATTCAGATTGATGAGTAAGCCATTCCCCTGTCTCACGAAGCTTTTTCATGAGCGACCCTTCATATTTTGTACTAAAACTCAGCGAACCCATCTCAAATGCGCTCTTCTTATCTTCTTCCAAATCCCTAGAATTCAAAAATCAACACAACAGTAAGTTTCATAAATTAGGTCACAATGATGAAATGGAACTCTGAGACTTGCCTGGGGTCGGCGTCTCTGAACCTTCCGCCGCCAATGGCACGCTCGATTTCAATAACGGAGGGCCGCTGCCGCCGCCGTGGGCGTTGATTGTTGGTCGGAATCGGAACGGTGTCGGGTTTGGAGTGAGATTTGTCGGTGGGATTGAGTGAGGCCATGGCCACATTTTTTGTGAGAGAAATGGAGGAGAAGCAAGAAGCCATGGTTGTTTACTTTCTGCGATTTTGGGTTCTCTCCATCTATTATCTTATTATCCGTTCATGGATTTTTTTTTTTTACTTCAAATAAACTTATTTTTTAATCAAAAATCAATTTGTCTTTCTTTTTAATTCAACAAAATTTGGGAAGTAAGATGAGTAATCTCTTGATGAATAGATTATACGAGATGATGTCATAACTTGTTGACAAAAAAAAAATGATTGTCTGAACGAGGTTGCATGTATTATAACTATTATTGATTTTTTTTTTAATACATATAAGGGGAGAAGAATAAATACAAATTCTTGTGATCGAATGAATGACGCAAATGTTGAACTAGTTTATAATCAAATAATGAAATCATTGCGTCATTGAACCAATTTTTGAATAGGTAGTTATCATGAATTGAACTTATCATTTCTTAATTTTGTAAGACGTTTTTTAATATTAGGTCATTATATAAATGCTTGTTAATCTTCCTCTCACAAATCAAAATTAATTTTGTCATCAATCTAAAAGGGTCGGTAGTCTAATAGTTTCATTGTTTGATAGAAATCTAGTTTAAAAACTTGACCATATATCCATTCTTGAAGTGGGTATTTAGTTTTGTAGTCTCCCTTCCTTAACTTATACTTAAAAAAAAAAGTCATTTAATACGTTTATTTTGAGGGTTTTTTTTTATTTTTTATTTATAAATGGTTTATTTTAAATTTTATTTTTATTTCTTACCATTTCTTTTATAATGGTATTTACATTGCAAGATAAAACACTTGAATTCTTCACAATTTTTATTTTAAAAAAAAATATTTATTTACTTTTTTAAAAAACTGGCTTAGTTTTCTAAAATTGTGGATAAAAAATTATAAAATAATTATCAAACCGATTCTTAAAAAATTTAGTGATAAACAACAAAAATACTCTTATTTTAGTCACAACTCTCTCTACAATAGCATCATAATAATTCAAGCCACATGAGAAAATTGGTCAATATTTGGAAAGATTTAGCCAAACCATGACACTAGGGACAAATTTAAGAGATGTACTAATTAAAACCTCACATATAAATTTAAAATCTAAACTTAATGGGGATTTTGCATGTCAAAAAATGACAAAATATTTGCACATATAGCATAAAATCAAAACTAATTCATTTGTAGCAAAAAATTCAAATTGAGTTCTATCACTCATTAGTGATAGATGTCTATCACTGAATGAGTTTTATCACTAGTTATTGATTGATGTCTAATGTGTTATACATTCAATTATTTTAGAAATTGTTCACTAATACAAGAGGTATAATTTGCTGCTGAGCCCAAATTCCTAAATTTTAATGATTATATCAATTTAGGAATGAAAAATATTTACATCATGTCTGGGCATGATGTATAAAATGATGTCTACTTGTGTAGCTCAATATGAGGCACAATTTATTTGATTTTAAAGTCAAAAGATAAAAGAAATAGAAAAAACAAAAATAGATTGTGATCCATATTAAACTATATAGGTGAGCATTATTATATACATCATGCCCAGACATGATGTAAATATTTCATTTCAAAACACTTAATGCTTCACTATCACGTGAGTATAAGACTTATTTAAATGCATTCACATCAATTCAAAAGAAATGTTGAAATTATATAGGCAATTTTCATATTCTCATATTTCTTTAATTTTTCTAGAAATAATTCTATTATATGTTTTCTTGCTATTTTGAGAAAAAATAAATTAATTAATTAGGTAATTTGCACTTATTTAAACTCCAATCAAGTTAGAATATTTCAAATCAACAAGACAGTTAAATTGATACAACTATTAGTTTGAAATTCTAATATATAATTCAAAAGAAATGTTGAAATTATATAGGCAATTTTCATATTCTCATCTTTCTTTAATTTTTCTAGAAATAATTCTATTATATGTTTTCTTGCTATTTTGAGAAAAAAATTGATTAATTAATTAGGTAATTTGCACTTATTTAAACTCCAATCAAGTTAGAATATTTCAAATCAACAAGACAGTTAAATTGATACAACTATTAGTTTGAAATTCTAATAGATAAAACATCGGAGTTTTTTTTTCCTTAAAAATGATTGTAACTTTCAAAACTAAAAGTAAATCTAACATCAAACCTCATACCAAAAAAAAAAAACTAATCTTTGTTGAATTACATTACTACAGATGTGCAGGTTTTCTGTTCTTTTTACATTGGGAAATGGAGCAAAAACTACAAGCTTACTATACAAAAGAATTTTATAAGAAATTGAATAGAAATGGCAATCCAACTACACTTGCAGCAAAATCTTTCCACCTCAACATTTACATTCTAATATATAACTAAGGATACAAAACTTATAAACAAAAAGAATGATCCAACAAGAAAAGGCATTAGCCTTCCATGGGGCGTTTCCCTCGCATATCGTATCCTCGACTAACTGAAGAAGAACCAGAAGCAATTTCAGTCTTGTTTGCAGATGCTGCTGCAGTTGGAGTTATATTTCCTGTAATGGTATTGGTCGTCGAAGTAGAGGAATAAGATGCACCAGAAGTTCCAGCATTGGAGGACGATACACTTGTCCTACGAGATCTTCGATATCGGGAACCAGGTATTCCTGGTCTCGTTGGTTCCTCCAAATTACCAGGTCTCTTCGAAAGGATCAAAACTACGCGTTGCATGGTCGGTCGTAGTTGTGGATCGCTTTGTGTGCAGAGCAATCCTATCTGAATGCACATTGAAACTTGGTCATGAACAGCTGAGGATGCTAATGTTGGGTCCAAGATTTCCAAGCTCCTGCCCATCTTGTATAGCTTGTAAATCTGCAGCAAAATTCACATCCAAGTAAGACCTTACAGTTCAGAATTTTTTGTGTATTACCAACCTGCATTTCATATGGTTCTTTGACATTAAATTACTTTGTTAGGCTAATATTTCTTTGGTAGTTAGTTGAATTATAAGCTTTAAACTCGAGAAATTGTATTGGATGGTCTTTACAAATGTGGTCAAATTTTAAAATATTTGCATTTATAATCATCATTACGTTTTAATACTATATTATAAATATTCATTGATACATTATTACAAGAAAGTATGTGATAATATTCATTAATACCAATGACTATATTTGTAATTTTTTTTAAAAGTGACCATATTTGTAAATATTTTCTATATTTGACTACTCTAATAAGTTTCCCTTTAAACTAAAAGATTAATGGTGAGTATAATTCACTAAACTCAGCCCAAAATGAAAATTATAGAGCTCACTGACTGGTTGATCTCTATTATAATCAGTCATTATTAAAACCTTACCCAATCAAGTAGATTTTCAGCTTCCAGAAAGGAACTAAACGATGAGTTCCGCTGGCCACTAATGAGTTCCAGGACCAAAACGCCAAAGCTAAAAACATCTGCCTTTGATGATAGATGTCCATGCATTACATATTCGGGAGCCATATATCCACTATTCATGAATGGAAAAAGAAAATTAGTACAGCCCGCCAATTAGGATATAGAAATTTGACAGACTGTATCATGGAACAAAGAAGCTTACTTTGTACCAGCAACACGAGTATTGACATGAGTTTGATCTTCGGGGAAGAGACGGGCCATGCCAAAATCAGCAATCTTAGGGACCCATTTATCGTCCAACAAAATGTTGCTAGCTTTAATATCACGATGGATAATGACATTATGTGAGTCTACATGAAGATACTGCAAGCCTCGTGCTATGCCAAGGATTATGTCATACCTCCTCTTCCAATTGAGTTCTCCTCGTTGGCTAGATTCTGCTTTGAAACCTTAAAAGAAATTATTAAAGTCGTTCGATGATTAAGCATCATAAAATTCAAGGACACAATCGTACAACCTATAAAAACAACATAAAATTCAAGGACAAAATCGTACAACCTATAAAAACAAATCCTACTCAAGTAAGGCCGTTCCAAGATCAAGCATCATATCAACAATAAAAAAAAAAGTTATAGACTTGAAAGAAAGAGGATGATTGATCCTCCTAAAGAAGAAAAATAACAAATTCTAGATCAGTTGGATGAATATTTTGTTGGAACTAGTTCTAATACCTCCGCAATTTATTAAATGTGGTTCACATAGAAGTATTTCAGTTAGGAGTTTCGGTCTAATCCAACTAAATTTCGGATATTAAACTAAAATTTTAGCATCAGTTTGTCGAAGGCAGTCGGTTGCTTCTCCCCATTAGGCTTAGGAAATCTTCATCCATATGGCTCTAGGCTGCTCTCCTTTTTCTCGTTAAAATGATGTTTTTTTTATAGCCGGGAGTCAAAGCTCGACTATACTCGGGACACCACTGACCCATTCTTAGGTTGTGCCCACATTAAAATGATAGTTATGTTTCTCATTAAAAATAAAAGGGGAAAATCCTAGATGTTAAATGTTTTATATTAGTTTAGCTAAACAAGATAAACACAATTGGACTTGTAGACAACTAAACACATGAAAAAAAAAATGGTAATAATAAATGGGCTATATTGTGAAACTAGATTTTGCCCGGTCTTCAAGACGATTGAAATATTTTCAGACAATTTAAACGAAAGAGTTTTTCATAATACAGTCAACAAAAAGACAGCAAGTAAAGCCAAATTACACGATAATATCAACTACAAATAAAAGTTGAGGTGAAAGAGAACTCTTTAGTGTTAGTAAGTTTTCAAGCCAAAGAGCAAATAGAGGGAAAATTCCATGGTTACTTGAGAAAACAAAGTTAAACACAATCAGTAAGAAAATGAAGATGCCCAGACATTTCTTGAGAACTTCAAAGCAGTACTTACTAAAAAGAAGCTTGTCAAGGCTCTCGTTTGCGACGTACTCGTAAACCAGTAGTTTCTCTAAGCCATGCGTAGAGTATCCCAACAAATTGACGACATTTCTGTGCTGCACACGAGCCAACAACTTGGCCTCAGTCATAAACTCTCTTCTCCCTTGCTTTGAATATTGTGATAACTTTTTAACTGCAATAACTCTTCCATCCTTCAACTTCCCCTACAAAAAACAATAAGAGAAACTTAGATATTATTTCAAAACGATATAAAAAAAACATCGCTCTCCATTTTTTTAACTTATACCTTACGTTTGCACATATATTGAGAAGAAAATCTAGAAATATACCTAACTAAATTAAAAGCAACTGAATGATAATCAAAATCATCACCAACCTATTGTGTATGCATAGCATAGTAATTCATATTTCTACATAGATGTGTTAAACAATTTAAAAGAACTGCTCTACATGTAACAAATCGAAACAATTTTGTTCATCAACTAAGATTCTTTCTGCATGTTGAAAAGATCAGAGGTCTAAACATTACCGGGTCATGCATACATCATTTAGTCTCTAATGTTTTTGAGTGTTTTTCAATTTAGTCTCCAAATTTTCCATTTACATTTTTTTTAATTATATCATGAATCATGGTTGAATATTAAATTTGAATGATGATATGCTAACACAGCATAATAAGTTTGCAGAAATTCAGGGAGAAACTAAAGTAAGCCACCAAAGAAAGAAAAACTCAAAATTTATGTCAATTCCTTTATATCCATGAGTATCCAGGTCAATTTGCACGCCCTTCGACTATTCTCACAAGAGATACCACCTTACTCTATGATATTTAGATCAGATATCAATAAAATCCATATTAAATTAATTCCTAAGTAGGTTACCACCATACATCGAACCCACACCATTTTGGTTTCTTAATATTGTTTTTACATTAAAATTTATGTCAATTTCTAAAAAAATCAGGAAAGGAACTAAAATCTTTTTGGTCACGTAATTAATAACCATAGGAAAGTGATAGTTCTCTACATTTCTCCGGCAAAAAAGTTAAGCACAAACAACCAGAATAAAACACTACTAAAAGAGATATAATAAGGAAAATATATTAATTAAACATTGCCGGGAAATCCAAATCGTTGTTAACTACGACAATTTCAATTTCAATTTCAATAAGCAGAAAAAAGAAAAGAATTAGCAGTGAATACTGAATAGAATCACATATGAATCAAATCTAACCTAACCTAACCTTATAAACGGGACCAAAGCCGCCTTCGCCGAGCTTAAAATCTTGATGAAAATTATTGGTGGCTTCAACCAAGGTTTGGAAGGGGATAAGCTTCTGCTCCTTAGCGGCGATCTGCTCCAAATCCTCCTCGCCCTGCCCGTCTAACCAAACAAACCACAAATCGCTGAAAGAAATCAGTATCGGAAAATCGAAGAAGAAAGGAAGTGAAATTTCAGCAGGTACCTCTGGATGAACCGAGTTTGAAAGATCGGATGAGACTGTGAAACAAACCCTTGGAGTTCGTCATGCTCGTCTACGCCATGGAATCCACCGGAGCGGACAACTTGGCCGGAATTTGGAGGATCGTTGGAGAAGTAATTGTGGAATTGAAATTTTTGAGTGTTTGGGAATTTAAAGCAAAGAAATCGTACGATTTGACTCAAAAGTCTCACTGTTTGGCCACACAACAAAACCACGACGCGTTCTTCCTCTACTTTTCCATTTGCATTATCGTCTTTCTTTACGCCTCTAAAATTACTTTTCTTTCTTCCAAATTATGTTTCCTATTTTATTAACAAAATTATATTTTCCGGTGTTAATCCATTTCAACTCCATAGTCACGAGTTAGAGTCCGGAAATCGATATTTGGCTCTCATATTATTTGAGAGTAGTTGTGCCCTCTATATAGGGTTTGTTGGTCCTCCTTCCCCCACTATGTACTCAAAAAAAAAAAATTATATTACTTTTTTTTACCGTTGGTCTAATTACATTACTTGATTGAAGAGTCCTTGTCACAATTATTGAATATGATTTGTTCACACACATTAAATATTATATGTGCACCCAAGAATTATTTGTTGTACCTATGAAAGCCACTATACATTAGAAGTGTCCACGGGGTAGGGGAATGACTTCTCCGTCTCCATCTCTGCCACTTAATTTAATCTCGGTTTTCACAAAAATCCCTATTTTTTTCTTTGGGGATCGGGTTTCGGGGGGATTTTTTTCTTTTTTTTACATTTTATATATATATATATATTTTTTGGACAATATTTTAAATAATTATATTTTCTTACAAAATATTTATATATTTCAATTAATTATTAAAGAAAAATATTCATATAATAGATAAGGACAAGTTTTTTATTTGAAAATGAAAGGGGTAAAGTATAGAAAAAAAAATATTAAACAAAAAAAAAGTAAATGGGACGGGGATCGGGGACGGGGAATACATTCTCTGTCCCCGGCCCCGATTAGCCCACGGGGAATTTTTCCCCTGTTTTCGGTTGTGTTCCCCACGTAGAAAATGGGCATCTCTATTATACATATGTACGTTTCCTTCTTTTTAATAAATTCATCCCAATTTATGTTGTATACGAATTTCTTCTAAAAAAAAAGTTATTGAGGTAGCTTTTTTATCATAAAATTTTCTCATTATCAATATTCAAATTAAGGGGAGTGACTAATATTCATTCATTTTATGATTATTATGGAGTATTTGAGATAAAGAGAATAAAAATTATTATCAAGAGAATGAGAATTAAGAAAATAAAATATGGAGGAGAGTGATTATATGTATTTCAATAGAAAAGAGTAATTATGATGGGAGTATAAAGATGGTGGGAATGAAAAATAGTTAGAAAAAAAACAATATTTTAATTTTAAAAATAACAAAAGGTACTTGTAAAGATATTAAAAAATAAGTATAAAAAATGTGGTCATGAGAGAACTGTTTTTTTTAATAGATATCGTGGAGGGCGACAAATATGTTGGTGTTGAATTAATTTACAACTAAACAATGACAACGTTTCACCACTAACTAATTCAATTTGACAGAATTGATTTTGGAATAAGGAGAAGGGAATGATTTTTCTATATCATACTCATTTAATTTTTATATTTTGTTTGTCATGATCATTGGTCATATAAATTCAGATAATTGGTTTTTTCATCATTCTCTTATGGTAAGCATAATTATTCTTTCTGTTTTATTGAAAATACCCCTCTAATGTTTCTAATTTTGTGCATTTAATTTCATTAGCTTTTAACAACCTAAATCCTTGCCAGTTAAAAAAAATGTATAGATTAAATAGTTAATTTATTAATATATTTTCCGTTGGATTTTACCGCTAATGGGGTTTTTTAATAAAAGATTTAGATTTATGTGATATGACATTAGCTAGTTAAACTATTTATGATTGTTGTTTTAGAAAAGAAAAAGCTATTTCTGATTGACCTTTTATTTGTCGTTTAATTTATTTTTTTGAAAAAGTCTCAAATTTATCGAGTGCTCCAAATCAAAATTATATTAATTTAGCCACATAATCATATACGTAATTTGGATGATTGTTATTATGGCGAGAGTAATTAACCACTTCAACTATTTTTTAACACTCATCAAACCATTTCTATCGAACTTTACATTAAACTCTACATCAAACTTATCACTTAACTATTATGAACTTCAATCTCTAAACGAGTAGTTAATTATTAAGGCTCCGTTTGATAACCATTTTGTTTTTCATTTTTTGTTTTTAAAATTTAAGCCTACAACAACTATATTACCATATTTTTTTTTTCTTATTTGAGTCTCTACATCTTACTTATATTTTAAGAAACAAAACCAAAATTTGGAAAACAAAAAAATAGTTTCCAAAAACTTGTTTTTGTTTTCAAAATTTGATTAGTATTCACTTACTTTCTTAAAGAAAGATGGATACATTGTACAAAATATGGAGCATATGGTATGAAATTTGAGTAGAAATAAGCTTAAATTTCATAAACAAAAAACAAAAAAACCAAATAGTTATCAAACGAGGCCTAAGACTCCGTTCGATAATCATTTTCTTTTTTCTTTTTGGTTTTTGAAATTTAAGTCTAGTATAACTATTATATCCTATGTTTTTTCTTATTTTGATACCTATTTCTCACGGCTTCACCTATATTTAAACCAAAATTTGGGGAAAAAAAGTAATTTCCAAAAACTTGTTTTTATTTTTAAAAGTTGATTAGCATTCACAAATTTTCTTAAGAAAAGATGGATATATTACAAGAAATGTGGAACACGTGGTAGAAAATTTGAGTAAGAATAGACTTAAATTAAAAAAAAAATTAAATAATTATCAAACGGAGCATAAACTATTATTAACATCAATTTTCAAACAAGTAACTAATTACTCCAGTCTCAACTACCATTAACTTTTTCACACCTATCAAAATAGTTGGTAATGTGGTAATTAGGTTGATTCATTGTAATCCAATCCAACTCAATGATTATATGTTTAATTCTTTCATTTTATTTGGAAACAATAATAATATAGATAGAATTTGTAATCTTTTTTTCTCAATTTATATATATATATATTTTTTTTTAAACTCTTTCATTCCTCACCCCACCCACTTTTTTACCATAAATAAATACGAGGAGAAAAAAGAGAAAAATAAAAATAATAGAAAAAAGTGCACGCGCTCCTTGAATAAAAATGATAGAAATTAAATAAATAAAAAAAAAAAAAAAAAAGACAACCCAAAATTTGTTGTTTTTTTTTTGGCGTCTTCTGCTCCCGTTTGACTCTATCCAATTTGAACCTTACGACTTTTTTTTTCTTTTTTCTTTTTCTCACACCAAAACCCATTTCAAAATCAGTGAAACAAAACTTTAAAAATTAAAAGAGAGAAATCAAAATTTTGTTTAAAAAAAAAAAAAAAAATTTAATTATAAATTCTTATGTTTAAAATAATTTTCAAAACCAACCTAATTTGACTTAGTGATAAAGATCTTAAAAAAAGAAAAAAATTATAACTTCAATCTATAACCATCTAATTAAAAATTAATTTATTATGAATATTTTTGACATTTTAATATTATTGATCTTTATCAAAAAGTCAAATGTCTATAAACTAATTTAGACACTCACAAATATATATATATATTTCCATGAATTGTATTCTTTGAAATTAAAGACCTTTAAATTTTTTGTCAACACCCATGTATAAAACAAATTCCATGTTAAGATGAAAATAATAATAACTCAATTGACATAAGTATATTAAATTGTCATAATCGTAACAGCCTAATAATTTTATTATTTGATAGTAATTCAATTCATCACCACTACGATCATCAATTCGATCCTAAGAAACTCTCTGCGTAAGATTTATCGGTTCTCCTCTCATTAACTTTGAAAATATTTCTCAATTATTAATAGTAGAAAAAAAACGTGGCATCTCTCAAAGAAAAATGAGGACGATAGTAACGCCTCCTCTCACCTAAAGTTGCTTTTTCTTTATTTAATATTTTTGTAAACCATAATGTTTAGTTTGGGTCCATTTATTTTTGAAAATGCAAAATCCATTGGTTAATTTTTTCAACAACTCGGGAGAATACTTAATTAATTACTTAATGTGGGACGTAAATATAAATTTAAATAGGAACACTTTGACATTTTTTCTTTTTCCTTTTTGGTGAAGGAACACTTTGACAAATTGTTCATGTGAAAATGAAAAAAAAAAAAAAAACTGATATTAAATTATATTAAAGAAAAAAAAGGATCAGTTGACTGGGAAAACTGAGGGGGCAGAAATGGAATAATTCAAATGCCGTTCGGGAGAGGGGATTTCTTTTATGTATTATTTTTTAATTGAACAAGAAAGGGAAAAATTAAAGGTGCCAAAATTTGTAATAAAAAAAAGAACATTTCAAAGATGTCAAAATATACCTCATTTTGCATAATTTAATAACCGCTCAATTATGGTCCCCAATAGATGGCGCGGTGGTTGAAGACTTAGATTTTTAGGGTATGTTTCTCTTAAGGTTCGATGTCTTTAGTGTCTAACTCTACTCAATTATACGGAGGGTTAGTGATATCTTGTTTGGTATTAATTTAATAACCGCTCAATTATTTTATTTAGAATCTTCCCCCTACATATTAATGAATCAAAAAAGAAAAATTGAGTAAAGCAATCGATATTTGTAAATCTCCCTTCTCCCAATTTATACTTAAAAAAAAACTGAAACCAAATAAATTTCATAAATTACCTTAAACAATTAAAAATATACTCAATCAAAATTCTAAATCTTAGCCTTACAAAATAATATGATCAAATTTAAGAGATTTATAGAACTAAACTTTAATATTTACACACATATTTGTAACTTAGTTTAAAATTTAATACATGGTCACAATTAACACCTATATGAATTTAATACATGGTCTCATATTCAAGCTTTAAAAAAACATGGTCTCATACTCTTAATCTGGTTAATTTGACAGTTTATCATGTAGCATAATAATGTCATGATAGATATTTTCTACAACAATAGTGTTTTTTTTTTATTGAAAATATAAGTCACTATTATATTAATGTCAAAATCTTATAAGCCAACATTATCCAAGACCCATTAATTAGTAATTCGTTCGATTCCAAATTTACGAGTTTGATTTTAAAAATCAATATTTTATTCTAATATTATTTAGTATTCTTTATATATAATTTCTTGATTCTCTCCTAAATTTGTACTAAAAAAAAGTTAATGACACATTAATTATCTTGTTTAGAAATAATCCATTTTAATTCTAAATTTACGAGTTCCATTTTAAAATTTTTAATATTATTTAGTATTGTTTCTTCGTTTTCTTTATTAAATTTGTATTAGAAAAAGATTTTTTTATATTTAACTATTATATTGATATCCTAGTTCCATATTCTCTCTCCCTAGAATTTAAAGATGAGAAAACCTAGAAGTCAAGGCTTGAGAGGGAAAGCCAAAGGAAGATTATCTGGTTGGAAACATTAATAAGAAAACTTTTAAAATTGTAGACAAAGTCAGAGATATGAAGGTCATATTTAGGTCCAAGTTATTTAAACTGAGTTTTCAAATTATTATAATAAAGATATGATAAATGGGGTTGATGAATTGTGACTTTTTTGTAATGTATTTTGCCACAAATAAATAATATTGAATTGGAATGGGTCCACCTTTTTTTTTTTTTTTTTTCTTCCCCTTGCAAAAGCTTTTCACATTGTTTTTCAAACATTATTAAATATGTCAAACATGAGCAGTTGCTTAACAACACTAGTGTATGTTTAATGACCATATGTCGTTGAGCAACTGCTCATGTTGGCAGTCAAATATGTGATTTGCAAAACTTCTCTCAAAAGTCACATATATAAAGAAAAAAAAAATATTTTTAATCTATTGTAACTTGCAAAAATGAAGTCACATGGTTGAAATTAGTATGATATATGAATGTTTTTAGTTCTAACAATATTTAGTGTAGAATACCTTAGTTTTAAAAAATAAAGAACAAAAGTTCAAAAAAAGAAAAAACAAGGAGGATTGAAAGCAGAACAACAAAGCTTAGCAAATCATCTATTATTATTATTTTTTTGTATATATATTTTTTGTAACTAGAACACCACTTTTAGAATATATATAATTAAACTTATAAATATGTATAGGACAATAATGATGATCATAATAGCTTTCGTTCTCATAATATTTAATATTTCTAGGTGCATAGCTTGATATATTATGAGGCACTTTCCTAGTAATTATATTCTTAAATTCGAGTCACGAAAACTTATTGTAATTGAATTGAGTAATAAAATGCAGTGTAGAAATTTTTTTAAAGCAAATATAAAGTTCTTGAAAAATCTGTTTGCCAAAAATGCCTAGCGGTATGCATGGATTAATATGAGATAAAATTTAAATTCCAGTTTAGGTTAAAAAAACATCTCTTTTAACTTTACTATTTCAAATGCTTTTATCCAATCAAACAAAGTTTTTAATACAATATTATTCAAAACAATCATTTTAAATTTTGTACGACCACTTATTCAAATATAAATTTTTTATAATTCTTCATTCAATCAACTTTATCCAAACGTGACTTTTATACAACTATTTATTTAAATATTACATTCAAACCACTCTAACGTTCCATCCAAATATGTCGTTGAAGTCATAATCGTGAATCATTCTTTCCAAATTTATTTACATATATAAATATATCTATGCATATATGAAAAAAAAATTAAATTTTTTTATTTTTATTAAAGAATTTACCAATGAGCAGCACATTCTACTTCTTGTATTATATTTATAATAGAATTTTTAAAATAATTCATCTATAACACATTAATTTCTATTACTTATAGAACTCAATTTGATAAAAAACACAAGTAATGATAGAATGAATTTATCTTTAATTAAATTCTATCACTAATAGAACTCAAACTAATGATAAAATTCAATTTGAATTTTCTAAAAATTTGGGTTGTGCCTTTTCATGATCTTAAATTTGATGTCCATCTACACAACCCAATTTGGCAACCTTTCTTTTTCTTTTTCTTTTCTTTTTTTTTTCTTGAATTTAAAATAAAATATAATTTGATTCAAATTATAGGTTTGAAGACTTATTTCTTTTTCTTTAAGTCAGCGCACAGTTCCATTTCCATATATTTATTTTCTCTTTTCAAAATGGTGACTTCTAAATATTTACTAGACGAGAGGCTACGCGCAAAGTCATTAATATGTGTAAGTAATGTATGTGTATGTGTTTTTTTTAATATAAAAACTAATAATAATACAATCAAAGTCATATTACTTTTTCAGAAGTTGTTGAACAATTATCTAAAAAAAGAACAATCAAAGTCATATTTTTTTTTTCCGAAAGAAACATGATGGAAAGAATAATTTAGAATATGTTATTTATGAATACTGTGTAATTGTTATATTAATTGCTACTTTTATTCTTACAAGAATAACTTTAATTATTATCATTAATCTCAAAAAAAAAAAAAAAAGAGAATTTACCATCACCAGCATATTCTACCTCTTGTATTATATTTGTAGCATAATTTTTAAAATAATTCATCTATAGCATATTTATTTCTATCACTCACCTAATGATAGTCTATCACTCACCTAGTGATAGAACTCAATTTAGATTTCTATCACTGATAGAAAACTTAAGCAGTGATAGAATAAGTCTATCATTGATTGAATTCTATCACTAATAGAACTCGACAAGGGATAGAAATCAATTTAAATTTTCTGCTACAAATGAAATTATTTTGGATTTTGTGCTATAGATAGAAATTTTTTGCCATTTTTTGATATACATGCAAAATCCCAAAAAAAAACTTTAATTATTATCAGAATACCAATTAATAGTAATAAGGATTAATAACTATAATCATAATTATAATAATAGAAAATCATTTTTTTTTGTTTTTTAAATTGTTATTTCAAATTATTAATATGTGCATTGTCTTAATTTACGTCTATTTTTTTTTTTTGAAACAAAGGTAAGTATGTCCGTCCTTAGGCCAAGTGCCGGAAAACATTGAAGGAGTAATGTCATCTCGAACTTGGAATCTTGAGGGGAGCATACCCTCAAAGCTCAAATCTTCAACCACTAAAATTATATGAAAATTGATTAAACAATAATTTGACAAAGGATTAAGATTCTATTATTATTATTACTATTATTACTTTACTAAAACAAATTGTTCTTATCATCAAACTTATTAGCGATTTAAGAAAATCAAGCTTATATATAGTATGAGCTGATCTCTCTAAAATGATCAAAATATTAATGTTTTAATCGATAAGTTTCAATCATTTTTCAGCTGATTGAAAATAATAAGTAAAACTAATTGAAAACAATAATGTTTGATGAATGCATCTTTTTTATTTTCTTCATTCTAACCTTCTTCGCTCATGTTCACATTGAACTCATTATAAGACAATTGTTGACTTAGATTAAAAGTAATTAATGATAATTGAATGATATCAATTAAACTCGTGGAAAACAAAGTGAAACTAATTGATGTAATAAATTTAACGATGGAAGACAATAAAAACATTTTTTTCCCCTTATCTCTCCTCACATGGACGTCATTGCCACCGTCAATCACTTTTTGTGGCAGAAGATTCCTCTAGGTTAGTTTTGATTACCACCAAATTGTACCAATCCACCAAATTATCATCAGAATCTCTAATAATATGATTTGTATTCATACATAACAAAATAGGCTGCTTTTTTTACATCATTGATTTCATTTTATTTATTTTTTGCTGCAATCCATGTTTTTGTTTTCAAATCAAATTTGGTTCTTCAGTTTTGCTATTGGTAATCGATCGACAAGTGTGTCCGTCAAGTGGGTCTGAGAATGAAGGATGGCAAAAATGAAAAAAAAAAAAAAAAGTCCATCTCGGTCTGCTATAAATATAATATTTTACTAAAAGTGCTATAATTTAAATACAATACCCAAAAATTGCATGATATTTAAGTATCATACATTGTACCGCAACATTAATTTTAAATCTTTTATCAGAATTCCATTTGAAACAATATCTTGAGTAAGAATCTAGCTAATCAGACATCATAATCATGAATTCTAAAAAATTATATTATGACGACGATTAGATTTCAAAAATTCAGATTTCGAGACGTCAAATTTGGACTCCACCCATCGAACCAACAATCTCTTAATTTTAAGCTGTGATTGCCACCATCCAACATTCGGATTAACCCCAATGCCATAGCCTAAGGAAGGGCTAATGGTATAAGGAGGGGCTAATGATATCTTGAGTATAAGAGAACGAAATTTTGATTCTGGTCAACAAAAAAAAAAACTAAAGAGGTACACAAACTAAAGGTCTATCCCTATTTTTTAAAAGCAAAACTAAAGGTTTTATTAGCCAATACTGGAGAAAGATTTTCTATTGCACGTACAAAGACGAGAATATATGTAAGGTAAAGCCTAAATTCTTGTGCCACCCTTTTTTTTTTTTGACAACATTGAGGTTGCTCTTTTTTTTGCACATATGAACAGGAGACAATGCAGAACATGGAAGATCTGAACCACAATAAATCAATGAATTATATACGTATACATTAAAAGAAATTAAGCCGAATTCTATGAGAAGTGCACTCGCAATCACCAGAACAGGACGACAGAGTTCCAAGTATTCCAAAGCTAACTTGAAATGCTCATGAATTTCAATAGCTACTTAATACACCTTTCACTATGCACTCTCACTCGAAGTTTCAACCCAAACAAATGTCACACGCCCCAAAACCAACCATTCTTCGCAGCTCGTTCAAGAAAACTGACACTTAACATCCCGCCAAATACGATGAAACAAACAAGTTGACAAAATTACAGGTCGGAGATGGCACCACGACTCTACAGAAGGCCTGTGCTTCCAAATGGATTGTTAGCATTCGGAGGAACCGTATGATGGTTAGAAGCAGGGAATGCTCCAAAACCTGCATCGCCAAAAGGGTTTGTTGGGTCTGTTGTAAATGGTTGTTGTTGCTGTGGGAAGGTGGAGAGTTGGTATGGACCAAAAGGATTAGCCTGCTGCTGAGCTATTGGTGCCATTTGAACCGATGGAGGTGGAGCGATGGCGTTTGAATATGCAAATGGATCTTGCACCTCGAATGGATTTGGCGCAGGCTTACCGTACACTGGCTGTAGAGAAGCTCTGTATGCACCGTCGTCGTATAAACTGTCAAGAGTAAGTGTGTCCAATCCACCAGCCTGGTTCATCATAGAACGACAACAAAATTATCAATTTGATTATAGAGTATCAATATGACACCAGTGTTAATCTACAATAATCATATTCCCAAGGACACAGTTGTACAATCTATAAGTTCGTTATACTCCAAATGCTTCACATCGAAAAGAATTGGTAAAAACTCAACTACTGTCAAAGTAGACAGGCACGGGGAGAAAAGATGCATAAAATCCTTAGATATATTTTTTTGATATCTGCGACTGTCCGAGTCAGCTTGCATGCACCTCAACTACTGTCATAAGACATATTATCCGACCCTACAACATTTAGATGTCAAGGAAACCAATAGGAAATTATTTCCTAGGTAGTTGGCCACCATGGATTAAACTTATCACCTCTTAGTTCCCGTTTTCTTGACCGCTAGGCCACTCTTTGATGGTTAAAAAAAATTCTTAATTTCCATTTCCTAATAATCACTTTATACCTTTTTCGTATTTTTGGATAATCCCCTTAAAAAAAACTAATTCAGAAATGTTCCACCAGCTAGCTGAATCTAGAACTTGCTCATCTAACAAAAATTGAAGGCAAACCCTCACAGATTCTTTGTCAATGCCCTAACTGTGAGTTTCATTCCAGAATTGTTCTCAAGTAAAAATGGTCATTGAAGATGCTATACTGAAGAACGAAATGGTTCGAAATTCATAGTCACATTAAAACCTACCAGTTGTCTGTCATTAGCTGATGAAAGGTTACTACTTGGAGTGGTGACCAAGGCTAGTTCCCAACCAGTAGGATCAAAATCATTTGGCTGTGCGCCATTGGAATGAAAAGTGGGTGCTGCTGCATCTGATACAAGGTTCCAGATCATAAACACAAATGTTGTTAGGAAAATTTCTCATGTAACCCAACTAGAAAGAAAGACAGAGAATTTACCACCAGAAGGAACTATAGCAAAAGCCATGGCATTTCTGTCCTCAATTGCAGATACTTCGGAGGTGGCAAGATTCAATCCCTGAATAATCCACCAAGCAAAAAGTTTATTTTATTTGTTGTCATTGTAAAAAGAGGGAAGGATGGTGAACAGAGGCATTTATCATTTAAAACAAAAAATCAAATTCAGTAGACATATACCAATAAATCTCCAGTCTCTAAATGGCTTTCGGCAGCAGGAACGGGAGCTGGAGGCGGTGGTGGAGCCATCTCAACAGGACTAAGAGCAAGATTAGCAGAAGGGGATGTCTCTGGTTCATCAGCGGGCAAGTTTAGGTCTTCGGAAGGAGATTCATCCGGTTTGTAAGTAAGTTGCAACTGTTCAGGATATTTAAACATTGTCAAACAGAACATTCCTAAAATACACAACAATATGCTCTAGGGCACAAATAGACAAGAAAAAAGAAAAGAAAGTCATGGTGCCCTAATAAGTAGATTTCAAACATGAAAAATAAATCCAAAAAGCTAATTCTACCAAATGTTTGAAGTACAACTTAACTATTGAGTATCGATATAGAAATTGATAAAGAATGTACTAACCAATGGTTCATTTGGTACTGTAACCACTCGTGGTGCCTCCCTAATGTACTCTTCCATCGTATTAAGAAATGACTGTGGAGGCTGGAAGTGGATAACAAGGCATAAAGTAGGAAATTATAAGTTCATATAGTAGCTTATAGTCGATAAGAAACATAAATCACTATAAATATAAAACCATCATTACCTCTCTTAAAACAGGAAACTGGAAATTCCTAGCAAGTTCTAACCCTTTACAAATATCATAGAAATCTGATAGGCTTCCTGCCTGCAGCAAAGTAAATGTAAGACAGATAAGCCTGTAATACCTAATACCTATTGGTGTACCTCAGCTAATATAAATAAAATTGATAGATATTTGAAGGAAAAACAACCAAAAACAAGAAAGAAGTGTAAGAGATAACTATCATATTTTGAAACAAAAATGTGTTAAAAATACCTGTTGGCCAGCTCTTTTATAGATATCAAGGGCTTTAATAGCCTCATGTCTTGGCATCTCAAAAAACTGTTGGAAATGAAACAATTTTATCGTCACCAATGCCCACTGTATGTATCTGTGTCAGTCTTGCTTACTAAAGATACTTACCTTGTCAACGAGATTTATAATTCCATCATTAATAGCACAATAGATTTTAAAGCTCTCTTTCAATACCTGAAAATAGCATGACTGAATTATCAGGACTGGGAATAAACACTTAGTTAAGTCAAAAGTAATCTTTGAGAACATATACTACACTTGATCTTAGCCAAAAGGCCGAGACAATAGAAAAAAGAGGGAATTATTTAACACTTCCCACATAACGTTGCATAAACTTAAAAAAAAAACTTGCTGCCTTTGCTCATATATAGTGAATTATTCTAGGGTGTGTTTGGTCCCCCATTTATGTAAACGGCCGAATTGGTTATAATAACCCAACCGATGTTTGCCCCACCGTTTATAATAAACGGTGGTTACCTAAACCTGCGTGCCCGTTTACTAAACCTACGTGCCCGTATATCTACACCTTACATATATTACTTTTTGTTACATAACCAGCCCCTCAAACACCGTTTATCATAATCCATGTTATAATAACTTGCCCCTCAAACACCATTTATAATAACCTACCGTTTATCATAACCTTCCGTCTATAATAACCAAACCGGTGCCCCAAACGCACCCCTAGTGATTACATATGAAAACATGGGCAAAGAGGAGAGGGTGACATCAAATAACGATGAACACCTATCTCTTTGGATATTAAGTCAGTGGTTTAACTCACTGAGAGCATAAACTTGTATTTTACCGTATTATCTCCTTGTAAATAAGGTTCAGAACCTCGCTCTCTTCAATGAAAGTGTTACTTTGAAACACTATAATTTCAGTTTTATCAACGATGATGCCTTTATTTCTTATAAGAAAAAAGTGTACAGGAACTGGAAAGGAAGTCTTCTTTTAATTTCACACACACACACACTATGCCTAGCCCACATGAATCGAATATTTTTGTATTAAAAAACTTTAACTTTACTAAGCCAATGCAAGAAGCAAAAACAAAGAGGAGATTGTCCAATAATATGAAAAAAATAATGATAACAGCAACTACATTACTAATATAGAAAAGCATTAACATTGATAAAGTTCTCTGCTATAATAAAAACAGAATTCTGAAAATGAGGATATATGTAGAAAAAAGTCAGCATACCAGTGCCAGGGCGTATTGTATAACATAATTCCCAATAGCTGCTCCTTCAGGCTGTAATTTCAACATCAAGTAACTTTCATGCTTAAAGAAGGTCAAAGTAAAGAATTTTAAAAAATAAAGCCATATTCTGAAAAAGAAAATTTATTTATTCATTTAAGTATGAAGTGAAAGTGGAAGGTTCACACAGGTGTCAAAAAGATACCCTGCAGCCAAGAAGACGATATAACAGCTGTTGCAAAGAAGGCAAATGTTCCAACAGTTCTTCACTGTCCAGTTCCCTGGTTCTGCTGTAGCCCTGCCAATGAAAGAAACCATGGTGAGTGAATTTCATTATTTCAAGAATCTAAGAACGGGGGACACTCATTAGACACTCCAAGGCACATAGTTTAGTTATTGAGTACCTTTTTTTTATATCATTTGGTTAAGAGATAATCCTCTTTGATCGAGATTCCCTCGGTTGTTTCACTTATCCAAAAAGAAATGTCATTTTGTTGTTGTGGTGTTGGTTTGTCTGAGTCATCATTCTTCTATCTCTTTGGGTTTCCAACGTTCTATATCTAATAGGGAGACGTTGGGTGATGCGACTCTTATTAACCTAGTGGGAGATTTCAGTGTGTTGTGGGGTGTAGTGATGTGAATTGCTGAATTCCTAACTCTTCTTCCTCTTTGCAAGAAAGTATTTCCTCTTTATGGAAGGTGAAAATTCCAAAGGTTAAGTTTTTTTACTTGCAGGTTATACATGGCTGAGGAAGACTCTTCCATCTATGGGCCAAAGACATGTTGTATTTTATGTGATATTTGGTGGTGTTTTGGGGTGAGAGAAATGATAGAACTTTTAGAGGGGTGGAGAGTTCCTTTCGATGAAGTTTGAGCTTGCATTAAATTCCACATCGCTCCTCTTTGGGCCTTGATTACTAAGATTTTTGTAATTACATTTTCGTTGTAATTACATTAAATTCCCTTGTTCTTTTGTTGAATCATGTCAATTCATCAATCAACCAAAAAGCTTAAAAATTGATAGGTTGGAGTAAATTTAATTATCTCAAACAAAACATTCCCCCTCACTCGTGTCAAGTAAAAATCAATATTAATTGTAGAGGAAATGACATTAATGAGATTTGAACACATGGCCTCCTCCTCACCATGGTAAATCACTAATCAACCCAAAAGGTTAAGCCAATAGGTTGGAGTAATTAATTATATCAACCAACCTCTTTCCTTCATTTTTTCAATGAAAGTTTAGTGTTTTATCTTCTTTTTTTAAACAAGGAACCAAGAGTTAAGCCAGAATTTAACCAAGAATGACCTAGAAATAAGGATTCTACTATTGGAATTGTACTGTCATAACATAGGTAAAAATAGGCATTTCAGTACTCTACTCTCTTGCTCTTTTCCCCTTTTTAAAAAATTTCTCCATTTTTGACGTTGGAAGTCAACCTGGCACACATATTCAATGGGTCCTAGGCTAAAAATGGAGCTTACCCCATTCCATATCCTCACCAAGGTCCCCTTGACCATCCAGAGTTCATGAAAAACTGATATTAGGCCAAACTTCATCCCTAGTAAACTGAATCAGCTTCCACCTCATTAGAGGTAACCACATCCATAATTTTTGGAAGAAAACTATGTGGTGAACTAGGATGTTTATAATAAGAAATCTATAATCACATTATTTTTACTGATAGCCAAAAAGGATATGCATCTTTCATAGTATGTACCTTAAAAAATGTTGTAACTTGCTAAAAAATGTACCAAGCAAAAAGACCAGGTGAATTAATAAAATTCTTCCATACAATACCTTCTCCTGACCTTGGGCAGGTCGTGGCAGGCGTTCAGATTCAATGTCATACTTTAATATCCTGAAACATTCGAGTCGCTCCTCTAAAAACAATGCATATGTACGTACCCATGCAGAGCAATCCCAAGCTATTAAAAAGATATAAGTATCAGTTGTCTGTTATTTACTTTTTTGAAATCCAGTCTTCTATTATTATTGACCATACTATTAGAGTATCATTTGTATGAAAAAAGGAAGAAAAAAAAGAGGGTCTAAAAAAGTTTACCAATAGGACTTGAATCATCCTTAAAATTAGACAGTTGAAGAATTCGGGCTCTTTGTGTAAAATTCAAAAGTTCCTCCCTAAATGTTGGATCGCCCTCCCTCAAGGTCCTATGTATGACTAGTAATGTTTTCAAAGCTACCTGTACAACATGAAGAAACTTATATGGTGGATGCAAAAATAAATGATGTCAAGCGAATCAATAGACAATGAAAGAGGGATATAAAGGGTAAATTGTAAAATAAATCTAGATAAAATCTTAGGGCAATAATTCAGTTGATGAGTCATTGTATTCTATTTCTGACATTCATTCCACTGATAATCATTGATTATTCAGTGTCATATTGTCAAAAAAAAACTGTGAGATACTCAGATAAGACGATTGGTTTTGAGAATCAGATAACATTTCAAATCTTCAGGTCTATCATACTTCATTATCAACAAATAGATGAAATCCTAGAAATATGGTACAAAAACTTCAACTAATAAGGGGATAGAACCTAAAGGTTTTGTATTTTACCATAACAAGAAAAATAAATCCACCAAAAACACGGCCAAATTTACAGAAATGCACATTTCCTTCGAATGGTGATATCAAGAATCAGTAACTAAAATTGGCAGTTTCACTTGGGGACTTTGAAACACAACGAAGATAACGAAAGTACCAAACCCAATGCAGATAAGTATGGCCATTAAAGACAAACCACTTGCAACAGAAACATAACCATTCAAATGAAAGGATGATGGCAAAAGGAACAAAACCTAACGCCAAAAAGAAGAAAAAAATGCAAATTCCACAGAGGAAATCAACCAAATTCATACCGTCCAGTTGCGCGTCTTCGACAATCGCCGAGCAAGGGCATGAATACAATAAGCAACATCAGCACGAGGTCGAATAGCAGATGTAGCGATCAAAATTTCTGAAACAAGAACAGAAAATCAAACCAAAACCAAAAAAGTAAATTACGATTCATAGAAACACAAGACAGATCTAACAACAGAAATCAATCAATCACTCACTCCTCAGATGCCTCTCTTTGGGCGGGCACTCAACGTGGTTCGTAGCTTTCACGATTGCCACATCCAAATCCTAAACTCAGACAAGAATCCCGCAGATTAAGATCATACGCACAAATCGGATCAAACACCGATCGAAAAAATCCAAAAAATCAAAAAAAAAAATCAAAGAATACCGCGTAATCGCTGTTGACATGAGCAAGGCCGACTTTGGTAGAATCCTTAAGCGCGCCATAGGCTTTCCTCCATGTTTGAAGCGTAGCCATGTTCTTGAATCTCTAGATCTGTCTCTGAAATTTCGCAGTATTACGTGTTTCAATGGCCAGATTTCTCGGATTATTCTGTGATCCAACGAAGAACAGGATGAATTCTTCTGTGAAGAAGAAGATCGAATGGCCTTTTTTTTTTTTTTTTTTTTTTTTTTGTTTTTTGAGAAATCAGATTCCAATTTCTGACCTATGTTTGATTGTTGGGGATGGCGTGGATGGCCCCACAGTTTGGTGTAATCTTACGTGTCATAATCATCATTTTTCTATTTTCTTCATTTTTATTTCGTTTTCTATAATGATAGTTATTTATATGTGCATTCTCATTTCTGTATTTAAAAATGGTACTTACTTTGACTCTATTTCGTTTTCTATAATGATAGGAATATTATATCAATAGTCTTTCATTAAATAAACTGAAAAAAATAAAAATAAAAAGTAAACATTCTTTTTAGTCAATTTTAAATTATTCAAAGTAAATTCATTGACATTAATGTACATCTATCTAATGATATTTTAAAATTTTTGAAAATTGTCATGCTATTTTCTTCAACTATTTATCATAATTATTGTGCTTAAGAGTCAATTTCTTTGGTACAAATTTAAAAAAATGACATAAATTTAAATTTTAAAATAAAAATAAAAAAAGTAATATTTTGAAAGAAAGAAAAAAAATTATAAAAAAATTGAAATTTAGAATAATAGATAAATAAAATGAAGTTATTATAGATTAAAAAAAATTATAAATGCCACCTGATTTAAAAGTAGCAAATCGATTTTACAACTCAATAATAATAAAAATAAAAATAAAAAATCAGACGAGTTATTAACAATCCTTCTAAAAAAATATTGTACAATAGGCTACGTCCAAACAAGTTATTAATAATAACTCAATTCGTGTCATCTAACCATCCCTTAAATCTCAGAAGGAGCTCTTTATTTATATTTTACAAGGCCTCCATGTGATCTTGGGCTTCAATGGTTCATGGATTCAGTTATTGGGCTTCAGGCTTATTGATTTTGGGCCCAATTAATTGAATTTGGATTTGATTTAATTTAATTAAAATACTTATACAACTTAACTTTAATAAAATTAATTTTGGGACTATATTAATTTATAATTTGTCTAAATTTAATTATTTGATTCTATTTCATTAATTTGGAATCAGTAACACAAGAGTGTGTAATTATCGGAAATTCATCAATCAACAGTTGTGGATTTCTAACTCATTCCTAACAATCGAATTAACTCGTAATGAATTATAAGTAATATATATTTTTATTTAACAATATTTAGAGAAAGAAAGATTTAAACTTATAACAACGATTAATTCATAAACCAAGCTCTCTTTGCAGCAAATTCATGTAATGAGACCCAAACTCATCATAAAAAGGTTAACAATCACTCAATGGTTTAACACATCACTTGACATAAACACTTTATAATAATTCTCAACATAAAATAATGAAAAATAAAAAGAAAAGAAGTAGCATAAAAGAGTGTGATTGTTAGTAATACATGTTATATATAATCGCAAATTAGGGTTTCGCCTTAAAACATATTTAGAGGTATTCACGTTCATCATATAAAAAAATCAACTTATCATTATCATATAATAATACTTTCAACCTATCATAAATGTTTTCAAATAACAAAAAACACGACTCACCGTTTAATCTTCCATTTTTGGCCTAAAGTGGATTTATCGTCCGGTTTTAGTCAAATCACAAACCCATCGAGACAGTAGAGATATCTCTAGTCAAACTCGAACCGTTAATTAGAAGCAAGTTCCAAAATGAAACTCACTTTAAGAACTCCATTTAACACCCACAATTGATCTAATGAAATCTTACCTAATAGTATACGAGAGAATTACGCAAAAAGAGTACAAATGAAGTTATTTTTTTAAAAAAATAAATACCGATTAGAATCATGAATGAAATTAGAATAGGCTTAAGAGGACAATCTAAAACACACCAACCAAACCAAATTCTTTACTGGACGGTGTTCCAAATGGGCCAATCACGTGAAAGTGGAAGGGAAGAAAAAGATGCATGGTGTTTTTTAAGGGTTATTTTTATTTAATTAATAAATCAATCAAAACTTTTTGGGAATTTTAAAGAAAATCTTTAGTAAATTTTTATTTTAATAAAATAAAAAAAAATTATAAGACAAGGTAATAAATAAATATTAATAAAGTTTATGATACATATATTTCAGGTCTAAAGATAACAAAGTAAATGTAATTTGACATTCTTTATGTATACTCATGTAGATATTACTTAATATAATTATATGTGAATTAGTATAATTTTAAGGTACTTTTTATAATAATCAATAAATAACACGTTCTCAAAAAAAAAAAAATACAAATATTAATATACCAATAAATAAAATGTACAAATATTAAGTCGAGGTATCTATTATAAGACAACTCCCACCCATAAAGCATGAAACTTATCATCATCATACTCTTTAATTAAACCGTGTTACAAACTATCATTAAATAGTGTGGACAATCATCTCAAGATTAAATGATAATGAGATAAGTGTCTATATTGTCTAATATGAATATCAGAGTTCGTTAATCCAAAATAAGTATTCGGTCCAATAAAATAATTGTGATTCGATACAAGATGGGTGAAATTTGAAAAAGACATCATATTGAGAGGACATTGTTGGGATCTCATTATTGTCTCACATTCAAAAAATTGAGAATTCTCAAAAGATTGATTTTAAGATGGACTACTCTCATTAATAATTAGTTTTAAGATGAATGTTCACTCTATCTATTAACTTCTTGTATTTAGCGATTTATAGTAATTAGTAATAATTAGTAATTGTTTCAACAATATTTCTATTACTGATCCATTTTGTATTGTAATCTTATTTTTTCCTTTTACATACATGCATATAACTCTTTGGTAATTGTGATGCATAAATTAAAACTTCAATTTGATAAAAATAAAATAGAAAGTAACGGAGAAAAAATGATGAGTTAAGTTCTCTCCTAAATTATATTTTTTTTAAAGAAATATAAAGTAAAAATCAAAAGGAAGAGAAAAAGAAAAAAAAAAGGTAATAATTTAGAATTAGGTTTTAAGGTTTGTTATCTCAACAATTTTTTTTTTTTTAAGGTTTGTTTATTTTGCAATTTTTAGTAAGAACACCGGAAATAAATGTTCCAAGTGAGAAAGGGTTCATTCAAATTGATATAATATTTTAGGCTATGACGAGTTCATTTCATATCACCTTTTGAATAGTGAAAATTTTTGTAGTGGAATGAGATATATCGAATAGGCCACAATATTCACATAACTTTGACAATTACCTTTAATTTGTAACATTTGTCTGACTCCTATTAAAAAAAATTACATTCAAACGAGTTATTATAATTATTTAAAATAATCATATCTTTCATTTCAAAAAAAATAAAATAATAATAACTCATCGTTTTAAAATCACTTCTAATTTCTTGTGTCCATGTAGGTACATTAATAAATGTAGTTTAACATTTGATTGAGCTATTAGATAAAAAAAAAAAAATTAACGTATGTGGTTTCTTTTATCATCTATAATATTATGAATAGCCATTAATGGGCATTCATGAATCAAAAGGGTCATGAGTTCAATCCCCACCTCCTTATTGAGCTAAAGAATATTATAAATTTTGCATTTAATATTTTATTTGATAAAATAAAAGGTTTAAAATTGATTCCTATAGTTAATTTGAGATTAATATTAATGAAATTTGATTCAATATGAATAATTTTAGTATAAATAAAGATAAAAGGTATTAATTTTAGTATAAATAAAGATAAAAGGTAAATAATATATCTCTAAAGTTTATAGAGAAAGGTGTTTATTTTATTTAAAAAATTACAAGAAAATCTATAAGGGCTAATTTGTATTTTATTTTTTAAGTTTAAAGACTAAAATGAACTTATTAGATAGGTTTGCAAACAAACACCACACTACTTATTAGATAGTTTGAAAGTGACAAATATAAATTTCATAAACCGAAATCATTCGAATAAGTTTTATAAAAATCTTATATCAAAATTATAATTTCAATATGAAATGCATGCTATTTTTTATAATATGAAATGAATATTATTATTTTTTATTTATACTTCCCAAAAAAAAAATCAATCAGCACATATTAGGGTAAAGTGAAAAAGAAAACATTTAAAAAAAGGAATTGACAAATTTAGTTCTTGAACAACAATAGATGTTATTTTATTTCTTTGGTAAACTATAAATTTTATTTTTCAAGAACTTTCCAATTTTTTTTTAAATTTTTTAAATTAGAATCGAACATGCAAATTAGAATATTTTATCCTTATTTAAATAAATTACATATTAAAAAAAATTTACAAAATAAAATAATTAAAAGAGACAAATTGACAAATATTAATGAGAACGAGAGATTATGTACACATGAAATATAAATTTTATTATAATAATCATCTATATAAATGAATTTTTTATAAAAAAAAAAAGTAAACAACTCCTCTATAAAATTTATATCCAAAAAAACTATTTTCTACGTATTCAAACAAACAGTTGGCTGCAACTCTTATATAAAAATCTATAACAAAAACTTTAATTTCTAATCGGTTAAAATGAGTTGACAAACAAATTTCTTATGCAAATCTACCTCCAAACCCCAACAATAATTTTCATGTGGGAAAGAAAGATTCAATTTACACATCAAATGGAATATTTTAGTGGGTGATAAATATCATTTCATGCCACCTTTTTAATAGTGAAAAGGTGGATAGAATTGATGTGGAATAGTACATGAAATTTAAGACCTCACAATTTGAACCCAAAGACAAACAATATAATTTTTATTTTGTCATTTTCCTAAAGGAGGATTACATTTTCATATTGATCGTGATTATTCAACCACCACCATATATAATAATTTTTTTTTTCATTTTACTAAAAGAGGATTACATTTTCATATTGATCGTGATTATTCAACCACCACCATATATAATAATTTTTTTTTTTCATTTTACTAAAAGAGGATTACATTTTCATATTGATCGTGATTATTCAACCATTAGCATTCACATGTAGGAGTGATGAGTTTCAATTAATTATATATTTTTGTGCTAAATTGTGAATATTGTATTTAAATTGATTTAGGTGGGGAATGGTTAAGAATTTGATAAAAATTAACCCAAAAACATGATTATGTTTGAATTTATAAACTATATATTAAAAAAACTTAAATTAAAAATGAAAGGAAAAAAAATTTAAACAATGGTTTGCTATTGTTAGTTAAAAGTTAAAAGAAAAAACAAATATAAAAATGACATTAAAAAGAAATTCTTGGTTAAAATACCATTTTGGTCCCTAGAGTATGGAGAAAATTCTATTTTGGTCCCTCAAGTATGAAAGGTCCAAATTTGGTCCTTTAACTTTGATAAAAGTTTAAAATTGGTCCCTATCATCCATCAAAGTTAAACTTCCGTTAAAATTGATTAAAAAATTAATTTCTCTCTCTAAATCTGCCATTTTTCTCACACCAAAACCTTCGCCTTCACCTTTCTTGACTTTAACCTTTCCTCTCCAACCTCTGTTCTCCTAATCCTCCAATTTGAAGAACAGACACAATGGCTTCCCAAAACCTCCAGATTGTGCGGAGATTTGGGATATGTTGAAGAGACAATGAGCTAGGGTTTTTTTTAGCGCCATTGATGAACAAAGTTTAAGAATCGATTCGATTACAATTACAAGAAAAAAAAAATCTTGAAATAGAGCTGAAGGAATTAAAAAAAGAAACAAAGAACAGAAGGATTTCTCCATAGAGAAAAATGGCAGATTTAGACAGAGAAATTAATTTTTTAATCAATTTTAACGGAAGTTTAACTTTGATGGATGGTAGGGACCAATTTTAAGCTTTTATCAAAGTTGAAGGACCAAATTTGGACTTTTCATACTTGAGGGACCAAAATAGAATTTTCTTCGTACTCTAGGGACCAAAATGGTATTTTAACCTAGTTTTAATGTTGAGGTTGGAAAGAAAACGTGCTAAGATAAAACAAGGAATATTACTTTATCTGGAGGAAAAAAAAGAAGAAGAAGGATTAGAGATCCCACTTGTGATTTTCTTTTTATTCTGTTCTTCTTTCTTGTTGTGTTATGTGCAAACATTTATTCTATTTTTTCAATGAATGGTGGCGTTTATTAACTAAATATGTTCTAGTATTGCATAGTTCAAAGTACTTTTATTTTTAGATTTGAAATGAATATTTATGTGAATGGACCACAAATCTTATAAAGAGGGTATTAATATCTCGTAATTATAATATTGAACAAGATTACCACAAAACAATAAAGTCTTCAGTACACCGTCCCTTTCAATAATATATTATGCAGTTCTTATATCTCATTTCGAATAATATTTTAAGCATACATAGGTTTGGTAGGTTACAAATCACTCATCGAACTGTTGAGAATTTGACAAAATATTATCAAAGTCTGTCCCACGTAGAAAGTTTTGGCAAAATATTAGAAAATTTGTCTCACATTGGAAAAGATGCAATAATATGGCGTGGTCCACTCACTATAAAATGAATAAATGAGCTTGATTCAAGACATCCTAATTAAAATCACTTTAAGCATATATACTAACTCTTTTGTATACGAAAGTTGAACAAAAATTATGATTAGTATAAATTTTGAATAGTGATTTTTGTAGTTGGGGTTGACGAAAGAATTCCTTGTGATAAGTTTTTTCAGTAGTTTTTTTTTCTAGTTTGAGAATTTTTCCACCTAAATTCTTGTCTTATTTTTTTTGTTGTTTCCTTTAATTTTTTAATTTATTTTTATTGCTTATTCCTACGGTAATTGGGATGTTTTTACGAACATTAAGATGGACCGAGGGGTGGTAGGACGAGAACCTACCCTACTAGAAAAAACTGGAATAAATTGTACTCATACCAAGCAAAATTCAGGTGAATATGTAACTGAAGTGTCTTATATGAAAAAAAAAAGTGTTTTTATGATACTTTATTAAAATAATCTTTTAATTAGTAAATAAAATAAAATTATCTAATAAATTATCATATTTTAATTAGTAAATAAAATGAAATTATCTAATAAACTTACTCTAAATTTCGAACCTCAAAATAAGTATAAATATTGCATGAAAACATATATAAGAACCGATTAGAAACTCAAACTAGCCTAATTGCGTTGAAAGAACTAAAAAAAACGACTTACCTATTTGTGAGCTCAACAAGCTATCAAATTCACTTAAAATCCTTTCCCAATTCTTTACAATCCAACAGTCAAAATCTGAGAATTTTTTTTTTAAACTATTATTTTTTAGGTGAAATTTCATGCTAATCAATACCAAAATCTAAAGCATCGAATGAGTCGGTGACACGATTGATTATTTAGTTTGGTATTAATCTATTTTCACACCAAGTTGTGGTTTGATTTCTATAATCGGTATTTGTAATTTTCTACCCATAACTTGTATTCAAAAAAAAAAAAAAAACCAAATCCAAAGTAAATTCCAACTCAAAATTAATTGATGATGAAAAAAATAATTCACCTATATTATAAATTGCTTGGAGATCAATTTTTTAATTGTAGGATCTTTAATGTGTCCTATATCACTTTTAAGTTCATTAGTCTTGAATTGAATTTTAAGTTCACTAATTTTAAATTAAAATTTAATTTCATTTTAATAAACCAAATAATAGTTTGAATGTAATGAATTTTCATACTGCATAAGATAATTGATTTATTTTTAATTCCCAAAATGATGATTACATTTCCATTTTGATAGTGATTATTCAACCAATAGCTTATAATTATATTGCACTAAAAAAAAGGTTATAAATTCTGAAAAAAAAAAAAAAAGTTATAATTATATTTCACGTGTATGGGGTCTCTCTGTCCCGACTTTATATACCGACCAATCTCTTTCAATTTTTTTTTTGTTTTTTGCATATACTCTATCCCTACATATGGTTTTGGCACATAGTTATGGAAAAATAGTCCTAAATAATATCCCAGATTTGCATCTTAATAACCTACCAAATTTTTTATTTTTTAGTTAACAATGATTAGGCTGGAAAATTCAAATTCAATATCTATTGATCTATTATGTTGAATTATTACACTTCACGGATCAATAATTCAAAGTCTGGGGGCCATTGTTTTTTTTTAAAAATAAATTTATACACGTGCACCTTGATTATTCTTATGACACAAACATTTTAATTTACAATATTTTTTTATTTAATAATTATACAAAATTATTTTGATTACATTTAAAATATGAGATTTTTCATGAATAATAAAAATGACTTTTTTTTTGTAAATGATGGATATTCAAATAAAAAACTAGGAATCATATTCCACTCACTTGACATTTTAGTCAATGGTTTCAATCAAGTTTTTTTTTTTTAATACAATCAAGTTAAAATTTTTGAAATCAATTAGTTGAAATAATGAAAGATAATTTTTTTTTAAGTGGGATAGAAATGCTAGAATTTATTATATATAATAAATTTCTTTTTATTTAAAATATGTTTAAATTTTAAATATTTTATAGATATAATTTTGTAAAGAAAATATGGTTTATTATCGTAATAATTTAAAGATGTAAAAAATTTATAAAAGAAATCAACAAAGTTATTTGTAAAAATATTAATACAAAACAATATGGGGGTAAACTATTTCTAAAAATAACAGAATTTATGCATTTTTAATAATTTTAAAAAATGCAAGACATAAAAAAGTAGAAAATAATCAAGGAAGAAGTGATTCAATAAGAAAAACAAAGAAAAGAACGAAAATATATTATAAAAATGAAGCCAAAAAGTAGGTATAATACACACACACACACATATATATATATATTTATATATATATTAAAGAAAAAAAGAGAATGAAAAAAAAATGAAAAAAAAATCGTTTAGAAAAAAGTGAAAAAAAATACAAAATTAATAGAGGCTAAGTATATGTAAAGAAAAAAGAAGGAAATTGTACGCATGGAAGAGGGAAGGAAGGTAGCAAAATTAATCTCGTAATGGTCTCCAACTAATATCATTATAAAATTTCAAAAAAAAAAAAAAAAACTAATATCATTATAAAGTTTGGGGCCAAAATCCGCTGTACCATTAACATTATTTAATTATATTAACTATAGTGCTATTTTTATAATAAAAAGGATTTTTTTTTCCAACTAATATCATTATAAAGTTTAAAATTATTAATTATTTTATTAAAATTATATTACCTGTAGTGCTATTTTTATAATAAAAAGATTTTTTTTTTCAACTAATATCATTATAAAGTTTGGGGGCAAAAGCCGTCGTACCATTAACATTATTAATTATTTAATTATAATTATATTAACTATAGTGCTATTTTTATAATAAAAAGGATTTTTTTTAGATTATAATAAAAAAAAAAGTTTTTTTTAGTATAAGTTGGGAAAAAGAGATTACAATTTCATGGATCAAATTTATGAACGTATAGCGAAAATAGATTAATACAAACGCAGATAACTAATTAGGTCGCTTATCCATTTGATATAAAAAAAATATCTAAAGTATTTTCCCGTGGTAAATTCCAAAATTTTGAACGGCCTTTATAACCTAGAAAAGATAAGGATCAATTCTTATCGGACATCACAATCCAAATACTTTCTTTTTCATAGAACCCCACATGGAAATAATATCTCTTTTATTATGCACACCAAAGTCTAAGTCAAGACATCATTAAGAAAAGGTTAAAATTTCATTATTTTGGTCTTTATAGTTTAAAATATGTTCTATTATAATTCATAAAAAAAAATTAATACTTAATTTCGATCGATACAATTAATTTCAAAATGTTAATCTATACAATTAATTTCTAAAATTCATAGAGAATAATATAATACAAACTTAATTTATTTAAATAAAAGTTATTAAAAAAACTTGTGATAGAGATTGATTATAAAGTTTATTTCAATTATATGAACTAATTCTAAACACTACAACATACCACGAGGACGTATTTTAATTTTTAACCAAAAGAACGTCCCCTTTGGAGGTAGAAAAAAATCTAGAAATTGGAGCATATAAGAACTCCGCAAATAAAAATTGTCAATCAAACTTATAAATTCAACTCACAAACTAAATAAAAATTTGGAAATTTAATCTCATTAATAATTTTTGGATATTATATTTTAATTACACCATTTTCAGTAAAGTATTACATGTCTAGTCTTCAATTTTTATCCTTCCTACATCAAATACTAATCGAAGCAATTGAAGGTTGTCAACAAAACTGATTGAATCTATGAATGAATTGATTAAAAGTTATCAACAAACTAATAGAAGATTAACAATTCATGCTTCTTGCATGCTTTTGGAATGAATCGTATCCTTTTCCAAAAAAGAAGATTAACAATTGAAACTTGATTGGATGCTATCGGCTAAAAAAGTTGAACGATTATCAGTAGAAAACTGATTGAGACATAAGCAGTTTGGTTATTTTACATGAACTGCCCCATTTTTCTATTATATATGCAATTTTTTTAAGTGTTATTTATGGTTTTTTGGCTATCCACGTAAAATCTCTTAAAATTTTAGTTCAAATCTCAACTACCAAAAATGCATTTTTGTCCAAATAAATGACTAAAAATTAAAGGGCACATTTGCAGATTGTACCTATTGTTTGAACTATTATGAGTTAATTTAGCGGTCAAGACGGTTTTAGATAATTAAGTTGTCATAAATTTGATTTGTGAACTATTATGAAGTGACCTAATAGTCAAGAGAATTTTTAGAAAGTATAAGATGATTAGTTTAATTCATGGTAGACATGAAATTAATTTCATACACGTTTTCTTGACATTCAAATGTTGTTGGATTAGGTGGTATACTCCATGACATCAGTCGAATATGTGCGAAATTCGTTCAGACAGTCACAAATAAAAAATGGTAGCTATTTAACCTAATTATTTTTGTGTGTGGATTTATTTAATAACAAATATTTGTATGATAAATTGATTGTGTGACAATAGTTAAGGTGCAAGTTCGAAAATTCACAAATATAAGAAATTTTTTTGGGAAAGTAGTGATCCTAAGTAAATATTACTATGTTGTTGCTTTTTTTTTTTCAAATTTAGAAAATCATAACTTCGTTTTCCTATACACTTTTTTTTAAAAAAAAGTTTTCCTATACACTTAGCACAGTTGACTTTTCCCTAGGTTAAAACATCGAAATATATTGAACGGTTTTCTAGTTTAAGTGTTTTCCAACCCTATGATCTGTTCGTTGGACACCACTATTATTTGCATACATTACAACGTACAAAACATAAAGGTTCTAATTAATTAGAGGCCACATGCTTTTTTCTTTTTAGAACCCCACAGGCAAACATCATCTTAAACTACATTATTGAAAATGAATGCATCATCATAAAAAAGAAGCAAAAAAACGTGAATTTTCAAGAACTTTGTTCTTATACTCCAATCTCCCAACAAACAAAAGTAATCTATAAATTGGAGTGTAGAAGAACTCCATAGCCCAGAATTCTCCGTCAAAACTGAGAAAAGAAAGAGAATTTTTTACTGCCATACTTGAAGGTTAAGAAGATGTCCGGCGGTTCGACAAACTCGCCATGGTCCACCGGTCTCTGCGACTGTTTCGACGACATGGGATCCTGTAAATTCTTTCTCCTTCTTCTCAAACCTCTATTGAATACGAACATGTTCGAGAGTGTGATTTTAATTAATAAAATCGCTTTCGTTTTGAAGTAAGGAATTTTGACAATTATGAATGAACGTTTTTATGAGTTTCTTGAGAATATAGATATGAAAATTCAAGGTTACTCTAAAACGACGAGGTTAATATCTGTTTATTTTTGTAATAATTTAACGTGCTATATATGTAGGGTGTTTATAGGGGTAATTGTTGCTGTTAGAGAGTTAGATTAGGATTATTCTTAGTAACAAGTGTAAGTTCATTGGGCCTTAGGTTTATTTTAATTAGAGCTTAATATTTTAGTATATATACATAGTTTGCCGTAAGGTGTTTGGATGAGATTTAAGATGATGAATTATTTTGAATAGTTATAAATTATTAGTTAGCAAAAATTTGCTAGGATGTGAATTTTTATAGAGAAAGTAAAAAAAAAATTGTTTAGATGTATATTTGCAATAGACATATCCATTTTTTCATATGGTGCCAAGACCTGCTGGGACCCACCCAATTAAGTGGGAAATGGGGAAGTGAGTGGAGATAAAAAAAATTCTCGCGAACTAAATGGGAATGAGGACAGGACTTAGGGTTTAGGTAATTCCACCCTCTTTGTATTTTATATTTATTTTATTTTATTTTTTAATTCATATATAAAAGTATGAATATCTCCTTAAAAAATTAAATATCTAAATTAAAATTAACTAATATTTATGATTAAAAAGTTCAATATTGTTTTAATAAGTATTAAAAGCTAACTATTTGAAAATTTATCACAAAAAAAGATTGAATTAAGATTTGCGAAAAAAATTAAATGAGGAATAATTATTCGTGGT